>OX421495.1:32971859-37841859 GCA_949126835.1 Anisus vortex
ACGGACAGGCATATAGACCTCAGGCTAATAACTGAGAGATATAAATAGATAAAAAGAGGTAGCCGAGCGGCAGCGCGTTCGACTGGCGAGCCGAAGGTCCCGGGTTCGAATCATGGTGCAGGCTAGGATTTTTTCCCGGGTGTGATGGGTGTTCCTGAGTCTACCCAGCGCTGATGGGTACCTGATCTTAGTTGGGGTAGTAAAGGCGGCTGTGCATAGTGCTGGCCACACAATCACCTAGTATGCCGTGGCCACAGCAACTGGTGAACGCTGCTTCATCGGACCTATGGATCAATTTGGTCCGACGGGTACTTTTATATGGTACCGGTGATAATAACAAGGTGAAAAAAAAAGTAGAACTAATTGTCACGTGATTAATTAATGCCATGAATACTGTACACCCCCCCCCACCCCCACACATACACACACCCACAATTTAATGGCTATTTACACTTTTATCTAATCCTTTGTCAACAACGTCACACACACACGGAGAGAGAATTTTTCTTCTCCGACGGAGGTCAATTTGAATCAAATAGCCTTTTCTCTCTCCCCTCTCACACGCCCCCCAAACTACCCACCCAACTCCGTTTACGCCCCCACCCTTCATTTTCACTCATCCCTCCCTCCTCCACCCTAAACCACACCCTTCTCATCTCCTCTCCCTCTCTCTCTCTCTCTCTATCTCTGTAGTGAGTGTGAGTGAACTGCCTCCGGACGGCCGCCCACCCCTGTGAGCATAATTGATATGCGTGCCTGCCGAGAGGGCCCCTTGGCTTGAGCCAGATTAGCTCCCCTCTCTTGGATAAAGCTCCCCCCCCCCACACCATTCGTCAGCTGAAAAACATAATCTTGAAAAATGGATACATCGCCATGGCACCGTGTCCCCCACCAGCTCAGTATTTCTCCCGAACACGCATCTTCTTTATGGATGGATGGCAATAGAAAGAAGAAAGAAGTAAAAAAAAGAGAGGAAAAAAAAAACAAGGGCAGATAATATTTTTTAAGGGGAAGATAATCATTTAGGACTATTTATTAATTTTTTTCTTGATAAATGTATAATTGTATTATTTAAAGAGAAATTAAATGTCTATAATAGGGTGCAAACTTGAGACATATGAATAGGTGATCCAACTGTGTAGTGTTTAATACATAAAGGGTGGAGTGGTCTTAAGACAGAGCGATGAATCGATTTGCAGACGTTATGGATTCGATATTTCTTTTAAAACGCAAACACTTATTTTTTTTTTCTTTTTAGGGTCTGGAAGGTGGGGAAATCTCTGTCCAGGTCTGACTATGAAAAATCTGTTGGGTCAGGCATAAGCGGCTGGGTGTTGTGTTGGCCACACAATCATGAGCGATGACCATTGACACGGAGAAACTGTCCTTTTGGTACTTTGTGTATTTTAGTTTTAATTGGAACACCTATTCTACAGACCAACATTAAAACATTATTGAAATTTTCTTCTTCTTCTTCTTCGTTCTCAAATGTTATGATTGGCAGGATTCAGACAACAAGTCCGATAGTTGTAATGAACTGCGCCGTGGCTGTCAGTTGCTCTAGTCCACCGAACAGTTTGTCGTTGAAGGTAGCCCCCAGGGGCCAAAAGGCTGACCGGGTAGAATGATACAGAGGGCAGGTCTGAAGGACATGCTCCGCATTTTTTGTAGCTGTTTCGCAGGGGCACATTTCGCTTGCTCCGATTAGTAGTTTGCGGAACATATGTTGCTTTAGCCTGTTGTGTTGAAATAAATGAATGTTTTAGTTTTCTGGTAACCAGAAATTAAACGTAGAACAAATTAATTTAAAATAAACAAATACAAAAAGCGATATACTTGATTTATTATTTTAATAACAAACCAGGACTAGATAATGAAAAAATCCCCGGACTCGCAGATCATGATATTGTCTGAGTAACTTACAGAATTTAAAATTGATAATTTATCATGGGATAAATGTAGTATTATATCAGGCAACAGGCTTCCTAAACAACTCCTTTATGAAACACATTATAAATGGCCCAGTAGAAGATATATGAAACTACATAAAAACACATGGATTAATTAGTTCTAATAAAACCATAGACTATAATATACATGGACCGCTTGCTTTAGTATTTCTGCAATATGATGACTCGAAACACTGATTTTCTGAATTCCCGAGTCTAAATAAAGTAGTTGTTATAAAGTAGTTTCTATACTAGTTCCGTTTTATTTAATCGCTATGATTTTCTGAAGTAAAATTAAAATCGAAAGTTGTATACAGCGGAAACATTTATAGATCAGTTGTATACGCACGGAAAAAGAATAAAAGTTCTAAAAATAGAGCAAGCGGTCCATCTTATTATAGTCAATGATAATAGGAATAATAGTAGAACAAGTATTCATAAAAAGTCGAAAAAATGCGATTTAATAAAACGGAACTTGTATGGCAACAACTTTATTTAAAATCGGGAATTACAAAACAAGAAGATAAGAGCATAAAAAACTAAAGCAAGCAGTCCATGTATATTATAGTCTATGGTAAAACTAACAATTAAACAAAATAATCAAAACGGATATAACTATATTCTAAAAGAAACAAAGAGAAGATTTATTTATTTAAAATGTAGGCAACTAATGCTAAAAGAAACAAAGAGAAGATTTATTGATTTAAAATGTAGGCAACTAATGCTAAAAGAAACAAAGAGAAGATTGATTTATTTAAAATGTAGGCAAATAATGCTAAAAGAAACAAAGAGAAGATTTATTGATTTAAAATGTAGGCAACTGATGCTAAAAGAAACAAAGAGAAGCCGGCTGGCCTAGCGGTTAGTTCACCGGACTGTCAACCAAAAAACCATCTGACACGTCGCGGGTTCTAGCCCGGCCACCGACGGATCCCTGTCGCCCTGCAGGAGTGTTGGGCCTGTAAATATATTTGCGCCAGCAGGCAGCAGTGTGTTTACAGAGCGCACTGAGCATGCTGAAATAGCATGGATAGAAGCGCTATATAAGTAACCAATTTAATTTTAATTTTAAAAGAAACAAAGAGAAGATTTATTTATTTAAAATGTAGGCAACTAATGCTAAAAGAAACAAAGAGAAGATTTATTGATTTAAAATGTAGGCAACTAATGCTAAAAGAAACAAAGAGAAGATTTATTGATTTTAAATTTAGGCAACTAATGCTAAAAGAAACAAAGAGAAGATTTATTGATTTAAAATTTAGGCAACTAATGCTAAAAGAAACAAAGAGAAGATTTATTGATTTAAAATTTAGGCAACTAATGCTAAAAGAAACAAAGAGAAGATTTATTGATTTAAAATTTAGGCAACTAATGCTAAAAGAAACAAAGAGAAGATTTATTTATTTAAAATGTAGGCAACTAATGATAAAAGCAACAAAGAGAAGATTTATTTATTTAAAATGTAGGCAACTAATGATAAAAGAAACAAAGAGAATATTGATTTATTTAAAATGTAGGCAACTAATGTTAAAAGAAACAAAGAGAAGATTGATTTATTTAAAATGTAGGCAACTAATGATAAAAGAAACAAAGAGAAGATTGATTTATTTAAAATGTAGGCAACTAATGATAAAAGAAACAAAGAGAAGATTTATTGATTTAAAATGTAGGCAACTAATGCTAAAAGAAACAAAGAGAAGATTTATTGATTTAAAATGTAGGCAACTAATGCAAAAAGAAACAAAGAGAAGATTTATTGATTTAAAATGTAGGCAACTAATGATAAAAGAAACAAAGAGAAGATTTATTGATTTAAAATGTAGGCAACTAATGCTAAAAGAAACAAAGAGAAGATTTATTGATTTAAAATGTAGGCAACTAATGCTAAAAGAAACAAAGAGAAGATTTATTGATTTAAAATGTAGGCAACTAATGATAAAAGTAACAAAGAGAAGATTTATTGATTTAAAATGTAGGCAACTAATGCAAAAAGAAACAAAGAGAAGATTTATTGATTTAAAATGTAGGCAACTAATGCTAAAAGAAACAAAGAGAAGATTTATTGATTTAAAATTTAGGCAACAATTGCTAAAAGAAACAAATAGAAGATTTATTGATTTAAAATTTAGGCAACTAATGCTAAAAGAAACAAAGAGAAGATTTATTGATTTAAAATGTAGGCAACTAATGCTAAAAGAAACAAAGAAAAGATTTATTGATTTTAAATTTAGGCAACTAATGCTAAAAGAAACAAAGAGAAGATTTATTGATTTAAAATGTAGGCAACTAATGCTAAAAGAAACAAAGAGAAGATTTATTGATTTAAAATTTAGGCAACTAATGCTAAAAGAAACAAAGAAAAGATTTATTGATTTAAAATTTAGGCAACTAATGCTAAAAGAAACAAAGAGAAGATTTATTGATTTAAAATGTAGGCACTTAATGATAAAAGAAGACACAAACAATGTAAGCCTACAAATTATATGAAACCTTTCACCAAAATATACATTTAGAAATCTTTTGAGTCAATGTGTTCACAAAGTAATGCATAAGGACAAAGTAATGCATAAGGACAAAGCAATGCATAAGGACAAGGTAATGCATAAGAACAAAGTAATGCATAAGGACAAAGTAATGCATAAGGACAAAGTAATGCATAAGGACAAAGTAATGCATAAGGACGAAGTAATTCATAAGGACAAAGTAATGCATAAGGACAAAGTAATGCATAAGGACAAAGTAATGCATAAGGACAAAGTAATGCATAAGGACAAAGTAATGCATAAGGACAAAGTAATGCATAAGGACAAAGTAATGCATAAGGACAAAGTAATGCATAAGGACAAAGTAATGCATAAGGGACAAAGTAATGCATAAGTACAAAGTAATGCATAAGGACAAAGTAATACATAAGGACAAAGTAATGCATAAGGACAAAGTAATGCATAAGGACACAAGTAAAAGCGTACGGTCCTATGTTAATAATAAGGTCAAGAAAAATGGAAAAAAAATAGGCATATCACAACTTAAAGGTCAAAACATATATCAAACAATAAAACTTATAATGACAATGAAACTAAAGCCAACATCCTCAACACATTCTATGCATTGTCATTTTTAACCCCTGTAGACAAGAAATGTCAATAAAATAGAAGAGATGGGAAATATAAATGTCAATGAAAGTGACATAAACAAACACAAGTATTTTAAAAACAAAGCAAAGCTCCTGGACGCGATGAAATACCAGCTAGACTGCTTACAAAACTGAAAAACGAATTAGCATGTCGCTGTCCTGCAAGTAGTTCACCTGACTGTCAACCGACACGTCGGTGTTCTATCCTTGCCGCCGACTGATCCCTGTCGCCCTGCAGGAGTTTTGAGCCTAGTGGACGTATTAATAGTATATTATTATCTAGAAGGCACTTATGTACTCATGGGCCTCAAAGCTGGCGAAATGCGTAAACCGCCGATACGATCCCATTAAGATTACACCGGCGGACGAACGCATGGGGGACAGATCCCGCTGCGGGTCCGAGACCCATTGCAAAAGCCGAGAGGCCACAGGGTCTCGGTGGGGAGGAAGCAATGAACGCAGCAATCTCGTCTCACGAACCACCCGGTGCTTGGATGCATGTACCCATAGTATAGTGTAAATTATTAAATCAATCTGATAAACACTTTCATTTAAAAACAACACATTTGGTAGCATATGAAAGTCCACGTTTAGTCGCAATAGAATAGTCTTTATTTATTTGCATATAAAGTTAGTAGCACGCACAACGCCACATCTAGTCTTATAAGAAGTCCACATTAAGTCGCACAAAAAGCCACTTTTAGCCGCATACAAAGTGTACATTAGTCGTATGTAAAAATTCACCTGAAGCCAAATATATAAATTTCGGATTTAGTCGCACACAAAAGGTCTTGTTGAGTCACATATATAAATTCACATTTAGTGCCACATAAAAGCTTATATAGAGCAAATGAAAAAAGCATAGCGATTTCCAAATGCCCTGAAAGCAAAGAGCGAAATTATCGGGTAATGCTTTACTAAACTTAGGAGTCGAAAGTATAGGCGTTATCCCCTTCCTCCCAGGGGGCGGTGAGAAGCTCTAGGGGGGTGCTGACTTTCCCGGAAGGTGAGAAGCTCTAGAGGGCCTTGTCTTTCCCGGGGGCGGTAGGGGACGTTGACAGGCAAGAGGGCGGTACAAAAGTACCTAAAAAACTGATCACCTGTTCGATTATAGTTTTATAAGTTCCAAAATTAATACAATTATCAATTATAATAATGGTATACTTTAGATTCGTGATAAGAAAAGAGATAGTAACAAAACGACTTGTTAGAACAGAATACAGAGTGGAGATAGTAACAAAACGACTTGTTAGATCAGAATACAGAGTGGAGATAGTAACAAAACGACTTGTTAGAACAGAATACAGAGTGGAGAAAGTAACAAAACGACTTGTTAGAACAGAATACAGAGTGGAGATAGTAACAAAACGACTTGTTAGAACAGAATACAGAGTGGAGAGACTTGTTAGAACAGAATACAGAGTGAAGATAGTAACAAAACGACTTGTTAGAGCAGAATACAGAGTGGAGATAGTAACAAAACGACTTGTTAGAACAGAATACAGAGTGGAGATAGTAACAAAACGACTTGTTAGAACAGAATACAGAGTGGAGATAGTAACAAAACGACTTGTTAGAACAGAATACAGAGTGGAGATAGTAACAAAACGACTTGTTAGAGCAGAATACAGAGTGGAGATAGTAACAAAACGACTTGTTAGAGCAGAATACAGAGTGGAGATAGTAACAAAACGACTTGTTAGAACAGAATACAGAGTGGAGATAGTAACAAAACGACTTGTTAGAACAGAATACAGAGTGGAGATAGTAACAAAACGACTTGTTAGAGCAGAATACAGAGTGGAGATAGTAACAAAACGACTTGTTAGAACAGAATACAGAGTGGAGATAGTAACAAAACGACTTGTTAGAACAGAATACAGAGTGGAGATAGTAACAAAACGACTTGTTATAGCAGAATACAGAGTGGAGATAGTAACAAAACGACTTGTTAGAACAGAATACAGAGTGGAGATAGTAACAAAACGACTTGTTAGAACAGAATACAGAGTGGAGATAGTAACAAAACGACTTGTTAGAGCAGAATACAGAGTGGAGATAGTAACAAAACGACTTGTTAGAACAGAATACAGAGTGGAGAGACTTGTTAGAACAGAATACAGAGTGGAGAGACTTGTTAGAACAGAATACAGAGTGGAGATAGTAACAAAACGACTTGTTAGAGCAGAATACAGAGTGGAGATAGTAACAAAACGACTTGTTAGAACAGAATACAGAGTGGAGAGACTTGTTAGAACAGAATACAGAGTGGAGATAGTAACAAAACGACTTGTTAGAGCAGAATACAGAGTGGAGATAGTAACAAAACGACTTGTTAGAACAGAATACAGAGTGGAGAGACTTGTTAGAACAGAATACAGAGTGGAGATAGTAACAAAACGACTTGTTAGAACAGAATACAGAGTGGAGAGACTTGTTAGAACAGAATACAGAGTGGAGAGACTTGTTAGAACAGAATACAGAGTGGAGATAGTAACAAAACGACTTGTTAGAACAGAATACAGAGTGGAGAGACTTGTTAGAACAGAATACAGAGTGGAGATAGTAACAAAGCAGTCCGAACACTGAGATAATGAAATAGACAGATAGAAAAAGAGTGAGAAAGTTTATTGCCGTATAAAATGCTTTCCCTGCAACAGTGCATGGGGAAGGGCGGTAAGGCACCCTGGAACGCCCCAGCGATAGGGCACTAGCTGTGACACTCGTGGTGTGAACAAAACACGAGATTTTGCAAATTGAGGTGTCAGGGTGTTGTATTGTCCAAGCCCGACGCAACTGTTTAATTGCCCAAGGTAAGGGGGCAATAAACCTGCACACTTTCTTACTTTCTCTCACTCCCCTTCTCTTTCTCCCTCTGTCCCGTTTCTCTGTCTATCGGTTTCCGAATATGGAAATGAGCGCAGGTTAATATTTTAATCCTCCCATTGAAGGGAGAGAATACAGGTTGCAATAAACATGCTGTTTGTGCATTGTCAGAGATTGTCCGATCATTAGCATGGTGTACAATCTGTTTAACAAGAGAGACTGGGAAGGGGTGAGTTGGGTAGCACTCCCCCCCCCCGCACAGGCGCTTGTTCTCCACGAAACGATAAAACCACACCAAGTAAAGATGTTTCCCTCCCCCCCCCCCTCCCCGGCCCCAAACCACAACTCCCTGTCCCATGTTTCAGCAGCTTAGTTGTAAATTGCGTCTCTGTGTCTTGTCCCCCATCCACCCACCCCCTCACCCCCCTTCCTGTACCTACACAAAGATATATTTAATGGAATTGTGGTCCCGCCCCCCCCCCCTGTAGGATCTATACATCCTTTATCCCACATCCCCCTTCCTATCCACAGTTTATCCTCTTCCAGCCGGCTTGATTGTGTGGGTGTTTGTACTGTGACAATATTAAGACAAGTGTATATCTTCTGTTACTTAACCTACGCTAGGTATAGAATGAATAAGATATCGCTAAGTGATGACCTACACAGGATAACTAATAAAATGTGGTCATGTCATGACCTACACAGGATAACTAATAAAATGTGGTCATGTCATGACCTACACAGGATAACTAATACAATGTGGTCATGTCATGAACTACACAGGATAACTAATACAATGTGGTCATGTCATGACCTACACAGGATAACTAATAAAATGTGGTCATGTCATGACCTACACAGGATAACTAATAAAATGTGGTCATGTCATGACCTACACAGGATAACTAATAAAATGTGGTCATGTCATGACCTACACAGGATAACTAATAAAATGTGGTCATGTCATGACCTACACAGGATAACTAATAAAATGTGGTCATGTCATGACCTACACAGGATAACTAATAAAATGTGGTCATGTCATGACCTACACAGGATAACTAATAAAATGTGGTCTGGTAAACAACCGAGTTGGGTAGCATTGTCTTTTGCCAGGTGTATAGTGTGGATATTGTGTGGCTAGCACTTTGCCAGGTGTATAGTGTGGATATTGTGTGGCTAGCACTTTGCCAGGTGTATAGTGTGGATATTGTGTGGCTAGCACTTTGCCTTCCACATTTCCTTTCAGCAACTAGATTGGGCTCAATTTATCTGATGGCTTGTACGTACAGCCATACCTCAGAAGGGAGGCGTTGAACAAAGAAAAGGATGGAGGCATCATTTCCTATTTAAGCAAAGCCAAGTTAATATAACACCTCAATCTATGATATACTATATTACAGATAACAAAAAAATCACTTCTTCAATGCTATAATTCGACCAACGAACGAAAAATTGGAGCCATTCCGAAATAATATACAATTCAATCAGCTAAGCAACTTCTTCCTTTTCTTCCTTCAAATATTGTTAGTATCTTATAGGCTTTCAAAACAAACGGAGATCAATACAGGTCTCACCCACACTTTGACCGTAACATCGGGCCATATAAAATTAGTTTTGTCTAAAATTAAGTCACAGCACTTATATTATTGTGTGCCACGCAGAATGTGGTCCGCGGGCCTTGAGCTTGATGCTTATGATCTTTTGCATGACAAGACTGTGTATTAAGTAGGCATACACACAGTCGCAAATTGTTAATAATAGTTTGAGATTAAAACAAAGCTTAACATAAATGACTCAAATGGCGCTTGAATGAAGTTATTAATTTCGACAGACTGAAAAAGTCGTGGCAAACCTTGCAGGTGCTGATGAAACGTAGGTGTTCAAGTATTTGAGGGGATTGAGTGGCCAATTCGATGCAATGCAGTATTTACTATTATTTGCTGATCTCGGGTGCTGGACTAACTGAAAGATGTCATCCGTATTTTGGAATATGTGATGTGTCTGTTGGTATTGCCGGATACGTACTCTAGACCAGGGGTCGGCAAGCCTTTGCTTATAATGTGCCAAACTAGGATTTCTAAATCAATCTGCGCGCCAACAGCCTAAAAGTCAACCGGCTCTATTATAATTTTTGATAAATTATTTTTATAGGGGAATTAATTAAGCTCCGTAGCAAGACCAAGGCATTTTTTTTTTTGCATTTATATCCAATACAATATTTTATTAGTCTTCTAAACTTTCACATTATGGTAATTATTGTCTAAATATTATCATTTTGGTAACCACTACCCACAATGGGGATCTAGCACTTACTGTTATTAATAATTATACGATCTCAGTTTACTGAGATGTCCTTTAATATGTCTACGTTTTCAGTGTAATATTTTACTATCAGTGAGTGAAATAGATACGTAGTAATCGTACAAATTGAGTAGTTAATGTAATGTTTAAAAATATACATATAAAGTGTTTAGTCACATAATATTTATATAATTTTCAAATACTTTTAACAGTTTGATCATTTCAAAGTTAAACATTTTAAGCCATTTATTTTTTTATAAAAGAAAACAGAAACATATTAGAAATAGTAGCGCAAATAATGAGCATTAATTATCTCCCTTTAATTAAAAAAAAACCTTTTTCCAAATTTGATTCAATAGTGATGCCAAATTAATTATGTTTTATAATATTAAAAATATTACTGACTCATTAATATTTATTTATAGGTGTAAGTTTAACCAAAATCTGAAAGTAGAAGAGCGAATTCCTATCAGTTAAGAATAGCAGATAACTTCCCAAAGCTAAGCAGCTTCCTTCCAGATTTTTTTTCCGCAAATGGGCACATTTATCCCTCCACTTAAAAAAAGATCCACCTCTAAGAAGGTTGTTGTAAGATCAAGTTGCTGAGGCTTGATGAGGTATGAACAAATGAATCCTTGAACTTGAAAGTCTTGCCTTACGTTATAAAACTCCGCTTTGAGTATTTAGATGTACTTCTAAAAAGGCCCAAAATATCTAAATATATGTCTTAATATATAGGGATGTACATGTAGTTAAATGTTTTGAAATTAATTTCACGGCAAACATTTCCGGTTTCAATGCAAATTCATTACAGTGGTCCTTGTAAATGCAAGTTCAACTCACTGGCACGTGTCGCTATGTCATTCAGAAAGATCGGCTTCAACAGGCAGTTTTCCTCATTCAGAACCTGAATATATTATATTTTTTTACGCTATAAAAAACATTCTTGGAGGTCGCATTGAAAATCGCTATTCGTGCCAAGTTTGGCACGCGGGCCTTAGGTTGCCGACCCCTGCTCTGATCATACATTTCGGTACAGGACTACGAACACAAAAGAAGAAGAAATAAGTTGAAAAACAAAGTCACAAAGTATGGTAGAGGCGAGAAACTTGATCTGTATATGCTGAAGATTGAGATGTGGTAAAATTCAAACTAGATTTGAGCAAAGACTATAAAAAGATGAACCGCTTGCTTTAATATTGCTTCTATTTGATAACTCGAAATATTATGTTGTGGAATTTCCGATTACTCTTGGACTTATAGACTTCCGGTCTAGTAATTTGCTATGGTTTTATCAATGGAAAACTATAAATTATGCATATCCCTGTTGCCAGTTGTTGTTGGAGAATTTACAGGAATATTAGGTGTAAATTAAATTAAAAAATTGTTTTCACTTTTTAAATTTCGTCGTTTCATTACTTTTTATGTAGAATTGTAGATGAATGCCATTATAGAAGGAGCGTCTATAATATATAAGATTATAACTCAAATTAAAATGAAATCGAAATTTGTTTGCAGCGGAAGCCTTAAAGGCAAGTTTAGGATAGCGTTATAGGCTGCGCACGGAAAACACAACATTTAAGGTCTGAAAATAGAGCACGCGACCCAGCTGATTAGAATCTTTGATTTTAGCCAAAGCCTTAAAGTATAGACGTTACAATATCATACTCTATAACAAGAACATAGATTATATTTTACGGATTTTACGTATTACTTTTAAGTTGGTACAGGTGATATAATCAGGAGTTGGTTCACGAAGTTAAAGTATACAATAACAGGTTCACGTAAAGATAAGTTTGGAAAACACTGACTTGACCATCGGAACGGTCAACAACACTATATAATACAGATATTGGAACTAATATGTTTGGTTTAGGGTTCTCTGTTCAATTTAATTTGGTTTTCTTTGTGTACTTTAATAAAAATTGTAAACAATTTGGGCGGAAAAAAACGAAATTTAATTAGAAATTTTTAGTTCACTTACGTAAGTTTGATATTAGATCAATCTAGACATAAAGACAAGTACAGGGGTAGACATACAGACTGATAAATAGATAGACTGCAAGATATATATATACAGGGCTAGATATACAGACTGATAAATAGTTAGACTGCAAGATATATATATACAGGGCTAGATATACAGACTGATAAATAGTTAGACTGCAAGATATATATATACAGGGCTAGATATACAGACTGATAAATAGTTAGACTGCAAGATATATATATACAGGGCTAGATATACAGACTGATAAATAGTTAGACTGCAAGATATATATATACAGGGCTAGATATACAGACTGATAAATAGTTAGACTGCAAGATATATATATACAGGGGTAGATATACAGACTGATAAATAGTTAGACTGCAAGATATATATATACAGGGCTAGATATACAGACTGATAAATAGTTAGACTGCAAGATATATATATACAGGGCTAGATATACAGACAGATAAATAGTTAGACTGCAAGATATATATATACAGGGCTAGATATACAGACTGATAAATAGTTAGACTGCAAGATATATATATACAGGGCTAGATATACAGACAGATAAATAGTTAGACTGCAAGATATATATATACAGGGGTAGATATACAGACTGATAAATAGTTAGACTGCAAGATATATATATACAGGGCTAGATATACAGACTGATAAATAGATAGACTGCAAGATATATTTACAGGGTGTTACGTCCACAATCCCCTTGTGGCCAGAGCTGTGTAGATCTTGCTGATAATTCTCGTTAGTCCTAGGGGAGACTTTAATTATTAGTATTTATGTTTCAGTATTACACGAACTCTTCTTATAGTCCTGGGCACAAACTCAGTATTTGTATTCCAACATTTCCTTTCTTGGACATTAGAGTAGTAGATAAATCTTATAGTAATGTATACAACACAATAAAATAGTAACTTGACAAGGAAGCTTCAGTGTAACTGTTGTTGATAGTTTATTTCAGGTGATATGTTCAATATATACAATATATCTATTATGTACAGTTAGAATAAAATAGTGCAAACACAAACGTTCTCAAAGGAACATATTTTGAAACTCTCCGTCTTTCAGACAAAACAAATCATTAAATACTATCCGAGTGGTGCAAGGGACAGACCCACTACCAGTAGGGGTGAAAATCATGGTAACATTACAAAACTTATAACAAAACGATAGGAACTTCCCCTATTAAATAATGAGTCGTTCCCAGACCCTGAGAATTTGAGATCAACACAGAATCTCAGCATTAAGTAGAATCATTTGTCTTCACACTAAACGCCAGTCGATCGGAAGCCTAAGCCCCGCCCACAAAATCCTGTTTTAATGAGAAAAAGAGGGGGAAGAAGAATAAACATTGCGTGTTCCAATTCTTGGAAAAACAATATATATGACAAGGTGAAGACATACAGACTGATACATAGATAGACTGCAAGATATATATATACAGGGGTAGACATACAGACTGATAAATAGTTAGACTGCAAGATATATATATATACAGGAGTAGACATACAGACTGATAAAAAGATAGACTGCAACATATATATATACAGGAGTAGACATACAGACTGATAAATAGTTAGACTGCAAGATATATATATACAGGAGTAGACATACAGACTGATAAATAGATAGACTGCAACATATATATATACAGGAGTAGACATACAGACTGATAAAAAGATAGACTGCAACATATATATATACAGGAGTAGACATACAGACTGATAAATAGATAGACTGCAACATATATATATATATACAGGGATAGACATACAGACTGATAAATAGATAGACTGCAACATATATATATATATATAAAAAATGCCGGTACGAGATCTTTTCTTGGCCCCCACCCCCTTTCTTTGCATATTTAATCAAATGTTCATTCAAAGAAAACCAAAATTAAGGGCCCACAGCGCCACGTGAGATTGTAGGAGGCATCTCCTCTTAGCTTAATAGCAACAATTACAAAATAATTGCGTAATCGCCAATTGAATTTTAAATTTTAATATTAATGGACCCCCTAAAGTCATATGGGCCCCGGTACGGCGTGCCGCCTGTACCCCCCTCTCGTGGGGCCTGTATATATATAGAGACAGAGTATAATAGACAAACACAGAGAGATCAATAGATTAGTAGATCAATAGATCAATAGATAGATTGATAGATAGATAGATTGGGAGATAAACGGACAGATAGATTGACAGATATTCTGACGGATAGATTGACAAACATTCTGACAGATAGATTGACTGACATATTGACAAATATTGACAGATAGATTGATAGACATTCTGACAGATAGATTGACAGACCTATTGCCAAATATCGACAGGTAGATTGACATACATTCTGACAGATAGATTGACTGACATATTGCCAAATATTGACAGATAGATTGATAGACATTCTGACAGATAGATTGACAAACATATTGCCAAATATCGAATGATAGATTGACAGACATATTGCCAAATATCGACAGATAGATTGACAGACATTCTGACAGATAGATTGACAGACATATTGCCAAATATCGAATGATAGATTGACAGACATTCTGACAGATAGATTGACAGACATATTGCCAAATATCGAATGATAGATTGACAGACATTCTGACAGATAGATTGACAGACATATTGACAGATAATGACAGACAGATTGACAAATAGATTGACAGACAGATTGACAGACAGTTAAATCCATTAATTGTGTTGATTGTTCGATTGACTGATTTATAACAACAACAAACTTCTTATACAGGTTAGTGCTGAATAGTGGAAAACAGATTTGTCCCATTCTAAAGTAATAGCACCACCCTCTCCCCCTTTCCGCCCCCCCCCCTCTTTTATGTTCGGATATAGCCCAGAAGTTGTTCAACTCTCTAAAGTTCATGATTCATTCCCAGCGTTCATTGATTAAGGTGTCACTCTGTTGCCCTGAAGAATAGAGGGGGCCGCAGAGCTATTGAAACGTTGACGCTTGTGATGGGAGTCTGTCTACCGAATGTTCATTGACGCAGCTCTACGGACGAATCAAGACACACAAACACACAAACACACACACAAACACACAAACACACACACATACACACATACACACACACACACAAGCCATCTATTGTTCACTTTGGTTTGGGGGGCTCCTTACTGGAAAATAAAAAGCAGGCCTTTTCACCAGCAGACCAAAGCAAGATGAGGAGTAGGGGAGGGGTGGCGGGACGGGGGAGGGGGGTCTATTGTGACGGAGGCGTCGTCACGGAGGGGTGACAGCGCCGTAAAGTCGTACTGGCTGAACTGAGGGAATGTGGGAGGGGTGAGGGAGAAAGTGCGGGAGGTTAATTTGACAACCGTGATAATAATTGTCACTGTCAAATCAGTGCATCAGTAGCGTGAATTAGTCAATATAATCTTCTGTAGGTGTGCAATACTTGGTGTAGATCAGGGGTCTCCAAACTACGGCCCGCGGGCCGCATGCGGCCCCCGAAGCCTTTTCATGCGGCCCGCGGAGACCTTTTCAGCTAGGAAAAAAATTACGGAAATTTATCTATATCCTACCAAGATCAGCCGCCGCCTACGTGGACGTTATGTTTTTACCGAACTCAAATAGAGGCGGGCAGTAGTGCGTTATGTTTTCCAATGATCACTACATTGTAAAAACCTTATTCGCTGCTTGCTTTTTCAACTTACGTCTACATTCAATGAGATGATATGACGCCATCTAGTGGCGGAGTATGGCACTGTTACTGGACATTGATGTATCCAAAGACATTTGCAGATTATAACTTGGACTGGACTAACCTCAGTTGCCTCAGTTGCCTGACTGTTGATGTAGGAAAGAACGTGAGTGGCATATAGACAGGCTTGGTTGGACAAGTGAAGCAGATGTGTAAAAAAAGAGGAAAAAACATTCAACAGCCAATGTTTCTACACTGTATTATTCACCAGCAAGCTTTGTGTGCTAAATATTTGGACATTAGACGTGTACTGAATACTTTGATGAGGATGGTGATCTCAATAAGGTCAGATGGGCTCAACCATAGACAGTTCAGAGACATGTTGAAAGATACAGACACACAATCGCGAGATTTACCATGCTACACAGCCCTTAGATGGCTAAGTTCCGAGCAGAGTATTTGAGTTAAGAAAGGAAACATGTGACTTCCTGGAAAATAAAGGCAAGCAACAGCCATTACTGTCTGGTGAAGAATGGGTATGGAAATTAGTCTCTACTAGTAACTTACATTTTCTGAGCCTAAAACTACAATGAGAGGAAAATCTATCTTTTGATCTATACATCTATCTAAGGGCCTTTAGATCCCAACTTGTATTGTTTTCGGAACAAGTACAGGCGAACAACTTGACGCACTTTCAGCAGTGCAAGGTATTCATGACTAAAGAAACAGCTGAGTTCCCCACGTCGTTTTTGCATGTGAGATCAGGAGCGGTTTTCTGAATAGGATTCAAAGGCAGAAGAAGTGAGACTGTTTCCTGTTTCAAAACCCGTTTGAAACAGATGTGGCCAGTTGCCTAGATAAACTGCAGTTGTAGGTCATTGAGTTTCAAGCAAATGACCTCCTTAGGGACAAGTTCAAAGAAGGACTGGTGGGTTTTTACCAGTTTTTGCCCAAGCGAGACTTTCCTAATGTCAAAACATTTGCATCAATGTACCTTTTAATTTTTGGAACAACATACGTCAGGAACATTTTGAGAGAAAACTTGTCCGATGATAATCTCAGGTCAAAGTTGATGTTAGGGGCATCAAATCTAAAGCCAGAACTGTCTGCTTTTTTGGCATCCAGGAAAGAATAAATCTAAATTTCCACTAATACAGGTGTTCATGTGTAGTGTTACAATTTGTATTAACTGAATAGAATAATATTAAATAAATAATTAAAAATAACATTTATTCGGACCTTGAGTGTGTAGTCGGCCCCCGAACTGCTGTTTAATAGTTAATGCGGCCCTCGGGCTGAAAAGTTTGGAGACCCCTGGTGTAGATAAATGTAGCTTTTCATATATTAGGAGCATTATTATATGAAAGCCTGTTTGTTGGTAGCTATCAGTATATGTCCATACGATGTGTGTTTGTTTGTATCTTGTATAAATATGTCCATATTTAGGCTATGTATCTATATATAATGTGTATATGTGTCATATTATATGTATATATAATGTGTATATGTATTACATGATGTGTTCTATTATATATATAATGTATATATAATGTGTACATGTATTACATGATGTGTTCTATTATATGTGTTCTATTATATGTGTTCTATTTAATGTGTTATCTTATATGTGTTATATTATATGTGTTATCTTATATGTGTTCTATTATATGTGTTATCATATATGTATTCTATTATATGTGTTATATTACATGAGTTATAATGCGTTTTTTTAATGTGTTATATTATATGTGTTGCGTTATATTATTTACAAATGTCAATGCCTACATGTACATAGTGTAACATTTGCAGGGATGACTAACTCAAAAACATGTTTTATATAGTTTTTTTAATGTAAATATATTTTATGTAACATTTAATTAAGCAACACCCAAAAGCAATGTTTTTCGTATCAATCCATTATATCTATTTTTATTATACATTAGCCTGCCACAGATTTTGTCCTTCGCTATTCATAAAGGGAAAAAAACACACCAAAAGCTAAGTCAATATACATAGAAGTGGTTTAAAATGAATGTGAAATCCCCTGAAATAATGTTTTAGTCAAATGAAACAAATGTCAAGTTTCAGCTCGATAGAATGCTTTCCAAATATCAGGTCGTATACAAAGAAGTTTTTTTCTTCAAAAGCTACAAATGGTGCAACAGAACCAGGATCCACTAAGAGGGACTTAACATTAAATTATACCAAAGTTTAAAAGTAAAAGAACATTTTTCAAACAGAACTCAAGGAAGCAGTCTTTACAACATAAAACCATAATGTTAGTTTCATTCTACTGTGCATTTTGTTTATTTCAATTTTAGTTTATTTTTTTTTATATTTCGAAATTCTTTTAAAACTAGGGTCTTACGCCATGATTACAATAAACAATAAAAAAAAACAAAATACTGAACATCATGTGAACACATTATTTAAAGATGTACATTGTTTGGATGTGACGTCACTCTGTTTTGATGTGACGTCACGTTGTTTTAACCCCGCCCCCCTGTACTCGTCCCTTATCGTCACAAAATGTCTTCCTACCATGGGCGATCAAAGAAATATTTTTTCGTTTGGAAGAAGAGGAGAGGAGGTCTACAGAGATAGTGAGAAGAACATATTCTCAGAATACTTGTTAAAATATAATTTGGGAGTGTTGGAAGAAGGGGAGAGGAGTCAATCCCAAATTTGTATTAGGACAAACGCATTTTTCTTTATTCTATTGGAGGCGAGGGGGGAGCGGGGGTGAGGGATGAAACAAGTTCCCTCATCTCTCCACATTGTTCCCTCCGCTTTCACGGAGAGCAAATGTTCCCCAAAACTCTCGTTCTCTTGGTGCACAACATATGTATTGAAAAGTAAAGATATATTTCGCGCCCCCCACGCCCCACCCCATATTTAAAATAATATATTCTGAGTGCGCGCAATAATTTTCACATTAAAATAGAACATTCCACTTTTTATTTTCTCCGTGTCCATGAAATAATGGTATTCTCCATTTTATTTTAACTTTTAGTTTTTGGTATGTGTGTGGTAATATTTTTATTGTACGTTTTGCCATTTGGCTGGCCCTCGGTTTGTTCCAGACTGAATCAAAATTACATCTCCAGGCGCCGCCATTGTATTCCCTCTCACTCGTGTGGACAATGGAAGTGTAACAGCTCTATTCTACAAAAACTCCTCTCTGCCCTTGGAAGAAGAAAACGCCACGACAATAATCTCGCTCGCCGCTGCTGCGCATACAACAACATCGACACAAATTTGAATATGTCGTGTGTTTTTTTCTTCTACTGTGTGTATGAATAGAGTCTATGTGTCAATTATGAATCTTTTTGTTGGGGAGAAGAAGGGAAGAGAAGGAGGTGTGAGACCGTATGCTTCACCTACTCCAGAGAAGTACTTGCATGGGAGTCACTCTTTCATGAAGTCGTTATGAAGTCGACTTGTCTACCTCATTCGCGTAGTTATTTAGATTTTTTTTTTTGTAAAGTGTCGAAACGGCTAACAAAAGAATAGTGGGCTGTCTGCTCATATCTTTTGATGAGTTCAATTTATGTATGTATGTATGTGTGTATGTATTTTTGTATATATGTGTGTATGTGCTGATTTTACCTTCACTTCTAAATGAATTCATGTTCTTGGCGTTAGTTCACGTTTGTAATTCATTTCCTTTTTTTTTTCGTGGGCAACTTTGCCTCCAATGAATGAAAATTTCGTCCAATATATCATCTTTATTTCTAACAAACTGAGTACTGTGTGTTTCATACATACGGCTGGGTTCACACAAGGTCACGTATTTGAAAAAAATGATTTAGTGTGAAATGTCCATAATGCTGCGTTAACATCCTCACTCTAATGAAAGAAATGGCTACAAGATTTGATATAGTATGCTGGGGCCTAAGGTTGACCATATATTTGATATAGTATGCTGGGGCCTAAGGTTGACCATATATTTGATATAGTATGCTGGGGCCTAAGGTTGACCATATATTTGATATAGGATGCTGGGGCCTAAGGTTGACCATATATTTGATATAGTATGCTGGGGCCTAAGGTTGACCATATATTTGATATAGCATGCTGGGGCCTAAGGTTGACCATATATTTGATATAGCATGCTGGGGCCTAAGGTTGACCATATATTTGATATAGTACCCTGGGGCCTAAGGTTGACCATATATTTGATATAGTATGCTGGGGCCTAAGGTTGACCATATATTTGATATAGTTTGCTGGGGCCTAAAGTTGACCATATATTTGATATAGTATGCTGGGGCCTAAGGTTGACCATATATTTGATATAGTATGCTGGGGCCTAAGGTTGACCATATATTTGATATAGTATGCTGGGGCCTAAGGTTGACCATATATTTGATATAGTATGCTGGGGCCTAAGGTTGACCATATATTTGATATAGTATGCTGGGGCCTAAGGTTGACCATATATTTGATATAGTATGCTGGGGCCTAAGGTTGACCATATATTTGATATAGTATGCTGGGGCCTAAGGTTGACCATATATTTGATATAGTATGCTGGGGCCTAAGGTTGACCATATATTTGATATAGTATGCTGGGGCCTAAGGTTGACCATATATTTGATATAGTATGCTGGGGCCTAAGGTTGACCATATATTTGATATAGTATGCTGGGGCCTAAGGTTGACCATATATTTGATATAGTATGCTGGGGCCTAAGGTTGACCATATATTTGATATAGTATGCTGGGGCCTAAGGTTGACCATATATTTGATATAGTATGCTGGGGCCTAAGGTTGACCATATATTTGATATAGTATGCTGGGGCCTAAGGTTGACCATATATTTGATATAGCATGCTGGGGCCTAAAGTTGACCATATATTTGATATAGTATGCTGGGGCCTAAAGTTGACCATATATTTGATATAGTATGCTGGGGCCTAAAGTTGACCATATATTTGATATAGTATGCTGGGGCCTAAAGTTGACCATATATTTGATATAGTATGCTGGGGCCTAAGGTTGACCATATACGGTAGGGTGTAACCGAGTAGACCATTTCTACTGAGTGCCAAATCGGTTGATTTATAATGGTGACTCTGCGGTTTAGGTATCATATGCATGACTTATTCTCTTAATCATATCCTAGTTACTCCCCTCTATTAGATGCCCCTCCTCCTTTGGCAAAACTGATCTAATCCAAATTTTATATAATAAAAAGTTTTATATGTATTTGTATTGAAATATTGTTTTTCTTATTTGTAAATATTGGCATGCGTATTACTTGCCGAGGCAAAAGCTTGCGAAAGACGAAATATTTGTCCATGATGAATGTCCAAGGCTGTTAGTACTAATTCAGATTAGTTCTATTACATTCTATAAACATTTAAAAGCAACGTTTATGCTATTAATACCAACCAAAGACTATAAAAAGATGGACCGCTTGCTTTAATATTTCTGCTATTTGATGATTCAAATGACTTTTCGGATTCCCTTTTGTACTGTACACTTCCGTTTTATTTAATCGCTATGACTTTCTCAAATAAACAAAATTAAACTTAAAATCAAAAGTTGTATACAGTGGAAACATTTAGGCATACATATGAGCGTAGTTATTAGATAAGCATGAAAAAATAACATATAAATTCTTATATATAGTCTTTGTACAAACATATAAACTCTTATATATAGTCTTTGTACAAACATATAAACTCTTATATATAGTCTTTGTACAAACATATAAACTCTTATATATAGTCTTTGTACAAACATATAAATTCTTATATATAGTCTTTGTACAAACATATAAACTCTTATATATAGTCTTTGTACAAACATATAAATTCTTATATATAGTCTTTGTACAAACATATAAATTCTTATATATAGTCTTTGTACAAACCAACCAAATAATTAAATTATTGATTCCGTAACAAGAAATCATGATAGAGAGTTGCCGTTTGAATTTATTGTTTGTTTTTTTCGTTTCGTTTTTTTTCCTATATATTTTTGAAATTTTAGACATTATTTTTTATAATTCTTACTTGAACCGATTTTTCAGATAATTACTGCTGATTTCTGGGAGACTAAATTAAGAGGCTATTAAAATTTAGACCAGAACTACTTTTAAAACCTCTGAAAAAAAAAAGAAATATCTTTAAAATCCACGGTTAGTGGGGGCTCTCCCCCACCCCCTTTTCGGTGTGACTCTGACAAACAATCTGAAAGTCACAATAGATAGACAAATAGAGAGATAGAAAGATAGATTAGATAGATTAGATAGATTAGATAGATTAGATAGATTAGATAGATTAGATAGATTAGATAGATTAGATAGATTAGATAGATTAGATAGATTAGATAGATTAGATAGATTAGATAGATTAGATAGATTAGATAGATTAGATAGATTAGATAGATTAGATAGATTAGATAGATTAGATAGATTAGATAGATTAGATAGATTAGAAAGATTAGATAGATTAGATAGATTAGATAGATTAGATAGATTAGATAGATTAGATAGATTAGATAGATTAGATAGATTAGATAGAAAGATAGACAGATAGACAGATAGATAGATACACAATTAAATCACATTTTTTTTTATCTCCGTAGAGTTCAAAGCAATGAAGAATAAAAGAAAACAATGAAAAGAAAATTGCCTATTCATGAAATCCATCAACAAACGACATGACCTCCACGGAGACACTGCTATGACAACATACACAAGACTAGAATTAACAAGAAAAGGAGTTTGGGGAGCGAAGTGGGGGGGGGAGGGAGCACACAACAACTGCAAGTCAAATATGGAAATGAAACTGTTGGAAAGATGGGAATCTGGCATCTGAATGGGGCGCCCCCTGCCGGGAAAGGCAAAAACTTAATCCAGAAAATGTATTCATTCCACTCTCTTCGATTCTTCGGACCCTCCCGAGAACTCTTGCGGCTGGGAGTTACGTCTTGGGTGCGGTATGGTGGAGGAGGGCGGGTTGGGGAGCCAATGCGGTGGGTACTGACGCCCCCGCTACTGTGAGAGGCATCAAAAGCGACACCCCACGGGTTAAAGGAAAAACAATTTGACCAAAAGACGGAATTTTCTTTTTTTTCTCATTTCATTTCTTTTCTATTTTTTTTTCTTCTTTGAGTTTTGAGAAGAGTTTTCTGTTGAGAGGCGACGGGAACAATGAATGAATGTTGTCTAATAGCTGGGGTCTGGAGACAGTCCCTGGCTGGGTGGCTGTACATGAAGGCTGTCATCCTTCGCGTGAAGTTCAATTGCAGTTTCTATTTCATCCCTCACATCAAAATAAACTTAATCCATTCAGAGCCTATACAATCCACAAGTATGGAGATGGGTTAGAGAGGTTGTTTGGTGGGTGCTGGGGAGTTAAGGGGGCGAGAAAAAAGGGGATAACTCTGTAAAGTTTGAGTGACTTGAAATGATCTCCGAGTAAATAGAATTTCAAATATTTGTGTGTTTTCGATTAGTTGAAAGAATTGCACCGGAACGTATTTTTGTGGTGTGTGTGCTGCCAAGCAGAAACCTAGCGATACGGCGAAAATGTTGCCCGATAGAGTTCAAATTAGAGGACTGATAGCCGAAATATACATTTTTTTTTTAAATGGACTCAAATGTAATTAAACCAAAACAGCTGTACAACAAGCCAACATTCAATATTACAATAGCGTTGTGGTAGATATGTTTACTTCTATTTCTCTTGTGAATGTTTTCTTCTATTTGTCTTGTGACTGTTTACTTCTATTTCTCTTATGACTGTTTTATGGAGTTGCTTGTTTATTTATGTATTGTATGGACACTTCGGAGAAGTTCTTCTTTGGCATGGGCAACTGCCGTTGCATAACTTCCGATTCATACACATGTCTGGTTTTAACTGACAGGGGAATGTGTGGGCGGTAAGATTAAGCTCTCTACCAACCAGGAGTTGATGTTCTTGACTACCCTTTATACTGTAAGAGAGTCTGTAGACATCAGTTATTACATATACTAACTCACATATTTAATACTTCAAACTATAAAATCAACATTTTAAATTTATTATTATTAGAAATATCAACATTAGAAAGTAACAAAATAGCAACAGTAAAAATAGCAATAGTAACAATAACAAAAGTAGAACAATAGATATAACAAAACAAATCATACAATAGTTTTGGCTTTTCAAACACAATGCCAACAACATGCCATTAGTGATGTAAACACATAAATAGTTCTATTGTAGACCTACATAGCAAACTTTCTCACAATAGAACCTTTAATAAAACATTTATTTTTATTTTCACTTCCAACAAACATACAATGCTGGATGTTTTCTTTGTCTTTTCTTTCTTTGTCTCTTCCTAATTTAAAAAATAGTATATTTTTTTGTTATGCTTTGGTTATGAGAATATTCTCTAAAATAGTCAATTCCAATCTATTCAACCTTGTAATATTTAATTTTTAAAATTATCTTACACAAAGTATTTATCCAATTTCCATTTTTTTTTAAATTGAAGTAGGCCTACATACCTAGGGTTGCCAGACGTCCGGCAAAAGGAGGACATGTGCTCCTTTTTAGAACTGGCTGACAGAGAAGCATACAAATAGGATGACTGAAAGAAAGATAGATAGATTGCTAGATAGATAGATAGATAGATAGATAGATAGATAGATAGATAGATAGATAGATAGATAGATAGATAGATAGATAGATAGATAGATAGATAGATAGATAGATAGATAGATAGATAGATGGATAGATAGATAGATAGATAGATAGATAGATAGATAGATAGATAGATAGATAGATAGATAGATAGATAGATAGATAGAAAGATAGATAGATAGATAGATAGATAGATAGATAGATAGATAGATAGATAGATAGATAGATAGATAGATTGCTAGATAGATAGACAAACAGACTAAAAAAACGAGTCACCCCCTACATATTTGTCCAATACTACAATTTTCTTCCATTCCGTTATTCCTCCTTTCGTTTTTATCTTTCCATCCGCATTATTTACTATTTTTCTTCCAGAAGAGTTTATTTCCTTGATATTCTCCCGAGCCGCAAGGTGCAGACGTCTGATAACGGATTCCCTTGTTCCATTCTCGGCATTTTAATGGCGGATTATCGTCTGCTACTGTATCGACAAGCAGGACGAAGACAACGGCGTCAGGGGCCGTAAATCTGCCTGCTACAAACAGCAGAGCTCAAACAATGAGAGTAATCGGACATCGTGGACCGGGTGTCCAACAAACAAACAAAAAAGAAAAAGAACTTTGGGAGGAGGGGGGAGTGAATGGTGGTGGTGAAGGGTGAAAGAGAAATGGGGGTGGGGAGGCTGCAGTTATTTTGCAGTGTCCCTGGCGTGCCTGCACCAAGACAAATGATGACAAATTAGAAGCCAGTAGTAACCCTGAGTTATCCACCTTCTTTACTTCATCTCACTGACATATTATTGTGAATTGTCTGATTTCCTCTCTACATACACGTGTGAATAGCTTTAATCCATTGCATTCTTCCCTTACAACACACATATAATATTATATATTATTCCTTTTCATATATAACACATTCTTACTTTTGTTTGGTATGTGCACTGCCCTAGTTTAATGTTTTAATCTTCCATTTTGTTCTTTGTAATATTATTTGTAATTTGTTGACTTTTATTATAGGCCTATTCATATTTCTGTAGACTATATTATACTAAAATAAAAGAACTCTTACCAAAGCGCTCACCATCAAAGGTACTCACAGTCACTCCTGAGAATTCCCGGTGTGGATGAAAATAAAAAGAAGTTTTCTTTTGAGAGCGCTCGCTTGAATCTGTGTCGCCTTTTATATGGAACAGCTTGCCTCAGACACTGAGCGATTCTGAGATAAAAGAGTCTTTCAAAAAGAATTTAAATACCTTTCTCTTTAACTATTGCCTGTGTACTCATAAATCTACCACTGCAATGTTTACCAAGAACTCTAAATATAATAACATAGAGAAAGGTGCTATATAAAAAACCATCATAATCATAATTTAAAAAAATGAAATAAACATAACGGTATTATTATAATATTTCAACTTTCAAATGTACTTTTATTGTGATATTAAAATATATTATTATGTTATTTCAACTTTCATAGGTACTTTATTGTGATATTAAAATCTATTATTATGTTATTTCAACTTTCATAGGTACTTTTATTGTGATATTAAAATCTCATGTCATGTTTAATCTATATATTAAGCTTTTCTAGCCCCAAAATTTCATTAGCTTTGAATGTGTGTGTTGTGTCCCTCATTTCAGAGGATGACAACGTCTCCCAATAGTTTTTAGCTCTCTGGTGGCACAATAGCCCTATATGAGCCCTGAAAGTTGCAGGTATTGCACACAAAAGAGGAGGCTGTGAGGTTTGATTGCGCCTTGCAGGTTTGATGGCGCCTTGCAGGTTTGGATTTTCTATTTATACTTTTTTGATCAGCTCTGGAAATTATTTTTATTTCTGCCTATTAGGGCCCGAATAAGATAGCATTTTGCCACTTATTTCATTCGGCTGCTAGTGTCTCCCATATGTCTGGGTTTAATCTATTTTCTCAGAGTTGATTTCAGACCTTTCTTTACATCTTTTTTTTTTTGTGCCGCACGTTCTTCTTTTACCACATGCCAGCTCACAAACAGAAGCTTCTTCAGCAATCTATAAGCCGGCATTCTTACTAAATGACCAGCACATAGCGCCTGAGATTTCAGAAGCTGAGTGTGAATGCTAGACGAGTCCGCCCTGAGAATAATACTAATAATGACTATTTATATAACGCATCTATCTATGTTATTGAATTTAGCATGCTCAGTGTACTTTCATTCTATAAATCAGTTGCTGATGTTAAGATGACTACAAAATACCCAATGGTCAAAACTAAAAAAAAATAAACTGACAATATTATGAAGTGGCGATAGCCCATAGACTTGAGGTTTTTTTTAGGAAACTTTAATTTTGAAATCACTTGCAAATTTTTTGCTCAATCTCCCCCTCCCCCCTCCCCTCTACAACCCACGAATTATAATCAAGGGTTTGTTTCATTAAAATCTATGGTGCGTTTTTTTATATCCTTATTAACGTATTTTAAATCTGATTTAACGCTGATAATTGACATACATCATTGTGTATTTTCCTTTCTGTGTTATATATAGAGCTGGGTTATTTCAACCTATTTTGTCAATCATTTATACATCAATTAACTTAATGTTGTTGTTAATTCTATGCGTGCTCCTATGTGTGTTGATCTCTCCCTCAGAGCTCTCTACGTCCACTACCCATGATCTCTCCCTCAGAGCTCTCTACGTCCACTACTGCTATGAAGCCATAAAATAATATATAGGTAGTAGCTATATTAATAATTAAAAAGTCGAAATAAAACCCATTTTTGGATATTAAGAAAACCTATATCGGAAGTAGATATAGTCAAGTGACTGTCCATGCGGTCGGCAGTCTTTTCTCATAACTCACAAGGAACGCAGGCATTATTTTAGACTCAGGAAAAATAAATAAAATTGTGTATTATGTTGATACTATAAAGCTATATTTGTTCATTGGATGTGAAGTGTCAACTGTTAATGAATTGTTATTAAATAATATGCTGCAATAAGTCGTTCATTTATTATTTACAAGTTTGGAAGTTATATTGTGGTGATGTCGTCCATTTTGATGTTCAAATCAATCAAATAATTCAGCTACTGCAACTCAAATACTCTGAGAAGACTGGTGGTAATGTTTGATAGTCCAATAATAATAATAGGACATCAACAGGTTTGGTGGCAGCTAACGGAGAGAGAAGCTGAAGGATATAATATTATGTTCAAATTCGAAATTTTTTGAACTTTTTGAGGACGTACTACAAACCACATGGAAAATTATGTGAGTACCAGTTTTTGAACAAAACTGAAGCCTGAGTCAATTATTTCAAATACATATACTATTTATATGATTGAGCACTATAATAGCTCTAAGAAAATATAACATTTGTACACCGATGACAAATATTTCATCATTGGAAAATTCGATACAAAAAATCGAAAAAAAGTGACTATACGTAGATCATTATTTGCAACCGGAAAAAGTTTCGTTCCCACATGTTATCAACAAGGAACCTAAACTATATACATATATTCAAATCCGATGTGACACAACCATGTGTTGAATTTTATGTAGCCTATGTTCAAATCCGATGTGACACGACCAGGTGTTGAAATCTGATGTGTTGAAGTCCGATGTGCTTATCGGAAGATAAATAAATAACATTAAATAACTTTAAATATAATTAATATTTAATCTGTATACCAAAGACTTTGACATTAATTTTAATTAATGGTATACATTTTTTTCTTGTGTTCATTCTAAAATTGGATTATACCATACTGAAGTGGAAACTTGAAGCAACTCAACTTGATACAGTGTGAACATTCATTGGATTATTAAATAATTAATTAAGTTTCTTCTGGATTTCTACTCTGGATTTACATTGCAGTAATTTCATACAGTGAATGTGTTTTCATTTGGATTATTAAGTAATCTTTAATTTAATCATATTTTTTACATTCATTCGTATGAATTATATATATATATATGTATTATTTATGTATAAAGCGGGCTTTGGTTGGCGGTAGTTTTTAATCAAATCTCTTGTCTATTCTTATTCTGTCTATCATCTATTTCTATTTCTTAAAAGAGATTGATTAGAAATGATTCTTTGTTAGGGTTATTTCTGTTAGTTGTCTTGACTTTGTTTGTTATTGTTAAGAATTATTAAAGTAAAATTACTATAGTCTTGTCAATGTTATACATGTTGTGATTCTTTGTCAAAAATTCCTCTATCATTTGTGGTCCAAGCAGCATTAGTGTATTGTGATTGTGTTTTTTTTTTTTCTATTGTTACTTGATATAATTTTTTTTTGTTGTGTATTTTTTGAGATATCATTAATATGCATTGGTTAGTTTTTGCTCTCTGAGTATAATGGTCTATGGTAAGAACATTAACAATAATAAGTTCACCTAGATAATAATAATATGAATATTCACATTCATAACTATATAATTTAAGTAGTGCCCAATTACATGTAACTACAATTAACAAAATAATAATTGATATCTAATACATGTAACTACAAATGTACAAAATATTCACAATATAACAGGTAAAATAACCTAAATAAAAATAATATTGTGCTTTGCAGTGCTACTGTAATAATATTATCTAGAATTTACATTGCTATTAATTATAGTAAAATTATTGTGTATTGGCATTAATGAAAATGTACTTCCAGTAATCACTATGAAAATGTACTTCCAATACTGATAATAATTACATCCATTTCAATTGCTCATAAGAATAATATCATAGTGGCTTATGATAACATTAATCTAATTGTTATATGCCATCCTTAATAATAATAATAATATTATCTATGTGCTACCATTGGTAATAATAAGATTGTACATTGCTTTGCGGAAAATAATTGTGCAACCTATATAGTAATAATAAGTCACAATAGTAAAAAGTGACTTGCACTTGCTTTAAACTCTACTATAAAATTGCTAATAATAATAAAATAAACAAGCCATAATAGAAAATGTGTCTTGGCTTAGCATACTTGTTGACATTCTAGCATTTTGCATTCTGAATTATAAAACATTTTACTACAGCATAGGATTAAAAAAAAAAAAAAAAGTTGCTGTGATATTATATGACTGCTCATTCTGTATTTAATAAATATTGTCATTCAGTAATATAAAAATGCTCATTCAGTAATTAATAAATATTGCCATCCAGTATAAGAATAAAACATTGCTGTACTATAAAATAGTGCATTATAATAATTGTACTGTACTATAATATAATAAATCTTGACATTCATAATAAACAATAATGGAGTCAAAGGTTCAATTACTCTATGATGAGGCTAAATTGTTGGCAAAAGAATATGGTATTACTGATAAGAAGGAATATCAGGAATTTGTTGAAAATAAAGTTAAACAATTGAAAAAAGAATTAGCAGATAAGGAAAGAGATGAACGAGCAGAATTAAGAGCTCATGAAATTAAACAAAAAGAACTTGATAATGAAATTAAACAAAAAGAACTTGATAATGAAATTAAACAAAAACAACTAGAAATGAATAAAGAAAAAGAATTAAAAGAAATAGAAATGAATAAAGAAAAAGAATTAAAAGAAATAGAAATGAATAAAGAAAAAGAGTTAAGAGAAACTCAGTTGAAAGAAACTCAACTAAAATTAGCTCATGAATTGGAGTTGGCTAAATTACAAAATACTAAAGTTGAGCAAACAAATAATGAAAAATCAAAACATGGTGTTAGATTTAAAATGCCTCCTTTTGATGGAAAAGAGAAAATTGTTGATTTTCTAAATTTATTTGAAGCAACATGTAAAGGATATGGGATTCCCATTTCAGAATATTACATTCACCTTATCCCACAATTGAAAGATAAGGGTAGGGAAGCACTATCACATATTGATAAAGAAATAACTGATTATGCCATTATCAAAGAACAGTTAATAAAATTCTTTATCCACTCTGAGGATTATTACAGACAAAAGTTTCATAACTTTATCTTAACAGACAAGATAGAACCGAGAGCTTTTGTGTCTGAAGTGAAAACATTTTTACTTACCTGGTTAGACTTAGTAAAAATAGATACCAAAAATCCTAATGAGATTATAGAAATCATGGTTGTTGATAAAGTATTAGAACAAGCTTCTAAACCATTGTTTACTCACATTATGGAAAGAAAAGTTAAGACAGTAGAAAATTTGATAGATGCAATCTCAAATTTTAAGGATAGTCATCCTAATGTAGAACTGACTAAACAAAATCAAACAGTAAATACAATTCAACATAGAAGAAGGAGCTATTCACCTCCTAGGTCTAGACATAATCAATTTGGCAATAGAAAAAAATTTGGTAATCAACCAAAATCTAATAATTATAGATGTATTTTTTGCAATGGTACAAACCATTCATCAGAATATTGTTACAGAAATAACAATGCAAGAGGTAGAAATTTCAATCCAAACTTCAATAGATCAAATGTTGATCATAGAGGTTTTTCAAATCAAAATTTTTCTAATTTTGATAATAGAAACTTTCCAAATCAGAATTTTTCAAATTTTGGAAACAGAAATATGCCAAATCAGAATTTTTCCAATAACAATGTGCCAAATCAACATGTTGGAAGACAAGATTTTCCTAATACTCAAAACAGACCTCAATCAAATTTCCAAAATAGAAGAAATAGAGGAAAACTTAACAATTCCACATCTCAATCTAATAATGTCATATTTGAAAACAGGGGTCAGTTAATACTTTTTCCTGCTTATGTGGAAGGAAAGACCACTTACTGTCTAAGAGACACCGGAAGTAGTATAATATGCATAGATGAAAGTATCATTCCAAATCAGAAACCCACCAATATAATAAGAGTGGATACAATAAAACTTGGAAATGGTTCCACTGTAAATTGTCCTGTCACTATAATAGACATTGATTGTCCTTGGCTCACTGGAAAAGCAGAGGCAGCCATAATGAAAAACTGTGTTGCACCTTTAATTATTGGTAATTCTTTCAATGTCAAACATGATAATAGTTTTGACATTTTTCAAAAATGGATGAATGAAAAATCCAATGACTTGAATTTGAAACCTGTTCTATTGCAAAATGAGAAGTTAGTAGATTTACCAGAACAAGAATTTTACCCTGCTCTACAAACTTTTAATTTCTTACAAACCATAGGAAAGTCAGAAAATAATATTCTCAATGAGACACCTAATATTGACTTATCCATAAATAATGAAAAGGATAATCCTATTCCCAAATGGAATGGAACAGAAAAACTAGAACAGTATGTAAGCAAATTTGAAAGTCAATGTGAAATAAACAATGTACCAAAAGAATTACATGCTATTTCATTATGTAGACATTTAGAAGGTCATAAACAAATATTCAACATTGCTAAAAATCAAATATCTGATTTTACTAAAATGAAGAGTGAGATATTATCATACATTGATAGTCCTCATAAAAAGGAAACCCAAATAAAAAAAACAGAAAATATCAGTTTAATAAACATGCCTTTTGATGAGCTAACTCTAAAACAAGAACAGAAAGAAGATCCATACATAATTAAAATGGTATCAGAAATTGAAAAAGGTCAGATTAAAAATAAAAACATTGAAATAATAAATGGAATTCTCTGTAGAAAGGACACTAAATTAGATGTAACTCAAATAGTTATACCTAAAACATTAACTGTCAAAGTAATGCAAATTTCGCATAACAATGCATTGTCAGGTCATTTGAGTAGCAAGAAAACAGTTTGTAAACTTAAAAGGAATTTCTGGTGGCCTAAAATGGAAAAAGATTTGAAAACATTTATTAAAAGCTGTGATACCTGTCTTAGACATAATAAAAAAGATTCTAAACATAAGGCTCCAATACAAATGACAGATACCATAAACAAACCTTTTTACAAGATAGCAGTTGATATAATAGGGCCCATGAAGCAGACTAAAACTACCAAAGCAAAGTTTGCCTTAACCATTATAGACATGGGGAGTAGATGGATAGAGGTAGTTCCATTAAGGGAAATAACTGCAGAAAGGGTCTGTAATGCTCTTTTACCTATCTTTTGTCGTTTCGGTTTTCCAAAGTTCATATTGAGTGACAATGGAACTCAATTCAAATCAAGCCTTACTCAAGCTTTTGCACAAATGTTAAAAATCACTCAAATTTTTAGTTCTATATACCATCCTGAATCAAATGGTATGATAGAAAGGGCTAATCAAACAATAAAACAAATGATAACAAAAGTGTGTGAAGACCATCCATTTGAATGGGATGATTACCTTCCAGCTATTTTGTTTGCTTATAGACAATCGGTTCATGAAAGCACAGGTTTTACACCATTTGAATTAGTGCTTGGCAAAAATCCCAATGGACCATTGGATAATTTCAAATCAGAATTATTAGGACTTAAAGAAAAAAAAATGTCTCCATTTGACTTAGTCAATAAAACTGAAAAACATATGAAAACAGCATATGAATTTGCTGTACAAAAAAATGAAGAAATCAAATCTAAAACTTTAATCAGAGAAAACATTCATAAGAACATGAGAAAACTAGAAGTTGGTAATAAAGTACTTGTTTATTTGCCAATTGGCAGTGGCAATACTATGGAATGGAAAGGACCTTTTGAAATAATATTTAAGCTATCTGATGTATTTTACAAGGTTAACATTAATAACAAAGAGAAAATTGTTCATTTAAACAATTTGAGAACTTATGAAGAAAACAAAGTAATTGAAAATAAATCAGAAGATGATTTGATAATTGAAAATAAATCAGAAGATGATATAAATAAATTAGAACATGCAAAAACAACATTAAATAAATGTTGTGCAATTCTAAGAAACTATAACAGACAAAATAAAAGCAAAATAATTGAAATTGAAAATAAACCAGACAATGATATTAGTAAATCTGAACATAGAAAAATAACATTGAGAAAATGTTGTGAAATTCTAAGGGATTTTAGCAGAGAACTCAGGTATAATCAATAAAATTATACATAGGAATAACTAAATTTATGAATGGGATATGATATTTTCAGTAACAGATATAATGACATGATAACATTTTTTTTTATTTGTAAAGAACAAATATGTAAATATGAATACTGGTATATAATAATCTAATTGATGAAAATAATAATTATCAGTTGGAAATTTTTTTATGTAGCCTCTGAACAGTTTGGTAAGACTGTTAAGCACATAAATTTTGTGGCCTCTGAACAGTGAATCTGTTACGCCATATGTTAACATTAATATGCCTATGTAAGTCTTTAAAAAAGCATTAGAGGAATTGAAATAAGAATGATATAATAATGAAATGCCTATGTAAGACTCTAAAGTCAGAGCATTAGATGATAATATTGTATTGTATTCATGTAAGACTAAAGATAGCATTGAAGCCAATAAATAAATGATACATATAAGACTCACAGGAAGATGAGCAGTGTAATATAATTATATAATTGAAGGGAAGACTTGAATAACTTGTGTAATATTTTATTTTAAACTAAGATTAAAGATAATCATGTTACATTGTAAGTAATGTTATTGAGAATATCAATCAATAATAAATAATAATCAATAAGAATCAATAAGAATATAAATTCTAAATGAATATTGTGAAGATATAGATTCATAATCACCATTATGAAAATGACAATTGAAAAAAACTGACATTAGTATTATATTAATCTTAGTGTATAAACTAATAAATGTTGTATGAAAAAATTTTTCATGGAATCTATTTAGATTTTGTGAGATAAAGATAATAGATAATCTCGACAGCCTTGATGAGTATTTAGCATAAAAATTGTCCATACACATCACTGATATCCAATAGTTTATCTCAGTATTACTGAAGTTGATTAGACAATACCAAAAGATAGTTGTCTATGACTAATTGTCATATTAACATTAGACATTATTCTTTGTGTCATATTTCAGCTTATAAATATGTTTTTTGATTGTTTGTACATATATTAAATGAATTTTTTTCTCTATGTATTATTAAATGAATGATTATATGCATTAATTAAGATTAAGATAATTTTTTTCATTATTGTAAACATTTTTCGTATCAAAAATAATAATAAATTATTATTTTTTCTCTGTGGTTGGGGGGTATGCTATGAAGCCATAAAATAATATATAGGTAGTAGCTATATTAATAATTAAAAAGTCGAAATAAAACCCATTTTTGGATATTAAGAAAACCTATATCGGAAGTAGATATAGTCAAGTGACTGTCCATGCGGTCGGCAGTCTTTTCTCATAACTCACAAGGAACGCAGGCATTATTTTAGACTCAGGAAAAATAAATAAAATTGTGTATTATGTTGATACTATAAAGCTATATTTGTTCATTGGATGTGAAGTGTCAACTGTTAATGAATTGTTATTAAATAATATGCTGCAATAAGTCGTTCATTTATTATTTACAAGTTTGGAAGTTATATTGTGGTGATGTCGTCCATTTTGATGTTCAAATCAATCAAATAATTCAGCTACTGCAACTCAAATACTCTGAGAAGACTGGTGGTAATGTTTGATAGTCCAATAATAATAATAGGACATCAACAACTACCCATGATCTCTCCCTCAGAGCTCTCTACGTCCACTACCCATGATCTCTCCCTCAGAGCTCTCTACGTCCACTACCCATGATCTCTCCCTCAGAGCTCTCTACGTCCACTATCCATGATCTCTCCCTCAGAGCTCTCTACGTCCACTACCCATCGGTTTATCTATATAGTGAATGAATGGTTACCTTGGTTGTAGAATATAACTTGGCACGACATTTTTATTTTAGCCGATATTTTACTGGTCTTACAGCAGATCATTAGATTTAAATCTAGTCTCAGATATTTATCCTGGTTAAAAAAAAAAAAGCCTCCCCTTCCCCGAGTCTCACATCGTTTAGTGAAATTAAATAATAGGCCACTCAATCTACTTGCATGACGTGATTACATAATGTTTAAATAGTTTTCATATTGTATTTAGCATTGTCTCGATAATTCATTTACATTTATTAACTTATATTTAATTATGGCTTAGAGATTATTTGTGCAAGAATTGTATCAATGATGATTAATTTCACCTGGTTTAGAGATTTTATGTGTTCTCACAATGTCTACAAATTGTTAGTAAGTATGCATTTTTCTTGACTTCTTCGGCAAAATCCATTCTAGCTATTTCTGTATCAAAATTCTATATAAGGCAAGCAGAGGTATAAGTTATTGTTGATTTGTGAGAGTTTAAGAAGCTAATTTTTATTGTCTAGTGCAATTGAATTTAATTATCGTTAATGAATTCAAGCACAAATTTCTTTTTCAACCGTTCATCGAATGGCTTGAGTTTATTCTTTTACAGCGAACTAGACCCTAGACGAATGACAGAAGAACCGAGCCTTAACAATACATTGAAGAATTCTACGCTTCCTCACCAGCCATATAGGACTAAAAGCATTTAATTTAGAATGCGTTTGATTTTTTTACTATAAATTTGTTGATATAAATTTTGTATTTCAATGAAACATTATACAAACTATATTTTAGTGATTTATTACACCCGCAACGTATTTATAGAGGAAAAACACAGTAAACGGATTTATAAAAATTCATAAATCTAGTCTTGGTTTAAAATAAGTAAATCTGTGTGTTCATATACAAACATAATACAACAAGGCATGGATCATTAGAACTGTTTCAAAGTTGGTCAGTTTGACCTTTGCACTTTCTGAAATTTCAACTGAAAATCAATATTTAAAAAAAACGGGAAAAGAGAGAAGGAGGGGGGGGGGGTTGACCTCCAGTAATTTTAGAAAATGTATGTCTCAAACAACGGTTGCAGCTTTGAAATGAAAGAAATAGAAAATCTGTTGTTTTTCTCTTATTGTGTGTGAGTGTGTTTATTAGACGCACTGAGAAGAGTGAGGGAGGAGCGTGGGGGGAGGGGCGAAGGTATTCACGAACTGTGACATGCTCGTGTTGGGCGCCAACTGCTGCGGTCGGCAGCTGTACACACCAACACACTAACAATAGTCCCCACTCTCCCTGCCCCTCTCCCCAACATTACCGGCCACACGCCCTCCACCCCTTTTACCTCCTCCACCCTACAAAACGCACAAGCACAGATTTCCATCCTCCATTCATTTCCTCCCTACCACGCCCTGCTCACTCCCTTACGCTCCCTATCAACTCCTCACAGCTGTTGACTTTTTTTTCCTTGTTATTTTTGTAAAACTTTAAAAAATGCTCAAGACGTAGAATTCAACTATATTTTAAACTCAAACATAAGACTAGACTATAATACATAGGACTCTTGTTAGCTGGAGTGAGTGGGGAGGGGGGGTGAAGGGGGAGGGGAGTATGAAAAAAGGGGGAGAGTGGGAGGCTACTTTTATTTTCGGTTCGCCCCAATCTGTGGCTCAAAGTTATAAATTGGCTCAATAGGGTAACATTTTTAGCTGCCAAGTTAGTTTTATATTTGTGTTTTAATTTCTGTATTATGACTGCAGCTATTCCCGAAAACATTTTAAAGAGAAATATTTTTTTTTAGTAAGCTATTCTGGTCTTTTATAAAAGGTTCAACCAAAATATTATTTTTTTAAATTAAAACGTCTATCTATAATATATAGGCCAATATATGAAATTTGAATAATATCATCGGATTAAATATCTATATATATAATTGGACCGTGATTGTGGATGAAAGATTCTGTGGGAATTTTAGAGTTAGAATCTTGGGATGGCTCTATCAAATTTTGAGCATTTCGTAATTTTGTAAAATTTAATTTATGTATTTGTGTTGTTGTTGTTATAGAAAGGGGAGATGGGGGATAGGATTTGTATATAAAGCGGTGGTAATTGTGTGACCAGGTCGAATCCCACGAAAATTTTTTTTTAAAAACGTTAACTATTTCTGCGGGTTTTTTAAAGAATTGAGACGGGGAAGGGGCGTCCCGAGCTTCTGGTTTTTGGAAATTCTAGAACCGCTGGATTCTTTGAGCTAACTAACTGCTCGGAAAATTTTACAGCCAGTTAAGGTTTAATAGAGAATATGTTGAATATTGAAACATTGTTACTCGTGGTAGAATGTGGAAGCTTAGTAAGTGTTGTCGACATTAATTGTTAATTGCGATACATACACATAATAATTTATATATATATATATATATATAAGAAATAATGAAGGAATCAAATCAGTGTGTAATTATTACTGACGTTTGGCTGTTTATTATTTGTGACAAATTTCAAAACATTAATAATGAGATGTTTTACTTTTTTTTGTTTTAACTAAGCAATAAATCATCAATAAATTTCAAGAAAACAAATAAAAATAGCTTATGTCAAATTATTTTTTTTTTATTTCATTTAATATGAGCTCAATACACAATAACACAAAAATATCTGAAATATCATCAAATACATGCATCAGATCAAATACCAATCAATAAAACATTTGATTTTGTTTAGTCACGTGAATTTAAAAACAACCAATCCGCAGCGTCTAATGTAACCATGAACAGCCAATCATATTGAAGAAAGTGTATTCCGTCATCAAGATCTAGATGTAGTTTTTGTGTCTCGAGAATAATATTGCACGATTGAAGGATTGACCTTTGATTGTAAATGTTGTTGTTGGGGGTGTTGTTGTTTAGATGGTGTTTAGTGCGTTATCTCTTGCTGTGCTCGGTATCCCTTTCAGTGGTTTAGTGGTTTCCAGGTAATTGAAATAAATGCCGTGGTGTTGCATGCATAGGATGCATAGGAATATAGTTGGGTAGATGTAGGTGTTGAAATTTATGTCAATGTGATAAAATAGAAACTATAGCTAGCCTGTCTTGGGTATTATATAACATTCTTGTTTTACTTTTTATGAGCCTAACAAGAACATCGAACACATCAGCACTTTATATACACAGAACTGGTGTAATTCTTCGGCGTACCCCATCAGACGAGGAAACTGTAGAAAATGAAATTGGAAACTGACACAGGGATTTCCCTTTCACCAACCCTCCAAGAAATATAAATGCCACTAATAAAAGAGAATGAAAATACAAAAGAGAAAGTTGCAAATAATCAACGGAAAGACCAACTTCTGAATGGGGGTATAAAAGAAAGTTTAGGCATCAACCTTCCTCTACTAGCATACTAGCATGTCACTGTGTGGTTTAAGCATATGACAATAATAGTCTTGAAGAAGCTGCAACTTGTGAATCTGGAGACTAGACCACAGATCACATCATCATAAGATATCTTTTCGACGGAATTATTTTGAAGATCTTTTTAGCAAACATTGAAGACGTCGTCTTAAAGAAGTTATAAACCCCGCAACAGAAGACAAGAAGATACTTTGGAATTTATGAGAAGGGGACCACTGGTCAACGAATCTAACGTGTGGAACTAAGAAGAAGAATACTATTAAAAACCTTTAAAAATAAAGAAAGCCAAAAAACTTTTTAAAAGCAACAAAACTGGATTATTTACTGGAATGTGTTTTAATCTTATTGTATAGTTGACATGAAGAAGTGTATCCTATTCTACGCATATTCAATAGTTTGAGTCTAACCTTGCATTTTCGGTAAGAGATTCAGAATAAGTTCATTGTTTCTATAGCCTAGTTTAGTAAACCCTATGCTTTGAATGTCAGTCGCGTAAGAAGTCCACTTATAACATTCTGAATTGGTCTTATTGACTACTTTAGTCAATCGTTTCAACAAACTGTACATTCTTACCATGTAAAAAAAAGGCATTAGAACTACTTTAAAGTAAAAGATTTCTTGACTATTTCTATCAAACTAAAAATATCTGCGATTTTCTTTAATTTAAATGCAACGATGCTGAACTGAATGCTGAAACTGGATGCAGTGTTCAAGTAGATTTATATCTTATTGTTTCGTTTGGACAGATGTTGCCATTAAGTGGTTGTGTGTGGGTCTAACTGCGCTAATGGGGTTTGACATAAACAATAATAATTTCAACAACAAATAATTAAAAACAGACATGTATAATTGTCTATAGTCATTTTATGAAATCCATTCAAAGCTAATTATAATACAATCATACGGAACGTATATTTTTATTTTGGGTATAATATCAATATGTATCAACAAAATATTTATTTTTTCACCACTTAAAAAATGTATATATATGGATGTATAATTTTTAAGTGGAATTTATTGTAGACTATCTATACCTATACTGTACTGTACTTTCTCTATTGTACAGATGTAGATAGGGCATTGGAATCGTTTCTAGTAGGCCTACAAGTCTTAGTGTATAATCGGGAATGTCCAAAATCTATTATGTACAACAAACAAAAATAGATATACTCTAAAGTTTGAATTAAATGGGAAATATTCGGGAATGTCCATAGTCTATATATAGAATAAATTAGAAGAGATTGCTCTAAAGTTTTAATTGAAGACAAACAATCGGGAATGTCCACAGTCTAAATATACAATAAATTAGAAGAGATTGCTCTAAATTTTTAATTGAAGACAAATAACCGGGAATGTCCACAGTCTAAATATACAATAAATTAGAAGAGATTGCTCTAAAGTTTTAATTGAAGACAAATAATCAGGAATGTCCATAGTCTAAATATACAATAAATTAGAAGAGATTGCTCTAAAGTTTTAATTGAAGACAAATAATCGGGAATGTCAGAATCCAGACCCGCAATAAACAATGTATAAATAAATTATCGTCCTGTAGTTTATAGAATATTGGCAGCTAGTGTTTCTTGCAATCATGTGACGTTGTCATCTCTACCCCTTCCCCAAACACACGTAAAAGTAACGTCCAGGGAACCCTCCACAACATACTATACCAAGTCCACATATAACGTCGTACAATACTAATGTTTGTTTTGATCGGTTGTTATGTTAAATCTGTCCCAGTATTACATAAGGATGAGTATTAAATAAAGCAACGCCCGCAATCAAAACATTAAAAGATATACAATGAATATTTCAACAGCTTATGGAGCTGATAAAGTCTATACACAGATCAATATTATGGCAAATTTGGAATACAGATTATTGGTCAGAAAAAAATTAAAACGACATTTTTAAAAAAGTTTAAAAGATTAAATAAACATGCTGAGAAATCCGCTCTTTTACATTTGGCTTTTAATGCAGTCATGTATTTCATTGACATTTGGACAGTCATGCATTTCAATGACATTTAGACAGTCATGCATTTCAATGACATTTGGACAGTCATGTTATTCATTGACATTTGGACAGTCATGTATTTCATTGACATTTGGACAATCATGACATTTAAACAGTCGTGTATTTCAATGACATTTAGACTGTCATGTATTTTCTGATATACTATATACAACTACAGTCAATGGGGTCAGCTTAAATTGTCTCCAGAGGTGAGGGTCAAGTATGCCCTAGACTCTACAGTCCACCTGATATTTATTGAATAAGCTTGGTGTTTGCCAGTTGTTTTTTCTCAGCGTACCTTCTACGCTTCGGTCATATGCTATAAGAACGTTCGATATTACGAGATAAGTTTCGTATAAAGAGCCTTCGGAATTCACAGAAAACGAGGGTATCCCCGTCGTGTGCATTTATGAAATGATACATGCACATTTATGCAATGATACATGCACATTTATGTAATGATACATGCACATTTATGCAATGATACATGCACATGTATGTAATGATACATGCACATTTATGCAATGATACATGCACATTTATGCAATGATACATGCACATTCATCACTCACTTATCCTTGAAAGTGTTTGTTTTTTTGTTGCAGTTGTTTCATTGTCAATAATATTCAAATATTGCTAAAGCTATTGATAAAGTTAAAAAGAAAACAGGAAGAACAAAAAGAAATCATTATACGCACAGACAAACGACAGACTTTGTACACATCAAACCCAGACTAGTTCGAGTGACTTTACACCCAAAAGAAAAAGAAATCATATTATTTAGCATTGCAAAAAAAAAAACTAAAACGGAGAACAATTCTAAGAAATTTTTTTATAATACAACTTCTTAATGTTTTTTCAGAACTATTGCATTAAAAACGGTCAATGAATAAATGAATTCTTGTACTAATAATATTGTCTACACAATCATCATTTATTTCATCCAATACGTTTTGGAATTCTTGAACCTTGTTGTTTTGTTTTTCTGGCCATAGTCTATTCGATAGCTTTGCTCAGCTGCAATAAGTTGAACTGGGGCGGATTAACCCTCGTCTGTTGAGAATCACAAAATCGAACCCTGAATTTCAGATGATGTTCGCGGAAATTCACCAGAATTGAATGATCGAACAGGCCCATATATTCCAGAGTCTAATAACCCAACTGATATGTACTCCTTGACAGTAGCGGTCAAGTGAGATGTCTGGTCACTTCATGTCTCACCATTTGAGCAGAGCGTCAGCCTTTTCGCCTCTTCATTGGGGGTCTGGTCAGAACAGGCGTACGTAATCTTTGTAATCAGCACAGTCGCCGTGGGGTTGGGTGTTGGGGCGAGGGAGTGTGTTTGCTGAAGGCAGTGGGCCGTAGCCGGACATTTGGTAGTGCTGCGAGGCCACGTTGCCCATCTGGTGGGAGCCCGGCATGCCGGGGATCTGCATCCCTGACAGCGAGTAGTGCGAGTCCATGTTGGCGCCGTAGTGGTGGTAGCTGTTGTAGTTCTGCTGCCCGTACTGGCCTTGACCGTTGGTCAGCCCGTAGTGGGAGCGCTGCATGCAGCTGCTCAGGTCGCTCATGGGCTGGAACATGGGGTTGGCAGGGTTCCAGACGTCGCTGGTGTCTCGTCTCGGCTGGCTGGCTGTCAGCGGCCCCGAAGACGTGTGCAGTATCGGAGACGGTACCGAGGGCTTGTAGTCCACGGGGGACACTGACGCCGGGGGAGGTGGCGTCGACTTGAGCTCCTTCTTGGGGGACGGTGTCGTGTTGCTCCCATTTTGCCCGCTGCTGCTATTGCTGTTGTTATTATTGGTTGTTCCGCCGCTGTTGCTGCTGGTTTTCTTCTGATCAGCGGCTTTAGCTTGCTGTCTGCATTTTGCCCGCCTGTTTTTGAACCACACCTGGGAAATACAAAATTTGTTTAAGATTAATATTTAACATAGAACTGATTGATAAGTAAACATCGGGATTTCCCAGAAGTGTACCGGAATATGTAGATTTTATTTAGTTCAATCAATGAATTATACAATTCATAAAATGTCAGTGAATACAATAAAATATAGTATTTTGGATGTAAATCTTTTGCGTATTTCTCTCAATTATTTAATATAAACACTCTTATTATGAACCAAAAAAATAATGCTTGTATTATTATAAATAGTGGCAACTATTTATGTGTGGAGACACATATTTGATGTATTGGATAAAGACGTTGCACAAGCATTGTCATCAATATATATTATATAAAGTAGACTGTGTGTGTGGATTCCAATCCCCATCGGTTAATTTAAAGACACGTGACCTTATTGTCTCATATTTCACCTTTGCGATCTCACTTCCGGTATGTGTCCTCCCTAGCTGAGTGGTTAGCGTATCCGACTGGCATGCATGCGACCTGGGCTCGATTCCCCTTTAATATAAGAATAACTTTTTTTTTAGAGATTGTAAAGAATTTCAGGATTTTAAGCTTTCCAAAAATGTTTTCAGGATGAAAAATCTAATAATTCTATTTTAGACGCATAAGGGAGACGGGTGTTTGATTCTCAGCCAGGTATAGTCCAAACTTTTGTTCAAGTTAAATAAATAGAAATGCCCTTTTTTGACTTGATTACAATATTTATTTTAAATTCCTTTCCTAAATGTTTTCAGTAAAAAAATATTTAAAAAAAAATATTATAGCTTAATGTTCATTGTAGTTTATACTTTTTTTATCTATAGCTTATATAGACCTATTAATTTCCCCCCGGCCAACACAGGGGGAATTTAGCTTGTATATTATGTTTATTATGTTTAGCTTGTATATTATGTTGTATATTATGTTTAGCTTGTATATTATGTTGTATATTATGTTTAGTTTGTATATTATGTTTATTATGTTTAGCTTGTATATTATGTTGTATATTATGTTTAGCTTGTATATTATGTTGTATATTATGTATACCTTGTATATTATGTTGTATATTATGTTTAGCTTGTATATTATGTTGTATATTATGTTTAGCTTGTATATTATGTTGTATATTATGTTTAGCTTGTATATTATGTTGTATATTATGTTTAGCTTGTATAATATGTTGTATATTATGTTTAGCTTGTATATTATGTTGTATATTTTGTTTCGCTTGTATATTATGTTGTATATTATGTTTAGCTTGTATATTATGTTTAGCTTGTATATTATGTTGTATAGCCTATTATGTTTAGCTTGTATATTATGTTGTATATTATGTATACCTTGTATATTATGTTGTATATTATGTTTAGCTTGTATATTATGTTGTATATTATGTTTAGCTTGTATATTATGTTGTATATTATGTTTAGCTTGTATAATATGTTGTATATTATGTTTAGCTTGTATATTATGTTGTATATTTTGTTTAGCTTGTATATTATGTTGTATATTATGTTTAGCTTGTATAGTATGTTGTATATTATGTTTAGCTTGTATATTATGTTGTATATTATGTATACCTTGTATATTATGTTGTATATTATGTTTAGCTTGTATATTATGTTGTATATTATGTTTAGCTTGTATATTATGTTGTATATTATGTTTAGCTTGTATATTATGTTGTATATTATGTTTAGCTTGTATAATATGTTGTATATTATGTTTAGCTTGTATATTATGTTGTATATTTTGTTTAGCTTGTATATTATGTTGTATATTATGTTTAGCTTGTATATTATGTTTAGCTTGTATATTATGTTGAATAGCCTATTATGTTTAGCTTGTATATTATGTTTAGCTTGTATATTATGTTGTATATTATGTTTAGCTTGTATATTATGCTTAGCTTGTATATTATGTTGTATATTATGTTTAGCTTGTATATTATGTTTAGCTTGTATATTATGTTTAGCTTGTATATTATGTTTAGCTTGTATATTATGTTTAGCTTGTATATTATGTTTAGCTTGTATATTATGTTTAGCTTGTATATTATGTTGTTTATTATGTTTAGCTTGTATATTATGTTGTATATTATGTTTAGCTTGTATATTATGTTGTATATTATGTTTAGCTTGTATATTATGTTGTATATTATGTTTAGCTTGTGTCATGTATATTGTTTTTCCAAGAATTGGAACACGCAATGTTTATTCTCCTCTCTCTCTCTTTTCTTACTACACACAATATTAGGACGTTTAGTAGGAAAACGAAAGGTTCTAGGTAATGCTGGGATTCTGTGTTGATCTCAAATTCTCAGAGTCTGGGAACGACTCATTATTTAATAGGGGAAGTTCCTATCGTTTTTGTTATGAGTTTTGTAATGATACCATGATTTTCACCCCTACTGGTAATGGGTCTATCCCTTGCACCACCCGGATAGTATTTAATGATTTGTTTTGTCTGAAAGACAGAGAGTTTCAAAATATGTTCCTTTGAGAACGTTTGTGTTTGCACTATTTTATTCTAACTGTACATAATAGATATATTGTATATATTGAACATACCACCTGAAATAAACTATCAACAACAGTTACACTGAAGCTTCCTTGTCAAATTACTATCCTATTGTGTTGAATGCATTACTATAAGATTTATCTACTACCATAATATACAAGAAAGGAAATGTTGGAATACAAATACTGAATTTGTGCCCAGGACTATAAGAAGAGTTCGTGTAATACTGAAACATAAATACTAATAATTAAAGTCTCCCCTAGGACTAACGAGAATTATCAGCAAGATCTACACAGCTCTGGCCACAAGGGGATTGTGGACGTAACAAAATTTGGTGGTCTCGCCCGGTATATTTGAGTTCTACTTTTCCTGACCTAGGATTGACAAGATTTGGTGGTCTCGTTCGGTAGATTTGAGTTCTACTTTTCTTGATCTAGGATTGGAAAAAATTTGTTGATCTCGTCTGGAAAATTTGAGTTATATTTTTCTCCTGACCTATAAATATTTTGTGACATTAGTAGTACTGAGAGCGGCATATTTGTGTTTCGTTTTCTAGGACTGTGAAACTATTCTTTTTAAAAAGAGGAGAGAACTGGTTTGCGTTTTTATTCCTTGGGAAGTGTGAAGATTCCACGAAGTGTTTAATATTATATTGTGCAAATTTCTGGACAAATCGTAAGTTGGAACTTTATATTTTAGTATACAATATATACTACTCTACTATAACAAATATTTCGAACGCTATACTATGGCTTCGAATATATCAAGTGAGGAACTTAATGCCATGTCATTTGCTGAACTAAAAGAATTAGCTGAGTCCTTTGGGATTGAGGCAGGACAGGCAAGACCTAATCGTAATCGTTTGACCAAAGAAATTATGACATGTTTGAACGGGCAGAATGCCATGAACACTGGTAGTGTAGTTGAAGTGGGACAGAACGATATCAATGAAGGTTATGTAGCTCCCAGTGGGGGCGAGGTAATTGCCCACGGAGACGAGGTAAGAAATATGTCATCTAGATCATCAAACAATGATGAAGATGAAGGGTTGAGTGAAAACCTAAAATTCCAATTAGCTATGAAGAGAATGGAATTGGAAAGAATTAGGATAGAAAATGAAAGAATTAGGATAGAAACTGAAAGGGAAAATGAAAGAATTAGGATAGAAACTGAAAGGGAAAATGAAAGAATTAGGATAGAAACTGAAAGGGAAAATGAAAGAATTAGGATTGAAAGCAGAGAAAGGATAGAGATGGCACGCATGAACAGACCTGACCATCGTAGGGACAGCAATGGTATGGATATTAGCGCAATGAAGCAACACTTGCCTATATTCAGGGAAGAAGATGTTCAAGATTTCTTTTTGCTTTTTGAGAGGATAGCTTTAGATTATCAGTTCCCTGATGATAAGATGGCTTTATTGTTAAGGTCAACTCTCAACAAAGGAAAAGCATTGGACGTAGTGTTGAGTTTAACACCCGAGGAAATAAATGACTATGAAGTAATCAAAGATAGGGTGCTAAAAAGTTATTCCCTGACACCAGAAAAATATAGAAAGCTATTTAGAGACAGAAAGAAGGCATATGATCAAACTCATGTAGACTTTTTGAGACAAAAGGAGAAAATGTTAGAACAGTGGCTAAGGTCACAGAATGTAAGTGAGTTTGATAAACTCAAGAACCTAATATTGTTTGAGGAATTCAATGATTGTATTCGAGTGGATATTAAAACCCACATCTCAGACCGAGGGGTTGAAGATGTGCATGAAGCTGCTAGATTGGCAGATAACTATGCCATAATTCACGCCAGCATAAAGCCATATTATGCTGACAAACCCAAAGTGCACAAACCAGAGCCCAAGGAGGCTAGTAAACCAAAAGAGACAAGTGAAAACAATAATAAGAACAGTGGTATAAATAATAATAGTAACTTAGTTCATTTCAGGAAGCAGACAGATGTAAATAAAGCAAAGGTGGTATGTTTCAATTGCAAGAAAGAGGGCCACATGAAGAAAGATTGTTGGATCCTTACCAAGAAGCAAGGTGCTATTCTACACTGTGTCAGAGTGCAGAAAGATAGCAAGCAGACAGAAGAAGTGTGCAACACAGGGTCAAGAAACTCAAAAGAAATGCGGCCGGCATCGCCCATAGTTGTGGAGTCGATGGTTTTTGAGAACAGTCTATCTAAGGTAAAAGAGAATAGCTGTACTCAATCTATTATGCTTTCAGAAGGCCGTGAGGAACAGATGGTTCCTGAAGTCCCGGAAGAGGACGACCTATCCGATTTTCGACCCTTTGTCTACGAGGGGACAGTGTCGACAGAAGTCGATGTACTCAGCAAGAAGAAAATACAGATATTACGTGACACGGGTTCTGCTGTCAGCGTGATCCTGGAGGGCAGTGTGCCGTTAACAGATGCCACCAGTACCGGTGAGTCTGTTGTGCTGAGAGGTGCTAGTATGGAGGCTGTGGAAGCTCCACTGCACAGAATAAAACTCGAGTCGGATATTTTTACAGGTAACATCGTAGTGGGAGTGTGGCGCGCACTACCCGTCAAAGGCGTTTCCATGATATTAGGAAATGACATTATGGGCGGCAGAGTCACTGTCGAGCCCATGGTTAAAGTGTTGGAGACAAAGATGGCGGAGGACGAAAACCTACGTCCTGCCAATGAACGCCCAACATGTGCACTGACAAGAGCAATGCAGAAAAAGAAGTCGGTAAAGACTCCTGCTACGCCGTGTAGTGCAACGAAAGATGTGTTTGTCTGTTCTGAAGACACACATGCGAATGAAACAGTGATAACAGAAACACCTGACATCGATTTAAGTGCTACGTTCTTTGCTGAACTAACAACTGGTGATGCAACCGAGAACGATAACATTTTGTCACCAAAGCAGAAATTGGTGAAAGAACAATTGAACGACGAAGTAATAATGCAACTCAGAATGAAAGCTGTTGATGAAAAGACTGCAGATGCAATGGCGGAATGTTTCTACATGAAAGATGAAGTGTTGATGAGAAAGTCGAAACCGCTCAACTCAGGTACAAACGAGTGGGACAGTATTCACCAGATTGTAATACCTAAGTGCTATCGTCAAGATATACTGCGTATGGCGCATGATCTTCCTTTCGCTGGTCACATGGGAGTCCGAAAAACGCACCACCGTATCCTCCCTTACTTCTACTGGCCAGGACTGAGAAGAGATGTCGAACAATACTGCAAGACTTGCCACATATGCCAAATGGTAGGACGTCCTAACCAACGAATTCCTGTCGCTCCACTCCAGCCGATACCAGCGTTCGACGAACCATTCAGTCATATACTCATTGATTGCGTGGGCCCGTTGCCGAAAACAAAAGCCGGTTTTCAATACCTGCTCACAGTCATGTGTTCATCCACTCGCTTCCCGGAAGCCATTCCGTTGCGGAACATAACAACAGTGAAGGTGGTAGACGCCCTGACAAATTTCTTCACACGTTATGGCCTACCGAAGACAGTACAGTCCGACCAGGGGACTAACTTTACTTCGAACATTTTCAAACAAGTCATGGAACAATTAGGGATAAGCCATAGGCTATCAAGTGCCTATCATCCTGAGAGCCAGGGAGCTCTGGAAAGGTTTCATCAGACATTAAAATCGATGCTTAAAAAGTACTGTTATGAAAACGAGAAAGACTGGGATAAGGGTGTGCCTTATGTACTGTTCGCTGCAAGGGAGGCCACTCAGGAATCCCTGGGGTTTAGCCCATTCGAACTTGTGTATGGACACTCAGTCAGAGGTCCGTTGAAACTTCTACATGAAACTTGGCTAACGGACAGTGAACCGATTGGACTTTTGTCATATGTAGATAAATTTAAAAATAGGCTTTATCATGCTTTTAACCATGTGAAGATTCATTTTCCACAGATGCAGGAGCGTATGAGACAGAACTATGACCGTAAAGCTACAGCTAGAACTTTTGCACCAGGTGACAAAGTTCTTGTGTTTCTACCTTTGCAAAATCAGCCTTTAAGTGCAAAGTTTAGTGGACCCTATGAGATAGAGTCAAAGCTTGGCGAGGTCAATTATTTGATAAAGACTCCTGACCGGAGACAAAAACAGAGGGTATGCCATATTAATTTACTTAAGCCCTATGTTTCCAGGGAAAAGAGTAAACCACGGGAGGTCCCCATGATTTCATTAGCTAGAGTCCCGACGGATTTATCTAGGATAGAATATAAGTTTGCAGAAAGTAAACTTAATAATACAGATGCCCTTAAGAGTTTAGATACAAGGCTAGAACATCTTCCGGTAGAAGATAAGGAGAAGATTATTGAGCTGGTACATGAAAATAAGTCAATGTTTACAAATGTTCCCAGTAGGACACATGTCATAGAGCACGATGTAGTGTTAACCGAGGGTGCCAGGTCTATTAAACAGCATCCATTTGACCCCATCAGACCTGAGCATATTAAATTAAATGTAAAGTATATGTTAGAAGATGACATAGGAGGAAAATGTGATAGCAAATGGTCTACACCCTGTGTGATGGTACCAAAAGCCGACCACACACTGCAGTTTTATAGAGACTTTGGGAAATTAAGTAATTTGACAAAGACCGACTGGTATCCCATTCCCCGTATCATCGACAAGATAGAGACAAGGTCATAGCTGATACTCTATCTCGGGTGCTACATGATTGACTGAATAACCCCATACTTCTTTTTCAGATCATCTCACTTATTCATTAAGAATGTGTCATGATAACCTATCATTCGTTTGAATTTTGATTCTGGAATGCCTATAGAATACTTGTATCATACAGAAGTCAAGTCTTTTGAAAGTATTAATAATTCTTATAATCATGTATAATATTGATGTTCTGATATATTTTAAATTCATTTGATTATGGAAAAGAAATTCCATTTAAATGTTGATGCATGATGCAATAAATATATAATATGCACGTATTTACTTGATATGGATGGATAAAAGTAATTGTCATCACATGCAATTAAGTGGGAAAACTTTGAGCTAGTTGATTTATTATCTTGTTTTATTTTAGTTAATGAATGGAACTAAATAATAATATGTACAATTTTTATCTTAGAAAGAGATGTAATATCAATTGGTATAAATTAATAGATAATATTGGAAATCTATTGCTAAATTGTTATATCATGGTAATAGAATGGGAAAAACTAGTGGATATTCACTATGTTGTATATAGGTTGTTATATATTCCATATATCCAGGAACGGAGGGAAACAAAGGTACCTAAAGGTATGCACTCATTCAACCCTGAACAAACTTTTATATTAAACTTTCAAATTTGCCAAAAACGCATAATAGTGGATTACATTTTAATATTGAGATTACTGTAGTAATCGTAACTAGAGCGTATTTTCTCCTCATATTTGAAAAAAAGGGGAAGTATCATCATCTTAGGTATGAACCCTGTTAATGTCAAGTTGACACTGTAATTTAAAGGGGAAGTAACCTATAGTTTGATTCGAGTTACGTATTACTTATCTTTTGGTTTGTATATTAGAAGTAAACTGTTGAAAATTGACAGAGTTTGAGCAATGTTATATTTGTTTAAATAGATTAAGACTTTTTGCAAATTTTTGGTGGAAATCCACACAACTGTACATAGTTAAAATAAGAATGACTAGAATATTTTTGAATTATTTGTACTTGTTGAGACATTAGTTAATATTAATATTAACGGGGAAATATTTGTCCATCACGTTATAATCACAATTACCATTGGGTAGTGACACTTTTTATAATTTAGTTGTGCCAGTGAGCCATGTTTGCTTAAATTGTCTTATAATCTTCCATTGATTGATGGTTGTTAAAACGATAGTGTTAAGTACGAAAAATGTACCATGTTGAGTATTACTTGGGTAATTATGGTACATTATTTCTTTCATTGAGTGGGGGCGTGTCATGTATATTGTTTTTCCAAGAATTGGAACACGCAATGTTTATTCTCCTCTCTCTCTCTTTTCTTACTACACACAATATTAGGACGTTTAGTAGGAAAACGAAAGGTTCTAGGTAATGCTGGGATTCTGTGTTGATCTCAAATTCTCAGAGTCTGGGAACGACTCATTATTTAATAGGGGAAGTTCCTATCGTTTTTGTTATGAGTTTTGTAATGATACCATGATTTTCACCCCTACTGGTAATGGGTCTATCCCTTGCACCACCCGGATAGTATTTAATGATTTGTTTTGTCTGAAAGACAGAGAGTTTCAAAATATGTTCCTTTGAGAACGTTTGTGTTTGCACTATTTTATTCTAACTGTACATAATAGATATATTGTATATATTGAACATACCACCTGAAATAAACTATCAACAACAGTTACACTGAAGCTTCCTTGTCAAATTACTATCCTATTGTGTTGAATGCATTACTATAAGATTTATCTACTACCATAATATACAAGAAAGGAAATGTTGGAATACAAATACTGAATTTGTGCCCAGGACTATAAGAAGAGTTCGTGTAATACTGAAACATAAATACTAATAATTAAAGTCTCCCCTAGGACTAACGAGAATTATCAGCAAGATCTACACAGCTCTGGCCACAAGGGGATTGTGGACGTAACACTTGTATATTATGTTGTATATTATGTTTAGCTTGTATATTATGTTGTATATTATGTTGTATATTATGTTGTATATTATGTTGTATATTATGTTGTATATTATGTTGCATATTATGTTGTATATTACGTTGTATATTATGTTGTATATTATGTTGTATATTATGTTTAGCTTGTATATTATGTTGGTCGCAGAGGTCATTTTGTTAGCTTTGTATTTCTTTTTAATGTGAAATCTTTAACGTGTTAAAATTAAAAAAAATTCTTTATCGGGTTATATTTATTATTTGAATTATTTTCGATACTTTTTATCACACACTACACATGTCTGTGTTTATGTCTATAGTCTTACAATTAGAGACATGTTTAAAGTGCTCAGTTGTCCTGTTTTGTTCAGTCAGGCACATTACGAATTTATTGGTTAATTTGATTGCATGATTGATGTTACCTTACGTCTAAATAGTAGAGCATCCACGGTCAGACAGATTTAATCTATAGGGCATGTGAACATGTTCTCGTGGCCAGACCAGGTGAATACAAAAACTACAACATGGTTTTCTTCAGTATTCGAGACCGGGTCCTTCGGCACATCTTTCTTAGTGTTTGATTAATTACATCAACTAGTATACGCGTAAATAATTGATTTATAAATGCCTAAAGTCGCTAGGATCTCAACAATGTAACACAACGTGTGTAATCGACATGTGGGAGTGTCGCGGCAGAGGGTGGGGGAGAGATATACCGCAGAAAGAAGACATTTTATAATATTGCAATGCGACCAACTTCTTGAAGTTTTGTTCTAAGAATTCTAGTGTGACCTAAAGAATTCAATGTTGTTTCCATAGCATTAGTGTGTTGTCTTCTAGGAATTCTAGTTTGTCATCTTAGTATTCTAGAGTATTTATGCTAGTTTGTAGCCTACACTTTCTAATGTCTCGCTAAAAGAGCTCACTGAGCATGCTAAACACATGGATAGAAGCGCTATATAAATACACATTATTAGTAGCGCTTTATAAATACACATTATTAGTAGCGCTATATAAATACACATTATTAGTAGCGCTATATAAATACACATTATTAGTAGCGCTATATAAATACACATTATTAGTAGCGCTATATAAATACACATTATTAGTAGCGCTATATAAATACACATTATTAGTAGCGCTATATAAATACACATTAATATTACTTTTAAAACATTTCTTATGTATCCCTTAAAATTCTAGCGCGTCGTTTAAATAGTCTAGTGTGTCGCCTACAAATTCTATTGTGTCGCCTACAAAATCGAGTGTGTCGCATGTAAATTTAACATGTGACCAACAAATCTAGCGTGTCGGCTACAAAATATCGCGTGTCGCCTAAAAATTCTAGTTTGTCGCCTAGGAAATCTAGATGTAGCGATAAATAAAGTTGTATAAATCATTAATAGTTTAAAATAGACATTATACAATTAATTTAACCCTTGTTTATAATACAGTAGAATTTTTCTCTTCAACCTTGCAGATCATTGGATTATGTTTCATTCACAAAAAGTTAATATTTAAGAACATGCAAGATACAACTACTACATTGCTATTTCGTGATTAATTTATGATATTACAATGTATTCTAATAGCAAAGAGTGTCTATGAGTGAGCTTATAAAACTTTAAATAAGATCCTTACTGCAACACGGTATCTTTAAAGAAAAAATAAATCCTCTTCAGGGTATTCCCAAAAAGCCATCTCCTTACCTACCTCCCGAGTCTCCCTACCTACCTCCTGAGTCTCCTTACCTACCTCCCGAGTCTCCTTACCTACCTCCCGAGTCTCCTCACCTACCTCCCGAGTCTCCTTACCTACCTCCCGATTAGTTCGCAATTATTTGTAATTTGGGGCATTTTTTTGTACAGAACACTTTCGATGGGAGTATCTGTTCTTTATTTTGCACGGCAAAAAAAAAAAAATAGAACTAGCACGCAAGTGTTGCTATGTCAACTTCGCATTCCGCACTCATATAATTCATATAGGTTGGCCATTTAAAAAGAAAACCACGGTTCTATATCCCTGACTGTAAAATGCTGTAAGAAGTTTTCTTTGGCGTCATAGGTTTTTGTCTTCCTTAAATATACAATATTATCAGGTACAGAAAACGTAGGACACATTAATCCTCTGTGTAAAAAAAAAGGGTGTAAGAAACGTTAGAAGATCAGATTATCTTTTCGTTTAATTTCGTGTTAAGCCATCTTGACCATCTGTTTGTGATTAAAGACCACCAGTCGAATGCACCCTCCCCTCTGTATTTAAGTACCAATAAGCAGACAAGGGATGATTTGTTTTTTGTTTATTTTTTACCACTAAGCATTTACCAAAGTTGTTTTGTATTGTCGTAATCTGTTTAAAAAAATATAATTCTACTTGGTAGTTAACAAACATTTTTATCATCAAAACCAGCGACTTAGATTCATTAAAAAAATCTAGACACTGAAATACATGTTGAACAAGTCTGTATACTGAGGTTTTCAACTGTGGACAAGTCCTTTGTGAACGCTGCTTCACTAGCCCTATGATCAGTTTGGTCCGAAGGATACTTTACTTTTGTGAGTGGAACAAGTCTGTTCTATGACTCCTGTAGTATGCCAAGTCTGAGTCTGTCAGCCGAGTAAAAATTAGTTTTTTTCGAATTAGTTATTCGTAATGGCTTTTTTTTAATGTTGCAATGTACTTTTAATATAAAGAAAATCTATTTAGGCTTATTCTTCAGAGAAATCGTGGAATATTTTGCTTTGTGTGACATATAGTTGGGGGGGGGGGGGGAGGGGGCTATTTTACTACATCGTCTGTTTCCTGTTAGATAAGCGACAACTAATAGTGAGGGGAAAAAAGAGTGCCCTAACCAAGTTCGGGCAACAGAACTGGTCAACAGGTGGACCCAGCGCTGTCAATATTGGCCCGGACTGAGTCAACACGCCCCATGCTCGGGGTACCCAGGTACCCTGGACACACACACGCGCGCCTGGGCAGCTGACCCCACCAAAGTCAACTATGAAATAACTCTTTAAAATCTGACATGACCTAATACAATGTAATGAATTCACTATATTTTTCTTTTAGCACTTGCCCCCCTCCCCCTCCCCTCCCCCTTTTTAAAAAATGGTTTGCGAAATAAAAGGTTAGAGCTAGAGATGGGGGGGGGAGGGGGAGGGGGGAGGACAACTTTAATGTCAAACTTCTAGAACTGTTTGACTATTGTCGATAACCCCCCCCCCCCCCCAAATCACCTGAACTATTTCTTCTTGCGTGCCCTCTAAAAGTTATTTGCCCCCATGATTGCCTTCAGTTTTGGCTTCTGACACTCCAGTCAATACCCACTGGTTATCGTCACTCGTTGATAACAAATACAACATTTGCTGATTGTGATATTATCTTGTACTTTTTCACCTTAAGGAGGAAACTTGTGTTTCGTATGTGTGTGTATGTGTGTCGTGTGTGTATGTGTGTCGTGTGTGTATGTGTGTATGTGTTTGGGTGAAAGAGGGACGGGGGGAGTGTGGTTTAACTCTGACATAATCTACTAAGCCGATTGGTAAACCCTAAACTGATCAAGTCGGATTATTGACTCGGTAAATAGCGCTACACACCTACAGGGGAAGTAAATCTGTAAGGTTACATTTGTACTAGTCGAGTTCTTCCACCATTTTGTTTTCTCTCTCTTACGAGGTACATTGTTATGTTTAGGCCAGTTAACTTGCGAGGGTGAGAAATGGCCAAAAATGTTCGATTTTCATCCTAAGCGTTTGTTGTATTTTTTATTAAGTCCATAGACATTTATCAAATATATATTTAAAAGAAATTAAACAATATATGCGTATGTATCTCTGGAATAGTTGTTGCGATGCTTAATTTTGTCTGCGCTTTATGAAGCCCCTAGTGTGCAACCCTAATTCCCCAAAATGGGGTTTCACAGAACCTTAGGGGTTGTATAAGAAATAAATTTCGTTCTGCGATATTATGACTTAAGAACCTGCTAATGTTAGTTTTTACGTTTTAGTTAATGAATATTCTTCATTTTAGTTGCATTTTGTGGTTTTTCGGTCAATTTTTCGCCCAGAAAATTCCTATAAGCGCGATAGATTTCTGAAGCTTGATCGAGAAATCAAGAGTTTTGTTTGTAGTTGATTGATTAAACCATGGAATCGAAGACCTTTTCTGTGATCATTGTATAGCTTGTCAATATTTTTGTTACATTTATTCTTGCATTGTTTAACTCAAGATGCGTGCAACTGGAGGCCCGTGTGTAACAGCACGGCACGGCCCAACAATCACTTTGGCCTCCACAGAGCTTCTAACGACGGCTTTTTAAATTCATTGTATTACTATTGGAAACAAAAATAGTCCGAATGTTTGGCCCGTCTCAATGTATAACATTTCTTATACAACCAAATGCCTTGGTTTAACTGTTGGAGTTTCGCGGGGGTGAGGGGAGAGATGTTTTAAGTTTTTTAGGAAACTCGTCTAAGTAATTACTGTATTTCTGAGTATATAGCGAGTCTGTCTTATTCTTAAGTGTTAATAATATATAAGCTATGTCAGGTGTGGCTTATAGCAGTCCTGTATAAAGTAAGTCAAACAGAGTTATGTTTACATAGTATTCAAACGTTCAGAATGTTAGTTTATACCGTGTAGCCAAGTTGACGTCTACATTCCTTCCTCACAAAGCACAGTTCTCTATATTCAATTCCCAGGGCTTGCTAAGGAATTGTGTGGTCAGCACTAAATCCGAATGCCTTTTAGTTAGTTTTTTTTTTTATTCGCCAACGGATTTCGGGTAGATGGCAAAACTATGAGCCAGAAACTGTACGAGTGTGTTATATCATAGAATGTATATTAAATATTGTTGGGTTTTAACGTTGAAGTGTAATAATTAATAGGTTGTACACGTGACTTATTCAATTGGAGGTATGCATTAGGTTTCATAGTTGCATCATACTGTCTACGCTAATAGAAAACACTTACGTTCTTTTTATTTGTAAGATTACATTGTGTCTCTTTATAAACATGATATATATTTCTATTTCGATTTACTAGTGTCTTTATGATCTGATTGTCACCGCTTGTATTACAAATATATTGACGCTTTCAATGTTGTTTAATCTTCCAACTAATTTCATTAGCCCAAACCTCGGACAGGAGATTGCATTCCATAACAAGGTGTGTGACCTAATATTTCTCTGGCTCCGATCAACCAGTCCAAAAAAGAATGAAAATGTCGTTTGAGGATTCAAATATTATCAAGGTTACTCTAATCAAAGGAAATTTTATGTATCTTTGGTGATTTTATACTTTATACTAACGGCAACTATTTTGAACCTCCTGGTGGACCGTATAGAGATGTAGATGTAACTACAGTGGAAATAAACGTCCAGTTGACCAACTGCTGTTCTCCTTTTGATTAGTATTAATGTTTTTATACCTACACCGTTATTACGCCTCTTAGTCCGTCAGAAGGGTGGAAGTATTTTCGAGTTCAGGTCTAAATCAGCCAGGGGAAAATGGGGGGAAGGGGTGGGGGACAAATGTCTCCGTTTCCTGTCTAGAAAGAATTGTCTCCCTTTACGCCCCCTCCCCAACTCCCCGCCATGACTCGTGTCCTTCCAAACGTGAATGACGTCAGACCACCGTTTGCTGTCCACTCAGTGTAACGCCAGGGCAAACACTGGACAATGAAGGGGTGGGACAGGGGGCGAAGGTCAACAAAGCGCCGGACACAGAAAATGGGGGCAACAAAACATCCCGAGAATAGGGTCGGGGTGGAGGTGGGTTTGGGGGGGGGGGGTCGTAGCCTGACCTAAATAGGTGAAGAAGGAAGTAGTAACGGACGTCATCATACGCGCAGTGACGTCACGTGTGAGATCGCAAGATAAATAAAGTAAATTAAATTTAAACCTAGATTTGATTATTAACGGATTTTTTAAAATTCTGTGGACAGTACTAGGCTCACCCGCGTTTACTCACTCCCACCCCCCACCCCCCAATAAAAAAAAACGGATCAAATCAGAGACAAAATCCAGACCCAAGAAACTAAATTCAACGTCATCAGAATGGAATTCCAAAACCCTTTCCCATAGACAACTAGTCAGTGTGTTACAAAATAAAAAATAATTTTACTCAAAATTAACCTCTTGATTTTTAGACTCAAAACTGGGTTGTTTGTTGTTTTTGTTTTTCTTGTTTGTGTGGGGTTTTTTAAAGTTGGGTTTGATTTTCGGCTCCGTCTTAAACATTTAAAACGATGACTCACCTGGACTCTGGACTCGGGTAAGTTGATCTTCAGTGCTACTTCCTCTCTCATGAAGATGTCTGGATACCTGGTCTTGGAGAAAAGGTTCTCCAGGATATCTAGCTGGGATCTGGTGAACGTTGTCCTCTCGCGTCTTTGTTTTCTGGGATTGGCTGGAAAGAAATGTTTACATCTTCATAAGTCATCTGTTCAATTAGTTATTTATGGTCAATTTGTATTCTCTATGTGCATTTAGTGTAGTGTGCTTTAAAAATAGTTCGCTGTGCGGTATCAAAACAGTAAATTTGTGGGCAGTATTGCCATGGAGATGATATTTCCTAACGGAAGTGTGGTCGTAAGAAAGAGTTGTAGTGTGGCGAACGGCTGTATGATAATACTCTAGTATGGCGAACGGCTGTATGATAATACTGTAGTATGGCGAACGGCGGTAGAGAACTCATCGTCAATTCTGAAAGTTTTAATTTCTGATTAACTTTAGACAAAAAATTTTTCGGAGCTCACTAAAATCAGAAAATATTTCGGAGCTGACTAAAATCAGAAAATATTTCGGAGCTGACTAAAATCAGAAAATATATTTCAACAAATTTAAGGAAACAAATTGTGGTTATTTAGAAAGATAATAGATAAACCCTGGATAATGAATAAATATAATAGATAAACCCTGTATAGTGAATAAAGATAATAGGTAAACCCTGTATAGTGAATAAATATAATAGATAAACCCTGTATAGTGATTAAAGATAATAGATAAACCCTGTATAGTGAATAAAGATAATAGATAAACCCTGTATAGTGAATAAAGATAATATATAAACCCTGTATAGTGAATAAAGATAATAGATAAACCCACTGTATAATGAATAAATAAATAAATGATAATAGATAAACCCACTGTATAATGAATAAAGATAATAGATAAACCCACTGTATAATGAATAAATAATAAAATGATAATATATAAACCACTGTATAATGAATAAAGCGTCCGGCACAACTTCACTTGCCTTTATTGCATCATTGACCTTAAGTCTACGATGTGAAATTTGTATAGATTTAGAAATTGATGTAGCTATAAGGATTGTGCCTTCTGATAAATATCTATTCTGTAGTCAGGTTCACGGAAGACAAATATTAGAATAGTTTGTTCAGTCAGGTTTGGCCTCTTTGAAATTAATAGCTAACGACACACTAATCGGATTTAGAAGGGAGGGTTGGGGGCCAGGCTAAATAGTGAGGGTTGGGGGCGTCGATCACTGGACAAGTTATAGACATCTAAACGTATATATTAGTGACCAAGTTTTGATTCCAGGCACAGTGATACAACTTTATGTGGAGGTTAAATAAGCTCTATAGAAATAATATTTTTGTTACATTCTAAAGTTTTAGTGAGTTATAAATTATCTTTTATATTATATTATTTTGTATGGAGCTTAACTCAAAGCTTAGTATTATATTTATAACATTGTTTTTTTTAAATAAAATTACATTCAGTTTTTCTTTATATTTAGTGTGTCAATAGTACACGGTATCTTTATAACAAAGGTCTAGTTTTGTATGAGTCAATGAAAACAAAAAATTAAAAAAATATTGCTTGATGTGAATTTATTTTCTTTGGGGATATTCACAGAATACTAAGTCCAACCAAAGATTATAATAAGTTGGACCGCTTACTCTATTTTTAGAACGGAATAGTTAGTTTGCGCAAGCGCGGTCTTCAATACGTCCTCAAGTTTTCCGGTGTACATAAATACAAAGACTATAATGAGATGGACCGCTTGCTCTATTTTTATAGCTTAACACTTTTGTTAAGTGCGCAGCCAATAACACTGTCGTTAATGATTCCTAACTAAACTTCCCTAAAGATTTCCGCTATATACAACTTTCGATTTTAATTCTAATTTTTCATTGAGAAAATCATAGCAAATTACTAAACCGGAAGTCTAGTGGACTTAATGCAATCGGAAATTCCAAATTATGTTATCAAGTTTCAAGTTATCAAATAGCAGAAATATTAAAACAAGCGGTCCATCTTATTATAGTCTTTGGTCCAACCAAAATTATCTTTACATCAAGCTAACGGAAACGGAATTATACGGAACTATTTCTTTATTGGTAATGAAATTAATTTTCCACAAAACAAGGCTATTATTTCAGCCTAATAATTAAACGTATTAAAAGGTTGAATTAATTAAATATTTTTTTTATCTTACAATTTCACTATGTTTTTGTTTTAATTTGTATATGTATAAATATTTTTTTTTTCAGGTTCGCGTCTACATAACTGGGTATTTGTAATTTTTCATAAGCTTATTCTTACAAAATATCGGAACATAAAACGTGGCATGTTTTAAACTCCGTAATTAATGTATAGACCTACACATGGAAATGTTAAGACAGAAACTCCATAATGGATGGAACTCTTATGGACCAATTTTTACTTTTTCAATCCCTCCCCAAGAATATTTTAAAATTGACAAATTTTTCATTGCCCTTATTTTTTATAAGAATTAATTATGACGTAACACCCAACTGATCACAAAAGCGTAAGAATATGGCTAAATACGGACATTTAACCAGGTCTAGCACTAACGATAAAAATGATTAGTTGGCAACGAGCTAAAAAAAAAAAGTATACTCTTATTTCTTGGTAGAAAATGGTGTCAGAATATCCAAACACGTTGTAACACATTGACAAAGCACCTTATTCTAGTCGTTAAAAAATCTATTTAATTCAACAATTAAAATATCTTCCAGTATTAAACAATACTAATGTTCTTTAAGTTATTTGTTTTCCTGTTAATGTTTTTTTTTTTTTTAAATTTTTTTAGATGCGTGGCTTTTTCATTAATTAAAATTAAAATCGTGTTTTTGAAAGAACCAGGAACGGCAATTCTTCCAATACCGATGCCAGAGTTATGCTCAAAATTCCACACACGAATTCGAGGACGTTTATTTTTCTTCTTCTTTTACTTGTTTGTTTGTTCACCGAGTACGGGTTAAATGGAAACTTCAATTAAATGAGCATTTCTCCTGTTTGTTCCAATTTGGGCGAAAGAGTACAACGGAGAAAGAGAGAGAGAAAGAGTGTTTGTGTGTGGGAGAATGAGGGAGGGGGCGTTGAGAGGAAGCCATCATTCATTAGCTCATTCATTGAACACTCAAACAAAGATGTTGTTTGCTGAGCAGTTGGACAAACTGGAGGGAAAGCTTCTTGTGTCTTTCTGGCACGAGAGAAAAATAACGAATGGAGGCCGGCGCTGAATTTTGATCAATTTCACTCTTGTTATTTTGTAGTAGGAATATTTTGTTGTTATTTTGAAGTATTTTGTAGTATTGTGTTGTTATTTAGAAGTATTTTGTAGTATTGTGTTGTTATTTAGAAGTATCTTGTAGTATTGTGTTGTTATTTAGAAGTATCTTGTAGTATTGTGTTGTTATTTAGAAGTATTTTGTACTATTGTGTTGTTATTTAGAATTATTTTGTTGTTAATCAGAAGTATTTAGTAGTATTGTGTTGTTATTTAGAAGTAATTAGATGTATGTTGTGGTTTTTTAGAAGCATTTAGAAGTTTTTGGTGTTATTTAGATGTATTTTGAAGTATTTTGTTGTTAATCAGAAATATTTTGCAGTATTGTTTTGTTATTTACAAGTATTATGTAGTATTTTGGTGTTATTTTGTCGAATTATGTTGTTATTTTATAGTATTTAGTTGTTATTTAATAGTATTTTGTTATGTATTTTTCTAATTTTCTGTATCTTTACGTCATAATTAATTCTTTTATTTTTTTACTTACACAAAGGTGGTCCCACTATTAACGCGAAAACTGGTTCATAAATTTAAAACAAAATGGCTTTAGTGAACCCGTTGTAAGGCTATAAAAAAAATAATTTAACAAGTAACCGGAAAAGGTTTACTAAAGATTGTCTGCCCTTGATATCACCGTTTATTGTGAAATTTTCGGGACCACCAATACTGAGAACACGCTTCTGTGGCCTTGGGAAGGTTTACTACGGGCATCAGTAGGTTCGCAGATTAGGTTTGCTACGGGTATCAGTAGTTTTGCAGATTAGGTTTGCTACGGGTATCAGTAGGTTCGCAGATTAGGTTTGCTACGGGTATCAGTAGGTTCGCAGATAAGGTTTGCTACGGGTATCAGTAGGTTCGCAGATTAGGTTTACTACGGGTATCAGTAGGTTCGCAGATTAGGTTTGCTACGGGTATCAGTAGGTTCGCAGATAAGGTTTGCTACGGGTATCAGTAGGTTCGCAGATTAGGTTTGCTACGGGTATCAGTAGGTTCGCAGATTAGGTTTGCTACGGGTATCAGTAGGTTCGCAGATAATGTTTGCTACGGGTATCAGTAGGTTCGCAGATTAGGTTTACTACGGGCATCAGTAGGTTCGCAGATTAGGTTTGCTACGGGTATCAGTAGTTTTGCAGATTAGGTTTGCTACGGGTATCAGTAGGTTCGCAGATTAGGTTTGCTACGGGTATCAGTAGGTTCGCAGATAAGGTTTGCTACGGGTATCAGTAGGTTCGCAGATTAGGTTTACTACGGGTATCAGTAGGTTCGCAGATTAGGTTTGCTACGGGTATCAGTAGGTTCGCAGATAAGGTTTGCTACGGGTATCAGTAGGTTCGCAGATTAGGTTTGCTACGGGTATCAGTAGGTTCGCAGATTAGGTTTGCTACGGGTATCAGTAGGTTCGCAGATAATGTTTGCTACGGGTATCAGTAGGTTCGCAGATTAGGTTTACTACGGGTATCAGTAGGTTCGCAGATTAGGTTTACTACGGGTATCAGTAGGTTCGCAGATTAGGTTTGCTACGGGTATCAGTAGGTTCGCAGATTAGGTTTACTTCTAGAATTACAAGATTTTAAAAAAAAATCACACATTCACGCGGTTTCGCAACATTTCAAAATTGATCATTATGGAAACTGCGCAATGCAACATTAAAATTTGTACGGGGTGGGGGAGTTCATAAGTTTAGAACACCTTCTCTAGGAACTCCTACGAATATCCAGTGTTACATTTAAGAAGATTATATCTTTTAATGAAACTTTCAGTTGCTGAGGATATTATGGGATTTATTTAAACCGTTGACTCTGCAAGCCTATCAAGTAATTTTGTTCCGCTAAAAATTAATTAGCCAATTGAAGCCGTTGATTTGACAAATTTTATACCATACCCCCATTTTTTAAAATTTTTCTCCACATTAACAATGTCGGAACCGCATCCATTACTCTTAAATCTTTCCAGACGATGGAGACATTTCTGGTCTAATTTTCACGGTCGTTAATTCTAATTTCTTTATCCAGAACTATTATTTCGGTCGTTAATTCTAATTTCTTTATCCAGAACTATTATTTCGGTCGTTAATTCTAATTTCTTTATCCAGAACTATTATTTCGGCCGTTAATTCTAATTTCTTTATCCAGAACTATTATTTCGGTCGTTAATTCTAATTTCTTTATCCAGAACTATTATTTCGGTCGTTAATTCTAATTTCTTTATCCAGAACTATTATTTCGGTCGTTAATTCTAATTTCTTTATCCAGAACTATTATTTCGGTCGTTAATTCTAATTTCTTTATCCAGAACTATTATTTCTGTCGTTAATTCTAATTTCTTTATCCAGAACTATTATTTCGGTCGTTAATTCTAATTTCTTTATCCAGAACTATTATTTCGGTCGTTAATTCTAATTTCTTTATCCAGAACTATTATTTCGGTCGTTAATTCTAATTTCTTTATCCAGAACTATTATTTCGGTCGTTAATTCTAATTTCTTTATCCAGAACTATTATTTCGGTCGTTAATTCTAATTTCTTTATCCAGAACTATTATTTCGGTCGTTAATTCTAATTTCTTTATCCAGAACTATTATTTCGGTCGTTAATTCTAATTTCTTTATCCAGAACTATTATTTCGGTCGTTAATTCTAATTTCTTTATCCAGAACTATTATTTCGGTCGTTAATTCTAATTTCTTTATCCAGAACTATTATTTCGGTCGTTAATTCTAATTTCTTTATCCAGAACTATTATTTCGGTCGTTAATTCTAATTTCTTTATCCAGAACTATTATTTCGGTCGTTAATTCTAATATCTTTATCCAGAACTATTATTTCGGTTGTTAATTCTAATTTCTTTATCCAGAACTATTATTTCGGTTGTTTCTTCAAACAAAGTTTCTCTTGTAGTGGTTAGAGTTTGTTTTATAATATAAAATTGTACACTCTTTGATTTCCCGCACACATCCACACACACCTCCATTCGCACACACTCTCGAGTTCAATGCTACTCCCCACCCCAAACTCCCCCCGGAACCTTTCTCCCACACACCCCTCCCTCATCTCCGCTTACGTCAAACAATCCCCTCCCCCTCCCTGCCATACGGTAGAGTCCCCCCACCCTCTCATAGTCTCCCACCACCCCCTCCCTCTTCCCCCAATGCTCTTTGAGTTATAACGGCGAGGAGGCTAGAAGTGACAATCTCATGAAAATGCAATTTTCCCCATTGAAACGGACAGGGTCGTGCGACGGGAGCCGGCTCGTGACACACTGAAAAAGCCGGGACGACACCGGAGACATTCCGTCAAAGACCGAGACACGGGACGGAGGGAGAATAGGCAGGAAACTCAACGAGAGCAGATCCAGAAGTTTTTTCCCCTCCTCTGTTCTTTTTTTTTTTTAAATATAAAAAAAAAGTAAAAGAGGGATGGGTGAAAGGGGGGGAGGGGGTAGTTTGTGGGACCAGAGCAGAAATGGGACGTTTAAGAAATAGGACGCTAGTGTGTTTGAGTTTATGTTCCTGTGTGTGCGCATGTGTTTTTCTCTATTTTCTCTAACTCTCTACCATTTTTCTCTGTGTATTTCTATTGAGCACTCAACGAGTTTGATTGGATAAAGGCACGTCACAGAATGAGATAGTTTGTATAGACATCATACCTTTTTGTAGACTTAAGAGAGGCCCGATTGGTGAGGGGGGGGGGGGCTAACAAAATGAAATCAACAAATTGAAAATTCACGTCTGCTCCTCCGCTAGCCTGTTCTCCATGCTCCGCCAGAGTTAGATCATAAAACTTCACTACGGTGATATGAGAGAAGTCAAGAATGAAAAGGGGGGAGTAGGTGGCGGGGAGTGACGGTCGGGAGGTTTTGTAGTGTACCAAAAAATAAACACAGGAGTATTATGTATGTATGTATGGGGGAGGGAGGGGGAGGGTAGACCCCTGGATTCGTGCAGTGAAACAAATTGTCGAAAGTCATAAGACTACTTTCCCATTTAAACACCACTTCATTCTCACGTTTCAACCCTTCCCCCTTCCACCATGTTGTACCCTTCTTAGAGACGGTACAACCTCTTGTAAGTGTATTAGCTGATAGCACCGAACTTACTAGAGAGATGGGGGGAAAGGGGAGGGGGGAGACTTAACATATTATACTGAGCTATTACCATAATAAAGGTTGATACAAATATGAATGCCCAATACGCGACTTTGGGTAGGTATATAGGATAAGTCGGCAACGAAAAAAAATAGACTCTAATGACCGTTGGATTCTTGTCTGGGATTAACCTCGGACTACGTAAAATATATAGAAGGCCAAAGCACCAAATGGGGAGAATACTTTCCAACGTCACACCCGAAGGCCAACTATTCATTGTGCATTTTGCCTGCAATAAATACAATCAGAACTAGAGTTAAAATAATGATCCGTCTTTCTGATTCAAGTATAGTGCTTTCGGTGTATAATATAGAACATATGGTTTATAATATAGAACATACCATGTATAATATAGAACATACGGTGTATAATATAGAACATACGGTGTATAATATAGAACATACGGTGCATGGCTTGAACTTTTTAACTAGAACCTAACAACGACTCGAATTGATGGTATACAACAGATTCACTTGTATAATTTCTTGGTGTGTTATATTTTGAAAACTATTGAATCACAAACATTTTTAAAACTATTCTACTGATGCAATTTTTTTTTCTTCATATTTTTAGATATATTTAACGCTAGGTTGTTTGTTTATACGGCGGTGTTTCTGACAAAACCACCTAGCACTGTATAAATAGATTTTTGTTAAAATACATACGCAGGACGAAGTCAGCCATATTGGTAAACACTTTTCGGGTATGCTTTTAATCGCTGGTAAAATTAATCGAATAAATTCATTGGTCAAAAAGAAATTGTTCTTTCTTTTTTTTTTTCAATCCGATAAGTTTTATTTGTTTTCTAAAGCAGCACAACCTTTGGAAATTAATGCATACCTGCTAAATAAGATGTATGGCTATTTAGGTTATGAACTGTGCATTTATTGGATGCATAATATTTAAATAAAATGCTACTATATGTCGCTGCATTCAATTGTTCGTGCTTTGTTATCATTACATTTATAGAGACTATTGCAGTCAAGTAACTCTTGTTTATATATTGACTGCAGTCAAGTCAGTGGTGTCAACATGACTGAAGTCAACTTTACGATCGTATTGTACTAGTCAGTATGTGGAATGTGGACAGTCAATCGAATGTTTCTATAAGTCAACTAAAAAAAACTGCGTTTAGCTCCACTTTAGCTCCACTATATTAGTATACCAACCAGTATGTGAGAGTCAAATATGTCAAGTCAACTAAACATGACTGCAGTCAACTCCATGGAGACGCTTCACATCCTTTCGGCTGTTCCCCCCCTTTATCAACGTGTACACGCGAGGCGGCCTAGCGTCAGCCGTCTCCATGGTAGCTTGACTGCAGTCAAGTCCGTGTGAGGTCAAGATGCAGACAACAACCTAGACTTACAGTCCAATTCCGATGCCCATGGAGCTGTTGAAATAAAGAGAAAGAAAAGCACAAGTTCGTCATGGTGCCAAAAAGTTTAAGTCCGCCCAAAGTTCAAAGTTCACTTCCGGATATTTTGTGTGTGTTAAAAATACATTTTTTTTATAGTATTTTTTTTCATTGCAAACAATATTTTCTGTTCGAAACCAAACTATGACTTTTTTTTTGTTTATTCTTAAACTTTTAATTTTGGGCGGACATGTCGGGATAGTATTAAAAGTTCGGTCATTTATATAGGTTATGGTATGGATAGAAGAAACCCAGGCTACAAAACACTTCAGTGACCTGGGTACTAACGGTGATATGGGTTACATGAAATGTTAGAAAATTGACACTACACACATATGCCAGCATACATCAAACACATATATACACATAATATAAATTGGAAGTGCCATTAATAACCCAAAAAAAGGGGGGGGGGGCAATGAAGTTAAACAATAAAAGAGTTGAGAATCACTCGACTTAAACGTAGATTATGCATATGAGAAAAATAATTATTGTGCTTCATATTTGGCTTTACACAAGATTTAGCACGCTCATAATTCTATGGGTCCGGGTTGTGAACCATGTTTGAAGGGCAACCGTTACAGTAGATTGAGACCCTTTCATCACTGAGTGAATTAGAAACATTGGAAGTATGTATTAAAACATGGGAGGTAATATGCCCCAATGCCATTTGTGGAACGTTGCCCATGACTATAATTCAACTACTCTATAATTCAACTAGTCTATAATTCAACTAGTCTATAATCCAACTAGTCTATAATTTAACTAGTCTATAATTCAACTAGTCTATAATTCAACAACACTATAATTCATTTACTCTATAATTCAACTAGTCTATAATTCAGCTAGTCTATAATTCAACTACTCTATAATTCAACTAGTCTATAATTCAACTACTCTATAATTCAACTACTCTATAATTCAACTACTCTATAATTCAACTAGTCTATAATTCAACTACTCTATAATTCAACTAGTCTATAATTCAACTAGTCTATAATTCAACTAGTCTATAATCCAACTACTCTATAATTCAACTACTCTATAATCCAACTAGTCTATAATTTAACTAGTCTATAATCCAACTACTCTATAATTCAACTACTCTATAATCCAACTAGTCTATAATTCAACTAGTCTATAATGCATTCAGTCTATAATTCAACTAGTCTATAATTCAACTAGTCTATAATCCAACTACTCTATAATTCAACTACTCTATAATCCAACTAGTCTATAATTCAACTAGTCTATAATCCAACTAGTCTATAATTCAACTAGTCTATAAAACAACAAGTCTATAATTCAACTAGTCTATAATTCAACTACTCTATAATTCAACTACTCTATAATTCAACTAGTCTATAATTCAACTAGTCTAAAATTCAACTAGTCTATAATTCAACTACTCTATAATTCAACTACTTTAGAATTCAACTAGTCTATAATTCAACTACTCTATAATTCAACTACTCTATAATTCAACTACTCTATAATTCAACTACTCTATAATTCAACTACTCTATAATTCAACTACTCTATAATTCAACTACTCTATAACTCAACTAGTCTATAATTCAACTACTTTATAATTCAACTAGTCTATAATTCAACTACTCTATAATTCAACTACTCTATAATTCAACTAGTCTATAATTCAACTACTCTATAATTCAACTACTCTATAATTTAACTAGTCTATAATTCAACTACTCTATAATTCAACTAGTCTATAATTCAACTAGTCTATAATTCAACTAGTCTATAATTCAACTAGTCTATAATCCAACTACTCTATAATTCAACTATTCTATAATCCAACTAGTCTATAATTCAACTAGTCTATAATTCAACAACACTATAATTCATTTACTCTATAATTCAACTAGTCTATAATTCAGCTAGTCTATAATTCAACTACTCTATAATTCAACTAGTCTATAATTCAACTAGTCTATAATTTAACTAGTCTATAATCCAACTACTCTATAATTCAACTACTCTATAATCCAACTAGTCTATAATTCAACTAGTCTATAATCCAACTACTCTATAATTCAACTACTCTATAATCCAACGTCTATAATTCAACTAGTCTATAATGCAATCAGTCTATAATTCAACTAGTCTATAATTCAACTAGTCTATAATCCAACTACTCTATAATTCAACTACTCTATAATCCAACTAGTCTATAATTCAACTAGTCTATAATCCAACTAGTCTATAATTCAACTAGTCTATAATCCAACAAGTCTATAATTCAACTAGTCTATAATTCAACTAGTCTATAATTCAACTACTCTATAATTCAACTACTCTATAATTCAACTAGTCTATAATTCAACTAGTCTATAATTCAACTAGTCTATAATCCAACTACTCTATAATTCAACTACTCTATAATCCAACTAGTCTATAATTTAACTAGTCTATAATCCAACTACTCTATAATTCAACTACTCTATAATCCAACTAGTCTATAATTCAACTAGTCTATAATGCAATCAGTCTATAATTCAACTAGTCTATAATTCAACTAGTCTATAATCCAACTACTCTATAATTCAACTACTCTATAATCCAACTAGTCTATAATTCAACTAGTCTATAATCCAACTAGTCTATAATTCAACTAGTCTATAATCCAACAAGTCTATAATTCAATCAGTCTATAATTCAACTACTCTATAATTCAACTACTCTATAATTCAACTAGTTTATAATTCAACTAGTCTAAAATTTAACTAGTCTATAATTCAACTACTCTATAATTCAACTACTTTATAATTCAACTAGTCTATAATTCAACTACTCTATAATTCAACTACTCTATAATTCAACTACTCTATAATTCAACTACTCTATAATTCAACTACTCTATAATTCAACTACTCTATAACTCAACTACTCTATAACTCAACTAGTCTATAATTCAACTACTTTATAATTCAACTAGTCTATAATTCAACTACTCTATAATTCAACTAGTCTATAATTCAACTAGTCTATAATTCAACTACTCTATAATTCAACTACTCTATAATTCAACTAGTCTATAATTCAACTACTCTATAATTCAACTAGTCTATAATTCAACTAGTCTATAATTCAACTAGTCTATAATCCAACTACTCTATAATTCAACTACTCTATAATCCAACTAGTCTATAATTCAACTAGTCTATAATTCAACAACACTATAATTCATTTACTCTATAATTCAACTAGTCTATAATTCAGCTAGTCTATAATTCAACTACTCTATAATTCAACTAGTCTATAATTCAACTAGTCTATAATTCAACTAGTCTATAATCCAACTACTCTATAATTCAACTACTCTATAATCCAACTAGTCTATAATTCAACTACTCTATAATCCAACTACTCTATAATTCAACTACTCTATAATCCAACGTCTATAATTCAACTAGTCTATAATGCAATCAGTCTATAAATCAACTAGTCTATAATTCAACTAGTCTATAATCCAACTACTCTATAATTCAACTACTCTATAATCCAACTAGTCTATAATTCAACTAGTCTATAATCCAACTAGTCTATAATTCAACTAGTCTATAATCCAACAAGTCTATAATTCAACTAATCTATAATTCAACTAGTCTATAATTCAACTACTCTATAATTCAACTACTCTATAATTCAACTAGTCTATAATTCAACTAGTCTATAATTCAACTACTCTATAATTCAACTACTTTATAATTCAACTAGTCTATAATTCAACTACTCTATAATTCAACTACTCTATAATTCAACTACTCTATAATTCAACTACTCTATAATTCAACTACTCTATAATTCAACTACTCTATAATTCAACTACTCTATAACTCAACTAGTCTATAATTCAACTACTTTATAATTCAACTAGTCTATAATTCAACTACTCTATAATTCAACTAGTCTATAATTCAACTACTCTATAATTCAACTACTCTATAATTCAACTAGTCTATAATTCAACTACTCTATAATTCAACTACTCTATAATTCAACTACTCTATAATTCAACTAGTTTATAATTCAACTAGTCTATAATTCAACTACTCTATAATTCAACTAGTCTATAATTCAACTAGTCTATAATTCAACTACTCTATAATTCAACTACTCTATAATTCAACTAGTCTATATTTCAACTACTCTATAATTCAACTAGTCTATAATCCAACTACTCTATAATTCAACTACTCTATAATCCAACTAGTCTATAATTCAACTACTCTATAATCCAACTAGTCTATAATTCAACTAGTCTATAATCCAACTACTCTATAATTCAACTACTCTATAATCCAACTAGTCTATAATTCAACTAGTCTATAATCCAACTAGTCTATAATTCAACTAGTCTATAATCCAACTACTCTATAATTCAACTACTCTATAATCCAACTAGTCTATAATTCAACTAGTCTATAATCCAACTAGTCTATAATTCAACTAGTCTATAATCTAACTAGTCTATAATTCAACTAGTCTATAATTTAACTAGTCTATAATTCAACTAGTCTATAATTCAACTAGTCTATAATCCAACTAGTCTATAATCCAACTACTCTATAATCCAACTACTCTATAATCCAACTAGTCTATAATTCAACTAGTCTATAATCCAACTAGTCTATAATTCAACTAGTCTATAATCAGATCAGACTACTCTATGATTCATCCAGTCTATATTTTGCCTAGTTCATATTTCAACCAATCCTTAACCACAATCAGACAACAGCAACAATCTACGCACCCCAACCCTCAAATACTTTTTTATATTCACCCCCGCCCATCTTTCCCACATTTTTTGACCGTCAAGTAAAAACAAAAAACGACACCCAAACACACAGACTGACAGACACACATTTGGTAGGCAAGTGATTGGGGCAACTGGTGGGGCCTGTCATTTCGTGGAGTTTTTTTCTTTTGTTTGTTGTATGTTGTTTCGTTATGTTCTTGATTTTGTTTTCGTTTTGTTCCTCGGTGTGGAGCTTCCCATGTGATATCTGGAGGTGTTGTTATGTGGTTGTTTTTTTAATTTAACGTAAACAATTTAACGTGAAGCGTAGACAGTGATATATGCAAGTAGGACACCTGCTCATTGAGACGACTGGGAGGGTAGCGCGCGATGACTCTTGTCTTCGTGTTAACATTTAAATTACGAACCGAGAAGTGTCCTAACAATGGTGGATTTTGTTTGGTTTTTGTATTTGTTTTTTTTTTAATTGTTGTTTTTTTTGTAAAACGTACGATACTTTTAGGTCTTTATAAAATAATACATACGATTTTAGAAATTGTTTTTTAAAGTATACTTACAAAACATATCATTCTGGTAGCTCATTGCTGGGTGGAGCAGGTCAACATTGGGGCTACTCAGGGACAACCCGTTCACGCTGTAAGGGCTGGGCTTGGGGGAGTGGCTGTGCGAGAGGGCGTGGTTGTGGCCGTGCACGTGGGCGTGGTTATGGGAAGGCGGGGCGTAGGCCATGCTGGCCATGGTACGGGAGTCGTGGCTGGGGGACAGGGTGCCGACCTCGCCTAGGCTGGAGTGCCCGCTGTGGATGCCCAAAGGGAGTTGCCCTAGGCTGGACAACTGATTGGCAGAGTGAAGCTGAAATAGAGTAGAATAGAAAAGCTATTTAATGTAAAAAAAAAAAAAAAAACATAGTCAGTATAGATCTAGACATACTTGGCAATGTTACATTGTAATAAACTTAATAGATGGTCAATACAAGGCAAGGCTTACCTACTTGAATACACTAAAGCATTTTAACTCTACATACTCTAAAAAAAAGTATCTAACATAAGGTCTACTTCAACAAACAAAAAAACATGTCAACTTACAAATTGATCAAAGTTATAGGCCTACGTAACATAACTATTTTCCCGCTTATGGTACAAAAATTACCTACTATAGACTTTTCAATTCAAAGTGCAACAGGCTGAAAATCAAAATTAATTTCACTACGTATTTCGGGTAAAGTACCTTCGCCTAGCACTACTATAACAAAATGTTCTAGCTGCTGATATTCCAGATAAAGTACTACTATAACAAAATGTTCTAGCTGCTGATATTCCAGATAAAGTACTACTATAACAAAATGTTCTAGCTGCTGATATTCCAGATAAAGTACTACTATAACAAAATGTTCTAGCTGCTGATATTCCAGATAAAGTACTACTATAACAAAATGTTCTAGCTGCTGATATTCCAGATAAAGTACTACTATAACAAAATGTTCTAGCTGCTGATATTCCAGATAAAGTACTACTATAACAAAATGTTCTAGCTGCTGATATTCCAGATAAAGTACTACTATAACAAAATGTTCTAGCTGCTGATATTCCAGATAAAGTACTACTATAACAAAATGTTCTAGCTGCTGATATTCCAGATAAAGTACTACTATAACAAAATGTTCTAGCTGCTGATATTCCAGATAAAGTACTACTATAACAAAATGTTCTAGCTGCTGATATTCCAGATAAAGTACTACTATAACAAAATGTTCTAGCTGCTGATATTCCAGATAAAGTACTACTATAACAAAATGTTCTAGCTGCTGATATTCCAGATAAAGTAATACTATAACAAAATGTTCTAGCTGCTGATTTTCCAGATAAAGTACTACTATAACAAAATGTTCTAGCTGCTGATATTCCAGATAAAGTACTACTATAACAAAATGTTCTAGCTGCTGATATTCCAGATAAAGTACTACTATAACAAAATGTTCTAGCTGCTGATATTCCAGATAAAGTACTACTATAACAAAATGTTCTAGCTGCTGATATTCCAGATAAAGTACTACTATAACAAAATGTTCTAGCTGCTGATATTCCAGATAAAGTACTACTATAACAAAATGTCTTACCTGTTGATGGTCAAGGCTGTGTTCCAAGCCGTGATGTAACAAATGCTGTGAGTGGCTGAAAATGGCTGCGTGGTGCCTCGGGTCCCCGCCCTGATAATTTTCTGATTGCCAGTCTGAAATAAGGAACAAATGTTTCTGAAATTTGAACAAATGTTTCTGAAATTTCAACAAATGTTTCTGAAATTTGAACAAATGTTTCTGAAATTTGAACAAATGTCTCTGAAATTTGAACAAATGTCTCTGAAATTTTAACAAATGTTTCTGAAATTTGAACAGATGTTTCTGAAATGTGAACAAATGTTTCTGAAATGTGAACAAATCTTTCTGAAATGTGAACAAATGCTTATGAAATTTGAATAAATTTTTCTGAAATTTTGACAAATGTTTATGAAATTTGAACAAATGTTTCTGAAATTTAAACAGATGTTTCTGAAATTTAAACAAATAAGTCTCAACCATTAATAAATATGAACATCTTTCAGACAAATGCTGTTTCATTGTCAGCTATGTTAGGGAAGTGGCTGTAATTAAGTAGGCTATATGACTGGTTCAGGCCTATGGTCACTGCAAATAACACTACTACGAAAAGCCCTTGTTGTATAAGGAATAGTAGAATAAAAATTATAATGAAAAATGTAACGAAATGTAGAAGGAAATGTATAATGAAAATTATGATGAAAATTATAAGGAAGAGTATAAGGAAGAGTATAATGAAGAGTATAATGAAGAGTATAATGAAGAGTATAATGAAGAGTATAAGGAAGAGTATAATGAAGAGTATAATGAAAATTATAAGGAAGAGTATAAGGAAGAGTATAAGGATGAGTATAATGAAGAGTATAATGAAGAGTATAATGAAGAGTATAATGAAGAGTATAATGAAAAGTATAAGGAAAAGTATAATGAAGAGTATAATGAAGAGTATAATGAAGAGTATAATGAAAAGTATAAGGAAAAGTATAATGAAGAGTATAATGAAAAGTATAATGAAGAGTATAATGAAGAGTATAATGAAGAGTATAATGAAAAGTATAATGAAGAGTATAATGAAGAGTATAATGAAGAGTATAATGAAGAGTATAATGAAGAGTATAATGAAGAGTATAATGAAAATTATAATGAAGAGTATAATGAAAAGTATAAGGAAGAGTAGGCTATAATAAAAAAAAGAATAAGGAAGTGGTAGCGTCTATGCTAAAAGGTTGATGACATTTATAGACAATTTTATTGAAGTTAGTCTAATTACCTCACAGACTACTGAATGTAAAAGGTCAAGATGGTACCCCCCACCACCCCATTTTTACTTACAGACACTCAGACCTGGACATTGCAAAGTTAATATCTTAGAGTTAGTTTCTTACTATAACTAATATTCATATTAACGGCTGCAAGGTTTTCTTACTATGTTCAACGTGGATTGTAACATATAGGCTATATATAGTGTTAAATTTAAAGTTCAATAAAACACAATACTGCACAAGGATAGTTTATGTGTCATAGGTAGAGACTCTAATATGATCTTACATCACATAATTAGAACTTGCCAATATTAAAACCACACAACCGGAAGCAAGGTGAGAGAGTTTTAATTCTGTGTAGGCTGAAGACTGAAGATATCAGACACAATAAAGTTTAAACTGACAAAATTTTGAGGACTTCGTGAAAATTAAAACAAATTGTAAGTAGATTCGTGCACTCATAAAAGATTTAAGAACATCAAAGACTCTAGCGATGTTAAAGTAATAATACATCACTACAAACATAACTGACATAATAGACCGAACTCCTTAAAAAGCTACAAACCTTTTCCCTTTAAAAAAAAAATAGTTTTAAAATTCTTTAGTAAAAAATGCAAGATTATGTTTTCTTATTTATATTTTAGGAATACGTTTTACAGAAATAGTCTTGTTCAAATTGTATGCTAACTAACTCTACGCTTCCTAAATGTGTCTGGTTTATATACACTTTGTAGTTACATGTTTTCAAATTATACACACATCTATATTTATTATTAAGCTTTAATTTAAATTATAGGTTTCTTTTGGAATTACATTTTTAAATTAAGTTTGAAGACTTATTGGCCACAACACACATTACACACATACACACAACACACAACATACATACACACATACACAAATACACACATACACACAACACATAGAAACAACCCATACACACTTACACACAACACACATTCACACACACCCACAGCACAAATACACACCAAGCCAACAAGCAATCTAAATCGTGTGTACAGACTGACTTAAGACTTAAGTCTCTCTGGAATTCCTCCAAAGTCTCACAAATCTGATTAAGTTCCATGGAATCTACTCATCTACGTCAACTAATCCACCCCTCCCCCCAACTCCCCTTTTTTCTGTTTCGCCCCAATCGATTTCCAAAATTCCAGCAGTTAAACAAACCAGGCAGTTCGAATCCTTGCGTGGAACACACACTTCTTGCATCACCTACCCCACCCCGACACCACCTTTATTTTTTCTATTCCTCGCTTCCCTTTTGACCCCCCCCCCCTTTAAGCCTTAATCTTTCATAAGGCTCTTAGCCTCTCAAGAGATTTCCGATTATGGTGCCTTAATCGGATACACCTACTAATAAAGGATGCGTTCAAGCCGATTTCTAATCCAGAATTTGGAATTACAATCCCAGCTCTATGAATACATTAAAGGACTAACAAACAAACAAACAAACAAACAAACAAATAAAGAGAAAATGTTTCTCTGTGTCAGTATAAGAAGCGGCCAGCGAAGTTTGTGGAGAATCAGTCGACAAAGTATATCAATTGGACTACACCGATGTCTTGTGTTGCTTGTGTGTGTTGATTTGTGTGTGTGTGTGTGTTATTTTTCAAAGAAGGATACATTGCCTGGCACCATGAGAGATATTTAGTAATATCAGTAAAAGAGTGAAGTCACCAAAAAATAAATAAATTCCGGACGCAGAAAATTGAGATAATCGGTTATATAGGATTTTTTAAATTGTTTTCATTAAATTGGGTGCTTTTAAAATTTGAACGAAAAAAAAAAGTATTTAATTGTTTTGATAGCCATCTTACACAAGAATGGACAAAAATCTCCAAGTTTTTTCAGAGACACATACACGTAGGAGGTATGTATTTGAAATATCAATTATTTAACCACAAAATAAAGTACAAAAGCCATATAGGCTATTAAAGATTTCTGTTTTCCTGTGTAAAGTTTTGTGCTTGAAGAAATTGAACTATGGATAGTGTAAAGATAGAAAGAAATATTTAGGAACATTATGTGAACTACTTAAAGGCTACAGCCGCTCTTGGTAAGTACTTTTTTTTAACGGCATTGTCCAACCCAATCATTGTACCAATATTTGTTGTAGCAACATCTTCGTAGAAAACGAATTGATATAGACTTGTACCACGCTTTAAAAAATGATAGCATCCAAATACTGACAAATTCGAGTACAGTGTGTAACGTTTAGTCAATAAAGTGGAGCAATCCAAGAGATTGTGTGGCCAGTTCAGTTTAGGACGAGCTGGAGACTCGTAGTGTTAACTCCAGACCTTCGCAACGACAGTCCAACTCTCTGACGCTGGACCACTGCTGTTATTCGCCGTGGTCATGGGTCTTGAATCGTTTCCAGTATGAAACTTTGTTGATATATCTAACTTATCGATATCCAGGAAGCTACCTCTGCTATGTCAAATTAAATGTTACTTTCGAATGCGTGTTTTCCCGCCAATAGACACATTTTTTTTGAGCGTTCGAAAAAACATGTACCGGCCGCCAGGGCCGTGCCATGTCATGATAAGTACAGGCGGCATCATAATGGGGAAGGGGTGGCTTAAGCTTCAAATTAGAAATACAAATTGAACATTTTAGGCTCGGCATTTCGACGACTTGCATAATATGGAGTAAAACGTATGACTATCAAAGCCTATGTATTATGCTATTTAGTATTAGATTTTATTAGATGTGGAATACGAAATATGAACGTTACTATTAACTATGAAGGGCAAAGCTAGTTTAAAAAGCGGTAAAAGATATAAAGAAATTGTGCAAATCAAATTTTCGCCAGACTTATAAATAGTTATTAAGATCTAGTCTATAAACGTGTTGCCAATTTTAAAAAAAGAAACTACACACACGTCTAACTACACGGTTCGATAACCACAGCTGTTGCCAACTAAGAAATCAAAGTTTGTCCGCAAACAATGAAACAAAAAACGTGCAGGCTTTCTTCACCATGCTAAAAATCTAATGAGTTGTTACGAGTAAAAGTAGCTGAAAAAATAAAGTCTAATGGGTTAACAATAAAAGTTGCTAAAATTCTAATGAGTTATTTACAGTGAGGGTAACTAAAAAGTCTAATGAGTTGTCAACAAGGAAAGTATAAACAAATTCTAAATGAGTTGTTTGCAGTGTTAGTAGCTAACAGACGAACGAGTTTACAGCGAAAGTAGCTAAAAGTCTAACTAGTTTTTAACAGTGTCAGTGGCTAAATGACTAATGAGGCGCTAAATATCTTTATAATGTTCTTCGGATCGTTATCGCTAAATGAAATGAAAACTTCAATTGCTCTTGGCCTTAGATAGTAAATTAAAGTTGTCTTTTTTCCCCCTGATTTCCACAATCAATATTATAATATAAAAATGTATTAGAGATAGTTGGTATATGTATAGTATAGAGCCTAATTGGTCTTTTTAATGTAAAGTGCTGGGGTTGGGTTGGGGTTCGTTTGTGCTTCCAATGTTGGGATTTAAACACAGAATTAAGTCTTGTAATCTTCTAGATCTCATTTCGAAATTTATATTTTAAATGTATAGGCCTACCAATGTTATGTAAATAGATTCTGTTCATTTAGCGATAAGTTTATTTGTTGTGAAAAGATACGAAAAATAAATAGAACATAGAATAATTGTTTTACAAATATATGATTGCCTACACACAAACACAGTTACAATAGCACTTTAAAAAGCATAATAAATGTATATATAACTGTGTGGTAGCCATTTTGTTTTAGAGGAAATGACGGGTATTTCCGGGTTTCTTTTTTACAAAATTATTCACAAAACAGAACCAGTCAGCAACATCACTAACGTAAAGTATAATCAGCATACAATGGAATTGTGTCGCCAGCTAAATGCCCAGAGGTTTTTACTCGCATCCCCTTTAACTAAATGTCAGGAATCCCGCCCAACCCCCACCACAGCAGACTATAATAAAGGACTCAGTGTGGGAAGTGACGTTTAATCTGAATTTGAACTTTGAACCTTCAGATTGGCTAACATACGGTCCTATCTCTAAACCACACACACACACACTTAATCATACACATTGACATATAAATGTATGGGCCAATACTTTAACAAGTTAAGGCTTCTTTCGTTCAGTGATTTAGAGAACGTACAATATAACTGTCCAGTACAAATGTGACCATTACAACTGATAACACACAAAGACGTGAAGTGTAGTTTTTCCATACATTTGAAGAAAAGAAAAACAACACCACCATACCCTGAAACCATAAGGAAGTCATAAAGTTGTGTTAAATGTTCCAAGTTTCTTAAATGAAACCATCGATTAGGCAAGGGGTTGGTGGTAGGGGTTGGGTAGTAAGGGTTGGGTAGTGGGAGGTAGAGTCTGAATTATATTTTCTTTATCGGGAAATTGCAGCATATGGTGTATAGATATCATTTCTAATGCAGTCTTTTTTGTTATGGTTTGTTTTGTCGAGGTTGAAAATGTAGGCAAAGAAGAAAGAAGAAAAAAAAAAGAGTTGGCGATCAAGAAAATTGTATGTCATCAGATGAGGAGAAGGGTGAAGGGGGTAGTGGGAGGCTGGGGCGGGTAAATGGGGGAACGTCAAGTCTCCATCAGGCAGGCAGATGTTGACACTTTGTTGATAGTGTGTTATTGGTCTCTGCGCCTGTACGGTTTGTCCCAACGTTTAGCGCCTATATGGGGAGAAGTTAAAGCTTGATCTAGCTATTTACTTATAACATTCTACCCCGTTATTAATTAATAAAAACAAGAATAGTTTTATCACATTCTGGCCTAAAATGCATGCAATATTAGGTTGTCTGTAAGTTTTTCTTTATAGCATATAATTGTAAATGAAAATTTCAAAATGTAAATTGACTGGCCAGTGTATCAAACCGTTGTTTGGAAACATTTACGGTCTGCCAGGGAAGCTGATTTACTAAGAAGTGATTTCATTATACAATTGGATTGTGTGGCCAGCATTTGTTTTTCCTTCCTTTACCCAGTATTCGTTCTACCATTGTTTTATAAGAGTGGCTTACATAATACAAATTATTATAGAAAAAGAAATTATCCCCTACAGAGCTATTTAGTACAAAGTGCAAGCGAAGCAGCCTTAACATTCCATTGAATGGGATTAAGTGACTGACACAATGCTACCCTAGTTAATCTCAGAGCCAGGGCTGTGTAGAGAGACACCAGTAGCTAAAACCATCAGAAATAAACTGCCTTAAGAAGATATTAGTATCCAACCAATTTTGGTCTTTTAATTCCGAGGTATTGCCAATAGACAGCCGTAGCGCTGTATATAGCTTTAGATTTGTGCATACAATATTGATTAAGTTGGGTGTGTATAGAGATATATGGATGAGCTAGAGTTGATTCTATGTTGATGCTTTCTGCAAAGAGTTTGTATAGAGATATATGGATGAGCTAGAGTTGATTCTATGTTGATGCTTTCTGCAAAGAGTTTGTATAGAGATATATGGATGAGCTAGAGTTGATTCTATGTTGATGCTTTCTGCAAAGAGTTTGTATAGAGATATATGGATGAGCTAGAGTTGATTCTATGTTGATGCTTTCTGCAAAGAGTTTGTATAGAGATATATGGATGAGCTAGAGTTGATTCTATGTTGATGCTTTCTGCAAAGAGTTTGTATAGAGATATATGGATGAGCTAGAGTTGATTCTATGTTGATGCTTTCTGCAAAGAGTTTGTATAGAGATATATGGATGAGCTAGAGTTGATTCTATGTTGATGCTTTCTGCAAAGAGTTCATATCTATCGAATTATTTGATGTTACTGGCGCTCCTATAAAGTAAAGGACTGAGGTTTTCTAATATTAAAGGATCTTGTTTTTTAGTTTTGTTTTTTTCCGAACAGGATTTTGTTTACTAATTCAGAGAACCCTTTCCATGCCCGATAAACTTAAATTATTTTTTATAGCATATGAAATAAGAGAACAGTGTTGTTGTTTTTTAAACACCTTTCTGTTTTTTTTTAAATATATATGATTGTGTTTTATACAAAGTTAGAATGTAATGAGTGGTGTATTAATGTTGTAAGCCGATCCTAGCTCTCTTTTTCTCTTTCTCTTTCTCTCTCACTCTTTCTCTCTCTCCATCTCTCTCTTACTCTTTCTCTCTCTCTCTCTCTTTTACTGTTTTCATGTAGCCCATCATTAGAGGAAAAATGAGAATTAGCGGTTTTTATCTGTTTTATTAGTTTCGACTATGAATAGCGATTACTAACTCAAATGAACTGGAGAAACTGAATTAAAATCTTTTTATGTGACGGTGCGTGGTATACAGTGGTATTGTGTCGACAACACAATGAACATACGCCACAACATTTCCCCTTATTGATATCATCGAATATCTCTATTTTTTTTTATGTATGTATGGATTTGAACTGTAAACATTTGATTAGCAATCGAACACTGAAGTCACCCTACCACCACAGCCAATATTAAACCATATGCGCTCATGTAAAAACTGATATAATCCACACATGAAATAAGGCTAATCTAATGTTCATTTGTTAAACTATATACATATAGAATATAGAATGCTTGTCCATCTATATAGTTTCTATTCATTCAAGAATCACTAGTTGTGTTTAAATAAACAAAATAAAAAATATTACAGAGATTTAACCCTTGGAAACTCTCATTGTAAAATTCCCCTTAGTAGCAGCATATGGCATGGTGAAAGGAAACTTCATTATACTTAGGTTGGCCTACTTAGGGCCTCTATGGTCTAAATCATATTATTATTCAAATATTGAAAGGCTGTATAGATTTATTCTAATATAATAATAATAATAATAATAATAATGAAGCTTATATAGCGCATATCCAGCAATCAGTTCTATGCGCTTAACAATTACATTTACAATTACAATTAACGATGATAACAATAACAGACAAATGTTGATTAATTGTGTATTCAGCTATTATAGTATAAGTTACAGACGCTACTTCTATACAGAAGAAGATTACGCGCTACGCTTATCCCTGATTTGAGCCTAGTCTTCATGTTGTTATAATCTGTTTTTCAAAGGCTGTTAAGTAGGTCATTAATTGGTTTTCCTGCCTAGTTCCCGCAATATTACAGTCTTTTGGATAGCAAAAACAAAAAATTGCTCTATAAAAAAAATTAAAATAATAGTAATGACAGGCGTGACGTAAAATGTAAGAAAAACATTCAATATTCAAACAACGGATAACTTATGACGCAATAATATTCTGTGTAAAAGAAGCGTGTGTAATAAACAATATAAATGCGTTAAGAATCTATTTTTAGATTAACCAAAGACGATAAGCTCTTTAAAGATTTAAAGTTTAAAGTAACGGTTCTTGGACATTTGTTTGGTCACGCGCCCAAGTACATCAGACCTTTACAAAACTAGCAAGCCAAACAGTAAACATCCGTAGAGTAGCGCCGCTGGGTCATTATTTGTTGTTGTTTATGCTAGAACATTTTTTTTTAAATATGTTTAGAGCCAATTGAAATGAAAAAGTTGTTTCAGAGCTACTTACAGGATTTACAGGAACACTCGCCGTGGCTGTCCCCACAGACTGAACACTGAGACAACCTCGTCATCCACACTGGAATCTCCCTTCACAGATGCCAGAAATTTTGATGGAGTTAGAAAAATAAAACTTTGATAATTGCCAACGAAACACCGAGGTTTTAAAACTTTGTTGATTATTGTATCCAGGCTAGTAAACAGAACGTTTCGAAATAAACACAAGTTGTCCGGTGTAACAAAAGAATAATGCCCACCAATAAATAAAACTGAAGATTAGATTTTCCTACTAAAGCGATTGGATTATTTGGTTATTTGTTGTTTATTTATTTCACTTGCAAGAAATGATATGCGTAAGCCAAATTAAACCCAGAATTAGTCTTGATGATAAAATAAAAACACAGTAATACTGTGTAATCGTAATTCCTTGATCCCGGTCTGTGATAAACCTAAGAAATGACTGCGGCCCTAATCCTCTCGTGCTTAGAGCCGACTCGATCGCATCTCAGACAGTGGTCAGCACACACCCAACAAACACCTCTGTTTCCAATGCTAAGCCGAAAGAATGAAACCCCCGACTGAAATGCGCAGGGTGAAACAAGGGGTGGGGAGGGAGGGAGGGGGTGTAGGCAGGTCCTAATGACGGCTCTGATTAGAGAAAGACGCGGATTTTACCCCACACACACACGCGAAACAAAAATCTGGGTAAGCCGGATCAACTGCTTGCGTGACCTCGCTGTGAGATGTCTGACCATTCAAATGAGGCCCTCTGATCACCCTCGTTCGTCGTTTCTCCAGGGCCCGCGCTCAGGCCCCGCCTACCCGCCTGCCACTCAGGGATATCGCGATCCCGTGTTGTGTTGTCATTTTTTTTTTCTTAAAGCCCCGCCTACTCCTCATACCAGCACGCGCGAGGGTTTTCTGTATGTTTACGAGCGGGCGGCTGGAGTGATAGTGACGAACAGTGTGGTGTGCAGACTTAAGACACAACGACTAGGGCAGACACACACAAGGGCAGACACACACACACATTGGCCGAACTTTTGTCTATATTTGCTCCATCTACATTCTGAAATCTAAGGAATGACAACCATTCGCAGTTCTTTCCCTTTACCTTTTTATTCCCTCCCTTTGCTTGACGGGTTTGTTTACTGTTGTTCAATATGCAGAGAAAATACACGACTGCTCCCCCCCCCCCTTTTTTTTTCCGTGTTTGAATGTCTGTTGTCTTATGTCTGAGACATGCCATTACAAAGTCTAAATCTGGTTCACAGTTTCTCAAATGTTCGGATCACATTGAAATGGTTGTGTCTGCAGAATTGTCTGTCTAGATCTAGATTGTCTGTCTAGATTGAATTATCTTTTTGTCACTATCAGTCGTTATGTGTGACTTTTTGTTTTGTTCGTCCGACAGTTTGTAGTTTATCTATTTAACTAGGACCTTATTGTAGTTTATCTATTTAACTAGGACCTTATTATAGTTTATCTATTTAACTAAGACCTTATTATAGTTTATCTATTTAACTAGGACCTTATTATAGTTTATCTATTTAACTAGGACCTTATTATAGTCTATCTATTTAACTAAGACCTTATTATAGTCTATCTATTTAACTAGGACCTTATTATAGTTTATCTATTTTAACTAGGACCTTATTATAGTCTATCTATTTAACTAAGACCTTATTATAGTTTATCTATTTAACTAAGACCTTATTATAGTTTATCTATTTAACTAGGACCTTATTATAGTTTATCTATTTAACTAAGACCTTATTATAGTTTATCTATTTAACTAGGACCTTATTATAGTTTATCTATTTAACTAGGACCTTATTATAGTCTATCTATTTAACTAAGACCTTATTATAGTCTATCTATTTAACTAGGACCTTATTATAGTTTATCTATTTTAACTAGGACCTTATTATAGTCTATCTATTTAACTAAGACCTTATTATAGTCTATCTATTTAACTAGGACCTTATTATAGTTTATCTATTTTAACTAGGACCTTATTATAGTCTATCTATTTAACTAAGACCTTATTATAGTCTATCTATTTAACTAGGACCTTATTATAGTTTATCTATTTAACTAGGACCTTATTGTAGTTTATCTATTTAACTAGGACCTTATTATAGTCTATCTATTTAACTAGGACCTTATTATAGTCTATCTATTTAACTAGGACCTTATTATAATTTATCTATTTAACTAAGACCTTATTATAGTTTATCTATTTAACTAGGACCTTATTATAGTCTATCTATTTAACTAGGACCTTATTGTAATTTATCTATTTAACTAGGACCTTATTATAGTTTATCTATTTAACTAGGACCTTATTATAGTCTATCTATTTAACTAGGACCTTTTATAGTCTATCTTTTTAACTAGGACCTTATTGTAGTTTATCTATTTAACTAGGACCTTATTGTAGTTTAAAGTAAATATATTAAATATATTGCTTTATTAACTAACATGTATCATCTTACTCAAACACTTTTTCATTTTGATATTCTATCCCCCCCTCTCTCTCTCTCTCTCTCTCCCTCTCTCTCTCTCTCTCTCTCTCCCTCTCTCTTTCTCACTCTGATTGTTCACTGTCACATTCTTCCTCTGTAAAACCATTTTGAAAGTTTCAACTTTATAAAACTGGGTATCTGTTAAAACTGATGTAATAACTTTAGGAAGTAGGAAGACAAAAATAAAGGTCATGTTTCATTAACTCCACATGTGGATGGCTACAAGACAATTGTTCCCAAATGGTTTCAAAAATCAAGTGCCACGGCAAACTTGCGAGCCAAGACGTCTAAACTGTTACAAAGTACTTTAATAATTCATTTCGTTTGCCTTTGCAATCCAATGGAGTCTCAAATGGGAAATCTAGGGCTTCGGTTTATAGGTGAAATCTTTCTATTTTTTTAAATAAGGGAGCCGCGATTGAAAAAAATTTGGGAGCCTTTGCTAAAAGATATATTTCTGAAGCACAAAGCATGATTGAGATTATTTTCGTTCATATAAAGAAGCAAGCATTCAACAAGAGACTTGCAGATTCCTACAAATGTGTGTATTAATCAAATGACAGGAAAAGTTGAAACCTACACAGTGTTAGTGTAAAGTTTTATCTTCTCGTTGGTTCATTGTTATCTAGGTTTTTTATTTGACGGCAATTTTCCCTTTCAGAAATTGTATTTCCATGTAAACGGCAAATTTACTAATGCCGTTGAAGTCGAAATGGTTTCTATAATACTTGCTACTCTAGACCTTGCAGAATATAGGCTAGATCATACAGAATATAGATCATACAGAATATAGATCATACAGAATATAGATCATACAGAATATAGATCATACAGAATATAGATCATACAGAATATAGATCATACAGAATATAGATCATACAGAATATAAATCCTCGTACGTGATTTTGTATAAAGTAAGTGTTTTTATTTATAAATAAATTTTAGTAACATTTTTTATGCATGAAAACAATTGTACTTTTGTAATCACATAGTTATAAACAAGTTTAATTATTATATATACACATTGAAGACTGTATATACAGGAAGCAAAAATATTTAAAACCTGTGTATTCATTTAACTTTATATATTTTATATTTATATCAATAATTAAGACCCTAACATGCAACCAAATAGTATTTTCCAAACTATTACATAAAAAGTTGTACCCGCACTAAACATCTTTTATTCTAGCTTTAAATAGTCTCTCTCAGGCAAAAAAGAAAGCTAATGTTCGTACGATGTTGTGATATCAATAATACAATAATATAACAACGATGTATAATAATGTTTTTTTATATAGCGCTTCTATCCGTGCTATTATAAGAGATTGTGTGGCCAGCAGCTTTATTTATCCACAACTACTGTCAGGTAGTCACGGTGGAACCCCTCCGACTGGCGCACGGTGGAATCCCCCCGGCTGGCGCACCGTAGATCATGGGTTGGAATCCTGGTGAAGGCTAAATAATGGTTTCCCTGGACTCGATGGTGTCTCTGTGTCTACCCAGCTCTGATGGGTACCTGGCATTAGTTGGGGTAAAATAAAGGGGGCTGGGCATTGTGCTGGGCACATATCCTCTAGTATGCCTTAACCACTGAAATTGGTGAACGCTGCTTCACCGACTTTATGATCAATTTGGTCCGACGGGTACTGTCAGACTGTCAAGTCAGGTACTGTCAGACTGTCAGGTCAGGTACTGTCAGACTGTCAGGTCAGGTACTGTCAGACTGTCAGGTAGAAATATGAGCTGGGTGGAATAATCCTCTAAATCCGCGTGAAAATTCTAACATTCGAACCCGGGACCTTTGTTTGGTACGCCAGCCAAGCGCTTACAGCTAGGCCACAGTGTCACTGAGACTCATGAACTAAACATTTGAAGAAACATTATTAGTGAATAATTCAAGTGTAAAATCACATTATTAGTGAATGGTTCAAGTGTAGAATCACATTATTAGTGAATGGTTCAAGTGTAGAATCACATTATTAGTGAATGGTTCAAGTGTAGAATCACATTATTAGTGAATGGTTCAAGTGTAGAATCACATTATTAGTGAATGGTTCAAGTGTAGAATCACATTATTAGTGAATGGTTCAAGTGTAGAATCACATCATTAGTGAATGGTTCAAGTGTAGAATCACACTTAACAAGCCAGTGTAACACCATTAATTAAAAGACTAAATAATTTTTTTTTTAAACTTCACGAAAGAAGTAAAGTAGTGAAACTAATGTCATGCTTTCAATTACAACCGTAAACGTCACACTTGTAGGCTAAATATTCAGTGCAATTGATGCGAATGGTTAGAAACAACACTTTTAAAATCTTAACCTTAACTAGTGCAGTCAACATTGGATTAATGGATAGATCTAGAGCCCATATAAGTTAAGTAAACCATATAAGTAAACTTGCCAGTCACGTGTAATTTTTCAACCAGTGATTATTGTTTTTACAAAAGTAAATATCAACAATGCATGAGAATGAACGGCCTTCAACTTGGGGAAATCCCCAAACGGTTGTCGTGAGGCCTTGTGTTTAAATAGGTCATGGTTGTATTTTTATTTCTTTAATTTTATTACGTTCTGGGAGTTTGAAATAGTGGACTATTGCCGAAAAAAAGCAAATATGAACGGTTTTTATCTGGACACTCCCCCCCCCCCCCCCACCTCCTGGAGTTGGTGGTCAAAGATCATTTCAACACTCGTTGCTAAGACAAAGAGCAAACAGCGTACCTACCACCGTCTCCTTCAGTATGTGTAAAAACATTGACACAGTGGACAAGTACAGGGTACACCAAACAACGCCCCCGCCCCCCCCCCCCACCACCACTAACTTACCTGTACATATACACGCCACTTCCCCTCTCCCTATAGTTCGCCCCTCGTCCCTGACCAAATGTGGACACTTGGGCCATAGAGAAACGGAAAGGAGGACAAAATATCTTATCGGCACCCCGGCCACCTTGGTGATATCAAGACAAGATGGCCGCCAATCATTCAACTACAATAGCATCTAGAGATAGGATCATGATAATATTATTGAAACCTGAGAAGGGGTAGGGGAGGGGGGGGGGGTGGAGCTGGGAGGAGGGGATAGGGAGATAAGGTAGCATCACATGGGCCGGGGAAGGGTAACGGGGGGGGGGGTCAAGAAAACATATTTGACGACCTTTTTCGGGTGCCATAACATTTGGGGCAAAAGTCCCCACAGTCCAAATCGACTCAGCCCCCCCCCCCCCCCCAAAACGCACATTGTCTTTTTGTATTGCCCCCCTCCCCCCCCTCAACTTTTTTTTTCTCCAAAAGCAGAAGCAAAGTGAAGGCGAAATTAAAGAGAAACACCTTCAGCCGCCCCCCTCCTCCCCCACCTCCCCCACCTCCCCTCCCCCACCTCCCCTCCCCGCCCTCTCCAACCCTTTCTTTTCTGTACGACTTATTCATTTCAAGTCTACATTGCGCAGTCGAAGTCTTCACTCGTGTTGAGGTCAAGAACATAGTCAGTGGCAGGAGGAGCGCAGCGAGGTGAAAATAAGACTGAGGGCACAAGTTCTGTCAATGAAACACGTCACGTGCTACTTTACAGACAAGAAGGCATTGGGTTGAATGACGTATGATTGGAGATTGAATAATTATTAAACGTTCATTGAATTATTATTTATAACTAGGCCTATTGATTTAGTGGTGATTGAATATTCTTTCATTTTCTTATCTAGTCTTTCATAGTTTAGAGATCTATTAAAACCAAGCAAAAAAAATATTATATATATATAAAGCTTCGTCAACTTAAGTTGATATTCAGATATAGTATTGCTGCTGAGAAAATTAATAATAATAATAATATTTCTATAGAGCTGCCAAGAAACATAATGTAAGCTCAGAGCGCTTTTAATATACAACTAAGAACACGGACATTACTCCTCTAGGCTAGGAGACAAAGCTAACTGATGATATAGAACAAATATTAACTGACCCAACCTATAAGTAAGACAGTAGGGGTATAAAGCATGTTGAATGTTAACTAAGGTAAATCTTGAAATAATGAGTATTTAAGTTCTTTTTGAAAGTATCGATAGAGCTTGTTCGCCTGAGTTGAACGGGAAGTAGGTTCCACACCTTCGGACCGGATACTGAGAAGGCTCTAAGGTCAACGGTCGTCAGAGAGAAACGGGGCTCTTCTAAAAGCGATTTATATTAGTTTAACTGACATACTGTGTGGTTTTATGTCGGTATAGCAAAATGATGTAATTAATTAACTACATATTCTATCATTGGACTAGTGAACTACATATTCTGTCATTGGAAAGAAATTAACTACATATTCTAGCCTTGGAATTAGGGAAAAATATATTCTATTATTAAAATTAGTGAACTATATATTCTAGCCCTAGAATTAGTGAACTATGTATTCTAGCATTGGAATTAATGAACTACATATTCTAGCATAGGAATTAATGAACTACATATTCTAGCATTGGAGTTGGGGAACAATATATTCTATTAATAGAATTAGTGAACTATATATTCTAGCCCTAGAATTAGTGAACTATATATTCTAGCATTGGAATTAATGAGCTACTTATTCTTGCATAGGACTTAATGAACTACATATTATAGCATGGGAGTTAGGGAACAATATATTCTATTATTAGAATTAGTGAACTATATATTGTAGCCCTAGAATTAGTGAACTATATATTCTAGCATTGGAATTAATTAACTATATATTATAGCATAGGAATTAATGAACTACATATTCTAGCATTGGAGTTAGGGAACAATATTTTCTATTACTAGAATTAGTGAACTATATATTCTAGCACTGGAATTAGTGAACTACATATTCTATCATTATAATTAGTGAACTATATATTCTATCATTGGAACTAATGAGTTACATATTCTATCATTGTAATGAAATGAACTACATATTCTAGCATTGAAATTAAATGAACTACATATTCTAGCATTGGAATGAAAGGAACTACATATTCTACCACTGGAATTAGTTAAATACATGACCTAATTTAGAATAATTAAAAGACATAATATATAATGGGAATTAGTGGGCCGGTATTTAAACCAAACGTTGATTCGGACTGCCTTCCCGATTATCTCTGAGTTCACGTTCCCTTTGAATGCACTGGACAAAGAAATCATACAGTTACCTACAAATGGCAACCTAATCTACTTTTCAGCTACCAATCGAGCTTACTGTGGGCTATTATAAACAGACAGTTCAAGCAATTTCATTACAGATGTAGTTTTATCTATCTATCTATATGTAAGTGTGTCTATCTTTCTCTCTGTCTGTCTATCCATTCATTCAACCATCTATCCACTCGATCGTCCGTCCATCAACCAATTTTTCAATCATTCTATATGTCTATATACCCGAATCTCTGTCTTTTAACTATAGACAACTATAGATATATACATACTATATATATATATATATATATATATATATATAATATTTTAATTTTATGACATCTTAAATAACAATATATTAATATGAGGAGCCAATAAAAAAAATGAAATAAGTAAAAGAAACGAAAATTGTTTTAAAAAAAAACCAGAAACCCCAATTTTCCATCTTGAGTCGCTAATTAACATGTAATCTATTTTCTTCCCGAGCTGCGCCCCACATAACCGCCTACAGCAGCTGCTGTCTCTTTGAATGAACTCGTCCACAGGCTCGTGTTATGTCAACCCGTGAGCGGCTTATGGAGGGCTCAACACCGTGTTAACACACAGGGATGGAATGAGCGGATTGGCCCCACGAGTTGAGAAAATACCAGGGAATCGAAGAGACGGGCAACTGGAAATAAAAATAAAAAAGATGGAAGGGAAAAAAAGTCTTTGATAGATTCGACAAGTTCCTTGAAAAACTACAACTCTCTGCCATAGACTTAATCGATAGCCAGAGAGATGGAGAAATGTTTCATTATGTAATGTTGTGTTAAAAGATTTACGTGGATTGGTGGACAGGCAGTTGGGGACAGGACAGTCATACGGATAGAGCAAATATATATTAGGCCTACATATGTTTAGTAAGGTTAAGTACATAGTTAAATAGATGGATTGGGGAAGTAATAATCTATCAATCTATCAATCTATCAGTCTTTCAATCTATCCATCTATCAATCTATCAATCTATCAATCTATCAATCTATCAATCTATCAATCTATCAATCTATCAATCTATCAATCTATCAATCTATCAATCTATCAATCTATCAATCTATCAATCTATCAATCTATCAATCTATCAATCTATCAATCTATCAATCTATCAATCTATCAATCTATCAATCTATCAATCTATCAATCTATCAATCTATCAATCTATCAATCTATCAATCTATCAATCTATCAATCTATCAATCTATCAATCTATCAATCTATCAATCTATCAATCTATCAATCTATCAATCTATCAATCTATCAATCTATCAATCTATCAATCTATCAATCTATCAATCTATCAAAACATTGTACATCAATTATTTTTTGTAAATATCTGTGTGTGTGAGCCTTCAAATGTATACGAATGTCCAAATTTTAAGAAGACAAAATCACCGATCCTCCCCCCCCCCCCCCCCCCCCCCCCACAAATCCACATATCCACAAAAGGAAGAAGAAAGGGGGACATAACGGCATGTTTTATTTCCAGAGTGGCTGACCCTTGACAAAACGTTGGTGACAAGACCTGATGAAATATTCATCAGACACTCTCCCTAGCTACTTGATTTAGTGGACACTGATGGACTGTATAAAGCGAGTCTTGTCTGGCACTTCATACACTGCTATCGTGTCACACACAAGGCAGTGTCCGATTTCGGCCCTTGTCACAAGGCATTTAGTGACACTACAGAGTGACATTGTGGAAGCTCAGAATGCGCTGTCAAATCTAATAGCCATAGCACAGATTTGGTCGTCAGCTGGCGCCATAGCTCCGATGTGACTTTTATACAGACAAAGAAAAACGACAGATCTACAAGGTCTGTCAAAAAAGATACACATGAGATAGATGGGCAGATAGGTGGGCAGATAGATGGGCAGATAGATCGGCAGATAAATGGGCAGATAGATGGGCAGACAAATGGGCAGATAGATCGGCAGATAGATGGGCAGATAGATGGGCAGATAGTTCGGCAGATAGATTGACAGATAGATGGGCAGATAGATCGGCAGATAGTTCGGCAGATAGATTGACAGATAGATGGGCAGATAGATCGGCAGATAGTTCGGCAGATAGATCGGCAGATAGATCGGTGGATAGATCGGCAGATAGATCGGCAGGTAGATCGGCAGATAGATCGGCAGATAGATCGGCAGATAGATCGGCAGATAGATCGGCAGATAGATCGGCATTCTGCCTAAATAAGCTAGTCGTACTAGTTCGGTAAAAAAAATCCCACAGTCATACAGACATGCAGACGTATAGATAACTAATTAGAAAACTGACAAACAGATTTAAGTACGATCTGGTGGCTATACAAACATAAACGCTGACTGGCACACAGACATATAAATAGAACAGATAGAACTGAAAAGAGAAAACGAGTAGAATGTAATTGAATAGAATATAAAATACGTAGTGTTATAGAAATAATCTAATAATTATATAGATAGAATCAAACAGGATAATACAATGAAATATAATAGATAGAATCAAACAGAATAGATAGAATCAAACAGAATAGATATAATAAAATAGAATAGATAGAATCAAACAGAATTAAAAAGAATCAAATAGAATAGATAGAATCAAATAGAATAGATAGAATCAAAGAGAATAGATAGAATCAAATAGAATAGATAGAATCAAACAGAATAGATAGAATCAAACAGAATAGATAGAATCAAATAGAATAGATAGAATCAAATAGAATAGATAGAATCAAATAGAATAGATAGAATCAAATAGAATAGATAGAATCAAATAGAATAGATAGAATCAAACAGATTAGATAGAATCAAATAGAATAGATAGAATCAAATAAAATACATAGAATCAAATTGAATAGATAGAATCAAATAGAATAGATAGAATCAAACAGAATAGATAGAATCAAATAGAATAGATAGAATCAAATAGAATAGATAAAATCAAACAGAATAGATAGAATCAAACAGAATAGATAGAATCAAATAGAATAGATAGAATCAAACAGAATAGATAGAATCAAATAGAATAGATAGAATCAAATAGAATAGATAGAATCAAACAGAATAGATTGAATCAAACAGAATAGATATAATCAAACAGAATAGATAGAATCAAAGAGAATAGATAGAATCAAATAGAATAGATACAATCAAACAGAATAGATAGAATCAAACAGAATAGATAGAATCAAATAGAATAGATAGAATCAAATAGAATAGATAGAATCAAACAGAATAGATAAAATCAAACAGAATAGATAGAATCAAACAGAATAGATAGAATCAAACAGAATAGATAGAACCAAACAGAATAGATAGAATCAAATAGAATAGATAGAATCAAATAGAATAGATAGAATCAAATAGAATAGATAGAATCAAATAGAATAGATAGAATCAAACAGAATAGATAGAATCAAACAGAATAGATAGAATCAAACAGAATAGATAGAATCAAAAAGAATAGATAGAATCAAATAGAATAGATAGAATCAAACAGAATAGATAGAATCAAACAGAATAGATAGAATCAAATAGAATAGATAGAATCAAATAGAATAGATAGAATCAAACAGAATAGATAGAATCAAACAGAATAGATAGAATCAAACAGAATAGATAGAATCAAATAGAATAGATAGAATCAAACAGAATAGATAGAATCAAATAGAATAGATAGAATCAAATAGAATAGATAGAATCAAACAGAATAGATAAAATCAAACAGAATAGATAGAATCAAACAGAATAGATAGAATCAAACAGAATAGATAGAATCAAATAGAATAGATAGAATCAAATAGAATAGATAGAATCAAACAGAATAGATAGAATCAAACAGAATAGATAGAATCAAAAAGAGTAGATAGAATCAAATAGAATAGATAGAATCCAATAGAATAGATAGAATCAAACAGAATAGATAGAATCAAATAGAATACATAGAATCAAATAGAATAGATAGAATCAAATAGAATAGATAGAATCAAACAGAATAGATAGAATCAAACAGAATAGATAGAATCAAACAGAATAGATAGAATCAAATAGAATAGATAGAATCAAACAGAATATTATATAAAATTAAATATAATAAATATATATAATTTAATGAAATAGTTAGAATCTAAAAGAATAGACAGTTTTTAAAATAAAGTTGTTAGAATCTAAATGAATAGATAGAAACTAATAGAATATATATAATCTAAAAGAATCGATTTTATCCAATAGAATATATATTGACTAAAGCAGGGGTCAGGAACCCATGGCTCGCGAGCCAGATGTGGCTCTTTTGATGGCTGCATCTGGCTCGCAGACAAATGTTCGATTATTTAAAAAAATTGTTTTTTTTTAGACTTTTTGATCCACATATTAATTGCATATCAATATTTCATTCTAGAAATGAGCTTAAGTCTACTGCAGCTCTGCATCAGGAGAATTCGGAAACATAGTTATTGTACTTTTAGTGTTGAAATTACACAAAATGCACACATTTACTTGAATTTTTAGTTTTAAACATAATGTATGGCTCTCACATAATTACTTTCAAAATATGTGGTGTCCATGGCTCTCTCAGACAAAAAGGTTACCGACCCCTGGACTAAAGGAATAGATGTGTAAAAAAACAAATAACATCTAAACTAGGAGATTTCGAATATAACAAGACTATTGGCGAATGTGTTTTTAAATCCTTTAAATCCTGTCTGACCAGTCACGGTGACCACCACCAGATTGATTTGAACGGCCGGAGATTTGAACTCACAGGCCACGGGTCAGTAGCGCTGAAGATTATCCCACCTGTGGAGCTGGTCCCTTCTCATTTCCCTTGGCTCCCCCGTGGAACTGTATTAACGGAGTGGACACAGTCCAGATTAGTTTTTGGTAAGATTTTGTGTCAATAAAACCACTGATACACATTTCTCTATTCTTTTCTTTCTCTGTGTGTGTATTATTCAGTACTAGCAAGTTGGCCCCGGCGTTGGGCGGGGTATTGAAGAATGTTGGAGGCACAAAAAGAAAAGGTGAACAAAACAAATGTCTATTGCCAGGAGGTCTGGAAAGTTGGAGTGGGTGGTTGGGTGGGGAGTTGGGGAGTTGTGGGGTGGCGGTAAGAACAAACACAGTGACCGGAGTGGACACACTTTTCATTGTGTAGGTCATCTGGGTAATTGACCATCTGTGCCTTCAGAAATCATTTTCTTCACAGCTTGTCGTTTGCCCCGAGAATGTTACCTCGGGAATGATAGAGACCGCACACAGCTGTACGTATGTATAGGCTATGTGTGTGTCTGTGAATCTGCGTGTGTATGTTTGATAGTGTATGCAATATTGTATGTGTGTTTAGGGTACTCGATTTTATTATGCTATTTTTTTTATACATATCCATAAAAACTGGTTGTTGTTTTTTTAGGATGATATAACAACAAATTTTATATATTTTTTTTGAAACATACACTGAAGACCAAAATTGCACATACTTACGGTTTTAAATATATTATCTAGATAACATGATCATGATTTCGGTTAAATAGCTTGATTTTAATCAGGTAATTATTACTTTTCAATATCTAAAAAACTAATGCATTATATGCATTTACTTTTTTTAGAATTCAGGAAAATTGATTTTAATAATGTTTGGCAGTCGGGGGAATTTGGTATTACGGAAAACTTTTAAAAAAAAATGCCATAGACATAGCATAGATTTGGTCGTGAGCTGGCGCCTTAGCTCCAATGTGACTTTTATACAGACGAAAAAAAAAACGACAGATCTACAAGGTCTGTCAAGAAGATACACATCAGATAGATGGGCAGATAGGTGGGCAGATAGTTGGGCAGATAGATGGGCCGATAGATGGGCAGATAGATCGGCAGATATAGGCCCTATATATATATATATTGAATAGTATGTCTTCGTTAATGTGTTTAAATTCAGATTGTCGAATGTTAGTCCATTTCAGCTTTGTGTTTAAGAATTGTCACGTGCCATTTCCACACGTGTTGCGTGCTCTTCACCAGCGGTTGCTCGTTTGTAGCGCTTCGGCTGCATAGCTGCGCAGTAGTGGCTGAGTGATTGTGACAGTTTTGCTAAATGAATGTGTTACTCTGACTGTATAACAGTACAATTAAACACTTTTCCCTTTTGGTTGAACGATAGTGCTACTGTAAGTGAATATGTGTGTTACCATGCCTGAATGATTGTGCTACTGTAAGTGAATATGTGTGTTACCATGCCTGAATGATTGTGCTACTGTAAGTGAATATGTGTGTTACCATGCCTGAATGATTGTGCTACTGTAAGTGAATATGTGTGTTACCATGCCTGAATGATTGTGCTACTGTAAGTGAATATGTGTGTTACCATGCCTGAATGATTGTGCTACTGTAAGTGAATATGTGTGTTACCATGCCTGAATGATTGTGCTACTGTAAGTGAATATGTGTGTTACCATGCCTGCATGATTGTGCTACTGTAAGTGAATATGTGTGTTACCATGCCTGAATGATTGTGCTACTGTAAGTGAATATGTGTGTTACCATGCCTGCATGATTGTGCTACTGTAAGTGAATATGTGTGTTACCATGCCTGAATGATTGTGCTACTGTAAGTGAATATGTGTGTTACCATGCCTGCATGATTTTGCTACTGTAAGTGAATATGTGTGTTACCATGCCTGAATGATTGTGCTACTGTAAGTGAATATGTGTGTTACCATGCCTGAATGATTGTGCTACTGTAAGTGAATATGTGTGTTATCATGCCTGAATGTTTGTACTACTGTAAGTGAATATGTGTGTTCCCATGCCTGAATGATTGTGCTACTGTAAGTGAATATGTGTGTTACCATGCCTGAATGATTGTGCTACTGTAAGTGAATATGTGTGTTACCATGCCTGAATGATTGTGCTACTGTAAGTGAATATGTGTGTTACCATTCCTGAATGATTGTGCTAATGTGGCTGAATGATTGTGCTGTTTTGGCTAAATGATTGTGCTGCTGTGGTTGAATGATTGTGCTGCTGTGGCCGAATGATTGTCCTGCTATGGCTGAATGATTGTGCTGCTGTGGCTAAATGATTGTCCTGCTCTGGCTGAATGATTGTGCTGCTGTGGCCGAATGATTGTCCTGCTATGGCTGAATGATTGTGCTGCTGTGGCTAAATGATTGTCCTGCTCTGGCTGAATGATTGTGCTGCTGTGGCTAAATGATTGTCCTGCTATGGCTGAATGATGTGTGATACTGTGGCTGAATGATTTGTGCTGCTATGGCTGAATGATTGTGCTATTACGACTAAACCTATGCTTTTGTTTGTACTAATGTGTCATTTTAAATATTGAATTCCACGTTGTCATTTAACTACACACAGACATATAACTACACACCCTTGCTATCAAGTTAATCCAAAACTGTATAATAACCCACAATAACACAACTCTAAACAAAAAGTAATTCATTCACGGTCCTCCCTCGTTCAATAGAAACATTCAACAGCTTGCTATAGGGACATGGGTTTATTTCCCCATAGTCTTGCTGTTATATTTCCCAATCCGCCTCCTTCAGTTAGTTTTTTTTTATTTGCGTTTATTTTTCTTAGGTTTTTAATTGCTTCAGTGGCAACGACTTAAGTCACTGACTGGTTGATAACACATAACAGCAATGAGCTGTCAAAACATCGTTTTTTTTTTAAACGATGAAACAAGTTATATCAAACGTATTAATTACATTTCCCTCCTATCTAACGATATACTATATATATATATATATATATATATATATATATATATATATATATATAGAGAGAGAGAGAGAGAGAGAGAGAGAGAGAGAAAGAGAGAGAGAGAGAAGCATGACTGGATTTAAATGTAGTGAGGTCCTATATAGGCTGCTCCAGAGTTGAGAGCCGCCACCCCCCACCCCAGGTTCCAGTCTCAAAAGACTGAGCATGAAGACAGAGCAGACGTATTTATTGGAACAATACAGTCAACGTATAAAGTACTATAATAATGACCTTAGTAATAATAATAATACAATAAGAGACTATGACCTTAGTAATAATAATACTACAATAAGAGATAATGACCTTAGTAATAATAATACTACAATAAGAGACAATGACCTTAGTAATAATAATACTACAATAAGAGACAATGTTGTTTTATCTAATATAATGTGGCACGATGGGTAAACCACACAAAAAAAACAACAGTTTAACTAATAGATTTAAAGGTTTTGAAACAAAAACACACAAAAATATGGCGGCTACAAACGGTTTGAACATGTATCAGGGATTAGCTTAAATAATCTCCAATGATTAGTGTAAAGAAGGTGTAAACTAGTAAGTAATAGAAGGTTGTATTATAAGTACCGGGAATCTGCAATCAAAGAATTATTTGCAATGATGAAAACTTGTATGAAGTTTTATTTTGCTTTGAGTATTTATTTAAACATACAAATGAAACACCTGGGTCGGACGCCCCAAGCTTCAGGCAAGTTAGCTTGTATGTAAATCCGGCTGTGTATGTTATAGGCCTTCATGTTGACTTTTTTAAACGAAAATAATTTTTTTTTAAATAATTTAAACAAAATTTAAACACCAAATAAACCTCTCAACTCATAATCCATTTACTCTTCAAGGTCAAGTATGATCAGTCAAATTTAACTCATCAACCTTGAGAAGTCACCTTTAAACAATGAACCACTGATTCAATAAGTTACTGTAAACTATGAATCTACGACGACTCTCCCAGAATCATCAATACAGATTCAATGATCAACTATGAAACATCTACCCAATGAATCATCAATACAGATGCAATGATCAACTATGAAACATCTACCCAATGAATCATCAATACAGATTCAATGATCAACTATGAAACATCTACCCAATGAATCATCAATACAGATTCAATAATCAACTATGAAACATCTACCCAATGAATCATCAATACAGATTCAATGATCAACTATGAAACATAAACCCAATGAATCATCAATACAGATTCAATGATCAACTCTGAATCATCTACCCAACGAATCATCAATACAGATTCAATGATAGTCAACTATGAAACATTTGTTCAACGAATTATCAATACAGATTCAATGATCAATCATTAAACATTTGTTCAACGAATCATCAATACAGATTCAATGATCAACTATGAAACATTTGTTCAACGAATCATCAATACAGATTCAATGATCATCTATGAAACATCTAACCACCAAATCATCAATACAGATTCAATGATAATCAACTATGAAACATTTGTTCAACGAATCATCAATACAGATTCAATGATCAAATATGAAACATTTGTTCAACGAATTATCAAAACAGATTCAATGATCAACAATGAAACATTTGTTCAACGAATCATCAATACAGATTCAATAATCAACCATGAAACATCTAACCAACGAATCATCAATACAGATTCAATAATCAATTATGAATCGACCATAGACAAGAATTCAATCTGTTTCTGACAATTCTTTTCTTGACTCCAATTCAAACATAAAAAATCTCAATTGCTACATTCCAGGCACCCACACACGCGGACACACTCGAAGCAAGAAAAGTACACACACACGCGGACACACTCGAAGCAAGAATAGTACACACACACACGCGGACACACTCGAGTCAAGAATAGTACACACACTCACGCGCAGACACACTCGAAGCAAGAATGGTACACACACTCACGCGGACACACTCGAGTCAAGAATAGTACACACACTCACGCGCGGACACACTCGAAGCAAGAATAGTACACACACTCACGCGGACACACTCGAAGCAAGAATAGTACACACCCACACACGCGGACACACTCGAAGCAAGAATAGTACACATACTCACGCGGACACACTCGAGTCAAGAGCAGTACACACACTCACGCGCGGACACACTCGAAGCAAGAATAGTACACACACTCACGCGGACACACTCGAAGCAAGAATAGTACACACCCACACACGCGGACACACTCGAAGCAAGAATAGTACACACACTAACGCGGACACACTAGAGTCAAGAATAGTACACACACTCACGCGCGGACACACTCGAAGCAAGAATAGTACACACACACACGCGGACACACTCGAGTCAAGAATAGTACACACACTCACGCGCAGACACACTCGAAGCAAGAATGGTACACACACTCACGCGGACACACTCGAGTCAAGAATAGTACACACACTCACGCGCGGACACACTCGAAGCAAGAATAGTACACACACTCACGCGGACACACTCGAAGCAAGAATAGTACACACCCACACACGCGGACACACTCGAAGCAAGAATAGTACACACACTCACGCGGACACACTCGAGTCAAGAATAGTACATACACTCACGCGCGGACACACTCGAAGCAAGAATAGTACACACACTCACGCGGACACACTCGAAGCAAGAATAGTACACACCCACACACGCGGACACACTCGAAGCAAGAATAGTACACACACTAACGCGGACACACTCGAGTCAAGAATAGTACACACACTCACGCGCGGACACACTCGAAGCAAGAATAGTACACACACTCACGCGAACACAATCGAAGCAAGAATAGTACACACCCACACACGCGGACACACTCGAAGCAAGAATAGTACACACCCACACACGCGGACACACTCGAAGCAAGAATAGTACACACACTCACGCGGACACACTCGAGTCAAGAATAGTACACACACACACGCGAAAACACTCGAGGCAAGAATAGTACACCCACACACGCGGACACACTCGAGGCAAGAATAGTACACCCACACACGCGGACACACACGAGGCAAGAATAGTACACACACTCACGCGGACACACTCGAGGCAAGAATAGTACACCCACACACGCGGACACACACGAGGCAAGAATAGTACACACACACACGCGGACACACACGAGTCAAGAATAGTACACACACTCACGCGCGGACACACTCGAAGCAAGAATAGTACACACACTCACGCGGACACACTCGAAGCAAGAATAGTACACACCCACACACGCGGACACACTCGAAGCAAGAATAGTACACACACTCACGCGGACACACTCGAGTCAAGAATAGTACACACACTCACGCGCGGACACACTCGAAGCAAGAATAGTACACACACTCACGCGGACACACTCGAAGCAAGAATAGTACACACCCACACACGCGGACACACTCGAAGCAAGAATAGTACACACACTAACGCGGACACACTCGAGTCAAGAATAGTACACACACTCACGCGCGGACACACTCGAAGCAAGAATAGTACACACACACACGCGGACACACTCGAGTCAAGAATAGTACACACACTCACGCGCAGACACACTCGAAGCAAGAATGGTACACACACTCACGCGGACACACTCGAGTCAAGAATAGTACACACACTCACGCGCGGACACACTCGAAGCAAGAATAGTACACACACTCACGCGGACACACTCGAAGCAAGAATAGTACACACCCACACACGCGGACACACTCGAAGCAAGAATAGTACACACACTCACGCGGACACACTCGAGTCAAGAATAGTACACACACTAACGCGGACACAATCGAAGCAAGAATAGAACACACCCACACACGCGGACACACTCGAGTCAAGAATAGTACACACACTCACGCGGACCCTCTCGAGTCAAGAATAGTACACACACACACGCGAAAACACTCGAGGCAAGAATAGTACACCCACACACGCGGACACACTCGAGGCAAGAATAGTACACCCACACACGCGGACACACACGAGGCAAGAATAGTACACACACTCACGCGGACACACACGAGGCAAGAATAGTACACACACACACGCGGACACAAACGAGGCAAGAATAGTACACACACTCACGCGGACACACTCGAGACAAGAATAGTACACACACACGCGCGGACACACTCGAGGCAAGAATAGTACACACACACACGCGGACACACTCGAGTCAAGAATAGTACACACACTCACGCGGACACACTCGAGGCAAGAATAGTACACACTCACGTGGACACATTCGAGGCAAGAATAGTACACACATTCACGCGGACACACTCGAGGCAAGAATAGTACACACACACATGCGGACACACTCGAGGCAAGAATAGTACACACACTCACGCGGACACACTCGAGGCAAGAATAGTACACACACACACGCGGACACACTCATGGCAAGAATAGTACACACTCACGTGGACACATTCGAGGCAAGAATAGTACACACATTCACGCGGACACACTCGAGGCAAGAATAGTACACACACACATGCGGACACACTCGAGGCAAGAATAATAGACACACACACGCGGACACACTCGAGGCAAGAATAGTACACCACACACAAGGACACACTCGAGGCAAGAATAGTACACTCACGCACGCGGACACAGTCGAGGCAAGAATAGTACACACACACACACACGCGCGGACACACTCGAGGCAAGAATAGTACACCACACACAAGGACACACTCGAGGCAAGAATAGTACACTCACGCACGCGGACACAGTCGAGGCAAGAATAGTACACACACACACATGCGGACACACTCGAGGCAAGAATAATAGACACACACACACACACACACTCCTTTACTCGCACAAATATTCACACAAACACTCACACACCCATACAGTCTAGTAGGCAAACATCCTAACTTCAAGTTGTAGACACACACAATTGTTAAGATGGTGACTGTCGACCTCCAATGCGTTCCATCTATCGAGTATCGAGTTTTGACCGCCTCTACCCTAACTCCATCTCAACGCCCTCAGCTCTCTTACCACCCCACCCCCCCATTCATCCCCATCAACACCACCACTAACGAATCGGCGCCCCAGATGTGACATAAGAAGCTTAAATCGCCACCCACTCTACTCCTTCTACAATCGACGTTTTCTCTCACACATTTCTTCCCAAGTCAATCTGGGTCCCCCCCCCCCTTTTTGCCACCCCCTTTCCCCATATTCTAATCACGTGACCAAACAGAATTGGAATGGTAACCGAAATAGCAGTCATAATGAAAGACGAATGAACGTGCGCCGGCTAAGATTGCTGTTATATAGGTCTGTGTCGATGGCGATACACGTGCAGGCGAATCTTAGCGTGTCACATACAAATAAGGGAAAGAATGTAAAAAAAAATACACTGACACATTAGTTGCTGGTTGCCGTAGTAACGACCTTTCTTTGCTTAGTTTGCTTACCATATTTTCAAAGGACCACATACTCTATATGTATATATATATATATGGACTCTATATGTATATATATATATGGACTGTATATGTATATATATATGGGGTAAACTTGGAATTATTCAAACTATTCTATCTCTTCGCTCTCCGCTCCACCCAGTCCTGTATGTAACAAACATAAATTGACACAAGATGGCTTAGTTAATAGAAACTCGTACAGAAATATGCTCCGTGCACAAATTCTGAACATTATAATTTACGGACACAAAAGTGAAATGTGCTCCTGTGGAACAGCTCCTGAAATTGCGGATTATGTCCTTCAAACCTGCCCCCCCCTCCCCTGTACCGCTCTACCCGGTCAGCCATATGGCTCCAGGAAGCTACCATCAATAACAAACTATATGGTGGACTAGAGCAAGTCACAGCCATTGAGTAGTTCATCCCAAGTATTGGACTTTTCTAAATCCTCCAACATACACTTGAAAACAAATAAGAAGTACTCATCAAAATGCAAGAGTAACATGCAATAATCTTATGCATAGAAGGAGTGTCTGTAACATCTATATATATGTATATAATATAATGTACGAATTGTGTATGGATTCCGATCCTCATTTGTTAATTTAAAGACACGTGACCTTATTGCCTCTTAATTTACTTTTGCGATCTCGCTTCCTGCATGTGTTCTTTCTGGTCGGGTGGTTAGCGTATCTGTCTTCCATGCGTGCGACTTGGGTTCGATTCCCCACTGATAACTTTTTTTCTTCTTTTTCTACCTTTTTTTATTTTGATTAATATTACCTTTTTTTAAAAGATAATAAAGAATTTCGGCAATTAAAACTTTCTTAAATGTTTTCATGAAGTAAAAAAAAAAGTAAAGTACCCTTCGGCCCAAAGTGATCATAAGTTTCTGTGGCCACGGCATACTAGGGGATGTGGGGCCAGCACAATGCCCAGCCGCCTTTACTTTACCCCAACTAATGTCAGGTACCTATCAGAGCTGGGTAGACTCAGGGACACCCTCAAGTCCTGGGAAAAAATCCCGGACTCACCAGGATTTGAACCCAGGACCGTCGGATCGCCAGTCGAACGCGCTGCCGCTCGGCTACCGTGCCCCTATGAAGTAAATGAAGTAAAATATAATAATTATTTTTTAGACGCATGAGGGAGAAGGGTTTCGATCCTCAGCCAGGGACAGTCCAAACTTTTTGTTAAATAAAAAGACATGCTCTTTTTAACTCTATTACAATATTTATTTTAAATTACTTTTCTTTAAGATTAATACAAGATTACTGTTCATTGTTGTGTTATAGCTTACTGTTCATTGTTGTGTTATAGCTTACTGTTCATTGTTGTGTTATAGCTTACTGTTCATTGTTGTGTTATAGCTTACTGTTCATTGTTGTGTTATAGCTTACTGTTCATTGTTGTGTTATAGCTTACTGTTCATTGTTGTGTTATAGCTTACTGTTCATTGTTGTGTTATAGCTTACTGTTCATTGTTGTGTTATAGCTTACTGTTCATTGTTGTGTTAATATAATATTCATTAATATAGCTTACTGTTCATTGTTGTGTTAAGGTCAACGCTTGTGTAAGATAAGTCATTAACGTAACGTGTCTTTAAACAATGGGCATCACAAAAGACAATATATTCAACGCATGTAGAAATAGATAATATGGCTAATTGCATGAGTAGTATTAAATCGCTCAAAAAATCTTTTCAAGGGATTATATCACATCTTGAAAAGCAGCTTAGTTTTAGGTTTAGTCCTGCACATATAATTTAGTTCTATCAATATAATAGGCTAATTCTACAAATGTTACCATATCATTAAAACTAAAATATTTTTTTCACTAATATTTATAGTATGGCATATTATACAACAGCAAGAATTAGTTACAGAGCAGAAAATAAAAATTGGAAATTAAGTAGCTACATTTTAGAGCTTAAACTTTCCTCTAGGACTAAAACTCTTCACTATAATCAAACACTAATAGGTTCAACTTATTACAAGACAAATATTTAATAAAATATCGAAGTTGTAGAGAAGTTAAAACCTTGCTTTATAAACTTGTTATTTCCTTTTGTTATAGGTTTTAATTTAAAAAAAAGGAGGTGAGGGGGTGTATAACGATACCGAGAAGAAACAATGTTATTGACGGGTAACATCACTAGTTTGTGTGGCGTTTTTTTTAATAATTTGAAGCATTTGGATTTGATTATTTAACTAGTCTAGGCCTACATGTGTTGAGACCAACCAAAAGACAAACAAACAATAATTTTAAAACACCAGAACTGGGGCAGTGTGTGTATGGAAAGGTTTCGTTTATGTTTTGTATTGTGACCATGCCTTGTTTCAGGAATTCTAAATGAGATCATTTTATTCATTTATTAACGGTTCCACAGAAAACGTATTGTTAATCTATTACTTGTTGTAACATTTATTTAAATATAGTGATAAACAATTTTCGGACTGCTGCATTAAATAAACAATACAATGTAATTAAACATAAATAAATAGAGTAGCCAGGTCGGTGTAAATCAAAACAGTATAGTGGACAAATTACTTCCGGAAACAGAGAAAAAAAATCGATAGTGCATTCTGTCCTGTTTCTTTTCGTTGTGGAGTTCTGCTTGGTGTTGGTATTCTAGGGCAGTCTTTCTAGGATTAGGGATTAGATTGAGGCTCTCTATTCAACATTATGCATCTCATTACAAGATTAGAGGCACATCCACCGATAAGTTCATAGTGCAATAATCTCCTACATAGACGATTACTTAAACATATACAAGTAGCCGGTAAAAAGAGGATTCAAAGCACCGCCAAATGTTTACTAGGTTATCCAAAGCAACAAACTAAGTAATGGGCATTCGTAAATCCATTTGACCATCAAAACTTGATGTAATATATCTGAAAGCCCCGACAGGATTTAGAGGGTGTCATCTCAGCTTTGATGGTTGATTGACATCAGTTGGTGAAAAAAAATTCCGGAAAAGGGGGGGGGGTGGCTGAGAATCGCGATGACCGCACAACCTCCTAGTAAACAAACGATAGCAACGGAAACTGGTGAATTCTGCTTTAATGGCCATATAGATCAACATTTTTTTCAAAAAGGATACCTTAACCTACTATAAACTAGCATTATATATATATATATATATAATATATCCGAGTCTTGAACGAGTAATAGAACAAGTAATAGAACAAGAACTGCACTGCATGAACTTCTATTTTATCTTTTAAAAATCTACTTATAATTGCAATAGAATTACATTAGAAAATAAAATGTTATTGAACATTATGAAATATTTCATGTCATTCAGTTGTGATTGTATGAAATATTTCTTGCATTCAGTTGTCATTGTATGAAATATTTCATGTCATTCAGTTGTCATTGTATGAAATATTTCTTGCATTCAGTTGTCATTGTATGAAATATTTCATGTCATTCAGTTGTCATTGTATGAAATATTTCTTGCATTCAGTTGTCATTGTATGAAATATTTCTTGCATTCAGTTGTCATTGTATGAAATATTTCATGTCATTCAGTTGTGATTGTATGAAATATTTCTTGCATTCAGTTGTCATTGTATGAAATATTTCATGTCATTCAGTTGTGATTGTATGAAATATTTCTTGCATTCAGTTGTCATTGTATGAAATATTTCTTGTCATTCAGTTGTGATTTTATGAAATATTTCTTGCATTCAGTTGTCATTGTATGAAATATTTCTTGTCATTCAGTTGTGATTTTATGAAATATTTCTTGCATTCAGTTGTCATTGTATGAAATATTTCTTGCATTCAGTTGTCATTGTATGAAATTTTTCTTGCATTCCTTCTTTAGGCAGGCTTCTAGAACAATCTTTCTTTGCATTCTTATATGATCCTCGCTCTCTTCTTTTTTTAAAATCTCTCTCTTACTCTTTAATGGAATTCATTTCCTGTGATTTTCAAACCCCTCACCCCTCTTTATTTATCTCTATCCCTCATTTATTGAATTTATCCTTGAACCTTACCTCAGTAATATATCATTATATATATACAAAGCTGTTCCTCCATAATTTTACCTAAATCTAAACTTAATTACAATGTTTACTTTATTTAAATAAGCCAAACTTTATATTGATCAGATCATCCCTATTTTTTTTTAAAAGGCTATGTATATGATCTAAAATAAAATACTAAAATAGGTTTTTAAAAAACGTGCGACTATAAAACAAATTAAAGAAATTGTCGTTCTATTAACATTAAAAATTACGAAATTAATTTATGTATAGCGCGATGAAACAAATTTGTAACATAAATAAGATATTTCTGCTAAATGTTATGTAGTCTATTTATAGTTTTTGCTTGAGGGATTAACATTTCTATTCAAGACAAACATACATTCATACATTCATTATACTTATCTAGGATACTATACCGTAGATGTGTATACATACTGTTTAATATTAAAATGAGACTACACCACCTTTCTTTTTGTCAACTCAATTGCATTTTTCTCAGACATATGGGCATGCCACATTGTTACAGATGTCAAGAAACTGTGATGAAAGATGATATAATGTCGGAATTCTTTGTCATCGGTGATGTCAACTGTGATGTCAGCGGCTATGTCATGGCTGTGTCATTTGTCATGTCAGCATCTAAGTCAGCTGTGATTTCATCGGCAGTGTTATCTATTATATCAGAGTATATGTCGTCTGTCAAATCAGCGTAAATGTCATCTTCCCTGTCAGTGGTTATGTCATCTGTCATGTCAGCGTATTCTGTCATGTCAGCGTATTCTGTCATTTCAGAGGATATGTCATCTTCCGTGATATCAGCAGGCCATGTCACCCGTCATGTCATCTGTCATGTCATCTGAGTTCGTTTGAGTACTTACATTTCTCACAGTCGGCCTGGCTGTCTATGGTCTCCCCCTGCTCGCTGTCACAGTTCACGCTGTAGTCCTGCGCCTGCAGGGGCGGTGTCTTACTTTGATAGTACAAAAACGTGGGCTGGCTAAGGCATGCTGTAGACGCTCCTGTCGGCGTCGTTGCTGGCTGTAAGGGTGGTGGCGTTTTTACCTGGGGAGCAATTTTTCAAAGAAAAGATAAGATTTCTGTATAAAGTATGATTACAAATGTTAACAATTGAGTTCATATTTCCCTTTAAAATAATTTTTTAAGCCGATTAAATCCGCATTTCAACCCATACACATGAAAAACAGATTATTTGACTTAAAATATTTTTAAAAAAATAAAAAAATATTCGTTTATATGCAATTTTATTTAGATCTAGCCATCCGGAGATTAGTAAAACAAGACAGAAACAAAGCGCATCATTAGGGTTATAAAAGAAAATATCAATGAAAACATTAGTGCCGTAGTGATATTATTATGTCAATATTTATATAAACATTACAAATGTACTTGCTATATTATATAAAGATATACTTAGTACTTAGTAGCGCACGAAGTAAATCTTATTTAACATAATATTTTGTGCACATGTATTTTCCTTATTCATTAGACATCCCTAGTTTTTGCCCCTTGCCAGAGGAAATAATGAAAGTACAATAGCGCAGTAAAAACAACAGCACGATTAATTAAAAAAACAATTACAGAAAAAAAAATAGTTCAAAACTTATTGCGTGTGCAATGTTCAGATCGCTGGGATGGCGGGAAGTGATTTAATTAGCCTCCCAAAGATCGAGTCGTTTGCCAGAAGAAACAAAAAGATTTTTGTGAAGTTAATATAAAGAATTTTACAAAGTGTATAATTTAAATAATCTACATAGGAAGAGCGCTGGGGTGGCGTATGATAGGTCCAGGGTTCGAATCCTGGTAAAGTGCCCTGGGGAAAGTCTCCTATGGGTATCTAACATTAGTTGGAGAATAGTAAAGGCGGCTGTGCTTCGTGCTGGTGACACTATCCGCTAGTATGCAGTGGCCAGCGAAACTCACACATGTCTGCTTCCCATTAGCCAAATGTTTACATAATTCTATTTTTAAAATGATTTCAAAGTTGTGAAGCTCAAGGTAAAAATCCGGTTCAGCGTACAGTAAGCCCTATTATTTAAAAATAATAATTTAATTCAAATCTAATTTGAATGGTCTAGCCAGCTGTTTAATAAATTTAACGCCACGCCGTGGAATTAACTCAAGAAAACTCAAGAGCCAAGACTCAAACCACGGAGAAGATTTAAGGAGAGAAGTGAAATACATCGTTACAATGATGGATAAGATATAAGGAGAGAAGTTAAATACATCGTAACAATGATGGATAAGATAAAAGAAGTGCAGTGAAATACATCGTTACAATGATGGATAATATATAATGAGAGAAATGAAATACATCGTTACAATGATGTATAAGATATAAGGAGAAAAGTGAAATACATCGTTACAATGATGGATAAGATATAAGGAGAGAAGTGAAATACATCGTTACAATGATGGATAATATATAATGAAAGAAATGAAATACATCGTTACAATGATGTATAAGATATAAGGAGAAAAGTGAAATACATCGTTACAATGATGGATAAGATATAAGGAGAAAAGTGAAATACATCGTTACAATGATGGATAATATATAATGAGAGAAATGAAATACATCGTTACAATGATGTATAAGATATAAGGAGAAAAGTGAAATACATCGTAACAATGGTGGATAAGATATAAGGAGAAAAGTGAAAAACATTGTTACAATGATGGATAAGATAAAAGTAGAGAAGTGAAATACATCGTTACAATGATGGATAAGATAAAAGAAGTGCAGTGAAATACATCGTTACAATGATGGATAATATATAATGAGAGAAATGAAATACATCGTTACAATGATGTATAAGATATAAGGAGAAAAGTGAAATACATCGTTACAATGATGGATAAGATTAAATGAGAGAAGTGAACTACATCGTTTCAATGGTGGATAAGATTAAATGAGAGAAGTGAAATACATCGTTTCAATGATGGATAAGATTAAATGAGAGAAGTGAAATACATCGTTACAATGATGGATAAGATTAAATGAAAGAAGTGAAATACATCGTTTCAATGATGGATAAGATTAAATGAGAGAAGTGAAATACAACGTTACAATGAAACAAGTTTAAACTGTGCGTGGCACGGACTAAAAGAAAGGTAACTGTTACAGTATTTATTACAGCTTCCATGTTGGTCATTGTTACAGTATTTAATACAGCTTCCATGTTGGTCATTGTTACAGTATTTATTACAGCTTCCATGTAGGTCATTGTTACATTATTTATTACAGCCTCCACGTTGGTCATTGTTACAGTATTTATTACAGCTTCCATGTTGATCATTGTTACAGTATTTATTACAGCTTCCATGTTGGTCATTGTTACAGTCTTTATTACAGCTTCCATGTTGGTCATTGTTACAGTATTTATTACAGCTTCCATGTTGGTCATTGTTACAGTATTTATTACAGCTTCCATGTTGGTCATTGTTACATTATTTATTACAGCTTCCATGTTGATCATTGTTACAGTATTTATTACAGCTTCCATGTTGGTCATTGTTACAGTATTTATTACAGCTTCCATGTTGATCATTGTTACATTATTTATTACAGCTTCCATGTTGATCATTGTTACAGTATTTATTACAGCTTCCATGTTGGTCATTGTTACAGTATTTATTACAACTTCCATGTTGGTCATTGTTACAGTATTTATTACAGCTTCCATGTTGGTCATTGTTACAGTATTTATTACAACTTCCATGTTGGTCATTGTTACAGTATTTATTACAGCTTCCATGTTGGTCATTGTTACAGTATTTATTACAACTTCCATGTTGATCATTGTTACAGTATTTATTACAGCTTCCATGTTGGTCATTGTTACAGTATTTATTACAACTTCCATGTTGGTCATTGTTACAGTATTTATTACAGCTTCCATGTTGGTCATTGTTACAGTATTTATTACAACTTCCATGTTGGTCATTGTTACAGTATTTATTACAGCTTCCATGTTGGTCATTGTTACAGTATTTATTACAACTTCCATGTTGATCATTGTTACAGTATTTATTACAGCTTCCATGTTGATCATTGTTACAGTATTTATTACAGCTTCCATGTTGGTCATTGTTACAGTATTTATTACAACTTCCATGTTGATCATTGTTACAGTATTTATTACAGCTTCCATGTTGATCATTGTTACAGTATTTATTACAGCTTCCATGTTGGTCATTGTTACAGTATTTATTACAACTTCCATGTTGGTCATTGTTACAGTATTTATTACAGCTTCCATGTTGGTCATTGTTACAGTATTTATTACAACTTCCATGTTGGTCATTGTTACAGTATTTATTACAGCTTCCATGTTGGTCATTGTTACAGTATTTATTACAACTTCCATGTTGATCATTGTTACAGTATTTATTACAGCTTCCATGTTGGTCATTGTTACAGTATTTATTACAACTTCCATGTTGGTCATTGTTACAGTATTTATTACAGCTTCCATGTTGGTCATTGTTACAGTATTTATTACAGCTTCCATGTTGGTCATTGTTACAGTATTTATTACAGCTTCCATGTTGGTCATTGTTACAGTATTTATTACAGCTTCCATGTTGGTCATTGTTACAGTATTTATTACAGCTTCCATGTTGGTCATTGTTACAGTATTTATTACAGCTTCCATGATGGTCATTGTTACAGTATTTATTACAACTTCCATGTTGGTCATTGTTACAGTATTTATTACAGCTTCCATGTTGGTCATTGTTACAGTATTTATTACAGCTTCCATGTTGGTCATTGTTACAGTCTTTATTACAGCTTCCATGTTGGTCATTGTTACAGTATTTATTACAGCTTCCATGTTGGTCATTGTTACAGTATTTATTACAGCTTCCATGTTGGTCATTGTTACAGTATTTATTACAACTTCCATGTTGGTCATTGTTACAGTATTTATTACAGCTTCCATGTTGGTCATTGTTACAGTATTTATTACAGCTTCCATGTTGGTCATTGTTACAGTATTTATTACAGCTTCCATGTTGGTCATTGTTACAGTATTTATTACAACTTCCATGTTGATCATTGTTACAGTATTTATTACAGCTTCCATGTTGGTCATTGTTACAGTATTTATTACAACTTCCATGTTTATCATTGGAGCACAAAGGGATGTTGTTGGATGTGGTACAGTGGTATATTATCACATCTACGGTACAGCCTTCATCTTTAACTACATCGCGGAACCATTTCAACTTTTGTTTGATTTGATCCATGCCAATATTTATATCACTTTGTGTTTCTCTACTCAATAAATATTCACTCACTTCGAACCGCAACATTTTTTAAAAAGATAAGATTTTGGCTCATTGTGCGGTTGAGTAGGACACCCCCGCTCGGGTCTAAAAGATCCCATTTGAAATGTTATGGTTCGCATATACAATATACAAGATTCTAATTTAGAATGTTATGATGTGAAACATTATTAAAGATTATATTTTAGAATGGAATGACTTCTAGTCTATCTGTATAATGTTTATAACGATACATTATATATATATTTTAATCAATCACGAAAGCTTAGTGGCGGATTTAACAAAACTTTTATGTAAAAATAATAATTGTTCAATCTTTAAATAAAATGTTCTCTTTATATTTCTGTAACGCATTGTTCAGTCTAAGAAGTAGATTGGTGCCTTTTTCTCATACAACTAGTGTCTTCTAGTCTTGCTTTTAAACTTGAAATGATGTTAAGCTGTTTTATTTTTCCTGATTACTTCAGGTAACCCATTGATATTATGAAAGGCACAGAATTTCTAGAATATGAATTTATTCTTTGCATAAAGAATTGGAAATATGTTTTTATCTTTTTGTTATTCAGTTATTCAGTTATACTATAAGCGTTCAATAAATGTCCATAAACAAATTTTGAAAATGAATAATCATACTTTTAAAATATTAGTTTATATTTTAATTTTTATTCAAAATAAAGAACAAAGAAAAGTATTGTTTTAAATAATAATTAAAAAGAAAGATTGCGAAACAAAATGTATAAAAAAATATTTGACAACTAATTAAAAAGAAAAATTGCGAAACAAAGTGTATAAACAAATATTTGACAACTAATAATTTAATTTAAGAAATGTTTTTTTCAAAATTGTTAGAAAGATTTTTAAAATAAACAACAAGAACATTTTAGATATCTAGAAATATAATCAAAGCTATCCAGAGATAATAATAATATGTGTATAGCGCTGCCAACAAACATAATGTAAGCTCAGAGTGCATTTAACATACAACTAAGAACACGGATATAATCTCTAGGCTAGGAAATGTAAAGCTGATTGATGATTTAAAACTTTACAAACATTGGACAAACCAAATAAATGAAGCATTAACCGAACTAACATATTATATCTAGGCCTAAGTAAGGGGTCTATATCATAATATCTAAGGTAGATATTGAAATTAGTTTTTAAGTTCTTTTTGAAAGTAACAAAAGAGCTTGTTCGCCTGAGTTGAATGGGAAGTTGATTCCCAACCTTCAGACCGGATATTGAGAAAGATCTAAGGCCATCGGTAGTCTTAAGAATTGTAAAGCCATGATTTAAAAGTCAGCGAAGAAATTATAATAGACTCAGTAGAGACCAAATGACTTGACCATAGTGGATGAAAGTTGTTAGGTTTGCTGCTGTTTTCTCTCTCTCTCTCTTTATATATATATATATATATTGGCATAGAGAGAGAGATGTAGATTTATGTGTAGGTGTAGATATAGAAAGACAATATGGATACATATAAAAAGAGATATTTAAATATAGATAACTTTAGATACAGAGATTTGCATGGCCTTGTATAAGATTTTCTGTTCCAGAACAAATTCTAATTTTAGGCGACTGAGAGAGTTTTTGAATTCCTTAGCAGGCAATAGCTCTTCCAATCAAGTTAGGAGCTGAGAGAATGGCGGGAGATTACGTCAACCTCTACACTAGCCCGTGTCGACAATAAAATACGGATTTTAAAGGAAAGGCCGCATGAAAAGGAACCATAAGCTGGGCTATTCGCTGTATAAATGTGGAATTTTGGTTTATGTTATACAGGTCCTATATTGTAGGTTACACGGTGTCAAAATACACTTTTGGCTGTAGACTATATGTAAAATCTAGTTTTTCTATTAGCTGTTTATATACATCTAGTTTTTCTATTAGCTGTTTATGTAAAATCTAGTTTTTCTATTAGCTGTTTATGTAAAATCTAGTTTTTCTATTAGCTGTTTATGTAAAATCTAGTTTTTCTATTAGCTGTTTATGTAAAATCTAGTTTTTCTATTAGCTGTTTATGTAAAATCTAGTTTTTCTATTAGCTGTTTATGTAAAAGCTAGTTTTTCTATTAGCTGTTTATGTAAAATCTAGTTTTTCTATTAGCTGTTTATGTAAAAGCTAGTTTTTCTATTAGCTGTTTATGTAAAATCTAGTTTTACTATTGTCTGTATTTGTAAAAGCTAGTTTTTCTATTAGCTGTTTATGTAAAATCTAGTTTTTCTATTAGCTGTTTATGTAAAATCTAGTTTTTCTATTAGCTGTTTATGTAAAATCTAGTTTTTCTATTATCTATTTATGCAAAATCTAGTTTTACTATTGTCTGCATATTGTTATGTGTTTAGATTATATTTTGTTTCCCTCCTATGTAATTAACTGCACCACTGCCAGGGCCTTAGTCCTGACCTCTAGTTGAACTCTGCTACTGTCGCGTCAAGAATTGTTGTTTACTAGAGTGTACCTAGATCATTCTTTCACCGTCTGGAACATGTTAGAAAGAGATGTTGACAATTTTTGTGAGTTATTCTTAGCCTACTTTTATTCCAGAAATCTCTAACATGTATAGTATAAATATAGGAGATTCGCGTGATAGAAGGAAGTTTTTACATCGATGTAGTATTCTTGAGTCTTGGTTTAAGCATATTGTAAGCGCATCAGTGGCAGAGCTGTATTGTATCTTTTATGTACCTGTACGCATTATTACATTGCTGTTTTATTCTGTTGTAAGGATATTCGTGAGTTGATTTTTCTTTTCTATTTTTCTTTTGATATTAATTTGACTTAGTAAATAAATTGTTTTAAAATTGGTATCGTCTGAAGGGTTGTTTTATTAAATAAATTATTTTAATTTTTATTAATTAAGTTAGCTACAAATAATTAATATTGTTTGTTATTTATTACAACCTCTTTAACGAGACCACTTAATTTAAATTTAATACTACAGGAGGTCTGTAATAAAATTGGGGGCTCTTCCTACGGATATAAATATTATATAATATTTATTCATAGAAAAGAAATTGAAAAATTTTCTTTTACTTTTCTTTAGACGATACCAAGTTTTATACATTGTAAGTGCTGACCAAAAATTATTTTTCTCTCTTAGTTGATTGTTTAAATTAAGGTTATACATTAACATGGATTATCAGGCTTTCATTGCTAATCCATCTTTACCAGAACTCGACCAATGCAGCAGAAAGGATCTGTTGGCTATTTCTAAACTTTTAGGACTCAAAATCAAATCTAGTGTTGTAAAACAAGTTATTAGAGATAGTATAGTCCTACATTTTGTCAACGAAGAATTTTTGCCAGAAGAGGCGTTATCCACAATTAGTAGAGAAGGAAACGAAAACACACCCAATGTTGTAGATTTAGAAATACAGCTAAAAATTAAGCAGTTGGAAATTGAAGCACAAAAAGAAGCACACTTAGCACAATTAGCTTTAAAAGAGAAAGAAAATGAAGTACAGTTAGCACAGTTAGCTTTAAAAGAGAAACAAATGAATCTAGATAAAGAGAAAGAAATAGAATTAAAGAAATTAGAGATAAGCTCTAAAACTCCAACAGATCTTCCTACCACCAATCAGAATGTGGACCCAGCTAAATACTTAAAACTTATTCCACGTTTTGTGGGAAATGTGGATAATTATTTTGTTCAATTTGAACTTGTTGCCAAAAATTTTGCTATTCCTGAAACGCTGTGGTCCTCGCTGTTACAAACTGTTCTGACTGGTAGGGCTGCAGAGGTGTTCTGCTCACTCACTGGGGAACAACAAAGGGACTACCAAGTTGCTAAGCAACTAATTTTGAAATCTTTTGAACTTGTCCCTGAGGCTTATCGAAAACAGTTCCGTGAACTACGTAAACTGGATGGCCAGACCCATGTTGAGTTCTTACGAGAAAAGCAGAGAAGGCTAGATCGCTGGCTGACATCTAAAGAGATTGGTTCTGACTATGCAAAGCTCAAGAACTTGATTCTGATGGAGGAGTTTAAGAATTGTGTCCGGCTGGACGTCCGAACACATATGGCAGACCGTGGCGAAGATGATGTGTACAAGGCAGCAGTGTTGGCCGACGACTTCGTCATCTCCCATCAGTTCGCAAAGTCCACAGCCGATGTTAGGCCGAAGCAGCCGAAACTGCCCGAAGAAACAAACAGCACTTCAATAAAAAACACTCATGAAAAGAAGGTGACACAACCAAAAGCCTCATGCACATACTGCAAGAAAGAAGGACATAAAGTGGAAGAATGCTATAAATTGAAAAGGAAAAACGAAAAGGCTTCTCCGAAACCTACTTTATGTGCCGTGTCCTATACAACAGAACAATTTTTACACACTCAAGCTAATGATACTAAGCCTGCCACACCAAGCTCTACTGACTCTACTACATCGTCAACATACTCATCAAAGAGTTATTCTACATCGTCAAGATGTTCCACACTTTCATCAAAGTGTTCTACTACATCGTCAAGATGTTCTCCACACTCATCCGAGTGTTCCACTACATCGTCAAGATGTCCTCAATACACGTCAAAGTGTTCCACTACATCGTCAAGATGTCCTCAATACACGTCAAAGTGTTCCACTACATCGTCAAGATGTCCTCAATACACGTCAAAGTGTTCCACTACATCGTCAAGATGTCCTCAATACACGTCAAAGTGTTCTACTACATCATCAAGATGTTCTCAGGACTCCAAAGAGAGTTTATCAACTACATCATCAAGATGTTCTCATGACTCCGAATCGAGTTTATCAACTACATCACCAAGATGTTCTCAAGACTCCATCGAGAGTTCTAACAAAGTCCAGATGTCTACATCAGTCACCCCTGATGTTTTAGAGGAGTTCAAGCCTTTCATTTCGGAAGGATTTATATCACTACCAGGTGATCATACCAGTCTGCGACCTGTAACAATTTTGAGAGACACAGGTGCCTCGCAATCGCTACTGCTTGAAGGCATTCTTCCCTTATCAAACGCAACTGCAACGGGGAAAAGCATACTCTTAAGAGGCGTAGAACTGGGTTGCCTAGATGTACCTCTCCATCTCATTGATCTCAAGTCAGATCTTGTTTCTGGACCTGTGGTTGTAGGTGTCCGACCAACATTACCATTGGAAGGCATCTCGTTGTTGCTAGGCAATGACTTAGCTGGTGGGAAGGTTATCGCCGAACCCATTGTCACTCATGAACCTCAACTATCTGCACCTGAAGAAGAAGATGATCCAGAATTATATCCAGCATGTGCGGTAACTAGAGCCATGAGTTCACAAATCTCCAAAGAAAGGAGTACTTCCAAAAATAAATCAAACATTGAAGTGGACCTTGAGACCACATTCTTCTCCAAACTCGACGAAGATCCGAAATCAATCTCAGAAAAGCCGGTATCAACTCGAGAACAGTTGATCGAGGAACAGAAAAGGGATCCTGAGTTAGACAAACTCCGGGAAAACGCTTTGTCACCACAAGAAGCTGAAGAAGTACCTATATGTTACTACGTCAAAGATGATGTACTTCTAAGAAAGTTTCGACCACCAGACGCATCTGCAGATGAAGACTGGAGAGTTGTCCATCAAATTCTTGTGCCTGAGAAATATCGTGCTGACATTCTGAATATGGCACACGATTCTCCACTGTCGGGTCATCTAGGCGTCAACAAGACGTATCAGAAGATAACAAGTCACTTCTTTTGGCCTGGATTAAAGAAGCACGTCATTGAATACTGCAGATCGTGTCACCCTTGTCAAATGGTTGGCAAGCCAAATCAAACGATTCCTGTAGCTCCTCTCAAGCCGATTCCAGCATTCGAAGAACCTTTCAGTCGAGTCATCATTGACTGCGTTGGACCTCTTCCAAAAACTAAAGCAGGTCATCAATACCTACTAACCATTATGTGTGCTTCGACAAGATTTCCGGAGGCAGTTCCTTTGAGAAACATTAAAGCTCCTAACGTTGTCAGGGCACTCACAAAATTCTTCACTCTATTTGGTCTACCTAAGTCCATACAGTCGGATCAAGGATCTAATTTCAAAGCCACTCTTTTCAAACAAGTAATGGACCAATTGGGCATTAAACACTGCATGTCAAGTGCATATCATCCTGAGTCGCAGGGAGCCCTTGAACGCTTCCATCAGACCCTGAAGAACATGATAAGAACCTATTGCCATGAACATGAGAAGGACTGGGATGAAGGAATACACATGCTACTGTTTGCAGCCCGTGAAGCCGTCCAGGAGTCTTTAGGCTTCAGTCCGTTTGAATTGGTGTTTGGCCATACGGTTCGCGGTCCTTTAAAATATCTCAAAGAAATGTGGATGTCTCCGACACCCACTGAGGGACTTTTAGACCATGTCTTAAAAATTAAAAGTAGACTTTATGATGCCTGTAATTTAGCCAAAACAAATTTAAAGGAAAGCCAGTCTAAAATGAAAAACTGGTATGATAAAAAGGCCAGATTTAGATTGTTTGCCCCAGGGGACAAGGTTTTGGTATTTTTACCTTTACCTGGTCAACCATTACAAGCTAGATACTTTGGTCCATATGAGATAGAATCAAAAGTCAATGATTTAAATTATATTATTAAAACTCCAGACAGGAGAAAGAAAAGGCAACTTTGCCATGTAAATATGTTAAAGAAGTATGTCAGTAGAAATTCAGAAACAGATAGCAAGAATGTATCTGACCAGGTACAGTGTAATTTAAATGTAACCCCTGTTGTTCCTCCTGATATTGTAAAGGAGAAATTTGGTCAGTACAAATTGCCAAATTCTTTTATACTTAAAAATTTGGATCAAAAGCTGTCACATCTGCCACTGAAAGAGAAGATTGTAATTGAAAATGTAATTAAGGATTTTTGTAATATATTTCCTGATGTGCCAAATAAGACTAATTTAATTGTACATGATGTTGATGTTGGTGATGCAACTCCGGTCAAGCAACACCCATATAGAGTTAATCCTGAAAAGTTAGAAGTTCTTAGATCTGAAATAAAGTATATGCTTGATAATGCCATTATTGAACCAAGCTCAAGCAATTGGAGCTCACCTTGTGTTTTGATCCCTAAACCAGACAAAACATTTAGATTCTGTACAGATTATAGGAAAGTAAATACTTTTACAAAATCTGATTCCTTTCCAATTCCTAGAATTGATGATCTTATTGATCGTATTGGTGATGCCACCTACATTACCAAGATTGATTTATTATCAGGATATTGGCAGGTACCTCTATCAGACCGTGCCAAAGAAATATCAGCATTTGTTACACCAGATGGGTTGTATCAATATAAGGTTATGCCTTTTGGGATGAAAAATGCCCCTGCTACTTTTCAAAGAATGATTAATAATCTCATTGCTGACCAGGAGAATTGCAATGCCTACATTGATGATGTAATTATTTACAGCAAAGATTTTTTACATCATGTTAAGCAGTTAAGATCTCTTTTTGAAAAATTGTCAAAAGCCAATTTAACTGTTAATTTGAATAAGAGTGAATTTTGTCATGCTCATGTAGAATACTTGGGTTATGTTGTGGGACAGGGTCATATAAAACCTGTCACTGCTAAAGTTGAAGCTATTAAAGCACTCCCTACTCCCACTGATAGAAAACAACTCAGAAGATTTTTGGGAATGGCTGGTTATTATAGAAAGTTTTGCCAAAACTTTTCCATAATTGCCAATCCTTTAACAAATCTGTTGAAAAAGAATGTTAAATTTCTATGGACAGATTCTTGTCAAAAAGCCTTTGAACAACTTAAAGTTGTATTATCTCAATCTCCCATTCTATTGGCTCCTAATTTTCAAAAACAATTTAAATTAGCAGTAGATGCCAGTGACATTGGGATAGGTGCTGTTCTTTTTCAGGAAGACAATCTTCATATAGACCATCCAATATGTTTCTTTTCTAAGAAGTTTAATACTCATCAAAGAAATTACTCTACTGTAGAAAAAGAATGTTTAGGACTTATCCTATCCCTTCAACAATTTGAATTCTATGTTAAGGGCTCAAATATACCTGTACTGGTTTTCACAGACCATAATCCTTTAACATTTTTACACAAAATGAGTTGTAAAAATCAACGATTGTTAAGATGGAGTTTATTTTTACAGGAATATAATCTAAATATTCAACATATCAAAGGCATTGATAATGTTATTGCTGACACATTATCCCGCTGTTAGAAAAAAAAAAAAAAATTAAAGTATTATTATTATGTTTATTATTGTACATCCGGTAACATCCTGTTTAATGTACTACTACAGTATATTTAGTGTATCTTATACATTTTTAATTAAGCTGTAAAAAGATTTACATTTCTTACTAAATGTAAACTTTTTATTTTTAGGAGGGAGGTGTTATGTGTTTAGATTATATTTTGTTTCCCTCCTATGTAATTAACTGCACCACTGCCAGGGCCTTAGTCCTGACCTCTAGTTGAACTCTGCTACTGTCGCGTCAAGAATTGTTGTTTACTAGAGTGTACCTAGATCATTCTTTCACCGCCTGGAACATGTTAGAAAGAGATGTTGACAATTTTTGTGAGTTATTCTTAGCCTACTTTTATTCCAGAAATCTCTAACATGTATAGTATAAATATAGGAGATTCGCGTGATAGAAGGAAGTTTTTACATCGATGTAGTATTCTTGAGTCTTGGTTTAAGCATATTGTAAGCGCATCAGTGGCAGAGCTGTATTGTATCTTTTATGTACCTGTACGCATTATTACATTGCTGTTTTATTCTGTTGTAAGGATATTCGTGAGTTGATTTTTCTTTTCTATTTTTCTTTTGATATTAATTTGACTTAGTAAATAAATTGTTTTAAAATTGGTATCGTCTGAAGGGTTGTTTTATTAAATAAATTATTTTAATTTTTATTAATTAAGTTAGCTACAAATAATTAATATTGTTTGTTATTTATTACAACCTCTTTAACGAGACCACTTAATTTAAATTTAATACTACAGGAGGTCTGTAATAATATGTAGGCCTAAAATCTAGTTTTTCTATTAGCTGTTTATGTAAAATCTAGTTTTTCTATTAGCTGTTTATGTAAAATCTAGTTTTACTATTGACTGTATATGTAAAATCTAGTTTTACAATTGGTTGTATATTTGAATTGTAGTTTTTTTTATGTTACGTAATAGGTTAAACATTTTAGGTTCCAAATATAAACTTTTAGTTTTAGGTGTAAACTATTTTGTATATGTGAAATATTTTGTTATACTCCTGCGGGATTCGTTTGTATAATTTAGCTTTACCTCCGTTCCCAATTTTAAACTGAAACTTATGTGATTTCAATAAACTGAAACTTATGTGATTTCAATAAACGCGCCATCAATTTCAAGCTTTACACGTGAAATCTAGTTAAAATATCAATAACGTTAATTCACAAACAAAATTACAAATTACATATTATAGTGCTATTCATAAAAAGTCTTCGAATGCGCTTTACATTTACCATATTATGTTATTAAAATAAATAGAAAAAGTTAGTTTTTAATTTTGTTTTTCAAATGCTTATATTGTCGGCTTGTTTAATTGTGTTCGGAAGTTCATTCCGACAATTAATAAATATTTGTATATTTCACATAAACACTATGACCCAATGATGTAGAACAATGAAATATATCGCCCACATAGCTTATTACTTAATACTTGTAGAGAATTAGAGTTGGCTTCCAAGATGGGAGAACCAAACCTCATTGCACAGAAGAAGGAAAAAAAGGAATTGTTTGAAAAAAAATGTTTTGGTCAGTGTAATACAGTTAGAACTAGTTTTTATAGCTTCTATTTTCATTGAAATAACGAAGACTGGTATTTCTACTTCCTTCTTCTTCATATTACTGTAGAGACCCCACTAGGACCGAGGAAAGAATCCACAATTTAACCACACATAAAATAAAAACATCACAAACAAGAATTATATACAGATGACAGAGTGTCATTTTAAGTTTTTAGACCAGCCCTTCAGTGACGATTTGAAAGCCGGCACAGTAAGGGGCAGTGATGGAGGCCTGTTCCAGGGTGTTCGACAGCCTAATGGTTGACGGGAAAAAAATAAATTTGTAGACGTCAATGCGTGCATGTGGGACATACAGCTTGAGCTGTTGGCCTCGGGTAGAGCGGGACACCTGTTGGATTCGACCTGGCTGCGTGGACATTTCCACGTTTAAGGTTCACGGTCTTGTAAATAGTGGTGACCTTGTTTATCGCTCTTCGGTGTTGTAGGGGCTCCAGTTAAAGTTTGGCCACCAAAGCAGATTGTTTTAAGGCCGCAGTCCTGTAAGATACGACGAGCCTCTCGACGTTGGGTCATCTCCAGCTTAAATATCATGTGTTGTTGATGGGGATCCCATACCATCTATGCGTACTCCAGGATGGGACGAGCTAAACTTCTATAACAATGTGTCTGGATCCTGGTGAAGCATCCCTTGAGGTTCCTATGGACGAAGGCGCAGGCTCTATTTGCTATGGCAGCAATAGATTGGACATGTGTGCCCCAGTGGAGTTTTTCTGTGATGTTCACTCCAAGGTACTTGGCATCTGATTCCCTATCAAGAGTATGTCCATGCAGGGTATAGCTGGTGGGGATCCTAGTCCTCTTTCATGTGTGCTATGTTACTGATTGTAGGCTACGAAAATATGTAGAAAATTAAATTTTATTTCATTTCCAAAAATATGGCGCCAAAAGAAAACGATGGATTGTGAATGTCAGATTTGAAGAATCACCTATTTATAATCCCAATCTAATTTCTTGATGCAAAAGAATTTTCGTGTTGTTGTTTTTTACGAATTTCCGCATTGTGTTTTTTTAATTACCAAGGACGCAACTCTTGACTAACTTATTTTATAAACAAAAGCTAAATTTAACCCAACGCGACTAACACTATGAGTATTAATTATCGCCTACTCACTTTTGATGTTAAAAACGGATTCCTCATAACTAATCTTGTAGCCGTTGTATATTTCTAAAAGACCAGAACTGGCTGTCGATGTTGAAATCGATTGTCAAACAGCACCAAGAGCATGGTTTTTATTTACGAAAATGGCGGTAAATTTCACCGGAAGCTCACGCTCATCCCAGTTCAAAAGGTCACACCTAATTAAGACTTGTCCATGGTTACCCAGACCCAGTTAATGTACCGAGCAATCGCTGTGTCACTAACTATTCTTATAAAACATAGGCTACAATAAATAGCATTTTAGATAGTTATAAACTTTGTGTAGAAGTCTCAGCACTTCATTTGCATTACTTTCTTATATGTTGCAATATAAATCGTTGTAGGCCTAATTTTACTTTTTTTTTACTTAACGACCTAGCCTAAAAGGCTACAATTAGACTAGTAGCATATAATATAGGTCTAGTACATATAGCTACAATAAATAGCATTTTAGATAGTTATAAACTTTGTGTAGAAGTCTCAGCACTTCATTTGCATTACTTTCTTATATGTTGCAATATAAATCGTTGTAGGCCTAATTTTACTTTTTTTTTACTTAACGACCTAGCCTAAAAGGCTACAATTAGACTAGTAGCATATAATATAGGTCTAGTACATATAGATTACTATAGAGCCTGCTAGAGCAGAGCAGTATAAACATAGCTATAGGCCTATATAAATTCAAAATATATAATCCCTAGGCTATTATTTAATGAAGCATAGGCCTATCGCCCTATCTGCCTATCTATCGAATCGGCCTATGTCAAGTATGTCATATAGCCATAGCTAACTTCATATAATTATAGTGTAGGCCTATTATAGCCTTTTTATTAATCAAAACGAGCGATTTAGGTGTAGATCTAGGGCTAAGTTAAGCAATAGCTTTAATAGCCGACAATAATAAAAGCATTGTAGGCCTAATTATTATTTTTCTCGATACAAAACTAATTCTAAACGTTATTTTTTTTTTAACATTGAAGAAACTCAACAAAAAGTAATGACACGGTGATCACGATAGAATCGACCATAATATTAAGGTCCAAAGCATAGATTTCAGTTCTAATAAATGTTTTTCTTTAAAAATAAAGAAGCTCTAAACGCTATTTTTTAAACAATTACCTCCCTAGGTACTTAGTATAAGGTTTCCATGTGTTTTTATTGTCTAAAATTAAAAAACAACTATAATAACATTAAAAAAAAACAACGCCTTTAGTAAAATACTATATGGAAAGAAGAAACAAAAATCTTTGTGCCTCCAAAAGAAATATGTCAGTGAGTCTCAAGGCCAAGCCCCTTTTCCCGGGTCAAAGTAAAAAGGTCTATATTGAGCCAGCAAAGTCCTTGTAAACTGTTCCAATATTATGGCCTTCAGGTAATGGTGATGGTGGTCACGTGTCATCTATCTATGCTCTTTACTATTTACCATGCCCAGTTCACCCTGGTTCCACCTTTCAGTTATGGAGTTTGGGTTGGGAGACGATAAAACTCGGTTGGAAAGGAATTAGCAATCTCCTCCCCTCTCACCCGTCATCTCCCATGCCAAATAATGTCAACAGAGATTGTGTGTGTCAATACCTTGGCAGAAAACCCAATAATCAGAAAATATGAGAAACCGTTTTGTGAAGTATTTTGACAACCACAAATAGAAAACAACAATAAATTCAGCACAAGACTAGCATTGCAAACGAAAGTTTATAATTAACGAAGAGATAACAGTAAATTGCGATTTTTTTAAGCCTACAGCAATTTGGTTCGCACAATAGGGAAGAAAAGTGCAATTTTTTGTTACCGTGGCTTAAAAGCTGATTTTGTTGCTAATAATTAACAACATCTAAAAAAAATTTGTTCTTATAATATTTTACAATATAATACTTTTTGTTTTTGTTGAATTTTTTTTATTTCGATCAAAGTTTGTTTTAATTTCCCCAAAAACCTGTTTTATTAACTAGATCTAAACCTTCTGATGATTTTGTTTTAATTTCCCCAAAAACCTGTTATTAACTAGATCTAAACCTTCTGATAATTTTGTTTTAATTTCCCCAAAAACCTGTTTTATTAACTAGATCTAAACCTTCTGATGATTTTGTTTTAATTTCCCCCAAAACCTGTTATTAACTAGATCTAAACCTTCTGATGATTTTGTTTTAATTTCCCCAAAAACCTGTTATTAACTAGATCTAAACCTTCTGATGATTTTGTTTTAATTTCCCCAAAAACCTGTTATTAACTAGATCTAAACCTTCTGATGATTTTGTTTTAATTTCCCCAAAAACCTGTTTTATTAACTAGATCTAAACCTTCTGATGATTTTGTTTTAATTTCCCCCAAAACCTGTTTTATTAACTAGATCTAAACCTCGTGATGATTTTGTTTTAATTTCCCCCAAAACCTGTTTTATTAACTAGATCTAAACCTTCTGATGATTTTGTTTTAATTTCCCCCAAAACCTGTTTTATTAACTAGATCTAAACCTTCTGATGATTTTGTTTTAATTTCCCCAAAAACCTGTTTTATTAACTAGATCTAAACCTTCTGATGATTTTGTTTTAATTTCCCCAAAAACCTGTTTTATTAACTAGATCTAAACCTTCTGATGATTTTGTTTTAATTTCCCCAAAAACCTGTTTTATTAACTAGGTCTAAACCTTCTGATGATTTTGTTTTAATTTCCCCAAAAACCTGTTATTAACTAGATCTAAACCTTCTGATGATTTTGTTTTAATTTCCCCAAAAACCTGTTTTATTAACTAGATCTAAACCTTCTGATGATTTTGTTTTAATTTCCCCAAAAACCTGTTTTATTAACTAGATCTAAACATTCTGATGATTTTGTTTTAATTTCCCCAAAAACCTGTTTTATTAACTAGATCTAAACCTTCTGATGATTTTGTTTTAATTTCCCCAAAAACCTGTTTTATTAACTAGATCTAAACCTTCTGATGATTTTGTTTTAATTTCCCCAAAAACCTGTTTTATTAACTAGATCTAAACCTTCTGATGATTTTGTTTTAATTTCCCCAAAAACCTGTTTTATTAACTAGATCTAAACCTTCTGATGATTTTGTTTTAATTTCCCCAAAAACCTGTTTTATTAACTAGATCTAAACCTTCTGATGATTTTGTTTTAATTTCCCCAAAAACCTGTTTTATTAACTAGATCTAAACCTTCTGATGATTTTGTTTTAATTTCCCCAAAAACCTGTTTTATTAACTAGATCTAAACCTTCTGATGATTTTGTTTTAATTTCCCCAAAAACCTGTTTTATAAACTAGATCTAAACCTTCTGATGATTTTGCCACACACAAAAAAGAAAAGTGTTCATAGAAATTATTTTTTTTTAATGCGTAACATAAGTAAAATAAGTCAAGCGACCCCATCTAAACGACGCGTGTAACGGCGTTCACAAGTTTTTCGTGGCCATTGGTATACTAGGGGATTGTGTTTTCAGAACAATGCATTTGCCTCGATGCATTTTATTCTCCACAACCATCGTCAAGTTCCACTTGCTAAAAGTCTCAAAAACCCGGACGAGCCGAAGCTCTAGAGCCGGGGCGTAACGCATTAGTAGTGAGTTTAAAACTCTGTCCGGGATCCAGACACCCCACGGCACGCCGAAGGCGTGGCGTGCCATGTAAAAGGGAAGGATTCCGCAGGCCAGCGACGGTTCGCTGCGGTTCCCCTAAGGATCATTATCGTGGTGGCTCTCCCGTATATCTGCATTGTCACCCGGTAGCACAAATCCTGTACTATAGGCACAGGCATCCAGGCACCGCGCGGGTCGTGAGACTGGGTTGCAGCATCCATTGCTTCCTCCCCACCGAGACCCCGTGGCCTCTCGGCAGTGCAATGAATCTCGGACATGCTGCGGGGGCTGTCCCCCATGCGTTAGCCCGCCGGTGTTTTCAAAGAAAATTACTGGCGGTTTACACACTACGCCGCTTTGAGGCCCATGGGTACAGTAGTGGTCAAGTTCCACTAGATAGACTCAGGAAAACCCTCTAGACCCGGAAAAAAAAAGTTATCCTAGCCTTCACAAGGATTCGATTCGGTACCTTCGGTATATGGCAATAAGATCCCAGTGAAGTGTAATGAAGAAAATGAATGATAACCTGTTTTGATACACAGGGGAAGGGGGCAGAATGGGGCGGATAATTTCGATAATGTTTTGCCAACGAGTCTATGTGCCAAATTTTTGCTAGGATGACGTTAAGTGGTTCTATTAGCCTTCCAATTATTTTGTCAGACAGACCGAAAGAACAAAAATGCAGGTTATTTAAAGGACTGAACGGATTTCAAAACGGCTCTAAAATGCTCGCTGAGTTTGCTGGAAAAGGAAGATGGATGCATTTATTTCTAGGACAATAGCCTACAAATGGATTGTGGTGACAATAAAAATGCCGATCTAATGCTTTATGTTTGTATCCTAACATAATGTCAAGTAGCCTACCCGTCACAACTAAGTAAATTTACGGTCATCTTCCAAACTTGTGGAAAGACACTGCCGCCCCTCCCCACCTCTTTTTAACAATGAAAATGATTGTTTTGTCTACGACGAGAACGTGTAAATGTCTTAATGATAACCCAAAGATCTAGCACATGGCCATCACGCTTAAATAAGAGAACGTGACCGCAGGTAAGCAAATAAAACACCCATTGAGTTTCCATAGCAACTATTTATAGTTTTTATCAACCCACCTTTCTTAAGTTGTTTAGCGTAGAGAGTTCATATGACGTGAGTGTGAATCAACTGGCAATCGGTCACACACGCTAATGCAGTTTGAACCGTTATAAACAGATTGCGTTGTGTGATGTATGAGTTACGAGTCAATATCAGACATAAACCGCCTTGGCTATACGATCTATATGACAATATAAAATATACAAGACGCGTTGGACAGACATTATGAGTAGGCAGTCTTATAGTCTCAGCAGACATTGGAAATCTTTATTTCCCCATAACTTTTGAAATCCTAGTGCAAAAACAGGAAAAAAAAAAGGGTGGGCGCTTGAATTTGTTTTCTATTGTTTTTTTTTTCCCAGTAGAGAAACAAACTAAACATTCATTTTTATTTCAATTTGTACAGTGCTAGTGAGTTGAAAGTGATGAGCTTAAACAGAATTTGTACAGTGCTAGTGAGTTGAAAGTGATGAGCTTAAACAGAATTTGTACAGTGCTAGTGAGTTGAAAGTGATGAGCTTAAACAGAATTTGTACAGTGCTAGTGAGTTGAAAGTGATTAGCTTAAACAGAATTTGTACAGTGCTAGTGAGTTGAAAGTGATTAGCTTAAACAGAATTTGTACAGTGGTAGTGAGTTGAAAGTGATTAGCTTAAACAGAATTTGTACAGTGGTAGTGAGTTGAAAGTGATTAGCTTAAACAGAATGTTCTACATAAAGACAAAAGTGAATCGATTATCTTATTATGTGACCTACGCGCCATCTAAACAGAAGAGTATATTGCATCCGACGCTTGTCTTGCATTTTGATCATAATGTTTTTTTTTGTGTTGATTTACCTGGCTAGTTCGGGCAACCCATTCCATGCTTGTTTGTTACCCAGAAAGAAAGAAAACTTTTATGCAATTTTTTTTGCAAATGGAATAAGAAAAGTTTTGTCCATATGCCTGAGTTTTGTAATAGATTGTTATTGTGATGTATTTCTAAGCTAGAATTTAATGTTTTATGTGTGTTTCTTTATTCTTTTCCTCCAGTGTTTCTAGGTTTAGGGATTTAACTATTATTGCTACATTTGTCAGTTGAGAATATTCACAATGAACATTGCAGCTTTTTACTTAATATGTGCTATTTTCTTTTATAATGTTTTCTTTAGGTGATGGGTCCTATACAGAAGATGCATACTCTACTATAGTTCTAACTAATGTTAGGTAGCATTTTAATTAGGCCTATATATATATATATATATATATATTGGAACAGTTGTAAAAATTTATTTTCATGAAGCCAAAAGTCTTATTTTGTTTCATTTTTTATAAGCATATGGATTCTATTATAATGTGTTACTTATTATTTCTCATAATTTCTTAGAATTTTTAGTTTCGGTTAAATGGTTTCTACGACTAAAACAATTTTTTATTTATTTGTTGTTGTTTTCTATGATACTTTTAGTAGTTGGTACTTTACTGGGTAGAAAGACATTCTCCAAGTAGTTTCCCAATAATTTGTTGTCATTTGAACTTCTGTACATTATGCAATAATCAGGAAATAACTTACACTGGCTTAAAACTGTGTTGATCCTGATAGGTGATCTATTAATATTAAATAGAAATAATAGGAGACCTAGTAAGTCCCTTGTAGAATTCCTGAGTTTGCAGTTGTTGGTGATGATTTAGAGCCATTAATTGTTACAGCTTGTTCTCTACCTATCAGAAAGTCTTAAATCGATTGGTGTCAGGGTGAAGATATGCAAAAACGTTGTTATACTTTTTTAGTAAACTAATATGGTAAACCTTTTTTTTTTGTTTGTAGAAAAAATCCATTAATATGGCATATTTTTTAATTCTTTTTATTTAATCCTTTGGACAAGTAATCTATTAAAACCTATTAATTAGGTTTTTCCTGAAGACGTGTTGATGTGGATATATGTTTGTCTATGTGATTAACTAGACTAGGCTACTATATATTATAGATGCTAGTATTTTAGAGGTAATGCTTACAAGTGAAACATGTCAATATTCTCCAGGGTGACATTTATCTATTGTTTAAAAAAAGGATTACATTAGTTTTGATCGATGGGGCATGGTAGCCGAGCGGCAGCGCGTTCAGCTGGCGATCCAAAGGTCCTGGGTTCGAATCCTGGTGAAGTCTAGGATTTTTTCCCAGGATTTGAGGGTATCCCTGTGTCTACCCAGCTCTGATGGGTACCTGACATTAGTTGAGCCACACATCACCTAGTATGCCGTGGTCACATAAGCTGGTGAATGCTGTTTCAACAGCCCTATAATCAGTTTGGTCCGAAGGGTACTTTACTTTACTTTATTAGTTTTGATCTGGGTCAAGTTCTGAAATTGCCTGTAACTATTCCTTTCAGACCAATTCGATCCATGGGTCAAGTTCTGATTTTGCCTGCAAGTGTTCCTTTAAATTTGATCCATGGGGCAAGTGTGTTCACGAGGTTCCGTGGGCACGGCATACACATGGGCATATTGCCATACTATCCTGTTACTTTCTCCCCAACTACTTTCAGGTATCCATTATAGCTTGGTAGACTCAGGGGCACACTCCAAACCTCGGGGAACCATTTTTTAACATTTACCAGGATTCGAACCCAGGACCTTCTACACACCAACTTTTAGTGTCTGGCTGACTTAATGTTGTTTTTATTGCTGCCAAATCAGAATATTTAAAGCTAGATCTAGCCCAGCATGCTTATAGTAATCAGGATGTGTCCCAAGTCGCATATTTTGTTTTTTAATTTAAGCAGGGAAAGAAGGTTGTCTATATGCATGTCTTGTTGTTAACACCGAAAACGATTTGGTGCAATATCTTTAGCATACAGTAAACATTTGAATGGAACTTTTCCAAAGTCTTTTTACTAACAACAAATTCAGTCTATATGCTGCCTTACCCAAAATATAGTGTCTATAGGCTGCGCTCTGTCTGTATTGCACAAATTAAGTCTATATGATTGTTAGCGTTTAGGTCCAGTCAGTCTTAAAATGGCATTGCCTATATTATACATATTCCTATATTGTGACACAAAAAAAGTTTAAAGAAAATAAACCACAAGAAGTTTCAGCGATTCATCCATACTTAGGCCTAAAGGCCAGTAGCTAGAAACAGGGGGTGAAAGGGGAGAAGTATACAACTAAACAGTGTTAGTTGCATTCTTTTAACATCAATAAACTGGTGCAGGGTTTGGCTAGGAAGATGAGGGGGCACACAAGAAACAAGGTGAGAGTGAGAAAGACAACTAGACTCTAAATGAATGCCAAAAGTTAATCCATTGAGTAAGGGCGCGGAAGGTAATCTAAATCCAGGGATGAGCGTATTTAAAGTTCCGTATGTTTGCTCTAATCCAATAGACATTATTTGTTTCGGCTACGTTCGAAATATGAGGAAACTTGTCATTAGTCTTAGACACATGAATTTATTGTTTTTTTTTCTTTATTGTTCTATTTCACCATGGCAACGAAGTATTTCAGATAGTTTCCGGTTTATCAACTAGAAACGCGCGTTTTTAAACTGTTAAATCGTCTGCTACGCGTTTAAACATGTAGACTGTATCAGTCGTTTTGAAATATGCCAGGCAATCTTAAGCAACTAAAAAAAAAATCTTTAAATTCAAAATATTAAAGTAAGAGATGTTCTGGCTGCGGACCGCGGTGGACCGCGAAGAAATGATAAATGTGGTCTCTGACAATAAAAAGAAATCAACAGTAAAAAGAGATCAACGTTTTCTAGTTTTAGTTTTTAATTAATATCTATAGTGGACAAAAAATCGACTGGGATTTTAGAAAAACAACAACACGGAAGGTCACGTGACTTACCCGAAGCGTGTAAAAAAAGAAATCGTCCTAATTCCCTGGCATCGTGACGTTACGCCGCACAAAAAGTTTCGATAAACGTTAGGCATTAGGCCTACTTATGAGTTGTTATCAAGTTATCAGGAAATCAAGTTAAATATCAACAACAACACAAGCAAAGACTAAAAAGGCTAAACACTAAATGAAGATTAAAACCGAATCTATATGTTGTTCTATATGTTGTTCTATATGTGGTACTATATGTGATACTTTACGTGTGTGAATGAAAAAGCAGTCTAAACATACCAGAGGCGATCTGCTGTAAGGGATGTAGGCTTTTGACTTCATCATCTCCAGTACAGTCATTAGTGTCACAGACACAACACACTGATCAAACAAAATAGATTTACACACTATTGATCCGTCACTTCGAAGAAGTAGAAAAAAAAAACACACACCAAAAAAACAACAAACAACCCGAAAATAAACACCCCTTGAAATTCAGCAATCTGTAAGGCAAAAGTTTTTTTTTTTTAATTTTATTTGTTTATTTGTATATATAATTTTTTCTTCTTCTTCGCAATTAGCTTTTAATTGCTTTATAAAAGTCTTATCTTCAATTCTCTGCCCCCCTAATTCCAAACAAGCAGCTTAGTGTGAGAAAATCTGGCCAAATCTGATTTAGACGCGCGAAGACAAAACCTCTGTTGTGAGTTTCTTCTGTTGTACCCCAACATTTTTTTTTATTCTTTTGCTTTGGCAATATATTTTTTCTTTCTCTCTCTCTCTCCCTCTCCTACGCTGATTGATTTTCAGGCGCCACCACCCCTACCTCCCCCCCTACCATCATTGGGTTCTGCACATTCAACACCGATCTTTTTTTTCTTTTTTTTTAAGCAACCAATCAGCGACGTCCACCGGTGGGGAAAAAAAAACATCCCGTGCAGAAGAAGCTCCAATAGACAGCTTCGTTTGACGTCTGCGCTGCTTCTCCCTGGTTAGATAAAAATCGATTGAGCCACAGCAGAAGGATCTCTTCGGCCCGGTCGATAATTAGCCCCTTCCCACAGCTGGGCAGATTTTTTTTAAACTGTCTTTTGTGGTCTTTTTGAAAAAAATATTTTTAAGGACTTCACCATTTTAAACAGTGATGCTTTATTTTTTACTTCAAACGTCCGAACATTAAACTGGTATTAGGCTATGTTGTTGAAGTGTAGTAGGCGCTGCTTAACCATAAATCTCAGGTTCCTTTACATGTGTAGTGTTATAAACTGTGTTGTTGTTTTTTTTATGTCATACTGGTGTGTTCCACTCTGCATGTATTCAGCGGTTTGTGGTTTGCAAGTATGCACTATTAGAAAAAAATATCGTTGCTTTAATAAAGTAGCTTTATGGTGGCGCGTTCGACTGGCGAACCGGAAGTCCTTGGGTCAAATCCTGGTGAAGGCGGGATACTTTACTTTAATAAAGTAGCTTACTAAGAATCCGACATATTATGTTCTTTCTTTTACGGTACATATATCATAGCATTAAAATTGAATTTTGCCTTTTTTAAAGCCCATTTTTAAAAAAGAAAGATAAGATACCAGAGAACCATATTCCTAGCGACAAGAGAACCGTATTCCTAGCTACAAGAGAACCATATCCCTAGCGACAAGAGAACCATATTCCTAGCTACAAGAGAACCATATCCCTAGCTACAAAAGAACCATGTTCCTAGCTACCAGAGCAATTAGTTACCTACACAAGTTTGAACATCTATGAACTTGAGTTATATCAAAGACTATAATAGTCTATGGTTAAATTAGGAAAATAGATAGATGCGGTATGCTTGATTAATGTTGGTAGATAAACATAAAGATAGATACAGATAGATAGATAGATAGATAGATAGATAGATAGATAGATAGATAGATGGATAGATAGATAGATAGATACATACATACATACATACATACATACATACATACATAGATAGATAGATAGATAGACAGATAGATAGATAGATAGATAGATAGATAGATAGATAGACAAACAGATAGATAGATAGATAGATAGATAGATAGATAGATAGATAGATAGATAGATAGATAGATAGATAGATAGATAGATAGATAGATAGATAGATAGATAGATAGATAGATAGATAGATAGATAGATAGATAGATAAATAGATGATAGATAAGATGTTTAGAAACGTGTGTAGGTAACAAATTGAATAATAATTTTTATTTTTGTTTTTACTAGGAATCAAGGTACAGCCGATCCATGTTTATATAAATCAGTGGTGTTATTTGCACCAATAATCATTAGTGTAAGAGCTCCGATCAACACAATACACAGACGCCCTACCGAGAAGTATAAAGGACAAAGTTATCACAAGTGTTGATCAATGTTCAACTTATTCATACAGCACTTACTTCAGGTCTCGCTTCCCCTCGCTGACCACCCCCTTTATTTCACACCACATTGGACAGCGGCCAGCTGAAAGATTAGTATCGCTTGTCTCCTCCCCCCTCCCACAAACATACACACATTCAACCAAAATGAGTGACTTCGTCAATTGAATGAATTCGTCAAATGAATGAATTCGCCAAATGAATGAATTCGTCAATTGAATGAATTCGTCAAATGAATGAATTGTCAAGGACTATTTGATTGACCCTATTCCGCCCCCCTTCCCCACAAAAGTTAATCTTTTCCATTCTGTACGGTCTACAAGACTACTAGAGCCAGGTAATGAGGAATACAATACAAGACAATAGTCCTGGTCGGTACCAGTATTACAGTCGTTGGAGAGCTGGTCGGTGATATGTTGGACTCAAGTCTACCACACCACCACATAGAACATATATTATGGGCCAGCGTTTCCATAACTTTTTATTTTGGTAATACGGGTTATATATATATATGTATATATTTCTATTTTGCGATCCACCAGAATGGCTGTCGGCAGCCTACGGCACGCATGCCATACTTGACGCGCAGAGCAATTTTCACTAGCACGCGGAAGACCACAAAAAGGCAACTCAAGTCTCTTTAAAAAAAAAGCAATATGACTTTATGTTTGTTGGCACGCTGAATGAGTTAGAAATCCTACTTTGGCAGACTGATACCAAAAGTTTGCTGACCCCTGCACTAGAATATTGCCTCAACTAAAGCTCGTGCCGCCAAGCCTGATAGTGTGCTCCCCGAGGTGCTTCTAACTGAATTTTTTAAATGTAAGTAAAAACAAAAAGTAAAGTACCCGTCGGGCCAAATTTATCCAAGCAGCTTTAACCAGTTTCCATGGTCACGCCATACTAGGTGATTGTGTGGTCAGCACAATACCCAGCCGCCTTTACTTTACCCCAAATAATGTCAGGTACCTATCAGAGCTGGGTAGACTCAATGACACTTTCCAGTCTTGGGAACAAATCCTAGCCTTCACCAGGATTCGAACCCAGCCACCAACCCCCTTTTTAAATTGTATTGTATTAATAATGTATATTGGACCATCTTGCTGTATCCAAATTACGATTAATTCTCTTTATTTGACTTTAATATTATTTACTTTCTCTTTATTTGACTTTAATATTATTTACTTTCTCTTTATTTGACTTTAATATTATTTACTTTCTCTTTATTTGACTTTAATATTATTTACTTTCTCTTTATTTGACTTTAATATTATTTACTTTCTCTTTATTTGACTTTAATATTATTTACTTTCTCTTTATTTGACTTTAATATTATTTACTTTCTCTTTATTTGACTTTAATATTATTTACTTTCTCTTTATTTGACTTTAATATTATTTACTTTCTCTTTATTTGACTTTAATATTATTTACTTTCTCTTTATTTGACTTTAATATTATTTACTTTCTCTTTATTTGACTTTAAAATTATTTACTTTCTCTTTATTTGACTTTAATATTATTTACTTTCTCTTTATTTGACTTTAATATTATTTACTTTCTCTTTATTTGACTTTAATATTATTTACTTTCTCTTTATTTGACTTTAATATTATTTACTTTCTCTTTATTTGACTTTAAAATTATTTACTTTCTCTTTATTTGACTTTAATATTATTTACTTAACTATCAAACTTCTGATGCGGCCCAGTGACTACAAATGTTGCACAATTATTGGACTGTACAACAACCATAAAGGTAAAATACAACAAATAACATTTTGTTGACTCGTATAATTACAAAAAATTATTTTGTTACCAAACATAGTTAGGTCTGTCGCTTTGTTGTCCCAACCAGGCATTTGGGAACCGCTGATATTGATCCTACAAAAGGCTCCATCGACTTTTGAATTTATTCGGGAAAATTCCCTTTGTTTACATACAACATGTCTGTCGTAGCTTATGAATACAATTGTTTATACGTTCCTTTATTTGTTGTTTAATTTCTTTTTGTTTTTTACTGAATCAAGACTCTAAACTAGATTTGTATAAGCAGGTGATTTATTTACTTGTCCAGGGTCTTCCCGTGTGGTAATATACTTCATATCTGTTACAGATTTGCCAGACGTCTAGTGGTACCCACGTTCTATTGATCTTTATGGATCTCTTAGCCGCACAACGCGCGCTTTATTAATACACATGTTTCCAAGTTCTAATTAGTCTCAGCTCTCGATACAAAGGAAGTTCTTGTGCTATGTATCTGTAGAAGTTATTAGATTTCAGAGAAAGCATATTGTATGATCTATATATTATATTTTTATGATCTCTATTATTTATGGTGTATATTCTATATGATCTATATATAATATGTTTGGTCTATATTATATTTGATCTACATTTGTATTGTCTTTTTTATGATCTATATGATTTATCACAAATGTTATAGGCGCTTTTTTAGTCCACAATCTGATCTACAGTCTGTCTAATGTAGGCTATACTAAGAGATCCTGTTCAAGTAGATCTAATGTAAATTGTTAATCATTTGAAATTCACTTAGGGCAATTTATTAGGCTAATTTATCGTTTGCAATTAACATATACAAAATTATCTTCTCCTGGAACGGAAGCATTTTTTTCGGCCATTTTTTTATTTCTATGAAGAAATTAACTATCAGCCGTAACCAATCACCAACAATGAAGAAAACAATGCGAGTCATCACCCCTTGATAGTATCACTAGTGACAGTCAATAATTAGAATTTAATAAAAGATCACAAAACATAAAATTTGCGAATTGCAACAGATAGTTTATTTTTTTCATTTTGAGCTTTTATAAAATGACCATAAATTGGTTCTTATTTGTCTGTGTTGCGAAAAATCTGGCTAGAACACTTCCCCCTCTTCTCGCACTGAAAACATAAACCATCACTAAAGGGCAATGAACTCTTTCCGGCTTTGTCACTAAGGACGCCGTGCATCTAACGACGATAGGGCGTTGTTTATGACGACAGGCCGGACCTGGGCAGAAGCGATAACAAGATGTGTCCACTTTTCAACGTAGTTCACTTCTCGCTGTTTAAAAATATTTTTTTTAAAGATCGTATATTATTTCAACACAGTTTTAATACCAAGAAATTTGTGTAAGAAGTAGTGCGTGCAGAAGTGTCTCTAAACTCTAAAGTAGCCTAAAAAAAAACAGTAAGCATAGCATTATAATATGTTTATATAATAAAGTAAATACGTTTATTTTATAGCACCGCCAACAAAACATAATGTAAACTCAGAGTGAGCAGAGAAACAAAAAATACTTAGAGCTAGAGCTAATTTATATGCAAGAACTGGGATGCGACTCTCTAACCTAGTAAAGTATATATAATTAATACGTATATATAATTTTTTCTTTTGCATTGGGGCCTACATCAAAGGACATAGATGTAACAATACTTGAAAATCACACAAATTTACGAAAAAATAAGCCTAGGCCTATATATATATTTATAGCAAAGACTACGTTTGGAAATTTCTGCCGCCATATTTAGTCGGGAAAAAAAAAGTAAAAGTACACTTCGGACCAAATCGATCCAAAGGGCCGGAGACGCAGCGTTCACTACTTTCTGTGGCCGCACCATACTAGGTGATTGTGTGGCCAGCACTATGCACAGCCGCCTTTACTTTACCCTAACTAAGGTCTGGTACCCAACAGAGCTGGGTAGACTCAGGGACACCCTACAGACCCGGGAAAAAAATCCTTACTTGCACCAGGATTCGAACCCAGGACCTGTGGTACGCCATTTCTCAGTGTATCGTTATGGCGTTGATGATTAACATATTATGTAATATTGTTCATTTCTCAGTGTATCGTTATGGCGTTGATGATCTAAGGTTGAATAAAAATATATAATTCACTCAATGAGTGATCAGAGAAGTGAAAATATTGAATAGTATATAGGGGATTCCAATATAGTACAATGTGAACTGGGGTAACATACACAAATCTATTACAACCACTGGTATGAATGGCTCAGTAAGTTAATAATAATCCATAAATAAATCTAATTCTAGAACTACGTACGAGAATGGGTTCTTCTAGCTTGTGATGTCATTTATCAACACAAATAAGCTTACTGCTTTTTTTTTTCTGGCATATTTAAAATAAGGAAACCACCACACACAAGACACAAGGGATGCAACTCAATTCTCTGCTAGTGTAACATTGATTCTATAAGGTTTACACATAGGAATACATTTTTATATTCACGTTTGATTCTATACTGTTAGCACATCTTTTGTATTTGTTCAAAATAAATATTTAGCACAAGTTGACGAAATTAAAGTCGCAACTGTTTGTTTAATCCTATAATATGTGTATAATATGGAACTTTACCATCATAGCTGGGTAGACCCAGATACACCCTCTCAAGTCTTGTAAAAAATCCTAGCTCCCTCAAGGATTCAAATCCAGCACCTTCGGAACGCCAGTCTAACGCGCTGCCGCTCCGTGTCCCAAGTGAGTTTCAATGTTCCCAATGTTCCCAATATTCCCAATGTTCCCAATGTTCCCAATGTTCCCAATGTTCGCAATGTTCCCAATGTTCCCTATATTCCCAATGTTCCCAATGTTTCCAATGTTCCCAATGTTCCCAATGTTCCCAATATTCCCAATGTTCCCAATATTCCCAATGTTCCCAATGTTCCCAATGTTCCCAATGTTCCCAATGTTCCCAATGTTCCCAATGCTCACAATGTTCCCAATGTTCCCAATAGTCCCAATGTTCCCAATGTTCCCAATATCCCCAATGTTCCCAATGTTCCCAATGCTACCAATGTTCCCAATGTTCCCAATAGTCCCAATGTTCCCAATGTTATCAATATCCCCAATGTTCCCAATGTTCCCAAATGTTCCCAATGTTCCCAATGCTCCTAATGTTCCCAATGTTCCCATATGTTCCCAATGTTCCCAATGTTCCCAATGCTCCCAATGTTCCCAATGTTCCCAATAGTCCCAATGTTCCCAATGTTCCCAATGTTCCCAATGTTCCCAATAGTCCCAATGTTCCCAATGTTCCCAATATCCCCAATGTTCCCAATGTTCCCAATGTTCCCAATGCTCCCAATGTTCCCAATGTTCCCAATGCTCCCAATGTTCCCAATGTTCCCAATAGTCCCAATGTTCCTAATGTTCCTAATGTTCCCAATGTTACCAATGTTCCCAATGTTCCCAATATTCTCAATGTTTCCAATGTTCCCAATGCTCCCAATGTTCCCAATGTTCCCAACAGTCCCAATGTTCCCAATGTTCCCAATATCCCCAATGTTCCCAATGTTCCCAATGCTCCTAATGTTGCTTTAACTAAGAAAACGCTTGAAAAACTTATCAGTAAAATTATAAACATTAACTACATTTGATTTAAAACGATGTAAACTATAATTTGTTTCATTTATTCAATGTGTCAATACTTTCGAAAATATTTTGGTATGTTGTTATAAGAACGTTTCGGACTTCTACACGTTGTTTTTTCTTAATGAAAGCATCATTATAATAACTAGATATTAATGTATAGCCTATTTACATTACCGACATTATAGAAGCATAAATACAATATTTAGTATTTAAAATATTTCATGAACTTTTGACGGCGTTATAAAGTTATAATAATTATAAGGCATATAAGCTTTTCTTATTAGTAAAGCAACATTGTGGCGTTAAATAAATGATTTTTTTACCACTTTTATAAATCATAAATATATTATAACTTTACTTTTTGTACTATCTTAAATATGTATGTTTTTTTTATAAGTTTTTTTTTAGATTTGGTTTCCAAAATTCTTCTATGTAAGCCAGTTCACCACATCTTAGTCATATGATATTGTTGATGAATATTGATGACACACATACAATGGGGAATACAACTTAACTGTGGAAAGTTTTTTTTTGGTGAAAAAAAAAAAATTTTGGATAAAAATCTGATTCTATTTTACGAGTAAAAATGTGTAATTCTAAAATCATTATCTCTATTCAGATTGATTCAAACAAATATATCATACACTTTATATTGAGTTTTATTTGTTTCCTTTTGGTTGAATTGTGGCCTTTTGTAAATTTTGTGACTTTCAGAGTTTAGTTTTATCAGTAGCACAATGTTGCTCACAGCCACCAGACCTACTGAAGCATTTATTAATTGAAGAAAATATAAAACCAAGTTAATGACACTGAATGCTTATCCATTCTTGTTAGAGATATAGAATCTAGATCTAAAAAATAAAAATAAAATCTAATAAACATAAATTTTAATGTGTCATATAGTTAATGTTGTTTTTCTGTACGCTATTTTGTGACCACTGTAAGTATAACTATGAAATATAAGACTTTTTATTATATATGATAACTTTATCTCCCACTGAATGTTGCGTCTACTACAAGTTTTACATTTCACTAACCTATATTCTAACTGAACTCACACAAAAATTAACAAACACAATTTCATATTCTTAATATAAATTTTTTTTAAAAATGGTTCTGTCAAGTATTACTGATACAGTAATTAGATTTCATCCTTTAATATAAAAAAACATGTAGTAAAGAACGTAAGGGTGTAATATTGCCGTTGCTGACTATGACCGGGGTGTATGGTCAGAATAGTATGCTGACCAGCGTCCTATCGTATGCTGACCAGTGTCCACTGTGGGTGGCAACACATCTATGGAACATACATATTATGAGCGCAACAAGGGGAACACGGCGGGACCATTGTGTCTCTATTCTTTGAAGCATACCTTCCCGGTTTGCCGGGCTTTGTGATTGCCGTCACTGACCTGTGTATACATGTACGCTCTATACACATTTAGGACCTCGTTATCGTTTCAATCATCGTCATTCACATCAGGGACATTTACACCAGGGACATTTACACCTTACAATGGAGACCAAAATAGAGGACGTAGGGGTGGCGGTAGTTTTAAAAAAAGGAGGGGGGGGGGGCTAAAGGTAAAGCAGACGGCATTCCATGATGCCGTGCAAGTAATAATTACCCAGCGATTACTTCCGGTGTATTTAGTTCCGACCTTGCACGGGTCAAGACAAAAGAGTCTGGAAAGATTTAGACATTGGATAACACTCTATTGGCGGCGAATATGTGAAGAGGAGAGTGGGGAGGGGCTAAGGTCTACCTTCTCCCTCTTCTTCAACCCCGTGCATGTTATTAGGGATCCTTTTTCTTTCCACAAGTTTTGAAACTAACTGGCTAAAGAAATGGTGACACAAAGAGGATCATAGTCCTTCCATGGAGACTTCAGAAACTGTTCAATCTAAAACATTAACATTAAACTCTTACTGAAGTAGCTATTTGGTTTAAGAATGAGTCGAAAAGAAGGATCGTTCTTTTATTTGTTTTTATTAAAGGGAAGGGGTGGGGGTCTAAAAATATGTCAATGATACATTAAATGCACCAAGTTTTTTTTTCTCAAAACATTTTATCACATATCAACAGACTAGACTGACAGAATTATTTCTTTGGTATAATATTGTCTCTGAAATTCGAGTTTGTCATTTGCTTGTTTTTTTAATGCGTTTTGGTAATTTCGTCAAAACTTTCTTTGTGCCGAACAACCTGATCAATAGAAAGCAAAAGTGACCTACTTTTCACCAAGTTATCGAGCTGAAACTTGGCACATAGGCGTGTTTTATTTGCTAACAGATTGATCATATGTTCAGTCACATTCCCCAAACTCCTATCACAAAAATCAGTTTAAACCGTTTTTCTCATAACACTTTATGGTGCGCATTTTAAAATCCGTATTTAACGCATTTTAAATGTTGTTATTTTTTAACGCGAGTGACTGACACGGGCTATACATATTATGTATTTCCTTCACAATGTGCTGTATATATGGAGCTAAATTATTTCCCTTTTTAAAATCACTACGTCATTAAGGTTTTCACTGATATTTTCTTTCAGAACCCAAATTATGTGTCTTTATATAAACCCTTGTAATTATATTTTTTTTTTATATTTGGATGGCAAAGGGCGAAATCTCCGAAATACAAAAAATAAATATATACCATGTAAAGGATTCTTACGAAAAACATCATCTTTAGTTGTTGTTTCGTATAAAAATCTATTATAAATTTGTGTGATTCTACTTTTAAGAGAAGTGCAGAGCAAAATATTCGGAAGGCTAATGCATAATAAAAAAAAAGGCAACAGAACAGTGTATGAATATATCAATTAGACTATGGTGGTGCATGGGTGCAAGTTAAGCAGCAGCACACGAGTTTCCTTGGCCACTGCATACAAGTAGACTGTATGGCCAACACAATGCCCAAGCGCATTTAATTTACCCCCCCCACACACACACACACTTAGGGACCGCCCAGAGAGGACACCCTCCAGAACCAGGTTGAAAAATACAAATCCTGCCTTTTAACAGGATTCGAACCCGAATCTAGACCAACGTATCTATCCCGATATGAAAAAATATGGCCTGTCCCTATCATACTTACAATGCACGCAAGCTACAACACCAGCTACAACACCAGCTACAACACTAGCTACAACACCAGCTACAACACCAGCTACAACACCAGCTACAACACCAGCTACAACACCAGCTACAACATCAGCTACAACACCAGCTACAACACTAGCTACAACACCAGCTACAACACCAGCTACAACACCAGCTACAACACCAGCTACAACACCAGCTACAACATCAGCTACAACACCAGCTACAACATCAGCTACAACACTACAACGTCATAAAAACCCTGTTTCCAACACAAGGACAGGTGTAAAAAAACAACAGCAAAGTCCTGAAAGGACAACAACAGAAACACAAAAAAACGTGTTTTCAAAAACCCCTTGAAAAGCCGCAGGATTCTTTAAGTTGAGATTTAATTGGCGACTAGAGAGGCCCCAGTGTATTGTATTTAGGTGTTGGCCAACAGGTGTGGTCATTTGGAGTGGGAAGCACTCAATGTAAATAATCCTCACACTATTAGGTCAGACATCATCATAAAATCTGTGTGACGTCCCTGCAGAGTAGTTCAATTCAAAGTTAGGCCAACAATGGGCTGGAGTTTAACAATGGAAGAACTTTGATAGTGGAGTATTTTAACATGATTATTCTCTCTCTCTCTAACTTTCCTTCTCTCTCTCTCTCTCTTTAACTTTTCCGTCCCTTTTAATACCTCTTGTCTGTCTGTATTACCTTATCCATCTTTCATAGCAATATATACCACTATCCACATATCCACATATTTACCTATCTGCCTATCTGCCTATCGGCCTTTCGGCCTTTCGGCCTATCTGCCTATCTGCCTTTCATCCTTTCTGCCTATCTGCCTATCTGTCTATCTGCCTATCTGCCTATCTGCCTATCTGCCTATCTGCCTATCTGCCTATCTGCCTATCTGCCTATCTGCCTATCTGCCTATCTGCCTATCTGCCTATCTGCCTATCTGCCTATCTGCCTATCTGCCTATCTGCCTATCTGCCTATCCGCCTATCCGCCTATCTGCCTTTCTTCCTATCTGCCTATCTGCCTATCTGCCTATCTGCCTTTCTTCCTATCTGCCTATCTGCCTATCTACCTATCTGCCTATCTGCCTATCTTCCTATCTGCCTATCTGCCTATCTGCCTATCTGCCTATCTGCCTATCTGCCTATCTACCTATCTGCCTATCTGCCTATCTTCCTATCTGCCTATCTGCCTATCTGCCTATCTGCCTATCTGCCTATCTGCCTATCTGCCTATCTTCCTATCTTTCTATCTGCCTATCTGCCTATCTGCCTATCTGCCTATCTGCCTATCTGCCTATCTGCCTATCTGCCTATCTTCCTATCTTCCTATCTGCCTATCTGCCTATCTGCCTATTTGTCTATCTGCCTATCTGCCTATCTGCCTATCTGCCTATCTGCCTATCTGCCTATCTGTCTATCTGCCTATCTGCCTATCTGCATATCATCCTATCTACCTGAATCGTCTCTAAACGAGAATGTTTTATTTTATAAACATTACCTGACTTTTAAATCTTTATAGCCGAAGTTATCTTTTCGTAATAAATGTTTTCTACATAAAATATATAAAGATGTAACGGAGGGTGGAAATTATTTACGTATATAACAGTTAAATAGCCTGATCTCTATAATATAGAATTTCAACTTCCCTCTATCGCACAACCATTCTAAATATAGATGTATAGATGTATGGATGAAATGATTGAAATACATACCTAGAGAAAAATAATTAACTAGATATATAGGCAGATAACTAGATATATAGGCAGATAACTAGATATATAGGCAGATAACTAGATATATAGGCAGATAACTAGATATATAGGCAGATAACTAGATATATAGGCAGATAACTAGATATATAGGCAGATAACTAGATATATAGGCAGATAACTAGATATATAGGCCTATATTTGGAGGTATATTATTATACTTAAATAGATAGATGGATACATAGATTTATAAATATATAGATAGGTAGATAGGTATGTAGGTAGATAAATATATAAGTAGGCCGACGTAGAGAGTTAGGCAGATAACTAGATAGGTAGAATTAAATAGGAAGGTAGGAAGATAGCTACATACGTACGTAGATAAGTAAGGAGGTAGATAGTTAGATCGGTTAGACAGGTAGATAGATATGTTCGCAGATAGGTAGGCTGCTAGATAGGTAAGCAGATAGGTAAATAGGTAGGCAGATTGCTAAATAAGTTTAGACAGAGACCTCAACGCCTCTCTATGTTTTGCTCTGACCCTCACTATTATCAAAACTTCCGTGACCCTACTTACAGATGACGTCACCCAATAGTTCTCAAATCGCGTGGAGCGAGTCAATTAAAGACACAAGATTACTCCCGTGGCCAGCCTTAACTCTAGGAATGCCCCACCAATTGTCGCCGGCTCCCTTGATCAGCGAAACCTGGGGTAGCTCCCGGAGCAAAGTGAGATTAGGATTAGTCCCTTCATGGTCAGCGAAGGTAAAAAAAAAAACTATAAGAAAGGGGGGGGGGGTAGTAGGGGCGGTTGAACTCCTACTTGTTTATTAATTCCTAGCTCTTACCGTGAGAATCAGCCTGTTGACATCAAAAGCCACGGGTAGGAAGATTTCTTTGTATGTGTGTTTCACGGCAGTGACGTAAGTCGGGGGGAAATTCCCCATGAAGTATTAGGGAGGGGGCGCCCTAAGATGGAGGGAGGGAGGCGCCAGTGTGGGGACAGTCTCCAGTTCCTGCGGTCAGGGTAGCGTAACTTGGTTACGGTAAGTTTTTTGGTTTAAAGAAAAAAAAAACTATTGTTATAGGTCCTATAATATAGGATGTAAAATATATATTAACTAGTATTTACGCCCGTCAAAATGACAAAGAAGCGAAAGACTACAATAATTTCGTATAGACGAATAAACGGATAGATGGATAGACGGATAGACGGATAGACGGATAGACGGATAGATGGATAGACGGATAGACGGATAGACGGATAGATGGATAAAGGGATAAACGGATAGATGGATAAAGGGATAGACAGGGAGACAGATAGATAGACAGATAGATAAATAGATGAATAGATAGATAAATAGATAGATAAATAGAGAGATAGAGAGATAGATAGATAGATAGATAAATAGAGAGATAGATAGATAGATAGGTAGATAGGTAGATAGATAAATAGATAGATAGATAGATAGATAGATAAATAGATAGACAGATAGACGGGTGAATGGATAGTTGGATAACTGGATAAATGGATAAATGGAAAAACGGATAGACAGATAGATATAAAAGTTGTGTAGTGCATGGCTATTAGTCATATTTTTCGTCTCACTTTTCTCTGTTTAACCAAGCAAGCGCTATGGTGTTCCTAACTGCAAACCATGCTGAGGGCTGAGGCGTGAAGTGAACTTCGCTCTAAGGAAACGAAACTGAGATTCTACGCCGAGAATCGATAGCTCACTTTGCTCGCATTTCGTTCGAGGGAAACTGAACTTTTGCATTCACTGATGGAGTTCATATAGCTGAAGTGTAAATGGGACAAAAAATGTAGAATGGGACTTTTTTTGGCTCCTCATATGTCATTCATTTCATTTCAACGAAGTGATTACCCAGGCTTCGTCCAAAAGCAGCTAAAACATTGAGTAAATTTTTAGCATCTATCTGTGTGAGCAGCTGTAGTTGAATGAACTTGCTGCCAAGATAAGATGTCATATATCTAGCTATTCCGTGATTGGTCTCAAAGTCTTGTTTTATTGTTTGATGTTTTAGTATGTTTGAAGTCATTTTAATCTTAAATAAAGGTTTCATTTTCCACTGCCCATTGAATTTGTATCCATTTTGGCCATGCGTGTGTTTTTAGTTTGGGCCCTACAAGCGATTAAGATTGACATTTCAATTCTAAAAAGTGGAACAGATCTTTTCGCCACGAAAAGTTAATGCAGAGGTCAGCCGTTTTTTTCTTATTTTGTTTCGCCACTGGGTGCAAGTGTATTGTGTGACCAGCACATTTTTTTGTTTCTGGGTACATATCAAAGTCAGGGCCACATTCTCATTTTCGTTTTCTTTAGGATTTGAACCCAGACCTTTGAAACAGAACAGCCAGTGTTCTGTCAACAGTGTTCCAATTATTATTTCTTTCTAAAAAAATGAAGAAAATTTTGTAACAACCTCAACCCCGCATAATAAATGTTCATTAGATGAACGACAAAAGTTAGGAAATTAGCTCAGAACTCATTGTGTAGTTTTCTAACACACCACAGAGCGTGCGCATCGCCCTCGCACACGTCTTCGGTGCATGCATAAATTATAAATAAACAATGAGCTATGACAATCAACACCTGCAACACCTCCACTAGAATTTAAAAGACTGAAGAGCCGAAAGTAATACCTCCCTCCCTTTCCCCCCACCACCTTTCACTCTGTCACCATTTTTTAAAGGGACAATTGTTGTACGACGAAAAAAAAAGGAAAGTCTATTTAATGGAGCAAGTAGTCCATACACTCTATTGCCCCTGGGGGGGGGGGAGTAAGTACAAACAAACAAACAATAATCTTGTCATTGGAACTTTGTAATTATTTTATAGTCGTCGGGAACGAGAGAGAGAGAGAGAGAGAGGAAGAGAATGAGAGAGAGGGGGAAAGAATGAGAGAATGAGAGAGAGAGATCGGACCACACACATTGTGTAAAAACGCCATAGAAATTCCATTTGATCTGATAACAATCTGAGTACCGGTGTAAATGTCTTTTTTTCTCCTCATTTTCTTACGCTATTGACCACTCGGACTGCCGACTATCACCCCCCCCCCCCTTTACTTTCTCCTCACAACCCCCAATCACCCATCACCCACTCCCTCCCCAGTGACTAACATGTGTTTGATAAACTTGTGGAATGTCAGTGGGCAAAGAATTAGAATAGAAAAATAGAATCGTAAAAGAAGAAGAAAAGAGCTGGTCACGGGGAGGGGGGGGGGCTCCTGGTGTGACTGCGGTACGGCCTGGAGTGGAGGAGAGAGGATGGAGGAGTGATTGACGAAGGCTGGGGGGGGGGGGGGGAGGAAGACCCTGGTCCACAATTCAGGAACGAACAGATACGCAAAAAATACACACACACGACACCGACCACCTTTACATTGCTTAATTGCATTGGTGTACCAACAATAATTAGTATTACTAGGAACACGTGACTACTCTATGTGACAAGATGGCGGTGATTAAACTCTCCTAAATATCAGAACGGAGGAAGTACAATGATGTATAAAAACAGCATAGACATTCAAGACTGTATAAAGACAGCAAAGACATTCAAGACTGTATAAAGACAGCAAAGACATTCAAGACTGTATAAAGACAGCAAAGACATTCAAGACTGTATAAAGACAGCAAAGACATTCAAGACTGTATAAAGACAGCAAAGACATTCAAGACTGTATAAAGACAGCAAAGACATTCAAGACTGTATAAAGACAGCAAAGTCATTCAAGACTGTCAATGAATAAAGTATCCGGTCGGACCAATTAATCCAGCGTTCACCAGTTTCTGTGGCCATGGCATAGTAGGAGATTGTGTGACCAGCACACTGCGCAGGCGCCATTACTTTACCTAAACTAAAGTCAGGTACCAATCAGAGCTGGATAGACTCAGGGACACCCTCCAGACCCAAGAACAAATCCTAGCCTTCACCAGGATTCGAACCCGGGACCTTCGGTACACCAGCTGTCCACCGAGGCCCCCCCCCCCAGCTATAGTTAAGTAAATTTGGAAATAAATAAAAGATAATAAAATATTTTGTTATTTTAGTATTTTTGAACAATTTATCAATGTCTGCTCTGACTCATAACCTCTGGCTGATGTGGTAGCATCTCAAAGCTGACTTGTTAGATGTTCGGTGTTCGGTATCGACATTTAGTGAATTTCATTCTTGAATATAATTGCTCACAGCAATATGTGCTGCCAAAAAGTGAGATAATTTTCCTGGCATGTTGCTCGAAATTTCGATGCTTTCAACATACATAGATTTTGTTAAAAGTTACCAAGTCATTGCTATCATATGCTCTTCTCAAGTCCATATCAGACTGCAAGTCTATCAGCTCCATTTGACAGCTCTCAGGACTGTCTTCTGGTACAAGAACAAATGGTTGAGAAAACAGCTTAAAATCCTTTGCACATTTTCTGAAATCATCAAATCTGTAAATTTTAAATTCAGTACATAACTTGTCAACATTTTCAGCATATTTTGTGCCATCAAAATCTGCTAGTTCTGCTTTTCTGAGAGCCAGAGAAGGAAAATGAGTGAGTGTTATTCTATTCAACTGGGTTTTAAAAAGTTGTAATTATTTCACAAATGAAGAAATGTGTACATACATCTTGTTCACCTTGTAGTTTCACATTTAAATCTAACAGATGCTGTGTGATGTCAGTTAGATAAGCAAGGTCATTTAACCAGTCATCATTGCTTAAATAGACAACATCTTGTTGATTATTTATCATGAACTGTTCAATTTCCTTTTTTAAGTTCCGAAATCTTTTTAAAGTTTCAGCTTTACTAAGCCAACGAACTGCAGTAAGATATAGAATATCAAGGTAATCAGAGTTCAGTTATTCTAAAAAGGACTTAAATTGCCGATGGTTCAGTCCACGAGCGCGAATGTAATTCACACACTGAACCACATCTTTCATGACATCAGTGAAACCAAGTACCTTTGTGCACAAGTTTTCCGGGTCTATAATGTAGTGATTGACCACAAGCCCTTTCTGTACCAAAAACTTCTTGGTTAATCCTATGGTTCTCTCTGTCATTGTGATTGCTCCATCAGTACTCAATCAACACAGTTTGGAAGGGTCAAGTTCAAATTTCTCCATCAGCCTCAAAACTTGTTCATTAATGTCATGGCCAGTTGTTGTTGAAGACATACTGGCCATGTCTAAAAATGCTTTAATGACTTCAAAATTGTCAGTAACTTATTTTCATTTGGTATGGTCAATTCAAAAACTTTAAAACTGTTTTCACGATTATGAACAAAATTGAGATTCGTGAGCAAAATAATAAAAACAAACACTATTAGCTGGAGCCACACCAACTGGTTTGGCGGGCCGGGTTGTGGCTCGCGGGTCGCCTGTTGCACACCCTAGATACTAGACAACGAAAGTCCGTCATCAATTTATAACTCTGTACATATTTGATCCCTTAGCATTCGCCATCAAATAACCCTTAAATTGTGGACTTTTTCCTGGGATCTCTACAGTAGGCCTACAATGAAGAAGAAATGAATGTTCACGTTACATCGACAATATTTCTATTTGATGTACTGTAATGCTATAATTAAATTATGGGATACGCAACACTTTGCTTTGTAACGTTAAAGAGTTATGTCTACAGAAAACAAATTCGAAGAGACTTTGATCATTCAAGTCAAATTTGTCTTGATATATGAACCAAACGCTGTACCATTGACAATAATAGGGCTACTATTTTTCCCCCGATATTCTATCCACCCCAAAGCGCAAGTTATGTAAAGCACGCTGATTAACCAAGCTACAGTACAATATTCGAACCACTCAATTTCATGCTAACAAGGCAGCACTCTACCGAAGAGCCATCGCAAGTGTCTGGTCAGAACTGGTTTAAAAACAAAATGGAAGGCACTTACCTGGCCGGGCGACCAGTCACCCTGCTGGGACTCCAGTGTGTCGGGTCAACTGAGGATTGCGTCACTCCAAAGTGTATATCCACAGAGAGAAATGTTGCACGCTGCTAAACGCTAAATCTATTGTCATACTAAGCGTCCATAGTTTGTACTTTATTACTATTGTTGACTCCTGTAAAAAAAAAAAGTAAAGAAATAAATATTTGGTCTGAAATAGTTTAATAAAGTAGTAATATTAAAATGTAATTTATTTCCATTCTTACCCGGACAACGCCGGGCAAATGAGCTAGTTAGTCTATATATCAGTAATCCGTGTCTATTGAAAGAAGAAATAAAATTGACGCACTTAAGTAAATGACTACATTAGGAGACAGAGGTTCCTTCAGTCAAGTATGATCAATGTGTTAACGTGAGAGATAAGGAAAATCTATATACTATATAGTACAAGAATTTGAGTAAAATTTAGGAACTGTCTATATGAAGGGTTAATGTAATAATTATAAAAGAAATAAATATTTCGTTATTTTAAGGTCCAAGTTGTATTGGTGAACGTGTAGGAACTGTCTATATGAAGGGTTAATGTAATAATTATAAAAGAAATAAATATTTCGTTATTTTAATGTCCAAGTTGTATTGGTGAACGTATAAGCAATATGTAGAAAGCTCTTTCAATTATAATGTATTGGAAACCAATTTTTCATTTTTTATAAACAATTGATAAAAGCTCTGCATATTGTCCACATATTCTTGGAAACCGCATTGTTAAAAAATGTCAATTTTACTTTTTTATCACAATGCGAAATTTACAGAACAGGAGTTCCTAGAATATGAGTCTTTTCTCCTATAATATGACTTTTTTCTCCTATAATATGACTTTTGTATCCTATAATAAGACCTTTTTTCTCCTAGAATTTGATATTTTTCTCCTAGAATATGATATTTTTTCTCCTAAGTCTTAGAATATGATTATTATTTTTCTGCTAGTATATGAGTATTTTCTCTTTGAGTACGAGTCTTCTCATTCTATTTCATTTTGTTCTATTAAAGGAAACATTTATATCCATTTAAATTTTCCTCGTTCCAAAGTGGCATTCGCGCATGGAATGGGTCGCCTGAACTAGTCAGGAAAAAACAACAACGTAACTTCTTGTAATAGATTTATCAACCTGCAAGAATAGACTCAAACTACACACACAACAATGTACATTTCATTATACACAGGCAGCGTCAACATAATTATTATGTACATTTCATTATACACAGGCAGCGTCAACATAATTATTATGCACTTCACAAAAATTACAATATCATTATTGTTTGTCGGGACAAAAATATTAGCAACTGACTAATTACTATTTAAAAAAATCATAGGAATAACTAGCTATAATCTACATAGGCCTACTCACAGACCCTTTAATTTGATCTTATATAAACGAAACAAAAACAACTAGTAGAAAAAAACTAAAAAGACTGTTTACAAAAACTAAAACAAGTCTATAAATGAAAAGAAGACAAGAAACTGTTTTATCCAATCAGATCTCATATTTCTTTTCCTTTTTTTTATTTAAACAACGTTTTCACAGAATGATAAAAAAAATTTTGATCATTGATTTATTTATATTTAGGTCTTCCTCAAAAAGTAAATAAATGGCTTCCACAAAAAGGATTTGAAAGCAATAAAAGGATTTGGGACGCGTGGCGTAGCGAAACCTGGCATTCAGCATCCTTATCCAATATGCCTGGAAGGATGTGATAATGAATTCAACTTGTGTAAAGAAAACACTATCTGACACTGGAGTTTTACAATATCAAGGAATACGCCAACCTACATCATTGTCACCATAACTATTGTTTTACAATGTCTTTTCTCCTGTTGTTTCTTTAATTTATTTTTGTATCAGTTATCTTTCTTCAACTTTTAATATAAAAGAAAAGCTTATTTTCTATAGCCCAGTAGATGGCGACACCTACAGAGATCTAGATGCCGATATAAGAAATCTAAAAGAAATATAGATCTACAGTTAAGTAAAATTTCACTAAATATTATTATATTAATCCAATGCTATCGTTTTGTTAAGATATTTCACACAAGTCGTTTGTTTTTATATTTTTAAAACGTATACATGTTTTGTTTTGTTTTTCAATTAAGGGTATTGACTTGTTGTACTACTCTTTCGTAGGCGCCCTACTAGACATTTAGCCATGTGATGTGGTTTATACTTTGTCATGTGGTTCATACTGTGTGATGTGGTTCATACTTTGTCATGTGGTTCATACTGCGTGAGGTGGTTCATACTTTGTCATGTGGTTCATACTGTGTGATGTGGTTCATACTTTGTCATGTGGCTCATACTGCGTGATGTGGTTCATACTTTGTCAGGTTCAGCCCTAACTTATGATGCTGCCATTGTGAGGAAGAAGAGTAAACAGTTTGCACACGACTGGTCAGTCTTATAATGATGAGTCGGTGAGCCCATTTTTTTCACTTAATCTAAACACCAAAAGGCTCTAATCAATGATTAATACAATTTTAGTCTGATACGTATTACTATCATAAAAAAACATCAAGAGAAAAACAACAACGCCTTGTTACAATATACATAACCGATGAGCCAACCATAGGAAATCTATTAACCAATAAGAAACACATGATTTTAAATTAAGGGAAATATGCAAGTCAGGTGTGCTCAATAAGGATTTTAAAATGCGCAACAAGCAGTAGCACAAAAAATAAACACAGTTTAAAAACTGATTATTGGGGTAGGGGTCAGGGATGTGGCTGAAAATGTATTAAATATTTTGTCAGTGGAAACAGGTCTATATGTCATCTCAATATGATAGCAGAAAGTGGATCAAGTTCTGAAGATCTTGCTGCAAACCATAAACATACAGACGAAAGCAAAGTTGGCGTCAAGGATTTAAAAAGAAAGCAAGAAAATACAAGTATAGTTATCAGTGTAATGTACAAGTATAGTTATCAGTGCAATGTACAAGCATAGTTATCAGTGCAATGTACAAGTATAGTTATCAGTGCAATGTACAAGCATAGTTATCAGTGCAATGTACAAGTATAGTTATCAGTGCAATTTACAAGTATAGTTATCAGTGCAATGTACAAGTATAGTTATCAGTGCAATGTACAAGTATAGTTATCAGTGCAATGTACAAGTATAGTTATCAGTGCAATGTACAAGTATAGTTATCAGTGCAATGTACAAATATAGTTATCAGTGCAATGTACAAGTATAGTTATCAGTGCAATGTACAAGTATAGTTATCAGTGCAATGTACAAGTATAGTTATCAGTGCAATGTACAAGTATAGTTATCAGTGCAATGTACAAGTATAGTTATCAGTGCAATGTACACGTATAGTTATCAGTGCAATGTACAAGTATAGTTATCCGTGCAATGTACAAGTATAGTTATCAGTGCAATGTACACGTATAGTTATCAGTGCAATGTACAAGTATAGTTATCCGTGCAATGTACAAGTATAGTTATCAGTGCAATGTACAAGTATAGTTATCAGTGCAATGTACAAGTATAGTTATCAGTGCAATGTACAAGTATAGTTATCAGTGCAATGTACAAGTATAGTTATCAGTGCAATGTACAAGTATAGTTATCAGTGCAATGTACAAGTATAGTTATCAGTGCAATGTACAAGTATAGTTATCAGTGCAATGTACAAGTATAGTTATCAGTGCAATGTACAAGTATAGTTATCAGTGCAATGTACAAGTATAGTTATCAGTGCAATGTACAAGTATAGTTATCCGTGCAATGTACAAGTATAGTTATCAGTGCAATGTACAAGTATAGTTATCAGTGCAATATTTTCAATATTTAGATACATAGCTAAGGGAGTTAACATTGTATAAATTAAATTCCAACTTACCTGCATAAATTTACATTTTTATTTTTTTAAGTTTAATGTTTATTGATTTCATCACATTTTTTTTTGTGAAATTAAAAACATTGAATTTAATTTGGATGAAAAAGAAATGTAATATTTGCAAAGACTTTCGATTGGCTGTCGTATAGCTTGATGACCTTGACATTAATCCCACGCCTTATAGCGCCGCATTAAAATCTGAATTCGGATAGAAAATTTTTTTCTATTTAAAAAAACACAACAATTTTTTTAAAGCCTTTCACTGACCACGCATGTATAATGGTCAACATATTTAGACCATTTGACCGACTTATCATATTGAGCTATGTTGGAAAGTCATCCCTGGCATGTCAGCTGCTACCTACCACGATCCCATCCCCACCAACCCCCATCAGCAACGGTCACCACACACGCGACAGCATCGTGTGGCTTGTTGTTGTTTCCCCCTCCCCATACCTCCTTCTCACACCTACGTGCAGTTGAAGCCGTGAAGTGTCCAGTGTCAACAATTGGGCGGTCATCTGGGCCCTTTGTTTTAACAGTCTTCCCGCTCCTCCCTGCACCCTCCCCACGCCACAGTTTGTTTAGGCATCATGGCATGTCAATAATGACGGCATTTGAACATACCAGGCCCGAGCAGTGACAGGCAACTGACATACTACCGTATGCAGGCATAGATAGATAGTGGAGGTGCAGTGGTGGATTCGAACCCTTTGGACATATTCAAACATTTTTGTTCTTAAAAGTATACCATCCAGGCCATGTTCGTCCCTGAGGCAGTTTTCGTGGCTAACACTTACCAAAGGGATTGTGTGGCCAGCACAATGCCCCAGCCGCCCGAATATCCATCAGAGCTGAGCAGACTCAGTGACATCCTGTAGATCCAGACTAAAGTCATAGCGATGCCTTCAGATAGGATCGCAGAGAGGAATATAATAATTTTCTGGATCAAGGCTAACATTGGTCTTGTTTAAAGATTGGACCTAACGTTTTTTTTTATGCATTGTTTTATTCTTTCTCCCCCCCCCCACCTCCTTCTCTTTAAACTTCGTGGGGCCCCAGAACAATGTATCGGTTGCATCCACTATATATTTACTGGTTTAGATCGCCAAGTGGATTCACGACAAGTCCATTGAACCCTTTCTTTGCTGGCTACTTATATGCTACAACTTCAATGTTACGACTTTTATATGTTACAGACTATCCTCTATGTACGAGATCATTGCGCCCTGAGCTTATGCCCCGGTTTGAACCTAGTCAAACATTTTTATACATTTTCAAACTACTATTAAAGCTATTGGTTTTGTAGTTCAGGCAAACCTTCAGAACACGTAACGCCACCAGGGAAGAAATAGATTTTATTAAGGCTTTATGACTTGTATAACTACTCAGAAATAACTGATTGATTAATTCGTGCACTAAGGAAGTTTGACATAATTATTTGACCGTCGACACGACAATAGACAATAGACAATAGACAGTCCCTTAGACCGATAGGCTTTGCTCTTTCTTTTTGAAATGCTAAATTATTGTCTTAACTCATTCTGTGCCGGCGGGTTTACCGCGTTTGTGCCAGACCATTTTTAGGACGCTAGAATTTTTTTAGGGTGCCCTTATTTATTCATAAATTTCTAATAGTATTTGTTTAGCAAGATACCTGTATTTCATATTAAATTAAAGGAAATTAAACAGGGAATAATAATAAGTAGAAGTTAAAACAATATTAGAATAATATTTACATCTTTATTAGTAATTTTTTTAGATCAAATTTTTGGTTTAAAAAAAAAGGAGCAAAAAAATCGATCTTAACATATTTTTAAATAGTATGCGTAGCAGATATCATGTTCGGCTTAAAACAACTAAAAGTCTATCTATTCCAGATCAGAATGCATTTTGAATTTTGAAAATATCCCATATAGTTACTGAGTTATACGCATTTTTGTAATGTTAGAATCAGCCGGCAAACGCCGATCCTATAGATTTCTATATAGTTTACATACGCCGAGGTCTAACCACGAACGTCGGTTTTTTTATTTAGTAAATAAACTGACAGTCCTCAAAACCAGATTTAAATGATTTAAAGTTATTATCTGATAAATAGAAATTAATAATTAGCAATAAAAGTTATTTTAATAGCAAATTTGACAAGTTCCAAGGCCTAGAAACATTTCAAGTAGGCGTGGCTATACTTTGTTTACAAGAGTTTACAGAGAAATCGATTAAAAATCGTCATTATTATTTAAAAACCGAAAGTAAACCAAGCAGTAAACCAAGCAGTAAAAAAGCAGAAACAGTTGTCATTCGTTTGATAAAAAAAAAAGTTTAATTAATAGGCTAAAGTAGCGAAATAATATATGAAAACCAAATCCACGATATAACGTGGATTGGCACAGAATGAGTTAAGGCACGTTTTTATTACTTTATTATCTATTTAGTTCTAGCGATCTATCTCTCTATAAATCTCTCTTTTTCGATCAATATATCTATCTCTCTATCTATCTATCTTTCTATATACCATTTTATCTAGTCCTCTTTCTATCTCTCCATCTCTCTATTTCACAAAGAGTACAAGGGCGCCAGATTTATAGCTCGTCCCCCGGGGCAAAATATCATAGCTACTCCTGTGTATTAAACTTTCTATCTTTCTATCAATCTATCTTTCTATCAATCTATCTTTCTATCAATCTATCTTTCTATCAATCTATCTTTCCATCAATCTATCTTTCTATCAATCTATCTTTCCATCAATCTATCTTTCTATCAATCTATCTTTCCATCAATCTATCTTTCTATCAATCTATCTTTCCATCAATCTATCTTTCTATCAATCTATCTTTCCATCAATCTATCTTTCCATCAATCTATCTTTCTATCAATCTATCTTTCCATCAATCTATCTTTCTATCAATCTATCTTTCTATCAATCTATCTTTCCATCAATCTATCTTTCCATCAATCTATCTTTCCATCAATCTATCTTTCTATCAATCTATCTTTCCATCAATCTATCTTTCTATCAATCTATCTTTCCATCAATCTATCTTTCTATCAATCTATCTTTCCATTAATCTATCTTTCCATCAATCTATCTTTCCATCAATCTATCTTTCTATCAATCTATCTTTCCATCAATCTATCTTTCTATCAATCTATCTTTCCATTAATCTATCTTTCCATCAATCTATCTTTCCATCAATCTATCTTTCTATCAATCTATCTTTCCATTAATCTATCTTTCCATCAATCTATCTTTCCATCAATCTATCTTTCTATCAATCTATCTTTCCATCAATCTATCTTTCCATCAATCTATCTTTCTATCAATCTATCTTTCCATCAATCTATCTTTCTATCAATCTATCTTTCTATCAATTTTCTATTTCTTTTTCTATTTATTTCTCTGTTTGTTTAGGGACAAATGAAACTCCCCCCCCCCCCCCTCCCAAAGTTAAAATAATGAACTTGGTTCATTTCTAACCTCAAACTAAAGAATTTTGTTAAATATGTTTTTTCTTAACAGATGGTGTGGGTGGAGCATTGAACTAATGGCGGGCTAAAGACTTCGGACATCTTAGTATTTTTTTGTGTTGGTAATCCTAAAGCAGAGGTCGAGGACATAGAAAGCCATTGGCTTTACTGTAATTGTGTATGCTCCCCTTTTCAGCGGCGCCATGTTATTTTAACGCCGCGGAGCACTCCAATTTTCTTTTTTTCTCTCTCCGATAAACGGGACCCGGGGTGGGGGGAGGAGGGGAGTGAGCGGGCGCCTGCACTCTCTAAAAAAGCTCATCTTTAGATGATTCTAGTGGCGGATGCGCGTGACAGCACCTAGGCACGAGCGCCGCATACTTCCTCCGGTCACGCCCCTGCCTGCTATGACAGCCATTGTAACGGGAAGGGCCTTGCTCGCCACCAATAACTCACTCGGGGCGCCAGGTTTCAAGTCGGGTGACAAACGAGAAACTGGGTGTGTGTGTGCGACGGTGGGTGGGGGGTGCTCAAGACGTCGCTCAGAAGTTTGAACCAATGATAATAAGATGATTAAAGTAATAGTTTTGATCAACTTCCGGGTTAGTTCAACACTTCAGGGCCACGGGCCAAATTACAAGGAGAAGACAATAGAGAAACGTGCTGGAAATCTGTTAGCTATAGTGCGATAAAAACATCTTCAAGCAAACTGCAACCCGCCTTAGAACATCGCAGTGGCTTTTAGTACAAGTTTAGCACAAGTTTATAGTACAAGTTTAGTACACGTTAAGTACAAGTTTAGTACAAATTTAGTACAAGTTTAGTACAAGTTTAGTACAAGTTTAGTACACGTTAAGTACAAGTCTAGTACAAATTTAGTACAAGTTTAGTACAAGTTTAGTACACGTTAAGTACAAGTCTAGTACAAATTTAGTACAAGTTTAGTACAAGTTTAGTACACGTTAAGTACAAGTCTAGTACAAATTTAGTACAAGTTTAGTACAAGTTTAGTACACGTTAATTACAAGCCTAGTACAAATTTAGTACAGGTTTAGTACAAGTTTAGTACACGTTAAGTACAAGTCTAGTACAAATTTAGTACAAGCTTAGTACAAGTTTAGTACACGTTAAGTTCAAGTCTAGTACAAATTTAGTACAAGTTTAGTACAAGTTTAGTACACGTTAAGTACAAGTTTAGTACAAGTTTAGTACAAGTTTAGCACAAGTTTATAGTACAAGTTTAGTACACGTTAAGTACAAGTTTAGTACAAATTTAGTACAAGTTTAGTACAAGTTTAGTACACGTTAAGTACAAGTTTAGTACAAATTTAGTACAAGTTTAGTACAAGTTTAGTACACATTTAGTACACGTATAGTATAAATTTAGTACAAGTTTAGTACACGTTAAGTACAAGTTTAGTACAAATTTAGTACAAGTTTAGTACAAGTTTAGTACACTTTTAGTACACGTATAGTACAAATTTAGTAAAAGTTTAGTACACATTAAGTACAAGTTTAGTACAAGTTTAGTACAAGTTTAGTACAAGTTTAGTACAAGTTTAGTACAAGTTTAGTACACGTTTAGTACAAGTTTAGTACAAGTTTAGTACAAGTTTAGTACAAATTTAGTACAAATTTAGTACAAGTTTAGTATAAGTTTAGTACACGTTTAGTACACGTATAGTGCAAATTTAGTACAAGTTTAGTACACGTTAAGTACAAGTTTAGTACAAATTTAGTACAAAAATAGTACACGCTTAGTACAAGTTTAGTACAAGTTTAGTACACTTTTAGTAGCCTACAAGTTTCGTACAAGTTTAGTACAAGTTTAGTACAAATTTAGTACAAGTTTAGTACACGTTTAGTACACGATTAGTAAAAGTTTAGTACAAGTTTAGTACAAATTTAGTACAAATTTAGTACATGTTTAGTACAAGTTTATTACAAATTTAGTACAAGTTTAGTACAAGTTTAGTACAAGTTTAGTACAAATTTAGTACAAGTTTAGTACAAGTTTAGTACACGTTTAGTAAAAGTTTAGTACAAGTTTAGTACAAATTTAGTACAAGTTTAGTACACGAGTCTATCCGACTTTTCATATTTTAGCCTTTATTACTAAATCTATGTAGATCTAATAAGCTCCCGAAACCTGGTTCAGATTAAGTCCATTCTTTCAATCGTGAAATATTCCAAACCTTACAATAGGGTTTTACATATTTGATAACTGTGAAGGTTTTGTGTAAAGAATCAAGACTTAGATTTACCTAAATGTGGAAATCTCTTTATTAGATTTGAAAGATTCTTTTAAAACCTTTTTTTTTTTCATTCTATATGTCTGCATTTAAAATTGTATTACAAAGTAAACCAACATAACGTTCTCATACGCCATATGTTTGAGGAAGCGGAATACAGTGAACACTCGTTAATCGCTGTAGATAGGTTCCGAGACCGGCCGCGATAGCTGAAAATCTGCGAAGTAGGGACATCATATTTACAGTATTTATTAACCCGTATTCGGACTTGTAAAACCCTATCTTTACGTACTGTTAACAAATCACTCTTTACAGTCATGTACATATAGTACACAGGCACAAATGTTTAGCAATAAAACAGTAGGTGTAAAAAAAAATAAAAAAAATAATTGTTACGGTACTGTAACATTGTACAGTATTTACTCCCTTTCTTTTAACTCGTACTGTCTGTCTGTCTGTCTGCTTGGTTGTTAGCAAAACTTTGCATCGATATTTCGACCACTTCCCGTCGTCCAATCGAGCTGAAACTTGGGCAACAGACTTGTCCCGACTAACAATGCATTCTATCAAATTTTCAGCATCATAGCGTTTGGAATAGTCACAAATTCATTCGACCAATTTGCGAATCGAGGAAAATATTTTACGTCAAACATGGCTGCCTCTACCGGAAGAGACGAAAGTAAATAAACTTTTCAGCTATGTTAGTTTTTACGAAATAAATAGAATGAAAACGAATGTAGAAGAAACAAAGCGAGTTATCTTTTTATGTTGTTTTTTTTTGCGGGCCAAAGCTTTTTTTTTTAAAAAAAGGATGCGCAAAATTTTAGTGTGGAAATTAGTAAGGTATGATATCACTTAGATCCATATTTATTTTAATCTATCAAATATAAATTAAATATAAACTTAGTTTACAAAGAAAGGGAGTATTGTAAAAACTTAGTTTTTATGGGTTAGTTTATTTACTCACCACGAAAGAAGTTGTAAGTTACAGTAAAACCCTCCCCCTACGTACTATTAACAAAATATATAAATAACGAAATATTTTGGGTCTTCATATATCGCGACTATTTTTGAAATTTCCGGAAAATCCGCAATATATTTTCTCATATAGTAAAATGAGAAAAATTCGCGAAATCGTGTTGCGTGTGTCTTGATAAATTTATTTGACATGCAATCCATGTATCTATATATAGACAGGTATTATAAATTATAAGATCTAGGTAGGCCTACTCAAAGCCAAATAAAGACTTCATGCAAACTATTCAACCTGTCACAAGTTAGTTATTTTAAACCGTACATCTTTTAAACGGTTTTATGTTTGTGTAAGAAGGAAAACCTCAACATAAGATAATTATTGCTCAGTGGCCTTTACCTTTCTTTAAAACTAATGTCACCTCACATTTAGAGCCGGGTAGACTAAAGGACACTTGATAATAAACTTCAACAGCCAGAACCAGCTCTAGGGTTTTGGACGCCGTAGTCGAAAGCAACTTCTGCGCCCTCAATAAAGTTAAAGGGCCTTCGGCGGAGAAAAACTGAGTATTGTTAGGGCATACTTTCCTATTTTCTAGGACAACTTAAATAAAATATCCTTCGCCTTTCATGACCTAGTAATTCGTCCGCCTATGCTAGTAGCGTGCAGAAGTACTAAACTTTAATTAAGTTTATATTTTTTAATTCCCAAATTAAAAAAAAATCCTTAATTATGCGCCCCCCCCCCCCAAAAAAAAATTTAAAAAAATTTTTTTTTGCGCCCTACGCGACTGCCTAGGTTGTCTATATCGTCTAGCCGGCCCTGACAACACATTATCGTTAAACCTGGATTCGCTACACCACCTTGTCCCTCTGTCTATTACATACGAGTTTACATTCTATTCTGTCCATTATATAACGATATACATGCATATTTTATTTTAAATGTGTTCTCTGTTGTTTTTTTTAAAGTTTCCATTAAAAAAATTGAGCCATCCAATCAAAAACGATTTAGCTATTTTGTGCCGCTAACGTGACGTCATTTCCTTAACTTGCACACTTTAAGACATGGGTTAAAAAAAAACAACAACAGCGAGCAAGCCATGAAACTAATTAATTGACAGCTACAGCCGTAGATGTGGGGCTGTGAACTCGTGCACTTAATCAAACTAATTAATTAGACTCACCTTCGCACACCTTTCCCTTCAAATCACTGCCTATAATCGGATCAGTGTTGACGCTAAGTCCGAACCACACATTCAACTTGCACAAATCGACATCCTCAGAAGCTCGGTCAACGACATTTAAAAAAGATTTTTTTCTAAAATAAATAGAACATTTGAAAAAAAAGAAAAGTTTTGTTCCGCTAATTAGAAGTATCAAGAAAATTATTTTTTTTTTGTTCAATAAATTTCTCCTTGTGTTGAAATCAATGAGTTTTTTTTTAAACCCACTTTCTTGTTCATGCAGACGAGGAATTTCCCGAACACTGGCTCCACATAAGCAGTTTATGACGTTAACTGTAAGATGATAATAAAGAAGGAGAAAGCTATATAAAAAAAAAAGTGAGAAAAACTCAGGAGGCAGGAGAAGTTTTTCTTCTTCTTGTTTTAATGCCTGGAAAAAGTGAGCATAGGTAGCCTACTCACGATGAAGACTTTGTATGGTCGATTGGGGGGGGGGGGGGGGATGGGTCCTTTGCACAGAAACAGGTGATTGTGAGGTCTGGGGAGTGGGGGGGGGGGTGAAAAGGAAGGTGCGGCTGCTCAGGTAGCTTTGTGTCGCACGTGTATGGTGTAGAGAGAAGATTGGGAGGGAAGGATAGCTGGAAAGAGGGGGAGGGGGGTTTGGCAGTACCATCAGAATGTCCTCCCCTTTTGTCGGTGTGACACGCCTTCTTTTTGTTCTTTTTTTTCTTGCCATAACCAGATCTAGCGCATTGTTCTATGTTGTGTCGCTTTGTTCTATGTTGTGTCGCTTTGTTCTATGTTGTGTCGCTTTGTTCTATGTTGTATCGCTTTGTTCTATGTTGTATCGCTTTGTTCTATGTTGTGTCGCTTTGTCCTATGATGTGTCGCTTTGTTCTATGTTGTGTCGCTTTGTCCTATGATGTGTCGCTTTGTTCTATGTTGTGTCGCTTTGTTCTATGTTGTGTTGTCCTTATTGATCTAAAGCATAGGTTCTCAACCTTTTTCGGCTCACCGCCCCCCCCCCCTAACTTTCTTTTAGCTCCCACTACCCCCCTCCCTTCCGCCCATATAGTTTCCGCAATTTTTTTTAGGGGAACTAGACTTTTTGTGTGATTAATTATCTTTAAAAAAAACTGAAAAGGAAACATATTGTAAGAATTAATAGATAAAAAAATGGCTTAAACAAAAGGTTTAAATAAATCAATATTAATGCGAATCGTTTGCCTGGTGTGTTGCTAGCAATTTGTCTATTTTTGTTGCACTTTTGGTTGCAAAAGTCTTAGGTCTAATAATCAGTAATATTTGTTATATTACAAAGCAGAACTTGTTCGGCAGCACTATTGAACTATTTAGTTAAAGGGAGATAATTAGCCCGTTTTATTTGAGCTAATATTTCTGTGGTTTTTTTCTTTTATAAAATATAAATGGCTTACAATTTATAACTTTGAAATGATCAAACTGTAAAAAGTATTTGAAAACTATATAAATATTATATGACTAGTGAATGTATATTTTCAAGATTACAATAACTACCCAGTTTATATGATTACTACTTATCTATACCGCTTAACAATAGCGTTATACTCATTACGCTAACTTAAAACATATTAAAGACATCTCGGTTATACTGAGATCAAAATAAAATTAATATTAGCAGATGTTAGGGCGACAGTGATCGGGCAACAGGGTTGACAGTCCGGCAAACCAACCACAGGACCAGCGGGCCGCACACTATATTTGCCAAATACTGACCCCTACTTCATCGAAAAGTCATTGCGATTCCTATTTCTTATTAATATAATAATATGTAGGCATACTGTTGCGGGATATCAGATATTTAGCATCACTTGCGTTTACATCACATTTCATCCAAAAACTAATCGATTAAAATAGCTGAGGTGTTAAAATATATCAGGTACGTTTGTACCGCCCACTTGCCCTTCACCGCCCCCCCCCCAATCGCCCCCGGGAATGTCAGCGCCCCCTAAAGCTTCTCACCGCTCCGCGGGGGGCGATATCGCCCCCGTTGAGAACATATGATCTTAAGTGAACGCAATGCAAAGGGAAATGATTGTATCGAATCCTAACTGTCGATGTAGCACTGCTTTTATTCTTTCGTATACAGATCAGCCCCCCCCCCCCCACACACCCAATCATTTTCTTTGGTGGGCCAGTTACATTATGATATCAATGATGTGGTCCACAACATTACACTCAATAAAGAATCATATTTGTGTGTCCAGCTCTCTAACCTCAACCGTGGATAATAAATACCCGTCTTATTTGTATTTTTTTTTAACAATGACTTTTGTGGCCCACTTTAGAGACTGTGTGGTGGGCCTTGCTCGTTTACTTCGGCCCTAGGTTCGGCCCCGTGTGTGTGTGATTGTAGCCCCTTTTATTGTCACGAACCAGTTCAGCGCCGGTTTTTGTTCCCTTCTGGTCTTATGTGGAAACCAGCAGACTACCGGTTTTGTTAATAATGAACCAGCTTATCGGGTGCCGCCCTGAAACTCAATTATTGTCTCGATATGTTTAGTATTAAATATCAATTCACTAGGCAATATTTGTTTGTTGGTTTTTATGCCACTGACCAATGAATTCAAATCAGAAATCAATTTTATTTCAAGGAAAAACGGCGGCCAATGTTGGAGAATTGTGTCGGGGGGGGGGGGGGGGAATCAATAATTGCGACATTCAAATCTATCAACGAAACTGAACAGAAAAAGATTTGGTCACAATATTAACGAAGCTGGCCACTGAAGTCTAAGTGGGTCAACGATCCTGTCTCTGCCGACATTAACTCATTAGTTCTCTCTCTGACAAACTGCCGGGGAATTCAAGGGGAAGCAACTAACGTGCCCATCAATGGAAGTAATAAGTAAAAAAAAAAAAAAACAACTTTTCAGTCTGATCTGTTCATGAAATTGGGGAATAAATTGTTCGCTGAGAGAGAAATAAAGAACAGCAAATGGGCAGGCAGGTCATGAAAAGAAATCAATAGGTACGAGAGCTGCTACCTGTGATGTCTGTAAGTCAATCCGATTGGACTGTTCCAGTGAAGTAAGCCGATTTTGGAGAACCTTACCCTCCCCCTCTCCATCATTTCCTCATTACACATTTTCCTCACTCCTTTTTCCCTCTCTTTCTTCAACATTGTCAGGTGGAGTAGTAGAATTGGCTGAATGTTGAGGTGTGGTATGTGTGTGTGGGGGAATTACATGTGAATATGTAGTGTCTCCAGAACAAATGTGTGCTGTGATGCTCATAATGTAGACTGCAGATCTGCCTACTTAAAATCTGAAAACAAAATTCGGTCCAGTAACTTATCTTCATTTAACACTAAACAAACTGCAAGACAAGACATAAACTACGGATACGTTTAGGACGCAATAATCTTCTGCATTGAAGGCGCGTCTGTAACATAGAGGATAATTTACCTATAGATCTACACGACATTGAAAATTAATGGCAAAAAGGATATCTCAAGGAACAATCAAACTTTCTGTCTTCAAGCGCGCATTCTTTTAATATGTGAGGTTATTGGCAACCATAGTTCTTATTCCCCCCCCCCTCGAACCAAACGTTGATCACATTACGATTGATTTGTAAAAAAACAAAGGCAGGTCTGTCATAGGCCAACTGTCAGGATGTAACATAGACATTATGAGCTAGAGGAATCACCGAATCATAGATCGCCTCAGCTCTACGTTTGGCATTCACGACATCGCCCTCTCCTGGTTCACGAGCTATCTTCAGATTCGCTTCCAGACCGACATGACCAAGTCCTTATCATCCCAGCTCGATCATGTCTGCTACGGTGTGCCACAGAGGTCTGTCCTCGACCCAGTTCTTTTCACGCTTTACACCCAACCCCTCTCCTTTGTCATCGAACGCAACGACCCAGCTCTCTAACAGTGCTAAGCCCAAAGACTTCGATGGGCTCCTTTCTTCCGATCTCCAACAGGCCGACGCAACAGTACCTTTCTCCCCGACTGTCAAAAACCTTGGCGTCTATCTCGACTCCACGCTGTCCATGCAGCCCCACATCTCCTTCCTCACCAAAATCTGCTTTTTCCATCTGCGTGGCATTGCCGCCATTCGTCGCTATCTGACCAAGGAAGCTTGTGTTAAGCTTGTCATCTCTCTCCTTTTTTCCTGCTTGGATTACTACAATTCGCTCTTGGCTGGCCTCTCGACCTCCTCCCTTCAGGGCCTCCAACGTGTTCAGAACTGTGCTTCCCGACTGGTCATTAAGAAGAAGAATTCGACGCATACTACTCCTCTGCTCCGATCTCTGCACTGGCTACACATTAACCACCGGATCTCCTACAAGCTGGCGTCTCTATGTTACAAGTGCCTGAATGACTCTGCCCCCAACTATCTTCGCTCCTGTCTCGAGCTCTATACCCAATCCCATCCACTCCGCTCGGCTTCTGATACACTAACTCTTCAGATCCCTCGTGTGAAACTGGTGTCCGCTGGCGAACGGGCATTCTCATACGTGGGCCCGTCCGCATGGAATGCCCTCCCACTACAACTTCGACAGTGCCCTAGCCTTGATACTTTCAGAAGCCAGCTGAAGACCTACCTATTCAATTAACAGTTTATTATTTTACGATTTTATTATTTCTCATTTATACATTTTTGTTTTTTATTCGTCGTCTGTACTATGTCTGTAACTGTTGACAGCGCATAGAACTGTTTCCAACGGGATATTATGCATTTGTTGCAATTAAAAATGTCCAAAAGATAAACTCCTTAAGGTTAAACGGACAAACAATTAATGCAGGAAATGTATATAACTGTATAACTGTTTAACGTAAATTAATTTTATACATCTAATAATTAAATATTGTAATGAATGTACCATAATGCTGGATTTACATAAAGAAATAATACTTATTCAGTAACATTTATTACTATATTACAAAACATAACTTGTTGGGCATCACTATTTAATCAAATTTAGACACTTTATTTTAATTAAAGGGAGATAATTAGCCCGTTTTATTTACGCTAATATTTTTAATATTCGTTTTTTTTTTATTTTATAAAAGACTAAATGGTCTAAAACCTATAACTTTATAATGACCAAATTCTTAAAAGTAGTTGAAAATAATATAAATATTAGGCCTATATGGCTAAAAAATTATATGCAAATTTTTTAAACATTACATTAACTAACCAGTTTGTATGATTACAATGTATCAATTCCGCTTAACGTTATGTACATTAATCATCACCTATTGAAAGCTATAACTAATCCGTATCCGTTTCAAATGAATATATCTAGATCTAAATGCCTACACAATTTCTCTTGTTACTGTGTCTGGTTTGGCCTTTTTTTTCTCCATCCTCCGATGTAGCCAATTTCAAGCTGAAATAGGATTAAAGACATTCAGAGGAAATCTTACAAAATGGAGAGAAGAGTTACCTTTTGTTTTCTTTCCGTAAGCAATATTTTTGTTTTTAAGTATACAGCTAAGTAGAGACTAGACTTAAATTCTAATGTCTAGAATTATCTCTTTGTTGGTATTCCCAATCTCTAATCGCATCATTTTGTGTAGGAAGGATGTCTTTTAACAAACAAATGCCATAGATTGTTATTTCTCTGATATTCTTTCTCTTCATTTTCTTCATTTAATTTTTGTCATAAGTGAAATAGTTTGGCTTCTTAGAGTTGGACAGAATGGCTTTAAGTGAAATAGATTGGCTTCATAAAGTAGAATGAAATGGCTTGAGAAGGCCACATTGCTGAACGGGAAACTAACAGATCGCACGTGGTTTCTGAAGGCGGTAGGCCAATATATTCATTTTGAAATTTACTTAGGAACTAACACTCTGCATTTGTTCAGCGGTTAATGGTTTGCAAGTATGCACTATTAGAACAACAATATATCGGTCATTTAATAAAGTAGCTGGAGCAGGGTGGCAGCGCGTTTGACTGGCGTAGGCTAACGAAGATCCTGGGTTTGAAACCTGGTGGCGGCTAGGATTTTTTCTCTGGACTCGAGGGTGTCCCTTAGTCTACCCAGCCATGAAGGGTACCTAACATTAGTTCGGGTAAAGTAAAGGCGACTGGGTGTTGTTCTGGCCACACATCCCCTAATGCCATGGTCACAGAAACTGGTGAAAACTGCTTCACCGGCCCTATGATCAATTTGGTCCGACGGATTCTTTTTTACAACTTGTATTATTATATTGACCGAATGCCTAATTTGAATTTTTTTACAACTTGTATTATTATATTGGCCGAATGCCTAATTTGAATTTTTTTACAACTTGTATTATTATATTGGCCGAATGCCTAATTTGAATTTTTTTACAACTTGTATTATTATATTGGCCGAATGCCTAATTTGAATTTTTTTACAACTTGTATTATTATATTGGCCGAATGCCTAATTTGATTTTTTTACAACTTGTATTATTATATTGGCCGAATGCCTAATTTGAATTGCTTTCCTGTCCTGATTTCCAGTCATAGATATAAAGAGTTTTGTATTACAATGACTTGAAAACATAAAAAGCCGACAAACACAATAACACGGGGAAGATTTCAACGTGATGTATTGTGGGTATTTTATGTATTTCAGATCTTTTGTTAAGAATGCCAAATGAAATATTTTTAATTTAAAAAAAAATCCTTGGGAAAGCTATGTAGAAGTGGATGTTTGTTCTGTCAACACCGGAGGTCAGAACTTGATTTCCACGACTTTGGGGATCTATTTATTCTACACCACTGGGTCTATTTAGTTTTAGATAGGATGCGTTGTTATTTAAATCTATAATAGGCATACAGTTTGCAGAGTTTGTGAAAAGTTAATTTGTCAATAAATTAAAGAAAAGTCTTTTATTTTTCATTTCTCCCAAAACATTTAAATTTGCAAGTTTGTTTTCAAAATGACAATAATATGGGTGTTATAAATCTGTCCCAGCACCGGTTACTTCTATGACTTTTTTTAAATATCCGGTAAAGATACAAACAGAAATGCAAGTCCACTAATGAGCAAAATTCAAGTTTAAAAAATAAATAGTTCTTCTTTACGTTGACGCTATGCCTGTCATCGATACAAGAACTTGACTAAATGTGCCGGATTACCTGGCACTAAAGACAGGTGGCTCATTTTTGGTTAGGGAGTCGGTGAGGAGGTAGGCCATCGAGGCATGACATGTCGCAATCATTAGCGCCGCGTCAGTAAGCTGCACTCTAGATGCAGATTTAGAGGAAAGGGACAGTCGTGGCCAATGGTATGGGGGGGGGGGGCAGTGGCGCCCCCCTCGTGGACATCACTAGGTCACGCTCAGTGTGAGTTATGAAGCTAATACAAAAAGAAATCACCACGCGCATGTCCACGCGCCTGTGTACATCTACTACGGCTGCACGCTGATGAAAGCCAGAAAGTCACTCTTTTAATACCTGTGTGTGATTTGTGGTGTGACACGCAAGGCCACGTGCAAGAGTCGCGTGCCTGGACCGGTGTGTCAGAAAAGACGACCGAATTGAGCCTCCCTGAGCTGGGAGTGTATTGGTGACCCCTGACCCCCCGACAAGGCCAATTAATGGCCCTATCTATTTCACTGCACACTATAATAATACTGTAAAACCTGCCAGTTAAGAAAATATATGACCCATAGTTGTCCAGTTGATTCTAAATTAGCTTGAGAGGTTAGTAAAATAGTCTTAGCGCTTTTATTACTAGAAACTAATAGTAATATATTATTAGAATATAATGTTTTTAAAGGGGATCTATCAGGCACAAAATTAAAACATTAATTTGACTTACAATTTGAGCCAGGGAAATGAGGTTCACTATGTCATAAAATACATTTTCCGACGCTATAAGACACTTGTCCATGTGTCCATGATACAATAATACATACATTACATACACTACTAGACGTACTAAAATTATGTTATGTGTGTATACATGTAGACTAATAATAGTTTTTTTTATTGTATTTGGCATTGTCTCGCTAGTTCACGGGTTGTTTATTTGCATTTTATTTTGGTGTAGAGATTAATTGCGTAGTTTTTTAGTATGTCGATGGGTACCTGACCTTAGTTGGGGTAAAGCAACTATGCTGTGCATAGTGCCGTGGCCACAGAAACTTTGAACGCTGCTTCATCGACCCTATGGATCAATTGAATCAGATGTGGACCAGGATTCTATACAGACAGCAGAAGACCCGGAGTTGTAATTAAGTTAGATAATGAAAAATACAATTTCTACAATGAAATATATTATACAACTTAAGTTAGATAATGAAAAATACAATTTATACAATGAAATATATTATACTTCTGGATAAAAATTAGATTTAAACAAAAACACATACTTCTAACTCATATGTGCACTAAAAAATAAACGACCATCGTTTAAAAAAACAAAAGCCACAGAAATAAGTCAACAATTCTAGTAGAAATGTTTTATTTGTGTTATAAAACATGTACAAGCTTTTCAATAACAAACAAGCAATGGCTTCTTAAAGATATCTAAACAGTAGACAATAGTTTAGCTGTAACAAAAGGAGACCGTACATTTGGCAGAACATATTTTAGAACAGGGCGCAACAACGCCCATGATTAAAATAAAATTTCAGGGGGTCTGTGAGGGAATTCGTTTTTTTTATCAATATTGTTATACAGTAGGAAAATAAATGAGCCTCACCCCCTCCTCTAACCAATTGAAGAGGTAACAAATGCATCAATATAGTACTTTGATTTACTGAGCAGGCTATTAGAAATATAATGATCTGAACACATGTAGAAATACACATATAATATATACATGTATCATCTCATACTAATAATTTTTTTTTCATAGGAAACCAAAAATTGGAAAGGCTAATATTAGCTAAAGCATTAAATTTAGTGGTCAGTTTTTAAGATCATCGGCCATACTGCACCAGTAGGAGTGGGGAGATTAATTTCAATGAGTATCATAAGCGTAGCCACGGAGGAGGGGAGGTGAAGGCGAGGATGACCCCCCCACCCCCATAACTCTCAGACCACTTTTTTATGTTAAAATTTTTCTTCTTAATTTTGTCTTTTTTTCCTATGGAGAAAACATAGGTTAGATTAAATAAATCTAATTTGTACGTTTTAAATATTTAAACTTAGATACAATATTGGGTACCCAATGGAGAAAACATAGGTTAGATTTAATAAATCTAATTTGTAGGTTTTAATTATTTATACTTAGATACAATATTGGGTCCCCAATGGAGAAAACATAGGTTAGATTTAATAAATCTAATTTGTAGGTTTTAATTATTTAAACTTAGATACAATATTGGGTCCCCAATGGAGAAAACATAGGTTAGATTTAATAAATCTAATTTGTAGGTTTTAATTATTTATACTTAGATACAATATTGGGTCCCCAATGGAGAAAACATAGGTTAGATTTAATAAATCTAATTTGTAGGTTTTAATTATTTAAACTTAGATACAATATTGGGTCCCCAATGGAGAAAACATAGGTTAGATTTAATTTGTAGGTTTCAATTATTTATACTTAGCTACAATATTGGGTTTTAATTATTTATACTTAGATACAATATTGGGTTTTAATTATTTATACTTAGATACAATATTGGGTCCCCAATGGTATTCGGTGATCTAAATGTAGGCTAAAGTCCGCTCGGACTCTCGACCAGGGTTCAAATCCTGGTTAACAACAGGGCCTGGTTGTGGGTGTGTACCCTGATGGAGACATGACTGTGCAAGAGTTCCCGTGTCTGGGTTGGTGAAATGAGATCCCCACTTAGCATAGAGTGTAACGGTGACCTCTGTATGTCGTGGCCATGGAAACATGTAAACGCTGCTTCGTTTGTCCCGTGAAATTCTTGAGTTTCTCATAAAGTTACCAATGCAACAAGTAAAGTACCATTTGGACCAAATTGATCATAGGGCCGGTGAAGCAGCGTTCACTAAATAATTTCTGTGGCCCGGGCATACTAGAGAATTACTGCACTGCCAAGAGGCTTCCGAGATGCGGTGGGGAGGAAGTCGTGTTGCTAACAGCCCGTCTCAACCACGCTCTGCCACCGCGTTAATAATGCAGGGAAATTCAGCAGGTGGGCAGAAGTGTAGTGCTTGTAGTGCGGAGATCGTACCCTTTACTTGGGCAGGATCTTGGTGAGCCCTCATCCTTCCACCCTCCTGGACTTCCGTTTTTTTTTTTATGAGACATAGATCGGTGAAATCTAGTGTTGTGTTTGGTGTGCTGTTGTACAGGGTAACAGGGTGTAGTGCCGTGTGTGATGTCATGTTGTGTTTGGTGTGCTGCCGTGTGTGATGTGTTGCCTTGTGTGGTGTGGTGCCTTGTGTGGTGCCTTATGTGGTGTGGTGGAGGGTGTGAATTGTTTTACCCAAGAACCACAGCTCAGCCAATATATTCACTAACACAAGAACTAAAGTCATGAATCTTTGTTTTAATAGTTTACATTGAACTTGACACGTTTTTTTGTGAATAAATTAAACAATTATCTTCCATGTAAAAAAAAAAATTTCAAATAAAAAAACATTTTAACTCCAAGTACTACATTGGAATAAAAGTAAAATACGTAATTATATATTTATATATGTATAGGCATACTATATGTATAATTTTTGCTCAATATAAAATAGCGTGTTAAGCAATATAAATAGGGTGAATTAATGGCTTTGAGAGATAGCATATGTTTCACGATTGGTTTATATATATATTTATAACTATAGGTACATGATAGTCCCTCAAGAGTATTGTATGGTAGCTCATGTTATACATTTATAGCACCTCTATTATATTTATATGAAATTTAGAATATACGATATTTTATCTATATTATGTATGGCATTGCATTCTATGATACTTATATTACTTGTAAATATCTACATTATATAACCATATATATAGGCCTATATAACTATATCTTTTTAGAAAATATTGTGCTTTTATTGTGTGTATATATATATATATATATCTCCAACTGGTCTATATCCTATATATGACCCTTCTCTATCCAATTTATACCCGATATTTACCATATGTTTAACCTATCTATAGAAATAGAATACCTGTCTATAGCTAATCAATACAAATCTATGCCATTACACAGACAATGAGTATTTCTGTCGGTCTGGAGAGAACTTTTTAGTTCACAGGCGGGGGAAGGAGGAGGAGAGATTTAAGCATGGTGGTAGTGGCAGCAGATAACAACATGAAATACCCACACAAAGCACATGGTGGTAGTGGCAGCAGATAACAACATGGAATACCCACACAGTGCACGTGGTTTTCCTAGTTGTATAACTCTTAGCCAACTTAAATTACTACTAGTGGTAGATGAAAGTATTTGACGCCCCCCCCCCCCTTCACCGCACACACCACTCAGGAATTGTGCTTATTACAATTGAAATCAACATTACAGAAATGTACACTGTGGAAAATGTTCAGGTTAGCTTCCAGTCAAGAAATGTTATGATGCCACTCAACACACCCTCAGATCTTGCAGAACAGGTATCCATACCTCAGGTAGATGACAGTGGGGTGGAGGAGATGAAATCAAGGACATAGAGACAGAGCTATTCACCCCCCCCCCACCTACCCCTCTTATAGAGAAACAGTTTTGGGGACATCTGGGAAGTGGTGGGGGAGCTCAAGGGGGCTTTATGTTTCTTTTCTTGGTAAATCTACATCTCTTGGGGAGTATGTAGAGTCGAAGTTTAATTAGGTATATACCCTGCAAGCTTATCATCTAAATTAAAGGAAAATTCTTTTGTCTGAATAGAGCACAATAGAAATATAGAGACCACTCAATCTATACAACACTGCACTCTATGGACACAGACTATAGATAGAAATATTGATATATATAAAGTGTATATAAAGTATCTCAGTGTAATATGCTGTAATGGTATTACATATTAACAAGCGGACTAATACTCTGTGCAAGTGAATCACATAGAGAAAGTATTTCCTAGCACATAAAATAGACTCTCAATAGAACTTCAATTATGCACTATGTCAGGGGTCGGCAACCTTTTGATAATAGAGTGACAAGGTAGGATTTCTAATTCATTCAGCGTGCCAACAGCCTAAAAGTCTAAAAGTCATCCTGTTCTAGCAATCAATGTTTTGTAGAAGAGATACGAATTTTTGCTCTTTGGGGTGTTCCGCATGCCATTTAAAATCTCTATGGGTGCCAAGGCAAGGCTAGCACACAAGGCTGGGACGCATTTGTAGGTTGCAGACTCTTACACTAGGAGATGAAAAGCGGTGAAACGAGGTCTGATTCTATTCAGGCTTATCTGACGATGTTATTGTTTTGTTTTTTTACATTCTTCTTTCATGCTTTCCAATCTATAGAAACACTGCAGATCAACAAATAAAAAATGTTTGTGTTTATACCCCCAACCCTCCCATTTTTCAGACCAAAAAAAGAATTAATTTCAAAAGGTAAACATCTGCATAAAGAATTTGTTAGTACATGAGAAATCTGGAATATCTGAACTGGAATACATTGTTATCTTGTTACTGGACATTTTCTTGGTGTTTTTAAATATATATATATTTACTATAAACAAACAAACATGAAAAGCAATAGAGAGAATATCTATATATAGAAACATGTTTACAAAAATACATAGTTTTAAGGTGGGCAAGCGCTATGCATGACTTATTCCACTAAACATGATTTATACCGTTAAACACAACTTAAACTGTTAAACATGACTTATACAGCAAAACATGATTTTTACTATTACTATTTTTCAGGATGGGCTGAACTTTTGTATAACAAACATTGATCTCTATATATTTAGAAAAAAAACTGTTGAAAAAGGTATTTTAAAAAAAATGCAAATATGACTTATACCACTAAACATGACATATACCTATATCCAGTGCTTTTTTGGTAAAAACATAGGTGCCGGTACTCAGTGATGGATTGCCTAACTTTAAAAGCAGTTTCGAATTTTATATTCTAATTCTTATTGCGCGCAATTTTAAAATAATTCAATTTTAACAAATTAACAATATAATAAATTAATAATAAACGTTAAAATACAAGAAAAGTAATAATTTTTTCCCCACATTGAAAAAGGTGCCGGTACGCCGTACCGGTGCGTACCGTCACAAAAAAAGCACTGCCTATATCATTGAATGTACAAATTATACTTAATGTGTCCACAGAAAGCTCAAAGATTTCAATGACATTTCTCTTGACATTTTATGTGACATTTCTATGGCACAACCACTCCACTATCAGAAATATTTGTTTTCCCAAAAGGACTACAAAAAAAAAACCAAACAAAAAAATAGCTATCTTTAGTCACAAGCCTTAATCTCAGATAAAATGTGATCACAAAGTTGTGTATAGATTATGAACCATAATGCCGTCCACTATAAGACACGGTTGTACACAAATATTGCTTACAACCAGAACCAGAAAATGAAAGAAAAACTATTTACATGGACTAGTCAGAGTGAGTTCTGGTCTTCAATGGAGCATGACATGAAATCAAGCGACATGAAATCAAGCGACATGAAATCAAGCGACATGAAATCAAGCGACATGAAATCCAGGCATTACTCAACAGAGTGCTTCTGGGCACATTTATGATAAGGAGGGGAGCGCAAGCCTAAAAGCGAGCGGGAGGGATAATTGTTAATAATTTAAAAACTCTCATTTATAGAATGTTCAAACTGATCAAGTAATTTCTAGGGGGCCGAAAAATAAACTTTATAAAAAAGAAAACAATCATAAAGAATCTTTATAATCAATAATTTTAAAAAATAATTTTTCCAAACTTTCAGTAAAATTTATCCCACAAACACAAATAGTTTCCATATTGAAAATAATGAAAAATATGTTTATGGTACATTGACATTAAAATACTTCCTATAATCCTTAGAGTTTAAAAACAGCTTGTGTGCACTATAGAAATAAATAGATAAATAAATAATTCACAAAGTCATCCAAATATAAACTATAAACTAAATTTATATCAAACCAAACAAAAAAAACACACACAAAAACTCATGCAAAGAAAATAAGTCAAATATTTTTAAAAACAAAATCCTTCATATAACATTTCAGTCATGAATAAATAGAAAGGCTCATTAAAACAATTTTCTCACAAACAAACCTTGAAATTGGAAAGAGAGAAAAAAAAGCCACACTAAAACTTCAAGTTACAAAGTGAAAGAAATGAACAAGTTTTGAGGATTCCAGACCAGTAAGCTGAAACTTCAGATAATATGTTTAACAAGAGAGATCCCTGCAATTCCCAACTTATGGCCTGTTGTAAACATTGGTGGTGCTGTTTGTGGTGACTAAGGGGCAAGGCAGCCGGTCACTGGACTATACAGGCATTCTCCTTGTCCTTCAGGGTCAGCTTCCCAGATGAAATCTCTCTGTCCAGGATCTCATCATCTTCAATTCTGTAAAAGTCCAGGAAGTGGAAAAAATATACATGGACAAAAAAAACATCCCACACAAATTGATATACATGGACAAATAGAACAAATTCATACACAAATTGATATACATGGACAAATAAGAACAAATTCATACACAAATTGATATACATGGACAAATAAGAACAAATTCATACACAAATTGATATACATGGACAAATAAGAACAAATTCATACACAAATTGATATACATGGACAAATAAGAACAAATTCATACACAAATTAATATACATGGACAAATAGAACAAATTCATACACAAATTGATATACATGGACAAATAAGAACAAATTCATACACAAATTGATATACATGGACAAATAAGAACAAATTCATACACAAATTGATATACATGGACAAATAGAACAAATTCATACACAAATTGATATACATGGACAAATAAGAACAAATTCATACACAAATTGATATACATGGACAAATAAGAACAAATTCATACACAAATTGATATACATGGACAAATAAGAACAAATTCATACACAAATTGATATACATGGACAAATAAGAACAAATTCATACACAAATTGATATACATGGACAAATAAGAACAAATTCATACACAAATTGATATACATGGACAAATAAGAACAAATTCATACACAAATTGATATACATGGACAAATAAGAACAAATTCATACACAAATTAATATACTTGGACAAATAGAACAAATTCATACACAAATTGATATACATGGACAAATAAGAACAAATTCATACACAAATTGATAAACATGGACAAATAAGAACAAATTCATACACAAATTGATATACATGGACAAATAGAACAAATTCATACACAAATTGATATACATGGACAAATAGAACAAATTCATACACAAATTGATATACATGGACAAATAGAACAAATTCATACACAAATTGATATACATGGACAAAAAGAACAAATTCATACAAAAATTGATATACATGGACAAATAGAACAAATTCATACACAAATTGATATACATGGACAAATAGAACAAATTCATACACAAATTGATATACATGGACAAATAGAACAAATTCATACACAAATTGATATACATGGACAAATAAGAACAAATTCATACACAAATTGATATACATGGACAAATAGAACAAATTCATACACAAATTGATATACATGGACAAATAAGAACAAATTCATACACAAATTGATATACATGGACAAATAGAACAAATTCATACACAAATTGGTATACATGGACAAATAAGAACAAATTCATACACAAATTGATATACATGGACAAATAGAACAAATTCATACACAAATTGATATACATGGACAAATAGAACAAATTCATACACAAATTGATATACATGGACAAATAAGAACAAATTCATACACAAATTGATATACCTGGACAAATAAGAACAAATTCATACACAAATTGATATACATGGACAAATAAGAACAAATTCATACACAAATTGATATACATGGACAAATAAGAACAAATTCATACACAAATTGATATACATGGACAAATAGAACAAATTCATACACAAATTGATATACATGGACAAATAAGAACAAATTCATACACAAATTGATATACATGGACAAATAAGAACAAATTCATACACAAATTGATATACATGGACAAATAAGAACAAATTCATACACAAATTGATATACATGGACAAATAAGAACAAATTCATACACAAATTAATATACATGGACAAATAGAACAAATTCATACACAAATTGATATACATGGACAAATAAGAACAAATTCATACACAAATTGATAAACATGGACAAATAAGAACAAATTCATACACAAATTGATATACATGGACAAATAGAACAAATTCATACACAAATTGATATACATGGACAAATAGAACAAATTCATACACAAATTGATATACATGGACAAATAGAACAAATTCATACACAAATTGATATACATGGACAAATAGAACAAATTCATACAAAAATTGATATACATGGACAAATAGAACAAATTCATACACAAATTGATATACATGGACAAATAGAACAAATTCATACACAAATTGATATACATGGACAAATAGAACAAATTCATACACAAATTGATATACATGGACAAATAAGAACAAATTCATACACAAATTGATATACATGGACAAATAGAACAAATTCATACACAAATTGATATACATGGACAAATAAGAACAAATTCATACACAAATTGATATACATGGACAAATAGAACAAATTCATACACAAATTGGTATACATGGACAAATAAGAACAAATTCATACACAAATTGATATACATGGCCAAATAGAACAAATTCATACACAAATTGATATACATGGACAAATAGAACAAATTCATACACAAATTGATATACATGGACAAATAAGAACAAATTCATACACAAATTGATATACATGGACAAATAAGAACAAATTCATACACAAATTGATATACATGGACAAATAAGAACAAATTCATACACAAATTGATATACATGGACAAATAAGAACAAATTCATACACAAATTGATATACATGGACAAATAGAACAAATTCATACACAAATTGATATACATGGACAAATAAGAACAAATTCATACACAAATTGATATACATGGACAAATAGAACAAATTCATACACAAATTGATATACATGGACAAATAAGAACAAATTCATACACAAATTAATATACATGGACAAATAAGAACAAATTCATACACAAATTGATATACATGGACAAATAGAACAAATTCATACACAAATTGATATACATGGACAAATAGAACAAATTCATACACTAATTGATATACATGGACAAATAAGAACAAATTCATACACAAATTGATATACATGGACAAATAAGAACAAATTCATACACAAATTGATATACATGGACAAATAAGAACAAATTCATACACAAATTGATATACATGGACAAATAGAACAAATTCATACACAAATTGATATACATGGACAAATAAGAACAAATTCATACACAAATTGATATACATGGACAAATAAGAACAAATTCATACACAAATTGATATACATGGACAAATAGAACAAATTCATACACAAATTGATATACATGGACAAATAGAACAAATTCATACACAAATTGATATACATGGACAAATAAGAACAAATTCATACACAAATTGATATACATGGACAAATAAGAACAAATTCATACACAAATTGATATACATGGACAAATAGAACAAATTCATACACAAATTGATATACATGGACAAATAAGAACAAATTCATACACAAATTGATATACATGGACAAATAGAACAAATTCATACACAAATTGATATACATGGACAAATAGAACAAATTCATACACAAATTGATATACATGGACAAATAAGAACAAATTCATACACAAATTGATATACATGGACAAATAAGAACAAATTCATACACAAATTGATATACATGGACAAATATAACAAATTCATACACAAATTGATATACATGGACAAATAAGAACAAATTCATACACAAATTGATATACATGGACAAATAAGAACAAATTCATACACAAATTGATATACATGAACAAATAGAACAAATTCATACACAAATTGATATACATGGACAAATAGAACAAATTCATACACAAATTGATATACATGGACAAATAAGAACAAATTCATACACAAATTGATATACATGGACAAATAGAACAAATTCATACACAAATTGATATACATGGACAAAAAAGAACAAATTCATACACAAATTGATATACATGGACAAATAAGAACAAATTCATACACAAATTGATATACATGGACAAATAAGAACAAATTCATACACAAATTGATATACATGGACAAATAGAACAAATTCATACACAAATTGATATACATGGACAAATAAGAACAAATTCATACACAAATTGACAATATATAAGGCAATCAAACAATATCAAGTTGTCTGCACTTAATCCTTAATTATTAGAACAACAGATTGTCAAAGCTCTTATTTATATGTGAAGAAAAATGATAGACACAGGCGGACACACGGGCGGACACACAGGCGGACACACGGGCGAGACCGACAAACTAGACAGATAGATATACAGACGTACAGACAGACTGGTAGTCAGGCAGTTCAATAAATAGATGGATAGATGGAAAAGTAGGTAGGTGAATGTTGGTGGGGGTGGGTGAATGTTGGTGGGGGTGGGTGAATGTTGGTGGGGGTGGGTGAATGTTGGTGGGGGTGGGTGAATGTTGGTGGGGGTGGGTGAATGTTGGTGGGGGTGAGTGAATGTTGGTGGGGGTGGGTGAATGTTGGTGGGGGTGGGTGAATGTTGGTGGGGGTGGGGGAATGTTGGTGGGGGTGGGTGAATGTTGGTGGGGGTGGGTGAATGTTGGTGGGGGTGGGTGAATGTTGGTGGGGGTGGGTGAATGTTGGTGGGGGTGGGGGAATGTTGGTGGGGGTGGGTGAATGTTGGTGGGGGTGGGTGAATGTTGGTGGGGGTGGGTGAATGTTGGTGGGGGTGGGTGAATGTTGGTGGGGGTGGGTGAATGTTGGTGGGGGTGGGGGAATGTTGGTGGGGGTGGGTGAATGTTGGTGGGGGTGGGTGAATGTTGGTGGGGGTGGGTGAATGTTGGTGGGGGTCGGTGGATGGGTGGAAGGACAGACAGAAAAAATATAGATATATAGATGGTAGACAGACAGATATACTGACAAGTATGTCGTTATCTATTCAAGCCCAGATCTGGCATACAGAGTCAACCTACAGAAGGACAGACACCCACCCACAAATGGTAGGCTACACCACGTCCCTAGCCATGAAAGAGTCATGAAAGCCTGAAGTCATATTTTTCAATCCTGGTTTCCAGCCCATGAGTCAGACTATCTACTCCATGACCTACCGAGTACCGTGCACATAGTACATTATAAAAAACAAAGTCTATTCGCACATGCATGCTCCTCAAATGTCAACGTTTCAAAATGAGAAATGAGAAAAGGGGCGGGTAGAGGGGCGTGGTGGTGGGATGCTGGCCAGTGAAGGTCCCAGTGTTTGAGGAGCACAGGCGGCGTGAAAAGGTAAGAAACTGGAGATGCTCCTGGGCGCTTGTGTAGGGGTGCAGCTCTCTTTAGGTTCAACAAACGTTTGGTAAACAGGCCATCCGGCCCCCTCACCTTCCCTACCCCCACCTGGCCAATGTCACCGCCACCCCCACCCCCGCCATTTAAAAGACCTATGGCTCGAAAGATCAGATCAAACTGTAAACATGAAGCCAGAATGAACAGTTCAACAAGCAACGGAAAAGAAAATTGATGACACATTGAACGCGCGGCATAGGATCTGTTTGATCAGTGTCGAATCATCTCCCTCACTCCCCCCCCCCTCCAGGGGATCACCATCCGGTTCTGCTGTGAAATAGAGTACAGAAGATACGGCATGTATAGAGAGCTGCGATGTCCTTATCAATGTCCCCCGGAACACCGTCCGTTTTGTTCTCCATTTTTCCAAAATAAATGCGGCGTCGGATAGTTTGTGTCTATTTCTCTTGCTACATTAGCACAGATAATGGATTTCAAAGCCGGGCGTAATAATTCCTTATTTCAAAAACTATAATAAGATGGACCGTTTGCTCTATTTTTAGAGCTTATGTTCTTTTATCCAATAACGCTGTCTTAAATGACTTCTACGCTCCTATGTTTGCCTAAATGTTTCCGCTGTATAGGCCTACAACTATCGAGAAGTGCACAGTACAAAAGGAAATCGGGAATTCCGAAAAGAAGTCATTCAATTCATCAAATAGCAGAATATTATAGTCTTTGCTTAAATGCGCCCGTGTTTTAACAGACAACTCATTATAACGAATTGCTCCCTTATACACTAGTAGCAGACGTTTATCTTTGATTTGTACAAGGTAATTCAACAGAATATTCTTTCCAGGAAATATATTTGAGTCCGTTCATTTTGTTTATAATTGAACAATTTGACGATAATATCAGCTGTAGGAGGCCTACTTACTACTATCGAAGCATCCATAAAGAAAATATCAATTAATAAAAGCGAATTGTTAATAAATAGAATTGGAAATGACTACAATACGCCAATAGTAGACCTCCACTTTTTTTTTTTTATAATTAAAATGTCGTCATTTTCGCTCCAGCTTATTTTGCACATTTTGTTTCTTTCACATTTGTATTATTTACAGCTTTAGTTATTAATACTACATGTAGCCTAAATATTATACCCATTTGAAAATAATTTGTGTAATAAGCTCTCTTCTCGCCCCCCCTCCCATCTCCTACCCCTGAAAGTATTATTCAAACTTTGTTGTCTCAGTGCTGACTTCATTGAATATTTCTATGTATGTATGTGTGGACAAAAACACAACAAGAAGAAGTATACTCGACAGTCATTCGTACATGCTAGTCAACAGGAAGGCTCCTGTTTTATACAGTAAACAATACTTGGGCAGCAGTATACGATGGCGAAATGATGAAGAAATGTACAGCGTATGATGTAGTAGTAGTAGAGTATCATCATACACATCACACAACAACCACAGTGAATGGAGAAACTGAGCAGAATGCTACTCACGCTCTCTCCTGTGAATCCAAGTGCTGAACCAACTCATCTCGTTTGTTTACCACCGTGACCAGCTCGTCCAGGAGAAGTCTTTCTCGACGTTTCTGGGCTTCAGTCTTCTGCCAATCTGTGGAAATAGAGTCATCACACTGGTAAGAGGAATAACTTTATATGGCAATACAAATATTGTGCAAGGAGGGTTGGATTATTAAGAACAATTGTGCACGCAAAGAAGTAGATAATTAACACAATCATGTAATTTAATTACACACAATGTAAGTAAAAATAAAAGTGGATAATTTAAAAAAATAAAATGTAAAAAGAAAAATATAAATATTTGACAGAATAATCGTGTAAGAAATAAATATACAATTGACAGAATAATTGTGTAAGGGAAAACTAGATAATTCAAAAACAATTGTGCACGTAAACTAAATAACTGACAGAATAGTTGTGTTCTTTAAAATCTATATTTGTCATAGACGAGCGATTATCAATACGACAAGTGTAAGAATCAATAATTGAAACACTAAACCCAGAAACATTAGAAGAAAGAAGGGCAAAGAGGAAAGCAGTTCATCTACAAAAGCCGTTCAATTTTAATTTAGAAATACAACACAATAAGTTTCTTATATAGCACACTCAAATAAACTTAGGGATTAAAAACAACAACATTTTTAGGTCTATTATTCCATATTCAAGAACACAGGCGTACGAGTTCTCTTTCTTCCCGCGTGACGTCAGGCCATGGAATGGAACAAGTCCACGAACAACAACAAGACTAGACTCAAACCCACGTACAACAACAAGACTAGACTCAAACCCACGAACAACAACAAGACTAGACTCAAACCCACGTACAACAACAAGACTAGACTCAAACCCACGTACAACAACAAGACTAGACTCAAACCCACGTACAACAACAAGACTAGACTCAAACCCACGAACAACAACAAGACTAGACTCAAACCCACGTACAACAACAAGACTAGACTCAAACCCACGTACAACAACAAGACTAGACTCAAACCCACGAACAACAACAAGACTAGACTCAAACCCACGAACAACAACAAGACTAGACTCAAACCCACGAACAACAACAAGACTAGACTCAAACCCACGTACAACAACAAGACTAGACTCAAACCCACGAACAACAACAAGACTAGACTCAAACCCACGAACAACAACAAGACTAGACTCAAACCCACGAACAACAACAAGACTAGACTCAAACCCACGAACAACAACAAGACTAGACTCAAACCCACGAACAACAACAAGACTAGACTCAAACCCACGAACAACAACAAGACTAGACTCAAACCCACGAACAACAACAAGACTAGACTCAAACCCACGAACAACAACAAGACTAGACTCAAACCCACGAACAACAACAAGACTAGACTCAAACCCACGTACAACAACAAGACTAGACTCAAACCCACGAACAACAACAAGACTAGACTCAAACCCACGAACAACAACAAGACTAGACTCAAACCCACGAACAACAACAAGACTAGACTCAAACCCACGAACAACAACAAGACTAGACTCAAACCCACGAACAACAACAAGACTAGACTCAAACCCACGAACAACAACAAGACTAGACTCAAACCCACGAACAACAACAAGACTAGACTCAAACCCACGAACAACAACAAGACTAGACTCAAACCCACGAACAACAACAAGACTAGACTCAAACCCACGAACAACAACAAGACTAGACTCAAACCCACGAACAACAACAAGACTAGACTCAAACCCACGAACAACAACAAGACTAGACTCAAACCCACGAACAACAACAAGACTAGACTCAAACCCACGAACAACAACAAGACTAGACTCAAACCCACGAACAACAACAAGACTAGACTCAAACCCACGAACAACAACAAGACTAGACTCAAACCACGGAAAAGGGTAGGGCGCAATATAGAAGGAAAGTCTAAAGTCGAAATCATTAAAGATGACAAAGTAAATGTTTGAAGACAGAACCAGCCACTGGATGAATCCCCCCCAACCCATTAACTCTTCAGTGTACGTGGACAATGTGAAGAAACTTTAGTTATCCTCCCTCACCACCCCCGCCAGATGTTTATGAGTAACACTGCTGAAACAACAGTAAGAACATTTCCGGGTGATGTTGAGGACATGCCATGTAACTGCTAGCATCAAAAGACAGTCACCTGGAACCTTATGTTTGGGGATGCATGTTACCACGTTACAAGGGATGGGGTGAGCTATGGATATGGAGGGGTGTGCGACCCAATACGCCCCAGACATTTTTAGATGTAGTGGACAAGAAATTACGGACGGGGCGCTGTGACAAGGAAAGTGGGGACAGGGACTGACACGAGACAGGTGGTCGGTCGGCTGGACCAGAGGCCTTGCCTTCAAACAATTATTTTTAAAGACTTATCTGCACCCTTATAAGGCGGGTCTATCGGTAACGGACACAAGTACACCAGCGTCTTCACTTTCTGCTTTGTTGTGGAAGTCAATGGTGGAGAGAGATAGGGAGAGAAAGAGAGAGAGACAGAGAGAGAGAGAGAGTGAGAGAGAGAGAGACGTTTAGTAGTAAATTACCGACTTCTAATTATCTTTGTATAATTAATTACGTACTTAAATATCAAGACAATAAAGTCAAGTGTTCCAAGTCGTAATAACTATATTCATAACATATACATATACATATATATATATACATATCTCTATATTATTTATTTACATATGAAATTTATCTTTCGAGTGCGAACAAAATCGAATGTATTATTAAATGCATTCACCAAAACCCCAAAGTTTGAAAATGAAAACCAATAAAAAAAACAGTAAATGATAGAGAATCTCTTTAAACTTCATATTCAAATTCCGGTAAATTGAGGAATAATACACAATACATTTACACAGCTGTTAGAAGTCAATGCGCATGTGAAAATAATGTAGGCTATATATGTCAGGATACTATGGCGACCGGAAGCCACACAAAAGTAATATGATGCAAATAGCCATTGTTCTCCAATCTAGTAATTAGTATTTATACTGTGATTTAGATTATATAGGCCTACCCGATATTTTATTGTAAGTGTGTACAAGACCATTCTAGGATTCATCCTCATAATAAAACATACATAACGTTTTCTGTGGGATGGTACAAGATGCTCCCAAATTAAAAAGCTATTAACAAATTAACATAAAAGAGTAAACATACTGGTTTGTAATAAAAAAAAACTAATGTCCCCCATTAGGAGAACCATGGATCCCCCAGAACCAGCCTAATCTCACACCCTACCACCCCCCTCTAATTACACTCTTTACTATTTGGAATTTTTAGATCCCTTCACACACACACACACAGAAATTTAGTTGTATCCAGAGCCGTGTGTGGAGGCACGTGGCCACGTCCTAATATGTCTAGGCCGTCGATGGACAGAAGGTCCGGGGCTTGGTATGAACAAAGAGTTGGGTGAGATCAAGTAACACGTCAGCATCACGTCAAGACTTATCAAACGATTGACTAGTTGTCCTTTCACACACACACACACCTTCCCCACTCCCACAGCCCACTACATACGCACAAAGAATATGATGGAACGTCGAGGTAAGGGGCAGACAATTCTGAAAGGAGACAGATAGGTTTAAGACTGTAAGAGGCATCTTTGTTTTTCCCTCTGACAGAACAAGACGCTATCAGTTGCCCCACGGGCTGCCTTTGATGCCCACCACACGCCCGGTTGAAATCCGAGACAGGAGAGCGCCATATGGAAACGACGACGCGCCCCTTCATCCGGCACATTTAACGGATCTGTCACTACACCAGTGCTGGCCAGCGACGGTGGCTGGCTTGGACGGGGCAGGGAGGGGTGAGGGGGATGTTAGGCTGTTGGCAGTTGACATGGGTCATGAGATTACATAATTTATCTTAAAAGAATCTGATGGCACTACTTAACAACAGAACACTCAAATCTGGAATGGCTGCTACCTCTTAAAAAAACTGCTTGTGCATGTCTATAGCTTTCTGACTGGCGCACAATGTTAATATTTCAGCTTTCACCTAAATGACGATATCGTTCTTCTATTTGGTGCACTAAGTTAAAAGCCACTGTAAATCGGATACATACAGTAGTAGAATAGTACAGGACAGGTGTGGGCTATTACTTCCCTTGTCGGCCCGGATTGTCACACTTACGGTGGTGAGCTTATTATTGACAAATGCAACTGCTCTCAATATGGTGAATAATCATAATTAATTTTCTGACACAAATGTATCTTGCTAGTTTGAAAGCTTACAATTCACCAGACTGTAAAAGTTGTAGTATATCATAAGTAACGGATAAAGAAATCATGCATCTGGAATTGCTGGAACTAAAGGGTTGTTCATAATGAATGAAACTGATGTAGTCGACTGAAGTCATTCACTAGTTTGTTGGTTAAAATCTGGCCACCAGCTGCTTGTACTGATATTTTATATGGTTTGAATGTTTGAATCTATCAGGAGAGATCTATTTTTAAATTTGTTAAATTTCATCTATACTTGAGAAAGTAGTTATATAATATATACAAGCTAAATTTCCACTCGTTGCCCGGAGAAAAAAAATTACATAATATGTAGCTCCAGATAAAAAAAAAAAAATACAACGAAAAAAATATAAAATCATTAATTATTTACTGAAAACAAAGAGGAAAGTAATATAAATCAAATATTGTAATTGGCTTTTAAAAACATCAACACATGCATTTTTTATTTTACAAAAAGTGTGGACTATCCCTGGATGAGAATCGAACACCCGTCACCCGCATGGCAGTCCTGGACGCTAACCGCTCAGCTAGGGGAGACACATGATGAAAGCGAGATAGCAAAAAAAAAGAGACATATATCTATATATTATATACAAGCTACATTGCCCGGCGTTGCCCGGGTGAAAAAAAAACAGGACTTTTTAATGTGCAGATAAAAATTGTATAAACTACAATTAAAAGAAAGATATACATCTAATATTTAAATTATTATTTTTTACCGAAGACTTTTAGGTAGTTTAAAATAAATATTGTAATCGGGTAAAAAATTTGGCAAGTATTTTTATTTCACAAAAATCTAAAATGCCCGTAGATTCACAATGTCTTTTGTTTTTAAAATTTGGAAAAAAAAAGTGTAAAAAAAAAAGGTAGGTCCTATAGTCTAACTGGAGAATCGAACCAGGGTCGCCCGCATAGCAGTCTGCTACGTTAACCCCTGAGCTATCGAAGACACATGTCCGAAAGTGAAAAATTATTAGACAGTATATTGGCCTAGGCTTAAATAGGTCAGTGACACAAACTCACGTGATTTCAAATTGACCAATGGGGATCCGTATGCAAACAAACACTCTCTTTTTATATATATACTAGTGGTTATGCCCGTCAAAATGACGGAGAAACGAATGACTACTATGTGTTTTGTTAAGAGATAAAGAAAAGAGACTATATTACAATAAAGACAATGAACGTTTCTTTTCGGTATTTAGTATTTGTTCTTAATCAATTGTTTCTGGTCGCCCTGACCCTGGCATATGCATAATAATTGTTACTGTCAAGCTTCTGGTATTAAAACGTAGCAAGCAGTTGTGTTGACTTGTCTTGTTATTAATAATAGCCTATTAAATTAACAATAATATACTATCTAAAAGAAGAAAAAAAAACACAATACCAAACAATAAAAAGGTAAATAATAAAAAAAGCATAAAAAATAATATTTCAATACCATCAAAACTAAAGTGAGAACTATTTTTTTCGGTATTTAATTTTTGTTCTTGCTTATTGTATTAGACATCTAATAAAACAGTGTTGAAAATGTTTCTTTCGGTATTTAGTTTTTGTTATTTTTAATTGTTTCTGGTCGACCTGACCCTTGCATATGCATAATAATCGTGGCCTCAAGGACTGGCGTAGTGTGTAAACCGCCGATACCTTCCCATTAAGAATACACTGGCGGGCGAACGCACGGGGCACAGCCCCCGCAGCGGGTACGAGGTTCATTACACTGCCGAGAGGCCACTGGTCTCGGTGGGGAGGAAGCAATGGACGCTGCAATCCCTTCTCAAGAACCACCCGGTGTCTAGATGCATGTACCTATAGTAGGCCTTTAGGATCTATGCTACCGGGTGACAGTGCAGCTATACTGGCGAGCCACCTCGATAATGATCCTTTGGAGAATCGCAGTGAACGATCGCTGGGCTGTGGAAACATTCCCCGTTACACGGCACGCCACGCCTTCGGCGTGTCGTTGGGTGGCTGGAGCCTGGACAGAGATTGCTCAATCCTAAGCGTAACGCCCTGGACACAAGAGCCGAAAGAGACTTTAGAGACTTTTAAATTCGATATTAAAATGTAGCAAACAGTTGTGTTGACTTGCCTTGTTATTAATAATATTAAATTAACAATAATATAAGAATAAGAAGAAGAAGAAGAATGGGCATTTCTATAGCTCTTCTATCCATGCTATTAAATTAGCATGCTCATATACTATCTAAAAGAAAAAAAATATATAAAAACAAAACAATAAAAAAGGTAAATAATTTAAACAAAATTAGAAAATAATATATCAAGGCAATAAAAACTAAATTGAGAAAGATTATTTCTGTATTTAATTTTTGTTCTTGCTTATTGTATCAATAAAACAGTACTGAGAATGTTTCTTTCGATATTTAGTTTTTATTTTATATTGTTGCTGTCAAGCTTATGGTACCCGGTATTAGAAAGTAATCATTTATAGGCCTAACTTGTTTTTTATATCATTCGTATCATTTAATTTATAGAGTGTATACAGTCGCCTATTAAAGGATATTCTCAATAGTGGCGTAAATCCATTAAATAATTAAAACCTTTGGTTACTTTTTACTTAAAAGGATAATGCAAACATCAATAATGAAACAATAAATAATTTGATAGACATTTCGTCATACGCTAGAATTTTTTTTAAAGTAAACAATTTAAACTCTCCAAGCCAAATTGCGGTGCGTAACAGCATAATTGGGGAAACCCGAAAAGACCCTCGCGTTCAACATACAAAATATCGCGTTCAACATAGTAATGAACGGAAATGGCCATTTGCTATGTACGGTTATATTTAATTTGCAGGGCTGGATCTAACATTTTGAATGTTTTAAATTAACTCATTCATGATTATAAGCCATAAAATAAATTTTTCTTTTGGAGTACGTTTCCGATTTATACATTTAACTTTTGTCCCGATTAGTCAAACGGCTTAGGTGCCTATAGCGAACAAACATATATATATATATATAAACAAACAAACAAACTCACGGTAATTATATATGTTGATATATATATATATATATATATATATATATATATATATATATATATATATATATATATATATATATATATATATATATATATATATATATATATATATATACCCGTCTTCAATTGGTTAATTTAAAGACATGTGACATGTGTCTCTTTTTTTTTGTTGCCATCTCGCTTTCTGCATGTATATATATAAATATATATATCTCTCTCTCTCTCTCTCTCTATATATATATATATATATATATATATATATATATATATATATATACATAGAGAGAGTGAGAGAGAAAGAGAGAGAGAAAGAGGATAAACCATAATGTTACATAACTATATATAGGATATAAATATACAAAGAGAAAGATACGCCAAACAATATAGCCTCGTTCTGATTGGAGGGAATGTAGAAGGGAAGAAATAAAAAAAGAAATCTTATTGGCCAGGAGAAAAATGAAAAGTGTGGATCAATTGAGTTGTCCGAAGCAAGGCAGAGGCTAGCTGGCAAGTGTTGGCTAATTGAGAAGGGAATCCTCATTGATTTTCCCATCAGACACACAACCTCTCAGGACATAAGCCTCTGATGGATGTCCAAGTCTAGGGACTATACACATTTTATCAAGATGGACACTTAGGGCTTTGATCCTGTTTTTATTTCAGATTCTCTTCATTCGGGGAGGACAGCTCCTCTTAGAGAAGGCTGTATGGATGGGAGGAAATCGGAGAAGAGAGATAGAGAGAGAGAAAGTGGAGAGAGATATGGGCACACGACTGTGGAATAGTAGCCTATTGGAAAAGGGGTGGGGAGGGGGAGAAGATAACAGAAAGATAAACAGAAAGATTAAAAAAGCAAACGAAAAGAAAATGGAGAATGAAATTTAAAAAAAAAGAACAAAGAAAGGAAAATGAGAAAGTAATTAAAAAAGGAAGAATTAACCAAATAGAGAGCAAGAAAGAAAGATCTAGATGATACAAATCAAATAACGAGCGAAATAAACAGAAAGAATGGACGAGAAAGAAAGCGAGAGATTCAAAGACAGAACAATTCAGATAGACGAGTAAAATGAGGAAACTAAATTGAAAGAAAAAGTAAGAATTCAAAATAGAAAGAAAGAGAAAAAAAGAAAGTGAACAAAAACGACAGAGAGATGTATAGACAGAAGCGAGAGAGAAAGGACAAATAGAGAAATAAACAGACGGAAAGAAAGTGAAAAAACGAGTAAGAGAAAGAAAACGTTTCAAAGTAGAGAGAGAGAGAGAGAGAGAGAGAGAGAGAGAGAGAGAGAGAGAGAGAGAGAGAGAGAGAGAGAGAGAAAGACAAATCAAGAATAGAAGTAAATGGATACAAATAACGAAAGAAAAAATAGAACAAAGAAGAGAGAGAAAGAAAATGACGGTACGAATTAAAGAACGAGACAGTCAGAAGGAAAGAATATATTCAACAACAAAAATTAAGAGAGAGAGAGAAAACACAAGAAAGAGATAGAGGAGAGAGAGAGAGAGAGAGTGAGGGGGGGATATTAACGACTCAGAACGAAAGAAAAAACGAGAACACGTTTACAAACTAGCCAACAGTTCTTGTATCACACTAATTATTCTACACCCAACAAATCCATTATGCCTGTTCATATTTCTAAAATAAAACACAAATAGCCTTGCTTCACATAATATAGTATTCAACCTTTCCTCATACAACGTGTTTGAATCAAAGTTACTTCTAATGGTCCGTAACATTAGTCAACAGGTGTACTGAATTAGAACATTTCCCTTTTTGTAATCGAATACCAAAATTAAAAAAAAAAACAAAACGTTCCGATGTCACAATGTGGATTATGTTTTGGATAATGTGGTAACTAGCGCTGGGAGCATTGTAACATTATGTAGCTTTGCAAACGGGGCTAGTGTATAAACTGACTGGAACACTAGACGTCATTTTGGCTATTCGCACTGAACAAAACTCCAAACAAAAATACAAATCTACCTGGACGACAAGGTTCAATTGATAAAGGTAATTGCGTGGATAAAAGAACAAACTATACCTGCCTTACCCATGGCTAGTTAGCCTCCAGTGACTGACAGTCCGGATCGAGGGGGTGGGGGCAATAATTAGCTGCAAGTGCGTCAATAAAAGAATAATGGGGAACCCTGCGGGGTGGAGGGGGGAGGGGGCGCGAGGTGTGCCCACCCCGCCCCAAGTGTCAGATAATCTCCCAGCTAATGGAGCATTCCTCTGCTTGACCAGCGGCTTGACCAAGGTCCACTTGAGTTGGGAGGCTGAATTTACATATTTTTTTGTTGTGACATGAAGGGGCCACAGAGAGAGAGAGAGTGAGAGAGAAATCATTGCCAACAACTCTGTGAAATGGTGTCCAAATATTTCCAGTAGTCTGTAACAGCATCAACATATCTTGATCCAGTTGAATAGACAAGGGTCATTCAGTCTGGTGGGGGTGGAGGAGACTCTGGGACGAGGAGGGCCAATCACGACCTGACCACTGCGATAGGGCCCACAGTTAGGGAGACCACAGGGGCATATTTCATAAGTCCAGATTTTCAACAGTTCCCCCCATGTTGTGATATGATGTCATGGAGTTAGGGTTTGAATGAAACCATACGATCTCCTTGATACAGTGTTGACCTGTATTCCCTTCACACAATTAAACAACATTATTGTGGCTTACCTTACCCACTTTCAAATCCAATGTATGGAACGCATAATATTTTTGTACAGTTGTTTATGTACCGGTAACAGTTTAGAAATGTTATTCATTAAATCTAATAAATTACTAGAATTCTAATTTTTTTACAAATAGTTTCCATAAAATATAATGATTTGTTTGCTCCAGTACTCTATAAAACACGAATTGGTACATTCTTATAAATTTCCCTTGTGGAGAGTATACCTAAGGCTGTAAACAAAACTAGTTCAATAAAAAAGAAAAACACTAACATGTATGGATAACCACTGGGATCTTTCCTTGATGACTAGTACATGTTTTTATAAAACAATTTTCTGTTGTTTTTGTTTTTAAAGAAAGAATATTCAAGATATTAACTTGCACACAATTAATGTGCATGCACAAGATGACAAACAAACACAGAGAGAGAGCCCTATAAGATGAAACGACTAGGTGTGTGTACAATTTCCTTAAGGTCCCAGGGGCAATAACTGAACGTCTCACCTTCAATGGCCAGCATGGCCCGGAGTTCTCTGTTCAGCAAGTCAAACCTCCTGCCTAGGTCGTCCTCCTTCTCACTGGAAACGAAGAGAAACAAGAACAAGGGTGAGCATTAGGTGTCGCCTTCAGACTCACACATACACACACACATACACACGCACACCTGGGGTTAGTGGAGGATCAGATCATTCCGCTCACAGGTGTCCAGTAGTAAACAGGGCACGACTCCTGTTCTGTCCGTGTCTCTCTCTTTGTGTGTGAAAGGTGTGTGTGTGGGTGAGGGAGGGGGCGCGATTCCCGACAGACTACCCGAATCTCTCCGCGACATTTGAACTGTAGCATTAGGGTTCAATCAACTTGTTTGATCCGCAACCGTCTTTGGGGAAAGACAAAATGATAAGGCGAGTCAAACAATAACAAAACAACCGGAAAATATGGTCACGCAAAATATGACGACATCAGTTTTTGTGTCGTAGTAATATTAGCCCTTAAAAACAACAACAACAAAAAAGAATAGGAATTCCTCGTAAAATGACCTAAGAGTAAAACCCTAGACTAATTGGCTGCATATAGCCGATACGTTCATAGATTTAGAATGGTAGACGCGGATGTTGAGTGACGATTTCTAAAGTCTCGGGTTTAAATCCAACCAAGAATGACAAAAAAAAAACAACTGTAGGAAATGAAAAGTGGCCGTGTTGTTGTATAGCAACCTATTGAAAAATAGAATGCCATGCTGCTGTATGGGGAAATGTCCCCTTCCCCTCTCGGCAACGAAAGTAGGCTAATGGTTTTTTTCGGCGTAGTTTCGGTTTCGACCGAAGCCAAACAGTTAGCTTTCGGTTCTGCAGAAACTGATATTAACTTTCGGTCATCAGCCGAATATCTATTTAAACTTTCAAAATTGAGACTGCATGTATTACTCTGTTTATTGTTCAATTAATTAAGTCTAGTTCAACTGTTGTGAATTAATCTGTGAAGTAGAAAATTGAAGTGAATAAACGGATTATTTAATCACCCCAAAGAATGTCGAAAAATGGAGAGTGGCTTTGTGGTATGTACATAGGTCACCAAATTTTTTTTCTATTGCATTTATCATTTTTGTGTTGTTTTGACTAAATTTATAAAAAAAATTATATTATAACTAGTGTTTATGCCTGTCAAAATGACGGAGAAATGAATGATTACAAGGTGTTTTGTTAAAAAAGAAAGAAAAAAACACACTATTACATTAATAACTGTACGTATATTTCGGTATTTAGTATTTCAAAGGGAGATCATTCTGAAATGGCACTCAGTTTAGAACGTTAAAATACGGTGATTATCAATAGGTCTAAGTTTATTAAAAAAAAATAATTAACGAATTAAGTAATATTGTTTATATAATAAAAATTTGTTTTGGAGACCGTTTCCAATTTATACATTTAATTCATTTAACTTTTGGCACGATCAGTCAAACGGCCTATAGAGGACAAACATGTATATATAATATAAAAAAATAAACAAACATATAAAGAAACTCACGAAAATTATATATATTGATAGTTGATCTAGTTAGATAAAAAAAAAATAATATAAAGTTTATATTGCCTTTTAGATTATTAAATATTAGAGTGTATTCAATTCTGAATAAAATGATATGTAATACGTCTAGGCTATATACAACTGTATATAACATGTTCTATGGTTTACTTAAAAAGAGTACCCATAAACTAGTCAATATTACACACAAATGTGCAGTCTTATTAAAACTTTTGTTTAGCGATTTCGGTTTATATTTCGGTTTCGGTCATAGGTGTAAAGAAATTTTGGTCGACCGCAAGTAGATTTATAACTTTCGCTATGGTTTCGTTTTCTTTCGAAAACTTAGAAATTGGGTTTCGGTCGGCCTCTAGACTACACATTTCACGTATTACTTCTATGAATTTCAAGCACAAAATCATGTACCGGTACACATTTTATGTACGAATTTTATCTACAAATTCAACGTATCTAATCGTGTACGAAAACGTGTCTTGTACGAATTTCAACTACACGTTTCAAGTTCAATAATTTTCACGCAATCATCTCATGCACAAGATTTAATGAACTCATTTCATCAAGATGTTGACTTAGTATTTTGGGGATTATTATTTTCTTGTCGGTGTGTGTACTTTTTCTTTTTCTTTTTTTTTGTAAGGAGGCCGTCTTCCTGTTTCTATGTAAAAAAAAACACACCAAAAATCCCGTTTCTGTGTATGATCAGACATGATAGAGTGCCACACCAGTACCAGGCCACAGCGTGGAACCAGCAAAGCGGATTACCCGATCCCTACTGTAAAATCTTCTTTTAGGTTTAAAGGAAGCCACGAGAGCTCTCTAAACATGCGCAGTGGGGGAGGGGGGAGGGCAATACAGAAGGGAGAAAGGGAGGGAGCTGAGTCTAAGACGAGAATATATTAGGGCAATGCACGCGCATGCGCACGTGGCACGGGTGCATAAACATGTGCAGGCTACACGGTGGCGTCTCGGGGTTCCAGAACTGTTTCTATATATTTTGTTTTAAATAAAAATATTTCTTCTAATTAGCACAATGGCCGCCAACCTGCCACACACACACACACACACACACTTGAACAGATTTCATTTTCACTCACCCAATATATAGTGTATAGGGGGGAGTTTGTCCAAACAACAATATCATAGATGAAAATCGAACTGAGTTTTAGAAGTTCGGGATCTTTAAACACAAATGTCCGATGATTGAGTCCACGAGTTGAACTATCCTCTGTGTACCGCAATGGGTTCCAACTACTTAAAGTGTCTCGGCGGAGCCATCAATTTTCCTTAAATCCCAAAAGAGCCGAAGACCTATCACCATGAGTACCCTTCAGAATGTCGGGAAGTCAAAATCTTTCTATTTACACTTTTATCAATGTATCGACACAGAAGAGGCAGTGGGACCAGGTGGCTTGGCCGTGGTCTGGGGGTAAAGTGCCGGATTTCCAGTTCAAGTTCCCGATAAATGATTCTAAATAGCTTTACCTGTTTCCTACCATCGGTCAATTAAATGGGTACAAGCATGGTTAACCAAAGAGTCATGCAACAATGTAACAAGTCACAGTGGTGCAGAGATAGCGCGTTGGGTGGTCATTCTAAGGGTCTCAGGTTCGAAACTCGGATTTAATTGTCCTAATAGCTAACACTGTCCGAAACGGTTACCATGTTTCACCGGAAAGAGAAACAATTTTATTCTATAAAACGTTACATAAAACTATTAAAAAAAAAAACCACAATAAATAATAAAAAAAACAACAACAACTTGAGAACCACCACTCATTCGTATTCTCTATTCACAGAAACTTTGAAAAGCCAGTGAGCCGTGGGTTTCAACACTGAAGGAACCACGTGTGTCAGATGAGCTTTAAGCCGAGTGTGCAGAACTGAGCAGCTTAACTAAAGTCTAGACAGAGAGAGAGGGAGAGTTAGAGAGGGAGGGAGGGTGGAGAGACACAGAGGCTATAGGTGTGTAGGCCAACCAAAAGAACTTAACTACACGAGATCTTCTTAGACTAAAGATCTTAGCCAAAGTTTAGGCCGTAGAATCGCCTTATCATACTGCTATAAAACAATGGGACAAGGCGTTTTCTTGGCGCATTCCACAACTGATACGGAAGCCCCCGACGTTTCATTCATTATAGCAGTCGGCTTGTGATCGTTCTATCAGTACATTCGAGTCTAGTCTGGAGTATTAATTAGCATGTTAGTAAAGAAGTTTTTGTGTTTTGGATTCATGGTATAACTAACAGCATATAACAATTCATATCGAATGTGTGTGAATATATAATATGTATATATATTTATATTTCCAGTTTAAAGTATTTGCGAGAACACCTCTAATTATGTTTAAATATGAACGTGTTTTTTTTTAAAGGCTTAGATGTTATAAATTATAAATAACATTTCATATCTATGATAGAAACTTAAAAGCGGTTATTTTTCTCCTCTAAATTTGAACAACGTACAATGGGAAATAGCTGTCGTTTGTTTCTTTGTAAAGTTCATCTTACTTGAAAATAAAAATAAAAAACATACACATTTCCAGATAAACTTGTGCAATTTAAATGTGTAGAATGAAGAATTCGCTAGTATACTAAACGTGTAAGTAAGTAAAGTACCCTTCGGACCAAATTGATCACAGGGCCGATGAAGCAGCGATCACCAGTTTCTGTGGCCACGGCATACTAGGGGATTGTGTGGCCAGCACAATTTTTCAATCACCTTTACTTTACCCCAACTAAAGTCAGGTACCCATCAGAGCTGGATAGACTTAGGGCAGACATGCCTACCTCCACAAATCAAAATGAGGAACACCCAAGGTAAAAATGAGGAACATGGGACCAAAATGAGGAACATAAGCGCGGAGGAAGCATTTTCGAGCCAATATATACGCTATATAATATTATTAAAAGAAAAATGGGAAAAATGATTTCACTTACAGTAATAATACTGTATATATTATATATATAATTATATTATATATATAGTATATAGAATACAATCTAAATCAATATAGAGTTAACGAAAAAAATATTGGTGGGGGGGGAATACATTTATGTAAGTTTAACTAAGGCTATAAATCTATTAAAATTAAAACAGTGGCTTTTTATGTAGCTAGGCCTAGATCTATATGATTTTAAGCTATTATTACGCAATAATTGCAATGCTGTGTTTTTTTTAATAAACCTTTCAATCTACTAAGCCTAGGCCTAGGACAGAAACTCAGAAAGTGGTTAAAGTTAAAGTCTATATTCTAAACTAAGGACAAGGCCAAGAGGCCAAGGTAATTGAACTTAAATGCTTGATATTGGTCAATTGGTAAAACTAACTAAATTCATAAGCATAGGCCTAGGACTACGTCTAAAGGTCCAAGCCACTTTACCCTAAGCAAATTTATTTAAATAGGCTTGACTAGGCCTAGCTAATTGCACTAACACTGTGTCTGTTCTAATAAATCAACAGCAGTTTTATTAACTGATTTAAAGCAGTAGGCTCGAGTAGGCCAGTAGTCAGTAGGGATAAAAAACAAATTAATTTACTTTATTTTGAATTTTTAATTTAGCGACTACTTTTATTTTTTATTAAGTAACTAGAAGTTAAAAAGTAATAAGCTTATTTTGTTTTGGCTAGCAATGATTAGTTTAGTTTTAGTTTCCCTAAAATTATTTGACATAACAAAAACGGCAAAGTAGTCGACAGTGCCGCGAAGCCCTACGCTTATGCACTCTCTACCAAAAAAAGGAAATACATTAAAAATTAAAACGGAAGTGAGAAAAAGAAAACAAAAGTTGGCAAACGCCTTTTGTTTATTTCGCTTTATTACTTTCTTAATTAAAATATCGGCATTTTCGGAGACGCCGATTTTGCGGAACAAACTGGTCTAATGCGGAATTGCGGAATAGGCTGTAATTTTTGGCCATTTTACGGAACGGTTCCGGAAAATCCGGAACGGTAGGCATGTCTGCTTAGGGACACCCTCCGATGCCGGGAACAAACTTTAGCCTTCATCAGGATTCGAGCCGAGAACGGCATTCGAATACTTGACGTGCATACAACTTTTAAATGAAGTAATAAGTAAGCTAAGCATTCATTATAAACACGTGACTATTAGATGTTTCAACCCAATTGTTTTTTTGGCTTTTTCAGTATGCATGATACGCAACTACTAACCACCTGTCATCAAGCAACCATCAGCTCGTTGTCCTAAAACATTCAATCAGAAAGATGCCACGAAGCAACCATCAAAGAGATGTCAAAAATGACTTACTGACGAGTTGTCGTAAAACAGCCACCAACTTGCTGTTTAAAATAAACCACTATACCAAGTAGCTGTTACACAACGAGCCATAAACTAGCTGCGCTAATCATCAACTACCTGTCAAAGAACTAGCTATCACATTGCAAAATGTCAACTACCTGTCACGGAACTAGATGTCACATTGCTAAATGTCAACTACCTGTCACATAAATGACAATCAACTTCTTGCCACGTAACTTATCACCAACGACCTGTCACGGAACTAGCTGTCACATAGCTAACCACCAAATAGCCGTCACACATCTAGCAGTCACGCAACTGACTACCTGTCACACATCTAGCAGTAACGCGACTAGCATACAACTAGCCATTACGCTACTAGCTGGCACACAACTAGCTATCAGCTAGCTATCACACATCTAGCTGTCACGCAACTAGCCACTGCCTACCTGTCAGACACCTAGCAGTTACGCGACTAGCTGTCAACTAGCCATTACGGATACTGGCACGCAACTAGCTATCAGCTAGCCGTCACACATCTAGCTGTCACGCAACTAACCATCAACTAGCTGTTATGAAACAGCGATCAAGCAGCCAATATGAAACACTCTATCTACGCGATGTGCAAGCATATATAGTGATACACCTATGGAATACATACGCGATAAACCCATGAAATACGAGTATAAGGATATACTTTGAACAAAATACATAGGATATAATACATGGATAGATTTGTACCTATGTGGATAAACCAATAATAAAAATCTATGGATATACAGTCAAACGTCGGTTCTTTGTTAACTTTGGTTCTCGTCGATTCTTTCATTGTCCATGTTTTCGTTGAATGCCCCTGTGTTTTTGTCGACTTTGAAACTGGTCATAGTGCCAAAAGACCATCAAGAACGTAAATGCCGTGATCCAAGGGCCTTGTGTAGACAATCATATCTCCACCTTTCTCTCCCCTCTTCACCGTCTTCCCTAGGAGCACAGTGGACTAGTTGGCAGCGCCTTCTAGCGGACTAAATGTCCTGGGTTTGAATACTGGTGACGGCTGGATTTGTTCCAGGGTCGGGGGGATGGGGTTCCTGAGTCTACCCAGCTCTGATGGGTACTTGACAGCTGGACATTGTGCTGGCCACACCATTCCTTAGTGTGTCATGGCCAACGCTGCTTCACCGGCCATATAGATCAATTCGGGATACTTTTTTTTTTACCTCACAGTCTTCCATACGCCAAGATGGAAAGGAAAGTCTTAGGAAAGCCATGTTAACTGAAGTGTTTCTTTATTTTCTTAACATTACTCATTTAGATCCATAGATCTGTATTTGTTTTTAATATGTATTCACTAAAAAGGTGTTGTTGTTTTTTTATTATTATTATTTGTTGCAAGGTCTAGAACAAATTATATTGATTTGTATTTATTCATAGAAGATAGAAGACTTATTGCCTCTGCCTTCGTCGTTTTCGGACTTCGGCAATTCTTCTCGGATGGATAATCGAGCTGAACCAAGGTATGACGGCAAATATATAAATATAGTCTACGGTTTCACTTCTAGAAGCCTACGTCATGGATACACATTATTTAATACCTGTATTGCTGCAACAGGTACATCTATAAGGATACGCGTGTCTAATGTGTATGTGGATACACATATCCAATAGCTACGTGGATAAGAATATCAACTACATGTGTTGATGGATACGAATATCAACTACATGTGTTGATGGATACGCCTGTCACACAAAAACAAAAAAAGAAAATGCTTTCTATGTAATACAATCCCGTAGGTACAAAAATAAAACATTTGTTTTAAAAGTGCATTCATGTAGCAAGTAGACTATGTTCAGTTCTGACATGAACTGCCAACTGCCAACCATACACTGGAATCCTAGAAGTCAATTTAACATGAAAATCTAGTGCAATAATTCTGTATGTGTGTTTTCAACATTTAAATTTTTTGTTTTGCTTTTTTTTTTATTTAAAGAGAAGGAAAAAATTGTAAGAAAACATTTTTGAATGTCATAACCACATGCTGGGATTTCCGTGTGTTTGTGTAAGTGTGTGTGTATGTGTGTGTAGCCTACGGTGAGATTAGGGCCACCAAGTAATCAGCCTCTCTCTCTACGGCATGACCTCGGCATCAGAAAAACCTCAGACCCTCTGGCCAACAATATTAAACTCTCGACTGGAAGGAGGAGAGAGAGAGGGGGGAGGGATTAGAGATCTTTTCTTTCAATGTATTCTTTGAGGATTTTAATCTCTCTTCTCTACCACCTTCACCCACCCCCTCTCACACACTCTCTCTTTCTATCATAATCCCCCCCCCCTTTATCTCTCTCTTACCCTCTTTCTTTTACTGTGACAAAAATGTTTTGTAAATTCAAATTACGAATTGAAATGCTACAACGTTTAACTAAGGGGCATAAACTCGTGTCCATATAATTTGGGCTCACTCTGATTATTCAAGGCAAAGAACTTTTTTTTTTTGGACCATGGGGCTAGATATGCACCAAGTTCACTAAACTTCATTGACAATTGTGACCCTGGGATCGCGTGACTGACGTCAGGTGCACATCAGAGCCGGGTAGAGGAAATAATCCACCCCCTCACCCCCCGGCGCCTTAGAGAAAATGAATTCACTAGAATTCGAACTTAAGATATTTGGAATGCCGACGAACCATCATGCTACATCTATCCCTTCCTTCCTCTCTCTCTCTTTCTTTCTCTCTTTCTCTCTCTAACTATCGATTTCTGTAATAATACTGTACACATAATCTGTAAGAGCCTGGGTGTAATCTGTAAGCGCCTGTGTGTAATCTGTAAGCGCCTGGGTGTAATCTGTAAGCGCCTGGGTGTAATCAATTTGATTTTAAAAAAGGGGGACACTACTAAGTCTTAAACAATAAAGAATTATTTTCTCAATGAGACCACGGTATCCAGTGGTATGACGTATTTATTAACAGTTTAGATCACCTGGTCATGCTAAGCCGTTATGATTGAGGTCAACTGAGGGCTTAGTGCATTCGGCCCAGACGAAGTACACACGCAGGAAGGCTTAGCTCAAAAGCCTGAATGCCACAAATAATTAGAAAGTACTTCAGTGCAGATGAACACTGTGGTTTATAAATAGTGTACACATTAAATAGCTACTGTATATGTATAGAGAACAAATTCAACTTTAGAGATACACTATAAGTCAATGGTTCTGAAAGTGTGCGCAGTGGAGCCCTGGGAAGTGGGGTCCAAGACAAGAGCGCTGGTGCATATTATGAATGCTTCTAAAATTTATTTTATTTCTTGATTCAATGTGGTACAATGCGTTTTATTTTTGGTGGCTATTACTTTGGGATGGGTGACATCATTGTAAATGAAAAATCAGGGCCCCGCGATTAGACACAAGTTTGGGAACCACTGAAAGAACCTTGAATTGAAAATTAAAACATTTTAAAAGTGTCTCTTTGAGGCAATTTTAGACATGACAGACTTTAGGGAACGTAAAGGCAGTTGGGCATTGTGTTGGTCACACAATCCAATTGAATACGTTAGGCGACCACGGAAACTCGGGGACGCTACTTCACTAGCCCATTAAGGCCATGACATATACATGTCATGTACACATTCGAATCACATTTAAAAAGAAAAAAAAAATCGCCTCATCTACATACCATCACAAGAACCCGGAAACGATTGGCGTCTGCAGACATTTATCGCAGCCTCGTTCTCAATAATGGCGGGGGAATGGGGGTGTGGGAAGGGGAGATCAATGCGCACAAGAAAATGGGCGTAGGCCAAATATGGCCACCACCGCCATTACGTGAGGGCTTCCGGAATTGTTCATAAGCAGCTGCTAGTTATCTCCTCTTTAAACAAACAACCAGGACTTCGATGTTCTACCCCAAGGGACATAATCGTTAAACAAAAACACAAGGGGCGACAAGTACATTAGTTTTTTATAATGAACATTGTAAATGTGTGACCAGAAGAAGCTGGTCATTTAATCCTCTCTCACTCCCTACCCCCCCCCCTTCATCTTTCTCTCTCTTTTACTCCCTGTTTCTTTTTTTTTTTAAATATCTTTCCTCTTTTTAAAATAAAGCACGGCAAGGGGTTGGATTTTTTTTGCAAGAAATTACTCTGAGCAAATGACTAGAGTTGCCTTTCTTACTGAAGTTGTCTTTCATACTATTCATACTAGTTGTCTTTCATACAATATTTGTCTTTATATATACATATATATACACATGAATACATGTATCACAGACAAGTCTTAATGAGACCTTTTCAATAGGTCAGTGTTTATCGTGTTCACAAACTTCCGGTTCATTTCTTTGTTTATAAAATAAAGTAGTCAAGAGTAGCGGTTCTTGGCTTTAAAAACAACTTACCTATAGATACATTATGACACAAAGCGAAAAATTCGCTTGCATCAAGCAATAAGTTTGGTGAATAAAAATAGGTGATTCTTCACGTCTGACGTTCACAATCTATCGCATTTTTGTTCAGCAGCGTCTTTTAACATTGATTAAAATGTAAGCCCCTACATCTTTTCTTACTCGCAATACAATCAGTAACGCAGCACAAAGACTTGTTTTTTTTTTTAGCAAATAAACGAATAGGACCGGAAATATTATAACACGATAAACTTTTAGGTTCACCATGCATGCATAATATTTAAGACCACGTTACATTAAACCACGTTACCAACGCATTGACTAGTGCAGGGGTCAGCAACCTTTTGATAGCGGTGTGCCAAAGTAGAATTTCTAACTCACTCGGCGTGTCAACAGCCAAATAGTCAACCTCTGCTATATTTATTATTGTTAAGAAATTTAATTAACAATAATTATTAAATGTATGTATCATGATAAAAAAGGCGCTTTACTAATAAAACCGTACAAAAGTCAACACAGATTAGTCACATATTGCGATAATAACAACAATTACGTAATATAATGCTCGTATATACGCTTAATTAAGCTGTTGTTGTTTTTATTAATTATTTTGTGTGCTTATTTAAAGAAGATAAAAAAACATTTGAATGCAATTTGTCTGTATCAATTAATGTGAGTCTTGCTTAATGCTTCAAGAGTAAGGCGACTTTCTTATGGGATTAAAAAAGTTTTATTGTATGAGAAAATCTTTTATGAGAAAAGTTGAGCAAATAGATGAAAGTAAAACAAATCCAATGTTTTTCAAACAAATGAACGGTTTAAGTATAGCTGACGACCTTTCTAAGCAGCTTTCTTCCATATTTGTTCGCAATTCGGCAAATTTTGATGTCCATAAATCGGGATGTTTTAAATTCAATTTGTTGCATTTCAGCCAGAAAACTCTGCTTTGAGTGCTTCTATGTACTTCTTAAGCTCATCTATGTGTAATGTATATAGATCTGAATGAGTTTTAATATAGGTGAAGTACTATAATGTTTTAGTAATATCATGGAAAAATATGTCCAATATCCAGTTTCAATCCAAATTCTTTCCAGTAAAAATAACAGTTCAAGAATTGTTTGATCCTGTCCTTGTAAACAAAAGTTCAACATTTAAAAGAGTCAAAATGAGTCAATGAGTCTGTCAAAAACATCAGTTTCATCAGGCATTCTTCATCATTCAATTCTGAAAAATATTCTTTCATCAAGCAACATCGTATACTGCTTCCAGACACGAAACGAATCTATTGAACACTTCACCTTGACTAAGCCAGTTAAAACTGCTGTGCAACAGAAGATCTCCATATTCACTTTCTATTTCTTGCAGTAAAGATTTGAATTGCCGGTAAATCAACGAAGAGTGGGATACTATAAAGTTGACTATTTTAACAACAGTTTCCATTACGGAGCGCAAGTCCAATAAATAGATCTTTGCACACAAACTTTCATGGTGTATTTTGCAATGGAAGGTTAACAGTAGCCTCCCAATGTGGTTTACAAGTTTACAGGAAATTTGACAAATCTTTTCTGTTTGCCAAACATCGCAGCAGCGTTTTTGTCATTTTCGGACATTTTATGGGCACTTACACTTATACCTTGATAAATCGCCGCATAATATAACATTTTGAATAATTGTAAACGTTTTCTATATAGGCATACATATATGGTGAGATTATATTAATTTGAGGGATATCCGCTTGTTAAGATGAATTTTAAATATCCAATTGGAAATATGAAATCGATCAAGGTTGTTGTTTATTTTTTATTATTCGGGGGGGGGGGGGGGGGGGGGGAGGTAATTTCGGTGGCACATTATTTTTTTTTACGTTAAATTGAAGGATATACTTTATAATAACGTTAAATTGAAGGATATACTTTGTAATAACGTTAAATTGAAGGATATACTTTATAATAACGTTAAATTGAAGGATATACTTTATAATAACGTTAAATTGAAGGATATACTTTATAATAACGTTAAATTGAAGGATATACTTTATAATAACGTTAAATTGAAGGATATACTTTATAATAACGTTAAATTGAAGGATATACTTTATAATAACGTTTAATTGAAGGATATACTTTATAATAACGTTAAATTGAAGGATATACTTTATAATAACGTTAAATTGAAGGATATACTTTATAATAACATTTTATTGGTATCACAAAAAACAATTCAGTGAATGATTTGCAGATACTAACCACCTGTATTCGATATCTTTTGGCTTGCGATATAATACAAACACAACAAACCAAATGTAGAATAGTCGACACATTCTTTTAATGTAGAATTCTTTGATGTAAGCAAAGGAGACGAAAAGACTAATTTTTATCCGCTGAAACTGAACGCTTTCGAACAGGCAAACTACAGAATTATTTATTTTGATTTATTTGAAAAATATCAGCGAGAGCTAATAAAAAAAAGGACAAAGCTCGCAGAAGCCATTAAAAAAAACAATTTTTTTTCGGGGGGGGGGGGGGGGGGGTCCTCTGCGTGCCAATGTAAAGGGCTCCGCATGCCAAGTCTGACACGCGTGTCGTAGGTTGCCGACCCCTGGGCTAGTGTATAGTGTATAAAGTACAATTAAATAACTAGAACATTTTAATTTCACTTTTGTGTATTTACAGACCGACATACAGACAGACCTACAGACAGACAGATAGTCAGATAGACAGACATATGGATAGATTGATAGAAAGGACAGATAGATGGATAGATAGATAGATAGATAGATAGATAGATAGATAGATAGATAGATAGATAGATAGATAGATAGATAGATAGACAGACAGATAGATAGATAGAAAGATAGATATGTCATTAAAAAAAACTGGATCACCGAGTATTAGTCTATTGATGGAATCAAAAATCTGTATAAAAAAAGAAAACTAAATGTGGACAGTGTGTGAAATAGAACAAAGACATTCTTGACATAACTTTATACTTGTTTGTTTTTACAATATTTTTTATATTGATATCCGTTCTTGTTGCTTTTATAGTTAATATTGTGATTTGTTGTATTATGAACCAATTCATCGCAGGTTTGTTCATTTTTTAATCATTAGCCTACATATCAGTAATCAGTATTATTGCTTTAAAGCTACCAAAAGTCATTTGAATATGTAAGATATATTTCTTTTTACTTTAACAATTGTCTTTTATTTTTTGTAGTTTTATTTTGTAATATATATATATATATATATGCATCGATGCGCGCGCGCGTGTGTGTGTGTGTTAGAAAACTGCGAACGTCTCGGATTCAATTCTCGTAAGGCCACCAACCACTAAATAGGTATCCAGAAATCTTCCCAGGTCTGAGTGTTCCGCATATCCGAAATGGGCAAATCGGCCTTGGAATGGCCACATGAGCTCATGGTAAGCCACGGCCCTCTGAAAACGGGTGAGGCCTGATTCGCCAGCCCTTCGGGACCTTCAATGTCTGCAAATCGAATTTAATTTTCAATCGTTTCAATAACCTAAAAGAAGAAGAAGACAAAGTTAACTTTAATTTGAAATAAGTACAGTTTCTAGTTTCTAAGTTTCTACTAAATTACCCAAAGTTACACCAAAAAGAGAGGAACAAAAATTCAAGCACTTCAAAAAAATATATATTCATTGATTTCCTTGTTTTTAAGAAATGGATGATAAAGATGTTATAACCAGAAGATGTTATAACCAGAAGATGTTATAACCAGAAGATGTTATAAACAGAAGATGTTATAAACAGAAGATGCTATAACTAGAAGATGTTATAACCAGAAGATGTTATAACCAGAAGATGTTATAACCAGAAGATGTTATAACCAGAAGATGTTATAACCAGAAGATGTTATAACCAGAAGATGTTATAACCAGAAGATGTTATAACCAGAAGATGTTATAACCAGAAGATGTTATAACCAGAAGATGTTATAACCAGAAGATGTTATAACCAGAAGATGTTATAACCAGAAGATGTTATAACCAGAAGATGTTATAACCAGAAGATGTTATAACCAGAAGATGTTATAGAAGATGTTATAACTAGACAGACAGTAGTACAAATTACAATATAAAGAATGAAAGAAAAAACATAAAGGTTTAAATTGGTTTGAAATTTGTCTTTACAGTTGTTGTTTTATTGGTGGATAGTATCAAATTTACATACATTAAATCAACAAATAATTTACTGTTGGTGTAGTGTTATTCTAAACCAAAATAACACATAACGGACATTGCAACAACATTTCTTTGTAAAACAACGCTATGACAACATACTCTTACAACCAAAAAGAAAGAAATGATAAAGTTCGTTGTTTTTTTGTTTTTTTGTTTCAATTTCATTTTCTTTAATCAGGAAAAAAAAAGCTAAAGTGGCAGCATCTCCCCATGAGTCGGTCAAGCATGAGGAAACCTATGAGCTGAAGGCCCCATATATCCCATTAGCTTAATGAACAAACAGTCTTTAGGGGTTGTCCGTAATGCAGTTGACACAAAGTCTTAAGGCAGCCAACTCCAAGTTCTGTTTCCAGTCTTGCTATTTTTTTTTACTCCAAGTACTGATCGTAAACAAAACACCAAGTGTGTTTGTGTGTGTGTGATGGTGGAGAAGTGAGGGTAGGGGCGTCCAATATGTTATGAAGTGGGAATCTAAAATATTTTTTTTAATTGTAATTTTCTTTTTCATTGCTAATGAGTTTTTATTTTGCATGGACATATGGCGGGAAACGAAAGGGGGCAAATACAAACAGACAGCGGGCAAAGAAAAGACAACTCCGGGGACGGATGTTCTGTACGCTCTGGTCACGTGCCCGGCACAAGCCAGTGTCGGGCGGAAGAAAAGATCACAAGAGGGGGGAGGGTCAAGTCTCCCAGAGACAGTCAAGATGGGCTACAGGTTTGTGCAAAGAATTGTTTTGTTTAGTGTTGTTTTTTTTTCTTCTCTCCTGCCTTCAACCGAAGCCGCGACGCACCCAGTCTTCTGGTGGCCACCATGTTCAAACAGACGAGAAGAGGCTAATTGCTGAAGATTTACTTCTTGTTTTGTGGGGCACGAGCTGTGGGAGTTTGTGTGTATGTGTGAGTATGTGTGTGTGTGTGTTTTAATAAACACCCAGTGCTGTCAAGCCGTATACAAGCACTTAGACTTAAGACCAGTTGTTGTTGTGTTTTTTTTTTTTTGTTGTTGGTTGTTGTTGTCGATAGACCTAATGTGTTCATTCCGCTGTGGCATATTCCACCCCCCTCCCCACGCGCCACTGTCACACCACCTGTCACAAATGCGTCACTGCCAAGGCGATGGGAATTTTATTTTCTAAATAAAATAATATGCTCTACTGCCAGTGCTCTTTCTAGGCTCAACTGGCAAGCAGGGGCGCCGCGATTACGTCTGTAACGCTGTCACATAGGTCATAGGTCAACTAAAACACATCGGCTCTAGGAACACATTGCCATCAAAGAGCGCACTGGCCATAGGAACAGATTGGGTTGAGGAACGCACTACATCAAGAACATATTCCAACTAGGAACACATTCCATCAAGGAGCACACTGGATATATTATTGAAACACACACCATCTCAAAGCACATTCCCTTTCAGAAACCCATTCCCCCTGAGAACACATTCATCCATTTGAGCACAGTCCTCAGCGGAAAACATTTTATTGGTTTTTAGAGTTTTTCAAAAATAGTCTCGATGTCAAAAACAACAACAACAACAAAAAAACAACATAAGCTGTTATTCACCCATAAAAACAAACTATTACAAAAAATGACTTGAAAAACTTTTTTTTTTCTGTAACTGGCAGTTACTTTTTTAAATGATCTAATCATTACATATATCTTGACTATTCTTGACATAAAAACATCAAATAATTTGTTTATTACAAGCATATAATATTAGTTGCTTGAAATTGGTGAAAAGTTGTTTTTTATAGTTCTGATTTTGTTGTTGTAAAAGCGGGTGTATTTTTCTAAGGGGTGGGATAATAGGACCATAGCGACAACGCTAATTTGTACTCAACGATTACAAATGACACATTTGCCACACACTTTATATACAAGCCATAGTATTTTTTTAACAAAACTAGAACCCATAATACCATTTATGTTCGAATGACGGCAAACTTATACCGGGGCACCAAGGACTGTATCAGTAACTGTTTACTAGAATCTAGTACCTTATAAAATACCACCCCTTACCAATAATTCCCAACCCCAAACAAAGTTTAAACAAAAAAGGAAACAATTTACTCTCTAGCTCTCTCTCTCTCGCCCTCGCTCTCACTCTCGACCATTGCAACTGACACAAACGCACACACACACACACGAGAAAGCAAAACATCAACTGAAGAAGTCCAGTGGGCAGAAATGTAAAGAGACTAGAGGCTAAACCGCGGTGACAATTGTGGCCAACTCTTCTGTTTAATCATTATTGAAAAACAACAAAAGGCAGGTTTTCCACGGACGGGCGAAAAAAATAAAGAGTCGGGGGAAGGGGGAGGGGGGAGGCTAATCGTAACGGAAAGACCAATCCCTCCCATCAACGTCCTCTCTGATAATAGTTATCCCCTCATTCCTTTTTCATTTTCATTTTTTTTTATTGGGGGGGGGGGGGGGGGGGGCTTTGTTCAATGGGCTAGCTAGCTGGCTGGCTCTAAAAAAAACTCCACTAGAGGGAATGAACAAAGCTTGCCGGTCCTTTTCGGCTGGAAGTTGGTATAAGGGGAGGGTGGTGGTTGCCACGCGAGGGGTAGTGGATGTTGTCACACGGTTGGGGCAGTTGTCACACGGTGGAACACAAAAATAAGAGCGGGGGGGGGATGGATGAATGTCACACTCCTGGCTCCAAGACTTCTGCTTTTCAGTGAGAAAATTGAAAATGGCGGATTAAGAGAAGCAGGAGACGCACACACCAAAAGTAGCCATAGTCTTAGAGAGTTCTGGAGACGTAGGCAGCAGAAGAAACAACATCAAGCTGGCGAAAGAGTTAAAGACAAGAGGGAATTGAAGAGATGGATCATCCAGTGGGGGAGGCGGGGGGGGGGGGGGGCAGGGGGGGGGTCAATGGGCTGGCTCTAGTAGGGAATTCTGTTGGTCAACATAGGGGTTCAGTTGTTAAACATAGAGGCTCAGTTGTTCAACATAGGGGTTCAGTTGGTCAACATAGGGGTTCAGTTGGTCAACATAGGGGTTCAGTTGTTCAACATAGGGGTTCAGTTGGTCAACATAGGGGTTCAGTTGGTCAACATAGGAGTTCAGTTGTTCAACATAGGGGTTCAGTTGTTCAACATAGGGGTTCAGTTGGTCAACATAGGGGTTCAGTTGTTCAACATAAGGATCTGTTGTTCAACATAGGGGTTCAGTTGTTCAACATAGGGGTTCAGTTGTTCAACATAGGGGTTCAGTTGTTCAACATAGGGGTTCAGTTGTTCAACATAGGGGTTCAGTTGGTCAACATAGGGGTTCAGTTGGTCAACATAGGGGTTCAGTTGGTCAACATAGGGGTTCAGTTGGTCAACATAGGGGTTCAGTTGGTCAACATAGGGGTTCAGTTGGTCAACATAGGGGTTCAGTTGGTCAACATAGGGGTTCAGTTGTTCAACATAGGGGTTCAGTTGGTCAACATAGGGGTTCAGTTGGTCAACATAGGGGTTCAGTTGTTCCTGGTCAAATTCTATGGTATTGTCTGGTCCAAGATGGAGTTAAAAACAAATTAGTGCAACAAAAGAAATAATGCTTATAATGGATTTCATGAATGCCCCTGGAATATAAAGAACAGATTACATGGACATGTCTTTATGCTACTTTCTATACATGTACAAAGTCAATGACATAAGCTATGTATATATATAGGCCTATCAGAATATAAAGTACCAATTACATGTACATGTCTTTACGATACTTTCTATACAAGTGTAAAGTCAATGACATAAGCTATGTATATATATAGGCCTATCAGAATATAAAGTACCAATTACATGTACATGTCTTTACGATACTTTCTATACAAGTGTAAAGTCAATGACATAAGCTATGTATATATATAGGCCTATCAGAATATAAAGTACCAATTACATGTACATGTCTTTACGATACTTTCTATACAAGTGTAAAGTCAATGACATCAGCTATGTATATATATATGCCTATCATTTCAAAAATTCTTAATACCATTGGGGGCTTGGGGATGCGTAATTTGGTCAGAAAATTTGTAGTCACAAATTTGTATTCAAACATCAATTTAATAATAGTCCCTTAAACCATGAAAAGAAAAATTAAATATCTTAAGTTGATTGGCAATGATAATTCATAAATTTCTTCCGCAAATTTGTGATGAGGTCAAAAATTGGTTAAAATTTCATAATATTACACATTTTTTGGTAAAAGTAGTCAAGTCTGATATACTCCCCACCACCCTCCCATACATCAGTGCTTGTTGCCCGGTTTACTTATGCGCATTATTTTCTTGTTGTTGCTGTTGCCAAATTGTCAATGCCAAATTTATATCCTATTTTTTTAATGAAAGTTTAGAGCTAATTTACTGGGTGAATTTATTGTTTGACAAACAATCACACATATAAAATGTTTCCTGGAATAGGTATTAGAAAATAAGGGTCTTAAACATCACAGTTTCATCAACTATTTTTCACTTACTTGAAAACATATTTAATCAATACACATATGTTGTATTCATTTGTGTACGTTAGAAAATGTATACATTGCAGGCAGGGGCGAAGCCACAGGGGGGGGGGGGGGGCTGAGGGGGGCCAAGCCCCCCCCCCCCCCCTCCCCTGGAATAAAAAAAAAAATTTTTTTTTCAATAGAATTTTTTAAAATTAAGTACTAATTAATTCGCTAAGAATTTGGTAAATGTTTATTACGCGAAAGTTCAGCCCCCCCCCCCCCCCCCGGTATTTGGTAAATATTTGTCACGCGAAAGTTCAGCCCCCCCCCCCTGGAAAAAATTTTTTGCTTCGCCCCTGATTGCAAATAAAAAAAAAAAAAACTGGCTAACTTGGCTTAGTAGCTAACGAATGAAATACTTTTCATTTTATTAAACAAAAAAAGAAAAAAATCCAAACACAATACAAGAAAAATTGTATATTCATTGGATGCCCTGAACAGGGAAAACACACGTGTATCCAGGAGTAAAGTCCATTTATATTCTTTTTTCTAATGTGCATCCTGTATTAGGCTTTTTGGATCAAGGAGGTAAATACACTAAAAATCTGTCTCTCTGACAAAGCCTTCAGACATAAAACCAAGCTTACAGAAAGAAAAGATAAAGACTGAATAGATGGTAGCAATGAGAGAAGATTTTCAGTAATGGAATTGATGCATTCAACAATAAGATGGTAATCATGGAATTGATACATTCAACAATAAGATGGTAATCATGGAATTTCAACTTAATGAATTCTTCTGGAAGATAGATGCTTATACCATTAGTTTATTACAATCATATCTCGCATGGTTTCAAAACAGTAAAGTAAGGTTTTTTTAAAACAACTATCTGGGTGTTCTTTTCCTCTAGAATTTAAAGCCATTCAATTTCAGATCTTATTGTTGTTTATTGTTGTTGTTGTTGTTATTGTTGTGTTTTTTGTTGTTTGTTGAATTTTTACACAAGCAGAATTTACATTTTATCATTTACTCTTTTTAAAATTCAATGTATTTTACATAATTAAAACCATTCTTTATAACATGCTTATTTTTGTTCTAGTACAATGTATGGAGATGCCATTAAATAAAAAAGCTGATTTTCTTTATTTCACTGTAAGAATTGATCTGTACTTTTTTGTTTTGTTTCATAGAATAATTGTTTTTTTAATTATGACATTGTTTTCATTTTTAATATATTAATATGAAACCCCACATTGAAGGATTATATGTATATACCATTACAGCATGAAAATACACTTTTTACATGTCATTTATTATGACACAACAATTGCAACATGACTTTTGAAATGAAAACAGTCTTGTGATGAGGTCATTTGTGAAATGAATGATGACAAGTTCAGACACAAGATATTTGGGGAAAACATATCTTACATTCAAAATCCAGTACACAAAAATTTCAGACAAGTTAATGGATATGTACAGCCTTTAAAACATTTCTTTCATGAATACAGATGAGACAAGTCTTTTCATAAAGTTCTCCCAAATACACTCAAACACATTTGGTCTAATTTTTTACTCAAAACTATACCCAGTATTACTAACAAAACTATATCCAGTATTACTAACAAAACTATATCCAGTATTACTAACAAAACTATACCCAGTATTACTAACAAAACTATATCCAGTATTACTAACAAAACTATACCCAGTATTACTAACAAAACTATATCCAGTATTACTAACAAAACTATACCCAGTATTACTAACAAAACTATACCCAGTATTACTAACAAAACTATACCCAGTATTACTAACAAAACTATACCCAGTATTACTAACAAAACTATACCCAGTATTACTAACAAAACTATACCCAGTATTACTAACAAAACTATATCCAGTATTACTAACAAAACTATACCCAGTATTACTAACAAAACTATATCCAGTATTACTAACAAAACTATATCCAGTATTACTAACAAAACTATACCCAGTATTACTAACAAAACTATACCCAGTATTACTAACAAAACTATACCCAGTATTACTAACAAAACTATACCCAGTATTACTAACAAAACTATACCCAGTATTACTAACAAAACTATACCCAGTATTACTAACAAAACTATACCCAGTATTACTAACAAAACTATACCCAGTATTACTAACAAAACTATACCCAGTATTACTAACAAAACTATACCCAGTATTACTAACAAAACTATACCCAGTATTACTAACAAAACTATACCCAGTATTACTAACAAAACTATACCCAGTATTACTAACAAAACTATATCCAGTATTACTAACAAAACTATACCCAGTATTACTAACAAAACTATATCCAGTATTACTAACAAAACTATATCCAGTATTACTAACAAAACTATACCCAGTATTACTAACAAAACTATACCCAGTATTACTAACAAAACTATACCCAGTATTACTAACAAAACTATACCCAGTATTACTAACAAAACTATACCCAGTATTACTAACAAAACTATACCCAGTATTACTAACAAAACTATACCCAGTAATACTAACAAAACTATACCCAGTATCAGACATGCCTACCTCTAAGGACTAAAAAGAGGAACAATCTTGATGAAAAAGAGGATTTTTCATCAAAAAAGCGGAACACTCTTTATCTAACAATCTTTTATAAAGAAAAAAGAAAAAAAAAAAAAAAAAAAAAAAAAAAAAAAGTAAAATCTAGGCCTATTATTAGATTTAAAATGTAGGTAGGCTTACGTTTCACAGACAATTCGCAATGGATCTAGATCTAGTAGGCCTACAAAGAACATTAAATTCACATTTACTGAATAAACTCCTCTGAATATTCCTTCCAATAACACTGAATTAGTTTTTTTACAATTTGAACAAGTCATATTTAAACTTTCTGAGCCAGGACGTTTAGACATTTTCACAATCTTAGCAATACAGTAAAGGAAAAGAATATTAATTGCCAAACACGCGTAATACCGCAAAAAACGTTAGAAAAGCCCACACTATCTCTTTTAATAAGCCCAGAAAACCCAAGTAATGATAATTATAGCATTGCGGCTCTTTTGTGCCTTTGTTTTATCAACCTAGACACGGACTATATTTCAACCCATGAAAAACCCAAACTTTCCAATTTGGCGTAACAAAACTAGTAAAAAGCGTAACGGCGTAACAAAGTGTGTTTTTTAATAAAAAAGCGGAACAAATACGTCAAAAGCGGAACGGTAGGCATGTCTGCAGTATTACTAACAAAACTATATCCAGTATTACTAACAAAACTATATCCAGTATTACTAACAAAACTATATCCAGTATTACTAACAAAACTATATCCAGTATTACTAACAAAACTATATCCAGTATTACTAACAAAACTATATCCAGTATTACTAACAAAACTATATCCAGTATTACTAACAAAACTATATCCAGTATTACTAACAAAACTATATCCAGTATTACTAACAAAACTATATCCAGTATTACTAACAAAACTATACCCAGTATTACTAATAAAACTATACCCAGTATTACTAACAAAACTATACCCAGTATTACTAACAAAACTATATCCAGTATTACTAATAAAACTATACCCAGTATTACTAATAAAACTATACCCAGTATTACTAACAAAACTATACCCAGTATTACTAATAAAACTATACCCAGTATTACTAATTTATTAGCAGTATAACAGACCAATGAGCTTTAAGGAGCTCAGTAGAACAAACACATTCAAAGGGACACAAGTCAGCAAATTGTTTTTGATATCAGCAGTTAGCTCCCCTAAAATTATGTTGGCACTATCATAGTCATAATTTGCATAGCAACAAAAATTGGAGAGATTACTTACAGAATATTTAACTGCATCTGTCTCCTGATGAGTGCATTCTTCTTGTTCACCAGCTGAAACCATTCCTTCATCAATGATTCTTCCAAACCTTTGTTTTTGCCTACAAAAATGAGACATAATATATTGTTAACATATTTAGCAACAGGAAGTCATTCATTTACATATAGAGAACCATGACATTAATCAAGCCTTTATTTAACAATATAACATTTACACGAAGAAGCACCTACACAGATTTCATACGTTAAGTAAATGAAATAGAGCCTTTGCAATGGGCGGAGCTTACGTTTTTTAGTGACGTCATTTGTAAATAGAAGCCACTATTGAGGAACAAATATGGCATATGGTGAAGTTTCTTATCATGCCAAATTCACATATGAATATTGGCTATCCTACTCAAAAATAAGGAGGTAAATAGTAGTACTGTAGATTAATTGATTAATGTGATTAGGCTAGGGCCGGCTAGACCTATTTACACTTTCAATTTCACTTTATAGGCCTACACTTTTAATGTTTCGTAGGCTAGGCTAATGTCTAAGTAGGGCAGCTACGATGTCAAGTGATAGTGTTGGTGAATAGGCTATCTAGTCAAGTCACTAATAGGTTCACATGGTCTATAATCTATGTCTATGATAATAATAAAATAGCCTATTTTATTTAACAGACATAATACAGCTTAAATCTTAATAAGACTTAAAACACAAAACATCATTGAAAAAAAAAGATTATATAAATCATATTTAATTTTTTTAAAGTATGCTTTAAATAATAATATATGTGTTTTTTGCATAATATGATGTAGATATTGTGATACTTGGCGTGATCACCTAGATAAAGTTACATATGTATATATAGGCAGGTTAGCCAACAGAAGTTGATATCACTCATTGCTTATAATGAAATCTGATATTCTTTCCTTTAATACATTATATAGATCCAATGATTATATAGATTCTATAATAGCGTCTCCTTGTATTGTTTTCATCACACTGCATTGTAAATATCTTATTCCGTATTTGTATTCTGGGCATCGGATAGGTCTTCTGGGCAGCGGATAGGTCTTCTGGGCAGCGAATTGGTATTCTGGCCAGCGCATTTGTATTCTGGGCATCGGCTAGGTCTTCAAGGCAGTGGATTGGTTTTCTGGGCAACAATTTGGTCTTATGGGGGCCAGAGTAGTCTTCTGCGTAGCAGATTTATTGTTTGAGGAGCAAATTTATCTTCTGGGCAGCAGATGTGTCTTCTGGGCAACATATTGAGCTTATGGGCATCAGATAGGTCTTATGGGTACTGGATTGGTCTTATGTGTAACGGATACGTTTTATGGACAGCGCATTTGTCTTTAGAACATCAAATTTGTATTTTGGGTAGCTGATGTGTCTTATGGGTAGAGGATTGGTCTTCAGGGCATCGGACAGATTTTGTGGGCAACAAATTGTTCTTTCGGGCATTATATTGGTCTTCTGGGTAGCGGATAGTCTTACAGGCATCGGGTTTGTCTTTTGGGCAATGTATCGGAGCCAGCAAAAGAAAAAAAATAGCAATAAAGGTTTGCGTCGGTCCTATTGTAATAGAAAAACAATAGTCAGCTTTAGAAAAAGAGAACTCAGTCTTTGTCGGCTGTATGATGTATTCTAGGATTTAGTCAACACAAAATAGCTCAAACAATCTGTAAAGCTGAATAGTCTCATCTCAAATTCAACATCATTTGTATTTGATTTTAGATAATTAAGAGACCTAGAATCTAGAAATTCACTAGAATGTCTTTAGTTACATCCTTTAAATTACATTACATTGCGGCTGAATCAATATATTGAGTGCATAATATAATATTATTCTTCTATAGCATGTTGAATTGAGTAAAGTTTGTGATATATGTTGAGAATAAAATAGAAATATATACTGGAAGTAGTCTAATAATGTATATTTATGTATACAAATATGCAATGTGGTTTTAAAACTAGTTAATATGGACAAACAACATATCATTCCTACTCAACTATCTTCAAATGTTAAAGTAGGTACTCAAAACTGGCTTCCGTTTTTTGCGCGATTTTAAGTTTTCGACACCTCTTGTACTAAATCGTCTAGGCAAAAAGTGCCATTCATGATAGAAAGATAATTTTTTCACTCGATTGTACATGAATAAATGGCCTTTATCACCATATGTATTTAAAATTGATTGTTTATGTTAAACATTTTTAATATTTAAATTATCTAAGAAAAATAGTTTATTTTTTAAGAAAAAATCATTTTTAAGATTTTTTATAAACATCATCAAAAAGCTGGTCCATTTTCCTGTAAAAATATGAAAGAATTATTAGTCTATATATTATGGCACATTTTGCCTAACGCGCAAGATAAACCCTATGAAATAGTATTTTACTGCCGTAAAAACATGTCTGCCGCGATCTCCGCTATTTGAAGGGTCGTTACCAATAAAGGCGCCGTATCGGATTTTATCACTTTAGTAGTTAAGTAAAACTATTCAATATCATAGATTAATAATATAAAATTAATTTTATGTTAAAAAATGTATGTATATATTATTATATTTATTTAATTTTAATAAAATTGTTTTAGATTTACCATTTAAAATCACTTGTTCTCGAGTCTCCAAACCCCTATTAAGTTTAAGGATAAGCCTAATTTTTTTCTTGTCATAAAATAAACTAAAATTACATTTATTTTAAAGTAGATATGCTAAAGATATTGAATTGATACTTTTTATTTCCAGGAAATAATATTATAATATGTAATTTGAAATGCAAAAGGTATCTTCAATCTGTTGTCAATGTAAACAATAGTAAATTTGACCTTTGGTGGACTAGCGAAGCTATGGAAAATATTATTAATTAAACGAATTAAGTATATAATTAATTAGTTTTACACACTTATAATAACATTTAAATAGAACCAGACAGTATTTTATTTAGTTTTTGTGAAAGCGAAGCTATTTTCAGCACATAAATGTACAAAAATATTGTCTAGTCTACACTCATAAGGCCTACAAAATGCAATAGCTATGAGGCCTACTCCGACAAGTCTAATATGGGTAATAAAAGACATATTTTACTCTTTAAAATAATACAATACTATTATTATATCTGCACTTGAAGAATATTTCTTCCATGGCATATGTTTAATAATTCATCGGTAGGGCTAAGTCATTATTTAAACATTTATTGAATAATGGTTTGTCATGCGGAGGCCTAATAATAATAATTCTAATAAGATTATCAGATCTAGCATGAAATTAAAAGTTCATTGTATACCCCCGATTTGTTATACGTTTATTGACGGTTATTATATATATTTATTATGTTTGTGAATTTCTATGTATTGCCTAGGAAAAAGTCTAATTACAATCAGTCATAATCAAATAGCCTACATAGGGGGTCGTATATTACCGTAATTATGTCAACAAAATACAGAAAACTGGGTTATTGAAAAAATTTACAGTTGTTGAAATGTGGGAGGGAAGGGGGTCAATAAAGTGACTTTATATAGGTTTATACATTTTATTTATTAATTTTCATGCGTTTATACTAATTCATTCATCAACAGCCTGCCAATAAAATCATAGATTTTACTGCATTGCCAACTTCGTGGCCTATATGCATATAGGCCTACCCTCTGTATTCTGATCTGGACCAAATAAAAACAAAATAGGAGGGTTTGGGAGGGGAACATAGGGTAGGATCGTACCACTTTATATGTGTGTGGGGGGGGGGGGAGGGGGGGGTAAGGGCGAAACGTACACGGCAAGAGGTCGAAAAGACGGTTTGTTCTGATATTAAAACAAATATATTTTTGCGAACTACTAATAGATGAAAGTTAAAATTAGGTCGATATAAGAGATATGTTTCATAATTGTTAATGTATAATTAAAATAAAAGTGTATGAGCTAAAAATTTATTATTACTAGTAGCGTAGTGGGGGTGGCAAATAGTGAAAAGTAGGAAAGATTGGTGGACAGCGAACACAACTAGTATAAAGTGCGGGGGTGGGTGAAGTGCAATAATGAACGAACGGGGCTAAGTCTCAAATAATGCACAATATCCCCATAAACTACTGAACAATTAATATGTTATCGAAATATCAATAGTGAAACTAAAAATGTGATTCTTTAAATATTTATCTATACAAAAAACTACAGCTTAGAATATAATGCTTGTTATAGGCGTTCTTGGTTGTGTTAAGGACCATTAGATATAGGTATTTATACTTTATACCAATGTAAAAAAAATAGAGAAACCAAATGAAATCAAATGTACAAGTAATATAATGAACAGTTTAAAGTTTATATTGTAATAATATATTTTGTTTTTAGTTATGGGATATAACTGATTATTCATATTATTGTTACTACTATCAATAGGATAAATGGTCTTAATTTAAACAATAGTCAATGGTTGTTATTTTAAACCTTTAATTAACATTTGAAAACTTTCTCTTTAAAATAAAACACGTATAACTGTTACCTTAAAATGTGTATTATTAAATAATGTACTAACTTGCCTTATTTAATGTTTAATGCTCGAGTCTTACACTATATAAAAACTGCTTTTGTTTGTTTTACTTTCAAGTACATGATTGACAATCTTAGTCCGTATAACTACTTATACAGTACATTTTAGAACATTTTTTACTATAAAAGTTGTGTACTTTAAATGAACTTCAAATTGATGTAATATTTGTACATTTACAAAGATTCGTTAAATTTTCGCGAATATTTATAAATGGCTAAAAAACGAAAATTTTTGCTAGAACACTTTGTTTCAAAAAAAATAATTAAATTTTGATAATTTGAAACGGTGCCAATTTAGTAGGTCTCTATAGAGCATTGAATTACCTTCAATTTGATATATAACATAAGCTTCTACTAAAATTAGGTAATTTTTAGGGATTTTTAAAAAATAGGTCAGATTTGCGTTTTTTGTCTCCCTTGAAAAAAACTGTAAAAAGTATGAAAAATGATTTTTACATCTATATTTGTATATTTTTCAAATGCCCCACATTCGCGAAAAAAATTGGGTCTCTTCTCTACAAACTTTTGTGTTTGTAAACAAAGTAACTTAGCCATAGCCAATATACTTTTTGAGATAATGACTTCTAAAAATAGGACTTTGTGAGGTGTAAAAATTGTAAAATTTCAAAATTTCATAACTTTCTTAAAAATTAACATACAGTCATAAAATTTGTATCAAAGTTCTTAAATCATTTTGTCTTTCTACTAAACATAAAAAATTATCAATATCTTGAAAAATTAAAATCAGTTTTGAGTACCTAGTTAAAGACTCCATAATATATTCAAAACAAAATATAAAAAAAGAAAGTTTTTCTATGTTTTAGCAAAGAAAACACTTAAAAAAATATTTCATGTCACGGTATCATTTGTTGCTGGCGTCCTTAAAAAAGGACAGATGGTTTTTTCTCCTCTGTGTAATTATTATTATTGTTTTAAACTAAATATCTATGTTTATGTCTTCTAAGAACATTAATTAATAAAGTTATGGTAAAGCTTAAGTCAATTTTTATCATTTTCATAAAAAAAAAGTTTCACTTTTTCAGACTTGACTTTTTATCAAACTCACGACATAAATTTGTTTCGAGCCCAAAAAAAACTAAAAGTAGACAAATGAAGATAACAATTAGATAGATCAGTATATATGCTATACATTCAATGAAAAAATTGCAAACAATCAACTTAATTTTATGTCTTAAATCGCATTTTACGAAGTGTCCTTAAAAAAGGACGCCAGCTGTAAATGGGTTAATACAGCTGCCATTGTATTTGTACACCACTACACAAAGTAAACAAAAATCACATGCTTTTTGTCACATGATTGCAAACGCCCTATATGCATTAAAATATGAAATGTATTTGCCAATAATATTAAGATTCTTGAGGGGAAAAACAAATCGTCAAAATCATAATATTTCCTAAAGGCTTTAACATTTGTTGGACATGGTAGGCAAGCTCTTGGTCTACAGGGGTTCTATGAATCTACCCATCTCTGATGATTACCTGATGATTGAGGAAAGTAAAGGTGGGAGGGACTAGTGCTGGCCACACAATCCACCTTGTAAGGCTGTTGACAAGGAAACTGAACTAGACCAATGGACCATAATAGTCTGACCGGGAAACTTTACTTCCTAAACATAACAAGCTTTTAATAGTAATACTGAATTAAGGGAAACTTTACTTCCTAAACATAACAAGCTTTTAATAGTAATACTGAATTAAGGGAAACTTTACTTCCTAAACATAACAAGCTTTTAATAGTAATACTGAATTAAGCTAAAACATTAAAATCATCAGTTTGTATTTTAATAACTGACCAAAGGCTTTCTAAAATAAATTGGAGAAAATGTAACTAAATTCTATTTTGACATCGCCCCTAAATGTTGTCACACTAATACATTTCAAAATGTACTATAACATTTCTATTTTAAAAACAAAGCTCAAAATGTATTTCCCATGAAAAAATGGTAACATTCTCCAATGAATAAGTTTTTCCAGACATTAAGAAAAAAAATCTAACCTTTCTCCATAACATTCCTGAGTCTGCCTTCTAGTTCGGAAGCCTTGGCATCAACCTGGAGCTGCTCATGCTCCAGTGAATCCAGCTCACTCTTCACATATTGGTTCGTGTCTTGAAGATTCTGTTGTAAGGAACAAAACAAAACAAAACAAAGGTTGAAAATTTGACGTGTAGTCACAAGTTTGCCTGATAGCAAATAATAGTAACTTAGACTTAAACACAACTTGGAAAAAAAAAAAAAAGATGTAAGCTTTGTGTGGTTATGGGAGACGGGGAGAGAAGGGTTAAAAATAAAATAAAGTTGGGTGGATTTAAAAGTAAAAATTGAAGACATTTTGATTGACTAGCAGAACCAATCAACAAGAGAAGATTGAGTTGACCTCTAGGAGTCACATGACTCTCTACACAATTGCAGCCTATCTAGAACTAGCATGTGATATCATTGTACATTTTATTTATTAAAGGTTTTTAAAGTCTTATTCTTTTAGGATTGTAAATCTTTGGTCATTTTCATTTTTTTTTTAAAAGAACATTTTGTTCTACACATCTTGAATATGACTTTATTTGATGCATTTTTACTGTATTCTATGAATTTATTACGGCATTATTTATTTGTTTAAAACAACTTTACAAATCAACTCCTTTGCTTTTGATTCCCATTTTCAGATAAACATTTGATTAAAGATGTGTCATTTAATCCTTTAACAACAAAAAATCTGTCTATTATGTATCAATGTAGTTATATAAACATATAAATATATCTATGCATGTAGATTAATGTGTAGTGAGTATAATACAAGAAATACAAAGATTATTTGTCAAGAAAATGAATGGCTGGTTACGGAAAGCTGGTTATGGTTCAAGATAGAAGTTACTTCTGCTTCAATATTCTTTGACATGCTAAGTAATCAGTACAATTAAAGAAACCAAACTAATTCACATATAAATCAAGTGCCTTATTATAATATTTAAAAAAAATAATTTTACAATTTGAGACAAATGCTGCCATCCCAAACTAAGTTAACCCGGGTTCCTATGCTGCCATCCCAAACTAAGTTAACCCGGGTTCCTATGCTGCCATCCCAAACTAAGTTAACCCGGGTTCCTATGCTGCCATCCCAAACTAAGTTAACCCGGGTTCCTATGCTGCCATCCCAAACTAAGTTAACCCGGGTTCCTATGCTGCCATCCCAAACTAAGTTAACCCGGGTTCCTATGCTGCCATCCCAAACTAAGTTAACCCGGGTTCCTATGCTGCCATCCCAAACTAAGTTAACCCGGGTTCCTATAGTATATGGTTCCTATAGTATATGGTTCAATCGCAGACCTCCTAGCAAAGAAAGGAAGGCTGGTTAAAGCCACCCTTGAGCTGTCAGGCAACACACCATGCACCTTTGATAGAGAGACTTGGAGGGGGGAACAGACAAATGGTTGGCACAAGTCTTTTGAAGGCAGTGGGGTCTGGCACTGTATAGTACCTGTGCTGACCAATGGTCGTGCCTTAGCGGGCCTTAACAATATAAACAGGCCATCGCCCCCAACAGGGCACATTTCACTCCCATCAGGCAGAACTTTAATTCAAAATGCCCCCACTTTGGGGAGAAAAAGGGTCCAGTAGAGCCTATCTTACTGCAGACACAGAAACTTGTAAACCATGGAAACTTGTGAATGCTATATGCTATACTATAGATCAAATCACTATACTATAGATCAAATCTCTATACTATAGATCAAATCACTATACTATATATCAAATCACTATACTATAGATCAAATCGCTATACTATAGATCAAATCACTATACTATAGATCAAATCTCTATACTATAGATCAAATCACTATACTATAGATCAAATCACTATACTATAGATCAAATCACTATACTATAGATCAAATCGCTATACTATAGATCAAATCTCTATACTATAGATCAAATCACTATACTATATATCAAATCACTATACTATAGATCAAATCGCTATACTATAGATCAAATCGCTATACTATAGATCAAATCTCTATACTATAGATCAAATCTCTATACTATAGATCAAATCTCTATACTATAGATCAAATCGCTATACTATAGATCAAATCGCTTTACTATAGATCAAATCGCTTTACTATAGATCAAATCGCTTTACTATAGATCAAATCGCTACACTATAGATCAAATCGCTATACTATAGATCAAATCTCTATACTATAGATCAAATCTCTATACTATAGATCAAATCATTATACTATAGATCAAATCATTATACTATAGATCAAATCTCTATACTATAGATCAAATCTCTATACTATAGATCAAATCGCTATACTATAGATCAAATCGCTTTACTATAGATCAAATCGCTTTACTATAGATCAAATCGCTACACTATAGATCAAATCTCTACACTATAGATCAAATCTCTACACTATAGATCAAATCGCTACACTATAGATCAAATCGCTACACTATAGATCAAATCGCTACACTTTAGATCAAATCGCTACACTATAGATCAAATCGCTACACTATAGATTAAATCCCTACACTATAGATCAAATCATTATACTATAGATCAAATCGCTATACTATAGATCAAATACCTATACTATAGATCAAATCGCTATACTATAGATCAAATCGCTATACTATAGATCAAATCTCTATACTATAGATCAAATCTCTATACTATAGATCAAATCTCTATACTATAGATCAAATCGCTATACTATAGATCAAATCGCTATACTATAGATCAAATCGCTATACTATAGATCAAATCGCTATACTATAGATCAAATCGCTATACTATAGATCAAATCGCTATACTATAGATCAAATCGCTTTACTATAGATCAAATCGCTTTACTATAGATCAAATCGCTTTACTATAGATCAAATCGCTATACTATAGATCAAATCGCTATACTATAGATCAAATCGCTATACTATAGATCAAATCGCTTTACTGTAGATCAAATCGCTATACTGTAGATCAAATCGCTATACTATAGATCAAATCGCTATACTATAGATCAAATCGCTATACTATAGATCAAATCGCTATACTATAGATCAAATCGCTATACTATAGATCAAATCGCTTTACTATAGATCAAATCGCTTTACTATAGATCAAATCGCTTTACTATAGATCAAATCGCTATACTATAGATCAAATCGCTATACTATAGATCAAATCGCTATACTATAGATCAAATCGCTTTACTGTAGATCAAATCACTATACTATAGATCAAATCTCTATACTATAGATCAAATCACTATACTATAGATCAAATCACTATACTATAGATCAAATCGCTATACTATAGATCAAATCACTATACTATAGATCAAATCTCTATACTATAGATCAAATGGGTCTGATGGAGAGACTGTTTTTTTAAAGCCCATCTTACATCCTTGCACAGGATCAGTCAGCGTAAGACAGGACTAGTCCAGAAACCACTGGACTGAGCCATGCCAAGAGCAATCTCAGAATGAATCCAGGGCTCTGAAGGATGAATAATTTAACTCAGTGCAATAACAGTGTTCTCGTCTGGTGGGCCATAGACACTACTGTACCCATGGGCCTCAAAGACTGGTTTAGTGTGTACATTCCCATTAAGAATTCACCGATGGATGAACACAGGAGGCACAGCCCCTGCAGTGGGTCTGAGATCCATTGCACTGCCGAGAGGCCACGGGGTCTCGGTGGGGAGGAAGTATTGGATGCTGCATTCCCATTTCGAGAACCAACCAGTGCCTGGATGCCTGTACCTATAGTATATGATTTGTGCTACCGGGTGACAGGTATACAGGCGAGCAACAATGGTAATGATCCTTAGGGGAACCGCAGCGAACTGTCGCTGGCCGGCCAAAACTTTACCTGTTACACGGCACGCCACGTCTTTGGGGTGTCTTGAAGTGGCTGGAGCCCAAAAAGAGTTATGCTCAAACCTAAGCGTTACGCCCTGGACGTAAAAGCCGAAAGTCTGTTAGCGGAATGGAAAACCACACACAAAAAAGTCCTTATGTGTCTAATAGACAGGTGTCATTGACCCAGATGTCATAGACAGGTGTCATTGACCCAGATGTCATAGACAGGTGTCATTGACCCAGATGTCATAGACACAGGTGTCATTGACCGACTTTTTATAAACACAGGTTTAAATGACCTACTTGGCATAGACACAGGTTTCATTGTCCCACTTTTCATAGTCACAGGTGAGAATTGATTGAATGAATAGACTAGGAGAATAACTAGCTTAATAGAAATCTCTCTCTAGCTCAGAGCCTATGTTAAACTTAATAAAAAAAACTACCATTTGTCTCAACTGCTTACTCTGAATAAGTTAGTTAAAGTGTAAAGATATAGCGACAGGACTTTATACTAGATTACATTCAGAGTCTGAATATTGCAGGTATTTTTTCTTTAAAGCTTTAAAATGAGGGGATAGTGGTTCAAGGTTTGTTACTGACAACAGTTGCAACTTTTTATGACTAGATTCTAGAGGTAAAGAGAAAACAATGATAGGAATGTTTGTTACAACCATCAGTAAACCAAAACACTGGCCATCAACAAAAAAAACTCTCATCTATTCTAACAGAAATATTCAATCACAAAACAATAGAAATTACTTTGGTTCTTGTTTGTTTTTTCATTTCAAAAACACAAACCAAATGACAGAACATGAAGAGCAACACTATGTTAGATTTTCTGTTGTCAGAAAGATACAGTTCTAAGTATTTCACTAATTAGTTTGATTAATTCCAGTAGCTTTCAATTAAACACAAGTTTCTTGTATTATATAAATATATCTCTTTTGTTGTTTTTTTAACTGGTGGGAACTGACATAAATAAAGTGTACAATAATTGAGTACAGTGTGTCACAATACAAGTGGCTGCATGAAAGAATTAGCTGCAACAGATGAATTAAATAAGATAGGTCAGAGGTCAAGTTGAAAAAGATGAAACAGCCAAATGGCACAATGGTAAAATTCACCAATACTTGAAAAATTGGGTTCAATGAAGACAAAAAAAAAACAAAAAAAAAACAAACTAGGAAGCACACAGAATTAAAATGGAAGCAATCAAAATTTGTGCATGTTACCAATTCTAATGGTTTCTTCTGTGAATAAAAAATGGCGAATAAAAAAATATAATTTATTTAACATAACATTAAATGCATCTGAGTAAAGGGATGAAAGAATTTCTGGCTAACTAAGATGAAAGTCTTCAACGTAACATAATAGATATTTGGAAGGTCATTTTTAATATTTTAATTACTCAAAGTATAAACGACATTATAAACGACATTACAACAATGAAGAAAAAAAATCTTAAATTTACAAAAATATGCATTTTGGCCAAAGAATAACTAAAAATTGAAAAGATATTTAATTTTAGTTGAGTAATTTCTATAATATCATAATTAAAATCATTGACATAAGTAGCATCCCGCTGGACCAAATTGATCCTTAGGGCATGGACATACCTAGGACCCTGAAATCTGCCAATCAACTCCTGGAATTAGGCCCCCTTCTTTCTACCACACAACACACAAATAAAATACAATAATAATAATATTTGTATAGCGCTGCAAACAAACATAATGTAATCTCAGAGCGCTTATTCAATATTGACCTATTGACAAATTTTCTTATATGAAAATAATAAAATATGGTTTGTGTGAGGATGTCTATTTAGAAGTATATTCTCCTGTCCTTGTATAGTAATAGTTTCTTTATATTGTTTAAACATTATGTTTTTTAATAATGAATTGATGATGAAGGATGGACTATACTCAACTCAAATATCCATTTGTTTGGATCAATAAAGAAATCATATCTCATCTTATATTCATTTAGGCAGATTTTGTCTAAAGGCCTAAAACATTTATTTACTTAGATTTACAAGAACAACCTGTCCCAGTGCATTATTTTAATGAAATATTGATCCCCCCTCAAAAAATTATTTATATATAGTAAAAATATCAATAAATTTTAATTAAATAAACATAAATATTTGTACATTTTTGTATAGTCAACAAATACAATGAATGGATTGGGAACAATGTAGATCAATACACAATTTGCTCATATTAATTGAAAAGACTGCACAATTCCAGTGGTTTAATAAAGACAGAAAGACATTCCCTATTACTACTGGGCTGCACATTTTTAACACTCTCTACAGCTAATAGAAGTGTCTCTTACCACAAAAGAATCATAAAATGGTAATTATACATCAGAAATTGTAAGGCAATTTCATACTTCCTATTTGCCGCAGTGAGCTGTTGTCTTTTTGTGCGAATGTCTCAAAAGGTTTGAAACACCTGAATATACAATTACACTCTGGTAACATTTATTTTTTTGGTTATATACCACTAACTGTTCTGCAAAATTCAATAGATCAGTTCAAGATCTACAGTTGTGGTCTTTACATCCTCTTTATTGTATTGTCTTTATTGTTATAATTTATAGGATCAACAAATTATATAGGAATGTGGCAGTTACAGAGACACAAAATTATAGATTCTAATTTCAAAGTCAAATTAGTGTTAATACACACCGCACAAAAGACATTTATAATAAGACAGTTAACATGGCTGATATTTGCATATGTACATATAGAATGCATTAGTCTGAATTATTATTAGGAAATACTACACAACATCAACACATGAACATGCAAATGTAGACTTGACTGGTCAGCGGGTCAGTCTCTGACAAGTGGTTTGAGACACAAGAGTGGCCACACAATCTTTGGGTGGATCAATGCAACAAATCAAGGTTAAAGAGACATTCAAAGCTATGAAAGTAGAGCATAAATTAGAGAGATGAACACACATTAAGTCCACAGAGTTTCAGCCACAGTTAGATACATTATGTATTGTTATTAATATTTTTAAATAATGCAACCGTTTTATACCACTTGGAATTGTGGGATTGATCCAAGCTAGTAGGAAGAAAATATGATCAATGATTTTCTGTTGTACAAAACTATTATGTTTAATATTTCATCATTTTCATAGACTAAATCTTATTTTTTTGTCAACTTTGGCATGCTTTGTGTAGTTTTGAAAATTATATTTAATTGATAGTATTGTTACAGCCTCAATAGTCTAGGAGGGCGCAGTTATTTCCAAATGTCTAATATAACACAAAGCCATTTCAAGAACAAAGCATATAGTTTTTATGTTGCAGTGAAAACCCGCTGTACACTAAATACAACAGTAGATAACACAAATGAAATACAGTTATGGTAATATAAAAAACTGACTAAATAAACAATAACTGGATACAACTCTCTCAAATATTCTGATGAACTGTTTACAGGCTTTTGTATAGAACATGCCAGAAAATATGAAATTTAAACATTTATCTAAACAAATACCACTTGATAGAATCAATCTAATGTCTCAACTTAGTTTTCCTTTTTTTATGATTTGATTTTTCAATGGTTGATTTTTTATTTTTATGTTCAATATTTTAATTAAAAAAAATTTTTCCTAGAAATTTTTTAAAAACTAAATAAAAAACGTTACTGTAACAAATTTATATTTACTTATTGTCAAAGAATCATCAAAATCTCATTGCTATTGGATAATACTGAGCCAATGCTATACTAAAGTGTACAAAATTGGTCAATTTTTTCTTTCTGATTTTCTAATAAACAAGTGCTTTTACTTTACATAAATCTTTCACCTAATTATTGTATTTTACATTGTTTAGGCCAATGTATAGATCATTGAAACAGCTTCCATACAACACCTTAAAGTAATTATTATCTTTAATCCCTAATTCTGTGGGGTTGCATCACATTTATGCTGTCTGAAATACTTTCACGATTTTAGCTCTTGTTTTAATTATCCTGCTATGAACAAAATACTTCTTTATCATCAAGAACTGGCTTAACAGAGTTCTGCATTAAAATGCACAGCTGGAAAAATGATGTCCAATACAGTAGGGATAACCAAATAATGTCCAATACAGTAGGGATAACCAAATAATGTCCAATACAGTAGGGATAACCAAATAATGTCCAATACAGTAGGGATAACCAAATAATGTCCAATACAGTAGGGATAACCAAATAATGTCCAATACAGTAGGGATAACCAAATAATGTCCAACACAGTAGGGATAACCAAATAATATCCAATACAGTAGGCATAACCAAATAATGTCCAATACGGTAGGGATAACCAAATAATGTCTGATAAAGTAGGGATAACCAAATAATGTCCAATACAGTAGGCATAACCAAATAATGTCTGATAAAGTAGGGATAACCAAATAATGTCTGATACAGTAGGGATAACCAAATAATGTCTGATACAGTAGGGATAACCAAATAATGTCTGATAAAGTATGGATAACCAAATAATGTCTGATAAAGTAGGGATAACCAAAAAATGTCTGATAAAGTAGGGATAACCAAATAATGTCTGATACAGTAGGCATAACCAAATAATGTCTGATAAGGTAGGGATAACCAAATAATGTCTGATAAAGTAGGGATAACCAAATAATGTCTGATAAAGTAGGGATAACCAAATAATGTCTGATAAAGTAGGGATAACCAAATAATGTCTGATAAAGTAGGGATAACCAAATAATGTCCAATACAGTAGGGATAACCAAATAATGTCTGATAAAGTAGGGATAACCAAATAATGTCTGATAAAGTAGGGATAGAGCTAGAGGAGTGTGTCTACTTACCTCATCTGTCTGATGAAGGTCTAGCTCAATGTCTTCCTCATCACTTGCTGTCATTGGTTGATCTGTAAATAAGCATTGAGTATTGGATGGCATAATTTTATTTTTGAAATAAAAATCAAATAATCAGTACAGCAATCCTATCAGGTTTTTTTCAGCTCATTTGGCTTTTTTCCACAAGTTTAGTCATCCTCCAGACCTATGAAAATACAGTTTTTACCTGAGATATTTAATGGTATCCCGCTAAACCTCCATGTCCCATAGAAAAAAAGATTTATTTAAATTGTAAAAAAAAAAGATTTATAAATAAATGATAATGACTGGTTGTTACAAAACCTTTTTTATTCCTTTTATCCATGGTTGAGAATGATTTACTTTCTAAAAGATTCTTATATTTATATTCTTATATTCTTAAACAAATTGTTTTGTCCAGCAAGATTAATAGTTTTTTGTTATGGTCGTTTATACATAAACAATAAACATGAATCCTGCATCCCCTTTTCTAGTTTTCTGCTCGTCCCCAACAACTTCTCTGAGACAGAAGCACTGACTCAACATGTTGTATTGAAGATATACGGAGGATGTGCTCTGAAGTCTGGTCTCCAGTGCCACACTCACACTTTAGCCCAAAAAATAAAAATAAATTCAAGACGCCAACCTTCTTTCTGTGTATCCTTTATAGCTACAGCTGGTAGACTAGAAAGCTTTGGTGTAGTGAGGGAAAGTTTTTTCAACTGAGGCTCCGACTGTTTCTTCACAGGGTTGAGAATCTCTGTTCAGAAAAAAACAAGAAGGGGAAAGAATAAAATTCAAAATCATAATATTTTAAACACAGTGTTGTTGAGCATATAGTCATTACCAATGTTGAAGTCAACAAGGGATTAGTAATCATATTTAAAAATGGCAACAGCAAAAACAACAACATATATTAAAGGATGCATCAAGTTAATAAAAACATAAAAATGATAAGTGTTAAGATATCAATAAAAGGAATTATTGAGCAAGGGGTTAGATTTAACTGCAGGTACAAACGTTTTGGCGCCGCCGTTTTAGCGTGACCGTTTTGCACTGTATTTATTTGTTGTCTTGGTAGAGAAATTGTTTTTATTGACACTTAGAACATTATAGTTTATAAAGAAAATTAGGTGTGCTCATTTTGCGTTAGAGAAATTTTTTTGGGTTCACACTTAGACCGTTATAGTCTATATAGAAAATTACTTGAGCTTATTTTTCGTTAGAGAAATTGTTTTGGGTTCACACTTAGAACGTTATAGTATAGTCTATATAGAAAATTACGTGTACGGGTTCATGATGAGACAACACCAATCAAATAACTTGTTGTAAAAACAGTTGGGAGTGATCCAAATCCGGATAAATTTAAGACAAGATTTTCAGTGAATGAAAGCATTGCTAAGATAACACTCTATGCATTAAAGAGCATCGTTTTAACCTGTTATTATTTATAATTTATATCAGTCATTATATAAAAAAACAAAGCTCTTAAAGTTTAATGGTCCTATATATGCATTAATTTAATGTTTTTATTCAATAGTGCCAAAACGCAGAAACTGACGCGCCAAAACGGTGGTGCCCAAACGTCTGCTTAGTGACATAAATGTGATGGATAGTTACGTCTGCTTAGTGACATAAATGTGATGGATAGTTTGGTTTAACATATGATAAAATATTTGGAACAAAATAAAAAGGTACAAATTTAAGTCATCTGTATACCCCAAAAAAATGGAAGGGTTAATTATGTCTCAACTTGGATAATGCTTTTTGTTCTCTATCTCGTATACCTCACCAACTACTTCTGTCTGTATACACATTTTGTCTGCCAACAAACATATTAACAAAATTCCTGAAACACATTCTTAACATATTCAAAATAATTGTTTAGATAATAAAATTGGCTAGAATTGGTAAGAACACATTTCAGGGCATGCTCTAAATTATGTATGCAATCAAAGTTATTGTCCAGATTTGTTAGATATTGGCACAAGCAGCAACCCTTCTCTGAATGTATTTTTTTCATTTTCTTTTTGTTCTAAGAATGTTGTTGTAGCAATGCAAGTGTAATCTGGTTTACTTTTTCATCCCTAGTTACAAATAGTATCTCTATTCAATTGAAGAAATTAGTCTTTAGAAGGTAGTTACTGTAATTACAAACAACATGTTTGGTTTTAGAACTAAAGTAAGCTAAAGCTAGTTATGTTTTTGATATCTTTTCTATTTCCAACATCATTGGCCAATCAAAAAGAATTATCATTAGAAACATCAACAAATTGAAAACTAAAATGATCTAATGATTAGTAAACAATAAATGTATTTGTTGAATCAATTTAATTAGAGTCATTCGATATTGTTGTTTTAGTTTTTAAGCAAACAGCTTGATAGAAATATAACTTTGCATAAATTTTCAAATAGTAGAGAACAGGAAAGTACTTGGGTAGAAAAAGGAAAAGCAAGAAAGTGAAAGTGACATATTATAAGAAAGTACTTGGGTAGAAAAAGGAAAAACAAGAAAGTGAAAGTGACATATTATAAGAAAGGATAAGAAGGAAGAAGGGAGTTAATACATAATTTTAAAGTCTGGAAAGAAAGACAACTCTTACAATTATAGGTTTCATTTGTCAATTAATAGCACAGCACAATTTTAACATTTATGCCTGTATTGCTAATTTTTTATTCCTGCTTCCTGATATAAAGTGAAAAGAATATTGTTAAGCATGTCTACTCTGGGGATATTTTTTATTTAAATCATTTGAAGATTCAGTTTAGTTTAGTATCTCATATAAAAATGTTTTGCATTGACTATCTCATCTGTGAGCAACAAAAAGGTTGGCATGCATGGAACTGTCAGAAAAACTTCAAAAAAAATATTTTCAGAGCAATCAAATAATCACAAAAAAAAACTTTACATAGGGGATGAGATGTAACAAATATTAACAGTTGCATTAAAGACAATATTGTGGTCTAATGTCAGGTGGCCACTAGGATGGTACACCACAAAGCTCTAAAAGGTCAACTTGTCCTGCGGTTAGGTCACTGGACTGTCAATAAAGCGGCCCAGGTTCTAGTCCTGCTGCCCTGCCCTATGAGACGTAAAATATAGAAGGAACATCTGTAAGCTTATAAGTCTACAGCTCTCAGTTCAATGGACATTCAAGATAGATTATTCAAGTACTATATTTCCAAGTTAGAAGTTAGTTAATTAAGCTAAGATGAAGGCAATTAAAGTGATAAAACATTTAGCATCTCCCATAGTCATAGAATGCATGTGTAACCTTTCAAATTGGTTTCACTATATACATAGCTGGACTGACTGAAGGAAAATATTAGCAATGTAACAATTAGTTTTTGTTTTATTTTTTACTTTTGATCAATTTTCTATGGGTGTAAAGAGTAAACAAACGGTCAAGTTTTGTTGTTGTATTAATGGCACCAAGAACAGCAGTTTTAACAATTTAAACAAGGATAGCTGCACTAGTTGTCAGCATTCAATAAGACATTAGTCTAACAAAAAAAAAAATTTATATCAAGGAAAATCCAAACATTTTTGGAGGTAACTGAAAAAAAAATTAAAAAGGGTCATTTTTAGACTTTTTTAAACCAAAAGTGCTGGTGAAGGAATGGTGACCAATTTGATGGTCACTTTACTGCTCATGTCAGACGCCCATCAGAGTTGGTTGACCAGAGCACTGTGCAAATCTCCTGTCGTAAATGAAGCGAAGGCTTGTGAGTGCTCAAACAACCCAACTCTGTGTAAGGCCAGCAACAAAAGCAATAATAATGTCATGAACTCAATTCTTGTACGATGCAAATAAATCAAGCAACCAAAACAAGTAGAAAAAAACTATGCATGCACTTTAAAGAAAAACTATAAAAGCTTTCAGAAGCTGTGGTTTTCTTTTTAACTTGGGTTTTTTAGGTTTTAGACATTCAGGGGCAAAGTTCAAACATAAATGGCTAAGGAAATGGCTAGAGCTCTCTAGATTTTGCTTGTTTGTTTTTTTTATACCTAATCTTGTTAAGAGCAGATGGGAGGGAGCATGATAAATCCACAACATACCTGACTTGTTGAGAAGTTTGGTTCCAATCTTCAAAGTTTTCACTGCCATGCCACAAAAAATTCACAACAAAATTATAAACAGAAGAAAACAGGAAAGATAAAGCTTAAACAAGGAGGGAAAATACAAAATTAAAACAAGAGAGCAAAAAACAACCATATTAAACAAAATCTAGGTTATGGGTGTTGTTTTTTGTCAACAGTAGCAATTAATAAATGTATTATATACAATAAGCAAAGATTATTAATATATCAACAAACAAAAAAAAAGACGATGATGGGGAAAAAAGAGAGAGAAAATGACAACATCAATTAAAAAATTCAGCATACATACAATTACATACAATTACACACAATTACATACAATTACACACAATTACACACAATTACACAAAATTACAGACAATTACAGACAATTACACACAATTACACACAATTACACACAATTACATACAATTACATACAATTACACACAATTACACACAATTACATACAATTACATACAATTACATACAATTACATACAATTACACAGAAAACCAAAAAAAACAAAAAAGCGAGCCTCAATGAAACATTGAATAAAAGCAGTGACCCAATCTTGACATTTTTTTCACTGTGAGGCTAATTAGTAATGCAAAAAAAAAAACAACAAGAGAGCACTCGTGATTTCAAAACATCATTTCTGTGCTGTTAGTGTGACTTATTAGTTCAGACTGCATTGTGGGATTAGTTCATTGTGTGCATTGGTGCAATGTATTGTTATAGTTTTTTGTTCAACTCCTTGTGAACTGTGCAAATGAATCAATGAAATTCAGCTGGTGAGCCAGTAGCTCTTTCTTAAGGATTTAATTCAAATAGAGAATAGTGAAGATAAGCTAAAGTAAATGAATTATAGCGCATTGCTTCTTATTACAAGGTTCTTAGTTCCTTACTCTAAAATCAATGCAAAATAGAACTAGTGTGTTTAATTTGTCTTAACAAGTAGGGTATAAAAGTAGTACAAATGGAACAATATTTTTGCCATTTTTGCCCGTAGGTTACTCATTGAAGCATTGAATTATTTTTGCCATTTTTGCCTGTAGGTTACTCATTGAAGCATTGAATTATTTTTGCCATTTTTGCCCGTAGGTTACTCATTGAAGCATTGAATTATTTACACAAAAAAACTCTATTAGGAGTTGACAATATAGTTACTAATTATTTAATTATTTTTGTAATAAAAAAAAAAATGTTGACAGTTTTATTTTCACAAATTTGCCTTGAGTCAGTTCTCCCAGTTGGTATGAGATTAATTTTCTACTCCATTTAATGCTTCAGATATAAAGAAATAATACTGCAGTATTAGGTTTCTTATTGTTAAATCATTTTGAAATTCACAACCTTTTCCCAAATTAAACAAAAGATCAGAAACAAATATATACCATTATTTATGTGCAATGTCTTTATGCCTACTTGTAGTGTATATAGGCTTTAGGTAGTTTCAAGAAAAATAAATGTTTGTGAATGTTTTTAAGTACTGACTGAGCTCATGAAATAATTTTGTTTTTTAAACAACACCATAAGACTTTAGAACTCCTTATTTATTTTGACAATTTAACAAATTTGAAAAGGTAATAATTTAAATTTTATTAATATTTTTTTCCAATGGTTTGTCTATTTTAGCAATATTCACAAGCATTCCCAAACCTTGGTCAGTTTTCCCAAACTAAATAAAAAGTTTTCTTTACAAATTAAATGTTTCTTCAAGATTTAAACACATCCTGATTATGATGTTAGTTTAAAAACAAAGTTTTAACAACAATTCACTCACCTAAAGGGTTTGCAGCCCTTGGCTGTACGACGGGTGGCTCTGGTAATTCCTCTTTTGCTCTTGTCTCCGCTATCAACTTTTTAGCCTGCTCTCTCAACCTCTTTTGTTTTTCCTCATTCTTTATCAAGAAATCAAGAAAAACATAATCATTTGTAGATGATTGCCAAAATATACCCGACCACTATAAAAACAACAGCAAGAAATATCAGAATATTTCTGTTCATAGGGGAACAACATTCACCTGTTGATTTGCTCATGGATACAAAAGGATTGTGTAGCTAGCACAACCTTCATTTAACTTTACTTGACCTATCTTTCTTGAGTCCTAAAAGGACTAAGAGGACTCAAGTACGATTCCCGTGAGACAACATCCTAGAGTCAACTGCAATTTCCGCCCACTTCTAAGATTGCTCTTTCAGAGCCAGGTTTAAAAAAAGCTGTAGCGAGCCATGCATGTGATGCAGGTAAGGGTTAAGGAAGTCATCTTAGCTCCAACCCTAATTTGAGACTAGCCCAATGCCAGCTGCCTATGATATAGCCATATTATTGTTCCTAACAAATGTACATCTGCATGACCATTAGAGTCTGCTGAGCCTGCCTTGTAGTCCACCTAAATAGTCTGGAGGCATGCCGATTAAGTGGATTTTGTCGGACACTGGGCTGTCCCTGTCTGGAGCAAACACATCCCTTGAAAAGGGTAAAAATCTAACCATAAATTAGACTAGACCCGATAAATATTATATTCCAGACATAAAATTTTACAGGTGATCTATAAAGATATAAACTATCTTTACAGAATTATTTCTTTAATGAAGATTAACTCAAGATTTATAAAAACACGTCAGCAAACACATCTCAAAATCTCAAAGAAATAAATTAAAGCAATTCATATAAAAAAACTTTAATTGTTCCCAGACATTAAAAACTAAAACTTCCATAACAAATGGGAAATAAGAATGTACTATTTACCTGTACTCCCTCAGTTAAAACTCCTGATGCCATGTGAAATAAGAATGTACTATTTACCTGTACTCCCTCAGTTAAAACTCCTGATCCCATGTGAAATAAGAATGTACTATTTACCTGTACTCCCTCAGTTAAAACTCCTGATGCCATGTGAAATAAGAATCTACTATTTACCTGTACTCCCTCAGTTAAAACTCCTGATCCCATGTGAAATAAGAATGTACTATTTACCTGTACTCCCTCAGTTAAAACTCCTGATGCCATGTGAAATAAGAATGTACTATTTACCTGTACTCCCTCAGTTAAAACTCCTGATGCCATGTGAAAAAAGATTGTACTATTTACCTGTACTCCCTCAGTTAAAACTCCTGATGCCATGTGAAATAAGAATGTACTATTTACCTGTACTCCCTCAGTTAAAACTCCTGATGCCATGTGAAATAAGAATCTACTATTTACCTGTACTCCCTCAGTTAAAACTCCTGATGCCATGTGAAATAAGAATGTCCTATTTACCTGTACTCCCTCAGTTAAAACTCCTGATGCCATGTGAAATAAGAATGTACTATTTACCTGTACTCCCTCAGTTAAAACTCCTGATGCCATGTGAAATAAGAATGTACTATTTACTTGTACTCCCTCAGTTAAAACTCCTGATGCCATGTGAAATAAGAATGTACTATTTACCTGTACTCCCTCAGTTAAAACTCCTGATGCCATGTGAAATAAGAATGTACTATTTACCTGTACTCCCTCAGTTAAAACTCCTGATGCCATGTGAAATAAGAATGTACTATTTACCTGTACTCCCTCAGTTAAAACTCCTGATGCCATGTGAAATAAGAATCTACTATTTACCTGTACTCCCTCAGTTAAAACTCCTGATGCCATGTGAGATAAGAATGTACTATTTACCTGTACTCCCTCAGTTAAAACTCCTGATGCCATGTGAAATAAGAATCTACTATTTACCTGTACTCCCTCAGTTAAAACTCCTGATGCCATGTGAAATAAGAATCTACTATTTACCTGTACTCCCTCAGTTAAAACTCCTGATGCCATGTGAAATAAGTATCTACTATTTACCAGTACTCCCTCAGTTAAAACTCCTGATGCCATGTGAAATAAGAATCTACTATTTACCTGTACTCCCTCAGTTAAAACTCCTGATGCCATGTGAAATAAGAATGTACTATTTACCTGTACTCCCTCAGTTAAAACTCCTGATGCCATGTGAAATAAGAATGTACTATTTACCTGTACTCCCTCAGTTAAAACTCCTGATGCCATGTGAAATAAGAATCTACTATTTACCTGTACTCCCTCAGTTAAAACTCCTGATGCCATGTGAAATAAGAATCTACTATTTACCTGTACTCCCTCAGTTAAAACTCCTGATGCCATGTGAAATAAGAATCTACTATTTACCTGTACTCCCTCAGTTAAAACTCCTGATGCCATGTGAAATAAGAATCTACTATTTACCTGTACTCCCTCAGTTAAAACTCCTGATGCCAAATCTTTCTGAGCTTTTTCCAACAGTTGTCTGGCTCTCTCTTTTAATTCTAGATGTGCAACCTTTAAAAGAAAAATGAATAAAGAACAAAGCAGAGTACCTTAATCAATTTTAAAATGTAGAAACTTTTTCATTAGTTCAATTCTCTTTTTTTTTAAACGGTTTGAAAGTCTAAGAAAAAAAATACTAGTTATGACCACTGGTAAAGGATGGTGATGTATTCTTTTTAAAAAAAAAGGATAACATACCTCTTGAGAAATAGGTGTGTCTTCTGATTTCTTTAAAGTCTGAGAAAAGATTTTTTTGTAGTTAAAAAAGACATTTAAGTAGAAAACACACTTTTTTTATAAATCAAACTCATTTGTATTTTATGTATTCAGATTTAAAAAAGAGTCCTGCAAAATTAAACCTTCATATTTAGTTCAATACAAATATTTTTACTTAAGCTTTTTTTTTTTATTTTTATTTATTAATTATATATTTAAACTTTGGTGCTTTCAGTTTTTATATTTTAAGATACAACATATTTAAATATGATTAAAATTTTTTCGATGGTTCTCAATAACAGAATATTTTTTTTTTTAAAACAAAAAGATGTGCTCTTTTCCTAATACATAAATGAAATCAATTGCATATGGGGATAGGGGGGGGGGGGGGTAACAAATTGTTTGTTACGCATGTGAAAAGGGAGAGTTTTTAAATGATGTGACATCAAATATTCAACATTAAACAGAACATAAAAATTGCGTTTCACTCAAATAGAAAGAATTAAATCTATAACAACAGAAGTTTTTCATTGAAGTTATCTATTTCATTTTGCTCAATCACAAATGTTAATGTTTTACTTCATCATCTGATATTTTAATTCATTATCTTTTTTTTTATGTGGATAAGAGAGGGTTTGGCCTTTTCAACAGCTTATCTGATAGGAGGGTATTTTAATGATACCAATGTTTCATTATCAGAATAGCCCAAATTCATCGTGAGAATTATTTTTATATGCAAAGAAGGCTTCAATAAAAAGACTATCTGCAGGCTAGTTTCAAAACTAATAAAAGTGTATATATATATATATGACTAAGATATGACTGTACAGAGTAAGGCATCAACAAAACTCCAACATGTCTCCCTATCCTGGGCTAGCCAATAAATTTGAAGCCATGTTTTGTTCATGTCCTTCACTTCTTCTTTCATGGTTCTTCTCCTTATGTTCAGAATAAAGTTTACCCTGGCATGTAAAACAAACTTTTCAAAAATCTTACCAACATAAACTAAAGACAGTTACCTGATTTATTTCATCTTCGTCTGAATCAAACGGATTCAAATCATTGGCCTTAGTTTTGATTGTTGGAGGAGTCGGTGCAGGCCGTTTCTTTTTCTGTGGCCCTTGGTCTTTGGTCTGGACATTGATGGCTGGGCCAGCGGCAGGCTCTTTGACTGCCTGCGTGGGTGAAACAGCTTTCACTGGCGGAGGATCAGGAGCCTTAGCTTTTTTAGAGGAGGGGACAGGTTGCTGTGACAGCATCGAGTCATCAAAAGATGAGGATTTCTTGACTTTGGATTGTAATGATATAGAAGATGATGATGATGAAGTTCTAACGGGAGCTTTGTAGCCATACATTTCTTCGGAGATTCTCTGTTCATTTTCTTCATCATGTTCACCTTTTGAAGGGGAAAAGACAAATTGTTAGACATGTTTGAATGAACAAAACAAGTGAAAAATTTAATTTTGTAGTTTCTGGGCGGTCGGCCAGTAAGTTAATATTTCTCTTAGACCTATTTGATTCATAGGGCAAGTCAAGCAGCATTCTTGAGTATCTGTGGCCAAAGAGTGGTGTGGCCATAGAATACAAGAAGATATGTGGCCAGCACAATACCTAGCCATTTTAATTATCCCTAAGTACTGTTGGTACTGGAAAGACAAGAAACACAATATATAAGACTAAATAGTGTTAGCAAGGCATTTCAGGAATTGTTTTGTGCGAATCCAACATTATTTATTAAAAATATTTCCATTAGAACAAAAAAAAAGGGTCTTCTACTTGAAGTAATGATTACTTTCCAACTTCCAACCAACAAACCGAAATCCTTTTTCAGTTTAAAAACCGGAATCCATTATTCTGGTTTTTGTTTAACTTCCCTAGTTGGTACCCATCAGAACTGGGTAAACTTAGTCATGTCCTCGAGACCCAGGAACAATTCCTAGCCTTCACCAGGATTTGAATACAGGACTGGTGCGCCAGTCCAGCATGCTGCTGCATTCCACCATGCTCCATGGGGCCTTGGCCAGATGAAGGCATTTTATGCAGGGCATGGCATAATATGCTTTATGTGAGAGTGACCATTGCAATATTTTACTTTATTCTATTCTACATCTAATCCAACCTGATCTTTTAATCTAAATAGCTATTTATCATTAAAGAACTTATGCTTAGTGTCCATACAAATGCTTTAAATGAATATATATAATACAACATTATGGTTTAAATACATATTCAATACATTCCTTGAATCATATAACTACTGGTCATGCAGATGAGGTATTGGAATTTTCTTTTTTTTTTTTTATAAGATGAGGAATAATTTCAGTCATTAACTCAATTGCTACCAAGGCATTTTCCCCCGTATGGACCGTATTGCCAGCCCGTTTTCATGACCTTCTTTTTTTACCTAGGCCCTAACGCAATCAAAGCTTTTTTTTTACAGCTTTTATTATGAATGAAGCCCTAAGTGTTACATTTCAAAATAAGCAGAAATAAAAGCGTATCTACAATATGCTAATAGAAAATTTTTAAATTCTAGAATAAAAGTGATAGTAAAGGTGAAAGTAAGAATGTTGTTTTAGAAACAAAGACAAACAAATAATAATCCGAATAAAAAAGAAACTTTGCGATTCTATTCAGAATTCTATTAGAAACACTCGCTTCAAATTTCATTAATTTTTGTTCACAAATAACAAAGATACACACAAAAAACTAAACACAAGTACAGTAACAATACTGAGAGAAAAAAAAAGGAAAATTAAGCCAGACATCGCAAATAAATCACTTTTAAACACAAAAAACATTTTTTCCAGTTAATATTTACATTTGAAAAGAACGAATACGGAAGCAGATGATTCAAAACAAGGAAGTTAGTTTATTATTTCTAAATCTTGGATTAGATTTGGACAAAATAAATATATAAGGGTTTCTGAGCCGCAAAATGCGGCTCGTGGTATTGCGGCACGGCTGGCTTGAGCCGCAAAATGTGGCTCATGGAAGTTAAAGAGTTAAACGGACAAGGGTCTATTTGATTCTAACTCTGTAACTCTACAGAAACGTGTAATATAATAATGTCATATATTATTCAAATGGAAAGTCTAAGAAAAACGCTAATGAAAAACATAAATAGTTAGTTAAGTATGCTTTGAAGTACTTCACCATTTGATAGAATGGTAATTTATGTATCTTTAAAGTAATTACAAAACTTTTTTTTTTGCATGTCCTATTTGCCTTTAAAAAAATTACATTTCATAATTGGATAATCTTTCAAGTATTTTGTATTTGTAAACAAAACATATTGTGTAACTGTACATACCCAGGGTATAGGTACTTTCACTGGAGCTGGGGCCTATCTGCTGGAGCTCCAATGTCTGGCCAGTGAAGTATGATCTCAGCTGGTGCAGGTAGGTCATGACACAGAGCTTATCTGGGACCGCCAATAAAACCATGTCTGCTGGCTCTAACACTTTGGGTATGCCCAACTTGGCAGCTGCATCAAAAGCCTGGCCAGAGTCAATGATGGGGGATTGTTTATAAAAGTTTTTGTAATGTTCAGTGTCAGAAATATGTTGTAAATGACAAGGAATAAGAGCAATTGATACACATAAATAATACTAATAAATTATGGCACACTTATTAAGTGCTCTAGCAGATGGGCATTTGGATTGCCTTTTTCAAGGTTACAGGATCAAACCCCCACGTAAATAGCCAATATTAATATTCATCAAAAAAAATTATTATAAATCCACACTTTTATAAAATATTATAATATGAAAGTTTAGGAATATTCATACACCTCGTTATTCTCTCAACATTATGAAAGTTAATTTTATAAGTACAACACTACATATGTAAAAATCAATATGGACATTTTTTTTCTTGGTTATTTGTAAAAAGGGGAATAAGCATTAAAGGGAAGGGGGGGGGGGGGGCAAACACAACAATGGAAATAATATTGCCCAGAAATACAAGAGCTGGAGACCTCATCTCGAAATAATTTATGTGAGTCTCAAAAGTTACTCAGTTTTTCCAGTATGTAGGCCTACTTGTTTTTCTGTGTCTACTTTAAACTTGATATTTATTAGTACTAAATGTTTGTTTTTCCCTTGTTTTGGGCACTTTAAAATTACACTAGACAACTTAAAATGCAAACAATTAAATGGAAAAAATAAAAGGGGAGGCTATTCACTAATGGGAGACTACTCACCATTTTATTATTACTTTTAATGTCAAGTGGGCTCAGTATCTCGTAATTTCTGTTATAATAAATTGTTATATCCATTAAACAATGATTCAAATATATGTTATAATAAATTGTTATATCCATTAAACAATGATTCAAATATATGTTATTATAAATTGTTATATCCATTAAACAATGATTCAAATTTGTTATAATAAATTCTTATATCCATTAAACAATGATTCAAATATATGTTATTATAAATTGTTATATCCATTAAACAATGATTCAAATATATGTTATAATAAATTCTTATATCCATTAAACAATGATTCAAATATATGTTATAATAAATTGTTATATCCATTAAACAACGATTCAAATATATGTTATAATAAATTGCTATATCCATTAAACAATGATTCAAATATATGTTATAATAAATTGTTATATCCATTAAACAACGATTCAAATATATGTTATAATAAATTGTTATATCCATTAAACAACGATTCAAATATATGTTATAATAAATTCTTATATCCATTAAACAATGATTCAAATATATGTTATAATAAATTCTTATATCCATTAAACAATGATTCAAATATATGTTATAATAAATTGTTATATCCATTAAACAATCATTCAAATATATGTTATAATAAATTGTTATATCCATTAAACAACTATTCAAATATATGTTATAATAAATTCTTATATCCATTAAACAATGATTCAAATATATGTTATAATAAATTCTTATATCCATTAAACAATGATTCAAATATTTGTTATAATAAATTCTTATATCCATTAAACAATGATTCAAATTTGTTATAATAAATTGTTATATCCATTAAACAATGATTCAAATATATGTTATTATAAATTGTTATATCCATTAAACAATGATTCAAATATATGTTATAATAAATTGTTATATCCATTAAACAATGATTCAAATATATGTTATAATAAATTGTTATATCCATTAAACAATGATTCAAATATATGTTATAATAAATTGTTATATCCATAAAACAATGATTCAAATATATGTTATAATAAATTGTTATATCCATTAAACAATGATTCAAATATATGTTATAATAAATTGTTATATCCATTAAACAATGATTCAAATATATGTTATAATAAATTGCTATATCCATTAAACAATGATTCAAATATATGTTATAATAAATTGCTATATCCATTAAACAATGATTCAAATATATGTTATAATAAATTGTTATATCCATTAAACAACGATTCAAATACATGTTATAATAAATTGTTATATCCATTAAACAATGATTCAAATATATGTTATAATAAATTGTTATATCCATTAAACAATGATTCAAATATATGTTTAACAAAGGAACATGAGACAGTATAATACAAAGCAAACAAAGAAAGATAGTTAAGGGAAACTAAGATGATAATAAACAGTAAGTAAGTGAAAGTAAAGACGTACACAAGATCTGGCCTGAAGTGATGAATAATGGCACAGAAGGCAAGCCCATTTCTCCAGGAGGTGGTCATATTAGTGATCTTAACACCTTTATAGCCCTGTGTGACATGCTGGCACCAACTCAACAAGTCATCATGTGGATTGCTCTCATCCTGTAATACATTGTAGAGCATTTGCAATAGGTGTGGCTTAGGTTTCATAATGATGTAACTAAGTAAATAACAGCCATGATGGTGATTATGTTGAATAACACAATTATTTAGCATGTTTATTTTACACGCAAAATATAAGGAATTTGTTTAATTAAATCTTGATACTTAAATGTGATTCTAGTTCTTATTAGTCTGTCCACAAAGTAAACAAAATTTGAGGCTTTTATAGTTTTTCAACAATTGACATCTTCAATTAAATATTCTGCACTATTCCATTTGATTTTTAATAGTTTAAATTTTGGCTTTGAATGCTAATTTTCATCGCATGACAGTGTTTTATATAGTAAGCCTATAGTAATACGGTTGCCATTTGTCACCACTACACAAAGTAAACCAACATCACATGCTTTTTATTACGTGAATGCAAATACTCTATTGCCAAAAGTCACCCCTCCCACAAGTCAAACTGAATTCTCTCCCCTTTACAGGAAATGAAGACTTTTGTTTCTAGAGCTACTGTAAGTATTTGATTTCACCAAGCAAGTCTAAATTAAATTTCAATGCCCTTAATTAATTGCTTTTACAATTTAACGCCCTGAACTGAAAATATCTTAGATTTTATTTACCTTAGTATAAATTATTATTTATTTTGCGTATTTATTTATTTTTTTGCTTTTTTCTTTTCTTTCTTTTTTGAATTTATAACTACTTAGGTTGTATTGTGGGTTGTTTAAAAAAATTTAATACTGCTTGAAAAAACAACCGGAGATACAAAAAAAATTATAAATTAAAATGATCTTGTAAATAATTGTTTGGGTAACAAAATAATTTACAAATAAAAATGTACCTGGCTGTCCGATCGTAAAGGAGCACCTGGAGTTGTGACTTCAGGAGATTTCTCCCTGAAAAATTAGTTTAAAATGTCACATTTTCTACATTTTTAAGTCAAGGTAGGGCAGTGAAATTTAGTTGTAAATACCTCAGGTTATGATTTTAGGTTTAACTAAATAAGTTTAACCATTTATGTACACAAACATGCCACTTTTATTGTGCAAAATACAATAGTTTTTTTTTAATAGTTTTTTTAAATTGAATGTATGTGTGGTTTTTAGACAATCTGTGATGAAAATGTAAACAATTTCACATGTTAGACTATAAGAAACCTGAAGTTAGAAAGCAAAAAAAGCTTCATGTCCTATTTACCAATAGTTATGTTATTTTCTCCTACACAATAATCAATTACGATTGGTAGAGAAACCAAAACAAGCAATTCATTTCAAATTTTTACAAGAAACACAAATTTATTCATGCTTTTCTTAATTTTTGTTCTTTTTTTAAATATTTTTTTTACTTTAGTTTTTTCTTACTAGCTTCACATTTCAAGTATCCTTAAACTTTGCTTTTTTAATATGGATACTTATTACTATGACTAGACCATGTTAGATTTCAGTATTATTTGTTAAATTTTTTGTTATAGGACAAATGCTGAGTTTTGCCGTTTCTTTATTTATATAGATATATATATATCTATGTCTTTTGCCTATAGAAAATGTATTTATGTTCTAATCACAATGAAATTTTGTTTCAGTATTCCTTTTACTATTGATAATCAATTTCATGTTGTATGATATAATAAGTTCATGAGCAATAAATTGTTTTTCACACTTTTCTTACTTGTTTCCTTTTTTTTTTCAAAATAATGTTTTGGTTTAGCTTTTTTTTAATAAAATGTTAACATATATTTACAGATTCTATTGAAACTTTGCTAATTTTATCTAAGCACCTATTAATACAACTTTTTGTCGCCAGATCTTAGTATTAGTTGTTTAATTTTATTTTATAAGCATAACGCCTAGTTTTATTGTGAAAAATTTAAAAAAATTTAAGTGCTTTAAGAAACAATTTATTAACAATTTAAACAATAAATAAGTGGCTGCAACAAAATGTTGTGTATTCCTTTCTTTATAAAATGTTTCTAATTGTGTATTTGCATGTATACAGGTTGAAGAGCTTTGGGCTTTTTAAGAACCCCTATAAAAATTCAATATGGCGGCCATTGCCAAGGCAACCAATGTACTTTTGTCTGGATTGTTATGTGATTAAAGTTTAGGATGTTTTGGTCAGTAATTTTTAAATAAGTGGGTAAATAGTATCCCAATTTTGTATTTCATATTAGCAAAATCTAACTCAGTTATCTCCTGTACAAACGTTTTTGATTCAAGATTATCACATAAAGTTTTTTTGTTTATTTTTGCATTTGGTTCTTCAATATAGTTACAAAATTATTCATAAAAAGTATACAACAATATCCCAAAGTTAGGTGAGATGTGGATATGCTATTTAACAAGTTTAACAAGTCTCCCTAATGAGATAGCAAACAGCAATGTTGCAAAACCAAACAATCAAGAACCTTGCATCACTTAAAATTTAATTTGAGTAAGTTGGGGTAGTACTGTATATAAAATATATGTAATCATTGATTGTACTAACTTTGTCTTGATGGCAGGTGGAGTTATGGGCCTAACTGTCAACTTCTTTTCTGACTCCGGGGTGGTAGGCGGTGTTCCTTCATAATTAGGGCGCTCTGGTGTTGGCTGTAAATCGGATGTGTTCAAGGTCGTCTTTGAGCCCTTACCTGCTGGGCTCCTAGCTTTGGGCACTGGCACGGTAGATATTTTGTCTCTCTTTTGGGAACCTGGCTCTGGGGTCTGACCTGGTGAGCCCTTTATGCCAGAGTCTACGGCACTTTTAGTTGGGGATTGATTTCTTGAGGTCTGCTTAATGTCCGGGGTGGGGGCTGGTGTTTTTGCTGTCGCTGGTGTCAAGGACTCAGGTTTTACGGGTGACCCGGCAGAGTTGACATTCTGAGAGGCCTTGTAGGACTCAAAAGCCGCGCAGATATCCTCTTCCTCTTTTTCTGATAAGTCCTCTTCAAAGGGATTGGTTAAAGCTGGAGTATTATTGTCGTCAGCTTGTGATTGAAAAAATAATTTCAAATTAGAAGGTATTCTAAAAAAACAATTTTTAAAAATAATAATTGTGATTGTACAACTTTTGCTTTTTTATGTTTAAACCTTAAAATTTACCACATGCTTGTTTCAACTATACACCATTTACAAAATTAAAATATATCTTTTCTTTTAAGTCACATATTTTAGTCATTTTAATGTACTACTTAGTATGCACTAAAAATCTACTAACAAAACATGGTCCAATTAGTCATGACAAGCATTATTCTAAAACAATTATTTTTAGATAAAATGAAATTATTTTCTGATTGCCTATTGGATTGCCACTGTTTTATCAGATAGGTGGACATTGATTTTAATAGCAAATTAATTTCTTTGTATGAACTTCATCACAGACTGTAATTTTTAGGGGCTCAAAACAGCTGTAAATCTACAGCAAGAAAAAATAAAAATGGCAGGTTTTGTTTTTTTAAAGATAGAAAGTAAGAAAAAGAAGGATTAGAAAAAAAAAATGACATTAATGAGTGGAAGAGAGTTTGAAAATCTAAACACTACAGAACCTGTGATGTCCCAGAATATTAAGGCATAATGTCATGCATTACAAAATCCTTAGATGCCAAATTCAAGATATTTCTAAGCTCATTTTTTTTAATTACAATTACATTTAAAGGCAGTTGCACACAAATTTCAGAATTTAGAAAGTGGGGCTTTTGTCTTTTTTTGTAACTTGGTATGTCCAACAAAAAAATTGTTTTATAAATATATTATTATAAATATTTATATCACAGTATGTTATCTATATACACAAGATATATATATATATATAATTCAAATAAATAATATGTGTAGACCTATTTATATATATATATATATATATATATATAAATATATAAAATATTTATTACCGGTACATGGTTTGTTAAAAAGTAATATGTTTCATATTTTCACAAAATACTGTCACTGATAAATAGTAGTAGTTAAAATCTGTCTCAAAAATCAGTAAATAATAAATATACTTTTCACAATTTAAAATTTAAGCACAAAAGAATAATTAATAAATTATACAAACAAAGCCAACAATGCATTGTTATTATTTCTATTTGTAGGTTTATATCTGTAATTATAATAATTATTCAAAACATTATTACAAAATCTTTAATTATATAAATTTGTTGAAAGCATTATTTTATCATGAGCTTTTTTTCAATAAACTCATCAATAATTGAGAATCTATAGCTTCAACTCTACTGGCAGTGACAAAGGATGAATTATAAAGGCTTTTGAGTTTTTTTTTATCAGAATTTTGTCTCTCTTACAATAAGTTCACAATCAGCATTTGTAGGTGACACTTCAGTTCATTAATATCAAGTCTATAAACTTTGATTTTAGGGCTACACTTAATAAAGTTTTAGCTGATGCCTAGAATTTAAACTATATGTCTCATATTTAGAATATATGTTTTTTTAATTCATAAAAGAAATGTTGCATGCCTTCTCAAATTAAAACTGGCAAAAAATAAATGAGAAAAGAATAACTGTACAGTTAACACAAACAACCAAAAGAAACTGACACTTTGTAAAAATTGAAATTCATGATTTGAAATGCTATTACGAACTGTATATAATATAATTTTTTTTCAGAATAGTAAGACATTGTGTTTTAAAGGACATGATGTCAAGTAGGTTTTATTGAAGCAAGGTAACAGTGAAAGATCTGGACAATTTTGGGGGAGAAATTGACATGAATTAAAATAAAACAATAATCATCTAGAAGCAAAGTGTGAATGAAATATTTTTTTAAAGGAAATGAAATAAAAAAAATACCAAATGGATTCAACGCCTCATGCTCTTCTGCATCACCAAAAGGATTACCAGCATGTGCTTCCTGCTCTAGGAGTGCCATCCGATTTGTTATTTCACTAATCTGCGTCCGTGTGGACTGGATGAGGTTATCTTTACTTTGCTCAGTTTCATCTTCCTCCTCTAGGTCCTCCAAGTTTCCAATATCAACTTTGCCCACGCTCATCAAACTAGCAACACTCTGCATGTCTTCATCACTGGGTGTAAAAAAAACACAAAAGAAATACAAAAACCTTATGTGTAATACTAATAAAATATACGTGTTCTGACAGGGTTCCCAAAAGTTTGTAGAAAAAAAATTCCATGACATTTCCAAAGCTTTTCCATGATAACGTACAAAATTTCCAAGACCTTTTTTAAAAGTAATGATCCCAAAATATACCCATGAAATATTGCTATAAAAACTGTTTACAATAATAATAAAAAAGTTAAACAAGTAAACAAGGGAGAGTAGTATAGAAACAAAACAATATTTTTATTTTAAATAGGGACAAAATAATAAGAGAGCTCATCAGAAATAGAACAGAATAATTAATTTCTAGCTAATTAGTAGATCAGATTGTGACTGATACTATTGTTAATGAAAACACTATATTACCATATTGATAAGTACTAATGTAGAGATGTTAAAGAAAAGTGATCATTGGTCTTATTAAATACTACTCTTTAATTATTTTTTTTTATGAAAGAAGAGGGCTCTTTATTTTATATAGGCTTTTAGGGCCTATCTTTTTTTTAAGTTAGACATAGTTAAGTATGTGACTTGAAATTTTCAAAATAAATGTTAACAATTATGCTATTTACCAATAGAAGGATATTAAAGAGATGATTCCATTCGTATATCATTTATTAAAATTGGATAACAATGAAATAAAGTTGTGAACTTTTAAGAGAAAATTCTGAGTAACAAAGAAGAACTGACTTATCAGGGTTAAAATTATCTATGTTACCTACCTTGCCTTCTTTGACTATCAAAGTATTCTTAAGTACATTTTAATTAATTAGTTTGAAGCTTTTAGTTAGTTAAGATGTTTATTTACAAAACATTTCTGTTTTGTACCCGTAGTTTATTAATTGACTGCTAAACACAATGGGTAAATTCAGTGGCTTAAAACCTTTAAACTGCAAGGGTAAACAACAAAGGGTATATAAATGTTTGGTACCAACTAATTACTCCATCTAGAACCAAACACAAAGTGTGTCAAAGTAAGACATAAGAGGCATACGACATTAACACATAGGTGGGGATGTTTGCAAGAAAGCGGTTGAGGCAAGAGATGGTTTCCTTGAAAATAATAATATTACACATGGGAGGCGGGGTTGATTGCAAGAAAAGCGGAATTATAGTACTGAGTATTTTAGAAGACAAAAAAAAAAAGCGTTGGAAAAGGAAAAAAATTTGCCAGCTCATTTAATTGAAATAAAATCTCTAAATCAACAAATTCCAAAACTTTTCCATGCCCTAATTATAAAAATGAAAATCCAAGACTTTTTTGTACTGGAAATGGTCCCCTCAATTTTCCAAAACTTTTCAAAAATTCCATGACTCTGTACGAAGCCTGTGTTAATTAAAAATGATATATTAAACTACTTTATCAGGGTTCTAACAATAAAATCCTTTTAAAATTCCCAAACTAAAAACAACCTTTCCCCCAAACTTGACACAAAATTCACAAATCAATTTACAATGGTATTTGTAAAATATCTAGATGTCTGGTAGTGTATATATAAAATTCACGTTTATAATAATGTTTAAAGATGTTTTTTTTTTAAAGTTTAAATTTTTTTGAAAAAGCATGATGGGACTTAAGAACTCTTTAAACTAAGCACATAATTATTTTCTTGTATAACATTTGAATTGAGTCATTTTCATGGTGCTTTAGACTTTTACAAGACACGGTAGAGCTTGAAGGTCCTGGGCTAGATTCCCAGAGAAGGCTAGGACTTTTTACCAGGATCTGTAGTGTGTCTCTGAGTAAACCCTGCCCTGATGGGTACCTGACATTAGCTTGGTCAAAGTAAAGGCAGTTGGGCATTGCGCTGGACACAAAGTCCCCTAGTAAATCGTGGCCATGGAAACTGGTTAAACCCCAGCCCTATGAATCAATTAGGTCTGACTGGACTATGTTTACTTTTTGTCCATTTTAGCCAAATTCGCAAACTTTACCAAACCTTGGTCAGCTTTTCCTAACGTTCACAAACTTGGAAAAATCAAGTCGATTCCCCCAAACTCTCCAAATCCCTTATGAAACATGTTTATATAAATATAATAGTTTGGTTATTGGTATTTTTGTTACAGAAACTCACGTTGCCTTTCCTTCTCTGATGAACGCACAAGAAATTGTTAACTGCAGAGTTGCCCCAACGATTTTCTTACTCAGGGGCTTCATCTTCAGTTTTAAAGTTGTCTGTGTGGGGATATGGCTTGCAAATTCTTTCATGTTGATGGCCGCTGACGCAATGACTTTGCGGGAACCTTTTGAATGCTTTTTTTAAATTGAAAATACAACTCTGCGATAATTTTTGTGAACAATAATTAGATTTTTTAAAGGCAGAATATTACAAAATTATCAATGTGATGTTTTAGCATAATTACTCTAAGATAGTAGAATGAATGACCAATGTAATTGTATAATATTATAATCATTGTATTTAAACAGTCTAGGTGATGGAATAGATTGTGCTATGCATGTTTCAATAATATTAATTACATTTAAAACAGTCAAGTGGTTCATTTTACAAGTGCATTTTCTAATATCTTCATTATAACTGGGACAAGCAGGAAGTAAAACTATTATTATTAATATACCCAATTATCCAATGAACTAGTATAGGATAATAACTTATTAAATTTTCATATTGTTAATATGTCTGCAAAAATGTTAACTTTAAATTGCTCAATGTGTTGTTGTTGTTTTTTTACTTGCTACAGAAACAAAACTTACATCTTCTACAGTAAATGTCCATTCTTTGTCCTCATATTCCTGCTGTCTGGAATCTCTAAATAAGGTGACTGTAATCTCAATGTTTTCTGGCACTTTCCAGTTTATCAGACCCAAGTAGGGATTCTGAATAGTTGGCTCCCATTTGTGAAGCTGAAACATTCAGAATGGGTAAACTTGGCTGCAGATTTGACAATCAGGCCTAACACAAGAAGCTGCATCTCAATCAAAGGATTAAAGAGGAAATGTCAAAATGTATTCTATGGCCCTACATACTATAATACTACTATATTACAATACTATAGAGCTGATGAATTATCAGCTTCATCAAATTCAATGACCATCACATATTAAAGGTTTGTGTGGTTGTGTGATAAGCACAATGCACAGGATGGATACCAGGTGCCTATAAGAGCTGATTAAACTCAGAATGCCCTAAGATACTGCCAAAAATTTCACATTTATTAGATACGAACCTTTTACCCTCTGTAATATACCAAAGCATCCTATTAACCATCATTTTATATATTATAAATAAAACCCTTGTAGTAAGTAAGTCTCCTTATCAGACTAATTTGATCTAAAGGGCCTGTGTCACAGCCTTCCCTATTTTTTGTGGCAATGGCATACAAGCGGATTGTGAGGCCAGCAAAATGCCCAGCCACTCAGCTAATGCCAGGTACCCATCAGACTCAGGGACATCCTCCAGACCTGGGAGCAAACCCTAGTCGTCACCAGGATTTGAACCCAGGACTTTTGGTATGACAGTCGAGCATGATGCCACTCAGCCCTTGCGTCCCCATTGTAGAAGAAGTCGCAAACATGCCAAAAATAAAAGCAAAAATGGTATTCATTTATGAAAGCTGACTAGAATAGCATGCAGTATCAGCTTTAAACTATTGTACAGTTAGCTTACTTCTGTGGCTCTCCTCCTGCTTCTTCTTGTCCACACCACACACAGTTTATTGGGTTGCCTAGGAAGATGAAGAACAATAGAGAGTTTCCAGCAGAATGAATATACACTCTGCAGCATACATAAATGTTTGGCTGCTTAGAAACACTAAGCTAACTTCAATTAAACATAAATAAACATTTTGTTAACTTAGGTATACCATTTTTTAGAACATTCAACTGCCAATTCCTGATAAGAAGCTGTGAACTGAAATTTAGCTGCTGATTTACCAACTCGCTGAAGTCGCTTCCAAACAGACATATCTGTTGATTCAGCTTTGTTCACTCCATCATAAATGAATCTTAATGAAATGAAAATTGTAATTATTAGATAAAATAGGTTAAAATTTGATCCAAATTTGATCATAAATCTTATGTTTTTGTTGATAGAAAGCCAAAGGTTCGATCTTTGAGTCCACTTTATACAATACAAATATGTAAACACAGCGAGAGCCTGACAAAAGTTTATAAAAACAGTAGGCATTATGAGCTTGAGTTTAAAACAAGACATGTAATCTATTGATTCACTGCAATGTGGTTAGTCCATCTGTTTTCTCTGCAGTTAAAAAAAAACTACTTTTTCAACAATATTTCAAGAAATGAATGCAGATAAAAACATATTACTTTCTATGAAAGTAGATGCCATCGTTTGTACTAAGGTGGTAGTTAAAACTTTATTCTTTAAGCCTTGAAAAATAAATAAAAGGAAAAATTATCCATTCACACCATGTTGGTCCAAAGGGCAAGTGAAGCAAAACCCACAAATTTTAAGGGCCACAGCTTATGAGGAGATTGTGTGACCAGCATAATTCTCACCTGCTGTTACATTTGCCTCAAGTAATTTCAGTTACCCAGTTATTTCCAAAGCATGGCATCTTAGTAATGCAATGTAAATGCTAATGTAAAAATGCCAGTTTGGCATGTGGTTGCCAGTTTGGACAAGGATCTATTAAGGCATGTTTCAATAGTGGCCACCAAAATGGTAGGCTTTTTTATTTATTGTGAAAACAAATTGTTTATATATATAAAATTATGTCATTTTTTTGTGATCAGGCCTATTTGTTATAGAAGTATTAGCCACATCGATATTGTGAATTTTTTAATTTTTAGGATTTTTTAAGGCCTACGCCTACATATTTAAAAGCCTCTGACTGGGACTATGAGTGTGTCCCTGAGTCTACCCAGCTCTGATGGGTACCTGACATTAGTTGGGGTAAAGTAAAGGTGGCTAGGCATTGTGCTGGCCACACATCTGCTAGTATGCCGTGGCCACAGAGACTGGTGAACACTGCTTCAAAAGCCCTATGATCAGTTTGGTCCAAAGGGTACTTAACTTACTTACTAACTGGGACTATAAAAATGTCAAATTAAATTAGAAGCAATAATTTTTTTGTAGCTTTTTCAAAGAACATGTTATGTTACCTAGGATTTGAAACATTCTTTTCTCATGCTAGGCCTAATACTGGAGCAAAAAATAGATTTGCTTTGTTGATTTCTGAAGCTCTACAAATTTAGTCGCAAAATATTTCTTTATCAAAAAAGGTTTTTTTTTAATATTGTGCCACAAAAATTATTTTATAAACATCTGTTTCAAACTTATTTTTACGCTCCCGTCTTGACATGTTTGGGTGTTATTGAAACAATATTTTCAAAATTAACATTTCGTTAACTTATTTGTCATAAAAGTATCAACTTTACCAAACAATTATTTAAGTACCCAAACTCAGTTTTTGGTTTATATTTCAATTCTATTTCGGCTTCACTTTTTCTTCATGTTACATAATTTTTTCTTTCTTTACCTCCACTGGTATAAATGTGAACTTCCTAGCAACACCACTGACGTTCTTATAACTCATAATTGATGGGGTTAACAAGGATGATGATGAAAAAAAAAACTGAGCAGTGTCACTGCTAAGAAATCTTTTACTGATGTGTAGTAAGGACAATGAAATCGTGGTTGCGCAGGTGTGCAAAACTAGGATAGGCCTACCTGGCTAGCTCTAATACTACAAAAGTCTTTGTTTGTACTGTATGGATCGTTTATCTCGAACGTTAAACTTTCCTTTTTGTTTTTCTTCATTCGTAACCTAAGGCACTTTTCGTAACCCGAGGCACCACTGTAATTGTGTTTGTGTATAATAAATGCCTATTGGGCATTCATCGCAATAAATATTTACATTTATAACTGGTCCAAGGTGCGAGAGGGCACAAAAGTCGCAGAAGCCACCCTCGCAGAAAGGAGCAAAGAGAAGTGAGCAGTGAGAGCGGCGAAGGGCAGAGGAAAAGGATATTACACCATCGTACCTTGAGGAAAGACAGATGCATATATTATATTAGTTATGTAATTTTGATAAGTAATTAGCCATCCAATGTGATTCTGATTGTGGCATTGTCAATCCTATCCATACTATCATACAATCAAAAACCTCACAGCTTAGACTTAGTTCACTAAAGTAGTCATTTAGTAACTTTCAACTTTTAGACAACTAAAAACTTAGTAACTAAGTCTACTAACTATACCTAGTATAAAACTAGGCCTGTAACTATAGCCTAGTTTAATTACAGTCAGGATAAGTACTGTATAGTAGGCTTACTATACTACTAGTCGATATCAATAACTATAATAAACTACTATCTAATATCTATAGCTTTAAAAATAATGTATAAATTATAAGTAGCCTATTTTTTGAAGGCTTTTGAATTGGCTAAAGACTAAAGTAGATGTAAGAGTCTCTACGGTACTCTAGTAGAGTGTGGACCTAGGAGGGCTACGGTGCAAATGGTAGGCTAAACAACGGTTGACTCTATAACTATAAGTATAATGAATAATAATGATCACTATTCCTAGACTGGACACTGACAACGACTAGAATTAAATTATGATGACAAGACAGTTGCCAGTAGATTGTGTTGCTCGACAATAGTGTGAGTGACTACACTGACTACAGTGAAGAGTGTATTAATAAGTTATTCACTTCTGACTTTTGTCAAGACTACAAGAGTCAAGACTTAAGTTCTGTCACTTCACTGACTTCAGTTCAGTACTTCACTGACTTCAGTCTCTTCAGTCGTCAGTGACTTCAACTTCTTCAGACTTCAGTTCATCAGTAGAGCCAGAGCTACAATACTAAGAATACTTTTACCACTCGATAATTTATTTCTAACAGTTTTATGAAAATATATATGATAATTATACCATATGATATATTCAGTATTATACTTTATTATCAACATACCACATGCCGCATTCAAATGAAAATAAGGGAAAATAGTATTAATGTTGTGTATACTCTTGGGTCTATGTCGTTGCATTTCACAAGTTACTAATATTTATATTTATGTCAGTGAAAAAAGTCGCCATATTGAACAAAAATTTTAATCACGTGATTTCCGAAAGCTATTTGACAAATAAATTATTATAGATCTAGTTGTTAGCATATTTGAACATGAGATAATTTAACCAATTTTATTGTTCTCTAGCTAATAAATAAAGATTTACCCTTAAAAAATATTTGAGGAACACACCATAAACTCTTACCTAATATAGGGGCTAGCCTACATAGCTGGGCTCTATTGATCTATTGTATTAATTATTTTTTTACAGCCTACATCACATAAACATAAGGCATATAAATAAGGACAAAAACACTTTTCTTATCCATTTTTGGCATTCATTAAAACACTAGATTGAAGAAGTGTGGGCCTATATTCATATTATATTTCTTAAATCCAGATAATGAGGAAACGTATTTTTTTTAGCAATTTTTATTTATTCCCAAATTTCCAGCGGTGTGCTGAATTAATAGCTCTACATTATTATTTAGCTGTAAGATGTTGCATTTTGTGTTGTTTAAAGTTGGCAGCATGCGTACAAAATACCTGCTCCACTCATTTACTGAAGTTAAATGCATTTTGGGTGAGAAAGAGTGCATATTCAAAGGTAGAAGATGTTTTAAAATATTTATTATAATTATTAAGTTTATCATTTATTTTAAATAAACACATTTTCTATTCATTGTAAACTTAAATTTCAAATTGCATTTGCACTATTTTTACAAGTTGACTTGAATTAGGCGCAAAGCGGCATTGTTTACCTGCGAACTATTTTATGAGGTTAGCAGACGAAAAACCGTTGAAAACGACTGTTAACATCCCAATTTTTAATTATTTCTTTATATTATCTTCCTTATTTTAACAAGTAAGACTTGTTTTCACAACTAGTGTATAATAAATTGTCAGATTAATAATATTGGTAGTATTCTTATGAGAGAAAAGCACAAACTAATGTAGACATTAAATATAATGTCACTTAATGTGGCGATTCATTGACTGGGTCTGGGTGTCAGAGCTGAGAGACAAAACATGTCAGAGTCACTCAGTCAGAACATGATGTCAGAAAGCTGATAAGGTTGAAAATGATTAATGACTAATACTATTATAATATTTCCATTGAGCCTTGAGTACTTCAGTACATTAGACTAATAATTAATACATTTATTTTAGAAGTCTAGACCTCCACTTTACTCTTTACTTTTACAAGACAAAAGTAAAAAAGGAATGTTGTAAGGCCTAGCCTATCGTTAGAATATATTATAGTCTTAATCTTATACTACACCATGCTCAACATTAAAATCTTTAATCTTCCTTGGTTAGAAAATTATATTTGTAACTGGTAAATATAAAGTAATCACACAAAATTAATTGAAATTTGAAAAGGCTTGCATTTTATTTCCAAAGTAATGTAGTATGTACCTATGTAGTGTCACGTGCGAAATCAGCTACTGACGTTAGATGATATTTTTAGTAATGTATTATTATATATATATATATATTCTTTTGATTCATATCCATCTTGGATCTCACAAGGTTGTATAAGAACTTGTATTGATGTTATTCAATTAGATTTGATGTTTATTTTACTCGTTTGCTATGAATCTTTTGTGTATGAAATGATTTAGATAAACTGTACCTTAATATATAGGAAATCCACAATCCTGTTTGAAATTGAACACAATTTTATTCCAACAAGTTGAGATAATAAAATATAACAATACCACAGAATACATGTACCAGTATTATATAATGAAACTTAATCAGTTGAGATTCTTCTATAACGAACTAAGCCGTAATCCTATCTTTAAGAAAGTGGTCAAAAACAGTCCTCCCACATTAGCGCCCAAACTAGAACCAAACTAAACTAACGGTATTCAACCCTCGTGCATATGACGTATTTTATTGCTATGACGTAGTGTCTAGACATATGCATGTTTTATTCCTAACACGGAAACATTTCGGGTTTAAGATTATTTCATTTTAACTTTAGTTAATAATAACAGAACCAATATAATATGGAAATAAATCTACTCGTAACACTCGCCCCCCCTTAAGACACAAAGGAATTACAGACAGCGTTAAGTATGGAATTCTTTGTAGAGTACCCATAAAATGAACCGAATTCCCAAACTATTCGTAAGATTTAATTGACTATTGGACAATCTTTTAAAGATTAAAATGAACCATATATTACATATCCCCTTAATAACAAAGTCGCTATTATGGAATCCCTTATCACATTATCTTAACAATGATTATTAATTAAACATTTATTTATCAATTAATATTTACAATTATGATTATTGTGTGTACAACGTTGACCATAAAACTATTACCACCAATAACCAATTCCCACAGAATTGATATGAATTACCCAAATAAGTGGAACCGATTAATAATTGATAGATAATTCTTTAGAAAGTTTTATTTATTTATAACCGATCACTGTATCATTAACTAATGATTTTCAGTTATTATATTATTATTATGATGTCTCAATTATGACATCAAGAATATTTTTTAAAAAATGTTATAATCTCAGCTGATTTAGCTTTTACATAGCATAAAATAAGACATCCAAATTATAACATGACGACATAGAAACAAACAATTTGCAAAACACATCAATAATCAATTGAACAAACACAAGTGTGGATGTATTCAAGTTAAATACCGGTGTGTGTGCAATTGATGTATGCAATAGTTACCTTTTACCTTACAACGTATGATTGTTTCTAGTAGAATTTGAAGTTTTGTTCTGTAATGTTTCATATTGTAATATTTCAAAACATAGTTTATTTATTATCATATTTACAATAATATAAATGTTAATCAATACAATGAATGACATAAAAGAAAAACATTTCATGAGAAACTGACTTTATCTTCTGGTTTACCAGTTACATGCACGACAACGTGTCAGCGACCACATTTTGTTTACCTGGTAAATATAACACATTTAAATTATATGCTTGGAGGAATAAGCTCCAGCGAATAATTCTTTGGTTCTGTTTAACCCTGGAAAGGAAAACTAAAGGGTTATGATCAGTTAAAATATCAATTGGATATGGAGAACCATTGATATAAAAATCAAAATGTTTCAATGCCAGGATTAATCCTAAAAGTTCTTTTTCTATCACACTATAGTTCCTTTGATGCTTATCAAATTTTTGAGAGTAAAAACTAATCGGGTGTTCCAATGAATCATCACCCTTTTGAGAAATGACCGCTCCCATCCCTGTATCACACGCGTCAACGGTAATTTTAAAGGGTTTACTGTAATTGGGTGTTACTAATACAGGTGCCTCAGAAAGAACATCTTTTAATTTATCAAAGGCCTGGTGGCATTCATTAGACCATTTGAAAGTGCAATTCTTCTTTAATAGATTTGTTAATGGACATGCAATGGTTGAGAAATTTTGACAGAACCGACGGTAGTACCCCGCCATCCCGAGAAAACTACGGAGTTGTTTACAGGTTTCAGGAACAGGGAACTCACGAATAGCCTTAACCTTTGCATTTAATGGTTTTACCAAACCATTTCCCACTATGTGACCTAGATACTCGATGGTTGCATGGCAGAACTGACTCTTAGTCAAGTTAATGGTGAGATTAGCATGAGTCAATTTCGTAAATAACAAATGTAGTTGATCCAAATGAGATTTAAAATCGTCACTAAAGACAACAATATCATCGAGGTATGCATGACATTTAGGAATGTCCTGAGTAATGGTATTTATTAACCGTTGAAAAGTAGAGGGTGCATTAACCATACCAAAGGGCATGACCTTAAATTTGTACAGTCCGTCAGGGGTTACAAACGATGATATCTCCTGAGCCCTCTCCGTCAGTGGAATCTGAAAATACGCCGTCAATAGGTCAATTTTCGTCACAAACTTAGCATTACTCACTTGATCTATTAGATCGTCGATTCTTGGTATTGGATAGGAATCAGTTTTTGTCACTTTGTTTACCTTACGGTAGTCCACACAAAACCTCATGGATCCATCGGCTTTAGGTACCAATACGCAAGGGGAAGACCAGTCACTACTACTAGGTGTAATAATGTCATTGTCAAGCATGTAGCGAACCTCTTTACGGATGCATTCTAACTGGATAGGATTTGACCTGTATGGATGTTGTTTAATAGCTTTAGTATTTTCATCTAAAATAACATCATGCTTAACTACACTAGTTCTACTAGGTACATCTCCAAATAAATGGATATTTTCATTAATTAGACCTTTGATAGCGGATTGTTCGCAATCAGGTAAATGTGCCAATTTTTCATTTAGGTTTTTCAGAGCCTTTGTATTTTGCAGTTTGCTTTCTGCTACTTCACGCTCAATTTCGGGTGAATTATTCCCGACTTTAATAACAGTGTTTACCGAGGCAACAACTTTTTGTTCTTCTCTGGTAATGTATGGTTTCAACATATTGATATGGCACACTCGTTGCGATTTCCGTCTATCAGGGGTCTTTACAAGATAGTTAACCTCACTAAGCTTAGCCATAACCTCGTAGGGTCCTGTAAACTTAGCACTCAGGGGTTGACCAGACAGTGGCGTCAGCATGAGAACTTTATCACCAGGTTGGAAGATACGGGTTCTTGCGTTGACGTCATAATAGACCTTCATCTTGTCTTGTGCCTGCAAAAGATTAGATCTGACAACTTTTAATGCATTATACAGTCTATTTTTAAAATTTTCCACGTATGTCAGTAGACCAGTGTCTTCAGTGGATGACAACCATGTCTCTTGTAACAGCTTTAGTGGTCCACGAACTGTGTGTCCGAATACCAGTTCAAAGGGACTGAAACCAAGAGATTCTTGTACAGCCTCTCTGGTTGCGAAGAGTGCGAAGGGAATACCACGATCCCAGTCGTCGTTATGCTCAAAACAGAAAGTACGGAGCATGTCTTTCAATGTTTGGTGGTATCGTTCCAGTGCGCCTTGACTCTGTGGATGATATGCACTCGATACTGCATGACGAATACCCAGCCGTTCTAAGACTTGGCGAAATAACTTCGATGTGAAATTTGAACCTTGATCTGACTGCACGGTTTTCGGAAGACCATATCGGGTGAAAAATCCGATAAGTGCATCAGAGATTTTGTCGGCATTGATGCTACGTAGAGGAATAGCCTCTGGAAATCTTGTTGCCGAACACATTATAATGAACAGATACTGGTGGCCAGCCTTAGTTTTAGGCAACGGACCGACGCAGTCTATAATGATGTGACTGAAGGGTTCTGAGAATGCTGGTATGGGTCGTAGAGGAGCTACCGGAATGGTCTGATTCGGCTTGCCGACCATCTGGCAGACATGACATGATCTGCAAAACGATGTGACGTCACGACGTAGGCCAGGCCAGAAGAAATATGGAAGAATCCTGTCGAAGGTTTTCTGTATCCCTAGGTGACCAGCATACGGTGAATCATGGGCCATATGTAGTATGTCCTTGCGGTATACATTGGGTACCACGATTTGATGTACTTCGCTGCATGTTTCATCGTCGTTTTCTTTCCCTCTCCATTTCCTCATCAACAACTCGTCCCTCAGGTAATAACCTGCGGCCATTGTTTCTAACTCTCCTTCATTCTTTGCTTCCTCTTTTAGCTTCCCAATCTCTGGATCTTTGCCTTGAGCAAGAATGAGTAGTTGTCTAGGCGACAAATTATTTTGATCAGTATGACTTGAGTGACCACCTAGAACATCCGCCATGAAGGTTGCTTGCAAGTCAATCTCTGGTGTTGGTTCTGGTTTCTTTGTCGATTCATTAGTCATCTGCTGTTTCTCCATAGCTCTGGTGATAACACATACTGAATTTTCAGTATTCTTACACTGAACAGAGTCTTTGGTTTCTTTAAGTACAGGACGTACCTGATTCTTGGCAATGTCACTTCCTAAAAGTAATGAAATGCCTCTGTAGGGAAATTTCTTCACTATCCCAACAATAACAGATCCAGTGAAGTAATTACTCTTCAACTGTATACGATGTAAAGGTGCCGTGAGTGTTCCAGCCATAGTACTGATCAAGGCATACTGGCCTGTATGAGTCAATTTCGACGTTGGTACAGTATTCTTCAACAGTTGAGATATATCAGCACCGGAGTCACGTAGAATTTTAATCTTCCGTTCTCTAGCTTGATTATCTATAGGTGACACATAGCCCTCGCTAACATCCGATAGCATGCACTCGGGTAGTTCTCTGCCTACTGAGTTTCTTGCTACACTACTGCCTCCATAAGTAAACGTTTTATTTACTGCTTGTTCATCTGTCACACTCCCTTTGGAGTTGAAACTAGAATGTTCAATAGCCTCGGTCTTCATTTCAAAGACTTTTTCCGACTTTGAGCAACTTGGACATGCGTGTTTCGCCATCTCTTCATGACTAACATCAGATGTCTTTCTTTCAGCTTTAATTCTTTTGTGGGCAGTTTTATTTATGTGAGTTTCAGTTTGTACGGCGATGTGTGATAAAACCACGTTGTTCTTGTTTTTAATGGGTCTTTTCTCTTTATGTAGACTCCAACAATTCTCTTTTATATGTCCATCTTTCTTACAGAATGTACAGGTAATTCTCTTTTGTACAAAACTTGAATTCTCTTGTTTATCGGTTTTTTGTTTACTTTTATCCTCTGTCGATCTTAACTTCCTCTCTGTATTACTGTTTTGAGTCCTCAAACTTGTTCTGTCATTTTGAAAATAATGGCTATGCGGGTGAATAATGACGTATTCATCGGCTTTAACTGCTGCTTGTTCTGCTATTTCAATACCACGATCAGCCAAATGAACTTTTATATCAGTGCGAATCTTCTCAGTAAAATCCTCCATCAGTATGAGATTATATAGTTTTTCATAATCTTTATTCACATTCTTAGAACGTAACCATCGATCAAGATACTTTTTCTCTAATCTCAGGAAGTCAACATGTGAAACTTCTGGTTCCTTCTTGTACTCACGATACAACTTTCGATACTTTTCTGGAGTTAGAACATAACTCAATAGTACTCTGCTCTTTATTAGTTCATAATCATTACATTCCTCTGGAGTCAAATTCAATACAACATCTAGAGCCTTGCCTTTTGTTAGAGCTGAACGTAAAAGTACTGCTTTCTTATCTTCAGGAAATTTATAATCGATCGAGTTTCTATCAAAGACCATAAAGAACTCATCAATCTCCATGTTCTCCATGCTTGGGACATGCTTTTTAAACTTATATAGTTCCACATTATTTGTTTCCTGAATCGTATGAGTTGACGAACGAGACTTTGCCAATTCAATCCTTTCATTACTAGCGATTCTTTCTTTTTCCAATTCTTTCTCTTTCAATTGTACTTGAATTTCTAACTTCTTCATTTCTAACTGGAATTTCATTTCTGCACTTAATTCATTTCCATTCATTTTAAAATCATGGTTATTTATGTCTGTTTTCAGGGTTTCTGATACATTGAGAACCACTGATTCTTCATTATTCATAGTATTTTCTTCAAGCATTCTACCATGTCTTTTCAAACAGTCCTTAATATCTTGAATCAATTTACTCCTAACTGGTGTAACTTCAGTAATGTCTATTCCCAGAGAGTTTGCCATCTCTTTTAACTGGGTTAGTGACATGCTAGTTAACTGTTCTGACGTGATAGCAAAAATATTCAATTGCTCCAACGTAAGATTAGCTTCCGCCATGTTTTATATTAATGACGTAAATAGAAGATAAAAAATTTCAACTTTACCTTTTATAAAGTCCTTTGAAATATTTTACACCACTGTTAATTTGTAGAAGATAAATTTTAAGGATGATTGTGTACAAGCTGAAAACAGTATGTCCGAACACAGACAGTGCCTCCCACGTAGACAGAATTTGAATAAATATTTGTTGTAAATCATTTTCACTAAAACAGTTGTATATTCTCAATTTCTTATACATACAAACTTTAGATCCAGGACTTGAGCCCCCAATCTTTTGTCACGTGCGAAATCAGCTACTGACGTTAGATGATATTTTTAGTAATGTATTATTATATATATATATATATATTCTTTTGATTCATATCCATCTTGGATCTCACAAGGTTGTATAAGAACTTGTATTGATGTTATTCAATTAGATTTGATGTTTATTTTACTCGTTTGCTATGAATCTTTTGTGTATGAAATGATTTAGATAAACTGTACCTTAATATATAGGAAATCCACAATCCTGTTTGAAATTGAACACAATTTTATTCCAACAAGTTGAGATGATAAAATATAAACATACCACAGAATACATGTACCAGTATTATATAATGAAACTTAATCAGTTGAGATTCTTCTATAACGAACTAAGCCGTAATCCTATCTTTAAGAAAGTGGTCAAAAACAGTCCTCCCACATTAGCGCCCAAACTAGAACCAAACTAAACTAACGGTATTCAACCCTCGTGCATATGACGTATTTTATTGCTATGACGTAGTGTCTAGACATATGCATGTTTTATTCCTAACACGGAAACATTTCGGGTTTAAGATTATTTCATTTTAACTTTAGTTAATAATAACAGAACCAATATAATCTACTCGTAACAGTAGCCTATTTTAGTATTTATTATTAGCCCAAACCAGTTGTCAAGTCTAAAACTAAAATAGTTTGTTTTTTAAAGCATAATCATAGGGATGAGCAAAAAAAGGGAAAAAATATTTTTAATGTAAAATGAAATTTAAAAAAAAAATTCTGATTGTGGCATTCAAAAAATGATTATGTTGGGACTTTCTATGGACTTAGTGTCACTTAGCTTTCTTGAGCTCGATAAAAGCTAAATGAGTCACCCCTTTTAGGCTTTTAGGCTATGAATTAATGCTATGATATGCTGACCAGTTGACACATTTTTTTTCTTGACAAAATGGTCATCAATTATTATTAGAAGGACCACAAATAAACAACCATTAATAACAATGTAATATGCATTTTGTGTAAAAAAAATGTTGATGGTACATTGAAATCATTCTTTTTTATTCAGACAACCTTTAAGAGAATTCCCATGATTTGCATTACTCTTAGGTCTTAGGTGTTTATTAATAACAACATTATGTTGAGATAGGATATAGTAGAATAGACATTCACTATACTAATGGGATTGGTAAAACTACCAAAAACCCCTTGCTGGCAACCTGTCCTTTACAGCTAATAGTCTCTGGGTGGCTATTGACATTGTACAAGAGAAAATGACAAAATCTATTATTGTTAACCTTTTAATTACAGAAAAGTTTTTAATGCAATTGTTTTTAACCATTTCTTTAAATGTTATGGCTTAGATGTGACAATTTGTGTAGTGAAGTGTAGGGCAATCATGACATCAATGTGATGTCCGAGATATCTAAGGGGTTAAATTAGGTAGTCAGGTTAAATATCTTAATATTATCTACTTTATTTACTAGGATATAGTTTGCATCAAAGTATGGGTAGCACCATTAGTTAATGGTTTTTCAAGTAACTTGTAATTGAGAGTTAATTTCAATTAGCAGTAATTTTTGTTATCCTTCTGTAGCAAATATGATTTTCTGTTGCTATTTTGTAAGGTATACTCATAAATCTATATGTATAAAGTAGACTATGTGTGTGTTCATCCAATCATTTTAGTTAATTTAAAGACATGACCTTATTGTCTCATATTATGCTTTGGCGATTTCACTTCGGACATGTGTCTTGGCTAGCTAAGTGGATAATGTATCGGAACGCCATGCTGGTGACCTGGTTCTCCAGTTAGTCTATACCTTTTTCTAGAATTTTTTTGTTTCAATTAAAAAAAAAAGATTGTAAATTTACTAGCAACACCGGGCAATTAAGATTTTTGTTAAATAAAAAGACCTGACTATGTTTTTTACCCAATTACAATATTTATTTTAAATTACTTTCCTAAAAGTCTTCAGTAAAAAATATTTTTTTTTTAATTATTAGATTTATAGCTTTCTGTTCATTTGTAGTTTATACAATTTTTATCTGTAGCTTATACAGGCCTGTTTTATTTTACACCAGGCAAGTCTGGGCAATTTAGCTTGTAGTAATTGATAAAATATAATTTTTCATAATGAGGTTGTTATTGTTTTTATTTTCAGCTATATCTGTGATAATATTTGAATAAAAAATGTCAAGAACTCCAGTAAGTGTTGCCTTTGTTTAAATCTTGTTTTTACTATTGGTTTATAGTCCATAACACTTTCCAATGTTTTTTGTCTGTATTCATTCTGCTTCATTGAGTGTGACTATAGTTTCTTTTAACAGCGTAAAAAAAATTGTAAAATGTGCCTTTATGCCTAATTCTAAAAAAAAATAATGCCCCCATCCCCTTTCCAAAATTTGTTTTTTTACCATTATTTTTTTTTTCTAAATTGGTTTTTATTACAGCTGGCACAAAACTTAGTTTCTAAATATTTCTTATACTTATAAGTGCAATAAGTTTGCTTTGTTGTCTAACAAGTCATTGTTACAGGAAAGCTAAAAAAAAAAGGCTTAAGGAAAACTGATCTAAGTTTGGAAAAGTCGTTAAATTTTATTATAATGGAAAAATTTGTGTAAAAAAAAAAAATTTCTTTAAGGCAGCCTTTTTTGTTGAATAATCTAAAGTTAAAATGTTCTATTTCTATTTGGAATAACTATATGTTAACAATACAGTGAACTGTAAGTACTAATAGATTGGTTTGTAAAGCTTTGTTAAGGTATGGAAAAGCTTGGGAATATGAAATGATTTTAGAGTAAGAACCCTGAATAATATTTGTTTGTTTTTCAAAAGCTCTTTTAAGTGCATTTGAGAATTTCATTTGATGATTTTACAGCAGGATTTCAGTTAACTTTGAAACTTTACTACATATTATAACCTAAATTTCAACAATTTTTTTCTTTTCATTCTAATAATTGTGATAGTTTTAGAGTAAACCATATAAAAATTTCAGGCAAAGTTAAAAAAAATATAAAAAATTCTAAATATTTTCTCAAACTTGTGTAATAAATGTTACAATGTTTTCTTATGAATTAAACATTTAAAAAATCTATATTTTCCTCAGAAATGGCTTTTTCTAAAAGAATGGCTGAGTTATGCAGATGTTGTGAAATTGTTAGAAAATTCACCTTCATGTTTAGAATATGCTTTAGCTCAGGATTGTAGTGAAGAGATTCGCAACATCTATAGATTTGTCTGTACATTTTCTCCTGAAATATGTCAGATGGAATGTAAAGAATACAGATTTGAAGAAATAGCTAGACAAAAAATGCGTACACACTTGAAAGAACACATTAATACCCTTAAATCAGGTAATATAGATAATATTTCCCATTTTTTAAATATACTTAACATTTTCTTCATTTAAAAAAAAATTATTATTTTACACATAACATTTTTGTCCTTAAAAGAATTTTTTTTTTTTTCAATGCATACATTTCAGAACAAGATCTTGATTTCAAGACAAGAAATCAGTTATTTAAAGGCAATAAAACTGGTAACATTTATCTTGCATCATTTTATAATACACTATAGCCTACCTCTAGAGGAAAAATTATAATATCCTTAGGAATCCTACTAATATTATAAGTTAAAATCCTTACATATGTTAATATTTTTCTCAGAGTATTGAGGGCATCCATTTTTAGGTAGGTTATTAAGAAAGACAAAGAGCCAAAAGGGCTTAAATTTGTCATGAGCTCATAAACATTTTCTAAGTGGCATCCAGTATATATAATGAAGTCTTTTTTTTTTAACAACAGTCTTACATTTTCATGCCTAAATGCACTGCATTTTCCTAATATTTGATAAGATGTAGGTAATATAATTTTAAGGTAATACTTACTTTTAGTATATAAATAAATTCATTTCAATACCCTAAACCAACACAAAAATAATACACTCCAAAGATAAAAAAAATAATCAATCATATTTTTTTTCATCCATCTTAGCTGCACAAAAGCATAAATCACCAGTAGTTGCAAATAATAAAGATGTTCTAACAAAAAAAGCAAAAAGTGCCCAGAAAACTAAAGCAAAACCAGCCAAAATATACAAGTCTAGATTTACCAAATTAAAAGTACCAACCAAGGAACAAGCACCATCAGTTAAGTTGGAGGAATCTGAATTGAAGGTAGAGTTAGTTGAGCAGCAGGTTGCCTCTAATCTGGACTACAAAATTGAAAGTGTTCCTCACTTTTACTCTAATGAAGCTGACTTTAAATTTAAAGAAGAAAACTTGTGTGATGAAGATTTGGATGAGAGTGATACAAAAAATTGTGAAACTCAAACTATGCATGTTGGAAAAGAGTAAGTGCTTATAAAAAATCTTTTTTTTGTTAATTATGCTGTAAATGTAGCTGAAGCTAAACTTTCATTAAAATTAATACATTGAATGTTAAGTCACTTACTTTGTGTTTGAAAAATAAAGTTGTAATGTTCTTTTTTTTTAAAGCAAAGTAAATATTTAAAGAAAATTGTTAAAATGTAAATGGCCGTGACTCATATTGAAGTAAGTTACTCAAATAAAAGCTATCACTATCATAAATTGAAAAAAATTGTTTTACCTGCTCAGGGATGGCATGGATAGAGATGACTGTATGCATTTTCAGTTGTCCAGTTTAATTTACATGTTTTTTTTACATTGTTAATAGATTATATAAACATTTTTGCTTACGAATACATTCAGTAGAGACCGCCTCCCTGTATATATGTGACCCGTTATCACGAAAGGAGACATAAGTTGCAAATACCAATTTGTGCTACAAGCGTTTTTGTGTTGTGGGGGTCTTTCCGGTGAATTTTTAAATATTTTTTTGTAAATACTAGGTTATCCATTTCTAAATCATAATTTATATCTTTTTTATCTTTTTTTCTACTTCAAAATATTTTAATTAATTATTTTGATCAACGTGTGATTTAGAATTTAGCATAAGTTCACTAAAATTTGACTTTATTTAACCTATTGATTTTGTACCTAAACCTTGACAGTACCCCATAACATTATATATCATTGAAAAGGGCAGACTCTCTGGAATTTCTTTGTGATCACTATTTATTTATAGAAACCAATCAGAAAATATTTAAGCCTGAAGTTTGGGCTAAACAATTACTTTCTTTCTATCCAATGAAAATTAGTTTATAAATTGATCATTGGTTACGACACCATATTTTTCCAATACAAATTTGCTGATTGGCTATTGGAATACAAGGAGTAAACGATTAGCCTTTCCGTTTTCGAGATTATGAAAATTTCACAAAATGGAGATACGCATAGCTTCACTGCTAAATTCTTTGAGAGATGTGAATTTTTTTTAATTTTTTTTTTCAGTTTTATTATAAATAATATTGTATATACCACTAAAAAGATAATTGAATGCCCTTACCATTGGTATGTAAATATAGATATTACGACTCTGGTTGCTACAGAGTTTAGACATTTTCAAATACATAAACTTTAAAACGCCTTTTCTCAAAACTCTAGTTGTTTGTCTGACTAGTTTTAAGTGATAGAAAGTGTCATAGAAAAATGAAATATTGACGTATAATAATAAATTTGGTATTAAAATAAAGCTTATTCAATGCCCTTTCAAATGATATATATAACTCAAAATTTTGAAAAAAACACTTATCTCACCTTTTGTGGGAACAAAACGGGTCACATATTCATATGCCCAACTTAAAATAATCTAAACCCCCTTTAAGAAATACATTTTATAATATGGAGGTTCTTTTGTTGATTAACAACCTGAATGTTTGTAATTATGTTACTTTAGAATTTCCTTTTTTTTTTTTAAATTATTTACTTTAAGCTAAACAGTCCACTAGATTTTTATATGTTAAAATTTCAGTTGATTTTTTTTTTACTTCAGTGTTTCTGTTTCTTTTTTTTTTAGGCAAGAAACTTTTCAATACAAAGTTGCAACAAAGTTATTTGCCACAAATCGCACTCAATGGGACACCATAGAGAAGGTAATGCTGCTAATAGTTTTTATGAACACATGCAGAAAATAAGAGATAAATTTAAAAAATGATTGATAATTTTGTTGTTCTCATAATCGTTTTTGCTTCATATGAATTTAACTGTTTATTCTTATTTCAGGTGCTTGATGACATAGTCAGCTCTGAAACTCCTGCTGAGTGTTTATCCTTGGAAGATAGAGATAAAATATTAGGTTGGAGAAAATATTTTAAGGACATTTTTCTTTAGCATGTGTATAATTTCTAAATTGAGTGTTTATACAAATTAACAGGATACATGGTTGTTGTTTTTTTAGTATTATTTTTCAAATCTTCAAATATTTCTGTCCTGCTAAAATAGGATTCACATTTTTGTTTGTGTGACAGGAAAACTAATAACTTGAAATCATAAAAAAAATTCTTAGTAAAATGCAATATTGTATAGGAACCATAGATATGGATGCAATATTGTTATTCTAAGAAATGAATTGAAAAGAGTTTAATGTGGAAAAAAATTAGATAAAATAAAAAATTTGTTTTTGCATTCAATGCATATTAACATGTTTCAACAATAATTATAAGTTTGTATGAGTAAATGTTTGTGCTATTATTTCAAATCACCAGTGGGTATGAGGCAATGGATGGACTCTGTACAAATTTATGACCACCAGACAGTATCTAGACTACAAGATCCTTTAACTGCTGCTGAAAAAACTCTTTTAGAAAGCTTAAGTGCTGAGGACTGGAGAAAGTTGGATGCGTCACATGATTCTGAGTCTAAATTAAGACTTACTGTAAGTAGGATTCTTAATTATTTTTTAAAAATATTTCAGCCTCTGCATTATAGTTAACTCATAGATCTAGCATTCATACAAAAATCTGCAGTGTATTGTCAACAAATTACACAAAAGTAGTTTTTTTTTTAAGGTTTATGCAAGAATGCTACTTCGAGATTATGAGTGTTTCCCTAGGAAACTAAAACCCAAGTATTGTCAACATTGTGGGAAAAACTATACAGCTAGTACATCATTGTACAGTCATCTTGTAAGCCTGTCAGGTATTGGCTTTCTACTATACCTTCTTAATTAGCTTGATGTTGTTGTCTTTTTATTCATAAGTATAATTCATTGTTTTAGTTACATTTTATTTAAATTAAATATTGTTTTATTGAATATCAGACAGTAATCCCTTTTAGAGGAGTTCAGCATCTAAATTTAGCAACATATATTTTGTTATAATATTTTTGTGGTCATATTCTCTACACAGTGACTAGACTTGTTCTCTTCATGGTTAATACAAAAAAACACTATTTTTAACTGTAAATGATTTTGAAAATCAGGCATGATAAATTATTGTTTTACTTTGAACAGGTATTCGATTTTGGATCTGCAGTAAATGCAAAGATTCTAACATGGAAGATGCCACCTTTACACGAAAGCATTCATTACAGTATCATATTCTTAAAGAAGTTGGTATACCACGTTATCGGTGTACTCAACCTGGATGCAATAAAACCCATAATCACACTCATCACCAAAAGGTACATTTGATGTTATTGTTTTGGTTTTTTAGCCTAATCTTCCACAGTTTTAAATCAGAAATTGAAATTTAATGGGATATTCTAATTAGTGAATGATGCCTGTGTATTGCTCAGTTTTCTTTTGCCATTGCTCTTGAGAAAATCTTTCGCTACATTTTTATAAGAATTAAACTTTAAAAAAATTTTTTTTAATATTTCCTACAATTTATATCTAGATCATTAGCCTATTTCTACCTGATTCTTTTGAAAGAAGAAATGAAAATTCACAAACTAGGGTTAAATGTCTTTTTTAACTTTCTTAAAATCAACGACACTTTATATTAGTTTTGTATAGAATATACACAGGATAGGGCCTATATAAGATCTGTCCTGGAATACTGCCTACCCCTACAAAATACAACCAATCAGACACAGCAAAATACCAAGCCCTGCACCTCATCAGTGGAAATTTGAGATCAACACCCATAGCAGCCTGCACAATAGACTTTAACATTGAGCCACTAAAACTAAGATAATCAAGGTACAAAAGACTGGAAAATGACCAACCAAACAAAAAACTTATTGAGCGCAACAGGACAGCATAAAAAATAAACAAAAGACCTTATGCCAAACGCAGATGAACTACAACAAAAACACCACCTCCCCCAAAACATGTTTTGGAGCGATGGAATGAAAATATATCACATCATTTAATAAACCTAATTTAATAACAATATTTTAGAATAATAAATGAAATAAATAGTAAATAAAAACAGTTTTAAACATTATTAATACATGTATAAAATTTTAATAATTTTAAGTTTTTTATATAATGAGAACGTTATATGCAAAAATTTGGGTTTTTCTTTTTCACTATAAATCTAATAACTACACATGTACAAGCTCAGGATGTAACTCTGTGGCCACACCTTTCAAATAACTTGATTTGTAAAAAAAAAAGTTTTCAAACCCATGGTAAATTTTAGACAAGATGGTCAGTGAATGAATAATAACACTGGATATTTTAGAATACTGGGTGCGGAGTAAAAAGATTACATAAAACTTTTTTTTATTAGGAATGGTAACTATTTTTATTTCCTAGTGGTTTCACCTATTATAACAAAAAACTTTTTGCCTGGATTGAAGTTGTTACATTACATTTATTGAATGATATGATATGTTATTTATTCCAAAACGTCACGTACCGCTTAATTAGAACATGCAATGGATTACAAATAAGTACATACAACATCAACATAACTAGGTGGATCGATAGATACTTAGATTGATCTCATGAGAACAATAAAACACATCCACCTAACTATAAATATTTTTTGTTTGAACTAAAGTAATCTTATACTTATTCATTTCATTCAGAGTCATGCAAGGCAGCATACTGGGGAGAAACACTATATATGTATGATAGAGAGCTGTAACGGTCGTTTTTCCAATCGCAACACTTACAGCCGCCACTTGCTTCAATTTCACAGTGTGGAGCTTACCAGGTTGAAATTAGTTTTTATTATCTCCATTTGTCACTGAAATTTAACAAAATAACATTCTAAGATGACTGCTTAGGCCTATAATAGATATCCAACTATTAATAAATACTCTTGTCCTTTTAATAGAAATAATCAACTACAAGAAATTGATGAAAAGGAAGCTAGGCTTAAGGTTTATGCAGCAAGGTTAAAAGCCAGAGAACGAAGCAAAGTAAGTATTACACATGTTGTTTTTTTAGTAAAAAGCCTGGTTCCTAAAATATTAGAAAATGATGGTGTAACATTGAATGTGTTTTATTTTACGGTTAAAGGGTTATCCCTGAGATCATACTGGATTTCAATTTACGCTAAAATGTAAAACTGGCTCAATTAAAATGTCTAGGGGAATGGTGGCGCATGAATCTCAAGAATACTCGTTAGATGCTAATAACCAAGGAAAGAACACTTACAAAACTATATTAAATAGAAGAATAAAACTCCTATTAACAAAATTAAACACATAACTTTATTTACAGGAAAAGGAAAGAAGATAATAAATTAAGAAATACAATAAGGAGTCCCTACTCTAAATAAATAACTGTTACAACTGAAAGTAGTACCAAATAAAATATTACTCTAGGACTAGTAATAGAAATGGTTAATTGAAGCTTATCGAATCCAATCAATAAAAGCAACAATTTATAGTCTAGAAAAAGTAGGAAATATAATAAAGAAGATATCAATATATGGATATATTTTAGAAGATATTGTCGTAGTGTAATATAGAAACCAACACTTACTATTAAAATAAAAAGGGGATAAAATAAAATACAGTCTAACGTTGCCCGAGTGTTATCTCACTACTAAAAACTAGGATTAATTTCCTGTTTACAATATAAAATTTATTAAAAACTATAATTTAATATACAAGGGATCAATATTCGTAACAATGGCTATAATGAAATACATGTATGGATCACAACATGCTTAAAATTGTATTGGACAGTATATTATTTTGTAATTATTAACTCTCTATTTCCAGCTAATTATTTCTCTTCCCTCCAATTGTCTGGCCAATAACTTTTCCACATACCTGAATAAATGATCATAAATTGTAAAAACTAATTAAATCTATTTCTATACCTTTAATTTCAGTGTAAGCGTCAACAGGGCACTTCTACTGTGACTACTCAGTCACCACCAGATGTAATACCAAGAAAAGTTACCATTGATGAAAACATCCTGACAGCTGCACAACATTTTTTAACTGAAGTGAAATTAGAAGAAGATAAAAAGAAAGATATGAAAGAAAAAGACACACAAGTTAATCTTGAAAAATTCATGAGACCATCAGCTTCCAAACTTTTATATGGTATAGCTAAGGATGTGAGAAATACCACCACTTCAATCGAAGAGTCTAAACCTGAGAACAACATGGGAGGTCTCAATCTATTGGCCACAGTTTCAAAATACATGAATTTTGAAACCTGTGCAAGAGAGGATGAAGAAAATAGTGAGAAACAGGACACTATGCTCTGCTCACTTGATGCAATCAATAGTACAGATAATGAGAATTTAAAAAATGAACTGAAAGAGAAAGAAAATAATTCTAATGTGTATAATACTTTTATTAACTGCAGTGTGCCTGATGTGTGTGAAAAAGTGGACACGTCAAAGGTAAACAATGATAAGGAAGAGGATCTAAAATCAAAGGAGAAAGCCTCAACTGTTGTTTCACATAATCAAATTATAAACTTTGATAGAAATGGGAATAGAATAATAAATAGAAGCAGTGAATATCAAGAAAGAAAAACTCCAGGCAGCATGAAAATAGCAACAATGAAGGTTGTGAGTCTGCCATCTTCCTGCCATAAAGCTATTCACCCTTCATCAAAGCTGATGACTAGTACTCAAGCTCCTTTGCTCCTAGCTGAATCTGGAATTAGCAGTTGTGAATTGAAGGGGAATGTTAGTCTATTGCCCTATCAGTCTAGCACAATTACATCAGCAACTAGTCCAAGAACTAGGGAAGGAATGATGGAATCATCAAACCAAAATTTTGATACATTACAAGGTTTAGATAATATTAGAGGGTGTGAAACTATATCAACCTCACATGTGCCTACAAAATTCAATCATCTCATGACCATAAAGAATATTAATCAATTTAAACATGTGGTTGGTGTAAATAGCAGTACTGATCATTCAAAAGCCCAAAGTCAAAACCATGAATTTAGACTCTCGTGTAGTATTGTGCCAGAGAATAAGGTGGCTTCTGCTGCATCTTGCACTGGACAGATGATGATAGGAGAGAAACAAATGGAGAATGCTGAGCCCCATGCCAGCCCTTACATCTCCTCACAGAGTGGAGACAAATGTACACAGGTTTTAAGTGTTTCCCGTGCTGATACACCACTGCAGTTAAAGAGCATGACAACGTTATCTGGGAAAACCTACATAGTACTGTCCTCTTCTGGCAAACAATACAAACTCACCCAGCAATCAGTTCCTGGAAACTCTAGTGTCAGCAATGAAACTTTGACATCCAGCAGAGTGTTGCCTTTTTCTGAACTCTGAGTCATTTTTAAATTAGACCAACAGCTGACACTCATAAATATAATAATATATATATTCCATACTGTTTTAGATATTATACTTTTTGACATTTATAATTTTTCATTCAAATCTTGTGCCTTTTTTTTTTTTTTTTAATAAGCCTTAAAAAAAAAAAAGACTGCTGGCAGTGGATCTTGTTTGTTTTGTTCAATTTTAAGTGATTTTTTTTTAAAGATAAAGTTACTATGTTGCCCATTCTACAAAGTGTTGAAATAGTACTTTACCAAATTCTAATTCAATTCTTCACCTTGTTCAGCTAAAAACAGTAAATTCCAAAAAGTTGGAAATGAAACAAAAAAAAAAAACATGAGTGAAAGAATAATATATTATATTTCCTACAAAATGATGTTTTACAAACTATATATCATCATGTTGTTTTTAGACAGCTCTGTCATGATGAACTTATAAACATAGATATGTTGTATATATAAACATGGGAAAGTCAGCATCACAGTTTAAATGTGAAGTATATACTGTTTAAAAGTATATTCAGAAAATGGAATCAGTTATTACATATTACTGTTCAATATTATTAACATTGGATGTTGATTTAATATAAAATCTGGTGAATCATTCATTATATTCAACTATATTATAATAGTTGATTGGATTATTTGACATTGTATCTACGACAGTTTGGTATATAATTTTCTGGTCATAGTCTTTCTTTATATTTAACTATTTTTAAATGATAATTTGTTATTACTGACTATGCAGATGCAGTAAATGTTTTAGATAAAAAGGTTTAATGTTTGAATCAATGTGTTTTATATTTTACTACTTTTCTATTTTAAGTTTAGTCCAAACAGACCTTTATTTCATTGGATTATGTAGGAAACAGTTATTTAGCTTGCTTTAAGAGACATGTTCTATGTTGTTTTAATTTCTTTTATCTCTCATATTTTTATGCTGGAAATATTTCTTGACAACTTTTTTAAAAATATTTAATTATAAGTCATTCATTTCTTTAATTTCTATTTAATCCTGAGATGTTTTTCTTTGACCTTTATTCTTTATGTTCATAGTTAGTAACCAAGCATAAGCTACATCATATATTGAATTAGAATACATAGCTTGATTTGCAATACCAATATGAAAGGAATAACAGGTATGCTCAATATATGCATAAATCTTGAATGCAACTTTTTTGTCCACTCTTATCTAAATCTGTTGTTATTAAGCTATTTTTGTGTGCAGGTAGATCAAAAAAGGAATCCACTATTTGACCAATGATGTACTAATAAACAGCATGTTGTACATCTCTTATTTTACAAGAGTTCATTAAAGTTGGCATGTCTAATGGTTCTAATTGTAGTATTCATGGGCGTCCAGGGGCCAAAGCAAAAGGGAACAAATGCTCACCCCCACCCTTCCTTTTTACTCCTGGATTTTGCTAAATGTTGTCTAAATATTAACATTTTGTCAAAATACTATTAAAGACATTTTTTATCTCTACAAAATTGACTTGTATATACCTACTCACTACTATTATACTATATCTTGACATAACTAATTTTAATATTTCTGTTCAGGGATAGATAATCTATACAAAATGTCATCTTGTTTAGTTTCAAAAATGTATAAAACAGCTTTGCCCCCCTTCCCTCTTTACAAAACCTTCTGTTGATGCCCATGGTAAAATGTATGTATGTATGTATTTACTGTATTGTCAGCGTATTTCCATATCTAAAGAGATTTCTGGTGTATGGGCAATGTCTTCATAGTGTTCTTTTTGATGATCCTTTATATAATAATATATCTGTTTACGTACCTTACCTATATAAAAGTCATTCCATTCTTCAACTTGTTAGAGGTTGTCAAATATTTACCTCTATCTCAATTTTTCTTGTTTGTTGTCTAATATCTTTAATGAATCATAAAAGTAGACCTTTTTTTTTTTCAAATTTGTTTTAAATACAGATCAATAAACTTGACAAAATTATTTAACTATGTTGGCCACAAATTTTCAAACTGGTTTAAATGATAGGCATTCTAAATTTGTGCATTTCATAATAATAATAAATCAACTGGAAAAACATTGTTTGTACTATTTTTGCTAGTTTGAACTAAACTAATACCACACTTCTACTTCTATTGGTTTATAAGTTATCTGTAAATATAAGCAGGTCTTTGATTCTCCTTTTGCCATTAGCCGGGTCCGCTTGAAAAACCAGTGTGCAGATAGATACCTTCTGTAGGCCCTATGCATATTTCAAAAGTGTTTTGAAAAGAAGATGCTAAAGAAATTTTACTCCCGTTTACTCTTTGGTAGCATGTTGAAGAGTTCTGAGTTCATCTCTGCTTACAAGCTCAAACACCTTGGTCATCAGATTTCTGAGAGCGAGAAAGAAACTTTTCTTTTAGCCTCTGTGCTGAGAATAACAGTCTGACCGAGAATATTATGTCAGAAGTTGATATTGTCTGGACGAAACCTGCACCGTGATTCTGGGTAGGCCTATATTCTTTCTGCCAGCTATTAATAGTAGCATAACCACCCTTGCACAAAGATCTGATAGTAGGCCTTTGTCTAATATACCCATGTAGCCTAATTGTTGCACTTACTTCTGCATGTCGCCTTTATTTTTTTACAGGGTTACATTTCTCATATCCTTTTTTTCATATCATATCTCCGTCTTCATAAACACTCCCAAGTGTGACACGATGTTGCATCCGCATTATAGGGCTTTACCAGAAGATAAGCGTTCTATTGTATTTCAAAGTATTTGTAATTTCTGATTACGTGGTCATCTTCTTATCTAATATGTTACAGACGCTCCTACAGTAGGCCTACGTGTGATTATTGCGTCTAGCGCTTATAAGTCCTGTAGGCTAATGGGTAGACTGTCGAAAGCATCCATGGCCTCAGAGGTGAAATGGTTTTGTGTTGATTATAAGCTTGGCTATGGTTGAGACAGCCACTATAAGCTTAAAGATGGTACGAAGAAGCGGTCTATCCACAATGTTATGCAAAGTCGCCAGACAGATTATCATTAAGCTTAGAACAGATAGGCCTATAACAATAGACTGTCCTGAAAAAGCACTACTTTTAAAAAAATTAGCACTACTTTTAAAAAAATTAGATCGAGTGCAATTTTTTTTTAATTTAAATAAGCTATTAATATTTAACTCTGCACATTAATATTAACATAGGCCTATGCCCTAAGTGTAACAGCATCGGTAAAATCTATATATTTAGAAACACTTTGGCAAAGACTGTAAATCAACTAACTACAACTATTAAATTAGTATTTTCCTTGTTCTGCTCACTGCAGCTGGGAAAACTCTACTGAAAACTTTCCTCAGACTTAGGCCCCTGTATTATAATTATAGTCACGAGAGGATATGCTTTTCGCATAACAAAAAAAAATGAAATTGACGGTAGCCTAATTAAAATTCAATCTACAGTTGTAGGACTAGATCTATATATGCTATTAGCCCACCTAACGCGGCCAGCGGGCCTTGTGTTTGATATTTGACTTTATACTGGGTCATTATGGTCTAGTGGCAGTCATAGCGGATTGCCATTACGAAAGTATAGAGTTTGAATCCTTATTAAACGCAAGTTTTATAGGATTTGTAGGGTGTCCCCGAGTCTGCCCAACTCCGTTGGGTACCTGACATTAGTTGGGGAAAGTAAAAGGGGTTGACATTGTGCGGCAGACACAATATCCCTTTGTATCACCTGGACAAGGAAACTGCCAGGTTGATTGAATTGAGGCCTACTTCAGCACACATGGGCCTCAAATCATGTGAAGTGTGTAAACTACCGATAATAAGCTTCCATTTTAATTAAAAAGAGTAGGCCTACACCAGGGCCCTCGAGAGAAAAAAAAGATGCCGGTACGAGATATTTTCTGGGCCCCCCCCCCCCCCCCCCAAAAAAAAAAACACCTTTTTTTTCTAACGCTAGTCATATCTAGATGATTTATATGTATTACATACGTTTGAAAAATCAGGAATCTTTTTAAAAGGTATGTGGATCATTTTGTGAAACTTACATAAGTGTTACCATTTACCATTAGAGTGTAATGATTTCAATCACAGCCTTACAGGTCTATTACAAAAATACATTAATCAAGTACATAGTTCTTAGTTTAAATTGTTGTAGATCTAATTGTTCCTCCGCTTCAGTATTGATCAGAATTGATATAACTATTTACAAATATACCAAATCATTCATCTTTTGAATGCTTACTGTTGGGTGAAAAGAAATAGTCAACAGAAAATTCATCAAAAGGCCTACATGAATGATAAAAAAGACACAGAAGAAAAAGACTAGTTTTATTAAAACAGGGCTGCCTTAAATTGCGTGCCTTTTTCTTTGCAAAACTACGAATTACAGTGTCAAAGGTTATTTGTCTTGCAATGCCAGACTCAATACTGAGCCTAGCCAAGTTGTTCAGGCGATCCTGACTTATGGTGGACCTAAGCAAATTTTTAATGAGCTAAGTATAATGAAGCTCCTCTCTGCTAATGCTACTGTGGCTGGTGCTGTAAGAGACATCCTCAAACTGGCACTTATGTTATGAAAAATTATTTTTTAATTTGAAATTTGGCAAAGCATTTAACAGTTCCAATGCACTTAACTGTTCTTTACCAAAATTTGCATTGTGAACCATTGTTAGGTGAATTATTTCCTGAAGAAAGTCTTCACAACTTATGTCATTATAATACTTTTCTGCTAACTTAGCAGCTTTATACAACAAATCTTCTTCTGACATCTTTTGGTAGTTCTAACGAAAGCTGAATGTGTCAGAAATATCTTTGACTGAATTGAACCGAACTGTAAACTGTAAGCCCTCCAATAACATTATCCAATACAACTTAAAATATGTCTTTTCGAAAGTGAGCTTCCTCAGGGCATTCTTCTGTTTCATTCATCTCATTTACATTTTCATCAGGTTTATCCTCATCATGAAATCTTGTTCTTTTTCTGGCAGTTGTAATGCTATTCCTAAACAATTGTACTTCTATCTGCAGGTGGGCTGCAACAAGCTTAGCTTCATTCCACATTGCTTTCCAACTGTTTCGCAAAGTCCCTAGTTGTGCATATTATAAGCTTTCTATGTTTGCAACTTCCATATCTATAGTCGCATCACAAGATTGAATGACTTTGTTGCAGAAGTTAATAGGGACTAGTATACTGTGCCACGTGACTGACATTAGGATGCAAGTGAAAGAACCGACATAACATATAGATTTCATGGATTTCGTTTCTGGTTTTCGGAGTAAGATTCAGCTTTAACAGGTCTTCCAAAGCCAACTCAACCCCTGGTAGATGAGCTATAAATGGTTTTACACGTTCAATTCGATCTGACCATATGGTGCTAGAAATGCCATGGAGCTTTGACAGTATTTTCCACCTCTTGAGGCTGCAACTGAATAATGTGTATTTACATTTGTCTAAAATTATGATTACTTCAACCACTTCTTCAACCTCCCTTCTTGGCTATCGCACAGGAGATCATTAAAGTGTAAAAGGATCGACTAACTAGCTTTGACTGCCGTACTATTATGCAACGATATAAAGTATATAGGCCTAGGCTACTAAGCTAACAGGAAGAACTGTAATCCTTTAAGGCTCATAGGTCTTTATCTGTAATCGTCTCTGGAGAAAAATAATAAAAAAGAGATACGAAGATAAGATAAGAATGGGCATTTCTTATAGCGCCACTATCCATGCTGATAAATAAATATGCTCGGTGCGCTCTTGGTTTGATTTGCAGTGGCAGATGTATTAGCCAAAGAGAAAGGTCTTTAAGTTCTTTTAAAAAGACTCTTGTACCAGATCCTATCAGTGTCTGAGATAAACAGTTCCACAGAAAAGGCGCCACTGATTCAAAAGAGCGCACTCACAGGTACTTCTTTTTGTGTCCATCCAAACTATAGGAGTTTTTAGGAGTGACTGTGATGAAGAGCGCACATCAAAATTAAGGGCACCCCCAGCGCCACGTGAGATTATAGGAGATTTTGGGGCATTTCCTCTTAGCTTAATAGCAACAATTAAAAAATACTTGCCTAATTGCCAATTTAATTTTAAATTTTATTATTCATGGGCCCCCTAAACTCTCATGGGCCCCGGTACGGCGTACCGGCTGTACCCCCTCTCGTGGGGCCTGGCCTACACCGGTGGGATAACGATTGGATTAGACATTCCCCGTTGTGCATTCGAGAGTCATTGCATGAGCGATAACCCACCGAATTTCGGTGGGAGGGAGGAAAGTCGCAACAGTACCTAAGGCAAACCCCACAGGTAACTGTTGCACTAATCCATCCAACCTTGGCTGGACTAATAGAGATATGGGGCCTACTAAGCTTATATATAAGCTTATAGCTATAGGCCTAGGCCTACTGTAGGCCTATTGGCCGTTCTCCTATTGAGTTGAGGTCGCAGCTGACCCAGGGCACGTAGATGAAACGAACATAGCATAAGCCTTAACCACAGTACATAATTGGTAATTCAAGTCTGTTTGCAGCCACCCATGTAGGCCTATGCCTTCGTCGTTAGACAGCATTCCTCCACATCGCCAACAGCAGCACAGCACAGGTAAACGAATCAGGACGAAAGTTCCTGTAAAGCCCCGTGTCATCTGCACAAATTTGCGAGATAATTTTGACAAGCGGCATGGTTTGTGTAAGCTTACACGGAGAATAGGACAGTCCCTAATAATGAACCCTGTGTTCTTTCAATCAATCATTGTCTCCATAGTCTCGGAAGACGATTAGATTTGCGCTCCTGTGTTACACCACAGATAAGAGAAGTGTCTTGTGGGGAAATCCGGACTGAGTCATGTCAGCCAGGTAGGAATTAAACCAGCAAAGAGCAGTCCCAGTGATGCCGGTCGCATATTAAAGTCTTGATAGACGTAGATCATGATCGATAACATAAGATTCAGTAGATGAGTGTCAGATCACCACGGTCCGCATTACAAAGAAAATCATTTATGACACGGAGTAGTTTCGTCTCACATTGATAACCATTCAGCACACCTAGATAATGCAGAGCCTTTACACGCTTATGTAGCGCCCCAGGGCAAAAGTTTCAGCTCCGCCCCCTTGCATACTGTAACTGCTTGTTTAGTGCTATATTTGCTTTATATATACTACATTTGCCGCCCCCCTTGAAGTGTCGCCCCCGGGCATATGCCGCCCTCTGCCCCCCCCCCTACCTTGTGAGGGCACTGCCTAGATGTCTATATTTCATAGCCCATATAGCATAGCTATTCAGCGCGCTTTTCTTATTTCCTTCTTTTAGTTTTAGGGTTAAAACGTGTCAGTTTCCCTTTTTTTTTGTAATGATCGTTTGTCGCCCAGTAGGCTGGCTTATATATGACCTATCAGCCATGTCCTGATATTGAAAACGACGTTTCTCAAACCCCAAAATGTGTATGGTCAGTCGAAATAATATGGGGCTACTAAACAAAATTAGTTAACAAGTAGTCAATGTGATTACGGTATGTCCTTCGAGGGCAGATCCTAAACGACGTGGAATCCATAGGCCAGTGCCGGTGGTGCCAACTCTGTCAATTCCAAAGTGAGTACCATTAATGATATTACAAACATACGCTGTAAGCGTTACTTTTTTTTTCGAATAATTTAATTTCAATAAATACTATTGACGTTTCTCCTCGGTTACTCTTATTATTAGATAAATAGCACAATTAATAATAACTTATAAACTAGACGTTTATAGTCATTAGAGTTTCCTGAATTGCCCATTCATAGGCACGCCTACCTTTTACACTGCTTGACCTTTTGGGTCAAGGTCGTTATGAAATCTCGTTTAAGTCTCAAAGTGCTTGAATTAAGGCGAGAAATGGGCAACCATTATCTGAGTAGCAACACACCGTAATATTTTGTTTTCTTTTTAGTCTGACACTTTTTGCTTTTAAAATTACTCTTTTCGACCGGTTACTAATAAATTATATTGCATATTAGAAGATTAAAAACGTATACTACTCTAACGGGCTGGGTTGAGCAGTGCTTAGACAATTTTTCTTGTGCTGTTAAGTGTATCCACGGATTTGAAAAGCTTGCTAAGTTATGTGCAACTTTATGAAGGCTACAAATGTCCATTAACAAAACAATTGTGAAGCACATGTAAAATTAGATAAACAATAATTCAGCGGTCTAACCGCCATACGACACACTATCATGTCGGCGAAATTAGCTGATCGTATCGACCCATTTACAGCCAAGGCTGCTGTGAAATCTAAGAAACAGAAGCGATCACAAGGATCATCGCATTATCGTGCAAATACTGCACCAGAGCTACAGGCTTTACCTCATTTGAAAGGTATGCTTATTAAATCTTTTAAGACTTCAGTGTGTTACTAACTATTTTGGTACATGGGAAAGCAATATAAAATGTGTATAAATGGATTGTTTCTATTAGTTATTAGGGTGAAGTTTTACTAGACTAGCAAAACAGAGACTTGATCATGAATCATGATTAAAAAAATAGTTGTCACAATAATTTCAATTTTTAGCCTATTTAAAGTCAATATTATTCTCAATATATAGTCTAGGCCTATTACTATAGTCTATAGTTATAGTAGGCCTATATATAGAATATAGTTTATAAAATAGGCCTAATATTCAGTTACTTTATAATTATTAGGCTATAGTATATGCCTATATTCCTATATTATATAAATATATTCTATTCCATGCCATAGTGGCATAGTATTAGTGTTTTCTGTTTTATAGATATATGCTGATATTATAATATAGATCTAGTATAAAAAACATCAGGATTATATTTTTATAGGCCTACTCCCTACTTCCCTATTAACCTATAGTATTAATGACTTAATGACTTTTTTTAATGGCCTACTTAGGCCTTCTAGTACTAGTCTATCCATCTTTTCTGTACTATTAGTATTACTAGTAGGGCCCAATACCTATAGTAGGCCTATAGAATAGAGTATAGTATTGTAGAGTGTAAAGGCATAGCCCCATAGCCCATAGGCCTGCTATATTATGATTATAATTATAATGAAATAGGCTAGATAGGTAGGTCTAAAAAATTAACAATTTATTTAGTAAAGGCCTACTAATAACTAATAATATAGTATGAGTATGAATGTAGGCGTAGGCCATTGTAACTCATTGTAGGCTATCTTATCTTAAATCTTATACATTACAGACGCTCCGTCTATGAAGAAGATTATATATTGCGTCCTACGCTCATCCGTGGTCCGAGTCTAGTCTTGCATTTTTATTGATGTTTTAAATGATGTTAAATTACTCGTTTTCCTGGTTTGTTCTGGCAAACCATTCCATGCCCGAATGCCACTTGGGAAGAAAGAGTACTTATATGTATTTGTTCTCGCATAAGGGACAAGGAAAGTGTTTTTTGTCTTTATGTTTATCTGAGCTTTGCAACAGGTTGTTATTGGGTTGTATTTCTAAATTAGAGTTTAATGCTTTATGTATTATTACTACTTTACTCTTTGCCCTTCTGTCCTCTAGTGCTTCTAGGTTTAGTGATTTGACTAATGGTGTTACTCTAGTTAATTGGGAATATTCACTGGTTATGATTTGTTCTAATTTCTTAATATTTTCTTTAGTTGATGGGTATATAGATGTAGACGTAAGACTACTTTTACAGTCTACTGAAAATATAAAATTGACTTAAAACTACTGGAAAAACTGCATTTAGTCCTAGGAAAATACTAAAAACTCCTTATTTTTCGAGGGAGATTAATTAATAAAAAAATCATAATCACTGCTCTTAGATTGTACTTTTTCTTTTCCAAAAAGCCCTATTGGAGTTAACCCTCTTTGTCACTTTTTATTTCCGCACGCAAACATGGATGACACCAGTAATGCCATTCCATGGTTCTTTTTTTTAACTAGATCTTGTTTTTTTTTAAATCCAAACTTGGGATGTAGGCTATATAAGTCCCAGTAATGTCGTAAAACAAAAAAAAAGCTGTGTATCGATTTTTTTTTTTAAAGAGCTCAGCTTGGCTTTTCAAAAAATTTACTCCTGAAAAAAAACTTCTGGAAAACTCCTGGAATTTTGAGGCAATTTTTCTGTACGAACCCTGCTATTAATTATAATACAATAATAGGCCTACTAAATACTGTCAATACTATATCTTTTATCAGCTGTTTTATTTTATTATTATTTTCCAAATGGTATTTCAGCGTTGACTGTTTATAAAAATATGCTGTTGTTTTTTTATAGCCTAATTCCCTTTCCTGCTTAAATTCTGCAAAACTAGAACAAGTTAAAATATAAAGCTAAATTGTTCAAGTTTTTAATTAGTGTTTGTAAGGCATTTGACCATTTTATTTGCTTTGTGTTAATGTAACATGAGTCTTAAAAATTTTTTCCATCTTAACGTACGTAACCAATAAAATCGTAGGCCACCATGAGTAAAAAAAAAATGACCATCCCTCAAAATGGATAATTGCTTCTGAACTCTTTCTATACGTTTAGCCATACTGTATGCCGGAACATTATGATTATGGCTCGGTTTGATAGCCAGGACAAAAAAGGCCTTAAAATTTAAATAAAAAAGGGCATGGATGCACACATTTTATTGTTTTGTTTTAAGTTGCAAAGTAGTAGTAGGCATATTTGTTCTGTTTTATACCAATATATTTTTGTTGTTTATTTTACGAACGGAAATATTAAAACTACTAATCTCATTCAATTGAAACGATTTTTAAATCAACCAGTAAATTTTAAAGCAATAAACAAACATATACAGACACAATGTCACTGTTTCAATGAAACTGTATAAAATCATCACCACATTGTTATCCAGGTCAGGGTTCCCGTGGCGTCTTAATTTCTCTTAAATTTCAATGTTTGGCACCTGCATTTAAAAAGAAAAATTCAATTTGCAAAAAATCATAACACCATTTTCTTAGAATGGGTCAAATTCTGTTGCAAATGTTGTAGGCCTACATTTAAAAATGAAATTAAAACTACCTTGATGAGGCATTTAGATTTAGGCTTTAGGTCTACTTCAAAAATATGAAATTGGTCATAAGCCAGAGCATATGGCCCCTACTGTCTCCACAGTGCTTATGCTACTGTATTATAAATAATGGCGTTTATTCCTAGATTAAACAACGACAACAAAAGCAAATTGAAAATTATCTCTAAGTCTTAGCCCTAACCTAGTTAAATAGTTAACATTCATTTGTTTAATTTATAAATAAATTGGTTTAGACTGGTCAATAATAAATAAAAAAAATGGTTTTGAACAAATCAACGTAAAACAGCAGAGGTTTTTTTCTTCTTTTAAATAACTCATTGTTTTTTCTTTTGTAAACTTCAAAGCGTGTCACACTTATTGAATATTTTTATTGACATATTTATACAACTAGTGAGCATATCTTTCCTCTCACATTCAACTTCAGTCATATATTTATAGTGTTTTAATTGTCTATGCATTACTATGAAAATATGCCAGCAATCTCCTAAACTTCTAAGGAAACCATTTTAAAATATATTATGCTGGAGATGTTTTGTTATGCAAATTATTAACGTATAAAGTAATGTGTCCCTTTCAGTGGATGTTGGTCCATGGGGCTAGTAAAGCAGTACTAAGGTTGGGTTTTTATCAGAATTGGCTAGACTCAGATAACCCTAGACATATTTTATTGTAGTTTCTACTTGTAAAAAAACTTAATAGGGAACTAAGTGGTATGAAAACATTTATTGACAGAGCTTATTTAAAACGTACCATGTTGAAAAACAGTAATAGCCTACACAATTTTTGCTTCTTAATCTGCAACTTCATGAATTAGCAATTCTTTTCTTTACTTAAGATTAACAAATTGCAATAGTGTACTATAGACTATGACAAAAAAAAAGAACATTCTAGCATAGAACTCAGTGTCTCATAGAAGACAGTATATAACTGTATGTTCTTTATACTGCTGTCTGTGTTTACTTTTCCCTGTATAATTTTTAATTGATTATGTCAGCTAAAACATACATTTTTACAATGATCTTTGTGGCGTTATGGGACATATTTAGTGTTTAAACTTTAGTTGTCCATAATTCTTGCATTTTCTAAATTTGTGTGAGGTCTATTCTTCTTCTTCTATAGAGCGATTGCCATCACGTGACAAAAAGCACGTGGTGTTTGTTTACTTTGTCTATTGGTGAAAAAATGGCTGCTGTATTACTATATGCTTTATTAGGTTTTATTTTAAATTTCATCATTTCAACAAAAGGACGTAAAAAATATATAAAACACTGTCATGCGATGAAAATTAACATTCAAAGCAAAAATTTAAACCAATACAAATCAAAGGATAAAGTTCCGTAAGTGCAGAATATTTAATTGAAGATGTCGATTGTCAAAAGTTAGCCTATTCAACTTACTATCTAAAAGTAAAGCATAAAGCAGACTGTACAATGTTTCAAAAGAGCTATTGAAAAACTATAAAAGCCTAAAATCTTGTTTACTTCGTGGACGGACTACTAAGGACTTATCGGACTAGAATCACAGTTAAATATCAAGATTTTTAAAACAAATCCCTGTTATTTTGGATTTAAAATACACATGGTAAAGGACAATGTTATTCCCCATTATCATCAACATGGCCGCTTTTTACATAAGTACGTCACCAAAAAACCTAAGCCACGCCCATTGCAATCGCTCTATTATCCAGTCTGTAGAGCAGTTTGCTCTCTTGCAGTCAATGTCAGACACACTGGCATTGTTATTCTGTTTTTTTCTTTATGGCTTTTTTCAAACCCTGCAGTTCAAGAGAGTTTTTGGTTCTGTGCCCAGCACCTGTGGGTGGTACTCTGGGATCGGGCTGCATTGAGTCAGGGCTGAGTTGTGGTGAGGTGGGGCTGGCCTACGGTCCAATCTCCGCCATCCACAGAACTCTCCAAATGGTTATGACACTCAGCTGTGCCATTTAGTTGTTCTGGGAATACTCTGTGGAATTGTCACATCCTGGATTTAGGCCCCCTTCACGACTAAACAACCACCCATCTCCATGATACCAACACCAGAACCCCCCAGCAGGAGCTGCGCAAAACCTCTATCCAGGGTGTGCAATCTGGACCTCTGTCGAACAGAACCTCAAAGGGTGTACACATTTTATGTGCCCTGGTTATACCCAATGCACAGACCACTAGTCGCCTTTTACGACATGCATGTGGGACTTAGCAGTGGGGTTATTCTTTCACCTGGTCATTTCCAGGACACTGATACCCACATGGGGTTTGAGGTCTATAAAAGTCAAGGTTTTACTATTATCAGTCATAATCAGTTTTAATTTCTCCATTCTTTTCTCAAAACATTTTTATTGAGGCTAAATGCTACACATTTTTGTTACTAATCCAAAAAAACAACATTCATTATAAAATACACTAGTAGTTATGCCCGTCAAAATGACGGAGAAACAAATGATTACAAAGAGTTTTGTTAAAAGATAAAGAAAAATAACAAACAATAAAATATTACAGTAAAGTCCAGAAAAACATAATTTGAAAGCATTCTTAAAGGGACATCATTCTGAAATGGCGCTCAGTTTATAACTTAACACGATTAGTAAAAGGCCTACGCTTATATAAAAAATAAATTAACAAATTAAGCAATATTGTATAAATAATAATAACATTTTTTGATGGACGTTTCTAATTTATACATTTAACTTTGGTGTCAATTGATCAAACGGCCTAGGAGCCTATATCAAACATATATATATATATATATATATTATATATACACACACATATAAAAACATTAAAACAAACATATATATATATAAACAAACTCATGGTATTATATATATTGATTATTATATTGTTTGCTTTCTCTTCTTCTCAGACACAAACCAAAATGAGCAACAAGAGCTTTTTATTAAAAAGCTTCAACAATGTTGTGTTGTCTTTGACTTTATGGACCCTGTCACAGATTTAAAAAGCAAGGAAATAAAGCGTGCCGCATTGAATGAATTAGTAGATTACATTACTGCCACTAGAAATGTATTGACAGAACCTGTGTACCCAGAAATAGTTCGTATGGTAAGATCTAGACTACATATACTTAGATTGCTACAAATTCTTCTTGAAACTAGTTTATTCACTATTGTGTAGTTGTGTAACTAATTGTTTATGTAACCTTTGTTTTCCCACCTTCTTTAGATTGCTTGTAATATCTTCCGGACTCTTCCTCCTAATGATAACCCTGATTTTGACCCAGAAGAAGATGATCCTACACTTGAGGCATCATGGCCACATTTACAGGTATGTAAACCTGAGTGTTCCTGGTGGCCAAAGAGTGGGTGGAAAAATATTGATATTTTTAAATGGTGGCTTTTATAGGCCACATAAGAAGAGTTGTCTTACATAATACTCTCTTTCACTACCTCTTTCACTGGGCACAACAGAATGTGTGGAATTGATCTTTTTTTTTTTTTACATACAAATACACTTTAGACATTATGATTGATTGATTTATTGCTGTATACTTCCTCCTTCAAGAAAGGTTCCAAACATTCTTTTTAATGAACATTGATGGTCAAGAATAATGTTTAAATAATAATATTTGTATAGTGCTGCCAACAAACATAATGTAAACTCAGAGCACATTTAGCATACATATAATTATATTAACTAATGTATGCCAACAAACATAATGTAAGCTCAGAGCACATTTAGCATACATATAATTATATTAACTAATGCCAACAAACATAATGTAAGCTCAGAGCACATTTAGCATACATATAATTATATTAACTAATGCCAACAAACATAATGTAAGCTCAGAGCACATTTAGCATACATATAATTATATTAACTAATGTATGCCAACAAACATAATGTAAGCTCAGAGCACATTTAGCATACATATAATTATATTAACTAATGCCAACAAACATAATGTAAGCTCAGAACACATTTAGCATACATATAATTATATTAACTAATGTATGCCAACAAACATAATGTAAGCTCAGAGCACATTTAGCATACATATAATTATATTAACTAATGTATGCCAACAAACATAATGTAAGCTCAGAGCACATTTAGCATACATATAATTATATTAACTAATGTATGCTAACAAACATAATGTAAGCTCAGAGCACATTTAGCATACATATAATATAATTATATTAACTAATGTATGCCAACAAACATAATGTAAGCTCAGAGCACATTTAGCATACATATAATTATATTAACTAATGTATGCCAACAAACATAATGTAAGCTCAGAGCACATTTAGCATACATATAATTATATTAACTAATGTATGCCAACAAACATAATGTAAGCTCAGAGCACATTTAGCATACATATAATTATATTAACTAATGTATGCCAACAAACATAATGTAAGCTCAGAGCACATTTAGCATACATATAATTATATTAACTAATGTATGCCAACAAACATAATGTAAGCTCAGAGCACATTTAGCATACATATAATTATATTAACTAATGTATGCCAACAAACATAATGTAAGCTCAGAGCACATTTAGCATACATATAATTATATTAACTAATGTATGCCAACAAACACTGCATTTATGGAAATGATGCCCCCCAAACCTTGTTTTTTACAATAACCTTCATTTTATTTAAGCTGCCCACCACAAGGTTTTTAAACTTAAGTCATATAAAGCACTAGTATAATGTGACACTCTTAATCAAATGTATATTCAGAGTTGAATCCTTCTCTCTGCAGATTGTGTATGAGTTTTTTCTGCGCTTTTTAGAATCTCCAGACTTCCAGCCCAGTTTGGCAAAAAAATATATTGACCAAAGATTTGTTCTTCAGGTTAGTATTTTATTTCAGTCCAATGTGAGAAATACCTTTAAACATAAATATTACAAACAGGGTTAATAGAAATTTTTTTTTCTTTAAATATAAAAAAATATAATTTATTTCATTTAAGTTTAAGTTGCATTTTTTAAATTGACATCAAATTTTTTAATTTAATTGGATTGTTCAAAAAGGGAAACTTTTTTTACTCTTTAATTATTGAAAACTTCTTTTTATTTTCAACTTAGATAGTAGGTTAATAAAAAAAAAAATAGGTTGTCAAAAAATCATAAATTAAGAAATGTATATAAAATTTCAAGTACATTTTTGGTATAAAAAAAAGATGCTGTTAAAATGTTTAAAAATTGGTTTCCGAAATTGAAATTTCATATTTTATTCTCATATAAATTTTAACTGCTATCTTTTAAAACATTATAGTTTTATATGTTAACGTTTTAAATAAAATTAAAATTAATGGCAGCAGGTCCTGTCCTAACATCTGTAATATCTGCCCAAATGTTACATTTACTATCAACAATTCTGTCATGACTCATTCAAGTCACTAAACTTTAAATTTGTGACCAACCAAATAGCATCACTTTTTCTACCAACACCAGACACTATTTAAATTAATTTTTGTTTCTCAAGATTTTTCAGTTAATAATTTTTTTATTAGATTTTTTTGTGTGAGTATTTAAATTTAAACTATACACCTATATTATTGTTACAAATTAGCTGAATTGACAGTTTTCCAAGAACAGAAAGTGTATTAACCCTTACAGTCCCGGTCGCTTATTATTTCCTCCAACTATTTCTTTCCGAAAGTCCCAGACACTTATATTTCCCTCCGAATACGAAATCTCCTGGAACCCGGCCGGGTATATTTGCCTCAAGGAAGGGTGTCTATTTAAAGAACAAAATAAAGGATTTGACCTTTCACCATAGTCTCGGGCAGAATATTTATTCGATAGCTGAATAGTTGAATTTTATTTCGCTTTTTAAATTATGAAAATTGACCAATTATTTCGTTGTTTTTTTTTGTGAAAATGAAAGTGCGGTCCTAATGGATGCTTTCGAATTACCTTCCGTTATTATGGCGGTACATGTTTATGTGTGAGGCTAGTGTCCTCTGGTGAACGTTCATTTTCCTACGCAGGACCGTCTGCTTGGAATCACCTCCCATTACAGCTTCGCCAGAGCCCTAGCTATGACACCTTCAGGAGCCGGCTGAAGACTCACCTATTTCGTCAGCAGAATTAGCGTATTACTACATATTTCGTTGTCTGTCTGTATTCTGTATTACTGTCGTCTGCGCATAGAACTGTCACCAACGGGATATGCGCTATATGAGCACCGTTATTATTTATTTATTTATTTATTTATGTGACTTTTTTAAATGGATTATTATTACGAATGAATACAATTTACTTTATGAATTAGATTATTCTAATAAGGTAAGTTATTGTGTTTCTAGCAGTTTACTCTCTTCGTGTTATCATCAATTTTTACCAACAAAAAAAGTAAAAAAATAATTTTGGAACCCTATCGATGTCTCAGCCATTCTGAAATAATGTCTGGGATGGAGGGAATAATTAGTAAAATAATGGCTGGGACTGAAGGTATACATCGCAAATAAGTAAAAAAAAGTAAAGTATCCCGTCGGACCAAATTGATCCATAGGGCCAGTGAAGCAGCGTTCACCAGTCTCCGTGGCCACGGCATACTAGGTGATTGTGTGGCCAGCACTATGCACAGTCGCCTTTACTTTACCCAACTAAGGTCAGGTACCCATCAGAGCTGGGTAGACTCAGGGACACCCTCAAATCCTGGGAAAAAATCCTAGCCTGCACCAGGATTCGAACCCAGGACCCTTGGATCGCCAGTCTAACGCGCTGCCGCTCTGCTACCGTGCCCCATCGCAAATAAGTAGGTCGGTACAATAAGGGTTAATAAAATATCATCTTTTTTTTATTTATTTATGAAAGCTTGTAAAATAGTTATATTAGAAACATTTTAATTACAAAAATGATAATTCTAAATTTGAATTCAAACATAAAATAATTAATAATTGACATGAAACATAAAAAAAATAATTTAATCCTTTTTTATTAATCTGATTTTAATTATTGATTTAATCATCTCAACCCTGCATTCTAAAGACCATAAACTATTCCTTTTATTATATTCAGAGGCTTTTTTACAGATATGAGAGAAGTGAAATATTTTGTTTGTGTTACTTAGATGTCTTTAAGTTTTATATCAGTCATATTTATATAGTCATGGGTAAATTAACTGAAAAGTTGATTTCTAATAATTTCTATGGTTTGGACTGGAATGAATAGTGCAACTAAAGAAACACAGCTTGTTGCTTTTGCAGCCTTTACATAGCAGTAAAGCTATAGATTAAATTTTCTTATGACCATTTCTTCTTTTCACACCGTATATAGCTTCTGGAGTTGTTTGACAGTGAAGATCCTCGTGAAAGAGATTTTTTAAAGACCGTCCTCCACAGGATATATGGCAAATTTTTGGGCTTGAGAGCATTCATTAGGAAGCAAATAAATAATATTTTTCTCAGGTACAGTATAGTATACATCTCTGAACTTGTTGGCTCACATTAGGTCATGTTTGTTACAATACGTTTCATCTAATTAGTTTCTAATTTGTTTGAATAAGAATTGTGTGAAATTTGGGTTTTCTAATATATTTTTTTTATTACTTTCATTTTTCTCTAGATTCATCTACGAAACTGAGCAGTTTAATGGTGTTGGTGAACTTTTAGAAATTCTTGGTAGCATCATCAATGGTTTTGCTTTACCTTTGAAGGCGGAGCATAGGCTGTTTTTAATGAAAGTTTTAATCCCATTGCATAAGTCTAGAAGTTTAAGTCTCTATCACGCTCAGGTAAGCACAAAGTTTCATTGTTGGAAAAATGTTAATGGTGGATAATTTATTAATTTGAAAAAAATTTTTTATTCACATTCATTGTTAAAAACTTGCCCAAAGTTTATCTCATGAAATGAGCTTGTTATATTATTTACCGTATATACTCGCGTATAAGTTGCACCAGTGTATAAGTCGCACCCCTAGTTTAGGATTTTTTTTCTTATATGTTGTCATTGTCCCGCGTATAAGTCGCACCCTGACTTTCAGGGGTTACACTGCCTTTTAACTACTCAAAAAATGCATACCCTTAAACAACAAAAGTTACTAATATTCACCCTAATTTGGAAACTTTCCTTAAAAAATGGTTTCAATCGTGCATAATGCAAACATAATCCAATAAAGGCAGCGCTTCATTTATTTTGAACAACCGATCAATACAATCATTAGTCATATGGGAAAGTAAGGTATCTGTTTCTTCATCTAAGTCCATGTCCCTACTCAAAATACTATCCTATAGTCACACTACAGTGGGTCCACACACACAAAAAATATTTTGATGTGCATCATTAGCCTAGACTGAGTGGCGCCGGTATTCATAGTTACGCTATACAAGTGATGACCTAATTACCATTACCATTGTTTGTAATGATTTCAAAGCTACTGCGCGAACAATATTTAGAAAGGGAGGAGTGCTGGTGGCTTCTCGGAGGGTGTGCTGGCTTCGCCATCGACAATAAGCTGTGTTTTTTCAACTCATACAAGCAACTAAGGAACAATGACACACTTTATTGACATTTCACGCATTTTTTCATAAAGATTTGAAAAAAAAAGTTTGAGTGCAGAATGTTTACGAAATGTCTGGAAATGTGTCGATTGGCCGATTGGAAACATTGCTAGGACATGCGGACATGGCGCGCGCGCGGCTTTCTCGGTCCTAATCTTAAGCTAGTAGTGTACAAGCGTATACCAATATTATAGGACTAGAGAGGCTTTTACACATTAAGATTCTTTCCATAATATAATTTGCGTTCAATAGGCCTACAAAAGTGCGCTATTTCAGACTTAGCGGCGCCGGTATTAACCACGCGTGTCCCAATTCCCATTAACATTGTCTGTAATGATTACAAACGCCACTGCGACACCGACAATAAGCTGTGTTTTTCTTCAACACTTACATGCAACTAATGAAAAATGAAACATACTATTGACATTTTACGCATTATTTCTATAAAAAGAAAAAAAAAGGTTTGAGTGCAGAATTTTTCCGAAATTTAATGAAATGAGTCGATCGGCCGGCCAATTGTAGTTTTGGAATCATAGCGCGGTTTTCCCCAGGAATGCTACACACTGCCTTATTAGTAGGCTATAACGTATAGTCAGAGGCAATAGGTCATAAATAAAACGCATCTTAAGCTACGTTGTAGGTCTAGACAGTTTTTTTTACACATTTACGATTCCTTCTGTACTGTAATTTGCATTTAATAGGCCTATGAAAAAAAAACGCCGCCTTAAACTTACGCCACGTTTCGGCAAAACAAAATTGGTCCGAAAGTTCAAAAGGAAAGTGTGTGTGTGGGGGGGGGGCAGAAAAATATTCAGCATTTCAATCATCTATAGGCCTATGGGTTATGAAGGAAACCTTATGACAGAGTAGTGATGTTTTTCGAACTTTTCAAAAACCATGTCGGGTATTTAAGTCGCACCCCTACTTTTCGTCGAAATTTTCTGTAAAAAAAAGTGCGACTTATACGCGAGTATATACGGTATATAAGAAAGTGGATGAGGATAATTTTCTTAGCATAAAGGAAAAAAGCATTTAAGTGTATTGGATAAGCTGATTATTTTTTATGTTTATTGTATTAATGTTGTTGTTTTTTCTGTTGACAGCTTGCCTATTGTGTTGTTCAGTTTTTGGAAAAGGATGCTTCATTAACTGAAGATGTAGGTTTCACAATTTTGTTTTATATTTGAAGAGGCACAAATAAAATAAATGTGTTATTTGCTGATAGTTTATTGCGCACATTTGTTTCATATTTAATGATTCAATTTATTATTTATTCCACAATCTAGGTGATAAAGGGATTATTGAGATTCTGGCCTAAAACTTGCAGTCAAAAAGAGGTACTGTCTTTAAATCTTAAAATCTGATTAGAATGGGTCTCTATTAGCTTCCTGCTGCTATGATGTATAATTCCTGTGCATATACAAATTGAATAAAAAGCTTTTTTCAAAAGAACAAGTTTTAAATTTAAAGCAATTAAAAAAGACATGTCAGCAATTCAATGACTAACACATATAAGGGTTAAATTAACAGATGAGCTTCGATGGATAAATTTGGATTGAAGATAATAATGTATAATAAAAACTAAACATCATGCACTTGATCTCTCTAACCTCACATTATTGACTCTTTGTATAATCTAACTAAAAATGTAAAGAGTAAAAATGTAGATAGTGTTTTCTTTAGAAACCATTCATAGTAAATCTCATGGACTATATCTTTTTTTTATCCCAGGTAATGTTTTTAGGAGAAATAGAAGAAATTCTTGATGTCATTGAACCTGCCCAGTTTCAAAGAATTCAGGAAGATTTGTTTCGTCAGATAGCTAAATGTGTATCAAGCCCTCATTTTCAAGTAAGTGTCAACACATTACCTTATAAAGGAATAATTCTATAAAGCTGTGCATTTTTAGTCTAAATGGAGCTACAGCATTATCAAATGTTTATGATAAAATGAATGGTACTGTGACAAATTAATTAGTTTGCTAATTAGCTATTATGCATTTGAATCTTGCATTTGATTAATATTTTTTGAGGTATGGATATGGCCGAACAATTAGGGGCAAGTAGCGGTCTGAGAAAATCAAGCACGCGTGACCAACTATTGCTACGTCAGGTCTTAGTTTTTTAGATAATCACATGGACCTCGATGTCTATGGTAATCACTCATCTATGGGAAAGTAATAGACCAGAATCGCTGCGTGCTTTGGAGATAAGGGGAATAATGGATTACAGTTTATTTATCCTGGGTCAACAACGCCTTTCAGTGTTAGACAATGACGTCCCCTAAGGAGAAGGGCCTGGAGAGCTAGAGTACTTTGTCCCTGGAGGCGTAAAAAAAACCTTTAGTCTTATCTAAGGGTGACATATGGGTAGACCAAGGGGGATAATCTGACCCAGACCAATTTTGAGGAATGAACAAGCCCTTGGCCACCCTACTTCTGTTGCCTGTGCAATCTGGACAAGATGCCAAGTGATTGACCATCTCTAACTGAATGACATGACAGTCATAGATTATCCCTGTGTATATGAAGTAGACTTGACAATTTTTACAAGAGTTTTATATTCTTTCTGATATAGAGGCTAGACCAAGGCCATTCGTAATTGTATTTACGGGACTTTAATTGGGAATACAACTTTGACAATTTCCCATTATTCATACGTTGTGTATTGATGTGCATTTGTTCAATCTTATTTGCAAGATACAAATACATGCAATTGATGAACATTAAGTTTGTGTCCATGTGCAAAGAAGCCTGAGGAGAGACAATTTATTTCATAGTTGATATTGCTTTATAGGACTTATTAATTGTAACCGGGCATCAAATTCATAAATTGATTCATATTACAGTATAATTAGTGTTTGCAGGGCATTCAATGCGTTGATTTGTGGGAATACAATCTGATTATTTACACTTTACCATAAAATTCCTTGGAACTAAAAAATCTTGGGCTAATTGATTATCTTGCAACAAAGACGATAATATCTTTCAATAGTGATACTCAAATTTCCAATTATTGTTGACCATATTATTAAGAAGCACAAGCTTGCCAACTTTAAATTGTTTATATTCTACTAAACTATTTGAATAAACTTCAGTCTAATATGAATAACATTTTGTATTAACAACACACTGTGGACCTAGACTTGTATAATAATGTATTGATCTATCATAAAATATTTTCACATAGCACAAAACGAAATAACATCTATTTAATAGTACCGTTAGTAATAGGCCTAAAGCACAGACACTGTGTCTAGCAGAATTGTTCAGGATCACATCAGGATGAGCCGAAGATGCCTGTTAACTGTAACTTTACATTTGGTTGTGTTATGTTTATAGAACATATACTTTATTGACAATACATAAATATGGACAACAAGTAAACTAATGGACAACGGCCAACAAGAATGGTGCGACTTTGTGCATCTAACATGGAGGACGGAACTCCCAGAATCTCGGGCATGCGCAATAGTTATAGCAATTGTCTATTAGCCCGGATCTCATCATAATAGGTTGATGTTGTTTTTACCAAATCATAAGCTATAGTTAGGATTTGGAAAAAAAACAACACACTAGTTAGTGTGAGCAAGGGCATTCAAGGTTTGTTTTGTGCAAATCCAGCATTATTTTTTGAAAATATTTCTCTCAGAACCAAACAAATTTGTGCTTAGTGAAATAAATGATTAGGGCCTACCTTCCAACCAACAAACCAACATTTTCAAAACTGAAAACCGGTAATCCTTTTTTTGTTTAACATCCCTTCAGTAAATATATATATCATTCTCATCTAATAACTTTATTTCTGTGTTTGCATCCTGGGTGAGTCTAGGAAAGCTGTTTGTCTAGTTGTCTAGTTAAGTAAAATAACTTGCTAAGCCATATTCTACATACAAGGTAAAAGTTCAAAGCCATCATATTCTTCTGTAAATAAGCCAGTGATTGGTGGACCTAGTTTATCCAGAGGGAGAGATTTTAATTCCAGGGCAAGCATACTCTGGGTGGGTGTGCACGAAGTCGGCCACAATACACAATTTCCCCTCATCACAGTGTGAAAATATAAACTTTTTAGTTTAAGTGCTTCATTGATTGATTAACGCATAATGGGGAGGTAGTCACAAAACGTTGCTTTACCAGATTCACGCTTCGACAGGCAAACAATCATATAAAGAAAGTTTAATAACAAAGGGATATTTTTCTGATTTATATCTTTTCATTCCAGGTTGCTGAAAGAGCTCTGTATTTCTGGAACAATGAATACATCATGAATTTGATTGAAGAAAACTCCAATGTCGTGCTCCCTATCATGTTTCCTGCCCTGTATCGCATCTCTAAGGAACACTGGAACCAAACCATTGTGGCCCTGGTCTATAATGTCCTGAAAACTTTCATGGAAATGAATAGCAAGCTGTTTGATGAGCTTACTGCCAACTATAAATCAGAGAGAGCAAAGTAAGCTTTTCATTATCTTTCTCTATTTTCATGTTTTGTAGTTTATATTGAACAACCCATAAAAAAAGTTTTTCATATAGAATATTTTATTTAACCCAAGATTTTGCCCTTTGCTACTCATATAATAAGACAAAAAGCAAAGTAATATAATTAGGCTTACAAATGATACTAATACACTCCATAGTGATATTATGCTGTCAATAATTATAAACAAAACAAACATATTGCAGACATGCCTACCGTTCCGCTTTTGGCGTATTTGTTCCGCTTTTTTATAAAAAAAACACACTTTGTTCCATTGTTCCGCTTTTTACTAGTTTTGTTACGCCAAATTGGAAAGTTTGGGTTTTTCATGTGTTGAAATATATTCTGTGTCTAGGTTGATAAAACAAAGGCACAAAAAAGGTCACAATGCTATAATTATCATGACTTGGGATTTCTGGGTTTATTAAAATAGATATTCTGGGCTTTTCTGACGTTTTTTGCGGTATTATGCGTGTTTGGCAATGAATTTTCTTTTTCTTTACTGTATTGCTAAGATTGTGAATATATCTATACGTCCAGCCTCAGAAAGTTTAAATATGACTTGTTCAAACTGTAAAAAAAAAAAAAAAATAATTCAGTGTTATAGTTATAGGAAAGGAATATTTAGAGGAGTTTATTCAGCAAAGAAAAACCTGTGAATTTAATGTTCTCTGTAGGCCTACACTAGATCTAGATCCATTGCGAATTGTCTGTAAAACCTAGGCCTACCTACATTTTAAATAGCTAATGTTGTTGTTTTTTTTTGTTATAAAAGATTATTAGATAAAGAGTGTTCCGCTTTTTTGTTCAAAAATCCTCTTTTTCAGCAAGATTGTTCCTCTTTTTAGTCCAATATCTCTGATATTGACTATATAATTATTATATAAAGAAAATAGAAGTTAATCTAAGTTATTATGTTGTTAAGGTTTATATGCATTTTTCTTATGCATTAGCCTTCCAAAGCCACCTACAAATAAATTAAAAAAAACAGTTAAAAAATTAATTTGAGGGGGGGTGTGGGTGTGGTGTTGAAAATTTGATAGTGTTACGTCCACAATCCCCTTGTGGCCAGAGCTGTGTAGATCTTGCTGATAATTCTCGTTAGTCCGAGGGGAGACTTTAATTATTATTATTTATGTTTCAGTATTACACGAACTCTTCTTATAGTCCTGGGCACAAACTCAGTATTTGTGTTCCAACAATTCCTTTCCTGGACATTAGAGTAGTAGATAAATCTTGTAGTAATGTATACAACACAATAGAATAGTAACTTGACAAGGAAGCTTCAGTGTAACTGTTGTTGATAGTTTAATTCAGGTGATATGTTCAATATATACAATATATCTATTATGTACAGTTAGAATAAAATAGTGCAAACACAAACGTTCTCAAAGGAACATATTTTGAAACTCTCTGTCTTTCAGAAAAACAAATCATTAAATACTATCCGAGTGGTGCAATGGACAGACCCATTACCAGTAGGGGTGAAAATCATGGTATCATTACAAAACTCATAACAAAACGATAGGAACTTCCCCTATTAAATAATGAGTCGTTCCCAGACCCTGAGAATTTGAGATCAACACAGAATCCCAACATTAAGTAGAATCATTTGTCTTCCCACTAAACGTCAAGCGATCGGAAGCCTAAGCCCCGCCCACAAAATCCTGTTTAGTGAGAAAAAGAGGGGGAAGAAGAATAAACATTGCGTGTTCCAATTCTTGGAAAAACAATAAGTGCCAAGTTTCAGCTTGATAAGATGGCAGGAAGTGGGTCTGAAGATGTGGTTGCCAGATACAAAGCTTTGCAAAGTTATTATTTTTTTAAAACCTTTTAGGTATGTGTTGGTAGGCCTATATATTTTTTAGCTCAGGGTGATTGCTACAATTTATTTGTTGTATGCATATAAACACACATTTTTCAGGATGGGGAAAAACCATAAGAGAAGATATCTGTGTGCACATTCTAACCCAATATTCTGTGACCATATTAAGTTTTCTGGTCGATGGAGTTAGCGGTTTTTTGTACTGAACGTCTTTATTGACATATCTTTTTGAAGCATGCCTTGTTGCTGTTTCAATACAGTTATAGTTTGTAAGCTGACTAGGCGGAAGATGTGAGAGAACTGTTTTCTTGAAAAGGCAATTGACTTGATAATCAATTCATTTCGTCAATTCTTAAGTCCAGTATGCAGACCCATTGGACTACATACCATCCAGCCACCGCTACATTTCCTAAAACTGAGTTTTGTATCACCCACCCATCTTGTGTGTAAAAAAAAATGGACAAGGTGTGTAATGATATAAAGGGTTGAATCAAGGAGGGAGGGCACACAATCAAGGAGGGCACACAATCAAGTAGGGCACACAATCAAGTAGGGCACACAATCAAGTAGGGCACACAATCAAGTAGGGCACACAATCAAGTAGGGCACACAATCAAGTAGGGCACACAATCAAGGGGGGCACACCAAGATCCTGTCCAAGACTAGAGTAACAAAATGTACAGTGTCTGCAGTCGTATGCACTTCTCTGCTTCTCATAACCTGCTTCTCAGTTTACAACTTCGAGAGCCATGGGTACTGAAGTACCCACCAGAATAGAACTGACTTGTTGATGCAGCTTAAGAACTAGGAAGCAAAGCTCTTAAACATGCCCATAGAAACTGGGAAACTCATTGGTCCCTATCTCTACCATCCCAATAGAAACACATTTTTTTTACAAAATTTGGATTTCTGATCATAATAATAAAGAGCAAGCAAAAATTCAAAAAGTAACTCCTGACTGGTTATAAAATTCTTTATTTTTTTTTAACAAAGATTTTTTTCTTTTTTTTACAGGGAAAAGAAAAGGGAAAAAGACAGAGAAGAACTGTGGAAGAAATTGGATAGGTTGGAAATGAATAGCAAGAAAACAAATAAAAAATCTTAACGTCTGTAAAATTTGTTACAGTGTGAAAGGTCAGGACCTGACTGTTAATACATATTTATTTTATCATCATCATTTATATAAATATATAAATAGTGAAATTATAAGTTGCTACTATTTCCTCTCATTTAATGTTTAATGAAATTATTTTTTTTTACATACAATTCTTTTTACTATGAGATGGACTTAGCATATTCTTGGATCTAAGCAGGACTGTCTACTGTGTATTTATTATTAAAATAATCCACAACTGCTTATCATAGTGGCCCTGCGAGCCCTTCCTCCCCCTCCCCCCTTTTTTTTTTGTGTATGCTAAAGAACATGTTTTAACAATGAAGCTATTAGTGGCTTGATGGAAGGTGTGTGTCTGTGCTTGTTGTTGTCACTTGTCAAGCATGAAGTTATCGCTCATGCTGTTATCGAATGAGGCAATAATTAACGTTCTGTTCACTTTCTGTTCATCATGATTAACACACTGTTGAAATATAAGCTTTTTTTTTTTAATGTCATCAACGTGATGTCATCAAATGATGCTTTTATGGAAATTAAGAAAATAATTTTGCATGATAGAGTAATCCAATATTAGTCTATAGTTTCTTTTCAAGTCCATTATTTCAAATTTCTCTTAGCATACCAAGCCTAAAGAGAAATAATATCTGGTGATGAAAACATTTTTTTTTAAATTGTACATATAAAAGTGAAATGATGCAAATATTGTTTTGTTTGTATTCCTGTTTTAAATACGTTTTGCCATGAGTATTTTGTATGATCACTTTTTTTTTTAAACCTTTTCATTTTTTATACATTTTTTTTGTAGTTAGCAGATTAGTTGTATTTTTTTTTCAGCGCACACGTCCCTCCCTCTTAGTAATAACTAACCTAGGTGCACTGGTTAATTGAGGCCAAATTCAAACATGTCAGCCACTCATAATATATGAAAGACAATGGGCATAAAAGTTTTTTCTATATGTTAATGTTGCGGGTAATTTCATGGTGTATGAAATATTTTGTGACCTATTTATTGAGTGTTTTTTTTTAGTCCACTTTAAGGTGTGAATTTGGTGGAGCTGATAAACGGTTTGATATTTTAGTAACATATTATCGTCAAAAAAAATTGAGTGAAAAAGAAACCTTGTTATATCGCGTGACTGGTGAAAATTTCATTGTACATACTTATATCAGTTTGTCTGTTTTTCTAAAGCGCTGCTTCCCTATCTGTTTAACTGTACACGATTCAGACAAAATAATAATATTGAGGTAAAGGCTTTGTGATACATTTAGTTTGTGAAGGCAATGATTTGCCCCAGATTTTTCTTTTTTTAAGTTGGCATTGATTAATGAACACACAGTGACTTCTGCCTAGCATCTTTGCGTTCATTTAGAATTAAGCTATCATTGAGTGTGTTACATTATTTATATACATTTATATATATATATATAGTTATGTCCTTGGCTCCACCCTCCCCACAACAACCCCTCATAATCTCTACAATGTGAAGGAGTATTAGAAAGCCTTGTTTGTGTCTAGGTTTTTTTTTTATGCTGTTCATCCTATAAATAAATTGTATGTTTCCAGAGAATTGTGTTATTTTGTTCATTTTTCAAACATTTTCCCTTTGGTCTGTCCTGGTAATTGAAATTGAAATGTATTTTCTATTTATTTCAATCTAAATATTTCAGTTAGGAGGAAGTGGAGTTGAGGCTGTGTTAGTCCTTGCCTAGAGCTCTATGGGATTGACATGACAGTGCTCTTGATGAGTTCAATCAGAACATTTAGTTAAACAGCAAAGAATGAGTCTAGTTTTGAGCAACCAAAACATCAGTACTTAAGAGTTTCAACAATTTAAAGCCATTGTATTTTTTTTTCTGCTTGGTGTGTTTGTGAATGTGATATCTTCTGTGAGTTTTATCTACAGTTCATTGAACTAGATTTTGTTTTTCTATTACAAATATGAGGAAAAGGGAATGAAACTTTTTTTTTTTTTAAACTTAATGCAACCTCTGTCTGTTTTGCTCATGTAATTTGCTTGACTATATTGAACATGTTATAGGAGAGTTTTTATTTTATTTACAAGATGCTTACAAAGCCGTGTATGTTACAAACTGGATCTTACGTTGAATGAATTTACTAATTCTTTTTGTTCATTAGATAATAAATACAGCAACATTTGTATGAGAAACAGCAGAAAAAGAGAGAAAAAAGACAAAATGATGTAAGCAACTTCCTCCATTATATTAATGGGAAAAGGTCTTAACTTATTGCTGTGTGTTTCCACACTAGCCACGGGTTCCACTGACTCCAGCTGATTGACTGCAGTGGTGCTAATATTTACTGTGCATGGGTCACATTTTGTCTTTATGATATTGTTTGTTAAAGCACATTTGTCAAGTGATTCATTGTCTTGTTCCCCCCGGCCCCTTTTCCCAGTCAATTGTGATTTGATTTCATTACCCATCATTCTTTTTTATCTCTGGCAAGTGACATAAAAATACAACATATGACATTGTCAATTTTGACCTTGTAATTTCAAATTTAAATTTGGCTTTCCTAAGTTTGAACTAATGTCAGAACTTGCACCTGGCTTATTTGTTGTTTTGTTTATCTAACGTGTATATAGACATTGTGTGTGGTTATGCTGAACACAGGACTGGAAACAAAACTTAAAATAACCAGCTAAAAGGCTTTTGGCTCATTAGAATCCCTACTGTGAAAATGTACTATTCTCTAGGTTGTTATCTGTGAGCATCTGACCGTGTACAAAACTAACCTCACATGCTAAACAACAGTGTGTACTCTTGTGTACTAAACTATTGACTTTTTACAAATCTAAACTACAGGCTTTTGTTGTAAAATTATTTGGGTTCTAATTTTGTATATCACATAATTGAGGAGAAAACTTGAAGACAAAAAAAAAGATAGCCATTTCTGTTGAATTGTTTGAATTGAATGTATCTGTCCACAGATTAGTTGAAAATGTGTTTATCAATGAAAACATTTATTGAGTGAGGCATGACATGGAAAAAGTAACATCTGATTGAATTGTTGCAACAACACACAAAAAAAAAGATACATTTATGGGCGTGTATTTTTAAAGTGAATACTTTTTTGTTTTTTTTTCTGAACAAATACATTGTGTACTGTATTCATCTATAAATAAAACTAGAGAAAGAGTGAGTGTGTCAATAACTTTTGTTCTATGTAAAATAAATTCAATTCATGTAATTTGTTTTTTTATTCAGATCATGGGTTAAAAAAAAGTTCAACCATCAGCCCTTTTATTTATCTTTAACTGATCAAGTTTTTTGAAGACTGGTTTTGTTCACATTTATATCACTCAATGGAAGGAGACTTATTCTGTCCAGATTTTGTTGGGGTTTCTGTTAACTTTAGCCAAGTTTTTTTTTTCTTTTTAAAGCATAATTACTAGTTGACTTTAAAGGTTTTATCAACATGTGATTCACATAATGATACAGAACAAGAGATTTTTTTTTTCATTTTTCAACATTCAGACCTTAACATGAATGTCAGTTGTGTACTTTATTATCAATTAGTGATGTTTGTTTTATAACTTTTTAAAAAGTCTGTTGTGTAATAAATTTAGAAACATTTTTGGGTACTCGTATATTTGTAGTAAAGGCTTTAAATAGGTGATGCAAGAAATGAACAAGAATTTACAATAGTACAAAAGGAGTCTGAGGCCCTCCTGAAGCACCAAGCCTATTACTTTCAGGTGTCAATTAATTTTATAAAACACAGAATTTAAATTCTTTTTTGAAAATCTTAATACACCTTAAACTAACAGTAAATAGTACTAAGCACTGTATTGTTGAATTAATGCATGACTCATAATTCCCACAAATAAAACAGAACACACATGCCCAACACCATATTATTATTATACAACACTATGTACTAATAAATAATGGGAAAGAATTGTACAGTCTCATAAAATTATGAAACTTAAAATTGCTAAAGAATTCACACTTTTTGAAATGGTAGACTAGCCTGGTTAATTTGAATCAGAATTTTTCTTCACATATATACAAATTCTAAACTTCTATGCCAACGTATTCCATGTTTGACCAGATTTCATTGTATTTCCCTGAACAAAAATATACATTTCCATTCCATATTATTTAAGTTTTAAAAATAAAGGCAACTTACCATTCATACATTACTAGACATTAGTCAATAATACATCTATTTATAATAATGTACCATATATAATTAGTGGCCTAAGAACTAGTACCTTACATACTATTTAAAGCAATTTGCCTTATTGATCATAATTGATGATCAACAATATTATTAAAATATTAACTCAATCATAATATGAATGAATATCAGTTCTTTTTGTTCTAAATAAATTGAGAAATTAAAAGGGCTACTAGTACTGCACACACAAAAAAAAAAAAACATCTTCAATCTTCAATTAAAACTTTATGAATTGTATTTCCTTCAACTAATACTTTGATGGTACAACCAGTCACATTCTACTTCTAGTTCTAATATTTGAACATTTGCAAAACTAAACCTAACAGCACTTCATTCATACAGGTAGGAAAATTCTGTAAAAAATCTTTTTGCTTTTTACAAGATTGTGAAAGCTTCAGAAACTTTGGGACAGTTAGTGAATTATTTTCTAAAATGGAGAAAGTATGTGAATAATTTATTTTAAAAAGTGGATATATGTAGCCCATGATAGTTAAATGTAGCACACAATCAAACAGTGATATAATTAACACATAGTGATATAGGTTTACCAATAATATATAGACTAAATTGGTTTGTGAATTTCTGAAAAGTTAGTGGATTTTTAAATGATGCTAGAGTAAGAATACTGCTAAGGAAAGAAAGAGTAGTAGACTAATAATTTAAAAAAATACAATAATTTATTTCCCGAACAATAGGGCGTTTGCAATCACGTGTTTTTTGTTTACTTTGAGTAATGGTGTACAATGGCCGCTGTATTAATATAGTTTCATATTCATATAGGCTCGAGCTTTTTTTTTAATTGATATTTTGTGTTTAAAATGATGACTAATGTATTAATTAAATTAATATGGATTTTATTAATTCTATATTAGATTAATTTAATAGACACAAGAAGATTCTTACATTAAAAATGTTACATTACTATTGAACGATTAGGCCTACAATGAAAATAACGAATGACTCCAATAATTCACTTCAATAAATCCATTCAAATGCAACACTTACCGGCCAGATATTAAGATGATGAATTGAGCTTAAAATGTTGAAATTCGTTGAAAAAATACCATGTCAGTCTTTCTATTGTACTAGTAAGATGATCTACGACGATTTATCTAATGATTTGTGCGTAGGATAGCCAATATTCAGATGTGAATTTGGCATGATAAAGAAGTACTTCACCATTTTTGTACACCAATTGGCGTCTATTTACACAAATACGTCACTAAAAAACATAAGCCACGCCCATTGCGAACGCTCTATACCCAGAAACCGACAAAAAACTTTTTCCATTTGCGGACTCATTAGCGAAAAAAATGTCCCTGAAACTCTAGTGTCCCGGAAATCTGAGATAGTGGACTCATTAGCAAAGACAGTGTCCCGGAAATCCGAGATAACGGACTCGTTAGCTAAGACAGTGTCCCTGAAACCCGTACCCATCGAGCCCAGTTTATTTGAAAGTAGGCCTATTCGCCCGCAAAATAATCAATGAGTGGGAGACAGTGGTAGGCCTACGCGAGTTAAGATTGGTGTAACAATGGTGTAACAATGGCCGAGGTTTTTTGCCTATCTAAAAGCTTGTCCTGTAGTTAGTTCACCGGACTGTCAACCAACACGTCGCGGGTTCTGTCTTTGCCGCCGGACTCACCGACCGATCCCTGTCGCCCTGCAGGAGTTTTGGGTATTGTGTTAGTAGACGTAATAATCTTCTCTCTAGAAGTAGAAGGAACGTCTGTAAACTTTTTAAGTCTAAAACAACCAAATCGAGCAGCCCCGTGGTCCGCAGAAAGGAACAAGCTACGAGTGCCCATTTTTTGAAATGGTCGTTTTCCGAAAGGGGACATTTTTAGCAGGTGACGAAGTTGCAAGGGGACAGAAGATACGGTCGAGCAAGTGCTAGTTGACTGCCTGGTCTTGTGGGAGTTATTATAATGGGTGACATCCCGTTCGTGATGACGTCTATCTTGCGAGGGTCAGTAGAGCTCGCTCTCCAAGCCATAAGAGCGAGTAGGACAAATCTCAACTCGTATTATTTTTTTTTCACTTTGTTTAAGAGAAGTGGGTTCAAGTCTGGTTAAACTAATTGAAGCTACATAAGTTTGGGCATAATCTATTAGATATAGTCTAAGCTTATATGCTACTGCTTTCACCTGCTTAGCTAACTGATCAAACGGATTGCATAAATATGCCAGACCAGATAGTTATTAGATTTGAATGGACGGGTCGTCTGGTCTTGCAGTTTGATTAGGTTTTATTTAATGATGATGATATATTTAATGATAAAATTGTAGGTTTTCCTGGCTTGTTCAGGTGGCCATTTAATGCACTAACAAGCATAACATGTAAATTACTTGAGCATATAAGATCTAGTAGTATAGTAAATCATCTAGACAAACATAATGCATTGTGCCCACACCAACATGGCTTCAGGAAAAACATCAAGTGAAACTCAATTAATAGGCTTAATAGATGACTTGTCTAAAGGATTAGATAATAACAACCAAATTGATGCTATATTACTAGATTTTTCCAAAGCACTCTATAAAGTTCATCATTCTAGTCTACTAATAAAACTTAAATATTCTGGTCCCTTACATCAGTGGATTCAGGACTTTCTTATAGGCCTACTTATAGGCAGAGAACAAACCGTGATAATAAATGGCTCTAAATCATCACCAATAACCGTAAACTCGGGAGTTTCACAAGGAACTGTTCTAGGACCCCTACTATACTATTTCTAATTTATATAAATGATCTACCAAATTGCATTAACACAGGAATAAAAGTAATATTATTTGCTGATGATTGCATAATTTATAGAATAATAAAGACAGGAAAAGATAGTGAACTTCCTACAAAAAGACCTTGATGAACTACAAAAATGGGAATCAAACTAATAAGGGTATTTAAGAAAAAACAACAAATAATAGCAAACTACTTCATTTATGGTAAAGAACTAACTCAAACTAACAACACCATAAGTGGCACTAGTTAAATCACTAAACCTAGAAACACTAGAGGTCAGAAGGGAGTAAAGTAGGCTAAGTAATAATAGGCTACATAAGGCATTAAACTCTAATTTAGAAATAGGCCTACAACCCAATAACAACCTGTTGCAAAGCTCAGATAGGCTAAGCATTAAAGACAAAACACTTTCCTTGTCCCTTATATGCGAGAACAAATGCATATAAGTAGGCCTACTCTTTCTTCCCGAGTGGCATTCGGGCATGGAATGGCGGGTTGCCTGAAAAACAACAGGAAAACCAGTAACTTAACGTCATTTAAAACATTAATAAAAATGCAAGACTAGACTCGGACCACGGATGAGCGTAGGACGCAATAATCTTCTTTATAGAAGGAGCGTCTGTAATGTATAAGATGACACTCGGCAAGAGAGAGAAGTTTGCATACGGTAGGCTGTTAGGTCTAGCTACAAGGCTATGCGTTTGTTTTTGCATAGGCCTACAGTATAGTAGGCTATAAGTACAGTGCTGTTATCCCTATGTTTATCGGAGTAGGTATATTGTAGGCCTATTAGATTTAGATTGCTGTAACCATCGAAGGCCCTATTCGTACAAACAGTGCCCTCACATAGGGGAGGGCAGAGGGGGCATATGCCCTGGGGTGCGGCACTTCCAGGTGGGCGGCAAATGTAGTCTAAATATAACAAACATATCACTAAACAAGCATTTACAGAAAAAAACGCTCTATGGTATTTTTATGTAGGCCTGATAAAGTTCAAAATGATCGAAATCGATGTTAACAAACTATATTAGCTTAGCGGCGGCTTAGCCTAATATATAAATAGACTATGGCAATTATTTTTTTTTCGAACGGTAAGGAATGGTGTTAGAGACGCTACATCATGGACGTAAGTATATGAGAGGGGTCCTAAAAAATGTGCGTCGTATTATATGGATGGCCCTTTAATTAAAAAAATTTCGTCTCTATTAAAAATAAGTTCATGCTTTTAAAGTTGACATCTCTTGTTTCTACTAAAATGTGCGTGTAGCAGTCTTTTTTTTTATTTTGTAAGAGTCATTCATAAGAGAGTTCTTTAAAGTATTTTAAACTGCAAGGTTGTATACAATTTCAGATAGATAGTATTCTCACTGGGATTATTGGGAGGAGTGTGGTTGCTTGGTATCACTCATCGACTTATTGTATATTTTTGAATGTGTCTTTGCTGTGTGTGAATGTGATGATTTTTGTGATCCATATCGCCAGTCGTCTGGCTTATGCAACGTTACTTTTAGATTAATCATTCAAATCATTGTGAATTCAAGCCAAGGGCATACCGGTAGCAGACCGTATCATGCCGTATGCATTTATTTATATATAAAAGCCAAATCCATTTTTGTGACCAAATTATTTATGTTTCTTTCTTAACTATTTATTGAATTGTGAAATTTTCTGCATTGCATTGCGAAGTAAGTTTAATAACAAATCTTAGTAATCTTACTATTAAATAAAATTATTTAGTACTACTTACTACTAGTACTAGGTACTAGGCCTAGGCCTAGGGCATTTTCATTTAGTGTTTAGCCTACTTTTACTATGACTAAAAATACTATAAATTAGTATAAATCTATAATAATATTACTATAGGCTATTCTAGTAAGTTATAACTATAACTTATATATAGGCCCTAGTTATGTTACAGTTATGTAAGTCAAGTATTATAGTTTATAGTAGCTTAGTTAGTAGGCCTATAACTCCTATAACTATAAGACATAGAATTGAAAAGACCTATACTAAGGCTATACAGTGCTTTTTAAGTTTTTTGTAAAAAAAATAGGTGCTCAGGTGCCGGTCCTCAGTGATGGATTGACTAACTTTTAAAGCAGTTTCGCATTTTATATGTTAATTCTTATTGCGCACAATTTTAAAATATATAAATTTTAACAAATTAATAATTATTATTAGCTTGTGTTAAGCTCATCATCTCTCTCCTATTTTCCCGCTTGGACTATTGTAATTCGCTTTTGGCTGGTCTCCCGGCCTCCTCCCTTCAAGGACTCCAACGTATCCAGAACTGCGCAGCCCGACTAGTTCTCAAGAAGAAGAAGTCAAATGATATCAATCCTCTGCTCCGATCTCTGCACTGGCTACCCATCAACAACCGGATCTCATATAAGCTGGCTTCCCTCTGTTATAGGTGCCTGAATAACTGCGCCCCGGATTATCTTCGCTCTTGTATGGAGCTCTACACCCAGTCCCGCCCACTTCGTTCGGCATCTGACGCGCTTACTCTGCGGATCCCTCGTGTGAGGCTAGTGTCCGCTGGCGAACGTTCATTTTCCTTCGCAGGACCGTCCGCTTGGAATCACCTCCCACTACAGCTTCGCCAGAGCCCTAGCTATGACACCTTCAGGAGCCGGCTGAAGACTCACCTATTTCGTCAGCAGAATTAGCGTATTACTATATATTTCGTTGTCTGTCTGTATTCTGTAACTGTCGTCTGCGCATAGAACTGTCACCAACGGGATATGCGCTATATAAGCACCGTTATTATTTATTTATTTATTTATTTATTATTATAATATAATAAATTAATAAAATAATAAACGTTAAAATACAAGAAAAGTAATAATTTTTTCCCCACATTGAAAAAGGTGCCGGTACAGCGTACCGGTGCGTACCGTCACAAAAAAAGCACTGGGCCTATATATTATTTATTATAATATAATTATTTTATTATATAGAACTTGAGAAGTAAAAAGTAAAATAAGACATTCATACCAGTTAGTTACCAGTATTGTAAACAAGTTAATGATAAAAATAAATGAATGATAAATTAGAGTAACTATTTTAAGGCCTAATATTATTTTTTTTAATAATAGGCCTATTATAATTTATTATAAAAATAATATGAACTTTCCTCTTATGATTACGAATTATTTCAACATAGGCCTACTTTCTCTCTTATTTATGCTGTCTATTAATAATAATTAATAAATTTAATCTATTTAAGGTTAATAATAGTAATAATTGTATTATTATTATTACTATTAAAATTACATGCTATTTACAGACTCTCCTTCTATAAAGAACTTGCACCTAACACCAAGCATTAGGCCTATCCACAACAATTTTCTACATAGTGCAGAGCATTATGCCCAGATGTTTTAGAATGTGTAGATACTTTTCGCGTTATGACACAGAGCTATACACTGACATTTTTTTTGCATAACAGTGAGTGACACTGAGTGTTATATATATATGCAAATGACTGGACATAATAATGATCATTAAACCAAGCCAGTGTGAATAGGATATCTTAAATACGTCTGTTAAAAGTTTGTTTCATTAGAGTCTGAGTAGTTTAAGTTGGGAATCAATACATGTGCAGTTAGGTACTTATGAGAAATGCTTTCAGCTGCCAGTCAACTAAACATTTTTTGATAGGGGAGGTAACTGTTCTAAAAAGAGTGTCTCACTGGTGGTCAAACCTTTGGCTTTCTTTTTCTACAGTTACTTAATTGAGATTTTAGAGACACAGGGTAAGTTTATGCCAAGGGTACATTCCTAATCGTTTTTTCTTAACACTGATCCCTATGCAAAAATGGCTTGACATAGCCAATACTTGTGGTGTTTTTAATATACTGTTTAAAAAAACAACTACAGGCTACTGTGATGAGAGGATAGTGTGGCCAGTAGGATGCCTTTCCCTGCATGAGAACTCAGTATGTGTGCTTCAGAATGTGAAAAGTATCCCTCCAGACACTATATCCACAAATCTTTTCTTCTCTTTCTAAGGAATATGATGGCAGAACTTTTACCTTTATATTTTTTGGAGTTATGTCATGATATTTATTATATTTAAGGGATGCAGACAGCTTCTTTACTTATCCAGGATTGAAACACAGAAAATAACTGCTCAACTATTCAGTTTTAGTGAAATGGATGAATACGTTAAATAAGTCCCATTCGAAAAAAATTGAACACTCCAGGTTCCCTGTGTTAGTATTATATTCACTACAACCACTCAGATACTGGTGACACATGTCATGGTTCTTCCAAACTCAACAGCCCTCCACCCGTGATACAGAGTATTTAGATGTGGCGATAGCTACAGTTTGATAATTAGAACTGTCATATTATCCAAACACAAGAGGTGAATGTTCAATGTCTTAAGGATACAAAATCTAGTGCGAATTGGGTGGAGCGTAATCAAAATCATGTTCAGAAATGTTGAAGTATCCAAAGTAGAAGTAAGATAGTCAATTTGGTAAGGGTATTTGTATGCAGGAGACCACTGGGTGGGACCTGTCAATCACTCCTGGACGCCAATCAGGGTTGTTTATAGGATGTGGTTGGTCTATTACTCCGTCAGAAACCTGTCTCCCAGTTTATCATTTGTCAGTCTAGATAAACAAAAAATTGGTGAAGTGAGGAATGTCCAGATATCCGACACCGTTGTTTGTCAATACAAGGCCAGTGACGTCCCATTTAAACTTTTCATCCAGATTGTTTCCTAAATAAATGCGAGTTACAGATCGTGGCCAAATCTTTTAATCATTTTGATACGAACAAAGAAGTTGATGCTTGACTGTTTTCTCTGCCACCTAACTAAGGTCATTTTATTAAAAAGGGGAAATTATAGAGAGGGAAAAGTGACTAATTAATTAATCTCATGCCAATTAGTTATTCACTTTATAACATCTGCTGTCTTGGCCGAGATTGTCTGTTGTTTGTTTTCTCTCATGATCATCTTATCACAGGCATGGTTCAAGAGGTCAATACTATACATATAGAATTATGAACTAAACTGACACACTACAAAATTGATCATTACACCAAGCCAGCAGGTGTAGAATATATTGATCTGTGAATAAGCATGGAACAAAGAGGTTGCAAAACCCAAGTTATAAGACTCTAGGCTTACTGTCTGTACGCAACAATAATAGCTTAATAACTTGCTGAGGATATTAGATCATGTGACCATCTGTGAAATATGTGCATAATGCTGGGCGTTATACATAGAAATTGCATATAATTATTCCGTTCTGTATATGTATCTGCTATTAGTCTACATTTGACATTATTGTGCCTTTTGCTTACAACTTATCCAAGATTTGAGTTTAGTCTTGCATTTTAAATTGGGCATGGGTTTAGTGTTAAGTTGCAAGGCACATTACAAGTGAATATTGACAACTGGCAAGAGTTAGTATAACACCAATAGTAGCCTAAACCTAGAAACACTAAGACTAAGATTCACTAGCGTAAAGAATATAATAATACATAATCATAAAAAGCATTAAATACCAATTTAGAAATACAACACAACAATCTATTACACAAAAAAGGGGACAATGTTAACATATAGGTATAAATTTTTTTTTTCCAATTCCATATGTAAGAACAAACTTTTCCAGCATGGCATCCAAGCATAAAATAGGTTGCCTGAACAAGCCAGGAAAACCAACAGCTTAAAATCAATAACATCCTAATCAAAATGCAAGACTAGACTTAATAAACCATGGATTGTAATTGGATGAAATAATCTTTTGTATAGAATAAGCACCTGTAACATAATATAGATATATTGAACTATGCTATTAGTATTAGTCACTTAGACTGTTGACACTTATGTTGTTTGATCTCGTGCTATAGTCATACTCTTTCATAGAAAGAAAGGAACTTATGCTATGGTTTATTTATTATAATTTTATTAAATAATATAATATAAATCATTTAATCATTATATTAATGAATGCTAGACTGAAAAAATAATGTATCCAGAAGTCTATGGCTATGACATATTATCACTGATTATCATTATCAGAGCAAATTAGTAGCTAATCAAACTTAGCTTTCCATTACATAATAATAGTTCATTCCTAGCTCAGGTATATATTAATATTAAAATATTTTTTTTAGGAAGTTTAAAACCTAAACACAAAAACTTTATATAACTATTTATAATTTCTTAAAATCTAAATACTAAGACATAGGTGACTCACAAAATGTACCAGTATACATTTGTACCCATCTCTGATAGATACTTGAATAATGAACATTTTAGAGAAAGTATAGACTAGTAAACATTTTGCCATTAAGCTGGCCACACAATCCCCTATTATGTCATGGCCAAAGAAACTGATGAAGTCTGTAAAATAATTAATATTAACCTAAAAGTAAAGAGATATGAAATTTGTTTATTTTGTTGTTTTATTTATCATTATCATATTATATTCATATATTGGTAATATTAAAATGTTCATAAACTTTTAGGATAATGTCTCGGCGTTCTGATCTAACTGGCCTTGTTCGTGGCCTTGAGCATGTAATGAAAGAGTATTTAGATCTTAAAGGAGGAAATTTGACTCGCATGTGGAATAACTCTAGCATCAGGGAAATTGCAAAAGAAGTAGGATTAAGAACAGAAAACAAGTTAGAAACGACAGTGAACAAAGGCAAGTTTGAGGTATACAAATTTTGATTTATTTGCTTTGTGGTCACCTTAATTTATGTTTGTTGGAAGATAGTATTTCCAAACTACATCTCTTTTTTATGAGATAATTTTGTATAATTTGAATGTTATAAAGTTGAAATGGTCACCAGAGTGCTGGTTTTCCAATTGAGATAGAATTTACCGTACTTTTTTAAAAAGCAAAGTAAAAACCCTAACCTCAGTGTTTTTTATTTGTAATTGATATAGGAAACTTTATAAGACAAAAAATATTATACACAAGTCAATATATCACAAAGGTTTATCTTAATGAAAAGGCAGAAGCATTTCAGATGAGCAGCCTTTGTGAAGAGTTTTTTAAAATAGCTTGTAGGACCAAATTTAGAGTATTGGGAAGGAAATTAAAATGACAGCAGCTCTCAATGTCTTGAAATGCAATCAGGATAGGTCAGTCTATTTTTGAGTTGTCACTATTTTTAAACATGGCAGAGAGGCTAAACTAGTTGGATCACCAAAAGGGCCTTTATCTTTAAAGATAATGTTTTCAATGCTTAATGCTCCTCTGCATAGCTAGAATACACTTTGTTTTTTTTACAAATCTCTTTCTAGGAAGTTTTCCAGGAAAAGTCAAGTCAGATTTCAGAGGCGATCAATAAAGTTAAATCTGAAGCCACAACACTGGTGTCTGAGTTCAGTTCTAAATTTACCAGTAGAAATAATCCAATTACAACCCAGGGAGAAACTAGTGCTTTTGGCTTCAAAACCCTTCAGGACACAGGTGAATGCTAAGTAATGAAGTAATGCATCACGTTTTACTAACAAAATATGTTTAAACCATAATTTTTTATTGTCAATTTAAAGTTCTTTTTCATTCAGTAGGTTTCATGTTCTTGCCTTAAATTATTCTTTTTTTAAATTTTCTTAGACCTTTCAACTTTGAATTCTGAAAATGTTGGGTCTAAGTCTGAAACTTTTGTATCGGAGCAAGCCCCTAAAGAGAAGATTGAAAAAATTGATGTTTTACCAAAGGTGACTCAAAATACATTATCTGCAGCCAGTGTAACAGAGTCAATGAAGACTGAAAAACCAACACCGCTGACATCTCTGCATGAAACAAGCACAAACGGTTCAGCCACTTTAAATGTTTTGTTGTCCATTATATTAATGATTGTTGTCTTGGTTAATTCTGTACCCTTTGAATCTTAAATGTTGTTTAAAGTTAAATATTTCTATTGTTAAATCAGCTAACATTAAGCATCCAGTAATTTAGAATTGCCAATTCAACTTAGATTCTAAGAAAACATTTTTACTTCACATAGTATTAGTATGTGTACATAAAATGCTTTTTTTTTCAATCTAAAACTGTATATAAAGTAATGTTTATAAAAGTGGATTTATAATTTAATATGATAGATTACATTAAAATATGCTAGACTGTTTTGTTTTGTTTTTTGTTTGTTTCATTTACTTAAAGATTTGTATATGAGAACGGAAAAATGTATTTTCAGCCTACCAAACTGATCAACCGATGAAAAAGTCAAAGTTAACTGAAGCCATTGTAAAGCCCAAAGTTGTGACTATACTACAGCCACAAAAGGTTTTTTTAATTATTTCTTGCTGTAATTAAACAAAGTTACTGAAGTCATTGTAAAGCCCAAAGTTGAGACTATACTACAGCCACAAAAGGTTTTTTTAATTATTTCTTGCTGTAATTAAACAAAGTTAACTGAAGCCATTGTAAAGCCCAAAGTTGTGACTATACTACAGCCACAAAAGGTTTTTTAAATTATTTCTTGCTGTAATTAAACAAAGTTACTGAAGTCATTGTAAAGCCCAAAGTTGAGACTATACTACAGCCACAAAAGGTTTTTTTAATTATTTCTTGCTGTAATTAAACAAAGTTACTGAAGTCATTGTAAAGCCCAAAGTTGTGACTATACTACAGCCACAAAAGGTTTTTTTAATTACTTCTTGCTGTAATTAAACAAAGTTACTGAAGTCATTGTAAAGCCCAAAGTTGAGACTATACTACAGCCACAAAAGTTTTTTTTTATTATTTCTTGCTGTAATTAAACAAAGTTTCTGAAGTCATTGTAAAGCCCAAAGTTGAGACTATACTACAGCCACAAAAGGTTTTTTTAATTATTTCTTGCTGTAATTAAACAAAGTTACTGAAGTCATTTATAATTAAAACGGGAACTTTTAGAAAAGTTAAGGGTACAACTACAATAACGCTGTCAATGTTTTGTTTTCTCCATATGAAACAGTTGAGTGACAGAGCACAAGAACGTCGTGTTCCTGCATCAAGATTGAGTCGTTTGATGAATTATGGGAGTAAGTATTAGTGATTGGTCACCACTGCTCTTTAGAATGTTATGCTTGTATGCAAAATTGCTATGAGCTATTTTATTGAGATACAGAATGTCTTATTTCATGCCTTGTGCAGTCCTTAACATGTAAAAAAATTGGTTCTCCCATGTATATTTAAATATACCGGTATTTGAAATGTAACAATTTGATGACAATAATGTCATATAGGAAGCTACAGTGATTAGAAAATTTCCCAATGAAACATGTTCATGCTAAAGAAAGTTGCAGACTTGTCAGAAATATTGATCAGATAAATCCTTAGTGGGAACAAATTTAACCAATGTTTCATTGGTACATTTTATAGTCTTGATAAATACTTTAACTTAACAAATGATGGTAAATATGCACTGAATAACAGATGTATGAATTAGTCAATATGATGATCCTACACTTGTAATGGGGATATTTATTTTAAATAGTTAAAGCTGCATCAGAGAAATCACTTGGAAAGAATGTCAGATGTCAAGAGGGGTGAAAATTGTGTAACCTCTAAACTCTATAGAGGTAAAAGACCTAAGGGACTTAAGAGGATGGACAACCTGGGGACAGTCATCTTGGGCTTTAAGAGTGGAAGAGAAAAACTGCTGGTACTGATAGATCAGAGTGAAAAGAGATGTCAAAACAGGTCAAGGTGCCAAATAGAAAATTAACATTGTTGGGAAATGTTCTAATGTTCTATTTATCTGTAGGTCTTGCCGCTGGCCTGGGAGTTGGTGCTTTAGCTGAAGTAACAAAGAGATCTCTAGGAATGAAAAATGATGGTAAAGTCTACTAATGGAGTACTTTGACTGTAAACAATTTTTAAATGCATGGACATGACAGCGTTAAGTCACTATTATGAGAATCACACAAGGACATCCTTTTTTAATTATCAACGTTCATATAGTTCTACTAAATTCATGTCAGTTCATATAGTTCTACTAAATTCATGTCAGTTAAGTCTTAACTTAAAAGAATGTCATCTTCTTTTCCACCACTGTTTTATACAACTAAGCTGCCTCACTTTGACCTTTGGTTTTTAAGAACATTACATTTCTGAATCAAAAATGTTTGTTTCCAGTGAGAGGTTCCCTTCATAAATTTTCCTAACTTTTGTAACTATTTTTCTCTTTTTCTTGTTTTTTTTTTTTTTGCCTGTTTTTTTAACTAATCTTTAAAGATGGTGAATGCCTGATCTTGTCTCACAATGGCTGCTGATAGTTTAAATTCCAATGTCCTCTACCCTAGATCATAAATCTCACCCAGACTTTCTTTTAACTAACAAATGAAAAGAATAAGCTGAATTTAACTCCAATGTCTAAGCTGGACATAGCAGTATATCTTTCTGTATGTTTTAAATTTGTACAGCTTCTACTGAGACTAGTGTGATGGACTCCAGTATATTTTTAACTGAAGCCAATGCAGAACGAATTGTAAATACCTTATGTAGAGTCAGGGGCGCAGCACTCAAACTGGGACAAATGCTCAGCATCCAAGGTAATCAATATATAAATATATTCAATAGCTAGTTTTCTGGTTGAGAATAGCTGTACATTTTTTTGAAGGCTTTGACAAATAAAATCTCTTTTTTGGACAGATCATCTGCTTGATTCGTGTTAAGTGTGTAAATTAAATGACATTAGCTTTTTGAAATTTAGAAAAAGGTTTAAATTAATCAAGGCAAACAATTTCCTCTATTTATTGTAGATCTGCAAGTATGCAAACTATATATTCCCATTATTAACTAGTTTTAAAACTAGGCAATAACAATAATTCCCTTCTGTAACAGATAATTCATTCATCAATCCTCAACTTCAAAAGATTTTTGAAAGAGTGAGACAAAGTGCTGACTTTATGCCTGTTTGGCAAATGAAGGTATGAAACAGACTTGTACAAAAATGTTTTTTTTTTGTTTTGTCATTATTCATCTGCATTTGAAAAGGAATTTGTAGGTTTTGATGTAATTTTGTGTTTGTGTTTTCCACTCTAAATATTGTAAAAATCTCAAACTTTTCTTAGTTTTTTTTTTTTTGCCATCATATTTTATACCACAAAAGCTTCATTTTATTGTGAATAAAGTAAAAGTATCACTGTTTGACCAATTTGATCCATGAGGCTATGACATACTGGGGAATTGTGCGGCCAGCACATTGCCCAGAGCTGCCTTTTACTTTTTTTCAGGTGCCTATCATGGCTAGGTGATACCCTCCAGACCCATTAAAATATCTAACGCTCACCAGGATACTGACCTGGGACAGATGCTCATCAAATGTGATGGGAATGTATTCCTATTTTTTTCTTGTTGGAAGAGTATAACATGTTGTTATTTTTTTAATCTTTATCTAGAAAGCACTCAGTAAAAATTTAGGAGAAAATTGGAGAGATAAACTTTTAGAGTTTGATGAGAAACCTTTTGCTGCTGCATCTATTGGTCAGGTTCACAAAGGGAAGCTATTGGATGGCAGAAGTGTGGCTTTAAAAATACAGGTTTGCACTAGTTTCTTTAATGGCTAATCAAATAACACTGAATAATACAGGTTTTATTTGAATACAAATGATTGTTCAGTGAAAATTTCTCAAATAACAGATAATTGCAATGAGGTTACTTATTGACACCAACTTCTTCATTACTAAGACTAAAAGTGTCTTCTTTTTTTTTCTTCCTAATTTTGAGTAGATCGCTTAGTTTGGTTTAAAGTTGTTGTTCTTTTTTTTTTTTTTTACAAAAGTGTCTGTCAACATATTTCTATTTCAATTTTTTTTTTATTCAGTATCCTGGTGTAGCTGAAAGTATTGATTCAGATATTAATAACCTGATGGCTGTAATGAATGTATGGAAAATTTTACCAGAAGGTAAGGGCTAATATCTCATTAAATATTCTTATATATATATATATATAAATATATACCAGTACGTTAACAGTTGATATGCTGAGCTTTACATTGGTTGTTTTTTATGGGGCTTAGCTACATACACTTGTCTGAATATGGGGTTGTGTCCTTAAAGTTTCAGGTCTTTATGTAAGTAAAGTACCAGTTGGATCAAATTGATCCATAGGGCTGGGGAAGCAGCGTTCATTGGTTTCTGTGACCATGGCATACTAGGGGATTGTCTGGCCAGTACAATGCCCAGCCTACTTTTCTTTGCCCCAACTAATATCAGGTACCCATTGGAGCTGGTTAGATTCAAACCCATAACCTTCAGATCTCTATATAGATGGATTCTATAAAATGTGTATGTTCCAGGTCTCTATGTGGATGCTGTAATTGCTTCAGCTAGAAGAGAGCTTGCATGGGAATGTGATTACATCAGAGAGGCAGAATGTTCTAAGAAATTCCGGTGAGTCAAATGTTTACAATCTTTAAAGAATACCAGAAATGTTTAAGCAGTTTTATTAAGTACTATTGATAGCATTATCACCATTTTAATCATAATTCTAATTGTATAGGGCTGCCAACAAACATAATGTAACCTGAGAGCGCATTTAACATCATTGAATAACAAACAACCAAGAACACGGATATAATTCTCTAGGCTGAAAAGGATATAAAGCTAATTAATAATTTAAAACTTTACAAACAAAGGGCAAAGCGAATAAATGTAGCATTAACCGACCTAATATAAAAGTTAAACAGAAGGTGAGAAGGGGTCTACAAAATGTTTAACAAAGGTGAATATTAAAATAATGTGTTTATAAGTTCTTTTTAATGACTGCTTGTAGGAATCTGCTGAAAGATGACCCTTTTCTGTATGTGCCAGAAGTTGTGGATGAGCTTAGTGATAAGTATGTGTTAACTACAGAATTCATTGAAGGAATCCCTGTAGATCAGTGTATTAACATGGATCAGGAAACTAGGAATAAGGTAAAGAAAGACGCTTAAAGATCATTTTATTAATGTGCAGCTAACTAACATCAAGATTTTAGAAATTAAATAGTTGAATCTGGACTAGGGTATTAGAAAAAAGGAAACTTGTTTTTGTTTTGTCATAGTCAGTCTGATGGTTTTGTTTGGTTGGGAAGAAGATAAGTTATACAGAATCAATTACTTTTTACTTAAGGTATTAAAATAATAAAACAAAATACCAAATTTGATTGCACTAATGTGTTGTTAAATTAAATCAGATATTTAATTAAGATTACCTGCACCTTGCTTGTTGGGCATACTTGTCTCTCTGTATATTAAAAACATTATAAATTTCCACTGTTAAAGTGTAAGAAAAGGTAAACACTGTACAAAAAAAAATACCAGGTAAATGTGTATTTGCCTTTATATATATATATATATATACTTTTTTGTCTTATATTCTGAACAGATTGCTAATGCAATCCTAAAGCTATGTCTGACAGAATTGTTCCAGTGGAGGTTCATGCAAACAGATCCCAACTGGTCAAATTTCTTCTACAATCCTCAGAGTGATAAGGTAATTTGTTAATAAATTAATTAATTAAGCAAAATTACTTCCAATTTATGCATTTAACTTTTGACCCGATTAGTCAAATGGCTTAGGAGCCTATAGAGCACAAACATATAAATTTACAAATATATATATAAATAAACTCACGGTAACTATGTAGATTGATGTTAATAATTTTACTTTACATATTTCGATAATAAATTTAAAAAAAAATATGTGTATCTCTATATATGTTTGTCTATTTGAGCTAATTATGAAGGAAAACATTTGATTGTTTCAGTTGATTCTCCTGGATTTTGGTGCCAGCAGAGACTTCAGTAAAAAGTTTGTGGATAAATACATTCTAGTCATTAAGGCTGCTGCAGAGGGGAATAGGAAAGAAGTTTTGCTTAGATCTCGGGATCTTGGTTTTCTCACTGGATATGAAACAAAAGTATGTTTTTATATGTTGTTTTTGTTATATAAAAACTAGAAATAATTTTTAAAAGATTCTATGAAGGGTTACGCAGGTCATGAACATCTCTCTTTTCCAGTCTATCTTTTTCAGCTGGCATGACAATGTGTAGACAGCTGGAGGTAGATTAGGATTCAGTGGATGACCTATATACATTCCACTGTATGTCGCTGTCTCTGCCTTTATTCACATTGGGCTTAATAATATTATTCTAGTAGGTAATCTGCCTGGCCAAAATTGTATATGCAGAAAATTAGTTCTAGATCATATGTATAAAACTTAAGGCACTGCTTAGGATATTATATCAAATAGTTTCTATAACGATATAAAATTTTAATGAAAAATAGTTCTTGGTTTAACCATATTTGATACATAAGTTATTTTCATTTTGGAAAAAAAAGGAAAATAACACAGTCATGATTCAGAAAGGGATTATATTGCTATTTTCATTTTTTTTAAACGCATTTTTCCCATAGTGAGTCCCACATAAAAGAAAAACACTTTTATCTCAGATGAGTTCTAGCAAATTATCTGTTCTTTTATCATAATGGGTCACATATCTTTTAATTTTAATGACTTTTATAAATATTGAGCCCATAAGTTACAAGTAAGAGCTTTATTGTAATGAGTTTATTTATATCTGATATATCTAGTTATCTCTAAATACTGAAACAATTTATTTATATCTGATATATCTAGTTATCTCCAAATACTGAAACAATTTGTTTATATCTGATATATCTAGTTATCTCCAAATACTGAAACAATTTGTTTATATCTGGTATATCTAGTTATCTCCAAATACTGAAACAATTTGTTTATATCTGATATATCTAGTTATCTCTAAATACTGAAACAATTTGTTTATGTCTGATATATCTAGTTATCTCCAAATACTGAAACAATTTGTTTATATCTGATATATCTAGTTATCTCTAAATACTGAAACAATTTGTTTATATCTGATATATCTAGTTATCTCTAAATACTGAAACAATTTGTTTAGGTAAAAGAGTTTGTGTGCATCTACCAGAACACCCAAGTTAGCATGCTTTCGGTTGTTAAGATAAATATGCCAGTTTGGCAAGTAGTAAGAAGGTTACCAGTTTAATTGCCAGTTTGGCATGGGTATATTTTAGAAAAAGACTTAGCATAGGCCTACCTACTATAATAATGCTAAAGGCTAGGCTATACTATATGTCACTATAGAGCGGCTATAGGCCTAAGGCTTAGTGCCTACTATGACTATGTTCGTAGAAACAGCAGAAATTAGTAGGCTAATATTAATATGATACTAGATTATAATATAATATAAAGGATAGTGATCATGGATAGGCTAGGGAAGGCCTAATACATTATAAATTAGCCTATAACTCATTTATTAGATACAAAGAATTTACCGGTCATGATTATTTCAGGTAGGCATATTTACTAATAGGCCTACTGATACAGTTAGTCTACACCAGTGTCTAAGACCTACGACAACTCTATAATAATAGTAGTAATAGTTAATAGGCCTACTATAATAAATAAAATAATAATATTAATAGTCAATAGACTCAATAGTTCTAGAGTTCTAGGAAAATTACAAATAGTCATAGTTGAAATACTATTACGGTACAGTCCGGTACAGTAAAGTAATATTAATATATATGTAAAGCAATGTCAATGTTTAATTAGGCCTACCTTAAAATTATATAATAGGCCTAAGCCTACAATTATTCTGAACTAGTAGGTTATTATAAATTCATTCAATAAACTTGACTACTAGACACAAAGACTTTCAAAATATGGAGGCTACCTGTTTAAATTGTTTTGATATTTTATTAAATTAAAAACATTTTTTAACTTTTAAAGGAGATTTAAAAATTACTTTCGATTAAAATTGAAAATAATGATTATTTAGATTTGGCATTAATTTTTTATTTTTTTTTGGCTCTAATTTTTTGCTGGCCACTAATGATGTTTTTGCTATCTCTCTCTATTGAAACTACGGTGGACGCGCAGAAACTCTTTAACCTTTGTTTATATCTGATATTTCTAGTTATCTCCAAATACTGAAACAATTTGTTTATATCTGATATATCTAGTTATCTCCAAATACTGAAACAATTTGTTTATATCTGATATATCTAGTTATCTCTAAATACTGAAACAATTTGTTTATATATCCACAGGTTATGGAAGAAGCTCATTGTGATGCAGTAGCCATTCTTGGAGAGGCATTCTCCGTGGATGTTTTTGACTTTAGCAGTCAGAGCGTGACTGCACGCATTCAGAATCTGATTCCTGTCATGATGAAACACAGGCTGACTCCACCTCCAGAAGAGACTTACTCCCTGCATAGAAAAATGTCTGGTTCTTTCTTGCTATGCACCAAGCTGAAAGCCCAAGTTAACTGCAAGACCTTATTTGATCAAATATTGAAGGATTATCATTTTGATAGTGACATGCACATATAATAATAATAGCTTGTTATGTTTAGCAAATGGTTTTAAAATATCTATACTCTATATTTGTGGCTGAACACTTTGGCTTCAAGGGTAGGTTTTAGTTTTTTCCATTACATTGCCTAGCCCTCACACAAGGAGAAAGAAAACTATCAATTTAAAGTCATTTTTTAGCAACTATAAAAGATACATCAACATATTTTATGTCAATCCCAAAGTGAAATTGAACTTCATGGTTTGATATAAATATAATTGGAAACAATTTTCAAAAGCTTTAATAATGTCCTGGAATGTTTTTTTTACCAATGAGAAAATTATTTTCTACATGTGTATGGGCCAGCCTATTGACTAAACATCATATCCCGGATTATTTTTTTTTTAATATTTATTTTTGTACAGCTCTTAATAGTAACAATTTTATAAAACAAATCAAAAGAAAGTTAAGTATTCTAATTATGCATAGGTAGGACACAACAAAAAAATTATTTTAACATTTGAGTTTATTTGCAACAATGATTCATATCATTTCTTTAAAATATGTCATTTCATATTTTGGGTCAAAAACTGGTCAGAAACTGTTAACACTCCGAATTTTTTTTAAAGAAGGCAGGTCTATGTATGCTCCCATGGGGAAGGTTTTCAATGTAAGCATATTTTTAGTGCTTTTGTCTGCAGTTGTAATTTAAGCTTTGGAAACTTATTTTTTTCAAATAATAAATGTAAACACTTAAAAAAATATTTAATACATAAATTAAATTAGAACAATTTGAGCAAACAAAATGAACCAGTTCATTATGAATCTTTTTTCAAATATGATCAGCTATTGTTTTTTAATTGAAGTGAACATGTTACCTACATACAAAAGTTAAAATTGTGAACTAGAAATGGCCTTATGGTTGAAAAACAAGTGCTAATTCAATGGAACATAATTTCTTGCATAATTATAATCTTGAGGTGGTATATTCCAGGTGTGTGGGATTTAAGCTGAACAAAATAAATGATTTTGCCAGCTCATGGAAGTTGAATGAAAAACAATGCATTATAAATTATAATTATTAAAAAATAACTTTAGGAAAATCATTTTCATTTGTATTTCAATTTGATTTGGGACAAGCAAAATTGGCTGCATTTTAGAGGTGGCTTAACTAAGGACTGGCTGCTTTATTCATAGTAAAATTACCCCTGACTTACAGAAACTTGTGAAAATAGTTTCACATGGAGGCTCTATAGATCAAATTGGTGTGATGCTGATACTTTTTTTTTACATGGTAAAATTATTAATTATTAGTTTTTCTTGTCATTTTAGTTGGTTTTTTTTTCAAGTAGGCCAAAGCCTTTGTTAAATTTGACTCTGTATTAAATCTTTTACAATTGTCCAAATACTGATTACCATTTATGCTAAAATAATAGAGAGGAAAACTGTTGAATGCAAAATAATGGGTAACTCTGCTCAAATGTTGATGTAATATAGAATCATGTTTCTAGTTATCTTTCATTGTAAATCTGAGATAAACTCTTTGTTAGTGGAACCTTTTTCTTTAATATTTATTACACAATATTTTTTTTTAACAATAAAGCTGTAGTATTGAGCTTTATGGGTTTTTGTTCATTACTTATAAGGAAATCATCAAATTAAGAAAGTTAGATTTAACAGTACTATACTTCAAAGGAAATTAAAAAAAGGAGGGTGGATTGATCAATACTATATATTTATGGCATCCTTCCATCCTCAAGGGACGATGGCACAGTCTCCTTTTTCTCTGCCTTTCTCCTGGCTTGCTTCTCTTCACTCCTTTTTGTGAGGGTGGCTGGAGTCCCGTCGTGCACATTGGACTGCGTTCCTCAGCAAGGCCCTCCCACGATTTGTGGTCAATGTGTGCCAGTAGATAGTCTTTTTTGCAGACGTCTTTAAAACATAGGCAAGGGCGACCTCTTTTTCTTGTTTCAGCTGCCAGATCTCCATACAGCAGGGCTCTTGGGATACGTTCCGTACCCATCCTGTGGACATGGCCTATCCATCGCAGGTGCCTCTCACTCAGGATTGAGTTCATACTCAGCATATGGCTTCTCCTGAGCACCTCCACATTTGTGACTCTTTCTTGCCATTTGATGTGGAGTATCCTACGCAAGCATCGCAGGTGAAAGCTATTGAGCTTCTTTATTTGCTTAGCGTATGTAGCCCAGGTCTCGCTTCCATTGTTGTCCCCACTAGACCACTAGATGGATTCCATACAACATGCTGCCCTAAGACCACTAGATGGATTCCATACAACATGCTGCCTCAAGACCACACAATGGATTCCATGCAACATGCTGCCCCAAGACCACACAATGGATTCCATACATTATGCTACCCTAAGACCATACAACACGCTGCCCCAAGGCTAGGACAAACCACACATTATTTTTTTCTTCTGGTTTTCTTGGTTTTTTTTAAAGCCGTCGGCATTTTACGTCTGGTGAAACGATCTATTTCCCTTGCATGCCCTCATGTGGCTAAAGAGGCCAATCCTGGATGTACAGGCACGGTCACACTGGCTGCAGAAGAAGGTAGTGGAGGGGGACCACATTTTTCTCCACCCTCTTGTTCCTGGCGCGCTCCTCTCCTGCAAGCCTGGAACCTTCTTTGATTCCTGCCCTCCAGGTGGGCCTATCCTGCGCTATGATCTCCCAACTGTTTGGATCAATTTGGAAGTGCTTCATGTCTCTTTTGCAGACATCCGCAAATCTCAGCTTTGGACGTCCAGCAGGTCTCTGTCCCGAAGCTAATGTTCCGTAAAGGATGTCCTGTGGAAGTCGACCTTGTGGCATTCGGCGTACATGACCTAGCCAGCTGAGACGTCTGTTACTGAGAGTAATATGGATGTCTTGACACCCTGCTCTTCGTAAAACCTCTGCATTTGAAACCCTGTCCTGCCATCTTATATCTAAAATGCGTCTGAGACACCTGAGATGGAGGGTGTTCAATTTTTTCTCTTGCCAGTGTCATGTATATTGTTTTTCCAAGAATTGGAACACGCAATGTTTATTCCTCTCTCTCTTCTTACTACACACCATATTAGGACGTTTAGTAGGAAAATAAAAGGTTCTAGGTAATGTTGGGATTCTGTGTTGATCTCAAATTCTCAGAGTCTGGGAACGACTCATTATTTAATAGGGGAAGTTCCTATCGTTTTTGTTATGAGTTTTGTAATGATACCATGATTTTCACCCCTACTGGTAATGGGTCTATCCCTTGCACCACTCGGATAGTATTTAATGATTTGTTTTATCTGAAAGACAGAGAGTTTCAAAATATGTTCCTTTGAGAACGTTTGTGTTTGCACTATTTTATTCTAACTGTACATAATAGATATATTGTATATATTGAACATACCACCTGAAATAAACTATCAACAACAGTTACACTGAATTCCTTGTCAAGTTACTATTCAATTGTGTTGTATACATTACAATAAGATTTATCTACTACTATAATGTACAAGAAAGGAAATGTTGGAATACAAATACTGAATTTGTGCCCAGGACTATAAGAAGAGTTCGTGTAATACTGAAACATAAATACTAATAATTAAAGTCTCCCCTAGGACTAACGAGAATTATCAGCAAGATCTACACAGCTCTGGCCACAAGGGGATTGTGGACGTAACACCAGGAATATGTGCTCCATGTTTCACTGCCGTACAGCAGGGTGCTCAGAACGCATGTTCGATAAACTAGTGCCTTAGTCGAGCGTGTGAGCAGTGAGTTCATCCAGACTCGTTTTTTTAGTTTTGCCATAGTGCCCATGGCTTTAGCTATTCTGCAATCGACATCCCCAAGGTAGCAGAACTCGTTGACTACTTGTAGTGGATGACCACCAATAGTAATGCATAGCACAATTGCAGCGTTTTGAGCCAGTACCTTTGTTTAGTTTTGACTAATGCTAAGACCAAATTTTTGGCATGCGTCATGAAGTTTATCAATGAGCGTCTGGAGCTCGTTTGCAGATTCGGCAACAATAGCTGCATCATCAGCATAGAGAAGTTCCCTAACCAGTACACTCTTAAGCTTTGTTTTGGCTTTGAGCCTGTTTAGGTTGAAGAGCTTTCCAGATGTCCTTGTGTGAAGGTAGACACCCGTGTTGCAGTCTCCATAAGCATAGTGCAGTAGGCACGAGAAGAATATTCCGAACAAGGTGGGTGCAAGTACGCAGCCTTGTTTACACCGCTGCGGACTTCAAAGGGCTCTGATTGCGCTCCATTAAACTTCACTGTGCACCTGGTATTCTCATGAAAACAAGCAATGAAAGAGAGCAGCTTTGGAGGGCATCCTATCTTTGTCAAGAGTTTGAGGAGTCCACTTCTGCTGACCATATCAAATGCTTTAGTTAGATCGACGAAAGCAATGTATAATGGCTTATTCATCTCACGGAACTTCTCTTGTAGCAGTCGAAGGGAGGAGATCATGTCTATAGTGGATCTGCCGCTTCTGAAGCCGCACTGAGACTCTGGATCTAGATGCCAGTAACCAATAAATATTCACATTAATTTGTTTAAGCAAAACTCATTTTTCAACATGCACTACACAACTGAATATATATTTTCTGACAGTAACCAATATAAAAGTTGTCCAAATATTTTTTTATTTAGACTTAATAATTTACTTTAAAAGAAATTAAAAAACAATATTTTAGTATCCAGGAATCTGTGGATTAATGTTTATTTCAATGGATCTATTTCAATGGATCTATTTCAATGGATCTATTTCAATGGATCTATTTCAATGGATCTATTTCAATGGATCTATTTCAATGGATCTATTTCAATGGATCTATTTCAATGGATCTATTTCAATGGATCTATTTCAACAACTATTTAACATTATTAATTCATATAACCATTTTCAAATTTAAAATGGATCAATATTTTATATTGAGTCTTTAGAATGACTTTTCATATTGTGTTCTTAAGTTATTTCGCAATTGTGAAAATGTAAAAAAATATTCAAACTTCATTTAGTTCAGAAATGTAATTTTGATCTTAAGTTGAAATGGAAAATATTTTACATTTTATTTTGATGCAAAGTTTTAAGTACAAGATTATATAAATCGATGTGGTCTTTTTTTATTAGCACATTTTTTATTTCTGCCAAATGTGGGTTTTGAGTTTTCCATGCACAAAATAATTGATTGTTTTGAACATCTTGAAACAAATTATGATGTATATTACATAAACAAATTATGATGTATATTACATAAAATACAAACTTTTAAATAAATAATTAGTGATTTTTATTACAACAAAAAAAGGAAACATAAATAAAAAACTATACTTGAAGATGGCAAGATTAAAAACAAATTTTTAATCAATATAAGCACTTATATAAATTCAGATAAATAAAAGAAAATTTAAGTCTGTTGAATTGATATATTTTGAATATGTCTACAAGTGAAGAACAAATAAAATAATATAATAAGTGCTGACTTTAGATACCCTTCATAGACAAATTTTTTTCACAATCAAAACATAGTTTTATACAAAATATCATTTCAAATACACTTCAAAAACAAAAAAATACTCAAAAAATAAATTATTTTCGCAATCAAAACATAATTATACACGATATTATTTCAAATATACTTCAAAAACAAAAGATAACCAGCAAATAATTTATTTTCACAATCAAAACCTAGTTATATACACAACTGACTTTATCTTTCTACAAGAAAAAAATTCAATAGTCAAATATTTTCATCATAAAACCACAAATTGAATATTACAATAGTTGCATTATTTAGTACAAATATAGTTGTAAATGATTTTATATTCTTTCAAAAATGAAAAAAACATTTGAACTCAACACAATATTAATCATTCCACCCATCTTTGCCTAGCCCTCACACAAGGAGAAAGAAAACTATCAATTTAAGCCATTTCCATCCATCTGATTATAAAAATTTTTAATCAAGGCTTTACATGCATGGTCCACCTATTTACTTTTTACAAATGTTTTTTACAAAGGAAATATATTTTTCATTAATAATACAATAAAAGGTTTTTTAAAATTATAATTTAACTTGCAATTCAAATTCAACAGCTAGATCTAATTGGACAGCTTTACTTTGGTAAAATTCTTTAAATACAATTTTAGGAACCTTAACATGTACCATTAATTGAAGTATAAAAGAACTGTAAATTGTTTATAAGGATGCAATGACATATGTGTATAATGTATACATTGTTGTGTGTCTTGAACATTAAGCATTCCATATGATTATGTAGCCACTACAATGCCTAATTCACCTTTTCTTTTCCCCAAAACACATTAGGTACCCATTAATGTTAGGTGCACTCAAGAAAATCTTTTAAAACCCAAGAAAAAAAACAAATCTTTCTGTGAATTGGAAACTAGTTAAAAAAATATTCTATCTATTAAATCAATACATGAATTATTCAAAATTATTAACAATTTAGACTTTTTCATTTGTAAAAGTGAAAATTTTAAAAAGAAATTGAATATAAAACATATACACATTATTACTTTGTCAAAGACTATATCTAGTTCCACAATAGGGCAAAACTAGACCCCTAAAAATTTATCAATTCAAAATGTTGAGGAGCGGGTGCAGTTTTTAAGAATATCAAATAAATCTTCTGGAGTGGCCAGGTTTGTTTATTGTTTAAAAGCTGAAAGCACAATTTGTCCATTCTTGATCACTGAAACAGCATTTTCCATCTTCACATTGGCGCTTCCTTTGACATATAAATTATGAGTCTTTGGGCTTTTGTCACAGGACTAAGACACACGGATAATTCATTAAGTCACTCAACGAAGGCTGCTTGATACAACACATAGCTTATTTAATCCTTAGTCACTATGACATTAGATGCAATATGCCATCACAACAATACATTCTGTTTAGAACTGGTACTGGTCGTATTACACTTCAACTTGAACGAAGACTGATATCATGTACGACTTGTTCATGTCCAGTCAGAATCTCAACTGAAGTTTATTTAGAATTCAGCCTTGCTATATCACTTTCATACTCTCTGCACTTCCCTTTCATACCACAGTGCAATCTCGTACATAATAATAACATGCACACCTTGCTTATTCCTCATCTGACAACATGTGTACTTTCTATATTATATAATGATATAATGACAGCTTTTCCTTGTAGGATGTGCACTAAATTGTACATTCCTTGAAACCGTTTTAAATAACGGATGGGACATATCTGAAACAAAACCAATTAATTAATCTACAATTACAAGTTATTCTATATAGACCTATATAGAAATACAACTGACCGTCATAACCATATCATCAATATAATATCAAAATAAAAAATCTATAAAAAAACACACACAATGAAATACACTTAATGCATATCTAATTAGAGTATAATGTAATTATTAACATTTCCTCCCTGAGAGTTTTTCAGGCATGGAATGGGATTTCTAAACTAGTGAAGAAATTACACTACATCATTTAAAATTACAAGACTTAAAACACAGATAAGAATATTGCCATATAATATAAGCACATCTGTAAATAATAAGATACTGCATGACAAAGAATTACTTGTGGCTGAAAATTACTTTAGAAAACATTAAACAAAATGTATGTCATAAAAACATCTGAATTTTTCATGTCAGTGAATTTTTTAAAGAGAGACAACTCCTACTTAGGTCAGTGTGTTTTCACTTCAAGGGAGACAGTCCATCACTCATGGGATTTTTATTAGAAAAAGTATAAAATAGCATTTGATAGAGTGTTTAAACAAAAATTTTTTTTCAATCTAATTTAATAAACATTGAGTTAAAGTAGTCAAATAAGTATCTATACTTATTGTGTATACAGGTGTATTCCTGTAGGCTATAATAGTATTATAATTATAAGAAAAAAATAAAATATATATATAAATATATATAGGGCCTAGGCCTAACCGTTGGCTAGATAAAAATATTTATTTTTATGATTGTGAAATTTATCAACTTTCAATTAAATTATCACACCTAAACATTTTATTCATTCGAATTGGTATTTTTTTTTATGGCCCATACAGGCGAAAAAAAAGTGTTCTTTATTTTGATACGTAAACGACTTCCTATCCAATATTTATATACTTAATTTTTGCTTGGCCCCGTTCTAAAAAAGTAATATGGCGTAAGACATCGATTTCTGTCATCGTTAATTGTATTTCATTTTTTTTTTTAAACTAACAAGATACCAAAACAAATTGTCATCTAAAATTATATAATAACAATGGATAAAACATTTTATTTCATCTCTTATTTCTATATATAAGGTGAGTAATACTTACTTCTCGCATAAATATACAAGAATTCTACTCTTCAAATTCTAGTCTAATCAAAAATATTAATTATTAATAATAATAGATCTAGTCTAGACTAGTCTAGATAATAATTTAATCATAATAGGTCTAGTCTAGACTAGTCTAGATAAATAGATCAGATAATGAAAAATTATTTTAAAATAAAATAGCATAGTGTCGGTCTATAAATATAAAATTTAAATACGTATAATTTGTATTAGGCCTAGTCTAGACTATTATTATATTGATATTTTAAATTTAGCTTTAGACTTTAGAACTTTAGACTTAAAAATTAAATTCTATCTACCATTATGATTAGTTAGGTCTTAGTCTCTAGATCTAGTAGTTAATCATAATGGTTAGTCACCACTACTGGCACTACTGAGTCTACTGACTACTGCCACTAGTAGTCTAGTCACGTCTAGTGTATTACTGCCTAGGCCTAGGCCGACTTACTACTAGAATACTGTTCTGTAGTCGTAGTAACTGTAGTGTAGGGCTAGGGGCCTAACTGTATGACAGCGTATGGCATGGCATAAGACATTTCATAAGACTCTGCAACTATTTAAGAAAACAAAAAAATTAGAACAAATTCAGAAATTCAAGGCTCATTACTCCTACTTCCTTCTAGTCATTCTAGATAGAAGATTATTACGTCCACTAGGCCCAAAACTCCTGCAGGGTGACAGGGATCAGTCGGTGGCAGGGATAGAACCTGCGACGTGTCAGTTAGTTTTTGGTTGACAGTCCGGTGAACTAACCGCTGGACCAGCCGGCTTCAGCGAATGTTCACAACTGACAAAAGAGTAATCTCAATGGTCAATTCACTAAACCTAGAAACACTAGAGGCTAGTTGAGGACAGAATTCAGAAGGGCAAAGAGTGAAGTAGTAATAATAGGCCTACATAGCAGCATAGCCTAAAGTTAAAGCATTAATTCTAACTTCTAAATTTAAAAATACAACCCAATAACAACCTGTTGACTGTTGAGGCCGTTGCAATGCTCAGATAAACATAGGACAAAAGCACTTTCCTTATTTATCCCTTATGCAAGAACAAATGCATATATATATAAGTATGGTAATACTATAGTGTAGCTGGTTCTAGAAAAGTAGGCTTCTAAAAAATTCCAACTGAAAATTTTTTCGCGGCAGACTATTAAAAATGAAAAAAAATAATTTTTTTTTCCACAAAAAAATATAATTTGTATTGTCTTTACAAAAGCCTTGTGACATCACAGGCTGATCAAACACAATACATTATTGTCTGCCGATCTTCTTAAATTAAGACACTATCAATAGCTCAACGTACCAAAATTTTCAATCAGAATTCCTTTTTAGAAGCAATAAAAAAATATAATTATTCTTACCGTATTTCATATGAAATAACACAAAAAGACACAAAATTTTCACAAAATCCTATTGTTCTCTCTTCATACTGTTGAGACCATGCACCTGTCTATTGAGCATGCGTGCCATGTGCTTTTCTAGAATACTACTTCCTGTCCCAAGATATGGCCAGGTTGGCTTTGTATAGCTATCCCTATGTTGTAACCTAACCGATAATAATGATTAACAAATACTTAGAAAGCTTAGAAACTAAGCAATAGTAAACATTAACAAATACTTAGAAAGCTTAGAAACTAACCGATAATAATGATTAACAAATACTTAGAAAGCTTAGAAACTAACCGATAATGGCTAAAAAATCTGGTCCGAGAAGCGTGCAGTACATGTAGTGAAAAAAATAAACAAACCAAAGAAACGTAACACAATAAAACACAAAGTGCTTAAGGGAAGTAAAATTAGTTCATAAAACATGCAAAATTCACAAATATTCAACATTAAATATAAAATCACAGAAAAGGAATCTCACAATAAAACCAACGGATTCGTATTCAGGATAAAAAGATCTTTAAAAAAAAAATTACTTAAAAAAAAATAGAACCAGTTACACCAAAGTTTAGCCATAAGTATAAGTACTCTTTCTTCCTGAGTGGCATGGAATGGGTTGCCAGAACAAACCAGGAAAACCAGTAACTTAAATCATTTAAAATTAAAACATTAATAAAGATGCAAGACAGGTAGGCCCCGTTACATTTATTGCAATAAAACTATAAAGGCAAAATTTAAAAAATAGTTTCAAGAAGGTACCATTTTAAGATCTTTCTTACTTACTTACGCCTACCACCCCTCTCGGGGCAGAGGCCACCAATAAGGGCTCTCCAGCCATCCCGGTCCCGATCGAGTCTTTCCAACTGTCCCCATGAATGGCCTGTTCTCTTGACGTCTGCATCCAGGTCTCGGCGCCAGCTGTTACGGGGTCGGCCTCTCTTCATCTTTCCTTAGGGGTTCCACGATAGGGACTGTCTGGTGATGTTGGATGCTGGTTTTCGGAGTGTGTGCCCCAACCATCTCCATCTTTTTTGCATGATCTCCAGATCGGCTGCCTGTTGACCTGTGCGACTCCAGAGCTCATCATTACTGATCATGTCCGGCCAGCGTATATGCAAAATCCTCCTGAGACATGAGTTTATGAAAGTCTGGATCTTTTTGGTGTTAGTAGCTGTGGTCCTCCAAGTCTCTGCACCATAGAGTAAGACAGACTTCACGTTTGAGTTGAAGATCTTGAACTTTGTTTTCAGGGATATTTCTCTTGAGCTCCAGATATTTTTAAGTTGGAGGAAGGCTGTCCTGGTCTTGCCAATTCTTGCCCTTACATCGGCATCAGATCCACCCTTCTTATTGACGATGCTGCCTAGATAGGTGAATTCTTCAATTTTCTCTAGCGCTTCACCATTGAGAGTGATAGACGATGTGTTTTCTGCGTTGACCTTAAGGAACTTGGTCTTCCCTTTGTGGATGTTGAGGCCAAGGCGAGTGGAGTTTTCTGTCACGATGTTGGTCTTTTCCTGCATCTGTTGCTGAGTATGTGGATCCGCAAAATCTAGATCATCTAGTTGTGACCATAGCGTCCACTGGATGCCATTACGCTTATCTGATGTTGATGTCCTCATGACCCAATCTATCGCTAGCAGAAACAGAAATGGCGACAGTAAACAACCTTGTCTCACTCCTGTCCGTACTTGGAATGCCTCTGTTGGGTGGCGTCTGTGGATCACTCTGCATTTCAATCCTACATACCAATTCTTAATTAAAGAGGTCATTTTTGTAGGGACCCCATAGTGTCTTAGCAGCCTCCAAAGTGATTCACTGTCTACGCTGTCAAAAGCCTTTTCATAGTCAATAAAGTTGACATATAGGGGGGAATTCCACTCGAGCGACTGCTCCAGGATGATGCGCAGTGTAGCTATTTGGTCAGTGCAGGATCTATCCTTGCGGAAACCAGCTTGTTGATCTCGCAGCTTTGTATCAACAGCATCCTTCATTCTGCCAAGCAGAATCCTGTTGAAAACCTTTCCTGGGATTGATAGTAGGGTAATTCCTCTATAGTTAGAGCAGGAGCTCAAGTTTCCTTTCTTAGGGAGTTTAATGAGTAGTCCCTCTTTCCACTCTGTTGGGACTTGCTCCTCTTCCCAGATCTTTTGGAAGAGGGGGTGTAAGAGCTCTACTGTAGTCCCCACGTCCGCTTTCAATGCCTCCGCAGGAATATCATCTGGTCCAGGTGCTATCATCTGGTCCAGGTGCTTTGCCGCTTTTAAGCTTCTTGATGGCTTGGCGTATTTCTTCCTTTGTAGGTGCATTGCAGTTTATCGGCAGGTCTATGTCTGCTGGCTGGATATCTGGTGGAGCTGGCCTGTTGAGTAGCTCTTCAAAGTATTCCACCCATCTTCTCTTTTGTCCTTTGTCATCCATTATCTGCTTTCCTTCTTTATCTTTCACAGGTCTTTCAGGTTTACTAAACTTCCCAGATAACTTCTTGGTGATGGTATACAAGTCTTTCATATTTCCATTTCTGGCTGCTTCCTCCGCTTCTGCAGCTAGAGCATCTGCATAATTCTTTTTGTCAGCTTTGATGCTCTTCTTTACACTCTTGTTTGCTTGTGTGTATTGTTCCTGTGCCTTGGCCTTCTCTGCACGTGTCCGGCTGTTGTTTAGTACTGCCTTCATTTCTCTTCTCTGTTCTATTTTCTTCAGGGAGACCGTTGAGATCCATTCTTTGTGGTTGCGTTTCTGTGGGCCCAATACTTCTTGACAAACTGTCTTTATTGTTGTTTCCACTATCCTCCACTCCTTGTCTATTGTTGCTTCCTCTTCATCAATTATTTCTTGCAGGACTTGGAATTTGTTTGCAAGTGCCAGCTTGAATTCCTGTCGTTTGGTTGGGTCTCTGAAAAGTATTGTGTTGAACTTCTTTCGCTGGTTTAATTCTCCTGCCCAATTCCTTTTAAGTTTAAGCTTGACATGTGCAACAAGAAGGTGGTGGTCTGAAGCTCCTCTTCTAAAACGTACATCTTGCAGGGACCTCCGGAACTTCTTGGAAATGCATATAATTATATGGTTATCTGGTTTCCCGTGTGGAGGTCTGGTGAGAGCCAGGTGACTTTGTGTATCTTTCTATGGGGGAAGATGCTACCGCCGATGACAAGGCTGTTTGCAGCACACAGATTTACAAACCTCTCTCCATTGTCACTCATCTCTCCCAGCCCCTCTCGACCCATAACCTCTTCATAACCAGTGTTGTCGTCTCCTATTTTACCGTTAAGGTCTCCAATCAACATGGTTATGTCTCTGCTAGGAAACCTCTGAATGATGCTCTGCACCCTACCGTAAAATTCATCTTTCATACAGTCTTCACTATCGTTGGTAGGGGCATAACACTGAACGAGATTCATGTTGATCTTTTTCCTCTTTGTTCTGAAAGACGCAGTGATGACTCTTGGACCATGTGCCTCCCAACCAATTAGTGCTTCTTGGGCAGCCTTTGAGAGCATGATAGCCACTCCCTGAGTGTGTGGTCCATTTTCATCCTCGTGCCCTGAATAAAGGAATAGCTCTCCCGTGGTGAGCCTCTTCTGGCCAGAATCGGTCCATCTGGCTTCGCTGATGCCGAGGATACTAATCTTGTAATTCTTCATCTCCACCGCCACTTGTGCTGCTTTACCAGCTTCAAACATGGTGCGGACGTTCCATGTTCCGATAGTTAGTATGGTCCTGGTCGAGATGATGGCCGTCTGCCTGGCAGCTTCCAGTAGCTGGCTTTCACTGCCCGGCATCATCGTACCTCCGACTGGAGGTCCATCCTCTCCGAGTACCGAGTTGTCTGTTAGGATCCTTGTTTGTGTTTTTGTAGCGGTAGTAGTTTGACGGGAAGGGGTTGCTAGCCCCTCGCCCAACCCTCCTCCTTTCTCATCCGGGCTTGGCGGAGTTATTTTAAGATCAATGCATGCAATGCAATATTCTTTATCTAATTTTAGGTCTGTGTTTCATAAACGTTTTATTTCTGCAACCTGGTTATTTTCACATTTTTTATACTTCTCCTTCATGACAGATTAAACTATATAAAGTAACTAATACATTTCCACACAAGATGTATCATAAAATATAGTTTGTCCCATTAAGAGAGCAAAATGTACTGTTATAGCAAGTTTGAGGCTCTTTTGCTTATAAAGGATAGTTATATCATGAGTATTCCTACAGTTCTTTAATATAATCTATATTGTGAACTTTTGTTTTTTTTTTACCTAGCTAGCATACTAGCTTACAATGAGAATTACTGATGATGATGTAGTTTATTTCGTATCAAAAGCATCAATAATTTTTAAAAATGATGTATAACCATTTCAAATAGGCCTACTTCACATCTACCGTGTATACTCGCGTTTAAGTCACACCTGGTGGATAAGTCACACCCCTTGTTAAAGTTTTTTTTTTCTATATGTTGTCATTGAACGCATATATAAGTTGCACTCTGGCTTTCAGGGGTTACACTGCCTTTTAACTTCTCAAAAATGCATACCTTTTAAACATAAAAGTTACTAAATATTCACCCTAATTTTGAAACTTTCCTTAAAACATGGCTTCAATCATGCATTAGGCAAGCATTTATATAATGAAATAAAGGCAGCGCATCATTTATTTTAAACAACCCATCAATACAGCCATTATTCATATATGAGAAAGTTTTTTTGTAAGGCATCTGTTTCTTTATCTAAGTCCCTGTTCCTACTCAAGTTCCTATCCCTATAGTCACACCATAGTAGATCGAAACAAAAAAAAATTCTTTTGAAGTGCATTTTCTAGGCTGGGCATCGCCAGTATTGTTAGACGCACTATACAAGTGCCCTAATTAACATTGTTTGTAATGATTTCAAACGCAACTGCACGAGGAGAAAAAAAGCGTGTTGGCTTTTTATCTTCACGACAAACAATAAGATTTTTTTTTTTCAGGGGCTTGAAAAATGAAGCACATTATGGACATTTCATGCATTATTTCTATATAGATTTGAAAAAAAAAAAGTATGAGTGCATAATTTTTCAGAAATGTTCTGAAATGTGTTGATCGGCCGATCATAGTTTTGGAAACATTGCTTGGACATGCCGCAGTTTTCTCAGAATGCTAAACACCAGCTGATTAGTAGGCTATAGGCCTAGGCCATAGGTTCTAAATAAAACACATCTTATGCTACTAATCTACAAGCTCATACCTACATTATGGGCCTTGATAGGCTTTCACACATTTACACTTCATTCCATACTGTAATTTGCATTCAATATGACAGAGTAGTGATGTTTTTTGTATAAGTCCTACCCCTACTTATTGTAAAAAATTTTGGTAAAAAAAAAAGACTTATCCACAAGTATATATGGTATACTAACAGAGTGTGAATGTAAACATGAATGTTAAATGTTTGATTGTTTGTGGAAACTTGCAGGCTATTTGGCATTTCCAACTCTTGCTTGTAGGCCTTTTGTGTTCAGGTACTTGCAAGGTTTGCCCCCAACTTTTCTGCTAAATAAAGGAAGAGTCAGGAACTCACTTTCTATCAACCTATGCAGGGAATACACAATTACATGCGGCATAAAGACATGTATAAATACTCCTTAAAGCCTTTAAACTTTGCAAAACTTTTTTTCTGGCTAGCTGGCGAACGACCTAATTTTTGGATGGCTGATTGACACACTTCCCATCATCCCATCAAGCTGAATATTGGCACTTTATGTGGAGCCCAGTGCAACACATTCTATCAAATTTATTTTCAGCCACATGTTCATCGCAGCTAAATCAGTTGCTGTTTTCTTTTCACTATTGACAGCACCTGATTAACCATGCTTTTGTGTGTATACTCCAATATAATTGCACTTTTGTGCTTTCTTAATTTTCTGTGGGTGGCAAATGGCAAAATTTTTAGAATGCTAATGCAAAAGGAAAATGCATGTTAACTGCAAAATATTGTTAAAAAAGATTTACTTTGTGTGTTTCTTTCTTTAAATCTATGGACAGCATAATATCACTATGGCATTAAGGTTTTCAGTGACATTTTCATTCTCAAGCTTGATTGTGTGCCTGTATATTAACTTTGCTCTTTTTCTAACTATGTGGGTGACAAAGAACACAATTTTAAATGGCTAATGCATAACAATGGCTACTCAAAACTGATTTTAATTTATCAAGCTATTGAGATTTTTTCATGTTTAAATAGAAAGACAAATTCTAAGAACTTTGATACCAATTTTATGGCTGTATGTTAATTTTCAAGAAAGTTATGAAATTTTACAAGTTGGTTACCTTTTGCCACCTCACAAAGTCCCATTTTTAGAGGTCATGATCTCAAAAAAATATATTGGTTATGGCCAAGTTCTGATCATGTACTGACCACATTGCCACTTTGCGGATAATCATTGAACAATCTTTAGAATGGCAATCTCCCTTGTACGTGACGTTTGTAGACTTTGAAAAGGCTTTCGACAGTGTGGATAGAGAAACCATCTGGAAGTTAATGAGCTACTACGGCATCCCATCAAAATTCATCAACATCGCCAAGAAATTATATGAAGACTGTTGCTGCCTAGTCAGCCATAAAGGAAAGCTAACCAGTCCATTTGCTGTGAAGACAGGCGTGCGTCAAGGCTGCATGCTGTCACCGCTGATCTTTTTAATTGTAATAGACTGGATCATGAATAAGACAACCTCGGGAAACAGCACAGGCATTCAATGGACTTTCACAAAGAAGCTAGAAGACTCGGACTTCGCAGACGATCTCGCCCTCCTCTCACACAGACAGCAAGACACACAATCTAAACTAAACCGACTGTCCGAAGAGGCGAGAAAGGTTGGCCTAAAAATAAATAAAAGGAAAACAGAAGTCATGAGGATAAATAATGAACAGGACAGGTCAATACAACTAGATGATGAAGAAATAATAGACACAGACAAATTTGTTTACCTGGGAAGTGTGATGAGTAGAGACGGAGGAACAGATGAAAACATAAAGAGCAGGATCAACAAGGCCAGGCTTGCTTTCAATACCCTGCGCCCCATGTGGAGCTCAAGTGCGCTGTCCTTAAAGAACAAAGTAAGACTATATAATACAAATGTTAAGGCAGTCCTCCTATATGGATCAGAGACCTGGAGAGTTACCAAGGCAAATACAAGCAGACTCCAGACTTTTGTTAACAGATGCCTGAGGCGCATGCTGAAAATTCAATGGCCAGAAACCATTTCATGCGTCAACCTATGGGAAAAGACCGGACAAAAGCCCATCAACAACAGCATCAAAAGTCGTAGATGGAAGTGGATTGGTCACACTTTAAGAAGAACAGAAGACAATGTAGCAAGACAAGCACTTGACTGTAATCCCCAAGGCAAAAAAAAAAGGAGGCAGACCCAGGCAAGCTTGGAGGAGATCGGTCGTAGGTGAGGCAAAGGCTGTTGGCCTCACATGGACGCAAAAAAAAGAGAGCCTCCCAAGACCGAGACCGATGGAAAAGTGTAGTATCCCCTATGCTCCTATGGGGATATACAGGATTAAGTCAAATAAGTCATGGCCAAGTTACTTTGTTTACAAACACAAAAGTTTGTAGAGAAAAGACCCAATTTTTTTTTGTAAATGTGGTGCATTTGAAAAATATAAAAATATCAACCTAAAAATCATCTTTCATACTTTTTATTTTTTATCAAGGGAGGCAAAAAATGCCAAATCTGGCCTATTTTAAAAAAATTAATAAACATTACCTAATTTTAACATAGTGAAAGCTTAAGTTATATATTAAATTGAAGGGCATTCAGTGCTCTATAGAGACATAGAAAAAATGTTATTTTCTTATAGCCATTTATAATTATTATTATTTGCAAAAATTTAACGAACATTTATATATGTAAAAATATTGCATTAATTTGAAGTTTATTTAAAGTACACAACTCTTATTACAATATTTATTTTAAATTACTTTCCTAAAAGTCTTCAGTAAAAAACTAATAATTTAATTATCAGATTTTCTAGCTTTCGTTTAATTGTAGTTTATAAAAATTTTACCTGCACCTTATACAGTCCTGTTTTTTTTTCATCCGGGCAATTGAGCTTGTGATTAATAAAATCCTTCAAGATCATGCACACCCACTTCACGATAGTTACATCATATCTAGTCGAAGTGGTTGGCTTCTTTCAATAAGGGCAAGAACAAAGAGATTAAGGAACTCTTTTTGTTCTACTATCAGTGAGAATCTTTCAAAAGAATCATCAGTCAGCCAGAAAATATAAAAGCTGACTCCTAAATGATGCTTTTTTAAAAATACTTTTTCTTGTATGATAAATGGTATGATAGTGTGCGTGAATGTCTATTGTGCTGAGTACATACAAATGGTTCTTTAATATTGTTTTAAGTACCGGTATGCTTAAAGACGGAATTTATGTCATCAAATCAAATTTCTATTTATTTGGCTCAATAAAGTAATCTTATCTTATAAAGTACAAACAAAAATCTTAAACAAAATAATCTTCATTACCGGTATATTTTTAACATATTCGTTTTGGAGATTTCTACTAAGTTTTTTAGTTAAATGTTTGATTTTAGGTACTTTTTGCGTATTCTTTTTGCATTAGTTGCTTTAAACATTAAAAAAAATAATTTTCTGTAAACAAAGTTTCTTTAATGTAGCAATAAATCAACCAGCATTAGTTGTTTTTTTTGTTTGTAGGCACAAAATCATCCATTATTGCTTTTAAGTTTGTTTGTATGGGTTTCCAAATTTCTTTTACTGGGTTATTTATATTTTATGTAGCAGGAAAAGTGATTTGGAAGTTTATTGCTGTCTGATGTAGGTCAGTTGTACTTGTAGTGTTCATTTATTTCAGAGATAAATTATTCTTTAAGGCTTTTTGGTATATTTTGGTTTTATTATAATGTCTTTTACTTTAATAACATTATGATCATCACATGTTTGAAATTCAAATAAAAGTTTTATTATAACTTTAAAATATCATTTAGTATATTTAAAGTTATAAACATAGTACAATAGGCTACTGTACAGACTCCTGTAATTCAATACCTTAGAATCAGTTGCACCCCTAGTTGAAGATTATTTTTCTTATATGTTGTCATTACCCGCGTTTAAGTCGCACCCTGACTTTAAAGGGTAAGGCTGCAAACGCAGTGGGCACAAACACCAACACACCTTCGGCATGTATCTTAAGCCGAACGCCAATTGAACGATTGAACTGGGATTGGCACAAACGCAGTGCGCGATACGACGTGCATTCAACTTTTAGCCAGCGAGAGCCTAGAGATCATGTGACACACAGGTCGTTCCAAAATGGAGGCGCTGTGCATTGCAGCTTTGCAGCTTGTTCTATTTTATTGGCTCGGGAAAAGGTATTATAGGGCTCAACGTTAACGGTACTGGGTTCATCACATATTTCGAAAGAGAGAAAGGTTTGGGGAATACCATCATCTTTTAGACGAGGTTTTGAACGACGAGGAAAAATGTATCTCGTACATCAGTATGAGACCCTCAACTGATCGGACACTTTTAGAGCTAGTGATCCCAAGCATCACCGAGCGCACCACAAACTTCCGAAAACCGTTGTCCCCAAGAGAACGACTTTTGATTACATTGGGGTAAGTCATCATCATCTGCACTCAGCAGAATCTTGAGGTACATTTAAGGTCCTCCAGTCCCCAGGGTACAAAGCATGGCTGCCATGGCTGTACATGTCTTACGGACCACTTAAACTTTAAGAGCTCCAATACTCATACAAGTCCTTGATCACAACAAACAAACAACCAGACAAACAAAAAAGAAAACATTTAAATGTACTGCTCTTGGTGGCCGCGGCGCCAGACGAAACCCGGCAGTGTGCAATATTATTACCGTATTATTATTAATTTTTTTTAATCTCGCTAAATATTTCACAAATTCAAATTATGCTCGAATCTCCCCTTGATTTTTAGTCGCTGAATTCAAAAATGAAATCAGATATTGTCTGCGATGCTTTCTCAATGAGAAAATTGAAAGTGAAAATGTCCCCAGTCCAGCCATATGACGTCACACATTCAAGGTCGACGCGACTACTAGCAACCGTGAAAAAAACGAAGGCATGAGATGTAGCAAGCCAGTTGTGCACTCTCGTCAAAAAAGTTGGTGCGAAGGCGTGTTGTTGAAGTCCGAAGTCGTGTTGAACTCACTGCGTGCGGTTACAAGGTTTAAATAGTGTCACCAACACCGACTCACAACGACAGACGTATTCACTGAGAAGGCGTGTTGGTGTTTGTGCCCACTGCGTTTGTAGCTTTACACTGCCTTTTAACTTCTCCAAAATGCATACCTTTGAAACATAAAAGTTACTAAATATTCACCCTTATTGGGAAGCTTTCCTTAAAAATGGTTTTAATAATCAAATAAAGGCAGTGCTTCATTTATTTTAAACAACCGATCAATACGGCCATTAGTCATATGAGAAAGTACCTTACTCAAGTTGCTATCCCTAAAGTCACACTATACTGGGCCGACAAAAAAAAAATCTTTTAAAGTGACGGCTTCCTAGACTTGTGTCTAGAGTCTAGACAGAACGGCGCCGATATCGACGAGGCTATACACGTGCCATAATTACCATTAACATTGTTTGTAATTATTTCAAACGCAACTGTGTGGCCGACTATAAGCTGTGTTGTTTCTTTTCAACTCTTACATGATACTACTGAAAATGAAACACACTTTTGTCATTTTACGCATTATTTCTATATAGATTAAATACAAAAATTCCTGTGTCGATCGGCCGACGATCGTTGTTTTGGAAACATTGCTTAGACATCGTGGTTTACTCGGAATGCTAAACACTCCCTTTTTAGTAGACTATAAAGCCTATAGGCCTAGGTCATAGGTCCTAAATAAAACGCATCTTAAGCTACTACTGTAATTTGCGTTCAATAGGCCTAAGAAAAATGCCGCCTTAAGCTTATGCTACGTTTCGGCAATACAAAACTTCAAAAGAAACGGGAGTGGGGGGGGGGGGGGGGAAGGTCTAAAAAAACTAAAATATTTGTCGATTTCAGTTATATAAAGATTGTATATTTACACCTACGAAAGTTTTCTTAATGTAAAGTGTAGGCCTACGCATATCCTAGTAATTCTACATCACTACAATCAACTATACGGGTTATGTATGACAGAGTAGTGATGTTTTTCGGACTTTTCAAAAACAGTGTTGGGTGTATAAGTCGCACCCCTACTTTTTGTTGGAATTTACGGTAAAAAAAAAAAAAAGTGCGACTTATACGCGAGTATATACGGTATATTACTATGCCACTATGCTACTTCTTAGTATTTTATTAATGATTACTGCCCATATCAATCCCTTTACTTTTATTTAGTATAGATTTAGACTATATGACAATTAGATAAACTAATTCTTAATTTTAATTTCATAAACAAATAATATGTTTTTTTTTATTAAATACATCGAAAACTAAAATTGTTCATGGCATTTTATGTTATGCAATTTTGAATACAATAAATGCTCCCTTTTGAATTCAATATGGCCACCCCCTGTTGCTGGACGTTGTTAGGGCAACAACTTGAAGAAATATGCTTATTATGAAAGATTGCACCAAAATTAACAATAATGGTAGGGCCGTGAATTAAATTAATTTATAGCTTTGATTGAGCTTAGTGCTCATACTTTTTCTAAATTTTGAGAATAGAAATATTAATAAACTTGTTTCGATATCTCTCGGATGTTTTGTAGTTTAGTTTAGATTTAGAGTTTAGTTTTGTCATTTCATGATGATTTAGTCTGACGCCGTAAATAGTGGTGTAAGTCGTAAGTTACCAAAACTAAGACTTAGACATAACACGTTAAAGTTAAGGAGATTATACTGATTTAGGCCTGGCCTAGCTGGCCAATTATTATGCGTCCGTGACAATATTTTATAACCAAATTATCCTAATTTATAATAGGCCTAATAACCCTAATATCAGGCCTTATTGACTAATTGAATTGGTATCTTTTTTAACTATGACTATACAGTACTATAACTATACTATTATACTATGGCAATTGACTATGGCAGTGGCTATTCTCAACCATTGATTATTGAACTACTATGATATGAGTATGAGTCACTATGACTATTGATTGACAATTTTGATTATTACTATTATTAGGCCTACTCATTGTTATTTATTTAGACTTTTGTAACTTTTATATTATGACTTGTTTTAAAGGCGTTTTATATTATGGATATTATGACAATAATTTTTTAATAATTATACTTAGGCCTATAGTTTAATGTAATGTCTGTCTTTAATATAAGTCGGTAAATAGGCCTACCAAACTCAGCTATTTTAGACCTTAGGTGACTTATCTGTTACAGACACTCTTTCTATACAGAAGATTATTGAGTCCTACATTTATCCGAGGTTAGAGTCTAGTCTTATACATTATACAGCATTTAAGGCTACTTGAATTGTGCTAAAAAATCTGTATGAAAATGTAATGCAATTTAAAAAATCACTATACGATTCACATTAACAGACAAGCTAACATAAACACAAAATAGGAATGTATACATTTTAATAATAATAATGGTTATTTATATAGCACTTCTATCCATGCTATTTTAGCATGCTCAGTGCGCTCTAGAAGACTATTAATCTGTGAGCGGTTTCACTGTTGCCTGTTAAGCGCTCGTGATAACAACTCAGTATTAACGTCCTCTAGTCCCAAAACTCCTGTAGGGTGACAGGGATAGAACCCGCGACGTGTCAGGTGGTTTTTGGTTGACAGTCCGGTGAAGTAACTGCACGACCAGTCGGCTTCACTTCACTTCATTTTAGACCTATTTAGATTTTATTTGCATAAAACTACATATATTTTTTTTAATGATCAAATGCTATGTCGTGTGGATTGCTGGTCTGAAAGTTCTGGGTTCGTCCTGGTGAAAGCTAGATTGTTTTCCCGGTTCCGGTTCTAACCAGGAAAAGTAGCTGGGCATTGTGCTGGCCGAAAATTCCCTGCTAAATACAATTTGTGAACTTTTAACTTGCCTCAGGGAAAGGGATACTTTACTTTTAGTTTAAATTAAGTATGATATTTATAGTTTCTGACTAAACAAGTACAAGTAAGCTGCATATGAAGTATTTGAAACAAAAATTAAAACCTTCACAGGTTGCATGTAAGCACAGGATGGGTTGATGTGAAATTCTGCTCAAGTGATTTGGCAGATCCACCACATCCATAACCATGACAACAGCAGCAGCAGAAGACCTCTTGCAGGTCAATCAAGTGGTTAAAGACAGATTTAAAGTGGTTAGTTTTTGTGTAGTTTTTGTAGCATTGCATTAGTTTAGTCTTTCCAAAGTTAAGATATGTATAAGTATAATGTTCTATTTCTCTCTTTATCATAAAATGCTGATCTTTGATTTGATTTTTTACTGAAAAAAAAAGATTAAAAAAATAGGTGGCGGTGGATTTGGTGAAATTTATGAGGCTTTGGATCAAGTGAGTCGAGAGAGTGTGGCTCTTAAACTTGAGTCTGCCCAACAATTAAAACAAGTGCTGAAAATGGAGGTTGCAGTTTTAAAAAAATTGCAAGGTGTGTGAAGAGCTATTCATTTTTTAGAATAATATTTGTATTTTTTTTCCTCAAGGATATATTGACCATTCTTCAATAAATATTTTGTAGGGTCTAAAATAACAGGGACTTTTATAAGGACTTAATGTCCAAGTTGTTTTGTTTTTCATATTTAGGTAAAATGTTAATGTGTAGTCTTATAAGTATTCAGGCTTGCAGATTGTTAATGAACATTTATTATTTTTCTGAGAACAATGATCCTGAAATATTTTGGCAGGGGGGGGGGGGGAGTTTACAGTTGCTGTTTCTTTTTGCTATGTGTACAGTTAACCCTTTGTCCCTTATTGAGTTGCCAACTTTCTACCCCTCCAACCCTTGAGTCAAGTTGCATAACTCTGTATATTAACAAAAAATAGGAAAAAAAATATTATTAAAAGATTTACTGTAAAAAAAAATATGATAGCAACTGAATGAAATTCTTCAGAGTAATAATATAAACGTATAAAGCTTAATTCAAACCAGTAGAGATGAAAATTAACTAATAAAAGTGAAAAAAAATAGCTGAGCCTATGTCAATCCTTTCCGATAGTTTGACATGGAATTTTGAAATCATTGAATCAGACTCAAATCCTCCTATTCAAAGCTTCTATAAACCTTAAAATAACTCTATTTTCTAACCATTATCAAAATAATAAAGCCTTTCCCTCATCAGCCTAGCCCAATGTTTCTAGAAATATTTCCAAAATGCCATCAATTTTTGTATTTTTAGCACTTAAAAAGCGTTATTTCAATAATTCACTAACATTCTATCAATCGCGCTAAAAATACCAAACAAAAGTGTAAACACAGCGTCTCTATCGATCTCTTTGGTCATAGTTTCAAAAGTTTATAATAGGCATTTTAAAAATCCCATTGGGATCCGAATCAAAACAACCCATAATTGGCAATGCACAGTGACTGCAAGGGTCTATTAGTAGAGGCGACTCCACGGGCCAAACTGTTAACTAAATTTTAACGACTCTGGAAAATGAATTACGTTAATGTACTTTTTTTTCATAGGACGGGATCATGTGTGTCGTTTTATTGGTTGTGGTCGTAATGAGAGATACAACTATGTGGTAATGTCACTGCAAGGGAAAAATCTAGCTGAACTTCGTAGAAGCCAGGCTCGAGGTTGTTTTTCCCTTAGCACTACTTTAAGGCTGGCTTCTCAAATACTCCATGCAATAGAAGCTATACATGATGTGGGATTCTTACATCGAGATATTAAGCCAGTAAGATTTTTGGAACATTATAAACAGTTTTCTGGTTTAAAAAGAATAACTGAATAATAAATGTTATGTATTTTTGTTTATTGGAAAAAAGAATAAGTAAACTCAATGCTTTTTAAATACTTTTTACAATTTTGAATTGTTTGTAAACCAAGAAAGAAAATTACTAGCTTGCTATAGAGTTTAATAATTATAAGGTTATAAATATGTATCATACATTCTATAAAATGTTTAGTTGGTTATGAAATGTTAAATACATCCTAATGGTTTGTTTTGTAAATAAATCTAAATCATTTTTATCTACAGTCTAATTTTGCCATGGGACGACACCCAAACCATCGTAAAGTGTACATGTTAGACTTTGGCCTGGCTCGGCAGTATACCACAGCGTCTGGAGAAGTCAGACAACCCCGTGCAGCTGCTGGATTCAGGGGCACAGTTCGATATGCATCGATTAATGCACATAAAAACAAAGTAAGGCCTTTACCACTTCTTACCTGAGCCATAACATAAGTTATGAAGCCATCTAGCGTATACACACAAAGAAACATACAGGCATAAGTATTTACTTATGAAAAGATGATGCCAAATCTCACAATCTTTTTATAAGGTCTTTATAGAGAATGAATTTTTTTTTTCTCCAATGTTGTTTCAATTAAAATATTTTAGAAGAGATATTTCATTTCATTGAGCAATATAAGTATTTATTCTCATATCTTTGAAATATGTATTACTATTAACAGGGTTTGTACAGCTCCTGGAAACTCCTGGAAAACAAAAAGTTGTGTTCCAGACCTTAAAACTCCTGTAAAAACTGCATTTAGTCCTGGGAAAATACTAAAAACTCCTTTTTTTTTAGGGAGATTAATTATTAATAATAAAAAAAATCGTAATCACTGCTCTTAGATTGTACTTTCACTTTTCCAGAAAGCCCTATTGGAGTTAACCCTCTTTGTCACTTTTTATTTCCCTGCGCAAACGTTGATGACACAAGTGATGCCACTTCATGGTTCTTTTTTTTTTTACTAGATCTTGTTTTTTTTTATCCAAACTTGGGATGTAGGCCATATAAGTCCCCGTAATGTCGTAAAACAAAAAAAAAGCTGTGTAGCGAGGTGTCTTTTTTTTTTTAAAGAGCTCAGCTTGGCTTTTCAAAAAATTTACTCCTGAAAAACTTCTGGAACACTCCTGGAAAACTGAAATTTTTAGGCACTTTTTCTGTTCGAACCCTGTATTAATATCAGGATTCCCGCGGCCTCCTGAAATTTCAGGATGTCCTGAAAACCTCCTGAAATTGAAAAAAAGTGCAAAAACTCCTGAAAACCTCCTGAAATTTGAAATTATCTCCTGAAATGTCCTGAAAAATTGAGAGCCCGATTTTTTCCCTCTCCAACACGTGTCCCTAGTTCAACAGCCCCACATCCCATGTGTTACAGTTACGCTTGCTACGCCAAGCCTCTCCCTTTTCGCTTTGTGACGGTAAAGATGGTATACATACAGCCTTTCCTTTTCTCCCCCCCCCCCCCCCTTCCCACAGTTTGGTGTCTGATAGATTACATAAGATGCTTTATTTTCGTGATCAATGTTGAAAATGCCTTATGACGCTATGCGCCGCGCCTACTAGTCTAGTGGAGTCAGTCACCCGACACATTTTACCGAATTGATTTATTTTGAAATTAATTAGATCTAGACTATATCAAAATGACAGAAATAGGTCTTTTTATTAGTAAAAAAAGAAAACGGATGACATTTAAGACGCTATTTTATATCATAGAGTAAAAATTACAGTTGGCCTATTTAGCTTGATTTAGGTCTAGCTATCCCTACGAGAGGAATTGTTCGCGATGTATCGTAGGCCTACGCTGATTGGAGTCGATATCATTATCAACTTTTTAAAGGTGTAGGCCCTGCATGGTTTTACTAATTATCGAAATGTATGCGTAGGCCTACAATGTGTTTTTGCGATCAATGTGGGAAATTCCTGCTTCAGCTCTCCTACTACGGCGCCTATGAATCTAGGCTTCGTGGAGTCGCAAACCGATACATTTTGCCGAATGCTTAGCCCTACAATTTAAAAAAAATTAGAAATTATGGTAGACAACAAGCAGAACATAATGTAATGAACGTTTTTCCTTTTGGTGGAAAAACAAGTGTCGTAGGCAGACGATTTTGGGTCTAGGACTCTAGGCATAGCCAGCGCCCAGTGCCCTCACATAGGGGGGGGGGGGGTCAGAGGGGGGGGGCATATGCCCAGGTGCGGCACTTCCATGGGGGCGGCAAATGTAGTATAAATATAGCAAATATAGCACTAAACAAGCAGTTTCAGTATGCAAGAGAGCAAAGGTGAAACTTTTACCCTGGGGCGCTACATAAGCTTGTAAAGGCTCTGTCGGCGCAGGTGTGAGCCTATTAATAGTTCTATCAGACTAATGATTAGGTCTAATCTAGAAGTTTACGTTATTTTATTCACCAATACATCGATGAAATGCACTCAATGCTGAATATATCTGACTAGAAATCACTACAAACAATGTTAATGGTAATTAAGGCACTTGTAAAGCGTCATCAATACAGGAACCCGGTGCCTTCCAGTCTAGACATCATGGCAGTATTGAATAGCGCACTTCAAAAGACTTGTTGTTGACACAATATAGTGTGACATATATAGTGATAGGAACTTGAGTAGGGACAGGATTTCATAGTTCATTTTAGAAGAAGAAACAGATACCTTAAATTACTTTCCCATATGGGTGATATGACTAATGGCTGTATTGATAGGTTGTTTAAAATAAATGAAGCCCTCTCTTTATAGGCCTATGATTATGTTTGCTATGCATGATAGACAACATTTTTTAAGGAACTTTTCCAATTTAGGGTGAATATTTAGTAAATTTTATGTTAAAAGGTATGCATTTTGGAGAAGTTAAAAGGCATTGTAACCCCCCCCCCCCCCCCCCAAAAAAAGTCAGGGTGCTACTGTCAATGCCCCCCCCCCCCCCCAAGCCCCTTGCACTATTTGCCTTTCCCTACCTAGCTACCACAGCTAGCTGCTGTAAGGTTTTATTTTTGTAGCAGGATTTTAATTGATAGGCTTAATGATCCTAATGATTGGAAAGTAATCAAATTGTATTATCTACAGGTCCTTTTAACTTACAATAGCAGTTTTTTTATACTTGTAAATCATTAAAACTTTTCAATGTAGGCCCATATCAATATTTTCTCTAAACTTGTTAAATGTTAATGTAACACTCTATATGTTACAGATGCTCCTATACAGGATACTATATTACTATTCTCTTGCCCCCCCTTCCCCTTTTTTTATTTTCATAAACAAAATATGTTCTTATATTTCTACTATTTGTACTTTTTTTTTATGATATGGTTTCTAAAGACAGTTAAAGGCTCTATATAATGAACATAGCTTATTGGTAAATTTTTTGCTTTCACATTATAATGCCCTTAAAAATATTTTATTTAATTTTATATGTATCAGCGACACTGTTAATTCGGTTTTGCCGCATCTCCTGAAATTTTAGATTTTCTCCTGAAAAACTCCTGAAAACCTCCTGAAATTTTGATTTGAGTTTGGTGCAGGAATCCTGTGATATTTAATTAGATTTCTATACAAAGTGATATTTAACTCCCAATGAGTTTCTGCAGGTTTTAATTAATATATTTTTCTATAATCAGGAAATGGGGAGGCATGATGACCTCTGGTCTCTGTTCTATATGGTAGTTGAGTTTGTGTCAGGGCAGTTGCCGTGGAGAAAGATCAAAGATAAAGAACAGGTACACAAACGTATTAGTGGCCCATCGTTAGGATCTTGGACAAAAATAAATGTGAACTTGTGTGTAAAGCCAATGTAAAAGCCAATGTCAACACAAATATTATTGTTAACTTTCTTTGGTCACTAAATAAGTAATTTTAGTGAATATAGATATGGATTATATTGTATCATACACCATTTTGTTCTTATATTATTGTTTTTAATAGGTTACAATGATCAAGGTGAATTATTTAATTAACAAATGTACACATTGTATTATGGGGTGCGGTGGTCGAGCGACGTTTGGCTGGCATAATTTAAAAGTAAAAAGATTATTTCATCATCTCATCTTTACATTGACCCCACCCCCAGGTTGGCATTATGAAAGATAGATATGATCACACAAATTTGTTGAAAAATTTGCCCAGTGAGTTTCGAGCATTCCTGGAACACATTCAAAGTCTAGACTACTTTGATCAACCTGACTACAATATGCTTTCAAATCTACTGGACCAGTGCATACGTCGCAAAAATGTTCGAGAGTCTGATCCATATGACTGGGAGAGGAGTAATGTGGATACATCGATTACCATCACAAATACCTCAGCATTGCATGCATTAAAACAAACCAAGTAAGTAATCAACTTTTTTGTTTAGCAATTATGATTTGCAGCTGAATTTGATAGGCCTAATACAGACCTGCCAAGTACTACGAATTTTCCGTAGTTTATACAAAAAACAAGATCCGACTACGAAATTACGAAATGGGCAAAAAACTACGAATCTAAAGTTCTAGTAACTCATTTAATTTACAATTGAATTAAAATAGTAGGCCCCTATGAGCATATTCTATGTTATATTAAATAGTGTATACTTTATGAAACTTCTTAGGCTTCTTTGAAATGGATATGAGTGATATGAGTATGACTCATGAGTGAAATAAATACACCATGTAAAGCGTCGTGTAAAAATGCTTATAATATTCCTACTAATTGACTACTAATTTGGGGGTCTAAGGATTACAAATTTTGAGGTGGCTCACTACTAATTTTGAAGTTTTCAACTTTGCAGGTCTGCCTAATATTAGTATAATGTTCATACGGGTTAGGAAAGTTTAGGGAAGTTGACCAAGTTTTTTAGAAAGATTTTAGAATTTCACACAAATGGACAAACAGCATGAAAATTACTTATTTTAAATAATTTTTTTTAATTCCATAACTAAGTTAAGTTGAGAAGTTGTTAATTCAAATTTTAAAAGTTTAGTTGTTTTAAAATGATTTTTAGTAAAAACCTTAAAATAGTTTTGAACACCATAAGTCCTTTCTTTAGGCATTGAAACAGTACTATAAAAATATCTTATTATTTTTTTTATAGTAGTTAAAAGTCTAATAAGAATTAACGTTTTCCTCATCAGTGTCCTCAATATGGGACCAATCACGCCAGGACATGGTGCTACTGAAGTTCTGGATGAAAATCTGAGCTATCAAGAAGGTGAAGAGCAACTGAAGAAACCAGAGCTGATACCATTAAATGAGGTGGATAATCGCTATGTAGAGGAAGGCGTGGTAGTGCTCTCACGACCAGATGCTGAATGTACCCCTGCCAAATATGAACAAGACACAAAAGCCAAAGAGAAAATGAAAGATTCAGACAAAGGAAAAGGCCAGGAAAAATGTGATCATTTGTATAAAAAAGGAATTCATATTGAAGCTGGTTCTTCAAAAGAGAGCGGCAACCGAAGTGGCACAGCCAATTCTCATTTGGTGAAACAGCAGATGCTAGGAAGTGTCAGAGCACCTAGTTCGGGTGCTAGTTTGGATGCTGGAGGTGGCCATCCATCAGCCAAACTTGGGGAGAAAGATATTGTTTCACCCGGTGATCGCTTGCCTCCACCTGGCCCATCTGTTGGCTATGGAATGCCAGCCTCGAGTAATCCCTCTGGAAATTTGGCAGGAAGTAGGAGCAAACTGGTGCGACTACACGAGGGCCCAGAGAGTAGTGGTGTTGATTATGTCGGGAGTGAAAAGGCTGGTAGTTTAGGCACCGCCAATCAAGGCTATGTTGGGACTTTGGAGGCTGGTGAGCCCAGCAATGAAAATGAAAACATGCGATTGGAGAGTCATCCCGATCTTGCTAGTCGCGCTGCTATTACATTTGCACTGATGCAGACAGATGACAAAACGCATACACAATGTGATGAGGCTGGTGAGGAAAATGCCACTCGGGCAGCACCCTTTACCATGGCCAGTCAGTGGGGGGCCTTTGGTTCTAGTGACGAAGGAAGTGACAACGAGGATAGTGAAGAAGATGGCGGGGGAGGTGGAGATAAAGGTAAAAAATCATCTCGTGCCAGAAGGCTGGCAATGCTGAATACTCTAGCCGATGAAGATGATCATCAGTTAGACAGCATGGCTAGGAATTCTTTAGTCCTGTTGGATGAAAGGGAAGGCCATGAAACAATGAGGACTTCACTAGTATTTGAAGATGACAATACTGATATTATAAAACTAATGCATTCTAGTGGTAGTCGAGGTGAGGATGGCATGGAGGATGGCATGGAAGCTCAAGGTCGTCACTCAGAACCAATCAATACACACTCACACCCACATTCCCAAGCACAGGAAAAGTCATTTAGCTCTAGTCCACGAAAAATGCCAGAAAAACTTGCCAAAGATATTGACAACAGAATAGGCTCACCATTAAAACAGAACACATCTGGGAGTCCTTCCAAATTTGTATTCAAAAATCGAGATCAAATAGATGAGAAAAGGAATAGAAAACTGGTGGCCTTAGGGAAACCTCCTATTCACTCCTCTAGCAAAAGAGACAAAAGCATGGATTTGGCAACATCTGGGGCATCGGAAAGCTCAAAACCGGTTGGTAATACCCATTTCATGTCCCGTGATTTGTCTCTCTCTAAACCAAAATCGATACTCAAAGACAAAAATAACTTGGTCTGTGAGCGAAATTCCAATGTAGACAATCGCTTTAGTTCTGAATCAGCTATGATGCCAGATGGAGGCAGTGAGGTCAGAGTTGTTGTGACCATGAAAGACGAACCCAATTCCTTGACTTCTCGGGATCACAGTCCTAGACGTCCTCAGCCATCTCGTCACACTTCCTTAAACAAATCCAGAGAGAGTGACTTGGTCAGCAGTCAGCATATACGAAGGCTCTCTCGACCGGGCATGTCATCCTCGCCCAGAGGCTACTTGGATTCAAGATCTCTAGTTATGAATGAATCTGATGGAAGCCCTGTTCCGAAGCCCCCACCTGGCCATGCTCCTAAAAATGCTGTGGTGACTGCTAGGTGAGTAATAGCCAATTAGTTTGTTTGTTACTTGTTAGCTTTGTCCACTTAAATGTCTCAGACCATTAGTTCCTGGTTAACATGTCATTAGTGTTTCTTAGCCTATGACCATTCTTCCTTAATCCCCTAAAAAAAATGAAAACAATGTCGCTAAATGACAAGTCTTCTATAATATTGTTGAATTTGTAAGTAGGTTTTAAACTATTTTGTGATCAACAAAGAAAGGTTCTAGGCTTGAGAAAAGCTAATGTTGTACAATGCATGCTCATTTTTACCCTCTTACTCTTAGAAACTACAATATGTTTATTTAACTTTTTTGTTAAATATGATAGATCTTTAGTATAAAGATAAAAAAAAAAACAATAGACTAATTATAGAGAGTAATGAATCTATCACCAAATAAATGAAATTAATTTTTCTTATCAGTAACTGAGTATATATATAAATTATTAAAATAAACGTTTTGCAAGACCTGCCAATTACTATTTCAATTATAGTATAGTAGCTTAAAAAAAAATTTTGCAAGCAAAATTAATACTACTTATTGACTTACATGTGCAATTTACAGTATAATGAAATATTGTTGACACATATAAACATTTGTATTTGTAATTTTCAATAGCATTATTTTGTCATTATTGCTTTCTGGTGTATGTTTAAATTTAAGTAGAATTTTAAAAGATCTTAATGCCAAAAGTGTGGCTTTTTATTTTTTATTGACCTAGTTTAAAGAGACTTGTGAAACAGACTAGTATTATTAAAATTTAATTTAACACTATCAAAAAAAGATGTAACTATCCACTAGGCATTGTCTGACATAGAGGCCAGAAAGTAACAAAGCTGTGACCATACACTCCTAGTCACAAATCTAAATGGGGCAATGCTATAATTTTTTATAAACCATTACCAATCCTTGTTAAATATATTAATATTAATTAGTAGACCTAATGCCTAAGTATGCAAAATTCAGGATTGTTGTTGATATTATTAGACTTGCTTAAATTCTAATTTCTAAGTCTATATTATGATAGAGATGTATTATATGTAAAGCTTATTTGCATGTGTTCACTAAACTACAATATTTGCACACTTTTAGAGTTTGAACCTATTCATATTCTGTTCAAATGTGTTTGAATAGCCTATACCAGGGGTCGGCAACCATTTGATAATAGCGTGCCAAAGTAGGATTTCTAATTCATCCAGCGTGCCAACAGCTTAAAAGTCATACTGCTTTAGCAGTTGATTTCTCATTGAAGAAGCCTGAATTGACTTTTTGGGAGGTCTTCTGCGTGCCATTTAAAATCGCTCTGCGTGCCAAGTCAGGCATGCTTGCCATAGGTTGCTGACCCCTGGCCTATACTATACTTTTGTGTGTGCAAATCAACAATGTCCAATTACATAACTTGATCTTATTCAGTTCATTTGAACTTGTTTATCAATATATAAAAAGGTTTTAGCCTAGAAAATACACAGTATAACATAATTTGTTCACATTTCAGGAAAAAGTATAAGTAATGTAATTGAGACTTGTTGGACATTTTTTTTTTTAGTTTCTGGCTTTTTACACAGTTTTTTTTTTTTCGGTTAAAGTTTTCCTATGTATATTTGTGAAGGAATTTATGGGTCTTATGTAGCAGATTTAATGCCTTAAAATTGTTCATTTTGTTAGAACAATTTAGGGATGTGTAAGAACATCAGCCAAAGATGAGTTCATTTCAGATATTTCATAGTTCATAGTGGTTGGAAGGCAAAAAAATTGCATTTGTATTGTTTCATAAAAAATGCATCCTATTATGCCACAGTTATTAAAATAATGCATCCAAAATGTGTACATTAATATAATTAAAATTGTAAAGTACCAATTAAGAAGGAGAAATTGTTAAAGAAAAGCTAGTCTAAATGATGAGTTAAAAAAAAAATTTTAGTGCTTGAATTTAAAAAGATCCAGTTTGGTTTTCATTCACAAACTGCTTAAGAAAAGTGTAAAGAATTGTAACCTTACAAGTTTGGAATCAATCAAAATTACCAACACTATATTTTGATATTTGATTTTAGTTATTTTTTCTGTTGAAAAGCAATTTTAAAACATAAACATTAAAAAAAAAGAAGTAATATTTGTAAAATAATAACCATAAAATGATACATTTTTGTTGAAAAAAGTTCCATTAGGATTTTCCAGAAAGCCACCCAGTAGCAAATGTTAACTTAAGGGAGCTTGTTAAAAGACACTTGTGCAGGCATAAACTTTTGTAAAAAAAAATGTGATGAGTAGCGTTCAATTACATTATATAAGAAATTAAATCTGGCATTTTTACATTTAAATTGAACCTGATTGTAGCTTAGGGTCTGAAAAGTTGACCATTATCTAACTTATCGTGTTAATCTAATAGGTGGCTTTGAGGAAAACTGAAAGCATTGTAATATCTTAATATTTCAAGAGATTTATTTGGCTTCTATTATTTTGGCTGGTGTTTTTTGTTTCCAGGCGCCGTCGTTACAAATTGGCGTCGAGCAGCGTGAGTCCGCGCGAGGCCAACAGCCCCTAGCATAAGTCCACCAGAGATCCAAACTTCTATACCTGTTGTTTATTAGCTACACACGTCTTTCTGTATCAGTGAATCATCTCTTAGCTTTCTTGTCAACCATCATATCTATAATTACATGCACTACCATGGTTAAAGTTTGCTGCACTAAAACTGTTGGAACAAGGTCTTTTGACTAGCACTGCAAAAGTGGACAGATTTTTTTACTGCTTTAGGTATGACTTTTTTTTTATTTACTGCCAAACAAATAAAATATTTTACATGCAATTTAAAGGTAATACCTTAAAGTCAATTTTAAACATTATTATGGCTTTTCTTACTTTGCATGCAATTTGATGGGGAATAACCTTTAGTTGACATTTATTTAAATAAAAATATGTTTGGATTTTAAGTGTTTAAAGCTTTTTACTGTATTTAGTTTTTTTGTTGTATTTTTTTTGTTGCTTTTATGTATTTACTCCCCCCACCTCGCCTCACCAAAAAAAAAGAAGTTAAAATTTCTTATATTATGAACTGGGAAATTAGAATTTTTGAAAACTATCAGAGTAATATATAAGAGTACAGGTACTTTAAATATTATGCAAGTTCAATATTAATTGCAGCTCAATTATCTAAGAGGAAAAGCAAAAAGCTAATTTTAAATGAATTAGATATTGACCATGAATTCATGAATTAAATATTGACCAGGTTCAGTGAATTTTGTACGTATGGTATTGTTTAGTAGTTGGTGTTTAGATGATCCCTGTTTTATGTTGTATCAATAAAAGCTTTACTTTTGATTGCTCATTTTATATGGTACTATGATGCTCAGGTCTCTATGGAAGGCACTTGTGATGTGTTTTATATTTCTATAATGCATCCTCATCACCTCCCCCATAAACCCCCTACTTCCCCCACTTAAAATCTAGTACCGGGTATAGCTTTATATAAAGAAAATTGGGGCTTTACCAAGTGCATGACCCAATAAATATTTCTATTACTGTATATTTTATTCTTTCATATTGAAATCAAAATTATTATCATTATTAATTGGTTAAAAAAGTATTCAGTAAAACCTCAATTTAATTATATTGTAAGTTTTAAAAATTTAATTTTTTTGAATAAAATAATGCATCAGTTCTACAATATGACCTAAAAATATCTTTATATATCTATTAAAAAGTTGCCTTTAAACTTCAAACAAGTGCCAGAAATTGTTTTCTATCAAAATTCTGACTTTGCAATAAGCAGCTGTCTCTAACCATGAAGATGTGTTCTTTCCTTTAGTAACGTGTTCAGTGCACTGGGAAAATCTCTAGTATTAAGATCCGGGTGTTGTTTTTTTCATGTTTATCAGGCCCCAAACTTGCTTTTGGTAAATGGTGATGATGGCAATCTTAAACTTTGTTATACATATTAATTCCCCCCAGCCCCCCCAAAAAATGAAAACTATTGCTGTGTAAAACATTGAATATAGCCATACCGGGGTACTATTTTTTAAAAGACTTTGGTTATCACTTTAATTTTAGTCTCATAAATTTGAGTTCTTTTAAGGTTATAATTTGTCTGATAAATTGAGGTTTTACTTTGTTATAAAGATACAGAGAATTGATGGAACAGATATTGTACTAATACATTGTTGTTTTTTTCTTTCTTTTTCTCCTTTAGGCGATCAGCAAAAAGTCCAAAGCATGCCAGCTAAACTTAATATCCTTATACTGCAGGAATTTGCCCCTTTTAAAGTAATTCATTCTTCTAGTGTTTTATACTGAGGTTGAAATTCAGACTTTTCAAGCACAAAGAAATATTGAACTATTTGCATGATATTAAAACTATGAGTGTGTTTTCTTTCTAAACAATTGTCAGCAATATAATGACATTCTTGCTTTTGCTCAGGTTACTTACTGTGAATGGATGTTTAAAAAAAATTTTTTTTAGTTTTATTATTGCAACTGATTTTGGCATATTGTTTTAAATGAATAATTGATTTCTTAGTGTTGTGCTGAACTCTTTGTCCATGTTTTCATTTCAATGAAATTGGAAAGATATAACTTGATAATTTACAGCTATCCATACCCTCTTATGCTAGTGAAGAAGTGATCATGTACTAAATTCATCAGCCCAGTTTGCAAACTTAATTTTAAAAAATCACTAATCTTATTTACAAAATATTTTTTAAACAATTTGAAAGCTTAAAAAACTTCAAAGTAATTTTTGTTTTAGTTGTAAGTAAGCTTTGAAGAATTTGTTGGTTTTTATCTGAAAAATGTTTTAACAGGTATACACATTTTTTTTTGTTTAATACCAAGCTGCATTTATTTATTGTACAGAAAATACAAACTCTCATTGACCTACTTAAAACAAAATATTGTATTTTGGTACTGGTATTGTTGCAAAATATTTGCAGTAACTCTTTGCAATGACCACATGTAAAGGTAAACTATTTAATGCAATTTAATGGCCTGTAATTTACCTTTTTTTTTCTTGCAAAATTAATTTTTGTATTATGTTCTTGCTGTAAACAGATCTCAGCTAATTATACACAGGCTTCTTTATCTATGCTCATGTTTTCTGGCTTACCAAATATGTCTGTGAAGTTTTGTGTTAACCATTTCTTTGTGCCATAGATGTAGATAAGCTGTTCCAGTTCTTTATATTTATACATTTTTCTCTCTCTCCCCTTCCCAATGACCAGACTTAAGAATCTCATGAACACTTGAAACTGTATAAAGTATAGCTGGGAAACACTCACTACAGCCATGACATCCACTGGCTGTGTCATTTCTCATTGGTCTGCCCAGTAACATCATTAAGACATTATGCCAACATCAGAGACTCTGCAAAACTTCAATCAAAACACTAAATGAAATGTTGGTTTACTTGGATAAATAAAATCATTGAATTGTTTTGCTCAAGTAAAAAAAAAATAATTGAACAATCATTTGTTAAGTCCTATATATTTAATAATGAACTTACATTTATACAAAACACATTATTTAAAACTTCAATTTGCAATATTTGTACAGAATAAAAAAAGGATTTTTTTTTAACTTGCTTTGTTGTTTTAGCCCAGTTTGGTTAGTTCCATTTTCAAATGGTTTGTTGGGTTTTGCTTTAAATTTTCTGTTTGGGCAATACATTTTAATTTGAAAATTTTCATTGTCCATACTTTAGTTATGCATTTAGTAGAAATACATCTGTGTAGTGAATATAATGCATTGATAATTGATATTTTTTTTTTATCTACACATACAGAAACATTGGTAGGTGATATTTTACATCACCAGCAACTTGACATATTTAAGTCATTCCAAAACATAGTGGTCATCTTACCTGAAAGTCAATCATACATTTTATATAATTTTACTTACATGAATTCTGACATATTGTCAAGTTTGTGGCTATATGATATACATAATATAGGGCCATACCAGAGAAAAGTTAAATTAATTTTTGAAAATCATTTTCATTAAATTCAAACATCTTACATTTTAATTATTTAGTGAAATTTGATAAATTTTTGTCTTTCATTAGATTTGTTAAGTTTCAGCTTTAAACCAGAAGTTACGTTTACTAGTACTAGTTTTTATCTTCATTCCAAAGACATTATGTATACAAATCAAACGGTAGAAAACTAGTTGTCCCTGCAGTAGCCATTCACATTTATTTGTATAGTAATGACAATTACTTTGTTCAAATTTGTAGCCTAGTCTTGTTGACGGTGCATTCAGGGCTTTGATTTCGGTATTTGTTTTTTTTGTTTTTTTTATATGTTCTAATTGTGATATCTTATTTATTATTTCTTGATAATTTTAATCTGTGAGAAATTATGTATGCATATATTATATGCAGGATATTAAATACACAACCATTTTCTAGTCATTGAAGTATTATTAAAACTTGAAAACCTTAGTGTCATTTAGTACTTTAAAATCAAGTCCCATTGTGTTGTACACAGTGTTAGCTAAGTAGGTTGAGATACATGTGAGACTAAGTCCATTTCTTACATGCTCCCACAATCCCACTCCTTCTAAAACTGAACTGTTATTGTCAGTTTACATTTCTTCTTAAGTACTTTTAGCACTAATATCTTCAATAGTACCACCGGTATAGTAAAGCTGAAATTTATTTATTTTGTTTTTTCAAAGTATACTAATACTAATATATTTTCCCTGATTTAAAAATAATATTCATTCATGGCTCCTTACACAAAAGTTCTTGAAACAATCAATGTTAATAGAAAAAGTCCATTTGTGTGTTGAATCAAAATGTATCACACTGTGCAAGTGAAGTAACTGAAAGCCCTTGTGTTAATACACTGAAAGCTGTTGTGGCACTGATCAACAAAAAGTGTAAAAGTCACTGTGTTAATGAATCTATGAAAAGCGTAAAAGTCACTGTGTTAATAAATCAACTGATGCTGTTGTGTTAAAGAATCTACAAAAAGTGTAAACGCCACTATGTTAATGAAGTGTAAAAGTTTGTGTGCTAATGAATCAACTGGCACTCACCTAATATAAACTGCTGCATAAGATTTAAGATCCTATATGTGCTGTGATATATTTCTAGACTGTAATATCACATCGCAAGATTTACAAATTCACATACTAGAAACGTACACACATAGATTCCACCCGTTTTCTTCCCCAAAAAAATATATCAGGAACCAAAGCAAACATTGGCCTATGATTCTAAAAGCTGTTGTTTTCTTATCTGTCAATCTTAAAAGGACAATAAATCTGCTCACTGCAAAAAAACATTTTTTTCCCCAAACCTTGCCTGCATTTTTTTAGTTTCTAGTATAACACTTGGGTCCTTCCCAAATTCTCAAGTCATTAGTTTTGTATTTCAAGCTTACTGTGATTGATGTGTAGATGTTTTTTGCTTCTATTCTGTGTATCAACAATTATACTTTGTCCTGTAAATTGAGACTTGCCTGTTGTTCAAAAGTGATCGATATTGTGTGCCAACCAAAATCAGACTTGCAAGTTGGTTTAATACTTTGGACAATATATTGTATGCTCACAAAAGCTCAATCAAACTTAAATGCAACATAATAGAGGAAATGAATCTCCAATTTGTGTGCAGCTGTAGGTGTGTTTTATAAGCTACTAGAATTATAATGTTTACCCTTAGACTTCAATACTGTAATGCTTCCAAACAAAAAATGTATTGTTATTCTTAGTTGTTGTATTTTCAATAACATTTGTAGGCATTGGTCAGTGCTTCACTGATTTATTCATACACATTTTGGTTTAGTTTTGCAAGTGTTTAAAGACAACATGTGAAGCAAGAGTTCTACTGCTTGTACCATCAAAGCAGTGGATGAAGATAATAAAATTCAGAAAGTTTAATTCATTATATTTTTTTGTTTTTGTTTTTATAAATATCTTTTTTAGTGTTTTAGCCTCTACACTTTACATTTTGAACAAGTAAAACGAACTGACATTCAGTGATATTCTGTTAGGAATGGGTTAAAATAAAAGTCATAGTTCAAAGGAAAATTGCTATATTATACAGTAGTAATTCTTTTACTATTTCCTTACTAACTATACAAATAGATGTAGACCTACTCTTGAACATTGTAAGGTAGCCTTATTTTTATAACTTTAACTATATGGGATAAAAAAAATATTTTAACTTTTATGAACAAAATTGAAATATGGTAAAACATGGAATACTTCAGCATAGATGTTCAGATTTTGTGTATTTGTGAAGAAAAATTCTATTCAAATCAATCAGTTGACCATTTGAAAAAGTGTGAATTCTTATGAAATTCAAAGTTCCATAGTTTTATGAGAATGTACTATTCTTTCCCATTATTTAGTAATACATAGGCTCACTTGGTTTAATAAGAAATTGTGTTTGGCATGCGTTTTATTTGTGGGAATTATGATTCAACACTTAGTACTATTTAATGTTAGTTTAAGGCTTATCTTAAGAATCTTTTAAAAGAATTTTCAATTCTATTTGTATTATATGAAATCAATCAACACCTGAAAGAATTTAGGTAATCATGCAACTAAAGCTTCAGCAGCGCTCAAACTCCTTTTGAACTTTTAAAAATTCATATTTTGACCTGCTGAACACCTTTTCTGCAAATATAAAAGTACTAAAAATGTTTCTAAATTTATTACACAATAGTCTTTGTTAAAGTTCTAAAACAAACATCACTAATTTATATTTAACTACACAATTGACATTCTCATTTATTAGTTTTGAAAGGGGGAAATGAATTTTTTTTTCTGTCATTTGATGAATCACATTTAACTGAAACCTTAAGTAAAGATAATGAATAATGAAGGGCTGATGTGGTTGGACCTTTTCCCCAATGACCTTAGTAAAAAAATTTTTTACCTGTAATATACATTGAACAAAAATTAGGCATGTCTTTTTATTTACCGGTAACTATTATTTCTCCTGGGACATCCCTGGTTGAGAATCGAACACCCGTCTTCCGCATGTCTAAAATATAATTATTAGCTTTTACTTACTGAAAACATTTTAGGAAAGCTTTCAGTCCTGAAATTCTTTAAAAGAAAATTAATGTTATTGAAAATGTAAAAAAAAGTAGCCTACCTATATTGCTATTACAGAAAAAGATTTCATTGGGAATAGAACCCCAGTCACCTGCATGGCAGTTCGGGACACTAACCATTCAGCTAGGGAGGACACATGGAGAAAACGAGATCGCAAAAGTAAAATAATATGAGGGAATAAGGTCACTTGTCTTCCAATTAACCAATGGGAATCAGAATTCACACATACAGTACCCTGTGATTCTTATCAATAACCTAATATTAGCACATTGAAAGATTGATATCTATTGTTTAGACTTAGAGAAACAACATGAATTATTGAAGGATTTAAAATAACTGATAATTGGCTTAAACTGATATTGGCATAGCCAAGGCCTAAACATGCTGGGGGACTCAATCCTACACATTTTGAACTATAGCAAAAAAGGCATTTTATGCAATGAGCTGTAATTACTTTTAAAGACAAAATCAAAAGAAACCGTTAGGCCTACTAACTACTTTAGATACCAGTAATTAAAAATTAATAAACATCTCTATTATATTGTAGAATAATCCGAACATAGATTATAGGCTTAAAATTGTCCACATTATTTCAATAGTGGACTATAATCCCTATAGGCCTATATGATATCTATTTTAATTATGCCTACTGTTGTTATTACTAACTTATTAAAGTAATTTAAAGTTATTACTACTAGCTTTTTTTTAAAATGTAGGCCTATGGCCTATAGAGTGGCCAAATAAAACTAACAATATTGCTAATGACTAATAAAAAAAAAAGGTCTACTAATAAAACAAGGTTTAAATATCACAAGAGCATCACGACAGCATGACCTGGATTTTGACAATTCTAGTTTTTGACCCGGTTATTTACTTTGTGGTCCAATTCATGGATATTTTGGGAACCGTTGCTCTAGTCCCAAGTCCCAACTACAGTGACGTCAGTGATGAATATGCATTACTTTATATTTAGGTAAGTGCTGAGCACTTTACGTTTGTTAATTATATTTTAAAATTGGCCTTTTAAACGTAATATTCACCTGCCGTCTTATTTTCCTTTTTTTTATAAACAGAATTAACAAATTCAATATGACAATGCGTAAACCACCAAAATTGGCTTGTAAATTATATAGCATAGTTTTATTCTTACGGAATTTCCCAAATTCGTTTTAAGATTTGATTCTTAACAGCGATCTTGGTTTTCCCAAGAAATGAGAAAACACCTGGCAATAGGCCTACACTAATAGTATCTAATACAGGACTTGAGATTTAATTAAATCATACGGATACTAAAAAGGTTTTGCTATATTTATTTACAATCATGAGTTATAACAAAACAAGTGACAATTTTTCTGTGGTTACTCGAAGAGATGGTAGCAGAGCTTTCAGAGGTAAATATATTTTCATTCGAAAATTCATGGTTATTTTTTCGACATACCCGTTATCGATAGAATAAATCAATAAACATGACATGATTTACAATTTATGTATGATTTAACATGGCATTCTTGTAATTTAAAAGTGAAAAGAGCCCTTAAAAGTAGTAAGTTTACCATCACGGCCAAGTGCTTGAAATGAGTATTCCTTGATATGTGGGATGAAATTTTCAAAATGATTAAATTTATAGTTTATAGTATTAGAAAAAATTGTTTGTAGTACAACCTTGCCATGGCCATAGGCCATAGCCATAGCGGCCCATACTATCATTATGGGCCATAGCATAGGAATAGTCAATAGTTTGGAAATCATGACTCTAGGTCTAGGTAAAGGTATGCTTTCTTTTTCAAGAAAGTCTGTTTACTAACATGTATACAGTATACAGGGGGAGGTGTTCCACCTTATGAATGAGCTACACTTTAACTAGGTTGGCTGTTGACTTGACTATGCATATCTTAGCATGTCCACATGCTTTTTTGTTTATTAAATTCTACTTGAATTATTGTGTTTTCTGTATAGATCTCAGAAAGCTGATCACAGAACACTTTGATTTTTAAAAATCGGACAAATAATAACCGAGTTATGTGTAATATAAGACCGTAAATTTTGACAATTTTTAGAAAATTTCTGGCTCAGAACAACAAGAATTTTATGGCACCGTTCTTTGGAGTTCAATTTAAACAAAAATAAAGCAGTTTTTTTTACTTATCATCATCATTTGTTATTAAAAACTGATAAAATTTGGTATCCTGAAAGAAAAAGGCATGCCGAATCCAATGGTGCGCTCAAAAACTCCAAATGGCATGTAAAAATTGCCAAATTTGCATATTTTATACAAATTAAATTACAAGCCGATTGGCCAATATTAAAAATTGCCATAACTTTCTTATTTTCTGTACGATTTTCATAATTTTTGCATCACTCTCATGAGAATGCCCTGCACTTATTAATTGGACAGACATTTTTTCATGAAATTATGATTTGCATATATAAATAACAAGGCTATGCAAAGACCGGGCGTCATTTCAATTAGGGTACCCAACTTTGTGGCTTAATACCAAAGCGAGATCACAACATCCTAACATAAAAATTATATCACTAAAAAGCTGAAAGAATACAGATTCTAACGATATATGTATAGTTAGGAAATGTTGGCTCTCAATAACTTGGAATTTTAACATAAAATATGACACAAACTTAAAACCATTTTTCTCTGCTTTGGTCGAACTTATGGGAAATATACACATACTAAACTGCTCAGTAAGGTGTCCTCTAATTGCTCCCAAAATTTGGTTATCATCCAATGAAAAATGACTTTGGTATTCACATTTGAAGAGAGCAGGTATAACGCAAAGCCCTACATATTACAGTGCCACTTTGTGTCACGCCAGTCGAAAGGTGTTTTGGTCGGGTTTATCCATTATTGTTCGCAAAATACTCACATTTTTTATACAAAAACAACATAAACTTTTTGTCCATACATATATTTTAAACTTTCATTCTCTCAGACATAACAAATATGCATTACATTAAATGCAACGGCCTGTTAAAGTCAACCCTGCAGTCTAACAGTGGAATTCCACGCTTTTGACAGGGGGCTTTGGACATGCTACATATCTCCTTACAATTTTCTTGGGCTAAGAGCGAATAATTCTATCAAATGAAAAAAAACAAACTCAAATAAATAAAAAATACATGTTATAGTTATAATTTGTCATGCACTGTAAATTATACATGAAAAACTTAGAACATAATTTCTTTTGAGAACAGGTTTGTACACATTTGGGATGTTAATGTCATTTTTTTCTCCAGAAATTGATAATTGTTTGCAAAAATCAAATCTTAAAATGTTTATTGCTTTTTGTCTTTCAAACAAAGATTGCAGATTAAATATGGATTGAATATATATTTATATTAGACCTTGAAAAGCTTTTATTAAATGTTATACTTTGTATAAACTGAATATGTTTTGTTTCTTTTAATGTTGTTTTTTTTAACAAAGTGTCTGCCCTATTTATATACATAGCTATAAACTTTGTAAAAAAAATTTTTTAGGGGCGCATGATGATCGATGGAATGGGCCTAGTCAATCAAACTCGAATCGAGGAAATCGAGGTTATTCAAGAGGATACAGAGGAAACCGAAATAATCGCGGAGGTGGATTTCGGCATTTTAATGCCAATTCTGCCAGGTTTAGAAACAGGCCCGGTGGTGCAATTGTTGATGAAGATGGAGATACAGCCATGGGCGGAGAAGCCAATCAACGAAACACTGTGTATGTTCTAGGCATTTAGTTATTTTAGTTTTGCTAGCATCTTAGATGCACTCTATTTGATAGGCCTACTAAATTGTACTGTACAAGATTGCTGTATAACAGATTTTTATTAACTCTTTACAATTAAGGAATTCAAGAAATGTCACTCGACCTCCAGCGAGAAATAATACAAAAAAGATAAACCCAGATGATCAATGGTATAAAGCCATGGTACCTTTTGGTGCAAACATGTCAGAAAAAGAACTATTCCACTTGATAATGAGCAATATTGATTCACCATTTGAACCTTTTAAGGTAATGCAGTTAAAAATGATTGATTTACATAGAAAAATTTGTTGGGAAAAAAAAGATATTTTTTTCCCCTTATCTTGAAGTTTTTGTTCAGTTTTCTTTCTTTTTTTATAGTACTCAACAGATGATAGGAGAGCTTACTTTTACATCAAAGGTAGTCATAACTCAGAAGCTTTGCGAGCTATAAGCAGACGCATTACAAAACCTGATGGCCATAAGCTGATTCTACATGTCTCTCCCTCAAGTTGTCCACTAGACAGCACACTCGATGACAATAGCCTCCAGAAGTTGACAGTAAGATATTTAAAAATGCATTTAATTAAATATAGTTATCACTTTTTTTTCTTATTATGTTTATAAAACGACAACAAATGTACAATGTATAACAATATAAAGATAAATCATTTGGAAGTGGGTGTCTTTTAAAAAAAATTGTTAAATTACTATTTTTTTCAGTGTTTATAAATATAATGTGTGTGTGCATCTGTTTCAGCTTCGAATGAGTGAGCGCTATGATTCCTCTACCCAGCTGTTGAATCTCAGTGCATTCCATGCAGATGAAGTACTTCTGAAGGAAAACATTTATCTTCCCCTTAATAGAGTCATTACGATGGCAGCTATCACCAAGATCATAGCTGCACACACTCCTGAGGTTTTTGTCCAACTTTTTTCCATTTCCTAGATTTATACTCTGACTCTGACAAACATCTGTTGTTCTCATCCCTTCTATTTAGACACATTTTAAATTTGTATTGTAATGAGAAATATGGTGTCTCATACTCTACAACCCTCTCAACTGCATTGAATATGCCAATCGTAGATGTGTTTCATCTCAGATCAGAAAAGTTTTTACAAATTACCATAAGCTGGAGATGTACTTGAAGTGTGTATATATTATCTAGATTTAGCCACAGGGTAGTTATTGTGAGGGTTGACTGGAATAACATTCTACATATGGCTCCTTGGTTATTTCAGTCAAATTTATTAAACTTGAACAACATTATATATTTTTGTCTAAATCCTTGATACTTAATTGGGCATTACCGTTAACCTAATTAGGAATAAAATAATTCCCCTTGTTACCTTTCAATAGAAACATCTGCTTTTGATAAAAAAGAAATAAATGTTCAACCATGGTCTAGTGCATTTTTATCAAGGAGATCCATGGAGCTGTGGTTGAAGGGGTTCATTCAACCAATCAGCATTGACGTTGAGAACATACTATGCTCATGCCAAAAGCAAGTTGCTTATGTACAATATTTAAAAAATGTACATGTCATCTCTGAGATGACTTGTGAATGAAGAAATATACTTAGCCCATTCTTTCTTTCTTATCACAAAGCTTGTTGGACTGGATTTGAGCAAAAACAAATTGCTGTCCCTGGGCCACATGTCAGAGTTGGTCAAGGCCACGCCCAATGTCAGCTGCTTAAACCTGGGCGACAATCAGCTGCGGTCTATAGATGAGCTGACTAAACTGAAAGGTTGGCAAAATATAGTTGAGATCATTTTAAAAGGAAATGATTTATGCCAGAACTACAACAACCAAGAAACATATTTAAGGTAACAAACAAAGTGTCACTCATTCTGTTTGCAAGTTATGCTGTTCAGTGGGAATTAAAATACTTCATATAGTCAACGTTTTCATCATAATTTGAATAAAATATTTTGCAGCTAAATGTCTGAGTAAATGACTGTTTAAATATTTCATTTTTAAGTCAGCCTGATTCCAGGAGCTAAATCATAGAATTGGTTTTTGTGTAAAAAAAAACTTTACAAAAAGTAGTATTCTTCTTCTGTTATCCAGTCTGCAGAGCAGTTTGCTCTCTTGCAGTCAATGCCAGACAAACATATTAACATGTCCTTTTTTAGTTGTTCTGTATTGCTGTATAGTGTGTTGGTAATGGTAGGTTGAGAGGGGGGGTAGTGTGTGCCTTAGGTTGATTAGCTTAGGACATTTAAGTAGGCAGTGATCTACAGTTTCTTGTGGGGAGTGGCAGTTGGGTGCATGTGTTGGGTTTATTCTATTAAGGTGTGCAAAAACAAAACAAGAATAACAATACCACAAAAGCAGTATATGATTTGGTTGCATATGATTTTCTATCAGCCAGGAAGTTTTACACATGTTAGGGTTGGCAATTTTTCCCAATACTTTGTAATTTTACACTCTTTAGGTTAACTACTCCATTTGAGTAATCATAATCTAAAGGAAGAAAAAAAAGGACAATTAGAATACGATTTAAATACATGAGAAAAATATTTTGTTTCTTTCACTTTTTTTACATTTTTCTATTAGTGAAAATCTTTTGTCTTTATGTTCCTGAAAGAAATGAACACTAATGTATGGATCCTGCTGTTCACAATCAAAATTTTACAACTATTTTCACTTAATTACTGTTCTCTAGTCCTAGTGTGTTGTTGTTTTTTTCAACCTTTTAGAATGTATAAAATTGGACATATAAACTATGTTTGGGAAATTCAAATTTATCAAAATATGTTTATAGTGTCAAACTATGTTTATAGTGTCAAACTATGTTTATAGTGTCAAGCTCTGTTTATAGTGTCAAGCTCTGTTTATAGTGCCATCTTGTTACTGCTTATATTCTTAGAATTTTTATTTTAATGCTCTCAATTTTCATAAATCACAAATTTCATTTGTAAGTCACTAACTTCAAATATTGCTCTGCTTTCTGCAATAGTCTATTGAAAAAGTACAAGATACCAATAAACATCACTGCTTGAATAGTATTGCTGGTATCATACGCTGACCACTCATGAAACACAATATACATCACCAGCTTGACGCTGTCCGAGCCTCGCCCGGGTAGAGTCAAGTTAGGGAAGTTGTGTCTCCCCAGCGCTGGTCAGAAAGACACACAATATATACACCCCTATCCAAAGTGTTCATGGCAACGCACGTGTGGCTCATGAAAGAACTTTGAGATAAGTTGTGTGGGATCAACGCACAGTTAAACTATTCACAGTGTGTTTTATTGTGCTGTTGTTTGGTGGTACAGTGTGGAGGATAGCACAATGAGTTGAGGCAGCAGGTGAGATTTATACCATTAGTTGTTAATTGTTATACTTTCCCTTGTCAACATATGTCTGAATTCTAATGGCTCATTCTTTGTTTCTGACTTCCATTAAGGAGACGTAAAATATTGTATATTGCCAATAGAAACTGCATTGATGTTATCTTTTCTTCTACCTAAACTCAATTTGAACAATCACATTCTTTTCCTATAATTTCCAAGGTTTGTTTTTTACAATTTGAAAGAACAATTTCTCTATTTTTGACTTCTTATTTCATTGTCCTTAAAGTAGAGCTTAAGAGAAAGGGTTTATTTGCTTGATATGTTGCTTTCTTACTTCTTGTAACTTTCTACTTCCATCATTGTTCCCAGTTTTAGTTGTCAACTTTTCCTGTCTGTAAGACATCATTCATTTTATCTAAAGCTGTTTAGCCTGAATAAAATGTCTGGAGCTCTGGTGTAAACAAAATGAATGCAGTCTGATTCTCAACATTCTATAAGCTTACCAGGAACATTTTTTTTCCTCATTTACTCTTTCACTATCCAAGATATTTTTAAAAACCATTTATTATTTAACTCTACTGAGTTTGTGATTTTATATTAAAAAACTTGTCAATAATTAAATGGCTAAATAATGCGAGATCCTGAGATAGCCATCTAAACGTATAGACTAACTGTATCTCATGGATATATAATCATAGATTGAAGAAATATAATATATATTTAGAAATATAAAAAATCAGTGATATCTTATATGAATGCTTAATAATCAGGTATTAAATAAAGAAAAGTGAAATAATCTGTGATTCAATATATAGTCTAAATAATCACTGCACAATGGATGGTTCAATGACCCGATATTGTGATATATAAAGAAATTTAATAAGTGACCCAATATATATTTTAAGACTAAAAATCATAGAGGCCAAACATATACTGCTTTGTGCAAGAACCTATAATTTTCAAAAATATTTTAAAAGTCTTTATTATCATTTCTATTTTTTAGTTCTATAAGGAACAACCCCTGGCTTATAATTGAAATGTTTCTTTCCACATTTAGCTGCACATAGAGATGTTAGATTAATTCCTTAGTACATTGAAACTTCTTGACAAAATTTAATGGTAGCTATCATACCTATGTCAGAGTAATTACAATAATTTTCTCTCATAATCCATGTCTATTTGAAAATGCCAGTGCCGTTCGCAAAACATTTCCCAAGGTTCTCAAACTGGTAAGCACATTCTTTTCTATTGAAGTGTGTTTTATGTTATATAAAGAAGAAAAAAGGTTTAGATACTTAGATGTTAGTTACTTCGATGATACTTAGTTTAGATGCATTCTAAACAACAATTCTGTATTCCATGTTTGTGTTCCCAGGATGGAATAGATTATCCACCACCCATCACGTTTGATTTAGATACTGATCTTGTTTTACCTGGAGTCAAGGTAATAGGTTTTGATTTATTATTCACAGTTGTGTACCATGTTGTACGACTCAATATTTAAAACTATATAAATGTATACTATATTATATATTAAAAAAACACCATATTGATTGACTTTTAATTATTTAAAAAAAATATACTATTGATGGAATGTCTCTTTGTAAAATTCTATTTACATTATATTATAGAAACAAAAAATCAGTTTCCATGTGTCTATGAATAAATACAAATGGCTCCAAAAAATATATGTCTCCATCTTACCATTGTGCAATCCAGTTATAGACACATATATCAATAAAATCTTGAAAAAATGAAAGAGTTAGTTGTTGTATTTTGGCATTATATGTTTAATATATTTTCATAGAAATTTAAATCTGTTTGTAATTGTTTTAGAACAAATTTTTTTTTTGTCTCATTAGGACAGTTATTTTGGTAGTGATGATGTGAAAAGCCTGATTGTCACATTTTTAAAAGAGTACTATACAATCTATGATTCTGACCGTCGCAAAGACCTTATGCCTGCATATCATGAAAACGTAAGTCTTCCTTTGTCATGCTCCCCTTCCAAAAGTCAGTATTTTGATTGTGGCTTGTTATAATTATTTCATTCCTGAGCTGACACAAGCTGACAGTTTATCGATATTCCACAGGCCCAGTTGTCAGTTTGTGCTGTGAGAAATCCACTCATAGACAGGTGAGTTGAACAATTGGATTCTGCAGAAATGGCTTGAATTTATTAACTGGTCTGTGCTTGTGACATGTTATAGTTTAACTTTCTGCTTCTTGTATTACAACAATGTTGTATGTTACCAGTGTTGATGAGAGACTGTGTCCTTGTTGTTTACTAGCATGCTTATGCTGCTACTGTATCTGTATAATGTTGTGTTAATCATGCAAGAGCTATTGTTCTGCCTGAGGTTAAAATTGGCAGTCAACATTTTTTTAAACAGGCAGCCAGCACTAACCAGCTACCTTGATGACAGCCGCAACCTGAAAGTGATTGGCCATTATGATCCTGGTGAGTAGTAAATGGTTTTCTGATGGCTTGTGAATTCAGTATTACCTATTTTACTTATACAACTTAACTTTATTTAGATAACTGGTATTTAATTTTTTAAGCCTAGCAATCTTTTTATATTGAACTTATTAATGTCAATTTTACTGGTTTTTTTTAATTCTAGTTATCTTTATACTATTTGTGTAACCTCTTATTTTACTTATTCATCTTACTTATCATTATCCAGCATTCATATTGGTTGGGAAAGAGGGGTTGTTTTTCAAGTTTCTGAAAGTTTGTAAAAATTTTTAAAGTTGGAAAAATTTATAAATTTTACTGTTACATACAATACACTGCAAGAATTATTAATTTTAAGAAAATAATCAGTGACTTTGTCATTAATGAGTCCTTCACTCGTATAAGGTTGTTGTATTTTATAGAAATTATTCAAGGGCTGTTTTTATGAGTGCTTTAAGTACTAAATCCACAAATAAAATGTTCAGTTTAGACTACCTATATACATAAGGTTTAGATTAGATCAAATTACACTACAGTAGACCATACATTGTTTTGTGAATTTTTGTTTGAAGTTTGAGAAAGGTTAGGTAGAAATAATTTCAGAGTAAGAGCCCCTGTTATCTATTCTACTTCTACATATCCTTATTTACTTCTACTAACTATGGCACAATTGTACATTCTTTTCTTTAAAAGAAAAACTATCCAAGAAAATCAAATCAGGATTTCTATCTGTCATCTCTTGTTTGGAAAATCTGCCAAAAACAACGCATGACTTGAACTCCTTCAAGGTGGATGTCACATTTGCTTCGGTAAGGATGGCTTAGCATTAGTTCTGAGTCTAAGAGTAGAAATACTACCATTGGTGTCTTTTGCTTAATTATAGGCCTACTCATGTTCATTGAATAATAGGCCTACTCATGTTCATTGAATTATAGGCCTACTCATGTTAATTGAATTATAGGCCTACTCATGTTAATTGAATTATAGGCCTACTCATGTTAATTGAATTATAGGCCTACTCATGTTAATTGAATTATAGGCCTACTCATGTTCATTGAATTATAGGCCTACTCATGTTCATTGAATTATAGGCCTACTCATGTTCATTGAATTATAGGCCTACTCGTGTTAATTGAATTATTGGCCTACTCATGTTAATTGAATTATAGGCCTACTCATGTTAATTGAATTATAGGCCTACTCATGTTAATTGAATTATAGGCCTACTCATGTTAATTGAATTATAGGCCTACTCATGTTCATTGAATTATAGGCCTACTCATGTTCATTGAATTATAGGCCTACTCATGTTCATTGAATTATAGGCCTACTCATGTTCATTGAATTATAGGCCTACTCATGTTCATTGAATTATAGGCCTACTCATGTTAATTGAATTAACACTACCAGTATCAAAAGTTGTAAAATATAAATATTCAATGGGGGAGGTACATTGAGAAATTATTAAAAAATTGATTTTTGTGCATTTGTAATGGAGACAAATATCAAATTAAAGAACATTCAATTGTGCACAATTCTATGTTTATAGTTTCTGTAGCAGTTAAATAGTGATTTTTTTATGAATTTTCAAACAATTTAGGGGTATGTTGGTTTTGCTTACAAAATGTAATAGTTTAATTTCTTCTTGTTCGTTTGTGCAAAAACTTGATATTCACTTCTGCATTAAATTTTCTATGATGATTTGTTACATATATATATCTATGGCTGGTACTAGAATAGTACACATAGCTATTCATGAAATATTTTATAAACACCTAAATTTGACAAATTTTACAAAAAATATTGACATAATTTGAAGTGTTGTAAAAACTTTCTAATATATATACATTCTTTTAGTACCAGCCATACATATACCATTTTAGTGCATACTGAAAAAAAAATTGACCTAAGATAACGCAAATTACTTATGATTTAACTGATTTTGTTCTGTTGTCTTTTTTAGCAAACGATGCTTTCATTTGTGTTACAAGGAGTTTTCAAAGAAAGTAAGTTATCTTTTTACTCTGCTCAAATGTTGTATATGTATCTGGCAAGCATACACTCAGTATTGTTTATGTATCTTCATACTTTTGTTTAATTATCTGCAGATGACATTAGAACAGACAAGCCTGTAATTAGAAGTTTCAGTCGATCTTTCATCACAGTGCCATTTGGTTCTGGGTAGGTTTTCAGTTACTGCATTATCTATTTGCTTAGCTTTGGTGGAAAATTTGATTCTTGGGGTGGCAACAACAACAAAGTTCCAAAGGCAGGATATAAACAAATTGATAATAAATCAGGGTTTTTATGTGTTAGGAAAGTTAGTGGAAATTGACTTGATTTGTCAACTTAGGGAAAATTGACTTAATTTGTTAAGTTAGGGAAAATTGACTTGATTTGTCAACTGAGGGAAAATTGGCTTGATTTGTCAAGTTAGGGGAAATTGACTTGCTTTCTCAAGTTAGGGAAAATTGACTTGATTTCTCAAGTTAGGGAAAATTGACTTGATTTGTCAAGTTATGGAAAATTGGCTTGATATGTAAATTTAGGGGAAATTGGCTTGATTTGTAAATTTAGGGAATATCGACTTGATTTGTCAAGTTAGGGGAAATCGACTTGATTTGTCAAGTTAGGGGAAATTGACTTGATTTCTAAAGTTAGGGAAAATTGACTTGATTTGTAAAGTTAGGGAAAATTGACTTGATTTGTCAACTTATGGAAAATTGCTTGATTTCCCAAGTTAGCGAAAATTGACCTGATTTGTAAAGTTAGGGGAAATTGACTTGATTTGTCAAGTTAGGGGAAATTGACTTGATTTCTAAAGTTAAGGAAAATTGACTTGATTTGTAAAGTTAGGGAAAATTGACTTGATTTGTAAAGTTAGGGAAAATTGACTTGATTTGTCAACTTATGGAAAATTGCTTGATTTCCCAAGTTAGCGAAAATTGACCTGATTTGTAAAGGTAGGGGAAATTGACTTAATTTCTCAAGTTAGGGGAAATTGACTTGATTTCTCAAGTTAGGGAAAATTGACTTGATTTGTAAAGTTAGGGAAAATTGACTTGATTTATAAAGTTAGGGAAAATTGACTTGATTTGTCAACTTATGGAAAATTGGCTTGATTTCCCAAGTTATGTAAAATTGACTTGATTTGTCAAGTTAGGGAAAATTGACCTGATTTTTAAAGTTAGGGGAAATTGACTTGATTTGTCAAGTTAGGGGAAATTGACTTGATTTCTCAAGGTAGGGGAAATTTACTTGATTTCTCAACTTAGGGAAAATTGGCTTGCCTTTTGCAAGCTATGGTAAAATTACTAAACTGAGGGAAAATCGACTTGATTTGTCAAGTTAGGGGAAATTGACTTGATTTCTAAAGTTAGGGAAAACTGTTGAGTTGAAGGTTCAGGAAAGTTTGTTAATTTTGCAAAAATTGGTACACCAAAAAACATTTTTTTAAATCTTTGTAATTTAGTTAATTCAAGAAGTCTAACTCCCATCATGTATCTTTTTCTTAAATTATTCTACAGATACTTTAAAAACATCCACAAATTAATTTTGTTTTATCTGGACTTGCCTACATACATTACCAGATATTAAGATTTCTTATAGTAAAAATTAGTTTGTCAATTTCATGTTAACTTTGGGAAAAGATATGGAATTAAAAAATGATTTTTAGATTAAGAACCCTGTTGTTTTGTTATGGTATAAAAAAACTTGTATATCAGACAAGAAGGCATCTGTACTTCATCTCTATAATTTACATGATAAAGTGTGTATCAGCTATATATTACAACTGGCAGGCGACAAACTATTTTTTTATCCACAGTATGGTGATTACCAATGATCTATTTACTATTTCCAATGCAAGCATTGCCCAAAGCAAGGTGGGTACTCAATAACTGCATTCTATTGTTAACATGTTTTTTTAACACTATGTTATCTGAACAGATAGCAATGCTATATTTACAATTTTTTAGTTCTCATTCTCTCTTTCAATGAACAAAAGCTGTAATATTAACACTAAGTACACAATAATGTATGAGTTGCAGCAGTGGCTACTTATTGGTTGTTGTTGTTTATGCCATTTCGTCTTGTATAAACATCTTGGTAAATTATTATTTAGATATTCTCCTATGATTACTGACATTTTATGGGTACCTGACATGGGTTGGGAAAGAAATATGGTTATGTTTTTTGCTGGCCACACTATTCCATTGTGAACTCTGCATCACTAGTCCTGTTGACCAAAATAGTCTGAAAGAAACTAACTATACTTGAGCTAGTATTAAAAGAGTTGTTTAATTGTGTATCAATTAATGTGTTTCAGTACAATGTACTCTATTTACAGATTCCACTTAAGTTTATTTTACAAGAATGGGACACGGTGGCCGAGGCAGCGTGTTCGACTGGTATACTGAGCTGCTGGGTTCAAATTCTGGTGAAGGCTAGGACTTTTTCCCTGGACTCAAGGGTGTCCCTGAGTCTACCCAGCTCTGAAGGGTACCTGACATTAGTTGGGGTGAAGTAAAGGAGGCTGGGCATTGTACTGGCAACACATCTCCTAGTATGCCGTGACCACTGAAACTGGTGAACGCTGTTTCGCCAGCAGTATGATCAATTGGGTCTGACGGGTACTTTACTTATATAAAAAGAATTGTTTAATTAATTGTGTTTTAAAATTAAAGAATATATTGCAGTACTATGTACTTTATTTATAGAATGCATTTAAAGTAACTGCACCCACTCCATCATCAAGTCCTGTGTCCAGTACACAGTCTCTATCTAGCATTGCTTTACAACCCTCTGGCCTAACAGCACATTCTCCTGAACAACTACAAATGATTGAAAAGTTTATGGCAGACTCCAAAATGAATGCTAAATATTCATTGCAGTAAGTTTTTTTTTTAAGTAGTTTTTTGTTTGCTTTATCATATTTTGTTTTTTGGCAATATTAGTTTCCATTTGTTATAGTTTTGGATTAACCCACGAGCTGTGGCCCGCCTAAAAAATCGGCCGATCAAAATTACGATGAAATAGCAACTTCCGATCCAATATTTTAGAAAAACTATAACTAGTTCCTGATCCTAACCCATAAATAAACTGCCCTTTTTTTTTTTGCTCTACTGTGCGATTTGTAAGTTTTTTTTTACAATAATGGTTGTTGAACTAATTTGAGGTAGCCATTTTAGTTAAATGGAAGTAGCTATAGCTGGACTATATGGCTTACGTAATTAATCAGTTATGAACATTTAAGTGATGATATAATTCATTCACAAGATGATTTTTCAACTACATTTGAAAATAATATTAGCATTAGTTTAGGTTCATCTTCTAGTGAGTCGGAAAGCTGAAATCTGATTATTTAGGCGCGCTTAGGCCTAGACCTATTTAGGCGTCTGCTGAAAATCTGTAGCCAATAGTACTTATTATTATTGATTGTAGACAATTGTGGCAATGAAAAAAACAAAAAATGGATGTTATTCTTTCTTCTAATACTATTTTTCATCAAATTAAAACATTTTAGACAAGCTTTTGACATTTTTTGTGTTCATTACAACTACTAACATGTTATGTCCATGACATGACGTCATACTTTGTTGTTTTGACATAATTAGAGATATCGGTAGAAATTTTTTTTTTCAAAGGCTGTTATTAACAGAAACCTATGTAAATAGTGCATTTTCTATAAAATAATGAAAATATTATATTTAATTAGAATTAAAAATTTTTTTTAAAATTCAAAATTGTTTGTTAGATTTCTCATTCATTCTACTTTAAAAAAATGTATACTTTATGGGTTCTAGCAATAGTATTAGCATGTCAATAATTTCAATTTCTAAGGTACCCAAAAAGCTTTTTAAAAAACCCACATTACATCAAGTTTCTATACCACAGTTTGTGGGTTAAATAAAACCCCACACTACAACAAGTTTCTATACCACAGTTTGTGGGTTAAATAAAACCCCACACTACATCAAGTTTCTATATCACCGTTTGTGGGTTAAATAAAACTCCACAATACAGCAAGTTTCTATACCACAGTTTGTGGGTTAAATAAAACCCCACACTACATCAAGTTTCTATACCACAGTTTGTGGGTTAAATAAAACCCCACACTACATCAAGTTTCTATACCACAGTTTGTGGGTTAAATAAAACCCCACACTACATCAAGTTTCTATACCACAGTTTGTGGGTTAAATAAAACCCCACACTACATCAAGTTTCTATACCACAGTTTGTGGGTTAAACAAGCTGTGCTTTTCTAGCTCTAGTTACTGTTATTATCATATTGAATGAAAAAAACTGAATCCATTTTTACAAATATTTTGTGCTTGCAAAAACATCTTTATTGTTTTATAATTTTTTAAACACTTTGTCTCCTTTTTACTTTTTAGATGTTTGGAGGCTAATGGCTGGGACTACTTGAAATCTGGTCAAATATTTACAGAACTAAAGGTAATTATTTATTACGATTCATTATACTGGTTGAGTGCCTGAGTAATTTTATTTCAATATATTTAGTTCAGTATTTAACTATTGAGCAATGGGCAAGCTTATCATCTATTCTGTTAATTCCTTTCTCTTGCTTACAGAGTCAAGACAAGATTCCCCCAGAAGCATTTCTTTAAACCATTGAGCCATATAGTAATACCAGCCTTCACCAGTGTAGTCATTGCAATACAGGAAAGGAATAAACAGTATTGAAGCTAAATATTTGTAAAGACAAAGAGGATTATCAAGTACAAAGTAATTGTATTTATGAAGACATTGTATTTGTCACATTTTTGGTTATATTAAATATGTTAAATATTATAAGCATAGACTTTCCCAAGCCTTCTATAACACTTGATGTCTATAGGAATAATCATACAAAAATTCAAATATTCTTCTTAAATATGTATCTATAAAATTCAATTTTGTTTTAACTTGTAAAAAAAAATGAATTCCTATTTATTCAGTAAAAATTATATATGTGTTTAACAGCATGTCCTGAAAAAGAATACAGGACAGTTTTTTTTATTAACAGTTATTTTGTGCCTACAAACATTTATGGGCTAGACATTTGCACTGTCTTCATGACTAAACTAATATAATGTCACTGAATGTCCACAATAATTGATTAAATTTTTAGTTGTACTTGTATTCATTTTTTGATTGAAAGAATATCAAAATGTTTTTTTAATTAGGCCTATGGTCATTGGTTCATATTGAAATATCTATAATGTGTGTAAATATGAAAATATTTTTTATGTGAAAAGAAAAAGGAACATCCATTCTACTATTTAATTATAACCTGTTTAAATCAAAAGTTGTTGTCTAAACCTTGTTTCAATCAATATGGTATAGAATGTTATTGTGCAATGTTGTGTTATAGAGACAATTACTGGTAAGAAGAACTCTTACTCAAATTATTTAGCATATTGTTGAATAGATATAAAGGTCCACCCAACAAAGTCTTGCAACTGAGCTTTCCATTGAATGCGGAATGCTTTGACTCTTTACTGGAGTTCCATCATTGTGCACTATACTTCTTTGCTGATCTGTACAACATCAAGTAGAATCAACCACACATCTTATCTTCAAGGACTCATTTTTTTTTCTTTTTAAAGCCCCACTTGATTCTGCAAAAAAAATTAAAACTATTTCATTATGTCTTAGTCTAAGCAAGAATATTTTTTTTTCTATCCAAGTTGTCTGGGGATAACAAAAAATAATGTAAATTTCAAAATTTTTGTATTCATTTTGTGTGTATGGTTGTGTGGACTGTTTGAGAGAAGAATATATGAATGTTGGTAAAATATTCCTTTTGAAAAATTGTACATAAAGCAGTTCAAGAAATATAGATTCTGAACTTTTCTTTTTTTTATAATGACATTTAAGCTTAAATACAAATGTAACAAATCCCTTTAAATGAAGTGTAGGAATTTAATTAATATTAATATTTTCATCATAAGAAGTAGTGTTTGTTGATTAAATACATAAATTGGCATACAATTAACATCTAAGTATGGCTGTTGTATTTTATAAAAAGAAGTGAATTTTTAAGGCAGAACATTTTGCTATGTCTTTTTGACTGAAATTGGTTTAGTTGGAAGCATTTTGTGATGGTCTCATTATTAAAATATTTCATGATGTAAATAAAAAATATTATTGCCATTTCACTGTGTGTCATTCTTATTTAAATCTACTTTAATATTTCCAGTTTTTCTTCTGCTGATTACCGTATATTTATATTTACTATAAAAAAAAACAGGCCATTATTGTACACACCCCGTACACATAAAAAAAGACTTGCAAGGTTTTAATATAGTCTTTAATACTCGTTGACTATGGTAAACTGTAAAACTCTATTGATAGATGAAGAAATGGTGAAGCTCTTTCTATTTAAATTAAATCTGATATGGCACTCTGACTCATGACATTGGCATGGTTTCGGTTTTACACAGGCCTTTTTTTTTTTTACTTACAAACATTAATATTAATAAACGTCTGGTGGTTATCAGACCAGAACGACTTTGTTATACAGTACATCGTAACATCAGACGTTAGGAGTAGATAGTGTAGACTCAACAAAATACTGGATGAACTGGGTCTCCTGTATAACCATTGTCAGTGCCAAGATTGTTGAATGTTTCAGCTACTGTGAATTAAGGTAAGCAGACTTAACCTCAGTTTTATTACATTTTATACAGTTATAGTTATATGGGTAAAAAATATTTTGTTCGAGCCAAAAAGAAATGTTACCAATGATTATTTAGTTAATTAGCAAAATAAATATATTATTTAGTTACATAGCAATAAGCCTATTAACTTAGAAACTATGCAAGGGTGGTCAGAAAAACTCGTACCAGCGAAGTACTCTTGTGAACCCTGATACCCCTGGGGCCTTGGATAGTTTAAAGGGTAGTAAAAGTTGTAAAAAATGATAGTATTGTAGGTACCCTTTCACCTCGGCAGATAACGGTAACTCCCACCCTTAAAGCACACTAGGCTACTAAATAGGACTATTGACCAGATATTTGCCTAATATTGTGCAAATTAGTTGTCCTAGAAGATACTTTAGTCGAGAACAAAAACATACGTCCATTATTTCTCTGCTTTTGCCATCCCTCTAACGGTGCCGCCAGATGCGGCATACTCTTTGTATCAAAGCACGGCACATACCTGAATAGGACTACCAAGACCCCAAAAAATACCCGTTTATAATAGATCCCTGGGGTTTTCTATGTTGTTTTTTTTTTATTACTGACACACAAGGCATGCTATAGTCTACACATTAGGGCCTATAGGTCTATATTTTTTCATGATGTTTGTAATTGTAACGACAAAAAGTAATGTATTAAATGATTTTGACATGTTTCAGCTTATTATATCTATACAAAGATGTAGATAATAGGGGTTAAATATACCTAGATGCTTTGATTTACACAATGACCTTTTAGTCAAGTGGTTATCTAGATGGGCTCTTAACCACTACCACCAAGCAAACACACTAAATTGTAGACTATTCAATTTCAGGATTCAATGGGCGTTTCCAACCTAAAGGACGAGTTTGGAGATAAGGGGGAAAGGAGAGAGAGGGGTGGGGGGAAACTATTGAATCATACCTTAATTATTGCATGGATTTTTTCCTTATCCTTACCTTCTTCCAAACTGGAAAAAAATAATAACTTGCAGATCCACTTTAAAACATTTTAACTTTAAAATAAAAACACAAATAACAAGAATATTGTTAAATATTTGCTATGCTCTATGGACAACTTTTGCACAGTCAATTGTAGGTTAACCTACTGAATTCATATGGGTGTCTGCTTTATGGACAACTTTTGCACAGTCAATTGTAGGTTAACCTAATGAATTCATATGGGTGTCTGCTTTATGGACAACTTTTGCACAGTCAATTGTAGGTTAACCTAATGAATTCATATGGGTGTCTGCTTTATGGACAACTTTTGCACAGTCAATTGTAGGTTAACCTACTGAATTCATATGGGTGTCTGCTTTATGGACAACTTTTGCACAGTCAATTGTAGGTTAACCTACTGAATTCATATGAGTGTCTGCTTTATGGACAACTTTTGTACGGGTTTCATGTAGGCTAGGCCGACGAAATTCAAATGGCTGATATAAATAATTTTTTCAGTATCTGAAAGTCTAGGCCTATCTTATACATTTTGCGCTGCATCAGTTGAGGACACAATTCATCACAAATTTAGCAAAAGTTAAGCCTACAGCTTTTAGCTCCTTTTTTTAAATCACATTTTTAATTACATTAGTGTTGTTGCAAGATTTAGAGTTAGAGTCTACAATTCTTGCCATCATTAATGTGAGAGGTAAGCCGGTAAGCCTGTTTATTATTCACCATTATTAATCGGTGTCTCGATTGTAGTGCTACCTGCGAAGAATGCATAATATCCACACTGTTCCTGTAGGCCTACTTGTCTTATTATTGCTCATGCATGAAAAGCCAGTTTTTGTAGCGGTAAGATAAAGGTAGGCTATTGGAATAAGCTTATAAGTTCAGCAATTTCGGGATATTATTCTGCTATGCCATGAATAAAAAAATCTACAAGTGATGTTGTACTATGAAATCATATCTTCAATCCTTTGCCAGCGGCTATATAGGCCTATAGACACCATAGTCCCTACAATGAACTGCACATGATCACCTATAGGAGCAGTTTTGGAAGGTTTAGGCCAAACCTAGACTTGAGGTGTCAAAATTGCAAGGAAGTAGAAGAGACAGATAGAGCATGTGCTTAAATTTCCGTCTGCTCTGCCTTGCAGAAGCAAAGAGTGGATGGGAGCGGTCAACTTTTTTTTACCGAACCTGTATGGGGACTTAGCTAAAATGCGTAGCACACGTGGCCTAAGAGAGTCTGCTAATCTCGGTGGAGTCGTGGGGCCTAACCAAAAGCGATAAAAAATTGTAGGCCTGCTAGATCTAAATTCTAAATATTAAAAAAAAAATGCCAATGTCTTGTGACTATTATATTCTTCTATAGATTTTAACTCTAATCCATGGCTAAAAAGTCGTTTTTCTGTAACTATTATATTCTTCTATAGATTTTAATTCTAATCCATGGCTAAAAAGTCGTTTTTAAACAAGTGAACAGAGTTGGGTGCGAGGCTTGTTATAGCGGCTGGTTAGCAAAGTCGACAGCGAGCTCGACTCCCAAGCACCGCATCAGGGGTTCGATCCTCGGTGCAGTCAGCTATAATACTATAAATCATAGGTTCTCAACCTTTTTCGGCTCACCGCCCCCTTTTCCAATATGTTTTCCGCTCACCGCCCTCCCCCTTCCGCACATCTGGCCTATAGTTTCCGCTTTTTTTTTAGGCGGACTAGACTTTTTGTGTGATTAATTATCTTTAAAATAAACTGAAAAGGAAACATATTCAATTGTAAGAATTAATAGATAAAAAAATTGCCTTAACAAATGGTTTAAATAAATGAATATTAATGCGAATCCTTTGCCTGGTGTGTTGCTAGCTATTTGTCTATTTTTGTTTCAATTTTGGTTGCAAAAGCCCTAGGTCTAATCATCAGTAATATTTGTTATATTACAAAACAGAACTTGTTCGGCAGCAATATTGAATCAAATGTGGAAACATTTTTTTAGTTAAAGGGAGATAATTAGCACGTTTTATTTGAGCTAATATTTTTGTTTTCTTTCTTGTATGAAAAATAAATGGCTTACAATTTATAACTTTGAAATGATCAAACTGTAAAAAGTATTTGAAAATTATATAAATATTATATGACTAAAGAATTTATATGTATATTTTCAAGCATTACAATAACTACCCAGTATGTATGATACTTAGTTATACCGCTTAACAATATGCCGGCTGCTGTATGGATTTGCTAAAACACATCTCGGTTAATTAGAGATCCCAAAATTTCATTTATATTAGCAGATCTTAGTGCGACAGTGATCGATCAGCAAGGTTAACAGTCCGGTGAACCAACCACAGGACCAGCTGGTCGCATACTATATTTGCCAAATACTGACCCCTACTTCATCGAAAAGTCACTGCGATTCCTATTTCTTATTAAATATAATAATGTGTGGGCATACTGTTGGGGGATATCAGATATTTAGCAGCACTTGCGTTTACATCACATTTCATACACCAAAAACTAATCGATTCAAATAGCTGAGGTGTTCAAATTATATCAGGTACGTTTGTATCGCCCACTTGCCCTTCATCGCCCCCCAATCGCCCCCGGGAATGTCAGCGCCCCCCTAAAGCTTCTCACCGCCCCCCAGGGGGCGATATCGCCCCCGTTGAGAACCTATGCTATAAATCCACCGCCGACTTGGAGAGGAGATGGGCGCCGCCAAGTCTACCAAGCCCAAGAGAGGACTAATGGACACCCAGGGTCCATTCTGGGTGTCCATTAGCTCCCCCCAACAACCGCCAAGGTTAAGGGACTTAACAAAAAATGTGTACGTACGCAAAGGCCTATATATCTAAATGAATGTTGAATTTGGGTGTAGGCTAGGCCTAAACTCTATAGACTATATGCTTTTTTTTTTTTTTTGCGAACGTAATAGAAGGATAGCGGCACCGTAAAACTAAAAACATTATTAGAGCCAATGTAATTGTTTTGTCACTTTATAAGATAATCCTCAATTTTAATTGATAATTCAAAACAGACTTTATTTTTAGGGCATTGAAAAGTTAAAATAGAAAATGATTTAGACAACCCAACAGCATCGCCAACTTTTTTTTTAAACTGGGTACTAATTTTGTTTTGTATTTTTCAATGTTTAATTATTTTAGCTCATTGAAAAGTTAAGTACTTAAGCCTGCTTTATGGCGTTGATTATCTATGTCTAGGCCAGGCATTTCGTCATTTCAATAAGATGATATCGTCATCATTGTATTGTCATAGTAGTCATAGACAGTCATAGTCATAGAATAAGATCATAATCATTAGGATGATTAGGCCTAGTCATTAGTTTTTAACCTATTAAAAACTATTATTATAATCATATATATGATATAAGTAGGCCTATAATATAAGGCCTATAAAAGTAAGATTATTTGCCGATGATTGCATAATTTATAGAATAATAAAGACAGGAAAAGATAGTGAACTTTTACAAAAAGACCTAGACTAGATGAACTACAAAAATGGGAATCAAACTGGAGTATGTCTTTTCACCCAGAAAAATGCCAACTAATAAGGGTATCCAAGAAAAAGAAACAAATAATAGCAAACTACTTCATTCATGGTAAAGAACTAACACTAACTCAAACTAGCAATGCTAAGTATCTAGGAGTAATAATAAATGATAAGTTATCTTGGAACCCTCACATTGATGAAGTAATTAAAAAATCAAACAAAACATTAGGATTCATAAAAAGGAACTTTTACAAATGTAATAAGAATATAAAACTAAAATGCTATCTCACATTAGTTAGGCCTATACTAGAATATGCAGGATCTGTATGGGACCCATCAACTAAAGAAAACATAAAAAAAATAGAACAAATTCAAAAAAGAGCTGCAAGGTTTATAACTAGTGAATATTCCCAATTGACAAGAGTAACACCATTAGTCAAATCACTAAACCTAGAAACACTAGAGGACAGAAGGGCAAAGAGTAAAGTAGTAATAATACATATAAGGCATTCAACTCTAATTTAGAAATACAACCCAATAACAATCTGTTGCAAAGCTCAGATAAACATAAAGACAAAAACACCTTCCTTGTCCCTTATGCGAGAACAAATGCATATAAGTACTCTTTCTTCACGAGTGGCATTCGGGCATGGAATGGGTTGCCTGAACAAACCAGGAAAACCAATAACCTAACATCATTTAAAACATTAATAAAAATGCAAGACTAGACTCGGACCACGGATGAGCGTAGGACGCAATAATCTTCTTTATAGAAGGAGCGTCTGTAATGTATAAGATAAGATAAGATAAGTTATAGGCAAACCATAGATATCACAATTCATCACAATCCCATGCCATTGGCATCATGTGACACATGATCATGATGATAAATGATGATAATTTCATAAATCACAACCATAACCTAGAAACGTAGAATTAACTATTTATATAATCTAGGTAGGCCTAAATAAATAAATTTTAAATAGTAGTAATCTAGTAAATAGTATGATTTAGGCCTACTATATTTGTATGATTAGCCTAGGCCCCCTAGGCCTACTAGGCCTATATAAATTTCTCAATATGTGTTTAGTGTATGATTTTGACAGATCTTGTCACTCTCGGCACTCCACTCATCTTTCTTCATTAGGTCATTAGGCCTAATAATTTTAAATTGGGCCTAGGTCTACTTTATTGGCAGTGTCTATGCGGCGGGACAAATAGGCTGGGAGATATTGTTCCAGCCGGCATATCACGTGACTGCCTGACAACAGATATTTTTCCAGCAGACCTAAATCTATTATGTAGACCTACAAGCTAAATTCCTCGGCGTTGCCAACTGAAAACATTTTAGGAAAATTTAAGTCCTGAAATTCTTCACAATCTTTAAAAAAAAAAAATTAATGGAAATAAGAAAACATGTTGAAAAAGAAACAAAAAAAGGTAGCGGCCTATCGGTGAGGAATTGAACCCAGTGCTCCTGGCTGGCAGTTGGATATGCTAACCACTGAGCCAAGAACATACAATATCTCACTAAAATAACAGTGTTAAATCAGCAGTCATACTATATATATTGCTAATTCAACCCAATTATTACCTCAGTTATATAGCCTACCGGTACATTTTTAATCTTTCTATCAATAAACTATCAATAATTTTTTGTTTCCAGATATCCACCTTTCATTGCTGTAATGTGGGTTTTTGGTTATGGATCACTGATATGGAAGGTGGATTTTCCATATGAGAAAAAAGTAACAGGATATGTTCGTGGTTACTGTAGACGTTTCTGGCAAGGCAGTGAAGACCATCGTGGTGTGCCAGGAAAGGTAGGATTAGTAAAATTATTCTTATAACTAAATGATTTGAACAAACACATACAAATCTTTCTTCACTATTTGGTTACAAAAAGGCTTATCAAATTTCATAAATGTTCTAATTTTTGTAACACATTTAAGAGCCTAATTACCGTACATTTGTTCACTTGTTATTAAAAGTGAATTCTTTATATGCTTTTGCAGCCTGGACGAGTGGCTACATTAGTGCCATCAGGAAATGAAGCTGTAAGTTTGACATATGCAGATAAAAAATAATTCATAATGACACCTTTTGATAAATTTAAATAACAACTTATCATTTACTTCCAAAGCATATTTAAAAAAAAACAACCTAAGCCTATAAATAAGGTGTATCACTGTGCTAAATAGCTAATGGTGAATGGTTGAATAAATAAGCTGATGGTGAATGGTTGAATAAATGAGCTGATGGTGAATGGTTGAATGAATAAGCTGATGGTGAATGGTTGAATGAATGAGCTGATGGTGAATGGTTGAATAAATGAGCTGATGGTGAATGGTTGAATAAATAAGGCTGATGGTGAATGGTTGAATAAATGAGCTGATGGTGAATGGTTGAATAAATAAGGCTGATGGTGAATGGTTGAATAAATGAGCTGATGGTGAATGGTTGAATAAATGAGCTGATGGTGAATGGTTGAATAAATAAGGCTGATGGTGAATGGTTAAATAAATAAGGCTGATGGTGAATGGTTGAATATATAAGGCTGATGGTGAATGGTTGAATAAATGAGCTGATGGTGAATGGTTGAATAAATAAGGCTGATGGGTGAATGGTTGAATAAATGAGCTGATGGTGAATGGTTGAATAAATGAGCTGATGGTGAATGGTTGAATAAATAAGGCTTATGGTGAATGGTTGAATAAATAAGGCTGATGGTGAATGGTTGAATAAATAAGGCTGATGGTGAATGGTTGAATAAATGAGCTGATGGTGGATGGTTGAATAAATAAGCTGATGGTGAATGGTTGAATGAATGAGCTGATGGTGAATGGTTGAATGAATGAGCTGATGGTGAATGGTTGAATGAATGAGCTGATGGTGAATGGTTGAATAAATGAGCTGATGGTGAATGGTTGAATAAATGAGCTGATGGTGAATGGTTGAATGAATAAGCTGATGGTGAATGGTTGAATGAATGAGCTGATGGTGAATGGTTGAATAAATGAGCTGATGGTGGATGGTTGAATGAATAAGCTGATGGTGAATGGTTGAATGAATGAGCTGATGGTGAATGGTTGAATGAATGAGCTGATGGTGAATGGTTGAATAAATGAGCTGATGGTGAATGGTTGAATGAATAAGCTGATGGTGAATGGTTGAATGAATGAGCTGATGGTGAATGGTTGAATAAATGAGCTGATGGTGAATGGTTGAATGAATGAGCCGATAGCTTATGGTAGAGAGTTGAATGAATGAGCTGATAGCTGATGGTTGAATGAATGAGCTGATAGCTTATGGTAGAGAGTTGAATGAATGAGCTGATAGCTGATGATTGAATAAATGAGCTGATGGTGAATGGTTGAATGAATAAGCTGATGGTGAATGGTTGAATGAATAAGCTGATGGTGAATGGTTGAATGAATGAGCTGATGGTGAATGGTTGAATAAATGAGCTGATGGTGAATGGTTAAATGAATGAGCCGATAGCTTATGGTAGAGAGTTGAATGAATGAGCTGATAGCTGATGGTTGAATGAATGAGCTGATAGCTTATGGTAAAGAGTTGAATGAATGAGCTGATAGCTGATGGTTGAATAAATGAGCTGATGGTGAATGGTTGAATGAATGAGCTGATAGCTTATGGTAGAGAGTTGAATGAATGAGCTGATAGCTGATGGTTGAATAAATGAGCTGATAGCTGATGGTTGAATGAATGAGCTGATAGCTTATGGTAGAGAGTTGAATGAATGAGCTGATAGCTGATGGTTGAATAAATGAGCTGATGGTGAATGGTTGAATGAATGAGCTGATAGCTTATGGTAGAGAGTTGAATGAATGAGCTGATAGCTGATGGTTGAATAAATGAGCTGATGGTGAATGGTTGAATGAATGAGCTGATAGCTTATGGTAGAGAGTTGAATGAATGAGCTGATAGCTGATGGTTGAATAAATGAGCTGATGGTGAATGGTTGAATGAATGAGCTGATAGCTTATGGTAGAGAGTTGAATGAATGAGCTGATAGCTGATGGTTGAATGAATGAGCTGATAGCTTATGGTAGAGAGTTGAATGAATGAGCTGATAGCTTTTATGGTAGAGGGTTGAATGAATGAGGTGATAGCTTATGGTAGATGGTTGAATGAATAAGCTGATTGTGGATGGTTGAATGAATAAGCTGATGGTGGATGGTTGAATGAATAAGGCTGATGGTGGATGGTTGAATGAATAAGCTGATGGTGGATGGTTGAATGAATAAGGCTGATGGTGGATGGTTGAATGAATAAGCTGATGGTGGATGGTTGAATGAATAAGCTGATGGTGGATGGTTGAATGAATAAGCTGATGGTGGATGGTTGAATGAATAAGCTGATGGTGGATGGTTGAATGAATAAGCTGATGGTGGATGGTTGAATGAATAAGCTGATGGTGGATGGTTGAATGAATAAGCTGATGGTGGATGGTTGAATGAATAAGCTGATGGTGAATGGTTGAATGAATAAGCTGATGGTGGATGGTTGAATGAATAAGCTGATGGTGGATGGTTGAATGAATAAGCTGATGGTGGATGGTTGAATGAATAAGCTGATGGTGGATGGTTGAATGAATAAGCTGATGGTGGATGGTTGAATAAATGAGCTGATGGTGGATGGTTGAATGAATAAGCTGATGGTGAATGGTTGAATGAATAAGCTGATGGTGGATGGTTGAATGAATAAGCTGATGGTAGATGGTTGAAAAAGGCTGATGGTGGATGGTTGAATGAATAAGCTGATGGTGGATGGTTGAATGAATAAGCTGATGGTGGATGGTTGAATGAATAAGTTGATGGTGAATGGTTGAATGAATGAGCCGATAGATTATGGTAGAGAGTTGAATGAATGAGCTGATAGCTGATGGTTGAATGAATGAGCTGATAGCTTATGGTAGAGAGTTGAATGAATGAGCTGATAGCTGATGATTGAATAAATGAGCTGATGGTGAATGGTTGAATGAATGAGCTGATGGTGAATGGTTGAATGAATGAGCTGATGGTGAATGGTTGAATAAATGAGCTGATGGTGAATGGTTGAATGAATGAGCTGATGGTGAATGGTTGAATAAATGAGCTGATGGTGAATGGTTAAATGAATGAGCCGATAGCTTATGGTAGAGAGTTGAATGAATGAGCTGATAGCTGATGGTTGAATAAATGAGCTGATAGCTGATGGTTGAATGAATGAGCTGATAGCTTATGGTAGAGAGTTGAATGAATGAGCTGATGGTGGATGGTTGAATAAATGAGCTGATGGTGGATGGTTGAATGAATAAGCTGATGGTGAATGGTTGAATGAATAAGCTGATGGTGGATGGTTGAATGAATAAGCTGATGGTAGATGGTTGAAAAAGGCTGATGGTGGATGGTTGAATGAATAAGCTGATGGTGGATGGTTGAATGAATAAGCTGATGGTGGATGGTTGAATGAATAAGCTGATGGTGAATGGTTGAATAAATGAGCCGATAGATTATGGTAGAGAGTTGAATGAATGAGCTGATAGCTGATGGTTGAATGAATGAGCTGATAGCTTATGGTAGAGAGTTGAATGAATGAGCTGATAGCTGATGATTGAATAAATGAGCTGATGGTGAATGGTTGAATGAATGAGCTGATGGTGAATGGTTGAATGAATAAGCTGATGGTGAATGGTTGAATGAATGAGCTGATGGTGAATGGTTGAATAAATGAGCTGATGGTGAATGGTTAAATGAATGAGCCGATAGCTTATGGTAGAGAGTTGAATGAATGAGCTGATAGCTGATGGTTGAATGAATGAGCTGATAGCTTATGGTAGAGAGTTGAATGAATGAGCTGATAGCTGATGGTTGAATAAATGAGCTGATGGTGAATGGTTGAATGAATGAGCTGATAGCTTATGGTAGAGAGTTGAATTAATGAGCTGATAGCTGATGGTTGAATAAATGAGCTGATGGTGAATGGTTGAATGAATGAGCTGATAGCTTATGGTAGAGAGTTGAATGAATGAGCTGATAGCTGATGGTTGAATAAATGAGCTGATAATGAATGGTTGAATGAATGAGCTGATAGCTTATGGTAGAGAGTTGAATGAATGAGCTGATAGCTGATGGTTGAATAAATGAGCTGATGGTGAATGGTTGAATGAATGAGCTGATAGCTTATGGTAGAGAGTTGAATGAATGAGCTGATAGCTGATGGTTGAATGAATGAGCTGATAGCTTATGGTAGAGAGTTGAATGAATGAGCTGATAGCTTTTATGGTAGAGGATTGAATGAATGAGGTGATAGCTTATGGTAGATGGTTGAATGAATAAGCTGATGGTAGATGGTTGAATAAGGCTGATGGTGGATGGTTGAATGAATAAGCTGATGGTGGATGGTTGAATGAATAAGCTGATGGTGGATGGTTGAATGAATAAGGCTGATGGTGGATGGTTGAATGAATAAGCCGATGGTGGATGGTTGAATGAATAAGCTGATGGTGGATGGTTGAATGAATAAGCTGATGGTGGATGGTTGAATGAATAAGGCTGATGGTGGATGGTTGAATGAATAAGCTGATGGTGGATGGTTGAATGAATAAGGCTGATGGTGGATGGTTGAATGAATAAGCCGATGGTGGATGGTTGAATGAATAAGCTGATGGTGGATGGTTGAATGAATAAGCTGATGGTGGATGGTTGAATGAATAAGCTGATGGTAGATGGTTGAATGAATAAGGCTGATGGTGGATGGTTGAATGAATAAGGCTGATGGTGGATGGTTGAATGAATAAGCTGATGGTGGATGTTTGAATGAATAAGGCTGATGGTGGATGGTTGAATGAATAAGCTGATGGTGGATGGTTGAATGAATAAGGCTGATGGTGGATGGTTGAATGAATAAGCTGATGGTGGATGGTTGAATGAATAAGCTGATGGTAGATGGTTGAATGAATAAGCTGATGGTGGATGTTTGAATGAATAAGGCTGATGGTGGATGGTTGAATGAATAAGCTGATGGTGGATGGTTGAATGAATAAGGCTGATGGTGGATGTTTGAATGAATAAGGCTGATGGTGGATGGTTGAATGAATAAGCTGATGGTGGATGGTTGAATGAATAAGGCTGATGGTGGATGGTTGAATGAATAAGCTGATGGTGGATGGTTGAATGAATAAGCTGATGGTAGATGGTTGAATAAGGCTGATGGTGGATGGTTGAATGAATAAGCTGATGGTGGATGGTTGAATGAATAAGCTGATGGTGGATGGTTGAATGAATAAGCTGATGGTGGATGGTTGAATGAATAAGCTGATGGTAGATGGTTGAATGAATAAGCTGATGGTGGATGGTTGAATGAATGTCAGAAATACTAGCATTGGGCATGAAATAATCCTTTAGCATTGAATAACTTCATGTTGATTAGATTTAATAAAAACTCAAGAATGCACTGTATTTAGTCCTTTTGATTTTATTTTCTTCATGTACTATTTTGCCAAGAAATGTTGTTGGGGAAAGGGTTGAAGATTTGTTTTTTAAAAGGAATGTTTATTCTACATAAGGAGGGCAGGGGGTTACCTATTCTGGAGGGTGTCCCTGAGTGTACCCACCAGAGATGACATTAGTTAGGGCATTGTAAAGGTAGCTGGGCATTGTGATAGCCACACAATACCCTATTATTTTATACAATGACCACAGAAACTGATGAATGCTACCCTATGGATCAATTTGGTCAGACTCAATTACTTTTACTACTACTACTTACTGGACATTTATGGTGTGAATTAGTCAAGCACAGGGTCAAATAGTTATTCCTGGTGTCTTGGTATTTAATTTCTCATCAATCCTCTGTTGTTTTTTACCTAGCTCCCTTAGGGACTCTCACCGTTTGATATTTAGTCAGCTAGGCAATGTTCTATTACACAATTCCCTTGTATGTTGTAGTAACTGATATTAAGTCAGCTAGGCAATGTTCTATTACACAATTCCCTTGTATGTTGTAGTAACTGATATTAAGTCAGCTAGGCAATGTTCTATTACACAATTCCCATGTATGTTGTAGTAACTGATATAGACAAAATCTACTCAACAAAATGTTACAGATAATATAATCTATATTATAGTTAAAGTAAAACTAAACCAAGGATGAATTTAGTTACATAATAAATACTTTTTATTTTAACATTTGGGAAAATTTAAAGAAATATTAAGTCTAATTGTATTGTAATCTTGTCAATTGGAAATAGTCACAATTTTCTTGTATTCTTGACAGGATACTGTTTGGGGAGTTGCTTATAAAATTCCAGCAGATCAAATTTTTGAAGTCAAACAACATCTTGATCATAGAGAAAAAGGAGGCTACATCCAAACAGAAGTAACATTTTATCCACAAGAAGAATATGAACCACCTTTCCAGTTAACTCTGTACATAGGCACAGAAGATAACCCTTTTTATCTGGGCCCAGCTCCTCTTGAAGAAATGGCCAAACAAATTTTTGATTCTGTCGGCCCCAGTGGCCACAACAAAGACTACATCCTAAACCTGGCAGAGGCATTAAGGCGCATAGCGCCAGAAGCTGAAGATCAACACCTGTTTGCCTTAGAGCAAGAACTGTTGCGCCTTGAAATGGAGAGTAGGAGAGACCACTCTTTCTCTTGATCTCACTTCTGTTGTGATGTTTTATTTTCTTCCTTAGTTAATTTCTCTTATGTGCAATTTTGAAGAAAATATATTTTAGATTTTCCTTAGAAACAATATCGGATAACTAGTATACAAATTGTATTTTTATGAAGTTACAACTTTTATTAATGTTATACAATCTGGAAGCCAGTGAAAATATTATTTTTTGTAGTGGACTTGTAAAGTCTGCAAGTATATTTCTCCTATGTTAGGATTTGATGGATTGAATATTCAGCTATATATGCAATGAATGTAACTATTCCTTGAGTGATATAAATGTATAAATTATTGGACCATATGCTGCACATTTGAAACCCTTGTCCTTGTTATGTCTCAAACTTATCTTGCTACTCATTTAACTAGTGATGAATCTCTTCTCTGTGATATTTAACATCAGAAACACCAACATTTTGTGACAATATTATTTTATTATTATATAATTTTTTTTATTTGTTTGTATTAATTTTACTAATTGTACTTAACTGAAAGTATTTTTGTCCATAAGGTTAGTAAAGTAACATTGACCTTAATGCAACTGAGATGATTGTACTTTCAATCAAACACAGACCTGCTAGATCCACAAAATTCATGAATAATCCTAATAATAATTAAATAATAGTTTCAAAGAACAAAGACAAATATCAAGAATCAATATTAATAAAAAATAAATAAAAAAACAAAAATTATTTTATTTTTATCTCAGATATGAAATTTGTTACAATTTTATCCTGTGACATAAAAACAAGAACATCATATATTGTAAAAACAAAATAATTCAAACCTGACATATAGTTCTTATCACAGAGTTATGAGTTTTATTGAATAGAATGTCATCATTATTCAGATATATATTTCTTACAGGCACTGTAAAAAAAACACCATAAAATGTACAAAGCCCTGGCAATGAGTGGTATATATATCATTATAACATATTAAGAGAGAAAAAAAAAAAAAAGATTTTCAGCCTAAAGAAAGTATAAATAAATCACAAGCTTAAATCATCACTTGTGGAGGGTAGCTGCATTGAGAACATACTAGACTAGAAGTATTAGAATGGACATGGTTCTTACTTACACAATTTTAAAATTCCCAAATTTTTCCCAAAAGTTTACAAACAAATTTTCCTCCACTTGTGTGAAATTTCTTAATTAATAAATAGGTAATCCAAATAAAAATGTTTTAAAATGTGAGGATGTTTTTTTAAATACTTTGTAAAAATCTATCTAAACCACATGGTTATTCACTTATACTTATAATAAGAATGTAAAGAAGCTGTTTTGTCCATTTTAGTGAAATTCACATTTTCCCAAACCATTTGAACCCTGATGGAGAAATTGTTGTCAGGTCTGTTATGAGTAATACCCAGGTTCTACAGTCAGGTCTGTTATGAGTAATACCCAGGTTCTACAGTCAGGTCTGTTATGAGTAATACCCAGGTTCTACAGTCAGGTCTGTTATGAGTAATACCCAGGTTCTACAGTCAGGTCTGTTATGAGTAATGCCCAGGTTCTACAGTCAGGTCTGTTATGAGTAATACCCAGGTTCTACAGTCAGGTCTGTTATGAGTAATACCCAGGTTCTACAGTCAGGTCTGTTATGAGTAATACCCAGGTTCTACAGTCAGGTCTGTTATGAGTAATGCCCAGGTTCTACAGTCAGGTCTGTTATGAGTAATACCCAGGTTCTACAGTCAGGTCTGTTATGAGTAATACCCAGGTTCTACAGTCAGGTCTGTTATGAGTAATACCCAGGTTCTACAGTCAGGTCTGTTATGAGTAATGCCCAGGTTCTACAGTCAGGTCTGTTATGAGTAATGCCCAGGTTCTACACAGCCCACTGATCAGATGATGGATCCATAAGTTAAGGGGGGGGGGGGAAGTCAGCCACAAAATCAGGTGAACTCTTTGCCACCAGTTGTTTAACTAGGGAAAATGTTGCCTGTGTCAAGGGTTTAACAAGGGAAAATGTTGCCTGTGTCAAGGGTTTAACAAGGGAAAATGTTGCCTGTGTCAAGGGTTTAACTAGGGAAAATGTTGCCTGTGTCAAGGGTTTAACTAGGGAAAATGTTGCCTGTGTCAAGGGTTTAACAAGGGAAAATGTTGCCTGTGTCAAGGGTTTAACAAGGGAAAATGTTGCCTGTGTCAAGGGTTTAACTAGGGAAAATGTTGCCTGTGTCAAGGGTTTAACTAGGGAATATGTTGCCTGTGTCAAGGGTTGAAATTATCACCTAATTATAAATTCTGCCCCCGCCCCTTTCCCTCTGGTTACACTACTGTTTGTCACATGCTGTGCCCATGAGTCTGGAAGTTGACTTGCTGGCAAAGTATCTCTAGTGAGCCCAGCCAACATCCCTGTCCTGTCTCCAGATCCACTGTAAAGACCTACACTCATTGTGGGATTCTGTCAAAAGAAAAGCACACCTGCCAAGAAGTTCATTCCAGATGAGCATAAGGTGAACATAACTTGGCGACTGCACCATTCAGGTGTCAATACACGAGGCACGTCCCAAGTACATCTATGATATTCTGGAAATGTATGCTGAATGTCATGCCCTACAAGTCAAGTACGCTGTATTGTCTCCTGCCCAGAACCAAAAAGCAAAAGCTCATTCCAGTTAATTACCGTAAAATGGTGAACTCTTAGCTAGAGTCAGGCCTGATTTTGAATGCAGAAAGTTAATTGCCAGGGCTCATAGGGGTGAATAGTTTAGATCTCAGTATAGTAGCAGTAATTGTCTGGTGAACTTTCCATAATTCATATCTCAGTATAGTAGCAATAATTGTCTGGTGAACTTTCCATAATTCATATCTCAGTATAGTAGCAATAATTGTCTGGTGAACTTTCCATAATTCATATCTCAGTATAGTAGCAATAATTGTCTGGGGAACTTTCCATAATTCATATCTCAGTATAGTAGCAATAATTGTCTGGTGAACTTTCCATAATTCAGATCACAGTATAGTAGCAGTAATTGTCTGGTGAACTTTCCATAATTCAGCTAGAACGAGCAGAACCCCTTGAAATGGTACCACAGGTTTAATAAAGTCAATCTTTTAAGTACACATAAACATTATATTTATATATTTTAAGTTAAATATTTCTACAATTATACATACTGTATTTGAAATGTGATCACAAGTGATGGACGGAGTTTACTGTTTCCAATATACACAACTCTGCAATACAATTCCACAATAAAAGTAAAATTATAAATCTTTTTTCATCCACGCCACCTGGTCTGGATTTAATCTTAGGACAGCCCTGTCATAGGATCGCTCCTGTTTGGCTGTTGGGCAAGGTGGTAGTGGTGGGGGAGGAGGTGGGGGTGGTCCAGAAGATTTATGTTGGATTGTCATCTTGTGTACAGGTGAAACTCTGGAATTTTCTTTCATGCCATTCTTGGATTCACTGCTTTTATTTCTGTCAATTTCATCATCTATAGAACATCCTGTAAGCCTTTGAAGCTGAAAGAAAACATACATAAAACTACAATATATTGTGAACATTTATTTGTAGATATCCAAAGCTGATTAATCAAAAAGTTGGGAAGTGTCAGGAGCTTCTCTTATGTCAAGGATGCCATTTAATTTTGAACCATTTATAATAAAAAATTGGTATGTCTGAATCACTCTCTCTACCAGGATATTAGAAGAGACTAGTCAGAAGAGTCATGTTAGAGTCTAGCTAGAGGAGTCTAGTCAGAAGAGTCATGTTAGAGTCTAGCTAGAGGAGTCTAGTCAGAAGAGTCATGTTAGAGTCTAGCTAGAGGAGTCTAGTCAGAAGAGTCATGTTAGAGTCTAGCTAGAGGAGTCTAGTCAGAAGAGTCATGTTAGAGTCTAGCTAGAGGAGTCTAGTCAGAAAAGTCATGTAACTGTTAGAGTCTAGTTAGAGGAGTCTAGTATAATAGAAGAGTCTAGTCAGAAGAGTCATGTTAGAGTCTAGCTAGAGGAGTCTAGTCAGAAGAGTCATGTAACTGTTAGAGTCTAGTTAGAGGAGTCTAGTATAATAGAAGAGTCTAGTCAGAAGAGTCATGTTAGAGTCTAGCTAGAGGAGTCTAGTCAGAAGAGTCATGTTAGAGTCTAGCTAGAGGAGTCTAGTCAGAAGAGTCATGTAACTGTTAGAGTCTAGTTAGAGGAGTCTAGTATAATAGAAGAGTCTAGTCAGAAGAGTCATGTTAGAGTCTAGCTAGAGGAGTCTAGTCAGAAGAGTCATGTAACTGTTAGAGTCTAGTTAGAGGAGTCTAGTATAATAGAAGAGTCTAGCTAGAGGAGTCTAGTCAGAAGAGTCATGTTAGAGTCTAGCTAGAGGAGTCTAGTCAGAAGAGTCATGTTAGAGTCTAGCTAGAGGAGTCTAGTCAGAAAAGTCATGTAACTGTTAGAGTCTAGTTAGAGGAGTCTAGTATAATAGAAGAGTCTAGTCAGAAGAGTCATGTTAGAGTCTAGCTAGAGGAGTCTAGTGAAAAGAGTTTTAAAGCTGCATTTAATGCACACAAAAGTATACTGCAAACTGTCCAATATATTGAGTTCTGAACAGGTACATAAAGCAGAATAGCTTCTATTAAGACTAATATACTATGATCACCATAGGCCCCAGCCACTACGTATCTCCATATACATGAATTGGCAAAATAATACAAACAGTTTTTATCACCAAGCTGTGAAAAACTAAACTTGACTCTATCAAATGTTATCAACTCAACAATATGTCAATGTAATATTTTTAAAGCACTCCATAACATTAAAATGAATTTAAAAAAATATTTAGATAACTAATGAATAATAATTTTTAAAAATGATTTAATTTAAAATACATAAGCTTTTCTGTTGCTTGAAGTAAATAGTATACACCATATCAAAACTATACATGTCAGTGCTATAGACCAACATGCAAGCTATAGTTTTATTTCAGCACTAGGGCAACTCTATATATATTTCACTAGATCCAACTAGACATCTTCTACTGGATGTCTTCTTAAAAGAAAGGGAAGAAATTAATCTTGCCTTGGCTTGCCTATGTAGATTAGAGCTGGCCTACTTCCATAGATTGACATGTGTTACAAGTGCCTATGTAGATTAGAGCTGGCCTACTTCCATAGATTGACATGTGTTACAAGTACAAGTGCCTATGTAGATTAGAACTGGCCTACTTCCATAGATTGACATGTGTTACAAGTGCCTATGTAGATTAGAGCTGGCCTACTTCCATAGATTGACATGTGTTACAAGTGCCTATGTAGATTAAAGCTGGCCTACTTCCACAGATTGACATGTGTTACAAGTGCCTATGTAGATTAGAGCTGGCCTACTTCCATAGATTGACATGTGTTACAAGTGCCTATGTAGATTAGAGCTGGCCTACTTCCATAGATTGACATGTGTTACAAGTGCCTATGTAGATTAGAGCTGGCCTACTTCCATAGATTGACATGTGTTACAAGTGCCTATGTAGATTAGAGCTGGCCTACTTCCATAGATTGACATGTGTTACAAGTGCCTATGTAGATTAGAGCTGGCCTACTTCCATAGATTGACATGTGTTACAAGTGCCTATGTAGATTAGAACTGGCCTACTTCCATAGATTGACATGTGTTACAAGTGCCTATGTAGATTAGAGCTGGCCTACTTCCATAGATTGACATGTGTTACAAGTGCCTATGTAGATTAGAGCTGGCCTACTTCCATAGATTGACATGTGTTACAAGTGCCTATGTAGATTAAAGCTGGCCTACTTCCACAGATTGACATGTGTTACAAGTGCCTATGTAGATTAGAGCTGGCCTACTTCCATAGATTGACATGTGTTACAAGTGCCTATGTAGATTAGAGCTGGCCTACTTCCATAGATTGACATGTGTTACAAGTGCCTATGTAGATTAGAGCTGGCCTACTTCTATAGATTGACTTGTGTTACAAGTGATGTGTAGGTCACAAAACCCTGACAGGAAGTCTTAAGGAGATGATGAAAATTAGTATTGTGTACATCTCAAATCTTCAAAGCCACATTAAGGGCCTTGAAATTTTAATGTCCATAAAACCTTTCAGTTGGTTGGATTGTCCAGCTGATGATGGTTTACACACAATAGCTCAAATATGCTAAAACTAATATTGAAACAATTATTAACCATAAGAACCATACCATGTCTTTGGGTACTCTGTTAGCGTTGGCTCCCAGGCTGATTACAGGCTTGCATCGAACATAGCCAAGCTTAATGTAAAATCCTTCTTGGTCTAGTGTGTTGAGATAAGCAGTTTGAGCACCAAATCTATACAAAGACAAAACAAAGTCAAGTTTACAATAACTTATATTATGCTTAATATATAGGTCTGTGTGGTCTACTGGCCGTTATAACCAGTCTGAGTGTAAAGTAAAAGTAATATATAGGTCTGTGTGGTCTACTGGCCGTTATAACCAGTCTGAGTGTAAAGTAAAAGTAATATATAGGTCTGTGTGGTCTACTGGCCGTTATAACCAGTCTGAAAGTAAAGTAAAAGTAATATATAGGTCTGTGTGGTCTACTGGCCGTTATAACCAGTCTGAGTGTAAAGTAAAAGTAATATATAGGTCTGTGTGGTCTACTGGCCGTTATAACCAGTCTGAGTGTAAAGTAAAAGTAATATATAGGTCTGTGTGGTCTACTGGCCGTTATAACCAGTCTGAGTGTAAATTAAAAGTAATATATAGGTCTGTGTGGTCTACTGGCCGTTATAACCAGTCTGAGTGTAAAGTAAAAGTAATATATAGGTCTGTGTGGTCTACTGGCCGTTATAACCAGTCTGAGTGTAAATTAAAAGTAATATATAGGTCTGTGTGGTCTACTGGCCGTTATAACCAGTCTGAGTGTAAAGTAAAAGTAATATATAGGTCTGTGTGGTCTACTGGCCGTTATAACCAGTCTGAAAGTAAAGTAAAAGTAATATATAGGTCTGTGTGGTCTACTGGCCGTTATAACCAGTCTGAGTGTAAAGTAAAAGTAATATATAGGTCTGTGTGGTCTACTGGCCGTTATAACCAGTCTGAGTGTAAAGTAAAAGTAATATATAGGTCTGTGTGGTCTACTGGCCGTTATAACCAGTCTGAGTGTAAAGTAAAAGTAATATATAGGTCTGTGTGGTCTACTGGCCGTTATAACCAGTCTGAAAGTAAAGTAAAAGTAATATATAGGTCTGTGTGGTCTACTGGCCGTTATAACCAGTCTGAGTGTAAAGTAAAAGTAATATATAGGTCTGTGTGGTCTACTGGCCGTTATAACCAGTCTGAGTGTAAAGTAAAAGTAATATATAGGTCTGTGTGGTCTACTGGCCGTTATAACCAGTCTGAGTGTAAATTAAAAGTAATATATAGGTCTGTGTGGTCTACTGGCCGTTATAACCAGTCTGAGTGTAAAGTAAAAGTAATATATAGGTCTGTGTGGTCTACTGGCCGATATAACCAGTCTGAGTGTAAATTAAAAGTAATATATAGGTCTGTGTGCTCTACTGGCCGTTATAACCAGTCTGAGTGTAAAGTAAAAGTAATATATAGGTCTGTGTGGTCTACTGGCCGTTATAACCAGTCTGAGTGTAAAGTAAAAGTAATATATAGGTCTGTGTGGTCTACTGGCCGTTATAACCAGTCTGAGTGTAAAGTAAAAGTAATATATAGGTCTGTGTGGTCTACTGGCCGTTATAACCAGTCTGAGTGTAAAGTAAAAGTAATATATAGGTCTGTGTGGTCTACTGGCCGTTATAACCAGTCTGATTGTAAATTAAAAGTAATATATAGGTCTGTGTGGTCTACTGGCCGTTATAACCAGTCTGAGTGTAAAGTAAAAGTAATATATAGGTCTGTGTGGTCTACTGGCCGTTATAACCAGTCTGAGTGTAAAGTAAAAGTAATATATAGGTCTGTGTGGTCTACTGGCCGTTATAACCAGTCTGAGTGTAAAGTAAAAGTAATATATAGGTCTGTGTGGTCTACTGGCCGTTATAACCAGTCTGAGTGTAAAGTAAAAGTAATATATAGGTCTGTGTGGTCTACTGGCCGTTATAACCAGTCTGAGTGTAAATTGAAAGTAATATATAGGTCTGTGTGGTCTACTGGCCGTTATAACCAGTCTGAGTGTAAAGTAAAAGTAATATATAGGTCTGTGTGGTCTACTGGCCGTTATAACCAGTCTGAGTGTAAAGTAAAAGTAATATATAGGTCTGTGTGGTCTACTGGCCGTTATAACCAGTCTGAGTGTAAATTAAAAGTAATATATAGGTCTGTGTGGTCTACTGGCCGTTATAACCAGTCTGAGTGTAAAGTAAAAGTAATATATAGGTCTGTGTGGTCTACTGGCCGTTATAACCAGTCTGAGTGTAAAGTAAAAGTAATATATAGGTCTGTGTGGTCTACTGGCCGTTATAACCAGTCTGAGTGTAAAGTAAAAGTAATATATAGGTCTGTGTGGTCTACTGGCCGTTATAACCAGTCTGAGTGTAAATTAAAAGTAATATATAGGTCTGTGTGGTCTACTGGCCGTTATAACCAGTCTGAGTGTAAAGTAAAAGTAATATATAGGTCTGTGTGGTCTACTGGCCGTTATAACCAGTCTGATTGTAAATTAAAAGTAATATATAGGTCTGTGTGGTCTACTGGCCGTTATAACCAGTCTGAGTGTAAAGTAAAAGTAATATATAGGTCTGTGTGGTCTACTGGCCGTTATAACCAGTCTGAGTGTAAATTAAAAGTAATATATAGGTCTGTGTGGTCTACTGGCCGTTATAACCAGTCTGAGTGTAAAGTAAAAGTAATATATAGGTCTGTGTGGTCTACTGGCCGTTATAACCAGTCTGAGTGTAAAGTAAAAGTAATATATAGGTCTGTGTGGTCTACTGGCCGTTATAACCAGTCTGAGTGTAAAGTAAAAGTAATATATAGGTCTGTGTGGTCTACTGGCCGTTATAACCAGTCTGAGTGTAAAGTAAAAGTAATATATAGGTCTGTGTGGTCTACTGGCCGTTATAACCAGTCTGAGTGTAAATTAAAAGTAATATATAGGTCTGTGTGGTCTACTGGCCGTTATAACCAGTCTGAGTGTAAATTAAAAGTAATATATAGGTCTGTGTGGTCTACTGGCCGTTATAACCCGTCGGAGTGTAAAGTAAATGTAATATATAGGTCTGTGTGGTCTACTGGCCGTTATAACCAGTCTGAGTGTAAAGTAAAAGTAATATATAGGTCTGTGTGGTCTACTGGCCGTTATAACCAGTCTGAGTGTAAATTAAAAGTAATATATAGGTCTGTGTGGTCTACTGGCCGTTATAACCAGTCTGAGTGTAAAGTAAAAGTAATATATAGGTCTGTGTGGTCTACTGGCCGTTATAACCAGTCTGAGTGTAAAGTAAAAGTAATATATAGGTCTGTGTGGTCTACTGGCCGTTATAACCAGTCTGAGTGTAAATTAAAAGTATGTATCCCTGTTTGACCAAATTGATCTATATGTTAAGTGTAGAGGCGTTCTCAAGTTTCTAGCACAATGCTCAGCTGAATTACTTATCCCCAATTAATGTCAAGTACCCACCATAGCTGGGTAGACTCAGGTACACCCTACAGAGCTGGTTAGACTCAGGTACACCCTACAGAGCTGGGTAGACTCAGGTACACCCTACAGAGCTGGGTAGACTCAGAGACACCCTACAGAGCTGGTTAGACTCAGGTACACCCTACAGAGCTGGGTAGACTCAGGTACACCCTACAGAGCTGGGTAGACTCAGAGACACCCTACAGAGCTGGGTAGACTCAGGTACACCCTACAGAGCTGGGTAGACTCAGAGACACCCTACAGAGCTGGGTAGACTCAGAGACACCCTACAGAGCTGGGTAGACTCAGGTACACCCTACAGAGCTGGGTAGACTCAGGTACACCCTACAGAGCTGGGTAGACTCAGAGACACCCTACAGAGCTGGGTAGACTCAGGTACACCCTACAGAGCTGGGTAGACTCAGAGACACCCTACAGAGCTGGGTAGACTCAGAGACACCCTACAGAGCTGGGTAGACTCAGGTACACCCTACAGAGCTGGGTAGACTCAGGTACACCCTACAGAGCTGGGTAGACTCAGAGACACCCTACAGAGCTGGGTAGACTCAGGTACACCCTCAAGACTCAGGTACACCCTACAGAGCTGGGTAGACTCAGAGACACCCTACAGAGCTGGGTAGACTCAGAGACACCCTCAAGACTCAGGTACACCCTACAGAGCTGGGTAGACTCAGGTACACCCTCAAGACTCAGGTACACCCTACAGAGCTGGGTAGACTCAGGTACACCCTCAAGACTCAGGTACACCCTACAGAGCTGGGTAGACTCAGGTACACCCTCAAGACTCAGGTACACCCTACAGAGCTGGGTAGACTCAGGTACACCCTCAAGACTCAGGTACACCCTCAAGACCTTGGAACAAATCCTAGTCTTCACCACAATTTTTCAAAGATTAAAACCCAGGATTGTAAGGTTGGGTTTGAGGCTAATGATGCCTGGTGATGGGCAAATTCTAAACTTGTGCACAATGTCCCCCTAAACTAAAGACTAATATTTTATATAATTATCAGAAGATGAAGCTTAAATTGGATTTAAAAATATAACTGACACAATAAATGGCTGGTAAAAACAATGACAAAACTTGTTTTGGAGAAAAAAAAGGGTCTGCCCTTCAGCCCCCATGGCTTTGTAAGGATCTACGGTATGTGTGTGTGTACCTGGTTTATTACTTGTATTTATTTGGTGGTTGTTTGAGCTGGTATGTACTTGATGTATAGTACAGAAAAGGATAAGCAAGTGACTAAGTATGCTGTGTAGGACTTTTTCCATGCAAGAGTAACTGAAGATGTAGACTTATACTTATAGCGAACATAGTATTTCTTTATCAAAACTAAAATTGTTATATTATCTTATTACAAATTGTAGTTATTTTTTTAAACGCTATTACTGCTATTTAAAATGTATATTCTGTTCCATATTGTGTTGTTGTGGAAACCAAATCTGTTGTTTTGGTTTATGACAATATCAAAAGTACTTAATTCTAGACACAGAAAAAATAAATTACTTGGCCTTAGCAAAATCTTCTGTGAGATTCATTAGAATCTTGCCCAGTCCTTTACCCCTGAGTGATTCATCAACAATAACTGAAAACCAGAAAGTAATAAGATAATTTTGTAAGCAAAAACAGAAAGTAATAATTTATTACCTTGTAATTTTCTATCAATACAAATTAATTTAACTATTTGTAATAATCCAACATTCTTTAGTTTACATCAATGTCCTGTTCATTTGACTCAATAAAATACTATTCTTTTTAGCCAAAGTCAAATTATCACAATTCTATATAAAATTCATTATTATTTACTAGACTCAATTTGCTAAGAATTCTTTATTTCCTATTTACCAGATTCAATCAGCTAAGAATTCTCTATTTCCTATTTACCAGATTCAATCAGCTAAGAATACTCTATTTCATATTTACCAGATTCAATTAGACAAGAATTTTCTCTCCCTTGAACTGCTGAAACCCTGCTGAAGCCAATTACTTCTGAAGGCTTTTTGATAAACACTAAAGAAACAGGCATCTGATCACATGACTGGGCAAGACTGTGTTCTCTGTTTATTAGATCACAAAAACTAAAGTCATTAAAAAAAAAAACAACATTTAATTATATAATAAAATGCACATTACAGTACCGTAAGTTTATTCTCTGGATATTTTCACTTACATAGAAGTTGAAACCAGATGATGTATTTTATGAACATTTAACTAAAGCCATTATTATTCATTCAATTAAATCTGTAAGTTTATTCTCTGGATATTTTCACTTACATAGAAGTTGAAACCAGATGATGTATTTTATGAACATTTAACTAAAGCCATTATTATTCATTCAATTAAATCTGTAAGTTGATTCTCTGGATATTTTCACTTACATAGAAGTTGAAAACAGATTATGTATTTTATTAACATTTAACTAAAGCTATTATTATTCATTCAATTCAATCTGTGGACGATATATTTATTACTTCTTTTGTTGTTTTTTATTTAGTAGACAAATTAATAGATTTGGATTAATGTATGTCCGATTGACAATTGTAAATTATTACACACAATTATATTCGTGAAAATGTGTTATTTTAAGTGTAAGCAAGCTCTTGTCACTATTATAGTGTCTCAGTCTTAGTCAGATAATTAGTCTTAATGACACTATGCAGTAGAGTGCATCAGGCATGATCAGATTCCCTTCCATTAAATAAAGAATAAAGTAAAAGAACAAAACTTTTTGTGGATTCTTCCCCCTTTCCCCCTCTTTTTAATTAGAGTATGGTAAGTAAGTTTAGAATATTAGTGCTAGAAATATAGGAATAAACAATCAAATTAATACTACATTAACTAACAGTGTCTATGTGCCTGGTGACTTGACAAAAAAACAATCAAATTAATACTACATTAACTAACAGTGTCTATGTGCCTGGTGACTTGACAAATAAACAATCAAATTAATACTACATTAACTAACAGTGTCTATGTGCCTGGTGACTTGACAAATAAACAATGAAATTAATACTACATTAACTAACAGTGTCTATGTGCCTGGTGACTTGACAAATAAACAATGAACTTAATACTACATTAACTAACAGTGTCTATGTGTCTGGGGACTTGACAAATAAGCAATGAAATTAATACTACATTAACTAACAGTGTCTATGTGCCTGGTGACTTGACAAATAAACAATGAAATTAATACTACATTAACTAACAGTGTCTATGTGTCTGGTGACTTGACAAATAGTGCATCAGATATTCATTCAGCGACCAAGTGATGTGACTGCCCTAACAAAGCCATGTCAAGTGACCACCGCCAGATAGAGCAATTGGAAAGATGGCGTTGGGGATACGTGGTGGGCAATATGAGATCAATTTATTTAAAAATGATTGTTCAGAGACTAACATGAATAAAATCCTACATTTAATAAAAAAAAATTACTGAATTTACTTAGTACTGTATCAAGCTTAAGGAACCATTAAAAACAAAGTTTGGCTATACTTTGGGTTTACTGGCTCACATAATTTTTCTAAGTCTTAGAACTTTTTGACCTGAATACAAAAATCTAGGTTTGGTTTTTAGCAATTCTATTTCTGTGATTTTTTATTTAATATTGAATATTTGGTAATTTTGCATGTTTTACAAAATATTACTTCCCTTGAGCACTTTGTGTTGTAAATAAAAACTGTTTTACATCCCTTTGTTGTTTTTTTTTAATTTTATTCCATAATATCAAACTTATATTTTTTTAATGGGTCCTAAGGAATTTAGACTGAAAATGTTAGTACATAAAGCTAACATTCAAATGTATTGAGTTAGCGGGAGTGACGTGTGTGTGGCGGGGGGGGGAGGGAGGGGGGGAAATGTAAATACACAAAAAAATAAAAAACTTTTTTCATTGAAAATGTTTGTGGGACATCTTTAACTTAATCAATCAATAGCTCCACGCACGCAAAAAAATTTCAGTTGGAATTTTTTAGAACCCTACTTTTTGTGAACCAGCTACCCCAAAGATTATTTTCTGGTTCACCCCATGCATGGCTATGCTTTCTAATCAGTCAATAAGTCAAAATAGGTCCAAATAACACAATTTCAGGACAATGCTTAGTTAGGCCTACATTCAAATCATTCTTAGCTTCATTTTGCCTACTCATATTTCATATACTGTTCATATAGATCTAGGCCCCAGACCCTAGGTGATTAGGTCATAGATAGTCATTAGTAGGCCTACATTAGGCATGATTAGGCTTATAAATTATAAACCTACCAACAAACATATATAGAAATAAAGGAATAAAGTAATAAAAGCCTACATTCTACATTCAAATATGATATAATTATAATGTAAATATATATTAGATTCTTTAATTTGGTAAATGACTTAATCAAGTTAATGATGACTTAATCATAATCACAGACACAATCAATCAATCGTCAATGCTGATGATGACACTGGTCACTCTGACTCTGCTGGTCTGGTGTGTGACAGTGACAGTGTCGGTTTACTCAGTGTTTACCTTGCAGCTTTAGACCTTGGCCAATAAGAGTTAAGAATTTGAACACATTTATCAGTATATTCCAAATGCTTATGTAGAGGGACTACTTCCATTTTAAAAATAAATATCAAATCATTGTAAAAGTAAAAGCCTTTGAAACTGAACGTTCTTTTTCTTTTACACTCACTATAAACTATAACTTGAGTCCCTGGGATTTATTAACAGAAAGTATAGACATTTATGATAGCTTAGCAGTTTAAAATTACATTACACTCGCATCGCACTCATAACTCGCTTTTTTTTTATATATATTATGACATAAAATAAACTATTCTGTGATATTTAACCCCACACTATTCTCATATATTATTATATATATTATTAAAATATATGATATGTTTTAAGCTTCGGTCGTCAAATATTTAATATTATAACAATGTTTAAGTCAGTTTCTTGTGCTACAGTCCTGTTACTATTTTTAACAACTCGTGTATTTGTTTATTTCCTGATTAGGTTACCACGCTTTTCTAATTTCTACACAGTTTCACTATGGCTCTATCTAATACTTTAATAGCAGAAGACGATCACGTAATTTTCAAACGTGATAGCACCTCTCGAGTTTTTCAAATCAAACGTAACCGGTAAAAAATCAATTTCAACAGATAACTTTTTGAAAACATTTTTATTTACTTTCTTTAAAAAATGGAAGAGGCTAGATACCCCAAAAATTTGGGGTAGGCCTAGGCTATCTAGCTGGCGGCCTAAAATCCTAAATGCCCCAAAAATTTGGGGTATTTAGCTGGCGATCTAAAGAGCCCAAATTTTTGGGGTATCTAGCTGGCGGTCTAGATGCCCCCCAAAAATGGGGTCTCTAGCTAGTGGCCTAGATAGACCAATAATTTGTTCTATCTAGCTGGTTGCCTAAAGGGACCAAATATTTTTTTTGTTGGCCAGTAATATACACTATGCCATACCATTTAAAACATGCCTGTGTGGCAATATATTTTTTCTCCTATCAACGTGTACTTGTTATTTGACCACCCAACTACAAGTACAAACGAGAGACGTAGAGTGTATTGATATTAACATATTTATAAAGAATGAGATTGTTATGTCCACCCACATTCATAGTAGGCTAAATGAATGGCTTATCGTAATTGAAATTGTAGCGCAAGTCAAGATGTTTACTAATGACTTTATTAAACTACTTTATAAATTGTTTGGTAATGACATTTAACACGTTTTCTCAAGAAATAGGCTCGACATTAGGCCTAACAGTCGAATTTTTTATTTCTTTGATACTTTGAATGAAATTATTTCCACCCACATGAATAAATGAAGGGTATTCTCGTATTGAACTAAAAAAATATCTCATTGTACTGTATGAGATAGCTGGATTCGAACCTGCGAGACTCCGGTTGCCAGAACACGCTACTGACCATTAGGCCACGATACCTTAGTTATATTATACAATAAATAGTAACAAGAATTATGCGCATGGTCAGTCACGTGACTTGGGTCGCCGGACGTATATCTCCCGCGCTATACGTCCGGTCGCCGGACGCGCAGACACTCCGTTATTATAATTATCCAGTATTTAAATTTTGTTTTGAATGGTTACACTAACAATTATACAATGTATTAAAATAGGTACATGCTCATATGTACTGTCACTATCCTTAAGGTGCAAAAAGTGTCCCCTTAAACAAGAGGCAAACCAAATATTAAGTGCTATCATTTGTTCTGCATTTACTTTTTTCCACAGTCACAAGGCCACCGTCATAAGATTAAGTTAGATAAAATTCCATAATTTAGATCATTAGGCCCATCATATCTTGTCAAAACTAGACATGAATAATGAAAGGATGATCTAGCTAAATCGGAAGCGAAAGCTTTTGAAATCAAAATAATGTCATGCGCAGTAGGCTAAAAAACTTTTGGGGTCTCTAGGCGTACGCCTAGATACCCCAAATTTTTGGGGTAGGAAGACACTTCGTTAAAAAATATGAATAGGCTACTTTAAAAGCCTGCCATGCTTTAGACAGAACTCTAGTACTCTGACTCTAGTCACTTGGACTTAGGCCTACTTGACAGGACTTAACTACTAATAGTTAGTCTGAGCACTCAGCTTAGCCTAGATTTCGAATTTAGTAGTAGTTAGTCAATGTAGAGTTCAATTGTATTCAATTGACAATAACAATAAAAACAGGTTTGATATGGCTAGTAGAATAAATCAACCCTTTATTTTATTTTATTGTGTGGGAAAATTTTGAAAAAAACTTCTTTAATCTTTAAAGATGGCTTGGTGTAAACTATGACTATGTAAACTATGTTACTATGTTCTCAACAGATAAGCAGGAGCATCCTGGATTAACATCATCATCCTTTTCATATATGCTTCTTAATATTATGGTCAACGATAATGGGACATTTGATTATTACTATTGAAAGCAATTAGCCTATTGGTTTTAATCAATTAACCCAGATGTTTTTTTTAGTTCTAAAGAATTTTCTGGTAAAGTGTACAAAATCATATTCAATCGTTATTGTATTCACACAAATCAACCCCTTGAATGCCCTGTAGGCCTAAACACTATTTTAAATAAGTTTGAACTAATTTTCAAATGGGAGTGTCTATTGGTCATTGGTAGTTAACTACAAATAGCTTCTAGGCGGCTATTTGTAGTAAGCCAATCAAAACTGGCCCTATATTCTTAATTACTATGTTTTTGTAACCTGACAACAAGGTTTCTTGGTCTAGTGGTTAGTACTCTGGGCTGTCAACCATGTGATCCAGGTTCAAATCCCACTGGCAACCATTGTCAATATTTTTTTTTATTTATATATATTTTTTTATATTCAATTTTAGTTAAACCAGTTAAATGTGATTTTTTGTAATTAACAATTTGTTAACATTTTACTGGCATTTTAAAATTGTCAATGTTTATAAATTATTCAGACAAAGACTATAATAGGTCTATATTTTCGCTTATTTAAAAAAAAAATCACAATTAGAAGACTTAGAAGTTGATGTTTGTTTTTTGTTTCAAAACACTAAATTACCCTTAACACTCATTAAACTCTAGTCTAGATCTAATTGGTTGGTTTAGGTAGGAAATTAACAATTTGTAAACCTTTTACTGGCATTTTAAAAGTGCCAATTTTTATAAATTATTCAAAGGTTCAACAAACTTAACCAAGGTTATTTATTTCTCTATTTTTAATCACAATTAGAATTTCATGTTGTGTTTTTTTTGCTTCAAAAACTAAAGTAACACTAAACCTAAAACTAAAACTAGTGTAGATCTAATCTGATGGGTTAGGTTATGAATTGTGTCTACACACAACAAAGGCTTATTAACTTATTATAATAATTAAGAATATAAGGACAGTTTTGATTGGCTGACTACCAATAGCTGCCTAGAGGCTATTTGTAGTTAACTACAAATAGCCGTCTAGGAGCTATTTGTAGTTGACTACAAATAGACGCAGCCTTTTCAAATATAGGCTACCTACAAAACTACACACATTTGGCTTTTCTGTCATGTGACTTGTGACATTGAGGGGGGGGGGAACTAAAATCTGGTTTTATAGAACCAAAAACCAGTTTTGAAAAAAAAAAAGTTTTTAACACCCTTAGTAGGCTATAGACCCAATTCAATAATAGGCTAATAGTAATAGGATAGGCTATGCGGATAGGCCTATATAATGATTGGTACTTGTTAAGTTGTTTGAGCTTTGTTAGCGTGCAGAACTGGGGAGATATTTGGATATCATTATCAAATCCTAGTTGTTTTTTTGGGGATCAGAATCTAACTATCTTTCATCTTGGATGGGTAGGCTACCTGATTTCTGTTGTGGAAATGTTGAGTAAGGGTGGTTGCACATTGACAACATTGTGCTAAAGTTAAAGCACAATTTGTACAATTCTCATTATGACATGACATGTGTCATGTGATACTTGACAATAATGACAAGCATGCTCAAATTGCTATTCTAATGTCTTAAGGCAGCGGTTCCCAAACTGTGGGTCGCGACCCCCCTAGGGGTTGAATGACCATTTTGTGGGGGTTGACAAAGATCGGCTGGTCCTGTGGTTAGTTCACCGGATTGTCAACCGATACGTCGCGGGTTCTATACCTGCCAGCGACCGATCCCTGACGCCCTGCAGGAGTTTTGGGCCTAGTGGCCGTAATAATCTTCTATTTAAAGGAACGTCTGTAAAACTTATAAGAAAAGACCTTCGGAAAACTTATGTGTTTGATGGTCTTAGGAGCCGAAGCACAGCTCATCTTTCCGTCTCCAAGTGAGTCCACCGACATGCAGATACATCCGCATACTACATGAAGGCTACTTGGCGTAATGACATCAATACAGGTGTATGTGACAAGGTCGGCACCATAACGCACATATGCGAACCAGAAACACGTGTGTAGAGAGTTGTGTTTAAAAGCTTCTTCTCTGTTAAAAGCAGCCATTGTGTAAAAAGCAGTAGTATTGGTGATAAAACGACAGAATATTTTGGAATTTAGTGTAGATTCTGTTCGGTCTGGATCTCAACAGAATGGATGATTGTAGAGAGAAATTAAAACTTGATTTTTTTAGCTTCATGGTAAACTAGTTTGTTTTTTGTATATTTTATATCAGAAAGCAAGACTGCTCTTTGAAGCACTTTTCAGTGATAAAAGCTAACTGCTGACAATAACTTACTTAGTTGACATCATTGTCGCCTTGAATGAGTAAAATTTATCACTGCAAGGAGGAAATTGTAACATGCCTTAATTTATCTAAAAAGATCCGATCATTCCAAATGAAACTTTAGCCTTTGCTTAAAAAAAATGGGATGAAAATGAAATGTATATGTTTTCTACTTCAGGGCCCACGTGTGTGTGTGCAGTTATTGCGCTGCGCCGGGCCCATAAGGATTTTATCATTGTAATATTATTTGTAAGATCAATACTGAAGTTTAGGAAAAGTTACATTAATTTAAATTAAAAACTGTACTTGATTAAAGTTTGTGAATAGGCCTGATACTGTAAGGCTGTGAATGATATGATTACATTTACATTCTAATGGTAAATCTTATGACAATTTGATAAAATGGTCCACAGACCTTTTAAAAGATTCCTGATTTATATCAACGTATGTAATGCAAATAAATCATCTTCTAGCGATGACTGGTGTTGGAAAAAGGGATCGAACCAACATTTTTTTTCTCATGCGGCTCCTGGTCTACTTTATCTGTTTTCTTTGAAAAACCTGACATTCAAGCAGACAAAATGATTACTATGATAATTATGTGAAATAACACTTTCACATGCTTGCAGCCAAAATTTCATGGTACTTTCCAAATCTACCCGACACCACATATCTATGTACTTGCCAGAAGCCCATTCACATTCAAAGTAGGGATGTTAAAACCGGTTTGTTTTCAAAACTGGTTTTCGGTTCTATAAAACCGGTTTAAAACCGGATTTCAATTCCCCCCCCCCTCCCGCAATGTCACAAGTCACAGGCCGGAAAAGACAAATGAGCGTAGTTTTGTAGGTGTATTTGAAAATGATTTCAAACTTAAAGTGTTTGCAGAGCATTCAAGAGGTTGATTTGTGTGAATACATTATGATTTTGTACACTTTACCATAACATTCTTTAGAAATAAAAAAAATATGGGCTAATTGATTCAAACCGATAATAGCTTTCCATAGTGATAATTTGTGCACGGTGGACTTAGACTTGTAAAATAAATTGAATAGGATCACGTAGCGCCAATCTAAAGTCAAAAGAATGTGTATTTAAATTAATGCTGCCGTTAATAATAAAGCACAGACGCGGTGTCTAGCCGAATTGTTCAGGGTCACAGGACAAAACTAGTTTGCTCTCTCCATTGCGTACATCAAAGAGTCGTCGTCGGCATCCGTCCGTCTCGAGAGACGATGGTGTAGCTTCATGGGTGAGGTATCCAACTGCACTACCGAGAATGGCTGTGTAGGCCAACCCGGGACGGGCAATCCCTGACGCACTTGAGGCACATCAAACAGTAGGGCACATCTAAACGATGAGCCGACATTTGGTTTGATGTTGTTTTTATCGCAAGCCATAGTTGGTATTTGGAGAAAAAAAAAGAAACACAATATCTAAGACTAATAAATAGTATTAGCAAGGCATTTCAAGAATTGTTTTGCCTGAAACCAACATTTTTTTTTTTTAATATTTCCATCAGAACCAATAAAAAAAATAAAATAAAGGGTGTGCTACTTGAAGTAATGATTACCTTCCAACCAACAAACCGAAATCCGGTTTTAAAAATCAAAACCGGTTTTCATATTCAAAACCGGAATCCGGTATTCTGGTTTTCGTTTAACATCCCTAATTCAAAGTTGAAGATGTTCCTCAGAAAGCACAACGGGGTTCATTGAGCGTATTAACAACGATGCAGAGAGAACTGATTTCTCTATAATGCCAGGTACAAAATTCTGAATCAAATGATTGCAGTCATAAACTATTTTGACTGAGATTGTGTTGCGTCATTTTCTTCCATTTGCAACAAAATATCTTAGCAAACATGCTTTTCCACTGTGTTGGTTATCAAGTCTAAACACAGTAGACTTATTGTTGAAGATGAACTTCTTAGTTGTGCTCTTGCAACAACTGTCCCGAAAATTTCTGAACAGATGAGAAATATGCCAAACATCATCATAACTGACGATCGTGTTGTAATTAGAAATATAGGCCTAAGCCCATACCAGTGTCTTGCAATATTTAATAAAAAATTTTTACATGTTTTTTTTAAAATGATTTATTGATTAATTAGGTTCAATAAAAGAATAAAAAAACATCCTGCATATCAGATATTTACATTACAATTCATAACAGTCGCAAAATGCAGTAATAAAGTAGGGACAAAATTATATATTATTATTTATTTTATTTTTTTTGGTGTTGGGGTGGAGAGGGGAGTTGCCAATGCATGAGTAACTGTATAAAGGGGTCGCGGACTAATAAAATTTGGGAACCACTGTCTTTTAAGGTATCATGTTCAAACGTTCCACGTTGAGTACTTTTAAAGCGCCTGGCTTTTTTTTTCTGGTGCTGAAGGGTGTCTCTGAGTCTTCATTGCTCTGATGGGTACCGGACCGTTACCCGACATTAATCAAGAAAAATTAAAGGTGGCTAGGTGGGGTATAGTGGCCTAGCGGTCAGCATTCTGGGCTGGCATTCCATAAGTCCAGGGCTTGAATCTTGGTAAAGGCTTAAACATTTCTATTGTTTGGAGTCTATACAGCTCGTTGGGTATCTGATATTAGTTTTGGAAAAGTAAAGGCTGCAGTGTAGGCATAGTTTGCTGGCCACACAGTCCCCTAGTATGATGCCTAGTATGCCATGGCCACTAAAACTTGTGAACACTGCTAAGGCCCTAAGTTTTTTTTTTACATTTAAATGGAGGGATACTTATTTTATCTAAAGGCGGCTGGTCATTGTAAAGTAAAGTATGATAAAAATGTCAAAAATACGAAATGATCATTAGACTAATATGGTTTTCATTCCCACTCTTTTGTTTTATGTGTGTATTAAAAAAATCTCCTTGTGTTTTGTCAAAAAGTCTATCGACAATAAAACGTTTTATTAAACTGAATTGATTATTTCTTAAAAGAAATACATTACAAGTATAATATTTCAACAAAGTATCCTGTTAGACTAAATTGATCCATAGGGTAGGTGAAGCAGCACTCTCCAGTTTCTGTAGCCACATCATACTAGGGGATTGTGTTGCCAGCACAATGCCCAGCCACCTTTACCCTAACTAAAGTCAGGTACTCATTAGAGCTGAGTAGACTCAGGGACACCCTCCAAACCCGAGAACAAATCCTAGCCTTCACCAGGATTTAAACCCAGGACCTTTGGTACGCCACCGTGCTCCTTGCTGGGCATTGTAATGGCCACACAATTCCCCTGAAAGCCATAGCCATGGAAACTGATGAATGCTGCTTCTTTAGCCCCATGGATCTTCATAGTTTGAATGGGATATTTTCCTCTTATTTCTACATGACATGGTACAAAAACTGTTTAGCTTTGCTTCACTAGCTAAATGGACCAATCAATATATCTGAAAGGTTTACCTAACTTATTAAATTTATAAAATGAAGCTATGATTTGGGAGTTAAAAGGTAGAGTTGTCAACAGTGATGTTTATAAACTAGAAAAATACATATTATAATTACCCACATGTAGGCTACGGTAAATATGCCTATCGAAAGTATTTTTTTTTACAATTTGCAGCCAGACTTACTTTGAAAAGGTCAAGTTCAATGTTGATGAATTGATTGGTCAATTATTTGGTACAACATTTAAAGTTGATAAAGGGAAACTTGTTAAACTTGAACAAACTAAGATTCTTGAATTGGACCAAGTTGGTAAGTCAGCATTGTTTTAAATAAGGAAATATTTGATTGTGTGGAAATATCATTGTTTTAAATAAGGAAATATTTGATTGTGTGGAAATATCATTGTTTTAAATAAGGAAATATTTGATTGTGTGGAAATATTTGATTGTGTGGAAATATTTGATTGTGTGGAAATATCATTGTTTTAAAAAAGGAAATATTTGATTGTGTGGAAATATCATTGTTTTAAAAAAGGAAATATTTGATTGTGTGGAAATATTTGATTGTGTGGAAATATTTGATTGTGTGGAAATATTTGATTGTGTGGAAATATTTGATTGTGTGGAAATATCATTGTTTTGAAAAAGGAAATATTTGATTGTGTGGAAATATCATTGTTTTAAATAAGGAAATATATGATTGTGTGGAAATATTTGATTGTGTGGAAATATTTGATTGTGTGGAAATATTTGATTGTGTGGAAATATTTGATTGTGTGGAAATATTTGATTGTGTGGAAATATTTGATTGTGTGGAAATATTTGATTGTGTGGAAATATTTGATTGTCTGGAAATATTTGATTGTGTGGAAATATTTGATTGTGTGGAAATATTTGATTGTGTGGAAATATTTGATTGTGTGGAAATATCATTGTTTTAAATAAGGAAATATTTGATTGTGTGGAAATATCATTGTTTTAAATAAGGAAATATTTGATTGTGTGGAAATATCATTGTTTTAAATAAGGAAATATTTGATTGTGTGGAAATATTTGATTGTGTGGAAATATTTGATTGTGTGGAAATATTTGATTGTGTGGAAATATCATTGTTTTAAATAAGGAAATATTTGATTGTGTGGAAATATCATTGTTTTAAATAAGGAAATATTTGATTGTGTGGAAATATCATTGTTTTAAATAAGGAAATATTTGATTGTGTGGAAATATCATTGTTTTAAATAAGGAAATATTTGATTAGGTGGAAATATTTGATTATGTGGAAATATCATTGTTTTAAATAAGGAAATATTTGATTGTGTGGAAATATCATTGTTTTAAATAAGGAAATATTTGATTGTGTGGAAATATCATTGTTTTAAATAAGGAAATATTTGATTGTGTGGAAATATTTGATTGTGTGGAAATATTTGATTGTGTGGAAATATTTGATTGTGTGGAAATATTTGATTGTGTGGAAATATCATTGTTTTAAATAAGGAAATATTTGATTGTGTGGAAATATTTGATTGTGTGGAAATATTTGATTGTGTGGAAATATCATTGTTTTAAATAAGGAAATATTTGATTGTGTGGAAATATCATTGTTTTAAATAAGGAAATATTTGATTGTGTGGAAATATCATTGTTTTAAATAAGGAAATATTTGATTGAGTGGAAATATTTGATTGTGTGGAAATATTTGATTGTGTGGAAATATTTGATTGTGTGTAAATATTTGATTGTGTGGAAATATTTGATTGTGTGGAAATATTTGATTGTGTGGAAATATTTGATTGTGTGGAAATATTTGATTGTGTGGAAATATTTGATTGTGTGGAAATATTTGATTGTGTGGAAATACTTGATTGTGTGGAAATATTTGATTGTGTGGAAATATTTGATTGTGTGGAAATATTTGATTGTGTGGAAATACTTGATTGTGTGGAAATATTTGATTGTGTGGAAATATTTGATTGTGTGGAAATTGTGTGTTCAAAATGAGCTACAGGAGTTTGAATCCAGGTAAAAACATGAGGATGTTAACCAAGGGTGTCCTTCAATGAATCCAGGTAAAAACATGAGGATGTTAACCAAGGGTGTCCTTCAATGAATCCAGGTAAAAACATGAGGATGTTAACCAAGGGTGTCCTTCAATGAATCCAGGTAAAAACATGAGGATGTTAACCAAGGGTGTCCTTCAATCTTAGACAGCTTGGATGGGTTCCTCCTATTAGTTGTGGAAAGTAAAGGTAGCTGGAAATTGTGTTAACCACACAGTCCCTTTGTAAGTGATAGCCATGGTATCATAAACACTGCTTCACTAGCCCTATTGACCAACATGTTCTGAGCCTTCTGTTATGAAGACCAAGATCAATAAACAATTTAAACCACACAGTACCTTAGACTTTTGATAATTATATTTTTAAATAGATTTTAAGCTAATATATTCTCTTCGGTACGATTAAGCATGTTTCATATTTATAGTTTATAGAGGCAAGATCATTTTTTATCCCTTATTATGTGAGAGATATTATTTCAATTTCTCATGATGTGAAAACTAATTGTTCTTAGCTGCAGGACCAGGGACAGACAACCGGAATTTGCTGGACTCAGAAAGTAATCAAAAAATGACTTTAGAGGATATTAGAAAAATGAAGAGTGATGGATTATCTGGGGAGGTAAGCCTGTTTTATATTTTTGGAAAGTTCTTAAAATAAGATGGAGTTAGCAGAGAAATGAAAATAAGATGGAGTTAGCAGAGAAATGAAAATAAGATGGAGTTAACAGAGAAATGAAAATAAGATGGAGTTAGCAGAGAAATGAAAATAAGATGGAGTTAGCAGAGAAATGAAAATAAGATGGAGTTAGCAGAGAAATGAAAATAAGATGGAGTTAACAGAGAAATGAAAATAAGATGGAGTTAACAGAGAAATGAAAATAAGATGGAGTTAACAGAGAAATGAAAATAAGATGGAGTTAACAGAGAAATGAAAATAAGATGGAGTTAACAGAGAAATGAAAATAAGATGGAGTTAACAGAGAAATGAAAATAAGATGGAGTTAACAGAGAAATGAAAATAAGATGGAGTTAACAGAGAAATGAAAATAAGATGGAGTTAACAGAGAAATGAAATTTAAAAGATTTGTAACTTACAAAGAAATCATGTGTTAAAATAATTCTCTAAGAATTGTCCAGATGTTTGAGGTTTTTGTTAATTTCATGGAAGGCATAAGTTACCATGTTATTCTACACATTTGTATTTTATAAAAATTCTTTCAATCCTTGAAAAGTTCTTAAAGTTTTGTGTTTGGCTTCCAGAAAATCATTGAAGAGCTAATTGAAAACAGTGAAACATTTGGAACCAAGACAAGTTTTTCTCAAGCCAAATATCTCAAGAAGAAGAAGAAAAAGTAAATTTGATATAATAAACATCTTTAGATTAAAAACAACTGACAAAGATTTTTTAAAAACTAGTTTGGCTCTATGCACATTGCTTTTAACTTAAAGATAACTTTTATTCAGTTTGTGTGTGTGTATAATCCTTTGGCTTTTTTCTTACTTTGACAGACATTTACAAATATTTACTGTACTTAGACCAACACCACGGCTTGTGATGGAAATATTTGCCAAAGAACCATCAAAAATATGGTGAGCATGAAAATTATAATTTGAACAAGGCAAGATTTAAGTGGCTAGTTATTTAGATTTGTTTTTCTTTATATGAAAGTGTAATGCTTTAAAAGCTATTGTTTCTTCCAAGTTATTTCAAAGCTAATGTTTCTTCCAAGTTATTTCAAAGCTAATGTTTCTTCCCAGTTATTTCAAAGCTAATGTTTCTTCCCAGTTATTTCAAAGCTAATGTTTCTTCCCAGTTATTTCAAAGCTAATGTTTCTTCCCAGTTATTTCAAAGCTAATGTTTCTTCCCAGTTATTAAAAGCTAATGTTTCTTCCCAGTTATTTAAAAACTAATGTTTCTTCCCAGTTATTTAAAAACTAATGTTTCTTCCCAGTTATTTAAAAACGAATGTTTCTTCCCAGTTATTAAAAAACTAATGTTTCTTCCCAGTTATTTAAAAACGAATGTTTCTTCCCAGTTATTTAAAAACTAATGTTTCTTCCCAGTTATTTAAAAACGAATGTTTCTTCCCAGTTATTTAAAAACGAATGTTTCTTCCCAGTTATTTAAAAACGAATGTTTCTTCCCAGTTATTTAAAAACTAATGTTTCTTCCCAGTTATTTAAGACCTGACACTGTGTCCCAGATATTAAGTTACAGTAATGTAATGTCTGGCAGCAATGTTGGAGTTGTTGAGACCTGCCAGGGACTGCTCTTAGCTTGCTTGCTGGAAAGGATTGGAGGTAATAATTGATACACATTTTTGACATTATGGATAACTTCTAACAGATTTATTAAGGGTTTTGGACAAGACCATTGTAAATACAGGCCACAGTGCTGCAGTGGGTCACCGCCATGATGTCATCATGTGTGGCTATTGATGTCATCATGTGTGGCTATTGATGCCATCATGTGTGGCTATTGATGTCATCATGTGTGGCTATTGATGTCATCATGTGTGGCTATTGATGTCATCATGTGTGGCTATTGATGTCATCATGTGTGGCTATTGATGTCATCATGTGTGGCTATTGATGTCATCATGTGTGGCTATTGCATGCCAATCTGCCTGTAGATGTGTAGGCTATATTGAAATGCATTGAGTCACTGTGAGTGTTGTTCACAATTCATTTTAAGTTTTTCTAGTATGAGAAATGTTATATATTGTTCAATAATGGATTAATACATTGGATAACAAGACTACTATATGGTGAATAAATGTTGTCTGCATCGTTGCAAAGGTAATTACAATAATTAACTGAAGCTGGTGCTTTAAAACAAAGATGGATTGCTACCATTCCTAGGAAACATTGTATGCCAACAGAATATTCCAGGGTAAGTTAAAACTTTATCTGAATAAAAATTTGCTTCTAGTTATATTATTTATATATTATATTTCTTTAAAGGATGATTGTGACATTTGCATAGATATTTTTGACTAGGTTTTTTTATATTTATGAATAAATAATGTTAGAGACTTTGGTCTTTGTAGCCTTACTTTTAGTAGTGAATGTAAAGACAAAGTGCCTAAGTCGTAGAAGCTAGACTACAAAATATATTTCTCAGACTGAGATCATTTTAGTATTATAATCAAGAAGATGGTATATAATATAAATGGTATATATTAACAGTTGAGATTGTTATTTAATCTTATTTCATAAAATGTTTCTCTCAATAATGTCAGGTTTGCCAAAAAAAATTTTCAAGAGGAAATATTGCGGACACAGTTACAATGTGATACTCTGTTGTGCAGATTAGTAACTGCTCCACTCAACAAGCCACAACAAGTTAATGCTGTACCATCTAAATTTACTGACTGTCCATCATATCTTACATCGGCACGCAACATATGTGAGAAAAAAGATAACAAAAAACTACGCTTGGATAGTGAACAAATGGAGAAGGCACTAAAAGAAAGTTTGGGGACTCAATGAAAAATATATGAAAATCAAAATGGTTGAAGATTTTATTTCCTGGGTAAATGATGTTAAAAATAAAAATTACTGTGCATTTTGGAAAGTGATTTATGCTAATGACTAAGGTCATAAGGTCCTCTATTGATTCTATATTCAGTTGTTATGAAGAATTCTTTGGAGGTTAAAATATATGTTAAACAAACTGCTAGTTTAAAATCTTTTCCTAAAAGTGTAAACTATATTTGTCAAATTTCAAATGTTTTTAATTTTATGGAGATATCTCACAGCATGAATTCTATTTCTGACAATTTTTCTCTTATTAATGAGTGTCTTGAAGTTCTAAAAGAGATTGATACAAAAAATGATTATTTTTATTCTTTTTGTCTGCACAGATAAATCTTATTGGAACAAAGACAAATAGGTTTAAATATGGTTGTGATGTCTTTATATTCTCTGTATTTTTTCTCTATAGTTACCATAAGCAGGGGCAAAGCCATGAGGGAGGAGGACATTTTTTATTTCAACTGTTGTTATTTTTTGTTCAAAGTTAGAAAAAAATTTTTACAAATGTTTGTCACACGAAAGCTTAGCCCACCCTGGAAAAATGTCTGGCTTTGTCCCTGACCCAAGCCTGTACTTGTGTAAAAAATTCTGTTGATTTTATACTGCCACACCCCAACACAATTTTAAAAACTTGCAATTCTTTTAAGTTAGGACCTGAATAAAAACAAAAGGCGAAGGTTTTTTATTTTTATATCAACTTTAAAATGAATTGTTTGCTGCTGGATAAATTTCAGACCGATATTTTAGAAGCTAGGTTTGTACTTTATAGGCACATAGCAGGAGCTAAATATAATGTTTCTGTAAGGCAAGTGTATGAAGTAGAACAGAATCTCAGAATGTCAAGTATGATGAAAACTAAAATTAATGACTGTACTTGTGATGTTCCTTTAGAAAAGTTTGACACTGTAAGTTTTTAAACACAAAATGTAAATAATTATTTTGATTTGAGAGTAAGAGAAGAAGATCTTTCTAACATTGAAGTTGAAGATTTGCCCATTGCAATTTATATAGGTAATTGATAGGTGGATGAATGATTGTGACTTTCACAAAGAATTGTGCTTAAAAATATGACATTTTCTTTATACCCTGCCATCAATTCTTTATTCAATGGAGACATTTTTTAGTATTTTTAAAACTGTTTTCTCATTGTTTACAATACAAATTACAATGATAAAATTACATAGTTTAAGGGTTAGGTATATATATAAATATTGATCTTTTGATTTTACAATATTTTCCCATGTATGGAGTTTTGTTAAACTTTTCAAAATATAAAAATGAAATATTATTTTCACAATTCACATGTGCATAAATTATATTTTCATTCTTCCTATAGATTAAGTTATGAATACAAAATTAGAATTCAATAAATCATTTCATTTTTTTGTTTCTTGTGATGCAGTTATCTGTTTTGATGTTCTTTGTTTTAGTTGACAGAAAAAAAACTCACATAGAGCTGTTTGTTAGATGATCAATTATAACACTTAAAACTCACATAGAGCTGTTTGTTAGATGATCAATTATAACACTTAAATCTCACATAGAGCTGTTTGTTAGATAATCAATTATAACACTTAAAACTCACATAGAGCTGTTTGTTAGATGATCAATTATAACACTTAAATCTCACATAGAGCTGTTTGTTAGATGATCAATTATAACACTTAAATCTCACATAGAGCTATTTGTTAGATGATCAATTATAACACTTAAAACTCACATAGAGCTGTTTGTTAGATGATCAATTAAAACACTTAAAAGACAGACTTACATTTATGCCCAGTACTGGTTATAGTAATTAGGGTAACATAAAAAATAACTAGACTCCAGTCATTACTATTACCATTACTATTTAATCAGTTCTGAAGATTCATCGAAGTTAAAATAAAAACTGCTTTAAAATAACTAGCAGTAAGTACGACAGCTATTTTATAGTAATTTAAAGTAATAGTTGATTTATAAACCTAAGTTTTATTGTAGTGGCTACTGCAGCATTTAAAGCAACACATTTGCCTTTAGGCACCTGAGCCGAGTGTATACACACTCACAAGCTTAGGCTAGATGGTCTGAGCCGAGTGTATACACACTCACAAGCTTAGGCTAGATGCTCTTGCCTTGGAACAGTATAAATCTACTTTTTCTGGATCTTGTGGTTGGCAAGTGGTAGAGCTCATCAGCTTGTGACTACAACAAACAACCTTTAAATAATATGAAAGTAACTATAGGCCCACATTCATTTAATTGCCCCAAAATAAACATTACATCCTTAACTTATTTTTAGAATAGAATAAAAATGCATTTTTTAATTTTAATAAGAAAGTTTTATGAGTATAATTTTAATTTTTATTCATTTGTTTAATTAAAAATTAATATGTGTTTGCCACACGAATTAAAAGAAATATTAAGAAATGTTAATGAAAAATGTTGTTGTTTCCCTTAGGTGATGGCAAAGTTTTTCATATTGTTCCAAACACAAGTGACACTTTGTGTCGGTAAGTTATCTTATATTACCAGAATATACCGTAAATACCAGTATATACCGTAAATACCAGTATATACCGTAAATACCAGCATATACCGTAAATACCAGCATATACCGTAAATACCAGTATATACCGTAAATACCAGTATATACCGTAAATACCAGTATATACCGTAAATACCAGTATATACCGTAAATACCAGTATATACCGTAAATACCAGTATATACCGTAAACACCAGTATATACCGTAAATACCAGTATATACCGTAAATACCAGTATATACCGTAAATACCAGTATATACCGTAAATACCAGTATATACCGTAAATACCAGTATATACCGTAAATACTTTCTAAAATTAATCTGTGAGTTTAAATAAAATTTATATTAACTAAGTCATTTATACATTACAAACATATTACATTCATTCAAAAGTCAAGACCTATTAATTATTTGATCAATAGTTGAATAATTGAAATTTTTAATAATATATTTTCTCTAAACTATTTCTCTTCCAGGCAGGTGATGAACTATTTAAACTTTACAAAAGATCAATTAAACAATTTCTATTCTGTGCCCATAACATCATTGAACATTGCGGCACTAGGAGTCTGCCAGACACAAACTGTGTCCACAGCTGATGCTGCTCTTGGTGAGCTGCCAGAAAACCCAGAGAAGATTCCAGGCAGTGAGTCACAGGCCTCCGGAGACATTAAGGTGGAAACACCAGAGGTAGAAGCAATGGAGGCAACTTCAGTCACAGCAGAACTAGATGAGGTAAATTTCATGCTTTGTTCTATAACTAGAATAAAATTGCATTTGTATTTATCATGGTGGAACTCTCTTTAACTGGTTTACTGGTCCTGTGACTAAAATGTGATGCTCATTTTCCCTAAATGGTTTAAGAAAATTGTTCATTTGTTGTCCCACAAAGGAGACTGGAGAAAAGAGTGAAGAGAAAATTGAGAAACAATTAAAGAGAAAAGAAAAACTTCAAAGGCAGGTAACTGCAGCTCAACTGATCAACAATAAATCTTTGGATAGGTAAAAAGATTAATTTTTTTAAATTTAGGTCAAGAACTTTTACATAACAGACCTTTGTTTAGTACATTGTTATAATACATTTTTGTTTGCTAAAAGTTGAGATATTTTTACTTCCTCAATGATTGAAACAAAATGTTTTGTTAGGAAATATATATAACAAGTTAGATCTAACAAACATTAAGTATGACTGTTGAATTTCTTTACCAACTTGCAATTTTAAAAAAAGAAATATTAAAAAGGTTAATTCATTTTTTTATTTATTAAAAAAAAATAATTTCAAACAATTTAATAGAAACATTATGGAGGTATTATCAACAGATATTTATATATTTCTTATAACAAGCTGCATGGGACAAGTGATAAGTATTAAGTCAGCTGTAAATAAAAGAAATATTTATGTTTTCTTCAGTTTGATCATTGCATGTAGATACAACCCATTACCACTATTGATGAAGCTGGTACATTTTCTTCCACCCTCACGTTGTGTTGTTGTCTACTGTCAGTACCTAGAGGTAAGTTTCATTTAGTGTCTGAAGTCTTCTATTATCTACTCAGTGTTGTTGTCTACTGTCAGTACCTAGAGGTAAGTTTCATTTAGTGTCTGAAGTCTTCTATTATCTACTCAGTGTTGTTATCTACTGTCAGTACCTAGAGGTAAGTTTCATTTAGTGTCTGAAGTCTTCTATTATCTACTCAGTGTTGTTGTCTACTGTCAGTACCTAGAGGTAAGTTTCATTTAGTGTCTGAAGTCTTCTATTATCTACTCAGTGTTGTTATCTACTGTCAGTACCTAGAGGTAAGTTTCATTTAGTGTCTGAAGTCTTCTATTATCTACTCAGTGTTGTTGTCTACTGTCAGTACCTAGAGGTAAGTTTCATTTGGTGTCTGAAGTCTTCTATTATCTACTCAGTGTTGTTGTCTACTGTCAGTACCTAGAGGTAAGTTTCATTTAGTGTCTGAAGTCTTCTATTATCTACTCAGTGTTGTTATCTACTGTCAGTACCTAGAGGTAAGTTTCATTTAGTGTCTGAAGTCTTCTATTATCTACTCAGTGTTGTTGTCTACTGTCAGTACCTAGAGGTAAGTTTCATTTAGTGTCTGAAGTCTTCTATTATCTACTCAGTGTTGTTGTCTACTGTCAGTACCTAGAGGTAAGTTTCATTTAGTGTCTGAAGTCTTCTATTATCTACTCAGTGTTGTTGTCTACTGTCAGTACCTAGAGGTAAGTTTCATTTAGTGTCTGAAGTCTTCTATTATCTACTCAGTGTTGTTGTCTACTGTCAGTACCTAGAGGTAAGTTTCATTTAGTGTCTGAAGTCTTCTATTATCTACTCAGTGTTGTTGTCTACTGTCAGCACCTAGAGGTAAGTTTCATTTAGTGTCTGAAGTCTTCTATTATCTACTCAGTGTTGTTGTCTACTGTCAGCACCTAGAGGTAAGTTTCATTTAGTGTCTGAAGTCTTCTATTATCTACTCAGTGTTGTTGTCTACTGTCAGTACCTAGAGGTAAGTTTCATTTGGTGTCTGAAGTCTTCTATTATCTACTCAGTGTTGTTGTCTACTGTCAGTACCTAGAGGTAAGTTTCATTTAGTGTCTGAAGTCTTCTATTATCTACCCAGGGGATGTATTGTGATTAGTGTCAGAATACAAACTTGTGTGGTAATCATGATTCTCTTGTTTCTTTCCCAGCCTTTAGTTCAGTGCTACTCACAGATCAAAGAAAGTCATCTTGGTTGCCAGTTGAAATTATCTGAAACCTGGCTGCGAGACTATCAGGTAAACCTAGTGTTTGGTTCACTAGCATGATTGTATGCACAACACAATTCTTTGAAGTCATGCTCAGTTGTATTTTATATGCAGCATGTCAAATAACTATAAAAGACATTAACTCCCATGTGAAAATTTTAATTTTTTTGCGTCTATTTTAATAAACATTATTTTATCCTATTGTCAGGTTCTGCCCAAACAAACACATCCAGTGATAAATATGAGTGGCACTGGAGGATATTTATTGACATTTACTACAGTATCAAGCAACTCTTAGTCTACATTTTCAGCAGAAATTGATTTGTGATTTTAATGTTATTCACAATAAAAATATATCTTTTAAATAATTGTTGAAATGAATCCTTTTTATAATCTTACATAGCTTTTCTTTTTTAAAATTGTACAAGAAAGAAAGATAAACATATGGAAGCAAATGTAAAAACCAAAGGAAGTTAAGCTTTAAATTTAAAATAAAAATATTAAAAATGAATTTCTTAGTCTTACAGCCATTGGTCCATGACAATAACAGAATAAAGTGCACAATAGATTCCTTTTTGACACTTACCTCTATACAATTCATTGGTTGAACTTAAATTAATAAGAATTTTAAATTAAAACATTGGGGATAAAACTTGTATACTCTGTAAATGCAGAAGCTATCTGGTTATTTTATTGTACTTATTATTGTCATGAAATATTTATTTTCATTTATTCCTGTCAGATTCATTTTAATGGCAAAACAAAAAATAACTTCTAAAAGTATTAATAGTTATTTTAAAAAGCAATAATTGCTTAAAATAAGTTTAAAAAATATTAACTGTGTCCATAGGTACCGGTACACATATCAAGGCCCATATAATTTGAGGTTTTACTGTAAATGAACATACTGAGATCAAATTTTCAAACAAAACAAAATCTAATTGGCAAGTTCTATATTTATTCAAGAAATTCACTTCACTATAATACAGCAATAGTACTCATGAAAAAATAATAAAAAAATTAGCTCTATACAATAGCATACTGCTGGTAGAGTAACTCTCTGATAGTAAAATATTCTTCACACAATGTGCCTTCTAGTTTCATTTTGCCTGCTGCATCCTGAAATTTCAATTAAATTAAACAATTGTTAGTACTTCAGTTTAATGATATAATATAATATATAATGATATATATAATATAATATATAATGATATAATATTCCTTTGTATTAAAATATTAAGTGGGTCATAACATGAAGTTCAGCTGAAGAAACATAGTCCATGAAAATATTTTAAGAATACAATGAAAATCTTAATACCATTATTGGCTAAAATTATTTAAACCACAATACAGAAACCTATATAATAATATAATAATATAATAATAACTTTTGGGTTAAAAAATATGTTCCATAATATCTAGATAAATTAAATTGATGTAGATTCTGTGGTGTAGAAAAAACAACAACTGTAGATTTAAGAATTGCAACACAAAAACAAAAAAATGTTTGACTTGAAAAGAAAAAGTTGTAAAAAGTGGAGATAACTTGTGTTGTCGTCTGCTCTTAGACTAATGGTAAAAGAAATGTTATAATTTTTTTTTTACAAATTTCACTTGAGGAAATTATTTTAAAAAATGTAGATAAATGAAAGGATTTATTGTGTGGGGCATCAGTTTCCATTTACTCACAAGATCTAACTATTTGTTTTTGAAATACTTGTATCTCAAGAGAGTTGTTTGAAACAAAAGTAGATCATTGTTTAGTATTTTAAATTTAGAATTTAATGCTTTACTTTTCTGGATTATTACTCCATTGTTTACAATCTTCTTTCCTATGCTGTTGGTAAATTTAAAGGAAGCTTGTTAGCTGTTGCTATTGTGTTACACTAGTCAATTGTGAATATTCACTTGTACAAAAAAACTTTTGACTCTTTTCTTTTCTGAATACTTCTAGTTTGTTTTCTTCAGTTGCTGGGTCCCAGTAAAAAAAGTTTCAATCTTTCTTTGCTTGATGGCACTTTACTTGATGAAAAGACCTGCTCCAGATTCCTATTGATGCAACTTGTCTAGGTCTCTTTCTAGTATTTTACTATGTTGTGTTCATTTTAGTCTCCTATAGGGCATGCTGCAAATAACCTTACTTTGGTTTCCATATTATTTTCCTAAAGCCATGTTATTGAATCGATGTGGGCATAGAGGATTATGCTTGTTAATATGAATGATTATAATGTTACCACCACTGATCTATAAAAAGAATGGATAGCGTCTCCTTATTAATGTGTATGCGCAAATGGAAATCAAAATGAATTCCCCTTTCCCACTATTCACTTATCTACATAAGCGAGTTACAGGAATAAACCACTTATGATTAGAACAAATTCATATGATAAAAAGGAAGTTATAGTCACTTGAAATGTATTTACAGGTCAGTGTTTAGATTAATTTCATAGATAAGTGAAATTCACATGAAAGCCTATTTATTTTTACTTCAAGAATGTTACTTCTATGCCTAATCCATTCTTTTTATAGATCAGTCGTTACCACATATTTTATGTACCAGTATTTTGTATGTAATGTTTAAGTGAAACTGGCCTATGATTTTGTGTGTGTGTGTGTGGGGAGAAGGTGGGGGTCAGATTTTTCTCTTGTCATAAAAGATGGGTTTTGTGTTTATTGGCTGATCTTCAAGCTTGATGTACTTTATTCTGATTTTAAGAGGCCTGGAAACATAGTTTAAAGTGTGAAGTTAGTTCTATATTTACATCTACCCTATATATAAACAATTTAGCTGATATAACTTCAGGTCTAGAAGCTTTATTAGAAGAAAGTATGGAGAACTTAAAATGAAAAGTGTAGTAAACCCCGTAAAATCCTGCTAGTATAAAAATATGGCTGCCTTGATATAGCAGGGTATTTTTTTTTTCAGACTTCTAGAATATAGCAATAGACAACATTAGCTGGGTTCAAATTTCAGCCATAAACTATCAAATAAATAACACCAGCGTGCGGCACCTTGTACATTGTAATCATCTTGGATTAGTTTCAGGATAATGGAATTCAGATTTGCAGGGATTAGACTGTACTGTAAGACAAAACGGAAGAAATTCATATTTAATGCCGTTGTAAATCTAGTGGAATTTCAGGAGTTTCAATCACAAATACACCCATAAATGTGCAAGTGCAAGTCATAAATTATATTTATGAAATGTCTCTTGAATGCTATTGTGCTATAAAAAGTAATTTGATTATACAAATTTGGGTGTACTTTGTGACGTCCCAGACTTAAAAAAAAATATTTGAAATAGCATAAATTAAATAGAGATAATGATGAGTAGTTTGTTGAAAGTTATGCAGACATTTAAAATGAACCCAAGACTATCCAAACCATAACATATAGTATCTGTCAAAATAATTGAAATAGAGACATTGCCTTGAAACAAGACTTTTTGATTTCATGCAATGTCTCCTAACATACAATACAACCAGCTTACCCTGCGCACTGCCACCTGATTGTTGCACACCAAAACTCCCCCAGCAAACTCGCAAGGAACTCCAGCGCCAATTAGAACCAACTTGAAATCTGACAGTCTGGGCTCATTGATAAATACAGATTCATGGGCTGGCACCTAAAAACATAGGATATAACTTTTGTAACAAAATATATGGGACATAACTCAATCTTTATAACAAAACATATGTGACATAGCTTTACAACAAAACATATGGGGCACAGTTTTATAACCATACAAATGGGACATAGCTTTTATAACCATACATATGGGACATAGCTTTTATAACAAAACATATGGGACATATCTTTTATAACAAAACAAAGTATATATTTCTACAATCATGAGAAACTATGAAGTAGCTAAAAGACATTAAAGAAATGTTGAATGTAATTGTAATGGGCTAAATCCAGTGGAATTAAACTCAAGAAATATTATTGTGTGCTTTGAATCATAAATTACAGAATTTCTTTTTACAAGCAAGTGTGAGTTAAAACAACAAAACCTCTTTTCTTCATTAATGAATTTTTTGACAAAAAAAAATTATTTCTGTTCAATTTTATTTCTCAATATTTTTTAAATAATTTTTAGAATTTTTTTTTGTAAGGAAATGTTTTTATCAATCCATTCCATTATTAGGTTAATCACAATAATCAGCAGAATTAACTTTTGGTTATGAACTCAATTAGCAGCTAGGACAGACCTTCTGAGATTACAACATGTGTGTGCGTGTTTCAATAACTGTGTGTTACAGTCATGGAGATTCAATAACTGTGTGCTACAGTCATGGAGATTCAATAACTGTGTGTTACAGTCATGGAGATTTATACCTTTTTTCTACATGTATGTTTTACTAGAATTTTCTACTTACAAGAGCTGGTGGCAGACCTTCCAGTGTTGGCAGACTTGTTGTCAGTTGATCTGTACACAAACACACACACAATAAAATGATGTTAAATGTTACAGGGAAACACAGAAGGAGTTGTTCAAATCTAAACTTTACCATTTAATTCACATAAACAGTTTCATTAGTTTTACAATCACATTCACCTGACCTTCACATTAATTCACTTACTATCTCCTCCTTCCATCATTTTATCTACCCCATCATTTCCATTGATTCACCCAATCAGTTCAATCAACTCACCATTTCATTCAATTATATTTAAACCTACATTAATACCTTCATAGCCTGAATACATTCTATAATGTTTGGCTCTATATGAAGTACATGAAGATTGTTTGAACTCAATTCTTGTAGTGAACACTATCTGACCAATATAAACACACACACATATTTTATACCTTTTTTAATTTTGTTGCTGTCTTCGGCCTCCTCCATTTTTTCCTCTTCTTCATCCTCTACTGGAGGTAAGTCCAGCTGTCCATCTACCCAAGCCAGCTCCATATCTCTTGCCTTGGAGAAGACCAATGAACTGACCAGGTGATCTCGTAGACGGACCTGATATACATAGAGGGGAAATAAAGCTTTTAAGAATACATTTTTTATTGTTATACTTATACAAGTAATACTAAATAAATATATCATAAATAGTTTCAGAACAGTGCAATGGTTGCTGACCATCATACTAATAGTTGCTGACCTATGTCCGAGTTGTTGTGGACCTTATGGTCGTAGACCACCAATGCTATTTCACGCAAGTGCAATCCTTGTTGGGTAAACATTCAGTTGTAGATAACCTGATTTTTGATCTATCCTACTTGTTGGGTAAACATTCAGTTGTAGATAACCTGATTTTTGATCTATCCTACTTGTTGGGTAAACATTCAGTTGTAGATAACCTGATTTTTTATCTATCCTACAAATAGTGGAACTACATAAATACAATATCTCAGGTCACCGGCACAGTCTGTGTGTCGGCCTACATGCGAATCCCACTTGCCCCCTTTAATTTGCCATAAGCAGCAGGCACATGAGAGCCAATATTGTCCCCTTTCGTCATGGGCAGCAGGCACATGAGAGCCAATATTGTCCCCTTTCGTCATGGGCAGCAGGCACATGAGAGCCAATATTGTCCCCTTTCGTCATGGGCAGCAGGCACATGAGAGCCAATATTGTCCCCTTTCGTTATGGGCAGCAGGCACATGAGAGCCAATATTGTCCCCTTTCGTCATGGGCAGCAGGCACATGAGAGCCAATATTGTCTGTCCCCTTTCGTCATGGGCAGCAGGCACATGAGAGCCAATATTGTCCCCTTTCGTCATGGGCAGCAGGCACATGAGAGCCAATATTGTCCCCTTTCATCATGGGCACCAGGCACAGTCGGTCTTCATGTGAGTCCCACTGGCCCCCATTAGCCATGAGCAGCAGACACAGTTCTCGATGATATCCCGTACAGTCTGTTAATTGCGGGCCACGTGTCATCAACTGCCGTGGACCACCCGACCAACTATCGTAGACTACCGGTCCCACTATCATTATCATGGACCACCTTGACCACACATTGACAAAATGCCGGCAGAGTACATTGCGCAGGTATCTGGTGAATAATATCTTCTTTTTTTTACAGACAATGTCGTCTGCCATAATTCACAACAGATTACACAGATCATGTGGACGAAGCAACAACATGGAGTAATATTCAAACAACTGATGTAACTCAAGGCTACAAATTACTCTAAAACACTCCAGAAACATTTGACATTTCCAGTCACAAATTCTATCTCTCTTTTACTCTTGAAGAAACAAGGCCTATTCTGAAAGAAAAGTTTGAAAAACTCTTTCAAAAACGAAGCATTTCATACTGCTGTTGACTTTTACAAAACTACAAGTGTTGTTTTTTTCTTGGTCAGTGCACGTGGCTGGAAACATTTTAGCAGACGACCGTCCATCGAGTGGACACGGGAAAACAGGGGCAATTACCCGAGGTAATGATTTACTTGACCGAGACTTTGAGCAGCACTAAACTAGGTGTAGTGCCAATTTGCAGTCTCTTGTTGCTGTTTTAAACAATCAATTTTCAATGGAAAAAACATTATAAAAAAATATAACCAACAAGCAGCAAATGAAAAATCTATAATCTAATAGTAAAAGACTTCTTTAAAATAAAACCAAACGACATAATTTCTTTTTGACATACGGAGATTGATAATAATTGAAACAAAAACTTTTAAATGAGTCGAACTTAAAAAAAAGTGCTGGGGGGAAAAGGGGGAGGGTGGAGCGGAATAAGAAGACTTAACCTTGACATGAAGGTTACACAAAGACGTCTTATGACCAAACAATTTCAGGAAATAATTTTTCTTTTGACATTGTCCAATTGACACTAAAATTATCTAAAGTATGTGTCTTGTTTTAGAAATGTCAGTGTGTCTTATAAGAAAAAAAATAAAATAAATGTGTTTGTATCATAAAAAGTAAGTCCGGTCATAAGTTTGTCTTTAAAACCTACATTTTCTGTTTTTAAATTCTAAATTTCAATTTGCCATTATGACAATTTGTTCTCTTTGAAGACTCTTTGAACCTGTTTTCTATAGAGCAAACCCAGCTTTATCTGATACAGCGATGACCCAACCACCCAGCCGTATCTGATACAGCGATGACTCAACCACCCAGCCGTATCTGATACAGCGATGAGCCAACCATCCAGCTGTATCTGATACAGCGATGAGCCAACCACCCAGCCGTATCTGATACAGCGATGAGCCAACCACCCAGCCGTATCTGATACAGCGATGAGCCAACCATCCAGCCGTATCTGATACAGCGATGAGCCAACCATCCAGCCGTATCTGATACAGCGATGAGCCAACCACCCAGCCGTATCTGATACAGCGATGAGCCAACCATCCAGCTGTATCTGATACAGCGATGAGCCAACCACCCAGCCGTATCTGATACAGCGATGAGCCAACCACCCAGCTGTATCTGATACAGCGATGAGCCAACAAATATCTCTATAAACTAGCAGTGATCAATTACCTGATAGATATGTCTCTCAGTTGTGGCGTCTATGACGTCGCCGACCCTAGGGCAGTAAACATTACAATCAACGAATGCTTTGCAGTAATCCCCAAGACTCAATGTTGCTTCCTCTGGGCCATGGATTAGAATCTGGGAAATCAAAACGTTAAAGTAAAAATTTAACCGAATACACCAGCAACAGTCCAGACCTAGATTCTTTACCAATGTAGGACTTTTACAATCGAGTGTAGTGATAAACAGTGGACCTTCTTTATTGATGTGAAACTTGAACCATGTACATGTTCAAATGATGTACATAATGTAACATTCTACACAGTACACGATGTACATGTTCAAATGATGTACATAATGTAACACTCTAAACGGTACACGATGTACATGTTCAAATGATGTACATAATGTAACACTCTACACGGTACACGATGTACATGTTCAAAAGATGTACATAATGTAACACTCTACACGGTACACGATGTACATGTTCAAATGATGTACATAATGTAACATCCTACACGGTACACGATGTACATGTTCAAATGATGTACATAATGTAACACTCTACACGGTACACGATGTACATGTTCAAATGATGTACATAATGTAACACTCTACACGGTACACGATGTACATGTTCAAATGATGTACATAATGTAACACTCTACACGGTACACGATGTACATGTTCAAATGATGTACATAATGTAACACTCTACACGGTACACGATGTACATGTTCAAATGATGTACATAATGTAACACTCTACACGGTACACGATGTACATGTTCAAATGATGTACATAATGTAACACTCTACACGGTACACGATGTACATTTTCAAATGATGTACATAATGTAACACTCTACACGGTACACGATGTACATGTTCAAATGATGTACATAATGTAACATCCTACACGGTACACGATGTACATGTTCAAATGATGTACATAATGTAACACTCTACACGGTACACGATGTACATGTTCAAATGATGTACATAATGTAACACTCTACACGGTACACGATGTACATGTTCAAATGATGTACATAATGTAACACTCTAAACGGTACACCATGTACATGTTCAAATGATGTACATAATGTAACACTCTACACGGTACACGATGTACATGTTCAAATGATGTACATAATGTAACACTCTACACGGTACTCGATGTACATGTTCAAATGATGTACATAATGTAACACTCTACACGGTACACGATGTACATGTTCAAATGATGTACATAATGTAACATCCTACACGGTACACGATGTACATGTTCAAATGATGTACATAATGTAACACTCTACACGGTACACGATGTACATGTTCAAATGATGTACATAATGTAACATCCTACACTGTACACGATGTACATGTTCAAATGATGTACATAATGTAACACTCTACACGGTACACGATGTACATGTTCAAATGATGTACATAATGTAACACTCTACACGGTACACGATGTACACGTTCAAATGATGTACATAATGTAACACTCTACACGGTACACGATGTACATGTTCAAATGATGTACATAATGTAACACTCTACACGGTACACGATGTACATGTTCAAATGATGTACATAATGTAACATTCTACATGGTACACGATGTACATGTTCAAATGATGTACATAATGTAACACTCTACACGGTACACGATGTACACGTTCAAATGATGTACATAATGTAACACTCTACACGGTACACGATGTACATGTTCAAATGATGTACATAATGTAACACTCTACACGGTACACGATGTACATGTTCAAATGATGTACATAATGTAACACTCTACACGGTACACGACGTACATGTTCAAATGATGTACATAATGTAACATTCTACACGGTACACGATGTACATGTTCAAATGATGTACATAATGTAACACTCTACACGGTACACGATGTACATGTTCAAATGATGTACATAATGTAACATTCTACACGGTACACGATGTACATGTTCAAATGATGTACATAATATAACATTCTACACGGTACACGATGTACATGTTCAAATGATGTACATAATGTAACACTCTACACGGTACACGATGTACATGTTCAAATGATGTACATAATGTAACATTCTACACGGTACACGATGTACATGTTCAAATGATGTACATAATGTAACATTCTACACGGTACACGATGTACATGTTCAAATGATGTACATAATGTAGGGGAAACTGGGGTAAAACGAGATACTTAAGGGAAAAAACCCTGTCGTATCAAAGATAACAGTGACATGTAAATAACATTCTGTGTACAGAACAAACAACTGGTTGACAATAATGACACAACAAAATAAGATGAGATTTGTTTGTTTCAAAAGAAACACAAATGATTTATTGAGTTAACCGTATTTTCCCATTTTGCCCCATTATTTTGTCCTGTTTTACCCCAACATAACCTTGAACACAAAATCTCTAAACCACACACTGCCATGCTTAAGTATATAAATCTTATAAACTTATAAATCTATTAACTTATAAATCTATTATCATTGCCCACATAAATATCTATCAGAATGTTAATTCTTGTCTGACAAATCTGTATTTTTTTTCTTAATGAACACATTTGCATCATAACCATAAAAATAGATCAAAATTGATGAAATTGAAATATTTGCCTCTCACTGACGCACGAAGCTCAACCAAACAAAACGGATTTTGCCGACAATGCAGTATCACGTGATCTCTTTATTAGACTCATTGCTAAAGAGCTCCCACTTTCTGTTTTTCAGTAATTCGTGTGTCTCGTTTTACCCCGCTATCTCATTTTACCCCAGTTTCCCCTAACACTCTACACGGTACACGATGTACAAGATTGTACACGACGTTGATGTTTGAGTTAAGACGTTGTAAATTTAGAATATTGTACAAGTTAAATGATGTACAAAGTTGAGTGTTCCATTAACCGCAAGCTCTAAGCCATCCTCCCATTTACTTTAACCCTCATTATTGCGCCATTCTATTCCAACAGTGTCCACGTGTAGTTGTCAGTTCATAATTTAAATAATTGCCCACATAAATACCACGTGGTGCTTTTTCTTCTGCCGTTTTTTTTGCTCCGTTGAGTCAACGTCCTTACATGGATGCAGAGTGACAGTTTAGTAACCATGACGATGGTGGAAATCATACATAAAAACTCATTGGCCGAACTAGAAACAAGTGCCCTACAGCGCCCCTTAGATTACTAGAATAGGCTCATTAGAGTTAACTCCAAAATCCACTTAGATTTATTTTATTCGAGAAGTTTCTTTTTAAGTTTCAACTAATTTTGATGTCTCGTCAGCGAGTGGTCCAAATGAAATCACCCCAAAAAACAACAACAACTTTACTTTTGAAAAAGTAAAAGATAAAAAGAGTTGACCGCCAACCGTTTGAAAAGCCAAGAAAGTTACCGGAAGTTGGAAGAAGAGGTTTAGATAAGGGTATCGTGAATTCCTGTCACGTCAGAAAGTGGATCGATGCCAACATTTTGGAAAGCTATCAAAGAAAGACTAGAGTCTATGGAGAAAAAAAAATAAAGACCACCACCCCAAAAAATTGCCTAGGTCCAGTTTATGGAATAACTTGAGAAATCCTCAGGGGAGTTTTTTTTTTTTGGTTTGGTGCATATTCTCTCCGTCTCGTTTCTCCGTAGATAGGCTAAACATTATTTTTTTCGGAGACGCGCTCACATAAAATACACAAAGAATAAAGAATTACCAATTAGGGAATTTCTTTGTACAAGCCTAAGGGAGATGTGTCTGTGGAAAATCGAACAACAATGATGCGTAAGACGGAGGTGTGCCAGTCTAATAATCACTCGGGAATGTTTACAGCAGATAAAAAAAACCGTACACAGACACAGACTCTCCATATAATGCCTGGACACAAACGTGTGATTCTCGTGAAGGCTCAAACATTAAAAATGTACACGTTGCATATAAAATGGTGGATAGTGAAAGTGAGTGAGTGAGAGAGAGAGAGAGAGAGAGAGAGAGAGAGAGAGAGAGAGAGAGAGAGAGAGAGAGAGAGAGAGTGAGAGAGAGAGAGAGAGAGAGAGGAAAGAGAGAGAGACGTGCTTACTGGTTGAAGTTATATCAGAAATTCTCTCTTAGAAAAATGCCAAATTGTTGACAACTAAGAGCATGAAGTCCAGAAGAAATGGGGAAACAGGAAGAGAGGAGATTGTGTTGACAGCACAAGACCCTGATTCTCCAACAGGGGAAAGTTTTATAAAGCTGAGGTTGTGTCTTGACAAGCAGTTTCTCGTAATTGTTTATATACTAGTATTTAAGCCCGTCAAAATGACAAGATTAGAGGTAGCGTTCGGCTGGCGAACCGAAGGTCCTGAATTATAATCCTGGTGCAGGCTGGCATTTTTTTCTCGGGTCTGGAGGGTGTCCCTGAGTCTACCCAGCTCTGATGGGTACCTGACCGTAGTTGGGGTAAAGTAAAGGCAGCTGTGCATAGTGCTGGCCAAACAATCACCTAGTATGCCGTGTCCACAGAAACTCGTGAACGCTGCTTCACTGGCCCAATGGATCTATTTGGACGGGATATTTGTATATAGGGATTGTTCAAATTATATAGAGAATAAAAACGTTGGAAAAACAACACAAACATGTACACACATTAATTGAACAACACAAACATGTACACACATTTATTTAACAACAACACTAACACGTAAACACATTAATTTAACAACACAAACATGTACACACATTAATTTAACAACAACACAAACATGTAGACACATTAATTTAACAACAACACAAACATGTACACACATTAATTTAAAAACAACAAAAACATGTACACACATTAATTTAACAACAACACAAACATGTACACACATTAATTTAACAACAACACTAAAATGTACACACATTAATTTAACAACACAAACATGTACACACATTAATTTAACAACAACACAAACATGTACACACATTAATTGAACAACACAAACATGTACACACATTAATTGAACAACAACACTAACATGTACACACATTAATTGAACAACACAAACATGTACACACATTAATTGAACAACACAAACATGTACACACATTAATTGAACAACACAAACATGTACACACATTAATTGAACAACACAAACATGTGCACACATTAATTTAACAACAACACTAACATGTACACTCATTAATTGAAAAACAACACTAACATGTGCACACATTAATTGAACAACAACACTAACATGTACACACATTAATTGAAAAACAACACTAATATGTGCACACATTAATTTAACAACAACACTAACATGTACACTCATTAATTGAAAAACAACACTAACATGTACACACATTAATTGAACAACAACACTAACATGTGCACACATTAATTTAACAACAAAACTAACATGTACACTCATTAATTGAAAAACAACACTAACATGTGCACACATTAATTGAAAAACAACACTAACATGTGCACACATTAATTTAACAACAACACTAACATGTACACTCATTAATTGAAAAACAACACTAACATATACACACATTAATTGAAAAACAACACTAACATGTGCACACATTAATTTAACAACAACACAAACATGTACACTCATTAATTGAAAAACAACACTAACATGTACACACATTAATTGAACAACACAAACATGTACACACATTAATTGAACAACACAAACATGTGCACACATTAATTTAACAACAACACTAACATGTACACTCATTAATTGAAAAACAACACTAACATGTGCACACATTAATTGAACAACAACACTAACATGTACACACATTAATTGAAAAACAACACTAATATGTGCACACATTAATTTAACAACAACACTAACATGTACACTCATTAATTGAAAAACAACACTAACATGTACACACATTAATTGAACAACAACACTAACATGTGCACACATTAATTTAACAACAAAACTAACATGTACACTCATTAATTGAAAAACAACACTAACATGTGCACACATTAATTGAAAAACAACACTAACATGTGCACACATTAATTTAACAACAACACTAACATGTACACTCATTAATTGAAAAACAACACTAACATATACACACATTAATTGAAAAACAACACTAACATGTGCACACATTAATTTAACAACAACACAAACATGTACACTCATTAATTGAAAAACAACACTAACATGTACACACATTAATTGAACAACACAAACATGTACATACATTTATTGAAAGAACAAGTGTTAAAGTCTTACCAGCTGTTTCGGTTTCATTTGTGACAGATATTTTTTAATGGACTTCCCGTCAGATCGACCTTCAAAATCAATAAACTGTACCCGGGCATTGATGTCCAGCGTGACGGTGGAAGAAATACACTTGGTGGGCACCTCACTGGTATCTGAGGACGGGAGGATTCGTTAAGGTCAAAGCCGACCACGCATTGCACCTAGGTTATCCATTAACTTAACAAATAACTCCAAAACACAATGACACAGACAGAAAAGAAATGAAGAAGATACCGAGATAACTAAACTTAAGTAAAACTTAAACACTAGAATAATAAAAACGAAGTTATGAACTTTACAATACACGGGATCATTGGCTTTAGAGTTTCTCTCAAGTTTCACATTAAATGGTCCAAAGATGACCGAGTCGGTCACCGAATGGCTTTGTCAAACGGTCAAAGGCTCAGGCACTAACTCTTCAAAATATGGATGTCTCGGTCATTCATTGGTCAAGAGATGTGAATACTTCAGCTGTCGATTGGTCAAGATATGAATCCGAGGCATTCATTGGTCAACTTGTGAATGAATGCCTCATGCATCGACTGCACAAGAGGGGAATGCCTCATTCATCAAGTGGACAAGAAATGACCAACAGTTTCTATAAGTGATATGGTATGAATTGTTCTAGATAAAACTATACAATATGTTGATGATTGATCACCAATGGAAAAAACAATAAAACAACAATTGTTAGACATTGAATTGTACAGCCTTGATTTAAATCATACAGCACAATCTCCGTGTTCATTCACAATCACGGCGTTAGTCCATCATTACAGGGTTCACACAAAATCTCCGTGTTCACACAAACAATCTCCGAGATCACACACACAATCTCCGAGTTCACACACAATCTCCGTGTTCACCCACAATCTCCGTGTTCACCCACAATCTCCGTGTTCACCCACAATCTCCGTGTTCACCCACAATCTCCGTGTTCACCCACAATCTCCGTGTTCACCCACAATCTCCGTGTTCACACACACAATATATGTGTTCACCCACAATCTCTGTGTTCACCCACAATCTCCGTGTTCACCCACACAATCTCCGTGTTCACCCACACAATATATGTGTTCACCCACAATCTCCGTGTTCACACACCATCTCCGTGTTCACCCACAATCTCCGTGTTCACACACAATCTCCGTGTTCACCCACAATCTCCGTGTTCACCCACAATCTCCGTGTTCACCCACAATCTCCGTGTTCACCCACAATCTCCGTGTTCACACACACAATCTCCGTGTTCACACACACAATATATGTGTTCACCCACAATCTCTGTGTTCACCCACAATCTCCGTGTTCACCCACACAATCTCCGTGTTCACCCACACAATATATGTGTTCACCCACAATCTCCGTGTTCACCCACAATCTCCGTGTTCACACACACAATCTCTGTGTTCACACACACAATCTCCGTGTTCACCCACAATCTCCGTGTTCACACACACAATCTCTGTGTTCACACACACAATCTCTGTGTTCACACACACAATCTCCGTGTTCACCCACAATCTCCGTGTTCACCCACAATCTCCGTGTTCACCCACAATCTCCGTGTTCACACACACAATCTCCGTGTTCACACACACAATCTCTGTGTTCACACACACAATCTCCGTGTTCACCCACAATCTCCGTGTTCACCCACAATCACCGTGTTCACACACACAATCTCCGTGTTCACCCACAATCTCCGTGTTCACCCACAATCACCGTGTTCACACACACAATCTCCGTGTTCACACACACAATCTCCGTGTTCACACACAATCTCCGTGTTCACACACACAATCTCCGTGTTCACACACAATCTCCGTGTTCACCCACACAATCTCCGTGTTCACACACAATCTCCGTGTTCACCCACAATCTCCGTGTTCACACACACAATCTCCGTGTTCACACACAATCTCCGTGTTCACACACAATCTCCGTGTTCACACACACAATCACCGTGTTCACACACAATCTCCGTGTTCACCCACAATCACCGTGTTCACACACACAATCTCCGTGTTCACCCACAATCTCCGTGTTCACCCACAATCTCCGTGTTCACCCACAATCTCCGTGTTCACACACACAATCTCCGTGTTCACCCACACAATATCTGTGTTCACACAAACAATCTCCGTGTTCACCACACAAACAATCTCCGTGTTCACCCAAACAATCTCCGTGTTCACCCACACAATCTCCGTGTTCACCCAAACAATCTCCGTGTTCACCCACACAATCTCCGTGTTCACCCACACAATCTCCGTGTTCACCCAAACAATCTCCGTGTTCACCCACAATCTCTGTGTTCACCCACAATCTCCGTGTTCACCCACAATCTCCGTGTTCACCCACAATCTCCATGTTCACCCACAATCTCTGTGTTCACCCACAATCTTCGTGTTCACCCACAATCTCCGTGTTCACACACAATCTCCGTGTTCACCCACAATCTCCGTGTTCACACACAATCTCCGTGTTCACCCACAATCTCCATGTTCACCCACAATCTCCATGTTCACCCACAATCTCCATGTTCACCCACAATCTCCGTGTTCACATACAATCTCCGTGTTCACATACACAATCTCCGTGTTCACACACACAATCTCCGTGTTCACATACAATCTCCGTGTTCACATACACAATCTCCGTGTTCACCCACAATCTCCGTGTTCACACACAATCTCCGTGTTCACACACAATCTCTGTGTTCACCCACAATCTCCATGTTCACCCACAATCTCCGTGTTCACCCACAATCTCCGTGTTCACACACAATCTCCGTGTTCACCCACACAATCTCCGTGTTCACACACAATCTCCGTGTTCACACACAATATCCGTGTTCACACACACAATATCTGTGTTCACCACACAAACAATCTCAGTGTTCACCCAAACAATCTCCGTGTTCACCCACACAATATCTGTGTTCACCCACAATCTCCGTGTTCACCACACAAACAATCTCAGTGTTCACCCAAACAATCTCCGTGTTCACCCACACAATCTTCGTGTTCACCCACACAATCTCCGTGTTCACCCACACAATCTCCGTGTTCACCCACAATCTCCGTGTTCACCCACAATCTCCGTGTTCACCCACACAATCTTCATGTTCACCCACAATCTCCGTGTTCACCCACAATCTCCATGTTCACCCACAATCTCTGTGTTCACCACACAAACAATCTCCGTGTTCACCCACACAATCTTCATGTTCACCCACAATCTCCGTGTTCACCCACAATCTCCATGTTCACCCACAATCTCCATGTTCACCACACAAACAATCTCCGTGTTCACCCACACAATCTTCATGTTCACCCACAATCTCCGTGTTCACCCACAATCTCCGTGTTCACCCACAATCTCCATGTTCACCCACAATCTCCGTGTTCACCCACAATCTCCGTGTTCACCCACAATCTCCATGTTCACCCACAATCTCCATGTTCACCCACAATCTCCGTGTTCACCCACAATCTCCGTGTTCATCCACACTCTCTGTGTTCACCCACAATCTCCATGTTCACATAATCGGCGTTGCCATATTAAGGAGGACGATGGTCTGTTGGCAGCACACTCTGATCGACGTATCGAAATTCTGGATGTTCAATTCCTCTTTGTAGGTGAAGGTGTCCATGAGTCTGCTCAGTTCTAATTGGTAGGCCTATCTGCTATTAGTTGGGGTTTAGTAAAATGCGACTGGGTTGCTTACCACAACATTCTCTTCTAGGCTTTTGCCACTAAAACTTGTGAACGCTGCCCATTGGACAAATCATCTGAAAAAGATACTTTACTTTTTTCACTGTTCTTTTATTACAAACAATAATTATACTTTTTAAAACAATGTTCTTTCTGTTATGGTAAGCAGCACCAAATACTCCTATACATATGAAAATGGATGAGTATATGTGATCAATTGAAGACAACGATTAAAAACCCATTAAACAACCATTAGGAAGTTAAGAAACCTCTACACTCTGGACATCTAGCTGAAAGAGCTGACGCGGGTTTGAAGTCATCATTAGAGAAAGAATCTATACAGAGGAATAGATTCCACTAATTGATGAATGAGAACACGTCAAGGTGATCGATACGTTACACAACTTGAGTGGGGCAGGGAGGGGGAAGGGGGGTGGGCAAGACTTGAATCGATATCAAACTATTAGTCAAGAATAAAGACAAACAATCGGGAATGTTAACTTAATACAAACAGGGGTCAATGTCTAAATACAAACAAGAGTCAAAGTCTAAATACAAACAAGAGTCAAAGTCTAAATACAAACAGGGGTCAGTGTATAAATACAAACAAGAGTCAAAGTCTAAATACAAACAGGGGTCAGTGTCTAAATACAAACAAGAGTCAAAGTCTAAATACAAACAGGGGTGAATGTCTAAATACAAACAAGAGTCAATGTCTAAATACAAACAAGAGTCAAAGTCTAAATACAAACAGGGGTTAGTGTCTAAATACAAACAAGAGTCAATGTCTAAATACAAACAAGAGTCAATGTCTAAATACAAACAAGAGTCAAAGTCTAAATACAAACAGGGGTCAATGTCTAAATACAAACAAGAGCCAATGTCTAAATACAAACAAGAGTCAAAGTCTAAATACAAACAGGGGTCAATGTCTAAATACAAACAAGAGTCAATGTCTAAATACAAACAAGAGTCAAAGTCTAAATACAAACAAGAGTCAAAGTCTAAATACAAACAGGGGTTAGTGTCTAAATACAAACAGGGGTCAAAGTCTAAATACAAACAGGGGTTAGTGTCTAAATACAAACAGGGGTCAATGTCTAAATACAAACAGAGGTTAGTGTCTAAATACAAACAGGGGTCAATGTCTAAATACAAACAGGGGTCAATGTCTAAATACAAACAAGAGTCAAAGTCTAAATACAAACAAGAGTCAAAGTCTAAATACAAACAAGAGTCAAAGTCTAAATACAAACAAGAGTCAAAGTCTAAATACAAACATGGGTCAGTGTCTAAATACAAACAGGGGTTAGTGTCTAAATACAAACAGGGGTTAGTGTCTAAATACAAACAGGGGTTAGTGTCTAAATACAAACAGGGGTTAGTGTCTAAATACAAACAGGGGTTAGTGTCTAAATACAAACAGGGGTTAGTGTCTAAATACAAACAGGGGTTAGTGTCTAAATACAAACAGGGGTTAGTGTCTAAATACAAACAGGGGTTAGTGTCTAAATACAAACAGGGGTTAGTGTCTAAATACAAACAAGAGTCAAAGTCTAAATACAAACATGGGTCAGTGTCTAAATACAAACAGGGGTTAGTGTCTAAATACAAACAGGGGTTAGTGTCTAAATACAAACAGGGGTTAGTGTCTAAATACAAACAGGGGTCAATGTCTAAATACAAACAAGAGTCAAAGTCTAAATACAAACAAGAGTCAAAGTCTAAATACAAACAGGAGTCAGTGTATAAATACAAACAAGAGTCAAAGTCTAAATACAAACAGGGGTCAGTGTCTAAATACAAACAAGAGTCAAAGTCTAAATACAAACAGGGGTCAATGTCTAAATACAAACAAGAGTCAATGTCTAAATACAAACAAGAGTCAAAGTCTAAATACAAACAGGGGTTAGTGTCTAAATACAAACAAGAGTCAATGTCTAAATACAAACAAGAGTCAATGTCTAAATAAAAACAAGAGTCAAAGTCTAAATACAAACAGGGGTCAATGTCTAAATACAAACAAGAGCCAATGTCTAAATACAAACAAGAGTCAAAGTCTAAATACAAACAGGGGTCAATGTCTAAATACAAACAAGAGTCAATGTCTAAATACAAACAAGAGTCAAAGTCTAAATACAAACAAGAGTCAAAGTCTAAATACAAACAGGGGTTAGTGTCTAAATACAAACAGGGGTCAAAGTCTAAATACAAACAGGGGTTAGTGTCTAAATACAAACAGGGGTCAATGTCTAAATACAAACAGAGGTTAGTGTCTAAATACAAACAGGGGTCAATGTCTAAATACAAACAGGGGTCAATGTCTAAATACAAACAAGAGTCAAAGTCTAAATACAAACAAGAGTCAAAGTCTAAATACAAACAAGAGTCAAAGTCTAAATACAAACAAGAGTCAAAGTCTAAATACAAACATGGGTCAGTGTCTAAATACAAACAGGGGTTAGTGTCTAAATACAAACAGGGGTTAGTGTCTAAATACAAACAGGGGTTAGTGTCTAAATACAAACAGGGGTTAGTGTCTAAATACAAACAGGGGTTAGTGTCTAAATACAAACAGGGGTTAGTGTCTAAATACAAACAGGGGTTAGTGTCTAAATACAAACAGGGGTTAGTGTCTAAATACAAACAGGGGTTAGTGTCTAAATACAAACAGGGGTTAGTGTCTAAATACAAACAAGAGTCAAAGTCTAAATACAAACATGGGTCAGTGTCTAAATACAAACAGGGGTTAGTGTCTAAATACAAACAGGGGTTAGTGTCTAAATACAAACAGGGGTTAGTGTCTAAATACAAACAGGGGTCAATGTCTAAATACAAACAAGAGTCAAAGTCTAAATACAAACAAGAGTCAAAGTCTAAATACAAACAGGAGTCAGTGTATAAATACAAACAAGAGTCAAAGTCTAAATACAAACAGGGGTCAGTGTCTAAATACAAACAAGAGTCAAAGTCTAAATACAAACAGGGGTCAATGTCTAAATACAAACAAGAGTCAATGTCTAAATACAAACAAGAGTCAAAGTCTAAATACAAACAGGGGTTAGTGTCTAAATACAAACAAGAGTCAATGTCTAAATACAAACAAGAGTCAATGTCTAAATACAAACAAGAGTCAAAGTCTAAATACAAACAGGGGTCAATGTCTAAATACAAACAAGAGCCAATGTCTAAATACAAACAAGAGTCAAAGTCTAAATACAAACAGGGGTCAATGTCTAAATACAAACAAGAGTCAATGTCTAAATACAAACAAGAGTCAAAGTCTAAATACAAACAAGAGTCAAAGTCTAAATACAAACAGGGGTTAGTGTCTAAATACAAACAGGGGTCAAAGTCTAAATACAAACAGGGGTTAGTGTCTAAATACAAACAGGGGTCAATGTCTAAATACAAACAGAGGTTAGTGTCTAAATACAAACAGGGGTCAATGTCTAAATACAAACAGGGGTCAATGTCTAAATACAAACAAGAGTCAAAGTCTAAATACAAACAAGAGTCAAAGTCTAAATACAAACAAGAGTCAAAGTCTAAATACAAACAAGAGTCAAAGTCTAAATACAAACATGGGTCAGTGTCTAAATACAAACAGGGGTTAGTGTCTAAATACAAACAGGGGTTAGTGTCTAAATACAAACAGGGGTTAGTGTCTAAATACAAACAGGGGTTAGTGTCTAAATACAAACAGGGGTTAGTGTCTAAATACAAACAGGGGTTAGTGTCTAAATACAAACAGGGGTTAGTGTCTAAATACAAACAGGGGTTAGTGTCTAAATACAAACAGGGGTTAGTGTCTAAATACAAACAGGGGTTAGTGTCTAAATACAAACAAGAGTCAAAGTCTAAATACAAACATGGGTCAGTGTCTAAATACAAACAGGGGTTAGTGTCTAAATACAAACAGGGGTTAGTGTCTAAATACAAACAGGGGTTAGTGTCTAAATACAAACAGGGGTTAGTGTCTAAATACAAACAAGAGTCAAAGTCTAAATACAAACAAGAGTCAAAGTCTAAATACAAACAGGGGTCAGTGTCTAAATACAAACAAGAGTCAAAGTCTAAATACAAACAGGGGTTAGTGTATAAATACAAACAAGAGTCAAAGTCTAAATACAAACAAGAGTCAATGTCTAAATACAAACAAGAGTCAAAGTCTAAATACAAACAGGGGTCAGTGTCTAAATACAAACAGGGGTTAGTGTCTAAATACAAACAGGGGTTAGTGTCTAAATACAAACAAGAGTCAAAGTCTAAATACAAACAGGGGTCAATGTCTTAATACAAACAGGGGTCAATGTCTAAATACAAACAAGAGTCAAAGTCTAAATACAAACAGGGGTCAAAGTCTACAACAATAACACTAGAGTCTCATTAGACTAACTCGTCTACATGGGATAATTGTCGACATGCTACACTCTATAATACTCCACATTCCACATGAAACAATTAACAAAAAACTAAGGTTAAGTTGAGATTCAAACGCTTATAAAAAAAAGACTTTCTACGGCACGGACGTATAAATCTTCGACACGGACGTATAAATCTCCGGCACGGACGTATAAATCTCCGGCACGGACGTATAAATCTCCGGCACGGACGTATAAATCTCCGGCACGGACGTATAAATCTCCGGCACGGACGTATAAATCTCCGACAGGGACGTATAAATCTCCGACACGGACGTATAAATCTCCGACACGGACGTCTAAATCTCCGACACGGACGTATAAATCTCCGACACGGACGTATAAATCTCCGACACGGACGTATAAATCTCTGACACGGACGTCTAAATCTCCGACACGGACGTCTAAATCTCCGAAACGGACGTCTAAATCTCCGACACGGACGTCTAAATCTCCGACACGGACGTCTAAATCTACGACACGGACGTCTAAATCTCCGACACAGACGTCTAAATCTACGACACGGACGTCTAAATCTCCGACACGGACGTCTAAATCTCCGACACGGACGTCTAAATCTCCGACACGGACGTCTAAATCTCCGACACGGACGTCTAAATCTCCGACACGGACGTCTAAATCTCAGACACGGACGTCTAAATATCCGACACGGACGTATAAATCTCCGACACGGACGTATAAATCTCCGGCACGGACGTATAAATCTCCGACACGGACGTATAAATCTCCGGCACGGACGTATAAATCTCCAACACGGACGTATAAATCTTTAACACGGACGTATAAATCTCCCCGGCTTATATCCAGGCGTAGAAAGAAAAGTCAATTCAGTGACTCTCGGTCCAAAGACTGTCTGTCAGCGGCCCTGATTCCGAAGCAGATGTCAATAAACAGGTCAGAGTCGAGAAGTACTCAAGGAAATCCTATTAGGCGCGTGCTTGGCAAACTCCTGCTCCCCCTGACCCCCCCACCACCCACACGAACGCTGTCACACACACCGTCATACTAAAGTAACAGACATTTTGGCGACACTCCCCCCCCTCTCCTCTTCATCAATAAGGTAACACAGTAAAGGCAATATTGACAACTCTCCTGATCCGGCTAGATCCATGTGGGGGGGAGGGGGGAATATTGGGGCGCTCAGATAGGGGGCCGAGTGGAAGGGGTGGGACTCATAAACATGACACTCAGAATGTTTGTCTGGCTTCATTTAGGTTAATAATAAGTCCACTTGTCACGATTAAGTAGATAAATCAATGGCCCAATGTAGAGCAAATAGTGTCCATCTTTGTTTAGTTGGCCAGTGAATGGATGGCGAATAAAGATTTACTTTGCAGTTGGCCAGTGAATGGATGGCGAATAATGATTTACTTTGTAGTTGGCTAGTAAATGAATAGCGAATAATGATTTACTTTGTAGTTGGCCAGTGAATGGATGGCGAATAATGATTTACTTTGTAGTTGGCTAGTAAATGAATAGCGAATAATGATTTACTTTGTAGTTGGCCAGTGAATGGATGGCAAATAATCAATTATGATTTACTTTAAAGTTGGCCAGTGAATGCATAGCGAATAATGTTTTACTTTATAGTTGGCCAGTGAATGGATGGCGAATAATGCTTTACTTTATAGTTGGCCAGTGAATGGATGGCGAATAATCAATTATGATTTACTTTAAAGTTGGCCAGTGAATGCATAGCGAAAAATGCTTTACTTTATAGTTGGCCAGTGAATGGATGGCGAATAATGTACAAAGTCAATAAATACATCACTGTTTTTGTAAATACTGTTCCCCCCCCCCTGGTTCCACTGGTCAAGAGGGTCAGGGAAAGCATTTCTCAATTTCACTATAATGTCAGGATATAACTCACACGTGAGATTAGCCGACCTCAGAAGTACATTATAGCTACTCCAACCTATCATAGACAGCAGACATACTCAACGGGGTACAGCAGACATACTCTAGGGGTACAGCAACATTCTCTACGGGGTACAGCAACATACTCTACGGGGTACAGCAACATACTCAACGGGGTACAGCAGACATACTCTACGGGGTACAGCAACATACTCTACGGGGTACAGCAACATACTCTACGGGGTACAGCAACATTCTCTACGGGGTACAGCAACATACTCTACGGGGTACAGCAGACATACTCTACGGGGTACAGCAGACATACTCTACGGGGTACAGCAACATACTCTACGGGGTACAGCAACATACTCTACGGGGTACAGCAACATACTCTACGGGGTACATCAACATTCTCTACGGGGTACAGCAACATACTCTACGGGGTACAGCAGACATACTCTACGGGGTACAGCAACATACTCTACGGGGTACAGCAGACATACTCAACGGGGTACAGCAACATACTCTACGGGGTACAGCAGACATACTCTACGGGGTACAGCAGACATACTCAACGGGGTACAGCAACATACTCTACGGGGTACAGCAACATACTCTACGGGGTACAGCAGACATACTCTACGGGGTACAGCAACATTCTCTACGGGGTACAGCAGACATACTCTACGGGGTACAGCAGACATACTCTACGGGGTACAGCAACATTCTCTACGGGGTACAGCAACATTCTCTACGGGGAACAGCAGACATACTCTACGGGGTACAGCAGACATACTCTACGGGGTACAGCAGACATACTCTACGGGGTACAGCAGACATACTCTACGGGGTACAGCAGACATACTTTACGGGGTACAGCAACATTCTCTAAGGGGTACAGCAGACATACTCTACGGGGTACAGCAACATACTCTACGGGGTACAGCAACATTCTCTACGGGGTACAGCAGACATACTCCACGGGGTACAGCAGACATACTCTACGGGGTACAGCAACATTCTCTACGGGATACAGCAGACATACTCTACGGGGTACAGCAACATACTCTACGGGGTACAGCAACATTCTCTACGGGGTACAGCAGACATACTCTACGGGGTACAGCAGACATACTCTACGGGGTACAGCAACATACTCTACGGGGTACAGCAACATTCTCTACGGGGTACAGCAACATTCTCTACGGGGTACAGCAGACATACTCTACGGGGTACAGCAGACATACTTTACGGGGTACAGCAACATTCTCTACGGGGTACAGCAACATACTCTACGGGGTACAGCAACATACAAACAAATTTGAAAAAATGTTTTTGTTGTTGTCTGACATTGACTGCAGGATGTCAAAAAGAGATCTGCAATCTGGTTACATGAATACGAATATATTCCTGTTAGTCTAATAATAACATAAGCGCCATTTATGTTGTTGTTATTGTTGAAGGTAGCCAAAGAACAATGTCAGTTGATGTTATTTAATCTAGCCTTTGGCATTGATAGTTTTTAGATTTTTGGTTATTTGTTCAAACGGTAACTTTAAAGAAAAGTCCAGCCAAGGGATACGCTGTTGGGGACAGATACCAAAGTGAAGCCCGTTTGGTCCATGTCAATTAATTGGCAGGAAGACAAATAAATAGATTTCTAGAGTTTTCATCAAGTTTATGAGTGTGTGCGTATATATATACAAACATACATGATACACACATATATATATATATATTATAGTCTAACGTAGGTTGCCTTGATAAGTAATGAAGAGTTTGTTAAAATTAAAATATACTTCTAAAAAAAAAGACAGTTATCTAGATGGGGAAAAGCTACAATAAAGCTAAAAAATGAAATATATATAATATCTAAAGCTAATTTATTTATGTGCGAAGGCTAACAAGACGAACTGGGAACTGAAGAAAATCAAGAACGCAAGTTACATTTAAAAAAGAACAAGCTTTAAAAAACGTTAAGTTAGTAAGTTTAATTGGTTAAAATTTTTCACGTGACCATACTTTCCATCGCGGATGTGCATGTCACTTGACCAATGGGTAAAGAGGTGAGAGTGTGGACATTTATTTTTTTTTTACATGTCTGTGATAATGCCATTTGGGTTTTATTACATGTCTGTGATAATGACATTTGGGTTTTATTACATGTCTGTGATAATGACAATTGGGTTTTATTACATGTCTGTGATAATGACATTTGGGTTTTATTACATGTCTGTGATAATGACATTTGGGTTTTATTACATGTCTGTGATAATGACATTTGGGTTTTATTACATGTCTGTGATAATGACAATTGGGTTTTATTACATGTCTGTGATAATGACATTTGGGTTTTATTACATGTCTGTGATAATGACATTTGGGTTTTATTACATGTTTGTGATAATGACATTTGGGTTTATTACATGTCTGTGATAATGACATTTGGGTTTTATTACATGTCTGTGATAATGACATTTGGGTTTTATTACATGTCTGTGATAATGACATTTGGGTTTTATTACATGTCTGTGATAATGACATTTGGGTTTTATTACATGTCTGTGATAATGACATTTGGGTTTTATTACATGTGTGTGATAATGACATTTGGGTTTTATTACATGTCTGTGATAATGACATTTGGGTTTTATTACATGTCTGTGATAATGACATTTGGGTTTTATTACATGTCTGTGATAATGACATTTGGGTTTTATTTACATGTCTGTGATAATGACATTTGGGTTTTATTACATGTCTGTGATAATGACATTTGGGTTTTATTACATGTCTGTGACAATGACATTTGGGTTTTATTACATGTCTGTGATGATGACATTTGGGTTTTATTACATGTCTGTGATGATGACATTTGGGTTTTATTACATGTCTGTGATAATGACATTTGGGTTTTATTACATGTCTGTGATAATGACATTTGGGTTTTATTACATGTCTGTGATAATGACATTTGGGTTTTATTACATGTCTGTGATAATGACATTTGGGTTTTATTACATGTCTGTGATAATGACATTTGGGTTTTATTACATGTCTGTGATAATGCCATTTGGGTTTTATTACATGTCTGTGATAATGACATTTGGGTTTTATTACATGTCTGTGATAATGACAATTGGGTTTTATTACATGTCTGTGATAATGACATTTGGGTTTTATTACATGTCTGTGATAATGACATTTGGGTTTTATTACATGTCTGTGATAATGACATTTGGGTTTTATTACATGTCTGTGATAATGACATTTGGGTTTTATTACATGTCTGTGATAATGACATTTGGGTTTTATTACATGTCTGTGATAATGCGTGAGAAATAATGTGGAATCATTGCTAGAAAAATGAAGAAATAATAAAACAGTATTAAGAAAACAATCCAAGGTTATCTTTGACGGGAAAGTTCCAATCTTGACATTTTTTTTCATAACAAGAAGTATTGAACCCAACCTGGGAATGTATTACAGCAACTTAACGTCTCCATCTAGTATTGGAGGAAGAGTGGATTATTGGAGGAGGAGGAGGCGGTTGGGAGAAAATTGTTATTATTTTAACCTCTCAAGCCAAGAGGAAAAAGTGAAGTCATGAAAAATAATTTCAGTGTGGAGAACAGTAATAATGTCATTACTAACGCCAATACAGAAAGAGCATCAATTAGCCAGATACGTTTCTTGTTCAAAGACAGGAAATTCTGCTAGCAAGGCCGGACCTATTGAAATATTAGATTATTACATTCACAACAACGAGAACATTAACAAAAATGTATTTTTTTTATAAAGCGCAAGGCACAAGGATTCCTACACACTTCTATACTATCTGGCTTGATAATGAAACAAACTCCTAAACCAGTTGTTTTTCTATTGTAGCCTATGCCCGTTCCTTGCAACTTTTGTTAGCAGTCTTTGTTAATTGTGACAACTTGTCGATGTGAATCTACAGTAGTCTACTCTAATAGGAGGCACGGTGGTCGAGTGGCAGCGCGTTCGGCTAGCGTACCGAAGGTCCTGGGTTCGAATCCTGGTGAAGGATAGGATTTGTTTTCGGGTCTGGAGGGGTGGGTGTCCCTGATACTACCCAGCTTTAATGGGTACCTGACTGAGTTGTAAAGGCGGCTGACCATACAGGTGCTGATCACACAATCACCCAGTAGGCCGGTAACTGGTGAACGCTGCTTCACCGGCCCCATGGATCAATTTGGCATGACGGGATACTTGCCTTTTTTTTTACTACCCCATAAACTATTTTCTTAATTAATTCCCATTGAAAAAACAAGGGGAAATAAACTGGTTTTGAATTTACCCTTAAAAGTTTTTTTTTTCTTTCACATTTTCACATAAATAAAAATATTAAAACAAGAACTTTTGAGGCTGGGGCTTTAAATTTGATAGAAAATGTTGTCATCGGCAACGAGTCTATGTGTAAAATGTTAGCTCGATTGGATGATGTGATAGCTTTCTGAAGATTTTGATACAGGGTAAGAAAGAAAGAAAAGAAAAGTTACTATAATTAATATTTTGATACAGGGTAAGAAAGAAAGAAAAGAAAAGTTACTATAATTAATATTTTGATACAGGGTAAGAAAGAAAGAAAAGAAAAGTTACTATAATTAATATTTTGATACAGGGTAAGAAAGAAAGAAAAGAAAAGTTACTATAATTAAGAATCAAATCTAGTACATCGGAAGCTGGAAAGTGAAACTACGAATAATTTTCATGTTTGGCGCAAAGAAATATTGAAGGAATCAAAATGGGAGTTGAAAAGAAAACGCGGCGCACAACTGCAAGGGACAATTAAGAAAAGCCGAGCAGGAAAACGTTCCAAGTTCCAACCCAATATGCCAGTGTAGTCGTAGTTTAAGTCTTGGAACACCACAACATGCAAAGGGTACATTACAGCACACACACATTGGTTAAAAATAATAATAGAAAAACAACAAAGGACAGATATATATATATATATATATATATATATATATATATATATATATATATATATATATATATATAAAATATATAATTTCATATATAAACCAAATCATGCATTTGAAATTTCACTAGTAGGTCACTGACATATACAGCCGCGTATAATGAACACATATGACAACTTGTTTCATCGTTTGAGTGTCACTATGTTGTGTTACAGCACTGACGGCAGAGTAGACATAATGCCAACGGGCACCATTTTGTATCCCCTGAGACTTAGATCTACAATGCTAGAGGTGCACTCTCAAACTTCTGCGTAAAAGCAAAAAAAAAAAATAAAAAAAAAAAAAAAAAAAAAAAAAAAAAAAAAAAAAAAAAAGGACGCTATCTTAAAACTGTCTTACAGAGGTAATTGTCATGTAAATCGGTAGCATCAGAATGTTTCAAACAACTGCAATCAGGTCAACACGTCTTTCATCTGATATGACCTTTCGACATGATTGCTGGTTTTTAAACAGCTAGAGTTAAAGACATAAGTTGGACGTGATTTGCTATTGGCTATGGCCGTCACATGATGTAACCATAACACAGATATGGCAACACAGCCATTAATTCGTAATAACAATAATCAGAATTTCCTATTTTGGACCTTAAATTCGTAATTACAAACTCTAGGCATATTCAAATAGCAATGAAATAGTTGTAATATTACATAGGTCTGTAGCTAGCACATGTTTTAACCACTCTATCCCTGTTAAAAAATAGATCAACTCCAGTAAATACTCTATATCAGGGGTCGGGAAACCATGGCTCGCGAGCCAGATGTGGCTCTTTTGATGGCTGCTTCTGGCTCGCCGACAAATGTTCGATTATTTAAAAAAATGTTTTTTTAGACTTTTTGATCTACATATTAATTGCATATCAATATTTCATTCTACAAATGAGCTAAGTCTACTGCAGCTCAGCATCAGAAGAATTCAGAGACATAGTTATTGTACTTTTAGTGTTGAAATTACACAAAATGCACACATTTACTTGAATTTTTAGTTTTAAACATAATGTATGGCTTTCACAGAATTACTTTTCAAAATATGTGGTGAACATGGCTCTCTAAGACAAAAAGGTTCCCGACCCCTGCTCTATTCTCATTCTTTTTTGGCTCACCGCCTCCCGCCCCCCCCCCCCCTCCGAAATTCAAATAATTAAATGAGTCAATTTGTTGCATCCATTTTTTACGGGCTGACAAGAATTGCGTGCGTTTTGAGGAACTAAAAAAACTAAAAAGGAAAAATGTAAATAAAAAAATTAAAAAAGAACAAAATGACTAGACAAGAGTTAAAAAGAAGTATTAAGGTGAAGCTTGTGCCTGATCTGATTCTACAGTTTGCCATTTATCTTTCAGTTTTGGTTATCAAAACCCTTCGGTCTTCAAGATCCATTAGGCCTACTTACATATCTCTCTTGAAAACAGAGTGGTAACAGCCCTAATCCACGCTCCACTAGTCTAGGTATGGTGATGGATATGCAATAAAAAAAATTTTGCAAAACCCAGAGACCTGAATAAATAATTTTTTAACCCAGAGACCTGAATAAATAATTTTTTAACCCAGAGACCTGAACAAATAATTTTTTAACACAGAGACCTGAATAAATAATTTTTTAACCCAGAGACCTGAATAAATATTTTTTTAACACAGAGACCTGAATAAATAATTTTTTAACCCAGAGACCTGAATAAAAATTTTTTTAACACAGAGACCTGAATAAATAATTGTTTAACCCAGAGACCTGAATAAATAATTTATTTTTGTTGCCACTAAATGTCTTGAATATAGCACATTTCCCTACACATTTTTAGTTCTGCATTGTTTGTTAATTCAATCAATTCCTCTTGCAGATTACCTGATATGAATTCTTCTCTATTAAAAAATAGGGTGTTAAAACCAATTATGATTTTTTTTAGTAATGATAATAATGTCTTTCAATCAACAGTAGAGGTCGTCATTAAGTGTTTCAAGATGTTGACAATATATGACTTCGTCATTTTTCTCTACAGATGCAATATCCTCGCTTCCAAGTTTGCGGTTGTACGACAGAAGTATTGACATAAATGTCACATTTTTGATCAAATCAAGTTAAAGTCAAATCCCAGCAACTGCATATATCTTTGTGAAAACCTTATTTCAATCAGTTAAATATACGATTTTTTTTTTAACACTGTCTTTAAAAGAATCATTTTTACTTTCCAAATAGCTCTAGCACTAAATGAAAGACTTATAAAACCTATTTAAACAGACATCTTTTGATGGCCAGCGTACAGCCTATTTAAACAGACATCTTTTGATGGCCAGCGTACAGCCTATTTAAACAGACATCTTTTGATGGCCAGCGTACAGCCTATTTAAGCAGACATCTTTTGATGACCAGCGTACATATCTCTGTGCAGTGACAAACGATTGTATTACTAAATCATTCTCAATGCAAAGCTAAACGATCGATCATTGAATTTATTACTTCTGATTTGTTAACTGCAGTAATTGCGAATTTTATTGAGTGATGCAGATAATAACTGATAGCAACTAGATCTAAATGTTCTCAGAAATCCCACAATGGACATCCAGTACATCTGGCACAGACTTCTTTAAAAACGACATTAATCCACAAGAGTACCATACCATCGCCGGTGGAGGAATTTCTTTTTTCCTAACAAGTCTTCAAGTACAAGTAATACAGATTCACCTTTAGTGTCATTTATTTACATGTAGTGAAATTGCCAACTGTTCCAATTTTCTACCATAATTTAAGCTAAAAGTAACAGTTGTCTAGTAGTATGGACTCATCAAGTTGTAATGAAATTTTGGTATGTTTTCGGTAATCACGCAATGTACTCTAAATGGACAGTGCTATATTTCTTAATATAATTTAACTTATATTTCTAGCTATACGTAGGCCTAAGTTCCGGTGTACAATTCTAGGTAAAAAAATGTATCTTCTTTTAAGTGCATATCGATAACAAAGCTTTTTTTTGTGTATAAATCATTTGTAAACGTATTTTATTTCAATTAAAACCAAACCAATCTGAAACTGTTATAATTGAAATTAACAAACGTAACGAACATCGTCTGCTGTCGCATCAATCACGATATTTAATTTATACCGACTCCAGCCCATACTTCTACAAAGTCAGTGTGATTCCTATTCGTAATTAATTTAATATGTACTATTGTTAGAGAACATCTAAACTTTGGAATTTTGTAATTTAAATAGCAGAAATGTTCAAATTAGTGAAAGTACGTTTGTACTTTCTTACCGCCCACCTTACTGCCCCCAGGAACGTCAGCGCCCCCCCCTCCCCCAACGCTTGTCACCACCCCCTAAGGGACGATAACGCCCCGTTGAGAACTTATGCTCTATATTAACTCTATACATATTATGTACATTTTTAAAATAACATTATTCAGTCCCAAAGCGTTGATTTATTTGATTCAATGCCGTTCTATTTAAAACCAATGTTCAAACACAGTGATTGGGCAAGCAGGTTGTTGTGTATGTGGGTATTTGGTTTTTTGCCTCTGACTCATTATGCAATAGTTTAAATATGTCCGCGATGGCATATTGACATGTATAATTGATGATGCAAAATATGATTCAGAAGCTTAAAAGAAATAATTGAACAATGAATTTAAATGAAAGATAGCTTTACATATTAGCACAGGTTCACAGAGTCATCCCGCTTTCAGATCCAGACTCGAAGTTACAATTCATATGCACGACCAAAGTTGGGAATTAGTCGGGAAGATGCGATCGTAAAGAAAACATCAAACTTCCCGGCTAAAACAAATAAATTAGAAATCGAAATTAAAAGTGGGATTTGATAGATAATAATAAAAATAATAATAACAACTGTTACAATTATATTTGTATAGCGCTGCAAACAAACGTAAGCTCGGAGCGCATTTAATATTGAACAACACCAACAAGTAAGACCACGGATATAATTCTTCAGGCTAAAAAGACTATAATCTCAAAAAAATACAAACATAGGACCAAAGACTATACTATAATAAGATGGACCGCTTGCTCTATTTTTAAAGTTTATATGTACTTTTTTTTCCGCGCGCAACCAATAAATAATGCTGTCTTAAATTACTTCTACGCACCTCGTTGTTTCGTAAATGTTTCCGCTGTATAGAACTGTCGATTTTAATTTTTCATTGAGAAAATCAAAGCGATTCAATAAAACGGAAGTGCAAAGTATTATACGAATCGGGAATTCCGAAAATCAGTGTTTCGAGTCATCATATAGCAGAAAAACTAAAGCAAGCGGTCGATGTATATTATAGTCTATGATATGACAAAGCCAATAAATGCATCAACTGATTTAATATCAAAGTAAAACAGTAAGGGTCTAAACAAAATTTTGAGCGAAGTAAAATATCGAAATAATCTTAAATTCAGAGACGTTTCTAAAAGTAGACAGGATTGTGTATGTGGTGTGTGTGTGTGTGTGTGTATGTGTGTGTGTGGGTGTGTGTGGGTGTGTGTGTATGTGGTGTGTGTGTGTGTATGTGGTGTGTGGGTGTGTGTGTATGTGGTGTGTGTGTGTGTGTGTATGTGGTGTGTGTGTGTGTGTGTATGTGGTGTGTGGGTGTGTGTGTATGTGGTGTGTGTGTGTGTGTGTATGTGGTGTGTGGGTGTGTGTGTATGTGGTGTGTGTGTGTGTATGTGGTGTGTGTGTGTGTGTGTATGTGTGTGTGTATGTGTGTGTGGGTGTGTGTGTATGTGGTGTGTGTGTGTGTATGTGGTGTGTGTGTGTGTGTGTGTATGTGTATGTGTGTGTGGGTGTGTGTGTGTGGATGTATGTTCCCTCTTGTAATAGCGTCCAACAAGTCTTAAATGAATATCCTTAGTCTATAGACCATTTAATTTTTTTAATGAAGTGAATATGATGGTAGGCTATATATTTGATATTTGCAAATTGGTGTGTATTCTTCCACGAGTCTTTAGTTATATTTCATGTACAATATTACAATATGAATATGGCCACTGAACACATACTCACAAACATCATACGAAATACGAACAATATTTTTTTATACTAAAAACGATGAGAGGACAACATCAGATAGAGGATGGGAGTAAAGCTTTGCGACGCAATGAGAAAGGCTGAGAGACGGGTGGAATGAAGGAGGCTGGTGTACATGTGATCTGTGGCGCCCCAACGGTGCAACATACAACGGGCTATGTAGGTAGGAAAGACAATCAGTTTCATTTAAACAGTCAAATCAATTCTTTTAGTCGATGAACTAAATAATCAAACATCAAGATTTTAACTTGAACAATAATTGGGGTTTACTTTGAAAGCAAAAGTTTAAACATAGAAATAGTATAAATAGTCATATCAACAATATCAACCAAATTTACAGATATATTAGGAGTATTTGAAAGGGGAAGGGGATGGTAGAAATTGATGGGGTGGGGGGGGGGGTGAAAGTGACACACAGGGAAGGGATGAACGAGTGAGAGAAAGAGAGAAAAAGATGAAGCGAATCACAATTAAAGGAATAAATGTGTCCAAGCTTAAATAACAGTAAGTTGCGTTGAGAATAAAAGCACTGACGATATAGAGAGTTACATTATAAAACAATATAAGTCAACTAATTATAACGTAAACATCATTAATAATAATAATAATCATTGCATTATTTCACCAAGAAACAGTTGACAGTTATATTTTCATTTCGTATTTTCTATTTTTTCAACTCCATTTTCTAAACATTTTGTTTGGGTTAATGTTGGCTTTATGATGATGTAATTTAAAAAAAAAAATGAACTGAAAACAGTTTTATCCGACAGGCCTCTGGGCGCTGGTTGCCCCGTACTTCTGTGAGTGAGTGCCCCCTCCCACACACCGCGCGGTGTAGAGTTTAACGAGATGTACTTTCTGAGAATGTGTCCAGGTACTTCTAGTTGATGAATTACGTAGTCAAAGGTTTGTATGCTGCAGACACAATTAGCTATTTTCTAGAGTAAAAGAGAAAAGAAGAGAGACAGAGGGAAAGAGAGGGTAAAAGAAAACAGAGATTAAGAGAGAGAGAGAGAGAGAGAGAGAGTGTGAAAGACATGAATAAATGGGTAGGGAGGGGGTTTGAGAGATGTTAATAAAGTATTCAATCACCAACATGACCCACAATTTCCTTGATGTATTTGTACACTGTGTTCACTGTGTATAGTTTAGAATGTATTTGTACACTGTGTTCACTGTGTATAGTTTAGAATGTATTTGTACACTGTGTTCACTGTGTATAGTTTAGAATGTATTTGTACACTGTGTTCACTGTGTATAGTTTAGAATGTATTTGTACACTGTGTTCACTGTGTATAGTTTAGAATGTATTTGTACACTGTGTTCACTGTGTATAGTTTAGAATGTATTTGTACACTGTGTTCACTGTGTATAGTTTAGAATGTATTTGTACACTGTGTTCACTGTGTATAGTTTAGAATGTATTTGTACACTGTGTTCACTGTGTATAGTTTAGAATGTATTTGTACACTGTGTTCACTGTGTATAGTTTAGAATGTATTTGTACACTGTGTTCACTGTGTATAGTTTAGAATGTATTTGTACACTGTGTTCACTGTGTATAGTTTAGAATGTATTTGTACACTGTGTTCACTGTGTATAGTTTATAATGTAACACTTTGTTGTTCCAACACGCATCCACAGAATATGGTCACCAACATTAGTATGGACAATTGAAATGAATTCCGACCATAAGGTGTAATATGAAACAGCTCCACTCCCCCCCCCACCCCCACATAACTTATTTTTTGGCGTTTTGATCCCTCTAAATCGCCGGTGACCTTCTGTTGATATTACCACTGGATTCAGTATTTCTAAACACCTTTACGCCCCCTTCCACCCTAACCCCTAGCCAATAACAATCAACATATACCTCTTACTTCTCACTGTTAAGAACCAGTCCCGTCTCCCCACACACACACACAGTCCCACCCCTCTTCGCTATGAGGAGGAAGCGGGTGGAGGCGCGAAGTATTGGCATAGTAATAAGAGGAGAAAAGTCAATCTGTGTGAGGCGCCAAATCCTTGTTAACGATGGTGGAGTTTATAGAGCTCCAAGAATACAGATTGACTCTATCAACTCTATGAGATACAGACTCCAAGAATACAGATTGACTCTATCAACTCTATGAGATACAGACTCCAAGAATACAGATTGACTCTATCAACTCTATGAGATACAGACCCCAAGAATACAGATTGACTCTATCAACTCTATGAGATACAGACTCCAAGAATACAGATTGACTCTATCAACTCTATGAGATACAGACTCCAAGAATACAGATTGACTCTATCAACTCTATGAGATACAGACTCCAAGAATACAGATTGACTCTATCAACTCTATGAGATACAGAGACATACAAAAATAAAAAAGAAGAGAAAGAGAGAGAGAGATTAAGGTGGCGAATGGCAGTATGTCAGGGAGTAATAACTCTGGAACGGTGATTCATTAATCCAATGTGGTTAATCCCCCTTTTAATCAAGCGTTTGAACGCCTAAGAAACCAAATACTGACACTTGATGTTGAAATACATTGGCCGGCGGTTTTTTATTTACTTCAAGTTCACTATCCACTGCTCCCCCCATCCTCACCTAGACATGTGTTGTTTTTATGTGGCACAGGGCCTGGGGCATAGCTGACTGGATCAGTCAAACCCAATGGTCCTGGGGTTCGATTCCCACTTTCCACAAAAGAGGAGAGAGAGAGAGAGAGAGAGAGAGAGAGAGAGAGAGAGAGAGAGAGAGAGAGAGAGAGAGAGAGAGAGAGAGAGAGAGAGAGAGAGAGAGAGAGAGAGAGAGAGAGCATTATGGAAACATACAAGTACAAGATATATTTATAGAATATAAACTTAATTGCCGGCGTTGCCCGGGGTATAAGCTACAGATAAAAAGATGTATAAACTACAATGAACAAAAAGACCTGTATAAGCTACAGATAAAAAGATGTATAAACTACAATGAACAAAAAGACCTGTATAAGCTACAGATAAAAAGATGTATAAACTACAATGAACAAAAAGACCTGTATAAGCTACAGATAAAAAGATGTATAAACTACAATGAACAAAAAGACCTGTATAAGCTACAGATAAAAATATGTATAAACTACAATGAACAAAAAGACCTGTATAAGCTACAGATAAAAAGATGTATAAACTACAATGAACAAAAAGACCTGTATAAGCTACAGATAAAAAGACCTGTATAAGCTACAGATAAAAAGACCTGTATAAGCTACAGATAAAAAGACCTGTATAAGCTACAGATAAAAAGATGTATAAACTACAATGAACAAAAAGACCTGTATAAGCTACAGATAAAAAGACCTGTATGAGCTACAGATAAAAAGATGTATAAACTACAATGAACAAAAAGACCTGTATAAGCTACAGATAAAAAGATGTATAAACTACAATGAACAAAAAGACCTGTATAAGCTACAGATAAAAAGATGTATAAACTACAATGAACAAAAAGACCTGTATAAGCTACAGATAAAAAGACCTGTATAAGCTACAGATAAAAAGATGTATAAACTACAATGAACAAAAAGACCTGTATAAGCTACAGATAAAAAGACCTGTATAAGCTACAGATAAAAAGACCTGTATAAGCTACATATAAAATAATGTATAAACTACAATGAACAAAAAGACCTGTATAAGCTACAGATAAAAAGACCTGTATAAGCTACAGATAAAAAGATGTATAAACTACAATGAACAAAAAGACCTGTATAAGCTACAGATAAAAAGACCTGTATGAGCTACAGATAAAAAGATGTATAAACTACAATGAACAAAAAGACCTGTATAAGCTACAGATAAAAAGATGTATAAACTACAATGAACAAAAAGACCTGTATAAGCTACAGATAAAAAGATGTATAAACTACAATGAACAAAAAGACCTGTATAAGCTACAGATAAAAAGACCTGTATAAGCTACAGATAAAAAGATGTATAAACTACAATGAACAAAAAGACCTGTATAAGCTACAGATAAAAAGACCTGTATAAGCTACAGATAAAAAGACCTGTATAAGCTACATATAAAAAGATGTATAAACTACAATGAACAAAAAGACCTGTATAAGCTACAGATAAAAAGACCTGTATAAGCTACAGATAAAAAGATGTATAAACTACAATGAACAAAAAGACCTGTATAAGCTACAGATAAAAAGACCTGTATGAGCTACAGATAAAAAGATGTATAAACTACAATGAACAAAAAGACCTGTATAAGCTACAGATAAAAAGATGTATAAACTACAATGAACAAAAAGACCTGTATAAGCTACAGATAAAAAGACCTGTATAAGCTACAGATAAAAAGATGTATAAACTACAATGAACAAAAAGACCTGTATAAGCTACAGATAAAAATATGTATAAACTACAATGAACAAAAAGACCTGTATAAGCTACAGATAAAAAGATGTATAAACTACAATGAACAAAAAGACCTGTATAAGCTACAGATAAAAAGATGTATAAACTACAATGAACAAAAAGACCTGTATAAGCTACAGATAAAAAGATGTATAAACTACAATGAACAAAAAGACCTGTATAAGCTACAGATAAAAAGATGTATAAACTACAATGAACAAAAAGACCTGTATAAGCTACAGATAAAAAGACCTGTATAAGCTACAGATAAAAAGACCTGTATAAGCTACAGATAAAAAGACCTGTATAAGCTACAGATAAAAAGATGTATAAACTACAATGAACAAAAAGACCTGTATAAGCTACAGATAAAAAGACCTGTATGAGCTACAGATAAAAAGATGTATAAACTACAATGAACAAAAAGACCTGTATAAGCTACAGATAAAAAGATGTATAAACTACAATGAACAAAAAGACCTGTATAAGCTACAGATAAAAAGATGTATAAACTACAATGAACAAAAAGACCTGTATAAGCTACAGATAAAAAGACCTGTATAAGCTACAGATAAAAAGATGTATAAACTACAATGAACAAAAAGACCTGTATAAGCTACAGATAAAAAGACCTGTATAAGCTACAGATAAAAAGACCTGTATAAGCTACATATAAAATAATGTATAAACTACAATGAACAAAAAGACCTGTATAAGCTACAGATAAAAAGACCTGTATAAGCTACAGATAAAAAGATGTATAAACTACAATGAACAAAAAGACCTGTATAAGCTACAGATAAAAAGACCTGTATGAGCTACAGATAAAAAGATGTATAAACTACAATGAACAAAAAGACCTGTATAAGCTACAGATAAAAAGATGTATAAACTACAATGAACAAAAAGACCTGTATAAGCTACAGATAAAAAGATGTATAAACTACAATGAACAAAAAGACCTGTATAAGCTACAGATAAAAAGACCTGTATAAGCTACAGATAAAAAGATGTATAAACTACAATGAACAAAAAGACCTGTATAAGCTACAGATAAAAAGACCTGTATAAGCTACAGATAAAAAGACCTGTATAAGCTACATATAAAAAGATGTATAAACTACAATGAACAAAAAGACCTGTATAAGCTACAGATAAAAAGACCTGTATAAGCTACAGATAAAAAGATGTATAAACTACAATGAACAAAAAGACCTGTATAAGCTACAGATAAAAAGACCTGTATGAGCTACAGATAAAAAGATGTATAAACTACAATGAACAAAAAGACCTGTATAAGCTACAGATAAAAAGATGTATAAACTACAATGAACAAAAAGACCTGTATAAGCTACAGATAAAAAGACCTGTATAAGCTACAGATAAAAAGATGTATAAACTACAATGAACAAAAAGACCTGTATAAGCTACAGATAAAAATATGTATAAACTACAATGAACAAAAAGACCTGTATAAGCTACAGATAAAAAGATGTATAAACTACAATGAACAAAAAGACCTGTATAAGCTACAGATAAAAAGATGTATAAACTACAATGAACAAAAAGACCTGTATAAGCTACAGATAAAAAGATGTATAAACTACAATGAACAAAAAGACCTGTATAAGCTACAGATAAAAAGATGTATAAACTACAATGAACAAAAAGACCTGTATAAGCTACAGATAAAAAGATGTATAAACTACAATGAACAAAAAGACCTGTATAAGCTACAGATAAAAAGATGTATAAACTACAATGAACAAAAAGACCTGTATAAGCTACAGATAAAAAGATGTATAAACTACAATGAACAAAAAGACCTGTATAAGCTACAGATAAAAAGATGTATAAACTACAATGAACAAAAAGACCTGTATAAGCTACAGATAAAAAGATGTATAAACTACAATGAACAAAAAGACCTGTATAAGCTACAGATAAAAAGATGTATAAACTACAATGAACAAAAAGACCTGTATAAGCTACAGATAAAAAGATATATAAACTACAATGAACAAAAAGACCTGTATAAGCTACAGATAAAAAGATGTATAAACTACAATAAACAAAAAGCTATACATGTAATAATGTAAAAAAAAATTTTTTTGCTGAAGACTTTTAGGAAAGTAATTTAAAATAAATATTGTAATCCGGGTTAAAAATAGACAAGTCTTTTTATTTCAACAAAAGTTTAAATTACGCGGTGTTGCTCGTAGACTTACAATTTTTTTTTTAAAACTAATATTAAATGAAAAAAAAAATGTAAAAAAAAAAAGGACATAGACTAACTGGAGAATGGAATCCGGGTCGCCCGCATGGCAGCCCGATACGTTAACCAAGTAGCCAGCAAAGACTCATGTCCGAAGTGAAATCGCAAAAGTATAAAACGAGACAATAAGGTCACGTGTTTTTAAATAAACTAATATGATTGGTTGAACATACACACAGTCTACTTTATATATATATATATATGAGTATGTGTGTGAGAGTGAGTATGTGTGTGAGAGTGAGTATGTGTGTGAGAGTGAGTATGTGTGTGAGAGTGAGTATGTGTGTGAGAGTGAGTATGTGTGTGAGAGTGAGTATGTGTGTAAGAGTGAGTATGTGTGTGAGAGTGAGTATGTGTGTAAGAGTGAGTATGTGTGTGAGAGTGAGTATGTGTGTGAGAGTGAGTATGTGTGTGAGAGTGAGTATGTGTGTGAGAGTGAGTATGTGTGTGAGAGTGAGTATGTGTGTGAGAGTGAGTATGTGTGTGAGAGTGAGTATGTGTGTGAGAGTGAGTATGTGTGTGAGAGTGAGTATGTGTGTGAGAGTGAGTATGTGTGTGAGAGTGAGTATGTGTGTTAGAGTGAGTATGTGTGTGAGAGTGAGTATGTGTGTAAGAGTGAGTATGTGTGTGAGAGTTAGTATGTGTGTGAGAGTGAGTATGTGTGTGAGAGTGAGTATGTGTGTGAGAGTGAGTATGTGTGTGAGAGTGAGTATGTGTGTGAGAGTGAGTATGTGTGTGAGAGTGAGTATGTGTGTGAGAGTGAGTATGTGTGTGAGAGTGAGTAAGTGTGTGAGAGTGAGTATGTGTGTGAGAGTGAGTATGTGTGTGAGAGTGAGTATGTGTGTGAGAGTGAGTATGTGTGTGAGAGTGAGTACGTGTGTGAGAGTGAGTATGTGTGTGAGAGTGAGTATGTGTGTGAGAGTGAGTATGTGTGTTAGAGTGAGTATGTGTGTGAGAGTGAGTATGTGTGTGAGAGTGAGTATGTGTGTGAGAGTGAGTATGTGTGTGTGTGTGAGTATGTGTGTGAGAGTGAGTATGTGTGTGAGAGTGAGTATGTGTGTGAGAGTGAGTATGTGTGTGAGAGTGAGTATGTGTGTGAGAGTGAGTATGTGTGTGAGAGTGAGTATGTGTGTGAGAGTGAGTATGTGTGTGAGAGTGAGTATGTGTGTGAGAGTGAGTATGTGTGTGAGAGTGAGTATGTGTGTGAGAGTGAGTATGTGTGTGAGAGTGAGTATGTGTGTGAGAGTGAGTATGTGTGTGAGAGTGAGTATGTGTGTGAGAGTGAGTATGTGTGTGAGAGTGAGTATGTGTGTGAGAGTGAGTATGTGTGTGAGAGTGAGTATGTGTGTAAGAGTGAGTAAGTGTGTGAGAGTGAGTATGTGTGTGAGAGTGAGTATGTGTGTGAGAGTGAGTATGTGTGTGAGAATGAGTATGTGTGTGAGAGTGAGTGTGTGTGTGAGAGTGAGTGTGTGTATGTGAGTATGTGTGTGAGAGTGAGTATGTGTGTGAGAGTGAGTATGTGTGTGAGAGTGAGTATGTGTGTGAGAGTGAGTATGTGTGTGAGAGTGAGTATGTGTGTGAGAGTGAGTATGTGTGTGAGAGTGAGTATGTGTGTGAGAGTGAGTATGTGTGAGTAAACAAGTATTTATGTGTGTGGTAAACTCACTAGAAGCGCCAGCGCTCAGCCTGGTGCCATGGCACTTATTCACTATGGCTCCAACCTATAAACTACAATTAATCCTGGCTCATTGCGGTGCTCACCAATGAATGAAGAATGTGTGACTGTATTTGTATCTTGTATCTTTATTTTGTAGATATAAATGTAATTACTCTCTTCTATAACTGTTGTACATGCATCAATATATATATATATATATTCCTTACATTATTATACAAGCTTAGTTATCTGCCCTTGTATATATTTAACATATTTACACTCCCCTTGTATGTACAGTCTAACCACCCCCCCCACCCTCGCCAACCCCCTTGTATGTACAGTCTAACCCCCCCTCCACCCTCGCCAAGCCCTCCCTTTGATCCCCCTCTCGGCTACTGACCACTGGTCAAGATAAGCAAATTGCGTCTACACGCGAAATCTATTACAGTCGGCCCAGGTGGCCAGGGAAACCCCCTCCCCCAAACTCTTGCCCCGTAAACTGACACATACGCAACAGCCCTCGTCGGGGTGTATAGTATCAAAGAGCTTTTGTATCCCCCCCGACCGCCCTCTTCTCCCCTCTCCCCATTGCCCCTACCCCCACAGAGGGCACTTCTTGGTTTAGGACAGAAATAAAAAACGGGTATTGGGGCCTTAGACACGGAACGCAACAGTCCTGTCTTCGGTCGATCCAAATATATACTGTTTACACTGTAAATTTGTGCTGTGGATTAAATTCTGCCATCTATCGCTTTTACCTAAATAAACAGTAATTGAGATTCATCCCGGCATTGAATCAATCATTGTTCTTGTGTCTGCTCATGTATTAGCACTCGTGTCATATAGTAGTAGAATCTACTCTATTCAATAGGCTTACAGCACCCGCCAGCCAAGCGGGATAACGGACTAAAATATAAATAATTCTAAGGCCCAAACTTCACTGTGACATCGCAATAATCAGCCTCTACACGAGCCAAATAACCACGTAGAGTGCCCGCCACGCTACACTTGAGGACCTCGCCGGGATCAGAAACTCTGCAAGCACCCTGCAGGCCTGGGCCTATTGTCATCACATTGAACTTGGCACCCTTAGATGGGGGCTCACTCCGTTTGCTGAAATTCCAACAGTACACCGCTACCACAGCACAGCATTCGACACTAGATATTGTCTGCTCTTGCGCCATTACAGCTCTGACACGTGGTCACCTGCTCCTGTGCCACCATAGCCCTGACACTCAGTCACCCGCTACTGCGCCATCACCGCTCTGACGTTCCGTCACCTGCTCCTGCGCCATCACAGCTCCGACACTCGGTGTCGCCTGCTCCAGTAGACTATTCTGCTAACTGTTCCAGTGCCCGGCTACCGTACATCGCTAGCAAAAAGCTAGCGACGGGGCAACGCTCGCCCTTAGCCGCTTCAAGACGCTTTGTTCCAGTGTTCCAGCTTACCAGTGTACCAGACACGCCCCTGTGTCGTTAGTGCCTAGCGCTCAAAATAAACAATAACATTCATTAGCACTTGAACTTTTATTCACTCGGATTAACCAGTGCGCTATAGGCCGCTCCACCATCAACACCAATCAACGAGACCAGTGTCACCACCCCAGTCGACAACGCAACGAGGAACAAGAGTGCGAGTGTGTGGAAGACTGAGAAATAAACCTGGTGAGTACCGCTTTTTGTCTGGATTAAGGGACAGTTTAGGTTAGGAGCCATTTAGCGCCACAGCATACCATGGCAGAGCTGGTTAACTTTCGTAAGACCATTAGGGAAGAGGCGATAGCACTGACTCTCCAAGGGGACGAGGTGTATAAATACGTCCAAGAGCAGTTAGAGAGAAGGGATAGGGAACTAGAGCGAGAGAGAAGGGATAGGGAACTAGAGCGAGAATTAGAGATAGAGGAAAAACGTCGACAGGACGACTTGAAGAAACTAGAATTAGAACTAGAAGATAAAGAGAAAACTAGACAGGCAGAGAGGGAGAGAGAAACTAGACAGGCAGAGCTAGAGAGAAATTAGACAGGCAGAGCTAGAAATAAAAAAACTAGAGACAGACAAAGAGATTAGACTAGCAGAAATTGCAGGTAGAAACAGGCAATTAGACGACCCACCCCTTTCCCCACCCGGCTCCCTTCATAGCGGTTTTGCAAACGGGCGCCATGTGCCCGTCTGGACTGACACCTTCTTACCAAATCAAGAACAATTCGATACCTACCTCACACGTTTTGAGGAGGCTATGGCGTACCACGACGTGCCTCGCGAGTCCTGGTGCAGGAACCTAGTACACACACGAGGTCTACGCTAAACTAAGCCCCTCCGATCAGGACCCATATATACAACTCAAAAATGCCCTGCTTAACAAATTTGAGTTAAACGCACGGGCGTTTCAGAGTATGTTCAGGTCAGCCAGACTAGAAGAGGGAGAGTCAGTCAGAGAGTTAGTGGAGAGGCTAAAGAAATACCTTAACAAATGGATTGAATTAGCAGATCAGGATAGGACATATGAAGGCCTAATTGATCTGATCCTGTCAGAGCAGTTACAATCTCTCATGCCCAGAACCGTAAAAACGTTCTTAGCCGAATGGGGTTTAGAGGGGCTAAACGAAATTATCGTGGCCGCCGATCGATATATGTTGGCCCACAAGGATGAGTTTGCCAACCCCCCTCTCTCACCCACCTCACAATAGGCAGGAGAAAAACAAAGAGGAGTCGTACAGGCACAAAACCCCGAAAGGCCCACCCGCTCCCCAGCTACGCACGCCCCATTTCGGCCAACATCGGCCCCAAAATCTACGTGGAGAACCCCGTCCCACTGGGCCCACAAATCCGTCAGCTCACGAGAAAAACAGAGGCGTCCCCACCCCTTTCTTCCCCGCAGGAGCGTTCTGTGCTCTGACACCTACCATGCATTCGGGACAAGACTCTACTAACGGTCTGTCGGAGCAAGAGGCAGAAACGCCCTACCCCGCTACTTTACACCTGAGTACGCCGAGCACTTAGGGCGCCCCGTTACGTACGAAGACGGGCGCCACCCTACACCCCCTCGAACGGTAAGCCAAGAACGGCCGCGAGGAGAACTCAACACCCGTCAGCCCGCTCTACTGGGTTTCGCCGCCGCGATTTACCCAAGTGGCGCCCCAGGCTCCGGGCCCTTGAACCGGACCCATAGCAACTCTACGGAGTAACTAAAAATCAATAATCAACTCGCCTCATATTTGTTCGACACGGGCTGTGAGTCAGAAGGCATAGCCAAACGGGCATATATCCGCGACTCAGATTTCACCGGGGACACTGTCCAAATTCAGAGCATATGGGGCCACGTGGAAACGCTCCCCACGGCATTAGTGCACATTGAATAAGCCCAATTTACCGGGTTAGCGACATTAGCAGTGCGAGAAGACCTGCCGTATGATGTCATTCTAGGCAAGAGGTACTTTACCCCAGGTCACAATGGATCCCCACCTTCCCACGCGTCGGTGGCCGCCCGGACACACCCCGAACCTAGCGCCACCCAGCCGACCTTAAACCCGTCCCATCAAGAATTCCTGAAGGCACAACAGGAGGACCCTACCCTAAAAAGGCTGCTAAACGAAGCAAAGACCTATCAAGGGAAACCAAGATCAGCAGGCCACTACTCACTCAAGGGACAGCTGTTATACCGCCAGGTGCCCCTACCAGATGGGACAATAAGAAATCAATTAGTAGTCCCCTCCCCCTACCGTAAGCAAGTGATAGAGGCCGCTTATGATTCCGTCGGGCGGAGTCGTCGGGGCCAATATGCCACTCTCAGTAAGATAAAACATTATTACTTCTGGCCAGGCATGCATGTGGGAGTAAACCGCCACCTGTGCAAACTCACGTCACAGAACTACTACACCCCACCCGTACCGTTATCACAGCGTCCGGAGGGGGGGGGTCTCCATTTCAAGGGGTCCCCATAGACCTCGGGGGACCCCTCAAACGGACATGGAACAGAAATAACAGGACTGGTAGCAAATAGACAATAGACATACTTTTCTCTCGTTGGGTTCGCCTAGCTTAGGATTAGTACCGTAAGTTTATAGTAAAACAGACAATTGCACGCCTGACTAATTGTCTCGTAAAAGGGGGGATGGTGTGGTAAACTCACTAGAAGCGCCAGCGCTCAACCTGGTGCCATGGCACTTATTCACTATGGCTCCAACCTATAAACTACAATTAATCCTGGCTCATTGCGGTGCTCACCAATGAATGAAGAATGTGTGACTGTATTTGTATCTTGTATCTTTATTTTGTAGATATAAATGTAATTACTCTCTTCTATAACTGTTGTACATGCATCAATATATATATATTCCTTACATTATTATACAAGCTTAGTTATCTGCCCTTGTATATATTTAACATGTTTACACTCCCCTTGTATGTACAGTCTACCCCCCCCCCCCCACCCTCGCCAAGCCCTCCCTTTGATCCCCCTCTCGGCTACTGACCACTGGTCAAGATAAGCAAATTGCGTCTACACACGAAATCTATTACAGTCGGCCCAGGTGGCCAGGGAACCCCCCTCCCCCAAACTCTTGCCCCGTAAACTGACACATACGCAACAGCCCTCGTCGGGGTGTATAGTATCAAAGAGCTTTTGTATCCCCCCTCGACCGTCCTCTTCTCCCCTCTCCCCATTGCCCCTACCCCCACAGAGGGCACTTCTTGGTTTAGGACAGAAATGAAAAACGGGTATTGGGGCCTTAGACACGGAACGCAAAAGTCCTGACTTCGGTCGATCCAAATATATACTGTTTACACTGTAAATGTGTGCTGTGGATTAAATTCTGCCATCTATCGCTTTTACCTAAATAAACAGTATTTGAAATTCATCCCGGCATTGAATCAATCATTGTTCTTGTGTCTGCTCATATATTAGCACTCGTGTCATATAGTAGTAGAAATTACTCTATTCAATAGGCTTACAGCACCCGCCAGCCAAGCGGGATAACGGACTAAAATATAAATAATTCTAAGGCCCAAACTTCACTGTGACATCGCAATAATCAGCCTCTACAGGAGCCAAATAACCACGTAGAGTGCCCGCCACGCTACAATGTGTAAGTATGTGTATAATACAAAGTTTGTGTGAGTAAACAAGTATTTATGTGTAAGTATGTGTATAATACAAAGTTTGTGTGAGTAAACAAGTATTTATGTGTAAGTATGTGTATAATACAAAGTTTGTGTGAGTAAACAAGTATTTCTGTGTAAGTATCTGTATAATACAAAGTTTGTGTGAGTAAACAAGTATTTATGTATAAGTATGTGTATAATACAAAGTTTGTGTGAGTAAACAAGTATTTATGTGTAAGTATGTGTATAATACAAAGTTTGTGTGTGTAAACAAGTATTTATGTGTAAGTATGTGTATAATACAAAGTTTGTGTGAGTAAACAAGTATTTATGTGTAAGTATGTGTATAATACAAAGTTTGTGTGAGTAAACAAGTATTTCTGTGTAAGTATGTGTATAATACAAAGTTTGTGTGAGTAAACAAGTATTTCTGTGTAAGTATGTGTATAATACAAAGTTTGTGTGAGTAAACAAGTATTTCTGTGTAAGTATGTGTATAATACATAGTTTGTGTGTGAAAGTGGGTGTGTCTGTGTGTATTTGCGTGTGTAACTTGATAAAGGTTTATTTACTCCCCCCTCCTCCACCACTCTTCTCCCTCCTCTATCAGCCATTTATATATTACAGCCTATAGCCCCGAGTTACAGGAGATGAAATTGAGCATTGATCCACCCCCTCCCTCCATCAACACCCAGTCTTGGTCAAACGGTGAGGATAATTGGGGTGTGGGGGTGTGGGGGTGGAGGCTGGTGTTCTTGGTTGAAATAATATATTTATTTGTTTCATTGTAAATTTTAACTTTCAATCTTGTCTTTCACTCTTTCTCTCTTTATCATTCTCTCTCCAGTAATTTTAATTATACTACCCACCCCTCTGTCTCTCTTATCACTTTCTCTCTTATCACTTTCTCTCTTACCACTTTCTCTCTTATCACTTTCTCTCTTATCACTTTCTCTCTTACCACTTTCTCTCTTATCACTTTCTCTCTTATCACTTTCTCTCTTATCACTTTCTCTCTTATCACTTTCTCTCTTATCACTTTCTCTCTTATCACTTTCTTATCACTTTCTCTCTTACCACTTTCTCTTTTCACTTTCTCTCTTATCACTTTCTCTCTTATCACTTTCTCTCTTATCACTTTCTCTTATCACTTTCTCTATTATCACTTTCTTTCGCCCTAGTCACTTTCTCTCTCTTTCTTTATCTTTCTTTTTTTATCATGCTCTTTTCCTATCTTAAATTCCCTTTCTCTAACTCTCTCTTTCTCTCTCTTGTCCCCACTATCTTTCTCTCTTTCCTTCCCTATCACCCTCCTATTCTCTCCCTCTCTATGTCATTATATCAAGAACTGTCTCTCTAACCCTCTCTATCACTCACACACACAGATCCCCTCTCTATCACACACACAGATCCCCTCTCTATCACTCAAACACACAGATCCCCTCTCTATCACACACACAGATCTCCTCTCTATCACACACACAGATCCCCTCTCTATCACACACACAATATCTCCTCTCTATCACTCAAACACGCAGATCCCCTCTCTATCACACACACAGATCCCCTCTCTATCACTCACACACACATATCTCCTCTCTATCACTCAAACACGCAGATCCCCTCTCTATCACACACACAGATCCCCTCTTTATCACTCAAACACACAGATCCCCTCTCTATCACACACACAGATCTCCTCTCTATCACACACACAGATCCCCTCTCTATCACACACACAGATCCCCTCTCTATCACACACACAGATCCCCTCTCTATCACACACACAGATCCCCTCTCTATCACACACACAGATCCCCTCTCTATCACACACACAGATCCCCTCTATCACTCACACAAAGATCCCCTCTCTATCACTCACACACAGATCCCCTCTCTATCACTCAAACACAGATCCCCTCTCTATCAAACACACAGATCCCCTCTCTATCACTCAAACACAGATCCCCTCTCTATCACTCAAACACAGATCCCTTCTCTATCACTCAAACACAGATCCCCTCTCTATCACACACACAGATCCCCTCTCTATCACTCAAACACACAGATCCCCTCTCTATCACACACACAGATCCCCTCTATCACTCACACAAAGATCCCCTCTCTATCACTCACACACAGATCCCCTCTCTATCAAACACACAGATCCCCTCTCTATCACTCAAACACAGATCCCCTCTCTATCACTCAAACACAGATCCCTTCTCTATCACTCAAACACAGATCCCCTCTCTATCAAACACACAGATCCCCTCTCTATCACTCAAACACACAGATCCCCTCTCTATCACTCAAACACAGATCCCCTCTCTATCAAACACACAGATCCCCTCTCTATCAAACACAGATCCCCTCTCTATCAAACACACAGATCCCCTCTCTATCAAACACACAGATCCCCTCTCTATCAAACACAGATCCCCTCTCTATCAAACACACAGATATCCTCTCTATCAAACACACAGATCCCCTCTCTATCAAACACAGATCCCCTCTCTATCAAACACACAGATATCCTCTCTATCAAACACACAGATCCCCTCTCTATGAAACACAGATCCCCTCTCTATCAAACACAGATCCCCTCTCTATCAAACACACAGATCCCCTCTCTATCAAACACAGATCCCCTCTCTATCAAACACACAGATCCCCTCTCTATCAAACACACAGATATCCTCTCTATCAAACACACAGATCCCCTCTCTATCAAACACAGATCCCCTCTCTATCAAACACACACAGATCACCTTCTTTGTCTCCAGTTTTAAATTTTGACTCGTTCTGATTGGATGGGATGGACAAAAAAAAATAGGTTCTGTGTGGTGGATTGGGGCGGGGGAGATTTGGAGTGCTGGAGGAAGAGCGGTTTGTGGCAAAGTCATTCCCGAAAATGTATTTTCTTTATTGAACTAGATCTATATTTCTCCAGCATACAAAATAAAACACAACACATCCGCATGCAGTCAACATGTCATCAAAGAACAACAAAATGAAATATTGGACAATCGTAATAATCAAGCGAGAGTCTCAAACATTTTCATTTATGTACATCTTCTAAAAACACTGGGATTTTCCGTTAAGACTAAAACAGCCAACAAACGGATTTTCCCCTTCTTAACCCCTCCCTCTCTCCCCGCCTTGACCGGTAAAACATGAAACGAGAGAGATAATGAAGGAGAGTGAAAGTGAGGGAGAGAGAGAGAGACTTGTAGCTTTAAAGAAAAAAAGAATTAGACAGACACTCCACTGACATTACATAAAGAGACATGTTGCTCATACTGACATTACATAAAGAGACATGTTGCTCATACCTTGTAATGCCTCATCTTGATCTTTGGTCTCCACCTGGTAAGATAAATAGAGAGCAGCTGTTAGAACAATATCAACACTAGAAATCAGCATCTATCATTTCCTTGTATTTGTAAAGACTCTTAGGCTGTTTCACCAATAAATAGAGAGCAGCTGTTAGAACAATATCAACACTAGAAATATCAACACTAGAAATATCAACACTAGAAATATCAACACTAGAAATATCAACACTAGAAATCAGCATCTATCATTTCCTTGTGTTTGTAAAAACTCTTAGGCTGTTTCACCATAAATAGAGAGCAGCTGTTAGAACAATATCAACACTAGAAATCAGCATCTATCATTTCCTTGTATTTGTAAAGACTCTTAGGCTGTTTCACCAATAGGGATAAATAAAAAGTCTAATTTACTCTAATACTTCTCACAAATTATTCTGTATGTGTGGTATTAATGCATTTACATCTGTTGATTTGTTTCAAATAAATAAACGTAGGCAGAAACATTTAAACTGTAATAACAATACAAGGCATTACAAGCAAATAATGGGCGGCTTTGACAATAGTCTTGAGTTATTTTCCTTTGCTGTGCTTTCTGGTTTTCCAGATTTGGTGTATCACTGTTCAGTCTGTTGTCTTGTTTATATTATTAGTGAATATTATAGGATGTGCTGTTGTTTTGTTTATTTTATTTCTCTAGATCTAATTGTTTTTTAGTGTGCACAAATGTTGTATAGACACTATTTGTCCACGGATCAACCAGTTAATACATTGTATAAACAGACTTAAAGACCTTCAAAAAAAAATTGTCATTAGCGGTAGCACAGCCTTCACCATTGGAATTTCAAACTGACAGGTCGGCATGTAGGTCAGGGAAATGGGCTTCTTAACTCTTCTCAAGTAAAAGGCAACCCGGGGCATTGGGAGGGTCACGTTAATCCAATCACCCGCCTCAACAACAGTACATCGGCAATAAAGATCACGCGTACCTATATACAACACGACAACAATCTACAACAATGATCAGTCATAAATAATAAGAAAAACACTTTTATTATTCAATTTGCAAGAACGAACGCATATACGTTTTTTTTTGCATCCCGAGTGGCATCCGGTCATGGAATGGGTTGCCTGAACAAACCAGGAAAACCAAAAATTATACATCATCAACGGAATACAAGAAAATAGCTCAGCCGGCACAATGCCAAATCACCCTCTACTCTTGCTCCAAACCTATGTCAAACATACAAAAAATTACAATTAGTATTTTAAGGGTTATGGGTAATTCCCGTTGAAGCCAAGAATAGTTGAGCTATTAAAAAAACAAACCCCCAAAAAAAACGGAACAAATTATATCAACACTTACATCTTTCATCTCCTCATCCGTGGCAGCGCCTTCTGTTATCATATAGTCTTCAGGCCTGGAAGAACAACGATATCAAACAAATGTAATACATAGGACTGAATTAATAACAACGTAATGTGTAGGCCAAACGACAGATCATACACAATAAACAATCATTGGATGAGGAACATTTTGGGGGGCATTACAAATATAAAAAAAGTAATTAAAAAAAATGTAATTTTCATTTGAGTAGCTACATGTCCACACTGACGACTTTTACAAATTCGACTTATGTATTTATAACGTGATCGAGACATTTATAGGATAACACACCCGCAGCCAGATCATAATGAGGCTGCACACTATTTCCTGTGATTCAAATTTATATTCTATGGCAGGGGTCGACAACTTTTTGATAATAGTGCCAAAGTGGGATTTATAATTCATTTAGCGCGCCAACATCTAAAACTCATCCCGTTCTAACACTCAATTTCTTTTGAAGAGACTGAATTGTCTTTTTGGGGGCCTTCCGCGTGAGCCATGCCTGGAGCGCATGCCGTAGGTTGCCGACCCCGTTCTATGGTATAAAAAACACTATCGTGAAAAGGTGAATACTTATGTTGTATGAAGGTAACACTCTATTGTTCAATGGGCCGATAAAGGCTGTGTATAAGAAATATAAGACAATGTATTTTTGACCATTGTTCTGCTGTGCATGTCTTTAAGATGATATACTACAGTTTGACCTTATTCCTACCTTATGATTTCTCCATACTCATCGACCTTCACCTTCTCTTCCACAAAAGGAAACATTGGATATGACTTTTTGGCTTGTTTGAAGAAACCAGTCCGTGTCTTGCCCTGGGGGAGGACAGAAAGTTGGACAACTGTCACAGGATGGTAGATACACAGTTAGAGAAACGGAAAGAGATAGAGAGAGAGAGAGAGAGAGAGAAAGACAAAATGAGAGAAAGAGAAAAAAGCGAAAAAAATAAAAGAGAGAGAGAGAGGGAGAGTAAAGGAGAAAAACAGATTTAGAAAAAGAAAGGTAGATTGAAAGGGGAGAGAGAGAGAGAGAGAGAGAGAGAGAGAGAGAGAGAGAGAGAGAGAGAGAGAGAGAGAGAGAGAGAGAGAGTAAGGGCGTGGGAAAAAGGAGGCAGAAAATAATAAAATAATAAAAAAGAAAGTATAAAGGTTAGAGAAAGATTGACAGATGGATATTGAAGTATGAAACCGATATTGAGAGATGGATATTGAAGTATGAAACCGAGATTGAGAGATGGATATTGAAGTATGAAAGCGAGATTGAGAGATGGATATTGAAGTATGAAACCCAGATTGAGAGATGGATATTGAAGTATGAAACCGAGATTGAGAGATGGATATTGAATTATGAAACCGAGATTGAGAGATGGATATTGAAGTATGAAACCGAGATTGAGAGATGGATATTGAAGTAAGAAACCGAGATTGAGAGATGGATATTGAATTATGAAACCGAGATTGAGAGATAGATATTGAATTATGAAACCGAGATTGAGAGATGGATATTGAATTATGAAACCGAGATTGAGAGATGGATATTGAATTATGAAACCGAGATTGAGAGATGGATATTGAAGTAAGAAACCGAGATTGAGAGATGGATATTGAATTATGAAACCGAGATTGAGAGATGGATATTGAATTATGAAACCGATATTGAGAGATGTATATTGAAGTATGAAACCGAGATTGAGAGATGGATATTGAAGTATGAAACCGAGATTGAGAGATGGATATTGAAGTATGAAACCGAGATTGAGAGATGGATATTGAAGTATGAAACCGATATTGAGAGATGGATATTGAAGTATGAAACCGAGATTGAGAGATGGATATTGAAGTATGAAACCGAGATTGAGAGATGGATATTGAAGTATGAAACCGAGATTGAGAGATGGATATTGAAGTATGAAACCGATATTGAGAGATGGATATTGAATTATGAAACCGATATTGAGAGATGGATATTGAATTATAAAACCGAGATTGAGAGATGGATATTGAAGTATGAAACCGAGATAGAGAGATGGATATTGAAGTATGAAACCGAGATTGAGAGATGGATATTGAAGTATGAAACCGAGATTGAGAGATGGATATTGAAGTATGAAAGCGAGATTGAGAGATGGATATTGAAGTATGAAACCCAGATTGAGAGATGGATATTGAAGTATGAAACCGAGATTGAGAGATGGATATTGAAGTAAGAAACCGAGATTGAGAGATGGATATTGAATTATGAAACCGAGATTGAGAGATAGATATTGAATTATGAAACCGAGATTGAGAGATGGATATTGAATTATGAAACCGAGATTGAGAGATGGATATTGAATTATGAAACCGAGATTGAGAGATGGATATTGAAGTAAGAAACCGAGATTGAGAGATGGATATTGAATTATGAAACCGAGATTGAGAGATGGATATTGAATTATGAAACCGATATTGAGAGATGTATATTGAAGTATGAAACCGAGATTGAGAGATGGATATTGAAGTATGAAACCGAGATTGAGAGATGGATATTGAAGTATGAAACCGAGATTGAGAGATGGATATTGAAGTATGAAACCGATATTGAGAGATGGATATTGAAGTATGAAACCGAGATTGAGAGATGGATATTGAAGTAAGAAACCGAGATTGAGAGATGGATATTGAATTATGAAACCGAGATTGAGAGATGGATATTGAATTATGAAACCGATATTGAGAGATGTATATTGAAGTATGAAACCGAGATTGAGAGATGGATATTGAAGTATGAAACCGAGATTGAGAGATGGATATTGAAGTATGAAACCGAGATTGAGAGATGGATATTGAAGTATGAAACCGATATTGAGAGATGGATATTGAAGTATGAAACCGAGATTGAGAGATGGATATTGAAGTATGAAACCGAGATTGAGAGATGGATATTGAAGTATGAAACCGAGATTGAGAGATGGATATTGAAGTATGAAACCGATATTGAGAGATGGATATTGAATTATGAAACCGATATTGAGAGATGGATATTGAATTATAAAACCGAGATTGAGAGATGGATATTGAAGTATGAAACCGAGATAGAGAGATGGATATTGAAGTATGAAACCGAGATTGAGAGATGGATATTGAAGTATGAAACCGAGATTGAGAGATGGATATTGAAGTATGAAAGCGAGATTGAGAGATGGATATTGAAGTAAGAAACCGAGATTGAGAGATGGATATTGAATTATGAAACCGAGATTGAGAGATAGATATTGAATTATGAAACCGAGATTGAGAGATGGATATTGAATTATGAAACCGAGATTGAGAGATGGATATTGAATTATGAAACCGAGATTGAGAGATGGATATTGAAGTAAGAAACCGAGATTGAGAGATGGATATTGAATTATGAAACCGAGATTGAGAGATGGATATTGAATTATGAAACCGATATTGAGAGATGGATATTGAAGTATGAAACCGAGATTGAGAGATGGATATTGAAGTATGAAAGCGAGATTGAGAGATGGATATTGAAGTATGAAACCCAGATTGAGAGATGGATATTGAAGTATGAAACCGAGATTGAGAGATGGATATTGAATTATGAAACCGAGATTGAGAGATGGATATTGAAGTATGAAACCGAGATTGAGAGATGGATATTGAAGTAAGAAACCGAGATTGAGAGATGGATATTGAATTATGAAACCGAGATTGAGAGATAGATATTGAATTATGAAACCGAGATTGAGAGATGGATATTGAATTATGAAACCGAGATTGAGAGATGGATATTGAAGTATGAAACCGAGATTGAGAGATGGATATTGAATTATGAAACCGATATTGAGATATGGATATTGAATTATGAAACCGAGATTGAGAGATGGATATTGAATTATGAAACCGAGATTGAGAGATGGATATTGAATTATGAAACCGAGATTGAGCGATGGATATTGAATTATGAAACCGAGATTGAGAGATGGATATTGAATTATGAAACCGAGATTGAGAGATGGATATTGAATTATGAAACCGAGATTGAGAGATGGATATTGAAGTATGAAACCGAGATTGAGAGATGGATATTGAAGTATGAAACCGATATTGAGAGATGGATATTGAAGTATGAAACCGAGATAGAGAGATGGATATTGAAGTATGAAACCGAGATTGAGAGATGGATATTGAAGTATGAAACCGAGATTGAGAGATGGATATTGAAGTATGAAACCGAGATTGAGAGATGGATATTGAATTATGAAACCCAGATTGAGAGATGGATATTGAAGTATGAAACCGAGATTGAGAGATGGATATTGAAGTATGAAACCGAGATTGAGAGATGGATATTGAAGTATGAAACCGAGATTGAGAGAGTGAGAAACATGAATGAGAAATACAATAATATATATATAGAGAGAAAGAAATATATGGTGTGATTGGGAATTCAACGAGACAGCGGAAGAGATAGAGAGGGAATACAATGAAAGAGAGAGAAAAAAGCCCTAGAGTAAGGGAGAGAGAGAGAAATAAAGACAGACATAACTAAATGGAAAAAACTATCAATCATAGACAAGTCCCATCGAGTGTTTCTCCTGGAGTGATATCGCCGCCCTATCTACACAGACGTAACCGTAACATAATATTAAGCCGCTCACACCGTGCAGTGACCGGTCGAGTCTAGGGGCCATTAGGGCAGGTCCGGCAAATGATCATTTTTATGACCGCCCTCCCAATGACGGTAACAACTCACTCCCTCCCCCAAGGAAAACGTCAATAACCCACAGCCTCCAGAATCAAATTTTTTGGTTGTTTCCTTATATACATTTGTTGTCTGGACGAGGGGTGGAGGTGTGTGTGTGTGTGGGGGGGGGGGGGGTATCAATGCCCAAAAAAAAAAACCCCATAACTTAAAACATACAAGATAAACTGGTAGAAAACCATGTCAGATTTACATAATACTATGCTAAATTCAACATGGAAGTCTCCAAATTTATACTCTTGTTATTTCCCTACCCGTCTACCTACCCTACAACTACAAGTACTGTATGTTGTTACTAAGTAGGAATCTATGGAGGGTGGAATTGATTTATCACAGACAGGAGTTACCGGTTTATGTTTCTCAATTGTGTAAAAAGGAGAGATAGAAAGATTCTAGTAGGCAACATAACAAATCTCCATAACAATAGCCGGGGTACTAACAACATAACAAATCTCCATAACAATAGCCGGGGTACTAACAAGTTCTGAAATATACATTTAAACATAGTCAAGCAATCTTTCACAAGTTCTATTGTTACTAAGATAAATATTCAGTTCCAAAAAAAAACACCACACGATGTAACAGTAAATTCGAAAACTAATAAGTCTCCATTCAAAGATCTTTATCTAAAACTGAAGACTGGAGAGTGTAATTAGGCAATAATGCAAATAAATGAAAATGTCCCAATACTTTAAGTTGGGGCAGTAAGTAATGAGAAGAGAAATTGCACAATAGGAAATCAAAAGAAAAAAAAACTGTGAAAGATCATGGGTAATTACTGTCATCAATTGTCAGGAAGTCTTGCGACTTGTGGCGAACTACCGGCCCCTAAACGCCACATCCGACTTAATTTATTTCCCCTCGACTAGCATGCATCCTGTACTGCAACGCCCACACATATTTTGTGTCCTCCCCCTCCCCCGTATTATATCCCTCCACCCACTCACTACCCACAAAACACATACTCAAGGAAAGATAAAACAATCACAATATTCAATAGGAAGTAGGTTTGTGTCTAGGTGTAGCTATAGGTCTATGTGTAGACTGTAGGTCTATGTGTAGACTGCAGTTCTATGTATAGACTGTAGTTCTATGTATAGACTGTAGTTCTATGTATAGACTGTAGTTCTATATGTAGACTGTAGTTCTATGTATAGACTGTAGTTCTATGTATAGACTGTAGTTCTATGTATAGACTGTAGTTCTATGTATAGACTGTAGTTCTATGTATAGACTGTAGTTCTATGTATAGACTGTAGTTCTATGTATAGACTGTAGTTCCCTGTGTGGACTGTAGTTCAATATCTAGACTGTAGTTCTATGTATAGACTGTAGTTCTATGTATAGACTGTAGTTCTATGTATAGACTGTAGTTCTATGTATGGACTGTAGCTCTATACGTAGACTGTAGATCTATGTATAGCTGTAGGTCTATGTGTAGCTGTAGATCTATGTGTAGCTGTAGGTCTATGAGTAGCTGTAGGTCTATGAGTAGCTGTAGATCTATGTGTAGCTGTAGGTCTATGTGTAGCTCTAGGTCTATGTGTAGCTGTAGGTCTATGTGTAGACTGTAGTTCTATGTATAGACTGTAGTTCTATGTATAGACTGTAGTTCTATGTATAGACTGTAGTTCCCTGTGTGGACTGTAGTTCAATATCTAGACTGTAGTTCTATGTATATCTGTAGGTCTATGTGTAGCTGTAGGTCTATGTGTAGACTGTAGTTCTATGTATAGACTGTAGTTCTATGTATAGACTGTAGTTCTATGTATAGACTGTAGTTCCCTGTGTGGACTGTAGTTCAATATCTAGACTGTAGTTCTATGTATAGACTGTAGTTCTATGTATAGACTGTAGTTCTATGTATGGACTGTAGCTCTATACGTAGACTGTAGATCTATGTATAGATGTAGGTCTATGTGTAGCTGTAGATCTATGTGTAGCTGTAGGTCTATGAGTAGCTGTAGGTCTATGAGTAGCTGTAGATCTATGTGTAGCTGTAGGTCTATGTGTAGCTGTAGGTCTATGTGTAGCTGTAGGTCTGTGTGTAGACTGTAGGTCTATGTGTAGCTGTAGGTCTATGTGTAGCTGCATGGTCTATGTGTAGCTGTAGATCTATGTGTAGCTGTAGGTCTATGTGTAGCTGTAGGTCTATATGTAGCTGTAGGTCTATGTGTAGCTGTAGGTCTATGTGTAGACTGTAGGTCTATGTGTAGCTGTAGGTCTATGTGTAGCAGTAGGTCTATGTGTAGACTGTAGGTCTATGTGTAGCTGTAGGCCTATGTGTAGCTATAGGTATATGTGTAGCTGCATGGTCTCTGTGTAGCTGTAGATCTATGTGTAGACTGTAGGTCTATGTGTAGACTGTAGGTCTATGTGTAGCTGTAGGTCTATGTGTAGCTGTAGATCTATGTGTAGCTGTAGGTCTATGTGTAGCTATAGGTCTATGTGTAGCTGTAGGTCTATGTGTAGACTGTAGGTCTATGTGTAGCTGCATGGTCTATGTGTAGCTGTAGATCTATGTGTAGCTGTAGGTCTATGTGTAGCTGTAGGTCTATGTGTAGACTGTAGGTCTATGTGTAGCTGTAGGTCTATGTGTAGCTGCATGGTCTATGTGTAGCTGTAGATCTATGTGTAGCTGTAGGTCTATGTGTAGCTGTAGGTCTATGTGTAGCTGTAGGTCTATGTGTAGCTGTAGGTCTATGTGTAGACTGTAGGTCTATGTGTAGCTGTAGGTCTATGTGTAGCAGTAGGTCTATGTGTAGACTGTAGGTCTATGTGTAGCTGTAGGCCTATGTGTAGCTATAGGTATATGTGTAGCTGCATGGTCTCTGTGTAGCTGTAGATCTATGTGTAGACTGTAGGTCTATGTGTAGACTGTAGGTCTATGTGTAGCTGTAGGTCTATGTGTAGCTGTAGATCTATGTGTAGCTGTAGGTCTATGTGTAGCTATAGGTCTATGTGTAGCTGTAGGTCTATGTGTAGACTGTAGGTCTATGTGTAGCTGCATGGTCTATGTGTAGCTGTAGATCTATGTGTAGCTGTAGGTCTATGTGTAGCTGTAGGTCTATGTGTAGACTGTAGGTCTATGTGTAGCTGTAGGTTTATGTGTAGCAGTAGGTCTATGTGTAGACTGTAGGTCTATGTGTAGCTGTAGGCCTATGTGTAGCTTTAGGTATATGTGTAGCTGCATGGTCTCTGTGTAGCTGTAGATCTATGTATAGACTGTAGTTCTATGTATAGACTGTAGTCCTATGTATAGACTGTAGTTCCCTGTGTGGACTGTAGTTCAATATCTAGACTGTAGTTCTATGTATAGACTGTAGTTCTATGTATAGACTGTAGTTCTATGTATGGACTGTAGCTCTATACGTAGACTGTAGATCTATGTATAGATGTAGGTCTATGTGTAGCTGTAGATCTATGTGTAGCTGTAGGTCTATGAGTAGCTGTAGGTCTATGAGTAGCTGTAGATCTATGTGTAGCTGTAGGTCTATGTGTAGCTGTAGGTCTATGTGTAGCTGTAGGTCTATGTGTAGACTGTAGGTCTATGTGTAGCTGTAGGTCTATGTGTAGCTGCATGGTCTATGTGTAGCTGTAGATCTATGTGTAGCTGTAGGTCTATGTGTAGCTGTAGGTCTATGTGTAGACTGTAGGTCTATGTGTAGCTGTAGGTCTATGTGTAGCAGTAGGTCTATGTGTAGACTGTAGGTCTATGCGTAGCTGTAGGCCTATGTGTAGCTATAGGTATATGTGTAGCTGCATGGTCTCTGTGTAGCTGTAGATCTATGTGTAGACTGTAGGTCTATGTGTAGACTGTAGGTCTATGTGTAGCTGTAGGTCTATGTGTAGCTGTAGATCTATGTGTAGCTGTAGGTCTATGTGTAGCTATAGGTCTATGTGTAGACTGTAGGTCTATGTGTAGACTGTAGGTCTATGTGTAGCTGCATGGTCTATGTGTAGCTGCATGGTCTATGTGTAGCTGTAGATCTATGTGTAGCTGTAGGTCTATGTGTAGCTGTAGGTCTATGTGTAGACTGTAGGTCTATGTGTAGCTTTAGGTCTATGTGTAGCAGTAGGTCTATGTGTAGACTGTAGGTCTATGTGTAGCTGTAGGCCTATGTGTAGCTTTAGGTATATGTGTAGCTGCATGGTCTCTGTGTAGCAGTAGGTCTATGTGTAGACTGTAGGTCTATGTGTAGCTGTAGGTCTATGTGTAGACTGTAGGTCTATGTGTAGCTGTAGGTCTATGTGTAGCTGCATGGTCTATGTGTAGCTGTAGATCTATATGTAGACTGTAGGTCTATGTGTAGCTGTAGGTCTATGTGTAGCTGTAGGTCTATGTGTAGACTGTAGGTCTATGTGTAGCTGTAGGTCTATGTGTGGCTATAGGTATATGTGTAGCTGCATGGTCTATGTGTAGCTGTAGATGTATGTGTAGACTGTAGGTCTATGTGTAGACTGTAGGTCTATGTGTAGCTATGGGTCTATGTGTAGCTGCATGGTCTATGTGTAGCTGTAGATCTGTCTGGGTTACTTAAATCGACCTGTATACCGGAAACAAACGTCTCGGCTGTCTCCAATTCTTCCTTCCCAGAGGTTTGACATTTTGAAATAAATGTCCAGCTTAAGACTGTCATAATACGCATCAAGGGGGACATAGCCAGCGATAGACTCAACGGGGACATAGCCAGCAATAGACGCATCAACGGGGACATAGCCAGCAATTGAAGGGTGCAATCAGAGATGGCTTAGAGCTACTAGAATACTGTGAATCGACGCTGTCACCAGTTTTTGACAGCTATCGGAGGTTGTCCCAACTTTTGAGAAGATGTAATGTCCCCGAACATTCATTAGGCAAAACAATTAAACAAGTTTATTGTCCAGATAATATCGTCTTTGTAGACACGCACACAGCGTTAACTGGGGAATTCTGGATGAAATGCTCATTAAAGATGTATGCGAATATATTTTGAAGTTATGCTGTGCGAGACGAGCAATGAAATCAATGCAAGCTTCAATCATAGGGATTAACATAACAAGTGAAGAATAAAGGTTATTAGAAGCTTAAAGCGTTAAGGTATTTCTCTGCAGTATAGACATATGATAGCTAAGTGTTCATAGTACCGTACTTCTAAACATTGTAGGTAGTGGACATCAAGGTGTAAAAACATTAAAAGCTCTGTAAATGGTTGACAGCTGACTATCAACTAAATACAAACATTGCAAAAAATTGACAGCTGAGTGTCAACTAAATACAAACATTGCAAACAGTTTAAAGCTGACATTAAATACAAACGTTGCAAACAGTTGAAAGCTGACTGTCAACTAAATACAAACATTGCAAACAGTTGAAAGCTGACTGTCAACTAAATACAAACATTGCAAACAGTTGAAAGCTGACTGTCAACTAAATACAAACATTGAAAAAAATTTACAGCTGAGTGTTAAAGTAATTGTCAATAACATAGTGAACTTAAAAGGAAGTTGCTAACCAAGTGTCTATTACTAAAGCGTGAAGTAAATCCGAGATAATTCACTAGAAACTAGATTTAACTCCCTCTAAACCCCAACAACCCTCTCTAACCCATTCTCTCTCTGTCTGTCTCTCTGTCTGTCTCTCTCTGTCTGTCTCTCTCTGTCTCTCTCTGTCTCTCTCTCTCTCTGTACGCAGTGGCTGAACGTCTCAATTCGGCTTATTTCCCCTGCCAATTCACAGGGCTGTGTATAAAGGGAAACTTTAAGTGACAACCAAAGTGAAAAACACCTAAACACTTTAATGGACGGCCTAGCAGACGACTTGGCAGACGTCAGTGGAAATACAGAAAAACGTTTTACGTCAGCTCCACTCAATGCGGGACCACTACAGTTGGAATAAACTGAATGTTTTATACGCCTCTGAAAGTGTGTATGTGTGTATGTATGTGTGTGTGTGCGCGCGTGTGGTTTGTAAGTACTGATACAACGAACAAAACAGAAAGTATGATAAAAAAAATTAACAACAAAAGTATCGACTTCACTAACAAAACAAAAGTATCGAATCAACAAATTATCGATACAAAAATGTATAGACTAGCTTACAAATAATTAAAAAAAAAACAGCAAGTATCGATACAAAAATAAAACGTAAATTATAGTCAGAACAACCTAAACAGCAATTACAGACAGTACAACAAATCACTCTAGTTCTAGAACCCATACAAACTAATGTCACAGATTGGATGACGTAGTGAATGCGAGATCTCGTTTGGAAAAGAAATCCAGAAGTTTTCTAGTTTACAACAAAAACAACCAAACAAAAAATGTTATCAATCCACCATACTATTTTATTGGTTACAAGTTTTCAAATAAATAACAAAAGCTATATTTAGCCTAGGCAGCCATTGTGTTTTCAATGTAAACACTGGTATTTCCTGCAGCCTCTTTCTGAAGGGGGTTACGACATGTGAATCTTTCCAAGATTTCTGGTAGAAAGTAGAAATACTATTGTAGGGATCGGCAACCTTTTGATAACAGTGTGCCAAAGTAGGATTTCTAATTCATTATGAGTGTCAAAAGCCTAAAGGTCATCATGCTTTGGCAATCAACTTCTTGTAGAATACATGAATTGCCTTTTTTTTTTGTGGTAGTCTTACGCGTGCCATTGAAAATAGGTTGCCGATTTCTGCACTATTGGACAAAGAGTTTAGAGCAGCGCAGCTTATCTTACATTAAGCTACAAACAATTCTTCTATACATACGATACATGCACCCAAAATGTGTATAGAAATACCGTCCTTAACTTATATGGGTTTAAGTCTAGTCTTGCATTTTGTAAACTCAGCTCTCTAGAGAGAATGTCTAATTACAAAGGAGTAAAGTTGATACAAAAACCAATATCCTTGAAAACAAAATGGCCATAGCACAGACCTATACTGAGTCTGATATGGATGGAGTAAAGTAGGATAGGCGACGGATTTGGATAGATCTGAGTAGAAGAAGGGGGGGGGGTTGAGTCTGGCAAAAGCCATCCATAGGCTCTAGCGCCTTAGGAATGTTTAATTAAATAAAAATTTAGTCTATACTTTACTGTGTCTTAAAAAAAAAACAACTATACTAATAAATTTAGTCAAACCGCAAGTAAAATTGAAGAACTATACGAACATGTTATTAAATATGTATATAAGCCTATAAAGTGCAAAGTAAAATAAATCCTCCTTGTTTATCAATTCTATCTCCTCACAGTATCCTGTACTAACTTCTAAGACTCATAGTTTCTTGGCTATACCAGATCTAATTGCCATTTTTGCTTGTGTTTCATTCCATCGAGATAAACCGAAACCCTTCACAGGACATATTTAATCGTTGACTGTCCTCTTGTTTAAACTGTTCGCCTAACATGAAGCAAGTCCCCCGGGGCTAGTGTCGGGGACTAACACAACGCGAGATCAACAGTCAGATTGGGTTGGGCTTGGGGCGATGTCTATTCCGCGGAGGGAACCAGTGAGACCATTGTTTAAGTGTTTCGCAAACTACATAGGCTAATTACGATTAAATTAGACTTGTAGACAAACTGTATAGGCGTTTTATGTCAAACATTCAAACTATTTTAATATGCGTTTAATGTATCAGCATGTTAATAAAATCATGTCTAGAAAATAATTAAACACAACTTTCAAGTAATTAGTTCAATATTAGCACTTCACGTCTGTACCACTGTGTCTGTTGTTTTTTAAAAAGGGAGGAGGGGGGGGGGGGTCCAAATGAAATTTTGTAGCCATTTGAGATGTATCATTTCAAACAGGAAATTACGTGACGTCATTAATTGTGAACTTGTGTAGGAATATTCATCAAACAAGTTTTAAAAAAGGGGTTTAGTTGATCATGCGGTGTTAAATATATCACTGAAAAACATTATACATAAAACGAGCATTAAATGAAGCAGCTGAACCGGGATTCGCAAATGTATGTCTTTGTGTGTTTGGATAATACACATGAACTATTGTCAGTAAGGTTATGTCTATTACCCGTGTTACTGTGTTGTGTCACTGTGTTGGGTTACTGTGTTGTGTCAATGTGTTGTGTCACTATGTTGTGTCACTGTGTTGTGTCACTGTGTTGTGTCAATGTGTTGTGTCACTGTGTTGTGTCAATGTGTTGTTTCAATGTGTTGTGTCACTGTGTTGTGTGAATGTGTTGTGTCAATGTGTTGTGTCACTGTGTTGTGTCAATGTGTTGTGTCACTATGTTGTGTCAATGTGTTGTGTCACTGTGTTGTGTCAATGTGTTGTGTCACTGTGTTGTGTCACAAAATGTTCTATTGTGTGTGTATGTGTGTATTTTAAATTAGATTACATATGTAAGGGAGGGGGCACCATAATCTTGTAAGTCCTTAGGGTCTAACGGTCTTCATCCGGACATGTTACAGGCCTATGAATGACACAAACTTAACGGTCTTCATCCGGACATGTTACAGGCCTATGAATGACACAAACTTATCGGTCTTCATCCGGACATGTTACAGGCCTATGAATGACACAAACTTATCGGTCCTCATCCGGACATGTTACAGGCCTATGAATGACACAAACTTATCGGTCCTCATCCGGACATGTTACAGGCCTATGAACGACACAAACTTATCGGTCCTCATCCGGACATGTTACAGGCCTATGAATGACACAAACTTAACGGTCCTCATCCGGACATGTTACAGGCCTATGAATGACACAAACTTATCGGTCTTCATCCCGACATGTTACAGGCCTATGAATGACACAAACTTATCGGTCCTCATCCGGACATGTAACAGGCCTATGAATGACACAAACTTAACGGTCTTCATCCGGACATGTTACAGGCCTATGAATGACACAAACTTAACGGTCCTCATCCGGACATGTTACAGGCCTATGAATGACACAAACTTAACGGTCTTTATCCGGACATGTTACAGGCCTATGAATGACACAAACTTATCGGTCCTCATCCGGACATGTTACAGGCCTATGAATGACACAAACTTATCGGTCCTCATCCGGACATGTTACAGGCCTATGAATGACACAAACTTATATTGGACTTTCAAAAAAAAGCACCAACTAGTGAAATGAATCCAAGCATTACAAAATGCACACAATGAATTTTATGTGAACTAAATTCCCAATAAAAATACAAGTAGACAATATAAACTCTATATAATCAACACTGTACGAGCTCAAACCCTTTGTATATCGTAATGCCAGATTTCAATGGTTGACATATTTCAATGGTTGACATATTTCAATGGTTGACATATTTCACTGGTTGACATATTTCAATGGTTGACATATTTCAATGGTTGACATATTTCAATGGTTGACATATTTCAATGGTTGACATATTTCAATGGTTGACATATTTCAATGGTTGACATATTTCAATGGTTGACATATTTCAATGGTTGACATATTTCAATGGTTGACATATTTCAATGGTTGACATATTTCAATGGTTGATACTATCATCTCTTTAGTCGAAAATCTAAGCAATAAAAAGAATGCACCACCAACACTATTTGAAGTAACTGTAAGATGAAACTAATGATGGGAAGATTCTACTGACCTGTGCCTTCATCATCAAATCATGTTTTCCTTTAACCCTGGCGCTGTACAGATCTTCAGACTCCAGCTCTGTCTCACTTTCCTCACTGGACTCCATCTCTTCCTTCTCCCTGTAGGCACAATACAAACATTATAATACAGAGTACATAACATGATAGTGCACAGTACAAACATTATAATGCGGAGTACATAACATGATAGTACACAGTACAAACATTATAATGCGGAGTACATAACATGATAGTGCAGAATACAAACATTATAATACAGAGTACATAACATGATAGTGCAGAATACAAACATTATAAAACAGAATACATAACATGATAGTGCAGAATACAAACATTATAATACAGAGTACATAACATGATAGTGCAGAATACAAACATTATAATACAGAGTACATAACATTATAGTGCAGAATACAAACATTATAAAACAGAATACATAACATGATAGTGCACAGTACAAACATTATAATGCGGAGTACATAACATGATAGTGCTGAGTACAAACATTATAATGCGGAGTACATAACATGATAGTGCAGAATACAAACATTATAATATAGAGTACATAACATGATAGTGCACAGTACAAACATTATAATGCGGAGTACATAACATGATAGTGCTGAGTACAAACATTATAATGCGGAGTACATAACATGATAGTGCAGAATACAAACATTATAACATAGAGTACATAACATGATAGTGCAGAATACAAACATTATAATATAGAGTACATAACATGATAGTGCAGAATACAAACATTATAATATAGAGTACATAACATGATAGTGCAGAATACAAACATTATAATACAGAGTACATAACATGATAGTGCAGAATACAAACATTATAATACAGAATACATAACATGATAGTGCAGAATACAAACATTATAATACAGAGTACATAACATGATAGTGCAGAATACAAACATTATAATACAGAGTACATAACATGATAGTGCAGAATACAAACATTATAATACAGAGTACATAACATGATAGTGCAGAATACAAACATTATAATACAGAGTACATAACATGATAGTGCAGAATACAAACATTATAATACAGAGTACATAACATGATAGTGCAGAATACAAACATTATAATACAGAGTACATAACATGATAGTGCAGAATACAAACATTATAATACAGAGTACATAACATGATAGTGCAGAATACAAACATTATAAAACAGAATACATAACATGATAGTGCAGAATACAAACATTATAATACAGAGTACATAACATAATAGTGCAGAATACAAACATTATAATACAGAGTACATAACATGATAGTGCAGAATACAAACATTATAAAACAGAATACATAACATGATAGTGCAGAATACAAACATTATAATACAGAGTACATAACATGATAGTGCAGAATACAAACATTATAATACAGAGTACATAACATGATAGTGCAGAATACAAACATTATAAAACAGAATACATAACATGATAGTGCAGAATACAAACATTATAATATAGAGTACATAACATGATAGTGCAGAATACAAAATGATAGTGCACAGTACAAACATTATAATGCGGAGTACATAACATGATAGTGCAACTTACAAACATTATAATGCGGAGTACATAACATGATAGTGCACAGTACAAACATTATAATGCGGAGTACATAACATGATAGTGCACAGTACAAACATTATAATGCGGAGTACATAACATGATAGTGCACAGTACAAACATTATAATGCGGAGTACATAACATGATAGTGCACAGTACAAACATTATAATGCGGAGTACATAACATGATAGTGCTGAGTACAAACATTATAATGCAAAGTACATAACATGATAGTGCTGAGTACAAACATTATAATGCGAAGTACATAACATGATAGTGCACAGTACAAACATTATAATGCGGAGTACATAACATGATAGTGCACAGTACAAACATTATAATGCGGAGTACATAACATGATAGTGCTGAGTACAAACATTATAATGCGGAGTACATAACATGATAGTGCTGAGCACAAACATTATAATGCGGAGTACATAACATGATAGTGCACAGTACAAACATTATAATGCGGAGTACATAACATGATAGTGCTGAGTACAAACATTATAATGCGGAGTACATAACATGATAGTGCACAGTACAAACATTATAATGCGGAGTACATAATATGATAGTGCTGAGTACAAACATTATAATGCGGAGTACATAACATGATAGTGCACAGTACAAACATTATAATGCGGAGTACATAACATGATAGTGCTGAGTACAAACATTATAATGCGGAGTACATAACATGATAGTGCTGAGCACAAACATTATAATGCGGAGTACATAACATGATAGTGCACAGTACAAACATTATAATGCGGAGTACATAACATGATAGTGCTGAGTACAAACATTATAATGCGGAGTACATAACATGATAGTGCACAGTACAAACATTATAATGCGGAGTACATAACATGATAGTGCACAGTACAAACATTATAATGCGGAGTACATAACATGATAGTGCACAGTACAAACATTATAATGCGGAGTACATAACATGATAGTGCACAGTACAAACATTATAATGCGGAGTACATAACATGATAGTGCACAGTACAAACATTATAATGCGGAGTACATAACATGATAGTACACAGTACAAACATTATAATGCGGAGTACATAACATGATAGTGCTGAGTACATGACACATAACAATAGAAAACAAACAACAATAACAATAAAACAGTTTTAAATGACAGAATGTGGCTTTATCAAGACCCATGTCAGGGGGGACTTGGCTGCACTAAGCGCGACACCCTCTAGGTCTCGAAGGGATGACTAATCGCAGGTACCGGTACAGACGGAGTCCTGCTGGACATGCCATTAAACCCTGAATGAACTGAAGCCAGCCCAGTGTGAACACATTTGCTGTACAATTAACCACAATTAACCACACAGGCTGTGTTCCTTGCATACACACTGTTTGTTACAATTATACTCAACTTATCACTAAAAGGTGAATTAAATTGACGCATCCACATGTTAAATTGATCACAACACAAGCTAGATTGCCCGGCGTTGCCCGGGGATAAACTACATAGGCCTATATCTAGAGCTACAGAATAGAATTTTTAAACTAAAATAAACAGAAAGATATACAAATTTAAAAAATATATAATTATTAATTATTTACTGAAAACATTTAGGCAAAGTAATTTAAAATAAATATTGTAATCGGGTTAAAAATTGGCATGTATTTTTATTTTAAAAAAGTTAGTGCTATCCCTGCCTGTGAGCCGAACACCCATCACCCGCATGTATAAAATAGAATTATTAGATTTTATTTACTGAAAACGATTTAGGAAAGGTTTAAGTCCCGAAATTCTTTACAATAAAAAAAAAAGTAATAATAATAGTAATATAAAAAAAGTAGCCTACCTATAGGCCTATTGCTATTAGAGAAGAAAAAAGATTTCAATTGGGAATAGAACCGCATGGGAGTTCGGAGGCTAACCACTCAGCTAGGGAGGACACATGGAGACAGTGAGTTTGCAAAAGTAAAATAATATGAGGCAATAAGGTCACGTGTCTTCCAATTAACCAATGGGAATCAGAATTCACACAGACATCCTACTTTATATACAGAGATATTATGGAATAAATGTACGCAATCATAAATCAGTTGATCACTGTAGTATATGGGGGAACATGGAAAGTGTATCAATGTATTAATATACTATGGAATGTATTTAAACAATGTCAATTTGTTAAAAAACTCTGGAATACATTAACACAAGCGAATGCCAACTTATCGCGATATCTGACAAAAATGCAATAGATTTTCACAATTTTATTATTACACAAATCATTTCAGAAATTCCCAAATTTACCCGAATTTGACTCAAAATGTACCATCTTATATATATAATACTGGTATGTGTAAATTGTTCTAATGTTAACTGGTAGTATATAAATGTACCATCTTATATATTATATATAAAATACTGGTATGTGTAAATTGTTCTAATGTTAACTGGTAGTATATAAATGTACCATCTTATATATAAAATACTGGTATGTGTAGATTGTTCTAATGTTAACTGGTAGTATATAAATGTACCATCTTATATATAAAATAATGGTATGTGTAGATTGTTCTAATGTTAACTGGTAGTATTTAAATGTAAGTATAGTATCCGGTCGGACAAAATTGATCAACGGGCCCTTCACCAGTTTCAGTGGTCACAGCATACTAGGGGATGTGTGGCCAGCACAATGCCCAGCCGCCTTTACTTTACCCCAATGTCAGGTACCCATGAGAGCTGGGGAAAAATCCTAGCCTTTACCAGGATTCGAACCCAGGACCCTCGGTACACCAGACGAACGTGCTGCCGCTCGGCCGCCGTACACAATGTAATACAATTGAATTATTTGACGATTTATGGATTTTATTTTAGTATTAATAGTATTCATAGAGCTCATTCTAAGCTCATAGAAACTCTTCTTCAATAATAAAAAACAAAAAAAAAACAGAACAAAAAAACATGACATTGTAGATATCTATAGTCTAGCTTCAAATACATATTTTTCGCGCTGTATTTTTGTTGTTGTTGTCAATTTTAATACAAACTCCCAATCTTGGTCAATTTTCCAAACTTGACAAAAACGAAAACATGTCACTTGTCCCCAACCTTTCATTAATTTATGCAACCCGTACCAACTTTGTCAACAATATTGTTTATATTTATCTATGAATATTTAGATGACTGCTCACCTGTAGATTTCCATTGAAATCCACTTTCTTGGTGTGCATTTCATACGGCTCTCGGAAAATGGGCCCTTGGGAATCGGAAGTTGGGAAAGTGAAAGCTCGTGTTGTTGTTCACCTTTTATACCCCCCCTCCCTTTCCACCAGGACGTGTTTTAATGGTGAGACGTCACCAAGCAGTGTACTTTATCAGGGGCTCTTACTCTTGAAATCATTTTAAAATTCCCAAAATTTTTCACAAGCCTTTTCCAAATTAAAATAATTTGCAAACCAATTTTTACCAGCAAGTGGGAAATTTCTTTAATATTAACGGACATTTTTTATAGGTAGTCAAACAAGTGGATATTTCTTTAGTACTTATTTAAAAAAATCATGATGACATTTTTATTGAAAATTCTCATTTTACCTAATTGGTTATTCAAATTTTGATAGTATTTTTCATGCTGTTTTGTCCATTTTAGGGACGTCACAAACTTTCCCAAACGGTATCAATCCTGGTTTATGTTTGACTCAAGTGTATATTATTATATATAGATAGTTACATGATTAAATTCCATGGACGTTATTTGTGATGTTGTTCTACGAAGTTATGATCTCCCAAAGTTAATAAAATAAGCTCCAATGAATTTTGTCAAGAACGTCAGGGCTAAAAACTCTGTACCACTGACAACAAGTGTCCATGGCCGCGACTTACAAGGAGATTGCGTGGGCCGGCACAATGCTCAGGCCGCGTTATACTTTCCTCCACCGGATGGTGGAACAAATCCTCGCATTATTTTACAAGCAAGTTTTAAACCAGTAGACTGCACGTTTCTTTAGGGGACATAATCGGCTAACTACAAAGGGACAAATAGTAACGACCTGGTAAAGAAAAGAATACTAATCAAGGTAGTGTATCGCGCCCCTCCCCCGTCAACGCCCCCCTAGAAACCAGTCAAGGACTTCACCGTTCATTTGTATTTATTTGCATGGCGGACCCAAATCATTTTTACAGACAGTGGCTGCACTCTGAGGTGCCCTGCATTTCATAGATGCATTAGTTCAACGGTGACAGGATTAACTCAACCTAGCACCCTAAAATAAGTCATGTAGACTCTCACAAAGCATTGTACACATATTTGTTGGCATTGGTTTAAGTTTCTGTAAACGGTTATCTTCCCTTTCCCCTAGTCTAGGTGGCGGACATGTCCGCTGGTTCTAATGGTCAAAAATATTCTAATCGAGAGAAAACCAAACATCTCCAGAAATAAAGCGAAACTCGTTTAACTAGAGGTGAACCGGAGATTGATAATTATAAACCATTTGTAAATCCACGATTAGTTTTTTGTAAACCTAAACTATAATGTAAAACTACCGCTTAAATTCAATATTGTCGTCATTACACTGTACTACTGATGGATTTTTCAAGTAAAAGCACTGTAGAGCTAACTCGATAATAACTACAGCGCTGTGTTTAGACAGACATTGACCAATGCGCCGCCTACAAAGTACTACAACATAGGAAACTCAATTAAAACAACATCATACAATACAATACAAAGAAATCTTCCACAGTTTACTATAATTGTTCTAGTCAAATATAACTTAGAGAAATGACAAAATATTATTCTTTTAAATAATCTCTGACGATCATTATGATAAGTGTCGTCAACCGTCTTCCCTTGGAAGAGCTGGATGGGGGGGGGGGGGGGGGGGGGGAAACAGAACAGAATAGTTACAAAACAAAAGATATCTCAGTTTCTTAAATATACTTTTTGCATAATTCACTAAGACAAAATGCTAATGATTGTATAAAGTAGAGGCTAGTGAGGGCTATGCTAAAAATCAATAAGTCCGGCTGTATGAAAACAAAAAGGCTTTACCTTTAAAGATAGACCATTACAATGTCATAGTTTTTGTGATGTGTCACTTTCCCCATTTTAAAGTCATTCATCATTAATGCATTTGTGTACTAGAGGACTTCAGAGCTGGACTGGGGAAATTCCAAACTGGACTATAGAAATTAAGAAATGAACTCTGAGAAGTTCATAACTGAACAGTAAGAAGTTCATAACTTAACAGTGAGAAGTTCATAACTGAACAGTGAGAAGTTCATAACTGAACAGTGAGAAGTTCATAACTGAACAGTGAGAAGTTCATAACTGAACAGTGGCAAGGTCATAACTGAACAGTGGGAAGGTCATAACTGAACAGTGAAAAGTTCATAACTGAACAGTGAGAAGTTCATAACTGAACAATGAGAAGGTCATAACTTTACAGTGAGAAGTTCATAACTGAACAGTGAGAAGTCATAACTTAACAGTGAGAAGTTCATAACTGAACAGTGAGAAGGTCATAACTGAATATTGAGAAGGTCATAACTGAACAGTGTGAAGGTCATAACTTTACAGTGAGAAGTTCATAACTGAACAGTGAGATGTTTACAAGTGTACGAGAAATTCGGAACTGAACAGTGAGAAGTTTAGAAATACACTGGGAGAAGTTTACAACTGGAGAAATTATAAACTGTACATTCAAAAATGTATTACAGTGAATTTACAGACTTAAGTAATTACAGGGTTTACACTAGACGACTAATTGCTTACATAATTGTACCAGCAGAAACTACGGGTTGTACTGATGGCCTATTCAATGGTAATGCTGAACCTGCTGCATATCAGTGAAATTGTCTAAGTTGTTCTACACTGTGTTACTTTTGTATACATAGAACTTCTAATAGATGAACTTTGAAGTGAACACGAGCATTTTCGAATAATTAAAAAAACAACAACCGACTTGTAGTTCGAAGAAGGTGAATTTATAATGTTTGATCTAACATTGTAATTAGTTATTGCTCGGCGGTGATCCCGAATATCACACCGACCCACCAACGACAACGTTCTTTATTTATCATAGACATGGACGGATATCTGTCGCTCTATCTGTCCGTATGGTAATGTATCGTGTGATTAAATGGTAAGTCTCGCGTGCATAAATTTCATGAAACCCAATCTAATTACAGAATGAGTTGGTGGATTCTGACCACTAATGCTATAATACAGTGAGTGATCTAGGGAGTTGCTCTTTTCCACACATCCTTAATGTCTAGTCTTAAACAACTCACACGATTTCACTTGAATGCTTTTATTCGCTGAGCGGTTTCATGGTTCGCCGACAGTAGTCAGTTTTTCTTTTATTGCCGCTTGTGAAAGAGGTCAGTCTGGGAGTCTGGGAATTAGTTTTGGTTTAGCCTTTGTGGAAAGGTAGGTCAATATGTAAGAATCACGACAGAGAAACTCTTTGTTACTAGAAAGTTTTCTTTTAAAACACACAACTCAGTCTCAGCTATTTCTATGTATTTTTTCAATGAAATGCAAATAAAGCGTTTCATAAGTCCCCAATTAATAAGCTCACTTTTACTGGAGTTAGTTTTGTTTGTTTTTTCTTGATTCTAGTAGTCTAAGTATTTTTCTACTTCAGTAATCCAACAGGGGGAAGGGAGTTTTGTTTTTAAAGAATGTTTTTATTTTATCTTGTTAGCCGTTATAAAGCAACAGAGACAATACCAGGGAGAAGAAGACCAAGTTTACATATCATGGTATGTAGTTTTCTTAAGTCTTGTAATGCTAATGAGTTTTAAAATCTCATCCTTAAGTCTATGGCGTAACGAGAAGGGAATGAATCCAAGACTTTACACACCAAGTTTTATAGCACGAACATTCACTTCACTCTCCACCTTTTAGCGGACTTACCATTGGTTCAAGGTGGTATTACCACGTGTACACGAACATTCACTCCTCTCTCCACCTTTTAGCGGACTTACCATTGGTTCAAGGTGGTATTACCACGTGTACACGAACATTCACTCCTCTCTCCACCTTTTAGCGGACTTACCATTGGTTCAAGGTGGTATTATCACGTGTACCTGCACTGTCTTCCAGTAGTATAAATATCAGAATATACGCGTGGTCACCTAGATACCGGGCTTGGCGTGACGCGAATTGTTGCACCGATTCCTTCCTCCCCACCAAGTTTCTGTGGGCTCTCGCCCTTGTAATAATCATCGGATGGGCAACGGGGAACGTCCCCCGCCATGTTAGTCCACCGATGAATTATTTTAGTGGAAGCGTATCAATGGTTACATGTACATGGTTACAAAAAGTGAATAACCCAACCAGCACACAGTTGAACACGTTTTAGGGACAACCTAAACAATTCCAGAGCTGGTTCTGTCAGTATCCTGGCCCTAACACAGGGCTCATCCAGATAAAAGATACCAAACATCACCCGCTAAGGCAAGACTGGATATGGTTGGCTGGATAGCGTGCGGGGTTTCACTGAAGCCAACTTTAACATCTACTTGACACGGGTTTCTTTAAACTCTTTGAACATAACCTTAATTAACGGTTAAATAATCTGTAAATAAGCTTGATCTGTTTGTGTTTTTTTACAGTTTCTTTTCAGACTTTGACTTACATATCTAATGAAGTTCAAACGTTAAGTGTATGTAGTGATCGTTAAGTGTATGTAGTGATCGTTAAGTGTATGTAGTGATCATTAAGTGTATGTAGTGATCATTAAGTGTATGTAAGTGATCAAACTATGGATTGGTCTAGGTGATTAGTCCATCAAAGGGACATGAAAGGACTTACTTTCGTGCTAGTTCATCTTTGAGCCGGCTGGCTTCCTGTTCTTTTTCCTGTTTCTTCTTCATGTAGTCTTCAAGTTCTGGGCCTTCTAGCTTGACTCGTCGCCTGATCTGAAGGACGAGAGGAGAAATACTTGGGGAGATACATGGAGAAATACTTGGGGAGATACATGGAGAAATACTTGGGGAGATACATGGAGAAATACTTGGGGAGATACATGGAGAAATACTTGGGGAGATACATGGAGAAAAACTTGGGGAGATACATGGAGAAATACTTGGGGAGATACATGGAGAAATACTTGGGGAGATACATGGAGAAATACTTGGGGAGATACATGGAGAAATACTTGGGGAGATACATGGAGAAATACTTGGGGAGATACATGGAGAAATACTTGGGGAGATACATGGAGAAATACTTGGGGAGATACATGGAGAAATACTTGGGGAGATACATGGAGAAAAACTTGGGGAGATACATGGAGAAATACTTGGGGAGATACATGGAGAAATACTTGGGGAGATACATGGAGAAATACTTGGGGAGATACATGGAGAAATACTTGGGGAGATACATGGAGAAATACTTGGGGAGATACATGGAGAAATACTTGGGGAGATACATGGAGAAATACTTGGGGAGATACATGGAGAAATACTTGGGGAGATACATGGAGAAATATTTGGGGAGATACATGGAGAAATACTTGGGGAGATACATGGAGAAATATTTGGGGAGATACATGGAGAAATAATTGGGGAGATGACATAAGGTCAAAGTGTATTGGTAGGAGACAGAGGGAGAGAGAGAGAGACAGAGAGAGCGAGAGAGAGAGCATATATAATACGCATACAACATTACATGTGTTGATACAGCATTTATGAGAGGAGGGGGAGTATATAAATAACTACAATATTACAGGCATTGATGGAGTACTAGAGAGAGGGAGAGAGAGAGAGAGACAGATAAAGAGAAGCGAAAGATACAAACAGTACATATATACATTTCAGGTATTAACAAAGAAAGAATATAACAGTATGTGTGTGTATGATAGAGAGAGTGTGTGTGTATGTGAGAGAGAGATAGAATGTTTATGTGTGTGTGAGAGAGAGAGAGAGAGTGAGAGAGAGGGGGCGCCTGTTACAACAAGCTAGTTTCAGGAAATACATTATTTTCAATCTTCATATCGTGCATATTTGATTAATCGCCCACGTTTCAATTTTTCTCACCGAATTTTAAAATATTCAATTAAAGGTAAGAAAAAATATAAACTTGTAAATGCCCTTCTACTTCTACAAAATAAATAAAATAATAATAATAAAAAAACTATTAAAAAACAACAATCGATGATTTAAAAAAAATATTAGTTATTGTCCACTGACCTATGAAAGCCGAATTCTAATTATTCCCCAAGTGACATATTGTGACATTTTATAATATGTCATTGATGCTGCAATCCTGACCACCATTTTTAATGACACAAGTAGAAGTTCACATTCGCATGATACGTGCAGATCGCGATATGCGTGGGGGTGGGTTGGTGGTTAGGGGGTGGGTGGTGGTTAGGGGCGGGAGAAAACTTAAATTACTTATATCTTTTATATATTCTTTATTTCCGACTTAGGTCGGCAAGTTTACGAAATTTGGTATGGGGGAGATGGGACTATTACCATTATTCATTAGGTCTGTATTATTTCATACTATTTACTTTTAAACTCTATATAGGTAAATACAAGTTTGTCGTGAATAAAATTTAAATACGTAAATATGAAATTATTGTTAGAAATATAACATCTGATTCAACTTATTGTACCAGGAAAAAGTGGTAACTTATAGAACGAAGGCAATTGTTTCCGGCAGACCCCTCGTTACATGAAACACGATTTCATATAATCGTTTATGAGGACTCGATTTATTCTTTCCAAGTTGGAATGTGTTGGCATTCAGTGGGACTTGCTTTAAATGGAAGAACTTGTCACAAGTGGCCTACTTCTCCATCGTGTATAGGAGGTTCTCCAAAATGGTAAATGTTCATTTAACACAAGTCCAACAATCCCGTTTACTTCAGTTTCTCTACAAAGCAAACTTTTGAACGTCAATATGGAGTTTCTTCGTCAATATGGAGTTTCTTCGTGTTGGACATTCTCTTCCAGAAGAGGCCGCTCATGTCGCAAATGCAGAGCTGTTCAGGGGTTTAGAATTCTTTCTCAACCAGATTCTGAAAGTCTTTGGCAAACATCTCAGCCGCATTTTTGTCATCACTGGCAGCCTCTCCGTGCGTGACAATACTGTGAATTTTCACTTCTTTTCTGGGGTCGATGAAACGACTTAACTGCTGGCCTTGAACACCACTACCTCCTCTTTGGATTATAGGTTTGAACATTCTCGCAGGGAAACTAGGCTAAACATAAAGGAAGTAACTGGACTGAATTTTAGGGCGGTAACTAGACTATACATAAGGGAGGTAACTAGACTATACATAAAAGAAGGTAACTAGACTATAAATAAGGGAGGTAACTAGACTAGACATAAAAGAAGGTAACTAGACTATACATAAGGGAGGTAACTAGATTAAACATAAAAGAAGGTAACTAGATTATAAATAAGGGAGGTAACTAGACTAGACATAAAAGAAGGTAACTAGACTATAAATAAGGGAGGTAACTAGACTAGACATAAAAGAAGGTAACTATACTATACATAAGGGAGGTAACTAGATTAAACATAAAAGAAGGTAACTAGACCATAAATAAGGGAGGTAACTAGGCTAAACATAAAAGAAGGTAACTAGACTATACACAAGTCAGGTAAACTTAAGGGATGTCGCTAGACTATAACTAGATTACTGTTCTAACGAAAATAGTGTTAGAGTAACAGGGTGAATGAGGGAAGGAGAAATTGAGAGGGAGAGAGAAGAAGAGTAGAAACAGAATGATAGATTAGGAGAGAAAGAACGAGTGAATAAGTTATACAGAATGCTAAAGAGACAGAGAGATAGAGAGGGAGAGAGAAATGGAGAAATGGACAAAGGCTGAAATAAGATAGAGATAGGGACAGAGAGAAACAAAGAACTAGAGCAAGTTACAGTGTACGGAAACAACAGAGAGAAAGTGTGAAACCTATAGAGATGCAGGTATGGTGGTACAGTAACAAAGAAAATATGAATGGGATAGTGAAAAGCGAGATAGAAATGGAGAGAGAGAGAGAGAGAGTAAATGAGCGAGAGAAGGTGGGAATTAAAGAAGGAGAAAGACGAGAGAAAGAGAGCGGGAAACAAGAGAGAGGAACAAGATGAAGAGGGAGTGTGAGAAGATTGATGAAAATAGAGCGAGAGAAGGACAAAGAGATGACAGAGATTGAAAAAAGAATAAAAAAGATGAAGTATAAATAGGGAGAGAGAGATAGAGAGCGAGACAGTGTGGGTCTTTAAGACTGTAAAACTATTGTACTTCCCCTAGGGTGGTCAGCTAAGCCCGTGGTACATGTCAGAGAGTATTATGCTGCCCTCTGGCAAATTGGTGGACTAAACTAATACACTTACTAGCTCCCAAGTAGCTTTTATGTGGTAGGAACCAAGTCAAGTGTTTTATGTCTGGCCCGAGGCCAGTGGATACACCGAAGCGTCAATGGCTACATCTAAACGTCAATGGCTACTACTGAGAATCAATGGCTACATCTAAGAATCAATGGCTACATTTAAGAATGAATCGCTACATATAAGAATCAATGGCTTTTTCTGAGAATCAATAGCTACATTTAAGAATCAATGGCTACATTTAAGAATCAATGGCTACTTCTGAGAATCAATCGTTACATCTAAGAATCAATGGCTACATTTAAAAATCAATGGCTACTTCTGAGAATCAACTGCTACATCTAAGAATCAATGGCTACATTTAACCGTCATTGGCTACTTCTGAGAATCAATCTCTACATCTAAGAATCAATCGCTACATCTCAGAATCAATGGCTACATGTAACCGTCATTGGCTACTTCTGAGAATCAATCTCTACATCTAAGAATCAATGGCTACTTCTGAAAATCAATCGCTACATCTCAGAATCAATGGCTACATGTAACCGTCATTGGCTACTTCTGAGAATCAACTGCTACATCTAAGAATCAATGGCTACATCTCAGTGTCATCGCGTGCCCCATGTATATGGTGGTGCCAAGGAGATATACGGAAACATACATGTACTCTGTAGCTGTAGTTTAAAAACAAATATATTAGCATTGCCAGTCTACGGGTACTGAAAATGTCCGCTATAGTCTCATGAGCTCTAGAAACTATTGTATTGTCCCTTTACTATGTTTTTATTTTTTTTTTGATTCTCTGACCGCCTTTCCTAATGCAGATCCACTCAGAATGGGTCTTTATATTTTCTAATTCATAATAAATAGTACACAGTTCTCTCTCTCCCTTCCCATTGTCTCACTAAATAGTGTACATGTGATGTAACCATAACACCAATATTGCGTGTTTACATTGAATACAAGTCAATATAAACAAATCACCAAAGACTATAATAAGATAAACCGCTTGCTTTAATAATGCTATTTGATGACTCCAATGACTTCTTTTCGGAATTCTCGATTCCCTTTTGTACTGTGCACTTCCATTCTATTTAATCCCTATGATTTTCTCAATGAAAAAAGAAAATTAAAATCGAAAGTTGCATACAGCGGAAACATTGACGGAAAAAAAAAGATCATATAGGCTCTAAAAATAGAGCAAGCGGTCCATCTTATCAAAGTCTTTGAAATCACCAAAACTGCTGACGCCAAAACAGTGGCGTAGCTAGGGGAGGGGGGTCCGAATTCGAAAGTCCCCCCGGGCCCCTACTTGAGGAGGGGGCCCCCAAAGTAGTGTCAGAATTTTTTTTTCTCATGTCATAATGTCGAATTTTAAAATGCAGGGGCCCCTAAAGAGGCCAAGCCCCCCCCCCCCCCCCCGGGCCCCCAAATCCCTAGCAACGGCACTGCGCCAAAAAGTTTTTGTGTTTTCTCCTCTAAGTCTTGTCTTTAAAAATAAATCTGTAAAAACGCATGATGGCGGAAGTATCACGTTATGTATAATGTAGATTCTTGCAGTAGCCGGGTTAAACACAGTACGGTGTGTGTCGTACGGTGTGTGTCGTACGGTGTGTGTCGTACGGTGTGTGTCGTACGGTGTGTGTCGTACGGTGTGTGTCGTACGGTGGAGTGTCCTGGTTAGGATCAAATGTTTAATTGCAAAACCAGAAGAAGCTTCAAGCAAACACACACATACACAGTCGCACACTCGATGTTGACCAAGATACCCAGCATCCCTTGGAAAACAATTTTATATCCCAGCATCCCTTGGAAAACAATTTTATATCCCAGCATCCCTTGGAAAACAATTTTATATCCCAGCATCCCTTGGAAAACAATTTTATATCCCAGCATCCCTTGGAAAACAATTTTATATCCCAGCATCCCTTGGAAAACAATTTTATATCCCAGCATCCCTTGGAAAACAATTTTATATCCCAGCATCCCTTGGAAAACATTTTTATATCCCATCATATATTGGAAAACAATTTTATATCCCAGCATCCCTTGGAAAACAAATTTATATCCCAGCATCCCTTGGAAAACAATTTTATATCTCAGCATCCCTTGGAAAACAATTTTATATCCCAGCATCCCTTGGAAAACAATTTTATATCCCAGCATCCCTTGGAAAACATTTTTATATCCCATCATATATTGGAAAACAATTTTATATCCCAGCATCCCTTGGAAAACAAATTTATATCCCAGCATCCCTTGGAAAACAATTTTATATCTCAGCATCCCTTGGAAAACAATTTTATATCCCAGCATCCCTTGGAAAACAATTTTATATCCCAGCATCCCTTGGAAAACAATTTTATATCCCAGCATCCCTTGGAAAACAATTTTATATCCCAGCATCCCTTGGAAAACAATTTTATATCCCAGCATCCCTTGGAAAACAATTTTATATCCCAGCATCCCTTGGAAAACAATTTTATATCCCAGCATCCCTTGGAAAACAATTTTATATCCCAGCATCCCTTGGAAAACAATTTTATATCCCAGCATCCCTTGGAAAACAATTTTATATCCCAGCATCCCTTGGAAAACAATTTTATATCCCAGCATCCCTTGGAAAACAATTTTATATCCCAGCATCCCTTGGAAAACAATTTTATATCCCAGCATCCCTTGGAAAACAATTTTATATCCCAGCATCCCTTGGAAAACAATTTGACTATCAGAGCTAGTGGTAAACAATGTATAGAAGAAGGCAGGAGGGAGAGAGAGGGGAGGGGAGCCAAGGAATCTCCGCGGGTCGCTCCTACCACCAACTGGGCAGTCACATGACTTCTTAAAGTCGACCTCTGACCCATGACAATAAATAATTCCCTCCCCCCACAGCAAATAACTTTGTGACCTTTTATTTTCTATGTAAGAGCTACTCTGAAGAAATAATGTGGGGAAGTAAGGAGGGGGGGGGCTTCCCAACTCTCCCTCCCCTTCCACCCTACACGGCACCACGGCGTAAGACGCTCAGTTTTATTCACTTCATTTCCAAGTCAGATAGGTCCATCTTTGGTGTATGTTAATGAGCAACACACGCCATTTCGGAATAAAAGACTAAATACATTTCCTGACGATGGCAATACTAATGAGAGAAAATACTCGCACAGGTCACTATCTTGGTAAACATAATCTTTCATAAAGACAAGACATATTAGCCTCGTCCACCCTCACCCACCCACCACGCCGCCGCCACGCTCCGCCGCACATGGCACAACAACAGAGAAATCCAAATCCCGGTCTCCATTTCTTTTTAGCAACTCACCCTCACCCACCCAGCCTCAACCCTAGCTTTCACAACGTCCGACGGGAATATTTTCAAAAATATTAGTATCTGCTTTTAAAAAATGAAAAAAAGGTTAGAAACGTGTAAGTATATTAACATGTTGGTTTGTCACTATGTTAATGCGAAATAGTCGTGGAAGTAATGTAATATACTAAGCCGCAAGAAAAATTGTGAATGATTTCTTAAATGTTCGTTCTCACTATGTTAATGCTGTGCTGGTCTAATGAAAGTCATGTACCTGTATGTCTATGTTAGTAAATTGAGTTGTTGTTTTTTTTCTTGTTTCCCCCCCCCCCCCCCAATTTTTTTTAATTATAAACTAAATTATCCCCCCTGAATTTTCTTTTAGGATACCTTTAATTAATAAATGTATTATCTTCATTTTTATGACTAATATTTGTAGGCTATTACTATTATTGTTCAATTTATTATTCACTAATGCTATAATTTTCTTACGTTTTTGACTATGCCTTTATTGTACCTATGTACTATGTGGCAAATAAACATTGTTGTTGTTGGCCGTCAAAGAGTAGACAAACATATACGGCATCGGGCCTTTGAGACTAGGGCGCGCCCTATATGATACATTTAATGGTGCCTGTTTTTTTTTAAAAGAAACAAGTATACCCTGGTTAAAATTCTTTATTTGTTTTGGTTTGACTTCCCGAGAGATTTCTAGTGTTCAAACAACTTAATGCTTATCGCCAACTTTGCTTCATAAAGTGAAATAGATGCTGACGGAACCTTTTTTTAAATTGTTGCGTTTTTCGCAAGCCCCGCAGTCCGTTATGGTCTAGCGACAACCCCGCAGTCCGTTATGGTCTAGAGACAACCCCGCAATCCGCTATGGTCTAGAGACAACCCCGCAATCCGCTATGGTCTAGAGACAACCCCGCAGTCCGCTATGGTCTAGAGACAACCCCGCAGTCCGCTATGGTCTAGAGACAACCCCGCAGTCCGCTATGGTCTAGAGACAACCCCGCAATCCGCTATGGTCTAGAGACAACCCCGCAGTCCGCTATGGTCTAGAGACAACCCCGCAATCCGCTATGGTCTAGAGACAACCCCGTTCGTGTTGCTATTCTGAAGATCTCAATTTCGAATGTAGGTTAATACGAGGATGTTCCCCCACCCCCACCTCCCAGTTTTAATGGAGTGATTCTTGTGTCTAACCAGCTCTGTTGGGTTCTACAATAAATGGCTGAAATTGTTATTTTTGTTAAGCCTATATTACCGACAATAGTTAAGCTATATAAATATAAAGTAGATTGTGTGTGTGTTCAACCAAGTATATTAGTTAATTTAATAATTGGTTAAAGACACGTAACCTTATTGTCTCATTTATACTTTTGCGATTTCAATTCGGACATTTGTCTTCGCTAGCTAAGTGGATAAAGTATCGGACTGCCATGCGGGCGACCTTAAGTTCGATTCTCCAGTTAGTGTTTACCTTTTTTTCTACATTTTTTAAAATTTCAATTAATATTACTTTAAAACAAAATATTGTAAATCTACGACCAACTCAGAGCAATTTAGATTTTTGTTTAATAAAAAGACTTGCCTATTTGTTTCCTGTTTACAATTTTTATTTTAAATTACTTTCCAAAAAAGTCTTCAGTAAAATAAAATATATTAAATTATTGCATTTAGAGCTTTTTGTCCATTGTAGTTTATTATTTTTTTTATCTGTAGCTTATACTGGCATGTTTTATTTTCCCAATGGGCAACGCCGGACAATTTAGCTTGTGTGTGTGTGTGTGTGTGTTTATTAGTTTCTGCCTTAGGGCCTATATTTGGCTAAGGACTCAGTATAGGCTCCTATTAGTCTAAGTAATTTTGACATTATTGGCATTTATTGTCAAACAATCATTGTCCATGTATGACGTAATAATGCTTTCTTACGTCACAAACACAACTTCCCCTCTGGCTCCTCCCCCCCCCCCCACACACACACAGACAACAACATCAAAACAAAACAAAAAAAAAACAAAAAAAAGAAACCAAAAACTAATTTCCCTAAGTTTGTCAAATCTGGTTGAAAACTACAAGAGTAAATGTCAAAGCGTTGGTCCAATCAGAAAACTTGTTAACCTTTCCATGAACAACTGTGTCTGCTTTATTCTCACACAGACTTCCAACGAGTCCTTTTCTCTTCTTTTTTTTTTCGCCTTTTGCCTCATGCACAGTTTTCCGGAAAAAAGTAACAAGTAAAGACAATGAATAGGACGCCCTCTCCCCCCCCCCACACACACATACATACATACACACACATACAAACACACACATGCAAACACACACATGCAAACACACACATGCAAACACACACATGCAAACACACACATGCAAACACACACACGCAAACACACACAAACATACAAACACACACATACAAACACACACACACAAACAAACACACACATACAAACACACACATACAGACACACATATACAGACACACACATACAGACACACACATACAGACACACACATACAAACACACATACATACAAACACACACACACACACATATAGGCTACAAAAACACACAAACACACACATACAAACACACACATAACTGTTTGGGTGCTAATTTCAGCTCGCCAGAGATAGTCCTAGTCACGGACGTGACTTGTGGCGCTATTTGAGGCGTTTTTTAAAGTTTCGAGTCAAGTCCACAAAAAGAGAGATAAAGTATTAAAGACGTTTAAAAAAAAGGAAGTATGTACAAACATGTACTTATCTTTAAACGTCAGTGCCCATAGTGCCCATAGTCTACATGTTTTATCTAAAGTAGCCGACAAGATGCGCACACAACCAAGCCGTTACTAACCTCAAGCCTGACCACGTGGTCTTGCGGGTTGTCCATCAGCCACCGGGCCAGCGTGCCCGGCGAGGTACGGCTGGTCAGTACGATGCTGTTCTTGGAGTGACCACACCAAGCCACAAAGAGGTCCCTGGAGTATCCACACTGAAGGTCTGGGGTGCTGGCCAGTACAACCTGCAATAAAAAGAGAGAAAGAAAAAAATCATTGGGGAAGCGTACCGTTTAAAACAAAGGTTTCTAACTGGAAGGAGGGGGGAGGCTGTCGCCCCCAAGTGGCTGTGACGGGCTCTTGAGGGGGGGGGGGGGTGCATTAGTAAGGCGTTTGTTGTTATAACTCTCAGTGATTGCTGGCATCGCTGATTTAAAAAAAGGTCATTACTGCAGTGAATTCAGAGGTTCTGCTATTTCAGCCTCACCCCATGAAAGATTGTTGAGACCAGAGCTTTATAAACTTTATTTGATGACCCAATTGTTGTATACACCTGTTTCGTGCCCCATTACACTAAGACATGAAGCGCCTATATTAATCTAAACTTTTCTACACTGGCGAGCAGTATATATGCGAGATCTCTAGAAAGTTCACAAAATGTCTGCCACGGGCGAAATATAGCCTACTATTATAGGCCCATGTCAATCAAGAAATATACCATTATATTTATAATAATGCCAATCAAGTTTCGTGAACTGTCCAACATGCAATAATCTGGAGCACACCAAACTTTACAATATTCAGTAAACATGAAGGTATAGATCAATCAGCTAAACAAGTATTAAAAAGGAGTTGATTTCAAGATTGGGAAATTCAACAGTACAATTTTAATTCATGCACTCGACTTTAGAAAGAAAATTTGTGCGACGTAGAATGTCCCCCTCCTATTCTCATCCCTCCCCCTTCTCCCCGTGTTTTACTATCTACGTATACTCGTGTCAGGATAAGATTAGCTTATGTTTTTGTAATCCCTCCCATGGTCTCATTGGTCAGAAAACAATGATCTTCTTGATATAGGGGCGGCCTAGAGAGGTCAACTAGTTAGTCAACTGTTGGTGACCATTGGACGCACAAACACGTTCTGATGGTTTTTGACTTGTTACTCGTCTACCTATAGAAATGTGTACTGTTATCTTGTGTACTTAATTAACAAGAATTTAAATATCGTCTCGTTTTTTCATTGATGTAAGCAACAGTTCTAGTTATTACTTGAGTTGAGAGCAGTCATACTATATGGGGTAGGCCTATAAGTATTAAGACTACAGGAAATGAGACGAAGAATAAAACCTATGCAGACCTGAGATTAAAAGCCTATTCAGAAATCAGACTAAAACCTATGCCGAAATGAGACTAAAATATATCTAGAAATGAGACAAAAATATATCTAGAAATGAGACAAAAATATATCTAGAAATGAGACAAAAATATATCTAGAAATGAGACAAAAATATATCTAGAAATGAGACAAAAATATATCTAGAAATGAGACAAAAATATATCTAGAAATGAGACTAAAATATATCTAGAAATGAGACTAAAATATATCTAGAAATGATAGTAAAATATATCTAGAAATGATAGTAAAATATATCTAGAATTGAGACTTAAATCGATACAGAAATTGACTTCAACGATTAAATAAAAATGGTCACTGTTAGTTAAAGCGTTCAATGGTCCAGTTCGTACATAAAATCTAAAATTTCGTATGAACAATGGAGAGGGGTGGGGGTAAAGAGAGAAGGGAATGAGGCGGGATAAGAAAAGTGGACAATTTGCAAGTTTGACACAGCAAACACCGGACCTGATGGCTGAGCTAACATCATGAGCAGTTGTTTTTTTTAAAGTGGGACGGACATGCGTTATCAACGTTGTGTTTTTTTTTTTATCAAACCCAAAACATCGGGCGAACCAGATACCACAAGGGACTGTTGTTACTGTTGGTTGAATACACAGTATACTGCATTCCACTGTTCTTCTTATATGATTTATATCTTTCCATCTGTTTTTTTATCTGTCTATCTATCTGACTGATTGTCTTTATATAATTGATGTACATTTTTCTTGTCATATTTGGCGGAATAACAACAAACAGTAAAATAAAATATGTATGCAACACATGTTGATAATAGCTACAGCCACGTCCATATATTACACGATATCACATGTTATTGCAAAGGGTGTGAGAGAGACAAAGAGATGGAAAGAGAGAGAGAGAGAGAGAGAGAGAGAGAGAGAGAGAGAGAGAAATAAACTAGGGATACGGAGAAGACATGCATCCTGAAAGAAGAAGTCCGATGTGGGAAGGACAATGAGCAATAAGATGAAAACAAAATCAATCAACAGAGAATAGATCACTGAGTGAAAATATAGAAGAGGGAAAGAAGAGAGAACAACAGAGTATGTGTGGAGGGGATGTGTGTCGACAAGACCCAGCAGTGTATTTCGTCTCTTCATATTTGATGATTGTTTGTGTTTTCATTTTTCACTCTTCATTGCGAAACTTATATTGGTTGATTTGTTGTGAATTAATCTTTTCAAATTGTGTGTTTTATTCAGTCATTGCGTGACAATTAAGTCAATTATTGACTAATTTGTATAATCGACTTTATTAATCATTTTATTTAGTTTGCTAAGATTGTTAGAGTCAAAGTGACTGAGCAGTTCTCACAACTAGTCACAACACTGTGTTTTTTTTTTTTTTTGCCCACTCTCAATCTAAAATGTCAAGTTTATTCAACTGTGTATCGTGTACCGTGTACCGTGTACTACACATGATATAACTTTTACACCTGGAATTTTGTGTAAACATAGCTCGGTATCGGACGCCACTTACCAACTAGACGTGGGACGAGAGCTGGACATATCAACCTTCTCTTCCCCTCTCCTCCTTTCTCTCTGCCTGTATATCAACCCTCCAGTCAATAGTCAACAATCAACAATCAACAATCAACAATCAACAATCAACAGTTAACAGACGAACCGTCTGTAAACAAGGGAGAGAACCTTTCTCTTCTTTGGACCTTCAGACTTTGTTTTTATTATGGCATGTGTGCTGTTGTCTGATGTTACGTCTAATGTTACGTTTAGCAGTGATTGTAGCACTGGAGTACTAGACGCTGTTGGGGATGTTAAGCAGGCTGGTGAAAAAAATAAAAAAAGGCTGCGTCGCTCCTCTTCATTTAATGGTTGTTGCTTGGATATCTCTGAGCAAACAACCATTAATGGGCCACAGCAGGATTTCAATAACCAAATCTTGCAGGGATTTACCAACGTTCAGCTCTCAATATCAGAGAGCAGCTTGAAGATGGAAGCCTTGGTGCAACACCTGCAAATCTTTCCTACATTCCAAGCTTCTCTAGACACGTTAGTAGCTAGGGTGGAGAAGATTAGCGAGGAGATTGGAATGGTAAAGCAACTGAATGAGCGTGTGACCGCAGTTGAACAAGTAATCAGTATAGTAGATAAGATTTCAACTGAAAACATCACCACCTTAAAGAAGCACGAAGAGGACCTTGGTCAGCTCAACAAATCGTTGAACGAACTCGAGGAGCGTACTCTATCGCTCGAGACCAAGGTTCTAATAAACAATCTACTTCTAACTGGTTTAGAAGAAGTCGGAAGAGACGAAGACTGCTACAGCACGGTTAATCAGTTCCTTCATGACCACTTGGGGATAGACCATGAACTCGCGATTGAAGGCTGCTATAGATTGGGACGCTATCACAGAGGACAGCAAAGACCTATTGTGGTGACCTTCCTCCATCTATATGATAAAAACTCAATTAGAAGAATCGCTTACAAACTGGCTGGAAAACCCTTTGGAATAAGAGATCATCTCCCGAAGAAAGTAAACGAAAGAAGAAAAATTCTTTTACCTAAACTAAAGGATCTAAAGGAAAAATATGGTCGAAACGTATTCCTTAAAAATGACATCCTGACCTCTCCGGAAGGGTCTTGGAGGGTTGACAGTCAAGGCGTAATTGTTGCCCTCAGAGCACCGGACGAACAACGACCCTGGCGAAGTCAAGATCAACACCAACAGCAATCGAGTCGCTCTCAACCCTCACAACAACAAAAAAAAACAACAACAGCAAACTCGACAACAACAACCTGACCATGAACAAAACATACAACGAGAACAACAACAGCCTCAACAGAACCAGCGTCAACAATTATGGCAACCTCAGCAACTACATCAGCGAGAACTACTGTATCGGTCTCAACATATCCAGCAAGAACTGAATGATCAAAAAAAACAATCTTACCAACCCCATCAAAAACAAATGAATCTGCAACAACAGCGGTATCAACACGGACATGATCAACGGCAACAACAACGACAGCATCAACAACAAGAACAGCCTCAGCAACAGCCTCACCAACAGCAATACCAACAAGAACAACAAGAACAACAAGAACAACAACAGCAGGCTCCAGAACTATACCTACAACGACAACAAGTTTATCCCACGGGACCACCTCAACATTCGCAGCAACAACAACAATATCACCAAGAACAATATCAGCAACAACAGCAAATGCACCTGCAACCACAGCATCTTCAACATCAGCAGCATCAGTTGCCACAGCGGCAGCTACCCCAACACCAGCAACAACCTTATCACCAGCAGCTACAACTTCAGCAGCAGCACCACCAACACCAGCAACAACCTCAACACCAGCAGCCGCAGCATCCCTCTCATCATCATCAGCAGCAAACCCAACAACAACCTCAATACCAACAGCAGCAACTACATCAGCAGTACCATCAGCAACTGCAGCAGCAACCACAACCCCAGCTACCCCAGCTACAGCCTCAACATCAGAAGAAAGAACAACAATACCAGCAACAACAGATGCATCAGGAGGGTGGTACGACCTCGGCAGACTGCGTAACGCTCACGGTGCTGTAGGACAGTGGCATTAGCATAGGTGAACAAAACCAAAAACGCTTTTTAAGGTTAGCCTATGTAAATGTATGTGGCCTGGTGAGGAGAATGATGTATCCAGAGTTTGTTGATAAGATAAATTTGTTCGATGTTATAGGTCTTTCGGAAACAAAACTTAATAATGACAAGGTGGAAGATATCGATACTATAAGTATAGAACACTTTACCCTTTTCCACAAATTTAGACACCATAATAACAATAGTAGATCGGGGGGACTGAGTGTGGCCATAAAAAATGACCTAGTTGATAAAACTAAAATATTAAGATGTGACAATAATGAAATGATTTGGCTACAAATAGGAGCAGAAAACAATCCCTTATTAATTCTAATTATTTATACCCCACCCGAGAATTCCCCATATGCCCAATCTGATTTTTTCAATATTCTAGAAATGGAAATAATCGATAAAAGAAATATCACTAACAATATAATCATAATGGGTGATTTTAACGCTCATACCAAAGAAAGAGAAGATTACATTATAGACTCCATAACAAGTCCCCACGAACTCTATGTAGAAATAAGTACCCAGACAGAAGAAACGCTTAAAAGAAAAGACATTCCACTCAAACGTATAAACGTAGATACGACAATACCGAATAACTGGGGCCGCAAACTAATCGAAACATGTAAAAACACAAACATGTTAATAATGAATGGAAGGAAGGGGTTACTGTCACATAAACCTACGACTACATTTAGCACAGTAATCGATTACGTACTAGCAGACAATGACCTTTTTCACAAAATTAGGAATCTAATAATCCACGACTTTGATCACCTATTCTCAGATATCCATTGTTTAATATCATGTGAATATGAGATTGAGATTGGTGGAGCAAATAAACCTGGAAATGCGCGTAGACGACTAAATAATAGACCAGTGGTAGAGATCATTAAACCGTGGGTGCAAACTAAATCTAAGAACTATTTTGAAATGGTAGAAAAGCAAAACAAAAACAGCATAAATCTGAAACTAGACGAATTACTAGAAAGAAGTGACCTTTGTAACTCCCCTGAAAACAAAAAACAAGAAATAAATAACATAGTAGAGGAAATAAATAAAATATTAATAAATTCTGCAAATGAAATATTTGGCACAAATCGATACCCTAATGATAAAAATAACCTAAGAAAAAATAAACCCTGGTTTACACTTATATGTAGACAAAAACGAAGATTATACCTTAAAGCAAGAAGAATGAATAGTACCCTTAAAACCAAAGGCTCACTTGAAAGTTTAAAAACACACAGTAAAAACTACAAGCGTGAAATGAACACCGCTATAAATAAATATGAAAACAAAATGAGAAATAAAATAAAAAATCTGAAAGGAAAGAATCCAAAAGAGTACTGGCGTATCCTAAAGGACAAAAACAGAAAAGAAGATTATAATGACATTAGTATTGACGAATTGTTCCATTTTTTCAAATCCCAAAACGAAACGACAGACAACTGTTGCATGAACCCAATAAAAACCAATTTAACCGCACCTAACTTAGATACGACAAGACTTAATGGTGAAATAACATATAATGAAGTGTTATCAGCCATCAATAAAACAAGTAATAATAAAAGCTGCGGACACGATAAAATTTATAATGAATATATAAAATGCACAAAGGTTATAATGATACCCACATACGTAAAATTATTCAATGTTATCCTAAAAGATGGAATTTTCCCCGAAAGCTGGTCACTAGGGATGATATGTCCAATATATAAAAATAAAGGCAGCAAGGCAAAGCCCGAAAACTTTAGACCAATTACCTTATTATCATGCTTAGGTAAACTATTCTCATCCATTCTTAATGTACGAATGGAGATGTTCCTTGAAGAGCACAACTTATTAAACGAGAATCAAATGGGTTTTAGAGAAGGTTATTCCACAACGGAAGCATCATTTATACTATATGCGCTGAGCTTTTTAATAAAAAATAAAGGTGACAAACTGTTCTGTGCATTCATTGATCTAAAAAGAGCTTTCCCGTCTATTAAAAGAAAATTACTCTGGGCGAAAATGTTAGATATAGGCATAGATGGAATTTTCCTTAAATGTATACAGGGGTTATATAGAGATATTAAATCGACAGTAAAATTAAATACAAACCTGTCACCGTTATTTAACTGCGAAGCAGGACTAAGAGAGGGAGAACATCTGAGCCCTCTATTATTTTCTATGTTTATTAATGACTTAGATTCTTATTTAGATCTAAAAGGTGCAAGTAGCTTAACTATCAGCAACGATAACAACGCAGATCTACTAAAAATATTCACATTATTATATGCTGACGACACAACAATCCTAGCTAAAACCGCAAAAGAATTACAGAAAAACTTAAACATTTACAGTAACTATTGCAAGGAGAACCACTTAAACATAAATGAAGATAAGACAAAAATAATGATATTCGGTAGAAAGGGGAGGGTAGGAAATCAGAAATTTGTACTAAATAATAATATAATAGAAATAGTTTCTAAATTTAAATACCTGGGAATAATCTTCTCAGCTAACGGTTCTTTCTCAGAACACAGGAAATATTGTAAGATGAAAGGTACTAATGCTATGTTCAATCTTCTCAGAAAATGCCATACACTAAGCTTGCCCATAGATAGTCAAATTGATCTATTTGATCAAACAGTACTACCTATACTAACCTACGGTTGCGAACTATGGGGTATGGAAAATTGTGACATTTTAGAAAATGTTAGACTAAGATATTTTAAGATGATTTTAAAATTGAACACAAAAACACCAAATTATGTAGTCCTAGGCGAAACAGGCAAACTCTATATAAGATCATTTATTAAAAAAAGAATGTTACACTTCTGGATCAAAATAGCGACCGGCAAAGAAAGCAGGATTTCTAAAATAATTTATAACATTTTACTTAAAGAGCACCTGGTTGAAAAATGCAAATGGTCCGCCAATATAAAGTTACAATTGGAACAACTAGGATTAGGATATATTTGGTTAGAACAAGATATAATAGACACTAAACTTTCAAAATCAATAATTAACTTACGTATAAATGATCAAAGTAAACAAGAACTTTATGAGAGTATGCAAATAAGCAATAAAGGTAAATTATATAGCGCTCTAAAATATAAATCTGACTGGGAAAATAGTCCACCCTTTTTAAATAAATTACATCTGAAAGAAGCTATCTATATACTAAAAATACGAACAAGTAACAATAATTTCCCTGTTGAACTGGGTCGCCACTCCAGAATAGATTATAATTTAAGATTATGTCCCTTTTGCTTAAAAGATATAGGAGATGGATATCACTATTTACTCCAATGTGTGCACTTCAATGCCCAACGAAAAATGTATCTAAAAAAATATTACTATAACAGACCTAATGTAGAAAAAATGTCGGAACTGCTTAATTCTAGCTCTCTAAAAGAACTTAAAAAACTAAGCATATTTTCAAAAATATTAGTATCTGCTTTTAAAAAATGAGAAAAAGGTTAGAAATGTTTAAGTATTTTAACTTGTTGGTTTGTCAATATGATATTGAGAGATAGTCGTAGAAGAAATGTAATATACTAAGCCGCAAGAAAAATTGTGAATGATTTCTTAAATGTTTGTTCTCACTATGTTAATGCCGTGCAGGTCTAATGAAAGTGATTTACCTGTATGTCTATGTTAGTAAATTAAGTTGTAGTTTTTTTGTTTTTTTTCTTTGTTAGTTTTTTCCCCCAAAAAATTGTGTTATAAACTAAATTATCCCCCCTGAATTTTCTTTTAGGATACCTTTAATTAATAAATTTTTTATTACTTTCATTTTATTACTAATATTGGTTTTACTATTATTGTTCAATTTATTATTCACAAATGCTATAATTTTCTTATGTTTTTGACTATGCCTTTATTGTACCTATGTACTATGTGGCAAATAAAATATTGTTCATTGTTATTGTTCATTGAACACACAATAACGTTTTCTCATCATGGAAGAGAAGAACATACTACAGAGTATGAACACACAATAACGTTTTCTCATCATGGAAGAGAAGAACATACTACAGAGTATGAACACACAATGACGTTTTCTCATCATGGAAGAGAAGAACATACTACAGAGTATGAACACACAATGACGTTTTCTCATCATGGAAGAGAAGAACATACTACAGAGTATGAACACACAATGACGTTTTCTCATCATGGAAGAGATAAACATACTACAGAGTATGAACACACAATGACGTTTTCTCATCATGGAAGAGAAGAACATACTACAGAGTATGAACACACAATGACGTTTTCTCATCATGGAAGAGAAGAACATACTACAGAGTATGAACACACAATGACGTTTTCTCATCATGGAAGAGAAGAACATACTACAGAGTATGAACACACAATGACGTTTTCTCATCATGGAAGAGAAGAACATACTACAGAGTATGAACACACAATGACGTTTTCTCATCATGGAAGAGAAGAACATACTACAGAGTATGAACACACAATGACGTTTTCTCACCATGGAAGAGAAGAACATACTACAGAGTATGAACACACAATGACGTTTTCTCATCATGGAAGAGAAGAACATACTACAGAGTATGAACACACAATGACGTTTTCTCATCATGGAAGAGAAGAACATACTACAGAGTATGAACACACAATGACGTTTTCTCATCATGGAAGAGAAGAACATACTACAGAGTATGAACACACAATGACGTTTTCTCATCATGGAAGAGAAGAACATACTACAGAGTATGAACACACAATGACGTTTTCTCATCATGGAAGAGAAGAACATACTACAGAGTATGAACACACAATGACGTTTTCTCATCATGGAAGAGAAGAACATACTACAGAGTATGAACACACAATGACGTTTTCTCATCATGGAAGAGAAGAACATACTACAGAGTATGAACACACAATGACGTTTTCTCATCATGGAAGAGAAGAACATACTACATACTGTTCCTAAAGTCTGGAAACAGTTATATCCCTTAATATTATTGTCCTTGTGAGGTAGATTGAAAGCAGTTAGACTTCAAGTGGTTAGTTTAAACCAGATGTTCCAACTTGATCTATTCTTCCATCGAGTTCTAAACTTTGGTTCTCCAATGCCACACAATTAAATTGTAGTGTCTGCCATCAAGTTAACTATCATTTTAGGTCACAGTGACCGCTTCGAGGACATGAAATTGTAGTCAGAAATATTTCCTATCTAATTATTAACCGCTCGTCTTTCTGTGGCTCATCCTTGGTTTGCAGTTTGCCATTCTTTATTTATAGTTTTGTTTCAGGTCAATTTAAATTTCATTCAATGTTGGGGATATGGGAACCTGGGATTTTTTTTTTGTCTTTCCAAAATAATACTTTAATCTTTGTGTACTGATATTCGATAACATTTCATTAGTGACAGTAACTTTTGCCTATTCCAATTTTACGTTTTCCATTTTATCGACTTTCCAATCTTTCCTACTTAAGTCTGTTTTCTAAAATGTTCCTAAACTTAAAAACAACAAATCCATAGGCGCAAAACTTTCCTTGTCCTATCACACCATCTACATCGCATCGGCTATTATTACAATTCATTGAAAGAAATGTATTAAAAAAATATATAAATGTAAACTTGCATTAAGTCTCTGTGTGAATCAACAACAAAAAATAAACAACAACAACAAACAAACAACAACGTTAGGTTCTACGTGTCAACTGGAATTTATTATTATTTTTTTCCTAAATATATCAAACAATATTGTTCAAAACAGAGTGAATTTTATCGACACTAGATTAGATACACATTAAAAAAAAATATTCACAATTAAGCTACTTAGTGTTGACTGAGACGAAAAGTTTAAACCAAAAATAGACTTGCAAAATCTTATATATAACAGACGCTCCTTCTATAAAGAAGATTATTGCGTCCTACGCAAAATGGACAACTCTGTGAAGTGCTGAGGAGAAGTAAAGTTTAAAACCCTGCAAAATTGATAGAATTCTAGAATTACGACAGACGTCGACTCGTCCTTTTTGTTTTAATCAATGTGGACCAGACAAAAGAGAGATAACAACAAAATTGTTTTTCTTTTTTTTTCTTTCAATGCAACTTTAGAAGTAAAGAGTGGATTAATGGGAAGATAAACCGGTGATTCGGTCTACGGGCCAATGACTGCCAGAGACTCTTTATTATTGATGCCGGCCAACTTTGATTGCTACCACAATCAATTATTGTCATTACCCCATTCTCTCGTAGAGTCTTGGACTTAAAGAGACTACAGTTCCAGCCAGTACCAGAAAGAGATTTTATGATGCACTTAAAACATGAAATGACCCATTAGGCGGCCTGTAGGGGAGGGGGAGCACAAACTATCTAATTTGTGTGCTTACATTACGGCACAACAAACAAAACTCAAAGACCCCGGCTCTGGAAACGTTTATCAATACAGAAAACATAACAACATTCATTTTATACCAATTATGTCTTTCTTCCTATCTTTCTTTAGCCTCGGTAGAACAGCGCAAATATGTTTAATGTAAAGACCAATAAACGAGACAAGTTTTAGTTTTGTGTATGTTTTCATTGACTTTAGTTGTGATTTATAGCGGGTTGAAGTTTCTTATTGTGGACAAATCAAATACTTTTCACTCAAAATCACAGAAAGCGTTGCGGGTTGCACAATATGAGTTTCCGGGCCGCAAGGTTGGGACACAAGTTCTATAAAGTTAATTGTCAATATTATAGAACTGTTCAGAAAGTGTCATGTGTATTTTTATTTATGTATATGCCTTGTTGTTGTTGGCTTCCATTAGTCTCGTGAGACGACGGAATTTAGTGTGCCCTTGGGGGAATGTGCACTCCTGGCCTTGCAGCTTCTGCTGTGGCTGTACAAGCCCACACGCGAGTGACAGTCCCTGTTGCATGTCTGGCACAAGAAGACAGAATTGGTCGTGGGCTGGTCTCTTCTTCCCTTCCTTCTGGTGCGCTTCTAGTCAGCGAGCCGTTGCAGGTTTCTTTCTCCTGCTTCCAGACCTGAAGTCAGCGCACGTCTCCAACTGGACCTGTCCTTGTCAAATTCCTCCTAACTGTTTATGTCCATGGCTAGGGCTTTCTTGTCTCTCTTATATGCCTACTACTTGAAAATACTATGTAAAAAACAACACAAATGTCAACCCCACTAGTAATTCCACAGATACATTGTTTCTATTTAACACCAGTGGCATGTTCCACATGTTCCATTAGAAAAGAGGCCCCCACACAAAACCCAAAAACTGTTTTTTGTGACATCACCATTATTTCGTTGAAAATGTCAAATAAAAATCATTTATTCCCCTACGCTTTTGAGCGCTCCAGTCCAACCAAGCTAAGCGAAATATAAAATGTATTTATGATTTTACAGAATGTTACATGAAATAACGTTCCTTTATTGAGGTATGTGAATGGCAGGGCGAGGCCACGAGGGGCCCCCACGTACATGTGGGAACAGGGCCTTCACAATCCTAAATACGGCCCTTTTTAACACTATTCATAAAAAAATATTTGTGTATTGTCTTATTAAACCATAGCATAAACTACTGACTCATATTTTCAATACACCGTGTAGAATAAATCTGAGCACACTTGTAGTAACCCCATTCGTACAACATTTGAAACAATTCACATAAGGCAATATAAAAGCAAAGCAATTTTAGGGAAATGTCCCTTGTTATTATTATTGATTAAACAAAATCTTGTTATTTTTTTTAAACATCATCGAACAGATGTATTGTAAGCGGCTCGTAAATAAATATACAGAAAAAGGTTCATAGAATGATTTTTTTTTGTCTTGGACAATAGCAAAGAAAATCATCATTGAAAAAAAAAAATGGAAAAAGAATAATAATAGATTTTTGTAAATTGATATTTTTTTTAAACCTGTGTTGTTCTCATTTTATTTTGTTTGTCGAAATTCTGGCGAAATTTCGTTTGAGCAGTTTGGAGCCGGACAATATTTTGAGCAGTAAACACGTAATGATCAATGACTCTCTATATATTATATATATGATCAATGACTCTATATATATTATATATATGACCATGACTCTATATATTATATATATGACCATGGTTGGCTTTCTGTTCTAAGTTTGTGTTTTCCAAGTATTTTTGAGCTACTCAGAGGCTGAGAAAGAACTGAGCATTCATTCCGATTTATGCTTTAATTGTTTACATATTCAGTTTAGGTCTTTTGCTTTAGGGCAGTTGTCGACAAGCTATTGACTATAGTGTGCTAAAGTAAGATTTCTAATTTGAAGCTTTGTTATCTATTTCAGATTTGAAGTTTTATCATCTATTTCATATTTAAAGTTTTATCATCTATTTCAGATTTAAAGTTTTGTCATCTATTTCATATTTAAAGTTTTATCATCTATTTCATATTTAAAGTTGTATCATCTATTTCATATTTAAAGTTTTATCATCTATTTCAGATTTGAAGTTTTATCATCTATTTCATATTTAAAGTTTTATCATCTATTTCATATTTAAAGTTTTATCATCTATTTCAGATTTGAAGTTTTGTCATCTATTTCATATTTAAAGTTTTATCATCTATTTCATATTTAAAGTTGTATCATCTATTTCATATTTAAAGTTTTATCATCTATTTCAGATTTAAAGTTTTATCATCTATTTCAGATTTGAAGATTTGTCATCTATTTAAGTTTTAAAATCTTGTTATCTATTTCAGTTTTGGAGTTTTATCATCTATTTCAGCTTGGAGTTTTGAAATCTATTTCAGATTTAAAATTTTGTAATCTAATACAGATTTTGAGTTTTTTTTTTAACTTGTCCAGATTTGAAGTCAATACAACGTTAGGTTCCATCTCCAGCTTGGCCCAGCTTGCCTACAATCTAAATGACAACATCGTTAACAACAACAAACAACAAGAACAGCAACAACTGCAAGAATTGCCATAAGCCAGACGATTCGGCCTTTTTTTTTCGGGCCTGCGGCCTTGTGTGAAGAGGTTGGTCTAAATACGGGGTAAGGGTCGGCTTAAAAGAAGGGTCTTAGGGGGGATTTGGCATTGGGGAGGTGGGAGAGATGGCGTTCATTTGTTCATTTTGTTTTTCTAAAAAAGAGACAATCCTGTGGAAAAGCAAGAGGTTTTATTGTATTGATTCTATATTTCTCGCTGTCCAAAATGGCCGTCTCTTATCGATCACGTGCCCCCTCCCCCCAAGTATTTAATCAATTATGTTTATTTAAGTGCCAGCAGACACGCACCAATTATTGGATCATTTATTAAACAAACTTTGCTGGCTCGCAAATACCCGCGTCACCTACCTATAGAATTACTTTTAACTTTTAATAATGACCAGGATTAGGTCAGTTCACCGCTCACCCATCCCCACTCTCCAGACCTTTGTGATTTTTACCTCGTTTAAGCGTTATATGTTTCCAGCCAGTCTTACGTAATCAAAAAAGTGTGTGTGTATGTTCATGTGTTTGTTAGTCTGAGCCACATTACAGTCTGGTACGTGGTCATTTATCAAAACGAAAAAAAAAACAACTCCCCACGAAGAATTCCGGCGCCCCACCCAAACGCTAATGTAAACAATGGGATTCAAACATTCTCCGTAATATAGGGAAAAGCTATTCATTTCAGATTTTCTACGTCTGATTTCACGTTTGTATTATACACCGAATTTCAGATTTCTAATATACTCAAGATTTCCGGTTGTAATATACTCAAGATTTAAGGTTGTAATATACTCAAGATTTCAGGTTGTAATATACTCAAGATTTCAGGTTGCAATATACTCAAGATTTCAGGTTGTAATATACTCAGGATTTCAGGTTGTAATACCCTCAAGATTTCATGTTGCAATATACTCAAGATTTCAGGTTGTAATACCCTCAAAATTTCAGGTTGCAATATACTCAAGATTTCAGGTTGTAATACTCTCAAGATTTCAGGTTGTAATATACTCAAGATTTCAGGTTGTAATGACCTCAAGATTTCAGGTTGCAATATACTCAAGATTTCAGGTTGTAATACACTCAAGATTTCAGGTTGTTATATACTCAAGATTTCAGGTTGTAATATACTCAAGATTTCAGGTTGTAATATACTCAAGATTTCAGGTTGTAATATACTTAAGATTTCAGGGTGCAATATACTCAAGATTTCAGGTTGTAATATACTCAAGATTTCAGGTTGTAATATACTCAAGATTTCAGGGTGCAATATACTCAAGATTTCAGGGTGCAATATACTCAAGATTTCTGGTTGTTATATACTCAAGATTTCAGGTTGTAATATACTCAAAATTTCAGGTTGTAATATACTCAAGATTTCAGGTTGTAATATACTCAAGATTTCAGGGTGCAATATACTCAAGAATTCAGGTTGTAATATACTCAAGATTTCAGGTTGTAATATACTCAAGATTTCAGGTTGTAATATACTCAAGATTTCAGGTTGTAATATACTTAAGATTTCAGGGTACAATATACTCAAGATTTCAGGTTGTAATATACTCAAGATTTCAGGTTGTAATATACTCAAGATTTCAGGGTGCAATATACTCAAGATTTCTGGTTGTTATATACTCAAGATTTCAGGTTGTAATATACTCAAAATTTCAGGTTGTAATATACTCAAGATTTCAGGTTGTAATATACTCAAGATTTCAGGGTGCAATATACTCAAGAATTCAGGTTGTAATATACTCAAGATTTCAGGTTGTAATATACTCAAGATTTCAGGTTGTAATATACTACAGAATGTAACATGACATGATTTCAGGTTGGATTTGACGTTTTAGTTTTCAATCCACTAACATTTGAATTTTGACAAATCTTTCAGGTTTCAGATCTTTTGTGCTTGTCAGCCTTTTACTTCGCTGCAGTCTGGGAGGTGCCCATTTACCATACAAGTTTAATAGGAAAAGAATTTAGGTGCCTCGTCAAAAAAGGGTAAAATCTTTACCGTTCTCTATCGAGACTAGTGAATTTACCCACATGTGAATGCGTCCCACTGAGTAGAGACTAGTGAATTTACCCACATGTGAATGCGCCCCACTGAGTAGAGACTAGTGAATTTACCCACATGTGAATGTGTCCCACTGAGTAGAGACTAGTGAATTTACCCACATGTGAATGCGTCCCACTGAGTAGAGACTAGTGAATTTACCCACATGTGAATGCGTCCCACTGAGTAGAGACTAGTGAATTTACCCACATGTGAATGCGTCCCACTGAGTAGAGACTAGTGAATTTACCCACATGTGAATGCGTCCTACTGAGTAGAGACTAGTGAATTTACCCACATGTGAATGCGTCCCACTGAATAGAGACTAGTAAATTTACCCACATGTGAATGCGTCCCACTGAGTAGAGACTAGTGAATTTACCCACATGTGAATGCGTCCCACTGAGTAGAGACTAGTGAATTTACCCACATGTGAATGCGCCCCACTGAGTAGAGACTAGTGAATTTACCCACATGTGAATGCGTCCCACTGAGTAGAGACTAGTGAATTTACCCACATGTGAATGCGTCCCACTGAGTAGAGACTAGTGAATTTACCCACATGTGAATGCGCCCCACTGAGTAGAGACTAGTGAATTTACCCACATGTGAATGCGCCCCACTGAGTAGAGACTAGTGAATTTACCCACATGTGAATGCGTCCCACTGAGTAGAGACTAGTGAATTTACCCACATGTGAATGCGCCCCACTGAGTAGAGACTAGTGAATTTACCCACATGTGAATGCGCCCCACTGAGTAGAGACTAGTGAATTTACCCACATGTGAATGCGCCCCACTGAGTAGAGACTAGTGAATTTACCCACATGTGAATGCGCCCCACTGAGTAGAGACTAGTGAATTTACCCACATGTGAATGCGTCCCACTGAGTAGAGACTAGTGAATTTACCCACATGTGAATGCGTCCCACTGAGTAGTGACTAGCATTGCCAATGTTTCTTTGCTGAAATCAAATTTTCTCAACACTTTTAAGCGTCCAGTACTTTTGCGTATGTAACCGCCTTGTTCAATTTAATGGTGACGCCTTAAAAATTTATTAACACAACAATCATTGTGTCATTGCAAAACGTTGATCAAACTTTGTTCACAAACTTTGTACTAACCTATTTTTATTACGGGTACATGTGAAATATACTAATGTCTGCTAGTGTACAGAGGAACTCCAAATTTAAAAAGAGATGATTGTGTACGTTTTAAACAATCTGGGACTTAAGGGCACACTTTCTTAACCACAGTTATGTAAACCCCCCTCACCCTATTAAAAGATATACATATTTTTTTTTACAAATATTTTTCATGCTAATCGAGGCTTTTTTAGGAAAATTCGCAAACTTTCACAATCGTGATCAGTTTTTTTAAGCTTGAAGAAGCAAGTCAATTTTCACTCACTTTTACATCCCGTATGAACCCTGCAACATAGTTAATGTTTATTAGATTAAAGTGAAACCTCGTGTTTCTCACAGTGAACCAATGAAGGAGAAGAAAAAAATTAACCAATCAAACGATGTGTAACAACTAAGATGTCAGTAGAAGTGCTTAGTTGTTTTTTTTACATCTTTTTGTTTCATCAACTACTTAACATTCAAGGGGGACAACTCGGAAAATAGGTACGCACGTACATCCGCTGCCTTCTTTCTACATCAACATGATTAGTAGGCTAAACATTAAGACTAAGTAAATACATTGATGATGTTAAGAGCTAACTAAGTGATAACTTCTTAAAGTAACGATTTGATGCCAACTTTACAATTGTCAAGAAAAACAAAGAAAACCGGAACTGCATTAAGCAGCCGAGCGGGTTATATGAGCTTGCAAAAAAAGAGGGAAACGCCGTCTTAAATCCTAGTTGTTGTTTTTTTTAAATATCAATGTAAAAGATTGAGCGTCTAAAAAAAACTAGCCCCGTGGTATCTAAACATACAGTTCACATTCATGTTTGCACGGGGCATTCGATGAGTTCACGCAAAAAGTAAATAAAATAAAAATATAGCTTATAACATGTTCCTCCCCACCTCCCCCGGGCCTATTTCTCTTCTTTTCACTGTAGACATCATAGGATATATCTATTCCTACATGTCAGCTTGCCTACCTATTTCACTGTAGACATCATAGGATATATCGATTCCTACATGTCAGCTTGCCTACCTATTTCACTGTAGACATCATAGGATATATCGATTCCTACATGTCAGCTTGCCTACCTATTTCACTGTAGACATCATAGGATATATCGATTCCTACATGTCAGCTTGCCTACCTATTTAACTGTATACATCATAGGATATATCGATTCCTACATGTCAGCTTGCCTACCTATTTAACTGTATACATCATAGGATATATCGATTCCTACATGTCAGCTTGCCTACCTATTTAACTGTATACATCATAGGATATATCGATTCCTACATGTCAGCTTGCCTACCTATTTCACTGTATAAATCATAGGATATATCGATTCCTACATGTCAGCTTGCCTACCTATTTCACTGTAGACATCATAGGATATATCGATTCCTACATGTCAGCTTGCCTACCTATTTCACTGTATACATCATAGGATATATCGATTCCTACATGTCAGCTTGCCTACCTATTTTACTGTAGACATCATAGGATATATCGATTCCTACATGTCAGCTTGCCCACCTATTTCACTGTATACATCATAGGATATATCGATTCCTACATGTCAGCTTGCCTACCTATTTCACTGTAGACATCATAGGATATATCGATTCCTACATGTCAGCTTGCCCACCTATTAGCCACGGACAAACCCCTTCCCCCACCCCTTCACCTCTTCCTATATCCCACTCATTACGCACTCATTGATCACCGCGATTACTCCATTACAGCTATCGACGACGACAGCAGCTTCAACAAACAAACAAACAAATAAATAAATACAACCGTTAGATTCTCGGAATGAACCAAGAACACGAAAGTCAAGTGGACCCAGCCCCTGCTACTCCCTAAAACGTCTTTAATTTTCATCACAGGCTAAGATAAAGACTGTCTTTGAAGGTACTGCCTCTAACACCCAAACCAAAACGACTTTGTATATGTGCGTGTTGAAGTAATGATTTGCCTGTTAGTAGGAACATTTTTCAGCTATTCAAAAAAAAAAAAAAAGAAACAAAATACAATAGAGAATAGAAGAGACGAGTAGCAGTCAAATGTTTTAAACTGGATAGCTTTAGTCGGTCAAATCTACGTAAATATATTGACGACGTTATATTAAACTAGGTAGCCTTAGTCGGTTAAATACACGTAAATATCTTGACGACGTTTTATTAAACTGGGTAGCCTTAGTCGGTTAAATCTACGTAAATATCTTAACGCCGTTTAATAAAACTGGGTAGCCTTAGTCGGTTAAATCTACGTAAATACCTTGACGGCGTTTTATTAAACTGGGTAGCCTTAGTCGGTTAAATCTACGTAAATATCCGGACGGCGTTTTTAAACTGGATACTGGATAGCCTTAGTCGGATAAATACACGTAAATATATTGACCCATTTTTAAAACTGGGTAGCTTTAGTCGGTTAAATAAACGTAAATATCTTGACGCCGTTTTATTAAACTGGAAAGCTTTAGTCGGTTAAATCTACGTAAATATCTTGACGCCGTTTTATAAATCTGAAAAGCTTTAGTCGGTTAAATCTACGTAAATATCTTGACGTTTTTAAACTGAACAGCTTTAGTCGGTTAAATCTACGTAAATATCTTGACGGCGTTATATTAAACTGGATAGCTTTAGTCGGTTAAATAACGTAAATATCTTGACGGCGTTTTATTAAACTGAATAGCTTTAGTAGGTTAAATACACGTAAATATCTTGACGGGGTTTTTAAACTGGATACTGGATAGCTTTAGTCGGTTAAATCTGCGTAAATATCTTGACGACGTTTTTAAACTGAATACCTTTAGTCAATTAAATCTACGTTAATATCTTGACGACGTTTTTAACCTGAAGAGCTTTAGTCCGTTAAATCTACGTAAATATCTTGACGGTGTTATATTAAACTGGATAGCTCTAGTCTGTTAAATCTACGTAAATATCTTGACGACGTTTTTAAACTGGATACTGGATATCTTTAGTCGGTTAAATCTACGTAAATATCTTGATGGCGTTTTAAAACTAAATACTGTATAGCTTTAGTCAGTTAAATACACGTAAATATCTTGACGACGTTTTATTAAACTGAATAGCTTTAGTCGGTTAAATCTACGTAAATATCTTGACGACATTTTATTAAACTGAATAGCTTTAGTCGGTTAAATCTACGTGAATATCTTAACTACGTTTTTAAACTGGAAAGCTTTAGTCAATTAAATCTACGTGAAAATATTGACGACGTTCTATTAAACTGAATAGCTTAAGTCGGTTAAATACACGTAAATATCTTGACGCCGTTTTATTAAACTGTAAAGCTTTAGTCGGTTAAATCTACGTAAATATCTTGACGCCGTTTTTATTAAACTGGATAGCTCTAGGAGGTTAAATCTACATAAATATCTTGTCGCCGTTTTATTAAACTGGATAGCTCTAGGAGGTTAAATCGACGTAAATATCTTGACGGCGTTATATTAAACTGGATAGCTCTAGTGGGTTAAATCTACGTAAATATAATGATCTCGTTTTAAACTGGAATTAATAAGTTGGTTAAATCTACGTAAATATCTTGACCACGTGATAGATGGCGTGCAACTTCAACACAGTACTCGTCCATCTTGTAAAATGTAGGGTGTTTGAGGGTATTAAAACCATAAATGTCTCACAATCGGAATGTTGTTAGTTGTTCTTTTTTTTTTGCTATAAAAAAAATCAAGTTTGTGAGATGTGAGATGAACCAGAACAGAAGCGCACTCTCAGGACCACCAACAGATTGATTGATAGTCAAGTTACTGAATTTTTTTTTAATTACATTCAAGAAACATACCTTTAACACATTTTAATTTCCATCTCCGCTTATTTCTTTGTTTAATAAAACAAGATAAATGAATACTCCACTGGGGCTGTTAACACGGTTAGTTAAATTGCCCCCGTGGTTTGGGGGGTTAAGTGTGGTCGTGGTGGTGATAACGATATTTATTCAGTTGACGATAAGCGACTAAGTTTAATCCTTTTTTTCATGCTCAAAGTCTTACTGGCAACAGTAAGAGTCATGGAACCTACATTCCACTCATCTCTAAGTGCAGCTTTTGTCCAATTCCCTTAAGGGGCCGAGTAGTCCCAGCTCTCGGTACAACAGATATATTTGTCTGGGACTCGTCGAATGCATCCTGAGCAAGACAACCAAGCTCAACTTCTTTATTTTTTCAATACGTGCATGTCATTTGGGGCTCATCTATCTTTCTGAGATGTCTTATGTCCATGAACACCAGCCATGGTTGGTGAGGTAAGCCGCAATTCTGTCCCCATGGGCATCAAAGATGGCAGAGTGTACACTCCCGTTAAGAGTACACCGGTGGGTTCATCGCATGGTGGACATCCCCGGATGCGCGTCCGAGATTTCATTGCACAAGCGAGAGCCACCGAGACTAGGTGGGGAGGAAGAAATGTGCGCAACACCCCGTCTCGCCAAGCCCCGTGCCTGGATGACCAGACCTATAGTCTGGTATTCGTGCTACCGAGTGACACGAGCAAGCCACCACGTTAATGATCGGGTGGAATTCCAAATGTGAGTGCTGAGACCGTACCATATGTTACGCAGGGTGGCTAGTCTCGGACAGGGTATTGGTGTGCTTCCCTCGACCCACCCCTTTGCACGTAACGCCCTGTATGTTAGAGCCGCCCGGTGAGGTAGGCCAGCCGAGCATACAATTGCCAAAACCAAAACACTGACTCGTCAATTGAAACGCAGATACAAGATTAAAACCCAAACTGTGCCTTTATGCATTATCTAAACAAGGGATCGGCAACCAATGAATCTTGTGCACGAAGAGAAATTTTCAATGGCGCGCGTAAGACCCCCCCCCCCCCCCACACACACAAAGGCTATTCAAGTCTCTTCTTCAATATAGTAAATGCTTAAGCAATTATAACTTTTAGGCCACTGACACGCTGAATGATATAGAAATCTTATTTTGGCACCTTATTATCTAGAGGTTGCCGACCCCTGAGCTAAACAATACTTCAAAGCACTAGATCTATCTAAAATATATCTAAAAAAACGTAAATCCTGACAATAAAGGATGTGAGATGTTTTTATTTTTTTATGGGGCATTTTTAGAAAAAAAAGGCACATTTCGGCCCCAAAAAAGTAGAAAAGAAAAAAAAAGGAAGATCTTTGTAAAAAAAAGGAAAAGTCAAATTCTTGATATTAGAAGAAAACAATAATTGATTTTTAGGCTACGGTAAACCTACTCATTCTTCTCCGACAGGAAATACCGTAATACTAAAGTGAAACTTAGAACCGTGGTAGCCTCTGTCTTAAAACGTACGGTAATAGTATAGAAATGTTGTCTTACAACAAGGCGTTTTTTACTTTAATTGTCTATTTTCAGCAACGAGGCAACATGATAAATTAAGAAAATCTAGCCCAATATTGGAGCTGGGAAGGGGTGAGTTATTATTAAACTTATTTTTTTTTCTTTATTAACAGTTACCTAACCGGAGAAGACAAATCTAGAAACAATATCCAACCATGTTGATTATAACAAAATAGTATATAACAAGAAGTATGAAACAAGTATTAGAAATTACTTCTGAAAATCCATCATCAAATGGCCACCCATGAAAGTCCACCATTAAAAAGCCACCCATGAATGTCCACCATTAAATGGCCACCCATGTAAGTCCACCATCAAAATGGCCACCTATGTAAGTCCACCATCAAATGGCCACCCATGAAAGTCCATCATTAAATGGCCACACATGAATGTACACCATTAAATGGACACCCATGTAAGTCCACTATCAAAATGGCCACCCATGTAAGTCCACCATTAAATGGTCACCCATGAAACGATAAACAACTCTCTAGTTATTCTCAAGGGTGCCCAGTTTCCCTAACCAGCCAGTCCACCACCGCGCGGGGAGCGGGCCTGTAGGAACTGTCACATGCCAACTGTAATGAGGTTGTTTTTGAGGCTTTCATACGTCCAGCTACATGCCACTCCCCTACCCCCGTCGGTGACTACCTACTTTAATTAGAGGTCCGAGGTACGCGCTAAGCCCTCGGACAGTGTAGAGTTGAAGGTCGAAATCAACTCACTTTTCAGTAGACTACATATTTTTTTTTTTAAGTATCAACTAAAATGACAACAATAGTCTTATGTTTCTCAGTTCCTTATAGACTTCTGAGCGATGGTGACAAAAGTCAAGTATGTTTAAGTACTCCAAACTTCATCCGAAAAAAATATCTGTATTACATCGAATCTGCTGCTGAATTCGTGAAATTGAAATAATTGAAACCAACGTGCCAGCAGCCATTCTTTTCTCCGACCCTTTGTCTATCTCCGCTGGTCTGCCATTGTCGTGGGTGGATAGTGTAACGGCGTATTGGGATTTCTGCCAACTCATCGCTTCTGGAAGAGCCCCGTTTCTCTCTGACGACCGTGGGCCTTAGAGCCTTCTCAGTATCCGGTCCGAAGGTGTGGAATCTACTTCCCATTCAACTCAAGCAAACAAGCTCCATTGATTCCTTCAAAAAGAACTTAAAAACTCATTATTTCAATATTTATCTTAATTAACATGCTTTAAGCCCTACTGTCTTACTTATATGTTAGGTCGGTTATTTTTGTTTTGGTTGTTTGATTTGTTCCATGTTTGTAAAGTTTTGAATCATCATTTAGTTTTTTATCTCTTAGCCTATAGATTGTATCTGTGTTCTTGGCTTTATGTTAAATGCGCTCTGAGCTTGCATTATGCTTGTTGGCAGCGCTATACAAATGTCATTATTATTATTTCTTCTTTTTTTGTTAATCGGGCTACATTTTATTCGAATATACTGTACGCAGCTTTTGTATGGATACACGTTTCAACTAGTGAGGTAACAAACACGTATTGTCTACAGTTAATTATAGCGTTTTAAGTACCCGCGTCCGTTGTTTGAAAAAAAGTAAATATAGTCTAATAAGAACAAATATGTGATAAAGAGTGTGGGCCGTGTAAAAGCCTTAAGTTCACGGTGAGGCCTTAAGTAGTTCACAGCTACATTCTTTCTTGTTTAGTTCACAGCTACATTCTCTCTTGTTTAGTTCACAGCTACATTCTCTCTTGTTTAGTTCACAGCTACATTCTTTCTTGTTTAGTTCACAGCTACATTCTCTCTTGTTTAGTTCACAGCTACATTCTCTCTTGTTTAGTTCACAGCTCCATTCTCTCTTGTTTAGTTCACAGCTACATTCTCTCTTGTTTAGTTCACAGCTACATTCTCTCTTGTTTAGTTCACAGCTACATTCTCTCTTGTTTAGTTCACAGCTCCATTCTCTCTTGTTTAGTTCACAGCTACATTCTCTCTTGTTTAGTTCACAGCTACATTCTCTCTTGTTTAGTTCACAGCTACATTCTCTCTTGTTTAGTTCACAGCTCCATTCTCTCTTGTTTAGTTCACAGCTACATTCTCTCTTGTTTAGTTCACAGCTCCATTCTCTCTTGTTTAGTTCACAGCTACATTCTCTCTTGTTTAGTTCACAGCTCCATTCTCTCTTGTTTAGTTCACAGCTACATTCTCTCTTGTTTAGTTCACAGCTCCATTCTCTCTTGTTTAGTTCACAGCTACATTCTCTCTTGTTTAGTTCACAGCTCCATTCTCTCTTGTTTAGTTCACAGCTACATTCTCTCTTGTTTAGTTCACAGCTACATTCTCTCTTGTTTAGTTCACAGCTACATTCTCTCTTGTTTAGTTCACAGCTCCATTCTCTCTTGTTTAGTTCACAGCTACATTCTCTCTTGTTTAGTTCACAGCTACATTCTCTCTTGTTTAGTTCACAGCTCCATTCTCTCTTGTTTAGTTCACAGCTACATTCTCTCTTGTTTAGTTCACAGCTCCATTCTCTCTTGTTTAGTTCACAGCTACATTCTTTCTTGTTTAGTTCACAGCTACATTCTCTCTTGTTTAGTTCACAGCTCCATTCTCTCTTGTTTAGTTCACAGCTACATTCTCTCTTGTTTAGTTCACAGCTCCATTCTCTCTTGTTTAGTTCACAGCTACATTCTCTCTTGTTTAGTTCACAGCTACATTCTCTCTTGTTTAGTTCACAGCTACATTCTCTCTTGTTTAGTTCACAGCTCCATTCTCTCTTGTTTAGTTCACAGCTCCATTCTCTCTTGTTTAGTTCACAGCTCCATTCTCTCTTGTTTAGTTCACAGCTCCATTCTCTCTTGTTTAGTTCACAGCTACATTCTCTCTTGTTTAGTTCACAGCTACATTCTCTCTTGTTTAGTTCACAGCTACATTCTCTCTTGTTTAGTTCACAGCTACATTCTCTCTTGTTTAGTTCACAGCTACATTCTCTCTTGTTTAGTTCACAGCTACATTCTCTCTTGTTTAGTTCACAGCTACATTCTCTCTTGTTTAGTTCACAGCTACATTCTCTCTTGCTTCCATTGAAATGTTTTAAAATTTGCTAGCAACGTAAAGCAGTAAGCTTCTATGTGACGTCATCACAAGCAACTGCCCCCCCCCCCCCGTTTCTCCCTGGCAGAGACCGGGCGCCATTTTTAGATGCCAAGACAGCAGCCTACCCAAGGCTTCGGGTCGTCTTCGCCGTTACACACACGGGGGGAGACTTTACAAGCGCTGTCCAGTTGCCGGAGCTGTGGCTATAAATCGCCTTCAGGTAGTGTCATCTAACACATTGTTTGTTGTTGTCTCCATCCAGTACAGTACCGAGTCGACATTGCGCATGCCGCCCACGCAAGGAAACAGGAAGTCAGTGACGTCACCATGTTTCTCCGCAGCAAATTTAATCAAGTTCCTGATCCATTCACCTTTTCTTGTTTATCAAAAATAATCGAACATCAGCATCCGGCAAGGGGAGTAACGTCCCCGATATTCCTCCTTCTATCTAACCTATCAAGCCGTCTACTAGCTATTGCGTTAAACCTTTTGTTGGACCTAAACCTCGTTATCATCACTTTGTTTTTAAAGAATCAAAGATAGATAAATAGATAGATAGAGGGATAGATAGCGGGATAGATATAGGGATAGATTTATTAGATTTACATTTAGATGGATAGATATAGGGATAGATTTATTAGATTTACATTTAGATGGATAGATATAGGGATAGATTTATTAGATTTACATTTAGATGGATAGATATAGGGATAGATTTATTAGATTTACATTTAGATGGATAGATATAGGGATAGATTTATTAGATTTACATTTAGATGGATAGATATAGGGATAGATTTATTAGATTTACATTTAGATGGATAGATATAGGGATAGATTTATTAGATTTATATTTAGATGGATAGATATAGGGATAGATTTATTAGATTTACATTTAGATGGATAGATATAGGGATAGATTTATTAGATTTACATTTAGATCGATAGATATAGGGATAGATTTATTACATTTACATTTAGATGGATAGATATAGGGATAGATTTATTAGATTTACATTTAGATGGATAGATATAGGGATAGATTTATTAGATTTACATTTAGATGGATAGATATAGGGATAGATTTATTAGATTTACATTTAGATGGATAGATATAGGGATAGATTTATTAGATTTACATTTAGATGGATATATATAGGGATAGATAAATAGATAGATAGATTAGATAGATAGACAGAGGGATAGATAAATAGATAGACAAATATATAGAGGGATAGATAGATATATAAATATATAGAGGGAAAGATAGATAGATAGATATATAGATAGATAGATAGATAGATAGATAGATAGATAGAGGGATACATAGATTGATAAATAAATCAGTCAAGTATACTACATAAACCATCTTGCAAGATGTATAAACTCTCCCCCCCCCCCCCCCCACCCTTTCCAAAAATCAACTCAATACCTGTAGCTTCTCTGCTGGACTAGAACGTATATTTTTACACATGGATCCCGTTTTACTTTGTATGACGACAGGGCGCTAAGTCTCACTTTAAGTAATATACATTTTCTCGACCGGATGGCACCCCTCCCCTCTCTTTCGCGCCTCTTCTCCGTATCACTTTCCCTCCCTCTACCCATTCTATCACAGCCCGCGTCACCATCTGGATTTACTCCCCCCTCCCTCCTTTTACAATCAACGCGCCCCATCAATCAAGTCCACGGGCTGCTATTGTTACGAAACGTAAATTTCATACATTACATTGTTAATAAACAAATACTAATCATTATCCGAATTGCCGTAAAAGCGATATAATACATTTCATAGACCAAGGTCTTAGGTTTTCCCCAATTTTCCCCAAGCCGATCGAGAAACATCTAATATTCTACTCTCTGAGTTTTCGTTCCTATTTGATTTGTATTATGGAAGATTCTTTATTATTCTACTATTAGCTACAATGCTATATGTTTATTGAAGATATTCATTACTCATTGGAATATGTGTATTTCTTAATTGTGTGTATATAATATTATTTGGATTTCTACTGGATTGATTTTGTAATTAAACCAATTTATCGTTGCTTTCTACACAACTTGGTTACGTCAATATATCAAAGTTATATACATGTGTGATGATTATACAACTATATTAATAACCACCACTACAACTTAACATCATGATTCTTGCTGTATAATATGAGCCAAAAGTAATTATACGTGAAGGAAAATCAACTGAAACTCTAATCTAATCTACGTTATGTGAATTGCCAGGGGATACTTAGAACCAGGAATACCTTAGACTACTACAAATTAATTTCAGAACGAAATAATAAGAACTTCACTAAATACAAGGATAATCACACAAACAATAACAACACTATAACTATTATATCATAAACTCAATGGGGGCTCTAGTCGTAATAACAATATAAATGATAATTATACTTGTGTGATATAATTGAATAGTGGCTCGTTCCGGCGTTTAAAAATACTGTGCTGTATAATAAAATGGTTGTCTCGTCTCGGAATCATCCACTTCATAGTACTATATACATGTACTAAGGGTCGAAACAACTGCATGATGAGTAAATCAATCCAATTAATGTTCTTTGTGCTGCTGCTACTACCTGATGTAGTCCAAATGATCTTTGTGCTGCTGCTACTACCTGATGTAGTCCAAATGTTCTTTGTGCTGCTGCTACTACCTGATGTAGTCCAAATGTTCTTTGTGCTGCTGCTACTACCTGATGTAGTCCAAATGTTCTTTGTGCTGCTGCTACTACCCGATATAGTCCTTATAGTACAGAACGATTAAACCACTCGATGATGTTGATGATTATTGGGAAGTTTTTATTTAACTTCCTTACGCTATCAGCGCCACCAAACCCTGGAGTCTGCAGATAAGGTGTTGACATGGCCACATGTGCAAGACTGGGGGGGGGGGGGGAGGGGGTTAGTTTGTGTGGTGTTGTGAGGGATGGGTGGGTGGGTACCAATCAATATCTAATCTCTAAAACCTTTCATTGGTTTGTACTTTCTCTAACGTCAGTTTTACTTTCTTTCTTCAGATTTTTTCCTCCCTCTCTATCTCACGTGGCCATAGGTCAGGCTGACATGACCAGGTGTCGCTTTCAAGGTGTCACCTGACGACACGTGTTCTTTCATTACAATAACAAAAATACAATGCAGACTGTAAGTGAGAATGCTTTTAGATCAGATGGCGCTAAGCAGTTAATGTTTTTTGTTTTTGTTTTGTATTTCAAATTGACAGATGGGCGCCACAGGAAGCCCTTCATTTATTTACGTTGAAAGACGTTGCAAAAGAATGCTGCATGCGGTGTTTTTTTCTCAAGCAGTACAGGCAAATAAAAAAGGCAGCGAGACAGGGAGTCTGGGTGCGTTATTAAGTAAGCCGAGATTTTATAAATAAAAAAAGACGGCCAAAATGCTAAATAGACAAATCCCTTAAAACAAGTCACTTCCATAGGCGATATACCCATTATGCTCCGAAAACCTCTGTGTGTAGCAATGAACCTTTACATTTGACTGGTACTTTTCTAGAAGATGGATTCAAACATATACGGCTTTGGGAATATCTAAATTGAAATCAAATAAACACCATACACTCTGGTACAATACTGACACCTATAATGAGAACCATTTTATGTCTACATATGATATGGTTTCTTTTTTTTAAATACTATTGCAACATATATTAGAGGCCAACAAACTATTAATATACACACACAGTTTCGTTTTAAATAGGCAACACAACTAAAACCCATGTTTTAATTTGTAAAAGATGTCAATTTGTCGAGGTACAGAAACATACATTAAAGTGTATTAAGCTCTAAATCCCAGGAGAGATTGTCTAGCCACAAAAGGACTAGCGTGGCATCTCCCATCTTCAACTGAACGCCTCTTTCATGTTTTTCTTTTCTTGTTTTCCTCCCACCTAGGTTCTGTAGTTTTGTTCAACTCGAGATTTATGTGGAAAGTGAAAATTTCGTTTTTTAATGTGTTTTCCCTGCCCACACACTAATCTTGCCTTTGAAAGTTCAGCGAAGAAGAAATTTTTTTTTAAACAATGCTTGTCAACATAGTCTCATTCAAAGACTTAAACCCGGTACCGTACTTGAAGTTAGTCGAAAGTGCAAGAAATAAAAAAGATGGAACATCGAATGCGTGGCTAAAATTGGGTTGTCTTTTTTTTTAGAACAACTTCATAACTGGGTCTCTTTAGCCCACAGCTATGACACGACAAACAACTTTATTTTATTGAATAAACAATATATAATGTATTAACATCAATTAGAGAGACAGTAACTGTACTTTTACAAATATAGTAGCATTAAATTTCTGATGCTATTCTTTGAACGGACGAAAGAAAAATAAATAGTTCACATTAGACCAGATTAGTCCACATCTTAAAATTAACGTATCCTTTAATCGTAGCGGATATTTTATAATTACAATAGAGAGCGAAGCTAAAAATTAAATTAAATTATAGTACACAATTTTTGGAGTGTCTCCGCAATATAGACAAATAAATAAAAACATAAAGGTTGCAGACTATGAATTTTTCTTACAGACTTTCTTTGTGTAGATCTAACTGTCGACATCCAGAATAGTTCTTTAAGGAATTCAAATTATTTATCACCCGGCATTTTTTTCTTTTTACTTTTGTACATGTCTCTCTCTCTCTCTCTCTCTCTTTCTCTTTATTTCGTTCTTCCAGTATGCCCCCTCTTCTTTCTCTCACTCTTTCTCTATGTTTCATTACATCCTCCTTCTTTCTTTCGTTCTATCTTATCTTATACACACTGAATACACTTACTTGCTACATGTCTCCATTAAACGACTACATCAGAAATATATAATGGCTTTAGACTACACAAACAACCGGAACCAACGTTTTCATATGGCCAATCAGCCAATCATAAAGAAGATCATTCTATGAACATTTACAACACTTGGCTACCATAGGGCCAATCATAAAGACAATCATTCTATGAATATTTACAACACTTGGCTACCTTAGGGCCAATCATAAAGACAATCATTCTATGAACATTTACAACACTTGGCTACCATAGGGCCAATCATAAAGACAATCATTCTATGAATATTTACAACACTTGGCTACCATAGGGCCAATCATAAAGACAATCATTCTATGAACATTTACAACACTTGGCTACCATAGGGCCAATCATAAAGACAATCATTCTATGAATATTTACAACACTTGGCTACCATAGGGCCAATCATAAAGAAAATCATTCTATGAATATTTACAACACTTGGCTACCATAGGGCCAATCATAAAGACAATCATTCTATGAACATTTACAACACTTGGCTACCATAGGGCCAATCATAAAGACAATCATTCTATGAATATTTACAACACTTGACTACCATAGGGCCAATCATAAAGACAATCATTATATGAACATTTACAACACTTGGCTACCATAGGGCCAATCATAAAGACAATCATTCTATGAACATTTACAACACTTGGCTACCATAGTGCCAATCATAAAGACAATCATTGTATGAACATTTACAACACTTGGCTACCATAGGGCCAATCATAAAGAAAATCATTCTATGAACATTTACAACGCTTGGCTACCATAGGGCCAATCATAAAGACAATCATTCTATGAACATTTACAACACTTGGCTACCATAGGGCCAATCATAAAGACAATCATTCTATGAACATTTACAATACTTGTCTATCATAGGGCCAATCATAAAGACAATCATTCTATGAACATTTACAATACTTGGCTATCATAGGGCCAATCATAAAGAAGATCATTCTATGAACATTTACAATACTTGTCTATCAGATATTCTAAATATAACTAACCGCCAGATAAATACGTAGCCGCAAAGAGACAGTTTATGCTACATTGACCGCCAGATAAAATATGTAGCCACAAAGAGACAGTTTATGCTCGAAGCAGGACGTTTGGGCGCAGCCGTTTTGGCGCAACCGTTTTGGCGCGACCGTTTTGGCGCGACGGACGTTTTGGCGCAGGACGTTTTGGCGCGATGGATTGAAAACACATCACATCATTTAATCAAATTAACTTAATAACTTCATTTGATGAAAACAATATTTTTTGTATAATAAATGAAACAAATGTGAAATAAAAACATATTAAAACCATGTATATATTTGATTATTAAATTTTAATAATTTAGTTTTTTATAAACTGATTGAATAATAAATAATGTAAATAATGACAAATAATGTAATAATATTAAATAATGAAAACTGAAAATGCTTATTTGCCGCTCCCAGTCTAGATAACCACAACCAAATAATTATATCTGATTTGTACGCATGTTGTTGACTGCGTGATGACCACTCCTCATTGACCATTCCAAATATAAAAAAAGTTTCTTTTTATCTTTTTACTACCCACCCAGTATTCTAAAACCTCCATTGTTATCATTAAATCTCTGACCATATTGTCTACGATTGCCCCTGGTTTTAATCACTCTCAAGTCAAGTTTTTTGAAAGGTGTGGCCACTGAGTTACTTCATGAACATGTGTAGTTATTAGAATTTTGTTGAAAATTTTCGCATATATTTTAATAAAAAAACAACAACAAACAACGTCCTTATTAAGACGACATATACATAAACAGATAAATAGATAAGCATTTTATGCCCACAAATAGATACTTAAGTCTTTATGCATATATAAAAAAAAACAGTTTTTAAAGTTTTATAGTCCTATAAATGCATTAAAGTAGGCCTACATCGTTTTAAATTATTATTATTTATTATTAGTTTCATTTATTATACAACAAAAAAAATGTTTTTCTCAATTATTTCCTCGCGCCAAAACGTCCCGCGCCAAAACGTCCCGCGCCAAAACGGCTGCGCCAAAACGGTCGCGCCAAAACGGCTGCGCCAAAACGTCACGTACCGGTTTATGCTACATTGACCGCCAGATAAAATATGTAGCCACAAAGAGACAGTTTATGCTACATTAAGTTTTGTAGATGAAGGGACGAAACTTCCCCAAAAGACATACATTTGACTTACATATTATAAAAATGTAGAATGTTCCATGTCTGGTCGGGAAAGTAAAGGCCCTGAACCTATACAGTGAAATAAAACAGACGGCTGTAATTACCTAGTCAATGGAGCTGGGGGAAATATTTCAATCGGCTGATAAGGAAGGACGATGGGGAGTTAGGGGGGAGGGGGTAAATTGTAAATCCTCGTCGGCCTCCAAGTTACCATACATAATTTGAAATAAATTTCCAACGGCTGTTCATACTATTACGTCCCCTTGTTTACCCAAAGTTCTCTCCCTTGCCTCTAGATTTATTAAAGGCCATCATCCCATTGTACAGACTACAGACTGTAGTGACTAGTGGGACATTGGTCCAAGAAAACGGAAAACCAACAAAGGAAAGGTTAAAGGTCAACTGTCAATTTACTTCCCAGTAGATACCTACAGGGCTAAATGGCGTTGTTTTCTACAGTAACTTCGCTGGTAATGTATGTTTAGTAGACCTTTGTAGTGAAAAAATGTTTTAATGTATGTCAATGATTTTTAATTCCCTTTGTAGTAGCAAGATTTTATGTATGTCAGAGAGTTTTAGAATCTTTGGAGATAGCAAGATGTTATGTATGTCAGTGAGTTTTAGAATCTTTGGACGTAGCAAGATGTTGTGTATGTCAGTGAGTTTTTGAATCTTTGGACATAGCAAGATGTTATGTATGTCAGTGAGTTTTAGAATCTTTGGAGATAGCAAGATGTTATGTATGTCAGTGAGTTTTAGAATCTTTGGAGATAGCAAGATGTTATGTATGTCAGTGATATTTCATACCTTTTGTGGTAGCCAGTTGTGTTAGTATTTAGTACCTTTTTTTCAATGATATATATATATATCGAAACATTTTTTTTTCTTTTTCTAAAATGTTGTTATTATTACAATTGTGAAATAAATTATTGTTTTTTAAATATTTATTAGTATTGAATAGATCCTGTTTATAGTACAATATAAAAACAACTAACAACTGATCTCCGACTGTAAGTCTAAAACAGTGGTATGACGAAATGTTATTCTGTCTTTATTTTAGACTTTGTGTAATTATAATTGGATGTTTACTTCAAACATTGACAAAGTGTTCCGTTTATATGTCCGACCACCATTGACTTGAAGCTCTGACTCTGGCAATGTAGATGATTATCAGAATGTCTTAAAACATCAACGCCACGATCTAAGTCATTCAACTTGTCAATCAATGTCACACAGAAAAACAAGAGGGAGAGGAGCGGATGCTGCAAGAAAAGTAATAATTAGACTTGTAGTGGTCTGGTATATTCTCTACGGTCATTGGCAATACAATCTTACATACGATATAATAACTACAATATGTCAAGTTATTATTGGCAATACAATCTTACATACGATATAATACCTACAATATGTCAAGTTATTATTGGCAATACAATCTTACATACGATATAATACCTACAATATGTCAAGTTATTATTGGCAATACAATCTTACATACGATATAATACCTACAATATGTCAAGTTATTATTAACCCAAGAGAACAAATCCTCTTTTCCTCTTTCTCGCTGTCTCTTTCTAACTATATATATATATATATATATGTATGTCTGCCTAATTATCTATCTATTTATCTAAGCGTCAGTCCGTCTATCGGTCCGCATGTCTATCTAAGACTATCTATCTGTCTATTTCTTCTACTTATCTCTCTCTTGTCTAGATATCCATAAAATATGAACTGTATGTAACGTTTGTCCCTCTATAGGCATCAAATTGGTCGTTTAAATAAATTGTTTTATATAATGTAAGATTATGTAAGCACGGGCGGGCATGTAAGAACACACACAGGCACGTCTGCCTCATATTGGTCAGTAGTCAGTAGACTGCGTCAACCGCTAACAAACCCCTTGTCGTTCCGCCTTCATATGGTACATCAACTACTTGGGTATTATTGTCGTTCCGCCTTCATATGGTACATCAACTGCTTGGGTATTATTGTCGTTCCGCCTTCATATGGTACATCAACTGCATGGGTATTATTGTCGTTCCGCCTTCATATGGTACATCAACTACTTGGGTATTATTGTCGTTCCGCCTTCATATGGTACATCAACTACTTGGGTATTATTGTCGTTCCGCCTTCATATGGTACATCAACTACTTGGGTATTATTGTCGTTCCGCCTTCATATGGTACATCAACTACTTGGGTATTATTGTCGTTCCGCCTTCATATGGTACATCAACTGCATGGGTATTATGTTCGAGGAAGAAAGCAAAGAGAAAGGAAGTGAGCGAGAGAAATTAGACAGTGGAGAAACGGAGTGAGATAAAAAAAAAGAGTGTATGAGAAATCAAGAAAAAGAGTGAGTGGGAGAAAAAGAGAGAGAGAGAGAGAGAGAGAGAGAGAGAGAGAGAGAGAGAGTAGAAAAGGGGGGACATAAGTTGTGTAAAATAAAATAAAAAGATCATAATATGTGACCCGTTCCCACAAAAGGAGACATAAGTGGTTTTTTCAACACTTTGAGCTATATATATCGTTTGAAAGGGCATTGAATAGGCTTTATTTTAATACCAAATTTATTATTATACGTCAATATTTCATTTTTCTATGACACTTACTATCACTTAAAACTAGTCAGACAAACAACTAGAGTTTTGAGAAAATGCGTTTTAAAGTTTATGTATTTGAAAATGTCTAAACTCCGTAGCAACCAGAGTCGTAATATCTATATTTACATACCAATCGAAAGGGCATTCAATTATTCTTTTAGTGGTATATACGTTATTATTTTATAATAAAACTGAACAAAAAAAATAAAAAATCTTCACATCTCGCAAAGAATTTAGCAGTGAAGCCATTTTGTGAAATTTTCCGAAAAACGGAAAGCCTCTCATTGTATTCCACTAGCCAATCAGCGAATTTGTATTGGAAAAATATGGTATCGTAACCAATTATCAATTTATAAACGAATTTTCATTGGATAGAAAGAAAGGAATTGTTTATCCCAAACTTTAGGCTTAAAGATTTTCTGATTGGTTTCTATAAATAAATAGTGATGACAAGGAAATTCCCGAGAGTCTGCCCTTTTCAATGATATATAATGTTATGGGGTACTGTCAAGGTTTTGGTACAAAACAATAGGTTAAATAAAGTAAAATTTTAGTGAACTTTTGCTAAATCACACGTTGATCAAAATAAGTAATTAAAATATTTTTAAGTAGAAAAAAATATAAAACACATATAAATTATGATTTAGAAATGGATAAACTAGTATTTTTACAAAGATAAAAAAAAATTCACCGGAAAGACCCCCACAACACAAAAACTGGTGTAGCACAAATAATTATTTGCGCTTATGTCTCATTTCGTCAGAACCGGTCACATTTGTGTTTATTTTTTATAGTCCAGACATGTGCTTCCACCATAACCACAAAGTTTGACCATAGACTATAATACACATGGACCGCTTGCTTTAGTTTTTACCATAGACTATAATACACATGGACCGCTTGCTTTAGTTTTTACCATAGACTATAATACACATGGACCGATTGCTTTAGTTTTACCATAGACTATAATATACATGGACCGCTTGCTTTAGTTTTACCATAGACTATAATATACATAGACCGCTTGCTTTAGTTTTACCATAGACTATAATACACATGGACCGCTTGCTTTAGTTTTACCATAGACTATAATATACATGGACCACTTGCTTTAGTTTTACCATAGACTATAATATACATGGACCGCTTGCTTTAGTTTTACCATAGACTATAATATACATGGACCGCTTGCTTTAGTTTTAGCATAGACTATAATATACATGGACCGCTTGCTTTGGTTTTTACCATAGACTATAATATACATGGACCGCTTGCTTTAGTATTTACCATAGACTATAATATACATGGACCGCTTGCTTTAGTATTTACCATAGACTATAATATACATGGACCGCTTGCTTTAGTATTTACCATAGACTATAATATACATGGACCGCTTGCTTTAGTTTTTACCATAGACTATAATATACATGGACCGCTTGCTTTAGTTTTTATGCTCTTATCTTCTTGTTTTGTAATTCCCGATTCTAAATAAAGTAGTTTCTATACAGGTTCCGTTTTATTAAATCGCATTTGTTCGACTTTAAATGAATACTTGTTCTACTATTATTCCTATTAGCATATAAGATGGTCCGCTTGCTCTATTTTGAGCTTATGTTCTTTTTCCGTGCGCATACAATACTGATCTAAAAATGTTAAATAAAACGGAACTTGTAGAGCAGCTAATTTATAATTGTATAGCAGCTACTTTATTTAGAATCGGGAATTCCGAACATCAGTGTTTCGAGTCATCATATAGCAAAAATACTAAAGCAATATAATAAAAATACTGCTCACTCAAGGGGCCGGCGTAATACTGTTTAAACAAAACAAAAAAAACAGAAAAAAAGGGGGGGGGGGAGGTGTTTAGGGGGTCTCAGGGTGTCGGACGAGGGTAGTGGGGGGAGGGGTGGAAGGTTGGGGTGGGGAGTGAATCGGTCCCCGAGAGTAAACAACGGCTCACCCTGGAAGTCCAGTGAAACGAGAAGGCCACAAGACAGCCAGTGTGGGAGAGAGAGAGAGAGAGAGAGAGAGAGAGAGAGAGAGAGAGAGAGAGAGGGGGGGGGGTAAACTACAGCCGCTTGGGCCCTCCGTGTGTGGTTTGAACTGTGCGGGTTCCGTCTTGTATTAACCACACCATCTTCCCCACAAGTTTGTTTTGGGACTTTTTATTTTCCTCTTTCATTCTCGTTTTGTTTTGTACCAGCTCCTCCATGTTTTGGTTTCTTTTTTTTTTTAAATTATATATATATATATTTGTTAAATGATTCTCTCTTTACACCAACCCTCGCTCCACATTGGCCAGGCTTCTATTAACTGATAACGGTATGATCGATATGTAGAGATTATTAATGCCAACCGGCTACTGATAATTACTCTGCATTAGACTGGCCAGTTAGGCTTGTGTTATTATATTTCCTTAAAATATTCCACTTTGACCACAAACGAAATGGACTTAAGTTGTTTTTTCAAGGTAAGCCTGGATTATTATAAAGGTGTGTTTTTTTAGTGTTATTATTATTATTTTTTTTAATAATAAATTATTTATTATAAGATTATGAACACTCTAACAAAGATTTTGATGGAGTTGAGGAGGTGGGGGTGGGGGCATAATACATCGTGGTGCCTTACGGCACCATAATCCATTTAACAGTGATAGCCTATCTTGAAACATATCATATGGTTACCAGTTCCCAAACAAAGAAAAGTATTCGAATGGATACATTCGAACTCATTATATAGGCCATTAATGTTATACCTTATCATTGAAACAGTTTGACAAATGAAACATACAAAATGAATGCAATAACAGCTGCTGACGTAAACAGCTTGAAATATGCTAATACAGTGCATTGGAAAAGTGCGGTAGAATGATCGTTAACTGGACTTACCATGATCTATTACCAGAACTGGTAAACATCGTAAATCCATTTGGGAATCCCTGGTGAAAGCCCACACTTACGTATATACTTGTTACAGATTGTGACATTTACTCATTGTCCAGGTAGTGGTGTATCAGTGTCAACGAACCAGACTATCACAAACGTTGGCGGCACATTGTACTTGGGTGCTCGAACTATGCAATGCGTGACGCGTATCATTTCACTCGGTGACTTAATACTTTTATTAGTGGAGAAGGACATCGTTACTTAATGTTAAAAATAAAACCTGAAATAAGCCACCAGGTGGAAAACGAAAAAAAAACACCACAAATCTAGTAATTTCTGTAAGCCGTTTTAACGTTTGTCTACGAAACGCCAAATAGTTCTTTCTATGTAAATTGTTGTTTGTTTTCATGGTTAATCCCAGATTTAGAAAACACTTACACAAGTCAGTGCAAACAGGTGCTAAGTCAACATAAACCGATTGTACAGAATTCGACATTTAATCAATCTACATCGCAATTATTTTTGTTTACATTATGTTACTTCATATTTTCTATCATATATAATAGAGATCCAGATCTAGTACTTCCTTTAAGGTTAAAGGTCACTATTTAACAAGGCAAGAGATTATAAATTCCGTGGCACGTTTTTTTTTCTAATTCAAATTAACCCCAACGCAATAAATGCATTAAAAAAAAATATCTAAATGGTTATTCGATCATGAATCAAAATCAAATAGGTTTATCAAAGCATTCACACCCACACATTTTAATTCATAGATTTGCTTTAGGCAAAGGATGTTTTACTATACGTAGGGCTAACAGTGTTCTCAATAAACTATCTTTACTATACGTAGGGCTAACAGTGTTCTCAATAAACTATCGAATAATAATTTTTCTTAAGATGGACAGTCTAGGATTTATTTAGTGTTGAAGAAAGACGTGACTGTAAGCTGGTGGGATGTTATTGTTTTTTTATTTGTGTTTTTTTTTTGTGACAGAGAATATGACAGTGGTGACAGAGAATATGACAGTGGTGACAGAGAATATGACAGTGGTGAGATCCATATTTTGAGAAGAGATGGGTAACGCAATAATATAATCTTTAGCAAGAGCTGATAACTAAGGCAAGCCACACAAAATAAAAAGCAGTGATATCAGCTGAAATCACTTTAGACTAGATGCTATGTTAAGATAAGCTTACCATTCATCTGATGCAGCCAACACTGTCTACGGCGACTGTGCAAGATCAGTGAAACTCTTTGATAAACATTGTAATGATGTTTTTCGCTTCTTCTTTTCCCCCTTATCTTAAATGTTATAAACAAGCTCCTTCTATAGAGAAGATTATTGCGTTCTAAGCCTATCCGTGGTCCAAGTCTAGTCTTAGTGAGTATTATTCAGATGGATAGATATTTTTGTATGCTGCAGTTAGGTAAACTTCGCAGCGTAACGCTTTAGCTAGGGCAAATCCCTTTATTACGCGGTATTGCGTTGAATTTTGGGGACCGCGGTATAATATTGTGGGCCCAACTCATTCGTTAAAACAAAGTTACTTATTATCTTTTGGATACGGTACAGACTCTGGTATCTTACTCTAAAAAGTAATTTTAAAAATCCCCAAACTTGACACAAAAGTAACGATAGAATCATTGTAGAAAAACGTGAAGGGGTTTGATAACATCTTCACATGGCTATTCCCTTTTATAGCATTTGAAATATATAGTTTTCAAGCAACTTTGTTCATTTTTAGCTCATTACAAACACTTCCCCCAATTTGAAAAATGAAGTCCAAATGTTCCCCAATGTTTCCATCCAGTATAAGCCCAGTGTACATTTAATGTAGTAAAAACATTCAGTAGCAGAAAGACTTGGTTTTTGATTTTAAAAAAAAAGCTGTTACAGAACAACTAGCATTCTATATAATACAACTGATTGTTCACGTTACATCAACTTGTATCTTACAATGAGAAATGTTTTCCAGCAAGGACTTGCCCTTAGAAATGAATTGTAGAAATATAAAATACTTGTAGAAATGTGGGACACTAGTAGAAATGTGGGACAGGTGTAGAAATGTGGGACACGTGTAGAAATGTGGGACACGTGTAGAAATGTGGGACACGTGTAGAAATGTGGGACACCGTGTAGAAATGTGGGATTAGAAATGTGGGACACTAGTAGAAATGTGGGACACTAGTAGAAATGTGGGGCACTAGTAGAAATGTGGGACACTTGTAGAAATGTGGGACACGTGTAGAAATGTGGGACACTAGTAGAAATGTGGGACACTAGTAGAAATGTGGGACACGTGTAGAAATGTGGGACACGTGTAGAAATGTGGGACACTAGTAGAAATGTGGGACACTAGTAGAAATGTGGGACACTTGTAGAAATGTGGGACACTTGTAGAAATGTGGGACACGTGTAGAAATGTGGGACACTAGTAGAAATGTGGGGCACTAGTAGAAATGTGGGGCACTAGTAGAAATGTGGGACACTTGTAGAAATGTGGGACACGTGTAGAAATGTGGGACACTAGTAGAAATGTGGGGCACTAGTAGAAATGTGGGGCACTAGTAGAAATGTGGGACACTAGTAGAAATTTGGGACACTTGCAGAAATCTCGAAACTGGTTTAATAAGCAGTATGTCAGTGTGTTTTATCTCAATAGTTGTTCTTTTGAAGATATTTCTATAAGTTGAAAATACATAGGTCTGTGTTTTCGTATTTTTTCCGTTGTTGTTTTCCCGACCCAGTTTATGGTTCTAGTTTTGACTTTCATTTCGTGTAACTAACATTTGTAGCGCCTTCCTCAGCATTTATGGAACACGTATATACCCGATATAATTGCATAATGACGTTTACGCACGAGAGCTGTAGTTCAAACGGGCTCACCTATCACAAAGCTTGAGTCCAAAGTCCAAAGTATACTATTATAGGTCTCATCAACATCATCCGTGGCGCTACAGCCCATGGAGAACTCTGGCCTTCTTCACCACCTCCTTCCACTCGGACCTATCTTTCTTTTCTGTCTCAGATCCATCTCGACACCGCCCAACCATCTGTCTGGGTCTGTCATTAACTCATTTTCCTCTGGTGTTCTGTGTGTATCTTACTATTACTCCTCTGCTGTTTTGGCATTCGTTCCAGTTGGCCTGTCCAGCGGTCCAGCGTAGCCTGCCCTTCTTTATCTCAGCCACTATTGTAGGATCTTAATATAGCCTAGTTCGTATACCTATCTATTGGTGAGCATCCTCCATCTATTATCACCTATCACAAAGCTTGAGTGCCCAAAGTATACTGTTATAGGTTTATGGCTAGTATGTCACGACCAATGAAATCAGTTCAAGACGAAGTCGACGTATGCGATATACGGCCGGTCAGCTCGCATGGAGATGTTAGACTCGTGGACATAGAAACGGCCGAGAGAAACAGCGAACCAATCAAATTGAGACTATAGTATCGGTATGTTTCTTTGTTTTTCTTAAATTGAAATATTATTCTTTATAAAGTATAAACGCTGTATATAAAAAATAAATAGCTCTATAATGAGGTGCGTATAACATATGAATAAACTATGAGTAAAAGGGGATTAAAGGGAGAGATGGGGGGGGGGGCACTATTATTTGAGCAAATGTAATGAATAATAAAGAGATAGATTGCAACATAATCTAAATACAACCCACCCGTGCAGATATTTGGGGTTGTTTTTTTCTCGTATTTTTTAAGCTTCCGCACATACGAAAGCATTATATACATGTTTATGAGTGTTCGAATACATTAGCCATTTATGCTTTCCTGTATATTATAACATTGAGCTATAGCTTATGCGCCCACACATACAAAAATAAGACTTGTGCAACTAATTGAAGTTAGTGTTTGATAAATAAGTGCATTTAATGTGTGTAAGCTGTGAATGAATATGCGTGTATGTTATGGTGTATGTGGGCGTAAATGGGTTGTCTGTATGTGTGTGAGTATATGTGTGGTGTGTATGTGTGCGCGTTATGTGTTTGTGTAACTGTGTGTGTAAGCGCGTCTTTCTTTAAACCATTAGGTTCTAAAGTTCTTTTTTAATCAACCTTTTAAGTAAAAGACATTATTAAAAAAAAAGAAACTGTTCACTAATAGTTTAAAACCCATCCCACAAAGAAAGCTCTGCCCGCCCCGATCTCCACTTCTTAAAGAAAGCTCCACCCCAGCCTAAATAACGCTCCGCCTCCACACCTAAAACATCTCCGCCTCATACCTCAATAAAGCCCCGCCTCCGTGGCCCAATAAAACTCCAACTCCACACACTAACAAATGATATATTCTCTATCAGTCACGTGAACTATCTTTACCTGAAATATTGAAATTGGTCTTGCGTCATCAATGACACCAACAATAATAATAAAAAAAAAGAACTGGTTAGAAGAGGATTGAGTGTGTGAGGGAAGAAAGGGTATTCTAAGATATAAATTCAAATTCTACTAACACAGACCTCTATTGCAGTGGTTCACAACCTTTTTTTAGTCAGCTACCCCTTAATACACCTTCTAATGTTGTGGCGACCCCCAGAAATAAAAAAATAAAATTAATTTCTTCGCTACTTTATATACCCCCAAGGGGTCGCGAACCACAGGTTGGGAACCGCTGCTCTAGTGTATCATTTCCCTAGACTCGCTAAAATTATTACTTCCGACATTTGAAAGTCAAAGTGTTAGGGTTAGGGTTAGGGAGTTCGAGTTGGGTCGGTGCTGGACGATTGAGCTGAAGGGCTGCTACAGGTATATTCCGTTAAAAAAAAACCTTACATCATATTCTCATGTTATATGTTATAGACTGTCCTACGTACAATAGTTTCTTGCCTACTACACTCATTCTCGTGTTATTATTTATGTATATGTGTGTCTTATTTAGCCTATTATCTTTTTGACAAGTGTTTTGTGAAGTCATTGAGTTGCTGGTTTACCTTGCTAGCTCGAGAAACCCATTCTTAGCTATGATGCCATTTTGGAGAGAAAGGGTTATATTAATTCGTCATTACATGTTCGATAGCAAAAAAAGGGTTTACATCTTTGTCTTTCTGAACATATTTATTATATTGTCTACTTAATTTCAAAGGAAGAATTTCGAATTTCAGTTTTTTTTTCAAAATTACTTTTTGCGTTTTCATAATTTATTCTGCAGTGTTTATAAATTTACTCTTCAGGTTACATTTGTTATGTAGGATGTGTTGTTAGGTAGGATGTGTTGTTAGGTAGGATGTGTTCTTTTTAAGGGAATATTAGGTTCAGTATCATATCCAGTGGGATTTTTAAATTGTACTGGAACAATATTGAGTGACTGCTGTGATCAGTTAAAGATATAGCGGTCTTAAGATAACTAACATCTGAGATCTTAAGATAACTAACATCTGAGATCTTAATATAACTAACATCTGAGATCTTAATATAACTAACATCTGAGATGTTAATATAACTAACATCTGAGATCATAATATAACTAACATCTGAGATCTTAATATAACTAACATCTGAGATCTTAAAATAACAAACATCTGAGATCTTAATATAACTAACTTCTGAGATCTTAATATAACTAACATCTGAGATCTTAATATAACTAACATCTGAGATCTTAATATAACTAACATCTGAGATCTTAAGATAACTAACATCTGAGATCTTAATATAACTAACATCTGAGATCTTAATATAACTAACATCTGAGATCTTAAGATAACTAACATCTGAGATCTTAAGATAACTAACATCTGATATCTTAATATAACTAACATCTGAGATCTTAATATAACTAACATCTGAGATCTTAAGATAACTAACATCTGATATCTTAATATAACTAACATCTGAGATCTTAATATAACTAACATCTGAGATCTTAATATAACTAACATCTGAGATCTTAATATAACTAACATCTGAGATCTTAATATAACTAACATCTGAGATCTTAATATAACTAACATCTGAGATCTTAAGATAACTAACATCTGAGATCTTAATATAACTAACATCTAAGATCTTAATATAACTAACATCTGAGATCTTAATATAACTAACATCTGAGATCTTAAGATAACTAACATCTGAGATCTTAAGATAACTAACCTCTGAGATCTTAATATAACTAACATCTGAGATCTTAAGATAACTAACATCTGAGATCTTAAGATAACTAACATCTGAGATCTTAAGATAACTAACATCTGAGATCTTAATATAACTAACATCTGAGATCTTAATATAACTAACATCTGATATCTTAAGATAACTAACATCTGAGATCTTAATATAACTAACATCTGAGATCTTAATATAACTAACATCTGAGATCTTAAGATAACTACAACAATGTCAGTGACACCTTAAAAAATTTAGGAAATTCTATAGCAAGTTTGTCTTTTTATCGGTATTGAAACCTTCGGTATGGTAAACCTACTCACTACCGCTAGACCCCCACTCCCTCAACACAACACTAATGCATATTAGCTGTTAACCATACGCTTTACGATATATATATATATATCTACGAATATCATACATAATGTGTTTCAGTTCAAAATTTCTAACCGCTAAAATATTAAAATAATCAACTATTTGCGAAAGAGTCCTAAAATACTTGAAGTTCGCTTAGTTCTTTTTATTTTCTTTGTAAAGGTCTACTGCCTGAGCGTTAAATGAAAAAAAAATGACTCGGGCAACATAAAAATAGAATCATCATGTACAGCAACCTTGAAGAAAGTTGACCCTAGAAACTATTAGAACAAGAAACAAACCCACATCGATATTTGAAAAATACATGAAGCAATCAAATTGTGAAACCGAGCTCATAAATTAAACCAAACAATGCTCCTCCCCAACCCCCCCCCCGTAACACGCACACATACACACACACTAACGAACACAAATCATCTCTCAATTATTAAAGCAAGTTTAGCTTTAAAGACCCCGATCTTGTCTCGATGAATTATTTATCTCACTGTCGCGTGTGTGTGGGTTTGTGTCTGTGTGTGTTTGTGTGTGTGTTGTTATATGCACGAGCGAGTGACGAATGCTAGGACATTACCGACAAGCAAAATTTAATATTTCTTTACACGAAAGCTGTTTGCTGTGGGGATTGAGGGGGAAGTAGGGGGGGGGGAACAGAGCACTCACCAACAATTTTATGAACGAAAAATATATATATACAAGTCCGAAGTTGGCATCCAGGTCTAGAACTGACCAACTACATCAACAAATGTATATAGCTGACCACGTCAGCCAAAGGTATAATTGAGCCACATGAAACACAAAATGTCTGAAGGACTTCATGAACAATGCACGTCAATAAAATTAACTTAATGATCGCAACGATCAAGTCTATGAATGACTACGTGTGTAACGGTTTTATTTTTCAAATGACCACATTAATCAAGTCTACAAATGACCCTATCAAGTAAGTCTATGAAATACCAAATTAATCAGGTTTATAAATGACCCCATCAAGTAAGTCAATGAAAGACCAAATTAATCAAGTCTATAAATGACCCTATCAAGTAAGTCAATGAAAGACCAAATTAATCAAGTCTATAAATGACCCCATCAAGTAAGTCAATGAAAGACCAAATTAATCAAGTCTATAAATGACCCAATCAAGTAAGTCAATGAAAGACCAAATTAATCAAGTCTATAAATGACCCTATCAAGTAAGTCAATGAAAGACCAAATTAATCAAGTCTATAAATGACCCTATCAAGTAAGTCAATGAAAGACCAAATTAATCAAGTCTATAAATGACCCCATCAAGTAAATCTATGAAAGACCAAATTAATCAGATCTATAAATGTCCACATCAAGTAAGTCTATGAAAGACCAAATTAATCAGGTCTATAAATGTCCACATCAAGTAAGTCTATGAAATACCAAATTTATCAGATCTATAAATGTCCACATCAAGTAAGTCTATGAAAGACCAAATTAATCAGGTCTATAAATGTCCACATCAAGTAAGTCTATGAAATACCAAATTAATCAGATCTATAAATGTCCACATCAAGTAAGTCTATGAAAGACCAAATTAATCAGGTCTATAAATGTCCACATCAAGTAAGTCTATGAAATACCAAATTAATCAGATCTATAAATGTCCACATCAAGTAAGTCTATGAAAGACCAAATTAATCAGGTCTATAAATGTCCACATCAAGCAAGACCACATCTTTGCTCAGGGTAAAGAAGGTTATAATATCTATAAAAGCATGAAATCCGTAATGTGTACTGTGTAAAGCAGTCGTACACTTCTAACGTCATCACGTGCATTATACAGTCAGTCAAAACAAGATTAGACGGGACGGAAGTGGGGTATTGGGTGGGAGTTTTATGAATAGCTTCTTCTTTATCTGTTGAGAGATGACATGCCAGATGTAATGAGCCCATCGATTGAATGACGTCACCTCAACCATTAATAACTGATTAGGTCCTGGCCAGATTATCTCTGGGAGACACAAAACGAGGCTTGCGGAGTACGGCAACGGAAAGCCTTGTCAAAGCTTTTGTGGCCTGGATATGGTCACATGACTGAAGCTGGTCACAACCAACCGTAGATCTACACCCTTCCCCCACCCCAAAGGAAATATATAATAAACAAGAAAAAAATCATTAAATTCATCCGTAAAGATAGTTTCACAAAGAAATACATAATATATATAATATATATATATATATTATATATATATATATTTAACAAATTCAGAAAAGAGCTGCAAGGATCATAACTAACGATATTAAGAACTGACTAGAGTAACACCAATAGTCACATCACTAAACCTAGAAACACTAGAGGACAGAAGGGCAAAGAGTAAAGTAGTAATAATACATAAGGCATTAAACTCTAATTTAGAAAATACAACACAATAACAACCTGTTGCAATGCTCAGATAAACATAAAGACAAAAACACTTTCTTTATCCCTTATGCGAGAACAAATGCATTTAAGTACTCTTTCTTCCCCATTGGCATTCGGGCATGGAATGAGTTGGCTGAGCAAACCAGGAAAACCAGTAACTTAACATCATTTAAATTTAAAACATTAATAAAGATGCAAGACTAGACTCGGGCCACGGATGAGCGTAGGGAGCAATAATCTTCTTTATAGAAGGAGCGTATTTAGTATATAAGATAAGATAACATAGCAACCTAAACATTTCGAAGCTTGGAAAAAAAAAGTTTATTTATCATATGGAGACTCTAGAACATGTTATACAAGACTTTGAATCGAAGTTCCGAAAAACGTGAATTTTTTTAAAGGAAATAAATTTTTTTTCAAGCTGCGCAATTCATCCCCCCCCCCCCCCTGAAACAGATTTCACAAAGCTTATCCAAACTTAGATTTAAAAAAAAAGGATCGATTCTGAAAAACTTACACAAACGTTCCCAAACCTCACGAATCATGTTCTAAGAATAATGAAGATAAAACTACCATTCACTTAAACTTAATAAAGTCTCTCCCTTCATGAGTAGCATTCAGACATGGAATGGGTTCTCTGAACCCGGCCGGACAAAAAACAAAACAAAATGCCAACCACCATATACATCGAATAAAAAGGATCGACTCGAACGAGTGTTAATTCTAAGAAGCTATAGGCCTACTATTAGGTACAGATAGACGGAGTCTCTGTTCAATTTCATGAACGAAGAACATCTTGTAACGGAAATCAATCAGATTTTACGAAAGTCTGGTTTAAGTTCTACATCCCCAGACATGTGAATAAACATAAATTCTAGACTTCTAGTAAACATTTGACATTTTACACAAAAAGTAAAATAAGAATAAAACTTAATATCGAAGTGTTGATTAAGACTCGGCTCTGAAATTCCTCGTGTCTCATGGGTCAATAGATGGAGTCCAGAGATAGGAAAATAGGGGTTTAACTAGGAATACATTTCTACTAAGTATGTTTCTTCATACGTGTGATGGTTGTCCTTCGACTGGATGAGCCCGGACACACACGCACATACAGACAGACTGGCACACACACACACACAGACAGTCACTCACACACTGACTCAAACACTCAGAGACTCGAGAACTAAAATGAAATCACTTGATTCACCGGAAGTTCACCGACCCTCATAAAAACGTACACCATAAATCAAATTTGAGAAGAGAGGAGAGAACAAAATGGCGTAAAGATTGAGTATTGGGTAATGAATAGAATCAGAAAAAGAAGGATGTACCTCATAGATCACCCAGTCTGGGGTTCCGTGAAAGATTTCCTTAAAGGTACGACTGAGCCCACTATGTGGTTTAGCAGACGTGACCAATCGTGATTAACTTTTCTAACGATTAGTAAGCAGAGCACGCTGACTTTTCTCTGGCGTCATGCTGACAAGAGCAGAAGTAAAGGTTGGCGGGAATAGATGATCGAAACAAACAAACAAAAAACTGTCTGACTGGAGAGATTAGGAATTTGAAAGAAATTGGTTTGAATCAGTTTTGAGGTTTTGAGTTGTCTCCCTACCTTGTCACTTTATAAATTTATTCTACCAACGGGGCTACATTCTATGCATGCGCAGTGGAACGGAGGCAGGAAAAGTAAGCATTGCCAACTTTGCGTCTAGAAATTTAACATGAGGCCTAGTGGTTTTTAAATGTCATTTTTACACAATGGTACTGCACGATAAAGTTTACACCAAGCAAACAAGGAGCAAACTGTTTAAAAAAAAATAGTATTAACCTTTCGAGCGATTGTTTGAAGACAAATATTTGTTATACCTTTCCAAACGTTTTGCGTCTATGGTTACTCTGTTAATGTATTCGTTGCGATCGCTCTGTCATTAACTTTTCATGGTTACTCTGTTAATGTATTCGTAGCGATCGCTCTGTCATTAACTCTTCATGGTTACTCTGTTAATGTATTCGTAGCGATCGCTCTGTCATTAACTCGTCTTAAAAAAATAATTTCATGAAATTAAAAAATTTGTTAAAAAATTGTATATTGTGTAAAAAATTTAAAATTTGTTCCTTAAAAAAAACAAACACAAGAATAAAGCCCAACGATTGACATGCTCGAATGTAAGCAAACTTCACATTTTTAATTTTGGATATTGGAAAGGTTTCAGTGGCAAACATTGAGAGGTAGATGACCTTTTTGCGCTTGAGATATTGTAGAAATTGTTGTTAAAAATGAGCAAATTTGTGATATTTTTCCAATTTTCATAACATTGACCTTTCTGCACTTAGGAATTGGCTTAACAATGATCAAAACATTGACATTACTCCAATTTTCATAGTGTTTGAGCAGTGTTAGACAAGTACAGTTATTGACCTTTCTGCACTTAAGAAATCGGAAGAATTGTTTTTTAAAATGTTCAAATTTGTGATATTATTCCAATTTTCAGAACATTGACCTTTCTGCACTTAAGATATTGTAGGAATCGTTTTAGAAATGTTAAAAAGATTGATATTATTCCAATTTTCATACCTTTTACCACAATGGATTGAATGTTAATTGCCCGATGTGTAAGCGGATGTACCAATAAACTTGTAGCATGTACCAATAGACTTGCAGCATGTACCAATAGACTTGCAGCATGTACCAATACACTTGTAGCATGTACCAATAGACTTGTAGCATGTACCAATAGACTTGTAGCATGTACCAATAGCATTCTAAATTAAAGGTCACAAGTCTTAAATAAAAGATTCTCTACGTGAATCTATAAGTGAATTTCTCAAAGTCTATATCACCCTGGGCTAGCTATAACAAAAGAAGGCAACACAGAGGGCTGTAGGAAACCTCATTAGCCATAGAATTGTGGAGAAACCCCATTCCGACGGACCCAGGTTCGCATCCGGGTACAAAACCAAACCACTGTCAGCCTGCTCGTTTTCTCCCCCGTCTAGAGGAAGTCACTAAGCCTACCTAACTCTGATGGACATTAGTTGTAGACTGTTCATGCAGCTTAGCATTGTGTTGGCCATACACTCTCCTTTTATCTGCCGGCCCGGGGTCACAGCAGAAACTGTAGGCAGGCCTAAGCTTCCTTCTGGCCCAATGGCCCCGAAATGACCCTGACAGATATAACTTGACTTCATTTTGTTTTGAATTAAACAGAAACAATTACAAAAACACAAACACTTCTAAATAAATCACCAAAAGTGAAAAAAGGAGTCCATGCTTTTCTATTCAATACATCTCATCTTAAATTTGATTAACTGGTGCTAAATTTAAATACGACCACAAACCCCGCACGCACGTAGACGCGCACAATGATGCGATAAACATGAAAAACATGGAGGATGGACGGACAAACTTGGCTAAACTGTAACCAACAAAAAAAAATGTATTCCAAAAAGAGAGTGAGCGCCCCTTTACAGAAATTGAATTTACCGCTAATTTTAATTCCGCCATTTCTATACGCCAGAAAAAAAAGGTTCTTTTTAAACTTTATTTTTGGGCTTGTTTCTGTTTATTTTTTATTTTAAGAAGACCCGCGAATTACACGAGACTGTTAAAGTCACGTGGTAACCACGGTACGGGATGGAACGGGTGTAGGTTTGGGGGGGGGGGAGTGTGTGGGGTGGGGAGTGAGAAAATTGAATCTGTCGTGTCCTCCATCCATCTCCATCTCCTTGGGTTGATGGCGTCACCGAGTGAAGTCGTGCAAAGAGCGTCAACGCACGTGCGAGTTTGCCGTACCCGTCGTTGTTTATTTACATTAACTAGAGACACCCGGAGTGAGTACGCACGAACACACACACACATACATACACACACATACACATACATACACACACATACACATACATACACACAAATACACACACATACATACACACACATACACACACACACACACATACATACATACACACACACACATACACACACACACATACATACATACATACACACACTACATACACATACACACACACATACATACACACACATATACACACATACATACATACACATACATACACATACATACACATACATACATACACATACATACACTTACATACACATACATACACTTACATACACATACACACACATACATACACTTACATACACACATACATACATACACACACACATACATACATACACACACACATACATACATACACACACACATACATACATACACACACACACACATACATACACACACACATACATACACACACACACACATACATACACACACATACATACACACACACATACAAACACACACATATACACACACATACACACACAGACATACATACACATACATACACATACATCACACACACACACACATACACACATACACACACACACACATACACACACACACACGCACACATAAACACACACGGGCGTTATAGTCCAGGTTGGAATCTCATCCTCACACCCACCCTTTCCATACATGCTCTAACATCAACCCTTACACTTAGTACAGAAAACACAGACAAACAGGTGATATTGAACATGTTTCGACCTATATATTCTATATAATACAGATAACGATGTGAGAAGAATAGAAGTTGAAACGGAAGTAAAGACATCTTTGATTGGACTACATGTGCACTTGCACTTACGCTCAAAGTAAACTAAACATCAACAACACAGATCTTGTTTTCCTCTACTTCTCTGTTTATTTAATTCAAATTAGTTTGCAGCAATGGGAACAGTGGTCGAGCGGCAGCGCGTTCGGTTGGTGTAACGAAGGTCCTGGGTTCGAATCCTTGTGAAGGTTAGGATTTGTTTCTCGGGTCTGGAGAATGTCCCTGAGTCTACCCAGCTCTGGTGGATACCTGACTTAAGTTGGGGCAAAGTAAAGGCGGCTGGGCATTGTGGTGGCCACACAATCCTCTAGTATGCCATGGCCACATAAACTGGTACATGTGCTTTACCGGCCCCATTGATCAATTTGGTCCAACGGGATACTTTACTTGCAAATTTAACGTTAATGTTGAATTGTATTTTTCTTCAAGATATTCTTCTACTACTAGCCAGGCCAGCCAGGGTGCTGTTTAAAAGATATTAACTATGAACATGTATGAAACAAAAATACTAGCATATCCTAATTAATTGTGGTGGAAAGAAAAAAAACACAACTAATTTGCATGAAATTAATTAGTCAGCGAATCATTCATTTAGCAATTTGCATTAAATCCCACATTTAAGTCATATAGCTCTCCTGAGAGAGAGATACACATTTTGAGGCACGCATTCTCCGAGTGGACGCGCAGTTGTGTACCCTTCTGGCCACACTATCTTTTATCACCACCACCACCCCACCCCCCTCTCTCTCTTTCTCTCACACACAAACACAACATATACCCATATACCGACGTGTCTTTCTTTGTATATACATTTACAAGATTTAACACTATATATACATTTAGTTATATATACATTAGGACTAAAACCGACAGTAAAAAGCCAAACAATGTTTAGAAATGAAACCAAAATTGTCATTTCTTTTCACCTTCACTTTTGCTGTGCATAACAGTTAGCAGACATTCTTTACACATAGACTTATTTACAGAGACATGGCCGGATTGAGTGAGCGAATGGAGAGAGAGAGAGAGAGAGAGAGAGAGAGAGAGAGAGAGAGAGAGAGAGAGAGAGGAGAGAGAGAGAGAGAGAGAGAGAGAGAGAGTGAGTGTGTACACGTGAGAAAGTTGGTGTGAGTGAGCGTGAGTGTCTAAGCTCAAGGGAGAAAGACAGATAAAGAGAGAGAGAGAGAGATAGAGAGAGACAGAATCTCTAAAAAGGGTTGTTTAAAACACAAGGGAACGCTCCAATTTATTCCATGTGTCCAGGGCTTGTGGTCTGATTTTTAATTGTGGCTTTAAGCCGGGGACATGTCATTACAGCCGCATGACCTGGAATTACCGGATGTGTTCGTTATAAGCGAGTAGAATGTCACAAGGCTTGATTCTCCACTTGGTATAGGGACGAGAGTACAAAATTCAAGTGACAAAGACAGAAAAAAAAAGGATTGATACAAAAAGTTACAGAAAAAATATGTGACACATGATATAGGTCTGTGTACATCCATTTATATATCTATATATCTATATAGGTCTGTGTACATCCATTTATAGCTATATATCTATCTCTATAAATACATCTATATCCATCCAATATTCTTATATCTATATATCTATCTCTATAAATACATCTATATCCATCCAATATTCTTATATCTATATATCTATCTCTATAAATACATCTATATCCATCCAATATTCTTATATCTATATATCTATCTCTATAAATACATCTATATCCATCCAATATTCTTATATCTATATATCTATCTCTATAAATACATCGATATCCATCCAATATTCTTATATCTATATATCTATCTCTATAAATACATCGATATCCATCCAATATTCTTATATCTATATATCTATCTCTATAAATACATCTATATCCATCCAATATTCTTATATCTATATATCTATCTGTATAAATACATCTATATCCATCCAATATTCTTATATCTATATATCTATCTCTATAAATACATCTATATCCATCCAATATTCTTATATCTATATATCTATCTCTATAAATACATCGATATCCATCCAATATTCTTATATCTATATATCTATCTCTATAAATACATCTATATCCATCCAATATTCTTATATCTATACATCTATCGCTATAAATACATCTATATCCATCCAATATTCTTATATCTATATATCTATCTCTATAAATACATCGATATCCATCCAATATTCTTATATCTATATATCTATCTGTATAAATACATCTATATCCATCCAATATTCTTATATCTATATATCTATCTCTATAAATACATCTATATCCATCCAATATTCTTATATCTATATATCTATCTCTATAAATACATCTATATCCATCCAATATTCTTATATCTATATATCTATCTCTATAAATACATCTATATCCATCCAATATTCTTATATCTATATATCTATCTCTATAAATACATCTATATCCATCCAATATTCTTATATCTATATATCTATCTCTATAAATATATCGATATCCATCCAATATTCTTATATATATATATCTACTTCTATAAATACATCTCTATTTTATCCATCAATTAATCTTATATATATATATATCTATCTCTATAAATACATCTATATCCATCCAATATTCTTATATCTATATATCTATCTCTATAAATACATCTATATCCATCCAATATTCTTATATCTATATATCTATCTCTATAAATACATCTATATCCATCCAATATTCTTATATCTATATATCTATCTCTATAAATACATCGATATCCATCCAATATTCTTATATATATATATCTACTTCTATAAATACATCTCTATTTTATCCATCAATTAATCTTATATATATCTATATCTATCTCTATAAATACATCTATATCTATCCATTAATCTGTATATCTATATATCTATCTCTATAAATACATCGATACCCATCCAATATTCTTATATCTATATATCTATCTCTATAAATACATCTATATCTATCCATTAATCTGTATATCTATATATCTATTTCTATAAATACATCTATATCCATCCATTAATCTGTATATCTATATATCTATCTCTATAAATACATCGATACCCATCCAATATTCTTATATCTATATATCTATCTCTATAAATACATCTATATCTATCCATTAATCTGTATATCTATATATCTATCTCTATAAATACATCGATACCCATCCAATATTCTTATATCTATATATCTATCTCTATAAATACATCTATATCTATCCATTAATCTGTATATCTATATATCTATCTCTATAAATACATCGATATCCATCCAATATTCTTATATCTATATCTCTATCTCTATAAATACATCTTTATTTTATCCATCAATTAATCTTATATATATATATATATCTATCTCTATAAATACATCTATATCTATCCATTAATCTGTATATCTATATATCTATCTCTATAAATACATCGATACCCATCCAATATTCTTATATCTATATATCTATCTCTATAAATACATCTATATCTATCCATTAATCTGTATATCTATATATCTATTTCTATAAATACATCTATATCCATCCATTAATCTGTATATCTATATATCTATCTCTATAAATACATCTATATCCATCCATTAATCTGTATATCTATATATCTATTTCTATAAATACATCTTTATCCATCCATTAATCTTATATCTATATATCTATCCCTATAAATACATCTATATCCATCCATTAATCTGAATATCTATATATCTATCTCTATAAATACATCTATATCCATCCATTAATCTGTATATCTATATATCTATCTCTATAAATACATCTATATCCATCCATTTATTTGTATATCTATATATCTATCTCTATAAATACATCTATATACATCCATTAATCTGTATATCTATATATATATATATAAATACATCTATATCCATCCATTAATCTGTATATATATATATATATATATAGATATATATATATCTATAAATACATCTATATCCATCCATTAATCTGTATATCTATATATCTATCTATATCCATCTATATCCATCTATATCCGTCTATATCCGTCTATATCCGTCTATATCCGTCTATATCCGTCTATACCCGTCTATACCCATCTATACCCATCTATACCCATCTATACCCATCTATACCCATCTATACCCATCTATACCCATCTATACCCGTCTATACCCGTCTATACCCATCTAAACCCATCTATACCCATCTATACCCATCTATACCCATCTGCATCCCTCTACATCCCTCTACATCCATCTAGCTCCATCTATCTCTATATATATCCATCTATATCCATCTATATCCATCTATCTATATCTATCTATATCCATCTATATCCATCTATATCCATCTATATCCATCTATATCCATCTATATCCATCTATATCCATCTATATCCATCTATATCCATCTATATCCATCTATACCCATCTATACCCATCTATACCCATCTATACCCATCTATACCCATCTATATCCATCTATATCCATCTATATCCATCTATATCCATCTATATCCATCTATATCCATCTATATCCATCTATATCCATCTATATCCATCTATATCTATCTATATCCATCTATATCCATCTATATCCATCTATATCTATCTATATCTATCTATATCTATCTATATCCATCTATATCCATCTATATCTATCTATATCCATCTATTATTCTATATCCATCTATATCCATCTATATCCATCTATATCTATCTATATCTATCTATATCTATCTATATCTATCTATATCCATCTATATCCATCTATATCCATCTATATCCATCTATATCCATCTATATCTATCTATATCTATCTATACCCATCTATATCCATCTATATCTATCTATATCCATCTATTATTCTATATCCATCTATATCCATCTATATCCATCTATATCTATCTATATCCATCTATATCCATCTATATCCATCTATATCCATCTATATCTATCTATATCCATCTATATCCATCTATATCCATCTATATCCATCTATATCCATCTATATCCATCTATATCCATCTATATCTATCTATATCCATCTATATCCATCTATATCCATCTATATCTATCTATATCTATCTATATCTATCTATATCTATCTATATCCATCTATATCCATCTATATCTATCTATATCTATCTATATCTATCTATATCCATCTATATCTATCTATATCCATCTATATCCATCTATATCCATCTATATCCATCTATATCTATCTATATCTATCTATATCTATCTATATCCATCTATATCTATCTATATCCATCTATATCCATCTATATCTATCTATATCCATCCATTATTCTATATCCATCTATATCCATCTATATCCATCTATATCCATCTATATCTATCTATATCCATCTATATCTATCTATATCTATCTATATCTATCTATATCTATCTATATCTATCTATATCTATCTATATCTATCTATCTATATCTATCTATATCTATCTATATCTATCTATATCTATCTATATATATCTATATCTATCTATATCCATCTATATCTATCTATATCTATCTATATCTATCTATATCTATCTATATCTATCTATATCTATCTATATCTATCTATATCTATCTATATCTATCTATATCTATCTATATCCATCTATATCTATCTATATCTATCTATATCTATCTATATCTATCTATATCCATCTATATCTATCTATATCTATCTATATCTATCTATGAGGCACATTAAAGTTGTCAACACACTCTCATCATGTCTATTATGTTTTGAAATTTTGATAAAGTTAATTATCTGGCTATATCCACATCTGTAACACAAGCAAACAAACACACACACACACACCCTATGGGCAAACAATTTACCTTTAGCACAAAATTAACTTTATCGATTTACGACATACAACAAGAACAAAAAATCAGACCTGTCGATGTTTTCTGAACTTTGACCTTTCAGTTTTAATTTTAGCTCTGACGTATTAAATATTATATACATGGGATGTCGTGGAGGGTGTGGGACAGGAACAGGATTACGGTTAGATGGAGACTTGTACAATATCATTGAAACATGCATTGGCAATGCTTATATTGTATATATACGGCATTCAATGTTTTCGGTGCAACAGATTATGTGTATAGCGCTGACTTAAAACATTTCATTGTTGGTTTAATCGACAGAAGACTTACTGTTATAAAATAAAGAAGAAAGTAGATAACAAATATTTATTTATTTACACATATAAAGACAGCTCATCCATTTATATATTATATAGAGAGATATCCGTGGCTGATGTCAAAAGACAGCCCATCCAAGTATTTATATACATCGGTTTCGGCGCAGAAGGTAGGCAAATGACCTCTTTCGGCGTAGTTTCGGTTTTGGCCGAAACAAAAAAATTGTTTTCGGTCTGCCTCTACTTCAAGTTGCTGGTTTATATGTCAGTCTACGTCGGAAAAAAAAAAATCCACAAGCAATGCTGCGCAGTGATCTCTCGTAAATAGTTTCTGTCAATCTTAAACACATTACTAAATCTTGACAGAGTTGAGAAAAAAATATATTTTGGCTATTACGAATTGATGGGAATACGTGATTTAATAAAGAGCGGACTTCAAAAAGGTCGTGCTGCATTAAGAAAAGAAAACACGCAATATAACAACATACAGGAAACTCGGTAAATCTAAGCTTTTGAAACTGTATCATTCTCCGTTCTGTTAGACAACTCATTGACCCAGTGCCATTACATTGATACATCACCAGGGGAATTTGACTACATGTTGTTGTTGGTTCTTGTTGTTGATGTTATTGTTAATATGTTGTTGTTTTCTTTTACATAAAATTTAGAGGAAATAATTCCATGATAACATTTTCGAAGTTATTTTTTTAAGTCTACGGCAATACAAGGACGCAGTGGTCTAAAGACAGGACGTTGGTATAGGATTCACGGGTTTTCGGGTAAAAATCTAGTAGTGACAAGTGATATTTCTAAATATATATCATATATTAAAAGTGCCCGACATAATTTTGGAAGTAAGTAAAGACTGCTGAGGTATTTAGCTGACAGCAAACTCACATAAAACATGCTCTAGTTTCCGAAAATCAACATATTAACCTCATGTGTCATGGTCCGATTCAATAAAATTCTGATTCTATATATGCCATGGTCTAATTAAACAGGATTTGGTTTCCCAGCGTCAACAAAATCCCATCATACACAATGCTCAAAAACTACACAAACGCCAGTTTCCTTGCGCCAACTAAATCTTCTCACATGCCATGCTCAAAAACCACATAAGCCAGTTTCCTTGCGTCAACAAAATCTTCTCATATGCCATGCTCAAAATCCACAAAAGCCAGTTTCCTTGCGTCAACAAAATCTTCTCATATGCCATGCTCAAAATCAACAAACGCCAGTTTCCTTTCGTCAACAAAATCTTCTCATATGCCATGCTCAGAATCCACAAAAGCCAGTTTCCTTGCGTCAACAAAATCTTCTCATATGCCATGCTCAGAATCCACAAAAGCCAGTTTCCTTGCGTCAACAAAATCTTCTCATATGCCATGCTCAGAATCCACAAAAGCCAGTTTCCTTGCGTCATCAAAATCTTCTCATATGCCATGCTCAGAATCCACAAAAGCCAGTTTCCTTTCGTCAACAAAATCTTCTCATATGCCATGCTCAGAATCCACAAAAGCCAATTTCCCTGCGTCAACAAAATCTTCTTATATGCTATGCTCAGAATCCACAAACGCCAGTTTCCTTGCGTCAACAAAATCTTCTCATATGCCATGCTCAGAATCCACAAAAGCCAGTTTCCTTGCGTCAACAAAATCTTCTCATATGCCATGCTCAGAATCTACAAACGCCAGTTTCCTTGCGTCAACAAAATCGCCTCATATGCCATGCTCAGAAAAATACAAAAGCCAGTTTCCTTGCGTCAACAAAATCTTCTCATATGCCATGCTCAGAATCCACAAAAGCCAGTTTCCTTGCGTCAACAAAATCTTCTCATATGCCATGCTCAGAATCCACAAAAGCCAGTTTCCTTGCGTCAACAAAATCTTCTCATATGCCATGCTCAGAATCCACAAAAGCTAGTTTCCTTGCGTCAACAAAATCTTCTCATATGCCATGCTCAGAATCCACAAAAGCCAGTTTCCCTGCGTCAACAAAATCTTCTCATATGCCATGTTCAGAATCCACAAAAGCCAGTTTCCTTGCGTCAACAAAATATTCTCATATGCCATGCTCAGAATCAACAAACGCCAGTTTCCTTACGTCAACAAAATCTTCTCATATGCCATGCTCAGAATCCACAAAAGCCAATTTCCCTGCGTCAACAAAATCTTCTCATATGCCATGCTCAGAATCCACAAACGCCAGTTTCCTTGCGTCAACAAAATCTTCTCATATGCCATGCTCAGAATCCACAAAAGCCAGTTTCCTTGCGTCAACAAAATCTTCTCATATGCCATGCTCAGAATCCACAAAAGCCAGTTTCCTTGCGTCAACAAAATCTTCTCATATGCCATGCTCAGAATCCACAAAAGCCAGTTTCCTTGCGTCAACAAAATATTTTCATATGCCATGCTCAGAATCCACAAAAGCCAGTTTCCTTGCGTCAACAAAATCTTCTCATATGCCATGCTCAGAATCCACAAAAGCCAGTTTCCTTGCGTCAACAAAATCTTCTCATATGCCAATGCCATGCTCAGAATCCACAAAAGCCAGTTTCCTTGCGTCCACAAAAATTTCTCATATGCCAATGCCATGCTCAGAATCCACAAAAGCCAGTTTCCTTGCGTCAACAAAATCTTCTCATATGCCATGCTCAGAATCCACAAAAGCCAGTTTCCTTGCGTCAACAAAATCTTCTTATATGCCATGCTCAGAATCCACAAAAGCCAATTTCCCTGCGTCAACAAAATCTTCTCATATGCCATGTTCAGAATCCACAAAAGCCAGTTTCCTTGCGTCAACAAAATCTTCTCATATGCCATGCTCAGAATCCACAAAAGCCAGTTTCCTTGCGTCAACAAAATCTTCTCATATGCCATGCTCAGAATCCACAAAAGCCAGTTTCCTTGCGTCAACAAAATCTTCTCATATGCCAATGCCATGCTCAGAATCCACAAAAGCCAGTTTCCATACTATAACAAAAAATCCCATCAGGTGTTATTACAACTCGATTCACTTCACCTAACAATGCTGTTTAATAATTCACAATGTGATGCTTACAAAAGAGTGTGACGATATGTCTGGGTGTGCGCTCACCAAAAAAAAAATATTTTCTTAACGCAAGTGTGATTGAAAACATGAATCATTCATCCAGGTTACACACGAAATATTGGTCAAGTCACCGAGAAGGGATGGATGATGAACAGATCTTGCCAAAAAACAATATTCCATAGATTCTGTCACGTTTCTCACATGGTGTTACATCGACACTATGTGCCGGATCCCATACTGAGACCGTTCAATCTTTGAAAGAGATCTCAATAATTTCTGATTCAAACGTCAGGTCCGGATAGTTACATATCTATGCTAGTAAAGTATATGGTAAACTCCGGATAGTTATAAATCTATGCAAGTAAAGTATAAAATAAAATGTGTGTGGATTGACCAGTGACATTATTGTCTTATTTTTTTTTCTTTTGCGATTTCCCATCCTACATTTATCCTCCCTAACAGTGTAGTCACCGGTGATCTCAGTTTGCTCCCTCGCTTATTACATTAATTTTCGATACAAGAATACTTTGCCTATATTTTCATAATTACAACTTTTTAAAAAAACGATTGTGATATTTATCTTCATTTATAGATTTTCTTTTTTTTTCTTTTTCAAAAGTATGTTTGTGAAAAGTTTGATCCCCATTGGTTAAATTATTGTCTCATATTTTACATTATATTTTTAATTTATTTTATTCGTATCTAAGGCTTAACTATAAAAATAAATGTAAGGCCATTTCGTATAACAATTATAAGTGTAAGAACCGAGTTTGTACATTATAAACACACTATTAATACCAATAAGTTTGAATCTGAATTCTATAAATAAATTAAAAAAACTAAACCCCAATAATTGTCCTAATTGCACATATTTAAATTTGACTGATTCGATCTTTGGTTTCCCTGATTTGATGTACAATTTAAACAGAAATTATGTTCCATTTGTTCTTTAATGTATGCCTACTAGCAACCCCGAGCAACGCCGGGTAATTTAGCTAGTATAAATAAGTATGCATCTCTACTTACTAAACACAATCTATCAGAATCTGTAAGACCGCTTACGAAGGAAGAAAGATACAAAAGTCAAACTAATGAAAGCCCTATTGGCTTCACTCAGCGGGGAATGAAAAAGAAACCCCAGGTAGTAATTGCCCCCTCCACCTCCCCACCCCACCGATTCCTTGACAATCACACAGAGAGATTGAAAAAGTGTTCTTCACTTGTCCGTCTCAATCACCCCGGCACATACTGGCAGTGTCATTATTCTCATCTGCTCTGTGGAGTATTTGGGGAAGGGGAAATGGAAAAAGAGATCGGCGCAGATCGACTTGACGAGCCTCCCCTCCCCCTGCCCCACACCCCAGATTTTCGGTCATTCGACCGTCGGTATTGTAGTAGGGGATGCTGACATTGCTGGACATACGTCAGTGGTGTGATTCTAATCGCATTATCCTGGACTCTGGACTTGGTGGGTACTCTTTTTATTAAACGTATTGTGTGTGTGTGTGTGATCTTCACTATATAACTATGCCGCCCTGTTTGTTTCATAGCGTGCACATTGCATTCAATCAAATTAAAGTTATTTAGATGAACTATATCTGACGTGACTGCATTATTCAATTGTCTATCCTCTATATCCCGTATGTTATATTTAGATGAACTATAACTGACACGTGACTGCATTATTCAATTGTCTATCCTCTATATCCCGTATGTTATATTTAGATGAACTATATCTAACGTGACTGCATTATTCAATTGTCTATCCTCTATATCCCGTATGTTATATTATTCAATTGTCTATCCTCTATATCCCGTATGTTATATTATTCAATTGTCTATCCTCTATATCCCGTATGTTATATTATTCAATTGTCTATCCTCTATATCCCGTATGTTATATTATTCAATTGTCTATCCTCTATATCCCGTATGTTATATTATTCAATTGTCTATCCTCTATATCCCGTATGTTATATTATTCAATTGTCTATCCTCTATATCCCGCATGTTATTTTATTCAATTGTCTATCCTCTATATCCCGTATGTTATATTTAGATGAACTATATCTGACGTGACTGCATTATTCAATTGTCTATCCTCTATATCCCGTATGTTATATTATTAAATTGTCTATCCTCTATATCCCGTATGTTATATTTAGATGAACTATATCTGACACGTGACTGCATTATTAAATTGTCTATCCTCTATATCCCGTATGTTATATTTAGATGAACTATATCTGACGTGACTGCATTATTCAATTGTCTATCCTCTATATCCCTATGTTATATTATTCAATTGTCTATCCTCTATATCCCGTATGTTATATTATTCAATTGTCTATCCTCTATATCCCGTATGTTATATTATTCAATTGTCTATCCTCTATATCCCGTATGTTATATTATTCAATTGTCTATCCTCTATATCCCGTATGTTATATTATTCAATTGTCTATCCTCTATATCCCGTATGTTATATTATTCAATTGTCTATCCTCTATATCCCGTATGTTATATTATTCAATTGTCTATCCTCTATATCCCGTATGTTATATTATTCAATTGTCTATCCTCTATATCCCGTATGTTATATTATTCAATTGTCTATCCTCTATATCCCGTATGTTATTTTATTCAATTGTCTATCCTCTATATCCCGTATGTTATATTATTCAATTGTCTATCCTCTATATCCCGTATGTTATATTATTCAATTGTCTATCCTCTATATCCCGTATGTTATATTATTCAATTGTCTATCCTCTATATCCCGTATGTTATATTATTCAATTGTCTATCCTCTATATCCCGTATGTTATATTATTCAATTGTCTATCCTCTATATCCCGTATGTTATATTATTCAATTGTCTATCCTCTATATCCCGTATGTTATTTTATTCAATTGTCTATCCTCTATATCCCGTATGTTATATTATTCAATTGTCTATCCTCTATATCCCGTATGTTATATTATTCAATTGTCTATCCTCTATATCCCGTATGTTATATTATTCAATTGTCTATCCTCTATATCCCGTATGTTATATTATTCAATTGTCTATCCTCTATATCCCGTATGTTATATTATTCAATTGTCTATCCTCTATATCCCGTATGTTATATTATTCAATTGTCTATCCTCTATATCCCGTATGTTATATTAGGCGATGTTTCTTTTAGTGTTGTTGTTTTAGTATTTGATGTCAATATTTGTAAACCTTTAGCTAATTCGATGTTTCCTTAAAGGCAGACCATCGGAACGACAATTAATTTTGTTTTAAACTTGAGTTATTGAATGTTTAGGCAGCTGGGTAGGATTTTTTTGGCCACACCATCTCCTTGTGGTCGAAAAAAAAAATGTTGGTAATTGCTGCGACATGGACCTAAATAGTTTGAAAGTGACATAACATTATATGTGTGTATAAAATAATATAGTGGCACAACATTATATGTGTATATAAAATACTATAGTGGCACAACATTAACAGTGTATAAAATACTATAGTGGCATAACATTAACAGTGTATAAAATACTATAGTGGCATAACATTAACAGTGTATAAAATACTATAGTGGCACAACATTTACAGTGTATAAAATACTTATAGTGACATAACATTAACAGTGTATAAAATACTTATAGTGGCATAACATTAACAGTGTATAAAATACTTATAGTGACATAACATTAACAGTGTATAAAATACTTATAGTGGCATAACATTAACAGTGTATAAAATACTTATAGTGGCATAACATTAACAGTGTATAAAATACTTATAGTGGCATAACATTAACAGTGTATAAAATACTTATAGTGGCATAACATTAACAGTGTATAAAATACTTATAGTGGCATAACATAAACAGTGTATAAAATACTTATAGTGGCATAACATTAACAGTGTATAAAATACTTATAGTGGCATAACATTAACAGTGTATAAAATACTTATAGTGGAATAACATTAACAGTGTATAAAATACTTATAGTGGCATAACATTAACAGTGTATAAAATACTTATAGTGGCACAACATTAACAGTGTATAAAATACCATAGTTTTCATGTATGTGTCTACAAATTGCTTCCCACCACATTGACTGCTTAATCAAACACCATGCAATGGCTATGCTTAATCTCATTCTGTTTAAGGAACGGTAAATATGATGGAGAGACGTGGTGAGTTATGTTCCCTTAGATCCTCCCCCGTGATCTATGAAATCAAATCTCATTAACCATGGGACATGCCAGGCATACGGGGAGATAACAAAACACACAAACAACGGTTGCAGCTATTGAACATGTGGCGTGCTCGGTTCATTTACTCATCTGTCCGTTCATTTAGTCGAAACAGGCTTAATGAGGTCTGCATGTACTGTTCGTTACAAGTTTCAACTATAACCGATAACGTCTTGGGGGCGCGCGGGGGAGAAGGGAGGTGGGGACACGCACGTGCGCGCGGACGTCAGCTATCCAGTTTGTGCATCTGACCCTTAGCCCTGCATAGCTATGTGACTTCATGCTAGACATAGCGAAATGTGGGAGAGAAGAGACGGGGGAGGGTGGGTAGTGTCACAAGGTCGACATAAAGATGTCACACAGGATGTAATAGAAGTTAAAGATGAGATGTAGATCGTGGCTGCTGTACAGCCAACTTGTCAAACGTTGTCATACGTTATAAACACATATTCAACTCTATTAGATAAATCACTCTGCAATATTTACAACAACTTCCAATTGCATGCACACTATAGTTCCTTATATCTTTTTTTTTTAAACTTGCTTTTTAAATTATTTACAGAAAAACGAAAGCCTCGAGCTATCAAGGAAGACGTGACCCCAGGGCGCAAGTTTCTCGACTCCAGCAGCCCTGAGAGAACTCTAGAAGCAGCGTATCCGGCCAGCCCCATCGTGTAACAGCGGGAGGATACCGCGGGAAACCCGCGTTCAGACACACGATATCGTCAGTCAAGAGGGAAGGGCTTAAGCGTGTCAAGAGGCAATAACTCTTGCCTTTCCTCTAGGAACGGAAAAGGGGAGAGAATTCCCACAGACCTGAAGGAAATGTCCCACTTACACGAGTGAATCGTTACAGAGGTGGAAGTAACTCCCCGCTCACATTCAGCCGGGCGCTGCAGGGGGCAGGGGAGGGAGCCGCGAGAATCTTGACAATGGATACCTGACAAATCATGGAGGGTATAATGGTTTCACAGCTAGGCACCGCGGTCTGGCATTCGTGACCAGAAAACGTAGCTCACGTGACCAGCGTCTTCAAAGGTTGACCTTTTCACGGCAAGCGCCAGTTCACACACTAACACACAGACGCACTGTCGTGTACACGTGTAGCGCTCATTTCTCACTTTTTTCTTCTTTCTGAGGCTTGTCTGACTGGGTGTGTGTGGAGTACATTCCAGTCTGATGCTAACTTTAACCATGTCCACTGTGTCCATTCTTCTGGAGCAGGAGGTTTACGACATGAACATCTCCGTCGAGGAGATGCTGGCCCAGCTCAACAGCACGGAAAATTATGACGCCTGGAAAGGCGACTGGACCATCCTGGCTGACAACCAGTGGCAGACGGTGGTCATCGCCCTCTACTCCATCGTCATCTTCTTCGGCTTCTTCGCCAACCTGCTGGTGGTGGTGGTCATCCTCCGCTACCGCCAGCTCCACACCGTCACCAACATCTTCATCGCCTACCTGGCACTGGCCGACGTGGCCCTGTGCGTCTTTAACCTGCCCATCCAGCTCCACTACCAGCTCAGCAACAACTGGATGTTCGGGAAGCTCCTGTGCTACGTGGCCATCCCTTCCTTCGGGGTGCCCATCTTCTCCTCTTCACTCTCCATCCTGATGATCGCCGTGGACCGGTACATCCTGATCGTGTACCCCTTCAAGAAGCGGATGAGCAACGCCAACGCCCTGGTCATGGTGGTGCTGATCATCGTCTTCACAATGGCCCTGTCCACGCCCCTGGTGGTCTTCGTGGAGTACGTGGAGTTTTACCACCCGTTCATGAGGGAACAAAAGGTAAGTCTGTCAGAAATGTGGTCATGTCCCTTGTCTGCTAACGATACCCCACAGATCACAAAGCACGGCTTTTAAGAAACCGAGTATATTCTTTATATAACATTTAAAAAAAATATATAATTTCTTATAAGGGTTAGATATATACTGTTTTACACACAATGGCATCTAGTGTACATAAGGTCCCGGGCTAGACTCTTGGTATCTTAATACATAAGAATAACGAAAGAGCGTCTGTACATTTATATAATGGCCACACAATCCCGTTGTGTTCCGTGGCAACGGAAACTTGGACCAATAGACCAAAATAGTCTGAACGAGAAACATTGCTTTTTTGCACACACACTAGAAAGATAGAAAGAAAATAGCCAATCTTGTAATAATTACATTATACGTACTTTCGATTTATTATGCATAATGAAAAAATATTAGAAACTATTAGCCCATTTCATAAACATAATGACCATAACACATTAAAACGTTTTCTGCTTTCAGACGTACTGCTCCGAGCGATGGCCGTCCTACACGGACAAGCAGGTGTACGCTGTCTCCACATTCCTACTACAGTTCGTCATCCCCATCGGCCTTACCTCCTTTTTCTACAAGCACATCTGCCAGGTCCTTCACAACCGGCCCGTCAAGAAGTACGACACGCGGCGCAACCAGCGCACCAACCGTATCCTGATCGCCGTCGTCCTGACCTTCACCGTGTGCTGGCTCCCGTGGAACCTCTTCGCCCTGACGGCCGAGTTCAGCCACGTTGTGGTGAAGGGCCGCTACTTCCTGCTGGTGGACCTGATGCTCAAGGTCTTCGCCATGAGCTCGGCCTGTATCAACCCGTTCCTTTACGGTTGGCTCAACGACAACTTCAAGAAGGAGCTGGGCAAGCTCTTCGGCTACCGGCTGTGCTGGAGCCGGTCCGGCCGTGGCGCCGTGTCCTACTCCCGCACCACGGACATCAACAACGGGAATACGTGTACGTTTAAGACGGAAATGTGCCTCAAACATAAAACGGATACCAGTGTCGTCTGACGCAAGGCTAGCTGGGAGTTTAATGACTGGCTTCTTTGGCGGGAGATTACAGCATTAATTAAGTCTGTGTGTGTGTGTGGGGGGTGTGTGTATATTTGTGCCTATAAAACATGGAATAATATAGAAATGTATACATCATGTATATACTTTTGTGTTTCCTTTTAGTGATGAGAAAATCTTGTGTGTAACAAAAGTATCATATACCAGTAGATAAAGGAGACATTTATAATATATTAAAATAAATTGTTTGCAATCAACACTTATGATTAGCAGAGTTGTCATTGCACATCAATTAGTTAACAGAACTGACCCCTATTGCAGCGCATAATTGGACAACAGACTCCTCCCTGTTATTGCACATCAATTAGTTACAACACATAGACAACAGACTCATCCCTGTTATTGCAAATCAATTAGTTACAACACATAGACAACAGACTCATCCCTGTTATTGCACATCAATTAGTTACAACACATAGACAACAGACTCCTCCCTGTTATTGCACATCAATTAGTTACAACACATAGACAACAGTCTCATCCCTGTTATTGCACATCAATTAGTTACAACACATAGACAACAGACTCATCCCTGTTATTGCACATCAATTAGTTACAACACATAGACAACAGACTCATCCCTGTTATTGCACATCAATTAGTTTCAACACATAATTAGACAACAGACTCATCCCTGTTATTGCACATCAATTAGTTACAACACATAATTAGACAACAGACTCATCCCTGTTATTGCACATCAATTAGTTACAACACATAATTAGACAACAGACTCATCACTGTTATTGCACATCAATTAGCTAACAGAACTATCTTGTTATTAGACGACAGACTGGCTCCTGTTAATGGGCCTAATTGGACGATAGACTGACCCCCCTTTAGCCGCAAATCAATCAGTTTACACACTTATTGCTCAACAACCAGACAGAAGAATGCCCCTATCTGTCACACCCACACACAATCAGCTAGATATAAAACGTAGCTATTTGCTGAAACTACCGTTCAACCACTTCATCATACGATGTTTTCAAACAGCTTATTACACCGGTTCACATCTCCCATGTTTACAGTGTGACACCCACAGTTCTGGTTAGCCAAAAAACAAATGCCCTATGATCTACTAATGGTCGGCTTGGTGAAAACGCCAAGTGCAAAGAGATGTTTTTTTTATATCAAATATTCAAACAATGGCCAAATATAGCTTCACTGTGACTCAACATGTCTAACTGGATTGCCTTTTCTTGTATGTTTTTAACTTAGGAAAGCTTGCCGTGTTTTATGATGTGATAAGCACCATAAATCAGGGGAGGGGGGGGGGGGGGTAAACAAAAAATCATTAGTGTAAAAATACAATGAAAACGAAAAAAAAAGAAAAGAGGATTCTAGTCACGAGTTAAATAATTATTGACCAAAGCTAGAAAGACCAAAGATGACAAATGTAATCAAACAAATATTACCCGATAGTTTAGCCTTTATTTGAAAACATTTTTTCTTCTGTTGCTATGAAATGAAAATAGAAAAACTTCTAGAAGCTTTAAAAAAAAAAGGGAAAACAAAAGTGAAACTAATATAAAATCTCCTAGTGATGACAAAATCATGATCACACAAAGCCACACAACTTCACACACACACACACACACACACAACTTCACACACACACACAACTTCACACACACACACACAACTTCACACACACACACACAACTTCACACACACACACACAGTCCGGCTTTCTGAGAGACAAAATGCACAAAGAAATACCCTGACTGAAACGGATTGGGAAAGGGGAGAAAGAGGGGAGAATTATGGACCAATGAGAAATCAGGAAATGAATGGTTTGTCTACCTTTATTTTGTTCAATTTATTCTTCCTTCAATTATTTTGTCATGTTGAATGGGTTTTGTTTTTCTTCGTTTGGCCGGAAATTGACGATGTCTTTTTTTTTTTACCTGATCGCATCATACAGACTAAATGAGTTGTTCGAGCTAACAGCTCAGTGAGGCAACTGCAATCTTATATAAAGAGAGAGTTAATATATATAATATAAATATTAACATCAGTTTAAATTTTAAATTAATCACAATACCAGATGTGATACACAATTTTCACAACTACACTAAGCTAATTCTTGTATAGCAAATTTTGTTATCATACCAATACTATACTATCCGCTCTCAAATTCAATTCTGCCCTCAGATTCACTACTGCCCTCAGATTCACTACTGCCCTCAGATTCACTACTGCCCTCAGATTCACAACTGCCCTCAGATTCACTACTGCCCTCAGATTCACTACTGCCCTCAGATTCACTACTGCCCTCAGATTCACAACTGCCCTCAGATTCACTACTGCCCTCAGATTCACTACTGCCCTCAGATTCACTACTGCCCTCAGATTCACTACTGCCCTCAGATTCACAACTGCCCTCAGATTCACAACTGCCCTCAGATTCACTACTGCCCTCAGATTCACAACTGCCCTCAGATTCACTACTGCCCTCAGATTCACTACTGCCCTCAGATTCACTACTGCCCCCAGATTCAATAAGACTTACTATTGACTTGAATTATCAAAAGAGAATGAACTATATTACATAACAATAGAGTATAGCCTGTACTGGTTTAGATAATTCAAAGACAAACACCAGCTTTCGTATATATGTAAAAGACCTGGGCTCATGACGACTGGACAAAATATATGACTGAATGTCTTGGCACACAGAACTGAAGATCACTCTGGAAGCGATGTGCGCTCCAATAAGACGCGTGAGGTAACTAACTGCACAAACAACTCTCTTGAGTGATTCAAACAAACACCCACACATTTTCGTGATTCAAAAACACTAACTCAATTCAGTGATTCAAATACACACTAACTCATTTCAGTGATTCATATACACACTAACTCATTTCAGTGATTCAAATACACACTAACTCATTTCAGTGATTCATATACACACTAACTCATTTCAGTGATTCAAATACACACTAACTCATTTCAGTGATTCAAATACACACTAACTCAATTCAGTGATTCAAATAATATAAAATCATAATTTATTTATTTATTTAAACACATACAAACTCACAATCGTCATCGTCGTCACAAAAAGTCATTACCCCCCCCACACACACACACACACACCTTTTCAAATATGACATCACAAAGTTCTACGACTTCTCCGAAATAACAACAACAAAAAAGCAACTACCATATGTCCAATATTACACTTAGCACGTTTACATAAACTTGTAATGTCATGGCGTATACGTTATTACAATAAACAATAGAATTACTGTAGCTTGTTATGTGAAAATTGTTCAAGTGGGAAATTTAATTTTAAAAATTCACATTTCTTTTTATGCGACGTCACATTGTTTTAACACCCTCCCTGCCCCTGTTCACACATCGTCACACATGTCTGACCCCCCTCCCCCCAAACACTTTAGTTGCACGAGGTCATTTATGGACGACCCTTATATCAAGCATCAGATGTGCAGCAGGAAGTAGATTCAATGTCCAAAGACAAAGTGGTTACAGTCGGATATAGGATTCTACATAGTAATGTTGAGCAAAAAATATCTTTTTGAAACAACAACAAAAAAAAAAAAGAAGAATAAGGACGAAAAGTAATAACTCGGGAGTGCGAAATCTTAAATTACGACCTGATAGAACGATGCTAACATTTGACAAATCGCAAGCCAGCATCTCAGAGACTACATATATATAATATATATTATATATACATCTTCTTGTGTAGTACGTGCAATATCTCGCGATGCAACCAAGCAAGTTTTTTAGTTTGCAATACCGTTACCTATTGAGAGGGAGGGGGGAACATTATTATAACAGAACATTAAAATTTGTAGAACATTAAATGATCTTGACACAGTTTTAGTCATGGTGATCTTTTAATTCAACCACGATCATTGGTTTATTGCATCATTACATCATTGATATCTTGATGCGTGTTACATCATTGAAAGGTTACTGCTTGCTACATCGTTGATATGTTGATGCTTGTTACATCGTTGAAAGGTTGATGCTTGTTACATCGTTGATAGGTTGATGCTTTTACATCGTTGATAGGTTGATGCTTGCTTCATCGTTGATATGTCGATGCTTGTTACATCGTTGATATGTCGATGCTTGTTACATCGTTGATAGGTTGATTCTTGTTACATCGTTGATAGGTTGATGCTTGTTACATCATTGATAGGTTGATGCTTGTTACATCATTGATATATTGATGCTTGTTACATCATTGATATATTGATGCTTGTTACATCATTGATATGTTGATGCTTGTTACATCATTGATATATTGATGCTTGTTACATCATTGATATATTGATGCTTGTTACATCATTGATAGGTCGATGCTTGTTACATCGTTGATAGGTTGATGCTTGTTACATCATTGATAGGTTGATGCTTGTTACATCATTGATAGGTTGATGCTTGTTACATCATTGATAGGTTGATGCTTGTTACATCATTGATAGGTTGATGCTTGTTACATCATTGATAGGTTGATGCTTGTTACATCATTGATAGGTTGATGCTTGTTACATCATTGATAGGTTGATGCTTGTTACATCGTTGATAGGTTGATGCTTGTTACATCATTGATAGGTTGATGCTTGTTACATCGTTGATATGTTGATGCTTGTTATATCATTGATAGGTTGATGCATGTTACGTCATTGCTGTGTAGATATGTGTTACACCGTTGATGTTTTTGATGCTTGTTTTATCATTGACTTGTTGATTTCATTACATCACTGATGTGTTGATGTCTGACGCATCATCATTGATGTGTTAAGGTTTACTTGCATCATTGATTTGTTAAACCTTACAAGAGATTTTTAAAAAATGTCCCTTTACTTGTGTACTAATCTATTGCTTGGACAATAGCACATGAAGAACTCGTAAGAACTTCTAACCAAACCCTATACATGTATAGTTGTTTTTATTATAGCAAAACATTTTGGTCTTCAATATTGAATGAAAAACAAAATGACGCTTGTAATAGTCTGTCAACCAATTTGAAAAGTTTGTTTAAAATTAGGTTTTAACAATGCCTGAAAATGTGGGTTTTTTTTTCAAATATTATATTTAAACATGTCATCTGTAGTGTGTGAAATATTCAGTTTCCGGAATGTAGTAAAGTCTTTCAATGTATCTGTTTTAAATTAACTATAAATGTTTCCTTAGTGTTTGGTGAAATCCTAAGGAAGACAGTGACTCAATGTGAAACGTGATCGAAATGTTAACAAGGATTTCTTCTTTAGCTGTCCGTTCGCTAAATCTTGCCACTACCCCCTCCAATGCCTATGTGGTCCTATGATTTGTGTTCTCCAATGTCTGTATCCTGCGAGGTATGTATGTTCCAATGTCTGCATCCTGCGAGTTATGTATGCTCTAATGTCTGTTTCCTGCGAGGTATGTATGCTCCAATGTCTGTATGTTGCGAGGTACGTATGCTCCAATGTCTGTATCCTGCGAAGTATGAATGCTCCAATGTCTGTATCCTACAAGGTATGTATGCTCCAATGTCTGTATCCTGCGAGGTATGTATACTCCAATGTCTGTATCCTGCGAGTTATGTATGCTCCAATGTGTGTATCCTGCGAGGTATGTATGATTCAATGTCTATATGCTGAGAGGTATGTATGATCCAATGTCTGTTTGCTGAGAGGTATGTATGATCCAATGTATGTATGCTGCGAGTTATGTATGATCCAATGACTATATGATCCGATGTCTGTATTCCCCAATGTATGTATGCTCCATTGTCTGTATGCTCCGATTTCTCTAAGTTCCATTGTGTGTATGCTCCAATGTCTGTATGCTGCAAGGTATGTATGCTCCAATGTCTGTATTCTGCAAGGTATGTATGCTTCAATATGTCTGTATGCTCCAATGTCTGTATGCTGCAAGGTATGTATGCTTCAATATGTCTGTATTCCCCAATGTATGTATGCTCCAATGTCTGTATGATGCAAGGTATGTATGCTCCAATGTCTGTATGCTTCAATATGTCTGTATGCTCCAATGTCTGTATGCTGCAAGGTAAGTATGCTTCAATATGTCTGTATGCTTCAATATGTCTGTATGCTCCAATGTCTGTATGCTCCAATGTCTGTATGACATAATGGCAACCTACCTACACATCCTATATTCCCCTTAGTTTATTGAACTATTGTGGCACCACAGATTACATAAATACCATCCACCCCCATGGAGGGACATTAAGAGATATCTGGATCTATAGTAATGTTGTTATTCAGTTCTGAGCAGTATTTGGTCCAACTTTTTAAATCATCCTGTTCGGTATGTGATATAACTATGTAATATGTCCATTTTTAACCAAGACGATGTTTTTAATGCTATTATAAGTAAAAATATTGATAAATAAAAGATTCTACCGAAATTCAAAAAATTGTGTTCTTTAATTTATTATGTTTTCTTTCCACCAATATTTGTGTTGATAAACCCACTAGCACAAAACTATCACTGTAAATAATGTATTAAAACTCTCAGTCCTCGTTTACGCCAATTATTGTGAGAAGTTCGTTAAGCGGAGCAGCAATGTGAAGTTTTGTCGGCCACACATTCCCTTTGCATATCGTACGTACATACAAAGGCACAAAGTGCCGTATTCTACAACATGTGAGTTAACAATCCAAATTTCTCAAACTAAACAAAACATTCCATCACTGACTAAAGGTAAAAGAAACAGTTGATTTTTAGATATATGATAGATAAACGATATATAGATTAATGAATAGACAGATGGTAGATACATAAATTATAATAAATAGATAGATAGAAGATTAGATCAATTAGACATAATAGATTAGATAGAATTATATTTACATAAATTAAATTTAAACAGATTATATTTATATAGATTTAGATATATTAGGTTTAGATATATTAAATTAAAATATATTAGATTTATATAGATTGATTTACATAGATTTAGATATAGTAGGTTTTGATATATTGATTTAGATAGATTTGATTTACATAGATTAGATTTAGATAGATCAGATTTCGATAGATTGGAATTAGATAGATTTGATTTCGATAAATTGGATTTATATAAATTTGATAGATTGAATAGATTACATAAATAATTAGGTAACATACAAGTAAAACAGCATGCAATAAATTATCAATCATGTAAAACGTCAAACAAGTAAAACGTATAATAAGTAAAACGTCAATCATGAAAAAAAGTCAAACAAGTAAAACGTCAAACAAGTAAAACGTCAAATAAGTAAAACGTCAAACAAGTAAAACGTCAATCAAGTAAAACGTCAAATAAGTAAAACGTCAAACAAGTAAAACGTCAAACAAGTAAAACGTCAAACAAGTAAAACGTCAAACAAGTAAAACATCAAACAAATAAAACGTGAAACAAGTAAAACGTCAAACAAGTAAAACGTCAAACAAGTAAAACATCAAACAAGTAAAACGTCAAACAAATAAAACGTGAAACAAGTAAAACGTCAAACAAGTAAAACGTCAAACAAGTAAAACATCAAACAAATAAAACGTGAAACAAGTAAAACGTCAAACAAGTAAAACGACAAAGAACTATAACGTCAAACAAGTAAAACGCCTAACAAGTAAAACGTCAAACAATTAAAACGTCAAATAAGTAAAACGGCAATCAAGTAAAACGTCAAACAATTAAAACGTCAAATAAGTAAAACGGCAATCATGTAAAACGTCAAACAAGTAAAACTTCAAACAAGTAAAACGTCAAATAAGTAAAACGGCAATCATGTAAAACGTCAAACAAGTAACACGTCAAACAAGTACAACGTCAAACAATTAAAACGTCAAATATGTAAAACGGCAATCATGTAAAACGTCAAACAAGTAAAACGTCAAGTAAGTAAAACGGCACTCATGTAAAACGTCAAACAAGTAAAATGTCACATAAGTGAAACGTCAAAGTACATGTAAACACCTAACAAGCGAACAGAAAGCCAATGAAACAGAAAACGAATCAAAGAGCAGAATAGAATCCTTCCAACCAACCAGAGGGCTGCTGCAGAAGCAACAGAAGGCAAGAGGAAGGAAGAAACCGTCAGCCATTTACACGCCCAGCACAGCCTGACACCCGAGTTCCGCCCCAGTGGACATACCGGACAGTGTACAGGAGATGACATCACAGGCTGACACTCAAGACAAACAAGACATTCTCATAAATTCTGCAGCACACTGGCACGTCAGACCAGGGAACGAAAAAACAAAAAGTGAGGGGGCTGATTGGGGGGGGGGGGGGGAGGAGAATGTATAACATTGTAATGACGACATTTATGTGCTAGATGAAAGACATGAGATGACAGCAAATTATTCCAAATTGCTTTACCTTGTTTTCTTATCACAGCTTATCACGAGGGGGTTCAAAGTTCTTGTGTGTGTGTTTGGGGGGGGGGGGGGGGGGGCTACAAATTGCAGTTCATTGCATTAGGCTTTTTTTTTCCTTAACAAAGTCAGTTTCTCTTTTTATGTATTTATTTTTTTAATTTATTTTGTGTGTTATTAGTTTTTACGCTTGGTTCATTTAGCTTACTAACAGGTGTACGTCTGCATCCTAACGTAAGCCCATCTAACGCAAGCCCATTTTCAATGACAATTATATCATCCAACAGTCATGCCCAGGGCCGGATTTAGATGAAAAGAGGCCTTAGGCTATTCCACTTATGAGGCCCTTTCACCTCCGATTTTTAACTTTGAAAATTACATGAGAGATAATAAAAAAAAACAACTGTGATATATATCAATGTGTTAAATAAAACATATTGTAATTGGTATTAACCTTTATGAAAAATATGGCACAGATAAAAAAAAAAAAATCGAGAACACTTATGGACATTTATTATTAGAATATTTTCTATGAAATTAAATTAAATATATTTAAAATACATTGAAGATTAAACCTAATTCAATTCAGATACATTTATTTCATAATAATTCGTTATTTAATGTTTAAGTATGAATTATTATGAATTTTAAGTCTTAAACTAAACCAAAAATGGAACGTTATTCAAACAAAATCGAGATCACAAAAAAGAAAATATCAAATTGTATATCATATTGAATTTTATGTTAATAATTATTTTATTCAAGAACTGATTCAATCCAAGTACATTTAAAACGAAATAGTAGATTAGAAGAATTTCTTTCTAAACTTTTTCACACAGAATTCTTCTATAAGTTCATCAAAATCTATTTTTCTGAAGGTTTTATTTTCAATGCACAAATTATCGATACAGACTTCCTCATCTTGGTCATTCTGCTGCTTAATTTGATTTTTTGATATTTTTAAGTCTTGAAAATGACCTTTCTCCAGTACAATTAGTGACTGTTAAACTGAGAAACAGCCGTAAGATTGATTCCACATTGGGGAAGGCCACTTGAATATTTTCTTTGAATATTATTTGATTATTTTATACAAGTATGTATGCGACAATGTGGAATTTTTTTAAAAGGCTTATGCGTTTGTCTCACAAATATGTGGAAATAAAATAGTTCTTCTGTAAGATTTTGGTTGACATCTTCTTGGTATTCTTGCATTAACAGCTCAACACCTCTTTGAAGTTCTACCTTTGATAATGTAAGGTCAAGAAAGGAAAATATTTACACTACATCATCATGAACAGAAGCACGTCTTCCTAAATTTGATTCGAGTGCATCTAATATAGGAATAAATGATTTAACCCTACATTTATCATTTGAAGACAGTTCGTAAGGCATCACCAGGGTCAGATCAATTTTCCTAATTCCCTCGCCTTTTAATTCTTATTATCCTTCTGGCAGTTGTATGTTCAGTATTTGGCAACAGGTTTTTTTTGCTTGTTGCTCAAGTGCATCAAAATCTTCCATAATTTCACGTAAAATATCCATAAGTGACTTGTATCAATCTGCTCAACTACTATGTATAATATTAGGGCTTTGAAGAATTTTATTTACTCTTGAATAATGTCTCAGTATTCGAATCCAGAAATGGAGCATAAACACTAATTCAAACTCTTCAATCTTATCTAAAAGATTGTTGGCCCTCAATCTAGTATCACCCTTTATAATATTATTAATAATTATCTGTGTTACGAAACGGAGTTCTTAAAATTAATATTCTCTTAAACTCACTATTGAAATAATAAGTCGAAACGTGAATACCATGAAGGAAGAATACTTGATGTTAATTGCTTACACAATGAGTGCCTCCCGTGGTAAAATATTCAATACCTGATCCCTTATAAGAATCTTCTAGAAGTTTATTATCGACTGAAACTTCCGCTTCCGTTTTGGTAATCGATAGATGGTTATGATTAGTTTTCCCCTCTTTAAATTCAAGTGCATCCCTCGTAATCGATGTATTCAAAAATGATATCGATGGTACCAATATGCCGATACTTGACGACTATTTAAGGGCTAAAACCACGAGGCTCGCTCTCTTTCCATATTGTCTTTACTGAAGAAGGCACGTCGCTTTTTGTGCTCTGAACCACTGAAATGTTTTAACAAGCTGTATATTTCTAATGGATTACTTACGATATTTTTATTCGAGGAAAATATTATGATTAGTTTACACCTTCCTCATTTTTTTGAAGGCATGTCTAATAGAGCGTTCTTAGTGGGCGTGGCTTAGGTTTTTAGTGATGCATTTGTGTAAATAAAGAACCCACTTGAGGTACAAATGTAACGTGGTGAAAGTGAAGTACTTCTTTATCATGCAAAATTCACATCTGAATATTGGCTATCCTACTCAAAAATAAGGAGGTAAATAGTAGTACTGTAGATTAAAATTGATTAATGTGATTAGGCTAGGGCCGGCTAGACCTATTTACACTTTCAATTTCACTTTATAGGCCTACACTTTTAATGTTTCGTAGGCTAGGCTACGATGTCAAGTTATAGTGTTGATGAACAGGCTATCTAGTCAAGTCACTATTAGGCTCACATCGTCTATGATCTATGTCTATGAAATAGCCTATAATATAAAATAGCCTATTTTATTTAACATACATAATACAGCTTAAATCTTAATAAGACATAAAACACAACACATCATTTAAAAAAAGCTCGAGCCTATATGAAACTTTATTAATACAGCGGCCATTATTACTTTGTACACCATTACAGAAAGTAAACACAAATCACGTGCTTTTTGTCACGTGATTGCAAACGCCCTATTAATAAGTTAATATCCTGTTTTATATTTCGTTTGAATGGATTGTATATATTTGCACATATGGATTATCACCATCGTTCAACCATTTGGATTTAATAAATTTCATAATTTTTATCTGGATTTATTGAATCTTTAAATGTTGACTGTGTGTGTGGTTCATAGTAATTTACATAATAACAATCTACTTCAAAATATACAAGTATACAACTGCCAGGAGCCAATATTTACTTGCATTGTAATACAATAAATTCTACACTACTTGCTACTCGCTTCGACTCGCTCAGGGATCTGTACTGGGACTACCTTAGACATATTAAATCAATAATCAACATATTTACTAACGCTGTGTTTCATTTACAAGAACTATAATGATAATTAATCGGATACCAGCATAATACAGCTGTATTCAAATATATAATGGGGGCTCTGAGCTGTTTACATCTTACTTAGCATTCACAGCAAAGTTAGTCATCTTTTACATCAATAATATATATTTAATGAACTGGTTACTCTACAATAACAACTTAAACAATAATATTTAAGTGATTCGGCCAGGACAATAAATATTCTTTAAATCTTCAGTATATACAACAGTGTTGGATGACCATTGGTATATCACTGAAACAACATCATTTAAGCTGATTGATAAATTAAAGAATTATCGTGTTGATGATCAGTGATGTTGAAACAGTAATTCATGCTTTAATTAGCAGGTTAGCTAATATCTGAATGTAAATAATTGAGTGCATGGTTGATATCAATGTAATTTTCTAAAATAGCTTTTGTAGCTTTTGAGTGTTCCTCCCACCTATTATCTGGTAAATATTTAGGCACTTTAGAATGAGGTTTCAAATATGATGTCAGAACTTTATTGAACTTTTTTTCTCCTTTTTTTCGGTCCAGTGTTTTAGTGTTCACTGTTTTTAAGAATAGTGTAATTTTAATTTTGCTAACAATTTGAATGTAGGCCCTTCTTGATCTTGAGGCCACTCTTGATCTTGAGGCCCTAGGCTGAAGCCTTGATAGCCTATAGGGAAATCCGGCCCTGGTCATGACACTACAACTACAGGCTTGCCAGGGTATTAATTGAGCCCAACAATGCTCTCAGACCAACAGTGCAAATGGTGTCGTGTCAAATACACTAACTATTGTAATATCCTATGTGTATTTAGTATTAGAATGGAAAAGTCCGTGTCATGTCAAATACACTAACTATTACAATATACTATGTGTATTTAGTATTAGAATGGAAAAGTCTGGTGCCATGTCAAATACACTAACTATTGTAATATACTATGTGTATTTAGTATTAGAATGGAAAAGTCCGGTGCCATGTCAAATACACTAACTATTGTAATATACTATGTGTATTGACAAGTCTTAATGAGGCGTGAACTTTTGAACTGGGGTGATCGTGAACTTCCGGTTTTGTTTTTAATCTAATAAACAAAAAAAGCATGCTTTTGCTGGTTATTGACAGTTGATTTCAACCTCGACGGCTAGTTCTAGTCTTTTAGAATTATACAAAGGATACAATATTTGTTATGAGGAATCCGTTTTTAACATCAAAAGTAAGTAGGCGATCATTAATACTCAAGTGTTAGTCGCGTGAGGTTAAATGTTTATTTGTTTACAAAATAAATTAGTCAAGAGTTGCGTTTTCTTGGTTATTGAAAAACAAAATGCGTAAATTCATAAAAACGAATAACAAAAATTCTTTTGCATTAAGCAATACGTTTGATATTATAAAAAGTTGATTATTCCCTTCTGACAATCACAATACATTGTTTTCTTTTGTAAACATGTTTTGGAAATGAAAGAAATTTTAATCCCCAACAAATGTTCGTACAACCAGTAACCCAGCACACAGACATGTTTCGAATAAGATGATCGAATTCGACCGGAAATGTTTTTTCTTGTGAACTTTTATGCATGCATACACGTTAAGAGTTGTCCATTTAGTATTAGAATGGAAAAGTACGGTGTCATGTCAAATACACTAACTATTGTAATAATACTATATGTATTTAGTATTAGAATGAAAAAGTACGGTGTCATGTCAAATACACTAACTATTGTAATAATACTATATGTATTTAGTATTAGAATGAAAAAGTACGGTGTCATGTCAAATACACTAACTATTGTAATAATACTATATGTATTTAGTATTAGAATGAAAAAGTACGGTGTCATGTCAAATACACTAACTATTGTAATAATACTATATGTATTTAGTATTAGAATGAAAAAGTACGGTGTCATGTCAAATACACTAACTATTGTAATAATACTATATGTATTTAGTATTAGAATGAAAAAGTACGGTGTCATGTCAAATACACTAACTATTGTAATAATACTATATGTATTTAGTATTAGAATGAAAAAGTCCGGTGTCATGTCAAATACACTAACTATTGTAATATACTATATGTATTTAGTATTAGAATGGAAAAGTCCGGTGTCATGTCAAATACACTAACTATTGTAATATACTATATGTATTTAGTATTAGAATGGAAAAGTCCGGTGCCATGTCAAATGCACTAACTATTGTAATAATATGGGTTATGTCATGTCACACCTCGGAGTGTAAAAAAAAACAACACCTTTCTATTCCAACCCCCCCCCCCACACACACACACACTGCGATGTATCTAAAAGTGACGTTGTCGCAGGTCTGGGGAGGGGGGGTGTTGTAGGGCGTCCTTTGGAGTCTCGAAATGCGTGGGAGTGATGAACATACATACACTTCAGTCAAATAGGTTAATGAAAATCTATGGCCACAGACTCAACACTAATAGACTGTTACAGTCTTGACCAGCAGAAATCAATCTCACCACAACATGGAAAGAAAGGATTTTTTGTCTTTTGGTTCTTTTTTTGGCATTCTCTTTGGTTCTTTTTCCTTTTAATCGCTTTACTTTCTCTTATCTTTCTTACTATTTTTTTGTTATGATCTCATATCTCCCTGCGTTTATCATAGTTTTAATACTCCCTCCTTCTATTCCCCCCCCCCCTCTTAATGTCTCCCTCCCGCAATTTACTTCTTTCTTGGCCCCCCTCTGACTCCCCCCCCCCTCGCTCTCCATCCGTTTATATTTCTCCCCCCTCTCTTTCTGAACTTCCCTCTATCTCTGTGTTACCTTCTTCCCTAGCTTCTCATTTCTCTCTCCTACATTACACTCTTTCTCTCTCTCTCTTTCTCTCTCACTCTTTCTCTCTCACTCTTTCTCTCTCACTCTTTCTCTCTCACTCTCTTTTCCGTTTTCTCTTTCCATTTCTCTCTCTCTCTCTCTCTCTCTCTCCACTGTTTCTGCCTGTCTTCCTTTTATGATCCATCCAGACCTCTCGTGAGTATCTCTCTAAAGACCCCCCCCCCCCCATCTCCCACTGTAGCTAGGCCATGAATGAGGAGGAAACTATAACCCACCACACACTACTCTCTTTAATAACGGCACCGCTCAAGGATAAACTAACTCGCTTCGTTACGCTCTTGGCTTAATGAGTCGTACACAAAGGACTTTCTTGAAGGTGTATGTGTTCGTCTCGGTGTAGCGTATTTGTAATTTGCAAACACAAAAAAAAAAACAAAAAAAACATGTCGCTATGTGAGGTAAATACATTCATTAAGTAATGCATACCATTTAGTGATTTCAAGAATGTACTTTTCAAAACTCACGAAGACTTTTCCGAGAGCATTGCAAACAGACAACAAGAACAAAGTATTTAGTGATCGTATTTTAAGAAGCCTCTATGTGGGTGCATTGATGATTGATGACGGCGTTGATCAGTTTTCCACGGGACACAAAGAGACAGTATCTGTGCTTACTGCAAGCCAAGTTTTATATAACGCCCCTGAACACCCCCACTACTGCCACAGTATCTGTGCTTACTGCAAGCCAAGTTTTATATTACGCCCCTGAACACCCCCACCACTGCCACAGTATCTGTGCTTACTGCAAGCCAAGTTTTATATTACGCCCCTGAATACCCCCACCACTGCCACAGTATCTGTGCTTACTGCAAGCCAAGTTTTATATTACGCCCCTGAACACCCCCCACCACTGCCACAGTATCTGTGCTTACTGCAAGCCAAGTTTTATATTATGCCCCTGAACACCCCCCACCACTGCCACAGTATCTGTGCTTACTGCAAGCCAAGTTTTATATTACGCCCCTGAACACCCCCCACCACTGCCACAGTATCTGTACTTACTGCAAGCAAAGTTTTATATTACGCCCCTGAACACTCCCACCACTGCCCCCCCCCTCCGTTTTTTCCTTCACACTTCTAGTGTAGCCTATATGGTATCAAAAGTGTTCTTCTTGATTCTTCAGACTAAAATAGGGTAAGAAAATTCACAAATGAAATTGAAATTTGAAACTAACTTTAGAGTTTCCCATACATTGAAACAAAATGTTCAGCTTTTAATTAAGTTTATTGAGGAATGGGGAGGGGGGGGGGGGGGATATAATGTTCGCACTTAAAAATTAAATTAATTTGATTTACTCGCGTTTATTTTTTTTAATTTGAAATCAGTTGTATATATTACTGTCATTGTCTGTTTATTAATAATAGTGCAAATAAAAGGTCAGCTTCATTATATCCATACATCATTTTTCTTTTCTTTCTTTCATATTTAAGTTTTCTTGCATTAAGACACTCTAACATTAAGATGTACTGTGTTAACGAACTACCACCGCCACCATCGCCACAAACACCACAACCGAGAAATCAATAGTTATAAGATCTTTTTTTGTGATAGGTTAGGTAGATATGTGTGTAGGTAGGTAGGCATGCAGGTAGGTGGGTAGGCATGCAGGTAGGTAGGTAGGTAGGCGAGTAGGTAGGTATCTAGGCAGATTGGTTGGTGGGTGTGTATGAAGGTAGGTATGAATGTATATCTATGTTGCCATACCAACAGACACTATCTAACAGTGTTACAAATACATTTACTGCGATTCACTGGTCCAACATTCAGAGGTCCAACTTATGATTCCCAATGTCATATGAACAAATACCACATTTACAAAATGCTGTAGTTTCCAACCCTCTGAAACACAGAAGTTCCCATTAACAATATGACAAGAATACTATGACCATCAAAAACTTTTTTTTTAAATGTCAGGGAACATATTGTTCCTCGGGAATTTTTTTCTTCTTCTTCCTCTACTTCTAAAAGCTTGCAGGGATTAAATTAATTCACTTTAAAACTCACACACACACGTACACACACACTCAATGAGACAGGGAGTTATGAAAAGGTTTTTTTTTCTGTTCTTCTAGTGCCTCTTCACCATTAGACTTAGCATGTTCTTAGACTTTAAAAAAATCACGTGACATCAAACTTTGGAACAAGAAAAAAACATTTATTATGAAAACACATTCACTAACACACACACACACATATATAATGATATATATATATATATATAATAAGAGCGATTCATTGTATAATTAGAGATATGTCCGGAATCGGACAATTCATCCGTAATGAGAGATACGACTCAAATGATTGACTCCCATATTAAACGTACACACATAAGACACAAACACACGCTCTCGTTAACAGCTGATTGAATCCCTTCACAAGGAGACAGTCAGGGCCTGTGTGTGTGAGGTGTGTGGGGGGGTGCGTGTGTGGGTGTACGTGACGGTGTGTTTGTGTCATTGCCTATACGGTATCTGTGTGAGTGTGTGATACGCCGCTAAATGGAGTGCGCTCAAAACTAATTATCTTGCATGGCAAAATATTATAAGGAAACCATTTCCGAATTGATATACGGCAGCGATTGGTTTATCCGGGTACTTCTAGACGAGACTAACATTAATACGGGAGAGTGCAATAAACACACACACATACATACAGATGGTATGTGGATCGACAGCAGACGGACAATCAGAGAGAGGGAGATCGAGACATGGGGAGATAGATTTATAGATAGATCTTTCTCTCTCTCTGTATACACATTATATAAATATATATATATATTTATATATATATATATATATTTATATGTATGTCTTGTGTGTGTGTATATATATACTATATATTGAGAGAAGTATATATATAAAATAGTTACATCGTCAGGCAGACAGATGAATATATAGATGAATGAATAGATGTAGTGATGAAGAGGTAGAGAGATAGAGGTAGACAAACGGACAATTGTAATTAACGTAGTACGGACACGTACTCACGCACACACATACACGCTACAAGGACAGATAAAAATCCGTTGTCTTTCTCCATCAACATTGTCACATATAACAGACTAAGTGAATTTTGAAGCCACGTAAGCTGTCTTATATACAACATAATCTGTCGATGCATTAGCCATTCATCGTTGTAATCCACATCTCTTATCAATAAAACATTACACTGTCTGAATTCATAAATCTGAAATATGGTTATTTTAAGTTGTTGCTAGTTGATACATTATGAGCAAATGTATGTTAGACGTCGTCTACATTATCTGTCCCCATTCGACATTATTATATCATTATATGTCCCAGATCTACATTATCTGTCCCAGCACTACATTATATGTCCCAGATCTGTTACAGCCCTACATTAAATGTTCCCATCCTACATTATATGTCCCAGCTCTACATTATCTGTCCCCATTCTACATTATATGTCCCATCCTACATTATATGTCCCAGATCTGTTACAGCCCTACATTATCTGTCCCCATTCTACATTATATGTCCCAGCTCTACATTATCTGTCCCCATTCTACATTATATGTCCCAGCTCTACATTATCTGTCCCCATTCTACATTATATGTCCCATCTCAAAAGTATATGTTCCGATTCTATATTATCTGTCCCATTTCAATAGTATATGTCCCAATTCTACATTTTCTGTCTTATCACAATAATTGGAACGCACTTTTACAGTTTTTACCTAATGTTAAATGTTTTTTTTAAATATTTAATACATATATATATAAAGCTATGTGTGAGTGTGAGTGTTTCATCTATCAAAATGATTCATTTAAAGACAGGTGACCTTATTGCCTCATATTTTACCTTTTCATTTTGATTTAGAACATGTGTCCTCACTAGCCGATTGGATAACGTATTGGACTGCCATGCGGTCGACGCGGGTTCGATTCTCCAGTTAGTCTATACCTTTTTGTTTCTCAAAAGAATGTATTTCAATTAATTTTACTTTTAAGACCAGCGCAGAGAATCTCTCTTCCTATTTTCGCGTTGAAGTCTCCCATCAAAAGCATAATGGCTCTTTTTGGGGAGTTCAGTTACTGTTGTCTGTAGAGAATCGTAGAAGTTCTGTTTTGACTCTTCATCTGCGTCATTGGTAGGTGAGTAACATTGGATAAAGGTGACTTTCTCCCCTTGGAAATGAATCTGGCAGTAATGATTCTGGATGAGACTGGTTGCCAATCTATAAGTGATTTTGCTGCTAGTGGGGACATCATAATGGCAACACCTTCTGAGTGCCCATGGTTTTCTTGCACATTTCCTGAGTATAGAACTTTCTCTCCACTGTTGAGTGTTCTCATGCCACACCCATTCGGTCGGCTCTCGCATATGCCCAGAACCTGGATGTCAATAGAACTTTCTCTCCACTGTTGAGTGTTCTCATGCCACACCCATTCGGACGGCTCTCGCATATGCCCAGAACCTGGATGTCAATAGAACTTTCTCTCCACTGTTGAGTGTTCTCATGCCACACCCATTCGGACGGCTCTCGCATATGCCCAGAACCTGGATGTCAATAGAACTTTCTCTCCACTGTTGAGTGTTCTCATGCCACACCCATTCGGTCGGCTCTCGCATATGCCCAGAACCTGGATGTCATACCTTCTCATCTCAGATCTGGAGAAGATGAAATAAAACCAACACGGAGTGTGTCAGCCCCTATGGCGAAAGTCTATGTTAAGTAAGGGAATGAGCTAGTAGCGAAACAAATAGACCAGCCTAGAGAATCTCTCGATGTATTCCAATTTGTTGCAACGACTAATTGGTCTGGTCAAAGGAACATTCACATAAACACGCGTTGTTTGGTTTTATAAAAATGATCAAAATTAAAGACGCATACACAGACATACAACAGGAGAAATTGAAGATAAAAATAAATCAGCAACGTTTTAGTGAAAAGATAACTTAATGCAGAAACACGACGCCTTAGAGATAAAACAAAAAAGATTTTCACAAATGGACAATTCTTCAAGGAGCACTGCGTTTTGGGAGCGGTAGGGGGAGGGGAAGAGGGCAGGGAGGGAGAGAGAGACAAAGAGAGAGAGAGAGGGGGGGGGGCGCTGTTCCATATTCCCACAGATTTTCTTTGTCACAGCGTTATTGTTATTATTGTTGTTTTACATAATATATTATTTTTATTATTTTTATGATGGAGAATTTTATTTTCTTCCTTATTTTGTTTTGGTCCAAACACGCGATTGTCTTTTGATGAAAGCAGTTCCGTTATCTGCTTCAAGTCTCCATGCAGTTCCGTTATCTGCTTCAAGTCTCCATGCAGTTCCGTTATCTGCTTCAAGTCGCCATGCAGTTCCGTTATCTGCTTCAAGTCTCCATGCAGTTCCGTTATTTGCTTCAAGTCTACATGCAGTTCCGTTATCTGCTTCAAGTCTCCATGCAGTTCCGTTATCTGCTTCAAGTCTCCATGCAGTTCCGTTATCTGCTTCAAGTCTTCATGCAGTTCCGTTATCTGCTTAAAGTCTTCATGCAGTTCCGTTATCTGCTTCAAGTCTCCATGCAGTTCCGTTATCTGCTTCAAGTCTTCATGCAGTTCCGTTATCTGCTTCAAGTCTCCATGCAGTTCCGTTATCTGCTTCAAGTCTCCATGCAGTTCCGTTATCTGCTTCAAGTCTTCATGCAGTTCCGTTATCTGCTTCAAGTCTCCATGCAGTTCCGTTATCTGCTTCAAGTCTTCATGCAGTTCCGTTATCTGCTTCAAGTCTCCATGCAGTTCCGTTATCTGCTTCAAGTCTTCATGCAGTTCCGTTATCTGCTTCAAGTCTTCATGCAGTTCCGTTATCTGCTTCAAGTCTCCATGCAGTTCCGTTATCTGCTTCAAGTCTTCATGCAATTCCGTATCTGCTTCAAGTCTCCATGCAGTTCCGTTATCTGCTTCAAGTCTCCATGCAGTTCCGTTATCTGCTTCAAGTCTCCATGCAGTTCCGTTATCTGCTTCAAGTCTCCATGCAGTTCCGTTATCTGCTTCAAGTCTCCATGGAGTTCCATTATCTGCTTCAAGTCTTCATGCAGTTCCGTTATCTGCTTCAAGTCTCCATGCAGTTCCGTTATCTGCTTCAAGTCTCCATGCAGTTCCGTTATCTGCTTCAAGTCTTCATGAAGTTCCGTTATCTGCTTCAAGTCTCCATGCAGTTCCGTTATCTGCTTCAAGTCTTCATGAAGTTCCGTTATCTGCTTCAAGTCTCCATGCAGTTCCGTTATCTGCTTCAAGTCTTCATGCAGTTCCGTTATCTGCTTCAAGTCTCCATGCAGTTCCGTTATTTGCTTCAAGTCTCCATGCAGTTACGTTATCTGCTTCAAGTCTCCATGCAGTTCCGTTATCTGCTTCAAGTCTCCATGCAGTTCCGTTATCTGCTTCAAGTCTTCATGCAGTTCCGTTATCTGCTTCAAGTCTTCATGCAGTTCCGTTATCTGCTTCAAGTCTCCATGCAGTTCCGTTATCTGCTTCAAGTCTTCATGCAATTCCGTATCTGCTTCAAGTCTCCATGCAGTTCCGTTATCTGCTTCAAGTCTCCATGCAGTTCCGTTATCTGCTTCAAGTCTCCATGCAGTTCCGTTATCTGCTTCAAGTCTCCATGCAGTTCCGTTATCTGCTTCAAGTCTCCATGGAGTTCCGTTATCTGCTTCAAGTCTCCATGCAGTTCCGTTATCTGCTTCAAGTCTCCATGCAGTTCCGTTATCTGCTTCAAGTCTTCATGCAGTTCCGTTATCTGCTTCAAGTCTCCATGCAGTTCCGTTATCTGCTTCAAGTCTTCATGCAGTTCCGTTATCTGCTTCAAGTCTCCATGCAGTTCCGTTATCTGCTTCAAGTCTTCATGCAGTTCCGTTATCTGCTTCAAGTCTTCATGCAATTCCGTATCTGCTTCAAGTCTCCATGCAGTTCCGTTATCTGCTTCAAGTCTCCATGCAGTTCCGTTATCTGCTTCAAGTCTCCATGCAGTTCCGTTATCTGCTTCAAGTCTCCATGCAGTTCCGTTATCTGCTTCAAGTCTCCATGGAGTTCCGTTATCTGCTTCAAGTCTTCATGCAGTTCCGTTATCTGCTTCAAGTCTCCATGCAGTTCCGTTATCTGCTTCAAGTCTCCATGCAGTTCCGTTATCTGCTTCAAGTCTTCATGAAGTTCCGTTATCTGCTTCAAGTCTCCATGCAGTTCCGTTATCTGCTTCAAGTCTTCTTGCAGTTCCGTTATCTGCTTCAAGTCTCCATGCAGTTCCGTTATCTGCTTCAAGTCTCCATGCAGTTGCGTTATCTGCTTCAAGTCTTCATGCAGTTCCGTTATCTGCTTCAAGTCTCCATGCAGTTCCGTTATCTGCTTCAAGTCTTCATGCAGTTCCGTTATCTGCTTCAAGTCTCCATGCAGTTCCGTTTTTTGCTTCAAGTCTCCATGCAGTTCCGTTATCTGCTTCAAGTCTCCATGCAGTTCCGTTATCTGCTTCAAGTCTTCCTGCAGTTCCGTTATCTGCTTCAAGTCTCCATGCAGTTCCGTTATCTGCTTCAAGTCTTCATGAAGTTCCGTTATCTGAGTCAAGTCTCCATGCAGTTCCGTTATCTGCTTCAAGTCTTCATGCAGTTCCGTTATCTGCTTCAAGTCTCCATGCAGCTATATTTCTGTTTTTATTAAACCGCACATATCTTCATGACGGCATGTTGCTTCAAACATATCTAGTCATATACTTTGTAGTCACTATTCGTCAAATACACATTTAAGGGGAGGAATTCCAGTAAAAATTGACCTAAATGACAAAAACATGACATTTTTAGTTTTTACTTAATTTGTATACTTTAACTATCTCAACATCTATAATGTATAGATCTAGTAACACTATTTCAATGTAAAGATTGCATTTGAAATGGATATACGTTAGAATTTTATTTATTTTATTTTCAACATATTTACACTACAGTAATATAAAAAATGAGATTAATTATATAACAACCGACACATGAAATACATGCAATAACACTGCCATGAAATGTACTAGTAAAAGAGCGACATTTGTTTTTTGAGAAGAAAAAACAAATCATCTACAACAGCTCTTCTCCCGTCCAGGGTGCAGACACCATTGCATCACTCCCCCTACGTTAATTTATTATACAAGTGTTCTTTCTGGGCACTCGTCTACTTTACTTCCGCCCCGACATGGCTACATCTAGTGACATTGACGTATTATACAAACGAGTCCAAGTTAAAAAAAAAACTGTTCTATTGCAGTCCATTGGGATGGGGTTTTTTCATGCACGAACTCATTGCACTTGGTTCACAACTATAGGGACCACCCCTCCACCATCCCCTCCACACTCACACCACACACACACCCTTCTCCATAAACACGAGGTCTCAAAAATATTGTGAAATATTTCCAGAGTGTCTATATTTTTATGGAAATGAAGCAGTGGCGTAGTCGATGCATAACGGAGGTTGAGGGGTGGGGGGATTTAGAGATGAATGTCTCTTGTGGCTCTAAGCATGTTTAGAGAAACTTGACATTTAACGCTGTCACATTCCTCTTCAAACATTCAACATATTGCGGGATCAGTCATTAACGGGGCTGTACAAAGATTTACCCAGAATATTTGTACCAAAGAAAACACAATATAGGAAATTACAACTTTAGGGAGTCGGTTAAGTCGTTGAATCTTTTCTTGGAGGCCATCCTTTTTGTACTGGGGGTGGGCCATGAGTCATGACAGACGTTAAATGCAATGGCCTCCATACAATGTTGTAGGTTCATTTCTTGGAGGCCATCCTTTTTGTACTGGGGGTGGGCCATGAGTCGTGACAGACGTTAAATGCAATGGCCTCCATACAATGTTGTAGGATCATTTCTTGGAGGCCATCCTTTTTGTACTGGGGGTGGGCCATGAGTCATGACAGACGTTAAATGCAATGGCCTCCATACAACGTTGTAGGATCATTTCTTGGAGACTACCCTTTTTTGCATTGAGTTCTATTTACTTTAAAAAAAAGAAAAGACATTTGTTAAAGTGTATGAACCGCTAGATCTTTACTGAGGTATTAATCAATAAGTCGACCTGAATATTAAAGTACATGCTATAATAATAACAATAACACACACAAGAAAAAGCTATTAACAGATTTGGTATAATGTATATAAGAAATAAATTATGGCCTACTGTTGTGACGTTTAGTGTGTTATTTTCCCGTTCAGCACGCCCGACTTTCAATTTAAATAGGTCTTGATGGTGATTAACTGCAGCGTCTCCCAAACTTTTTCAATATTCGTAACCCAATTTTCTTTCATATTTCTACTTCCTGACTAACAAGTATTTAGTTTTGCCTGTGTGAGGAGCATATCACTATAACCCCTAACATATCACAGATATGAAATTTACACCACACAAGTATTCTAGACTAGTCACGTCTCCATTAGAGGGCTGCAGTTAAAACTCAGTTTGAAATATCACGATCTATGTTGTTATTGGTCTATCGCTAGTGCATCGCTTGAATCTAAACAAAATTTTGGAAATGTTCTTCTCCTTAGTGCGGCTCTATACATTTGGTTTCAGGTCGGCGACCCGGGCATCTGGGAAATTTGTGCTAAAAGATATGTTCGGAATTCTTTTATCGCCAATCGCCCCCATTTGTTAAACAACTTTTTTTTAACTCACTGCTTCCGCTCCCTTGGGTAAAATGCTCCATTAACGTTTTCATATAAGATTTAAAAAATGTCAATCTGTTGTTAATTGATTTCTTTTCTTTACTTCTTCTTCTTATTGTAATTGAAAACATATTATTACGCTTGTTGACGATTGTGTGTGAGAGGTTTGCATTCTTAGCTGATGTACAAACATGAAGAAAAATAATACGTTTTAAACAAGACGTAGGCTTACATGATCGTGTCTACGTGGTTTCTTTATTAGCTTATTTCACAAGTTATAATTATATATAGCTTTTATAATAACTGAAATATTTGTAGAATGAAGCAATATTTGTAGAATGAAGCAATATTTGTAGAATGAAGCAATATTTGTAGAATGAAGCAATATTTGTAGAATGAAGCAATATTTGTAGAATGAAGCAATATTTGTAGAATGAAGCAATATTTGTAAAATGAAGCAATATTTGAAGAATGAAGCAATATTTGAAGATTGTATCGGCATAGATCTACTTATTAAAATGATTTCAGATGATCTCCGCACCAGTTTTAGAAACTAGTCCAACTTTAGAAAAGGTTTAAGAAAGGTTTAATATAACGGTGGGCACGTTAAAAGGGTGATGATTTTGTACGTTACAAAATATGTAGCATATTTAAATATAAGCAAATAAGGAGTTAATAATAATTGTGTAGTTTTTTTTAGTAACCGCATACTTTCCCTGGTGGATTGTTGTGGCATCATTGCTGACTGTTGCGTTATCGCAGTTTGTCACGGTCTTGTTCCGCCCTTTGGAAGTTAATGAAGGACAGACCGGTCCACCTTTTATTACATCGTCCTCCCATCTTCTCTTCAGCCTTCCTCTTTCTTTTTCTTCCTCCCTGCGCTGTGTCCTGTAGGATAGGCCTTGAAATGCCTTCAGAACTTGCCACGTGACCAAACCCTTTCAGTTTCCTGCTCTTGATGGTGATGTGCAGGGTCTACATTTTACATAGCCTATAGATCATATATTCGCCTAATATTTCATCAATGTTTCAATCTTGGTCAAATATTGGGACAATAGTGTATGCTGTTAAGGTAGTTCCATTTCTGCGGAGCCAGCTTAGGCGAGCCAAGTTACTTCTGGTACATTTTCACTGCCCACTTGTTCTTGGAAGTTACCCGACCAACCCCATTGCCATCAACGCTTTTGTCGCTTCTACATAATCTCACTATTGGTGACGGAAATACAATACATCATTACGGAGCTTCTGCTTTAAAGTATAGTTATATGAGAGAGTGGGGGCAGAGGGAGGGGGGAATCGATGCATGCGATAACAACAAACACTTCATTCTCAAGTATATTATATTTCAAAAGACTGCGCCGATGTTTCAATACGGCAAACTTAAATACACGTCCAACAATGGATGGAGTCAGATTGTGGCCAAAGTTTAAACCACCCGGCTCGTTTCTAGCCTTGCAGAACAACACAACAAAAGAACGTATTTTCTTTTTGTCCGACACTGTCTGCACATCCAAGGGAGAGTTGTCCAATAATTGGACATGACATATACGCTCAGCGAGATAAAAAACTTTTTTTGCCAATAACGTGATTGTCCGAGATACTGTCTTGTCTCGTTAGGACATGCGCGTGAGCATTGTTTAGCATTTGCATAATGTTTACCCGGTGTGTGTTTCTTGACATAAGATGTTGAGTTCTTGAGTCCATTCTTCTAACAATAGGATATAGTCAGACTGTATTCATAGCATGTTTATATTATTTAAATATTTGCACATAGGAAAGGATAAAAAAAGAGATTATGCGAAATAATGTCATCAATTTTGGTTTACACTGTATTCATTCAACTTTAAGTCATTATAATAACATATGTCCATTTTTAAAAAAATCTATTTAATCACATCTGGCCACATAGGCCTATCACTGTTTCATATACAGACGATTTCATTGATTGATACAGCGGTCATAGTTTATAGCCTACTTCCAATGGAATACTTTTTTAACTATCTCGTTCATATGATTAAAAAAAAAACGAGTCCAAATATAATTCCTAAATTAAAAACAATACACTCTAAAAACACACCAGTTTAACTTTCATACATTCTCGTGACAAGACAGTTCATTCATTCATTTCATTTCTTGCATGCTTCTCTTTCATAATTGTTATTATAGAAAAGCTCAGTTAGTCTAACATTTGTTTAGTCGGTTCAATTTTTGGTCCAATGAAATATTTCAATTACCTCTGTAATACATATTATATGAACCGCAACGGAGAGTATCGGGCAGTAAATCGTGGCTGGGGTCCTCACTGGGGTCCTCACTCTCTGGTAAATACCCGTTTCGCGAGAGTGATGTCCCCTAAAAACATAGGTGTCAAGCTCAAGGCCCGCGGACCGAATTCGGCCTAGCGTACAATTATATCCGGCACGCAAGAGAGTTCAAAAACGAATTTAATTCTCCACCGATCAATGATTGTTTACCCAGTTCAACCCGAAAACTTAAGTATTATTTAAGCTTTTGGCTCCCTGATCAATTGAGCTCGACACTGCCTTAATATATATATATGGGATAAACTATATAATTAGTTTTCATTAAATATGGCACAACAATTATTTGACTTGTAAACGTATATTCCAATCATCCTTTCTCCAATTATGTAAGCATCTACTAATCCTAACTAAAGTTGAGTAAAAACATTTTATGCTATAACCCATGCATATCTATTTAATCAGATAACACGCGAATAACGAAATCAGAATGCAACAATCATCATGTAGTATAAAATTAGAAAACAAAAACAAAACAAAAAACAATGCGTCCATTCATATATTACTATTACCAAACAGAAGAATACATTACGGTTCATGTATTTGACGAAAGAGTTTACAAATTTAGTGCTTGAAACAGAAGCCTGGACTCCGAGAGAGACACACATTGATCACGTGCAGAGCTGCTAGAAGTTTGTGTCTTATAAAAGATGGATTAGTTTCAACACAAAATTAATTCTAAAAAAACTGTATGGTTTATCTGTAAAGACACTCGATACATTCTATTGATGTAGCAGGTGTAACTTTACCTACCATTCAGTGAACACAACAGGAAAGTAAGATTAGATTTCAGTGTACACAACAAGGAAGTAATAACAGAAGCCATTCCGCTCCAAAAGAAAGTAAAATTAGAAGTCATTGTACTCAATAAGGAAGTAAAATTAGAAGCCATAGTAATCAGCAAGGAAGCAGATTTAGAAGCCATTGTGCTAAAAAAAAAGGAAGAAAAATTAGAAGTCATTGTACTCAACAAGGAAGTAAGATTAGAAGTCTTTGTACTCCAAAAGGAAGAAAATTAGAAGTCATTGTACTCAACAAGGAAGTAAGATTAGAAGTCTTTGTATTCCAAAAGGAAGAAAAATTAGAAGTCATTGTACTCGAAAAGGAAGAAAATTAGAAGTCATTGTACTCAACAAGGAAGTAAGATTAGAAGTCATTAAATCTCAACAAGGAAGTAAGATTAGAAGTCATTGTACTCCAAAAAGGAAGAAAAATTAGAAGCCATTCTCAACGAGAAAGTAAGATTGGAAACCTTAGATAATTTCCTTTAAACACCAGAACTTGTTAGTGTCTGTCACAGTTAAGATCAAGTGGATGAAAATTCCGGCCTTACTATAATTACCGGAGTCGAACCCGAGACCATAGCAGATGTAATCCACTGCTCTTGTCCCTACTACATCGCTTTCTATCTCCAACTTCCATGTTGAAGACTTGGCTGTTATAAGGCCATCTCCAGACGTATGTTGTTGTTTTCTTCCTTGTTGGTCCTTTGGCTTGGCTTGAACTGATGGAAGCAACAAATAGCACAATAGACCCCTAGCATCAGATGTCAGTAAAAGACTCACGGCATCAAATGTCAAAACTATCACAACAGTAAAACACCCACGGCATCAGATGTCAAATCTATCCAAACAGTAAAACACAAACGGCATCAGATGTCAAATCTATCCAAACAGTAAAACACAAACGGCATCAGATGTCAAATCTATCCAAACAGTAAAACACAAACGGCATCAGATGTCAAATCTATCCAAACAGTAAAACACAAACGGCATCAGATGTCAAATCTATCCAAACAGTAAAACACAAACGGCATCAGATGTCAAATCTATCCAAACAGTAAAACACAAACGGCATCTCAGATGATAAAACTATCACAACAGTAAAAAAAAAAACAAAACACGGCAGATGTCAAGAACGTATTTGATCAAATCAGAGGCTATATCTCCTTTTTTTTCCCCCTGGTGTGACAAGATCATTTTCGGCTGATGTTTTTCTTGTTAATTCTTAAATAGAGAGGCAATTACACTATCCGAGATAAAAACAATGTACGTATCATCTAAAATATGACGTACAAAAGTGAAGGCTGCATATATTATAGAAAGAAACCGTGACCCTCCGACCCCCTCCCTCCCCCTTCCTCCAGCCTCCATATTTTAACAGTGCAGTTGAGGAAGGATAAGAAAAGCCACTTCCGTATGTCAAGATAATGAAAGTTAAATAAATCTATTTGTGTCTAAGAAAGGAACTAATGGAGAAAGAAATACTAGGGATAGATTCCTGCAAGTTTCCAAGACTGTCATTTTCTGGTAATTTGGCAAGATATTTTTGTCATAAATTATTTGCTTTTAAAGTTGATTTTTTTTTGTTTTCAAATGAAGTAATCTATACCCGGACATGTATCATACACTTGAACATTTTCTCTCGGTTTATTATTTTTTAATATGCATCAATCCGTCTCTGTCCTATTGTCTCTCTCTCACTTACTCAATCTGTTTTTCTAACACACACAATGTTTCTGTTTTCCACCTTCTCTTTTTACTCTATATCTCTCTCTTTCGCGTGCTCTTTCTCTCCCTCCCTTTCTCTCTCTCTCACTTTCTCTGTACTTTTATATTTCTTTCTATCTTACTATTTCTCTTTGCTTTCTCACTTTTATTCTCTCCTCCGTTTTCACCTTTTTTCTTTCTTTTTCTTGTTCTCTCTCTCACACATTCTTTTTCTATCTTTTTCTCATCGTACTCTTTCTTTCTCTCTTACATTTTCTTCCTCAATAATTATGTGTGTATTTCTTTCATCTTATACTATCTCTTTCTTGTTCTCTCTCTCTCCTCCCTCAATCTCCCTCCTACTCTCTCTCTCTCTCTCTTCCCTCAATCTCCCTCCTACTCTCTCTCTTCCCTCAATCTCCCTCCTACTCTCTCTCTCTCTCTCTTCCCTCAATCTCCCTCCTACTCTCTCTCTTCCCTCAATCTCCCTCCTAATCTCTCTCTCTCTCTCTTCCCTCAATCTCCCTCCTACTCTCTCTCTCTCTCTCCTCCCTCATTCCCTCCTACTCTCTCTCTCTCTCTCTTCCCTCAATCTCCCTCCTACTCTCTCTCTCTCTCTCTTCCCTCAATCTCCCTCCTACTCTCTCTCTCTCTCTCTTCCCTCAATCTCCCTCCTACTCTCTCTCTCTCTCTCTCGCTCTTCCCTCAATTTCCCACCTACTCTCTCTCTCTCTCTCCTCCCTCATTCCCTCCTACTCTCTCTCTCTCTCTCTCGCTCTTCCCTCAATCTCCCTCCTACTCTCTCTCTCTCTCCTCCCTCATTCCCTCCTACTCTCTCTCTCTCTCTCTCGCTCTTCCCTCAATCTCCCTCCTACTCTCTCTCTCTCTCTCCTCCCTCATTCCCTCCTACTCTCTCTCTCTCTCTCTTCCCTCAATCTCCCTCCTACTCTCTCTCTCTCTCTCTTCCCTCAATCTCCCTCCTACTCTCTCTCTCTCTCTCTTCCCTCAATCTCCCTCCTACTCTCTCTCTCTCTCTCTCGCTCTTCCCTCAATTTCCCACCTACTCTCTCTCTCTCTCTCCTCCCTCATTCCCTCCTACTCTCTCTCTCTCTCTCTCGCTCTTCCCTCAATCTCCCTCCTACTCTCTCTCTCTCTCTCCTCCCTCATTCCCTCCTACTCTCTCTCTCTCTCTCTTCCCTCAATCTCCCTCCTACTCTCTCTCTCTCTCTCTCGCTCTTCCCTCAATTTCCCACCTACTCTCTCTCTCTCTCTCCTCCCTCATTCCCTCCTCCTCCTCTCTCTCTCTCTCTTCCCTCAATCTCCCTCCTACTCTCTCTCTCTCTCTCTCGCTCTTCCCTCAATTTCCCACCTACTCTCTCTCTCTCTCTCCTCCCTCATTCCCTCCTCCTCCTCTCTCTCTCTCTCTTCCCTCAATCTCCCTCCTACTCTCTCTCTTCCCTCAATCTCCCTCCTACTCTCTCTCTCTCTCTCTCTCTCTCGCTCTTCCCTCAATTTCCCACCTACTCTCTCTCTCTCTCTCCTCCCTCATTCCCTCCTACTCTCTCTCTCTCTCTCTTCCCTCAATCTCCCTCCTACTCTCTCTCTCTCTCTCCTCCCTCATTCCCTCCTACTCTCTCTCTCTCTCTCTCTGTTTCTGCGTATGTGCCCTACAAAAGCCCCACTAAAGACATATATTCCACTAGCCTATATATTCAACCTCTGTTCAGTTCCTAGCCACGTCACATCCTAATTCCTTAAGCTTGTTACTGGAAGAACAACAAGAACAAAACAACAAAAAAATACAACAAGAAAATTTGATCACGTGATTACAACTATGTTTTTTGTTATATTCCTTTAAAACCCTGATTGAAACATTACAACACCAAGAAAATGATGTCGTGAGAAGGGGGGCAGAAGGAGGGCGGTATATTTTAGGGGGGAAAGACCAGATCTGTTCAATTATTCCATTGCGTTCATTTAACACACTTTATACATACGTCTGCAACATTTCTCACCCCCACAAATCTCATTCCCGAAAAAAACAGAAAGCAAAATTATAACATTTTGTTTGTTTGTACAATTGCAATTATGTTTGCATTATTTCCCCCCACCTATTGAGTTATTCTCACACACAGCCAATTGTTGCAACTTTCTTTTTTTTTTTCTTTTTTAGAATTAAGAGGATTATTTTAAATTTACCCCCCCCCTCACCCCAAAAAGTGTAAGATTTTAAGACAAAACTAAAATAATACTACTAAAACACCCACCAAGCCATCGCCTCAACTTATCAGGTCATTAAAAGGGTTGTGTGGGCGTTGATTGAGCTATTTAAACACTAACAAAACAAAACAAACACAAAAAACTCCACATAAAGTAAAATACTAAGTAAGAGCAACCTCTGTGTTGAAGTTTATAGACCGATAGTTAGCTGTTGGCTGTCAATGGTTGGATGGTTGTTTATAGACCGATAGTTAGCTGTTGGCTGTCAATGGTTGGATGGTTGGTTATAGACCGATAGTTAGCTGTTGGCTGTCAATGGTTGGATGGTTGTTAATAGACCGATAGTTAGCTGTTGGCTGTCAATGGTTGGATGGTTGTTTATAGACCGATAGTTAGCTGTTGGCTGTCAATGGTTGGATGGTTGTTTATAGACCGATAGTTAGCTGTTGGCTGTCAATGGTTGGATGGTTGTTTATAGACCGATAGTTAGCTGTTGGCTGTCAATGGTTGGATGGTTGTTTATAGACCGATAGTTAGCTGTTGGCTGTCAATGGTTGGATGGTTGTTTATAGACCGATAGTTAGCTGTTGGCTGTCAATGGTTGGATGGTTGTTTATAGACCGATAGTTAGCTGTTGGCTGTCAATGGTTGGATGGTTGTTTATAGACCGATAGTTAGCTGTTGGCTGTCAATGGTTGGATGGTTGTTTATAGACCGATAGTTAGCTGTTGGCTGTCAATGGTTGGATGGTTGTTTATAGACCGATAGTTAGCTGTTGGCTGTCAATGGTTGGATGGTTGTTTATAGACCGATAGTTAGCTGTTGGCTGTCAATGGTTGGATGGTTGTTTATAGACCGATAGTTAGCTGTTGGCTGTCAATGGTTGGATGGTTGTTTATAGACCGATAGTTAGCTGTTGGCTGTCAATGGTTGGATGGTTGTTTATAGACCGATAGTTAGCTGTTGGCTGTCAATGGTTGGATGGTTGTTTATAGACCGATAGTTAGCTGTTGGCTGTCAATGGTTGGATGGTTGTTTATAGACCGATAGTTAGCTGTTGGCTGTCAATGGTTGGATGGTTGTTTATAGACCGATAGTTAGCTGTTGGCTGTCAATGGTTGGATGGTTGTTTATAGACCGATAGTTAGCTGTTGGCTGTCAATGGTTGGATGGTTGTTTATAGACCGATAGTTAGCTGTTGGCTGTCAATGGTTGGATGGTTGTTTATAGACCGATAGTTAGCTGTTGGCTGTCAATGGTTGGATGGTTGTTTATAGACCGATAGTTAGCTGTTGGCTGTCAATGGTTGGATGGTTGTTTATAGACCGATAGTTAGCTGTTGGCTGTCAATGGTTGGATGGTTGTTTATAGACCGATAGTTAGCTGTTGGCTGTCAATGGTTGGATGGTTGTTTATAGACCGATAGTTAGCTGTTGGCTGTCAATGGTTGGATGGTTGTTTATAGACCGATAGTTAGCTGTTGGCTGTCAATGGTTGGATGGTTGTTTATAGACCGATAGTTAGCTGTTGGCTGTCAATGGTTGGATGGTTGTTTATAGACCGATAGTTAGCTGTTGGCTGTCAATGGTTGGATGGTTGTTTATAGACCGATAGTTAGCTGTTGGCTGTCAATGGTTGGATGGTTGTTTATAGACCGATAGTTAGCTGTTGGCTGTCAATGGTTGGATGGTTGTTTATAGACCGATAGTTAGCTGTTGGCTGTCAATGGTTGGATGGTTGTTTATAGACCGATAGTTAGCTGTTGGCTGTCAATGGTTGGATGGTTGTTTATAGACCGATAGTTAGCTGTTGGCTGTCAATGGTTGGATGGTTGTTTATAGACCGATAGTTAGCTGTTGGCTGTCAATGGTTGGATGGTTGTTTATAGACCGATAGTTAGCTGTTGGCTGTCAATGGTTGGATGGTTGTTTATAGACCGATAGTTAGCTGTTGGCTGTCAATGGTTGGATGGTTGTTTATAGACCGATAGTTAGCTGTTGGCTGTCAATGGTTGGATGGTTGTTGTTTTTTAAAATATTTTGTTGTAGGCAAACATTGTGTTCACCACAGCTGATGTTTCTGTTTCTTCGCGTGCTTCGTAAGCAACAAGAGTAAATAAACAACACTTTCAGTTTGTTTCGTTACTTTTACAAGGTACAAAGAATAAGGACATTTTGCAATTACTTTGATTTGGTACAAAAATAAACAACTAGATTTTGTACTAACTAAGACTATGTACAGTATTATTAATGAGATTGGGCTAAAGGAAATGTACGACAGAGACTCGAGTTGATATAAAGAATTATTGTTTTGTATTTAAAAAATCAGATTTATTTGATTTAAATTGGATTTATTTGATTCAAGTCTGATTTATAAAAAATGTATTTTATTTGTTATGCAAATTTATTTTTTGCTCATTAATTTTGTTGTTTCTTTTATATTTTGATGCATATGAAAAAACACACAATTAAATAATATGCTAAAAAAAAGGCCTAAGAATTAATAAATAGAAACGATTTTTTAAAAAGTATAACTTTTAAAATAACACTTAATTTCATTATATAAATCATTTATCTTTTAATTTAATCCCAACCTTATTCATTTAAATTGATTTTAAAGACCAAGTGAACAGCTTTTTATCAAAATTGAGATAAACGTTTATTTTGATAGCGAATAGTGTATTTAGTACCCAAATACTTATAAAATCATTTATACAAAATATTAAACCTAACTTTCAAGTAATTAGTTCAATATTAGCACTTAAATGTGCGTAGGAAAAATCTAAATCTTGTAGCCATTTGATATGGCAACAAAGGGTAGTGACGTCAGAGAAGGAATTCCGACAAGGAAAAATGAATATTTTCACGTGTTTTGAATCTATTTCCACGTGTTTTGAATCTTTTCCCGGTCTTATTTTTTAACAAAATGGTTAAATATAGATTTTGTGGGTCGTGTCTTGTTTATTTATTGTCCTTCTAACACGTCACTTCCGTATGAGACTTTTACAAATCTCGTCCCTTCGAGAAAAAGCTGTTCACTTGGTCTTTAACTTCATTTTTCTTTGAGTTTGATTTATATTAATTAATGCCAATTAAATATAGTATATTGGTTTTAATTAAAAAAAAATGGTAGGCCTACACAATATACTTAGATCTATTTTTAAAAAAACAACATAAAAAGAATATTAAAAAAAAAAATCCAATGAACAATTGGAAGAAAACGTTGTACAATTGTTTTTTCTAAATTTGAAATTTCTCTTTTTAGTTTAATACAAATTTTAACTGATATATTTTAAAATTGTCTTAGTTTTATTTATATATTTTTACATTATAAACAATATTGTAATCAATGACAGGTCAGATTTTAAAGTCTGTAAATCCTGCCTAAAAATTGCATTTATTCTGTGTAATTCGGACCTGGCTCGTTCAAGTGACCAAAAACTGTGTCCAAATTGCCTCCCTTTTCTACTTACACCAAACTGTTTTTTCTATTTCTACTTACACCAAACTGTTTGTTCTATCTCAAGAATTCTTCAGTTTTTCATGTATAAATAAGTTTTTGTATTTGTTAGTAATGAAATTTAAATGAGAGAATTTGACATTTTTATAAATTCTTTATAAAGTGCAGTATTATTCGTACAAATTGAATGAATTGACAGTAATCCAGGAACATAAAGTGTAATATTTTTTTAATGTATGCAAAATATAAATTAATAATTATCGAAACATTTGAACGAAAATCATCTTCATTTTGATTCATATAATAATTAATTAATTAAAGAATGGACATAATATACAAATGATTATTTATTAGCCTAGTTTAACTCGTGATTTAAATCGATGTAAATTCATTGCTGTAAATCAGTTGATTTCAATCATCGCAGCCCTGGTAGAGATACCAAGGTGGAGCCAGACAGCTTGTCGGTTCTTATAACTCTGAGAGTTATGACGTTCCGGCAAACAAAACCAGGCAGCAAGAGACTGACTGACTTGTTAGAACGGTAGTTTGAATATTTTGTTCAACAGCAATAAAGATGCAATAAAGATGGTCTCACGGACGCGAGGCAACGAGGGCGCGTGCTCTATTGTACAATAAATCTGTCAGATTTACAAGCAGGTGACCTTCTTATGACACAAAGTCATATCAGTTTCCTCTCTATTCTAAATGAGATGTTTTGTTTTAATTTCTACTTCAACTCGTGACATTTGTCTCACAAATCACAAACTCAGAAGAAGGAAAGAAATGGAGGAAGGGGCGTGTAATCCTTACCTAGAAAATTAACTTTACATAAATACTATTTGCTTTCATGTATGGCAAGTTAATATACTGTAGATAAATATGTTGAACTTGAAAATACAACTTAAATAACATAGAATTGTAGTTTCTTAAAATATTATTCTATGTTAAATCTGCATACTTTTAAAAAGAACATTTTACAATAAATAAAAAAAATATATTTCAATACATGTGTAAAAGAAATAGAACTTAATGCAATGTTTATTTTTAGATATCTTCCAAATGTTCTAGCAGTAATGTTTATTTTTAGATATCTTCCAAATGTTCTAGCAGTTCAGTTTGATTGTCCTGGGACTCAAAATAAAACGCTAGGAATTTTCACAAAGTATCGCCGGAAATGACACTCTTCAAAACCTTTTTCGTTAACCAACGAATTCTCGTCCACCATGCAGCAGGACTTTAAGAGTTATACAAGTTCAAACTGGAATACTCTAACCTCAATCTTTTTTCTCCTATTCTTCCGTTCTTTTTTTTTTTCTAAAGTAACCATCTTGTTGTTTTGTTAGTATTTAAATAATCCAAAAATATAACCCCAATATGCCAAAATATTTTCTTTTTCAAATACAACAAAAAATAAAATCAAACATTTCATTCCAAGTCTTCAATCTATAAATGGAACACAGAAAGATTATTTTTTTTTAAATTACCCCCCCCCCCCCCCCCACAGCTCGAGAAATAGGGAGGATGTTTTCAGTGTTATTTGTATGCTGTCATAGAATGATGAATTAGTTAGAGAAAACTAGATGTTGCTCAAAGGTTATTGTTGAATTGATTTCTTTTAACAATATACCTTAGGAAGTCTTTTATTTATTTATTTTATTTTGTTTTTAAATTTGGAAGTTTCATTTTGGAGATTGCATTTTTGAAGTCTAGTGACTTTCGACAAGTTGTGAAAAAGAAAAGTGTCTATTATCGTCATATTCTGTAATCTCATGTGCATGTCATATTCTGTAATCTCATGTGCATGTCATATTCTGTAATCTCATGTGCATGCTACAGGCGCTACCATTTACACAGAAGATTCTCGTCTACTTTATAAACGAAAGCTCCTACTAAATGTTTTTTTTTTTTTCAATTTTCTTTCTCTCGTGTCTTTTTTTTTAAAGACAATATTTTATCTTTGGTAAATTCAACATTATAGAAACAAATGAAAGCGAAGACTATTAAAAATTATTATAGGCGGATTATTGGAAACACAAATATCTAGTACAGGAAGAGCTGACATTGACAAATGATGTTTGGCTAATGACATTGTCTATAGTCTGTTTATAAAAATGTTTCGTTTATTGTTGTTAATTGTTAGGTCGATGAATCTCTAATTTAAATTTTCAATCCCCCCTCCCCTGTTTTTTTAGTTATTCACCGATATATATTTTTCAATGTAGAACATTGTTTTTTTTTAGATATGTAGAAGATATTATAGATGTACGGATAAATAAAGAGCAAAAATTGATGGATTCATACATTGGATAGACGGGTCTATAAGTAGATGGATTCATACATTGGATAGACGGGTCTATAAGTAGATGGATTCATACATTGGATAGACGGGTCTATAAGTAGATGGATTGATACATTGGATAGACAGGTCTATAAGTAGATGGGTAGGGGATGGATGGAGGGATAGGTGGATTATGGTCGCATGATGGATGGGTTGTTGATTTTTTAAATGGAAGGATGGATGGATGGGGTGAATGAATAAATAATCAGGTATATAGATAGATGGAAGGATGGATGGGGTGAATGAATGAATAAATGATCCGGTATATAGATAGATGGAAGGATGGATGGATGGGGTGAATGAATGAATAAATGATCCGGTATATAGATAGATGGAAGGATGGATGGATGGGGTGAATGAATGAATAAATGATCCGGTATATAGATAGATGGAAGGATGGATGGATGGGGTGAATGAATGAATAAATAATCCGGTATATAGATAGATGGAAGGATGGATGGGGTGAATGAATGAATAAATAATCCGGTATATAGATAGATGGAAGGATGGATGGATGGGGTGAATGAATGAATAAATAATCCGGTATATAGATAGATGGAAGGATGGATGGATGGGGTGAATGAATGAATAAATGATCCAGTATATAGATAGATGGAAGGATGGATGGGGTGAATGAATGAATAATCCGGTATATAGATAGATGGAAGGATGGATGGATGGGGTGAATGAATGAATAAATAATCCGGTATATAGATAGATGGAAGGATGGATGGAGTGAATGAATAAATAATCAGGTATATAGATAGATGGAAGGATGGATGGAGTGAATGAATAAATAATCAGGTATATAGATAGATGGAAGGATGGATGGAGTGAATGAATAAATAATCAGGTATATAGATAGATGGAAGGATGGATGGATGGGGTGAATGAATGAATAAATGATCCGGTATATAGATAGATGGAAGGATGGATGGAGTGAATGAATAAATAATCAGGTATATAGATAGATGGAAGGATGGATGGATGGGGTGAATGAATGAATAAATAATCCGGTATATAGATAGATGGAAGGATGGATGGATGGGGTGAATGAATGAATAAATAATCAGGTATATAGATAGATGGAAGGATGGATGGATGGGGTGAATGAATGAATAAATAATCCGGTATATAGATAGATGGAAGGATGGATGGATGGGGTGAATGAATGAATAAATAATCAGGTATATAGATAGATGGATGGATGGATGGAGTGAATGAATAAATAATCCGGTATATAGATAGATGGAAGGATGGATGGAGTGAATGAATAAATAATCAGGTATATAGATAGATGGAAGGATGGATGGAGTGAATGAATAAATAATCAGGTATATAGATAGATGGAAGGATGGATGGATGGGGTGAATGAATGAATAAATGATCCGGTATATAGATAGATGGAAGGATGGATGGAGTGAATGAATAAATAATCAGGTATATAGATAGATGGAAGGATGGATGGATGGGGTGAATGAATGAATAAATAATCCGGTATATAGATAGATGGAAGGATGGATGGATGGGGTGAATGAATGAATAAATAATCCGGTATATAGATAGATGGAAGGATGGATGGAGTGAATGAATAAATAATCAGGTATATAGATAGATGGAAGGATGGATGGATGGGGTGAATGAATGAATAAATAATCAGGTATATAGATAGATGGAAGGATGGATGGATGGGGTGAATGAATGAATAAATGATCCGGTATATAGATAGATGGAAGGATGGATGGAGTGAATGAATAAATAATCAGGTATATAGATAGATGGAAGGATGGATGGATGGGGTGAATGAATGAATAAATGATCCGGTATATAGATAGATGGAAGGATGGATGGATGGGGTGAATGAATGAATAAATAATCCAGTATATAGATAGATGGAAGGATGGATGGAGTGAATGAATAAATAATCAGGTATATAGATAGATGGAAGGATGGATGGATGGGGTGAATGAATGAATAAATGATCCGGTATATAGATAGATGGAAGGATGGATGGATGGGGTGAATGAATGAATAAATAATCCGGCATATAGATAGATGGAAGGATGGATGGAGTGAATGAATAAATAATCAGGTATATAGATAGATGGAAGGATGGATGGATGGGGTGAATGAATGAATAAATGATCCGGTATATAGATAGATGGAAGGATGGATGGATGGGGTGAATGAATGAATAAATGATCCGGTATATAGATAGATGGAAGGATGGATGGATGGGGTGAATGAATGAATAAATAATCCGGTATATAGATAGATGGAAGGATGGATGGGGTGAATGAATGAATAAATGATCCGGTATATAGATAGATGGAAGGATGGATGGGGTGAATGAATGAATAAATAATCCGGTATATAGATAGATGGAAGGATGGATGGGGTGAATGAATGAATAAATAATCCGGTATATAGATAGATGGAAGGATGGATGGATGGGGTGAATGAATGAATAAATGATCCGGTATATAGATAGATGGAAGGATGGATGGATGGGGTGAATGAATGAATAAATGATCCAGTATATAGATAGATGGAAGGATGGATGGATGGGGTGAATGAATGAATAAATAATCCGGTATATAGATAGATGGAAGGATGGATGGATGGAGTGAATGAATAAATAATCAGGTATATAGATAGATGGAAGGATGGATGGATGGGGTGAATGAATGAATAAATAATCCGGTATATAGATAGATGGAAGGATGGATGGAGTGAATGAATAAATAATCAGGTATATAGATAGATGGAAGGATGGATGGATGGGGTGAATGAATGAATAAATAATCCGGTATATAGATAGATGGAAGGATGGATGGAGTGAATGAATAAATAATCAGGTATATAGATAGATGGAAGGATGGATGGATGGGGTGAATGAATGAATAAATAATCCGGTATATAGATAGATGGAAGGATGGATGGATGGGGTGAATGAATGAATAAATAATCCGGTATATAGATAGATGGAAGGATGGATGGAGTGAATGAATAAATAATCAGGTATATAGATAGATGGAAGGATGGATGGAGTGAATGAATAAATAATCAGGTATATAGATAGATGGAAGGATGGATGGATGGGGTGAATGAATGAATAAATGATCCGGTATATAGATAGATGGAAGGATGGATGGGGTGAATGAATGAATAAATAATCCGGCATATAGATAGATGGAAGGATGGATGGGGTGAATGAATGAATAAATAATCAGGTATATAGATAGATGGAAGGATGGATGGAGTGAATGAATAAATAATCAGGTATATAGATAGATGGAAGGATGGATGGATGGGGTGAATGAATGAATAAATGATCCGGTATATAGATAGATGGAAGGATGGATGGATGGGGTGAATGAATGAATAAATAATCCGGTATATAGATAGATGGAAGGATGGATGGATGGGGTGAATGAATGAATAAATAATCCGGTATATAGATAGATGGAAGGATGGATGGATGGGGTGAATGAATGAATAAATAATCCGGCATATAGATAGATGGAAGGATGGATGGGGTGAATGAATGAATAAATAATCAGGTATATAGATAGATGGAAGGATGGATGGAGTGAATGAATAAATAATCAGGTATATAGATAGATGGAAGGATGGATGGATGGGGTGAATGAATGAATAAATGATCCGGTATATAGATAGATGGAAGGATGGATGGATGGGGTGAATGAATGAATAAATAATCCGGTATATAGATAGATGGAAGGATGGATGGATGGGGTGAATGAATGAATAAATGATCCGGTATATAGATAGATGGAAGGATGGATGGGGTGAATGAATGAATAAATGATCCGGTATATAGATAGATGGAAGGATGGATGGATGGGGTGAATGAATGAATAAATGATCCGGTATATAGATAGATGGAAGGATGGATGGAGTGAATGAATAAATAATCAGGTATATAGATAGATGGAAGGATGGATGGATGGGGTGAATGAATGAATAAATAATCCGGCATATAGATAGATGGAAGGATGGATGGGGTGAATGAATGAATAAATGATCCAGTATATAGATAGATGGAAGGATGGATGGATGGGGTGAATGAATGAATAAATAATCCGGTATATAGATAGATGGAAGGATGGATGGATGGGGTGAATGAATGAATAAATAATCCGGCATATAGATAGATGGAAGGATGGATGGGGTGAATGAATGAATAAATGATCCAGTATATAGATAGATGGAAGGATGGATGGATGGGGTGAATGAATGAATAAATAATCCAGTATATAGATAGATGGAAGGATGGATGGAGTGAATGAATAAATAATCAGGTATATAGATAGATGGAAGGATGGATGGATGGGGTGAATGAATGAATAAATGATCCGGTATATAGATAGATGGAAGGATGGATGGATGGGGTGAATGAATGAATAAATAATCCGGCATATAGATAGATGGAAGGATGGATGGGGTGAATGAATGAATAAATGATCCAGTATATAGATAGATGGAAGGATGGATGGATGGGGTGAATGAATGAATAAATAATCCGGTATATAGATAGATGGAAGGATGGATGGGGTGAATGAATGAATAAATGATCCGGTATATAGATAGATGGAAGGATGGATGGATGGGGTGAATGAATGAATAAATAATCCGGCATATAGATAGATGGAAGGATGGATGGGGTGAATGAATGAATAAATGATCCGGTATACAGATAGATGGAAGGATGGATGGGGTGAATGAATGAATAAATGATCCGGTATATAGATAGATGGAATGATAAAAGAGGTTCAAATAAATTAGGTGCTAAATTTATGGATAGATAGACATACATACATACACTGACAAGCAGACATATGACTGACACGTGGGTTGAAGTTAGAAGGATATTCCGATAGATTGATAGAAAGATAAAATTATAGATAGACAGATTTATAGATAGATAGATGTATAGACAGGTAGATATATATAATGATAGATTTATAGCTAGATAGATAGATAGATTGATAAAGAGATGTATAGATAAATAGATTTATAGATAGATAGATAGAAAGATAGAAAGACAGAGAGATTTATTGATACATTATATAGATTTATAGATATAAATATTAATATATAAATATATTTATAAATAGATAGATATATTTATAGATAGATATATTTATAGATAGATATATTTATATATATATAGATTTAAATATAGATTTATAGATAGATAGATATATAGATAGATATATTTATAGATAGAGAGATAAACCTAGTTAGGAATGCCAGAGACGACAGCGAGTGACTATTAACTCTATAGAAAGAGTACTTCTAGAACAGACAAAACAAGTCCAAGTACATCAATAAAACTTGTACCAGTCAGTCAGACAAAGTAGCGGTAAATTAGAAATTGTTTTGTTCCTGAACGGAGGAGTCGGGGATGGCCAGTGTCTTATTGTATTTGAGATTGGACTCTACAGATTTTTACTTTATTAAATAAAAACACACAACACCTCCACCGCTGTGGAATTTCTAACTCTCAAGCAACAGACCAAAACATGATGATTAAACACAAACAGACATTTCTTGACACAGGCGCTCAATACAGTATTTCTCTACGAGTCAACACACACAGACATTTCTTTACACAGGCGCTCAATACAGTATTTCTCTACGAGTCAACACACACAGATACATTTCTTGACACAGGCGCTCAATACAGTATTTCTCTACGAGTCAACACGATGGTTCTTGGAAAGAAAATAGAATTCAAGGGGCCGGGGGGGGGGGGGGGTCTTATTTGGGTAATAGTAAGTTATTAAGTAATTATTCTTTTCAGACCAATTTAATCTATATGGGAAGTGACGCAGCCTTCATGTGTTTCTTGCGCCACGGCGTGAGAGGGGGTTGTGTGTATAGCACAATGCCCAGCCTACTTAATTATCCCCAACTACCTCACTAGGAATCGAACCCAGGTCCTTTGGTACGCCACCATGCCCCCTTCTTAAGTCAGATATATAGTGTACTAAAATAAACTTTCTAATATCAGGTATGTCACTATGTTAACCGGTAGTGGTCTAGAGTCTAGAGAGACAGAGAGAGAGAGAAACTATATAGGCATACTTATATGTGTGAAGTAAAGTACCCTTTGGACCAAATTGATCATAGGGCCAGTGAAGCAAAGTTCACCAGTTTCTGTGGCCACGGCATACTAGGCCAGCACAAAAACAATTCCCAGCCGCCTTTAATGTCAGGTACCCATCAGAGCTGGGTAGACTCGGGAACACCCTCCAGTCCCGGGAAAAAAATCCTAGCTTTTCGCCAGGATTCGAACCCAGACCCTTCGGAACGCCAGTCGAACGCGCTGCCGCTCGATCACAGTGCTCCATATGTGTGCAATGTCTTAATGTTAGCTGATACAAGTGTTAGGTAAATTGTATTTGTGGATGCAATTCAGCAATCATGGAACTCATGGAAGAATAAATTCAGAAAAAAAAAACTCAGACGTTAAGGACTCCTTAACTTAATAATGTAATGAGTAGAATAATTATTTGTACAAATAAAATAAAAAAATTCACTTCGCTTTTCTTTCTCTGTGGCAGCCAACGAAATATATTTGAAAGGCTTAACTTTTGTTTTCCCCAAAACCTTGGTCAGTTCTCACAGACTTTCACCAATTTTCCCAACCCGTGTGACGAGCCTATGTATATAAGAGTCAAGTGTTAATTGAATCGGTTGCTTTACTTCATGCATATCGAAACAGTTTAACCGAACATCTACTTCATGTTAGAAAATATATGGGAGAAAACAAAACAACAGTTATAGAAACAAAACCTGGGGGTGGGGGGGGCGTTAAGATGGGCATCACCCAGGGGGCGGAGTTCATTCTCCAGGTTGAGTGTGTATATACAAAACAACAACAACATATTAAACAAAAAAGAAAAAAAAAAACACTAAAATATTAAAAAAGACACAGGAGTGGGGGGAAAAGATAGGTAAAAAAACAACAGAAAAACCAAATCTCAAGACTCAATTAGCAGTTTGACATTCCTGGCCTCTCTGTCTCCCCAGTCTCACATTTTTATACAATTTAAAAAAAAAAAAAAAACATAAATTAGAAAGAGAAAAATATTGATAAGAATAATTTATTTTTGTTTTAAACTTGATGTGTAATTATCAATTAACGTAAGCTTACTGGGTTTAAAACATTTTGTTTTCTTTTTTTTTTTAAAGTTATAACAGGATGGATAGAAGAGCTTACCTTTAAATCGGGGATGAAGTGGGGGAGGGGGAGGCGGGGGGGGGGGGACGCGTTCATGGCCAGGTCAAGTATTGATACAGGCTTTTTTAAGCCAGCGCGGGGAGAATCGATACAAGAAATCCACATAACTATAATATTATGTTTTTTTTGCTTGTTCATTTCTTTTCTTTTCTTTATAACAAATCACGGTTAAAAGTTAGCGGACGTCTGCATTAAAATGACCAGCGTATCAGGGGTCCGGGCGTCCTAAGGGCTTCGTTAAACGGCCGGAATGTTCTCGGATGGCGAGCGAGACATTGATAATGGCATCCAGGATAGAATTGTGGGTAATCGATAAGCTATATCGGAGCTTGAATTTTGTCTTAATAACCGTTTATGAGGTTTGTGGGGGAAGGGGGATCCGTGGCACGCTTGTAACGACCACTGTGGGGCTCCCTGTAAGGGTTTATGGGGAGGAATGAGAATTTTCACATCCCCCTTCATTGCCTGATTAGTCCAGCTACTCCCCCACCCCACACACACGCCATTCCTCTTTTAAACCATCCTCTATTTATTTCTCCCGTGGTTGATTAAAATTAGTTTTGATATAGTAGAAGTGACTGTTTATTGGCAACACAATCCTCACATAGCTGTTCGCCGAAGACATTGGTGAATAGTAAAGTATCCTCATTCAAAAAAGATGGGATTTAAAAAAAAGACATGGAGGAAAGAGGGTAAGGGCAATAGAGAGAGAAAGAGATAAAAGAGAAAATGGGTGAGAGAGTATAACAAAGGTACAAAAGAGAGAGTACAAAGAAAGAGAACGGAGAGAAAAGCCAGGACGAAAGTGGACTGAAACAGACAGAGAAAAGATAGGAGAGAAAAAGATACAGGTGCATAAATGAAGACAGACAGGGCGAGAGAAAAAGGGATAGGTCTATGATAATAGAGAGTACACGAAAGTAGGGATTTGAGAGACATTAAAATAGAGGGGAAAATAGAGAAGGCATTGAAAAGGGAATGAGCAAAGAGAAAAGATTCATAAAGCAATAAAGAAAGAAAGAAAGAAAGAGAGAGAGAAGAGTGACTAAGTGGGTCATGGATAGTTATCAACAAGTTCTAGTCATGTAACAGCTCTAGGTCAGCCTTCACCTTCCCATGGACGCCCAGTGCCTAATGAGATCCCCCCCCCCCCCAGTCTACAGGTGACGGAGTCCCGCAGTAACATAATCCTCCACGGTTAATGGCATTCTCTCACCATACAAGTGAGCAGCTTCTCTTTCTGCCTCTCATTGGTCGTGGGGAGAGAGGGAGGGGTGCACCTTGATCAAACAACCATCTGTCGCACAATTGCACAGATTCCTACTCACACTCAGGAGCGAAGCCAGGATTTATTTATTTTTTTACAAGGAACAATGATCTAAACTTTCGCGTGACAAACTTTTACCAAATTTCCGAATCGTCAGGAAAAGGGGGGGGGGGGTGTCCTTGGCTTAAAGCTTGGCTCCTCCCAGCCACCCACCCTCCTTGGCTTCGCCCCTGCTCCTAGTAAGCTCAACTATCGACTGAACTAAGCGCATCGCAACATCTTTACATGGGCGTTTTTTTAAATAATCAATGGACACATTCTCTTCCGATTTACTTCTTACTTATGAGAGCTCTCATTTACTCATATAAACAGAGGGGGAGATGACGCCCCCTCCACTCCCTCGTCCCTTCCCAGCCATTACTTCGACGGGCGCGAAAGAAGAACTTCGATGAGCCACCTTCATGTGCAGTGAAACCCTTTCCAAGCACAATCCATTTCAAATGTTTGACCTGTCCCTAACATTTTTTTCCAGCTTTTAGCTAATAATAAATATATATTTTTTTTAACACATTAAATTTGTGAGAAAAAAAAATTAAATAATCATAAAAACTATATTTAATCATAAAAATATTAATAGAAAAAAAAAGCATTTGAGTTCAAGCATGCATAATTAATACCGAGAGAATATTGACAACATTTATTCATAAAACAATTGTTGTTGTCTTTTTCTTCTCGTCTTCTCTTGATGGAAAGGGAAGGGGGGAGGGGGGTTAAGATGAAATTCTATGTGTGTAATAAATTGCGTTAGGGTTTGAATGTCTGTCGGTATTCCATGACAACGGCACAGAGGTTAGCAGCGGACCGGCAGGATATTTACAACAAATTATCAATGGTTTCAGATAGGTGAAATTAATCAAACGTGTGTAGATTTCACAAAACTGGGAAAGAGGTTTACAGTGAACAACGTATATGGCAAGTTTCGACTTTATATACTCTATGTGTGGTTGAGACAAACAAACAAAAAGATCACAAACAATTACAGTGAGAAATAGAATCTAGAGCAGAAATATGCAGAGATTGCTGATTGTGTACAAGTTTAGGAAATAGAATCTAGAGCAGTAATTTGCAGAGATTGCTGATTGTGTACAAGTTCAGGAAATAGAATCTAGAGCAGTAATATGCAGAAATTGCTGATTGTGTACAAGTTCAGGAAATAGAATCTAGAGCAGTCATATGCAGAGATTGCTGATTGTGTACAAGTTCAGGAAATAGAATCTAGAGCAGTCATATGCAGAGATTGCTGATTGTGTACAAGTTCAGGAAATAGAATCTAGAGCAGTAATATGCAGAGATTGCTGATTGTGTACAAGTTCAGGAAATAAAATCTAGAGCAGTCATATGCAGAGATTGCTGATTGTGTACAAGTTCAGGAAATAGAATCTAGAGCAGTCATATGCAGAGATTGCTGATTGTGTACAAGTTCAGGAAATAGAATCTAGAGCAGTCATATGCAGAGATTGCTGATTGTGTACAAGTTCAGGAAATAGAATCTAGAGCAGTAATATGCAGAGATTGCTAATTCTGTACAAGTTCAGGAAATAGAATCTAGAGCAGTCATATGCAGAGATTGCTGATTGTGTACAAGTTCAGGAAATAGAATCTAGAGCAGTCATATGCAGAGAATGCTGATTGTGTACAAGTTCAGGAAATAGAATCTAGAGCAGTCATATGCAGAGATTGCTGATTGTGTACAAGTTCAGGAAATAGAATATAGAGCAGTCATATGCAGAGATTGCTGATTGTGTACAAGTTCAGGAAATAGAATCTAGAGCAGTCATATGCAGAGATTGCTGATTGTGTACAAGTTCAGGAAATAGAATCTAGAGCAGTCATATGCAGAGATTGCTGATTGTGTACAAGTTCAGGAAATAGAATCTAGAGCAGTCATATGCAGAGATTGCTGATTGTGTACAAGTTCAGGAAATAGAATATAGAGCAGTCATATGCAGAGATTGCTGATTGTGTACAAGTTCAGGAAATAGAATCTAGAGCAGTCATATGCAGAGATTGCTGATTGTGTACAAGTTCAGGAAATAGAATCTAGAGCAGTAATATGCAGAGATTGCTGATTGTGTACAAGTTCAGGAAATAAAATCTAGAGCAGTAATATGCAGAGATTGCTGATTGTGTACAAGTTCAGGAAATAGAATCTAGAGCAGTCATATGCAGAGATTGCTGATTGTGTACAAGTTCAGGAAATAGAATCTAGAGCAGTCATATGCAGAGATTGCTGATTGTGTACAAGTTCAGGAAATAGAATCTAGAGCAGTCATATGCAGAGATTGCTGATTGTGTACAAGTTCAGGAAATAGAATCTAGAGCAGTCATATGCAGAGATTGCTGATTGTGTACAAGTTCAGGAATTGAATCTAGAGCAGTCATATGCAGAGATTGCTGATTGTGTACAAGTTCAGGAAATAGAATCTAGAGCAGTCATATGCAGAGATTGCTGATTGTGTACAAGTTCAGGAAATAGAATCTAGAGCAGTCATATGCAGAGATTGCTGATTGTGTACAAGTTCAGGAAATAGAATCTAGAGCAGTCATATGCAGAGATTGCTGATTGTGTACAAGTTCAGGAAATAGAATCTAGAGCAGTCATATGCAGAGATTGCTGATTGTGTACAAGTTCAGGAAATAGAATCTAGAGCAGTCATATGCAGAGATTGCTGATTGTGTACAAGTTCAGGAAATAGAATCTAGAGCAGTCATATGCAGAGATTGTTGATTGTGTACAAGTTCAGGAAATAGAATCTAGAGCAGTCATATGCAGAGATTGCTGATTGTGTACAAGTTCAGGAAATAGAATCTAGAGCAGTCATATGCAGAGATTGCTGATTGTGTACAAGTTCAGGAAATAGAATCTAGAGCAGTCATATGCAGAGAATGCTGATTGTGTACAAGTTCAGGAAATAGAATCTAGAGCAGCCATATGCAGAGATTGCTGATTGTGTACAAGTTCAGGAAATAGAATCTAGAGCAGTAATATGCAGAGATTGCTGATTGTGTACAAGTTCAGGAAATATAATCTAGAGCAGTAATATGCAGAGATTGCTGATTGTGTACAAGTTCAGGAAATCGGGCTCTGTCTTTAGGTATGAACACAAAAAAAAGAAAGCAGGAAGTGTTCAATAAATACATGTCTTAGGTCAGAGCAAGACGAAAAACTCCACCAATCAGGTAGAAGCCACGACCGGAAGTCAGACGGCATTTTCCACGATAACCAATGTTCAATTGCTTTCATGCGCGATCTATGTCTGCTAAGTCAACCTTTCCTAAACTTGTTCTTACTAAAAACCAGTTATTTTGTTTGAGACTTCGTGACCCACCAACCAAAATTTCCATCTACTTTAGGGCCTACTTAGCCAATAATCATCAACTAGCTTATAAAATATAGAATATATGAATTGCTACACATTTTAAATATATTATGATGTGAATTCTAGGAGAAAAAATCCTAATTTTTAAAATTATTTTGTTCTATATGCCAAATTTTTATCATTTTTTTTTCAGTTGAGCAGCTTAAGAGCCTCATGAGCAGCCATTGTGAATTGTTGGGAAAGTTGAACATCCAAAAGCGTTGTTTTAAAGTCTCACACACACATATGCCCACAAAAAGATAATATCCCATCAATTGTAAAAGACCATTAAAGGTTGAGATTATGCAGCAAACCAGTATTGTGTAAGTGTATTTGCCTGTGTTCACTAAAGTATAAGAATTGGTCATTGGCTGGGCTGAGGTTGGTGCGAATTTTTCTTGAGACTAAATCTAGCCTGGACAAACAAAAACAAATAAAGAGTGGGTTGTTTGTTTTTTTGTTTATTTTTTTTGCCGCAGTGTCAGATAATCGAAATGTCAAGTGGGTGGTTGATGAGTAGGACGCTGTATTGAAGTTCATGGAGTTAGGGCCCAATGAACTAGTCGTGATTCGTGGTTCGAATCCTGGTGAAGGCTAGGATTTGTTCCCATCTTTCTCAGTCTGATGGGTACCTGAAATTAGCTGAGACAAAGTAAAGGGGGCTGGGCAATGTGCTGGCCAAACAATCCCCTCGTATGCCATGGTCACAGAAACTGGTGAACGCTGCTTCGCCGGCCTTATGCATGGGTCAGTCTGGTCCGACGCGATTACTTTACTCTTTTTATTATAAAAACCCTAAAGGGTAACATTTCTAAGTTACAAAATACAAGTCCTATGAACTAAATACACTTGTTGACACATTTACACAGAAATGGTAGTATTATAGAACATCTATTATATAGATATACTTAAAGAAATAAATCAGATGTCTTCTATTACAACGTCAAACACCTTTATGTCACCTTGTTGTTTGTTGGTTTGTTTGTCTTTTGCTTGCAATAATTCGAGATTAGGTATCAAAAAAACCTGATCTATATTCAGCTGTCACGTGATCGTCGATGTACTCTTAAAGGCTTTAGCTCTCATGAGGGGAGAGAATTAGTGTTGTATAGATGAGAATTATACACTTATCGTTACATCATTCTGGATTTCTGGGATTAAAATCTTCTTACAAGGCGGGAGTGACGGGACTTGAAAACTCAAATGTCTTCGTGAGTTCTCATCAGTGGAGACTTTGGGTCGTTTCTGGGAGAAACTTTGTGCTAATTTTAGATTTTTTACTTCAACAGTTCACAGTGCAGTCTAGTACTAATAGTGCCTAGTTCTAAATACTATACAATACACAGTAATACATTCGAGTAGTAGAAGTACCTAAGTACTATACAATACACAGTAATACACTCCTGTAGTAGAAGTACATAAGTACTATATAATGGAATCCAGTACTAATGACACATTAATCCCGTACTATAATTATAAGTACCTACGTACTCTACAATGCACCTTATTACTAATGGTACCTAAGCAATATGTTATATTCACTTCTGCCCTGAAAGTGCCTAAGTACCTTATGACATTCTTGATAATAAAAAAAAACATGATTTGTCTTTTTAGGCGTGGAACAATAAAAGTAGTTTATCTTTCTGTAGATCAGATTTGTTTTCAATCAGATGCTGCAGTAGGTAGATATGAATATTGACTAATGATGTTGTAGTAGGTAGATATGAATATTGACTAATGATGTTGCAGTATGTAGATATGAATATTGACTAATGATGTTGCAGTATGTAGATATGAATATTGACTAATGATGTTGCAGTATGTAGATATGAATATTGACTAATGATGTTGCAGTATGTAGATATGAATATTGACTAATGATGTTGCAGTATGTAGATATGAATATTGACTAATGATGTTGCAGTATGTAGATATGAATATTGACTAATAATGTTGCAGTAGGTAGGTGTGAGTATTTACTTGTAACTAAGATCTTGGATACAATTTGTCATACTTTTACAATAGACTGCAGTCTACAAATAGACAAATACTATCCAATGCATTCCGAAAAACACAAAAACTATCCTATTTAAAAACTATCCACTAAACAATAATCTACAAAGCTGTAGTCTTTATGTGTGTTATAGCCGTTAGTATTGTTGTTATCATTTAATGGAGTTTGCGGTCTTTAACAAAGAATACACCCCGCCCTCTGTACCCTTAACAAAAAAAAAATTGGCTTTTATTTTTTGCTTTCTCATTATTTCAATGGCTTTTCTTTGAGCCTTGGCATCAAAGCCGTTCTGGAACAAGACAGAACCAAACAAACACACACACACAAACACATACAAACACACACACACATACAAACACACACACGAGGAGGAGACTGTGATCCGAGATCTTTATGAAAAATATGAAAGCAATTTTATCCCTCCCCCCTTCTCCCCCCCCCCCACCACCCACAGGAACAATACCGGGTGGTGAAATAGAGATGACGTCACATACCAAACACCAATCGACTGTGGATATGACCCTGGCGTCAACCATTACAGATCTCTGGCACCGTAGTGCCCCCCATCCCCGGGCGGTGCTACGTGGGGTAGGTGGGATGACTCACTAGTCAGATACTTGCGACGCTGTGTGACAAAATAGGATTTAGTACATAAGTCTGGTATAGCTTGCGGGACGCTAAAGGGTTGGAAGGGCGGAGGGTGGTGATACTAGGGCAGTCACCTGTGGATGAGGGGTAGGGTGGGGAGTAACGATGGACGTAGATGAAAACGCCAGGATGACAATCAAGCAAACTACATTGGTTAGAGTCCAAACATTTTTAGCTAATTACTCGAACTAGCGCCGCTGCCACCATTTCATCCCATACAATTACATGATTAAGTAAATTGGTGTCAGGGTTGTAAAAACGAAGTCAATGACAAAAAAACAAAACAAAAAAAAAAAACAATGGTAAAGTGAATGGAAGTTGAACAAATTTCATCGATAGATCATATAGTATTGTATGCACTGAGTCAAGTGAATTAGATATTGACACATTGCAACAATTATATACGTCTTTATATTGTATGTGTGAATTGAATTAGAAATTGACACATAGCCTCAATTATAAACGTCTGTATATAATTTGTAAATTGAATTAAATATTGACACATTGCCTCATAAACGTCTTTATATAATATGTAAATTGAATTAGATATTGACACATTGCATCAATTATCTACGTCATTACATAATATGTAAATTAGAATAGATATTGACACGTTGCCCTCAAGTATCTTCGTCTGTATATAACATGTGAAGTGAATGAGATATTTACATAGAGCTTCTATAGATCTCTGAATGTTATGCAGGAGTCTGAATGGGATATTTACCTACTTCCTACAACATAAACCCGTAATGTCTTGAATAATCCAAATGAATTCTCAGAGATATATGTAAAGAAAAAAAAACACGTAGATCGATCCCCCTATGTGCAATAACGGTGATCAAGTCACTGTATGGGTTTATGCGATTATTTATTTTCTTCTCTGTACATACTCCGTACATAAGATGTTAAGTATCTTGCGGTCTAGAAATCTTTAAACTTTCTAAATAGATTCACTGGAAACTAAATAGAGTTAGAAAATTCAACGTAACTGCGCCCATTTTATATATATATATGTATCATGTGATATATCATTAAAATAATGTTTTAAAAAAATATCAAAAGTGTATTTTTCAAGCTATTAGCAAAAAGCCTACATACAAAACAAAAATAGTATAACTTCAAAGTAAAGACAAAAAATAAATTATCTTAATTGTAAAAAAAAAAGTTACAATCTTCGAAAAACATTTTTTTTATCTGCCATTTTTACAGTTAAAATATGAGACTATACAAAACAACAATATGTTCTTTGCACTTACGACAGCTTGTACAGAGTGGAAAATGGCTTTACTGATGACGCTAATACTGGACAGCAACTACATAATAATGCTAACACTATACAAATATTACCTAGATATATTCGTTGGCATCCAACAAAAAGCCGAAGCTTAAAATGTAAATCTTTTTTAAAGATATATCATTATTTCAATTTTTGAAGCTATTATTTTTGTATACTTCCTACAGCTGTATTGCAAATTGAATCAATGGTATGCCTAACGTTTTCTTTCACGAATTACAAATATTTTGCGCTATTTAGAAAACTGTTAGTCTTAAATTTCGATTTACGTAAACACTATTTTTATCACACAAACTACCATTTTCCTTCACACAGACTAATGTTTTCCTTTACACAAACTAATGTTTTCCTTTACACAAACTAATGTTTTCCTTTACACAAACTAATGTTTTCCTTTACACAAACTAATGTTTTCCTTTACACAAACTAATGTTTTCCTTTACACAATCTAATATTTTCCTTCACACAAATTAATGTTTTTCTTCACACAAACTAATGTTTTCCTTCATACAAACTAATGTTTTACTTTACACAAACTAATGTTTTCCTTTACACAAATTAATGTTTTCCTTCAAACAGATTAATGTTTTCCTTTACACAAATTAATGTTTTCCTTTACACAAACTAATGTTTTCCTTTACACAAACTAATGTTTTCCTTCAATCAGATTAATGTTTTCCTTTACACAAATTAATGTTTTCCTTCAAACAGATTAATATTTTCCTTCACACAAATTAATGTTTTTCTTCACACAAACTAATGTTTTCCTTCTGTTATGGCCCTCTATTATGATGACTATTATTACGACTCGTTAAATCGGATTCAATGAATATAGTTGTATCTTTATTAGAAGTCTCTAGATTCTGCTAATCTGTAGCCCAAGCTAGGGGTTCCTTGACTGACAGGTCTATGCAGCAATGTAGTTATATTCGTGATAATTATCTTCAACACCTTTCTCAACAATGATAGATCAAACAACTCCAGTTGTTGAATAAACAATTTTATTTAAATTGTAGACTCAATATAAACGATCAATAAACTTCATCAACTGATGGCAACATAAGTTTCAATACAATGGCATACAATATACAAATGAATATAGCGACTTCACTCGACAAACTTCCGAACTGAACTAACTTTAAGGAGGTCGGGACTTAACAAAGAAAACTATCATCGAAGATTCTACAGGGTCTTAATACGCATTTTAACCTCTTTCTCTATAATTACTACGATCCAGAATTATCCTCCAATTTCCACGGGATTTGAACGAATTATTTTATTTAAACTGCCCTCAGGGCACAAAGGTCAAACCTTGGTCGCCTTGGACTCTGATACGCACTTGTTAAGAGGTCAATGCCTTACTACGTCATTCATTTATGACCGAGAATCGTAACACGACCACCCTTAAAAGTTTTATAATTATTTCTTTTACATTTACAATAAAAAATGTTAATTTTAAGGAATAATTATAAAAGAAAATATTCCGGGGAAAACAATACAGTTCAATTGGCGATCCCAATAATTCAATCGAACTGATAACAATAACATATAATATATGCAATATAAGTTCATCTTATCAAATGGCTTAACTACAGTCATTCAATCATTCAATTTTTAATTCAAAACAATGGACAATTAAATTGTTTATCTAAATCTTGTTCACAAGAAAAATACTTAATCATTCTTAATAGATATAATATAATACAAGTTAATAATTTCTATTACATGAACATTCCACGTTAATAAAAACCTCTCTCGTCCATTTAATTATAAACTAATATCTTTTACATTTGTAATCAAACAACAAAAGAAAAAATCACTTAATGTCTATGCAGACACGACTTATTTTTTTTTTCATATGGAAAAAAAAACCAAACGCTCTGATAGAACACATACTAGGCCTAACTCAATTACAACACAAAAAAAAATACTAGCCCTGACCTAATTTCACTTTACAACCAAAATTTTATTGCTCGTGTAGACAGTATTTTTTTTTTCAAGCCTTTAGGCTTTAGACAACACTAGACAACTGTCTGTGACGCGACCCAAAATTTCTAGGTCAGTATTCTTTTTTCTTTCTCTCCCTCTTCCTTGCGATCACTCTCTCATTCCCTATTGATTCTAACAATATTGACATCGCTATGCAAATTTTTACCTCATCACAGCCTAGGTAAAAAGATTGCTACGCGATTAAATAGTTATCGTATTAAATGAGCATTCTTTAACAACTTATTATCTCAATATTAAATTCATTTATGTTATATTAAGAAATTTCAACATAGTATGTTACAGAATTTAGATAGTTTATAGCAAAAATCATTAAAAATATTTCAATTTCTCATTTTACCATGACCTTCCGACGTCATTATTTTCTTTTTAAAAGAGTTCACATTGAAACATTCTATCTTTCATGCAGACATGGATTTACTTGAAACAAATTTGGTTAATTTACTTAATTAACTATCAATCAAAGCAGATTATCTTATCGTCATACAATCTTAGTACTAAATAGTAAGTACTTATTTTCTTTTAATTACATTAAAGACATTTCAAATACAATATTATTGAAGTACAAAAGATAAAAGCATAGGCTACTATTAATTTTTTTTTCAGAGCGAAATCAATGTAACAATTTATGTACAAAACAAACTGCTAGTTTGACTGGTGTGGTAAAACATTCCATTTCCAATCTTTTCAGTGGTGTACATTGCTCTTTTCCATTTTCCACAAAAGGTTTTATTCATAGGTTCTAGGTTCCTGTTACTTTCACAGTGTTCAGGTCTACCCAGTCTTTTGCTTGTCAATACAATTCATTCAATCTATTTTAACTCATACAGAAAAAAATAGATTAGTTTTACAATCTTGACATGAAATCCTTAATTAATAATACATTTGTTGAACATTAGTATGTCAACATTATAAATTCTCAACCATGACATTCTCAACCATTCTGGTTTACAGTGTCAAGTCAGTGGCACATCCTAAATTTATACAAAACAAGGATACAAAGTTTACATTAGTTTCTACTTTTGGTCTGCTTTTCATGTAACAGTATCCTAAAAGTGAAAAATCATATATAATACAGTTCTTGGAATTCTCGTTAGTCATAGTTCTGCATTGCTGCAACTATTTTTTACCCTACATTATCATACATTCAATGATAATAGAACAAATGAATAAATTCACATAGAAGAGATTTGCATCTTGACTCAGTGCAATATTTCAACAACAGTACATGATAAAATAAATCCATTGTACAATCATAAAACATTTCTCAATACTTTAGTGATAGAAAATTATCTTTTCTTAAAACCATTTACATCTTTTTCAATCAAATTATCCTCTCTGCCAAATGTTTCAATTATCATTTCCAGAGATTCTCAAACACATCTTATAATCAGTCCACATTTATAATGTCCTCTGATTTAGAAACCAATTCTGCGGATAAAACTGATCTTTTTCTCTTATAGCAATTATTTTAAATGCTCAAGCTAACAAGTTTGTTTAGAAATATCACACTATAATGATATTTACTCTAACAATACTTTTACTCATTCCTTTTTCTTCACAAGTAAGGGATTTAGTTTTAAAACAGTAAGTTTGGTAACTAACTATCAATGAATTTGTCATTCAATTCATCCTGTACTCCAGGCATAAATTTTACAAATAAGAGTAACAATGTTAACAACATCAAGCTTATTCCAATTGTTTTCAGAAGGTAAGGCTTTATCATTGTCAAATGATATAATATTTTTGCCTTTCTTTCATCACACAACAATGGCATCTGCATGTGAGCAGTGTACAATTTTTTTCTAACAAAAACAGTTATGTCAGACAAAAAATTTATGTACTTATCTAGGTACTTGCTCAGCCCAAGGAGGTCAAATTCGGTCTGCCATGCTTCTTGAAGTAGTTTGAGTGGTCCTCGGACAGTGGGTCCAAAGATTGATCCATAGGCTCCTCGACTTTCCGGATAGGATTCAGTTGACATCTCATGCTCCAGGCATAAGTTCTTTAGGACTGGATTGAACAGTTCCGAGGTGAAGTTGGTCCTTCGATCTGTCGGTATGGATTGTGGTAACCCATAGCTTTTGATAGTTTCGGTCCAGTTCTCAGCACTCGTTTCTTCGGTGATGCTCCTCCAATCTTCATCTGTACCGGCAACTGCAGGTTTGCATTGTTGTTTGAGCATGCTGTGGTCTATATGTTCATAGACATCAGTAGTAGGAGTTTCTTTCTCGTCGACAGCTTTCTCATGCAACTGTAGCAACTCTGGGTCTACTTTCTGCTCAGCAATCAATTCATTTGGTGATGACTTCTTTGATTGATTTCCTTTCGGACAATCTTCAATCATGGAGAAAATAGTAGTATCAAGTTCCACTTCTTCTTCCCCTTTCTTCTCTCGTGGGAGAATTTCTTCTTTCTTTTCCTTTTCTTGTGAGATAATTTCTTCTTTCTTTTTCTGTGGTGTCATACCCTTTATGACATCACCTACAGGATAAAGTTCTTTTTCTTTTCCTGTCTCCACAATAGGACTAGGGTCTGGATTTTCCTTCACAATCAGTTCAGGTCTCACCCTCCCTTTCGCCAAATCATTTGCTAGGATAACGGATATGCCCTCAACAGGAAGTTTTGATATTACTCCAACTGTCACATATCCTGTCACCAAGTCAGATGAGAGGTATATCCTATGTAGAGGTATTTCTTCTTTCCATTCAAAACCTCTCAATAGGACAGTCTGTCCTGTCAATGTATTCACTTTCAATGGTAATACATCTTTAAGCAGCAGTGTTAATGATGCTCCTGTGTCTCGTAATATTCTTACGGACTTCAGTGGTCCTTCCTTTTGTAAGGCCACACAACCTTCACTAATGAACGGTTGAAAACTGCACAGGGTCTCTGTGTCAATTTTATTCTTCCCTTGACCATGACTTTCGGGTGTTGTTTCATCTTTCGATGACTTTAGACTCTTGTTCGAGTCAAAAATACTTTGGTCTACTTTTTCGTCTCTGTGGACTTGGACAATTAATCCAATAGTAGCCATTCTGTATTTATAATCAGGATATTTATCCTCATTATCTTCAGTTGTAGATTTCTCTACCTTCTGACTTTTGCTCTCAGGCAAATCCACCCTCAGTATTTCTGGTTTAGAAGAATCTTTCTTCGAATTCAGTTCGTTTGTATCTTCGCTTTCTTGTACATTCTGTATTTGTGCATGTCTGACGCACATTACCACTTTATTAGGTCCTTTTTCTTTCCTTATACTCCAACAGTCTTCGATGCTATGTCCTGTTCTTTTACAAAAAGTACATTGGACGTTTTTGTTGACAGGTCTTTTATTAACATCATTTTGTTTCACAAAATGCTCTTTTTCACGATGTTGTTTTTGTGTGTTTTCTCCTTGCCGTTGTGATCTATTAAAATTCTTTCCATCAGCTGTCCTATGACACAGTGCATACTGTTCAGCTAAATCAGCAGCCTTATGTGGGTCAGTGATATTACGCTCGGATAAATACATTCTTATATCCGGCCTCACTTTGTTAATAAAATCCTCTAACAGAATGATATCTTTCATTTCTTTTAATGTGGAGATATTTCTGGATTTTATCCACTGATCCATTAACTTTTCTTCTGCTCTAAGGAAGTCTAAGTGTGTTTGGTAAGGGGACATTGTGTACTGACGGAACCTTTTCCGATAACTTTCCGGTATTTGGTTATAGGCTTTAAGTACAGTGTCTTTAATGATTTCATAATCATTTAAATTCTCCTCTTTTAATAATAGAACACAATCTCTTGCCCTTCCCTGAGTAAAAGCTGTTCTGACTAATATTCCCCATTTATCTTCTGGGAACTTAAAATCTCTGCAAGAAATTTCAAAGGTCTGGAAGAAATTAGCTATTTCACTTTCTTTATCAATGTAGGTAGGGACTAGCTTTTTCCATCTGGCCATCTCTACATCATTATGAGATTCTTTTTTAGTAGCGCCTATCTTCGCCAGTTCTATTCTTTCCTGACTTTCTCTTTGACTTTTCTTATCTTCCATCTCTCGATCAAGACGTTTTTCTTCCATCTCAAAACGTTTTTGTTCCATCTCCATTTCCATCCGTTTGATTTCTAACTGAAATCTAAACTGTTCTGACATAGATTTCGACGTCTGACCTTCAACTTGATATCCCTCCGCGCTTGATTCTACTTTCAACTTTCCACTCGCAATCAACACATCTTTTATCTGCTGTGTCAACACAGTCCTCGATGGTGTAGTTTCAGTAACTTCTATCTTCAAGATCTCAGCGATCTCTTTTAACTTCTTTATTGATAAAGTTTTCAGAACTTCTTCTTCTGGATTTTCAATAAATTCCATTCTTTAGTTAAGAGATTTATAAAATGGTAAATTTCCAACTTACGTTTTTCCAATCGGAAGAATAATTTCAGCGTTCTTAGGCTTGCTCAGTAGGTCACGGCTTCAACACACAACACAACACAACTTGAATATATGCTTCACTATACAACTATATCGGACGAAGACCCCAAACTGTTATGGCCCTCTATTATGATGACTATTATTACGACTCGTTAAATCGGATTCAATGAATATAGTTGTATCTTTATTAGAAGTCTCTAGATTCTGCTAATCTGTAGCCCAAGCTAGGGGTTCCTTGACTGACAGGTCTATGCAGCAATGTAGTTATATTCGTGATAATTATCTTCAACACCTTTCTCAACAATGATAGATCAAACAACTCCAGTTGTTGAATAAACAATTTTATTTAAATTGTAGACTCAATATAAACGATCAATAAACTTCATCAACTGATGGCAACATAAGTTTCAATACAATGGCATACAATATACAAATGAATATAGCGACTTCACTCGACAAACTTCCGAACTGAACTAACTTTAAGGAGGTCGGGACTTAACAAAGAAAACTATCATCGAAGATTCTACAGGGTCTTAATACGCATTTTAACCTCTTTCTCTATAATTACTACGATCCAGAATTATCCTCCAATTTCCACGGGATTTGAACGAATTATTTTATTTAAACTGCCCTCAGGGCACAAAGGTCAAACCTTGGTCGCCTTGGACTCTGATACGCACTTGTTAAGAGGTCAATGCCTTACTACGTCATTCATTTATGACCGAGAATCGTAACACTTCATACAAACTAATGTTTTACTTTACACAAACTAATGTTTTCCTTTACACAAATTAATGTTTTCCTTCAAACAGATTAATGTTTTCCTTTACACAAATTAATGTTTTCCTTTACACAAACTAATGTTTTCCTTTACACAAACTAATGTTTTCCTTCAATCAGATTAATGTTTTCCTTTACACAAATTAATGTTTTCCTTCAAACAGATTAATGTTTTCCTTTACACAAATTAATGTTTTCCTTCAAACAGATTAATATTTTCCTTTACACAAATTAATGTTTTCCTTCACACAAACTACAATTTTTCGTTTATGTTCTTTTTCTTCTTCCTCTTTAAGTCCGCCTCGACCTTCTGTGTTGATTATAAACGTTAAAACGACAACAAGAAGAAAATTATCATAATAGCCATCATTTCCTGCGGAGGAAGAGTTATTTAGCGGGAAATAAAAACTAGTGGCGGGCAAGGTGTGATGGACTTTGAAAGTTTTCCCATCAAACCAACGTGTCATGTCGACTGCCGTGTCATGTCGACTGCCGTGTCATGTCGACTGCCGGTTACTTAATAAAACGTTAGTAACACCAGGAGATATAGCAATAACTACATCTATATTTATATTTTTTGTTTACATTTTACTTTGGTAATTGGTCGATTGTAAAAGAAAAAAAAAAGAAAGACATGTTATTGTTTTATGGTGATGTAGAAACTGGCTAAGGACTGGTTGAACTTTCCGGTAGTAGACCGTGAGACGATTTCATTGGCTATATTTACTGGTTTATTGGCTGATATATGAGGGTGCACAGACTCATTGGCTATAGTTACTGGTTTATTGGCTGATATATGAGGGTGCACAGACAGTTTAGTAGCTCAGTTGTTATGGGTAAATAGTCAAGCCACGGTTGACTGAATATATATGGTTGTCTTAAATATATGTGTAACATCCCCATGTGTTGTACGTTACATTATTTCCACTCGTCAAGACAGCTCTCACAACAAACATGGGATGCACTTCATATATTTCACCTCATACACAGAATACAACTCCAATGCTTAGACATATATATTTTATTCACGATACATACAAAATAGTTCTTGAGACATCAAGTAACACTTCTCAACATTAATTCCATAGTTCCAAAAATCACTTCTATACAGTGTCCTTATAACTGTACATCCAAAAAACATAGTCTCATAAACATCATCAAAATATGTCTCCACTCTACGATTACTTCTACATGTTACACACTCGCTCTTGTTTTTCTATCCACTCCTCTCTCTCCCCTTCTCATAACCCGTGTTTGTACAAAACTGGCCAAACGACTGTGCCCAACACAGTCCTGGTCGCAATGACCGGTCACGGTCTACTGACCAACACTAACAGTCGTTACACGCCCCTTCTCCTCATCAAAAAAATTTGAACACCAAATTTTTTTAGTAAAACATAAAATAAACAGTCTACCAAAAACTAAAAAAATATTCATTATTAAATATATAGTATTTCACAATTTCTGGCTTATATGTTTTAAGTCATTGTCAGTCTCATAGCTCTGATCATATTCAATCTGTCTTGATAAGAAATCTGCCACAATGTTATCTTTGCCTTTAATTGCTTTTATTTCAAACTGATAGTCTAGCAAAATCAGAAACCATCTATTTATTTTGCTATTTGCAATTCTCTTCTTATTCAAAGCCATTAGCGGTTTATGGTCAGTGAGTAACGTAAATTTCTTTCCTAGTAAGTACTTTTGCAATTTGGTCAAAGCCCAAACCACTGCTAAACATTCTTTTTCAATTGTTGAGTAATTAACCTCACACTTGGTTAAAGATCTACTGAGATATAGAATTGGTTTCAGTACATTCTCTACTTCCTGCATCAAACAAGCACCCAAAGCTATGTTTGAGGCATCTGTAACAAGTATGAACTCTTTGCTTAGATTTGGTGTAATCAGAATTTGCTCACTCTGAAATACTCCTTGTATCTTATCCAATGCGTTCTGACATTCTGACGTCCATTCTATATGTTTCTTTTTATCTTTGGTTATTAGTATTCTCAGTGGTGCAGTGATGTCAGCAAAATTGGCTATAAAAGTACTGTAGAAGTTACATAAACCAAGTATACCCTTGACTTCTTTCTGAGATTTTGGTATCTTAATGTTTAGTATCTTGTCTCTGTTTATATCAGTTGGTTGTATCTTACTGTTTCCTACTCTAAAGCCTAGGAAATCAATGTTATTCTGTGCAAACTTTAGTTTCTCTGGTGCAATAGTGACACCATATTGTCTCAGCCTTGTTAATACTTCTTTAACTGTAGCAATATGAGATTTCCAGTCTTTTGTATGAATGCAGATATCATCTACAAAATGTACCACATTTGGAACGCCTGCTAACATTTCTCTCATAAATCGTGAGAAAGTAGCTGTAGAGTTTACCAATCCGAATGGCATTACTGTCCATTCAAAAAGTCCTTCGTCTGTTGCGAAAGCTGTGTAAGGAATTGAACTTTCTTCCATGGCTATCTGCCAAAAACCACGATTGAGATCAAAATGTGTATATATTTCAGAAGAACCTATTTCCTCTAAAAGTTCTCTGGTATCTCTAATCGGCTCTGCATCAACCTTTGTGACTTTATTCAGTTCTCTGAAATCACAACATAATCTGATTTGTCCTGACTTTTTCCTAACTACCACTACCGGTGATGCAAATGAAGCATTTGATCGTCTAATTTTCTTGGTCTTGATCAATTGGTCCAGTTCTTTCTTGACACTTTCTCTGTATGCATATGGTATTGGATATTGCTTTTGTTTCAAATTGGTATCTCTAATGATTTCAATTCTATGTTGTATCCTATCAGTGTGACCAATTTCATTTGTTATGACATCCCTGAAATCCTTCATCCAGTTTCTCAATTGCCCTTCATATTTAACAGGTACTATATTTCTATTATTGATGTCATTGTCTAGTTGTACCACTGTAGCTACTGTTCTTACTTCTTGTAGTAGTTGGACTTGTCCATTCATTCCTTCATTTGTGGTATCTTTGTCCACAGTTGTTTTCATTTCTTCTGTTACTTTTGTTAAACTCTCAGGTTTGTCATCATATTTTCTCAATAGATCAATATGTAACACTTTTGGATTTCCCTTCATGTTAACTATGTAGTCAACTTTATTGACCTTTTTTATGACAATGTATGGTCCTTCCCATACTGTCTCACCTCTATTCTTTGGAAGACCCACATATACCTGGTCACCTTCCCTCAAAGTCCGTAAGCATCTGTTAGCGTTTTTTATATTCATCTGCCTCTTAGCTTCTCTGTCTGCATTCTCCTGTGCGTTTTGTATTCCATACAGTATTCTCTCCCTCACCTCTGTCACAACTTCAAACGAGTCATCCTCTGCCACTCTCTGTCCTAACATTCTTCCTTTGAATATGGATAGTGGTCCTCTAGGATTTGCACCGTACATCAATTCAAAAGGGGAAAATCCTGTAGAATCTTGTCTCACTTCCCTATATGCGAACAATACCATGGGAATGAATTTGTTCCAGTTGTTCGGATGATCATTACTCGCCTTAGCTAACATGATCTTCAATGTCTTGTTCCATCTCTCGTTCATCCCATTTGCTTGCGGTCTATATATGGTTGAGTATACTTGCGTTATACCCAATAGTCTTGTTATGGCATTGGTGATATGAGATGTGAACTGTGTACCATTGTCAGATAATATTATATCTGGGAATCCGTATCTACTAAATATATTTAGTAGAGCTGTGCAAACTTTCTCCGATGTCACATTGCGCAGAGGTATAGCCTCTGGCCATCTGGTAGCAGTATCAATAACAGTAAGTATATATTTATGTCCTTCACTTGAGGTATGGCACATTGGTCCGACAATATCTATCGCTATTTTCTCGAATGGTCTCCCAACTTTATCTGTAGGTTGAATAGGTGCTCTGTGTTTCCCGTGCATAGGGTTTTTAGTAATACACAATTTGCATCGGCTTATATGACTTTTTATGTCCTTTCTTATATTGGGCCAAAAGAAATTTTGTGCTACCCTTTGATACGTTTTCCGTACACTCATATGCCCTGCCAATGGACTGTCATGAGCCGCACGCAAAACAATGTCTCTCAATTCTGTAGGAACCACAATTTGGTTATAAGTGCCCTTTTTGTTTTGAAAATTTCTCGTTAGTACTTCATTTACATAATAGAATGTATGTCCCCTATAATTGGCTTGCTTCTGATCAATTCTCTGTCTAATCTTATCCAAACTGGTATCCTTTGTTTGCATATCAATTAACTTCTCTCTAGTGATATCCTCTTTGATCTCTAATATTTCTTCTGTGCTTGATCCTTGTGTTTCTTTTTCACTCTCCTGAGTTCTTGCTCTAGTCATTGCCACATATACTGCGTTGCACTCTTTTTCCTCCTGCTTTTGTAACCATTGCTCAAATAAATGCTCTGAGTCATCTGGCAAGCTCGGGATATTGCCTATAATCAGAGGACATATTGCGTTTGTCTTAACTGTTGCAATCACCTCTCCTGTAACCCATGGCGAATCTATCATAATTCTTGCAGTTCTGCAGCTAATTTCTTTCTGATTTGCCATTCTTATGTTTGTGAGCTTGTCTGTGTAGTGTGTATCATCTACTAGCTTCTCATCAATCACAATAGTAGTACATCCTGAATCTCTCAAACATAGAGTTTTCTTCCCATTAACATATGCTGGGTAGAACTTCAACTTGCCCTGTGTATCCAGGATAGTTGATACATAATGTCGTTCACCATTATCACTAGCATGCTCTTTCTTTTTTGTTTGCTGATCATCTTGTATGTCTTGTCTCTGAGTTCGTCTTCCTCTTTCTTCATTCCTTGGTCTTTGTGGACTTTGATTTGGTGATGTTCTTTCCACTGGCTTTTGTGTAACTTTACTTCTGCAATTTCTCCGTATATGCCCCATTTTGTTGCAATTCCAACAAATGATATTCCTTTTCTTATTGTAATTGGGTAAACTAAGAAATCTCTTGCTATCATTACGATGATGTCTGTTCATATCATTATTACTGTTGAATCTGCCACTGTTATTAAAATAGCCATTATTGAATCTGCCATTGTTATTAAAATTGCTATTGTTGAATTTGCCACTGTTATTAAAATTGCCAGTGTTGTTGAATCGAGGACTTGACATAGCTGCAATAGTATTACTTCTATTATCCATTTCCTCATGCGGATGTGCATCCTTATAGTCTGACAATGCAATTATCAGTTTTTCTTCACTATTAATCTTTCTTTCTTTCAAAAAAGTAAATAGACTTTGTGATGCATTGGTGAGAACTTTGTTGACAACATACATTTCTAAGATTTGCTGCGGATTGAGTACATCAATCTTTGTTATTTCTAGCCAATTGATTAGTAATGCATGGATTTCATGCACTAATGCCTTAGGATCTTTGTTTCTCTCTAACATGATATCTTGGAATTTCTTCCTGTATGTTTCTTCTGTTTGGCCAAAATGAGTTAACAGATTACTTTTCACAATGTCGTAATTGTTCCTCTCATGTTCTTTTATGTATGAAATTACATTTATTGCCTCACCTGTCACTTTGGACAATATAAGCGTTGCCCACTTTTCTTTCGCAATCTTATTTTGTGTAGCCAGACATTCAAACATCATTAGATAACTCTCGATTTTCTCTTCTTTTGGATTGAAATATTTCATTTTGATAGTATCCTCTTTGCTTCTACATGATTTCATTTCTGTCATAGTCCCTTGACTGAGTTTTAATTGTTCCAGTTTAAGTTCTTCTATCTTTTCTTCATGTTTCCTAATTTCTTTTAGTCTTTCGTTTTCTCTTTCTACCTCTTCTGCTTTTCGTTTTGCCTCTCTTTCAAACTCCTCTGCTTTCCGTTTTGCCTCTCTTTCAAACTCCTCTGCTTTTCTTTTAGTCTCTTCTGCTTCTCGTTTTGTTTCTCTTTCAAAAAGTCTCTGTTCCCTTTCATCATCCTCTGTAATCATTTTGGTTATCCAACTTTCCAATTCTTCACCCTTATATCCCAATCTACCTCCAAATTCCATTAATTTTTCAAATTTGTCCATTGTCAAAAATTACTTGTAGTACAATTATGCTATCAAACAAGTTATTCAAATACTATGACACACATGCATAAAAGTATCAAATCAAAAAAATGAGTTTGTGAATATGTAACATTATTTTCTCTTAGTAATTGTATGCATCATTATAAAATTCAATAACAATAAGAATAAATGAACAATAGTGAAATATTACAAATAGATAGACAAATATGTATACAAACAGAACAATGAATAAACGACCAATATATATGTCTATTTAGAACAACAGATAGAAGAATATGTAAACAGAAGAATACAACAAAAATAACAATAACAAAGTATAGCACAAGTTTAACACATAAATATTAACAACAATTTTAAACACTTTATAAAAAAATAACAAATAATGCAAATATATAATTGCATGTATAAACAATTTACAAACAAAATACTATACAACTAAACAATTAATTATATATTTTAACAAAACGAAGGCTGCAACACTATCATCACCAGTGTAGACTTTCCTTCAAGTTGAGAAAATACAAGGTATACTAATAGAGTTTGTAAAGCTAAACAGTTCTTAATCCGATTGTGAAATCTGAAATTTTCACGTGATTCCTCCTCTTTTCAATTCAAGATAAATGTCCATATGATTACTTATCTCCCATCTTGACTTATGTAAGATAACAATATAACAAAGTTTATAGTCTTTCCACATCCAACAGCTCCAATTAAATTCTTGTTATATTCATAGGTACTAATAGTTCTCTTTAAAATCCACGTTGCGTACATATAAACATAAATGTTTAGTCCGTAACAACTATTACTGAGTTCATAAACACAACTTCAGTTCACTTTCTGTTGTCATATGGTACAACTCCCATTGCAATATTACTATTTTTACTCTTAAGTCGTTCACCAATGTCACTGACTTTAACAAAATTATTCCGTGCTCAATGCAATATTCATTTTTTTTTTTTGGATACTCCTTTTCATATTCACGTGATATATCAATTGGTCCCGTGCTTCATGCAAAATCATAATGTTTATAAATATTCTTCAGCTCACCTTGTTATATCAATTAGTAGGACTGCAATTCCAGTTGAGAATTCCAACGTGTCGCATCGTGTAACATGTCGCTTTTACTTCTGACACCATTATGTAACATCCCCATGTGTTGTACGTTACATTATTTCCACTCGTCAAGACAGCTCTCACAACAAACATGGGATGCACTTCATATATTTCACCTCATACACAGAATACAACTCCAATGCTTAGACATATATATTTTATTCACGATACATACAAAATAGTTCTTGAGACATCAAGTAACACTTCTCAACATTAATTCCATAGTTCCAAAAATCACTTCTATACAGTGTCCTTATAACTGTACATCCAAAAAACATAGTCTCATAAACATCATCAAAATATGTCTCCACTCTACGATTACTTCTACATGTTACACACTCGCTCTTGTTTTTCTATCCACTCCTCTCTCTCCCCTTCTCATAACCCGTGTTTGTACAAAACTGGCCAAACGACTGTGCCCAACACAGTCCTGGTCGCAATGACCGGTCATGGTCTACTGACCAACACTAACAGTCGTTACAATATGCATAGAGACGCAAAGACAGATAGCAGAGATAGATGCGTGTGGACAGATTACGATTGGCTGATAGATGCGTGTGGACAGATTACGATTGGCTGATAGATGCGTGTGGCAGATTACGATTGGCTGATAGATGCGTGTGGACAGATTACGATTGGCTGATAGCTACATTGACATATACAATGATTGGTTGATAGATATGTGTAGCCAGACAACGACTCGCTGATAACTACGATGAGAAAGACGATGATTGGTTGATAGATACGTACAAGTATATCCAGTTAAGATTTGTCTGGCGGATAAGTTTAAAGATTTGTCCGATGACAACAACTAACCGCAAGTAATAGAGTAGCCAAATATGTCAGTGAGCAAAGAGATAATTATTTAAAAGTACTAGCGCCCTCGTTTCTACCAGTAAAGAAATCATGAACAGAACTAGCACTCAACACTCGGGGCACTCCTGGTTCAAACTAGTTGATTTAGCCCCCCCCCCCCCCCCCCAACACACACACTCCGGCTTTTTTTTTCCTCCCAAAGCACAGAAAAAAAATTCAAGATAGTGATTAGCAGTATGGATATGACAATACATGTAGGTGCTGTGGTACTAAAAGAATATATTCTACTTACTGTATAAAACCCCATCTTAATTAATATGTTGTAATGTGGTATCATTATAACTTATAAATAGTTCAACATAGTATTTTTGAAAAAAAAAGCTGCCAGCTACCGAATAATCTTTCAATAGAGTACAGATTTTAAAAAGAAAACAAAAGTTTTATAAACTGAAATACTAATAGAATAACTTTAATATCTCTTTCTTTCCTTCTTTATTCTCTCTCTCTTCCTTCTCAACCACACACTCTCTCTCTCTTTCTCTGCATCAATCCCCTTCACTCTCTGTCACACTCACCCGCTCCTTCGTTTTTTTTTTTGCAGCCATTTCTTCCTACATACTTTCTCTAGCTCTCTTTCCACTTTCCCTATCTCTCTCTCTCTCTCCTTCTCTTCACACAAATACAAACTATAAAGCCCACCCACCCTCTAAACGTGTGTTGTATTAGTGGGGACCAAAAGAATTGTTTATTTACTGTTTGAAAGTGGTGAACTAATGTCTAATCAAAATTTTAGATTAAAACGCCTCACCAAAAACAAAGCCCAGATCTCATTTACAACTCCACAATTTTCTAGTTTAGATAAATGAGTCCTTGGTGAACTAACCACACACAAGATGTAAAGAAACTATTATCTAGTAGAAGTGACTGATAAAACCAATCTTAAGATAGTTAAACTTTCATACACAGCAGCCCATTGACGATATCCATATATTGTTTTTTATTGGGGAGATAAGCACGGATAGCAGGACCAGGACGTAACTGATATTGTGTTTATAATTTATAGATCATGTAATTAATTCCCTTTACTTGTCCCTTCTCAGTAACCATGACAGTTTCCTGGGTACCAATTTCAGTGTACCGTGAGACTAAAAAAAAACAAGAACCACAAAACAAATGAAGGAAGACTATTACATTCCCCTTCTGTAAACAAAGACTACAGAGATGTTTGCACTCTTGCAATCAAGGCCAGACAAACACAATAATATCTACAACAATCAAATAGTCTTCTGTATTGTTGTAGAGTTGGTTATGGAAGCTTGACGGGACAAGCAGGGACAACCAGGGACAACCCTTCCGGTCTGAAATGAACATATAGTTTGGGAACAATCAATCAGGAAGTAATCTACTGTTTCATGGGAGGGAGGGAGGGAGGGAGGGAGGGCAATATCTGGAGTTAGGTGGATGGGGATAGATTTATTTAGTTTTGGTGCCCACAACTGGTTTACATGTCTCATTCTCATCTGGAATAGATCTATGGTGTTTTATTCATTGGTATATGAGAAATGAAATGCTTGTTGGTCATTTCTTTGAATATTCTTCAACCTGTTTTTCCTTGTGCCCATTTAGTTAGCATTTCTACTATGAAGTATTTTTTTAATAAGCTTACAAGTTTATTATGTAAGTAAAAAGTATGGTAATGGTTGGTTGACATAAAAAGCACATATTGTTTACACAACAATGTTGTATGTTGAGTTTACAGTGATGTGTTTTAATGTGATATATGTATGGCCATGTGTGTATGATGTGTTTCAATGTGATATATGTATGGCCATGTGTGTATGATTTGTTTCAATGTGATATATGTATGGCCATGTGTGTATGATGTGTTTCAATGTGATATATGTATGGCCATGTGTGTATGATTTGTTTTAATGTGATTTATGTATGGCCATGTGTGTATGATTTGTTTTAATGTGATATATGTATGGCCATGTGTGTATGATTTGTTTTAATGTGATTTATGTATGGCCATGTGTGTATGATTTGTTTTAATGTGATATATGTATGGCCATGTGTGTATGATTTGTTTCAATGTGATTTATGTATGGCCATGTGTGTATGATGTGTTTCAATGTGATATATGTATGGCCATGTGTGTATGACGTGTTTTAGTGTGATATATGTATGGCCATGTGTGTATGATGTGTTTTAGTGTGATATATGTATGGCCATGTGTGTATGATGTGTTTTAGTGTGATATATGTATGGCCATGTGTGTATGATGTGTTTTAATGTGATATATGTATGGCCATGTGTGTATGATTTGTTTTAATGTGATTTATGTATGGCCATGTGTGTATGATTTGTTTTAATGTGATATATGTATGGCCATGTGTGTATGATTTGTTTTAATGTGATATATGTATGGCCATGTGTGTATGATTTGTTTTAATGTGATATATGTATGGCCATGTGTGTATGATTTGTTTTAATGTGATATATGTATGGCCATGTGTGTATGATTTGTTTTAATGTGATATATGTATGGCCATGTGTGTATGATTTGTTTTAATGTGATATATGTATGGCCATGTGTGTATGATTTGTTTTAATGTGATATATGTATGGCCATGTGTGTATGATTTGTTTCAATGTGATATATGTATGGCCATGTGTGTATGATTTGTTTTAATGTGATATATGTATGGCCATGTGTGTATGATTTGTTTTAATGTGATATATGTATGGCCATATGTGTATGATTTGTTTTAATGTGATATATGTATGGCCATGTGTGTATGATGTGTTTTAATGTGATATATGTATGGCCATGTGTTAATATAATATGAAATACACCTGTCTAATTATTAAATCTTTTTTTTTTCTACATTTTTACACACTTTAACTGTTTTGATATATTTTATTTAGAATGAAACTTTTAGTTCCCAAAACTGAATTTTGAAAAAAATCAAAAGTTTATTTAAGTAAAGTATTTAGCTTCTTTTTCATTTTTTTTATCAAATTCAAACATTAAATCCTCTAAGTCTTTGCAATGTAACAATTTTGAAGTTTTATTTTTATAGATTGTTAGACTAACTTTAAATGTATACTTCTTCACGACCTGTTAAAGAAATTTTTTACATTGTTGAGTTTTGATGAGCAATTACGGTAATTTTATTACATCATTTTAATCTTTAAAAAAAAATATCAAAAGTGTTTTTTTCAAGCTATTAGCAAAAATCGTGCATACAAAACAAAAATAGTATAACTTCAAAGTAAAGAAAAATATAAATTATCTTAATTGTAAAAAAAAAGTTGCAATCTTTGAAAAAAAAATTGTTTTTCTGCCATTTTTATGGTTGGCATGTCAACCAATTGTTTATTTTTTTCATCATTTGTCTTTATAACATTAAGCTAATAGAACTTTTTACAATGGTCAGATAAGCTATTTTACACTTTAAAAAATGTAGACAGGTGTCTTTCATTTATAGTGATCTTGTATTTTTTATGAGGACAAACACTTTACAATTTCATATGTTCTTACCTTTGGCTCCGGGACTCTTGCTAGCTCTGCTAAATTGTGGCAAAGGCGAACATGTTTCAGTTGGAACGGGTTATTTCTGTGATCCTCAAATGACCTCATCACTTTGTCACTCATCCACTCTACCTGTTGAAAAAATAACTACTGTATTACACCTGTACAGACAAAAACTATGATGTTACACCTGTACAAAGATCATAATATTACACCTGCATAAAGATCATACTATTGTAACTGCACAGACAAAGACTTTGACGTGACACCTGTACAAATTGCAAACGTACAGACAAAGACTATGATGTTACACCTGTACAACGATCATGATATTACACCTGTACAGACAATGACTATGATGTTCCACCTGTACAAAGATCATAATATTACACCTGTACAAAGATCATACTATTGCAACTTCTCCGACAAAGACTATGACATGACACCTATACAAAGATCATAATATTACACCTGTACAAAGATCATACTATTGCAACTGTACAAACAAAGACTATGATGCAACACGTAGAAAGATCATAATATTACACCTGCACATAGATCATACTATTGCAACTGCACAGACAAAGACTATGATGTGACACCTGTACAAAGATCATAATATTACACCTGTACAGACAAAGACTTTGATGTTACACCTGTGCAAAGATCATACAATTGCAAGTGCACAGACAAAGAATATGATGTGACACCTGTACAAAGATCATAATATTGCAACTGTACAGACAAAGACTATGATGTTACACCTGTACAAGGATCATACTATTACACCTGTACAAAGATCATACTATTGCAACTGCACAGATAAAGACTATGATGTGACACCTGTACAAAGATCATACTATTACACCTGTACAAAGATCATACTATTGCAACTGCACAGATAAAGACTATGATGTGACACCTGTACAAAGATCATAATATTACACCTGTACAAAGATCATACTATTGTAACTGTACATACAAAATCTATGATATGACACCTGTACAAAGATCATACTACTACACCTGTACAGAAAAAGACTTTGATGTTACACCTGTGAAAACAAAATGATTTTGGAACAGTTTGGCAGGTTGGAAATTACAGCTGAACAAGCAAATGCTAATTTATTTGTCAAATTTAATTTTCCAGAATACATTTGAGTGCAACGGATGATGAAAACAAGGCCACTGTCACACATGACTGCCAAACATAACTACCATACATGTTCCTTGGCTGCCTGGAGCCTGTGTGAATGCATATGCAACGCTGCAAACTTTTCTCTTTATTTTCCACAAAACTAGTGCAGTTCAAGATTTTCCTTTTGCACAATGTTTGACCTCATCGGGACAATTTTAACACACTCACACACCTAAACACACTCACACACCTAAACACACTCACACACCTAAACACACTCACACACCTAAACACACTCACACACCTAAACACACTCACACACCTAAACACACTCACACACCTAAACACACTCACACACCTAAACACACTCACACACCTAAACACACTCACACACCTAAACACACTCACACACCTAAACACACTCACACACCTAAACACACTGGGCCAATAGAGCAAACCAAAGAACACCTGCAAATGAATACACCTTGACCTTGGCAATGTCAGCAAATGAGCAACCTGTTCAGCGTCCAGGCTAACAAAAGAAAATAAAAAATATCTTGCTTACCTGAGACTTGGCAAACTCTACAACATTGAAGCTGACATTGTTAAGCAAAGCCAGAGAATAAGCTGTCAGACCAGACTCTGTACTTCTCCACATTTGATCCTGAACAACAAAAAAAAAAAAAGTTAAATTATAAACAATAGTAGACATTTGTTTTTAATAAAGATTGACCAATTTTTTACATTTTTGCTGCCCTTGAAAGATTAGGGTGGGGAGTATAAGAACTAACCATCAGCTGTGCCAACTCCAACATTCTGCCAGCTGTATCCACAGCAACCAGGACATTCCCATCATTCCTCATTGTTTGAAGAATAGTAGCTGTGATGATGAGAAACAAGAGTAATACAGTAAATTATAAAATCAGTTATTGGAATTATGGAATGAAAAAGAGTACTACAGTTTATTGGTTATTGAAATTATGTACAGATCTTGAGCCCAAAAATGTAATTTGTTAAAAAAAAAGGAAAGAAATTTTGCTTATTTGTTTTTAAACTTTTTCTACTACCCACCTAGAGCTCCAGACATTAATGCCCTCAAATTTTGAACTAAATCTCGTGGACAATTCTTAAAAAGCAATCAGGGGCAAGTAAGAAAAATAAATACTCACTCATGAGCTGCTCGTCCCTTTGCCTGCGACTGGGCTGGTTGTAGAGTGCATTGATGGTGTCTGTGATGAGAATAGACGGGCGAGAGATCTGATCCAACTGACAGCCATTCAAATGCCTGCAAACCATCACCACAAAATGGAGGTCAAAATAAGTATTTTAAAAATGTATGTTCTACATGATGAATTTCTCTATTCAACTTTTCTTCTATCTGACCACTGCAAGCCTATTATTGAAACTGTCAACTAGGGGTTTCTTCAGCAGTTTCATTATACATGTCAGAAAGTTTACATTTGTATTTTACATGATTTTCATTTACTGATTGCTCTACAAAAAATAATTGTTAAACTAAGTTATTTCATAAATTGTTTGCTTAACAACTTCATTAAAACAAAATATGCAATCTGGAAATGTACCATGTTAAATAATATGGCACATAAATACCACTGATATATATTTTTACTAACAGTCATACTACTAATTTAAAAAATATACTACATCAGGTACACTAGCCTACTAGCATATCAAAGGTTCTGGGTTTGAATCCTGGTTAATGATTTGTTCCCTGTGCCTACCCAGCCTTGATGGGTACCTGACATTAGTGGGTGGCAAAAAGAAAGTGGTGGGCATTGTGCTGGCCACACAATTCTTTACTATGCCTCAGAAACTTTTGAATGCTGCATCACAGGCCTCATAAATCAAATGGGTCTGATATTTTTACTTTACTTTTATACTACATTCTATTTTATTAGTATATTTTGTACTTATATATTTTATAAACTGATACTTATTACTTTACTTTTATACTACATTCTATTTTATTTGTATACTTTTTACTTATATATTTTATAAACCAAGACAGAAGCAGGATGAATTGAAATAGACATTAATTAGATCATTCCATGAAGCAAGACTTCAAGTTTTTACATAGAGCTGTGTTCCATTACCTTTCCTTCTTGTGATTGTAATCTATGGCATAGACAATCTCCTCTTCCCCGTCCTTCACTATCTTCCATATGGTGCCGCCTATCATGTGACCAGCGGGGAGCGGCGTTATCTGAAGACCATGGCCTTTACCTACACCGGGATAGAACAGGTGCGATACAACGTAACTACACTGACCACACAGTTTTTTACTGTCTAAAAATGAATGGTATGCAGAACACAAGTCCTTGTTGTGAACTATCTTCATGACCAGTTAGATATTTATACTTTAAAATATCCTATCCTCAGTTCTCACAGTTTTTTGACCGGCTTGTAAAAATTTCTCATTGAAAGTTGACATGTTTCAATTACATTGAAAGTTGACATGTTTCAATGACTGAATTTTAAAAAGTAATTGCCAATTTGCATTAGTCTTAGGGTCATTAATTATTTTTACATTCATCGATTAGTCAATTTATTAACCCATAATGCTTGTCCCACTATGTTAAAATAGCTAAAGGTAGATAACTTTGTATTTAACATAAAAGCAGATTTGTATTAAAATGTCAAAATAATGTTTTTTAATTGATTATTAATTACTTTTTTTGTTTAATTAATAACCATTTCAGTTAAAAGAATCAAATTAAACTTAATTTAATCATATGACCAACCGATGATTTTTCTAAACAGTAATAGATAAAACGAATATATTTTACTTTAAAGTCATATCAAAATATACAGTGTATAGAGATGTATTTTTCACATTACAAAATATAGGGTAACTTATTAATCAAAGTAAACTTTAGCTAACTTTACAAAAGTAATTTCATTTGCAAGGCAATATTAATCGTATTGGTCTTGTTCAACTTTGAAGACAAAAATGAAATTCAGATGACTATTTAGTAATATTATAATTCTTTGAAAAATATTTTAACAATAATTATGTTTATTTTTTTCTTTTTGCATTTTTTTAAATATTCAATGGGAAATCACTACTGCAAAATGTACTAATCAAAATATGAAATTACTTTTAATTTTAAGCAATTATTTAGCACACACGAGGCATAAAAGAAAAACAATGCAGGCAAAAAAAGTTGTATCTTATGAATCTGTTTGTAGTGTTTGTGTATTTTAAGGGTAAAAAAAAAAGTTTTATGCAAGTCAACCAACCTTTCAATGTGATGGTCTGTGAATACTCCAACTGTATGATCTTATCAAATGCCACATCCACATCATCCAGCGTAAACTTATCAAATTCTTGGCTGTTGTGACGTGACTGAGACAAAGAATGTTGATGCTTTCAGATATTTCACATTTTAGAACAAACCAATAAAATCTAAGTTTTGGCTCAATATTTGAAGAGTATTTAAAGAACAGCTTTGTCTTTAAAGCTGAGAATAACTCTCCCATACACAATGGGCAAAAGTAAGTAATGCTTCTTTGTGGAAAAGGAACTTACTACCACATGTCAAGTGAATTCTAGTGTTTATCGGACTGATTTATATGAAAATGAAAGATAGTCAAAGGAAGATAACTTGGAGAATATTAAGGTATCAGGAAAGATAGGCAGGAGTTATATGCCTTAACTTAAGCAGACAATTACTGCTGGAACTTGCTATTTACATTATGAACAAAGTTCACTGAACTCAGGGTTACATGAACAGAGGAGGGAAACAGTTACAGCTGAAAGGTAGAAGTAAAAGGTTGTGCATTAACTTGGACTATACTTTATAAGACTTCAATAGTAAAAATGGACTTGTGTGTATTTCATGTATATTGGATATATTGGACATTTGTATCTGTTCTATGAAAGTTGTGAGTACTAATAAAATATATGTATTGCTGCAAGAATAGCTTTATTAAATAATTATTGGTTTATATTTTGGTGTAATTGGTTCTATTTTTTTTTAAGTTTCATATACCATTTTAAAGATCTTTTTGTCCTGAATACAAAAATTGAGGTTTCATTGAGCGGTTCCTTTTCTGTGATTTTTTATTTAATGTTGAATATTTGTTAATTTTGCATGTTTTATGAAATAATTTTACTTCCCTTGAGCACTTTGTGTTTTATTGTGTTACGTCCCTTTGATTTGTTAATTTGTATTTATTTTTTACTTTTATCCCCATAATATCAAACGCACACACACACTCCGTGTACCACGCACTTCTCGGACCAGATTTTTTTCCCAGTATCGGTTAGTTTCTAGGCTAGGGATAGGTTTGTGGTATTTTTTAATGTTTAGTATCGGTTAGGTTTCAGGGTAGGGAGAGCTTTGTAGTTTTTTTATTTGGCTATACAGAGCCAACCTGGCCATATCTTGGAACAGGAAGTGTTAGCTTTAGGAGACCAGCATGGTGTCGTGATCTAGGGAATAAGATTTTTTTCTTTTTTTTTCTTTTGTGCTATTTCTTATTAAATATGGTAAGAGTAATTTTATTTTTTTATTGCTTCTAAGGAATTCTGATTGAAAATTTTGGTACGTGGAGCTATTGATAGTGTCTTAATTAAGAAGCGCGGCAGACAATAATGTATTGTGTGTTTGATCAGCCTTTGACGTCACAAGGATTTGTAAAAAAATTTTTTTTTTCATTTTTAATAGTCTGCCGCTCTTTTTAAGACACTTATCAAAAATTTTCAGTTGGAATTTTTTTAGAAGCCTATTTTTCTAGAACCAGCTACACGAAAGTATTACCGAATTATTGATGTTGAAGAACTGTGGTAACAGTATTGAAGTTAAAAGAGAATAATCAGCAAAGAGTAAAACACTAAATTTTAAAGTCAGTTATTGAAACTCTGGATAACTATGGATAAAGACAAGAGTAATACACTAAATTATAAAGTCAGTTATTGAAACTCTGAATAACTATGGATAAAGACAAGAGTAATACACTAAATTATAAAGTCAGTTATTGAAACTCTGGATAACTATGGATAAAGACAAGAGTAAAACACTAAATTATAAAGTCAGTTATTGAAACTCTGGATAACTATGGATAAAGACAAGAGTAAAGCACTAAATTATAAAGTCAGTTATTGAAACTCTGGATAACTATGGATAAAGACAAGAGTAAAACACTAAATTATAAAGTCAGTTATTGAAACTCTGGATAACTATGGATAAAGACAAGAGTAAAACACTAAATTATAAAGTCAGTTATTGAAACTCTGGATAACTATGGATAAAGACAAGAGTAAAACACTATATTATAAAGTCAGTTATTGAAACTCTGGATAACTATGGATAAAGACAAGAGTAAAACACTACATTATAAAGTCAGTTATTGAAACTCTGGATAACTATGGATAAAGACAAGAGTAATGTAAGAGTAACAAAGAAACTCTGTTGTCATAAAGACTTTACAAAAAATACATTTCTATATTACCTGGTAGAGATCATACATGAACATCTGACCCATTTTATACACTGGCACAGTGGCATATATTGGACAGTTTAGGTGACCCTTGCCAACCAGGTAAGGAAGTGCACCAAGGTGGAGGTGATCTGGATATGTTAGTAAGACTGCATCTACTTGATGAGTGACTCTGTAAACATATTGGACATTTAATTAGTTTTAAAAATAAATATGTCTTCAAAAAAACTAAACAAATGGGGAGGTGAGGGGAAAGTTCAATACATTACACAGAGTTCTATATTATCTTAAAATAAATTTTGTACAACACATTTTTGAGAGGCTGGAAAAACTTTACCAGTTTGGACAGAGACAAAAAGTTGCCTGGCACATCTATTTTGACATTTGACAATTATAGTGAATGTGCTACTACAAAGAGCTGGCTAAGTTTATGAACTGGGTTATTTTGGCTCAATTCTGAAAATAAATTTCACAAATTGTGCCGACCACTGGAAACTATTAAGAACAGAGATGTAATCGGCCTTCACAAAAAAATTAGGAAAAATATTTTCCTGCCAGTGACAGCGTGAAAGGAATAGTTGCAGCACACTAATAACATATGTATACAATATAATATGCAGCAGAAATTTGAGTTCAAGCGGAATATTTAGAATTCTGCCAAAATTGGAAAAAGTTAATTCACTGTAAGAATTAACAGGTAGACTGGGGTGGGAAGGGGTGGTAGGGGGCTAGCCACCATTGCATAAAGCCTCATTGCAGTGGACCTGAGCCCACCAAGGTCCAGCAGGGAGGAAGGAATGGGCATAACAATACCTGTCTCACAAGTCCAGTGTCCAGATTAGGGATGTTAAAGGCCTCGGTTCTATAAAACCGATTTGAAACATCCCTAGTCCAGATGACCAAATCTATAACTTTGTATTGGCGTGGCCAATCAACAGTGCATGAATATTGAATTTGAGGCAATTCTGCCTCGTTAATGATCAAAGGGTATTAACTGTAAGTGTGCCTACGGTGTCTGGAAAATCTCCTGACCCTAAGTTACTCCTGGACTCAAGAGCCAAAAGACCTGTCCAGTTTTAGAGGCTATGAAAACGACTCCATTTAACAGAACATATACTAATGAAGCATTAATATTGAACCTTGCATCAGGAAAGGCAAGTGCAGTGTTTTACATTTTCACTTTGCATCAGCTTTCACTTATATAGCATGTGAAAAAAGGTTAACAGTTGCACCCTCTAGCACTAAAAGTAACAATCTATCGGCCATAATAGCTTCATCTGACAGAAGGTCAGTTCAATTAACCAGCAAAATTAAATCATGTTGTTTTATTTACAAGGAGTTTTAAAGGCAGTGCACTTGAACCAATAACTTTTCTACTCCAAAACATTGTGTATATAAGAACAAACTAAACATCTGGTAAAAACAAAAGTAAAATTAGATAATTTTAATAACATTTAATTTTGAAATGAGGACTAGACAAATAGGCCTAGAAGTGAAAGTACAGGAGTATAATTTTAATAACATTTCATTTTGAAATGAGGACTAGACAAATAGGCCTTTAAGTGAAAGTACAGGAGTATAATTTTAATAACATTTCATTTTGAAATGAGGACTAGACAAATAGGCCTAGAAATTAAAGTACAGGAGTATAATTTTAATAACATTTAATTTTGAAATGAGGACTAGACAAATAGGCCTTGAAGTGAAAGTACAGGAGTATAATTTTAATAACATTTCATTTTGAAATGAGGACTAGACAAATAGGCCTAGAAGTGAAAGTACAGGAGTATAATTTTAATAACATTTAAATTCGAAATGAGGACTAGACAAATAGGCCTTTAAGTGAAAGTACAGGAGTATAATTAAAAAAAAATATAATATTACACAAAAGCCAAGATACTAACAAATCAAGGTGTTTACATTATTTCAATGTCATAATAGATGATAAAATTGTATTTGATTTACATGCCAAGATAATGAGTCACTAAGTATAACCATCTCTAAGATTATGTCCGGTGTTCATTCTAGCTAGGCAGCCTTATCATTAGCAAAGTAGGCCTACCTTTTTCAGGGGATGATATCTAAATGGTTAGCGACAAAGAGATTTTACCAATGCTACTGTAGGCCTACCTGCATAAGTCTTTGACAAAATCCATACTAAAATCCTCATCCCAGCCGCAATCCAACAAAAATCTAAATTCATCCACCTGTAGCATGTAACATGGGGGTGATTCATCTCTGGCACCAGACAGTGCGTGAAGTTTAATGATTGATGTCATGATCTTTGGGTGTTGGGTTCAAAATTTCAATATAAAGAAGTTCTGAGAAGTACAAATAAAATAAATGTAAAATTATGCAATGGGACATTTAAAAAATATATAAATGATATACCGTATATCTGATATAAATGATATGCCGTATATCTGATATAAATGATATATCGTATATCTGATATAAATGATATACCGTATATCTGATATAAATGATATACCGTATATCTGATATAAATGATATACCGTATATCTGATATAAATGATATACCGTATATCTGATATAAATGATATACCGTATATCTGATATAAATGATATACCGTATATCTGATATAAATGATATACCGTATATCTGATATAAATGATATACCGTATCACTGATATAAATGATATACCGTATATCTGATATAAATGATATACTGTATATCTGATATAAATGATATACCGTATATCTGATATAAATGATATACCGTATATCTGATATAAATGATATACCGTATATCTGATATAAAGTTTTAAAAAAAAAGCATTTTTTACTTTTATTTTGCCTTGACTATGCATTCTATATTTTCCTTAAGCCTATAATATGGGCGTATCCTTATTAGCTTTCTACATATAATATAAGATTTTTTAATGATATTGAATAATGATAATGATGGTCATTTTTAAAGCATGGCTGTCCATTAGCTAATCCTAGTGGGTTATCACATCACATTATCACAGGGAGCTGAAAGCTTCAGGCCTCAACCAAGAAACATCTTCTCAATCTGCAGTGTGCTGAGATAAATGGAGTGAGTCAATTTTCACATTTAGCATGCTCAGTGTACACTTGTCCACAATTGTGGTTTTGATTAGTAATATACAACTCAATAAAGCATTATAATTATATAGCAAAAAATCTAACTTTAATTGACTTAAAAAGATATCTGAATTTCTGATTTTGATGTCATGAATTTGTTGAGAAAAAATTGTGACCAGTTTTTGCACATTTGTTTGATTTGGTGCATTTGAAACTGTATTGCAGTGAATAATTTGATTAATTTTCACTAGATCAAGTTTTCACAACGTAATACACTTATTTTCCCTACTTTGTGTACATTAGTTATGTATCGCGACTTACGTTTTCTTAGGATTTTACGTCATTGAAGTCAACTATTTTGCTTAGCAGTAAATTAATAAATGACGTGTATCGTTAAATGTATCCAAAATGTTTCTGTTTTGTAGATAAACATTTTACCTAACTAAAATTGTACGTTTTTACGAGAAGATTTTCTACTTTCTCTAAAATTTTAGGTCTTTGCATCTGCAGATTAGTTAAAGCATTGAGCCACATTGACTGATTTTAGTAACTCTTTGTTCTTTAAAATGGCATGGTGTACCATGCCGTACTGACTCCACTATACTATTGTAAATTTGTGCTTCCTAGAAGCACCACTATCTTTCCTCTAACTCTTTTGTTATTATTTATTGGTCAAGGACAATAATGAAAAAGATCAACTGAACACAATGCCAATGCTAAGAAATCTGTTACTACTGTGTCATAAAGACAATGAAATAGAGGTTTCACAAGCATGCAAGCTAGGATTGGCCTACTGCACTAAGTACTATGAGGTTTTCATTTGTACTGTAAGCGATCATTTGTCTCTAATCTTAAACCTTCCTATCTACTATTCACTCTTCGTTCGTAACCTGAGGCACTGTTCATAACTTGAGCGAATACATTTTTTTCTAAACTGTTGTTTGTAACCTTAATCCTTCGTAACCCCGGGTACCACTGTATGCTGCTTTGCAGATGCATATGCAGAGTATGCCTATAATTAAACTATAGTATAGTATTTAATCATTTAAGACAAATTAAGATGCTTGATATTGATTGTATGATTTACTATTTCAATACTATTGACTTTTTGAGAAACACACTTTTCTTAAATAAAGAAAAGAAATAAAGAATAGGCTAATTACTACTAATCATTACATTAGCTATTACAACTAGGCTCAGATTGTCACTGTGTGATTACATGGACATCAGTAAAATTAACTTTTACTTATTAATTTAATTGCAGTGGCAGTCATAGTAGTAGTCATAAGTCTAGGCTAAGTGAGTAAGTCTAAGTTCTAAGTCCTACGAGAACTCTATAATTAAGGTCCCATGTGACGCCATGTCCATGATGATGGCCAATACTGAAAATGAAATACTGGCAACAACAATGGCAATACCGCAATAGCAATGCCAATAGTTAGGCAGTTAGGCCTAATCATTAAATAGTCGGTAATTGAATGGTAATGTATTAATAACACCTAATGTTTTAAATTGTAAAGAAAAGACACATTCAAACAAGACTCATTTTTAAATACACATTTCATATATACTTTTTTATAATAAAAATAAAAAGAGAGAACGTTTGTTTGAAAAGTTCGAACTTCTTTAGTTAGCGGCTCACAACAACACAACCATTCTCTGGTGAAGAAAATCACTATTAGTGGCTACGAAATACATTTCCGAAGATAAAGACGAATTCGAAACTAAACATCAAGCGTAAAAGAAGCCGAAAATAGCCAAATATGCCAGAAGAAAACTAGCCAAAATTTATTTCTGCAGACAAAGGGGTGGTGTGGCTACGTAGATTTTTTCACTGTCGGTACAGGTCAATGTAATTGAGATTAATTTTTTTTAAATTGAATACAGTTATTTAAGCATGTTATAATTGAACATAATATAATATGTGCAATCAGAAATAAGCGAGACTTGTGACTTGCATCCCCAACATTCATTGATGATTGATGGCATTATTCATTATCATTAACATTAAAAACATAGTTACATATCATATAGTGATATTGAAAATCCCATAATTAAATTTATTTCTTTAATGGTTAAATAAATAAAAACCAATTAACGTATTATCGTATTATACAACCATTTGTGATGCTGCTGAGAAAAAAAAAATTTACACGGTTGTTTTTAAATGCGAGAAAAGAATGTATTATTTTCTTCCATTAGATTCACATTTTTATACATGCGTAGTACATTGTAAAATAATCATAATTTTGTAAATAAAACTATTTCGCACGAATCGAAGCTACGCTTTTCTCTTAGCCAGTCATAGGACTAGTCTAGTCTAGTAAGCAGAACTTTTTTATGCGGCACAAAAATCATTAAGTATTTTAAGCTATGCTTTTGGAAGCTGGTTCTCATTAACAAAATTTGTTGATATGCAAAATGTTATACTAGTATTCTAAGTATTGTTTAATCAACGATTTAGTTAGGAAAGTGGGCGGTCACCATGTAACTATTAAACTAGTACTAGTCTAGGCTATCATAAATTTTAAAATTCATAAATCATTATGAATTATGAATCTTTCATAGTCATAGTACTTAGGCCTTAGGACTTAGGCATATACTCTATACTAAATTTCAAATTAATTCTTAAATACCGGTACTAATATTAATAATTGATACAAAATTTTTATTTATGACTTGTGAACATTTAGATATTTTATATAGTATAATATTGGGATAGGGCCGAAAGGCCTATTCATCTATCACTTACTTCACTCAGTAGTCGTAGTCAGTAGTATTAGTTATTAGGCCTATATTATATAGACTATATATTATTATATTAAAAAATATTTAGGCTATGGTTAGAATGCTATCTCCAGTGAAGTGTCTTCAGTCTTAACTTAATAAAAGACTTAACTAATTATTTTACTTTTAAATAATAATAAATAGGCTACATATTACATAGCCTATAAACTATAATTTATAATACAAATGATGATGTCAGATACAAAAATATAGGCCTAACTATTTACTATTTAGGAAGGCTATATACTATATTATTTAGTTCAAATTATTGATTATTGTGTGATAATAAACCTTGTCAAATGCTGGGCTATACTGCTATACTTATACTATGACTATGTCACTATGTTATATTATAAGTAAGTTAGGCTATAAACTACAAGCCTAAACAAATTATGGATGGACAAAAAATGTGCCTATTGACTATTTTATAATAATAGTTTTGTTTTAAATTACAGTTTTTTCCCCCTTTTTTTTAACAGGAAACTAAATTAAACAATGAAAGAGAAGGAAGAATGAATTTGCTATTTCTATCAGTGACATCAACGATACTTTGTGTTGTTATAGCTTTCGCTTTCAAGTACTTATCCCTACTGCGTTGGATTAGTGGACATGCTTATGTATTGAGCAAGGTTAATAAAAAATGTTTTAATTTGAACACTAATATATGTCTTTAAAAAAATAATATTTCATGGATACATTGTTCATTGATGAAATTAAATAAATAAATACATAAATAATCTATAAATCAAACATTAACTGTATTAGGTATTAGGCCTATTCGTTTACATTTTCTTTTTTATATTTTTACACTTTAACTTTAATTAAGTAAAAATATTTTGAAAAAAAAAATCATTTGTTTTATCTTGCCAGAGACGAGAAAGCTTCAGTATCCTAGAGGTGTTGGATTTATTTAAAAATGTTAAGGTAAATTACATTTTAAGCAAGTACCAGTAGCTTTTTGTAATATCATAAAAAAGGTGAAATTGACTTTGAATTGAATTAAATAAAAATTAATCACTTTAAAACAATTTCCACAGCCTTTTCCTATTTCGTGTCAGAAAGGCTGGAAGATTGATAGCTTTGCACATGGTCACCGCATCTGGTTCAACTTTTTAACATTTCCTCACAACTTGAATGCACCATCTATTAAGGTCTATGGAGCATTTGACAGGGTTAAATCATCTTCACAGGTAACAAAATTTCTAATCATCATGTCAATCAAAAAATTTTTTTATTAATATTTTAATATAAATAGCCTTCTAAAAATAATCATGTATATATAAATCTCAAAAGGAATATGTATGTGGCTTGCTGGGTATGTACATACCGCATAATCTTTTTAAATACTGGACATAAAAACGTGAAATTTGCTACAAATATTCTTTGCGTTACGGCGGTGAACACTGTCAAGGTTTAAAAAAAAATTTAAATGACCGCAGTGGTCAGTTTGGTCAAAAAAACGCGAATAAAACACATCTTTTGATTCACATTGACTTTGCCAGTACAACTTTTTATAGTTTTTCGTCACTAAGTTAGAAAAAAAAAGGATGCGCTGAGATTATTTTTATGACGTCATCAATCTTTGCGCATGGATTTTATAGCAATGAAGGGACATTTTTCATTCATGTTTAAATTGACGTCATCAAACTATGTGCATGGATTTTATCTCAACTCAATGACGGGAACAAATTTTCTTCATGTTTAAATTGTCTACGTGCCGTAAACAACATAAATTCTTTACACTACCAATACTGTAGTTGATTTTCTTAATCTATCACTACTTTAATACATTACACTGTGAATACATGACTTAAAGCTAATTAATAATTTAAAACTTTACAAACATAGGACAAAGCAAATAGATTTAGCATTTTTTTTCTGTTTCGGGAAGTAATACCGACGCCTTACTAAGCTTATTTAAACGCAGTGGTCCTGGTTACACTCTATATTTAAGCGTTGTGTATTTATGCGTTTTACAAGGGAACAAAATTACCGGGCAATGGTTATATTACCGGGCAACGTTTATATTACCGGGCAATGTTTATAATACCGGGCAATGTTTATATTACCGATCAATGTATATATTACCGGGCAAAGTGTATAGGCACCTTTAGGCTTATACCCTTGGTAACGGCCATTGTTTAAATTACCGGGCAATGTTTATATTACTGGGCAATGTTTAAATTACCGGGCAATGTTTATATTAACAGAGAAATGTTTATATTAAAGGGCGATGTTTAAATTGCCGGGCAATGTTTACATTACCGGGCAATGTTTATATTACCTGGCAATGTTTAAATTGCCTGACAATGTTTATATTACCGGGCAATGCTTATATTACCGGGCAAAGTGTATAGGCACCTTTAGGCTTATACCCTTGGTAACGGCCATTGTTTAAATTACCGGGCAATGTTTATATTACCGGGCAATGTTTAAATTACCGGGCAATGTTTATATTAACGGGCAATGTTTATATTACCGGGCGATGTTTAAATTGCCGGGCAATGTGTATAGGCACCTTTAGGCTTATACCCTTGGTAACGGCCATTGTTTAAATTACCGGGCAATGTTTATATTACCGGGCAATGTTTAAATTACCGGGCAATGTTTATATTACCGGGCAATGTTTATATTACCGGGCAATAATTATATTACCGGGCGATGTTTAAATTGCCGGGCAATGTTTATATTAACGGGCAATGTTTATATTACCGGGCAATGTTTAAATTGCCGGGCAATGTTTATATTTCCAGGCAATGTTTAAATTGCCGGAACTAACTTTAAAAAAAAAAACATACTACTTTATGTATGTTGCAAAACCAAAACTAAAAAACTATAATGTGTCAAGCATATTCTAAAAAAAGCCTGTTCGAAGAATCGGGCACATATCAGCTAGTAGTTTATATAGTATCAAATTGATCCTTTTTTGCTAAATAGTATTTGATAATCAATATATAGAATTACGGTGAGTTTGTTTGCTTATATATTTATTTATTTATATATATGTTTGTCCCCTATAGGTGCCTAAGCCGTTTGACTAATAGGGTCAAAAGTTAAATGTATAAATTGGAAATGTCCTCCAATAGAGAATTTTATTTTATGACTTATAATCATAAATGTGTTGATTTAAGAAATCCAAAATGTTAGATCCAACTATGCAAATAAATATAGCCTTACATAGCAAATGGCCATTTCCGTTCATTTAGGCCTACTATGTTGAACGCGAGAATTACTATGTTGAACGTGAGGGTCTTATCGGATTTCCCCATTCCGCTGTTGTTGTTTTTTTAATGTGGCGAGACCTTTTTAAAAGTTACGCAAAGCATTTTGACCTGGAGAGTTTGAATGGTGTATTTTTTAAAAATACTGCGGTATGACGTAATGTCTATCAAATCATTTCTTTCTTCATTATAGATGTTTGCATTCTTCTTTTGAGTAAAAAAAACAAATGTTTTAGTTATTTAATGGATTAACGTCACTATTGAGAACGTCCTTTAATAGGCGACTTTATACACCCTATAAATTAAATGATTCGAATTATAAAGGACAAGTTATAAATGATTACTTTTAAATACCAGAAGCTTGACAGCAACAATTTTTATATTTGCCGGGGTCAGGGCGACCGGACACAATATTAAATAACAAAAACTAAAAACCGAAAGAAATAATATCAATGCTGTTTTATGGATACAATATAAGCGAGAATAAAAATTAAATACCGACAAAAATTGTTCTCCCTTTAGTTTTTATTGTATTAAAATAGTATTATCTACGTTTTTTTTGATTATTTACTTTTGTATTGTTTGGTAGGCCTTTTTGTATTTTTTTCTTTTTCTTTTTGATAGTATATTATTGTTAATTTAATGTTATTAATAGGCTAACAAGTCAAGTCAACACAACTGTTTGATACTTTTTAATATCAGAAGCTTGACAGCCACAATTCGTATGCATATGCCAGGGTCAGGGCGACCAGAAACAATTAAGTAAAAATAAGAAAAACTAAATACCGAAACAAACGTTCTCGGTTCTCACTCCAGTTTTTATTGTAATACAGTATATTTTTTTTCTTTCTCTCTTAACAAAACAAATTGTAGTCATTCGTTACTCCGTCATTTTGACGGGCATAGCCACTAGTATGTTATATAATCAAAAAATATTATTTGGTATTCTTTGATTGATTTCTACTGAACAGTTAAAAAAGTTTTCAATATATTAGTGCTGGGAAAAAAATACTAAAGCCATACTTGTGAATTTCTTGGTTATGATTTCTCTTCATTTGTTTACATATTTAAAAATGTATTGTTTTTTTGGTGTTACCTTTCTTATTTTGCCCACCCTTCATAAAAAGTGAAATGTATCCATGTATTATGTCTTGTATTTGGTGAAATGTATTCATGTATTATTTCTTGTATTTGGTAAAATGTATTCATGTATTTTTTCTTGTACTTGGGTATTTATTATATTTTTTTTCTCTTTTATCAGGGATTTTTGCAGGTACTTAAGGACATTAGTCAGTCTTGTGAGTGGAAGCCTGGCGTAATCTCCACATCTCACATCCACACTCAAGCTGCTCCAACATTTTCCAAAACACATAGAGGCTTGCCATCCATGACAGTACAGGTACATTCATTAGAAAAGCTCTATGCCCTTCAAATTTCTTATTTGTTGTGATGGTCATAGTGTTAAGATTGCTGGTTAAAAAAACAACATCATTTCCCTGTTGCTGGGAAGTGCTCTAAGAGTCTACACAGCTCTGCTGAGTACCTGACATCATTTAAAGACATGGGCATCGTCCTAGCCACACAATCCCCATTGTGTGCCATATATAAAAAAGCTGGCTTGCTCAGCTTCACCGAATTAAAAAGTCTCTAAGAAACCCAGACGAGCCGAAGCTCTTGTGTCCAGGGCGTAACGCTTAGGTTTGAGCATAGCTCTGTCCGAGTTCCAGCCACCCCACGACACGCCGAAGGCATGGCGTGCCGTGTAACAGGGAAGGATTCCGCAGGCCAGCGACCATTCACTGCCGTTCCCCATAGGATCATTATCGTGGTGGCTCACTCATATTCCTGCACTGTCACCCGGTAGCTCAAATCCTATACTATAGGCACAGGCATCCAGGCACCGGGTGGTTTTCGAGACGGGGTTGCAGCGGCCATTGCTTCTCGGCTGTGCAATGAACCTCGGACCCGCTGCGGGGGCTGTCCTCCATGCGTTCGCCCGCCGGTGTATTCTTAATGCTAATGTATTGGCGGCTTACACACTACGCCAGTCTTTGAGGCCCATGGGTACAGTAGTGCTCTGCTTCACCAGCCTTATTGACCAAAATATTCTTTGAGAGATTCTTTCAATTAAGATAATTTATACATACATTTCAGTTTTTCTGATATAGAAACGTAAACAATTAAAATTTGGTATATCTTAAATGGAAACTTGCTTAAGTTGAAAAAAAAAGCGAGAACTTGGGATTTTTGTTTTGCCAAGTAATTTTTTTTTAATTTATATCTAACAGGTGGACTGTGTGAAAGAAGAACTTTTGAATGTGTCAGAATCAAGATTTGGACTTCAGAGTTTTGATTCATGGTACACAGAGAATGTTGTCTCCACAGTCTCTGTGGAATTTAAAAGGTATCTGTGTTTATATGTGAAACTTTATGTCAGCCTTGTTCAGGGGTAGCATTTCTCATAAATGTAGCCAATGATACATGAAAATGGCAACTTAACATTAGGTTGTGCATTGGACATTGACATTTTTCTGTTTATTTTCTTAGCACATTCCTCTGGTCTTAATTTGTTTATGCCCTTATTTTGCTTGTAAATGTTGGTTCTTTGAAATTAAGTACATTGATGTTGTGTAGAATGAACACTATCCGTTTTTGGACTGTTTTATTTGTTCTGAGATGGAATGTACTGGCCTTCAGTGTGCTAGATGCATAGCCTTGAGTAAAAGAAATGTGCTTTTCTTCAGCTGAAGCTTGGCCTTGGTTGGACGAACTTCTCCAAAGTGACCTGTTTTTTCCCTCTTTTTTGGGAGGTTTCTGACGTGGCTTGTCATTAAACGAGTCTTCTAACCTGTTCACTTCAGATATGTTTGTGTTCCACTCCAATGCCAACTTTTGTGAATGTTCTCCCAATTCTTCAGGCATACTTTGACTGGGTCCTTTTTGTTTTCTTCCTCTTTTCCAAAGATATTGTTCTTTTTCCAGAAGTGCTTGGAGTTCTTCCACAGTCAAGTTGTCGGGATGTTCATCCAGCGGGTGCAGAGAACACACAGTTCATAACAACAACACCACATGAACCTTGGTCTTCATTTTTCCACAAATTCTCTGTTTCCTCTCCAATTATCCCAATTTTTAGAAATTTCTGCGGTCTGTCGTGCACTTTATTACCGGTATTTACAATGGGTTCATTCTACATGACAATTTCACAGTTACATGAGTGTTCAAATGTGTTCTTTTTTTTGTTCTACAATGTACCTCTGTAGTTAAAGAAAGATGATAACTGTTGTTTGTTTGGCCACTACATTTCAAACTGGTTTCAAGATAATGGTGGAATAGTTTGTCATTTAGGTGGAATTTTTGCTATGAGAAATATACCATGCTTGAATTGGTTTTAATCTCACATTAAAAAAGTTTAGTGTCACATTTGAACCAAATTGATCCATAGGGCCAAAAAGGCAGCATTCACCAGTTTCTTTGGCCACTGCTTACTAGGGGATAGTGTGGCCAGCACAATGCTCAGCCACCTTTACTTTACCCTAACTAAGGTCAGGTGTCCATTAGAGCTGGGTTGACTCACCAGTTCAGGGAACAAATCTTAGACTTTGCAGGATTCAGACCCGGCACCTTCGGTATGCCAGCCCAACAAGCTGCCATTTGGCCATTGTGCCATTTAATCTCACATAAAAGTATCCCTAATGTATTTGGTCACTGTAATTAATTAAATGTTTTTTTTTTTGGTCAACAAAGTTATTGAAATGTTCATTGTTATTATTCATAGTTTATTACCTTCATGGAGAAAACCACAGCTTCTTCTGCATAGAAGACATATCTGTAAAAATTAATAAACGCTGTAATCATAGCATGTGTTCTGTTGTTTGGCTCAGATTTTGGCACAGAGAAGATAATGGTGTTTGCTGGCTGCTACAGATGAATGAAGCATTACAGACATGTGAATTCTATTTAATACAGCCTGTACAAGGTACACATTTTAGTTTAATACAGCCTGTACAAGGTACACATTTTAGTTTAATACAGCCTGTACAAGGTACACAGTTTAGTTTAATACAGCCTGTACAAGGTACACATTTTAGTTTAATACAGCCTGTACAAGGTACACATTTTAGTTTAATACAGCCCGTACAAGGTACACATTTTAGTTTAATACAGCCTGTACAAGGTACACATTTTAGTTTAATACAGCCTGTACAAGGTACACAGTTTAGTTTAATACAGCCTTTACAAGGTACACATTTTAGTTTAATACAGCCTGTACAAGGTACACATTTTAGTTTAATACAGCCTGTACAAGGTACACATTTTAGTTTAATACAGCCTGTACAAGGTACACAGTTTAGTTTAATACAGCCTGTACAAGGTACACATTTTAGTTTAATACAGCCTGTACAAGGTACACAGTTTAGTTTAATACAGCCTTTACAAGGTACACATTTTAGTTTAATACAGCCTGTACAAGGTACACATTTTAGTTTAATACAGCCTGTACAAGGTACACATTTTAGTTTAATACAGCCTGTACAAGGTACACATTTTAGTTTAATACAGCCTGTACAAGGTACACAGTTTAGTTTAATACAGCCTGTACAAGGTATATATTTTAGTTTAATACAGCCTGTACAAGGTACACAGTTTAGTTTAATACAGCCTGTACAAGGTACACAGTTTAGTTTAATACAGCCTGTACAAGGTACACAGTTTAGTTTAATACAGCCTGTACAAGGTACACAGTTTAGTTTAATACAGCCTGTACAAGGTACACAGTTTAGTTTAATAAAGCCTGTACAAGGTACACAGTTTAGTTTAATACAGCCTGTACAAGGTACACAGTTTAGTTTAATACAGCCTGTACAAGGTACAAAGTTTAGTTTGCATGTTTTTCTTCTCACTTTGTGAAGTAAATCAAATAGTTTCATTTGAAGTGCTTTGTACATTTTGGCTAGTGCTTAAAACTGAACTTTAAAACCATCATTTAAAAGGCCATGCTGTATCTCATGTATGTTTCTTTTACAGAAATCGACCATTGCTTTGTGTCTATAGTAACTTGGTCCAGAAAAAGTTCCAGGTCATCTGTACATAAAGCATCTATCCTTCTGTCTTCACTGGAGGAATACATTGCCCTCCGTAAACTTCAGAAAACACCTCTCATCAACATCAGCCTGCCGCAAGATCTTTCAGACAGTGACATAGAGTCCAGCGACTCCAGCCCTGAAAACGAGTCACTCAGGAGTTCTGGCTCACCGCTGTTTAGCAAAGTGAAAAACTTTCTTCTCGACAGACATTCCCAGAATAACAGCAGTTGCGGCAGGGCGTCCCCGGCTCCACACAAGGACATAGAAAAATATTCAACCATCCTTAGGTACAGGTCTAAGTTTGTTAACTCGTCACATTTACACTCTGATGCCACAGCCTCAGACAGTTCTAGTGTTGGAGATGGCTCAGAGCAAAAAGGCATAATAAAGACTGCCCTGCAAAGGTCAGTTAGCGAAGGGTCAGCTCTAAGACGCAATCAGCAAGGGCTAGATGGGACAGAGGATGTGAAAACAGAAGGTCAAGAGTTACAGCTCACAGATTCACCATCTAATAGTATAGAAAATGTCTCCAAACAAGGTCAGTTAATATCTGTGTAATTAGGAAATTATAAGGGATTTATCAAATCTACGTTAATTATTCTTATGATATTATTTAAAAAAATTCTACTGAAGATTTTTTATATAAAACGAATTGTTTCCAATTATTTTTTGCTAAAATTAAAATGGATTTGTTTATATTATTCTTTTTTGTAATTTTTATATGTAAAAATAAAATATTTTTTTTGCAATAATACTGTATTTCAATTTTTATTATAACTTATAAGTAAACTACTATATTTTTTTGTGCTGGACATTGTGCTGGCAACACTATCTTCTAGTATGTTGTGGACACATAAAAGGGTGCACACTGCTTTGGTCCAATGGGGGGATACTTTTACCATTAGAACAAAAATGAGTTTGTTCCAGCTCTGATGGTACCTGACATTATTGGGGTAAAGTAAAGGCAGCTGGGCATTGTGCTGGCCACACAATTAACTAGTATGTCATGTTTACAAATACTTGTAAACACTGTTTCACTGGCCCTATGGACTTATTGGTCCAACTTTGTTGGAGTACTTTGCTACTGTACTAATACTAATGGACTTAAGAAAATTAAAGCATTGTCTTTATTTCGGACAGATTTGGACCTCGTCCATTACAGAACATTGAACAATCAGTGTGCAGCCGAAGTTTTGGCAGAGGTGAGACAATGATGTTTTAAAAATTGTTCTTCTCTTCTTTTTTTTTTTTAACCTTTTTCTGTAATGGTGGCACTGAGCTATATATACATGAAGTGCTCAAGCAATTAAAATAGAGAAGAAAAAATGGGAGAAAATGCGGACTTGTTAATATAGATAGGTGCACCCTGTCCTGAACTATATATACATAAAATTACATAAAATTTGAAAACTTTTTGTAATTGCGTCATTGTAATTTGATAAAAATAATTCTTTGAATACCACATACGCTTATATATGTTTAGCCTACTATTAATATAATAAAACTATATTATATAATATTGGTCTACATCTACATAAAATTATTCTTTTACAAATTAAAATTGTGGATTAATTGATATAAATTAGCGTCTAAATAATACATATATACTATTATACATAAAAATTACTTACTCAGTTAATTAACATATATAAGCGTATGTGGTATTCAAAGAATTATTCAGACAAATGATCAACCATTTCATCTTTGTAGCCTACTTGACAAAAAAATGAAGCCGGAACTTATTTAAATTAACACAACACTAGTATAAGAGAGTATATATAAAATAGTTAATTTTTATCAAATTACAATGACGCAATTACAAAAAGTTTTCAAATTTTATGTAATTTTATGTATATATAGTTCAGGACAGGGTGCACCTATCTATATTAAAAAGTCAGCATTTTCTCCTACAATTTACTTCCTTTGAGCACTCCATATATTAGAGCTCAGTGAATGGTGGGGAGGCACTGATGCTAGCGATGAAGGCTTTAAGTCAGTCGAGCCCTGCTCTGAAGATTTCCAACCCTACACCAATATCTGATCATGACTATTTCTTCAGCTGCAGGAACATAATGCTGGCCACACAATCCCCTTGCATGTCACAGCCATAGAATTTTAGTGAAGGTTGCTTCACTAGCCCTATGGATTAAAAGGCTCTTTTGTCCACATGGTGTAAGATGATTTTCTCTGTAATTAAAAATAGAGTCATTGTCCAGCAAGATTTGTATTTTATCCAGCTTTAGAGTGGAAGACCTTTAACCTAAAGGATGGGTGTGGTATGTGAATGGTTAAAAAAATATATGTAATGTTATCCTATTGCTTGAGTGTTGAAAGAGAGATGGAAATATACAAAAAGGAAGATATCCTCAAATTTTGTCATCAAAGTATTGTTATTGCCTCCTGCAGTTTTAATAACTTTAATTAAATGAGAAAAATATTTTGGTCTGCATACATTAAACTCAAAATAAAGAACTCCAACAATCTTTCCTTTAATTTTTACTATCATGTACAGAATGTTCTTGGACTTGAGACCCAAGTAGAAATAAAGGTTTGCATTTGGCTTGCCTTGGGGCATAGTGGTTTAGCAGCAATGTGCTTTGATTACCATTTATACCATACTGAAAGTCCCAGGTTTGAATCAGCAATGTGCTTTGATAACCATTTATACCATCCTGAAAGTCCCAGGTTTGAATCAGCAATGTGCTTTGATTACCATTTATACCATACTGAAAGTCCCAGGTTTGAATCCTTGTGAAGGCCAGGATTTTGTTCTGAGGTCTGGATGGTGTCCCAGGGTTAGAGTTAGGGTTAGCTCTGATGGGTACCTGACATTAGTTGGGGAAAGTAAAGGCAGCTGGCCACGCTATCCCTTAGTATGTAATGTTCATGGAAATTTGTGAAGGCTACTTTACAGACTCTATAGATCAAATCGATCTAATGGGAATGCTTTTATTATTTGTACTTATTGAGGTAGCCACACTATGCAATGCTGCATCAAGTATGCCGGCACAAACTATTTGTCAAAAGCCCCTTGACTTTCACACCACACATTATATCTGGTTAACTCAATTATAATGTCCTTATACTTGATATTTGGTTTATCATACTAGGCCCTGAGAGCATCCAATATTGACCTTGAACTACCAACAGAACAGCAAGCAGCGACATCTGGAGGCTGGCAGTAAGTTTGGCATTTTGTTTTTATTCTATTATTATTATTGTGCAGTCAAACTAAGTAAACATATTACCCATCATACCTTTAGCTAAGTATTGAAAACAGGATCTATTTTATTTTTTTTAAACTTACAAAACAGGATGTTGATTAAACTGTTAATAAAATAAAGTTAAAAACATGCTTTTGTACAAACAGTTTTCTTGTAATCCCAGTAGATTTGTCTCTACTATTTTAGATCTAGTTATGTTTTAAACAAGTAAGTTTGGTGTGTTTTCTTCTTTCAGATTTTCTTCATTTGATAAAAACATTGTGATTTTAAAGAAAGTTCCAAAAGGTGGATCAACAGTTCAAAGGTTAGATTTTATTATAATATTTGAGCTGGTTTTTTTTTAATATTATTTTTTTTAACATTAAATAAATTTAAGAAACTTTAACTAAACATATCTTCATCAAAGTGTTTTTGGTGATGATTACTAACTAAACAATTTTAAAGTATTTAACTTTTTTTTTTATGCAGTGGTCATATTTTTTGGGGTTAAAAACAAAATTTTAGTGGAACTTTTCTTTGCTGTACAATGCCAGTTGGGTGAAGTGTGCTGACCCAAGGGCAGAGCCAGACATTTTTTTTTTGGGGGGGGGGGGGGGGGCTTTACTTTTGCTTTACAAATATTTCTCAAATTTTTGGCAAATCTAGTACATATTTAAAAAAAAAACCTGATGAAAAATTTTTTTTCAAACATGTCAAGGGGGCTTACTCCCCCCCCCCCTCCTCGCCCCTGTGCTGATCAAACAATCCTACTGCATGCCACTTTTACTTGACTGTCCCCAAACAAAATGGAAGTAAAGAGAGCTTTGACTACAATTAGACCGTGTTAATGGGCTTTGACTGCCGGGTCTTGCAGGAGTGGATGGGAACAACTGTTTGTGATGAAGCATTATGGTGATGTGTCTAGTTTGTTCTCCAAGCCCTTTGAGGGTAATCCCTGCTTGTATTCTCACATAAAGATAAGATGGGCTTACTACACATTGACAGTAATCCCTGCTTGTATTCTCACATAAAGATAAGATGGGCTTACTACACATTGACAGTAATCCCTACTTGTATTCTCACATAAAGATAAGATGGGCTTACTACACATTGACAGTAATCCCTACTTGTATTCTCACATAAAGATAAGATGGGCTTACTACACAAACAGTAAAACATCTGTATATCAGATTTGTTTCTTATTTTTTCTTACATTTGCCTTTGATCCAGATTTTACGTTATGGCAAGGTAATTTTTTTGTTTCATTAGTTACCTTGGTAAAGGTTTTGTGTTGGCTCCACCAAAGACTGTCTGGGATGCTGTTAGAAACCCCAGAACAAGGTTTACTTATGATGATACTCTGAAGGTAACATTTTGTTTTTTAATTCATACATTTTGGGAAATGATATTTACAATTATACAAATATTTCAAATTCGGAAACCAGATCTACCAAATGCACTAAATGAAGTTAATAGTTATGAATGTGAGTGTTTCATTTTGTACACAAATAGCTTTAAATGGCATTATGGTTAAAGCCCCTGAATTTTGTCTGAGTCTGACTAGCTCTAAACAATGTTAAACAATGGAGGCTATTTTTTGGGAAAGATGAGACTGCTGGGCATTTTGTGTTGCTCACACAGACCCCTTTGATACAATGGTCAAAAAAAGCCCTAGAAACTAATCTCGGCTGGTGTTCTCTTGGGTTCATGTTTGGTTACACTGCTTGGAACACACTTTCCATTATTCTCCATTAGTTACACTGCTTGGAACACACTTTCCATTATTCTCCATTAGTTACACTGCTTGGAACACACTTTCCATTATTCTCCATTAGTTACACTGCTTGGAACACACTTTCCATTATTCTCCATTAGTTACACTGCTTGGAACATGCTTTCCATTATTCTCCATTAGTTACACTGCTTGGAACACACTTTCCATTATTCTCCATTAGTTACACTGCTTGGAACACACTTTCCATTATTCTCCATTAGTTACACTGCTTGGAACACACCTTCCATTATTCTCCATTAGTTACACTGCTTGGAACACACTTTCCATTATTCTCCATTAGTTACACTGCTTGGAACACGCTTTCCATTATTCTCCATTAGTTACACTGCTTGGAACATGCTTTCCATTATTCTCCATTAGTTACACTGCTTGGAACATGCTTTCCATTATTCTCCATTAGTTACACTGCTTGGAACACACTTTCCATTATTCTCCATTAGTTACACTGCTTGGAACACACTTTCCATTATTCTCCATTAGTTACACTGCTTGGAACATGCTTTCCATTATTCTCCATTAGTTACACTGCTTGGAACACACCTTCCATTATTCTCCATTAGTTACACTGCTTGGAACACACTTTCCATTATTCTCCATTAGTTACACTGCTTGGAACACACTTTCCATTATTCTCCATTAGTTACACTGCTTGGGACACGCTTTCCATTATTCTCCATTAGTTACACTGCTTGGGACATGCTTTCCATTATTCTCCATTAGTTACACTGCTTGGAACATGCTTTCCATTATTCTCCATTAGTTACACTGCTTGGAACACACTTTCCATTATTCTCCATTAGTTACACTGCTTGGAACACACTTTCCATTATTCTCCATTAGTTACACTGCTTGGAACACACTTTCCATTATTCTCCATTAGTTACACTGCTTGGAACACACTTTCCATTATTCTCCATTAGTTACACTGCTTGGAACACACCTTCCATTATTCTCCATTAGTTACACTGCTTGGAACACACTTTCCATTATTCTCCATTAGTTACACTGCTTGGAACACACTTTCCATTATTCTCCATTAGTTACACTGCTTGGAACACACCTTCCATTATTCTCCATTAGTTACACTGCTTGGAACACACTTTCCATTATTCTCCATTAGTTACACTGCTTGGAACACACTTTCCATTATTCTCCATTAGTTACACTGCTTGGAACACACTTTCCATTATTCTCCATTAGTTACACTGCTTGGAACACACTTTCCATTATTCTCCATTAGTTACACTGCTTGGAACACACCTTCCATTATTCTCCATTAGTTACACTGCTTGGAACACACTTTCCATTATTCTCCATTAGTTACACTGCTTGGAACACACCTTCCATTATTATCCATTAGTTACACTGCTTGGAACACACTTTCCATTATTCTCCATTAGTTACACTGCTTGGAACACACTTTCCATTATTCTCCATTAGTTACACTGCTTGGAACACACTTTCCATTATTCTCCATTAGTTACACTGCTTGGAACACACCTTCCATTATTCTCCATTAGTTACACTGCTTGGAACACACTTTCCATTATTCTCCATTAGTTACACTGCTTGGAACACACCTTCCATTATTCTCCATTAGTTACACTGCTTGGAACACACTTTCCATTATTCTCCATTAGTTACACTGCTTGGAACACACTTTCCATTATTCTCCATTAGTTACACTGCTTGGAACACACTTTCCATTATTCTCCATTAGTTACACTGCTTGGAACACACTTTCCATTATTCTCCATTAGTTACACTGCTTGGAACACACTTTCCATTATTCTCCATTAGTTACACTGCTTGGAACACACCTTCCATTATTCTCCATTAGTTACACTGCTTGGAACACACTTTCCATTATTCTCCATTAGTTACACTGCTTGGAACACACTTTCCATTATTCTCCATTAGTTACACTGCTTGGAACATGCTTTCCATTATTCTCCATTAGTTACACTGCTTGGAACACACTTTCCATTATTCTCCATTAGTTACACTGCTTGGAACACACTTTCCATTATTCTCCATTAGTTACACTGCTTGGAACATGCTTTCCATTATTCTCCATTAGTTACACTGCTTGGAACACACTTTCCATTATTCTCCATTAGTTACACTGCTTGGAACACGCTTTCCATTATTCTCCATTAGTTACACTGCTTGGAACATGCTTTCCATTATTCTCCATTAGTTACACTGCTTGGAACATGCTTTCCATTATTCTCCATTAGTTACACTGCTTGGAACATGCTTTCCATTATTCTCCATTAGTTACACTGCTTGGAACATGCTTTCCATTATTCTCCATTAGTTACACTGCTTGGAACATGCTTTCCATTATTCTCCATTAGTTACACTGCTTGGAACATGCTTTCCATTATTCTCCATTAGTTACACTGCTTGGAACATGCTTTCCATTATTCTCCATTAGTTACACTGCTTGGTACATGCTTTCCATTATTCTCCATTAGTTACACTGCTTGGAACACACTTTCCATTATTCTCCATTAATTACACTGCTTGGAACACACTTTCCATTATTCTCCATTAGTTACACTGCTTGGAACACACTTTCCATTATTCTCCATTAGTTACACTGCTTGGAACACACTTTCCATTATTCTCCATTAGTTACACTGCTTGGAACACACCTTCCATTATTCTCCATTAGTTACACTGCTTGGAACACACTTTCCATTATTCTCCATTAGTTACACTGCTTGGAACACACTTTCCATTATTCTCCATTAGTTACACTGCTTGGAACACACCTTCCATTATTCTCCATTAGTTACACTGCTTGGAACACACCTTCCATTATTCTCCATTAGTTACACTGCTTGGAACACACTTTCCATTATTCTCCATTAGTTACACTGCTTGGAACACACTTTCCATTATTCTCCATTAGTTACACTGCTTGGAACACACTTTCCATTATTCTCCATTAGTTACACTGCTTGGAACATGCTTTCCATTATTCTCCATTAGTTACACTGCTTGGAACACACTTTCCATTATTCTCCATTAGTTACACTGCTTGGAACATGCTTTCCATTATTCTCCATTAGTTACACTGCTTGGAACATGCTTTCCATTATTCTCCATTAGTTACACTGCTTGGAACATGCTTTCCATTATTCTCCATTAGTTACACTGCTTGGAACATGCTTTCCATTATTCTCCATTAGTTACACTGCTTGGAACATGCTTTCCATTATTCTCCATTAGTTACACTGCTTGGAACACACTTTCCATTATTCTCCATTAGTTACACTGCTTGGAACACACTTTCCATTATTCTCCATTAGTTACACTGCTTGGAACATGCTTTCCATTATTCTCCATTAGTTACACTGCTTGGAACATGCTTTCCATTATTCTCCATTAGTTACACTGCTTGGAACACACTTTCCATTATTCTCCATTAGTTACACTGCTTGGAACACACTTTCCATTATTCTCCATTAGTTACACTGCTTGGAACATGCTTTCCATTATTCTCCATTAGTTACACTGCTTGGAACATGCTTTCCATTATTCTCTATTAGTTACACTGCTTGGAACACACTTTCCATTATTCTCCATTAGTTACACTGCTTGGAACACACTTTCCATTATTCTCCATTAGTTACACTGCTTGGAACACACTTTACATTATTCTCTATTAGTGCATTTTTTTCTCTTCACTTTTTAACATTTTGTTTTCATACATTGGAAATATAATACAAGAACAGAAAGCAAGAAAAGTTAATGATAATACATTCAAACAAGCCAACTGAAGTTAAAATGTATTATTGCTGACATGATACCTCAATATTATTTTCTCTTAGAACCAAATAGAAATATACATTGTTCTAGACCAATAGATATTAAAGGATTAGAAACCTTTTTGGCTTCTTGATAGTTTTGATACAAAGTTATGGACTATATGTTAATATGCACTAACATGTCTATAATTTGTTAAAAACATTCTTAGATTTTTGTTGTTAACTGGTGTATATCTTCTGCTAACTTTTATATTTTGTGACCTTGTAATTTATTTTTTAATTCATGACACACCAACATTGTTATTGCCTGCACTATCCTGTGTCCAACAAGTAGACTAATATAATGTAGAAATGTATTTTCCAAGCAATTTCCTAAATTATAACATTGACACATTTTTACTCAAGGGCTGTATCTGAAATTGGGTTCAAATTATAAATATAGGTAACTATATTTTCACTGGACGAAAGAAAGTTTACTGCTATATGAAAATCACAGACCTTTCATCATTACAGCATCATAATCTAAACAAGATTTTACACTTTTCTAGTCACTTTTTATTTTAATCAAATCTTTTTTGAATTGATGGCTGGTAATCATTTATTTTTCAGAAAGTTGATATTATAGAAACTTTAGATGATTTTATGAAAATTGGTAAGTACCCATTGTTTTTAATATAGTTCACTTAATTAACTCAACTGTTGACCAAAAAAATAGTTGACTTTCTTGCATTTTTAAAAATATAGAAATAAAATGTACAGCAAGTTAAATCATGCAAGCTAAGATGTTCACATCAAACATAATAAACATCCATTAACAAGAAATACATAAGAATTGGAAATTATCCTTAATATGAGAAAATTGACGTATAATGTGGTTACAAAATCAAGTTACAAGTTGTGCACCTGAAGGTGAAAAGAAGTCTCTAAAAGAAGTGTGGGAAGTCCCCTTGTAAAATAGTAATTTTATGCATAGGTTAATTTTACAACTAAAACAGCATCAAGTCTAAGATGTCCAATTAAGCCACACTGTGTCCAGGTGTGCACACAACTGGGGGTGGTGGAACTAGAGTGAGAATTGTCATCTCAGTGGCTAGGGTTAGATTATTAGATTATCCAATCTGGTCCCCCCAGTGGTCACCCTTTGATAAAATCTTCAACACAGGTCTGTGTCAGAAGGGGGGGGAATAATGTGCTATCTGCCGACACCTGGCTTCTCCTAAGATGAGAAGGAGTGCTGTCAAGGGAAGATCATTGTCTCACTCAGTGATTGTTAGTATATAATAAATCGACCTAGTCTGTCTTACATCTTGAGTCTCCCATTGTGGCATTTCACCACCTAAAAGACATGGCCATCAAAGTCTTTTTGAGTGTTTAAACAAACAATACGAGGTCTAGGCACTCATAGCCCATCATGCGTGGTTGATTACTCTGACCGCGTCAATTCCATAATCATTCAACCATGTCTACACACTGTAAAACATGATCAAAATACATCATTGAAGTGAAATGTGGAGTTAATGATCATGGACTAATTACTTTGATGCAAATAAATTATTCCCTTCATCACCGTATTTGACATGCTTCACTAGTCCAAGTTTTAAATATGACACTTTATTGGATAATATTTTTCTTGATTCAATATGCCTGTGAATTATAATGGGGAGAAGGGAGATACTTTAAAGCTTTATTTACATTGTGGCATCAGGATTTTAGAGATAGCTAGAAGCATGGATTAAATAATGTTGGCAAGGTAGTAAGGACTGCATTGGAATACACAAAGAAATAAGTCAATTCTATTTCTTTCTTCTTTGAATACACAAAGAAATAAGTCAATTCTATTTCTTTCTTCTTTGAATACACAAAGAAATAAGTCAATTCTATTTCTTTCTTCTTTGAATACACAAAGAAATAAGTCAATTCTATTTCTTTCTTCTTTGAATACACAAAGAAATAAGTCAATTCTATTTCTTTCTTCTTTGAATACACAAAGAAATAAGTCAATTCTATTTCTTTCTTCTTGGAATACACAAAGAAATAAGTCAATTCTATTTCTTTCTTCTTGGAATACACAAAGAAATAAGTCAATTCTATTTCTTTCTTCTTTGAATACACAAAGAAATAAGTCAATTCTATTTCTTTCTTCTTGGAATACACAAAGAAATAAGTCAATTGTATTTCTTTCTTCTTTGAGTATACTTCTATCATGAGAGCCAACATTTTCTGAAGAAAGACAGCTGTGATATGTGCATACTTCATGGAGAAAGACAGGAAGGGGAGAAATTCATCCTGACCTACTATAGCCTACCGGATGACCGATGTCCTCTTATTCCCAATGTGACCAGGGCTAAGGTAAACAAGGGCATGTGTTTGCTGTGGTCTATAGACATAGCATAAATAATTTTTTTGGAACATTTTTTTATGACTATTTAGAGGAGACTTGTTTATGGGGGAAAGTCAACACTAATTTGGTTAGATTACACCTAGGAATGAATAAGCAAACTTTTGCATCTGAATTAAATTATAGACCATGGAGTTTCCCATATGATGGATCTCACCTCAGCACTAATTTACAAAAGCACAATTACCAGGTAGTAGCATAAATGTCAAACATATACTAGGTTATACTAGGTTATACATTTATTACATGTGACTCTGTGGTCGTGATGTACTAACAATGACAGGGTTTATACTGAAAAACTGAATTTATTTTTCAAGTTATTGGGAAGTATGGGTAGTCTAGGAAAACTGACCACAGTTTGGGAAAGTTTGTGAATTTTACTAAAATGGACAAATCATCCTAAAAAATACTTTTTTAAATCTTCAAATAAAAAGTTTATAACGATGTTGTTTGAGAAGTTCTGAAATAAAAAAACCTCTCATGTTTTGTTTCTAAGTAATTGGTCTATCTATAGTCTATACATTACCAGTTAACATTTAGACATTTTACAAATAGGTTTGTGAATTTTTTGTAAAGTTTGGGAAAATAAAAATGATTTGGGAGTAAAAACCCCGAAAGAATCTATAGCAACTTCATGTCACATCTAAATCCAATTATATTATTTGTTTATAATTATAACTATTCACTAGTAAATTCTTAATTATAATATATACATATAATCACTTTAATTGTCCTCCTGAGGCCTGTACACTTAGCTAGGTTGTTGTGAAGTCTAGTTAAAAAGTCATATTATTTCTGCAGGTTTTCCAGAGTGGCTGGATTATAGAACCTGCTAAACAAGACAATACAGTTTATTCTATTGTCACATATATCATGCAGGTATGTCTGACTGTGTGTTTGTTTGTTTCTACACACAGTCTCAAGACTTAATTCTTAAAAATTGATTTCTCATTAAATATTTGTTGTTTTTTTACAAATTTTTTAAAAACTAAATTTCTGGATCCAAGTGTCATTTTAAATGTTACATGTTATTAAAAAGTCCTTTAAATATCTAGAGTCTAGGGCTAAACTTTAGCTTTATATTTATCCAGTAGTACTCAATAAAATTGTGTACAGGTGAGAAAGTACTAGGAATAACTATAATTAAATGAAAATACACTTTCTCAGATTGATTTCGGTGGCTCAAGTGACGGAAACGACAACCTCCCATTCCAGGAAATGATTTCCAGCTACCCACTCAGCATTGCCGACCTGCAGCAGTACCTCAAGCCTGCCGTTCAGATGCTGCGCAGAAAATCACTCACATAAAACGGCTCACCATCAAACCAGGCTCACCAAATCTCATCAGAGAGAAAGAGAGTTGTTTTTTTTTTGTTCTAAAAAGATTTCATTATGTGTTCTGGACAAATCTCAGATTTCAAGCTTTTCGAACAACGCACACTTCAAATGAATGAATTACTGCACAACATGTTATATACTGTTTGCCAACTCATGACAACTGGGATACTTGTGACTGAGTTTTTTTGTTTTTTTTTTACACATGATTTCCTTTCTTAATTGTTTTCAGATTTTTTTATTTGTATATGTTGTTTCTTTTTTCTAACATTATCTGGTGGGAAGGTTTCTTAATTTTTTTACTTTGTATCTCTCTCTTTTACTGCGCTAAAACAGGATCTGAGTTGCCTGACCCCAAACAAACATATCTATCCATTGTGCCTTGTGAAACTTATCTAAAATGTGTACTTTTCTAAATGTCGCCCATTGCTTTTGACTTCTCATTGGAAGTGTCCTCAATTGTATTTACTGGTCAAGCACCTCTGGTTGGTGTTGTATTTACTGGTCAAGCACCTCTGGTTGGTTGTTGTTCCGTTGCTTTAAAAAAACAAAAGAACAAATTACTTTTCTGTGATGATCCTAAGTTGTTCCACTTGATCACAGTTAACAGTTTGGATTCCTGATGATTTTCTTGTTGACAATGCTAATACCAGGCACTGTTTCTGCATTGACTTCTGCCACTTGCTGTGTTCATGTTTGTTGGCTGTCCCATCTGTCAGTTTGCATTGAAATGAAAGCCTCATTGCTTGCTACTGTTGTCAATAATTCTCAATGACAATAAACAAAGAAATTCCCCCCCCCCCCTCCCCTACCAGAACTATTTATTTCTCCATTTACCTCCCATTCTCCAACACATTAGCATGAATTAAGTTATGTTTATACATTAGAACAAAAAATTGAATCATTTGTTTACTGATAGTTGTATCAGAGACTTTTTTTTAAATATATATATTGTGGCCAGTAGCTCTCTCTATAACAATAGGGGAGGGGGCATAATTGCAAAATTGATATTGATATGATATTGACCTCAGCACTAAAGTGCTAACAAGTCAAGTGTTTCACCATGTCCAGAACGGTATTCAAGAAGTACTTCATTATGTTCATACATTTTTGATGTGAAAAATTCCCCTGTGTAGTAATGAATGTTTATAACAACTGTGTCGTCCCACAAATACATAATGGAATCAAGATTGTAACTAGGGAGCATATAGGTCTAGTGTCAATTTGATTAGATTGTAACTAGGGAGCATATAGGTCTAGTGTCAATTTGATTAGATTGTAACTAGGGAGCATATAGGTCTAGTGTCAATTTGATTAGATTGTAACAAGGGAGCATATAGGTCTAGTGTCAATTTGATTAGATTGTAACTAGGGAGCATATAGGTCTAGTGTCAATTAGATTAGATTGTAACTAGGGAGCATATAGGTCTAGTGTCAATTTGATTAGATTGTAACTAGGGAGCATATAGGTCTAGTGTCAATTTGATTAGATTGTAACTAGGGAGCATATAGGTATAGTGTCAATTTGATTAGATTGTAACTAGGGAGCATATAGGTCTAGTGTCAATTTGATTAGATTGCTCAAGGCCCCAGGGTTTGAGTCTTGGTGATTTTTTTCAGAGGTCTGGAGGGTGTGCCTAAATCTTGCCATCTCTGATGGGTAACATACATAAGTTGGGGGAAAATAAAAGGCAGCTGGACATTGTGCTGGCCTTGTATGCTGTTTCAATTGCCTCATAGACTCATAGACCAAAAGTTTCCAACACTTCTAACAGTTTGATTGTTGCCTATTGATTGAAAACTAAAAAGTCAGCTATTTATACCCAGCAATAAAAAAAATCAGCTTTACTTATCTCTGTATAAATGTATTTAAAAAAAATCTCAATAACTCATTTAATAAAATAAATCATAAATCCTTAAATGTAAATATCTAAATACCTATAACCATATCCTCTGTTGTTATTTCAGTATGTTGTTATTTTCAATATATCATATGATTGTTAGAGCAAAAAAAATATCATCCATCAAAATTTCATGTCATTGAAAAAATATTGAGTCACATTGTGAGTACATAAAAAAAAAAGTATTATTCTCTAATGCCTCCATCACTTTTGACTTTAAGCTCATTGCAACCCGTGTTTGTTTATAATTCTGACATACTGACAAATTGGAGTAACAGCTGCAATGTGTATTAACAGCTGCAATGTGTATTAACAGCTGCAATGTGTATTAACATCAGACATGCCTACCGTTCCGCTTTTGGCATATTTGTTCCGCTTTCTTATAAAAAAACACACTTTGTTCCGCCGTTCCGCTTTCTACTAGTTTTGTTACGCCAAATTGGATAGTTTGGGTTTTTCATGGGTTGAAATATAGTCCGTGTCTAGGTTGATAAAACAAAGGCACAAAAAAGTCGCAATGCTATAATTATCATTACTTGGGTTTTCTGGGTTTATTAAATTAGATATTGTGGGCTTTTCTAACGTTTTTTGCGGTATTACGCGTGTTTGGCAATTAATATTATTTTCCTTTACTGTATTGCTAAGATTGTGAAAATGTCTAAACGTCCTGGCTCAGAAAGTTTAAATATGACTTGTTCAAATTGTAAAAAAACTAATTAAGTGTTATTGGAAGGGATATTCAGAGGAGTTTATTCAGCAAATATGAATTTAATGTTCTTTGTAGGCCTACTAGATCTAGATCCATTGCGAATTGTCTGTGAAACGTAACCGTAAGCCTACCTACATTTAAAATAGGCCTAGATTTGAGCTTTTTTTTTTTTTTTTTTTATAAAAGATTGTCAGATAAAGAGTGTTTCACTTTTTTGTTGAAAAATCCTCTTTTTCATCAAGATTGTTCCTCTTTTTAGTCTTTAGGGGTAGGCATGTCTGTAACATAAATGCCTATGTTGTAAAAAGTTCTGATATATATTTAATGTTCAATGTGATCCCACTACACATTCCTTTGCCTTACAAGATGTTGAGTGTGTGTGTTTGTTTGCTGACTTTTCTTGGGATCATGTTAGTTGTGCCTGATGTTCCGTGCACATAAAATGTTTCAAGCTTGACCAAACTGTCTTGAGATGCCCTACCGTATTATGATGGCCTCCGAATGTGTAAATGGATTTGATTGGTTAATAAGCCCTTTCCCATGAGTGTGTAAATGGATTTGATTGGTTGATAAGCCTTTTCCCATGAGTAATCTTTATTTTCATATCTTTTTTTTAAAATTAACCTTTCATTCATCCAGCTACATCACATGACCTGTTTAGATCAATCAGGAGTTGTCTGTCTTTGTTAAGGTATAACAGAAGTTATTCTTCTTCAGTTAGGTACTTTGTTGTAGCTAACTTGTGTTAGAGGGTTAAAGGTTAGTTAACGGCTAGTTAGCATGGTGTTAAGTCCTTTTTTAATATTTTTTTACATACTCTAGTCTTATTTAAGGTACAAGTGTTCAGCTAAAGTAAAATAATTGACACTGAATTCACTAAATATGAGGTAGAATTAGAGATATACAGATGGACAAATATGAAAATTGACCAGAAATATAATGTAGCCTACCAGTGTCATTTCTAAATATAATGTAGCCTACCAGTGTCATTTCTAAATATAATGTAGCCTACCAGTGTCATTTCTAAATATAATGTAGCCTACCAGTGTCATTTCTAAATATAATGTAGCCTACCAGTGTCATTTCTAAATATAATGTAGCCTACCAGTGTCATTTCTAAATATAATGTAGCCTACCAGTGTCATTTCTAAATATAATGTAGCCTACCAGTGTCATTTCTTCAATTGAAAGGTTTCTTTTTTCTCTCTTGCACTCCTTATTGTCATTTAAACTGTTTCTTGATATTTTATGTCAGTTTTATGTGGGTTTTTTTTTCTTTCTTTTTTTGAGCTCAACTTTTTTTTATTTTGGGCCAAACTGAATATTATTCTTGCCAGTTAAGTTGACCTACAGGGTTGCAAGTATTAGCAGTATTGTTCAACTGTTTTCTCAAATCAAAAAGTCTTTACTTAACATATGCAATATGTTGTATAATGCAAAACTTAAATTGTGGAAATCATTTCGCCCTTTTTAAGCAAGCATTGAGGGCAAGTGGGCAAGTGGAATATGGCTCTGTGCAAGCTCATTCAATCTGGGTCATATGACCCTTTTGTAATAATTTCCATTGATCTGTACAGGGGGGAATAACCAATGTTTATTTACTGTATTTTGGCTTTTCAGTATTGTAACTGTAATAATTCATTGTTTTTTATAGATAGAAAAACTATAAGATTATGCATTTGTTGTTTGTTATCAAGTACTAGCTAAATTGTCTGGCTTTGCCTGGGGTAATTACGAATTTAACACATTTACACTTTTTTTTTTTAATTATGCACATAAAAATGTAAAAACAAAATGCAGCATTTGAATCTGCAATCACCTGCTTAAGATACCTTATCCATTAGGCCATAGAGTTCCAATCTGATATCCAAATGTTATAATGAATTATTGTAATTATTTGTATTATATGGCATGTGCCTTTAACTTAACAAATTATGTGAGTAAGTTGCACACACCTGTAGATTCAAATGTATACATATACAAATGCATTATATAGATAGATCTATATAGATAGAATACATGTAGATAGATACATGTAGATAGAATACATATAGATAGAATACATGTAGATAGATACATGTAGATAGAATACATATAGATAGAATACATATAAATAGAATACATAGATAGAATACATATAGATAGAATACATAACAAACATAAAGTTGTGCCAGTTAAAACCTGACATACAAAATACTAGGAGGTTTTACAGTAATTTTTTTAAAGCTGGTCTTTATTTAGTTCAAAGTGATTTGCAATTGACACTACAGCAAGGTTGATTCTGATGTGGTTGCAGAGCTAACCTGGGAATCATAACTTGTTTTGTAAAATGTTAAATACTATCCTGTAATACCCTAACCCTAGCTATGTATGTACCGTATTATGATGCCTAGGCAGCAGGTGTTTGAACTACTCCAAAGCTCTCTGTGTGCTTGTTTAACCAACAATTCTACATCCACCCTAGCTCTCTGTGTACTTGTTTAACCAACAATTCTACATCCTCCCAAGCTCTCTGTGTGCTTGTTTAACCAACAATTCTACATCCTCCCAAGCTCTCTGTGTGCTTGTTTAACCAACAATTCTACATACTCCCAAGCTCTCTGTGTGTTTGTTTAACCAACAATTCTACATCCTCCCAAGCTCTCTGTGTGCTTGTTTAACCAACAATTCTACATACTCCCAAGCTCTCTGTGTGCTTGTTTAACCAACAATTTTACATACTCCCAAGCTCTCTGTGTGCCTGTTTAACCAACAATTCTACATACTCCCAAGCTCTCTGTGTACTTGTTTAACCAACAATTCTACATACTCCCAAGCTCTCTGTGTGCCTGTCTAACCAACAATTCTACATACTCCCAAGCTCTCTGTGTGCTTGTTTAACCAACAATTCTACATACTCCCAAGCTCTCTGTGTACTTGTTTAACCAACAATTCTACATCCTCCCAAGCTCTCTGTGTGCTTGTTAAACCAACAATTCTACATACTCCCAAGCTCTCTGTGTACTTGTTTAACCAACAATTCTACATCCTCCCAAGCTCTCTGTGTGCTTGTTTAACCAACAATTCTACATCCTCCCAAGCTCTCTGTGTGCTTTTTTAACCAACAATTCTACATCCTCCCAAGCTCTCTGTGTGCCTGTTTAACCAACAATTCTACATCCTCCCAAGCTCTCTGTGTGCCGGTTTAACCAACAATTCTACATACTCCCAAGTTCTCTGTGTGCCTGTTTAACCAACAATTCTACATACTCCCAAGCTCTCTGTGTACTTGTTTAACCAACAATTCTACATACTCCCAAGCTCTCTGTGTGCCTGTTTAACCAACAATTCTACATACTCCCAAGCTCTCTGTGTGCTTGTTTAACCAACAATTCTACATACTCCCAAGCTCTCTGTGTACTTGTTTAACCAACAATTCTACATCCTCCCAAGCTCTCTGTGTGCTTGTTAAACCAACAATTCTACATCACTACTGCGCAATATTTTGTAACTCTGTTGTTTGTTGTTTTTAAATTATTGTTTACAAAAGCAGCCCTTTGGGTGGCAATGTTAACATTCTTTGTTTCCATGGCGATGTTTAAAGACAACTCTTGGTTTTTATTTTTCTTACAATTTTCTATGCACAATATGTTTATTGTTTGTGTTTGAACTTTTTTTCATTCCCTTGTTCTTGATGACAACAAGGAGTGCTATCAGGGCATTATCATCCTTTTAAAAGTCTTTCTTACACTAAAGAACTAATCCACTTGACATTCTACCCTAATGTGTGTGACCAGAAAATCTACTTATTGAAACCAAATACATTCTGGAAGAGTCCATTCACCTGTGCAGGAATGTAACTTATATTATTTATTTCCATTTTTTATAGTAAAAATAAACGTTGAAAATATTTTTCACATTTAAAGTTTTCAAATGCTTTACTGAATTGTTTTCATTGTACATTTAGAATTTATTTTGTACTGATGAAATTTAAAAAAATGTAACAAAACACATTTTTTTAAATAAATTGACAGAAGTGACAACACCACACTGGACTATATATATGCTCATCTCATGCTTTGCTCAAGTGTATCCATTTACTGTAATACCCCTACTAAACCATTCACTAAAACTCTTAATGACATCAACTCCAGTCAAATGTGAAACATTAAAAGCCAGAGCTGGGAATCACTAAGCATTAAATGAACCTTATTCCAGAACTTCTTTGATTCAATCAATTTTGGAATTTGTGGTTTATTTGATGTGGACTGCACAATGCCCAGTTGTCTTAATTTAGATTTCCTAGCCGTGACACTCAAAAATGTCAACTAACTAAGATCTGTCCTTATGGGATTCATCATTCAGCTAATGGTTTACTTTCAAATTCTGTATAAATCTAAATGCATATCAGTATGGCTAGATTCTTGAGTAAATCTTCAGCCAATTGGTCTGGGCAAATAAATTAAACATCTTATTCCAGAAAACACTGTAAGGTGGCTTCCCCCATGTGGACACAGACATAGAGTGACATTGAACATAATCTCTAACATCCTCCAGACATAGAGTGACATTGAACATAATCTCTAACATCCTCCAGACATAGAGTGACATTGAACATAATCTCTAACATCCTCCAGACATAGAGTGACATTGAACATAATCTCTAACATCCTCCAGACATAGAGTGACATTGAACATAATCTCTAACATCCTCCAGACATAGAGTGACATTGAACATAATCTCTAACATCCTCCAGACATAGAGTGACATTGAACATAATCTCTAACATCCTCCAGACATAGAGTGACATTGAATATAATCTCATCCTCCAATATAGACACATTCATTTTTCTTGTTCTAATGTTGTGAAAAGTCAATAAAAGAAAGAAATGTTTTTCTCAACACTGTGTCCATTTTATTTGTGTACAACCTGCTGGTCTATAAATTATGTTCTATATTTATACACAGAGAAAGTGGGTGGATAGATTGATTGCTATGTTGACTGAATAAATCAGAAAGAAATTTAGTTCTCTGTAATGAGATCAACAAGTTTTTCACTGGCACATAGAACCATGACTTCACCCTCTTCATTGTGCATAGCTTTTGTTTTCAACACAATTCTTGCACTCATTTTAATGAAGCACTCAGCTGCCTGTAGTTATAAAATATTAGAGTATTTGGAAGTACCATGGAGGCGGTTAAATATATAATATGTTTATTCATAATGACATTGAAGTAGGATCAGAAATAGCCATCTTAAAAACAGTCTTTACATTGATTTCATGTTTTTCAATTTGGAAAGGGGGTGACAGGGGGTTTAACGGACAGTTTATGGAGAATAAAGGGAAATAATTCAATGAAAAAAAAACAACAAAAAGGAATGTACAAATCAGGTTCTATGTGGGGAGATAATTCATATGGAGAAAAACAAAATGGAATGTACAAATCAGGTTCTATGTGGGGAGATAATTCATATGGAGAAAAACAAAATGGAATGTACAAATCAGGTTCTATGTGGGGAGATAATTCATATGGAGAAAAACAAAATGGAATGTACAAATCAGGTTCTATGTGGGGAGATAATTCATATGGAGAAAAACAAAATGGAATGTACAAATCAGGTTCTATGTGGGGAGATAATTCATATGGAGAAAAACAAAATGGAATGTACAAATCAGGTTCTATGTGGGGAGATAATTCATATGGAGAAAAACAAAATGGAATGTACAAATCAGGTTCTATGTGGGGAGATAATTCATATGGAGAAAAACAAAATGGAATGTACAAATCAGGTTCTATGTGGGGAGATAATTCATATGGAGAAAAACAAAATGGAATGTACAAATCAGGTTCTATGTGGGGAGATAATTCATATGGAGAAAAACAAAATGGAATGTACAAATCAGGTTCTATGTGGGGAGATAATTCATATGGAGAAAAACAAAATGGAATGTACAAATCAGGTTCTATGTGGGGAGATAATTCATATGGAGAAAAACAAATGGAATGTACAAGTCAGGTTCTATGTGGGGAGATAATTCATATGGAGAAAAACAAAATGGAATGTACAAATCATGTGCTATGTGGGTAGATAATTCAAGGGGAGACAAAAAAAGGAATATACAAATCATGCGCTATGTGGGGAGATAATTCAAGGGGAGACAAAAAAAGGAATATACAAATCATGCGCTATGTGGGGAGATAATTCAAGGGGAGACAAAAAAAACGAATATACAAATCATGCGCTATGTGGGGAGATAATTCAAGGGGAGAAAAACAAAATGGAATGTACAAATCGTGCGCTATGTGGGGAGATAATTCAAGGGGAGAAAAACAAAAAGGAATAAAAATCATGCGCTATGTGGGGAGATAATTCAAGGGGAGAAAAACAAAATGGAATGTACAAATCGTGCGCTATGTGGGGAGATAATTCAAGGGGAGAAAAACAAAAAGGAATATACAAATCATGCGCTATGTGGCTAATAGGTGGATGTAGTATACTTTTCGTAAAGCAGCCATTTAACATCACAAAGTGGAATCCAAAGGAAAGCCAGGGGGGGGGGGCAAAGGAACAGCTGGTAAAACTGACACAACAAACATATTAGTATGGCTACGCCCGCTAGGAACTTTTAAAAATGGCCCAGTAGCCTATATAGGATCTCTAAGGAGATCTGTGGTCGACAGGGTGAATGGAAGTCAGTAAGTCATGGTGACTAAGGATACTGTGTCGTGATAAAATATACGAGAATTGTGTGTCTCAACACAAACTTAACACCGGGATTGTGAGGGGTCATTTACACATGGCGCCATTTTATTTCATTGACCAATCTTAACAGAGCTTTTATCCATAAGCTTAGGCTATATCGGCGACGACACACGCCAGAATACATAAACACACACATACACAATATATAGGCTCTACACTAAAATAAAAGACTACAAGATCATGTTGCCTTGTAATGACAAGATAAATGGGGTAGAGAATAGGCTAGTGGATAAAACTCCTCTATACTGGTATAGATCTAGCCGATTTTCTTTCCCCCAGTCACCCAATTTCAAAATCTTCAGAAATATTTTGTTGTAATTAGCTGGAGGGATTCGATTTTTTTAATGGAGCATGGACAGGAGGACTTTATTGACATCCCCCAGAATACAAAATATACTGGCCAATAATTTCATTAAAAAATCACTAATCAAAGTTTGGAATAAACATTACTTGGTCCGACGCCTACAGTGTAATTATGAAGATGTATTTTTTTTTTTTTTTTTTGTTTCTTGTGTATTTATAATGCTTATGTTTTGTTTCGCGATATTTATTTCCTTTTTTTTTATCTTCTGCAATTAAATCTTGTATTGTAATGGCGACACATCAATTGATTTCCTACAACAATACTGCAGTTCTAGCAGTCCATTTCTCCGTCACATTAAACAGCACAGATAGCTAGTTTCCTTTTTCTCGTCGCAGTTGTTCGTGCGGCTACTGCGCGACTTCGTGGACCCGCCGCGGCTGTGGGATTTGCGCGGCGCGCTGCTTTTGCCGCCCGAGCCCGTGGCACAGTTCTGGGAGTTTCCGTCCAGGGCCCCCTGCGACGCACTTGGGACCTCCGGGGCGTGTTCGGCACAGCGGCAATAATTCTTCGGAATCTTGTGGTAACCACAGTGCCGGCACAAGGATGACGTAGACCGATGTTGGGACGAGCGACTCCGGCTGTGGTTTCGGTCAATCGATCGTGTTTTGCTCGAAGAGTGGCTGGTTCTGGAAACAATCATAAGTAACAAAAAAATCATTTTTGGACATCACAGTAACACACACACGGTGGGGTTGACATTCACTTCACATACACACACACGGTGGGGTTGACATTCACTTCGGTGTCACGACAACTCTTCTACAGACTTTTCGTCTACGACACTTCGTTTACAGAAAGTAGATCTACCGACATTACGTCTACCGCGACAACTGGTCTAACGACACTTCGTCTACCGACAATTGGTCTAATGCGACACTTCGTCTAACGACACTTCGTCTAACGCGATAGTTCGACTACCAGACAATTCGTCTACCTAGTCAGTTCGTCTACCGCGACAGTTCGGCTAATGCGATAGTTTGTCTACTGGAAGATTCGTCTACCGCGACAGTTCGTCTACTGGACAAATCGTCTACCGTGACAGTTCGTCTACCGGACAATTCGTCACCACGACAGTTCGTCTACCGGACAGTTCGTCTACCACGACATGTTAGTTTACGCCTACTGACACTTTGTGTACCGAATCTTCATCAACAGACATTTTTCCAAACGACATTTAATGTTCGTCTAAAAAAAATTACATGTCGTCACTTCGTCTCTCCAATTTTGGTCTATCAATAGTTGGAACATAAATCAATCTAATTACTGTCTCTTGCTAGTACACCGACTGACTAGACCTATTAATGGCACCGACAATGACACTATTTATATAATTGTTTACAGATTGTGTTTTGTGCTATGTTTGGTTTATTGACAGATTGTTAACATTCGGGTTTTTATCTATTGACTAGATTCTAGATCAACAAAATAATACGATGTGATATTTAATATTTTGGTGTAATCCCTATTGCATTTGTTGTGATTTCGTTATGAGTTTAGTGTTTGACCTATTATAAGATTGTTGATGTCTGATTTAATTGTAGACCTGCATCGGCATTAGACTTATAAAAGGTCGCCACCACTATTCCTGCGTGTTTTGACAATAAAACTATAAATAGTCTACAGTGCAAATTATGATATACATAAATAGTCTACAGTGCAAATTATGATATACATAAATAGTCTACAGTGCAAATTATGATATACATAAATAGTCTACAGTGCAAATTATGATATACATAAATAGTCTACAGTGCAAATTATGATATAGGCCTACATAAATAGTTTACAGTGCAGATTATGATATAGGCTACATAAATAGTCTATAGTGCAAATTATGATATACATAAATAGTCTACAGTGCAAATTATGATATACATAAATAGTCTACAGTGCAAATTATGATATACATAAATAGTCTACAGTGCAAATTATGATATACATAAATAGTCTACAGTGCAAATTATGATATACATAAATAGTCTACAGTGCAAATTATGATATACATAAATAGTCTACAGTGCAAATTATGATATACATAAATAGTCTACAGTGCAAATTATAATATACATAAATAGTCTACAGTGCAAATTATGATATACATAAATAGTCTACAGTGCAAATTATAATATACATAAATAGTCTACAGTGCAAATTATGATATACATAGATAGTCTACAGTGCAAATTATGATATACATAATGCTGAAATCATCAATTAATTCAAATAAAGTTTCGAGCACTAATAGTTACTCTGCAAAGAATCGTGGCTGGTTAAAAAAAAAAAAAAAGAAAGTAGCAAAAGTAGAAATTGTGGAGAAACTGTGTTCTCCATCCGCAGGTAAAGCTAAAAACCCTTAAAATGTCTGGCTTATGTAATATGATATCTTAAGTTCTGTACGCCAACGGTTTTAAAAACCCTTAGTGCAGGCCTAGCCTATATTTTTTCTTTCCCCACCTTACCGCCCATTACACACATACACTCAAATTCACCCATGTCGCAACTTTATTGCTACAAGAGATAACCTAGCAGAACATCTCTAATGTTGACTCGTTGACTCAACGTTGACTCACAGTTGCGAGTCTAAGCAAAGGCTAGGGCGCCCAATAGATAAAGGAACGAAACGAACTCTCATTTAACTAGATCTATGTAAAATGCATTATTATTATTGAATACGATATGAAAAATCTCACAATGGCATGTGAACAGTTTTAAGCATTTGTATAATTAATAAAGATAATAATGTAATAATTGCAGAATTGGATTTTTAGTTTTCAAACAAAAATGTATTGTTGCATTTCGAAAAAAAAATGTTAATTGAATTTACAAATCCTGAATTGTGAATGGGAAGAACGAGTTTTTATCTTTAGACTAAATGCTATTGCATTTACTACTTTAAAAAAATATATAAAATAGCTTAGAAACAAATGCTGTAGAAAAACATGAGTGTAGTGGACAAATTTTATTTGTAATCGACGTATTGGTGGGGAAAAAAATGGGTAGACGACAGTAGACGTTTATCAAAATGTCGGTTGATGAAGAGTCGGTAGACAAACTGTCAGTAGGCGTAGACTGTTGTGATAAAAGAACCGTCGCGGTAGACGAATCGTCCAGTGGACGAACTGTCGCGGTAGACAAAACGTCCATAGACGAACTGTCGCGGTAGGCGAATTGTCTGGTAGACGAAGTGTCGCGATAGACGAATTGTCTGGTAGACGAATTGTCGCGGTAGTCGAAGTGTCGGTAGACGAAGTGTCGTGGTAGACGAATCGTCGGGTATACCAAATGTCGCGTTAAACTAAGTGTCGTTAGACGAATTGTCGCGGTGGACTAACTGTCGGTTGACCTACTTTCTGCAGTCAAAGTGTCGTAAACGAAAAGTCTGTAGACGAGTTGTCGTGGAATCTTCCCGCAAGCCTTTTAGTCTGGCCCCCACAGATTTTTTTTAAAATTTCGATACATTTTTAGTAATGCAAATAAATGTTCACAAATTCGTGGCCCACCTTTTCGTATCCAATACTTTATAAGACCCAATGACGAAATACGTTGCACAACCCGGGTCTTTTACATTTATCTACGCTCTGTGCCAAGGAAGTGTGCAATGGTTGTGACAACTGACCTATTTATATATACATGTCTTTGAACTCTCAACAGAGAAAAAAAAAGGCCGATGTATACACCTTCACTAACCTAAACTTATACAAGTTAGACAATCTAATAAACTAGTTCTACAAAATTATAATCTTAAAATGTAACAATTAGTTCTATAGAGATTTTTAGGTCAGTGAGTCTGAATCAAATATTTTACAAGTCAAAGGTTTTTTATTATCTTGTTGGCTCGGAGTTGGCGATGGCTTTCCTGCCTTCTGACCCTAACTATAACCCTGATATTGTCATCCCCCCTTCCCCTGGTCAACACACTAACTTGGACCAACAATCTTAATGTCTGTACTTGGCTCGCCAGCTCTAATCTTGTCGAGATTGAGGGACAGTTTGGTCTAGACAAAAACAACTTGTATGAAAAAAAAGTGGAGATCGTGTCCAAATCGCGTTGTTTTCGGCATGCTTGATTTTTTATAAATCATCTATAGTTACATCTACTACTAGTCTGCCCTTAGCGGTGGGTGGTGTTGGGGGCGGGGGTAGGCAGAAAGTCTTGACATAGAGTGCTCTCACCTCTCCCCATCCCAAACCCTCCACTGTAATTACTGTAATTACTCTAAAAGTGAAACCCCAATTCCCCAAGTCAGCAGTCCACTAACATATTTTTTGTTCAAAGTTCAAATAAAAAGTGTTTCAAGTTGTTTTTAACAAGTGCTTCAAGTTGGCACCTGGAATCTTTCCATGACACGCGACTCCGGGTGGACGACCTTGATGACCTCGACAAACTTCTGCTCTTGCTGGAGCTGCGGCTGGCCGAGCGGCTGCTGCTGGGACAAGGCGTGACCCGGTAACGGGAGGAGTGTGAAATGATGACACTTGCCTGAAATAGAACACTTCATTTGTAAGTTAGGCACTGAAATAGAACACTTCATTTGTAAGTTAGGCACTGAAATAGAACACTTCATTTGTAAGTTAGGCACTGAAATAGAACACTTCATTTGTAAGTTAGGCACTGAAATAGAACACTTCATTTGTAAGTTAGGCACTGAAATAGAACACTTCATTTGTAAGTTAGGCACTGAAATAGAACACTTCATTTGTAAGTTAGGCACTGAAATAGAACACTTCATTTGTAAGTTAGGCACTGAAATAGAACACTTCATTTGTAAGTTAGGCATAAAGTAAACCAAACATTATAATAACATGGGACGCTTGCTTTGATATTAATGCTATTTGATAACTTTAAACCTCCCTTTAAACACTTAGATTCGGAATTTCCAATCACACTACGTCCTCTAGACTCCCGGTTTAGTAATTCGCTATGAATTCTCTCAATGGAATACTAAGATAAATATCTAAAGTTATATACAGCTGAAACCGTTAATACAACCGTAGAAGCGTAGAAGTCATTTAAGACAGCTTTATTGGTTTGGCACGGAGAAAAAATAACATATAAGAATAAGCTCTAAAAATAGAGCAAGCGGTCCAATCTTATTATAGTCTTTGCTCATACACAATAAGCTGCGACGTGATCTATGTCAACAACGTGACTACTGTCATCTGTAATTAAAATATATAGATCTAGTCAGAAAGAAACGTTCTCACTCCAGTTTTTATTGTAATATTGTCTTTTTTTTTATTTTTCTCCTAACTAAACACATTGTAGTCATTCGTTTCTCCGTCATTTTGACTAAACCTAAACATTAAAGGCATGAGGGGACGTCCATAAAGTACGTCACGCTCCAGGGGGAGGGAGGGGGTGTAAGAAAGTGCGACAGTTTGTGACAGAGGGGAGGGGGCATCAGGCCATATGTGACGTCATACATTAATTTATTTTTTGTTTTATTTCTAATTTATTTTTTAGTAGAATTTAATAGCTTTAAAAATAATTTTCAAAAAATTTTGTGAAACATTTGAATTACTTGATCGAATTTGCAAAGTGTGTCACTTATAATATACTTTTCGTCACAAACAATGTTGAAGAAACATGCAGGACAATACAGAGCTCTGGCTCGGGAGAATGTGCTAACCCAAGTAACCCAAACTGTTCCAGAATCAACTCAGATAAAACGCATCCATCCTTTGAGAATCGCTGCAATCATAAGTAGAAGGCAAAGATAACTCATGGCAGTTATTTCCAGAAGAGAAAATGCACTTTCAGAGGATGTTGAGTGGCTAGATGAGGATGAAGTTGATCTGTCTGCAAGTATCCTTCCAGGAAACGATGATTGTGAAAGATTGATGCCAGTCGTAACTATGGATGAACACTTCACTTCACCATGGATGGATAAAGTCCAGTGTTATTTTTGAATTAAACATAAATCACAAGCCCATAATAAAAAGATTCAATATAGCACAAGAGTTTGTCACATAATTTGTCAATCCAGTCTTTTTTTAGTCAATTTATGTGTTACCTTTTTATTATTTAATCACTGGGTGAAGTCAAGTTTCGATAATCTACTTCTTATCCTGTGTAAAATAAAAAGATTGCACAATCGGAAGATTATCTAAAACTTGAACTCACCTATTGTAAATGAAAAAGCAGATAAATGATGTGTGTTATATAATTGTCTAGTCTAAGTTTTGCAATTTTTGTTTTCAAATTCAATATAGATTGAGTTACTGCTTCAATGAATAACTGTGACAAATGTTGACGATTAACTATGCTACTATTAAAGTCATTTTAATATTGTGATAGTTCTTTTAAGTGGAAATGTTTATATTTTAATACTGTTTAATAGTGTGGTGTGTTTTAGATTAAATTTTAAATAGGTGTTAATTTTTTTATAATTGTTCGAACGTGTGACGTACTTTGGGGGGGGGGGTCCGAGATTTGTGACAGTTTGTGACAGGGAGGGGGGAGGGGGTTAAAACTGGTCAAAAATAGCGTGACATACTTTATGGACAGTGCCTGACTTATAAAGTCGCCAATGCTACTGACAAGTGTTCTTCACGTGATTTCTCTATCCAATCTTACATTGGCCTGGCACTCTAACAGAAAAAAACATACTTACTCCTGATTGTGATGATGACGACGAGCTGATTGACGATCTTGACCTAGTTTCGGATTTTTTTCTGAGAGAAGTCCTTCTGGGTGACAATGAGCTTTTTCTTCTGTAATTGTGTCCTCGTTTGTTATCGCAAAGCTTGAAAGCAAAAATGTAATAGGCAGTGAATGACACAGTTATGACAACAGTTTAATAGGCAGTGAATGACACAGTAAGGACAACAGTTTAATAGGCAGTGAATGACACAGTAAGGACAACAGTTTAATAGGCAGTGAATGACACAGTAAGGACAACAGTTTAATAGGCAGTGAATGACACAGTAAGGACAACAGTTTAATAGGCAGTGAATGACACAGTAAGGACAAGAGTTTAATAGGCAGTGAATGACACAGTAAGGACAACAGTTTAATAGGCAGTGAATGACACAGTAAGGACAACAGTTTGATAGGCAGTGAATGACACAGTAAGGACAAGAGTTTGATAGATAGTGAATTACACAGTAATGACAACAGTTTGATAGGCAGTGAATGACACAGTAAGGACAACAGTTTGATAAGCATTAAATAACACAGTAAGGACAACAGTTTGATAGGCAGTGAATGACACAGTAAGGACAACAGTTTGATAGGCAGTGAATGACACAGTAATGACAACAGTTTGATAAGCAGTGAATGACACAGTAAGGACAACAGTTTGATAAGCATTAAATAACACAGTAAGGACAAGAGTTTGATAGGCAGTGAATGACACAGTAAGGACAACAGTTTGATAGACAGTGAATGACACAGTAATGACAACAGTTTGATAAGCAGTGAATGACACAGTAAGGACAACAGTTTGATAAGCATTAAATAACACAGTAAGGACAAGAGTTTGATAAGCATTGAATGACACTGTAAGGACAACAGTTTAATAAGCATTAAATGACACAGTAAGGACAACAGTTTGATAGGCAGTTAATGACACAGTTGTTATATATGTATAATAGCCTATGTTTGAATAGGTTTCATATTGTATGCAAAAATGACACAGTAAGGACAACAGTGTTATAAGCATTAAAGGACACAGTAAGGACAACAGTGTGATTAGCAGTGAATGACACAGTTGTTATATATGTATAATAGCCTATGTTTGAATAGGTTTCATATTGTAGGCAAAAATGACACAGTAAGGACAACAGTGTGATAAGCAGTGAATGACACAGTTGTTATATATGTGTAATAGCCTATATTTGAATAGGTTTCATATTGTAGGGCCTATTTAGAATTGTATCGATAATTTATTTAGCGTTATTTATTTATATTTAATTATGGCAACCTTGTTTCAAGCCAGTAACTGCACTTAATAGACAAGACTGTCATTCTACCACTACTTTCAGTTGAAACTGTAGCAGCTCTATGTTTGCCATTTTTTACCGTTGTCATTTTTTACCGTTTTGTGATCTTTGCCATTTTTACCGTTGCTATTTTTACCGTTTTGTGGGTTTTGCCATTTTTACCGTTGCGATATTTACCTTGCCATTTTTACCTTTGTCATTTTTACCGAGCACCCGCATGTCACAGCAATGAAAATAGTTTCATAGGCAGTAAATGACACAGTAAAGACATCAGTTTGGTAAAGAGTGAATGAGACCACGATATGCTTTAAAATCATTTTTCTGAGACCCGGTTTACGTAAGGCTTACAGTCTTATGAACCAAATCGATGTAACTTAAATGAAACATATCAAATATCATTCAATAAAAATCTACTTTTGAAATGCAGCCCACATAGATAGTGGTGGACGCTTTTTGTTGGCGAAATCCGGTTATTGTATTAGTAGAAGCTTATAAGCAAAATGTTGTTGTTTTTTTTAGTTATAGGAAAATCATTTCATAAACGAGCACAATAGACTTATAGACAAAGCGGAATAAACTTCTAAAGGTTATTCGCCTGTAAGACATAGACAACGCAGGATACATTTCCAAACGTTTTTTGCCTAAATAGAAACGGTATCTCTTAGTTTGCGATGGCACCTCTACACAGAACCAGCGAGAGAGAAAGAAAACATCAGGAAAACTCTATGTTTAAAGTTAGCCTACCTTTTTACTTGACTTTTCTTTAGTTCTTTTCGAAAGGCGGCCGTTGGACCTCGACCTGCTCTTTCTTTTGGCGGCATTTACGTTGAAGTTCTTGGAAGTAGATGGTAAATTTGGGTCAGTTCTTGGGTCCACATCTCGCGTGCGCGGCTTGAGACGGGGAGACCCCTTAGACTTCCGTGGGGCACTGGTACCGTGAGAACGCTCGTAGCCAGGGCGGTGCGCGGTGCTCTGGCCCGGGCGCCGTGTTACGCCGACGGTGTCTCTGTCCCGCTCTAAGAGCTCCGATTCAACCTCCTCCACGTCCAGCTGTGTACTGGACGAGGGTCTCAACTGGTGTGCCGAGTCATCAGAGTGATCTTGTCTTCTAGACATCACAGACTGCTGCCGTCGTCTGCACCGAGGGGAAAAAATGATAAAAAAGACAAGAACGTCGATAATGAAATGCCAGGATGTAACCACTGACAACGGAGGAGAGGAAGAGGTTACCAGGCATGAGGCTCCACCTCTCCAAGGTTCGTCTGGAAGAAAGGTCCATTAATAGGCTAATGTAGTTTCCCCCCCCTCCCCTCTTGCACTCCCCCGGTATCGTACATATTATAATCTAGTAAAATATTGACATGATATTTCTGGACTTTGACGTAGATTACATTTTGATAATCTATGTTGAACTCAGATTAGTCTATGTTGAAATCAGATTAGTCTATATTGAACTCAGATTAGTCTATGTTGAACTCAGATTAGTCTATGTTGAAATCAGATTAGTCTATGTTGAAATCAGATTAGTCTATATTGAAATCAGATTAGTCTATGTTGAACTCAGATTAGTCTATGTTGAACTCAGATTAGTCTATGTTGAAATCAGATTAGTCTATGTTGAACTCAGATTAGTCTATGTTGAAATCAGATTAGTCTATGTTGAACTCAGATTAGTCTATGTTGAACTCAGATTAGTCTATATTGAACTCAATTTTTGTTCAATACATAAGTGCCAAAAAAGTGGGAACACCACTGATCTATATTTTAAAAGAGAATGGATAGAGCCATTTTAATAACTTTGTGCACATTAAGGGAGTGGAAACTAACTAGCCGCCATCCTAATCACCCTTCACTGAACAATATAGGCCTAAGCGAGCAATTAAATTCAAATAGGAAAAAAAACGTCAAAATTAAAACAAACCTATATGATAAAAAACTCGAGTGGAGTTTCTGATCTTCCATCGAGCGCCTCCCCAGGTGGCGGATAGGGGAATGCCCACCAGATATGGTAGGTACCGGGGAAATCAAATACCCGGGGCGGACCAAAATCGGAATCTGCTGCCTTGCAGAAAGTGGAGGGATCCACAAAGGCTAGGGAACCTAACCCGAAAAAATAGGCAGCGACCCAGAAAGCTGAGAGGGGAATCCTCCAGATATGGTTGTGCGCAGAGCTAACAACCCAGCCATATAAAAAGAAACTTGTTGCAAAAACGCAAACAAAGAACTCAAAAGAAAGCCCGAACCTTGGAAAAGATGGGTCTCCTAACAGAGATTTTATGAAGTTGGGTGGCCAAAGCCTAACTGGAAACCAACCGACGGACAACCATCCTCTCCGCCAGGACCACCACTAATCTAGGAACATGGAACGTAAGAACCATGTTCGAAACTGGGAAAACTGCCCAAGTTGCTGCTGAAATGCAAAAAACCAACTAGCTATCTTGGGAATAAGCGAGTCTAGATGGATAAGCTCAGGTCAGACTAAGCTCAGCACAGGAGAACTGCTGTTGTTTTCAGGCCATGAAGACGAAAATGCAGCTCACAGCCAAGGAGTGGCACTTATGCTTTCCAGAAATGCTCAGAACGCACTTTTGGGATGGGAAGCCCACGGTCCACGTATGATCACCACAAGGTTTAAGACACAAAAACAGAAAGTCAATATGGACATTCTGCAGGTATATGTTCCTACTAACGATAGTAAAGAAGAAGACAAAGAGGACTTCTACAACAGACTGCGATCCATTGCCCAGAAGTGTCCTAGGAGTAACATGATTATACTAATGGGCGACCTAAATGCTAAAATAGGCAGCATCAATAATGGCTTTGAAGAATGCATGGGAACACAAGGCTTGGGAGAGATGAATGAAAATGGTGAACGGTTGGCTGACCTATGTGCCTTAGATGGACTGGTCATCGGAGGTAGCCTCTTCAAGCACAAAAATATCCACAAGGCGACATGGATTTCACCAGATATGTCAACGGCCAACCAAATCGACCATGTTTGTATATGCAAAAAGTTTCGAAGATCTCTCCAAGATGTTAGGGCTAAAAGAGGTGCAGATGTAGCATCTGACCATCATCTACTTATTGCCAAGATAAAACTTAAACTGAAAAAGAACTGGACAAATGGGGGAAATAAGCGCCAACGTTTCGACACCAACCTCTTGAAAAATGAGTCCAAACTAAAAGAGTTCCAAATTACTATCTCTAACAAGTTCCAGATATTGCAAGACCTAGATGAAGAGGAAACAATAGACCAAAATTGGAAAGACATCAAAGAAATCTTCACAACCACCATGCGAAGAAGTGTTGGGTCCCCGCCAACAAGTGCATAAAGAATGGATTTCTGCTGAAACTAGGGAGAAAATCCAGTATAGGAAAAAGAAGAAGGAAATTCTAAACAACAGCCGCACCAGAACTGAAAGACCAAAGCATCAGCAGAATACACAGAAGCAAATAAAGAAGTGAAACGTAGTATAAAATCAGATAAAAAGAACTACATAGAAGGATTAGCAAGTGAAGCAGAAGAAGCAGCTCACCATGGAAACACAAGAGAATTATACAGTGCAATCAAAAAGTTATCTGGAAAATTCAACAAACCAGAGAGACCAGTCAAAAATAAAGATGGAAAACCGATACCAGATAAAGAGGGTCAGAAAAAGAGATGGATAGAGCATTTTCAAGAACTTCTTAATCGGCCAGCCCCACAACACACTCTTAACATAGAGCCAGCGGAACAAGATCTAGAGATAGACTGCAGCACACCCACAAAACAAGAAATATCCAGAGCAATTAAACAATTAAAGAAAGGCAAGGCGGCAGGTCCAGATAGAATACCAACAGAAGCCTTGACAGCAAACATTACAACCAGCACTGAGATGCTACACACTCTATTCAAGAAGATATGGGAGGAAGAACAGATCCCGATAGAATGGAAAGAAGGTCATCTCATTAAATTTCCAAAGAAAGGTGATCTTAGTGATTGCTCAAATTATAGAGGAATAACTCTGCTGTCCATACCAAGTAAAGTATTTAGCCGAGTACTGCTCAATAGAGTGAGTGAGGCAATAGACACCCACCTTAGGGACCAACAAGCAGGTTTCAGAAAAGACAGATCTTGCACAGACCAGATTGCCACACTGCGACTCATAGTGGAACAATCCCTGGAGTGGAACTCGCCACTATATATTAACTTCATCGACTATGAGAAGGCTTTCGATAGTGTTGACAGATGTACTCTGTGGAAACTGCTGAGACACTACGGGGTACCACAAAAAATTAACAAACATAATAAAGGCTTCCTGTGAAGGACTATCATGCAGAATCGTTCATGACCACCAAACAACCGAGGCTTTTGGTGTACAGACTGGTGTCAGACAGGGATGTCTGCTCTCGCCTTTCTTATTCCTGCTGTCCATTCACTGGATAATGAAAATGTCTACAGAGCAGAAGAGAAATGGCATCCAGTGGACACTATGGAAGCAACTTGATGACCTGGATTTTGCAGACGATCTGGCCCTAATATCACACACACAACAACAAATGCAAGAGAAAACTAACGACGTAGCACACTACTCTGCATGCATCGGCCTGAACATACATAGAAGAAAAGCAAAGTCCTTAAGATTAACACATCAAGAAGCACACCTATAGCACTGGAACAATCCTGGAGGAAGTGGAAAGCTTCACATATCTCGGAAGCATCATCGATATACAAGGAGGGACTGATGCTGACATAAAAGCGAGAATCGGCAAGGCGAGAGCAGCATTCAACCAATTGAAAAAGGTCTGGACCAGTGGCAACTTGACCCTCAGGACTAAAGTTAGGATATTTAACACCACTGTGAAGCCTGTCTTGTATGGAGCAGAAACATGGCGAACAACAGCAGCTGGTTCTAGAAAGATACAGTCATTTATTAACTCTTGGCTCCGAAAGATCCTGAGAATATTCTGGCCCATCGTCATCACCAACGAAGAGCTCTGGCGACGCACTCAGCAGGAACCGGTGGAAGAACTAATCCGACAGCGCAGATGGAAATGGATTGGACACACTCTTAGGAAGCCAGCAACCAGCACCACAAAACAAGCCCTTACTTGGAACCCACAGGGCAAGAGAAAGAGAGGTCAACCCAGAATGACCTGGAGAAGGGAACTGGAGGCAGACACCAAAAAGAGTGGTCACAACTGGGGGCAGCTGGAGAGACTGGCCCAAGACCGAGATGCCTGGAGAGCCTTTGTTCGTGGCCTATGTCCCAGACGAGACGAACGGCGATGATGATGATGATGATATGATAAAAAAGGAAAGTAATGCGCAAATGTAGTTGAACATGGACACTTTGAGATCTACACTTATAGAAAAGCGGAAGTCTTTTGTAAAAGGCTAGAAATTTCTTTTAAATAAAGATTTGCTATCAGTTTATTCCAATTCTATTATTTTTTAATTAATTTATTTTAATTTAGTTTCAAATTTAATTCGTTAAGTACATGTTTCCTTATCACCCATGACAGCGCAGTGGGTTTACTGACAGTCTAGTTCAGGGGTCGGCAACCATTTCATAATAGTGTGCCAAATTAGAATATATAAAGCGTGCCAACTAGTGCCAACAGTCTAAATGTCATCCTGATGTGGCACTCAATTTCTTGTAGAAGAGACTTGAATAGATTTGTTGGGTCTCTTCTGCGTGCTATTAAAAATGCTTCGGCGTGCCATGTCTGGCACGCATGTCTTAAGTTGCCGACCACTGGTCTAGTTGGTTCTCTCCCTTTAACTTGAGTTTCTCTAGGTCAGCGATGGCGAACCTTTGGCACGCGTGCCACAGCTGGCACGCAGAGCCTTTTCTGTGGGCACATGAGCATTTAACAACAATGGAACAGCTTAGTTATGGCAACACCGCTATGAATGGGATCATTTTTGTCGGATCGACGATACCAACGTCGATTTGTTTATTTTCGCCGCTATTCTTTTTTTTTTTTTACTTTTAAATAAACCATACTCCATGTGCTTGGATGAAGACACAGATGTAAATAATCATACAAGGCTTGCGGTAATTTTGCGTTACGCAGTTGGTGACATTATGAGAGAAGACCTGGTGAAATTGTTATCTTTGCCTGAAAGAACACAAGGGATATATATCCACAATGCTGTTATCAAAGCTTTGTTGTGGTTGCCTGAACAAACCAGGAAAACCAGTAGCTTAACATCATTAAAACAGTTTTTTTGTTAAAGAAGCAAAACAGTTCAGTTTCACTTTATTGTACACCAAGAAGCTCTTTGTACAATGGATAACAGCAAGAAATTAGATGATATCCTCAAAGATGTCACAAAAAAGGTCAATTACATCATGGCTTGTGCTCTTAATTGTCGACAGTTTCACGCACTTCTTGATGATGTCAAGGCCAAGTATAATACTTTACTCATGTACAATATATGTAGGCTCTAATGAAAGGTGGCTAAGCAGACGACGATTATTGGAGAGATTTTAGCATGCTTAGTAGAATTCAGGCTGTTTATGATTCAAAAGGTGCAGGATTATCTACAGCTCTCTGATATGGTCTGGCTTAACACCCTCATGTCTCTTTTTAAAGATTTTTCAGCACACTTCAATGTACTAAATAAAAAACTGGAAGGTTCAGAATAAACAAACAGAAATGATGTTTTGGTGATATCTGAACATTTGAAAGCGACCTAGAAAGTGGGCAGCTGAAATGTTTTCCATATGTAAAATTGCACTTATAAAAATTGAATATTAACTACCGATAATCATACAAGACATCAGGAAATCTACAAGGAATTTTCCAGCATTTTAGTACCTACAAAGGATAATTTTAATAATAGATTTGTACAGTTACGTAAGATGGACACAACCCTCTGTTTTCTTACTTCCCCATATAAAGCAAATTCTGAAGAACTTGATCTTTCCTGCTTATTTTTGTTAGATTTAGGAAATCGGGAAGTGGAGTTATTGGAATTTCAAGAAAGCTCTATCTGGAAAAAATGAATTCTATTATCCGCGTGAAACACTTGAGAAGATATAGTGTGAAATAATGCAAAGGATAGCACAGTTGGTAGCCCTGATTATGAAATCCTTAAAGTATGGAATTCTCTGCCAAATAATTTCAAGTCGATAAAAACCCTTGGGATTGCAGTTCTTACTTGTTTGGGTCATCTTATGCTTGTAAGCAGTTGTTTTCAACTTTAAATTATATCAAATCTGATACTAGAAACAGACTGACAGATGACCTGAGGGCTGCATGTGTCTCTCTCAGGGCCGTATTTAGGATTGTGTCACAAATTTATGTGGGAACCCCTCTTGGCCCCGCCACTGCCTACCGACATAGTTGTGTTAGCCTATGCACAGTTTTGTTAATGCTGTATGCAGGGCCGTATTTAGGATTGTGGGGGCCCTGTTCCCAAATGTATGTGGGGGCCCCTCGTGGCCTCGCCCCTGCCCCCTGCCTTCCACATACCTCAGAAAAGAGCAATCAATTCATGCGACATTCTGTAAAATCATAAATAAATTTTATGTCATGCTTATTAGCTTGGTTGTAATGGAGCGCTTAAAATTGTGGGGTATTAGAGGAATTTTATTTTACATTTTCAACGTAAGAATGGGGATTTCACTTAAAAATTTATTTTTGTCATGTGTGGGGGCCCCTTTTTTGTGGAGCATGCCTAAATTCCTAAATACGCCACTGGTTACTCTTAAAGTTACGGAGTATGAGCCAAGGTTTGACAAATTATCAGTATGCACACAACAGCAAACATCACGTTAGCTAAGCAAAAGCATGTAAACTACATACAGTTATAACTGTAACATTGTAATTGTGTAATTGGTAGGCCTATATATTAATACCTTTCTTTCATTTACTATATGACTTAGTTCATGATTTTTTTTTATATAAAAGACTGTTTGTATCATTCAAAGATCTGTGAATTTGTTGGATCGATTCTTTTTGGACAAAAATGTTATTAGTTTGGACAGCTGTGGTTTTTTTTTCTTAAGTAAAACCTCAGTATTTTTTTAAAAATTGCTGTGTTGGCACGTTGAAAGAAAAAAGTTGATCTTGTATTGCACTTTGGGCACACGGCCTCAAAAAGTCCGCCATCAATGCCCTAGGTAAACTTGTTTGGTTTTGGTTTTTAAATTGTTCTTTTTTTGTGTGTGTATTTAAATAATATTATTTAAAAGCGTCTTCCATTTTGACATTAGGCCTTGACCTATAGTATTTGGGCAAAGGAAGGGGGGGGGGGGTGCGAATAACGATAAAACCTAACCTCTCCAGTCTGAATTATGTCGCTGTGAGGCCTGTAAGTTTCCCTGTAGGCTGTAGGCCCTAAATGTCTTGACACAGACCAGGGGATGTAGGCCTAATAGACGTTAATTGTAATTGAAATATACCTTAACTTAAGCTTATCACCATTAGCCCTTATATAATATACAAATAAATTTTATTGCAACTGAGTAAAATTGGTTTCGATTCACCGTCTTGTATAACTTGTTCTCGAGTCTCCTTATTATAAGTTAAAGGATATTTTTCTTGCTTCAAAATGAAAAAAAAATGCTTTTTTTTATATTTAAGTTGGTATGTTTAAAAAATGTATAATGAATAGGCCTACTTTTTAGCGAGTGGAAATGATGTTTGTCCATCATGTCGATGGGAACAGGCCAGTGTTGTTAGACTAAATGCATTTTGATAAGAAAACGGAGGTCAACTTTCTGTTTGCAAGATGAGTAACCAAATTAAAAATACATGTAGGCCTAATGTCAAATCGCCGCTATGGAAAGTTAGATCTATATTGATTCTACATGTATATGTTTAGGCCTAAGACTTAGAACCAAGAATTTGTAGCTTGACCCATTTAAAATAAAACCTAGGCAATTTTATTCTGTAATCTAAACCGAAGGAAACAATGACTTTTATTGTGTATCTTATCTTATCTTATCTTATACATTACAGACGCTCCTTCCATAAATAAGATTGTTGCGTCCTATGCTCATCCGTGGTCCGAGTCTATATATCTAGTCTATATCTATATATAAATATAGCCTAGATTAATTATATTGTTTTTACTTTTAGCTTTTGAGAATTAATATCTAGTCTAACCTAATTATTTAATTGGTAAAATAGGCCTATTGAAGTTTTGCCAAATTGGAAAATTTAAAAAAAAATGCCAATGCCGACACAATGTAATTGGCATTTGCCAAATTGGTCTTAAATAATAAAAGCAAACTATTGAGATTAATGAATGCATACGTAATTATTAACTTATTATATAGTTTGGATTACATGACTACATTCAAGTTTAATCACTGTCATGTAGACCTAGATTCTAAATATTATTAGCGTTCTGTTGTTAATTAGCCTATTTACCTATTTGATAACTTTTGTCACCAGGCCTACCGATATGTGAGTGTGTCAAAGTATAAACCAATGACGAGTTCTAATTTGTTTATTTTAAAAATTTAAAGCAGCCATGTTACAGTCTTAAGTAGATATACCTGTTGACCAGCAATTATTGTTGATTAGGAATTACAGAAGACCAATAAAAAATGTAGCATTGTTTTCTTCGCTCAGATCGCATCCTGTTGTAAGAACGGATGACACGGCAAACTCTGTGCACAAAATGCTACAAGAGTATAGTGTTTTCTTGGCAGAAACTAATGACGTCATTCATAATCCTTAAATGACTCTTTGATAATGCTGTATGAATCAGACCCTACCTATTAAATTTCTAATAGGCTAACGTCCACAATAGTGAAATAAGAACACATTGAGCATGATGGATGTGATAGCATGGAGAGATGCGCTATGCAAATGACCATCAGCTCATCAAATGTTCTTTTTCTTCAACGTCTCCTGTTGCTTTTTGAAATGTGTTGTGATTGCTTCTAAAACTAAGTCCTCTTAGCTAACATATTGTGTGTTTCTAAAAAGAATCTAATTAAACAGTATTAAATAGGAAGAATGATAGGCCTCATTTAATGTCCTCAACATTTAAATTATTCAGTAATTCAAGATCTGGTTAGCTCTGAACAACTTGTGTTTTATTTCATTATGTTAGTGCGGCAGATCATCTCCAGACAAAGATCATGCCAGTGTCTGTCTTTTATTGGCTTTTCAAATGATGACAGAAGGTGCGAGGTGGCCAGACAGTAAATAATGCTCTAATGACCAACAAGCGGAGTTCAGGCATTGGGGCATGGAATGGGTAGTCGGAATTAGTGCGAAAAAACAACTACTTAACGTCATTAAAAAACCCAAAGACTCTAAAAAAGATGGACCACTTTCTTTATTTGTAAGTGTTGTTTGTTTCGTGCGCAGCCAATAACGCTGTCCTAAATGACTCCTAAACGTACCTTAAATTTTCCGCTATAGAGGCTACAACTTTCGATTTTAACCTAAATTTTCCATTAAGAAAATCATAGTAAATTAATAAACCGTAAGTCTAGAAGACAGGGTGTGATAGTTCCGAAACAGAGCATGGGATCCCTATCAAAAACACCTGATATCTAAAGCTGGAGATGACCCAACGTCGAGCGGCACGTCGTATCTTACAGGACTACGGCCTAAAAACAAGCGCCTCTGCTTTGGTGGCCAAATTCGAACTGGAGCCCCTACAACACCGCAGAGCGATAAACAAAGTCAACACTATTTACAAGATCGTGAACCGCCACGTGGAAATGTCCATGCAGCCAGGTCGAATCCACAGGTGACCCTCTCCACCCTAGGCCATCATCTCAAGCTGCATGTCCCACATGCACGCACGGACGTCTACAAATATTCTTTTTTTTCCGTCAGCCATTAGGCTGTGGAACACCCTGGACCAGGGCTCCATCACTGTCCCTACAGTTCCGGCTTTCAAATCGTCACTGAAGGGCTGATCTAAAAACCTAAAGTGACACTCTGTGTCATCTGTATATAATTGTTATTTGTGATGTTTTTTATTTTATGTTTAGTTAAATTGAGGACTCATTCCTCGGTCCTAACGGGGTCTCCACAGTAATATGAAGAAGAAGAAGAAGAAGTCCTATTTCAAGTTATCAAATAGCTGAAATATCACTAGAGGACAGAAGGCCAAAGAGTAAAGTAGGCCTAAAAATAATACATAAGGCATTAAACTATATTTTGAAATACAACCCAATAACAGCCTGTTGCAAAGCTCAGATAAACATAAAGACAAAAACACTTTTCTTATACCTTATGCAAGAACAAATGCATATAAGCACTCTTTCTTCCCGAGTGGCATTCGTGCATGGGATGGGTTACCTGAACAAACCAGAAAACCAGTAACTTAACATCATTTAAAACTTTAATAAAGATGCAAGACTAGACTCGTACTACGGATGAGCGTAGGACGCAATAATCTTCTTTATAGAAGGGGCGTCTGTAATATATAAGATAAGATAGTCTTTGGAAAAACCATAAATCCCGTATCAACTCCGACTCCACGTTAATTTCTGCTGCGGATTTCCCCCCGAAATTGTTCATCGGTTTGCACTGCTGGGCACCCACGCTAAGACAGGAAATAGTTTCATTCAACCACACACAAGAAAACTTTTTTTAAAGTTAGTAAGATCGTTGGTGTACCGCGGGGCAAACGTTAGGCTATCTAGTACGACCTTTGACCTGAGCCAGCACAGGGAAGGACAGACCCGGGCACAGACCAGTATGCCAGACATAGACCCCGCTGATTTTTGCTACAATGAGGCGAACAAGAAAATTCGAAAGAGGAGGAGTCGGTCCAGTAGTCCCCGTAGAGGGTATAATAAATAATATACACTACCATAATATATAAGTATAAGTATCATTATATGCATATTATAGTGTAGGCCTATATGTAAAGAGAGAAAGAGAAACAAATTAGAGAGCTAGAAAGAATGAAAAAGATACATAGAGAGGAAGAAGAAAAAAGAAAAAGAGAGAAAGATAGATATAGAACGAGAGAGAGAGAGAGAGATAGGCCTACTCCATTCGTAGACTGTACGTGGGTTTGTCTGCTATTGTTTAGGCTTATTTTCTTTAGTAAATACATAAATTGGTCTACATGAAGCTGAAAGTAAAGACCATTGATAGATTGTATGATCTTAAAACGCACGGATTACTCCTTTACATACTGTTAAAAAAAATATTTATCCATACTTTAAAAAATACACCATTTGTTTGACACTACTGGGTGCATTTTTTTTCCATTTTCAGGTCAGCTACTTCCAATGAACTTATGGACAATACTGCTGTTCGCATTGACGTTTACCTGGCCCTCACGTTATTCGCTGTCGCCATTTTCGCTATCAGACTGTTGCCTAGATACTAAAGCCGCGCGCAAACCAAGATACAACCAATCGCAAAGAATGTAAAAAAAAAAAAAAAAAAAAAAAAAAAAAAAAAAAAAAAAAGGAAAAGGTCAAAAGTCGTACGCTCTAAAACATTACATCATGATGTAGATGAAGGGGAAACATCTTGCGTGGTACCGGTAATCATGATTATTGGCAATGAAAACATCGAATTAAAATAACGATCTCAAAGTAATTTCTTGATTTTATTTATTGAGAGAGAATGTGTGTTAATCTAATTAGGATTGTAATTTACACTAATCTAAAGTCACAAAAGATATATTCACACAAAAACACTTATGTACGAAACCCATATTTCTCATCTCTGTCGAAGTGTGGAAACCACCAGTAGGCTACGCTTGCATCAAGAGCAGACCGGTGGGCTAACGCATGGGGTAGGCCTACAGCCCCTGCTGTGCGTCAGAAACTAATTGTCCACGAGGCTCGATGGGGAGGAAGCAATGAGCGCAGCGTTCCCGCCTCAACCCAGCCCTGATGCGTGGATGCCCATACCTATAATATGGGCAGAAGGCTAATAGGGTTAGTGTTACCGGGCGAGATTGTAGGTAGACCTATACGGGCCAGCCACCACGATAATGATCCGAGGGTAATTCTGAAGTGGGAGAAAATAAGTTACAATGGGGTGGCTGGCGCCCAGACAGAACCTTGGTGTGTCCCCTCCTGGACATCGACACGCCCCTGGACTATGACAATTATAATATTTACACAAAATAAGTTGATGAGTATTTATATATAGACTATATATAGACTATATTGTCACTATATTATTCCGGCGTAATTGTCAGTATGGCACCGTATCTAATATTTGCGCCTAGGGCACTCCCGGCCCCCGCCCATCCCTTTATAGTAACGCTCCTGTAACCACACCCTCGCCATTTCTTTCGTCTTTAGATTTCTTACGGCAATGTTTTTTTTTTTTAAATATATTTCTAGTTTTACTTCTCGGTATCTGGGAGGAGGGGGCAGGGGGTATTATTCACACACTTGCACAGCCTAACTTTCAATTAAGGCTTAATCGAGAATGAACCACGGTAGCAGTGTAGGCCTATAGCCAGTTAACAAAACTATTTAATTCATTACGACAAACATATAGATCTACACCAAACTATATAAAACACAAGTGCAATCATAGGTTTTACACAATTCTAGTAGTCGTCACAACAGTCTCTGTAAATATCTCTTGACTGACTGGCACACTTCATGTGGAGAACATACTCTATCTCTACCTGTGACTGCCCTGGCCAGACATAAACCAAATGAACAATGTGACCATCAGTCCACAAGGGAGGTAATCAAAGGGAGGGGGGGGGGAGAGTATAAGAGTGAACTCCTACTGATATTCTAAGCCACTCACTACAAGCTTACTATATAACTTTAAACAAATAGAGCCATGGCATTCAAAGTTGTATTTTTCTTCATTCCCATAGCTAGAGTTATAAAAAAGAATTAACTACCCCCACAATTGAAAATGACTTCTAATAAGTTCTAATTATAAAACACAAATACAGATGTAGGTTCATGCCCTCCAACATCAGATAAAAATATAAATTTCCAGTCTGAAATGGAAAACTTTCTGCTAGCTCCGCTCATAGAGCAGACATAATTTATGATTTTGTTTTCTGTGGCTCTAACATACAATAAGATTCTGTGGCTAGCACAACGCACAGTCAGCAGGGAAGAGGAATTATCTAATCTTATTTCAGATCTATCCCACTCTCTAGTTTGTCCCACTAACAACTGTACTGGGTTGTCCTATGTACTGGGTTGTCCTATGTCCTGGGTTGCCCCATGTGCTGGGTTGCCCTATGTACTGGTATATAAAATGTTTTCATTATAGAATTTCTTAAAGTCTTTACACATGGACCAAACACAAGTTGAGAGATAAAAAAACATTTATTTAATTTATTCAATAAACAATTTACTTTCACAGAAAGGTATACAAACAAAACAACACATTAATGTTCACATTCAGGCTGGTCATGCTCCACCGGAGCAACGATTTCTGGCGCTGTGACCTCTGAACCCTGAGGCAGATCACAGGTTTGCTGTGCGTTGGGCTCATCCTCTGTGTTCCCTTGTGTCACTGACTCGGCTGGTGTCTGCTGTGTAGACGACGCTGATGGGGATGGGAGAGGCTGACAGTCAGCTGGTGTCTGCTGTGGAGACGACGCTGATGGGGATGGGAGAGGCTGACAGTCAGCTGGTGTGGGGTCATCCTCATACTGCAGTAGCGCCACTTCTTCCGGGTCATCTGCCCCAGAAACAAGAGATTCTGTGCATTTTTCCTCCACAGGGATTGCTGGGGGAGGCAAGAGCAGTACTTCCGACTCAGGCTGGGCAATTGCCGGAGCTGCTAAAGATGATGGTGCTAAAGATGATGGTGCTAAAGATAGTGCTAATGTTGGCGATGCAGAAGACGGTGATGAGGGAGAACCCATGCTTGGAACCCGGTCTCCATCATCCACATCTGCAGCAGCCAAATTCGGAGCAGCCATGTCCAGAGCAGCAATGTCCGGAGCAGCACCTTCAGCACCTATCAGCGTGCTGCTTATGCCATCTGATGTTTGGCTTTGTGGATCAGGGTGATCCACTAAACTCTGTGCTTCGATTTGCACGTCAACAGCTGATAACACCGACGCCTCTTGGTCAAACGTTTGGTTGAATGTCAGCTGGCTGCTGTCCGTCACTGGGTCATTCACCTCCTCATCTTCATTCCGATCAAACAAAATGGTCATGCTAACATCCACGCCCTCATCAACAATCTCTTTGGTTCCGTCCTGGTCTTCCACACCAGCAACTTGGCCTTCTGCCAGTTTCTTCTTTCTCTTTAGTTTCTTCAATTTCTTTTCCTCCTTCTCTTTCTTTTTTCTCTCCTCTTCCTCCTCTTCTCTCAACTTTAACCTCTTGCTCTGCCTGGCGCCTTGGATTCCTGGCTTTACCAGTACCGGCGCTTTAGGCTCAGGGGGGTTCGCTGGGTCCACAATTTTTCTCTTCCTGCCCCGCCTCTCCACTTTAACTGGTGTTATGTCCAGGGTGGCGTTGTCACCTGCCAGCTGGACGTAATCCACTTTGACATCTGGCACTGCCACCTCGTGGATCTGCCCAATCTGCTCAATGCCAGCCAACAGATTTGCTTTGTCATCAATGTCAGTAATGACATACTGACCCTCCCCAGGCATCAAGGCCATTTCCATTTTCACCTCATCTGTCCTGAACTCAGGGTCTAAAGGTTGCTCAAGTTTTTTGCTTCTAGAGAAAATTCACAAACAATATAACATTAGAATTATATAAATATATAAATATAACATTAGAATTGTCTATTAAGAATTGATACATGAACTCATTGGAAAGTAATGCAATAACATTAGAATTGTCTATTAAGAATTGATACATGAACTCATTGGAAAGTAATAAAATAACATTTAATGTAAGCAGCTTTCAAAGCCATAAAAACTTTCAATTATAACAGTTGTATTTCTTGAGACAATTGAGACTTAGCTTTTTTTTAAAAAGCCTGTAAAGTAACTCTAGCAATAATGTTTTTCTGATTAAGATTTAAGCCTAAGAAAAGAGTGTCCAATGTAGTGAAACTAGTCCTAGTGTAATGCTTTTGGAAACTTTGAAAAGCGTTAAATTATTATTTTGAGGTAGTATGGGATACTAAGGCACAAACCACAGGTCAACACCAAGTTGAATATGTATGAAATGTAAGACAGATTAATCCCATACCACAGAAGACAGGAAATAGAACCAAATATAGTGGAGCAAATAGTAAAAATCTACAATCTAAAACTACAATATGGAATTAAGATTAACTCTACAAAGTCTCAAGTCATAAAGTTAAAGAACAAGAGCTGAAGAGCTGAAGAGCGGCCAGAAAATGTTTACAAAAGGTACAGAGCTCAAAAGAAGTCTCAGATTTCATTTATTCCAGAAGCTGCATTTGACCAGATTGCATTTCATTTATTCCAGAAGCTGCATTTGACCAGATTGCATTTCATTTATTCCAGAAGCTGCATTTGACCAGATTGCATTTCATTTATTCCAGAAGCTGCATTTGACCAGATTGCATTTCATTTATTCCAGAAGCTGCATTTGACCAGATTGCATTTCATTTATTCCAGAAGCTGCATTTGACCAGATTGCATTTCATTTATTCCAGAAGCTGCATTTGACCAGATTGCATTTCATTTATTCCAGAAGCTGCATTTGACCAGATTGCATTTCATTTATTCCAGAAGCTGCATTTGACCAGATTGCATTTCATTTATTCCAGAAGCTGCATTTGACCAGATTGCATTTCATTTATTCCAGAAGCTGCATTTGACCAGATTGCATTTTTTTTAAAAAGAAAGAAATGTATGCAAGCCCAAACCTCCAATCAGCAACATCTGGGAATGAACATTGCTACAGAAACAGAACCAAAAGAAAATAGTACAGATCCAACATACATTCAGTATAACTTTAAACCACAAGAGTCAAGATAAGTAAAAGGCAGTCCAAGGCATATTGAAAGGAGATGCATCTGAAGAATTTACTGGCAGGATCCTATTTCAAATAGAGAGTACATTCATCAACATAGAAGATAGAGATGCCAGAATGACTAGAAGGAGAACTACAATATGGAATCTAAGACTTGTGGAAGTGGAGCCTTGTCGATTATTGGTGGCTTAATACCAAAATGTAAAAAAAAATTATATTATGTGATTACTTTCTAAAAGTTGAACTTACTCTGACTTGATGACTATAGCAGGACATCCCTCACAACTTGTACATTCCCAGTGGCCAGTGGGCAGGGCAGACAGACCAATACAAAATGTGTGATAGCCTCTGTCGCAGCGATCACAAAACATCATTTTGTCCTAGGGTAATCACACAAAAAACATTTTAATTGATTTCTCCATGGGAAAAAAAAGGCAATGCTAACACTAGTCTCAAGTTCTGGTGTAAAATTTATTCATATTTTTCTCAGTATACTAGTAGTTTTCCCAGTGAACAAGTGTTGGTCCCAATGTAGATATATGTTCTATCTTTAATAAAGTTTTGATTTTTTTCCACCAGCGTCCAGAGGCTGTTCTTGATCTAATAGGTACTGGACAACTGTTGGGGAAAATTATTGTAACTGAACTGTGTTTCAATCATTTAGAGGCACAGTGGTCTACCATCAGCTTGCTTGGATTGACATACAGAAGGTTCCAAGTTAGCTTAGTGCTGGCAACACAATCTTCTAGTATCCCATGGCCATGGAATAATTAACTTACTACTTTAACATTCATTCATGTGTAACTTACCTCATCATATGGATCTTGGCATTCAATACATGTTTTACATTCCATACACTGCCAAGGATACGTTTTGATAACTGCAACAAGCTCCTCTGTCAGGTCCAGACAGCTCATGTGACCTGAAGACAGAATGATTTGAAGCCTGATGATATGATTTAGTGCATGATAGCTATTAGACAAACTTGAACCAAAGCAAATGATTTAGTGCATGATAGCTATTAGACTAACTTGAACCAAAGCAAATGATTTAATGCATGATAGCTATTAGACAAACTTGAATCAAAGCAAATGATTTAATGCATGGTAGCTATTAGACAAACTTGAACCAAAGCAAATGATTTAGTGCATGATAGCTATTAGACAAACTTGAACCAAAGCAAATGATTTAGTGCATGATAGCTATTAGACAAACTTGAACCAAAGCAAATGATTTAGTGCATGATAGCTATTAGACAAACTTGAGCCAAAGCAAATGATTTAATGCATGATAGCTATTAGACAAACTTGAACCAAAGCAAATGATTTAGTGCATGATAGCTATTAGACAAACTTGAGCCAAAGCAAATGATTTAATGCATGATAGCTATTAGACAAACTTGAGCCAAAGCAAATGATTTAATGCATGATAGCTATTAGACAAACTTGAACCAAAGCAAATGATTTAATGCATGATAGCTATTAGACAAACTTGAACCAAAGCAAATGATTTAATGCATGATAGCTATTAGACAAACTTGAACCAAAGCAAATGATTTAATGCATGATAGCTATTAGACAAACTTGAGCCAAAGCAAATGATTTAATGCATGATAGCTATTAGACAAACTTGAGCCAAAGCAAATGATTTAATGCATGATAGCTATTAGACAAACTTGAGCCAAAGCAAATGATTTAATGCATGATAGCTATTAGACAAACTTGAACCAAAGCAAATGATTTAATGCATGATAGCTATTAGACAAACTTGAGCCAAAGCAAATGATTTAATGCATGATAGCTATTAGACAAACTTGAGCCAAAGCAAATGATTTAATGCATGATAGCTATTAGACAAACTTGAACCAAAGCAAATGATTTAATGCATGATAGCTATCAAACAAACTTGAATTAAAGCAAATTGTTTTGTGCATGGTAGCTATCAAACAAACTTGAGCCAAAGCAAATTGTTTTGTGCATGGTAACTATCAAACAAACTTTAATTAAAGCAAATTGTTTTGTGCATGGTAGCTATCAAACAAACTTGAGCCAAAGCAAATTGTTTTGTGCATGGTAGCTATCAAACAAACTTGAATTAAAGCAAATTGTTTTGTGCATGGTAGCTATCAAACAAACTTGAGCCAAAGCAAATTGTTTTGTGCATGGTAGCTATCAAACAAACTTGAATTAAAGCAAATTGTTTTGTGCATGGTAGCTATCAAACAAACTTGAATTAAAGCAAATTGTTTTGTGCATGGTAGCTATCAAACAAACTTGAATTATAGCAAATTGTTTTGTGCATGGTAGCTATCAAACAAACTTGAATTAAAGCAAAAAATTCAGGAAAAAATGTCTGTCATCAATCTCCTAAAATTAATAAACGCATCTAGCTTCGGATTGTTATCAGCAAACTTGGGCAATCAAATGAGTGAGTAAAAATTTAATGTTAACAAACTTTACAAAAAAATTCAAATGAAATTCTTTAGCCTATGGTTACTATCAGCAATAATGAACAAATCAAAAGATTCAGCAGGTTTTATTCGATGAAATTATTTATTACGACGATGGGTCCAACTTAATTTAGACTTTTTACCTGGATTTTAATACCAGACCTACAGATTGTCAGCCTGACCTTCTTCAGGTATAAAACCATAAGTCAAAGTTTTAAACTAATGCTTAAAACAATAAAGACAAAAACAAATGTCTGTTTTGAGTTTAAAACCTATGTCTGTGTTGAGTATAAAACCTATGTCTGTGTTGAGCTTAAAACATATGTGTGTGTTGAATTTAAAACCTATGTCTGTGTTGAGTTTAAAACCTATGTGTGTGTTGAGTTTAAAGCCTATGTGTGTGTTTAGTTTAAAACCTATGTGTGTGTTGAATTCAAAACCTATGCCTGTGTTGAGTTTAAAACCTATGCTTGTGTTGAGTTTAAAACCTATGCCTGTGTTGAGTTTAAAACCTATGTGTGTGTTGAGTTTAAAGCCTATGTGTGTGTTTAAAACATATGTCTGTGTTGAATTCAAAACCTATGCCTGTGTTGAGTTTAAAACCTATGCCTGTGTTGAGTTTAAAACCTATGTGTGTGTTGAGTTTAAAGCCTATGTGTGTGTTTAAAACATATGTCTGTGTTGAGTTTAAAACATATGTCTGTGTTGAGTTTAAAACCTATGTCTGTGTTGAATTTAAAACCTATGTCTGTGTTGAGTTTAAAACATATGTGTGTTGAGTTTAAAACATATGTCTGTGTTGAGTTTAAAGCCTATGTGTTGAGTTTAAAGCCTATGTCTGTGTTGAGTTTAAAACCTATGTCTGTGTTGAGTTTAAAACATATGTCTGTGTTGAGTTTAAAACATGTGTGTTTTATTAAAGCCTATATCTCTGTTGAGTTTAAAACCTATGTCTGTGTTGAGTTTAAAACATATGTGTGTTTTATTAAAGCCTATGTCTCTGTTGAGTTTAAAACCTATGTCTGTGTTGAGTTTAAAACATATGTGTGTTTTATTAAAGCCTATGTCTCTGTTGAGTTTAAAACCTATGTCTGTGTTGAGTTTAAAACATATGTGTGTTGAGTTTAAAGCCTATGTCTCTGTTGAGTTTAAAACCTATGTCTGTGTTGAGTTTAAAACATATGTGTGTTGAGTTTAAAGCCTATGTCTCTGTTGAGTTTCAAACATATGTCTGTGTTGAGTTTAAAACATATGTGTGTTTTATTAAAGCCTATGTCTCTGTTGAGTTTAAAACCTATGTCTATGTTGAGTTTAAAACATATGTGTGTTTTATTAAAGCCTATGTCTCTGTTGAGTTTAAAACCTATGTCTATGTTGAGTTTAAAACATGTGTGTTGAGTTTAAAGCCTATGTCTCTGTTGAGTTTAAAACCTATGTCTGTGTTGAGTTTAAAACTGTACAGCACCTATTTTACCACACTGTGCACACTTGACTAGTTTCCCATCTCTTCTTTCTTCTTTTGTGGATCTTTTCTTACAGATGCGGCATTTCTCCAGTCCATGGATCTGAAATTTAGGATAAAGTAAATAAAATTCTTTAAGACTTTCTTGAAATCATTGACCTAAAAAAAAAATTTTCAATGAAATCATAGACCTAGAAGATAAAACCACAAAAACTAATTATTTAATGAAATCATAGATCTAAAAGATAAAACCACAAAAACTAATAATTTAATGAAATCATAGATCTAAAAGATAAAACCACAAAAACTAATTTTTCAATGATATCATAGTCATAGACCCAAATATGAAATGACAAAAACAATGTAAACTTTAATAAATTTTAAAAGAACTCAAAAAAAGGTTTGAAGAACATTAAGATCATGTCCTTGCGTGCAAAAGTATAAGAGGTACAGAATGTCACTTACCTTATTTGGCATCTTAGCTGCAGAATTTACACCTTTGTCCTCCCCTTCCTGGCCCAATAGCTCCTCTGTTCTCTCTGCGTCCCCATCTTTAGGTTTCTTCCCATATTTTTTCAGCCTTTCTGGGGACAAGAGAAACTTGGAGACTTTCTTCTTCAGGGATGATTTGATCTTTCTATCCACCCTGACTGCAGACGGTGTGTCCAAATCATCTGTGCCGGTGCACTTGCTGTTGTCCAAAGTCTCATTCTGACCGGTCTCGTCGTTTTCATTGTCGTCGTCCTCTTCACTGCTGCTGTCATTTTCTTCCCCTTCAGAACCATCCAGCTTGTTTTTCTGTTCGATTTAAAGTAAATATAGATGGAGCCCAAAACTTATTTTATAAGATAACTGTAACACTATAAGTGGTGCCCAGTGAAAAGATCTTTTGAAGATATAATCAACGGGCAACCCAAACATTGACACATGGGCAACCCAAACATTGACACATGGGCACCACAAAATACTTGGCCACATAAATGGGCGTTCAGGGTCTATAAGTAAGTAAATAAAAGTCACAGCAGAAAGATTTGTGATTGCACTAAATACGTTGTGAACATAATATGTACATCCAAACAATATGTCAGGAACGGCTCACTGACCTGTTTATCTGTAGTGACCAATGCAATCCCTGTGGGCGGTGGCCTAACATAGCGGAAAAGCTTTGGAGGGTCGTACACAGTTGTCTTCAGTGGTAAATATTTCATTTCTTCTGAAGTATACCTTTACAAAATGTAACAATTTCACATCAGAGGTTATCTAAAATGGTCTAAAATATTTAGTTTAGAAAATTTGCATTAAAAGTATTGCTTGGATAACTTAAATTTTTTGTGTACGTAACCAGCCCATTGAACCAGCCCATTGAACCAGCCCATTGAACCAGCCCATTGAACCAGCCCATTGAACCAGCCCATTGTAATATAAAATAGGGAGCAGTCAAGGGAATAAAAGCAACAGTAAATTTTTTTCCTCTTTCAATTTCAAAACGTTTTCACTACAGAAATTGTAGTCTGGAGGCAGTGGACTAGTAGCAGAGTGGTGGATTACATTCTGAAAGTCTCTATAAGACTTTCCCAGATGCTATCTTTAAGTATACTTTAAGTTTATTTGGGTTACTTATCCCAAACTTGAAAAAATCAATTTTGATTTTCTTCAACACACTGACACATTTTATTGTGTATAGAAGTTTTATTATCGACATCTCTGGCTTAATTTAATCCTGGAAAAATCCAATAGATTTAACAAACTTTCACAAAGCTCCATTGTTCTCATTTCATTGTAGATTTTATCACTAAATAATTTCTTGGTTTTAAAGGTGAAACAGACCTCACCAGAACTGTGCTCAGATACTTTCCTGTTATCTAGACTATTACAATTCGATACATTTTATGAACACTTATTGATCAGAGACATATCAAACAATGATTTAACAGTATCTTATTGGATTGTAGGTTTAGAATCCAGGTAAGAAAGCCAGGATGTTTACCCAGGTATAAAAGAATTCTCTAAGTCTAAGAAACTCTGATGGATACCTAAAGCTGCTGGAAAGTTAAAAAAAATGCTGAGTATTGTGCTGGCCATACAATGCCATTCTTTGTTGTAGGCTACTGAAACTGGTGAACTACTCTAACCCTGTGGGCCAACATGGCATGAAAGGAATAGACCTACAAATCAGTAGCACATTGTATATTAGATAGCAGCTCATTAATGTGCTGCCAACTTGCCCACTTAACAGTCAATATTATTTTAATTTTACAATATTCGCATTTATCATCAACAATTAGAATATTCTGGAGATTCTAGTCAAGAATGAAAAAAACAACATTATGCAACCCACTTCTTATAATACTCTTGATACTGCCCAGGAATTAATGACACTGGGTAAGCCCCAACCTTGGTGTGCTTAGGGTCAGCGACCTTGAACTTGTGCTTCGGGAAATGTACAGTCTGCAATAGACCAATGAACACAAGACTTACAACAACAACAATAACGAAATATGAATTTATGTTCGGATTGAACATACGTGAATGGAGATAGGAAAGAAAACAAACATTTGGCAGGTCGATGTTTTTTTTAAGAAAATGACTGAATTTAAAAACTTATTAGATAAATAATATAGTTTACATGTAGAATGCCTTTGAAATTTTAATCTAACAATTTTCATGTGCTAAATATAGCATTTGCAGTCCTCAGTGAAAGAGGCCTAAGATGGCTAGGACACGTAAGAAGAATGAGTCCAGTCAGAACCCCTAAGGACCTCCTATATGGAGAATTGGCATCTGGAAAGAGCCTCCGCTACAAAGATGTCTCCATGAGGGACATGAGAGCAGCCAGAATAAGCACAAGTGACTAGGAGGAGAAGGCAGAGGATCGGTCCACCTGGCGCACTGCTGTCAGGGAAGGGGTTAAAAAAGCAGAAGAAAGTAGAACGGAGGAGACTATAGATAAAAGGGCTAGAAGAAAGGCGAAGAAAATAGAATTCACGGAACACGTGTGCAAAGGCTGTAAGAAAGACTGTCACTCAAGGATAGGCCTGCTCAGCCACACGAGGATGATGCACCATCATTTCGTGAGACATGAAGGATGCCAATTGAAATATAGCATTTAGGAAGAAGATAAAATATGGTCAATATAAAATTCAATTACCGTGAAATGGAAATTCAGCATACAAGAAAAAAAAGTATTGTTCCATAAACTTATATTTTGTATTATGTTGAATAAAAAAAACATAGAAGAATATTACATACTGCATCAGGGTGAAAGAAACAACTAAAAGAAATGATCATTGAGAATGTATAAATAAAAATTGAATTAAAAAAACTTACAAAAGTCTGGAGATCAAAGTATGCTCTCCTCTCTTCCTTTTTGTCTCTCATTAAACTGGCGTTGAACTCTGCTGCAGATCTAGCAGCCTTCTTTGAATAGGATTCAATCTTAGACTTGTCCAACTTAGCCTGCAGTACACAACACACAAAGTACAAGCATAAGGGCATGTAAAACATACACATAACAAATATATGAGGACTTACAAACATAACAAATATATGAGGACTTACAAACATAACAAATAAATGAGGACTTACAAACATAACAAATATATGAGGACTTACAAGCATAACAAATATATGAGGACTTACAAACATAACAAATATATGAGGACTTACAAACATAACAAATATATGAGGACTTACAAACATAACAAATATATGAGGACTTACAAACATAACAAATATATGAGGACTTACAAACATAACAAATATATGAGGACTTACAAACATAACAAATATATGAGGACTTACAAACATAACAAATATATGAGGACTTACAAACATAACAAATATATGAGGACTTACAAACATAACAAATATATGAGGACTTACAAACATAACAAATATATGAGGACTTACAAACATAACAAATATATGAGGACTTACAAACATAACAAATATATGAGGACTTACAAACATAACAAATATATGAGGACTTACAAGCATAACAAATATAGGAGGACTTACAAACATAACAAATATAGGAGGACTTACAAACATAACAAATATAGGAGGACTTACAAACATAACAAATATAGGAGGACTTACAAACATAACAAATATATGAGGACTTACAAACATAACAAATATATGAGGACTTACAAACATAACAAATATATGAGGACTTACAAACATAACAAATATATGAGGACTTACAAACATAACAAATATATGAGGACTTACAAACATATAAATATATGAGGACTTACAAACATAACAAATATATGAGGACTTACAAACATAACAAATATATGAGGACTTACAAACATAACAAATATATGAGGACTTACAAACATAACAAATATATGAGGACTTACAAACATAACAAATATATGAGGACTTACAAACATAACAAATATATGAGGACTTACAAACATAACAAATATATGAGGACTTACAAACATAACAAATATATGAGGACTTACAAACATAACAAATATATGAGGACTTACAAACATATAAATATATGAGGACTTAGAAACATAACAAATATAGGAGGACTTACAAACATATACATATATGAGGACTTACAAACATAACAAATATATGAGGACTTACAAACATAACAAATATATGAGGACTTACAAACATAACAAATATTAAAAGGACTTACAAACATAACAAATATATGAGGACTTACAAACATAACAAATATATGAGGACTTACAAACATAACAAATATATGAGGACTTACAAACATATAAATATATGAGGACTTACAAACATAACAAATATAGGAGGACTTACAAACATATACATATATGAGGACTTACAAACATAACAAATATATGAGGACTTACAAACATAACAAATATATGAGGACTTACAAACATAACAAATATATGAGGACTTACAAACATATAAATATATGAGGACTTACAAACATAACAAATATATGAGGACTTACAAACATAACAAATATATGAGGACTTACAAACATAACAAATATATGAGGACTTACAAACATAACAAATATATGAGGACTTACAAACATAACAAATATATGAGGACTTACAAACATAACAAATATATGAGGACTTACAAACATAACAAATATATGAGGACTTACAAACATAACAAATATATGAGGACTTACAAACATAACAAATATATGAGGACTTACAAACATATAAATATATGAGGACTTACAAACATAACAAATATAGGAGGACTTACAAACATATACATATATGAGGACTTACAAACATATAAATATATGAGGACTTACAAACATAACAAATATAGGAGGACTTACAAACATATACATATATGAGGACTTACAAACATAACAAATATATGAGGACTTACAAACATATAAATATATGAGGACTTACAAACATAACAAATATAGGAGGACTTACAAACATATAAATATATGAGGACTTACAAACATAACAAATATATGAGGACTTACAAACATATAAATATATGAGGACTTACAAACATATAAATATAGGAGGACTTACAAACATATAAATATATGAGGACTTACAAACATATAAATATATGAGGACTTACAAACATATAAATATATGAGGACTTACAAACATATAAATATAGGAGGACTTACAAACATATAAATATAGGAGGACTTACAAACATATAAATATAGGAGGACTTACAAACATATAAATATATGAGGTCTTACAAACATATAAATATAGGAGGACTTACAAACATATAAATATAGGAGGACTTACAAACATATAAATATATGAGGACTTACAAACATATAAATATATGAGGACTTACAAACATATAAATATATGAGGACTTACAAACATATAAATATAGGAGGACTTACAAACATATAAATATATGAGGACTTACAAACATATAAATATATGAGGACTTACAAACATATAAATATATGAGGACTTACAAACATATAAATATAGGAGGACTTACAAACATATAAATATAGGAGGACTTACAAACATATAAATATATGAGGACTTACAAACATATAAATATAGGAGGACTTACAAACATAACAAATATATGAGGACTTACAAACATAACAAATATATGAGGACTTACAAACATAACAAATATATGAGGACTTACAAACATAACAAATATATGAGGACTTACAAACATAACAAATATATGAGGACTTACAAACATATAAATATATGAGGACTTACAAACATAACAAATATATGAGGACTTACAAACATAACAAATATATGAGGACTTACAAACATAACAAATATATGAGGACTTACAAACATAACAAATATATGAGGACTTACAAACATAACAAATATATGAGGACTTACAAACATAACAAATATATGAGGACTTACAAACATAACAAATATATGAGGACTTACAAACATATAAATATATGAGGACTTACAAACATAACAAATATAGGAGGACTTACAAACATATACATATATGAGGACTTACAAACATAACAAATATATGAGGACTTACAAACATAACAAATATATGAGGACTTACAAACATAAATATATGAGGACTTACAAACATATAAATATATGAGGACTTACAAACATAACAAATATATGAGGACTTACAAACATAACAAATATATGAGGACTTACAAACATAACAAATATATGAGGACTTACAAACATAACAAATATATGAGGACTTACAAACATAACAAATATATGAGGACTTACAAACATAACAAATATATGAGGACTTACAAACATAACAAATATATGAGGACTTACAAACATAACAAATATATGAGGACTTACAAACATAACAAATATATGAGGACTTACAAACATATAAATATATGAGGACTTACAAACATAACAAATATAGGAGGACTTACAAACATATACATATATGAGGACTTACAAACATATAAATATATGAGGACTTACAAACATAACAAATATAGGAGGACTTACAAACATATACATATATGAGGACTTACAAACATAACAAATATATGAGGACTTACAAACATATAAATATATGAGGACTTACAAACATAACAAATATATGAGGACTTACAAACATATAAATATATGAGGACTTACAAACATAACAAATATATGAGGACTTACAAACATATAAATATATGAGGACTTACAAACATATAAATATAGGAGGACTTACAAACATATAAATATATGAGGACTTACAAACATATAAATATATGAGGACTTACAAACATATAAATATATGAGGACTTACAAACATATAAATATAGGAGGACTTACAAACATATAAATATAGGAGGACTTACAAACATATAAATATAGGAGGACTTACAAACATATAAATATATGAGGACTTACAAACATATAAATATAGGAGGACTTACAAACATATAAATATAGGAGGACTTACAAACATATAAATATAGGAGGACTTACAAACATATAAATATATGAGGACTTACAAACATATAAATATAGGAGGACTTACAAACATATAAATATAGGAGGACTTACAAACATATAAATATATGAGGACTTACAAACATATAAATATATGAGGACTTACAAACATATAAATATATGAGGACTTACAAACATATAAATATAGGAGGACTTACAAACATATAAATATAGGAGGACTTACAAACATATAAATATATGAGGACTTACAAACATATAAATATAGGAGGACTTACAAACATATAAATATAGGAGGACTTACAAACATATAAATATATGAGGACTTACAAACATATAAATATATGAGGACTTACAAACATATAAATATATGAGGACTTACAAACATATAAATATATGAGGACTTACAAACATATAAATATAGGAGGACTTACAAACATATAAATATAGGAGGACTTACAAACATATAAATATAGGAAGACTTACAAACATATAAATATATGAGGACTTACAAACATATAAATATATGAGGACTTACAAACATATAAATATATGAGGACTTACAAACATATAAATATATGAGGACTTACAAACATACAGACATAACAAATAAATTAATTTGCAAAAATATTCTGTGAAATGTTTGTCCCACAAAAGTTCAGCCCCCTTCCCCCCACCTTCCTTGAAAAAAAATCCTGGGTTTGCTTCTGCAAACAAACATGAGTATATAAGAAACATAATGACATGAAAATGAGTATATAAGAAACATAATGACATGAAAATGAGTATATAAGAAACATAATGACATGAAAATGAGTATATAAGAAACATAATGACATGAAAATGAGTATATAAGAAACATAATGACATGAAAATGAGTATATAAGAAACATAATGACATGAAAATGAGTATATAAGAAACATAATGACATGAAAATGAGTATATAAGAAACATAATGACATGAAAATGAGTATATAAGAAACATAATGACATGAAAATGAGTATATAAGAAACATAATGACATGAAAATGAGTATATAAGAAACATAATGACATGAAAATGAGTATATAAGAAACATAATGACATGAAAATGAGTATATAAGAAACATAATGACATGAAAATGAGTATATAAGAAACATAATGACATGAAAATGAGTATATAAGAAACATAATGACATGAAAATGAGTATATAAGAAACATAATGACATGAAAATGAGTATATAAGAAACATAATGACATGAAAATGAGTATATAAGAAACATAATGACATGAAAATGAGTATATAAGAAACATAATGACATGAAAATGAGTATATAAGAAACATAATGACATGAAAATGAGTATATAAGAAACATAATGACATGAAAATGAGTATATAAGAAACATAATGACATGAAAATGAGTATATAAGAAACATAATGACATGAAAATGAGTATATAAGAAACATAATGACATGAAAATGAGTATATAAGAAACATAATGACATGAAAATGAGTATATAAGAAACATAATGACATGAAAATGAGTATATAAGAAACATAATGACATGAAATACATGGACATAATGAAAGGACAAATAGGATGACAAAACAAACATAGATGACAGTAAACTATAGTTTCTATATATGTATATACTTTAGTTGGTAACAAGACAAGGACTTACTGCACTGTATTCTTTGTGCTTCTCTCTAATGACTTTCTTCTGCTTCTCCTGAAGGTGAGCGATGTATTCCTGGAAGAATTCAAGAACAATAACCCATTAAACAAAATAACATTTCTAGTGTTTGTAAGAAAATACTACTGTCATGAAAGTAATTTTTTTTTTATTCTAAGAAAGTTGTCCCCCCTTACCCACTATCTATTACTATTTTAAAAAAAAATTATATAAAATCTTAAAATGATGAAGTTATTTACCTTGTATTTATCATTATAATCTTTCATCATCAAATCATAAACTTCCTCACTTCTCAGTGCAGTCAAACCTAAACAAATATTTTGGAAAATCATTTTTTTAAAAACAACAATTTTTTTAAACAAGTTGAATTATTGAATTTCTAGTTGAAATTTAATTTATTTCCCCTTTTCCTCCTCCACTTTATAGTAAATTAGTCAACTAATGTCCTTCATTTAGATTTGAAGATGAAACATCAAGTCCGACTGTTGATATCAAATTTCTTTTTACCACCTGCTGTGGAGATGACAGCCTAATTAAGACAACTCTGGGGCAGCTCAAGAGCAGGGCCCTGTTGATTATCTCCCTTGTCTAGCTCCACAGGACCACCAAGCCTGAGGGTGTGTACCAACCACCATAGTTCACAGTCACTCACACACCATCATAGTGTCAAGTAACACCTTGGGTAATGAGCTAAACGCCTCTTACATTTTTTTTTCAATATGGCTTAATATGATTGACAGTCAAACAGAACAGGAAAACAAAATGTCTAACACTGTCCATTTTATGTTCAATGGATTGTCAATCCTAGAAATTACACCATAAAAAATATGAAAGAAACTTGGCACAAAAGAGAGAGCCTATGTCTGATGTGACAGACTCAACTTCCTTGTCTACTCATCATTAGCCATCTCCCCCATCATCATGCCATCAACCAAAACAGGCACAGAGTGAGAGAAACAAAATGAGCTAGCCGCTGAGACACAAGCTGCATATCCCGCTGGGCAAAAATGAAAGACGCAGACCTCGCACGGCATGACTGTCAAGCCCCGGGCCCCTGGTACCCCAGTCCCGGACCGTGATTCGCAATTAGCTAACCACAGGTCAGCGGAGAGAACTTTTGTAGATGGACTCCGTGGGAGTTTATAAATAGAAGAAACTATTTCATAGTGTATAAGTATAAAAAAACAGACAGTACTGTAGACAGAAATGAAAGTAACAAGCAAGCAGCCAGTATCTTCATCAATGGTGAGTAGAAAGAAAATTATATGTAGATCTTTTTGTATAGTTTAATTAATTTATACATCAGTATTTCTCATTTAAATTTTACAAGTGCAAAACTTATTTGTCAATAGTTTGTTTTTAAAATATTTATAAAATAATAAAATCAATCTTTGTTACTATAAAGTACTTGCATAAAACCCTTCTAAATATTTAAATGTAATGCAATGCAAAAAGAAACAAAAGCATTCATAAAGAATAATTGTCTTAACCTTATGATTTAATGATCCAAGCAAAATATGTTGATAGAAACTCACAAGTTTAATAACTATTACTCAAGTTTTGAATCAATACATTGCAGTTAATAGAGAAAAATATTTCTTTTGATAAATCTTCTTTTGGTTTTCATCCAAGTTTACAAGAAATATTGCAAACTAAAATATCCTCACAGACTAGAGCATGTATGTCAACTAAAGACATTAGAGCATTTTGTTTAGAACAGGAACTATTGTGAGCAGTTTTTGTTTACTCAATAACTGAAATTATACAAAATCTTTATAATGATAAAAAAAAAATATCCTTGAGTTATAAACAGTTTTCAAACAATACAATCAAATGCTATAACTAGTGTAAAAATGGATGAGATTGCGTTGGGTTGGTTTCAAAATGTTAACAAAATTGTTTTTACATCCCCAACACATTTTATTGTTTTAAGATCGACATCTCTGGCTTAATTTAATCCTAGCAAGTGGATTAAAAGAAATCAAACGTCCATAGCTATCTTAGATTATTCAATAAACAACATAAGTCTACCCACCAAGATCTGACTGAGTTTCTGTCACTACTCCTTTCTCTCTTAAGAAATCCTTTTCCTCCTTGTCACAGATTCGTCTGTATAAATCTATTTCATAAAGAAAAAAAATTAAATAGGCTTTCAAAGTAAATAGCAAATATCAAATATATATTTACGTATTGTGTCTGCTGTGTGACAGTTAAAATACACAGCATGACGATTATTCAAGAAAAACATAATAAATTTTACCTGGATATTTTCTTTTGAATGATTTCACTTTGAGATATTCACTGATCTGTTCCTGAAGCAGGTGCCACTCTCCTCCATCTTGTGGCCACTGATATTCAAACACATTCTCTGCACCAAACACCCTGACACATTGAAGGGGTTATAAGTAAGATATGATTAGAGTGTCATAAAGTGAAGCCAGTGTGAAATAAAAGTTTGAGAAACATTTTGACAAAAGAATAGTTGGTTTTTTTTTTGTGCTAAAAATTGAGAAAATATTTGTTGTTACTCACTTTCCTACATCTATGCCATCCACAATACTGACACCTAGGTTTTCTTTACTTGATCGTCTCGGCTTCTTGGTCAGTGGAGGTTCTGCATTAGAATCAGAGGCTCCTGAATCTTTGGTCGCATCGTCCACACTAATGGTGTGGCTCAGGCGAATGTCCTCGGTGTCTGTCATGTTAGACATTTTAGTTTCCACATCTGACAGGTCAGAGTCTTTTGTATCATCAATGTGGAACAACTTTTTGGGCGGAAGCGAAGGGTAGATGAACGAACCCTCCATGGATGTATTGTCTATTGGCGTTTGGTCTAAGCTCATCCTGGTTTCCTCATCAATATTAAAAACTTTTTCTGGCATGTGGGGGTGCACATGGCCCTTCTTCATTGGCGAGTCGCTTTCAGCATCATTCTCCATGTTAGAGATTAGTGTTGAGGACTCCTTGGCGCTGACTGCAATAGGAGTAAAACTATTGGGCTTGAGGAAATTGAAATCAGACACCTCTTTGGCGTCTGAGGAAGTCTGAGAAATGTCCATGTCCTCATTTAAATGCCTAGTCAGCTCTTCTCTGATATCATCATCTGCAAGCATAGCCCTCTCTTGAGCTTCATCAATCTCACCAGACATCACAAGTTTTTTACCTTCTTCTGTGTTCAGCAATTCATTCTCCTCTGTCATGTCTACGGACATCTCCACAGCACTGTCTGTGATATTTGCAAAGGCTGGTACTGACGGTTCCTCTTCCTCTGCCATCTCTTTATCCTTTGAAATTTCTTCAGCGTTTGACTGCAAGTCAGGTGAGCTAGTCTGGAGCTCTGTCTCAGGTCGGCTCACAATGTGAAAAGCAGAGTCTACAGATTGTATTCCTTCAAGAATGCGCTGAGGCAGCTCTTGGATATTTTCATTCGCTACTGGAAGATCTTTATTTATCTCACCTGATAAATCTGATTGTAAAGGTTCTGCGACCTGCATAAAATAGTTACTCAAATTATTCAATGTTCACTCTTTTTACAGATAAATGTTATGAGAAAATATAAATATTGCATGGAGTTTTGTGACGGAAAACTTTTTTTTCCATGCATAAAATTCATTAGTGCTACCTTAAATTTAATCATAAAATAAAAAGAAGAACTCTTAAAGAACTAGGCCTATCTAAAATAAGAACTCATTCAAAGATGTTATTGTTTTTTTTATATTATAAATGCATTCAGCTGGGAAAAAAAGGAACACTTTGGTAGAAAAGTCAAAACTTGGAGAAAGAAAAAGTCCTTTGCCTTTGAAAAAAAGGAAGTCACATTTCTGAGAAAGGCATTTAAATTTTAAAAAATGAGTGGATGTCTTAATATATCCTAATAGGCTAATTTAGCCCTAATCCCTTCGTTGCAATTTGTATTTGCAAATATGTAAGGTTAAAAATAATTCAGCTAGTAATAAAAAAATCTTTATGCTGAGAAATAAATAATGCATCAAACAAAATTCAGTCAGTCATATAACAAGTTATACAAGGTATAATATATGCAGGCCTTTTTTACCTCTATCTGCATTTATTTGCTTTGTCCTATGACTTATAAAATGACCTATGACTTATAATTATGTCTATGAATATGAGTATATGAGCCTTTTAAATAAGGCCTATAGATGTTTGTAAGGTTTAAATTTTTTTTTATTATTAATTTTGTCTTATTGGCTTTATATCCTTTTTAGCCTTGAGAATTATAATTATTATAATTAGCCTATATCTGTGTTCTTGGTTGTATGTTGCTCAACTCATTGTTCAATGACAATGCGCTCTGAGTGTAGAGTGTACGTACTACATTATCATTCATTAGGCTATATTATTTTTGTGGCAGCGCTATAGCTATACAATGATATACAATGACAATATAATATATACAAATAGTAAGTTACCGTATATACTCGCGTATAAGTCGCACTTTTTTTACCGAAAATTTCGACGAAAAGTAGGGGTGCGACTTATACACCCGACATGGTTTTTGAAAAAATCGAAAAACATCACTACTCTGTCATAAAGTTTCCTTCATAACCCATAGGCCTATAGATGATTGAAATGCTGAATATTTTAGTGTTTTTTCTGACACCCCCCCCCCACACACACACACTTTCCTTTTGAACTTTCGGACCAATTTTGTTTTGCCGACACGTGGCGTAAGTTTAAGGCGGCGTTTTTTTTTTCATAGGCCTATTAAATGCAAATTACAGTACGGAAGGAATCGTAAATGTGTACAAAACTGTCTAGACCTACAACGTAGCTTAAGATGCGTTTTATTTATGACCTATTGCCTCTGACTATACGTTATAGCCTACTAATAAAGCAGTGTGTAGCATTCCTGGGGAAAACCGCGCTATGATTCCAAAACTACAATTGGCCGGCCGATCGACTCATTTCATAAAAATTCTGGACTCAAACCTTTTTTTTTTATCTATATAGAAATAATGCGTAAAATGTCAATAGTATGTTTCATGTTTCATTAGTTGCATGTAAGAGTTGAAAAAATAACACAGCTTATTGTCGGTGTCGCAGTGGCGTTTGTAATTATTACAGAAAATGTTAATGGGAATTGGGACACTTGTATAACGTGTGGTTAATACCGGCGCCGCTCTGTCTGAAATAGCGCACTTTTGTAGGCCTATTGAACGCAAATTACATTATGGAAAGAATCGTAAATGTGTAAAAGCCTCTCTAGTCCTATAATATAGGTATAAGCTTGTACACTAGTAGCTTAAGATTAGGACCGAGAAAACCGCGCGCGCCATGTCCGCATGTCATAGCAATGTTTCCAATCGGCCGATCGACACATTTCAAGACATTTCGGAAACATTCTGCACTAAAACTTATTTTTTCAAATCTTGATGAAAAAAATGCGTGAAATGTCAATAAAGTGTGTCATTGTACCTTAGTTGCATGTATGAATTGAAAATACACAGCTTATTGTCGATGGCGAAGCCAGCACACCCTCCGAGAAACCACCAGCACTCCCCCCTTTTTAAATATTGTTCGCGCAGTTGCTTTGAAATCATTACAATGTTAATGGTAATTAGGTCATCACTTGTATAGCGCAACTATGAATACCGGTGCCACTCAGTCTAGGCTAATGATGCACATCAAAAGATTTTGTGTGTGTGTGGACCCACTATAGTGTGACTATAGGATAGTATTTTGAGTAGGGACATGGACTTAGATGAAGAAACAGATACCTTACTTTCCCATATGACTAATGACTGTATTGATCGGTAGTTCAAAATAAATGAAGCGCTGACTTTATTTGATTAGGTTTGCATTATGCACGATTGAAACTATTTTTTAAGGAAAGTTTCCAAATTAGGGTGAATATTAGTAACTTTTATGTTTAAGGGTATGCATTTTTTGAGAAGTTAAAAGGCACTGTAACCCCCCGAAAGTCAGGGTGCGACTTATACGCGGGTCAATGACAACATATAAGAAAAAAAATCCTAAACTAGGGGTGCGACTTATACACCGGTGCGACTTATACGCGAGTATATACGGTAAGTAAGGTACTAGCCTAGCCTATTAATAATAAATATTAGGCCTAATCAATAATCCAATAAATTCAATAAAATTAATTATCAATGATATTTAAGATATTATAATTATTAATATTATCAATGCTGGTCCTACTACTAACTAGCCTACTAGGACTAGGACTCCTACTACTCCTAGTAGTATAGTATAGTAGTAGATTACTAGTTAGGCCTACTAGTTCTAGTATTTTTACATTTGACTTGACATAGTCCCATAGGCATAGGCTATAAATTGTAAATAGGTTAACAATAACTTATAACTACACTCTTCGCGTACATTACACTGTTCATTATTACAGTTCGGTGAGTTCGCCGGTAAAATAATTTTAAATAATGCTAAAACTAAAAAGACGTACCGGTAGTCTAGATCTAGTAGAAGAAATTCATTCAAGAAAGTATCTAAATAATTAGGCCTATGGCCTAAAATATGGCAGGCTATGGCGCTATGGCTATGGCCTATGGACTGCCTACCTATGCCTAGGCCTATGCCCTATGGCCATGGCTATGGCCTATCCTATGGCCTCTATGTCTATGGGCCCTATGGCTATGGCCCTTTAATAGGTCCTAAATAATTGTTTATATATAAATATCGCATGTGCTAGCATGAACATACTAAATCGTGATTTATTTATAACTAAACGAACCTTTTCTGTTATATTATTTTCCTCTTGTTTTAAAACTGCATCAGTGTTTCCCTCGGCCACTTTAATAACTGCATCATTTTGATCAACACTGAAAGACGCCATTTTAGAAAAAATTCGCTTTTTCCTAAACTTTCCGACACAAAGAGAGAGATCACTTAGATCTAAATATAGGCCAAGTACTATACTATCACTGATCTTTTGGTTATGGTAAGATCTGGGTACCGGGACATGAAAACCAAATTAATTGGTTCATTGGTTCCCACAGGGATACAGACTTAAAAAAAATGAGGAAATTATTTTAGGTTTCTTACGTCTATATATGAGTATAGGCCCGACTTATATTTGTATGAAACTGCAATATAAGCTTAAATGTTAGTGGGTCACGAAGTTAGAAAAGTTGGAATACAATAGCCTATAGACCTATTATACAGGGTGGCCACTAAGTCTTCTTATAAGTTTACAGACGTTCCTTCTAGATAGAAGATTATTACGTCCACTAGGCCCAAAACTCCTGCAGGGCGACAGGGATCCGTCGGTGGCAGGGATATAATCCGCGACCTGTCCGTTGGTTTTTCCTTGACAGTCCGGTGAACTAACCGCTGGACCAGCCGGCTTCACCTCCACTTGTATGCATAGGCCCTATAACCACGGAAATCAGTGTTATAATTTATAATCTACAAATCTGTACATGATACTTGTAGAGGAAAAGAAGGGCTCTTCGCTGATCAATGCAATTTATTGAAACAAACATGTGCTAGCCTATGATCACACTGTCATGGATCCAATGTGTCTGTGTGTTCTCCGTCATTCTCAGCACACAGACGAATGCATCTCTATGTGCGTTCTGAAATGCGTAGCAGAACATCGGGGGAAATCGAGTTCAATGAAGCACGGATTGCAGCTTTAATGTGTTCTGTGTTGTTGTAAAGTGTTTTTTTTTATGTCTTCTTTCATTATGCTCCACAAAGCATTGTCACGTGATGAGAGGTCAGGACTGCGAGCTGGCCATTCATGATGTGATCCACGTCCAATCCAGCAGCCAGAGAAATTCTCACCCAGGAACCGGCGCACCGAGATAGCAAAATGACCTGCATTGACCTGAATGCTGACATGCTTAAGCCAGTTTTGAGTACCTTTTGGGGTGTGAAGTGGGGAATTTGCAATTCAGCAGACCTCTTACGAGTTGATTTCTTCGGCGAACTCGAAACTGGCTACTGAATTATTTCCACATTTTCCATTCCGGAGGCATGGCGTCCATGGCAAGGAGTATCCAACACAGATCCAGGCGCAAGTGTTTTCTTTTCCCATGCCAATAAGGTGTAGCGCCTACTTTTTTGGCGGAAGCATTCTTGAAGCGCTCCTGGAATTTGGCGGAGACGTCAGTCATTGTTCTTTTTTCTAACACTCGATCATGTAGGCTACCCAAACAGCAGCTATTAGTCTTTTTCAATGGTGTAGGGACTTGTGTGACACTTGTGTCGGTCATTTGTTTAAATGTATGTATAAAAATATAAAGACAAAAGTACTGTACATATATGCTATAAATATCTTGATAAATAGACTCTATGCAAATATTAAATAAATGTAAATGAAAAAAAAAATGTGAACATCAGTTATGAACAATGACCAGGAACTTTGTGGCCAACCTGTAATTGAAAGGGCACTGTTGCACGCTCTACCCTTTCTTGATTTTTTAAAGCAGGCTAACAAATTTTAATTTTTTCCCCCTTTCCCAAGAAGTTTTGTCATTCATATTAGCACACCATATGTCAGGGGTCTCCAAACTACGGTCCGTGGATCGGATGCGGCCCGCATCCGTGGATCGGATGCGGCCCGCGAGGCTCTCTCATCCGGCCTGTGGAGACCTTTTTATTTACCAGAAATGTCGGCTATTTTGGCATCCATGAAACAATCTCAACATTCCCACTAATACAGGTGTTCATTTATAGCGTATCAATGTGTTATTAAATAATAACTGACAACAAATAAGAATAAATAAATAATTATAAACAACATCCATGTTTGATTATTTTTTATTTGGACCTCAAGTGGGAAGTCGGCCCCCGAACTGCTGCGTGATAGTTATTGCAGCCCTCGAACTGAAAAGTTTGGAGACCACTGCCAAATGTAGTAATTATAAGTCTTCACTGATGCTGACTTTGTAGTCTTTGTAGTAGGTTGGGTTGTAGGCTATACTTGGTGCGTTGACGTCATTTGCCCCGAGCAAAGAATATTTTCAATGCAATATTTAGCCACTGTCTGTCCGCTGCCAAACTGCGACCGGGCGCGTGGATCACTTGGTCTTCGATGCTCACGAACAGGGCCGGTTCTAGGCCACTACAACCTATGCGGCCGCAGTGGGCCCCGCACATTCATAGGCCCCGCGCTGATGCTGTTGTGAATGCTATCCTTCGAGACATCAAGAATGCAAAGTATTTTTCAGTAGCCTAATATTAGATTGTACTCCAGACATAAGTCACAAAGAGCAGATGTCATTAATTATCCGGAATGTATTAGATGGGGTTAATGTGGAAGAGCCTGTGGTTGTACATGAACGTTTTATTAAGTTTCTTTCTTTGGAAATTACTACTGGACTTATGCGACGTACTAGTGAATGAGCTAGAAAAAGCTTGAATTAAATGTTTAAAATATTCGTGGACAAGGTTATGATAATGGTGCCAACATGAAAGGCGACCATTCTGGAGTTCAAAAACGTCTTTTAAATATTAACAGCAGTGCATTTTTTACTACTCCATGTGCGTGTCATAATTACAATCTGGTTTTAGCAGACATGGTCAAAACATGCCCCGGTGCTAACCTTTTTTGGAATTGTACAACGCGTGCACACAATCTTTTCAACATCTACAAAGAGATGGTCATTAGTCTATTCAGAAAGCACTTTTCCAATCTGTAAAAAACCTCTTTGCGAAACAAGGTGGGACTGTAGAATAGATAGTGTCAGAGCACTTCGTTATCAATTGCCTGAAATGTGTGACGCACTCGATGAATTAGCTGAAAAGGCTATAGTGATGCGATAAAAAAGCGAAGCAGAAACATTGTATGAAACATTGAAGCAGTACAAATTTTTAGTGTCACTTGTGTATGCTCTTCCAGGTCAATTTTGTGATTAAAGCACTGCAAGGTGAAAAAGTAGATTTGAGCATTGCAATGGATTCGTACAACAATTTGATGACTTGGCTAAGGAAACTAAGAGTTGATAGGTTTTTTCAGATTCTTGTTGCAGCAAAGGAAGGCTGAAAACATGGAAGTTGTTGCAATCTTTCCAGCCAAACGTCAAAGGAAAAGGCAGTATGATAAATCTGTGGAAAACTTCACACCTGGAAATGCTGAAGATGACTACAGGATAAATTGCTTCAACAGAATTGTGGACATTGCAATTCAGTCCTTGCAGACGAGATTTGAACTGCTGAAATCAAACCACAATCTATTTTGGGTTTCTAGTCAGATTCAGAGCCTTCAGCGTGATGACATACGAAAGTTTAAAGAGAACCTCGAGTAAGCATTGTCGTTATCAACAGACCAGTCGACAGATATATGTGGGCGAGAATTAGCTGATGAAATGGAATTTTTAAATATATTTATATATATATTTATTTATTTATACATATCTACCAAATACCGCCAAAACCCCTTTAGAAATTTTGAGTTATCTGTCCACTAATGCTTTCCCTAACTACTTTGTTGCACTCAGAATATTTTTAACAATATCCGTAACTGTGGCATCTGGTGAAAGAAGCTTCTCGCACCTGAAACTAATAAAGAATTACTTGAGGTCAACAATTCACGAAGATAGATTGAACAGCTTGGCAATTCTTGCTATTGAGCGTGATCTATGTAGAAAACTGAATTTTGATGATATACTGTATGACTTCGCTACACACAAAGCTCGTAAAGTAAAGTTAATTTGATCGTGATTTTGTACTTAGTAAATAATTAATAAAATGCAAAGACAAATTTATTTTCTATTACAAAATCTTAATTTTCACTTATTATCCTTATCCCTACCCAGACTGGGCCCCGCGCAATCCGTTTCGCATAGGGTCCCGCAATTGCTAGAACCGGCCCTGCTCACTAAGCTCAAAATTCTCTAAAAAGTTTCCATTGTGTATGACAAAAGCTATAATATGAAGGACACTGGGCAGCTGCCCTCTTTTTATGCATTGCGTGGTGCAAAACCTGGGGATGGTAGAGTAGTTTCTTAGCCTCGTGCCGATCGAGGAAGAAAACGGCAACAAGCGCAATGGCCTCATATACCTGCTTTGAGTGGTTTCAACTTTCAACCTGTCGTTGTACTTTCACAGCAGTATGTCATAACGGTAGTCACGAAGAACATTATTTCTGTTGTGGTCCACTAAAGTAAAGTATCCTGGCTGACCAAATTGATCCATAAGGCCGGAGATGGAGCGTTCACCTGTTTCCATGCACGGCATACTAGGTGAGTGTGTGGCCAGCAACATGCACAGCCGCCTTTACTTCACCCCAACTAAGATCCGGTACCCATCAGAGCTGGGTAGACTCAGGGACACCCTTCAGACCTGGGAAAAAATCCTAGCCTGCACTAGGATTCGAACCAAGGACCTTCGGTATGCCAGTCGAACGCGCTGCCCATGCTATTGTCCACTGCTTGAAATTAAATTTGTGAACGCAGCGCTTGCTTGTCCTCTTAACTTCTCACCACAGTATGGTCAAGCGCATGTGCAAAGCTGCATAGGCTGATTACGGCTGTAGCCTAAATGCTTTAGCACACTGTTCGCTGGGTCAGTTGTGACAATGCCCCACTGAAGCTCGACTTAGCCCTCCACAAAGAGATAATTTCTTTTGTCAGTAAGAGGGGCCTCAAGGGCGTCCTCACTGCTATCGGCTTTCACCATAAATATTATATTTTAAACATTTATAAAGATGCAAGACTAGACTCGGACCACGGATGTGCGTAGGGCGGAATAATCTTTTTTTAAAGAAGGAGCATCTGTAGTATATAAGATAAGATATTTAAATAGATCTGAAGTGAACATGTATGTCCACGTGCTCTATGGGATACACCATTGTATAATGGCGATTTCTTCCACGTGCTCGTCACGTAGGCTAAGTGAAATGCAGCCCTCGATGACACCTCCGATAACATTAGTGTTCAACCCTGCTGAATGAAATAACTTTGCGCTTCACTATGTACGTCCTCATTAGCAAAAGTTCAAGAACATCGGCACAACTATTGACTTTCCTATAATGACGCCCCCCCCCCCTAACGAATATATGCATCTGGGACCAGTGGCGTATTTAAGCATGTTCCACATGTTCCATTGGACACTCGTGCTACCAAATTTATGTGGTGGGTACAACAATGCCTTTTGCTCAATAACCAAACAGACAGATTTGATTTGTTTTTGCTCACCCAATCGAGCATTTATTTCAAGGTAGCCACAAAACAGGTACCCAAGACAAGGTAGCCACAAAACAGGTACCCAAGACAAGGTAGCCACAAAACAGGTACCCAAGACAAGGTAGCCACAAAACAGGTACCCAAGACAAGGTAGCCACAAAACAGGTACCCAAGACAAGGTAGCCACAAAACAGGTACCCAAGACAAGGTAGCCACAAAACAGGTACCCAAGACAAGGTGACCACAAAACAGGTACCCAAGACAAGGTAGCCACAAAACAGGTACCCAAGACAAGGTAGCCACAAAACAGGTACCCAAGACAAGGTAGCCACAAAACAGGTACCCAAGACAAGGTGACCACAAAACAGGTACCCAAGACAAGGTGACCACAAAACAGGTACCCAAGACAAGGTGACCACAAAACAGGTACCCAAGACAAGGTGACCACAAAACAGGTACCCAAGACAAGGTGACCACAAAACAGGTACCCAAGACAAGGTGGCCACAAAACAGGTACCCAAGACAAGGTGACCACAAAACAGGTACCCAAGACAAGGTGGCCACAAAACAGGTACCCAAGACAAGGTGACCACAAAACAGGTACCCAAGACAAGGTAGCCACAAAACAGGTACCCAAGACAAGGTGACCACAAAACAGGTACCCAAGACAAGGTGACCAGTCAGATTAAAGTTGAAAGCAAAATAAAACACCAAGGGTAGGGCATTAGGCACGAGAATAGCGTTGGGATCATTGAGCTATCATATCATATATATATATAAATCTCAAAAGGAATATGTATGTATGTGGCTGGCTGGCTGGCTGGCTGGGTATGTACATACCGCATAATCTTTTTAAATACTGGACATAAAAACGTGAAATTTGCTACAAATATTCTTTGCGTTACGGCGGTGAACACTGTCAAGGTTTTACAAAAATTAAAATGACCGCAGTGGTCAGTTTGGTCAAAAAAACGCGAATAAAACGACATATTTTGGGTTCATGTTGAATTTGCCGTTCCAACTTTTTATAGTTTTTCGTCACAAAGTTAGAAAAAAAAAGGATGCGCTGAGATTATTTTTATGACGTCATCAATCTTTGCGCATGGATTTTATAGCAATGAAGGGACATTTTTCATTCATGTTTAAATTGACGTCATCAAACTATGTGCATGGATTTTATTATCTCAACTCAATGACGGGAACAAATTTTCTTCATGTTTAAATTGTCTACGTGCCGTAAACAACATAAATTCTTTACACTACCAATACTGTAGTTGATTTTCTTAATCTATCACTACTTTAATACTTTACACTGTGAATACATGACTTAAAGCTAATTAATAATTTAAAACTTTACAAACATAGGACAAAGCAAATAGATATAGTATTTTTTTTTCTGTTTCGGGAAGTAATACCGACGGCTTATTAAGCATATTTAAACGCAGTGGTCCTGGTTACACTCTATATTTAAGCTTATAATTATATGGCGTCATCAAATTTTGCGTATTTATGCGTTTAAGAAGGGAACAAAATTTTGTTTTAATTTGCGTCGTAATTTGTAGAATGCAATATTTAAATGGTTTAAGTTACCGGAAAAGACTATTGCTTATAACTCCATGGGTTATTTTATACAGTTCCGAGAACTGGGCACCTTTAGGCTTATCGCCTTGGTAACGGCCATTGTTTAAATTACCGGGCAATGTTTAAATTACCTGGCAATGTTTATAATACCGGGCAATGTTTAAATTACCGGGCAATGTTTATAATACCGGGCAATGTTTAAATTACCGGGCAATGTTTAAATTACCGGGCAATGTTTATAATACCGGGCAATGTTTAAATTACCGGGCAATGTTTAAATTACCGGCAATGTTTAAATTACCGGGCAATGCTTAATTACCGGGCAATGTTTAAATTACCGGGCAATGTTTAAATTACCGGGCAATGTTTAATTACCTGGCAATGTTTAATATACCGGGCAATGTTTATAATACCGGGCAATGTTTAAATTACCGGGCAATGTTTATAATACCGGGCAATGTTTAAATTACCGGGCAATGTTTAAATTACCGGGCAATGTTTAAATTACCGGGCAATGTTTAATTACCGGGCAATGTTTAAATTACCGGGCAATGTTTATAATACCGGGCAATGTTTAAATTACCGGGCAATGTTTAAATTACCGGGCAATGTTTAAATTACCGGGCAATGTTTATAATACCGGGCAATGTTTAATTTGCCGGGCAATGTTCAAATTGCCGGAACTAACTTTTTAAAGTTTTAATTCGTGTCGTATACGTTTTATAAACATTATTTCATATGGGTTTCATTTGTTATTTTTTTACATGTTGAATAGAAAATTTAATTCTAAGTTTGCTTCCAAAGCAACAATAAATAAATAAATAGCAAATAAACAAAAACAACACAACATAGGTCTGCGACTTAATGTTTGTCGTAAAAAAAAATATATCAAACAATCATTAAAAAAAATAAAAGTACTGTCGAATGTTCTTAATCAATGAATAGAACAAAATATATTCATGTTTTAATTTGCGTCGTAATTTATAGCGGTCAATTTTGTAATTGTTATAATGGGTGATGAGTAATGATTTTAACGGGTAATTCATGTTGTAGCGGGCAAATAAAAAATTACCTCACGTTTAAATTCGTGTCGTAGGTCATGCGGGCAATCTCATTATAACTGCCTGAGTAGTTAGAGTGTATGTAAACATAACTTTTAGCCGGTTCGGAGGACCGGGCACATAACGGCTTGTATATATATAAATCTCAAAAGGAATATGTATGTATGTATGTGGGTATGTACATACCGCATAATCTTTTTAAATACTGGACATAAAAACGTGAAATTTGCTACAAATATTCTTTGCGTTACGGCGGTGAACACTGTCAAGGTTTTAAAAAAAATAAAATGACCGCAGTGGTCAGTTTGGTCAAAAAACGCGAAAACAACACAACTTTTGATTCACATTGTCTTTGCCAGTACAACTTTTTATAGTTTTTCGTCACAAAGTTAGAAAAAAAAGGATGCGCTGAGATTATTTTTATGACGTCATCAATCTTTGCGCATGGATTTTATAGCAATGAAGGGACATTTTTCATTCATGTTTAAATTGACGTCATCAAACTATGTGCATGGATTTTATTATCTCAACTCAATGACGGGAACAAATTTTCTTCATGTTTAAATTGTCTACGTGCCGTAAACAACATAAATTCTTTACACTACCAATACTGTAGTTGATTTTTTTAATCTATTACTACTTTAATACTTTACACTGTGAATACATGACTTAAAGCTAATTAATAATTTAAAACTTTACAAACATAGGACAAAGCAAATAGATATAGTATTTTTTTTTCTGTTTCGGGAAGTAATACCGACGCCTTATTAAGCATAATTAAACGCAGTGGTCCTGGTTACACTCTATATTTAAGCTTATAATTATATGGCGTCATCAAATTTTGCGTATTTATGCGTTTAAGAAGTTGTTTTAATTTGCGTCGTAATTTGTAGAATGCAATATTTAAATGGAAGACTATTGTTTATAACTCCATGGGTTATTTTATCCAGTTCCGAGAACTGGGCACCTTTAGGCTTATCGCCTTGGTAACGGCCATTGTTTAAATTACCGGGCAATGTTTAAATTACCGGGCAATGTTTATAATACCGGGCAATGTTTAAATTACCGGGCAATGTTTAAATTACCGGGCAATGTTTAAATTACCGGGCAATATTTAAATTACCGGGCAATGTTTAAATTACCGGGCAATGTTTATAATACCGGGCAATGTTTAAATTACCGGGCAATGTTTAAATTACCGGGCAATGTTTAAATTACCGGGCAATGTTTAAATTACCGGGCAATGTTTAAATTACCGGGCAATGTTTAAATTACCGGGCAATGTTTATATAACCGGGCAATGTTTAATTTGCCGGGCAATGTTCGAATTGCCGGAACTAACTTTTTAAAGTTTTAATTCGTGTCGTATACGTTTTATAAACATTATTTCATATGGGTTTCATTTGTTATTGTTTTACATGTTGAATAGAAAATTTAATTCTAAGTTTGCTTCCAAAGCAACAATAAATAAATAAATAGCAAATAATCAAAAACAACACAACATAGGTCTGCGACTTAATGTTTGTCGTAAAAAAATATATCAAACAATCATTAAAAAAAAAAAAGTACTGTCGAATGTTCTTTATCAATGAATAGAACAAAATATATTCATGTTTTAATTTGCGTCGTAATTTATAGCGGGCAATTTTGTAATTGTTATAATGGGTGATGAGTAATGATTTTAACGGCTAATTCATGTTGTAGCGGGCAAATAAAAAATTACCTCACGTTTAAATTCGTGTCGTAGGTCATGCGGGCAATCTCATTATAACTGCCTGAGTAGTTAGAGTGTATGTAAACATAACTTTTAGCCGGTTCGGAGGACCGGGCACATAACGGCTTGTAATATATATAGCTCAGTGGTTGGGATCTCGTCTTTGTGTGAAATCAAATGGGCTGACTGTTCAATGCGTCTTTTTATTTTTTCGGTATTGCCAACTTTGCTGCCAAACTAACTCATTTGAGGACGGGCACTATATTACAGGAACAGGGCCCCCCACACAAGCGGGACCCCACACATCCCAAAAATAAATGTTTAATGACATCCCAGTTCTTTCAGTGAAAATGTAAAATACAATTCATTTATTCTTCTAGAGTTTTAAGCGATCCAGTGCCCTCACATGGGGGGGTCGGAGAGCAGAGGAGGGCATATGCACGGGGGCGACACTTCCAGAGGGGGGGGGGCGTCAAATGTAGTCTAAATATAGCAAATATAGCACTAAACAAGCAGTTACAGGATGCAAGGGGGCGGCTCTGAAACTTTTGCCCTGGGGCGTTTCATGGGCCTAAGCTTGTAAAGGCCAACCAAGCTAAGCGCAACATAAAATGTATGATTTTACTGAACATAACATGAATTAACAGCACTTTTCTGAGGTATGTGGAAGGCAGGATGGAGGCCACGTGGGGCCCCCACCTAAATTTGGGAACAGGGCCCCCACAATCCTAAATACGGCCCTGTTTGGAACTCATTTTAAGCTGAAGGCGTGCCCATGTTCACTTCTTTCAGTAGTCTCATTGACTTATACTGCCAGCTGTTAGACTAATTGTTCATTTAAAAAAATGTTTTTTAATATGCATGATATCGAAATGCTTGGGAGAGGATGGCTGTAAGAACAAGCCGCGTTTCAACTGAATAATAATAAATCTTAAAGACAACATTATTTCTCCTAGCTCCTCGTCACTAGATCTTGGCCTGGATCCTGTCACCGAGAACACGCAACACAATTGTCTCGTTGCTCGTAGCCTAATGTAGTTTTGAATAAAACAATCTTTCATTGGACATCTTGTGTGCCTACCTGGTCCCCTGAAATGAGTTTGCTAACCCACAAAGATGTAACAATACTGAAAAGATTAAAGTATATCCAATAATGCATAATATCTATTTTTAGAACTACATGACGATTGTTAATGTAAAAATTTTTATGGTCAAAGGGAATTAGTAACGTCTACAATACACTATTCATTTATATATATTTATATTATATATATTTATACACTATTCATTTATATATATTTATATTATATATATTTATACACTATTCATTTATATATATTTATATTATATATATTTATACACTATTCATTTATATATATTTATATTATATATATTTATACACTATTCATTTATATATATTTATATTATATATATTTATACACTTTTCATTTATATATATTTATATTATATATATTTATACACTATTCATTTATATATATTTATATTATATATATTTATACACTATTCATTTATATATATTTATATTATATATATTTATACACTATTCATTTATATATATTTATATTATATATATTTATACACTATTCATAGTCTAATTATCTTTCCCTCTATTTTATTCGTTGTCGCTTTCCGTAGAGCATGGGGCAACAAAAAGTTCCATTATGCCTCTCTGTGGAGGGCAACAAAAAGTTCCATTATGCCTATCTGTCAAGGGCAACAAAAAGTTCCATTATGCCTCTCTGTCAAGGGCGAGCCAACTGATTTAATGCAAGGTTTTGTTCTTGGGATTCACTTCTTCTTCCATGGTTCTTTTTCATGTTCCCATTGGTGTTCCCCTCTTCATTTTCCTGGTGGCGTCATCTCAGGGCTTTAATAATATAATAAACATAGAAAAATTGTAATGTAATGTAATCATCAAGCTGCTTTGATTTTAAAAATTACTTAGATCTACACGTTTTTATATTTCAGTTGGAAAATGGCTTACGAAGGAAACAGCGCCCACTTTGGGAGACAAAATGGTCATCATTGTAATCAGAAGCTTGATGTCGATGTTCAGAATAATCTCAGTATCTCCACAGTCATATCCAAGTCGTGTGGTGTACTTGAAGGTCTTCAAAACCTCACATTCCCAGAAGCTGGTCCCGCCTGTCAGGACAGCACCCTCAGAAAATCTTACCCAACTGATAGCAGTGACAACTTTACAGATAGAGGTCATCCGATGAACTCTGACTCGATCCAACCAATCAACGATCAGCATGTTGACAGCGGGCAGAGTTACGGCACTTTGAGCATAGACTCCATGAACGCCGATGTTCTCTTTGAGATGCCTTCAGCTGGGTACGCCCCTTGCAGTCTATTAACTCCATCGGGTCCTGTTGAGCTGGCGCAGAGCTTAGTGGACCCTAACGCCGCCTGCAATGACAGTAGCCTTGAGTGGGGTCAGGCCATCGTGAATGACGATCTCGGACATACAAACGATTACAATATCAACTTTGCAGAAGAGAACAGGGTACATGCTTATAAGTTCAAATTGGCGTCAAATTTAGACCAGAGTGCGTCATTTTACGGGCATGCGCAGTCCCACACATCCTTCACTGGACACGCAGAGTCGAATATGACATTTTATGGGAATGCTGAGTCTTACACACCTGTTTACGGAAATGAAATATCCCATTTCTGCACCAATAGTAATCACACGGGAGTCTTTGGTAGGAAGAATTCGAGTCGATTTGAAAGTATTCACCCCGACAATGATTATCCGAGCTGTTTATTGCAACACGGTGAAGCATGGAGAGCAGATAACACATTACACAACACAAGCTGCATCAGGCATATGTCTGACACCGGAACTAGACCAGACGGTGACCCGGATGTGTTCGGCTACAGGAAGTATTACCAAGATGACCAACTGTTGGATGCAAGATTCCAGCCCTCGAACAATATATCATCGGAATGTTTGCAGACTTCTCCAAATGATTCTACGTCTCCAGGAATGACGTCTGACGAGCGGTTCGCTCAGCTGGGCCCGACATCCTCCGAGCCGCATTTTCTGACAAAATGCATCGAAACGACAAGCGCGCCTTTTCGTCACTCGGAACAACCTTCGTTGCACGAAGTGGAAAGGCGCGCATTTCACGACGAGATGAATCTGAGCGACGAGTCGATGCAAATGAATCATGGAAGACCCAACCAAGAAGAGGAGACAAGCCAAGATGAAAAGGCTAGAGGGAAAAGCTCCCCTAAAGCAAAGCCCAAGAAATCCGACTCAGTGGAAAGCCTGCAACATAAGCTGGAAATGATGGAAGAGAAGAGGCGAACGACGGCGCTGACCCGATCGAACGGGTTTCGATTTCAACTGTCGGGGTCTGGCGAGCAGAGGCCAGAGTCAAACGAAGTGGCCTCCATAATTGACGTCGATCACATGATTAGTAGTGGCGTAACGGTTGCTGGATTCAAGCCCAGGGCAATCATAAGGTACGATTCAGCAAGGGATTTTCTTTTGACTTTGACTTATTAGTTTACAGACGTTTCTTATCTCTCTTTCACTCTCTTTCTATCTCTTTGTCTTGTTCTCTATCTATTTTTTCTCTTTATTCTTCCTCTTTCTCACCTATGTTCTTACTTTCACGTTTTTTTCTTCCATGTTCTCCATTTCTTCAAGTTCGCATTTCTCTATTTTTTCTTTCTCCCTCTTTCTTTCTCTTTCCAACTAGCTCGTTTTCTTCCCCGTTATATCTCGTTACATTTCTTTCTTTCCCTCTTTCCTGCCTTTGTTTCTTCCACCTTCTCTCATGCTAGTTTTCATTTACAATCACTCTCTTTTACTTTCCCTCCTTGTCTTCAATCACTCAACCCATATATTGCCCTACCTCCTCTACCAACACTTTAACTCATCCTCAATTTGTCTCCCACATAGAAAGAGATGTAAGAACAACACCCCGACCGAGGTGAAGAACTTGGACTACTGGCACAAACGGCGCAAGAACAACGACTCGGCCAGGAAATCCCGCGAGTCGAAGAAAGAAAAGGAGAAACATTTCTACAAGCGAGCCCTGGAGCTGGAGTACGAGAACGTCTATCTGCTCGAGTGCCTCAACTTGGCCGAGGCTGAACTGGCGTCGCTAGGGCGCCAGTTTGTGCCTCCTCCGTTTGACCAAAGCAATTGTTTTTACTGATTGCCTAGCAAACCGCAAATGTGTCCCAAAAAACCACGCGAATAAAAGATGCGCGCGGCGTTAACACTGATCACTGAACTGAATATTAGGCCTGTTTGAACTGGAGTGAGTGTACCATATAGGATGCCTATGATCCATTGGAAGAAAGAGTGACATCTTGTGTTATCGGAAGTCAATGTATATTAAACAATGTATTAAACAAGTGAAACTACAATGTGTCAATATAGGCCCCAAAATTTAATTTCAAAGTGCTTCTTTATCTTGAAAACGTGGGCGTCTGGTTAAATTTAGCCGGGGAAATGGGAGGGGGGAGGTGCGGACTGTAGAGTAGGCCTATAGACTATATAAAAGAGGTTCACAGACTAGACCTAGACTATATATTATGGCCTACGGTTTTAGAAATAGAGAAATGTGCTTTGCTTGACAGGGGAGGCAATATTAGAATACAAAGGCAGTCTAGACTAAAAGTCCCATCTTTCACCCTCATCATTTATTAATCGTAGAAAGAATTCAACGGTGTCACAATTGCCTTATTTGTAACGTTTAATTAACCTCCCCCCCCCATCCCTTCTCGCTCCGAAACGATCCCCATCGCAGTATGATCGAAGCTACGTTTAGAGATTAGGCAACTTCACATATAATATGTACCTCCCCCTCCAAACCGGGTAGTGTCACTGGTCATCTCCATTAAGCCCCGCCCCTATCCATGCTCAGGTGGTATTGTACATTAGTCGGACTGTCTTTTGAACAATCACTCACTGAGCCTCAACAACGAACACCGTACCAGATGGTCTTTGGACGTTACAGTGTTCCACGTGTGTCATCTTGGATAGGCGCGTTACCACCTTGGTTTATTGTTAGGCTACTGTCCTTTCACTGGTATGCGTTATCAATGTTGTCGTTTTGTTTATATTCTTTATCTTCTTATATTTATTCTCTCCCACTGTCCAGTCAATCACCTCTGTCCATTTATAGGGCCCAGAGATTTTGTCTGTGACAAGACAGACACATTTTTATAATGACTATGAAATTGGAGTTCAAACAGCCCCCCGCCCCCCCCCCCATTCTCACGCCACTGCGCCCGTCTCCAAGAAGAAATAACAACAAAGTTTAAGAATTTTTCTGTGCTGTTTTCCAGCCTGAATCAGATTAGATTGAATACAAGTGCCTTGTACTCCGTGCCCCCCCCTCCCACTGAAGACATTATAGACATTAATTCCTATTCTTGGAAGAGGGAGTTTGAGAAAAAATTACGCTCTCATAATTGAACTCCGAAAAAATGCTAGCATCGAGGGAGGTACTTAGTTCTTAGGTCAAACTTTTGTGGAGGAGAGTTTGTCGGTAGGAGGAAAGGAGGGAGAGGGTGACTGGTGTGGCAAGAACTCGGCATTCTAAAGCTGACACAGAGTAGGATCCATCTCATTCAGATTATTTGTTTCAATATTATTACGGGTTACCTTTTCACGTAGGCCTATCAATGTAATTTAACAGCCATCTATTGTAAGTCTACTTGTGTAGTCTACTATGTGGCAAATAAAATTGTTTATTGGACAAGTGAAGCAGCGTTTCTTAGTTTACTTCGTCATGACTTGCAAGATGATTGTTTATTTGTTAAAACACCTTTACTTTACCCAAACATATCTCAGGTAACTAGGGGAAAGATGTGTGTGTGTGGGGAGGGGGGGGAGTCCTATTAAGAATGACCACCCAAAAATGAAAACACCGCAGTAATGATGGTAAAAGATTTCTTGATATGTCTTGTAATAAAACTAAACACATAAGCGTCCAAAAACTAAAATGCTGAGGGTAGGCAGAGAAAAGGCCGCAAGGAAGGGGGGGGGGGTAGTACGGGTGGACGTCTATCCCGGTCGATTTATAAAGAAAGCTAAATTAGTCATTAAAAGTGAACATTATTGATTATCTTTATCTAAATATAAAGCCAATATAAAGTGTAAAGAATTTATATGTATACCCTGGTCCATACACCTAATGAGGTTTGTTGTGCGTCAACTAGATAGAAAACTAAACGTAGACAATAATAAGTTCAGATAATATGCGTCATCAATCACTGTGCTAATACGTCATCAATCACTGTGCTAATACGTCATCAATCACTGTGCTAATACGTCATCAATCACTGTGCTAATACGTCATCAATCACTGTGCTAATACGTCATCAATCTTTGTGCTAATACGTCATCAATCACTGTGCTAATACGTCATCAATCACTGTGCTAATACGTCATCAATCACTGTGCTAATACGTCATCAATCACTGTGCTAATATGTCGGTTATTTCCGTGAAGATGAATCAAATGAGGAAATCATTTTATCGAGTAATACCGCAAAATGAAAAAAAAACTGTAGCCTTTGCCCTATGTGTATAAGTCACATAGAAGAGTAGGCTACACCAGGAAATATATATATATATATATTTAATTCTATCTATAAAATAAATCTATAGCAAATGTGTATTAGATCGTTGTCAAGGTAGAAACACGTTAAATCAGCGGGTTGGAAATTGAAATCACTCAACTGTTACATAAATTAACATCCAGGAGTGGCGCGATCTGCCCCAGGGGATTTTTTTAAAGAGTCGACGTAAATACAAGACCGTCGTCACCCAGTTCGGAGCCTAAGGGAAAAGTCTCTGGACCAATCACAGTTGGGCTACAGAAACAAAGTCTAAAAACACGAAAGTTGGGAAATAATGTGGGCCAACGTAGGCCAAATTCTAGACATTATCAGAGGCTTTTTGTGGGCCTAATCATAGACATTATTAGTGAAATAATCTAGGCCTATCATAGAGATTACCATTACACTTTCCATTATTGTGTTCGTGCTTACATCCATACATAAGTATCCACATACATCCATACATACATACATACATACATCCATACATAAGTATTCACATACATCCATCCATACATACATCCATACATACATACATCCATACATAAGTATCCACATTATTATTTCACGTGAGAGCAATCGGCGAATCGTTTTATATTAGACTATTTCAACACTAATCATTTCCCCCTTATAAAACTTAGATCTATAAGATCTAGCTGATGGTGACAAGATCTTTAAAGTAATTACAAGGAAAGTTTCCCTTTCAGGTCACCAGGTCTCAAGTAAAGTAGAGTTCAATAGTTTCATTGGCCACTACATGCAAATGGATTGTGTAGCAAGTACGGTGCCCAACTCTTTACTTTACTCAACTAATGTCAGGTACCTATATTAGGTCTAGATAGTAGACTCAGGGAGATCATACAATGTCAGGTACCTAATAGGGCTAGGTAGTAGACTCAGGGAGATCATACAATGTCATGTACCTAATAGGGCTAGGTAGTAGACTCAGGGAGACCAGGTACGTAGACCCAAGCGCCCTGCCTGCCACTATAGACTGTATCCCAATAGAGTGATTGTACAGACAACGAAACATGATGTTCCACGAATGAGCGGCGTGGCGGCTACTCTCGGTCTTTGTCCTCAGAAGTCAGAATACGGGCTCATCATTGCCGACCATGGACACTCACAACAAAGGCCGAACATATCAGGACGAACCAGCAGCTTGAAAGACGTCAAAATGCTTTAGGAGTCTCCTATTAAAATGGTAGATTTCTAGACTTTGTACAGGGGCGTTGACATGTTTTTAATGTTTTTTTTTTTTATAAACGCCTTAATATTCTAAATGTGAGCTTTTTAAATAAACAACGAATCTATACTTGAAAATGTGTTAGCCGTTAGAGGGAAAACAGGAGCAACAACAACAATACAGAACAAACAACAAATCATTACGTAAATTAATGTAATAAGAAATGTGGTTACACCACTGAATCCTTATGATTTCTGACACGGCCTCCTCTACCACACAAGCCATATTTTAACCTCGTCATTGTCTCGATCTTTACTGTTATCTAAAGATCAGGCAAGATAAGCAGAGTTTATATTGTGGGTTAAAACCAGAGCAGGGGCGCATATGGCATGGAGTTCAAATAACTATCGCTATGCGTAGGGGGTCTCAACTCATTAGGAGCATCAACGATGTTCTTATATTTAAGTTTTTGAAAGGGTGTTGTTTTTTTTTCCCCTCATCTTTCCATTCTGAGACTTTATTTGTAGATCAGATTTATAGACAACAAAAGACAAACAACAACAGCAATACAATATAACCACAACACAGATACGCCTCTGAAATATTAAATAAAACAGGTTTGTAAAATATAATTACAAATCAAGAAACTTAAAAAGCCTGACATTACAGTTTTTTGTGTTTTTTTTTGTTTTTATAGTTTTTAAAACAAGCAACAAAATAGATGACAAGAAAAACGTATTTTAAAAAAGTAAAAATTATATTTATTGCTTGATATTAGGGCCTAGACAACCTGATTGAACGAACACATTTTATGGACTTATTGAATCACAGTATAGCACTAAACAGTAGATGTAATATCATTAATGAATGGAATACTTGGTATACAGCTTACAATCATAAAATGGAAGACAAAATAAAGGCATTGAGATTATGTCACACTGTGGAAGACTAGGTTATAAAGAATGGATAAAATGAGCTTTGGTCTAATGCATTGATACAAAACATTGACACTTGTAACAAATTATTGGTATCTTCAGTATTTACACATCATTAAAATTGTCAAACAAACAGGTAACATAGCGATTTTCTTCTTTATTAGAAGCTCTGTCTTCCGTTACACACAAGAATGCAATAGCCACACGTAGGCCTATATATAATATATATATATATATATATATATATAGGTTATATAGGCCTATATAAATAATATGTATATAGCCTATATATATATATATATAGCCTAGGTTATATAGGCCTATAATATATATGTATATAGCCTACTACTATATTATATATGAAGGCCTGGACAAAGTGTTGACCTAATAGGCTAGTTGTACTGCTGGAAAATCCTCATCGAGTCTCACGAGATAATTAATGCGGTAGGCCGATTGCAGCCTTCGAAAACGATTAGCCAGGGCCTCCGTCAGCACAAACTCTAACCGATGAAAGATACTAATTATCTGCAACTCTCATGCAGCTTTATAAACAAAGCTAATGGTGTGATAGATGAAATAATATGATGAATGTAGATGCTAGAGGCGGGGAGGGGAAGGTAAACAAAATGTGACAATGAGAAAAAAAAAGGGGGGGGAGATAAGCTACAAAAATTCTACTGAAACAATAAATAGTTTAGCCATTTTAAATATCAATGATTTTATACTATGAAGTTTTTATGATTTCCGGCCAACACTAGACATGACATCGCAGTGCACCCTGGTCATTTTTTTTTCTGTCCAATCAAAAAAAGGTTTTATTGTTTGATCATCTCCGACACGGACGGGATAGGTGTCCCAAAGATGAAGTCGTTGATGCTCTTCTGACTTGGACGAAGTAACTGAGGATCCCAGCGGTTGAAGTCCTTGTTCAGCATCATCTTTTGGCGTCGACTGCTTCTGCATTTCCTCAGCACCAACCAGATGGCAGCGGTCGCCAAGACGAGAACCAAGAAAACGGACAAAGCCGCAAGCGCAATGATAAGACTGTCATCGGTCCGGACGATCACTTTCGTCAATGAAACACGTGACTTGTCACCTAATGACGTCTCCGCCTCCTGTGTCGATGATTGATCTGTGTTTATCCCATCAGCGGCGCCATCGAGTTGGTTTTCGACTCGTTGGGGGGATTCGTTGTTTAGCTTATTTAATTTGTCAATAAATGCTAAAATGTCGGCATCGTTTGCTTCGTTGTTGATGTTTTGGGTTGTAGAGTAAACGGGCTCTAACTCTTGTCGGTTAGTTTGGGTTTCTGTCAACGATGCATTCGATTGTTTGTTCTCGTGTGCGTAAAAGTTTGACACAGTCTTATTCAACTTTTCAATAAACTCCAAAAGTTCGCGATCTTCTGGCGCACTGCTGGTCGTTGAATTAGTCTCGGCTTGACTGGGAGATGGTGTGTTCACTGTTGTTTCCTGAACATCTCCAGTAAATTCCGAAGAAGTCTTGTTGCTAATTAATTGAAGCTTCAGTAAAAATGCGACAACATCTTGCTCGCCTAAAGTTTGTGTAGAGTTTTCAGTGACCGTCAAAGGTACACACAGAGTAGCTTGGAGATAAACGATCCCAATAAGAAATATCTGTAAATAGAATTGGAAAAAAGAAAACGTTTAAATGTTTGTAAGTAACCTAAACAAATATTGTGAAACTGTCAAATTGTTTGTCCACAAACCATGTAAGATAAAATAGGGGCGGATGAGAGTTTATGAAATTGGATATGGCCTAGGCCCCCTTACTTGTTGTTATCATGACATTCGTTTGTTAAAGCATTAAACAAAAAAAAGCTAGGCATTTAACATTAGAGTCCTAATTTAAACGTGATGTACAGTTTAAAGTTTTAAAAAGCCTAAGTAGAAAAAAAAACAAATTTTCGTCAAAATGTCGCTGGCCTTTTTAGCTTTCATGATTGATCAGAAAAATATTTTGCTAAATAAAATAGATGTTTTCATTTGTAAGCCTATAACAATTGAAAAGCGTTATGGGACATTTGCCTATATATTTGTGCTCTTTATATTATATATATATAGAGAGAGAGTCTATAGAAATCCCCATTTTAAACAAGAGGAAAACGTGTGTAAGCTGTAGGGGGGGGGGGGATAGAAACAATTGTTTGTTTAACAGTAGAGGGTGCTCTTTAAAAAAATGTTTTTCCTATTATTAGTCTACATAATTTAAAAAAAATTGGTTGCGGTTGAATAAATTATTTTTTGTCTGCTTTTTGTTTATAGATCATTTCAGATGTAGGCCTTGGCAACTATAATAAAGCATGCTGTACAGATGTCTCTGATTCAGTGTGATAGGGCCTACGCCAGGTAAATTGGAAACTAAATTGAACCACGTTTACATTTCCTCTTCTATTGGAGACAACAGTCTCGTTCAAAACAGCTGACACAGAACAGCCCCTTTCAAAACAGCTGCATAGGTGTTTAGGCAAACATTAAATGTTGGTAGGCTACTTGTCAATGAGGTCACAGACCATTAGTAGGCCTAGCCGCCTACTGTACAAGCAACGTTTTCAAAACATCGGCCATGGTCGTTTTTACGTGAGTAGGCCTATGCCCCCCCCCCCCACCACGCACAGATGAAAAATCCAATATGAAAGTAGACCTAAGCTTAATTCGTGTAGGCCTATACGTTTATTTACATCTAGATCTAGCTGATAGATTATTTCTGGTGTAAATTATAACCCAAGGAATAAGCCTACGTTAATAGGCCTATATGGGAAAAATGGAGTTGGCATTCACATCGTGCTGGCCACACCATCCCACAATTAATTTAGGCCTACTTACTAAAAAAAAACCACGACGTAGGCCCTATAATTCAGCTACGGCATATGGTGTAGACCCTAGTTTTTTTTCTTAGGCCTTAATTCTTAAATCTAACTAATGTAGGCCTACGTTGAAAAATAACAAAAACAACATCAATGAAGTGGCTTATTAAGTGTAAGCCTACAATGTTACATAAAAAAAAAGCAAAAAACAAACCAAAAAAAAGCAACATGTGGAATGTCAGTTTTGTCAGTAAACACAATTAATTATTTGGCTTGTTAGAATTTTGTAGGCCTATGTGAAAAAAATTACCGCATTAAAAAAAAAACATACTCACAGTTAATTCACAATATTCCATTATAATAGAATGTACAAAAAAATTTTGAGGGTTTCAGTGGACTTGGTCGTTCTTGTTTAAATTGTTCAGCGCCAATGTTGATGTTCCTTATTTGTATTTTACGCAATTGACTGACTTTTTCTTCTCCTCTCTATTTTTATCCTGTTTAACCTGGCGTCTGATTGGATAAAGGCGTGTGACGTACTGAAAGTGGAAGAGAAAACCCCGAACGGACAAATGGGAACGGAGAGCTATAAATAAACTTTACGGAAAACAAATTATTGTGTGTCGTGCTCTCGGTTTTGCCAAGGTCACATTACATTGCAGTGGTGTGGGACAATTATTAATGATCAGTTTTGCATTGTATAAGCATTAAGCATACATTTTAACGGAAGTAGGTCGTAGGAAAAAACACTTCAACGAAACCGAATAACAAACCACCATGATAACAACATTAATTTTAGCTCTCCGTATCGATTTAAAAAAAGGATCTTCATAATAGGGTCTTCAAAGTGAAGTTTTCTTTAAAGATATACAAAGAAAATGTTTTTACAAAGACGGTCAATGTCATAGGCCTATAGATCTAGAGGCGGCTGACATCAGACATTATGTAGGCATTTTCCCAAATTTCCAATTTCTAATGAAAGAAAACACTATTTAATTTGTGTTGAATAGAACTAAAAAACAGTTAAGATAGTTTTGTTTCAATTTTAAAATAAATCTCGAGTGAAGGGCTATTTGCATAGATCTACTTAGTGTGTTGAAGGGCTATTTGCATAGATCTACTTAGTGTGTTGAAGGGCTATTTACATAGATCTACTTAGTGTGTTGAAGGGCTATTTGCATAGATCTACTTAGTGTGTTGAAGGGCTATTTGCATAGATCTACTTAGTGTGTTGAAGGGCTATTTGCATAGATCTACTTAGTGTGTTGAAGGGCTATTTGCATAGATCTACTTAGTGTGTTGAAGGGCTATTTGCATAGATCTACTTAGTGTGTTGAAGGGCTATTTGCATAGATCTACTTAGTGTGTTGAAGGGCTATTTGCATAGATCTACTTAGTGTGTTGAAGGGCTATTTGCATAGATCTACTTAGTGTGTTGAAGGGCTATTTGCATAGATCTACTTAGTGTGTTGAAGGGCTATTTGCATAGATCTACTTTGTGTGTTGAAGGGCTATTTGCATAGATCTACTTAGTGTGTTGAAGGGCTATTTGCATAGATCTACTTAGTGTGTTGATCTACTTAGTGTGTTTTGATCTACTTAGTGTGTTGATCTACTTAGTGTGTTGATCTACTTAGTGTGTTGATCTACTTAGTGTGTTGATCTACTTAGTGTGTTGATCTACTTAGTGTGTTGATCTACTTAGTGTGTTGATCTACTTAGTGTGTTGATCTACTTAGTGTGTTGATCTACTTAGTGTGTTGATCTACTTAGTGTGTTGATCTACTTAGTGTGTTGATCTACTTAGTGTGTTGATCTACTTAGTGTGTTGATCTACTTAGTGTGTTGATCTACTTAGTGTGTTGATCTACTTAGTGTGTTGATCTACTTAGTGTGTTGATCTACTTAGTGTGTTGATCTACTTAGTGTGTTGATCTACTTAGTGTGTTGATCTACTTAGTGTGTTGATCTACTTAGTGTGTTGATCTACTTAGTGTGTTGATCTACTTAGTGTGTTGATCTACTTAGTGTGTTGATCTACTTAGTGTGTTGATCTACTTAGTGTGTTGATCTACTTGGTGTGTTGATCTACTTAGTGTGTTGATCCTGCGTCAAAACACTTGAAAAGATGTTGTTGTTTTATTTTAAATTTTCTTTCCAAAACATATTTATATTTTTCTAACTCGGAGATCTATCATCTGTCTGTCTATCTGCCTGCCTACCTATCTGTCTGTCTATCTGCCTGCCTACCTATCTGTCTATCTGCCTGCCTACCTATCTGTGTGTCTATCTGCCTGCCTACCTATCTGTATGTCTATCTGCCTGCCTACCTATCTGTCTATCTGCCTGCCTACCTATCTGTGTGTCTATCTGCCTGCCTACCTATCTGTCTGTCTATCTGCCTGCCTACCTATCTGTGTGTCTATCTGCCTGCCTACCTATCTGTGTGTCTATCTGCCTGCCTACCTATCTGTGTGTCTATCTGCCTGCCTACCTATCTGTGTGTCTATCTGCCTGCCTACCTATCTGTGTGTCTATCTGCCTGCCTACCTATCTGTGTGTCTATCTGCCTGCCTACCTATCTGTCTGTCTATCTGCCTGCCTACCTATCTGTGTGTCTGCCTGCCTACCTATCTGTGTGTCTATCTGCCTGCCTACCTATCTGTGTGTCTATTTGTCTATCTATCTTCTAGACTATCTAGCTGTGTCTGTCCGTCCGCCCTTCCCTCCCTTTGTTTATATCAATTTGTTTAACTCTCTTTCTCTTCCCCCTTTCTTTCTTTCCTTCTCGCTATATATACATATATATCATCTTATACATTACAGACGGCCCTTATATAAAGAAGATTATTGCGTCCTACGCTCATCCGTGGTACGAGTCCAGTCTTGCATCTTTATTTTACTGTACTGTGAAGTCGTGCTTATATATTATTCTTTTCCATGTATTGACGTTTATGTGCTTGGATATAATTGATGTGTTGTGCAGTGGCGTAGCTAGGGTCATCTGCGCCCGGGGACATGACACAAAGTCTGCGCCTCTTTTCGGACCGACAGAGTCTGGGGGCTCATTGAGCATAGTATCTTGACATTTTTCGGTTTATATGAATCATTTTCGAAGCATCTGGTATTTTAATGAATTAGAACACAGACTAATAAGTCTCTACACGATTGTAAACAATTTATTTGAAAAAAGAAATATATATTCTACTAATTATAAGCTTACATGACTGGAATAGACACATAGCCTACAACAAATTGATCCTCCTTGATTTGACTGTCGTAAACTCGTCAATTACGTTGTCAAAATTAATATTCTCAAGTGTTTCTCTTTCGATGCTGAGGAGTGCAAGATCACTCTGACCAGGGGTCGGCAACCTTTTGCTAATTGTGTGCTAAACTAGGATTTCTAAACAATTCAGTGTGCCAACAGCCTAAAAGTCAACCTGCTTTATTATACTTGTTTTTTTTGTTTTATAAGACAATTTAACTCCGTAGCAAGACCAAGGCCAAAAGCAAAGGAAATTTATAGAAAAAAAATCGTTAAAGCGTTGTATATTTAATAACAATAATTAACGCGTTTGTGATTATCAACCTTTTAATTAGCATTTATACCAAATAAATAATATTACCAATCTTTCAAATTTTCGGTAATGATTTTGTAAACATTATCATTTGGTTGTCCAGATAAGGATCCAGCAACTGGTAATATTACTGATATTGTTTTCATTGCCTCGAAGTTACAAAAGACAAGTGAGTAACAGTAGTAGTGCGGAATTCATTGGTTGTAATCATACAAACTGGGTAGTTATAGTAATGTTTAAAAAATGTGCATAAAATGTTTTAGTCATATAGATCTAATATTTATATAATTTTCAACTACATTTTACAGTTTGGTCATTATAGCGTTATAAGTTGTAGGCCATTAAGTCTATTATAAAATAAAAAATAAAAAACACAATGTTAGAAATAATAGCATAAATAAAACAGGCTAATTATCTCCCTTTTATTCAAATAAAGTTTCTAATTTTGATTCAATATTGATGCCAAACAAGTTATGTTTTGTAATATAAGAAATATTGCTGACTAATTATTATTTCTTTTTATAAATCCAGCATTATGGTATTCATTACAATATTTAATTATTAGAGGTATACAATTGATTTACGTTAAACAGTTGTAAATAAACATTTCCTGCATCAATTGTTTATCCATTTAACCCACTTGATTGAACCCGTCCTTGTAATGCGTTCAACTAACTGAAATGTGTCGCTCTGTCATTCAGAAACATCGTTTTCAACAGTCAGTTTTCCTCATTAGGAACTGGAAAATGTTTGTTTTTTCATCAATAAAACAACAAAATTTTTCATCAATAAAAAAACCTCTTGGAAGTCTCTCGCGTGCCATTGAAAATCGCTCTGCGTGCCAAGTTTGACACGCGATCCCTAGGTTGCCGACCCCTGACTCAGACGATCTTGTCCCATTGAAGCACGTAAATAAGACAAAATAAGCTTCTGTTTGCTCAAGGACCGCTCACAGCTTGCAATTGAAACAGCAATCTTAGAAGTAGGCCTATTTGCAGTGAAATACGCAGATTCGGAAATACGTCATCTCCTATGAAACAACAAAACCACTGAGCAGTATTTTACAGTCTCCGATTGCTGGACACAATTCGTGACCATTGACGTCAGTGTCGTAGAAATTTAGCGATTTTGACGAAGTGAATCGACACTTGTCTCAGCGAGACGAGTTTTGACGTCTAGTAAAAATCCAAATTTGGTGCTTAGCTTTTTTAGACGTAAAAACCGTATTGATATCTCCCGAGTCTATCAATTACGCTGTTCATAACACGTGCAATTTCTTCTTCTGCAGAAAGGCCAGCATCTCTTGCTAATTCTCCAGGCATCCTCCTTTGACATCTCATCCTTCTGTCAACCTCGATTCCCAAAGTTGTGCATCTTGTTTTTCCATTGTCTACTGCAACCTGGCTCAAATTATCACGAATGTTGACAAGTTCTTGCTCCAGCGATTCAAGATCAGATGCTGCTTCCTTGAAATTCATAGTAGGATCCTGCAACCGTTTCTGGATACGATCATTTTTTCCAAGTATGATGTTCCAGAAATGTAACAAAACTAGGAACTTAGTTCCAGCAAAGTTTCTGCATCACTTCTGGTGTCAGGCGTCTTAGTTGCATCTTCTGATAATTTTTCCAACAGCCCTACTAGTTCATCTAGTCCTTCATAAATAGCTTTAACAGCTTCTAATCGTACACTCCAACATGTTTCAGACTCCCTCTTCACTGTGATTGGCACAACTCTTTTTTATTCTTCCCAACGAGTTGTTCAACGAGAGAAAAACAAATATATACTTTCAACTGCTCCAAAAAATGTGAAAACAACTGGATCCTGTTTAGCTGAGTGTACTCATGCTAAGTATATTCGACTCAAAATTATCCAACCTGTATAAATTTAAAAACCAGATGCCACTTTCAGTATATGAACAATAATATTTGAACCCGAACTGATTTTTGTTTTAAAAAAAAACACGCCATTAGCAATCCTACATTGTGGATGTGTCATTTGTTGTATGAGTAGAATGGCGCCCCTTAATGCTCAATGGGGGCGTCAAAATCATGCTTGCCAACTGGTTTGTAATGAATATATTTGTGGAGTTCCAAAATTCAATCTTGCAAACGTATTTGGGATACATTAGTTTACATGAAAATAAAATTAAATAATTCGTTTTAATACTCATTTTGGCGCCCCCTCACGTGGCGCCCGAAGACATGTGTACCCCCCTGCCCCTCCCTAGCTACGCCACTGGTGTTGTGGACACCTTATTATCCCTATAAATATGTAAGAGTGACTATTAAGTTTTTAAAAGATGTTAAGTAACTGGTTTTCCTGGTTTGTTCAGGTAACCCATTCCATGCCCGAATGCCACTCGCCTATATTTTATAGGCTATATATATTGGAGAGAGAGAGAGATACAAAATGTACTCAGTGTCTATTGTTTAGCATATTAAAGGCTAAAGTACATTCTAAATTAAGTGGGTTTTAAAATCTTACAGTCCAACCTGAATATTTCTTGATTTGTGTCCTATTTATTTATATTAAGGTAGGCCTACCGTAATATTTTTTTTATGCATAATGAAAATTGGTCGACCGTATTTTTTTTTCATCTTTTTTAAATTTTATTTTATAGGCCAGCGATGGCGAACCTATGGCACGCGTGCCACAGCTGGCACGCGTAGCCATTTTTGTGGGCACGCGAGCATTTTTCAAAAAATGGAACAGCTTAGTTATGGCCACACCGCTAGGGATGGGATGGGACCACAAAAAGTTTCAGTTACTAGTGACGGGGAATCCTTCCATGGTGGGGGACGCATCTGGTTTCATACAGTCTTTGTTAAAGAAGCAAAACACACAGTGGTTCAGTTTCACTGTATTATACACCAAAAAGCTCTTTGTGTCAAGGATAGCAGCAAGAAATTAGATGATTTCCTTAAAGATGTCACAAAAACTTGTCAATCACATCATGGCTCGTGCTCTTAATTGTCGACAGTTTCACGCAATCCTTGATGAGGTCAAGGTGGCGCAGTATAATACTTTACTCGTGTACAATAATGTCAGGTGGCTGAGCAGAGGACGAGTATTGGAGAGCTTTGTAGCACGCTTGTATGAAATTAGGCTGTTTATGGTTCAAAAGGGGCAGGATTAGGCCTATCCACAGCTCACTGATATGGTATGCAAGGTTCAGAAAAAACAGCAGAAATAATGTTTTGTGATATCAGAACATTTGAATAAAATTTGCAGGTTTTGATAGAGTGGGGAAATATGTTCCAAATGTAAAAATGCATTTACAAAATTCTATAACATTTACCGACAATCCTGCAGTCCAACAGGAAATACACAAGGAATTTTCTAGCATTGTAGCAGCTGCAAAGAAGAATTTCAGTAATAGATTTGTACAGTTCCGTAAGATGGAGACAACCCTCTGTTTTCTTACTTCCCTAGAGAAAGCCAAATTTGAAGAACTTGATTTTTCCGGCTTATTGTGGTTAGATTTAGGAAATCTGGAAATGGATCTGTTGGAATATCAGAAAGCTCTGTGTGGAAAATTAAATTATATTATCGGCGTGAAACACTTGAGAAGATAGAGTATGAAAGGATGGCAAAGGATAGAACAGTTGGTAGCTCTGATGAAATCCGTAAAGTGTTGAATTCTCTGCCAAATAATTTCAAGTCGATGAAAGCACTTGGGATTGCACTTCGTACTTTGAGTCATCTTATGCTTGTGAGAAGCAGTTTTTAACTTTAAATTGTATCAAATATGATACCAGAAACAGACTGACTGATGACCTTAGTGATTAGTGCTGCATGTGTCGCTCTAAAAGTTACGGAGTATGAGCCACGGATGGACAAATTATCAGCATGCACACAACAGCAAAAATCACATTAACTATGCAAAATCATGCCAAATGCATACAGTTAACTGTAATGACTGTAAATGTGTAATTGTAATATATTAATAATTTGTTCATTTACTACAGTTCGTGTTTTATTTTATATAAAAGACTGTTTCGTATCATTCAAAGATCTGTTAATTTGTCATTCTTTGTTTACATACGATGTTAATTAGTTCGGTCAACTGTATGAGCTGTTTTTTTTCTAAGGTAAAACCTTAATATTTTGTTTCAATTGCTGTTGGCACGTCGAAGGAAATAAGTTGGTCTTGTATTGCACTTTGGGCACGCGGCCTCAAAAAGGTTCGTAATCACTGTTATAGGCAATCAATCAATCAAAAATGTTATTACAAAACTTTCAATTTTGATGTTAAATGTCCATTTTATTTATTGTTGTAGATCAAATATAAATTTGGAAAATTAACTGGAAGGAGTTCTGTGACATAACGGGAACCGGATTCTGCAAGTATTTGATCAGAAATAAAAAGTGTCCCTTTGGTGGTGTTGATTTAGATTTCCTGTTTTTCTTCTCGAGATTTGTTAAGTCAATGTAATACAACTGATTTAGATTTCCTGTTTTTCTTCTCGAGATTTGTTAAGTCAATGTAATACAACTGATTTAGATTTCCTGTTTTTCTTCTCGAGATTTGTTAAGTCAATGTAATACAACTGATTTAGATTTCCTGTTTTTCTTCTCGAGATTTGTTAAGTCAATGTAATACAACTGATTTAGATTTCCTGTTTTTCTTCTCGAGATTTGTTAAGTCAATGTAATACAACTGATTTAGATTTCCTGTTTTTCTTCTCGAGATTTGTTAAGTCAATGTAATACAACTGATTTAGATTTCCTGTTTTTCTTCTCGAGATTTGTTAAGTCAATGTAATACAACTGATTTAGATTTCCTGTTTTTCTTCTCGAGATTTGTTAAGTCAATGTAATACAACTGATTTAGATTTCCTGTTTTTCTTCTCGAGATTTGTTAAGTCAATGTAATACAACTGATTTAGATTTCCTGTTTTTCTTCTCGAGATTTGTTAAGTCAATGTAATACAACTGATTTAGATTTCCTGTTTTTCTTCTCGAGATTTGTTAAGTCAATGTAATACAACTGATTTAGATTTCCTGTTTTTCTTCTCGAGATTTGTTAAGTCAATGTAATACAACTGATCTCCTTTCTGACGAACCCGGAAAATCGTAGGGGAAATAACAAACTAAACAAAGCAAATAAAGGCCGACTCCTGATAATCATAATTTTTTTTCTTAACTTTTCATTTTTGTTTTGCAATCACAGCCTGTTAGGATACTTTGAGGTCAGTTGGAGCCCTTTGACCTATGAACTAGTGTCGCCCCATTTTTAAAATTTGAACTCTACTTACAGCTGGCAAACGTAGGCACAAGATATGCCTCCTTTTTGCCACTTCCTGCATGAATGCCCTGAGCTACCTAGCTAACCTACCTCAGATACACTCAGCTCCCCCCCCCCACACACTATATAGCAATATTGAACAACTAACAAAGATATACCAGTAGTAAATATGTCTGGCATTGACTACAAGAGAGCAGACAGCTATGTAGACTGGCTAATAGAAGATATACCAGTAGTAAATATGTCTGGCATTGACTACAAGAGAGCAGACAGCTATGTAGACTGGCTAATAGAAGATATACCAGTAGTAAATATGTCTGGCATTGACTACAAGAGAGTAGACAGCTATGTAGACTGGCTAATAGAAGATATACCAGTAGTAAATATGTCTGGCATTGACTACAAGAGAGTAGACAGCTATGTAGACTGGCTAATAGAAGATATACCAGTAGTAAATATGTCTGGCATTGACTACAAGAGAGCAGACAGCTATGTAGACTGGCTAATCGAAGATATACCAGTAGTAAATATTTCTGGCATTGACTACAAGAGAGCAGACAGCTATGTAGACTGGCTAATAGAAGATATACCAGTAGTAAATATTTCTGGCATTGACTACAAGAGAGCAGACAGCTATGTAGACTGGCTAATAGAAGATATACCAGTAGTAAATATTTCTGGCATTGACTACAAGAGAGCAGACAGCTATGTAGACTGGCTAATAGAAGATATACCAGTAGTAAATATGTCTGGCATTGACTACAAGAGAGCAGACAGCTATGTAGACTGGCTAATAGAAGATATACCAGTAGTAAATATGTCTGGCATTGACTACAAGAGAGTAGACAGCTATGTAGACTGGCTAATAGAAGATATATCAGTAGTAAATATGTCTGGCATTGACTACAAGAGTAGACAGCTATGTAGACTGGCTAATAGAAGATATACCAGTAGTAAATATGTCTGGCATTGACTACAAGAGAGCAGACAGCTATGTAGACTGGCTAATAGAAGATATACCAGTAGTAAATATTTCTGGCATTGACTACAAGAGAGCAGACAGCTATGTAGACTGGCTAATAGAAGATATACCAGTAGTAAATATGTCTGGCATTGACTACAAAAGAGTAGACAGCTATGTAGACTGGCTAATAGAAGATATACCAGTAGTAAATATGTCTGGCATTGACTACAAGAGAGCAGACAGCTATGTAGACTGGCTAATAGAAGATATACCAGTAGTAAATATGTCTGGCATTGACTACAAGAGAGTAGACAGCTATGTAGACTGGCTAATAGAAGATATATCAGTAGTAAATATGTCTGGCATTGACTACAAGAGAGTAGACAGCTATGTAGACTGGCTAATAGAAGATATACCAGTAGTAAATATGTCTGGCATTGACTACAAGAGAGCAGACAGCTATGTAGACTGGCTAATAGAAGATATACCAGTAGTAAATATTTCTGGCATTGACTACAAGAGAGCAGACAGCTATGTAGACTGGCTAATAGAAGATATACCAGTAGTAAATATTTCTGGCATTGACTACAAGAGAGCAGACAGCTATGTAGACTGGCTAATAGAAGATATACCAGTAGTAAATATTTCTGGCATTGACTACAAGAGAGCAGACAGCTATGTAGACTGGCTAATAGAAGATATACCAGTAGTAAATATTTCTGGCATTGACTACAAGAGAGCAGACAGCTATGTAGACTGGCTAATAGAAGATATACCAGTAGTAAATATGTCTGGCATTGACTACAAGAGAGTAGACAGCTATGTAGACTGGCTAATAGAAGAAGAAAAAAATGACCCTTTTTGTCCAATCTATATTTTTATTATGATACCCCTCCCCCCACCGGTTCTACGTAACTTTAACATTCTCACTGCCCCCCCCCCTCCCTCCACGTAGAACTATTTAGAATGCTGTACTTTGATTGCCATCATACATGCAACCTTTACCATATAACCTAACCCATATTGACGTCTTGAGAACAATTTCTCAAAGCAAAATTTAGAACTGGCCGTGAGGCTAAGGGTGGAAGTTTACAGTTGTCACAGTTGATACCTCTGTGGTGGAGGCAGTGCTCCCAGCTTGCCAGTTTCAGACATGGACGTGTCAGAGAACTCTTTTTCCATTGCTCTAAACAAGGACTTGGCCACACCAGGCCAACATCGAGGCTAAACAGTATTTCCAGCCTAGCTAAAATACGGTATGGCCATCTTATTACTTTATTTCCTCAGACAACATTTCAATAACTAGTGTATACTTAAAACTAATATTATAAAAACAACACCAACAGAAGTAACAAAAGATGAAAACTTTCCAATGTTTATATCACACTGTGAAATCATAAAAACATTATAAACACTGACAATAACATATTTCTTTAAGATCAATAGTTTAGTTCATAGATTTCACCATGTACAGGAGGTTTTCTGAACACTTAAAGAAAAAAACAACAAATTACATTTTTATATAGTACAATACTCTTTAACCAGAACTTTAAGTTGGTGTCTTTTTAACAATAATACAAACTTGTGGATTTGATTTCAGAGAACAGAAATATATATTATTTTATTGTTCCATCAGTAAGTTAAACAATAATTTAACAAATCAAGTATTCAATTGAATCTGTAATGAGGTTGACAAACACAGCACCTTATAAATATGAATACATTAACCTTTTGGTAATGCTAATAACTTAGGAATAGATCACACACATATACATATATGTTTTGTGACCATTTCATATAAGAGAACTGTGTGTCATGCACAATGCCCAGCCAGATTGCGCTTGTACAGTCTCAAGTTACCTTGGGGCACTAAGTTCCCTTGCAGCACTAAGTCAAGAACTTATAAAAAAAATATTAAAAAAAAATCTTATTGTACCCAACTCTCTAACAACTGAGTACCTAGTTCTATCAACCTGTAACAAGCACACTTTCAATTTGTAGTCAACATTTCTGAAACTAATTCTATGCTGTATTCAACATTTCTGAAACTAATTCTATGATGATTCAACATTTCTGAAACTAATTCTATGCTGTATTCAACATTTCTGAAACTAATTCTATGCTGTATTCAACATTTCTGAAACTAATTCTATGCTGTATTCAACATTTCTGAAACTAATTCTATGCTGTATTCAACATTTCTGAAACTAATTCTATGCTGTATTCAACATTTCTGAAACTAATTCTATGCTGTCTTCAACATTTCTGAAACTAATTCTATGCTGTCTTCAACATTTCTGAAACTAATTCTATGCTGTATTCAACATTTCTGAAACTAATTCTATGCTGTATTCAACATTTCTGAAACTAATTCTATGCTGTATTCAACATTTCTGAAACTAATTCTATGCTGTATTCAACATTTCTGAAACTAATTCTATGCTGTCTTCAACATTTCTGAAACTAATTCTATGCTGTATTCAACATTTCTGAAACTAATTCTATGCTGTATACAACATTTCTGAAACTAATTCTATGCTGTATTCAACATTTCTGAAACTAATTCTATGCTGTATCCAACATTTCTGAAACTAATTCTATGCTGTATTCAACATTTCTGAAACTAATTCTATGCTGTATTCAACATTTCTGAAACTAATTCTATGCTGTATTCAACATTTCTGAAACTAATTCTATGCTGTATTCAACATTTCTGAAACTAATTCTATGCTGTATTCAACATTTCTGAAACTAATTCTATGCTGTCTTCAACATTTCTGAAACTAATTCTATGCTGTCTTCAACATTTCTGAAACTAATTCTATGCTGTATTCAACATTTCTGAAACTAATTCTATGCTGTATTCAACATTTCTGAAACTAATTCTATGCTGTATTCAACATTTCTGAAACTAATTCTATGCTGTATTCAACATTTCTGAAACTAATTCTATGCTGTATTCAACATTTCTGAAACTAATTCTATGCTGTCTTCATGCACCATTGATTCTGTGAATGGAAAAACTTGCCAGTTGTTTAGGCAATGAGAAAAAAACAATGTTTATTTTGTCTTTCAGCCCACCATGACTAGCAGCCCACAGTGACTAGCAGCAAGAGGATATTGATTTCACACACCATTACACAGAAAATGTTTAGCACTTTGTATGGACCTAGATGAAGTCTCCAAGGAAATGGTATCTAAATCTAATGCAAAAAAATATTAAAAAATACAGGTTACCATAATTAATTCAGGTAGGTGTGAATACCTTGTGAAACCTAAACTCATGCTTGATTGACAGTTTTCTCATCACCCACCTGACCAATAGAATGAGACTTAGTGCTAAATGCCAAGGGAGACTATTTGTGCTAATGTCATTTACATTCCAACCCGGTTCAATTAATTGGCAAGCAAAAGCTGTAACCTTTGACCCCTTGGCTATGACAATGAAATACCCTGGCAATATAAGACATGGTTGTGAAATTAATCAACTTAAAATAAAATATTTCTTCTTCTGTTTTTTTCTGGCCAGATGGGTCCAAATGATTAAATAGCAATGATAAACAGAACAACTAGGCACTAACAATATCTTCATACAAGTACTAGATTCTTTCTATGTACTTGTAGACTGGAGGTTCAACTCAAGTTCAGCTATATTGACATGTGTCAGTAACTGAGCCATCAGTTAATGGTTTAGAAACAAAAATAATTCCAACAACTGAGTCACACAGTCATGACTACAAAAAAAAACCAACAACAAAAAACCAAGGAAAGAGAGAACTAGGGTAGACTACTCTAACTTTACAATTGATACTATCACAAATTCTATAGACAATAGTACTTTTGAGCAAAGTATACACAAATAAATAATGAAGTAATTGTGCATGTTTTTTTTTTTATTATATTAGCATTTAGCAATATCAATTTTATGATGTCTTAACAGCCAGCTTTTGTACATTTTTAAGTTCATTAAAAACCAGACAATAAAGGCAGTTGGAATTTTTATGTCATGTCACATCCTTACTGCACCCCATTTAAGAGTCTGTGTCATTCTTGTGGCACACCATTAAGGAATCGTGTGTCAGTCTCATGGTGCACCATTTTGAAATTTGGGGCTTCCTCACAGTGCACCATTTAGGAATCTGTGACATCCTCACAGCACACCACTTAGGAATCTATGACATACAGTGCACCATTGAGGTATCAGTGACATCCTCACATCACACTGACCAGTAACCATCATGTTTTCAACCAATGCTCTAATGAAATATTTCTGGGAACTAAGGACTAGTTCATTGTGCTACAGAAAAGAAGCTTAAAACAAACAATCAACCTATGCTTACAACATTATTGGGTAAAACCAACCAACACAAAAATTGCTTTGATTTCATCAAGTGAATGAATACAATAGACATGTAAAAAAAGAAAAAAAAAGACACATGAACTACATTAGTTGCTATTTACAAGCTATTATACACAAACATATGTACAGCATTGGAAACAAAATAAATAATAAATATCTCAGTATCTAACACAATTCTGTCCAGATGAAACAATTTACTTTGTTACACTTTACAATTTTATACACAGCACTTTGCAAACAATCAACTTGCACAATTTTTGACAATTTAAAAAAAAAAAAAGTAAACAAATGCCACAGGCAAGTTTTATAGAGACTCCTGTAAAAACAAACAATTCATCCCATCTGAATGGGACTATGAAGTTTTGTTCCTACACACTAAGAGCTTCACATGCGTCCATGTTCAGCTGCAGGCAGTGTTTTCTTACGAATTGACAGCGGCGTTCTAGGCACGGGAGGGATTGAGAATCAGCCTCTTCTTACTTTCACCCTTTTCATCCATACGTTAGATCTGGGCCGGACATTCTCAGTTCATGTGAGCAAAATGATGAGGAGATGACTTGCAGCTTAATACTAAGAATGATGGCTGTACTATGTGGATGTTTCTTTTTCACTGGCTGATATCTGAGATGCTGAAATTTAAAACAAAAATATCCTTTTCAATGTATATCCTTCATTGTACAATAAAGTCACATCTTGAGGTAATAGAACTATCATGTGTGTAAATGTATTTGGAGACAGAAAACTATCCAGAGCACAAACTTATTATTCTTTGATAGCCTCAGGCTAAACCCAACCACACAAACACATTAAAAGGAGATTAACAAATATAAAACCAGACATTATATAAATTTTACATAATCTATATATATAAAAAGACAGTGTTAAGCCCCGCGAGGATCCCCATTGGTCAATTTGAAAACACGTTTGTCACTGACCTATCTAGGCCTAGCCCAATATACCGTCTAATAATTTTTCACATCGGACATGTGTCTTCGATAGCTCAGTGGTAAACATAGTGGACTGCTATACGGGCGACCAGGGTTCGATTCTCCAGTTAGACTATACTTTTTTTTTTTCGACAATTATTATTTCAAACTTTTAAAAACAAAAGACATTGTAAATCTATAGGCAATATAGATTTTGTTAAATAAAAATATTTGACTAATTTTTTTACCCTATTACAATATTTATTTACTTTCCTAAAAGTATTCAGTAAGCTTAAGTGTAGTTTATAAATTTGTTATCTGCACCCCAGACAGTCCTTTTTTTTTTTCACCCGGGCAACGCCGGGCAATGTAGCTTGTTATACAATAAAGTATTTCAGTATTCACTTTGCAATGCCCCAAAAAAAAAATAATAAAAAAGGCTATTTTTTCTTTTAATCAAGAAAAAACAAAGATAAAATCCAAATGGAAAGATAAAAATAAATGACTACACTAACAGGGCTGCCCACCACATTTTGTTTTTACAATGAGCTTTGTTTTCATTAGTCTATTCTTGTTTTTCTTTAACTATTACATTTTTTGTTTTTTTATTGAATAGTATGAAAGCACATTATAATTCTATTTAATTGAATGAAAATATATCTAGTAGTGGATATAAATCTGAAGAGTTTTGAAGCTACTTGTCAACAAATTAGAAAATCTCATTTCGTTATATTTTGGGCAGGGGGAGTGGTCAGTTTATTTAAATTGTTTTTAGCAGTTAGTAGGATTGTATATTGTAATGTATCATTTTTTAAAAACATACTATTAAAATGCATATTTGCATTTTTTTTTAAATAAATTAAACTGCACATCAAATTTATTTAATATCATTGCTATGTTAAAAAAACAACTATTAATGTTAAAAAACAACCTGTTTGTAAACTATAAAGAAAAATTAAAGTAAAAAAAAAAATCATTAAAAGAATAACAAATGTTGCTACTTACATTCTCTCTCTTTTCGTTTGGCACGTTTCCTTCTCCTGTCTATACTAGCCACTTCAGACTTTAAACTCATGTAAATTGTCTTAATCTCCCTCATTTTACTGATCAGGAAATTACATCTTGCCTCCCCTTCCAGGTATTCTCCTAAATCTAGAGTGAGGAAAGATATATATCAACAGAAAGTGTCAATCACAGCAGCAAACAAACAATGGCTTTTTTAATGAGAATAAATAAAGTTTAGCCATGATGCAAGAGAAGAGAGCCACTTACCAGCACTGAAGTTATACTTGGAAGGTCTTGGAGACTTGGAAATGTCTGGGAACTTGGTGGGTGGAGATTCAGGACAATGATTTGGTGTGTTAGAAGCAGACCCCTGTGAGTCAGAATTGCCCAAATCTGGAGACAAAAATGAAGCATGATTAAAATTGAAGTTTGAATTGGAAATATAATAGTGTGCAACATGTGAAAAAAAAAAGAAAATTACAATTTTCTCTGTTAAAGGTTTTTTTGTTATCAATTATGCTTCATTAGTTTTTAACCATATCTCATATAGCGGGTTCAGATGTACTAAGCAACCAGAAATTAAGAGTTTCCAAGCGGGTTTACTTTAACAATATCTACTTCTAGCTTACTATATTATTTGGCCTTATTATAATAATGTATAAACTTAAAATCATTAAGTGGCACAAGCGATACCGAACAGCTCAACCAGTACATAGCTGGTTGGGTTCAAATCCAAATGAACTCAACTCTAACGTGTATCATGCATATGTAATCTTGATTGGGGAATGTAAAGGTAACTATCAACTCTAACGTGTATCATGCATATGTAATCTTGATTGGGGAATGTAAAGGTAACTATCAACTCTAACGTGTATCATGCATATGTAATCTTGATTGGGGAATGTAAAGGTAACTATTAACTCTAACTTGTACCATGCATATGTAATCTTGATTGGGGAATGTAAAGGTAACTATCAACTCTAACTTGTATCATGCATATGTAATCTTGATTGGGGAATGTAAAGGTAACTATCAACTCTAACGTGTATCATGCATATGTAATCTTGATTGGGGAATGTAAAGGTAACTATCAACTCTAACGTGTATCATGCATATGTAATCTTGATTGAGGAATGTAAAGGTAACTATCAACTCTAACGTGTATCATGCATATGTAATCTTGATTGGGGAATGTAAAGGTAACTATCAACTCTAACTTGTATCATGCATATGTAATCTTGATTGGGGAATGTAAAGGTAACTATCAACTCTAACGTGTATCATGCATATGTAATCTTGATTGGGGAATGTAAAAGTAACTAGTAACAAAATCTTGTCAATCTTTGTGCATGCCATGGACATTGAAACTAGCCATTTGCACCAAAATATGGTAGAGGAGAGTCACTTCAAAAATTGAAACAAAACTTCTACTCATCACATAAGGCTTCTAAAACCACCAGACAGTCCTTATCATGGAACCCCCAAGGAAAGAGGAAGACTGGTTGACCCCGTAACAGCTGGCACCATGACCTGGATGCTGATGTCAAGAGAATAGGTCACTCTTGAGGACAGTTGGAAAGACTGGGATGGCTGGAGAGTCCTAGTTGGTGGCCTATGCCCCAAGAGGGGTAGTAGGCGTAAGTAACTATCACATAATTTAAAAAAATGTATCAGGCTATTTACAAATATGTTTAACTTGTCTGAATAGGAAGGAAAGCAGAATTCCCACATGCCATGAAAGATTACTTTTTGTGCTGGTAAAATATTAAATGCTTAAAATCTGGAAAAAGAATCAGCTACAAATGCATGTTGGCACATTATAAATAAAAATGTGCCCTTAAAAGTCGCTTAATTTAGCATGACAAGATGAAGGTCGGCAATATTTTATAGTTGAACAACAAAGATTTCATTATTTAGTCCATTGCAATCTAATGCTCTATTAGTAGTTTACATTGGATAACCACACTATGATGAAAGTTTTCTTTTGAACATTTTAATTGAGTCATGAAAAAGTTCTTACAAGATGGGGTTGCCTCTGAAATGATTTAATAATTGTTGATAATGGGAAGAATGTGTTGAAACCTTGTTGGCTTAATGAATGAATGAATGTCAACTAAAGGTGTCCAAGACTGAAGGAGTTAAAAAGGTTTCTCAAAAATAAAATGACTTACATTTAGGAGACTTTTGAGCTGTCCTACTGCGTGTGCCATGAATTCTCTTCTTCTTCTTTGCACTGCCTGTGCCATTCACAGTCTCTTCTGTTACTTTTCTCCTTTTCATGGGTACATCCTGATCTGTGCCGCTGCTCTCAGACTGTTGTGGAGGGACTGGCAAGGAGTCCATGTTGTCTGTAGACTCTGTGCTGGTCACATCATTATCAGAGGGAGATTCACTGGCTGGCTTGGAGGGAGCAAGCGTGGAGGAAGAAGCCCCGTGGCACGATGAAGATAACAAGAATGCGGATGATGCATCTGTTTTCGCAGCCACATCATTTGAGTTGTAATTGTTCGACTGAGAGCAGCTGTTGGTCTCCTCGTCATGTTCTGGGGTAGTGGGGGGAGTATTGTCAAATGGGGCACTGGACTCTGGCTCTGAGTGAGCTTCAAACCCTTGGCTTTCAGAAAAGCTTGGCTCCTTTCTTTTGTTCTTTGGCCCTGATGTACTTTCTACAGCAGCCCCCACTAGCGGTGATGAAGAGGATGTTAAAGTTGCAGCAGTTTCAATTGTTGGAGATGCTCCAAAGGCCTCGTTTGAATTAAGTAATGTATCTTTTTTAGTGTCCTCACTTACTAAACCCAAGGCAGCATCTAAACAGTCTCTGCTGGCTACCTTACGGCCCATCTTAGAAACACGCACCACAGTATCCTTTTTATCACTCTCTGAGACCCGCTTCACCCTACGCCTTTTAAGATTGGGCTCATGGTCAGATTGTGTCTCCATCAGTGAATGTTTAACTGCCTCCACGACACTGTTCACTGTACTCTCATACTGTTCAATCACTTCTTTTTTGGTTTCAGTGATCAACTCTTTTTTCTTCCTTCCTTTCTTCTTGCTCGCCAGTTTATCACTAGCATTGTCAGCACCAACAGATGTGTTCTGACTGTCTTCCTTAACAACCACAGTGCTTGCCTCCTCATTCTCATCAAGAGGTTTAGAAGCCCCTTCTGGGTCTGGACAACTTTTTCTTTTGGCTTTCTTTTTCACCTTCTTTTTCTCTTTCTCCTCTCCCGCCTCCGGGCTTGGATCTTTCGAGTCTCTAGCTTGCAATTTGCTGCTCGGCTCCCACTTCTTGGTGATCTCTGGCTGCCATGGAGGAACGTCAGCGTCTGCATCAAAATCGTATGGTGAGGGTTCTACTTTAGATGCCACACAGTCTGCTAACGGAGCAGGCAGATCGGCAGCGGGGGCCACTTCTACAGTTAAACTTGGACTAGATATGTCTGTTTTCTGTGATTTCTTGATATCTTTGATGGGAGCTTCCTTCTTTCTTCCTCTGACCCATTTAGGTTTCTCACTTTCCTTTTTCTCCTGCTCAGAAGAGGAATCCACCTTTGGACTAGCAGACTCTTCATTCAATACTGGTGGCAAAAGTTTATCTGGTTGCATTTGGTCTTCTCCTTGAGTCCTTTCATCAACTGAATCTTGGCTTTCTTCACTTTTAACCCCCTCTGCAGATATTACCTCCTGTGACTCATTAAGCTCATCTAAACTGTCTGGCACTTCCTTATGGTCAGAATCACATTCAGAAGAATCTTCTTTCTCAATGTCTTCTTCATAAACTACAGACTTTATCTCATCCACAACATTTTTCACTTCGGAAACAAAAACCGATGCCCGCTCTGGCTTGAAATCCTGGGCTACTTTGACAATTTCTACTTGGCATTCAGTTTTCTCTTCTATGGCAGCTTTCAATACAGGGGCTTCATCTGTAGCCATTTCTTCCACAGATTCTGACTCCATTGTTTCTTTAAGGCCTGTCATTTCTTCCATCTCTTCATTTTCAGCTGGCTCAGAGCCTGTGTCTGATGAAGCTATCTTCAAGGCACTGTCTCCTTCCTCTAGGCTTGTGTCAGGGTCGGTGTACTTCTCTCTGTCATCATCAAACTCTTCATCTACATTCAGAATATCCTCTTCATCCTCATCTTTCTCAGACTTTGTATTCTCATCTTCATCATCAGCTCTTTCAGATCCAGTGTTGTCCTCTGCATCACTGCTGTTTTGGCTTCCTACAAATTAGAACAGATAAACAACATTAGAATAATTATTTGTAAGCTTTTAATTAATGTTACAAAATGTATACGCTTACAATTTTTAAAAACTTATGGAGCAAATAAAGGGAAACTTGTATTTAAATAATTACCAGGAGATACAGAGCCTGTGGAATCAGCCAAAATCGATCTACGCCTTGTGACCATTTTTTCTGAAATAAGTTGAAATAATTAGTTGAGAGGAAATCAATAATAGTATTGTAGGATTCTTTATTTAATATAGTGCTCAGACACAGTGATAGTGAAATCTTGATTGCTTTTTCATTTTAGTAGTCATATAATAATTTCATTTTTATAGACACTAGAGAACTATTTTAGTGTTATTATAAATGTATAGATAATTCTGAATTCTTTTGCTGACAATGAAAATAAAATATTTAAGTTAGCAATAACAAGGTTCAATAACAAAAATATAAACTCACCAGAAGTTTTGCTGACAATGGATGTATCTGAGCTTGATGAACGTGTTGCTCTTGTCTTGGCACCAGCCATTTTAGGTGTACGGAACACTTGACTGGCACTTTTCAAGCTGGGTGAAATCTTAGGACCACCAGGCAATTTCTACAAGAACAAGATATCCAGTGTAGGTTAAGTGAAACAGTTAAACTTTATCTAATTTAAATTATATGAACAAAATGGAGTATCTTTGTAAGTGTAAAATAAATACATAACTTATAATGTTTCAGAAACACAAGAAGGGGAAATTAATACTATTTCCTGAAGAAAGATATCACACTTCATATTTATTGGAAATAAGCCAAATGAGAAAAAAAAATTCCTTGACATACTTCTGTTATGTTATTAAATGTATCTGAATTATATATTTTTTGCATAAAAATGTATAAAAGAACTAATTACAAAACTATAACTTACACTTACAGGTGGTTTGGTGATTGGCAATTTGCTTTTTCCTTCTCCATCTGATGGTTTATCTAATACAGAGACAACTCTATCTGGGCGAATCCATTCATCATACCTGGAGTTAAACACAAAACATAGAATAGTAATACAGATAAGTCATGCTAAATTTTTAAAAATTTCACAACAGAGCTAGTATTGAGCCTACCTTGTATTCCAGCCTGCATAATGGACTAGGTATGTTTTGTGCACTCCTTCTTTTCCAAAGTCTACAACCTGGTATGATAAACAAAATCATTGGGATAATGAACTCAAACAAAAATATTCTTCTCTGTGGCACTACTAAAAACTAAATTCAATTTAACACAAAAAGAAACAAAAAAGCCACACAAAAAATAAATATTAACTAAAAAAAGCATTTGATCATACCTTTGCAATATAAATTTTCTGATTTTTGCCTCTTCCATACTTGACTCTTAATTTAGAACCAATGGGGAAGTCCATCTTTGGGTCTGTTACTACCTTCTCTGTCTCATTTTCATCTTCCTCATCACTTTGGCTGGAACTGTATATTACATATTGTTATATAATAGTATTAAAACACACTTACTCATATTCTCCCCAAAAAAACATACTTAGGTCGCTAATTTGTGGGTGGGGGTTAAGAGTAAGTCCTTCCCCTCCGTCACTGCGGCGGCGCAATAATTTGACACCACCGATTAAGACGATCAAATTTCACTCGTTTTCTTGGAAGAGTATGCAAATGTAAAGGGTTATACCATTTAGTGGTGCACAGGGGGTATCATGTTAAGAAAACATCATGATGGACAGAGTAGGGAAATACTTAAATTTCACTCCCAATAGTGGGTGGAATCTAAACCAAAGCACGGGCGCTGTCACGGTTCTGGACGCAACCCTGACTCATTAGCACGTAGATGGATAGATAGTGGAACGTAAGATCATAGATTAGCGCAAGTTTAGGATAGAAAGCAGAAGAGTAGTCTGACGCCATAAAACATCTCTATCTCACGCCACTGTAACTCTCAACACCTTTTTCTCCAATCTTCACTACATTCTTTTATTTCCCAATTCAGAGATTACTAACTGAATGCTGTCGAAATGGTACTCAATCTTGGATGAATGAGCTTGTATGTGTCAGTATGTGAAACCTTCAATGTATATATTTATATTATGTCTTTGATGATTAATTCATGTTGTTATTTTAATGTACATGTATATAGGCATTACATCATTGACCCCAAACTCGACGTCCCGCTTAAACCCAACCTTCCGTGCTTCCCTGCCGTCCCCTTATCTCCCCTCCACCTACCCAACTCGTAGCGGCATGTTAGTTAATCCCCTTGATTCGCTGACTCCCGGGAAACTGACCAGCGAAACTGTTTTCGCACATGTGTAACACCTCTCGCGGAAGCCTGACCGCGGACCACTTGACATAGGGATATTAAGTCCTCTGTAGGGAAGATAAATCGTTTCCCCTCTTCTCTGTTCCCCTACCACTCCGCATTGTTGGCGGTATTAATTGTTTCATCTACACCTTCACCCTTCTCCCTCTAGTGAGTCATCCCCTTATACAGAAATGTCTTCGAACTAGCCAATCGGAATCATATCTAAATCTAAAGTAATAGAATTAGCCAACCAGATTGAGGTAGATCACGTGATTTGGCGACACTAGGACGCTAGCACAAACTTAGAAGTTAGTCTTAGTTTTAGTTCTGGTTCGACCTGTAAGCTATCTGTACATCTTCGACTCACATTATTAGACCCCCCCCCCCCCCCGCATGTTTTAGATTCTAGTAATAGATTTTCCCACAGTGTAGTTGTGTACCTTAATGATAAATTACATGACATTACCATACACCAAGAGCTAGCTATTACTGTGTCAATTCATATATATTTCACCATTGGACTATTGAATGAAAATAAACATCATAACCGTCACCAGAGATTTGCTTGTATACCACTTAGAACTGTCTGTTTGTGTATTTTATACCATCTAACGAACCAGGAGAGACTTAATCATTATTCCAGGGCGATTACAGTGTCAGCACAAGAGATCTCTATGACAACAAGCCACCACTACCCCCAATAATCCACAACCCCACACCCTCAACAGTCCCCCTTATGACAGGCGCGCTAGAGAGTTCTGATGGCGTTTTGTGTATTCCCATCTCATTAGACTTGTATATATTTTGATTCTCGATAATATGTCTGGATTTCACACTATTTGTACATACTTATATTAAAGATATTTATTTATTAACAAACTACTTTGCATTGACTCGTTGCTTCAAGTTTCAACTGTATGTCTTGCGTGTTTCATCAATATACAATATCACCCCGAGCTAGAATACTTTTCATCTTCAAGAACTCATTTAAAATTGAATTACAATGGAAAGTACTGCCAGATGTCAATAATCGAGTTTGAACTCTGGGAAAGGAGCAGTGTACGGATGAAACAAAACTACTATTGAGTCAACCCTAGATGACTGACGGGTGCATCACGTGAGGCTCTGACAACCACAGGATATGGGTTGTAACAATATAAATAGCCGTATGTTTATAGGATGATTGTCAAGATAATTTACATCATTAGTATATTAAAAAAAAAAAAACTGTCAAACATGGCTACAGCCTATCAGAACACTTACTGCATCTCTGGAGGTTCGTCCCCATTGTCCTCTTTGATCTTTTTATCCTTTTTGATTTTCTTCTCTTCTGACATCTTTGGCTTCTTGTCACATGGCTTCATTTCTTTCTTCACTGCTGCTTCTTTTTTCTCTGCAGACTTTTCCCGTTTCTCCAGTGTCTTGGGTATTTCCTTCTTCTCCAGGGCCTTGTCTACAATTTTGGCGGCAGCCTTTCTGGCCAGCTCCTTCTTCTCTTCTTCCTCTTTTGATTCAAATTCGGATTTGAGGTCGTTGGGCAGTAACTTGCGACGGGTAACCTAGAGACACAGGAAAGAATTAAGCCATTAATGATTATCAATAATTCACGTGCAGACATTTAGGAACACATTAAACTAAATAGCAGCACTCTAGAAAAAAACACACAACAAATGGGAGACTTATAATTTAAGCATAAAGATGTAAGCATTCAGAAATATAGTTATATATTTAAATCCTTAAAAATGTACTGTTTTTTTTTATAACCTAGAGCTAGGTGTGTGCATGTGTTCTCTCCCTTCCCTTATGGCCAGAATGGTTTATCAAAATATAATAAAAAGCTTACGTTTTATTATATATACCAGTCCTTCACAAAACATACATGTGTTACGCCATAAAATATACATACCCGTTTCTTTGGAGACTCTTTTTCAGTGTTAATATTGGGTGTTGTTTCAATCTTGATTTCAATTTTCTTCTCTTCATCTTTCTTGGCAACTTTCTCAGGCTTTTTATCCTCTTTTTCACTTTCCTCATCAGCCTTGGGCTTCTTTACTGCTTTCTTATCATCTTTTTTGGCATCTTCTTTAGCTTTTTCTTCTTTCACCTTGACATTTTGCACTGGCGTGTCTTTCTTAACCTTTTCATCTTTTTTATCATCCTTTTTCACTTTTGGTGCATCATCCTTTTTCACTTTTGGTGCCTCATCCTTTTTCTCTTCTTTCTTTCCTTTGGATGTTTCTTCTTTTTTCTCTTTACTTTCCTCCTTAGCAATTTGGGTTTTGGGATCTCTTCGTGGTGTACGCCTAGTTACAACATCATTTTCATCAGCAGCAGCAACAGACAAAGTTTCAATCTCATCTTCAATCTTTTCAGGCGAGGCTTCTGTTTTACGCTTAGCAGCCTCTGCATCATCTTTACTCTAAAACGTTTAAAAAGGAAAAAGAAATCAGCATTAAAAGCAATATAGTTATTCAGCTGATATAATTTAGATTTAAATGTTTCTCAATAAGCTGTCCAAGTCCGACAGCCCTTAAAGTAACATTCTATGTGAACATCAATATCATTCATTAAATAACTTTTATACATTAACAACGATAAAACCGATTCATCACCATTTATTGCAGATGGTTTACTGCCAGACTGCCAAGTCACTGGTGCTATCGGCCGCCCTGCTTAGATCCCATTGGTGCAACCAAGTTCATTGCAGCTTGGGCATGGTGGGAAGGAAGTAAAGGAGTCACATACTGACCCATGCAATAATAGGAATAAAGAGGGAAAATATCTCATCCTGTACAGACTGGAGCCACTAAGTAAGTTAGGTTAGCATCTTTAATACTCAAGTTATTTCAGGCTGAGTCTGTTTCAAAAAGATTTCTGCATTTTAATTACAAAAACTAAGAAGGAAAAACAAATATCACCTGCCCATAAGCCTGGTGCCATTTTCAAATAATCATCTAAGCCTTTAAAAGACAGGATTATCACTTTAAGTTATTTTAAAATTCTAAAACTTTTCACAAGCTTCAAAGCCCAATTTTTAATTAATACCAAATATCTTTCGTATTATGTTAGAGAGTGTATATAGTTAGTCCAAATAAAAAGATACATGGATGTTTTTGAAGCACCACTAGAAGGATTATATAAAAAAAGACATGATGGAAGTTAGGACTCGTTAAATTACTACCTAGTTACAAGAATTGTTTTGTCATGCTGCTTTGACAATTTTTGGAAAATATTGAACTTTTTCCAACTTTATTCTGTTCCCTCAAACTTAAAAAAAAAAAGGTAATTGACTTTCCCAAACTTTTACAATCCAGCAAAGATGTCAGGTATTGACTGACAAAGACAAATTACCACTAAAACATTTGCTTAGCTATTAGACCTAACCCTAACCCTTAAATCAGATTACAAAAAGCTCAACCAAAAATTCAAAACTGATATACATTTTACTACAACAAATCTATCAATAAATGTAGTCAACACTTACCTTTTCTGGTGGTTTCGGAGACCGAGGGCTTCGTTCTCTACCCCTAAAATTCAAAATACTCCTGCTTGAGTTTTGTCGTGACCGCCCTGGCCGGCTGAGAGTGCCCATTGTGCTGCCGAGTTTGCGGTAGAAAGTTTCGTAAGCATCCAGATACCTGAAAAATTGTTGAAGGTAATGGTTAAAAATATTTATTTGTTTTGTCAGGGGGGAAAAAGTAACAAAATCACCAGAATGATCATGTAAGAATAATAAGGAAAACCTACTTTTTATAAGCTGTTTTTATTTGGTGTGCAGGATTTTGATGCAGGGACGGTAGACCCATTTTGCTGTAAACAACTGCCCATTTCATTTCCTTGGTAACCTGGAAGTTAACAAAGCCATTGAATGAGATTAAACTACCTATTTATATATATTTATTCTCTCCAATCATTACTTTGAACAATAAATCATCTAAAATAAATAATAAAATTACCTTTTCACCTTGAAAGACCAAGGGGGTTCAGAGATAAACAGAAGGATAGACTTACTTTGTTATATCCACCCAAGTTTTGGACAATCTTGAAAAGCTTGTACAAATTCAGATCTTTATTGCCTATGCAAGGCCCTTTGTTTATAGGTGTGCCTCTGTCATCCATAAACTTGTACAACTGGGCAACAAACCTATCTTTTTCCTCAAATGGTTCATCTTCTGAAGCCTAAGAAAAAATTACAATCAAACAAGAATATAAAAATGCAGTGCTTGTCTGTAAAAGACATTTAAGGAGTTACTTGACAGTTATGTAAAAGGTTGATAGTGTTTAGTATATCCTTGTTTTATGCACAGTGCTTGCCTGACATTTAAGGAGTTACTTGATTGTTGTGTAAAAGGTTGATAGTGTTTAGTATATCCTTGTTTTGTTTCCTAAGTGAGTGGTGTAGCTGCCCATAAGTAGGACTTTGATGAGATTGCAAATAGACCTCAGACCCTTAGCCCACTTCTTGAGGGAACTTTTAATTTACTAGCATGCCTACTGACTAGTGTTAATGTGGCAGAAGATGCAACTCTTACTATTTTATTTGACATCTACTTTGATTTCATGATTTAGTTTCATTGTATGGATTAAAGTGATGCAGTGTTTTATTTGACATAAGCTTGTTCCCTTTTCTCCTAAGTTGAAAGAAAAAGCAGCTAGTTACTAGCATTATTACTACATCAAACAACTTACATATTCATTCTCTCCTTCCCCTTCATCATCATCTACATCAGATCCTAGCATTTCCTCTTTATTCCAGCCCACTGGGAGTTCTTTGGTGTCAAAGTAAAGGAGAGCCTTTTCAATTGCTGAATAAAAAATCACAATATAATGGATATTCTTTATGGAAAACCTTGATTATAAAAATAAATAACATAGTATACTATTTAGTTGAGGTTCCAGCTCTTCTGAAAAAATTAATTTACCAACAAAAACAACAACTTGACTATGGCAACGTGGAAAAGTAAAATGGGATTATGTTAATGACAAAAAATTGTCAAATGAGAGTTTTATTTAAAGGAAAAACAAATGTTTGAAAAAAATGTTCATTAACTTGAAATGGGTGTTGTGTTTGAAAAGTCATCACAATTTTTGTGGGTGAAAAAGAACATAACAACCAACAATATAAGCTATATTGATGTAATTATGAGAGTGATAATAAATATTATTTTACAAGACAAATAATCAACCTGTTCTCATAGTTTTGTCATCATTCTTAATGACTGCAGCCCTTGTGAACTCTTTTAAATCTTTACGGGTAACAACCATACTGTAAAGGAAGAATTTAAACTATTCATTAATTTTATTCAACAAATGTTAACCATATGAATAAAACAAACACAGTTAAAGAAGCAATGTATGAAAAGTACAAATTACTCACAATTTTGAATCTTTGAACGATCGAACAAGTATTTGGTCCCTATTCTTGACCTCATTTAAACTGTTAGCATCAGGCAGTACAACCAGAGCGGGAATGACTGAGCCCTTACGCTGGGGGAGGTCAACTAGCATTAGTTTCCCAACCAGTTCTTGGTGACGCCCACGGTATGTGGCTCTACGTGGCGATTCTTCTTCTGACGACTCTACTTCTTCATCACTCTCATCACTGTAAAATATAGTTATACAGTTTCTCAAATTTGACGATGATTATGGCATTCTTATTTTCTTTCAATATTTGCACAGATGACTCTAATTTTAAGAGTAGACATTTTTTTTTTTAATACTCACTCGTGTTTTCTTTTAGTTTTTTTGTTGTGTAATACTGGAGTCCCAAAGTGTTCAGGGTGGGATAGAGGCAGGTTGTCTAGAGTCTAAAGAAACAATTGTAATTCAATTATACACAAATACAGATATTTATCTAAGAGATTAAAGAAATTGTACACATTTCTTTTGATACCATTAGTTACTAAATAGACATAAGCTACTGTACCCAACTAATAATTCATTAGACATTGTATTATTATATAAGTATACTTCAGTAACTAATTCAGGAAATAAATTCCATAGAAATAGTGAAATTACTGGTTCTTTATTTCTTGGATTTAACAGTCATGCCATACATAATTAAATACTATTTAATTTCATTTATAAAATTACATCTTAAAACTGAATAAACAGACAAAGACTTTAATTAATGTTGTACCTTAAGGAAACATGTTATTGAGAATGGAAAAGAAATCTTTAAAAGCTACCATCTTGGTTCTGTACTCACCTCACTTTCAATGAAATGTTTATCTCCTTTTAAACATAGCTGGGTTCTCCTCAATGTGCGTTCATCCCCATCATCAAATACTGTTGAGACAAAGTTATGAGATCAGATGAAAAATGCAAAGAAACAATCTTATTTAAAATTCACATCTTTAGAACAAAATTAAAATATAAAGCAAACTTTTAAACAAATTTCTCACATTGGATTCTAATTAGGAAAACAACTTACCAACAGTGTAACTACTATGGTCTATAAGTTTATTGATAGTAGCTTCAACATACTGATTGGTTTCTGGATGTTTCACTTCCACTACAGCTCCAAGCTAAAAAGCAGAAGACAAAATATGGATTAAAACCGTTCCTAAACTATAAGGCTCATATTTTCAAATTTTACATTATCTAAATAGTGAAAAATACTGAATTTAACTTACTTTGACACAGCCTTTAATTTCCTCATCATTAACAAACACACTTGACTGTCCATCTTTAACAACAACCTGATAATTGATTAAATGTTTTATTATATAAACATCTGCCTGTTATTCATTATGAATCATAATGCAAATACAATTTTATGATATATATATATATTATAATCTATATCTATAATCTATAATCTATATTATAAAATATTCTCCAATATTTATCAGAAGAATACAACTAACTACAATAGCATTTGAAACTAACATGTCAGAAATAATTCAAGAAGTCATACCCTGCATTTAACAACTCGAACAACACTTTTTACTTTGGCTTCACAAAAGGCACCTCTATATTTGGCACTGACTTCTGTACCAACAGGTAATGAAGGAGGACCGAAGCCCTGCTGAGCCTAAAAATTGGTAAAATAAAAAAATAGTAATAGCCAAAGTTAAAACTATTTTATTTACATTACAACATATATTATAATATATTCATATATACATTATATTATATACAGGGGCGAAGCCAGAAATTTTGTCCGGGGGGCGCTGAACTTTCGAGCGACAAACATTTACCAAATACAGGGGGGGCTGAACTTTCGTGTAACAAACATTTACCAAATTTTTAGCAAATTTAGTGCATATTTTTAACAAAATCTGTTGAAAAAATATTGTTTTTTAAATTCCAGGGGGGGCTTAGCCCCCCTCAGCCCCCCCCCCCCTGTGGCTTCGCCCCTGATTATATATTATATCTTCTCTATATTATAAGTAATCTAAATTAAACATGCTATATATATAAAAATATAATACTTTAATTATATTAAATAGAGGTAGCACAGACAAGCGATATATTATATCTAGTACTTTAAATAGTAGGTTAGTAGGCCTGTATCTTATAGTATTGAGTATAGATTTATAGAGCTTTTCTAAAATATAGAGCTATATATAGATATATAGTCTATATATATATTATATATATTATATATACAAAAAGTACAATCAATTTATTGAATAAATCATATAGGCTATGTTGTAATTTAAATAATCATTAATAATGCCACACATTATCATGATTATTATTTCATTTTATGACATTTTTATCAATACATTAAATAAATACTAAATAGGCCTACATTCAATCGTTTTAAGTTTTAACTATTTAACACTTAAATAAAAATAAAAGGCCTATGGGCCTATCCAATGATCTAAGTACTACCAGTATTGACAAAACAAATCCCTTAAAAGTTTATTCTACAATTCTAGCCTTGATTAAAACTCAAATGAGTCAGCTAGTAGATTTTGGGCTGGCCATACCATTCTAAACTAAACCAATTAGCTGAATTAGTCTAACTTACTTACTTAGTCTAACTGAAAGAAAACAGTAGGCTACTCTTATATATTTCTTGTTACGTCTTGTAGGCTAAAACTCTCAAATGTCGTTTTTATCTTTGCAGTGTTTAACTGGCATTTCTTTGAGCTAAAGCCTTAGCACAATATTATCATCCACTACTTACAAGGTCTCAAACCTTGGTGGACAAAGTAATACCCATCCGAGCCATTCGTACCAAAACTCAAAACAGCAGCTTAGCTTCTGGCTACACTTTTGATTTTGACTTTTGTCTACTTGTTTATCATAACAGGACGATATGAAAAACAGTTGTAAACGTCTAAACGGTTTAATAGAATATTTAACTGAACATTGAAGAAGCATCTAAAAACATATTACTTCAATAGGTAGAGTTTAAGTTACAAGTAGAATCCCGTATTCAATAATTAAAATAATGCCTATTTTTGTAAGTAAAAACACTCGACACATCTACACAGAAATCAGATGAATGGTGTCGACCAAGGCATTACATTAAAAGCTAAATAAGAAAGTAACAGATAAAATATACTTAAGGCAAATACATACCATGTTTTATCACAGCTTTGTCTTTAAATGTCCAAATATTAACGAAAAAATATAACAAAATAAGAATAATAACTTAGATAATTGGTACTAAGTGGTGATCGAGGTAGAATAACCATGAAGGGAACAACAACTCTACCTCCTACATATCTCAATGCTGATTGGTTCATTGCCAAATGACCTAAAAATATGTCGCTGCTTTGCGCCTCGATATTGCGCTGACAGACTTTCGGAACTGTGACCTTGATACGTTGAGAGCTTGCTACAGCATCCACAATAGCATCGTTTATGCATGTGTTTATAGCTTAAGACATCAGTAAGTTGAATATTCGCTAGAACATTTTGTCTTGTAGTCTTTTTAAAGTTGAAATATATGAATTAGAGCTATTATCATCCGGGAACCTGGAACTACACTTTTTTTTCCTCCACACCGACAGATGGCGTTTTGCACGATTTTGTGTACTGTATGTGTAGCGCGGTAGTTTAAACGTACATTCTTGGATTTTTATTGATGGAACCTATATAGTTGCATGATGTTTTACTGATATAACATAACAGTATTACCAATTTTGCTAGCCACTAGAGCACACTCAAGTAAAATGAAATATATACATTTATATATACATATTTATGTCCTATGTGGTGTGGTAGTCGTAAGAGGAAAGATTGAAAGAGGGTTATCTGAGTTATCATCATGTTATAGTTATCCAATCCCAATCATCCAATGACAATGGTCAATGGTGCCAGTTAGTACTTGAAGTCGACCCAGCTTTAATGGCTACCTGACAATAGCTTTGGATAAGTATAATAATGTGACTGGACATTATATAAAAGGTCCACACAATTCTTGGTAGGCATGTGACGTCACATGACATATGCCATATGCTGTGGCCTCATAAACATGTAATATTTAAATGAATGTTTGACAATGTACAGTGTACAGGAGTACAGGACTATGTATCAACTTGGGTCTAAAATGTTTAGGCCTATTTATTTACTACTTTTTAATATAGAGTGTATAGTAATATGATATATCATTATTTAGTAGGCCTATATGAATAGGCAAAATCAAAATTACAATTTCATTAAAATAATATAGGGCCTAGGTGTTCAGTGTATAAAACTATTTTAACAATAATCTGATAGAGTAGATATATAAATTCCCCCTCAACTTCCTGAATATTATCAATCTCATATAAATGTTATTAATTCATTTGTTTTTATTTGTTTTTTCAATAGGTAATTGAAGGAGAATGAATGTGAAGTCCTGGAGGTATGAAGCCAGCCTGTTGTAAGCATATTTTTGGTCTCCTGGCTGCAGTAGAGGACTACAGCAGAAAAGAAGTATATATATGCTGCGCCCACAGAAAAACTGCAGAAATGGCATCACCCTGCTACAAAACCCGTTTCCCCTAAAATGGCCTAAAATAACAAGCTCAATTTTTGGTAAGACATCACAAAATAAAAAAGACATTGACACAAATGTATCTTACATAGCACTATTACAATTGCAGCAGTCATGTCCTGTTATTTCAGCTATTAATATTCGGAGTGTCTGCGCGTCCGGCGACCGGACGTATAGCGCGGGAGATATACGTCCGGCGACCCACGTCACGTGACCAACCAAATTTTAAAAAAGTACACGGCTACTGGCGCATGTTCGAGTTGCTTAATTACTATTTATTGTGTGTCAACATCAAGGCATCGTGGCCTAGTGGTCAGTAGCGTGATCTGGCAACCGGAGTGTCGCAGGTTCGACTCCAGCTTTCTCCATCTTTTTTTATTTTTATTTTTTAAAATTCAAATACAGTACAACGAGATATTTTTTTTTATTTTATTACGAGAATACCCTTTATTTATTCATGTGGGTGGACATAATTTCATTCAAAGTATCAAAGAAATAAAAGATTCAACTGTTAGGCCTAATGTCTATTTCTTTAGAAAACGTGTTAAATGTCATTATCAAACAATTTATAAAGTAGTTTAATAAAGTCATTAGTAAACATCTTGACTTGCGCTACAATTTCAATTACGATAAGCCATTCACTTTGCCTACTATGAATGTGGGTGGACATAACAATCTCATTCAATGTATCCATTCAAAGTATTAAACTAATAATTAGACTATTAGGCATAATGCCAGTTTCTTTATAAATATTTTAATATCAATACGCTCTACGTCTCTCGTTTGTACTTGGGTAGTAAAATAACAAGCCCGCAAGAATAATATCTTCCATATTCCGAATGTGTCCGGCGGTCACGTGACGTGCTCGCCGGAAGAATATCTCCCGCAATATTTTGTCCGGTCGCCGGACGTATATCTCCCGCGCTATACGTCCGGTCGCCGGACGTATAGACACTGCCATTAATATTGCTCCAACAATTGGTACTGAATTTTTTTAATGAGAAAACTTTACCTACCACTACCATTTATTAAAATATTTGATAATGTGTGGACATGTCACTATAGTTACTAGTTAGTCCTATATAGCCTACTATTTCACATCAAATTCAACTTATAATGTATTATAGGCTAACTGTTATCACATTATATAGGCCTACTATATACCAATCAGACCAATCATTTTTTTGCATATATTTTTAAATTTAAATGTGTATGACAGAGCTCAGGTTTAGTCTTTAAGCCGAGCTAGCCTAGGAGTCAATTATAATTAAATAAATTAATAAAAGATATAGTGTAGCAATTTAATTGGGCCCAATGATCCCAAGGGCAATGAATGACCTGGGCTCTTATATTATAATGCACTATTCAATATATGATTAAAATGTAATTTATAATTTGAAATATAGGCTCTAATTAAAATAGATAATTTGACTAGGCCTCTAATTTAGCATCTAGATTAAATTCTATTTTGAGATTAGTCTATTCATAACATTAATAGGTCTATTAATAAATTACATAATATATGATATGAAAAATGCATAGGTCTAATGCATGTTAAAATAAGAATGAATGAATTAGAATAGCCATAGGTTTATTGTCTATAAAGATAATTAATAGGCCTAATGACTAATCACCTGCCTAATGAAATGTAATTAGTAAACAAGCCTAATGTTTTGAGAGCCTTAGCCATTTAAATATTAGGTAATCATATTAATAAATATTATTAAATAAATAGATTTAGGGAATATTCAAGACATAAAAGATGTATCATAATCATACTGTATGTTTCAATTTTTAATTCTGATAAAAATGCTCTAAAGCTAAGTGTAGGAGGCTATATACCAATATTAAGATTGTACAAGTATTTATATGAATATAGGGCATAATAGGGCCTACCAGTATATATATATAGGCTACATTTATTAATATTATTAAAAAATTATTTATGTCAGGTTGTATATCATATTATACTTGTTACAAAGTGTCAGTTTATAGTTATACCTAGTTGTCACTGCATTAGATATATTATTATTAGTTGAGCAAAAATGGTATTAATTTAAAAGGATAATATAAGAAAATTTTATTATCTGAAAATGTAATGGGTGTGCCTGTTTGTGTTGATTTCAATTAACATTATAATTTTTTTCTGGTAGGCCTATTGAATAGGGCACGGTGGCCGTGTCCATGGCGTTCGTCTGGTGTACCTTAGGTCCTGGGTTGGAAGCCTGGTTTAGGCTAGCATTTATTCCCAATGTCTCATCCTGATATAGCTTACTTTCCTTTCCATTTCATTTACACTAATGCTGCCTTTGTAAAAAAAATACTAAGCTGTTCCATAATTCAAATATTATCTATATAAAAGGCTAATAAAAAGGTAATAAGTATTAATAAGTAATAAGAGATATTTAATGAGCCAATAAGGATAAGTATAGTAAGTAAGTAGTTAAGTACCAGTCGGACCGAGTTGATCCATAGGTCTGATGAAGCAGCGTTCACCAGTTTCTGTGGCCACAGCATACTAGGTGATTGTGTGGCCAGCACTATGCACAGCCGCCTTTACTTTACCCCGACTAAGGGCAGGTACCCATCAGAGCTCGGTAGACTCAGGGACACCCTCCAGACCCGGGAAAAAATCCTAGCCGGCACCAGGATTTGAACCCGGGACTTTCGGCTCGCCAGTCAAACGCGGCTCAGCTACCGTGCCCCATAAGGGGTATAGTATAGGCCTATAAATTACAATAATTTATATATTTATATTACCCACTGTATTTTATATAATTATTCCGTAAGGTATACCATGGCATTATATAGCCTACTAGGGGATTCAGTGGTCAGCACAGTGTCCAGCTGCCTTTACTCGAACTAATAGTTACCAGATATTGGCAGATATCCATCAGAGCTGGGTATAATTAGGTACACCGTCCAGACCAGGGAAAAAACCCTAACATTCACCAGGATTCAAACGCAGGACCATAAGTACGCTAGTTGAGTGTGAGCCATTGTATCCCTTAATTATAATATATATATTAAATGTGCTAAAATGTATGAATAATATTTTATGATCCTTTCTACTCCTTTTAAGCCCTGCCTAAACATGCCATAAAGAAAGCTCTGTGTACCAGGGGTAAAGTCAGGAACACAACCAAGTTCAAGATTATATGAATCACCTTTTGTCTAAAGTTAAATACAGTGATATGCCACAACCTGGCGCAGGGCACTCTAACAAATTAGATCTAAATGGACATGTTTTGTTTATTTATTTACAAAATGGCTGGTCAGTAACAGCAACAGCTAGAATGATGATACGCCCAAATCTCAACTGGCATGTGATTTCAAATTTGGTGATCTTTTGCTGCAATAAAGTTCTTAATTATTTTTTGGTGTACCGGTAAACATTCTGATTTGTATCTTTTCTTTTAAAAAAATGTGCTTTATGCAATTCTGTAAATATATTTTATGATTCCTATTGGCCAATTCCTTGTAGTTTGCAAACTTAGGCATTTACTTCTTCAGAGACGATCTTTTGTAGAGTCTCAATTGAGCTGTGAAAGCATATCTTTGATATTCATTCTGGCAGAAAGGTAGCACAGTGTTGCATTGGATGCATTTCTGTGAAAGATTGTAATATTTATTTTGCAGAAATAGGAGAAGACTATTGGCTTAATACATCTATTGGCTTAATACATCTATTGGCTTAATACATCTATTGGCTTAATACATCTATTGGCTTAATACATCTATTGGCTTAATACATCAGCTTTAAAAAATTATAAATTTGCTGTTGACCAGGATATAATGCTGAAGAAAAAAATAGCTGTGGATTGAGGTATTACAATGCTTAAAAATTATTTTTTTAAATTTGCTATTGACCAGGATATAATGCTGTCTAAATTTTGTGGGGATATATTGTGCATTTTGTTGATTGTTAGTGCTGCAAAACCATACAATGTGCTTTTACTTCAAACAAGGGTTCACCAGCTATTTGACTATGACCTAATGTCATGTGTATTAAATCTCAAAATAACATATCCAACCATGAATCTTCTGTTACTATTTACTATTAGATGTTTACTTCATCCTTTTTAAATTTTTAAAGTAATAATTTAATGATTTAGTTATTAAAATTGTGTTTATATTTTGAGATATTAAATTTATTCATGTTGCTATGGAAGAATTGAATCAATTAAAATAGAATTCTATTTGAATCAGTGGTTTTAAGAAATTATGTTCCTATACACTTCTTAACAAGTTTGTTTTAAATGAAATTTAATGGTAAGCAATAGGGAAACATTCATTTTTATAAACACTTTTTGACAACAAAGTCTATGTTGCAGTATGGTGTTAACAATATTATACAATTCTAAAAATTTCTAAACATTTTGCATGTATGTATAGTTCACAAAGTACCATGGTATATACCATATACCGGTAATTATACTATCATTATGCCAATGTTGTGCTGCTAATGTTGAGAATGGGAAAATTGTCAGGAAAAGGTTGAATGGCTGTTAAAATTGTTTAGAATGAGCAAATGCCAAATAATTTTTTTGCACATTTTTAAATTTTTTTTTGGAAAGGTTGACCTAATACATGTTTATTGTGTATGAACTTTTATGAAGTACCGGTATTATATTACCCAGTATGTTGTAATCATTTAAATATTTCCAAACTTTGTAAACAAGCTCTAAACTCTAGTTTTATATTTTTCACAATGGTTATTCTTCAAGAATAAAGAGCAGTTAAAATTGTCTTTTGTTTCTAAATTTTATGTATTTTGATGTATAGTTTGTGGTGTACAATCATTAAATCTCAGTTCACTTTTGGTTAATTCATATGACTATGATGAGTGTGGTTCAAGGCTATGGTGAATAGCTAAGGGGCCTAAGTTATGGGTAGGATGTGAATGTTCCTTTGAATTCAATATGACGAGTTCAATTAAGCAAATACATCATTATTGTATTAAATTAGTTTTAGTGAGTTTACCACATGGGGAAAATTCAAAATAAAACATTGACTGCAGATTGGTCTTTAAGACTGTCTTTATATTATAATAATAACCATCTATTAAAGTTTAACCATGTAAGCTAAAGCATTTTCAAAAATCTCTATGTAATTCATTGAATACTAGCTCAGTTGCATGAAATGACTGCCATTACAATGTGTAAAACTAGTACCATAAGTCCATAAGTAGGTACTCAAAACTGGCTTCCGTTTTTCGCGCGTTATTGAGTTTTCGACACCTCTCGTACTAAATCGTCTAGGCAAAATGTGCCATTCATGATAGAAAGATAATTTTTTCACTCGATTGTACAGGAATAAATGGCCTTTATCAACCCTATGTATTTAAAATTGATTGTTTATGTTAAACATCTTTAATATTTAAATTATCTAAGAAAAATTGTTTAATTTTAAAGAAAAAATCATTTTAAAGATTTTTTATAAACACCACCGAAAAGCTGGTCCATTTTCCTGTAAAAATCTAAAAGAATTATTAGTCTACATATTATGGCCCATTTTGCCCAACGCGCAAGATAAACCCTCTGAAATTGTATTTTACTGCTGTAAAAACATGCCCGCCACGATCTCCGCTATTTGTAGGGTCGTTACCAATAAAGGCGTCGTATCGGATTTTATCACTTTAGTAGTTAAGTAAAACTATTCAATATCTTAGATTAATAATATACAATGAATTTTATGTAAACAAATGTATGTATATATATTATTTAATTTTAATTAAATTTTTTTAGTTACCACCTTGTTCTGGAGTCTCTAAACCCCTATTAATAAAGTATTAATCTAGTATTAAAGTATTAATCTAGTATTAAAGTATTAATCTAGTATTAAAGTATTAATCTAGTATTAAAGTATTAATCTAGTATCAAAATATTAATCTAGTATTAAAGTATTAATCTAGTATTAAAGTATTAATCTAGTATTAAAGTATTAATCTAGTATTAAAGTATTAATCTAGTATTAAAGTATTAATCTAGTATTAAAGTATTAATCTAGTATTAAAGTATTAATCTAGTATTAAAGTATTAATCTAGTATTAAAGTATTAATCTAGTATTAAAGTATTAATCTAGTATTAAAGTATTAATCTAGTATTAAAGTATTAATCTAGTATTAAAGTATTAATCTAGTATTAAAGTATTAATCTAGTATTAAAGTATTAATCTAGTATTAAAGTATTAATCTAGTATTAAAGTATTAATCTAGTATTAAAGTATTAATCTAGTATTAAAGTATTAATCTAGTATTAAAGTATTAATCTAGTATTAAAGTATTAATCTAGTATTAAAGTATTAATCTAGTATTAAAGTATTAATCTAGTATTAAAGTATTAATCTAGTATTAAAGTATTAATCTAGTATTAAAGTATTAATCTAGTATTAAAGTATTAATCTAGTATTAAAGTATTAATCTAGTATTAAAGTATTAATCTAGTATTAAAGTATTAATCTAGTATTAAAGTATTAATCTAGTATTAAAGTATTAATCTAGTATTAAAGTATTAATCTAGTATTAAAGTATTAATCTAGTATTAAAGTATTAATCTAGTATTAAAGTATTAATCTAGTATTAAAGTATTAATCTAGTATTAAAGTATTAATCTAGTATTAAAGTATTAATCTAGTATTAAAGTATTAATCTAGTATTAAAGTATTAATCTAGTATTAAAGTATTAATCTAGTATTAAAGTATTAATCTAGTATTAAAGTATTAATCTAGTATTAAAGCATTAATCTAGTATTAAAGCATTAATCTAGTATTAAAGCATTAATCTAGTATTAAAGCATTAATCTAGTATTAAAGCATTAATCTAGTATTAAAGCATTAATCTAGTATTAAAGCATTAATCTAGTATTAAAGCATTAATCTAGTATTAAAGCATTAATCTAGTATTAAAGCATTAATCTAGTATTAAAGCATTAATCTAGTATTAAAGCATTGATCTAGTATTAAAGCATTGATCTAGTATTAAAGCATTGATCTAGTATTAAAGTATTGATCTAGTATTAAAGCATTGATCTAGTATTAAAGTATTGATCTAGTATTAAAGTATTGATCTAGTATTAAAGTATTGATCTAGTATTAAAGTATTGATCTAGTATTAAAGTATTGATCTAGTATTAAAGTATTGATCTAGTATTAAAGTATTGATCTAGTATTAAAGTATTGATCTAGTATTAAAGTATTAATCTAGTATTAAAGTATTAATCTAGTATTAAAGTATTAATCTAGTATTAAAGTATTAATCTAGTATTAAAGTATTAATCTAGTATTAAAGTATTAATCTAGTATTAAAGTATTAATCTAGTATTAAAGTATTAATCTAGTATTAAAGTATTAATCTAGTATTAAAGTATTAATCTAGTATTAAAGTATTAATCTAGTATTAAAGTATTAATCTAGTATTAAAGTATTAATCTAGTATTAAAGTATTAATCTAGTATTAAAGTATTAATCTAGTATTAAAGTATTAATCTAGTATTAAAGTATTAATCTAGTATTAAAGTATTAATCTAGTATTAAAGTATTAATCTAGTATTAAAGTATTAAGTTTAAGGATAAGGCTAATTTTTTTCTTGTCATAAAATAAACTAAAATGATCTAGCCTGAATACCGGTATAAAAGTTTATTGTAAATCCTCGATTTGTTATACGTTTATTGGCGGATAGTATATATAATTATTATGTTAGTGAATTTCTATGTATTGCCTAGGAATAAGTCTAATGACAATCAGTCATAATCAAATAGCCTACCCCCGGTACATAGAGGGTCAACTAAATACAGAAAACTGGGTTGACAAAATTGACGAGTAGTTGAAATGTGGGAGAGAAGGGAGTCAATAAAGGGACTTTATATAATACATTTCGTTTATAAATTTTCATACGTTTATACTCCTTCATTCATCAACAGCCTGCCATTAAAATCATAGATTATACTGCATCAACTTCGTGGCCTATAGGCTATATGCCTATACCCTCTGTATTCTGATCTGGACCAAATAAAAACAAAATAGTAGGGTTGGGGAGGGGAACATAGGGTAGAATCGTACCTCTTTATATGTGTTTGTTAATGTATAGTTATAATAAAAGTGTATGAGCTAAAAAAAATTTATAACAAGTAGCATAGTGGGGGTGGCAAATAGTGAAAAGTAGGAAAGATAGGTGGACAGCGAACACAACTAGTATAAAGTGAGGGGGTGGGCGAAGTGCAATAATGAACGAATGGGGCTGATTCTCAAATAATGAACAATATCCCCCTAAACTACTGAACAATTAAATATGTTATCGAAATATCAATAGTAAAACTAAAAATGTGATTCTTCAAATATTTATCTATACAAAAAACTACAGCTTAGAATATAATCCTTGTGATAGGCGTTCTTAGTGTTAAGGACCATTAGATATTGCTCTTTATACGTTATACCAATGAAAAAAAATAGAGAAACCAAATCAAATCATATGTACAAGTAATATATTGAACAGTTTTAAGTTTATATTGTAATAATATATTTTGTTTTTAAATATGGGATAAAACACTTATTATTATTGTTACTACTATTAATAGGATAAATGGTTTTAGCCTAAACAAAAGTCAATAGTTCAAAATAGTTGTTATTTTAAACCTTATTAACATTTGAAAACTTTCTCTTTAAAATAAAACACGTATAACTGTTACCTTTAAATGTGTATTATTAAATAATGTACTAACTTGCCTTATTTAATGTTTAATGCTCGAGTCTTACACTATATAAAAACTGCTTTTGTTTGTTTTACTTTCAAGTACATGATTGTCAATCATTGTCCGAATACCTACTTATACAGTACATTTTGTAACATTTTTTACTATAAAAGTTGTGTACTTTAAATGAACTTTAAATTGATGTAATATTTTTACATTTACAAAGATTCGTTAAATTTTCACAAATATTTATAAATGGCTAAAAAACGAAAATTTTTGCTAGAACACTTTGTTTCAATTAAAATAATTAAATTTGGATAATTTGAAACAGTGCCAATTTAGTAGGTCTTTATATAGCATTGAATTCCCTTCAATTTGATATATAACATAAGCTTCTACTAAAATTAGGTAATTTTTAGTGATTTTTTAAAAATAGGTCAGATTTGCGTTTTTTTGTCTCCCTTGAAAAAAACTGTAAAAAGTACCATATGAAAAATATTTTACATTGATATTATATTTTTCAAATTCATGAAAAAAATTGGGTCTCCTCTACAAACTTTTGTGTTTGTAAACAAAGTAACTTAGCCATAGCCCATATACTTTTTGAGATAATGACTTCTAAAAATAGGACTTTGTGAGGTGGCTAAAGGTAACCCACTTGTAAAATTTCATAACTTTCTTAAAAATTAACATAGTCATAAAATTGGTATCAAAGTTCTAAGAATCATTTTGTCTTTCTATTAAACATAAAAAAAGCTCAATAGATTGAAAAATTTAAATCAGTTTTGAGTACCTAGTATAATGTAAGGTGTCTTAACTGTCTAGTAATACTAGTATTAGATTAACAAGTTTGGTAAATAGAAAAAAAAAAAAAAACTAGACTGTAGGCATATGGCTATTTGGGATTTTCATTCAGCAGGGTTCGTACTGAAAAATTGCCTAAAAATTCCAGTAGTTTTCCAGAAGTTTTTCAGGGGTAAATTATTTTAAAAGCCAAGTTGAGCTCTTTAAAAAAAACAGACACCTCGCTACACAGCTTCTTTTTTTTTTTGTTATACGACATTATGGGGACTTATATAGCCTACAACCCAAGTTTGGATTGAAAAAAAAAAACAAGATCTAGTAAAAAAAAAAAAAAAAAAGAAACATGGAGTGGCATCCCTGGTGTCATCAACGTTTGCGCGCAGAAATAAAAAGTGGCGAAGAGGGTTAACTCCAATAGGGCTTTCTGGAAAAGTGAAAGTACAATCTTAAGAGCAGTGATTACGATTTTTTTTTATTAATAATTTATCTCCCTAAAAAAATAAGGAGTTTTTAGTATTTTCCCAGGACTAAATGCAGTTTTTCCAGGAGTTTTAAGGTCCTGGAACACAACTTTTTTGTTTTCAAGGAGTTTCCAGGAGCTGTACGAACCCTGTTCGGTAGGGGAGAACTGAAGAATACCAGAAAAAAACAAATTGTTGATAGTAAACTTTTGTTATTTAACTTCAAATGTTTTAATATTTAGCTATTTGATTGTACTGGCAGTATTGTTTAAAACAGACAAAATATTTCACAGAAGACTTAAAGGTTATCTGACAGATAAAGTGTTGTAAAAAGACAGTCTTTCCTTTGCGATACATATAAGTAACAGTACTACAGTTCCAGATAAGTTTTGTATAAAAAACCAACAATAAACTGATTATTTATTGAACCATTTAATTTTGTTACTTAGCTCTTCATCATTCAAGGTATTAATTAGACATAGAAAAATGTTAGCATTGCCTGCAAAGTATTAAATAGTGTAATAGTTTACAAAAATAAAAGCAACAGAAACAAAAGCAGAACAAACAAAACAAATAAAATGGTATATTATAATAGTTATTGGGAGTACAACACTAAATAAAATGGTCATCACAAGAACTTGACAATGAAACTGCTATGAGCAAAATTTAAAATTTGTAGGATTAAATAGAATATTTACATGTTCATACAAACTGTAGATTTGTCTGTAAAATCTGGGTTCATCATAGTTCATGTCATGTGCATTCAATTGAGTCAAAACAAAAACAAGACAATTTTCTACAGAACTTATTGGCTCTGTAATAATTATCATAATGAGTTACATTTTTTTTTACAACTGCAATAATAATAATGCAATTTTAAAAAATGGCATCCAAAATCAAAACTTTGTCATCGCAGTTTGGCGATGCTACATTTAAAAAAAAATGTTTTTTATTGTAACAATTTTCATTTTTTTAACTGTTTAAATACTTAGACACAAAAAAAAAACAATTCATTTGATATATTTGCTATAGGATGCTATAAGAAAGAAAAAAAAAGGGTGACTGATACAACCTTTCCTGTTATTATTCAGCCTTTATATTTAAAACAGTAGCACTTAACACTTCCTGATTTTGAGACGCTGGTCATTGAACTAGTACTGGACAAACTTAAGGGGGGAAAAGAGGGAGGGGATGGGAGTGAGGAATAAACAAGAATATTTATTGATGCATAAATACATGAAAAGGACACTTTAACAAGTTGATTTTCTAAATAATCTTCTCTAAAAAAGAACAACAACCCAATAACAACTTGGAGCTATCAGAGTTGAATATCAAACAGTGTACATGTTCAATAGCAGCTAACTTAAAAACCCACACACATTTCCAGGTTCAATAATTATTTCAATAATTGAATGTACATAGCTTCTTTCAATGGGAGTCAAGTTTCTTCTATAAGTAGCTAAACAATTTTTTTTTAAATTTACAATAAAACGGGCAAGTACATTTTAAAATCATTTTGTCATAAAACACTCCCTTTAATAAGTAGTAAACATCGCACATAATGTAGTTTTAAAAAACAAAGCGACCCAAAGACCACAGAATATAGAACATAAAGAATTCAGAATATTGTTTTGAAATGATTGCATTAATACTTATGTTTACACACAATAAAAGAGACTGCTGCTTAGGTTATATGTTCATGTTAGGCATTAGAAAACTTTTCTTCTATAATACCTTTAGGCTTTAGAAAATGTTATTTCTTTAATGCAGAACAAATGAATTTATAAACAAAAGCACACATTTAGTTACATATCTGCAAACACTGGAATCTCCAGCTTCAAATTCAACACAAGACGGCACATTTTCTGTGTGTTCAAAATTCTGTGACACCAAGCAAGAGCGGTGGAAGTGGAAGAATTCGTACGCATTCCTTTTTACCAATACTTGAATCATCTCGGTACCAGGAGTTGAGCAAATTTAACAAGGAATAGGAGCTAATCGCGTCAAGCACCATTAGCGCAATCATTCTGTGAAACGACCTATTATTTCAAATACTGTTGCGGAGGTCATAATATAGGGATTATACAAACACTATTATTATTATTAATATTATCTTTATGGTTGCAAATAAAAAAAAAACACTTTATAAAACTAAAACAAAAAAAAAATTATTTTAGTTTATAATTAGAAAAAATTGATACATTAACATAACATTAACATAAATTTTCATAAAACAAATGTACATTTCTAGTTTTAAAATAAGTAGTTTGGGCTAATCATTTAAAAAAAATGAAACTTATATCTATTTTTTTTCCTCTAAGACTTATTATGCAATGCATTACCGGTAACACTTGTTCTAGAATGCAACTTTGTTAATTTTGAAAAAGAAAAGTACTGGTACATCATACAGTCAGTACAGCGAGAAAATGAAATCTTATCTGGCAACACATACTTTGCCAGATATTTGAATGGGCATTGATCTATGGAAGTGGAAAAAGATTTTTGATTCAGTGCACAAAACAAGAGTAAAAATTGTTAGTAAAATTGTACAAAAAAAATGTTTATAGAAAACAATCATAAAAGCAATTATTCCAACAATTTGTGTGTACAGAGTTAACAAAAATACTTTTTGTTGTTTGTTTAGTGAAAGAAAACTAGACACGTTCAACATGACCATAAATCTATAAATTTTATATTATTTGTTATTATATATAAAACAAAAAAATTACCCTAATAGAATGTATGCTTTTAACGAAATGTTATTGCCAGTAATTTCAATTTACATGATTTTTATAGTATAATAAAGTATCCAATAAAGTAATTATTACAATATTATGTTTCACACTGAGATTTTGCAACAGTTGCTGGTTAAAAAAACATAAAACAAACCAAAAAGAAAACTGATCCCTTCAAAATATCAAGGTAAAAATACATTTCCCCGTAAATGTATACATCCTGTATAAGACTATTTTTAAATAAATTATTTTATCAAACGCCTTTGAACAATTGTATTTCAACATGTGGTGAAAACAAGTGGAATACATTTTTAAATAAAGTTTCAGAAAATGAGATTTGTGACAAAATATCTTGTGGCCATCTTATACTTATATAACTTGTTCTCTTTAATGTAACAAGAAAACTTGAACTTGTCATTAAATAGAATGTCTTGTTTGTAGTTGAAAAGAAAGTTTGGAAGGATGCAGAATATAAAAAAGGAACAATACTTTATATGAGTGCTATAAATAACAAGGGGCAAAGAGAACTGCTGAAGATGTGGTTGGTGAAAAAGAGAAGGTTTTTGTGCTGTTCTTTTTTTAAAATACATTTTAATTTTATAATCTTGTGTCACAAAATAGTTGTCTTATAGTCATTCAATTAATGAACATGATATTTGCAATCCATATATGGTTGGTCAACTAAACATAACTCCTAGAGGCCTGTCGTTAAATTAAACAAGAAATTTTTTTTCAGACAGGTGTTACCAATATTTGCTTTCTTTTACGCCAGTATAAATAGTAATTAGATTTAAAATTGACAGTATCTGTGTAGCAATATTATACTGGTGACAAATTTCACTGAGTACAGTATTCTAACCTTTAACAGCTTTTATTTATCTTCATTTATATTCATGTTCTTGTAAAAATGTACAAACTTTAAGAAAAATTATGTAGATTTATTCTTTTTCATTAATATAATATGCTACCAAGATATCCAGACAATTATAAAAAATTAAGAATTCTAAAATGAATATTGTTTTTGAAAATAAACAAAAACCCTAGCCCCTGTGAGTGGCCATGTTACAACATTGAATAGGTTCACAAACAAGGCTGTTTGATTGATCTCTGTGTGCTTGCAGAGGTGTGTAACAAAAGAAAGAAAACTCGTTGTTGGCAAAGCATGCTCCCACGTTATCTCTGTCCCATTTCAAGTCGAATAGCTGGAGAAAGAAAACAACAGTTTATGCAAAAAAATATTTTGAATCAGTTTTAATCTACACTTAATTACCTTCAATTAGACATATATTATTTCAGCAGAAATATTACTTTAAACTGGTAAAATTGGGAGACATATATAATGTGATATGTGTTTAGACTAAGGCAGTAACTGACTAATATTTGGAAAAAGTCCATAATTCACATTAAGTTTTATGATTTAAAACCTATTTGCAGAGTATTACAAAAAAAAAGTTACTCACCCTCTATTATGTCATTTTTCATTTTATTCATTTCTTTTCTCATTTCCGCCAATAATTCTTGTTTTAGAACTTCCATTTCCAAACTGAGTGGTGCCCCCACACTATCATTGGCTACACTTATTGTTTCCTGTCCAGTAGGTGATGGTATTCGTCTATAGAAAAATACACAATATATGATTCATCTTACAACTGCTAATGAACTCATTAATAAAACAAAACATTTCTGATCAATTGTACAAAACTTGTGCAACAATACTTTGTAATTTATATGTCTTACATTTACATTGGGGGTTGAGGTAGAGAGAGGTCAGTTTACACATGACACATAAATATTTCATGTTTAATTTTGTATTAAACTGCTATAGTGCATTAAATAGATATTATATCTATAGATAACATGAGAACTCTAATATGTTAGCCCTCAGATTTATAATGACATCTCATTATCCTAGGGTCACATAAATTCACAAACCATTCCAAACTGCGTAAAATGTCTTCATCGAAAAAAAAGAATTTGAAATTTTGTATAATCAAATTGAAGCATTTTTTGGACTAGTTCTAGAAAGCATTTTGTAACTTTTTAAAATATTGTTGCATACTATCTTTGTACAATCAAGATGTAAAGATAAAGCCACAGATTATTCAAAGCATTGTTTACAGTGCTTGTAGTGGGTAAAACTTTACTCACGTAACAGGATCAATGAAGGGAAAAAAGTCCAATTAAAAAGTTGACAATTATTTGTAGCAATATTATTAAGTGAACTTCCTAGTTTTTCATTATTCAATAAGGTCTCCTGCATGTGACTGACATCATAAACTCCCTCCCCCCCCCCCCCCCAACCCCCGATATAATTCCTGCCACACACATGAAAATATACATACTTTCTGACTGGCTTTGGTGATTCTGAACCATTTGCTTGACCTGGTCTTGGTCCTGTACCATTGCCAGCGGTTTTCTCCCATGGTCTTCGTACATCAGGGGATGAGCTAGGATTGGAGAAAGCTGGAGCAGCGGCCTCCGCCTCACCCTGTGAGACAGGAAGTTTGTTTATTGTGATACAAATACACAAACAAAATAGAAACAATGCAGGGATATGAATGCAGAAGGCTCTTGTCTTAAGCAAGTCACATGCCTTTTTTGATAGAATGAATCTAAAAGAAATACTGTTTTGCCCATAAAAAAGGTAGAATTTAAAATGTGGCTAATATATAAGCATGGATGAATGAGCAAAAGGTAAGGTATACTATAAGGACAGGTCAAGTTCTGGATTGAAAGTTTCTTTTTATAATATATCATTTTATAACAAATTATTCAAGTAATAAATACAATTTTGAAAAGAAAAGAATGAAAATATATTTCCTGGTAACAATAGTATATCCCAAGTTATATATATTCAGTTATTGTTTTTAAATAATATATTTCCTGGTAACTATAGTATATCCCAAGTTATATATATTCAGTTATTGTTTTTAAATAATATATTTCCTGGTAACTATAGTATATCCCAAGTTCTATATATTCAGTTATTATTTTAAAATATATTTCCTGGTAACTATAGTATATCCCAAGTTATATATATTCAGTTATTATTTTAAAATATGTTTCCTGGTAACAATAGTATATCCCAAGTTATATGTATTCAGTTATTATTTTTAAATATATTTCCTGGTAACAATAGTATATCCCAAGTTATATATATTCAGTTATTATTTTTAAATATGTTTCCTGGTAACAATAATATATCCCAAGTTATATATATTCAGTTAATGAAAATATATTTCCTGGTAACAATAGTATATCCCAAGTTATATATATTCAGTTATTATTTTAAAATATATTTCCTGGTAACAATAGTATATCCCAAGTTATATATATTCAGTTATTATTTTAAAATAATATATTTCCTGGTAACAATAGTATATCCCAAGTTATATATATTCAGTTATTATTTTAAAATATATTTCCTGGTATCTATAGTATATCCCAAGTTATAATATATATTCAGTTATTATTTTTAAATATATTTCCTAGTAACTATAGTATATCCCAAGTTATATATATTCAATTCAGTTATTATTTTAAATTATATTTCCTGGTAACTATAGTATATCCCAAGTTATATATATTCAGTTATTAAAAATTATTATTTAAAATATATTTCCTGGTAACAATAGTATATCCCAAGTTATATATATTCAGTTATTATTTTAAAATATGTTTCCTGGTAACAATAGTATATCCCAAGTTATATATATTCAGTTATTATTTGAAAATATGTTTCCTGGTAACAATAGTATATCCCAAGTTATATATATTCAGTTATAATTTCTAAATATATTTTCTAGTAACAATAGTATATTCCAAGTTATATATATTCAGTTATTATTTTTAAATATATTTCCTGGTAACAATAGTATATCCCAAGTTATATATATTCAGTTATTATTTTTAAATATATTTCCTGGTAACAATAGTATATCCCAAGTTATATATATTCAGTTATTATTTTAAAATATGTTTCCTGGTAACAATAATATATCCCAAGTTATATATATTCAGTTAAAGAAAATATATTTCCTGGTAACAATAGTATATCCCAAGTTATATATATTCAGTTTTTTTTATTAAAAATATATTTCCTGGTAACAATAGTATATCCCAAGTTATATATATATTCAGTTATTTTTTTAAAATATGTTTCCTGGTAACAATAATATATCCCAAGTTATATATATTCAGTAAATGAAAATATATTTCCTGGTAACAATAGTATATCCTAATTTATATATATTCAGTTAATGAAAATATATTTCCTGGTAACAATAGTATATCCCAAGTTATAAATATTCAGTTATTATTTTTAAATATATTTCCTAGTAACTATAGTATATCCCAAGTTATAAATATTCAGTTATTATTTTTAAATATATTTCCTGCAAACTATAGTATATCCCAAGTTATATATATTCAGTTATTATTTTAAAATATATTTCCTGGTATCTATAGTATATCCCAAGTTATAATATATATTCAGTTATTATTTTTAAATATATTTCCTAGTAACTATAGTATATCCCAAGTTATATATATTCAATTCAGTTATTATTTTAAATTATATTTCCTGGTAACTATAGTATATCCCAAGTTATATATATTCAGTTATTAAAAATTATTATTTAAAATATATTTCCTGGTAACAATAGTATATCCCAAGTTATATATATTCAGTTATTATTTTAAAATATGTTTCCTGGTAACAATAGTATATCCCAAGTTATATATATTCAGTTATTATTTTCAAATATGTTTCCTGGTAACAATAGTATATCCCAAGTTATATATATTCAGTTATTATTTGAAAATATGTTTCCTGGTAACAATAGTATATCCCAAGTTATATATATTCAGTTGTAATTTCTAAATATATTTTCTAGTAACAATAGTATATTCCAAGTTATATATATTCAGTTATTATTTTTAAATATATTTCCCTGTAACAATAGTATATCCCAAGTTATATATATTCAGTTATTATTTTTAAATATATTTCCTGGTAACAATAGTATATCCCAAGTTATATATATTCAGTTATTATTTCTAAATATATTTTCTAGTAACAATAGTATATTCCAAGTTATATATATTCAGTTATTATTTTTAAATATATTTCCTGGTAACAATAGTATATCCCAAGTTATATATATTCAGTTATTATTTTTAAATATATTTCCTGGTAACAATAGTATATCCCAAGTTATATATATTCAGTTATTATTTTAAAATATGTTTCCTGGTAACAATAATATATCCCAAGTTATATATATTCAGTTAAAGAAAATATATTTCCTGGTAACAATAGTATATCCCAAGTTAAAAATATTCTGTTTTTTTTATTAAAAATATATTTCCTGGTAACAATAGTATATCCCAAGTTATATATATATTCAGTTATTTTTTTAAAATATGTTTCCTGGTAACAATAATATATCCCAAGTTATATATATTCAGTAAATGAAAATATATTTCCTGGTAACAATAGTATATCCTAATTTATATATATTCAGTTAATGAAAATATATTTCCTGGTAACAATAGTATATCCCAAGTTATATATATTCAGTTAATGAAAATATATTTCCTGGTAATAATAGTATATCCCAAGTTATATATATTCAGTAAATGAAAATATATTTCCTGGTAACAATAGTATATCCCAAGTTATATATATTCTGTTATTATTTTAAAATATATGTCCTGGTAACAATAGTATATTCCAAGTTATATATATTCAGTTATTATTTTTAAATATATTTCCTGGTAATAATAGTATATCCCAAGTTATATATATTCAGTTAATGAAAATATATTTCCTGGTAACAATAGTATATTTCAAGTTATATATATTCTGTTATTATTTTAAAATATATTTCCTGGTAACAATAGTATATCCCAAGATATATATATTCTGTTATTATTTTAAAATATATGTCCTGGTAACAATAGTATATTCCAAGTTATATATATTCAGTTATTATTTTAAAATATGTTTCCTGGTAACAATAGTATATCCCAAGTTATATATATTCAGTTATAATTTCTAAATATATTTTCTAGTAACAATAGTATATTCCAAGTTATATATATTCAGTTATTATTTTTAAATATATTTCCTGGTAACAATAGTATATCCCAAGTTATATATATTCAGTTAATGAAAATATGTTTCCTGGTAACAATAGTATATCCCAAGTTATATATATTCAGTTATTATTTTCAAATATGTTTCCTGGTAACAATAGTATATCCCAAGTTATATATATTCAGTTATTATTTGAAAATATATTTCCTGGTAACAATAGTATATCCCAAGTTATATATATTCAGTTATTATTTTTAAATATATTTCCTGGTAACAATAGTATATCCCAAGTTATATATATTCAGTTATTATTTTAAAATATGTTTCCTGGTAACAATAATATATCCCAAGTTATATATATTCAGTTAAAGAAAATATATTTCCTGGTAACAATAGTATATCCCAAGTTATATATATTCAGTTTTTTTTATTAAAAATATATTTCCTGGTAACAATAGTATATCCCAAGTTATATATATTCAGTTAATGAAAATATATTTCCTGGTAACAATAGTATATCCCAAGTTATATATATTCAGTTAATGAAAATATATTTCCTGGTAATAATAGTATATCCTAAGTTATATATATTCAGTTAATGAAAATATATTTCCTGGTAACAATAGTATATCCCAAGTTATATATATTCTGTTATTATTTTAAAATATATGTCCTGGTAACAATAGTATATTCCAAGTTATATATATTCAGTTATTATTTTTAAATATATTTCCTGGTAATAATAGTATATCCCAAGTTATATATATTCAGTTAATGAAAATATATTTCCTGGTAACAATAGTATATCCCAAGTTATATATATTCTGTTATTATTTTAAAATATATGTCCTGGTAACAATAGTATATTCCAAGTTATATATATTCTGTTATTATTTTAAAATATATGTCCTGGTAACAATAGTATATTCCAAGTTATATATATTCAGTTACTATTTTAAAATAATATATTTCCTGCAAACTATAGTATATCCCAAGATATATATATTCAGTTATTATTTTTAAATATATTTCCTAGTAACTATAGTATATCCCAAGTTATATATATTCAGTTATTATTTTAAATTATATATCCTGGTAACTATAGTATATCCCAAGTTATATATATTCAGTTATTAAAAATTATTATTTTAAAATATATTTCCTGGTAACAATAGTCTATCCCAAGTTATATATATTCAGTTATTATTTTAAAATATGTTTCCTGGTAATAATAATAAATCCCAAGTTATATATATTCAGTTATTTTTTTTAAATATATTTCCTGGTAACTATAGTATATTCCAAGTTATATATATTCAGTTATTATTTTAAAATATGTTTCCTGGTAACAATAGTACATCCCAAGTTTATATATATTCAGTTATTATTTTAAAATATGTTTCCTGGTAACAATAGTATATCCCAATTTATATATATTCAGTTATTTTTTTTAAAAATATGTTTCCTGGTAACAATAGTATATCCCAAGTTATATATATTCAGTTATTATTTGAAAATATGTTTCCTGGTAACAATAGTATATCCCAAGTTATATATATTCAGTTATTATTTTTAAATATATTTTCTGGTAACAATAGTATATTCCAAGTTATATATATTCAGTTATTATTTTTAAATATATTTCCTGGTAACAATAGTATATCCCAAGTATATTCAGTTATTATTTTTAAAGTTTAAAAAAATCATGTAGAAAAGAAAAATTACCTGCCCTTGACCTGGTGTTTCAGACTTTGCTTTTCTAGCTCTTAGCTTCATCTGCATCTCAGACATCATGTCCGTGTGTCCCCCACCGCTCCCGCCACTGCCGGTGGTGGCCGGGGCGGCGGTAGCCCCCGTGATGCCACTACCGCGGCCTGTTGTGCCTGTGCCGCTATTGTTCCCACGATCCACTACAGCACCAAGTGTGTCTTTCTCCTCTGGCTGTACGTGTACCACACGTGTTGGATGGAAATAAAAAGTGACATGTTTGATGATTAGATGCATGATATTGTTTCAAATTAGATGAATGAGAAGAAAAGCAACAATGGAACCAACAAAAAAGAAGTGATTAAACCTTCACTGCCTAAGACATTTGTGTGTTTCCAAATGGAAATAGACTAAAAAAGCATTATTTATTTACTTTTTATTACATTAACTCTTTATCTTCGGATAGACAATGGGATAGTTGATTTCAAACGACCATTTTGTGGGATTGACGATGCAATACGATTAGTTAGTTTATTTTCAGCTCTATTATTTTTCTTTTTACATAAATCTAGAATGATTTCCCTTTGAATAAAATCTGGATTTGTGTTTACCTTGTGTTTTCATTGAGAAAAAAATCGTTTTTATGGATTTTTTTCACCCATGTAGGGCTTGTGTAGTGGGTTAGTGATCATAAATGATAAAAACGAGCTTTATATTTATAAAGAAATATTTGTTTCTAATAGTGAAAAAGAGTATATATTTAAGGAAAACAATTTTGCTAATTAATTTTGGAATTTATTTATTTTGGTGTGAGCCTTGGAATTTGTGTTATGTTAGACCTTGGTGAGTAATTTTTTTTTTAAATTGTCGTTTAAAAATTATTTTTTTTAAATATAAGTTACACACGATTTTATATTCTCTGCAAGGAGCTTTTACTTTCCTTTAATTCAATACCGTACCAAATATGATATTGTCTGATTAAAACCAAAAAAGTTAAGATTTGAAGATAGCAATAGTAATGACAAAAAGAAAAAAAGGATAATTCCGGCATAATAGGGAAAATAATTCCGAAGAGAAAGAGTTAAATATATGCGTGGTAGGCTGAGACTCTCCCATCAATCTGTGCACTTACCCAGAACCATTTTGTTCTTAATTGTTTAGCTGTTTTTTTAAAGATGCCAGTTGTAACTTTTACAGATTTTTGCAGCTTTACTCAAAGTTATTACTTTTAAATGGAAATATTATTTTTACCAATAGAATAAGATTCATAATCCCACACAGAGGTAAAGAAATAAATATTGCTTCTCAGTATGTCATTTTACACAGTTTATACCAGCGTTTCCTTAATGTCTGGTCACAGCCAGACACCAGACAACAAAAATTAAAAAGAACATTTTGAAAAAAAAAAGTATCATAATGGACCTTTAACTGTATTAACTTTGTGTGATATTCAAGCCCAATTTCAGCCCTCATGTATAAGCGTCACTAGTCTGGAAAATCATCTCTTCTTTTAGAAGTAATATACAGGCTAGTAATACTAGTAGTTTAAGTGATAAAATGTGTATGGATCACAGAAAAGCAGGGTCAAAATAACCAGTTCACAACAAAATTAAAAAAAAACAACAAAAAAAACAAAAAAACATTTTTGTTGCGATGATGCCCTTAAAAAAAGCTTTACATTATTTATCAAGAAAGAACAATACCTTTGGTGTTTTTTTCAATTTGGCTCCTTGTAAAGCAGCTGCGAAGCCTCCTTGATTGACAGTACCGCCTCCCCCTCCCGCCATTTGCTGAAGTCCACCTGCAGGCATGGGAGGAGGTGGGGGTGGTCCGCCAGAGGGTGCAGGAGGGGCTGGTGGCGCCGGTGGAGCTGGAGGAGCTAAAGGTGGGGCAGGCGGTGCAGGGGGTACTGAGCTGGGGGGCTGCGGTGGAGCTTGAGGGACAGAGCTTGGCACTGGTTCTTGGTTTAGTGGGTAGGAATCTCTCATACCTTAAGATAAATACAAGACAATTTATTATAGGTTGAACCATAAGAGAAAATGTAAAATATTTTAAAGAAAAGATATACTTTTAGTACCCTTGAACAGTTCTTTCCACCACAGTAAGATTATTTAAACCAAGAAATGAGGAGACCAGCCAATAAAGAGAAACTGTACATACCTCCACCACCTGACATCTGACGCTTGTGGGTAGGCAAGTCTTCTCTGTGAACCCTGAAGATACAAAGAAATACTAGTTTTGAGAAAAACAAAACATGAACAGAGACAAAATGTACAGTGATATTTTAATGGAATACCCTCAGATTATGGGCTAAAGTGCTTGACAAATAGTCTTTTGGTTTACCCAGTTTAATATGTGCTCTAGGTATGTACATGCAGATCTGCATGTGTGGATGGGTTTATGTTGGCAGGAAAACCTATAACTTGGCATCATTTAAAACACTGATAAAAATCCAAGACTAGACTCAAATCACTGATAAGCATATGATGCAATAATCTTCTGGTCATTATTGGCCTTGGGGTTCTCTGTGAGATTTAATGACCACACTGATCCACAAAAAAATGCATTTCTTTGAACCATTTAACAATAAGTGAAATTACCAGAGAAAAAAATTGAATGCCTGGGACTCTCCATACATGTCAACTTACTGAATGTAAAAACATTTAGCATATCATAGTCTCCTTAACACATCATTATCACTAACAACGGACTATGAAAAAAACAGAGGATATTTATTTTTACATACCCCCCCCCCCCACACACACACACTAAACAGAACAATTTTCTCTACTAGACAAACTAAACAACCCATACGGTAAAACTAACAATATGCAAAGTTGCATATGCCCTATGATTATCAGTGAACCAAACTTCATCTTGTCATCAAAGTTTACGATTATGAGTACAAAAATATAAACATGATTAACTTTAAGTAGTTTACGATCTTACCTATTTCTTTTTTTTTGTTTTGATTTCTGCACTGATAAATTAAAATGTAAAAAACTAGAGAAATGAACACACTCTTTCAAGTTTTAATGAATATTTTTGTAATTTTGAGCCACCTGCTCAAAATATGTACATTAAATAAAACGTCTAATCCTCCAGCAACATGGTCACAAAGAAGGCAAAATGATAAATCTAATTCAGGGACTACAAATACTTGTATTTAAAAAGTGTGTTTAATCAAGGAAAAATAAACAAATTTGACCAGGGAAGCTATTGCATTTATTGTGTGTGTGGCCATCTGTTTAATCAGTTAAAGCTGGTGTCAATAAGTTATATTGGTTGATCAAACTTTGTTTTTAAAGCTTGCTCCATGTTAAGATTGAAGGTAGAAACAGAGAGTTGCTTGTGAACATTTTAAGCTGAAACAAAACTTACTGACACTTTTCTACACTATTCCTATACAAAAAATACAAAATGTTTGAATAAGTTAATCCAGCTGATTCCTTTAAGTAAACAAGCCAAATGTAAATGTTTATTTACCAGTAAGTTAATGGAAAGTAGCTTTTAGCTTATAGGTGTAGTAGAGTGTACTTCAAAAGTTGTTTTGATTTTTGGTCACTACATACAAGGGAATGGTGTGGCCAGCACAATGCATAGCCCATATCTAGCTGAGGCCACAATCTAAACCAGGGGTCAAAAATTCAAATGGTGCTTAAAGCCAGATGAGGACTTGTAAAGTAGCAAGATAGCCTTATCATTAGGTGCATTTTACAAAATGATAAGTCAATAAAAAAAATTTAATGATGATAATCTGTTGTTTTTTAAAAGGAATGTGTAACATGGATGTTATTACCATAAGAGGTCAGTTAATAAGTAAAATTTTCTTATTGTTCATTGGGTTCAAAACATTCAAGTTCAAAGTGCTGAAAATACAAATGATTCATGATTTAACTGAAATCTCCAGAATGTGTCCCTGGCAGAACAATATGCCAATATGTGGGTTACTTTGTGCCCTAGACCCCTGCTCCAAACCCTGATAAACAAAGTTTGTTTTTAGCATTTTGAGCAAATGATTGAAGCGTAATCACCAGAATATATTTTGAAAATAATTACTGATCAAGTAGCATATCTATTAAATATATTTTGAAAGGTACATAAAGCAGGGAGCATCATTTTGTACAATCTCTGATTTAATATCTGATTTTTTCTACAATATGAGGTTGTTGCTTGGGTGAGAAGAACACAAAATCCATTATTACCTTTCCTCTGGCTCTACAGGTCCATTCACAGAGTTTATTGCCTGAGCATAAATATTTCCTGGTGGCTGAGGAGGCAGAGTGGGCATCCCTTGGCGAAACTGGGCTGAAAAATAAATGTTTAGCATTTTTTACTTTGATGAATTGACAATATCGCAATCATGAAATAACTCATACTAGACAAGAAAAATGCTATTTAATGCTTTAACCCAGAGGCTCCACACCTTATGAAAAAGTTCAATTTCAAAGGACACTTACTATTATGAATTAGTTTGGAAAATAACATAGTAGGTTTACTGACTACATATCTCCTAATGATGTTTGATATTAATACTATCAAAATAAACAATGTTTAAAAATACTAAAACAAATAAATATTATAGTTTAGAAATGATATAAACAAGTAATGTCCGCTTTAAAGTAGCTGTAAAAAAAATAATGTTATTTACGCTGTCTTCTCTATTGCAGTAGTACAGTAAGATTGCTGAATTTTCCCAAATACTTCGCAATTTTTCCTTTTTTTGTGGTCCATTGCTTTACATTATTTACAAAGATATGTTCCTAAAGTTCAATTTGTTTAATTTACCTTCCAAACAAATGTAATTTTGAGTACCAGTTTGTTTGTAGGTTCTTAAAATGAAAGTTTGTATGGTGGTGAGCACCTGTATCTTAGTTTGAATACAAGGCACACTAGTGAGACCTTCAAAAGACTTTTTATTTCTGCTTTAATTGTTACAAGACTTTTTCCTCTGGTCTAACAGGGTCTTCAAGAGGAAGAAGGAGACTTTATTTCTAGTTTCATTATTCTTTAACACTATTTATAGTTTTATTTTTATACAACTTGATTTCTACTTTAATGTAGGATTTTATTGCTAGTCTAAATGACTACAAAAAATTAGTTGTCCACTATCAAAATGTGCTACGTCAACAGAAATTGATTTTTACAAAAACAGAGTTTTTACATTGCAATTTAGCTTTTACATTTAATATATTAGATTTCTTTACTCTTTGATGGTTGAGTTAAAGACCAGCATATAAATAAACACATATTGTGGCAGTGGGGATCAATCATTTGAAAAAAATGATAATCACCTTGTAAAAGTGGACTAGTAAATGTTCTATTGAAAAGAAAACTTACTGTTTAAAGTTTCTAGGGCAGTTAGCATAGCTTGAGAAAAGTTCTCTGCATCTTCTCGAGATGCAAAGTTGAGTCCGTAGACTTGCCGACTGTCTCTCCACTGATGGAATGTGGGTGTGGCTTGATTATATTTGAGTCCTTTGATTATAGCACAGTTGATCACGACCTTCAGGGCAAGGTTAGAAATGAAGAGATCAACAAAGGTCACTATTCTTTTTTCGTTTCAAATCCATTCATTTTAAGGGGAAGTAAGGATTAGCTTACGTTAACTATAGATAATTATTAATAGTGTAGCGATTGTTTTCTAAATCTTTCATGGCATGGTTTGATTATTACACAGAGGCTTGCACCTTTAAAACAAGATTACAACTGTGAAATCAATAAAGATATAAACAAAGCTTTTTTTTAAAAATCCATTTCTTAAAATGGCTCAGTAATGCTTAGCTAGTTATAAGAAGCTCTGGATAATTATTATTTTCATCTGGTCTAGCATGGTTGGTTGGGGATGAAAACATTTATGTACTGTAAATATTTTTGTTCTTACATTTTTCATATTCAATTTAAGTTGAAAATAAAGATATTATAAGGAGATATTTTTTTTACTACATGAAATTTTTTTTATATCAAGTATTGAAAAAAGTAATAAAAGAAATTAATGCCTAAGTCTTCAAAATATACATATGTGAGCCTTTTATCATTATACAAATTGTTATTAAGTCCAACACTGTAAAAGTTTGAAAATGTTAGGATTGTAAGCAAGACTGGCTGGAACTTACTTCATGATCCTGAATTTTTCTTCCCACCACCCTGAATGTGTTGTTACCAGTATGCTGGTAGATTTGGACCTTGGAGAGACCCTGTGAGGTTCCACTTGGAATCCATTTCTTACTGGTGTCATCATATATCATTACTGATGCACGAGCAGAAATTATAGGGACTTCACTGCAAAACAATGACAACACATTTAGACAAGAAATTATAGAGACTTCACTGCAAACAATGATAACAACACATTTAGACAAGAACAAAAAAGATTTGGATATTACAGCAATTCTAAACCAAGAATAAGTAGACAAATTAAAAATTTTCCCTAAGTCCCTTTTAAAACAATTATTTTTTTATAGAAAAAAATGAGATTAATTTTTCAAGTCCTTTGTAATTATAGCATTTATAGCATCCAATTTTTATTATGTATAATATACACATTCAGTATGACTGAATTGTTTTAGTTTTACACTATAAAAAAAATTGATATATTTTTCATATCTCACTAAGTACTAGCTATTAACCTTGCATTTAAAAACAATTAGTCTGGTTTTGAAAGAATTCAAAGTTGTTTTTTTGTGTGGCTAGTCTTGAGACAAAGAGGATGTAGAATGTGGAATTGGGTGAATGAGGATGTAAATGAAAGAGAAATATATTTTTTTTTATCTCACTGCTACAATTAGGTGTCATAATCACAATCAGGATGTTTTTACTTCAGGGCAACCTCAAAGCAATTATATTTTTCTATAAAACTAAAACCAAGACTTCCTCATTGATGAACAAAATATGAGAAATAAACATTTTTGGCAGAGTTACACATTTAATTGTCAAAATAAACTTGATTCATTGAATTAGTTTTTAGATCTACTAACCTCTTTGTAATTACATAGAATCAATAGAACAGTCAACAGAAGTTACCAAAAAGAAGAAAAGATTAGGAAACAAACAGCCCTTTATATAGACTTTGCTGGTATAGCATAACCACACACTGGATAAACAGTTGTTCTATACTTCAGGTTTATGCCTTTTATATTCCATGAGTGATTTTTCTGATTTCTTTTTCAGAATTGTATATCTTCCAGAGGCACCTCCATTGCAATACTTCACACAGAGTGTTAAGACAAGTGCACACAGTTTGAAAATAATGGGAGAAATCAGTGCTTTTTTTGTGACGGTACGCACCGGTACGGCGTAGCGGCACCTTTTTCAATGTGGGGAAAAATTATTACTTTTCTTGTATTTTAACGTTTATTATTAATTTATTATATTATTAATTTGTTAAAATTGAATTATTTTAAAATTGCGCGCAATAAGAATTCAAATATAAAATGCGAAACTGCTTTAAAAGTTAGGCAATCCATCACTGAGTACCGGCACCTATTGTTAGGCAATCCATCACTGAGTACCGGCACCTATTGTTAGGCAATCCATCACTGAGTACCGGCACCTATTGTTAGGCAATCCATCACTGAGTACCGGCACCTATTGTTAGGCAATCCATCACCTGAGTACCGGCACCTATTTATTTAAAAAAAAAAAAGCACTGGGAGAAATCATAATGGAACTTCTTTTTTAAAGCCCAACATGGAATTGATAGTTTTCCGAACAGAATGCCAATATAGGTTTGTATATACTGTTTTAGTTTTATACATTAGAAATGTCAGGATGTACCATATATAGGTGACATAGGTATGTTTTAAACTGAACTAGCAATGGTTGTCTAAAGGTTAGTACCTCTTAGTGTATACTAGTAATGTATATATATATATACATAAATAGAATGTATGTTTCTTTGTCTTTGGCTAAACTTTAAACCCTTATAGATTTTTACAGACATTTTCTTTTTGTTCCAACATTTAAATTCACTAAGCCATATTTTTTAGATCTGTTGTTAACATTGTAAATTACTTGATTTTAAGAGACAAATGTCTTTATAATTCTTTCCCTATGCAAGTTTCTACAGATGTTGCTTTTAATAGTTTTATTCTGATGTTATAAGCTTATTATAGATAAGGTTACTTTTAATTATGCTACTGTTTTGGTGACTTTGTTGAACCAATGTGAGTGAGAGAGAAAGTTAAAAAGGAAAAATAAGACAAATAGAAAAATGAGGAAGTGAATATCTCTAGAAGGAAGAAACTGAGAAAATGAGAGAAAGAGTGGTGTATATCTATATATATAAAAATGAGACTGTTTGTCCCCATACGGATCCCCATTGGTCAATTTGAAATCACGTGATATCACTGACCTATCTAGGCCTAGCCCTATATACTGTCTAATAATTTTTCACATCGGACATGTGTCTTCGATAGCTCAGTGCTAAGCGTAGCGGACTGCTATACGGGCGACCTGGGTTCGATTCTCCAGTTAGACCATAGGTTCTCAACGGGGGCGATATCGCACCCCGGGGGGCGGTGAGAAGCTTTAGGGGGGCGCTGACATTCCCGGGGGCGATTGGGGGGCGGTGAAGACCAAGTGGGCGGTACAAACGTACCTGATATAATTTGAACACCTCAGGTATTTTAATTGATTAGTTTTTGGATCAAATGTGATGTAAACACAAGTGATGCTAAATATCTGATATCCCCCAACAGTAGGCCTACATATTATTATACTAATAAGAGATATGAATCGCATGTACTTTTTCAACAACTAGGGGTCATTATTAGACGAGTAGGCCTATGGTGTGAGGCCGGCTTGTTATATGGTTAGTTCACCGCACTATCAAACGACACGACACGCGATCCATCCCTTCCTCCGACCGATCCCTGTCGCCCAAACATTTGCTATTAATGATATTTTGATCTCAGTTTTACTGTGATGTCCTTAAATGCGTTGAGAGATTACAATAAAGAATAGTCAGCATCATTGAGAGGAATGGATACGTAGTAATTATACATACTGGGTAGTTAATTGAATGTTTGAAAATATACGTATAAATTATTTAGTCATATAATATTTATGTAATTTTCAAATACTTTTTACAATTTGATCATTTCAAAGTTATAAATTGAAAGCCATTTAATCTTTTATAAAAGAAAAAAAAAAGAAACACTAGAAATAATAGCTCAAATGAAAAGGGGTTAATTATCTCCCTTTAATTAAAGAATCATTCCACATTTATTTGATTCAATAGTGATACCAAACAAATTCTGTTTTGTAATATAACAAAAATTACTGACTAATTGCCTCTTGCTTAGATAATTTGTTGATCTATAATTTCTTACAATGTTTCCTTTTCAGTTCTTTTCATGATAATAAATAAGCACACAAATCTAGTCGGCCTAAAAAAATAATTGCGGAAACTATAATGACCCTTTAACGTCCAGAGGTGTGGATGGAGTGGGCGCTAAAGTTTGAGGGGAGGGGGGCGATGAGCGGAAAATAAAATTAAAAGGGGGCGGTGAACCGAAAAAGGTTGAGAACCTATGAGTTGGACTATACTTTTTTTTTCTTTTCGACAATATTTTTTTCAAACTTTTTAAAACAAAAGACATTGTAAGTCTACAGGCAATTTAGATTTTGTAAAATAAAAATACTTGCCTATTTTTTACCCGATTACAATATTTATTTACTTTCCTAAAAGTATTCAGTAAAAAAATAATAATTTAAATATAAGATTTATTGCTTTCTTTTAAATTTAGTTTATAAATTTGTTATCTGCACCTCATACAGTCCTGTTTTTTTTTCACCCGGGCAATGCCGAGCAATGTAGCTTGTTAATATATAAAATATAGGAATGATATGGGGGGAGGGAGGGGGGGAGAATCAATAATTTAATGTTGTGAAAGTAAGAAATAATTTAATGTTGTGAAAGTAAGAAATAATTTAATGTTGTGAAAGTAAGAAATAATTTAATGTTGTGAAAGTAAGAAATAATTTAATGTTGTGAAAGTAAGAAATAATTTAATGTTGTGAAAGTAAGAAATAATTTAATGTTGTGAAAGTAAGAAATAATTTAATGTTGTGAAAGTAAGAAATAATTTAATGTTGTGAAAGTAAGAAATAATTTAATGTTGTGAAAGTAAGAAATAATTTAATGTTGTGAAAGTAAGAAATAGGAAAATGAGAATCACATACATTAGAAAGAAAGGAAAATTAAAACAAACTGTACATTTCAGTTTAGTTAATATCAAAGAAATTGTAAAAAATTTGGCCTTTATTTGTTTTGTTATTCTTGTTTTTTTTAACTGTAACACTTTAAAAGATTTTTAAGACTGTGATGGGGGACTTCTTTTTTATTTATACCTAAACAGCTTTCTTCCTGGAGCGTCCTCCACTACAAGTTGAAATTTCCTATTGGCCTTCTGTAGTCAGAAGTGTTTTTATATATACCAGTACATTCATTTCAACACTAACTGACCTATATATCAAGATCTTGAGATTGGGGACCAAAATAATAACTAGTCCATTTGGGCTCCTTTGATTTAATAAAAGACGTATAACACTCTGGATACATTGAAACAAAGACGTATAACACTCTGAATACATTGAAACAAAGACATATAACACTCTGGATACATTGAAACAAAGACATATAACACTCTGGATACATGGAAACAAAGACGTATAACACTCTGGATACATTGAAACAAAGACATATAACACTCTGGATACATTGAAACAAAGACATATAACACTCTGGATACATTGAAACAAAGACATATAACACTCTGGATACATTGAAACAAAGACATATAACACTCTGGATACATGGAAATAAAGACGTATAACACTCTGGATACATTGAAACAAAGATGTATAACACTCTGGATACATGGAAACAAAGACGTATAACACTCTGGATACATTGAAACAAAGATGTATAACACTCTGGATACATTTAAACAAAGACATATAACACTCTGGATACATTGGAACAAAGACATATAACACTCTGGATACATTGATAACAAAGACGTATAACACTCTGGATACATTGAAACAAAGACGTATAACACTCTGGATACATTGAAACAAAGACATATAACACTCTGGATACATGGAAACAAAGACGTATAACACTATGGATAATTGAAACAAAGAGGTATAACACTCTGGATACATTTAAACAAAGACATATAACACTCTGGATACATTGGAACAAAGACATATAACACTCTGGATACATTGAAACAAAGACGTATAACACTCTGGATACATTGAAACAAAGACGTATAACACTCTGGATACATTGGAACAAAGACATATAACACTCTAGATACATTGGAACAAAGACATATAACACTCTGGATACATGGAAACAGAGACGTATAACACTCTGGATACATTGAAACAAAGACGTATAACACTCTGGATACATTGAAACAAAGACGTATAACACTCTGGATACATTGAAACAAAGACGTATAACACTCTGGATACATTGAAACAAAGATGTATAACACTCAGGATACATTGAAACAAAGATTTTTTATTCAACTACTTATGAGAAAAAGGGTGAAAGTCTTAGTATGAGTCTATTAATAAGTTTAGACCAAGTCACCATATACAATAAAGAGTATACTAGTACATGTATATTATTATGATCTTCTTCTGCATTGCACAATAGTAGATAAAAATCATGTAATTAATTCCTGTGCCCAATAGTCACATATATAGAGCATACTTTAAATAAAAAATTTAATGTCCTTAACATTAAAATCAAATACTGGTAGCTTGAGTCAAGATAAGATGGTCAGCTCAAGAATATGCAAACTTAACTGTAAATATTGTATTGCCTGTTATATGTGATCATAAAGAAAATTTTCAGGGGATTGTGTAGCCAACTCATGATTTTAAAAGGTATAGCTTCGTGTTTTATGTGCTAGTTAAGATGAAATCCCAAATACAAGCTTAACACTACAAAGAACAAAGCCCAACAATAAAGTCATGACATGACTTTGATTACAACCGAATGAATCAATAACATATTAATCACCAGGTATTCCCAGTGAAATCAAGAGGGCACAAAACAAACTCTGGACAATGGTTTTCTCATGTTCAATATTAGTATTGATTTTCCCCACCCCATAGAAGGCTGTTCACATTTGGTAATGCATCATGCACTGTCACATCATGTATGACCAATGCACTAGGGAGCCTTGGGTACCAGCTCTTTATCAGTCATTGCATGATAAGACATCTGTCTGAAAACTACAGGCTTTATATACCCTATGTAGTTAGCTAATTTCAGACAACATTCAATACAACAGGCTTTATATACCTTGTATGATTGGCTAATCTCAGACAACATTCAATACAACAGGCTTTATATACCTTGTATGATTGGCTAATCTCTGACAACATTCAATACAACAGGCTTTATATACCTTGTATGATTGGCTAATCTCAGACAACATTCAATACAACAGGCTTTATATACCTTGTATGATTGGCTAATCTCAGACAACATTCAATACAACAGACTTCATATACCTTGTATGATTGGCTAATCTCAGACAACATTCAATACAACAGGCTTTATATACCTTGTATGATTGGCTAATCTCAGACAACATTCAATACAACAGACTTCATATACCTTGTATGATTGGCTAATCTCAGACAACATTCAATACAACAGGCTTTATATACCTTGTATGATTGGCTAATCTCAGACAACATTCAATACAACAGGCTTTATATACCCTGTATGATTGGCTAATCTCAGACAACATTCAATACAACAGGCTTTATATACCTTGTATGATTGGCTAATCTCAGACAACATTCAATACAACAGGCTTTATATACCCTGTATGATTGGCTAATCTCAGACAACATTCAATACAACAGGCTTTATATACCTTGTATGATTGGCTAATCTCAGACAACATTCAATACAACAGGCTTTATATACCCTGTATGATTGGCTAATCTCAGACAACATTCAATACAACAGGCTTTATATACCTTGTATGATTGGCTAATCTAAGACAACATTCAATACAACAGGCTTTATATACCCTGTATGATTGGCTAATCTCAGACAACATTCAATACAACAGGCTTTATATACCTTGTATGATTGGCTAATCTCAGACAACATTCAATACAACAGGCTTTATATACCTTGTATGATTGGCTAATCTCAGCCAACATTCAATACAACAGGCTTTATATACCTTGTATGATTGGCTAATCTCAGCCAACAGTCAATACAACAGGCTTTATATACCTTGTATGATTGGCTAATCTCAGACAACAGTCAATACAACAGGCTTTATATACCTTGTATGATTGGCTAATCTCAGCCAACAGTCAATACAACACTTTATATACCTTGTATGATTGGCTAATCTCAGACAACAGTCAATACAACAGACTTTATATACCTTGTATGATTGGCTAATCTCAGACAACATTCAATACAACAGACTTCATATACCTTGTATGATTGGCTAATCTCAGACAACATTCAATACAACACTTTATATACCTTGTATGATTGGCTAATCTCAGACAACATTCAATACAACACTTTATATACCTTGTATGATTGGCTAATCTCAGACAACATTCAATACAACAGGCTTTATATACCCTGTATGATTGGCTAATCTCAGACAACATTCAATACAACAGGCTTTATATACCTTGTATGATTGGCTAATCTCAGCCAACATTCAATACAACAGGCTTTATATACCTTGTATGATTGGCTAATCTCAGCCAACATTCAATACAACAGGCTTTATATACCTTGTATGATTGGCTAATCTCAGACAACATTCAATACAACAGGCTTTATATACCCTGTATGATTGGCTAATCTCAGACAACATTCAATACAACAGGCTTTATATACCTTGTATGATTGGCTAATCTCAGACAACATTCAATACAACAGGCTTTATATACCCTGTATGATTGGCTAATCTCAGACAACATTCAATACAACACTTTATATACCTTGTATGATTGGCTAATCTCAGACAACATTCAATACAACAGGCTTTATATACCCTGTATGATTGGCTAATCTCAGACAACATTCAATACAACAGGCTTTATATACCTTGTATGATTGGCTAATCTAAGACAACATTCAATACAACAGGCTTTATATACCCTGTATGATTGGCTAATCTCAGACAACATTCAATACAACAGGCTTTATATACCTTGTATGATTGGCTAATCTCAGACAACATTCAATACAACAGGCTTTATATACCTTGTATGATTGGCTAATCTCAGCCAACATTCAATACAACAGGCTTTATATACCTTGTATGATTGGCTAATCTCAGCCAACATTCAATACAACAGGCTTTATATACCTTGTATGATTGGCTAATCTCAGACAACAGTCAATACAACAGGCTTTATATACCTTGTATGATTGGCTAATCTCAGACAACAGTCAATACAACAGACTTTATATACCTTGTATGATTGGCTAATCTCAGACAACATTCAATACAACAGACTTCATATACCTTGTATGATTGGCTAATCTCAGACAACATTCAATACAACACTTTATATACCTTGTATGATTGGCTAATCTCAGACAACATTCAATACAACACTTTATATACCTTGTATGATTGGCTAATCTCAGACAACATTCAATACAACAGGCTTTATATACCCTGTATGATTGGCTAATCTCAGACAACATTCAATACAACAGGCTTTATATACCTTGTATGATTGGCTAATCTCAGCCAACATTCAATACAACAGGCTTTATATACCTTGTATGATTGGCTAATCTCAGCCAACATTCAATACAACAGGCTTTATATACCTTGTATGATTGGCTAATCTCAGACAACATTCAATACAACAGGCTTTATATACCCTGTATGATTGGCTAATCTCAGACAACATTCAATACAACAGGCTTTATATACCTTGTATGATTGGCTAATCTCAGACAACATTCAATACAACAGGCTTTATATACCCTGTATGATTGGCTAATCTCAGACAACATTCAATACAACAGGCTTTATATACCTTGTATGATTGGCTAATCTCAGACAACATTCAATACAACAGGCTTTATATACCCTGTATGATTGGCTAATCTCAGACAACATTCAATACAACAGGCTTTATATACCTTGTATGATTGGCTAATCTCAGACAACATTCAATACAACAGGCTTTATATACCTTGTATGATTGGCTAATCTCAGCCAACATTCAATACAACAGGCTTTATATACCTTGTATGATTGGCTAATCTCAGCCAACATTCAATACAACAGGCTTTATATACCTTGTATGATTGGCTAATCTCAGACAACAGTCAATACAACAGGCTTTATATACCTTGTATGATTGGCTAATCTCAGACAACAGTCAATACAACAGACTTTATATACCTTGTATGATTGGCTAATCTCAGACAACATTCAATACAACAGACTTCATATACCTTGTATGATTGGCTAATCTCAGACAACATTCAATACAACACTTTATATACCTTGTATGATTGGCTAATCTCAGACAACATTCAATACAACACTTTATATACCTTGTATGATTGGCTAATCTCAGACAACATTCAATACAACAGGCTTTATATACCCTGTATGATTGGCTAATCTCAGACAACATTCAATACAACAGGCTTTATATACCTTGTATGATTGGCTAATCTCAGCCAACATTCAATACAACAGGCTTTATATACCTTGTATGATTGGCTAATCTCAGCCAACATTCAATACAACAGGCTTTATATACCTTGTATGATTGGCTAATCTCAGACAACATTCAATACAACAGGCTTTATATACCCTGTATGATTGGCTAATCTCAGACAACATTCAATACAACAGGCTTTATATACCTTGTATGATTGGCTAATCTCAGACAACATTCAATACAACAGGCTTTATATACCCTGTATGATTGGCTAATCTCAGACAACATTCAATACAACAGGCTTTATATACCTTGTATGATTGGCTAATCTCAGACAACATTCAATACAACAGGCTTTATATACCTTGTATGATTGGCTAATCTCAGCCAACATTCAATACAACAGGCTTTATATACCTTGTATGATTGGCTAATCTCAGACAACAGTCAATACAACAGACTTTATATACCTTGTATGATTGGCTAATCTCAGACAACATTCAATACAACAGACTTCATATACCTTGTATGATTGGCTAATCTCAGACAACATTCAATACAACACTTTATATACCTTGTATGATTGGCTAATCTCAGACAACATTCAATACAACACTTTATATACCTTGTATGATTGGCTAATCTCAGACAACATTCAATACAACACTTTATATACCTTGTATGATTGGCTAATCTCAGACAACATTCAATACAACAATACTTTTTTTTAAAGGGAGTATCAAGTTTTAGTGAACAAAATAGTTCATTTGAGATGTGTTGAAAAACATCTACTTCTGCAAACAAAGTAGTATATCAAATGTTTCAAGTATATAAAGGCTAGAGTTTGTTGAATAGAAATAATATATTATTTAGTGCACATATAAAGACATTTAAGACAAATACAATGCTTTTTATATGGAGTATGGTAAACATTGCAAGACAAAGAGGTAGACCAAAGAACACCTGGCGGAGAGAAGTAGAAAAGGATGTGCAGCTGATTGGGACAACTTGAAAGGAGTTAGAGAAGATAGCCAGAAGCAGGAGGACATGGAAAGAAATTGTTGATGGCCTATGCTCCACTAGGAGTTAAAATGGCGAAGAAGAAGAATGGTAAACATATTAACATGTGTAGAACAAGCCTGTATAATATGATACTAATATTTAAAAAAAATCTATCTTCTCTACTTAAAATGCAAACCACTCTGAAAATAAAAATAAGTTTTGTAATTTAAACAAATTCAATGAAGTAAATATAATAGTATCCTGCCAACAAAACAATGTCTAAACATGTGGAGTTAGTAAGTTTTCTGTCAAAATAACTGTACAGGGTGAATAGGATTGAGACAACTTAGCTAGAATCAACTTCATTATTGACTAATCTTTACAAAACATGTCAAGGCTCAGTAAACAAAACATAAACTAACAACAAGGAAAGGTAATTCTAAAGTCCAGCAGTAAACACTAGCTTACATTTTTTCCCCTTTTCTAATGAGTTTGAATCATGAATTGTTTTTTCTTTTTGCTATTAGTATTATCAAGCATTCAGTTCTTTCTTAAATTATTTTGTTCCGTTTTTCTTTTTTTGTCTTAGTCATTTATTTCAAGTAGGTTGAATTGTAATATGCTGAAGAATTATTTTCTTTTGTGACTCAATCTTTCCACAAACTTGGGGAACAATACAAAAATTAGGTGCATACCAGCATATATAATTCAGACAAAAAGTGCTTAGGACGACTTAGAGATAAGATAAAATTAATTTTCTTGATCCAACAAAATTTTTGTTTTCTTCTGGCTTCTGGGCATGGAATGGATTGCCTGAACCAACAAGGAAAGCCAAGAACTAAATATCAATTTTTAAACCATTATCAATTTGCAAGACTTAACTCATATACCATATATAAGAGTGGGAAGCAATAAGCTTTTGTATAGCAGGATCATTATAATCAACATATACAGATAAGTACACAAACAATTAGAAATATAGACAGTGTTCTTACTCTAAAATAATTTTAAAGTTCCGAAACTCTTTTATACCAAACTTAACTAAAAATTCCCAAACCAATTTTCACAGGGATGTGTACAATTTCTTGAAGTTCAATGGCAGGGTATATAGTCAATCGCCAGGAGTGAAGAAGAAGAGGTATAAAAACAACCTGAAGACCTCCCTAAAAAATATGGAAATCGACCCAAACAATTGGGAAAGACTGGCTGAGGACCGATCCTCTTGGCAAAACATGACCTTCAATGGAGCAGCAGCTCATGAGGAAAAAAGGCAAAGGGTCGCAACTGCAAAACGCCAACTTAGAAAGTCCAGAAAAGACAGCACCGCTACTGCCGGCCAGCAGGCCTTGCTTCCATGCCCCCACTGCGGCAAACTTTTTCAGGCAAGAATAGGCCTCACCAGCCATTTTCATACCCATAAGCATCTATGACGCTGACAAAAGGATGGTCCTTATCGCAAGCCATGGACAAGCATCATCATATAGTCCACAAAACAATAATTAGAAGATGTACTATTGTACAGGGTTCTCACATTTTTTCTGAAAAACAATTCAAGGCTGTTTCCAGACTATTTCAAGGCTATAAGAGCCAAATACCAGGCTGCTGGAACACGTTATTTGGAAAATGGTCACACGCCTCCTCTCCCTAAGTGACCTAAATATTGCGTGAATGAGGTATTAATCTAAGGCTCGGTCAGTGGACGTTTATAGCGTATAAAAATGGGATTGGCGTTTTTTGTCTGATCTTGATTTTTACAATAAATTTAGATATAAATTATAGATTTAGATACATTTCCAGACTGAAAGGCTATTTTTCAAGGCTAAAATACCAATATTCAAGGTTGTCCAGGCCTTGATTTGTTTATTTGAAACTCCAGACTTTTCCAGACTTTCCAGACTGTGTGAGAACCCTGATTGTAAGAAAAATTTTTATGGTAGTTTTGTTTAATACTTCTTAACTTAACAACATGGTTATTCCCTTTTAAAAAAAATATTTCATGCTGATTTGTCCAATTTAGTTAAATTCACAAACTTTATCTATTCCAAATCCTGAAAAATCAATTCAGTTTCTCCCAAACTTTTCCAAACTGATAGAATGTATGTTTCATTTAATTGGAATTTACAGAGATCACCGAACATGGTACCTACAATGTTGGTAACTTCTGGTCACCCTCACCCTGATGGCAAGAGTCGTTCTAAATGAGTCTGACAATAGTGTAAACACTTGATATCAAATTCACATGGCTGTTGTGTGTGTATATATGATTATATATATCCACTTTTAATATAGTAATTTATAGTTCATATCATTTCACATCCATTGTATAAATTGGGATATTAAAGAATGTCCTACATTGCTTAATTAAATAAAAATTCATTTATATATTGTAAACTAAATCATTTTTTAATTAGTACTAAAAAATAAAGTATGTCTAGTTGTATCCAGAAATAAAACGTACAGATTTGGTAGACATAACGTCATATGCTAATGTTTGTTTGTTTACAGTGTAATTCTTTCCAATTCAAATGATGGTGTATCCTTTAACAATTTCCATAACGGTTCACAACTTTAAACAACTTATAATCACCATGTTCTTGTAATCTTGTAACAACATTTTGTCACAGTTTTTGTTAGTTTTTTTTATATTTGCACATATTAAATTTTTTCATTTTATATTTTTAAAATCAACAAATTCAGCTGCATAAATGTGGTATGCAATAAAAATATTTATCAGAAAAAAAGTTTCCAATAAATCTAAATAGTAATAGTTTTTGTCAAACACCTTAGGAGTCTATAGCGTACATTTATATTAGACTAAAGGACTATATAAATATAAAAAACTCAAGGAAATTTTACTATACATGTTGATAATTTAATAATAATTAGTATTTTTTATAATAATTGTTTTATACTAACAAAAACTATGAAAACATTCATATTCATAGAAGTTAGTGATTAGCCTACCTAATTATAAATTATACTATTATTTTAAAATTGAGAAAATGATAATACCTTATACCGTAATTATTTTAAAAAATCTAAAAGTATAAAAAGTTGTATTTTCAAGGAAAAAATGCAATAAAAATAATATATTAGATCTATAATACTTACGTCATTGTGAGCCTTTTGCCTTTCTATATGAATAAACAGCACAAATTCTTCAACACTGTTTTACGTGTATATATAAAGTCCATACAGAATGGAATTTTCAAATGTTTCTTTTCTTCATGAAACACATTATATTTTGTTTTTTTGCACTACTGAAAAGGATGTCTCAAATGCATCAACACATCATTCTGAATTTTCTTTTTTAAGTAATTCAAATCCTAGTCTAAAATAATAATTAAAAATCCTAGGAAACAGTATATATACAGGCTCTATATTATATGTAGTTGTATATATATATATATATAATAGGCCTAGTTAAAAATGTCCTACTTTATAAACATATAGTCTATGTTATGGTTAAGTCCATCCCCAGAATCTTTATTTAGAGAAAATTACACTAATGATTACATTTTCTCTTTTTAAAACTAAAAACACCATTCAATTAACAATAACTATAAACACCATTCAATTAACAATAACTATAAACTATAAACACCATTCAATTAACAATTACTATAAACACCATTCAATTAACAATAACTATAAAAGTAAAAGAACGTGGTACTGGGGCAGAGTGGAAATGTGCTCGTCACTTCTGGGTTCAACGGTAAAGGCTAAAATTGGAGGGTGTCCCCAAGTCTACCCAGCTCTGATGGGTAGCCTACTTGACATTAGTTGGGTTAAAAAGTAAATGAAGCTGGCCATTGTGCTGACCACACAGTACCCTAGTATTGCAGTGGCAACAGAAAGTGGTGACTGCTGCTTCACTTGCCCTATCATCAATTTTGTCCAAGGGGTCTGGCTGGCTAGGAAACTGTTACAGGAAACTTAACTTGATTAAAATAAATTCTGCACGTTCTTACAACAAGTGATAGCAAGATGGATACTCAAACATCTTGTAAATGAAATGATGTTAATTGTTGCTACAATATTCTTCTTTAACAAGTTTAGTTTGGCCTTGTAACATCGTTACAGGGTACTTTATTTACTTAAAAGATAAAAAGGATCCCTGTCAGACCAATTAGTGGGTCTGTGTAGCAGAGTTTTACTTTGCCATATAATTTTAAAATCTCTAGTACTCATCAGAGCTGGGCACTCTTCAGAATGGGAACAAATTCTAGCCTTCACTAAGATTCAAACCCAGGACCTTTAATACATTGGCCATGATTGGCAGAGTTATAATTACTATGCCTATACTAGAACTATAAAAAGCATCTAAGGTTTTAAAAATCATTTATTTAAACTCCTATGCCTAAGCTATAGATAAAAATTACAAACAAACATACTGAGATGCTCACAATGTTAAATTTGTAGTAAAACGTTTAGGTTTAAAAAGATAAAGTTTTAGTAAACAATTAGACTAAGAAAGCTAATTTGAATTAAGAGAAATTAACAAATTGATTTAAAAAAATTGAAATTGAAAGCTATAGGCCTATATAATTTTAAAATTTACAAACACAATTTAATAAAGTTGTTAGGCCCTACTTAGACTAAGTGTTTGCATTTTGAAATTGCTCAGCACTTACAATAACTTCTACATCAGATTGTTTGCAACAAAACTTCTACAGTCTATATCAACTACTATGTCAGTTTGTTTGCAACCTCTAGGCCTACTTCTCAGGACCTCAATTACTGTCAACATTATCATCTTTTAAAATTATATGCTTCAGAGTCAGACATAGCCTAATATATAATACGAAGTGGCTATTTGGACCCGATAGACTTAGTAATAAATAGTTAGTATCGGTTAGCTTTTATAGGTTAGGGATGGCTTTGTAGTATTTTTGGTAATAGTTAGTATCGGTCAGAGTCAGGTTATATAGTTATATAGGATAGGGGATAGATTTGGTGTTTTTTGTGCTATTTCTTATAAATATGTTTTTAAGACAAATATATTTTGTGCATTCCCCCCTCTTTTGTAATATTTTTTATGAGTTATAATGAATTCCGACTGAAGCTGGGCCCGAATAGCCATTTCATGCTAAAGGGACCCAGGTCCTAATAGGCGCAGCCTATATATATAGGCCTAATATATATATAAGTATCAGTAAAATATAATTATTTATAACAGGCTTTTTTTATGGCTGCGACTATTCGGACCAGGGTCCCTTTAGCATGAAATGGCTATTCGGACCCGGCTTCAGTCGGAATTCCTTAGAACTCAATTAAAAACATTTTTAAAAAGAGGGGAAAAACACAAAATATATTTTTCTTACCATTATATTCTATAAGAAATAGCACAGAAAACACCAAATCTATCCCTATCCTTTAAAACCTAACCGATACTAACTTTTACCAAAAATACAACAAATCCATCCCTAACCTATAGCACTATACTATACGTGACTATACTATACTATAGCCTATAATACCTGATAGCCTACTAACTATTTATTACTTTATCTAAGTCTATCGGGTCCGAACAGCCACTTCGTTTTTTTTATTGTTAAACACATATTTACATTAGCTTAGATTATATAAAGGATTAAAGGCCTTAGCCTAACTTTTTTAATAAATAGAAGGCTAAATAAAGTTTAAGTTTGACATATGACATTTAAAAAGTTCATAAAAGTTTAAGCCTACCCTACTGTCACCATGTCCATGGCATGCATCAGTTGGCTGTCAGCCTATGTTACTTTTACTATGACTATAATATATATATATGTAGCCTACAGTAATAGTAATAATGTAGGCCTAATAGCCTAGACTAGATCTAGACTAGATAAATCAAATAGGCCCTGCCCTAAATCTCAAATAGATGGCTTTTAAAAGAAAACTGTCATCTTATAATCACCTATCCTATTTCTATCACAGAAACTCTGAGAAACTTTTAAATTGCATTACTATGTTACTATGAGAGTATACCACTGTGAGTATGACTTAATGACTATTATTACTATGACGATTAGAAGGCTACTTTTAATACTTTAGGTTTAGGCCTACTCAGACTCAGAACTCAAGAGTTTACTCAAGTTTACTGGATTACTCCGACTCTGTGTCTGCATATAACGTTTTTAATAGAGCGCTATTTAGATAAGTGTAAGACTTGTTTTCAAAATACTTTATACTGCAATAACACTTTGTGTAAAGACAATCACAACGAATTATTTTCTTATCATACAGGCAATGGATTAGTGCGAATTACAGATGATTCAGTCGGTAGCTCACTTCCTATATTGACGCCATTTTGAGCTAATAATTATTCACTGCATTAATAAATGTCCTTCGATTGATTTTTTTTAAATGTATAAATAAATTTATATTTTTAAAATAAAAATATAACTCACATAATTTTATTTTAGACTATTAAAACATACTATGCATAAGAAACAAAATTTGTCAATATTAACTGCAAACAATGTCCTACCGGAAATACGAGTGTGTACACTTCAACTAGGTTTACATACGTTAAAATTATAATATACATTGCAAAAAACTAAAGATCGCCATAATTGAAAGGGATCTGAAAAGAAAATGACATATTTTTCTTCTTGGGAAGAATTTGAAAAAGCTGCCGAGAGATTATACCTTGCAGATTCATTAAAAGTAATAACATAATTGTTTGTTTTATTTTTTTCCTCTTGAAAACTAAATTCAAAATCATAAAATGTGTAGGCTAACTTAACTTATTTATTAAATAAAACTTTATTATAATATAATCTAAAACTTTGACTAGTCTAGATCTAGAATCTAGTCTATTCTAAATAAAGTATATGGTATAATTTCCTTTTTTAAGTTTGACTTAAACCGTAACCATTTCAGCACTAAGCATATGCCAGCCTATAACTGCCTATATTATTAATACTCTATATACTATATATATAAAATGTAGGCTACATGCAGTTTTAGTTAGTCACCAGTTAGTTAAAAAAATTTTTTCTACAAAACAGAAATGTTTTGAGTTTTTAATGCTACTAATGTCTAATGATACCTGTCCTATATTAATTTACTGCTAAAGCAGAATATGGGTGACTTCAATGACGTAAAATCCTAAAAAAAAGTAAGACACGATACATAAATAAAAACAAATGTACACAAAGTAGCCTTACTTAGTAGTGGTAGGCTAGGCAAAATTAAGTGTAGAGCCTATCTATTACTTTGTGAAAACTCAATCTGGTGCAAATTTATCAAATTATTCACTGAAATACATTTTTAAATGCCGCAATCAATCAAATGTGCAAAAACTGGGCACGTAATTTGTGACGTAAAACCGTAAAACTCAGAAATTCACATAGTATAGCGGTACCTAGAAAAGTATAGTAGTAGAAAATTTAGAGGTGGATGGGCTCTTTAGGTTTTATAATATTTACAAGTTTCATGATTTATTTACCGTATATACTCGCGTATAAGTCGCACCGGTGTATAAGTCGCACCCCTAGTTTAGGATTTTTTTTCTTATATGTTGTCATTGACCCGCGTATAAGTCGCACCCCGACTTTCGGGGGTTACACTGCCTTTCAACTTCTAAAAAAAATGCATACCCTTAAACAACAAAAGTTACTAATATTCACCCTAATTTGGAAACTTTCCTTAAAAAATAGTTTAAATCGTGCATAATGCAAACATAATCAAATAAAGGCAGCGCTTCATTTATTTTGAACAACCGATCAATACAGTCATTAGTCATATGGGAAAGTAAGGTATCTGTTTCTTCATCTAAGTCCATGTCCCTACTCAAAATACTATCCTATAGTCACATTATAGTGGGTCCACACACACAAAAAATATTTTGATGTGCATCATTAGCCTAGACTGAGTGGCGCCGGTATTCATAGTTGTGCTATACAAGTGATGACCTAATTACCATTAACATTGTTTGTAATGATTTCAAAGCTACTGCGCGAACAATATTTAAAAAGGGGGGAGTGCTGGTGGCTTCTCGGAGGGTGTGCTGGCTTCGTCATCGACAATAAGCTGTGTTTTTTCAACTCATACATGCAACTAAGGAACAATGACACACTTTATTGACATTTCACGCATTTTTTCATAAAGATTTGAAAAAAAAAAGTTTGAGTGCAGAATGTTTACGAAATGTCTGGAAATGTGTCGATTGGCCGATTGGAAACATTGCTAGGACATGCGGACATGGCGCGCGTGGTTTTCTCGGTCCTAATCTTAAACTAGTAGTGTACAAGCTTATACCTATATTATAGAACTAGAGAGGCTTTTACACATTTACGATTCTTTCCATAAAATAATTTGCGTTCAATAGGCCTACAAAAGTGCGCTATTTCAGACTGAGCGGCGCCGGTATTAACCACGCGTTATACAAGTGTCCCAATTCCCATAAACATTGTAATGATTACAAACGCGACTGCGACACCGACAATAAGCTGTGTTTTTTTTTTTCAACTCTTACATGCAACTAATGAAAAATGAAACATACTATTAAAATTTTACGCATTATTTCTATATAGATAAAAAAAAAAAGGTTTGAGTTCAGAATTTTTCCGAAATTCAATGAAATGAGTCGATCGGTCTGCCAATTGTAGTTTTGGAATCATGGCGCAGTTTTCCCCAGGAATGCTACACACTGCCTTATTAGTAGGCTATAACGTATAGTCAGAGGCAATAGGTCCTAAATAAAACGCATCTTAAGCTACGTTATAGGTCTACACAGTTTTGTACACATTTTTGATTCCTTCCGCACTGTAATTTGCATTTAATAGGCCTATGAAAAAAAACGCAGCCTTAAACTTACGCCACGTTTCGGCAAAACAAAATTGGTCCGAAAGTTCAAAAGGAAAGTGGGGAGGGGATGGGGTCAGAAAAACACTAAAATATTTAGCATGTCAATCAATAGGTTATGAAGGAAACTTTAGAGTAGTGATGTTTTTCAAACTTTTCAAAAACCATGTCCGGTGTATAAGTCGCACCCCTTCTTTTCGTCAAAATTTTCGGTAAAAAAAGTGCGACTTATACGCGTGTATATACGGTATGCTCTTATTTATTCAGTTTAGTAAATTTTGAAATAGTTTCACCCATTCTAACCCTTTTGGGAAACAGTCACATTTCACATACTACATCGGCATAGGCCTACATACAACTAACTAGCGTAACTGAGTAACTAGTTCATAATCATATATTTGTAAATATCATATATAAAATTTTTATATATTAAACTTAAAGCAATGCCGATGGTTAACTAAAAAGCCTTCATTTTTCTCCTCACAAAAACATGGACAGTAGGGAATAAAGATATTACCATCTAGTAGTGTTACTTTATAATTATAATGCCCACAGACAAATGTGAAAAAAGTTAATTATAGTCAGATAACTTAATCAAGACAATTTTTCGTCAAGTTATTTTTTAATTGTAAAGTGGTTTTTTTATTTCATTATGACTTAAGACCACTGCAGTCAATGTTTAAAATGGTAAAACCTTGGCGTTGCTGAGTCTAGGGACATACCGATACATGTCTGACTTCATATTAGTATTAGTTGTAAGTTGTTGCTGTAGTTTATTTATTTTAATATAAAAAGATTTTGTAAGTGATTTGTTCACAGTCTGTTTTATACTTCTTTTTAATCAAATTTAAAGGTATTCATTTTTATTTTGTAACGTCTTATTTGCAAAGCCTTGACCTATGCCTATAAAGGGATATGCTTAAAAAATGTAGACTTTAAAACAAATTTCCATTTACACTTAAGTTTTACACTTATCTAAATAGCGCTCTATTAAAAACGTTATATGCAGACACAGAGTCGGAGTAATCCAGTAAACTCTTGAGTTCTGAGTCTGAGTAGGCCTAAACCTAAAGTATTAAAATTAAAAGTAGCCTTCTAATCATCATAGTCATATATAGTACCGGTATATGAAGACTTCCACTGAAAGAACGCACGTAGTCACATTTTGGAAAATTTTGAGTTATGACCTCTGTGTTATTCGTCATATGTCTCTCTACATTGTGACCAACTCTCATGATCTAAATCGATCAAGTAACGGAGATATTAGACAAAGAAAAAAAAACATCCTTTGATAAAAAGATGTGTAGTCCATTGTTTACTTTGATAAAACGTGCATTGTCCTCATTGTTGTAATCGTCTTTTTTCGTCGCTTCACATTGTTTATAATTATCATAGCAACATGGTCGACTCGTAATTTTATCGATGGATTAAAAATGATATTTAAAAAACACACAAATCCTAAATGTTTGAAAGAAAACATGAATAATTCGTGTCATAAAAATAATGAAAGCATTTATTGATTCAATTGAAGCAATATTAATGTTGTTGGTGTTAACAATTGAAAAAAAGAGCCTAGGCTAGTGGCTATAACTATAAATTATAAGCTTCATTCATGGATTATGGTTGAAGTTGAATGTTTCGATGACTTATAATGATCATTAAAAATAAATAAGGACATCATACCTAAAGTTAAACGCTTGGTGAATGTAAAAACTGTTAAAAGTCAATAATTTATATTAAAAGACCCACTTACATATCACTAAGCCTAATGATTACGACTAGGCCTACACTGTTTTAGTTCTCTGATAGCATAAGCCTAGGCTAGGCCTAACAGCCTATAATAATAATAAAGCCTGAGGAAGAAAGCATTCTTTAAAACATTTTATGACAGTGTTTGGAACAACCTAACAATCAAAACCTACTTAACAGGCTAGTTACAATTATTATAGATAACTAACACTGATTTAAATATTCATAAGCAAGTTGCATTCGCTGTTTTATTATGATGTAGGATAGGACTAGACTAGATCTTATTAAGCCTTCAATTATTTTAGTAACGTATGTCTATAGAATCTAGTTTTATCATTATTAATTTTGATTTTATATTTTCTTATTGCTAAATGTTTAACCCAATAATGAAGGTATGTGTGGGTGAAGGGTGGGTAGAATTACTCAAATGTTTAGAGAGAGAAACTTTAGCATGTAGGCCTACAATATATTTCTTCATAATTATATTTGTCTCTGTATATGTCTGGTTTATTTTCTTTAATTTCTTTTAATATTATCCAGTAGTATATAAAACTGTCTCAAAATTATTTAATTCTTTACAAAAGTTTTAAAGCAATGTCACATGAAGAAGGAAGGTTGCCAAATCAGTAAAAAGTGAAAAAAGAATATTTTAACAAACAGCTTTCTACTTTTTTACATTTTAAAATACTAAAGCAAAGTATTAACAATAATCTTAAGACTTATTTGGTAAATTTTTATTGTTATTTGACAAAAAAATTATACAATTTCTGAATACTTTGGAAGAATGCATGTAGTCCAATTTAGGGTGTGTTCCGAAATTTGACCATAAAATTTTATTTGTGCATAAAAATCATTGATTTTCTGTTTTCTTATTCACAAATGAATGGCCTTTTAGTAAATATACAATTTATTGAAATATTTTTATAAGTATTTCTTTGGTAAGTCTTCAAAGTTTAAAATTTAATTTTCTCAAAAGTGAAAATCTGTGACTACGTGCGTTCTTTCAGTGGAGTCTTCATATATTCATATATTATATTATATATATCATAATAGTATCAAGGAATTGAGAGGTTCAAAGGTATTCACTAGTATTTTTTGTCTTTAGTGCAGGTTTGTGACAAAATACAGACATTGTGATGGTAAACTTAGCCTCAAGGTCACAGATGATAAAGTTGTAAGTTTCAGTAAAATAAACAAACATGCTAGGCCTATACAACTATATAGCATATATATAAATATAATATATGAATATGAATAAAAAAAAAACACACCATTTTATTGGATTTTTTGTGTTTATCCTCAGTGTTTACAGTATCGCACAGAACATGCTCAAGATATAAAAAAGCTAGAGAAACTTACTGGTCACCTCATGCGGCACATGGCTTCCAAAGAGAAATAATATTGTGATTCCTAGTACTGCATTGATTGCATGAGTGAAATGAGCTGTACATAAAGTTATGGTTTAAATCTTATTTATAAATGTTTTGTGAAATGGGGAATGAGGATTGTTTTATGAATGAATTATTAAAGTTGCATTTTTCTCTTCATTACTATTACCGTACTATTGTTTGATTTAAAATCTTTATACCGGGTAACGATAATAATTAACGTGGCATGCCAAGTAGTAATTGTTAATGTTTAATAACTGTTAGAGTTAGAGTATTCCTCCAAAACTAACTGACCAATAGGAGGTGTTGAATTTGAATCCTTCATTAAAGACATTTTTCATGATGGAGAACTAACAGAGGCGTACTAGTGAGAGTCAGGAGTTTGGCAGGACTGCCTGGTTTCACCATTTCTTTTAGTAATAGTAATAGACTGGGTCATGAAAAATACTACTAAAAGTAGGAAAAATGGAATTCAATAGACCCTGTTAAAACGGCTTGAAAATCTATACTTTGCAGATGACAATGACATTATTGACATGGACCTATTATACTATTAGCTCAAAGTTAAAGCAAATGCAAGAAAAAAACTACAATAATACTAGATTCCTTGGCACAACAGTTAGGTCTTAAAATAAATAAAAGCAAATCCAAAATAATAAGAATAAACTCCAACTCCAACGGTACTGATGCAGTGGAAGAGGAAAAGTGCTGGAAGAAGTAGACCACTTTACATATTTATTAAGTATAGTTAATAAGGGAGGGGGTATTGTCTATTCATCTGATCATTTTGAAAAGACCAAATTATAAGAGATTCAGATTAGTACCCCTTTCCTACTTGGATAACTCCATTTATAGGCAAAGTATATAGTACTTTATTACTATTTGCTCCTATTGAGCCTACACATGCTGCATTCCATCCTTCCAAAGTTCAGCTTAAAGGAGTGCCGTGTATAATTAAATCAATTATAAAATAATAATTGGTGCTGTACATTATTTTTACCTGATGTGGCCAGGTTGTCCAAAGCATGGGTTGTTTATAGGCCATTATGACCTAAACAAACATCTTATACTTATAAAACTTATAGTTATAGTATTGTAGAAACACTGCTTATGACATGTACATTTTGCTGAGGGTTTTCTGGATTTTCAATTTGATCACATGAAGTTTTTACAAAGTAAATACCGGTAGCTATGATATTCATTGGAAATATTTTTAAACATTTCTCCTTCCTACAACATTGAAAACAAAAGAATGAATCAGGTGGCAAAGAAATTTAATAGCTGATATGACAACAAGACAATGCATGCAATGATAACCATACCGATGGGCAATTATAATTATATGCCATAATTTACGAGCATGTGCAGTAGAAATCATAAGTCTGTTATAGTTACGGTACATAGAAAAACATCAGCATCTTGTATTAGTATTAGTCATTCACTCTATCATGTCATTTTTTAACGTTACAATGTTTGCTTATTTCATCAGTAGCAGAATGTAAGCAACTTCAACAAAATAAAAATAAGGAAAACTAAAAATGTAACCATTCTTCAGCAAAACAAATTTTAGTAAACATAGATAGAAAAAAAACAATTTTAAAATATGTATCTACAAAAAATACACCTGCAATCTTGTAAAAATATCAACTTTATGGTTGAATATAAAATACTGGTCTAATAATAATAGTAATAGACATCTTACAACACTACAAACTCATAAAGCTTAAAACTTGTTAGGTACCAAATGTCATTTTAAAGATTATAAAGCTTTAATTTTTAAAAATCCCAAATAAATCTACCTTCTATTGTAGGCAGTATCTCAAATAATTATCCCTACACTAGGCAGTACGGTATCTCAAATGATATCCCAAAGAATTCTCCCTACTCTAGCCAGTATCTCTAAAAATTATCCCTACTATAGACTATAGGCAGTATCCCAAATAATTTTCCATATTTTAGCCAGTATCTCAAATAAAAAGCCCTCCTACTGTAGCCAGTATCTCAAAAAATTATCCCAACTTTTGCAGTACTGGTATCTCAAATGATATCCCATATGTCTCCCTACAGTAGCCAGTATCTCAAATAATTATCCTTACTATAGGCAGTATCTCAAATAATATCCCAAACAATTGTCCCTACTGTAGCCAGTATCTCAAATAACATCCCAAACAATTTTCCCTACTGTAGCCAGTTTCTCAACTGGTAAGCTGCTTCATTAGTCCTTTGACCAAATAATAAAACAATATATTATAGGAAGACAATATATTCAGACTGACCAACCACAAGGTCAAGGAAATAACATCTATTCTTTTACTCTTTTTGTAATAAATAGTCTAAGAAGAAATAAATAGCAAACTATATCAACATAATATAACTTTTACTAATCAGTACTAGTAATGAAAATAAAAAAGATAGTCAAATGAATCTCAGATTTACAAATTATAATTCCAGGGACGTTTTTTTTCTTCTCATTCATTAGATTTAATAACCTGTTGTCATCAGGTTTGTGTCTCCTATTAACATTGTCAAGTGTTGACTGGCATAAAAAAGAATGAAACACAAGTTGTCTACTTAGGTTTAGTAGCATCTGTACATAAAGGATTGTGTCCCTTAAGCAGCCGATTTAAAAATCATAACATAGCTAGAGAGCCACCACATCAAGACAGGCTGACTCAAGGACACTGACAGAATCAGGTATAAGCTCCTCTTGGCGCCTTTTGTAAAGCCATCGTGGTCTTGCTGAGGCATGACCTGGACTTTGAGAGTTCGTAACTGTAGAATTAAAAGTATACTAAAATTTAGATACCTGGAGATTTAATTAATAACTGAAAACTAAAACTAAACATTATAATGGACAATCTTTTTTGTTCTGTCAGAGAAGCCATTACATTTTTTATATATTAAAGTGAGCGATTCTTGTAAACGAAGCCTTGTTACCGATTCTCCCATTTAACTACTAATTTCCCATATCCCCTTGCATCGCCCGCTAGTGTTTTGTCCCATATCACCCGCTTTCTACCCATAGTAAACAAATATGATGTTTTGGACCATAACAATTTGGATTACAATATTTAAACGGGCAACACATAGAAAGTAGAAATTTCTGTTTCTTTTTACAGAAAAAAAATTTACTGATAGCTTCCTATTCTATCATTTTTTTTTAAGTTGAAGGCCCCATTCAGATAGCTGTAATATCAATATTTTGTAAATAAAAGAATGAAAAAATGTAATATTCAGGAATTCTCACATTAGTGATTAACAAAGTGTAAATGCAACAATAATTGTTTGTAGACCTAAATAAAATTTGAATAAAAAAAAAAAAAATCACTAGAACTAACCACTTGCCTAAGACTAATTCTATTTTTTATGGTTCTTTTTTTTTTTCTTACTGCACAAACCAGAAAAATAACCACATACATTATACATATTAGATATTAAATAAACGGGAATTAATTTTTGTACAAAATAAACTTAATTGTAATTTAGTTGATACATATTTGTAATTTAGTTGATACATATTTAAGCAGAATAGTTTAATTTTTGCATGGTCAAGAGTTATTCTTGGGAAAATACAGAGGGTAATATTTCGTGGCCCTAGGAGGTTAATGTTTAAAATGGAATTGCCTAAACTTTTAACATGGGGTTCGCTATTCCAGTAATAATACTGTGTAATATTGTATAACTTACCAGAAAAAAGACTAAAGACAAGCTGAACCAGATCAAAACCCCATAATATACAGTAGTGTTAGCAGACATCAGGCCTGCAAGGAGACTCATGTTCATCCTTTAAGGAATAGAACAAAAATATGTCTTTTTTAAAAATGAATACAACATGTATGACTGAGAACTAAATATTAATTTACACATTAACCCTTCTCGCCTTGACCTACTTTCTTACTATGTATAATTCTTTTACCGTCTATTAATTTAAATTAATTGCTCTCGACGGCCAAGACTTTATTTTAGAATGGTTGAATAATCGATAGAGCTCCAAAATAAAATTTTTACACTTCTTTATTTGTAAAAAGTGATAATAACATGTTTAGAATAAATTGTTTTAAAATTATCTTATTAAATTAAATATAATCTAATTAACAAAATAATTGGATTTATTAGTAATATTGATTTTTAAAAAAGTTTCATCAACACCCAAGTCCATAATAGCAAAAGGTAAATTGCTTTTGGCTAATAGAACTGCATTTTCAATTTCACATAATAAACTTGGTCAATTTTCACAATTTAAAAAGCACAATAAAATTCAACTATTCAGCTATCAAATAAACATTTTGCCCACAACTATGGTGAAAGGTCAGATCCTTCTTTTTGTTCTTTAAATAGACACCCTTCATTAAGGGAAATATACGCAGCGGTTGATGGAAATAACACTTGGGGCAGAGGGGAAAAAGTAGGTAGATGGAAATATATGCTCCTGGGGCTGTAAGGGTTAAAATTAAGTAAAATCGAAATATTTACCCCACAAATTTGTATCCACAGTAAGCTATGATGTCTAGGTACTTGAGAGCTGTATTTAGGCTTAAAATGTACAAGCTTAGTGTGAAGGCAACCATTTCTATAATGAGCCATACTAATGCCGAACTAGCTTGAGTTCCCAATTGTTCTGGAGTAAATCTAAACAAATAAAAACAATAAATAATTTAAAAAAATAATACCTACTGTAAAAAGTATTACACCATAAGGAGAGGTATTACAGTAATGCTGTTTATGCATTACAAATTAGTGGTGGTAAAATTTCTGTACAACCAAACTAGGTTCAATAAATGGCTTTATTGTTTGTGTATGCTAATTGCATAGTTAACTCCAAGCAACTGATTCTTGTGTAATTAATAGATCATTTATTGCCCTCTATGATAAAAACAATGTGGAATTTCCTGTTACATTTTTTCCAATCATTTTGATTATGGAAATATGTAAACATTAGTTTAAAATATGATTAAGTTCACATGGTTTTCCCAAAATAATAATTGAATCTTTTTTCTTCTTCTAAGAAATACTGTATATACTAGTGTATAAGTTGTACCGGTGGATAAGTCGAACCCCTAGCTTAGAATTATTTTTCATATATGTTGTTATTGACCCGCATATAAGTCACACCCTGACTTTCAAGGGTTACACTGCCTTTTAAAGTCTCAATAATGCATTCCTTTTAAACATAAAAGTTACTAAATATTCACACTAATTTGGAAACTTTCCTTAAAAATTAGTTTCAATCATGCATAAAAAACCCATAATCATATAAAGGCAGCGGTGCATTTATTTTGGACAACCGATCAATACAGCCATTAGTCATATGGGAAAGTTTTTGTAAGGCATTTGCTTCTTCATCTGTTTGTACTCTCAAGTTCCTATCCCTATAGTCACACTATAGTGGATCGACAAAAAAAAACTTTTGAAGTGCCCTCTTTAGACTGGATGGCACTGGTGCTGATATACAAGTATATACAAATGCCCTATTTACCATTAACATTGTTTATAATGATTTCAAACAAATGCATGAAAAAATTTGAAAAGCAAACAAAATTTAAAAAGCAGAAGTGTTTGCTTTTATCTTCGCGACCGACAATAAGCTGTGTTTTTTTAAACTCCTACACTCCTACATGCAATTAAGGAATAATAAAATTTTTTCTAAATAGATTTGAAAAAAAAAGTGCAGAATTTTTCAAATGTCGTGATATGTTTTGATTGGCCGATCATAATGAAGAGGGCTGGTCCAGCGGTTAGTTCACCGGACTGTTAACCAAAAACCAACTGACACGTCAGGGTTCTACCCCCGCCACTGACGGATCCCTGTCACCCTGCAGGAGTTTTGAGCCTGTAAATGTATTTGCGCCAGCAGGCAGCAGTGTGTTTACAGCGCATAGAACTGTTCCCAACGTGATATGCGCTATACTATATTATAGATTATATATATAGTTTTGGAAACATTGCTAAGACACGGCAAGCGCGGTTTTCCCAGAATGCTAAACACTGCCTTAGTACTAGGCTATAACATATAGGTCTAGGCCACAGGTCCTAAATAAAACGCATCTTATTAAGCTACTAGTACAAAGCTTATACCTTCTGTTATAGATAGGCTTTAACAAATTTAAGTTTCTTTCCATATTGTCATTTGCTATCAATAGGCCTACGGAAAATGCCATGTTAATTTATAAAAAAAGCTACATTTCGGCAATACAAAATCGGTCCAAAAGAAAAGGGTGTGGGGGTTTGAAATCCTAAAATATTTGTCCATTTCAATTTGAGTAATATAAAGATAGTATATTTACACATACGAAAGGTTTTTATATGTAAAATGTAGGCCTAAGCAATAGCCTAGTAATAAGTAATTCTACATCATAACAACCACCAATACGGGTGATATTTGCAACTTAATGACAGAGTAGTGATGTTTTTTGAACATTTCAAAAATAGTGTCGGTTGTATAAGTCGCACCCCCACTTTTGATCAAAATTTTTAGTAAAAAAAAGTCTGATCTATATTGGAGTGAATACAATCAACATAACATTATATAAGAGCAAGGATGAATCATAAACACAGATATATAAAAACGATTCATTTCTTCAAATATTTAAAATGGAAAAACAAATGAAATCAACCTTAGAGAATTTCTGGTGGAGGGGTTTAAAATTCTATTCCTGTACAAGACAAACAGTTGACTTATATAATATATATATAAATATATATACATATAGATAGTGAAGCAGCTGAATAATTTTGTTTAAAATTCTATTCCTGTACAAGACAAACAGTTGACTTATATAATATATATATAAATATATATACATATAGATAGTGAAGCAGCTGAATAATTTTGTTTAAAATTCTATTCCTGTACAAGATAAACAGTTGACTTATATAATATATATATAAATATATATACATATAGATAGTGAAGCAGCTGAATAATTTTGTTTAAAATTTCAACTTGAAATTTACCTTCCTTGTGTTCCTAAAACCATTCCTGCAACCAGGATGTAGGTCACAAATGCCATAACTGTAAAAGGAAATCATGAACAGTTCAAACATGATGGCAGAAGTAATCCAAATTGTTGAGAGTTTATAAAATTTAATGACTGCTCTTGGGCCAGTGAAGCAGTGTTTACTTGTTTCCCTAAATACAACATGCAAGGAGAGCGTGTGGCCAACTTAATAACTATGCAATGTCAGATACCAGGGTTTTTACTGTTAAATCTTTTTAAAATCCCCAAAATTCCCAAGCCAATTTAAAGTGGTATATGTGAATTACAGTATTTTAGGACTCCTCAACTCACCACATGGTTATTAACTTTTTAAACATTTATACTAAATAGTGAAATTCACAAACATTCCCAAACCTTTTTTTTAAACCTGAAAATCAAATCTATTTTTCCAAACTTACCTACATAAAAACTTGGGAGCACTTGGAAATAAAACTTTTCAGATTCTGGAGGAAAATCCTGGTTTTCCAAGCCAGGAATTGAGCCCATAATTATCAGAATGAAAATCCAATTGGATGCTACTTGACCACCTTCCCCACACTGGTGATAGTAGCTGGGCCTTAAGTCACTTAAGTGATTATAAAGAGGGCTGACCATGTTAATTGAAAACTTAAGCACACATTCAGCCACTCTTAACTACTTCGACATACCTGTGTACCTTTAATTTTTCTTAAGAGTATTTTTATTGGCTGGCAAGAGTATTTTGAGACTGTTGACCAGATTTTGTTGTGTCGCAGATAGATTTTTATAACTTTTGCTTAATTTAGGCACAAAATTATGACATAAAAATATTGATTCTATTACACTTATTACACACAAAGAATAAAACTAATAAGATAAGGCAGATTTAAATTATGATACTTCTATTTTTTAACTTAATATTATGATTGTGCAGATGTTGTTTTTTTTTCACTCTTTTTATTTTAGTCAGTGTTTTAATTTTAGGCTTAGGCCAATGACCAATACATTTCATCTTAACTTATCATAACTCTCAGGCCTGAGATGCCTTAATTAATTAAGGGTAACTTGTTTTAAAAAAAAACTCTGTTATGTGCCTTAGCCTTAACTTCCAATCATTTATAACGGACTAACAGTAACAGCAAAATAAAAACTTCACATCTTAGATATTTTAATATATAGTAATATATAGGCCTATATAGTTCAGTGATATGAATTTACATTAGTCGACTTTTCATTTTTTTTTTAAAGCTTCTAACATTTTCGCTATTGTCGGGAAAAATCAACAAGATTGCATATCGGAATTTTTTTTTTTTTTACAAATAGCCTACGGTCGCCAAATTTGGACAGTAGCAAGAGAGAAAAAAAAGATATCAGGTTAAGGTTGCGGCCCCTAGTAACATAACAATGTAGGACCTACAGCGAGCTATGTTCTACAAAAACAAGTTTATAGTGACGATTTTACATCATTATAGCAATATTTGAAACTGTGACGTTGGGCCGAGATAAAGTCTATTAATAAATAGAAAATCTAGTTGCTTTCGTTTTAGTAGGCCTAATCTCTCCATTAGTAAAAATAAAACGTCAAGAATTTAAAAGAAAACGCGAGTAACGTTTGATGTGTTGTAGGCCTATGACGTATAGATTGACCTAAAAACAAATTCGTGTGAAATAGGCGTATTACCGATTGCTGTGTCAGATCATAAAAACAAAGGCTTTTTGGAGATTTAAATATATTTATATATACGCTATCGGGTCAAATAATCTACATTACAGGATTGTGATAAAAAAAGATTTTAAAACTCAGGAGGCACTGGTTACCAGTGACTGTTAGGCCTATAAAAATTACCGGGCGACGAAAACAAAAGCTAGGGAAACCCTGACCTAGAAATAAATATAGAATCACGCATGCGCGATACTTTGGTATTTTCCGGTTGCTGTTTTTTTTATATTGTTTTGCCTTTAAAGTTTCATGAAAGAAAAAAGTTGATCATTTAGTTTGTTACGGCCAAAAAAGTCCAATTTCGGTGAGATGAGATCCACTCGAAATTACTAATTTAGCTCAAAGGCGAGTAGCCGGCGGGAAATTTCCAAAATTTAAATTGGCCGGCCCCAAAAAAAAAAGTTGAAAAAAAAATAATTTAAGAGATTTTTGCTGCCTGTATTTTTTGTATTGGCCGTATCGCCGTACTGGGGGTGTCAAAAGCGTACGAATACGGCAAAATACGGACAGGTACCCAGGTAATCTTTGATGGTTAACAATCCAACCTTAACAAACATAGACCATAATATGGTAAACAGCAATGCAAATAGCTCAGACCATTACCTGGTATGTATAAATCCGGTGCATTTATCTCGTATCTTGGTGCCACAGGTTCATCCTGGTTATATTTTATGGACCAGTCCTGCAATGGGAATTTCAAAAAGAGTTAAACAGGCAATTAATTCTTAATCAGTTATTAGCTCGTATATTTGAGAACCACAGATTACTTACAGAGTGTGTGTATGGAAAAAATAACAGTCCAAGTTTTTTACCAACATAGGCTGTATCCACAGCAAAATAATATTTTAACCTGGAGGACGCAACATAGTTTTCAATCTGAAATAAAGCAAGTTTTTTACTATGACAATGTGAATATTTAGGACAAGTTCTTAAAAATATAATTTGTTAATTAAAAAATCCCATTCCCAATCAATGAAACATGGGCTCATAGCAATATTTGTTTGTTAATAAAAGCATATAAAATTATTCATTTTTAGAATGCTCAGACAATTTTTCTATTTTTGATGCATGTCTTGTTAAAATTTGATGTTTTCTTAATGTCAACCACTAACTTTCCATATTCCCTGCTGTATACACATAGTAAAAAATGATGTTTTGGACCATAAAAAGTTGGATTCAATGTTCTACTTCCTTTTTCTTTGTACAAAAACGAAATACGAACATTTACCATTTCTTTCAATGCTTTAATAACATAGTAATAATGTAATTAGCCTAATTTAGATAGCCGTTTAACTAATATTTATTAAGTACAAGAATAATTAAAGAACTAAAACTAAAAGGGATATTCAGGATATATTACATTAGTGATTGAAAAAGTGTAATTGCAGCATTAATTGTTTGTAGTCTAATGAAGTCTAGATAAAAGAAATCGCTAGGGCCAGACGCTTGCCTAAATCGGGTCCCATTTATTTCATGCCTTTATTCATTTCTGCACAAACCACACAAGGAAACACATACTTTTTTTTATATTAAAAGAACGGGAATTCTTTTTTGTACAAAATAAACTTTATTTTAATTTACTTAAATTGATACATATTAAAGGAGAATAATTTAATTTTTGTTAGGTCTGTTATTTAACCGGCAAGAGTTATTCGCCTTATTTGCCTTTCAGAGGGCTTTATGTCATGACCCTGGAAAGTTAGTGGTTTGGTAAAATTATAATGCATTTGAACTTATCTCCCATTGGACTGTTTCAGTATTCTGGGTTAATAGCAAGTGATTTCACAAATACTTTACATTTTTTTGAACAAGGACTTTTCCTTGTCCTGCTAATGTATGTCCATACTGCATGGCCATATTTGCCACTGGATCATTTAGAAACTGTTGTCCAGGAAATTGAGGGACTGGTCCTCCATAGGAACTTGAACTGAAGCCTGAAATTATTTCGATAAAATTATGTTTTTGTTTCTTGTCATTTTGATAACAAGTAAAATCTTATTAAACACACATGTGTAGCTTCTGTCATAAAACTCTTATTACCGTATAGTTTTAATAGATTGTGAAAAGTATAAACACCTGGACCACCATAAAACATGTCTGGCTGACCAAGATTCGGCATAAACTGTGGCTGATGACTATAGTTGTTCACTGAAGGCTGAGGCGGCTGAGCTGGGTGATGCTGATGTGCATTTTTTGATGCTTTGGGCCTTTTCTTTTGATTGCCTATTGCTAGAACAAAAGAAACAGTCAATCATATTATAATTTAACAAAACTAAATAAAACGAATGGTTGATGACTCACTAATCACTAAAACTTACTAAATCTTTTTAAAAATAATTTACCCTTCCTTTTCCGACCTTATTTCTTGCTATACTTTCAGTATCGGCCATTATTTTACTAATTACTCCCCATAGCCCAGACTTTTTTTAGAATGGCCGAAACAGTGATAGGGTTCCAAAATTATTTTTGTACTTTTTTTGTTGGTAAAAAGTAATAATAAAATGTAGAGAGTAAATTGCTTGAAACATAATAACTTACCTTATTAGAATACTCAAATTCTTTAAATAATTGGATTTATTCATAATATTAATTCATAAGAAAACGTTTCACCAAAACATAGATCCATTGTAGTGGAGAGTAAATAACTATATACCATTAGAACCACACTTTCCATTTCACAAACAAAACTCAGTAATTGGTCAATTTTTGTAATTTAAAAAGCCAAATAAAATTCAACTATTCAGCTATCGAATAAATATTCTGATTGAGACTATGGTGAAAGGTCAAAGCCTTTATTTTGTGCTTTAAATAAACACCCTTCCTTGAGGAATATAATATAGGTATGTGCCCGGTCCTCCGAACTGGCTAAAAGTACAACTACAAAGTTTATATTTCAAATACGACACGAATTTAAACGTGAAGGAATTTTGTATTTACCCGCTACAAAGTTAATTACCCATTAAAACATAGTCTTAACAATTTTAACATTGCCCGCTCCAAATTACGACACAAATTAATTAGCAGGTATGTGCCCGGTTCTCGGAACCGGCTAAAAGTTATGTTTACATACACTCTAACTACTCAAGCAGTTATAATGAGATTGCCCGCAACAACTACAAAGTCTATATATATTGGTATACGACACGAATTTAAACGTGAAGGGATTTTGTGACACCAATTTAAACGTGAAGGGATTTTTTATTTGCCCGCTACAAAGTAAATCACCCATTAAAACCATTGCCCATTATAAGAGTTTAAAAATTGCCTACTACAAATTACGACACAAATTAAATATATTTAATATATATTTTGTTCTATTCATTCATAAAGTACATTAGCAAACATTGAAACAAACTTAATTTAACATGAATACGCAAAATTTGATGACGTCGTAAAAAAAAGCCAGCCAACTTTTTGTGAGCACCCTTTTTTCTCATTTATTTTTAACGCGATTGATCGAATAATGATAAAAAGTTGGACCGGCATTTTCAACGTGAACCCAAAATTGTCTTTTATTCTCGCTTTTTTTAACCAAACTGACCACTGTGGTCATTTTAATAAATGTAAAACCTTGACAGTGTTCGCCGCAGTAACGCAAAGAATATTTGTAGCAAATTTCATGTAATTCTATCCAGTATTTAAAAAGATTATGTGGCATGTACATACATACATACCCACAAATATACATACACTAGCCGGTATGTGCCGGTCCTCCGAACCGGTTAAAGTTATGTTTACATGCACTTTAACTACTCAAGCAGTTACAATGAGATTGGCCGCAAGAACTACACATTTTATATTTCGTATACGACTCAAATTTAAACGTGATGGAATTTTGTATTTCCCCGCTACAACATAAATTACCCATTAAAATCATTACCCATTACCCATTATAACAATTTAAAAATTGCCCGCTATAAATTAAGTGAATTAAATTAAAACGTGAATATGTTTTGTTCTATTCATTCATAAAGTACATTAGCAAACATTGAACCAAAGTTAATTTAAAATGAATACGCAAAATTTGATGACGTCATTAATAAAAAGACCGCTAGCTATCTCTGTGCGAAATTTGATGACGCAATAGAGAAATAATCTCCGCGTGTCCTTTTTTTCTTATTTGTTTTAGCGCGATCGGTCGAAAAACTAAAAAAAAGTTGGACTGGCAAAGTCAATGTGAATCAAAAGTTGTGTTTTATTCGCATTTTTTGACCAAACTGACCACTGCGGTCATTTAAATTTTCTTAAAACCTTGACAGTGTTCACCGCCGTAACACAAAGAATATTTGTAGCAAATTTCACGTTTTTATGTCCAGTATTTAAAAAGATTATGCGGTATGTACATACCCAGCCAGCCAGCCACATATTCCTTTTGAGATTTATATATATACAAGCCGTTATGTGCCCGGTCCTCCGAACCGGCTAAACGTTATGTTTACATACACTCTAACTACTCAGGCAGTTATAATGAGATTGCCCGCATGACCTACGACACGAATTTAAACGTGAGGTAATTTTTTATTTGCCCGCTACAACATGAATTACCCGTTAAAATCATTACTCATCACCCATTATAACAATTACAAAATTGCCCGCTATAAATTACGACGCAAATTAAAACATGAATATATTTTGTTCTATTCATTGATTAAGAACATTCGACAGTACTTTTATTTTTTTTTAATGATTGTTTGATATATTTTTTTTACGACAAACATTAAGTCGCAGACCTATGTTGTGTTGTTTTTGTTATTTACTATTTATTTATTTATTGTAGCTTTGGAAGCAAACTTATAATTAAATTTTCTATTTAACATGTAAAACAATAACAAATGAAACCCATAAGAAACAAAGAAGAAATATTTTTTTTGTTACATTGTGTTCAATGTAATCGCATAATGATCTTTTACATACACTTTACATATCCATGGAGTTATAATGAGATTGCCCGCTACACAGTTAATATATAAGGCAATTAAAGGTAATTTTTTATTTGCCCGCTACAACATGAATTACCCGTTAAAATCATTACTCATCACCCATTATAACAATTACAAAATTGCCCGCTATAAATTACGACGCAAATTAAAACATGAATATATTTTGTTCTATTCATTGATAAAGAGCATTCGACAGTACTTTTTTTTTTAATGATTGTTTGATATATTTTTTTACGACAAACATTAAGTCGCAGACCTATGTTGTGTTGTTTTTGTTTATTTGCTGTTTATTTATTTATTGTTGCTTTGGAAGCAAACTTAGAATTATTTTTTCTATTCAACATGTAAAACAATAACAAATGAAACCAATAAGAAACAAAGAAGAAACTTTAAAAAAAAAAAATTGTGTTCAATTTAATCGCATAATGATATTTTACATACACTTTATCTACCCATGGAGTTATAATGAGATTGCCCGCTACACAGTTAATATATTCGGCAATTAATAAAACCCTGCCCGTTAAAAAGTTTATCGATGTATACGTCACAAATTTAAATGTGAATGACATTTTGTACGCCCGCTACAACCGAAACGAACTGAAACGTGAAATATTTCCCGCTAGAAACGAATTGAGTGAAATATTTCCCGCTAGAAAGATTTTAATGCGTATACGCCCGCTTCAAACGAATTGAAAAAGCTAAAAGTTATGTTTACATACACTCTTACTACTCAAGCAGTTATAATGAGATTGCACGCAACAACTACAAAGTTTATATTTCGTATACGACACGAATTAAAACGTGAATATATTTTGTTCTATTCATTCATAAAATACATTAGCAAACATTGAAGCAAAGTTAATTTTAAATGAATACGCAAAATTTGATGACGTCATTACGAAAAGCCGGCTAGCTATCTCTGCGCAAACTTTGATGACGTCATCCTAAAAAAAATCTCAACGCCATCCTTTTTTTTATTTTTTTAGCGCGATCGATCGAAAAACTATAAAAAGTTGGAACGGCAATTTTAACATGAACCCAAAATATGTCGTTTTATTCGCGTTTTTTGACCAAACTGACCACTGCGGTCATTTTAATTTTTTTAAAACCTTGACAGTGTTCACCGCCGTAACGCAAAGAATATTTGTAGCAAATTTCACGTTTTTATGTCCAGTATTTAAAAAGATTATGCGGTATGTACATACCCAGCCAGCCAGCCAGCCAGCCACATATTCCTTTTGAGATTTATATATATATATGATATGATATATATACTAGCCGGTATGTGCCCGGTCCTCCGAACCGGCTAAAAGTTATGTTTACATACACTCTAACTACTCAAGCAGTTATAATGAGATTGCCCACAAGAACTACACATTTTATATTTCGTATAAGACACGAATTTAAACGTGATGGAATTTTTTATTTGCCCGCTACAACATAAATTACCCATTAAAATCTTTACCCATTACCCATTATAACAATTTAAAAATTGCCCGCTATAAATTACGACGCAAATTAAAACGTGAATATATTTTGTTCTATTCATTCATAAAGACCATTAGCAAACATTGAAGCAAAGTTAATTTTAATTTTAAATTAATACGCAAAGTTTAATGACGTCATACAAACGTTAAACATTACATTTGGGTGTTCGAACTTGTAGATTTGAAGAAAAAGAAATTGTAGGCTAACTAAGCATAATTAATATAGAGTGTAACCAGGATCGCTGCGTTTAAATAAGCTTAGTAAGGCGTCGGTATTACTTCCCGAAACAGAAAAAAAATGCGATTGCGCATTCTGTTCTATACCTATTCTGTGGACGTATACAACACAAATTAAAACGTGAGTGAAATTTTGACACCGGCAATTGAAAAATTTCCGGCAATAAAATTAATATAAGTTGTTTACGACTCGTAGGCAATTTAAACATGAATAAAATGTGTTCCCATCATTGATAAAAAAAAAATCCAAGCACATAGTTTGATGACGTCAATTTAAACATGAATGAAAAATGTCCCTTCATTGCTAAAAAGTCCATGCGCAAACTTTGATGACGTCATCCTGAAAATAATCTCAACGCCATCGTTTTTGTTTATTTTGTAAAGACAAATTATAAAAAGTTGTACTGGCAAAGTCAATGTGAATCAAAAGTTGTGTTTTATTTGCGTTTTTTGACCAAACTGACCAATGCAGGCATTTTAATTTTTCTTAAACCTTGACAGTGTTCACCGCCGTAACTCAAAGAATATTTGTAGCAAATTTCACATTTTTATGTCCAGTATTAAAAAAGATTATGCGGTATGTACATACATACTCCTTTTGAGATTCATATATATACAAGCCGGTATATGCCCGGTCCTCCGAACCGGCTAAAAGTTATGTTTACATACACTCTAACTACTCAAGCATTTATAATGAGATTGCCCGCATGACCTACGACACGAATTTAAACGTGAGGTAATTTTTTATTTGCCCGCTACAACATGAATTACCCGTTAAAATCATTACTCATCACCCATTATAACAATTACAAAATTGCCCGCTATAAATTACGACGCAAATTAAAACATGAATATATTTTGTTCTATTCATTGATTAAGAACATTCGACAGTACTTTTTTTTTTTTTAATGATTGTTTGATATATTTTTTTTACGACAAACATTAAGTCGCAGACCTATGTTGTGTTGTTTTTGTTTATTTGCTATTTATTTATTTATTGTTGCTTTGGAAGCAAACTTAGAATTAAATTTTCTATTCAACATGTAAAACAATAACAAATGAAACCCATATGAAATAATGTTTATAAAACGTATACGACACGAATTAAAACTTTAAAAAGTTAGTTCCAGCAATTTGAACATTGCCTGGCAAATTAAACATTGCCCGGTAATATAAACATTGCCCGGTAATATAAACATTGCCCGGTATTATAAACATTGCCCGGTAATTTAAACATTGCCCGGTAATTTAAACATTGCCCGGTAATTTAAACATTGCCCGGTAATTTAAACATTGCCTGGTAATTTAAACATTGCCCGGTATTATAAACATTGCCCGGTAATTTAAACATTGCCCGGTAATTTAACCAATGGCCGTTACCAAGGCGATAAGCCTAAAGGTGCCCAGTTCTCGGAACTGGATAAAATAACCCATGGAGTTATAAGCAATAGTCTTAAGCGGGGATAAAGTATTTTCCGGTAACTTAAACCATATAAATATTGCATTCTACAAATTACGACGCAAATTAAAACAAAATTTTGTTCCCTTCTTAAACGCATAAATACGCAAAATTTGATGACGCCATATAATTATAAGCTTAAATATAGAGTGTAACCAGGACCACTGCGTTTAAATAAGCTTAGTAATGCGTCGGTATTACTTCCCGAAACAGAAAAAAAAAGCTAAATCTATTTGCTTTGTCCTATGTTTGTAAACTTTTAAATTATTAATTAGCTTTAAGTCATGTATTCACAGTGTAAAGTATTAAAGTAGTGATAGATTAAGAAAATCCACTACAGTATTGGTAGTGTAAAGAATGTATGTTGTTTACGGAACGTAGGCAATTTAAACATGAAGAAAATTTGTTCCCATCATTGAGATAAAAATCCATGCACATAGTTTGATGACGTCAATTTAAACATGAATGAAAAATGTCCCTTCATTGCTAAAAAATCCATGCGCAATTTTTGATGACGTCATAAAAATAATCTCAGCGCGCATCCTTTTTTTTCTAACTTTGTAACCAAATCTATAAAAAGTTGTACTGGCAAAGACAATGTGAATCAAAAGTTGTGTTTTTTTTGCGTTTTTTTACCAAACTGACCACTGCGGTCATTTTAATTTTTATAAAACCTTGACAGTGTTCACCGCCGTAACGCAAAGAATATTTGTAGCAAATTTCACGTTTTTATGTCCAGTATTTAAAAAGATTATGCGGTATGTACATACCCAGCCAGCCACATATTCCTTTTGAGATTTATATATATACAAGCCGTTATGTGCCCGGTCCTCCGAACCGGCTAAAAGTTATGTTTACATACACTCTAACTACTCAGGCAGTTATAATGAGATTGCCCGCATGACCTACGACACGAATTTAAACGTGAGGTAATTTTTTATTTGCCCGCTACAACATGAATTACCCGTTAAAATCATTACTCATCACCCATTATAACAATTACAAAATTGCCCGCTATAAATTACGACGCAAATTAAAACATGAATATATTTTGTTCTATTCATTGATTAAGAACATTCGACAGTACTTTTGTTTTTTTTAATGATTGTTTGATATATTTTTTTTACGACAAACATTAAGTCGCAGACCTATGTTGTGTTGTTTTTGTCTATTTGCTATTTATTTATTTATTGTTGCTTTGGAAGCAAACTTAGAATTAAATTTTCTATTCAACATGTAAAACGATAACAAATGAAACCCATATGAAATAATGTTTATAAAACGTATACGACACGAATTAAAACTTTAAAAAGTTAGTTCCAGCAATTTGAACATTGCCCGGCAAATTAAACATTGCCCGGTAATATAAACATTGTCCGGTAATTTAAACATTGCCCGGTAATTTAAACATTGCCCGGTAATTTAAACATTGCCCGGTATTATAAACATTGCCCGGTAATTTAAACATTGCCCGGTAATTAAACATTGCCCGGTAATTTAAACATTGCCCGGTAATTTAAACATTGCCCGGTAATTTAAACATTGCCCGGTATTATAAACATTGCCCGGTAATTAAACATTGCCCGGTAATTTAAACATTGCCCGGTAATTTAAACATTGCCCGGTAATTTAAACATTGCCCGGTATTATAAACATTGCCCGGTAATTTAAACATTGCCCGGTAATTAAACATTGCCCGGTAATTTAAACATCGCCCGGTAATTTAAACATTGCCCGGTAATTTAAACATTGCCCGGTATTATAAACATTGCCCGGTAATTTAAACATTGCCCGGTAATTTAAACAATGGTCGTTACCAAGGCGATAAGCCTAAAGGTGCCCAGTTCTCGGAACTGTATAAAATAACCCATGGAGTTATAAGCAATAGTCTTTTCCGGTAACTTAAACTATTTAAATATTGCACTCTACAAATTACGACGCAGATTAAAACAAAATTTGTTTCCCTTCTTAAACGCATAAATACGCAAAATTTGATGACGCTATATAATTATAAGCTTAAATATAGAGTGTAACCAGGACCACTGCGTTTAAATAAGCTTAGTAATGCGTCGGTATTACTTCCCGAAACAGAAAAAAAATGCTAAATCTATTTGCTTTGTCCTATGTTTGTAAAGTTTAAAATTATTAATTAGCTTTAAGTCATGTATTCACAGTGTAAAGTATTAAAGTAGTGATAGATTAAGAAAATCAACTACAGTATTGGTAGTGTAAAGAATTTATGTTGTTTACGGCACGTAGACAATTTAAACATGAAGAAAATTTGTTCCCGTCATTGAGTTGAGATAATAAAATCCATGCACATAGTTTGATGACGTCAATTTAAACATGAATGAAAAATGTCCCTTCATTGCTAAAAAATCCATGCGCAAAGATTGATGACGTCATAAAAATAATCTCAGTGCATCCTTTTTTTTCTAACTTTGTGACGAAAAACTATAAAAAGTTGTACTGGCAAAGACAATGTGAATCAAAAGTTGTGTTTTTTTCGCGTTTTTTGACCAAACTGACCACTGCGGTCATTTTAATTTTTTTTAAACCTTGACAGTGTTCACCGCCGTAACGCAAAGAATATTTGTAGCAAATTTCACGTTTTTATGTCCAGTATTTAAAAAGATTATGCGGTATGTACATACCCACATACATACATACATATTCCTTTTGAGATTTATATATATATATGATATGATATGATATGATATGATACACCTTTTGAGATTTATATATATATATATGATATGATATGATACACCTTTTGAGATTTATATTGTTACGAATATCGGTACTAAATGAATGACGTAGTAAGGCATTGACCTCTTAACAAGTGCGTATCAGAGTCCAAGGCGACCAAGGTTTGACCTTTATGCCCTGAGGGCAGTTTAAATAAAATAATTCGTCCAACCCCGTGGAAATTGGAGGATAATTCTGGATCGTAGTAATTATAGAGAAAGAGGTTAAAATGCGTATTAAGACCCTGTAGAATCTTCGATGATAGTTTTCTTTGGAAAGTCCCGACCTCCTTAAAGTTCAGTTCAGTTCGGAAGTTTGTCGAGTGAAGTCGCTATATTCATTTGTATATTGTATGCCATTGTATTGAAACTTATGTTGCCATCAGTTGATGAAGTTTATTGATCGTTTAAATTGAGTCTACAATTTAAATAAAATTGTTTATTCAACAACTGGAGTTGTTTGATCTATCATTGTTGAGAAAGGTGTTGAAGATAATTATCACGAATATAACTACATTGCTGCATAGACCTGTCAGTCAAGGAACCCCTAGCTTGGGCTACAGATTAGCAGAATCTAGAGACTTCTAATAAAGATACAACTATATTCATTGAATCCGATTTAACGAGTCGTAATAACAGTCATCATAGTCAATCATAAAGAGGGCCATAACAATATATATGCTAGCAGATATGTGCCCGATTCTTCAAACGGGCGTTGTGTAGAATATGCTTGACACATTATAGATTTTTTTTTTTTCTTTGCAACATACATAAAGTAGTATGTTCTTTTTTGTGGTCAGTATTTATTTATTTATTGTTGTTTTGCAGACTTTAATATACACCAGTTTAATATAGGCCTACAACTAAAAAGGAAATGCAAATAAGAATCAATTTTTTTTTATTTCGTGCTCAAAGTATGACCACTGTGATCTAATATCTAATGGTGTGAGTTTATTGGGTAATTAAACTCTTTCTGTAAAACAGAACTCACATGTCATTTCAACATTACTTTTAATTTAAAAATGATTGTTTGCTTTTTTTTAGACGACAACATTAAGTCATAGACCTATGTTGTTCTTTTTTGTAGGAATTATTTGCAATTTATATATTTATTGTTGCTTTGAAAGCAAATTAGAATTCAATTTTATATTCAACATGCAAAACAATAACAAATGAAACCCATAAGAAACAAAGAAGTAACATTTTTTGTATGTTTGTCAAATTGTGTCCAATGTAATCGCATAATGATCTTTTACATACACTTTAACTACCCATGGAGTTATAATCAGATTGCCTGCTACAAAGTTAATATATACGGCAATTTAAACCGTCACAATTTAAATGTGAATGAAATTTTGTTCTGTTCATTCACAAAGTTCATTCGCAAACTTGAAACATTGGCCTCTAAAAAGTTTATAACTGGTATACGCCCGCTACAAACGAATTGAAACTTGAAACATTGCTCTCTACAAAGTTTAAAATTCGTATACGCCCACTTCAAACGACTTGAAACATAAAACATTGCCCTCTACAAAGTAAATTAAAAAACACGAATGAATTTATTTCCCTTTATACTCAAAGTTTGATGACATCATTACAAACAAAGTCAGCCAGCTTTTCCTGCGCAAAGTTTGATGACGTCATCTTGACAATAACCTCGATGTCATCCTGACAATAACCTCAACGCCATCCTTTTTTTTCATTTTGTGAAGACGAATTATATACATTTGATACTGGCAATGTCAATGTGAATCAAAAGTTGTGTTTTTATTCCCTTTTTTTGACCAAACTGACCATTGCGGTCATTTGATTTTTTTAAAACCTTGATGGTGTTGACCGCAGTAACACAAAGAATATTTGTAGCAAATTTCATGTCATTCTGTCCAGTATTTAAAAAGATTATGGTGTTATGCGGTATGTACACACATACATACACCTTTTGAGATTTATATATATGTATGATATATGATTTGGTATACATGCCTGGGATGCAGGGAATGAATTAGGTTGATGAACATATACGCACCCAGCACGTTAAGGCTTAAATATTGTAAGCCAATTATTTGAACTTCTAATTTTAAAGACCTTCTAAAAGCAAAGGATAAGTTTTTAATTTAAATTGATTTTTAAAAAAAAAATGGAACTTAAAAAGTTAAAAACAGGCAATGAATTCTTAATCAGTAGTTTTTTTAGAGAAAAGTTCAGAATAATTTTGTTATTGATAACAGAGAAGAGAATTGATGAACTCAGGTGCATCATGCTGAGCACATAAATTCATAAATTCACACAGTTTTATCTTTTAGTGCAGAAAACAATAATGAGTAACATTTTAAAATATATTGTAATTCTGTACAATCATCAGGATTTTATCTATCTATTAAAAATACTAGCCTGAAATCTAATGCTAACTATCAGGGAACTGTTGTAATAACAATGAATTAAAATGTGATTCTAGTAATGATACATAAGACTATGACTGTGTAGATTTTTCTTAGAATTGTCTTTATGATTTATGACATTCTATTCTGAAACTAAGGGCTGCAATTTCACCTTATCCTTTATAATATTTATATAATTATAAAATGTGTATGCTTGAATAGTATAAAAGTAAACTGTGAATTTTGAAATAATGTAGACAGGTCTATACATATTATTATAATATAGCCATTAGATTAGTTATTGCTAGTTATTGCTCCAGTGACATGTGTAAGTAAGTGTTAAATATTGCTTGAAAGTGATACTTAAACTACTACTTGTGTACCTTCCCCACCCTAACATCTGCAACTGATGACTGATTGATGGTTAAGTAAATGCTAGACCACAGAGTCACAGAGAGACACCCTAGCGCCTAGCCCTAATAAAAAGTCTTTCTGTATTATATTAATTATTTTTATAAACTGAAAGTTATAAGTAAAGAAAGGCATAACTTTTTTTGGTAATTCTTTACCTGCGTTAGCCCACGAGTTTTTTGGTTCTCTGGGAAAGATTTTGAAAGATCCATGCTAAATTTGCACAAATCAAGTAATTAAATGTATTGCAAACGATATTTAGACTTAGAAAATAATATTTTTAAACGTGATTTCTTACTATTAATATAGCATAAAACAACATTATTTCGGCCATTGTCGTCAAGGGGTTTCCATCCCTAACCTATTTAAACTAACCGATACTAACCATGCGCTATTAAATTTTCATTCATTTCAATAGCGCATGGTTAGTATCGGTTAGTTTATATAGGTTAAAGATGGTAACTCTTCTCCTGTGAAGTCACAAGCCAAGGTCCCTCACAAGCGCCTCCTTCTCAAGTTGGATTACTACGGTATAAGAGGGCAGACGAAGAGATGGATTGAGAACTTCCTCGTCGGCCGCACCCAACAGGTTGTCGTAGAGGGTGAAACTTCCACAATAGGACCGGTCATATCTGGAGTCCCTCAGGGCTCGGTTCTTGGGCCTTTGCTGTTCTTGATATTCATCAACGCCCTGGAGAGTGGACTTCACTCCAGGGTACGACTCTTTGCAGATGACACCATCCTGTACGCTCCAATCGATAGCCCTGATGATGCTGTCCACTTACAGGAAGACCTCCTAAAGCTAGAGGCCTGGGCATCGAAATGGTAAATGGAGTTCAACGTCGATAAATGCCTCCTCCTCTCTGTTTCCAGAAAAAGAACTAGGATACCCACTAGCTATACTTTAAATGGCCAATCTCTTGCAAGGGTGTCAGAAGCTAAATACTTGGGTTTGAAAATCACAGAAAATCTCCACTGGGGCATACATGTTCAATCCATTGTTGCCAAGTCTAACAGAGTCTGCGCCTTCATCCATAGAAACCTAAAGGGGTGTTCTACGAAAATTCAGACCCACTGTTATAAAAGCTTAGCTCGCCCCATCCTAGAATACGCCTCGCCAGTTTGGGACCCCCACCAGCAAAACCTGATTGACAAACTGGAGATGATCTAGTGACGCGCAGCACATCGAATACTAGAGGACTACAGCACCAAATCAAGCGCCTCTGCCTTAGTAGTAAAACTCCACCTAGATACACTACAACAACGAAGAGCAATTGACAAAGTGTCCATGATTTATAAAATCATCAACGAACACGTGGACCTTTCGACCCAAACAAACAGAATGCAGAAAGTGTCCCGCTTTACCAGAGGCCATCAGCTCAAGTTGCATGTCCCACATGCACGCACCGACGTCTACAAACATTCTTTTTTTCCGTCAGCCATTAGGCTGTGGAACACCCTGGACCAGGCCTCCATCACTGCCCCTACAGTTCCAGCCTTCAAATCGTCACTAAAGTGCTGGTCCAAAAACCTAAAGTGACACTCTTTTATCTGTATATAACTGTTGTTTGCTATGTTATGTTTGCTATGTTATTTTATGTGTATTTAAATTGTGGACTTTTTCCTTGGTTCTACAGGGTCTCCACAGTATTACGAAGAAGAAGAAGAAAAACGCCAGAATGGTGTTGTTTATGTTATATTAAATAAAATAGTACAAAACTAAAACAAAATCGCTTTTAAAATTATGTTATTTCATTTTTCTAATCAAAATATCATTAGCAAGACATTCATGTCTTAATTCATGCGACTTTGGCATGGATATTTAAAAATCGCTCCTATAACACCCAAAAACTCTTGGGCTAACGCAGGTAAAGAATTACCTTTTTTTTTTTTACAATTAATAGCCAAATCCAAATTAATTGAAATTGTAACAATAATATGAGCCATGGCCGCGCCATGGGCCATGAGCATGAGCAGACACAATGATTCCAAGATTTATATAAGGCCTATTAATATTAATTATTATAATTAAAAAGTGGAAAAAGGGAGGCTTAAATACTGAAATAGAAGAAAAGCAAAAGGTCCTCCTTGTTGGCTTGTTGTTTTAGCCTTTATTAACGGTTTAAGTTTAACTTATCATTGTGGCTACCAAGTGAACATAAATGACACCATTTAGTACTTAAACTTAAAAGATTAAATTACATACGTTTTTCTGCTCTGAAGTCTGACGGAACATCCATGTCTGTGAAGTGAATGTGTCTGGTTTGGACTTGGTCTTCTTCAATCTTGTGAAGACTCTTGGTTTCAATGGGCAAATGCCTAACCTAAGACTAAGTCCTAACTAAGTACTAAGTTTACTTTTAACTTCTAAAATCTTCTAGGCTCTTGGTGAAGAATATTGAACAGTCGTCAGTGGGGTAAACAATTTTTTTAGATGAAAGTTAGTCACTTGAAACAATCAAACGAAATTATCTTTTTTTTCCCCCATTTGAAACAGACGAACTCAAAGTTAAAACATATTTATAGGCTACATGTATTGAGTTGGCACCTTCAAAACGGAAGTTACCGTAAAGATAAAAAAAACAAACTTTTATAGCAACTATTATTAGAGTAGCATCCCTTTAACTTGATTTTGAAGTAAACGGCATCAGGGTTTCTAATCCTCGGGTTTTCCACATATAATGATATATTTTATGTGTGTTTTGTTAATCTTGTCCGTTTCTATGATAATATAACCAAAACATGTTTTTTTTTATTAACATTTTTTTTATAGTTGTTTTAATACAGGGGTCGGCGACCTCTGTGACGCTAGCCAGACTTGGCACATTAGAAGCACGATTTTAAATCTTAAAAGTTAAAAGGCACAATAAGCTTTTGTGAGTTTTCGCATGTTTTCACAATAGGCCTACTCACAAAAAGGTAATTCAAATCTCGTTTACAAAAAAAAAGTGCAGGCTGACTTTTAAGTTGTTGGCACGCTAAATAAATAAGAAATCCTTCGGTGGCACAGGAGGGCGTATAAATATTTAAAAAAAAAATTATTTTACCACAACGACTAAAGTAGAAATTTAGATTTAAATTTGGCAACAAATAGATCATAGTTAAGTATTGCTTTATTCGTATATTTATTTTATAAACTGGAGTAGGCTACCATTTACAAAATATTCAAGTGATGTTCCCTTAAAAAAAGCCTACATTTGTTCTTCGCACGGGGTTTTAATCACAGATCTATAGAGATCAGTGGTTTTAATGTAGGCCTACTGCGAAAGAAATATATTCTAGACTAGTATTTAAGCAAATTTTTTTTTTATTATTTGTTATTTTTTCTTTGTTTTTTTATTTTTTTTTCATTGTTTTTATTTAACATGTTTTAGTCAAGCACAGCCTATACCAAATACCTGGATCGTTACCCGGCCTGGTGCCAGTATCGCAACCTGGTAGGCGGGCCACAACAGCAAAATTATTGGATTGGGTTGCAAAAAAAAAAGTTTAAAATCTAGGTCCGATACTGACGATGCATTTACAATAGACCTATAACAGTAGGCCTACCATATAATTTAGACTGTTTGTGATCGTTGAACCTGATTTTAGCCACATCTTTTGATTATTATTGGCACTAAAAGCAGTGTCCCTTCTAAGCTGTGCGTGTGCACACACACACCTTGCCTAGCGCGCACATACAGATCACAACAGAGCACACAAACACACACACCTCACCTAGCGCGCACATTCCCAACAGAGAACACAAGAAGTAGGGCCTAAGGAGCCACCTCTTCTGCAAATGCAAATCCCGAGATAAGTAGCCTATACAAGGGGTTGGCAACGTTTTGCTTATGGTGTGCCAAACTTGATTTCTAAATCATTCAGCGTGCCAATAGCCTAAAAGTCAACCTTCTCTATCTTTTTTTTTTTGTTGTCAAGACAATTTGTTGTATAAGACAATTAATTTAACTCCGTAGCAAGACCAAAGCCAACAAGAAAACCATAAAAACGAAGTTTTTATTATACTCCCTTTATTTGCAAACTAAGTTTACCATCATGCAATTAAATAATTGATTGACTACTGGAAATATAAGGTACAGAAAAATATCTGTGTCGCAAATAAGCAATATGTTGACGTCAACAATGAGATGGGCCCCATTCCTAGGACAAATTGGGGGTCTTAGCTTTGTCGGGTGAGTGTCTTGGGGCACCTACAAATCTAAGATATGGTCTGACCGTCGAGTATCGCATACGGGAACACGATTGCTTTGCATAGTCCAGCAACCCGGCGGAAGGCCCATGTCTCCGAGGGTAACCATATGGGTTACTGCACACATTCAGCTTGCAGATTGCAAGGCCCCCAACCATTAGCTGACCGATTGACTAGCTTAGATCTCTGGAGCGCCGGATCGGCCGTCAAGTATCACATACGGGAACACGATTAGCATTGCGTTGTCCAGCGACCCGGTGACTGTGAGCTCGCCGTGATTGGTCCGGTTCTCCCAGTGTCATGAAAGGCTCACGTCCTGTGGGGCCCGAGTAGAGTACGTTAACCTGGGCATGCGCACGCCCTAGAGCAGAGTGGCGAGGAAAACGAACATCTGCATGAATGAAAAGAAGAAAGTTGAAATACAAGAATAAGGTAGCTAAAATTACGAGTTATCATTTTGGATGAAAGGTACATTTTTTTCTTCTATATTAGTTAATAGTTTATATCCTAGTTTAAGTTACCTCATTGATAATTGTATTTAATGTTTAATTTGGAATATGTCTCGTTCTTTTAGACAGTTTTTTATTTAAGCAATATGTTGACGTCAACAGTACAGACCAAGCAGAGCGAAACAGTTACACTGCCTCGGTAAGTGTGCCTAAAGCTCGAGACAACCCCTGAGGCTTGCGACGAAGTTACAGAAGTTTAGACCAGCAAAACCAAAAGGCTTTACCAACACTATTGGCTGGGAGGGGCATTGTTTTTTCTATATTAGTTATTAGATTATATCCTAGTTTAAGTTTTCTCATTAACAAATTGTATTTAATGTTTAATTTGGAATATGTCTCGTTCTTTTAGATAGTTTCTATTTAAGCAATGGGTTTACGTCAACAATGATGAGAAAACTTAGTCCAAGCTGGAATTGTCTCCCTTTAATAAATCTCACTGACCTAAATAGATCACAAGGCATTTAGAAAGGTAAACAAGGTTTTAAAGACATAGTTTTTGTTTAATTATTTCAGGAGCAAAAGAGTAAATATACTTATTATATTACTTTATCTTGATGTTTTTTTTAAAGATTGATATAAATATTTGTATTTAGGCATTCCATCAAATGATTTTTTGCCCTTTTTTAGCTATGGAATGTCTCCCTTGATGAGAAAACTTTCTGATCAAAGTCGGAATTGTCTCCCTTTAATAAAGCTCACTGTAAGTAGATTACAAGGAATATTGAAAGGGTAAACTATGTTTTAACTAGTGGTTAACACACGGTGATTATCAATAGGTCTAAGTTTATGTAAACAAACTCACTGCAATTATGTATATTGATACATACTTTTTAATTATTTCAAAGTTAAATTTCAGCTTCAAAGAATTCTTTGCAGATATTATCAAATTCTTTAAAGATATGCCAATATTATTTTATACGTTTCTTAATTGTATTTTAAGTACTGTCATTGTATTTTAAGTACTGTCATGTCATTTTCATTAGAGATTTAAAAGATGTAGTTGGATTTCTTGACTTGTTCAGACAATCCATTCAATACTTTAAAAACCCTGATGGAGGAAATTCTCTGCATAGATATAGAGTTTTGTACTTTGTGTGTGTCTATTTTCTTTTATATAATATTGATGATATGGTAATTTTCATTTATATATATATATGTTATTTTGTTTCAGAGATTTCCAATGTGTGTAGAAATGGTCAAACAAAGGATCTGGACAAGGAAATATTCTAATGTTTGTCAAATAGGCAATAGAACAAAAGTATTTGGAGGAATTATGAATGTACAACTATATGTACAATATAGTGCACAATCTTGAATAAAAATAAAAAGACTCTAAAATTCTATGTGAAAGGAATGATCAATGTAAAGATGGAAATGCTGTTATGGTGACTTGTGTACTAGATCAAACTATTCTTGTAACATTTTAGAAATAAAACAAACCTGGCCACTGCAGAAGATTTACAACAAATTATTTTAAACTGCATCTGTTCCTCACACGGCCACTGCAGAAGATTTACAACAAATTATTTTAAACTGCATCTGTTCCTCACACGGCCACTGCAGAAGATTTACAACAAATTATTTTAAACTGCATCTGTTCCTCACACGGCCACTGCAGAAGATTTACAACAAATTATTTTAAACTGCATCTGTTCCTCACACGGCCACTGCAGAAGATTTACAACAAATTATTTTAAACTGTATCTGTTCCTCACACTTTTGTATTTACACAATTTTTAGGATATTGTTTTGCCTATTTCTGTAATACATTCTTTGAAAAATGTTTATGTGAAATTATTATTGTTTACTAGATATTTTATATTTAATTTTTCTTTCAAAATTTCACTAGTACTAATGAATCAGTTGAATTTGTAAATCATTTTGAATAATTGATGAACTGAACTTTTTTTTTCTTCAAAATATATCAAATGTTTTGTTTAAGAAATGGTTTCATGATCTCAGATTTGGGTTTATTCTTGGGTTTTAAAAGCTTCTCTTGAAATAACATTATTGTATAACCAACGTATGTTGGGGAAGGAAACATTTGTTATGCATTGCAGCGGCTACACAATCATATGGAATGCAGTGTAAACAAATCATTACACTGTGGTATCTTGGAAACATTTTACTGTTCTTTTTTTTACTTAATTTATTGTAGGAATTAGGGTTCCTGTAATTCTTTGTAAAGAATTTTACTAAAGTATAGATTAGTCCAATAAATAATTTGGAGTTGAATCTGAATTGTAAGTTAAATTCTAATTTTTAAAATCTTTCTGTATTATTGAAAGCAAAAAATGATTGAATGGGATTATTGTTATTAATATGCTGAGTTAGTTCAAATGTTTATGTTTTTGATAGAACAGAATTTCATTTATTAAGATATTTGTACTAAATAATGCAACTGTTATAATATTCAATATGTGGTTTTATGATAAAAAAATGACTATTGTTTTTTTTTTCCTTGTAGAATGATTAAGTTGTGTATATTCTTGCCTTGTAAATAACTGAGGGAATTGTATATCTCTATTTATATATCCATTACATCAAAATATGGATCACATATTTACACCCACATATAATGTGAAAAAAAAGTTACTCAGCAATTTGCTCAATTGCATACTATCTTTTTATTTGATATTATTTAAATAGATTTTTTTATGTACAGTGTATTTGGAATGATATTCATGATAAAAATATTATATCTTTGTTTTGGTTGTCATTTGTTGTGTTCTTTAGTCAACTATTACCTTGTAACACTATGTTAATATTTTATTTGATCTTCAATTTGTATCAAATTAAACAGACTTTGCTTTCATTTATCTGAATTTAAATTGTTGCTTCTATTGAATTAAAAATAGTTTTCTTGCCATCCTTAAATTGTGTTTCCTATTTATGTTTCTTATACTTTAAATTGTAGTAAAAAAAACTTAACTTTAGATAAATGTATTTCAATACTATATAATATACATCATCATTTGTTCAAGTAGCTTATGCAAGCAAATATTTTGTGCACTCAAATAAAAATTCATTTGGAAAACATAAAGAGCTCATGAATAAAAACATCCAATAAATTAAATATATTTTGTGTAATAAACTCTTAATTAAAATAATTTGACAAACATAAAATAATTTACATTTTAATTTTATTACCAAAAAAATGTTTTACAAAATCAAATTTTTAAATTTTAATTAATGTTAGGTCTAATATTATTACATCCTTTAAAAAAATATGTACCTGAATCTAATTACATTTTTAAATTTAAATGAATGTAAATATTATTACATCCTTTAAAAAAAATATGTACCTGAATCTAATTACATTTTTAAATTTAAATGAATGTAAATATTATTACATCCTTTAAAAAAATATGTACCTGAATCTGATTACATTTATTAATTTTTTTAATGAATGTAAACATTATTACATCCTTTAAAAAAAATATGTACCTGAATCTAATTACAATTTTAAATGAATGTAAATATTAGTACATCCTTTAAAAAAAATATGTACCTGAATCTAATTACATTTTTAAATGAATGTAAATATTATTACATCCTTTAAAATATATGTACCTGAATCTAATTATATTTTTAAATTTAAATGAATGTAAATATTATTACATCCTTAAAAAATATGTACCTGAATCTAATTACATTTTTAAATTTAAATGAATGTAAATTTTATTAAATCCTTTAAAAAAATATGTACTTGAATCTATTAAGTAAAGTAACCGTGGTACCAAACTGATCTTAGGGCCGGTAAAGCAGCATTCACCAGTTTTTGTGGCCATGGCATATACTAGATGTGAGACCACCACAATGCAGCTGAAGCAGCATTCACCAGTTTTTGTGGCCATGGCATATACTAGATGTGAGACCACCACAATGCCGGTGAAGCAGCATTCACCAGTTTTTGTGGCCATGGCATATACTAGATGTGAGACTACCACAATGCTGGTGAAGCAGCATTCACCAGTTTTTGTGGCCATGGCTTGTACTAGATGTGAGACCATCACAATGCCGGTGAAGCAGCATTCACCAGTTTTTGTGGCCATGGCATATACTAGATGTGAGACTACCACAATTCCGGTGAAGCAGCATTCACCAGTTTTTGTGGCTATGGCATATACTAGATGTGAGACCACCGCAATGCCGGTGAAGCAGCATTCACCAGTTTTTGTGGCCGTGGCATATACTAGATGTAAGACCACCACAATGCCGGTAAAGCAGCATTCACCAGTTTTTGTGGCCATGACATATACTAGATGTGAGACTACCACAATGCCGGTGAAGCAGCATTCACCAGTTTTTGTGGCCATGTCATATACTAGATGTGAGACCACCACGATGCCGGTGAAGCAGCATTCACCAGTTTTTGTGGCCATGTCATATACTAGATGTGAGACCACCACAATGCCGGTGAAGCAGCATTCACCAGTTTTTTGTGGCCATGTCATATACTAGATGTGAGACCACCACAATGCCGGTGAAGCAGCATTCACCAGTTTTTGTGGCCATGTCATATACTAGATGTGAGACCACCACAATGCCGGTGAAGCAGCATTCACCAGTTTTTTGTGGCCATGTCATATACTAGATGTGAGACCACCACAATGCCGGTGAAGCAGCATTCACCAGTTTTTTGTGGCCATGACATATACTAGATGTGAGACCACCACAATGCCGGTGAAGCAGCATTCACCAGTTTTTGTGGCCGTGGCATATACTAGATGTGAGACCACCACAATGCCGGTAAAGCAGCATTCACCAGTTTTTGTGGCCATGACATATACTAGATGTGAGACTACCACAATGCCGGTGAAGCAGCATTCACCAGTTTTTGTGGCCATGTCATATACTAGATGTGAGACCACCACAATGCCGGTGAAGCAGCATTCACCAGTTTTTTGTGGCCATGTCATATACTAGATGTGAGACCACCACAATGCCGGTGAAGCAGCATTCACCAGTTTTTTGTGGCCATGTCATATACTAGATGTGAGACCACCACAATGCCGGTGAAGCAGCATTCACCAGTTTTTTGTGGCCATGACATATACTAGATGTGAGACCACCACAATGCCGGTGAAGCAGCATTCACCAGTTTTTTGTGGCCATGACATATACTAGATGTGAGACTACCACAATGCCCAACAGTCTTTACTTTATCCCAACTAAAGTCCGGAACCCATCAAAGCTGGGTAGACTCAGGTACACGCTCGAGACCCTGGAAAAAATCCTAGCCCTCACCAGGATTCAAACCCAGGACCTCTGATATGCCAGCCTAACTTGCTGCCCCTATACCACAAAATAAGCAGCATTGACCCAACTAACGAGCTGTAAGGACTTGTACAGTGTGAAAAAAATACTTTACTTTTCAATCTAATGACAGTTTATTTCTTTAAGGTGTGTGGTGATACATGTTTACATGTTGCATGTCCTATTAATAAGTTTTACATCAACTTTTAATTTGAGAATTAAAAAAGTTTTGTCATTTTTTATGGTTAGGCCTATGCTAATTTTATTGTAGTGTAGGAATTACCCAGGAAAAATGTTACTGATGGATAGTTAAAAAATTGATTTAAAACAATTTTAATTCTCAACCTTAAAGGAAGGTTGCTGGGTGAAAAATTTTTTTTTAAATTTTCATTATGTGGGCTTCATCTTTTTTTTTTTTTTTTTAAATTGATGAAATTCTAACTATGCTAAATCAACCCCAAAATATACCTGTATAAATTCAATAAAACATTAGGCCTAAACATTAATAACTCGAAATTGATGAAACTTACTTTAAAATTAGTTTTATAATGAAAAGGCTACATAAAAAAGTGACAGATTATTATTGAAAAATATTATATTCTTACAATAAAAATATTAATGACACGCGTCATGCTCATGGTGTTAAAATATGCGTGCTGTCCACAAAATCTTAGTGTAGACACTTTGCATGTTTATCTTACTTTAAATGGTTGCAAAACTTAAATTATTTGTAAGCTTTTTTTTTCTTTCTTTCGAGAGTCTTGATTCGGCAAAAAAGTGTAAATGGACTGAAGAAAAAACTCAATTACCGACTTTATACAAGAGTGGATCAACCATTTTTAGCAAAATTCAATTACCGACTTTATACAGGAGTGGATGAACCATTTTTTAGCAAAACAAACAATCACATAATAATTTATAGATGGCATCAAAACAAGGTGGCAAAACAAATACTTGTATTATAATATATATTTGGCATCATTACAAGGTGGCAAAACAAACACTTGTATAATAATAGGCTATATATATGGAATCAATAGGCCTACAAGGTGGCAAATCAAGCACTTGCATAATAATGTATATGTCATCAATACAAGGTGGCAAAACAAACTCTTGTATAATAATATATATATGGAATCACTAGGCCTACAAGTGGCTAAATAAACACTTGTATAATAATATATATATTATGGAATCAATAGGCCTACAAGGTGGCAAAACAAACACTTGTATAATAATATATATATGTCATCAATACCAGGTTGCAAAACTTTTTCCAATACACAAATTTAATTTGCTGTGGTCAATGGTTTATATGAAGGGTAGGTACATATTTGCGTTTGTTCTTGCACCCATAACAAGAAAGTGTTTTTATCCCTATTTTTAACAAAGTGTAGATCCAGACCAAATGCAACAATAGGGTTGCTAAATTGTTATATAATTGTAAGATAAAAAATCACTGATTAGGCTTGAAAGGCTTACATTGTTTTTGTTCATGCTAGCTATCATAACAAACAATCAATTGGTTACCATGATGCAACAGCATTTATATATATATTTGTAAAGTATCCAATCTGACCAAATTGATCCATAGGGCCAGTGAAGCAGCGTTCAACAGTTTCTGTGGCCATGGCATACTAGGGGATTGTGTGGCCAGCACAATGCCCAGCCACCTTTACTTTACCTCAACAAATATCAGGTACCCATCAGATGGGTAGACTCAGGGACACCTTCCAGACCCGGAAACAAATCCTAGCCTTCACCAGTATTCGAACCCAGGATCTTTAATTGGTATGCCAACCAAAGGCGCTGTCGCTCGGCCACCGTGGCCCATTGATATATATAATGATGAAGATTATGTTCTTTAGCTAGCTTAACACAATATATAATGATGAGGATGATGTTCTTTAGCTAGCTTAACACAATATATAATGATGAGGATTACGTTCTTTAGCTAGCTTAACACAATATATAATGATGAGGATTACGTTCTTTAGCTAGCTTAACACAATATATAATGATGAGGATTACGTTCTTTAGCTAGCTTAACACAATATATAATGATGAGGATTATGTTCTTTAGCTAGCTTAACACAATATATAATGATGAGGATTATGTTCTTTAGCTAGCTTAACACAATATATAATGATGAGGATTATGTTCTTTAGCTAGCTTAACACAATATATAATGATGAGGATTATGTTCTTTAGCTAGCTTAACACAATATATAATGATGAAGATTATGTTCTTTAGCTAGCTTAACACAATATATAATGATGAAGATTATGTTCTTTAGCTAGCTTAACACAATATATAATGATGAGGAGTACGTTCTTTAGCTAGCTTAACACAATATATAATGATGAGGATTAAGTTCTTTAGCTAGCTTAACACAATATATAATGATGAGGATTACGTTCTTTAGCTAGCTTAACACAATATATAATGATGAGGATTACGTTCTTTAGCTAGCTTAACACAATATATAATGATGAGGAATTTGTTCTTTAGCTAGCTCAACACTGCAATCGTTTGCCTTACTATGACAAGAATCTCCAGCTTTGAGTTTTGTTCTGTGGCCCCAAAATGTTTAAAGTTTGAGAACTCTTTGAGCTTGTGTCCGCTATGCTTTTTTTTAGTTGTGAATTCTTGTTCTTTTATCTTCCTCTTTTGGCATCATACAGCCACCAATGTTTGATCATCAACTATTAGATTAATCAAAGAAAATGAAACAATCAAATTTTAAGCTGCTTTGACAAAAGCTGTCTTTAATTTTTGTAAAAGCCTGGCAGTTGAGGATGTTGTTATTTTATCACTTAGTCTGGGAGTCTTCAGAAGTCTTTAGCAGGTTTAAAGGCATCTTATAAGTTTACAGACGTTCCTTCTAGATAGAAGATTATTACGTCCACTAGGCCCAAAACTCCTGCAGGGCGACAGGGATCCGTCGGTGGCAGGGATAGAGCCCGCGACCTGTCCGTTGGTTTTTGGTTGACAGTCCGGTGAACTAACCGCTATATATACACTTTTTTTTTTAGGTGGGTGAGTAATTAAGGGCCCACATAGATACAGAAGCAGCCTTTACCAAGTTGATCGTGTGGCCAGCACAATGATTATGATTGCGTATGATAGTCATTTTTAGTGACCGTTTCTATGTTGCTTTCACATTAACGTGCTCCTTGCGCTCACATAACAGTTGTGGATTGAATCTGAAAATGATTGAAAATTTATACACCATTTTCTAAGTGTCAATTAGCTCAGCCCAGCACCCATTTGCTTCCAGAAGTACCAAATATATTGGCTTATATATTAGTCCTTAGTAGTGAGCACAGTACGGTAAGTAATAAGAGGACATTAGCTATAGTCCTAAAATATAGTGTATACCTCGAAATATTTAAAAATATTTATTTCAAAGCCAATTATTATAGAACAGGCTACTATTATTTTAAAACACTTGGTAAAGTAAAGTATCCCGTCGGAACAATTTGATCCTTAGGTCCGGTGAACCAGCGTTCACCAGTTTCTGTGGACACGGCATACTAGGTGATTGTGTGGCCAGCACTATGCACAGCCGCCTTTACTTTACCCCAACTAAGATCAGGTAGACAACATAAAAATGACTGAAAAGGTACCTCAATTGGGGCAAGTAATTGTGTGTAGCCTTAAAAAGTGACAAGACATTAGTTATGTAGTAAGCTATTTACTAATTTACTTTTGTCCTTCTATCCTCTAGTGCATGGGTCGGCAACTGTAGATATTGCCTTACCCAAAGTAATTATTATATTAATGAGTTAATTGATTTTATAATTATATTAAGACAATTGCATTTTATTACATTAATTATTTAGTATCCCTTATTAAAATTGTATAGGTCAGTGCACCCAATATATGTTGGGGAAATCGTCTATAGAAAAAGATTATGTTTTTGTACGAAGATAGTAATAATTGTGAAGGGACTTCTGATATAAGCCCCAAGTCAGATGGGTGCTGATTTAATATCTCCATTGTGAAAATGTTTAATTAAAGTATATCATATGTGCCTACAATTCCTACATTTTCATTCTTAGAAGAATACATATATCTATGTTTTATGCTTTGAAAATAAATTTGAAGTAAGTGAAATAAACATTACAAGTTTATGAGTTGTGATTAAACTCAAGTTGTGAGCTTGGCTGGATAATAAAAGATCTATATTAAAATAAAACTGAAGATAAATGTTTAGCTACCCATAGGCTACCACGCTACTATAATAATAATAAGCTATAATAATTATGGGCACTAGCAGCAACCTTTTGCTAATAGTGTGCCAAACTAAGATTTCTAAAGCATTCAGCGTTCCAACAGCCTGAAAGTCAACCGGCTCTATTATATATTTTTTTTTTATAAGACAATTTATTTAGTGCCGTAGCAAGACCAAGGCAAAAGCATAGGAGATTTATAGAGAAATTCTAAAGCGTTTTATATATAATAAAAAAAAAACGTTTTACCGATTTTCATCCGCTAATTTGTATTTGCATATTATTATAAAAACAAAAATGTTAATTTTTTTGTAGATGATTATTGTTTAATTTTATCGTTCAAGCATAGATATCTCTGGTTCAAGTGCTCACTTAGGCCTTATAAATTTCAAACATGTTTGGGAATACATATCGTAATGTCAGCTTTGCCGCGATTTTAATTATTTGTAAAGCAAACGGAATTTGAAGAATTAACGTTAAGAATATTGATTGATGCGTAGTAATCTTACAAACTGAATAGCTAATGTAACGTTTAAAAATGTACATATAACTTTTTAAATTATATAATATTTATACTATTTTCAAATATCTTTTACAATTTGATCATTTCAAAGTTAAATTTTGTAAGACTTTTATTCTTTTATAAAAGAAAAATAAGATATATATTAATATTAGAAATATTAGCGCTAAGAAAACGGGCTGATTATCTCCCTGTAATTAAATAAAATTTCCAAATTTGATTCAAACGTAATAAAATAAACTCTTTAAAATATATTTAGTGTGTATCAATTTATGAGCGCATTGTCTTTAATGCTCATCGCTAATTGTATAACGTCAGATACATATTTAGGGATTCAGATTTACATATTTACAAACTTATGTGTAACTCATTAAAATGCACTAAACTTTGCATAAGAAATTTCACATAATGACAAGTGGTCAAATGAAAGTGTCCTCTCTGTATGCTTGAAACAACTTTCATGTTCGATACAATATATTCACAAGTATAAATTGAACCAAAGCTGAAAATTGAGCTAATGGGTAGCAGTTGAGAATAGCAGATGACTTTCTAATCAGCTTCCTTCCAGATTTTTCTGCTAATTGGCACATTTTGATCCCCATTTTTGTTTATGTTTAAAATTCAACTTGTTTCATTTTTAAATCAACAGCAGCCCTCCACAGAAAATGTACATCTAAGCCAGTCAGGCTTGATGTGGTATGAAAATATACAACTTAAATTGAAAGTCTTGCCTTTGTTTAATAAAATCATCTTTGAGTGCTTCAATGTACTTCTGAAAAAGCACATCTGTATATCATAAAATATGCCTTAAATTAGGGAAGTACGTTTTCATCACGAAACATCTAATAAGGGTCTCTCGCGTGCCATTGAAAACAGCTCCGCGTGCCAAGTATGGCACGCGTGCCTTAGGTTGCCGACCCCTGCTCTAGTGCAGGGGTCGGCAACCTACGGCGCCTGTGCCAGACTCGGCATGCAGAGCCCTTTTCAATGGCACGCGGAGGACCCTCCGAAAAATGATTGTCTTTTTAATGGCTTCTGCGTGCCATGTAATTTTTTTGTCATTAACTCTCGCTGGCCAGACACTGAATATAAAATAAGTACAATTTCTTTCAATAAATCAAAACCCAACCATTTCCCTCTGTCGTTTGCCTGTTCTAAAAAGTACAGTTTCAACTGAACTAGTCTTTTACTTTGCGTCACCTGTGCGTACATCAAAGTATGCTTACATCAAAAGAATGTGCCGACTACTGCTTTTGTTTGTATTATATAGCAAGGCAACAAAAAAATCCAATACAAATTAGTTTCTGCAAACCATTAACTGAATTATTTGGGTGATTCCTATAATGTTATTTTAAAGTATTTCCTTCAATTTAACATAGTAAAAAAATAGTGTGCTATGGCAATGACCCCCCCCCCCCTTCCCTTGAAAGGCCAGACATTACAACCATAGGCGTAGCCGCGTAGCCACCATCTTTGAATTTATTACAGTGAGAAATGGCAGTTAAAGAAAAATGTGTTGTTTTTTTAAATCTCAGTAATTGGATAAAAATGTAAATATCACTTAGACTATTAGAATTGTCATTTCTTAAATTTAAAACCATGACTTAGGCCTTAGGCTCGACCCAGCCTGGATTACGCATCGACGGATATCCCCTGGAGGTGAACATGGAGGTGCGGCACATCCTACAGGACTACGACCTCAAAACAAGGGCTTTTGCATTGATGGCCAAACTCCATCTTGAGCCCCTACAACTCCACAGAGCGGTAGACAGAGCAACGATGATGTAGACTGTAGAAGTTCATGAATGGCCACGTGGACCTGTCTACACAGACAGGTCGCATCCAATAAATGTCACGCGCTCTACCCGAGGTCATCAGCTCAAACTGCGTGTTCCACACGCACGCACCGACGTTTAAAAATATTCGTTTTTTTCCCTCAGCCATTAGACTGCGGAACTCATTAGACCAAGCCTCCATCACTGCGCCTTCTGTGTAGACTTTCAAGTCATCTCTGATGGGTTGGACTAGCAAATGAAACTTCGTCGTCAGCTTAAAGCTTAATTAAAACTACTTTTGTGTGACATTGTATGTAAAAAATATTATACGCAGTAATTTAGTAATGCACACTTTTGATCCCAGAGTATTCGCAATCAAATTATTTTTGTATTGTGGACATTTATGTACAGCGGGTTCTCCACGGTATAATGAAGAAGAAGAAGAGTGGTTAGTGTATGCGCCAAAATCTGTTTTAAAATATCTTTTTTTTTGTCCATGTTTAAAAAAAAAATTAAATATCAATACCAACCATAGTTGTCTTTGTTCAGTGCCAATTATAACATTCATTCACAGAGTAATAATATTATTCTTATAATAAGACCTGTAGTACATTTTTCCTAAAATAATCGTTATTGACCGTAGTCTGTAGTGACCCTTCGGCGTCAGTTACTATATTTTCGTAGATGGTTTGAATTTAATTGAAAGTACAGCTTCTGGTTTATATTGTGTTTGGTTCAAATTACATTTCATCGTTATATTGTGTTTGGTTCAAATTACATTTCATCGTTATATTGTGTTTGGTTCAAATTACATATTCATCGTACATCGTAACATCTGTGTGCAATTGCGCAATTAAGCCCCCCCCCCTCTTACAATGTAGCCTATACATTATTTCAGCCCCCCCCCCAACACCACTTATCCTCTTATATATAATAATACAACTAACTATTGCATTTTGATTCTCTAGTTACAGCCTGTGAATAGAGGCGACATCGGTTGCTTTGTCTATGAAAACAATTGCATACGTTATTTTTTTAATTTTAGCGCTATGACAACATTATAAGTCTACATGTTTGTTAACTTGAAAAAGAGCAAAAACAACTGATACAAGAAAACAACCACGAAAATAACACCAAGGAAGACAATAAAATCTTGTACAGTGCATTTTATTACAACAAACAATGGATTAAGACAAAATTTGAAAAATAAAAAGGTTTTCAAAAACTTTAAAATATATTTTCTTTAGTACTACTTATTTATCTGTTAAAAAAATAAATGTACAATCCAATAGCTTTTTATAAGAATTTTTTTAAAGTAGCCAAAATATTTGACTTTCGCACTGAATTTTTGCTGAATAGTCAAAACAAAATTTTATTTTTTAATATTTTTTTTTATAAAATGTACTTTTAGCATTCAATTACTTTAGCTTTGGATAAGATGCACATGACCTCACAAGATGGTGACTCTGCTGGACATCCGTTTTGGCAATGCTGAACACACTGCGTCGCCAGCTGGGTTTTGTTGGTGGTTCGCTTGACCGGAGGGTAGCACTTCGTGTCTATGCTGGCGCCACCGGTCAATGCGCAGTTCTCCGCGCACAGCTTCCCGTTGTAGACTTGCTTGCCGTACGTCTTTATGCAACGGAAGCACTCCATCAGGCAGTATTTGTACTCCGGCACATCGTCGAGTTCAGCGGAGGCGAAGAGGCAAACACTGGAGACGAGCGCTATGTAGAGGAGAAATTTCATTCTGAGTGTCTGTGTGTCTGGAATAGAAACAACAACAGAACAAAGGAATTAATAATGAATACATTAAACAGTAGGTTATAAACTAAAAAATATATAAATAAACTAGAACACATTTAAAACAGAGACGTTCGTTTCATGACTGGTGTATATTTACAACTGAGTCATTAATTTCAATAGTTAAATCACTAAACTTAGAAACACTAGAGGAAAGAAGGGCAGAAAGAAAAGTAACGAGTGACATCCGGGTAAGGTATGGGTTACCTGAACAATCCATAAAAAAAACAATGACTTAAAATCATTTAAAACATTAATCAAAATGCAAGACTAGACCCAAGCCACGGATAAGAACTAAACTATTTTCTATATAAAAGGAGCATCTAAAACATGTAAGCTAACTGCATCATAAATTATTATAATGGCATCTATATGTTATTGTTCTACATACTGTATACTGTATACATGTACTGGTGTATAATGCAGGTATTTCTATATAATGTGAACTTCTACATTAATTTCATTTTCGTTTTTCTAAAATCTCCAAATCTTTTATAGAATTCAAACATGTCCTATATTTTCTAGACTTTCAAACATGTCCTATATTTTCTAGACTTTCAAACATGTCCTATATTTTCTAGACTTTCAAGCCTGAAATATATTTTCTAGACTTTCAAGCCTGAACTATATTTTCTAGACTTTCAAGCCTGAACTATATTTTCTAGACTTTCAAGCCTGAACTATATTTTCTAGACTTTCAAGCCTGAACTATATTTTCTAGACTTAAGGGGCGGGCTATTTTTTATCCAAGTTTCTCATTAGACGTCACATTGACAAGTCTTAACGATTATGCATGCATAAAAGGTCAAAAAGAAGAACATTTCCGGTCTTATTCGTCTATTTGCTTCGAAACATATCTGTGTGCTACGTTACTGAATGTACGAACATATGTAGATAATTACATTTTATTTCATTTCCGAAAGATGGCGCCAAAAGAAAACGATGGATTTTGAATGTCAGATTTGAAGAATCACCTATTTATAATCCCTAACTAATTGCTTGATGCAAAAGAATTTTCGTGTTGTTGTTTTTTATGAATCTCCGCTTTGTGTTTTTTTAATTACCAAGGACGCAAATCTTGAATAACTTTTTTTATAATCAAAAGCTACATTTAGCCTAACGCGACTAACACTTTGAGTATTAATTATCGCCTACGGTACTCACTATTGATGTTAAAAACGGATTCCTCATAACTAATCTCGTATATTTCTAAAAGACAAGAACTGACTGTCGATGTTGAAATCAATTGTCAAACAGCACCAAAAGCATGGTTTTCGTTTACGAAAATGGCGGTAAATTTCACCGGAAGTTCACGATCATACCAGTTCAAAAGGTCACACCTAATTAAGACTTGTTAATACATTTGAAGACTGACTTACCTAAAACTTATAATTAGAGCACATTTCTGCTGTTTACAGAATCGATACCGCTATTAATGTATTGACTCATATCCGTCTTAGTGATTTCTGTGTTTTGTGGCTCGGTTTATAGTTGGGTTTCACCAGATTCTGTGACCATACATACTAGGTGATTGTGTGGCCAGCACTATGCATAGCAGCCTTTACTTTACCCGAACTAAGGCCAGTTACTCATCAGAGCTGGGTGGTCTCAGGGACACCCTCCAGACCCGGGAAAAAAATCATAGCCTGCACCAGGATTCGAACTCAGGACCTTTCGGTACACCAGCCGAACGCGCTGCCCCGGAGGCCACCACTGCTTAACGCTGCTTCACCGGACCTATGGATCAATTTGGTCCGACGGGTACTTTTATATTTAGGTTTAACATTCTAGGGACCGGTTATTAAGAACGTTAGAATACATTTAAATTGATCAAGTACAGAAATGTTAAATACTGCTCGACATCGTGCCCTTGATTAAAAGTTTATTAAAAGCTTGATGGCGAGATACATAATATAAGAAGAAAAAGCAACATTAAGTGTACATTATACAACCACAATTTAAACAAAACAAACAATAGACGGTACATTGTAATAAAAAAAAACAACTTGTGAAAACGCAAAAAGCCTATTAAAATAATCGAGCAAAAGTAAATCCAAGGGAATTAACTTTAGGCTACTTCATTTTTCTTTCGGTGCGTTCTTTTTGCATAAATTGCTTAACGTTATTAAGGCATATCCCTTTTAAAGAAATTACATTGTTTTGACTTATAGGCGTATGCCTTAAAGTTATCCCCAAAAGAAGTGTTATAATGCTAACAATGTACGATACATTACTTTATTACAGAGTGATGTAGCATTAACCCTTCCCGTACCGACCTACTTCTATCTATGCTGCCTTCAGTTCCGCTATATACGCGCCCGGGACTGTAAGGGTTAATATGTATTCAGTACTATATAGGCCTACCACTTCAGTTATCTTTAATTAAAACAACCACAATTCTCACATTTTTAAAACGAAGTCGCTATTCGGACCCGATAGACTTAGTGATAAATAGTTAGTATCGGTTAGTTTATATAGGTTAGGGATGGCTTTGTAGTATTTTCGGTAATAGTGAGTATCGGTTAGGTAATAAAGGATAGGGATAGATTTGGTGTTTTCTGTGCTATTTCTTATAATATATATGGTAAAACAAATATATTTTGTGTTTTTTTCCCTCTTTTTTTATGTTTTCTATGAGTTTTAAGAAATTCTGACTGAAGTCGGGTCCGATTAGCCATTTTATGCTATAGGGACCCGGGTCCGAATAGAGGCAGCCTTTTTAAAACTTTGTTATGAAGTAAAATTTACAGTCCATCCCCACCCCCTTCCCTCACGATGATCGCCTTTTTAAAAGTTTGTTTCATTTGAGAGGTAATAATAGTTTAGTTTTTGTTGTAAAATTAATAAATCGTAATAAGAAAAAAAGAATTTAAAAAAAAAAGAAAAAGATTAAAAAATCTAGGTCAGTTTATCGTAGCCAACTTAGCGATAGACCAATCAAAGTACATTTCCGCCCCAAGCGGACATTTTGTGATATTTGAAACCGATCTTACCACATACGTCGAGCATAGACTCACCGTATTAGACATGACATGACAATTGGATGAAGATTTATATCTGTTATATATTGTTTATAGGGCTTGCATAGGCGATCTAAACGTCAGTGGTTTATAAAATAGAATTATAAAAATAAATCGGCTCACAACAAAAAAGTTTGGGAATCGCTGTTTTTATGCATTAAAAAACAACAACACAATGTATCTAACATTGGACGCTTGGATTTTGCAGAATAGAGTTTAAATATAACAACCCCGAGACAGGGGCGTAACTAGCGAGGGAGTTCAGGGTGTGGCCTTCCCCAGGCACCACCTATTGTATAGGCGCAAAACTGACAAACTCTTAGCATTAGCTTACTAATAATTCAAAACTAACATTCTACATAATTTTGCCCCCCCCAAACCCACACCCTCCCACTGGCACCCACCCATACCAGATGCTGTTTACCCAGCTACGCCACTGCCACTAAGGTGTCTCTATTAAATTCGAAATTACTCAGCGGGACTCGAGGGCACCCCGTCGGTTTACCCATGCTCAGTTGATCACCGGTTGTGGGGGGGGGGGGGCAAAGTAATTATGCCTGGGCATTGTGCTGGCCACACAATCAAAACATTTTTTTTGTTAAGTCATAGAAAATGACTAAAGTAATATATATCCTGCTTCACCAGCCCTGCAAGACCTTCAAGATTTTACACTCAATATAAAATATTGTCATTATTAAAATGTTATCAATATGTTCATGGTTATTCATAGAGCGGTCACAAGGGAGTGGGGGTAGAGCTTATGCTTTTCTGTATCAGAAATAAAAACGCAAACATATGTTAGCGACTCAAGCTATTAGTGTTCAATAATAGATGAGACTGAAGCAGTAAAGCAACGTCTAGCCTCTTATGAACTAAATAATAATACATTTCTCTAAAAAAAATGTGTCCCCCTGCGCCATTTCCTGGATGCCATGATGCCATGGCCTTGTCAACATCTTTCACCCATAAACATAGTTTTAAGTCATGTTGCTACGCAACTTCGTTAAGCTGAAAAATGCTTTTCTTTGTCGTCTGCTGGCAATTCTCTCCCATCAGATACGTGTTTATAGACTATAGACTATAGACTGACTAGGCCTATTTATATTTAACGAGTTTAAACGATTTTCTTCGATAACTGAACGCTTAGAACATAGCAGAGTCAAGTGCTGCACAGCAGGTAAATGGTTAAATTATTACAGAAAATTAAGAAAACATTTAATAGTAAGAATTATCTATCTATCTAATCTATCTATCTATCTATTTAATAAGCTATCGATCTAGTTCATCAATCTATGTAATTTATCTATCTATGTATCTATCTATATATCAATCAATCAACCTATCCATTAAGCCATTTGTCATTTATCTATCTATCTATCTATCTATCTATCTATCTATCTATCTATCTATCTATCTATCTATCTATCTATCTATCTATCTATCTATCTATCTATCTATCTATCTATCTATCTATCTATCTATCTATCTATCTATCTATCTATCTATCTATCTATCTATCTATCTATCTATCTATCTATCTATCTATCTATCTATCTATCTATCTATCTATCTATGGTACTAAAAAAAATGTTTTCTGTCGTTTAGTTTATTATTTTAGTCACCTTTTTTTAAAACAATGTTTTCGTTTAACGGCTTATCGTCTGGCACCGATCGTCTTATCCACTTATCTCTCGTCTGACAAGTCTTGACAGTTTTCCATAGTTTCTTCAAACGATTTCCCCATTTGAAACATCAATTGTTCCAATTTGAAATACCATCGTCTGTCCCTGGCCGACGTAAGGATCTGTCGTTTCAGACATTGAAGTGGACCAAATAAAATATAAATTCAATCATTGAAATATCTAGGTCGTAAGGCGTCCAGAAGATATTTTATTCAATCGGGAAATGCCAACGAGATACAAGTTAAGTTTGATTGGCCAATATCACTATTTGAAAAGATAACAGCAACATTTTATTTTTATTAAAGTGATAAATGATTCGATCGTTTGTAACTCACATTGATTACTAAAAGTACACCCTCAGGGCGTTGTAATTGTATCGTCTTTTTTTTGGCGCGAGTAGCGTCGCGTTTCAGCTCTGTTGATAGTCAAAAGAAAATATGAGATCTTACCTGCTTATATTATTGATGGATGCAACAAAACTAAAGAAAGATAATTTAAAAAATACAGACAAACATCCGTTTTCGTCCAACTCTAGAATGACCTTAAGTATAAAAGGAAAATCTGTGTGTGATGAGGGGATTGTGTGGCCAGTAGGATGCAAAAGTCTCTGCGCGTCAACTGCGAGCGTGCGAGCCCCAAAAGTGGAAAATTTTTCCCCCGGACATTCTATGTCCACCTATCACTTGCTTATCTATCTAGTCGATATGATGGCAGAACTTTTACCTTGGGATTCGTCGGAGTTATGGCACAATATTTATATTTATATTAGATGGTTTACATGTCATCTGTGGCGCCCCAACGGTCTAACAGACTACGGGATATGTAGGATGTAGGATGCAGACTGCTGCCATCACTTATCTGGGATAAACACTCACAGAGAAACTAACTGCACAACTATTCCGTTTCAGTAAAATGGAAGAATCAGTCTAATAGAAAACAAAACAGATTCTATTGGTTACTCAAGGTTATCTGTATTTAGTATCCTATTCACCACAATTGCTCAAACACAGACAAAACATGTCATGTTCTCACAATAACTACATGTGTTCTTCCAAACTCAGCCAACTTCCAGCTCACTTATACAAAGTATTTAGATTGGTAAAAAGGATAGATATATAGAAAAGTCACATAATCCAAAAAGCCACGATGGCGTTCGTTCCAATGGTAGAAAATCCTTACGTAATCGATAAGTCTTAATTAGGCCTGGCCTTTTTAATAGGTCAGAAGTTATCGGTAATTTGGTAATGTTAGGCCTATATATACAGACGAGATCGTGGGATGGAACTGTCAATTACGTCGTGGACGCCCGTTAGGATAATCTAAAGCAGAGGTTAGCAACCTATAGCCGCGCGTGCCAAAGGTCGCACGCAGAGCGATTTTTGGTGGCACGCTAAATACCTCCAAAAAGGAGATTTTTCAGTGAATGTCAATACAACGTACGCCAGCGTATATAATGGCTGCTGCGTGTTAAATGTCATGAAAATCACGTTTGACATCGACTGTTAAAGTTCAGGAAAGTTTATGTTTGGAGACCTCATCACTGGACTTTCGATCTGTGAGGGAGTATGTTGTTAATTTTATAGTTTCTCATCCATATTGTTTTACAGGCAGGTCAAGTCTCATGTTCGCTGGCTTAGTCGAGGTAAAGTCTTGAATACATTCGTTTCGTGTCAGCAAGCAATTAAGATGTTTCCTGTCGAAAAGTAAATTTCTGCGCTTTAGTGCAATAGTTCTTTTATAAACTTATTGTTTCAAATATGCTGAAAGACGGAACTCCTGTAATCAAGTCAAATTTCTATTTGTTTGGATCAATAGAGCAATCTTATCTTGTTAAGCTATCGAAAAAAAAAACCACACAACATTTTCCGGGATTCAATGAGAAGAACTGGGTGTTAGGCGGATGTTTCTGAATGACATAAAAGACACATTTCAATGTTGAACATGCATTTAAAAAGGTGGGGTCAAACAGCACTTGAACTGGATTTCCACTGGAATATATTTGAGTTGTAGCTTTGTATCAAGAAATATCTTGTCATTAATACATTTCAAAACATTTAAATCCCCTCGGCATCCCGGGATATTGACAATTTTAAAATGCAGCCAATTGAATTAAAAAAAAAAAACAAATTAGGGGCATCAAAATGTGTAAAATTGCCGAATATCTAGAACAAAGCTGCAGTAGCGTAACTGAAAAGGGGTGGGGGCGAGGAGGCGAGAACCAGCATTGCCACAGTTTCGATATGCTCGAAACTAACACTTTCATAATAGTAGGATAGGCGCCAATTTGGACCCCAGCCCCAAGCGCTCCTTGCGCCATTTACCCTTCTTAGCGGGACCCGAGGGCAGACGTCGTCTAACTATGCTTAGATGATCACCCAATGGGGAAAAGTAAAACTGGCTGAGCATTGTGCTGGCCACACCATTCACAATGTTTTAACCCATAGGAAATAAAACGGTTATATATAAACTTATATCCTTCTTCACCAGCCCTGAAAGACCTTCAGTTTTACAAAGCAAAAAAAAAAACGGGGGAGGGGGTGGGCAGCTTGTGCTTCTCTGTATCAGTAATAAAGAAAAAAGATTGAGATTTTGCGACTTAAGTTTTTAGTGTTAAATAAAAGATGAGAATGACACAGTAAAGTAACGTCTTGCCTCTTGTAAACAAAAGCCGTTTTTATAAAATATTTAAAAAAAATTATTACAGCATTGTGTTCATTGTAGTTTATACATTTTCTAATCTGTAGGCTATATAGGCCATTATATATACATAATTTTTCCCCTGGCCGCGCCGGGGATTTTAGCTTGTAGGATATATAGTTCAATGTACATACGTTGAATATGTTTCCTCTCCAATTCCTTGTCACCGCTCTATGATAACCATGAACATATTGTTACAATTTTAATAATGACAATATTTTATATTGAACTAGTCTGACTAATGACTAGACTAGGAGCATTGCTTACAACGAAGGGTCTACAGCAGGAGTCGGCAACCTACGGCACGCGTACCTTGTAAAAAGTCTCAAAAACCGGACGAGCCGAAGCTCTAGAGCCGGGGCGTAACGCAATAGAAGTGAGTTATCAAAAACTCTGTCCGGGATCCAGCCACCCCACGGCACGCCAAAGGCGTGGCGTGCCATGTAAAAGGGAAGGTTTCCGCAGGCCAGCGACCGTTCGCTGCGGTTCCCCTAAGGATCATTATCGTGGTGGCTCTCCCACCAGACTTGGCACGCCGAGGAATTTTCAATGGCACGTGGAAGGGGCATAAAAAAAAAGAAGTCTATTTAAGTCTTTTATACCATAAATTATTTAGTGCTACAGCAGGGTCAGCAGGTTGACTTTTAAGCTGTTGGCACACTGAATGAATTAGAAAGCATACTTTGGCACACTGTTATCAAAAGGTTGCCGACCCCTGGTCTACAGTTTAAAAAATGTATTGTTTTTATAAATAAAAAAAACTGATTAAAAACCGAACTATGCAGGAAGACGGTCTCTATCAAAGCAATCCCAGAGTTGTAGTTGGGCCTTGTATATTAAATAGGTCTTGACACTGCTGCCACCTCACAAGTAAATTAGATCATGGGAGATAATTGGATAATTGGATAAATCCGGTTAAAGGTAGAAAATAAAATCAGAAAAATGTATTTCATTTTTTTTTCGTTTTCGTCATCTTGGCCTGGAAAGTTTTTACAACTCCCGGGAGCCATCTTGGGGTATTTTAACATTTTTTCTTGTCAAAATGGCAGTGCCTATCTTCTGCTTCTTTTTTGCTGTTCTTTTATGCACTTAAAAAGAACGAGAAATCAATGCAATATATAGAAGATGAGTGAAATTCTGTGAGAGCCAATGTCATTCTGTCAAAATGCCTGTGGTCATTGGTGTAAAGTTAGGGTGACAGTGACCTAAACTGGATAATAGGAGCTTACACGAGAAGCTATATATGAATGATTTTTTAAATATATAAAACAAAGATGGTGGCGAGAATCCAGAAGTAGATGTGCCAGGAGGGTGCAGGCTAGGATTTGTTTCCTGGGCCCGAGGGTGTCCCCGAGTCTACCCAGCTCTGATAGGTAACTGACATTAGTTGGGTAAAGTAAAAGCGGCTTTACATAGTGCTGGCCACACAATCACCTAGTATGCCGTGGCCACAGAAACTGGCGAACGCTGCTTCACCGGCCCCATGATCAATTTGGTCTGGCGGTAACATACTATTAATCTATACATAAAAAAAAAATGTTCTTCTGTGCCAAGGACCATAGAAAAAGAAAGTTGCACTTTATCTCCAACAGATGAATGAATAATGAATGAGCTCAAATGAAATGTGACGTTTTGATGTCGTCTGCCACATAAACGATTTGTTCATCTATATTATATAAGCCACCACAAGGTCGACACCCTTGTTAGACATTAATTTCGCTATTGCTTATGCAAATAAAAAAAATAAAAAAAGGACACAATGCAAATATTTCAAAACTAGGAAGAAGAAGAACTACAAAAAATAACAAAAAGTCCCCCCCCCCCCCTCCTATTTCTACCGTATTTTAATTCTGTCAAATTTTTATGAAAATGATTGGATGTAAATAGGGGAATGTGAGATGTGTGTGTGTGTGGGAAGAAAGTCAAGTATACCCTCGGCATCCCTTGAAATCCCGTTGCTCGTCACTGGTCTCAGAGCAACAGAAGCAACATCTCTCGAGAGCAGAAGCAACATCTCTCGAGAGCAGAAGCATCATCTTTCGAGAGCAGAAGCAACATCTCTCGAGAGCAGAAGCAACATGTCTCGAGAGCAGAAGCAACATCTCTCGAGAGCAGAAGCAACATCTCTCGAGAGCAGAAGCAAAATCTCTCGAGAGCAGAAGCAACATCTCTCGAGAGCAGAAGCAACATCTCTCGAGAGCAGAAGCAACATCTCTCGAGAGCAGAAGCAACATCTTTCGAGAGCAGAAGCAGCATCTCTCTAGAGCAGAAGCAACATCTCTCGAGAGCAGAAGCAACCTCTCTCGAGAGCAGAAGCAACCTCTCTCGAGAGCAGAAGCAACATCTCTCGAGAGCAGAAGCAACATCTCTCGAGAGCAGAAGCAACATCTCTCGAGAGCAGAAGCAACATCTCTCGAGAGCAGAAGCAACATCTCTCGAGAGCAGATGCAATATCTCTCGAGAGCAGAAGCAACATCTTTCGAGAGCAGAAGCAGCATCTCTCGAGAGCAGAAGCAACATCTCTCGAGAGCAGAAGCAACATCTTTCGAGAGCAGAAGCAACATCTCTCGAGAGCAGATGTAACCTCTCTCGAGAGCAGAAGCAACCTCTCTCGAGAGCAGAAGCAACATCTCTCGAGAGCAGAAGCAACATCTCTCGAGAGCAGAAGCAACCTCTCTCGAGAGCAGAAGCAACATCTCTCGAGCGCAGAAGCAACATCTCTCGAGAGCATCCATTCTCTGTTGCTCTTTCTAATAAGTTCATTAGTTTAAACAAAAAAGACGACTATGACGCACATTAAAAAAAACAACAACAAAAAAAAAACAACAACATCCGCAGTGGTTGAATATTCAGATTGTCTAAAACTAGGATTTTACAATATAGCTTAAAGGTGATTTTTTTTGGAGGGGGGGCAGGGGTAAGGCGGCAAGGTTTGAACCCTAATGGTCACGTTGACAGTCAGGAGAACTGACCTTAAGACTAGCCGGTCAGCCAAAGTGCGGAAAAATAACACAAGTTACCCAGCATTATACTGGCCACACCAATCCATTTATACTAGCAGTCCCTGACAAGAGAACTATTTTTGTTTTTGGTATGAGAAAGAATAAAGCTAACCAATTTATAAAGACTTAAAAAACAGCATTTCCCATCTCCTGATTAAAAAATAATTCTTTATGAAACCTATTATTTAAAATAAATATTGTCTTTGATGAAATAAAAAAAATAATTAAATATATTCTTGTATATCAGATAAAAACTAGAAAGGTTAGATATAAAAAAAAAATTATCAAATAAAAAGTTATAATAAATACAAACTCTCATACATATTAAGAATACAGTTTGAACAAAATAAAATCCTAGACATTTGATAAACAAACAACTAAAAAACAAAAGACAGAAAAGAAAATTTGTATCATTTCGATTTATTAGCTCAATCTACATAAACCACTTTTCGAAAATTCCAATACACTGGAGTTTTTATTTTACATATATTTTTGTATCCTGATTATTGCACGTTAGTTTTCAATTAAATTCTAAGGTATCTGCATAGGTATCTGGTATCTGTAGTGACGTCAAAGAGATGCACTATAAGAAATTAGATTTCAAGTATCGAGTATAGTATTTGATGGCATTTTGATGGAATAAGGGAGATAAATGAAGAAAAAAACACACGAACGGATACTGTTTCGATACTAAGGACGGTTGAACATTCAGATTGTTGAAAACTGAGCTGTTACAATATAGCCTAAAGGTATTTAATACAGATATAGAGCAGTGTTTTTAGGCCACGTGCAAGTCCATGTATTTGGGCCCTCTAGGATTTGAATTTTTTGTTTGCTTAACTGCTGAGGGCCCGGTGGTCGTGTCAGTAGCGTGTTCGGCTGGCGTACCGAAGGTCCTGGGTTCCCCGGGTTGAAGGGTGTCTCTGAGTCTACCCAGCTCTGATAGGTACCTGAGTTGGGGTAAAGTAAATGCGGCTGTGCATAATGCTGGCAACACAATCACCTAGTATGCCGTGGCCACAGAAAATGGTGAACGCTGCTTCACCGGACCTATTGATCAATTCGGTCCGACGGGTACTTTAACTGTTTGTGCTTTACTGTTTGTACTTTTACTGTTGGTGCTTTACTGTTTGTACTTTTACTGTTTGTGCTTTACTGTTTGTACTTTAACTGTTGGTGCTTTACTGTTTGTACTTTAACTGTTGGTGCTTTACTGTTTGTACTTTAACTGTTGGTGCTTTACTGTTTGTACTTTAACTGTTGGTGCTTTACTGTTTGTACTTTAACTGTTGGTGCTTTACTGTTTGTACTTTAACTGTTGGTGCTTTACTGCTATCAAATGGCACAAGTAATTATATAGTCCTACATGCTATCTACTTTCTTGACTTAACATGTAGGGACATAACATGGAAGCCGTTATGTCTTGTTATATTTTTCACTCAACTCTTATATGTCTTCTGCTTCTGTCTAGGATTTAGTTACATTGAAATAAATCACACAAAACAGTTTATGAACTATTAAATACTGTAATTTAATATCAAACTTTCTCTCTTCTCTCTCTCATCCATCAATCTCCCACCCTCCCTCTCTCCTTCTCTTCTCTCTCTCTCTACATGTCTCTCCTCTCTCTCTCTCTCTCTCTCTCTCTATCTATCTATCTATATATCTATCTAACTATCTCTGTATCGATATATATATATATGTACAAATATATCTAGAAATAAATTGCTTTGAACAATATAAACAACATTTAAACTATTACAAAAGTAGTTTTATTTCCATAATTATATTGGTTCTATTATTATTAACTAAAGTTAAAAAGAAATAATCTTAAACCCGAAATGTTTCCGTGTTAGGAATAAAACATGTATATGTCTAGACACTAAGTCATAGCATTAAAATACGTCATATGCACGAGGGTTGAAGATCGTTAGTTTAGTTCTAGCTTGGGCGCTAATGTGTGTGGACTGTTTTTGAAAACTTTCTTAAAGATAGGATTACGGCTTAGTACGATATAGAAGAATCTCAACTGATTAAGTTTCATCATATAATACTGGTACATGTATTCTGTGTTACTGTTATATTTATCATCTCAACTTGTTGGAATAAAATTGTGTTTAATCATTCAAACAGGATTGTGGATTTCCTCTATATTAAGGTACAGTTTATCTAAATCACTTCATACACAAAAGATTCACATCATACGAGTCAAATAAACATCAAATCTACTTCAATAACATTAATACTAATTCTTATACAACCTTGTGAGATCCAAGATGGATGTGAATCAAAAGAATATATAATAATACATTACTAAAAATATCATCATACGTCAGTAGCTGATTTCGCACGTGACAAAAGATTGGGGACTAGCGTTCTGGATCTAAAGTTTGTAGGTATAAGAAATTGAGAATATACAACTGTTTTAGTGAAAACGATTTACAACAAATAGTTATTCAAATTCTGTCTACGTGGGAGGCACTGTCTGTGTTCGGACATACTGTTTTCAGCTTTGTACACAACCATCCTTAAAATTTATCTTCTACAAATTAACAGTGGTGTAAAAATATTTCAAAGGACTTTATGAAAGGTAAAGTTGAATTTTTTATCTTCTATTTATGTCATTAATATAAAAACATGGCGGAAGCTAATCTTACGTTGGAGCAATTGAATATTTTTGCTATCACGTCAGAACAGTTAAATAGCATGTCACTAACCCAGTTAATAAGAGATGGCAAATTCTCTGGGAATAGACATTACTGAAGTTACACCAGTAAGGAGTAAATTAATTCAAGAAATTAAGGACTGTTTGAAAAGACATGGTAGAATGCTTGAAGAAAATACTATGAATAGTGAAGAATCAGTGGTTCTCAATGTATCAGAAACCCTGAAAACAGACATAAATAACCATGAATTTAAAATGAATGGAAATGAACTAAGTGCGGACATGAAATTTCAGTTAGAAATGAAGAAGTTAGAAATTCAATTACAATTACAATTGGAGGGTAAAAGAATAGAAGCAGAGAAAGAGAAGGAATTGGAAAAAGAAAGAATCGCTAGTAATGAAAGGATTGAATTGGCAAAGTCTCGTTCGTCAACTCATACGATTCAGGAAACAAATAATGTGGAACTATATAAGTTTAAAAAGCATATTCCAAGCATGGAGAACATGGACATTGATGAGTTCTTTATGGTCTTCGATAGAAACTCGATCGATTATAATTTTCCTGAAGATAAGAAAGCAGTACTTTTACGTTCAGCTCTAACAAAAGGCAAGGCTCTAGATGTAGTATTGAATTTGACTCCAGAGGAATGCAATAATTATGAACTAATAAAGAGCAGAGTACTATTGAGTTATGTTCTAACTCCAGAAAAGTATCGAAAGTTATATCGTGAGTACAGGAAGGAACCAGAAGTTTCACATGTTGACTTCCTGAGATTAGAGAAAAAGTATCTTGATCGATGGTTACGTTCTAAGAATGTGAATAAAGATTATGAAAAACTATATAATCTCATACTGATGGAGGATTTTACTGAGAAGATTCGCACTGATATAAAAGTTCATTTGGCTGATCGTGGTATTGAAATAGCAGAACAAGCAGCAGTTAAAGCCGATGAATACGTCATTATTCACCCGCATAGCCATTATGTTAAAAATGACAGAACAAGTTTGAGGACTCAAAACAGTAATACAGAAAGGAAGTTAAGATCGACAGAGGATAAAAGTAAACAAAAAGCCGATAAACAAGAGAATTCAAGTTTTGTACAAAAGAGAATTACCTGTACATTCTGTAAGAAAGATGGACATATAAAAGAGAATTGTTGGAGTCTACATAAAGAGAAAAGACCCATTAAAAACAAGAACAACGTGGTTTTATCATACATCGCCGTACAAACTGAAACTCACATAAATAAAACTGCCCACAAAAGAATTAAAGCTGATAGAAAGACATGTGATGTTAGTCATGAGGAGATGGCAAAACACGCATGTCCAAGTTGCTCAAAGTCGGAAAAAGTCTTTGAAATGAAGACCGAGGCTATTGAACATTCTAGTTTCAACTCCAAAGGGAGTGTGACAGATGAACAATCAGTAAATAAAACGTTTACTTATGGAGGCAGTAGTGTAGCAAGAAACTCAGTAGGCAGAGAACTACCCGAGTGCATGCTATCGGATGTTAGCGAGGGCTATGTGTCACCTATAGATAATCAAGCTAGAGAACGGAAAATTAAAATTCTACGTGACTCCGGTGCTGATATATCTCTACTGTTGAAGAATACTGTACCAACGTCGAAATTGACTCATACAGGCCAGTATGCCTTGATCAGTACTATGGCTGGAACACTCACGGCACCGTTACATCGTATACAGTTGAAGAGTAATTACTTCACTGGATCTGTTATTGTTGGGATAGTGAAGAAATTTCCCTACATAGGCATTTCATTACTTTTAGGAAGTGACATTGCCAAGAATCAGGTACATCCTGTACTTAAAGAAACCAAAGACTCTGTTCAGTGTAGGAATACTGAAAATTCAGTATGCGTTATCACCAGAGTTATGGAGAAACAGCAGATGACTAATGAATCGACAAAGAAACCAGAACCAACACCAGAGATTGACTTGCAAGCAACCTTCATGGCGGATGTTCTAGGTGGTCACTCAAGTCATACTGATCAAAATAATTTGTCGCCTAGACAACTACTCATTCTTGCTCAAGGCAAAGATCCAGAGATCGGGAAGCTAAAAGAGGAAGAAAAGAATGAAGGAGAGTTAGAAACAATGGCCGCAGGTTATTACCTGAGGGACGAGTTGTTGATGAGGAAATGGAGAGGGAAAGAAAACGACGATGAAACATGCAGCGAAGTACATCAAATCGTGGTACCCAATGTATACCGCAAGGACATACTACAGATGGCCCATGATTTACCGTATGCTGGTCACCTAGGGATTCAGAAAACCTTCGATAGGATTCTTCCATATTTCTTCTGGCCTGGCCTACGTCGTGACGTCACATCGTTTTGCAGATCATGTCATGTCTGCCAGATGGTCGGCAAACCGAATCAGACCATTCCGGTAGTTCCTCTACGACCCATACCAGCATTCTCAGAACCCTTCAGTCACATCATTATAGACTGCGTCGGTCCGTTGCCTAAAACTAAGGCTGGCCACCAGTATCTGTTCACTATAATGTGTTCGGCAACGAGATTTCCAGAGGCTATTCCTCTACGTAGCATCAATGCCGACAAAATCTCTGATGCACTTATCGGATTCTTCACCCGATATGGTCTTCCGAAAACCGTGCAGTCAGATCAAGGTTCAAATTTCACATCGAAGTTATTTCGCCAAGTCTTAGAACGGCTGGGTATTCGTCATGCAGTATCGAGTGCATATCATCCACAGAGTCAAGGCGCACTGGAACGATACCACCAAACATTGAAAAACATGCTCCGTACTTTCTGTTTCGAGCATAACGACGACTGGGATCGTGGTATTCCCTTCGCACTCTTCGCAACCAGAGAGGCTGTACAAGAATCTCTTGGTTTCAGTCCCTTTGAACTGGTATTCGGACACACAAATCGTGGACCACTAAAGCTGTTACAAGAGACATGGTTATCATCCACTGAAGACACTGGTCTACTGACATACGTGGAAAATTTTAAAAATAGACTGTATAATGCATTAAAAGTTGTCAGATCTAATCTTTTGCAGGCACAAGACAAGATGAAGGTCTATTATGACGTCAACGCAAGAACCCGTATCTTCCAACCTGGTGATAAAGTTCTCATGCTGACGCCACTGTCTGGTCAACCCCTGAGTGCCAAGTTTACAGGACCCTACGAGGTTATGGCTAAGCTTAGTGAGGTTAACTATCTTGTAAAGACCCCTGATAGACGGAAATCGCAACGAGTGTGCTATATCAATATGTTGAAACCATACATTACCAGAGAAGAACAAAAAGTTGTTGCCTCGGTAAACACTGTTATTAAAGTCGGGAATAATTCACCCGAAATTGAGCGTGAAGTGGCAGAAAGCAAACTGCAAAATACAAAGGCTCTGAAAAACCTAAATGAAAAATTGGCACATTTACCTGATTGCGAACAATCCGCTATCAAAGGTCTAATTAATGAAAATATCCATTTATTTGGAGATGTACCTAGTAGAACTAGTGTAGTTAAACATGATGTTATTCTAAATGAAAATACTAAAGCTATTAAACAACATCCATACAGGTCAAATCCTATCCAGTTAGAATGCATCCGTAAAGAGGTTAGCTACATGCTTGACAATGACATTATTACACCTAGTAGTAGTGACTGGTCTTCCCCTTGCGTATTGGTACCTAAAGCCGACGGATCCATGAGGTTTTGTGTGGACTACCGTAAGGTAAACAAAGTGACAAAAACTGATTCCTATCCAATACCAAGAATCGACGATCTAATAGATCAAGTGAGTAATGCTAAGTTTGTGACGAAAATTGACCTATTAACGGCGTATTTTCAGATTCCACTGACGGAGAGGGCTCAGGAGATATCATCGTTTGTAACCCCTGACGGACTGTACAAATTTAAGGTCATGCCCTTTGGTATGGCTAATGCACCCTCTACTTTTCAACGGTTAATAAATACCATTACTCAGGACATTCCTAAATGTCATGCATACCTCGACGATATTGTTGTCTTTAGTGACGATTTTAAATCTCATTTAGATCAACTACATTTGTTTTTTACGAAATTGACTCATGCTAATCTCACCATTAACTTGACTAAGAGTCAGTTCTGCCATGCAACCATCGAGTATCTAGGTCACATGGTGGGAAATGGTTTGGTAAAACCACTAAATGCAAAGGTGAAGGTTATTCGTGAGTTCCCTGTTCCTGAAACCTGTAAACAACTCCGCAATTTTCTCGGGATGGCGGGATACTACCGTCGGTTCTGTCAAAACTTCTCAACCATTGCATGTCCATTAACAAATCTATTAAAGAAGAATTGCACTTTCAAATGGTCTAATGAATGCCAACAGGCCTTTGATAAATTAAAAGATGTTCTTTCTGAGGCACCTGTATTAGTAACACCCAATTACAGTAAACCGTTTAAAATTACCGTTGACGCGTGTGATACAGGGATCGGAGCGGTCATTTCTCAAAAGGGTGATGATTCACTGGAACACCCGATTAGTTTTTACTCTCAAAAATTTGATAAGCATCAAAGAAACTATAGTGTGATAGAAAAAGAACTTTTGGGATTAATTCTAGCATTGAAACATTTTGATTTTTATATCAATGGTTCTCCATATCCAATTGATATTTTAACTGATCATAACCCTTTAGTTTTCCTTTCCAGGGTTAAACAGAACCAAAGAATTATTCGCTGGAGCTTATTCCTCCAAGCATATAATTTAAATGTGGTATATTTACCAGGTAAACAAAATGTGATCGCTGACACGTTGTCGCGCATGTAACTGGTGAACCAGAAGATAAAAGTCAGTTTCTCATGAAATGTTTTTTTTTATGTCATTCATTGTATTGATTAACATATATATTATTGTAAATATGACAATAAATAAACTATGTTTTGAATTATTACACTATGAAACATTACAGAACAAAACTTCAAATTCTACTAGAAACAATCATACGTTGTAAGGTAAAAGGTAACTATTGCATACACCAATTGCACACACACCGGTATTTAACTTGAATACATCCACACTTGTGTTTGTTCAATTAATTCTATTGATGTGTTTTGCAAATTGTTTGTTTTTCTATGTCGTCATGTTATAATTTGGATGTCTTATTTTATGCTATGTAAAAGCTAAATCAGCTGAGATTATCACATTTTTAAATATTCTTGATGTCATAATTTAGACATCATAATAATATAATAACTGAAAATCATTAGTTAATGATACAGTGATCGGTTATAAATAAATTAAACTTTCTAAAGAATAATCTATCAATTATTAATCGGTTCCACTTATTTGGGTAATTCATATCAATTCTATGGGAATTGGTTATTGGTGGTAATAGTTTTATGGTCAACGTTGTACACACAATAATCATAATTGTAAATATTAATTGATAAATAAATGTTTAATTAATAATCATTGATTAAGATAATGTGATAAGGGATTCCATAATAACGACTTTGTTATTAAGGGGATATGTAATATATGGTTCATTTTAATCTTAAAAAGATTGTCCAATAGTCAATTAAATCTTACAAATAGTTTGGGAATTCGGTTCATTTTATGGGTACTCTACAAAGAATTCCATACTTAACACTGTCTGTAATTCCTTTGTGTCTTAAGGGGGGGGGGGCGAGTGTTACAAAAGTAGTTTTATTTCCATAATTATATTGGTTCTATTATTATTAACTAAAGTTAAAAAGAAATAATCTAAAAACCTGAAATGTTTCCGTGTTAGGAATAAAACATGTATATGTCTAGACACTAAGTCATAGCATTAAAATACGTGATATGCACGAGGGTTGAAGATCGTTAGTTTAGTTCTAGCTTGGGCGCTAATGTGTGTGGACTGTTTTTGAAAACTTTCTTAAAGATAGGATTACGGCTTAGTACGATATAGAAGAATCTCAACTGATTAAGTTTCATCATATAATACTGGTACATGTATTCTGTGTTACTGTTATATTTATCATCTCAACTTGTTGGAATAAAATTGTGTTTAATCATTCAAACAGGATTGTGGATTTCCTCTATATTAAGGTACAGTTTATCTAAATCACTTCATACACAAAAGATTCACATCATACGAGTCAAATAAACATCAAATCTACTTCAATAACATTAATACTAATTCTTATACAACCTTGTGAGATCCAAGATGGATGTGAATCAAAAGAATATATAATAATACATTACTAAAAATATCATCATACGTCAGTAGCTGATTTCGCACGTGACAAAACATAAACAAATATACCAATAAGAAGACTTGATCTTTATAATAAAAGAAACATCTTTATATCTCCATGAGTGATGGGATAAAAAATTGGCAACTGTTCCTGACATCAGTACTGAGGTTAGGGCCTCATTCATTTCATCCATGTAAAGAGACGATATTGCAGCAGCCACTCTGATCAAATCAAGACTGGATTACTGCAAAAGTTGTCTGTGAGGGCTACCCCAAAACCAGCTTCAAAAACTCCAGAAGTACAAAATACTACAGCAGGAGTACGCACCGGATGGAACTGCAACTTCCTGACTTCGAAAGCTTATACCCAAAGCATGTGCCTTCAAAGGTGCTGTGCTCCTCATCACAGTCATTCCTGAAAGTTCGCAGCGTGTATTGATACAAATTGAAGTCTTTTGGAGTGCGATCTTTTGAATCCATGGCGCCTTTACTATGGAACAGTTTGCCTCAGCTACTGAGGAATTCTGAGACAAAATGTGTTTTTAAAGACATTTTGCATTAACTAGTGTTTATGTGCCTTGCCCTTTCCAACGTCTGCGACTGAATTGTATAACAAGAGGGATGGATAGCATGGAGAGATGCGCTTAATGAATGGCTACTATCATCGTCACCATCATCATCATCAAGTACAACATCATAATCAACACCAACATTTTTAACAACAACATCATCATCATTATCAACAACAAAAACACCGTCACCATCATCAAAAACATCACCATCGTCACCATCATCAACAACATCAACATCATCATCATCAACAAAAACAACGTCACCATCATCATCATCAACAAAACATAGTCACCATCATTATCATTAACAACATCATCATCAACAAAAACTTAATCAACAAAAACATCATCATCATCAACAACACAACAACGTCGTCATCATCATCATCAACAAAACATAGTCACAATCATCATCATCAAAATCATCAACATCAACAGCAACATCATCATCATCAACAACAACATCATAATCATCAACAATAACATCATCATCAACAAAACATAGTCACCATCATCATCATCAACAGCAACAACACCATCATCATCATATTAAACAATAACATAATCATCATCAACAATAACAGCATCATCATCATATAAGGATTATCAAATACGATTACATTAAATACATTTATACCGATGTTTTTTTTTAAATCCACAGTTAGTTTATATTATGACCAAACTCTAGTCAGATTTCAAATTGAGACTTTGAAAGACGAGTTATCTTTCCATTAATCACTACGACCATTGCATGACAAAATGTCTCATATTTGTTTCAATGCTGTTAATAGAAGCCACGAATGAGCTATCAGAAATATACCCACGGTTAATTATGGCTGAACATCTTATTGGTTTTTAGTTATTTTTTATATTTGTATTTATATTAGAATCAACAAGCCAACAAGCAGTCCTCCCCCTAAAGCAGATTTGACAGTCCTGGAAAGGGTTAAAACGTGATGTTACAATGGCTACGTAGGTAGCCGCTAGCCAAAACAACGTAATAGGCCAAGTCACAACAGGAATGATTCTGCACATGGGGGATTTGGACTGGCACTAGAACAGTCGAGCCGGAATTAAATATGACGAAGTGAACCGTCTAGACCAAGGATCGGCAACCTTTTGCTAATAGATTGGCAAACTAGGAGTTCAGCGTGAAAACAGCCTGATAGTTAACGGGCAAAAGGCCTACATTAATTATATTTTGATCTCAGTTGTTCTGATATATTTTCTTTAATATAACACTGGATATACGAATGCAATATTAAACGGAATAGATATATTGTAACCATACAAACTGGGTAGTTAATGTAATGTTTAAGAATATACATTTTATAAATTCTTTAGTCATATTATATTTATAAAATTTTCAACTATCTTTTACAATTTATTTTAAAGTTATAAATTGTATACCTTTTATTCTTTTATAAAAGAAAAATATTAAACCTTATTACACATTTTTGCGCAAAGAAAACGGGTTAATTATGTCCCTTTTATTAAAATACAGTTTCCAAATTTGATTCTATAGGCTAGTGATAGTGATGCCCCAAAAAAAAAAAAATATTTTTTTAAATATAACTAATATTACTTTAAAATTATTGAAACCCAACTAGCACGCATGGCAGTCGGATACGCTAAACACTCAGCTAGATGGTAAAAGTTAAATATAAGACAATAAGGTCTCGTGTCTTTAAATTAACCAATGATGATCCCAAACCACACACAGTCTACTTTATATCTATACAGATTAGGAACATTTTTTAAAGGATTGGATTAGAACATTTTTTAAAGGATTAGAACATTTTACTAAAGTAGTATCTTTAGATTCATCTGCCTTTGGTCAACATAAAATGGTATTCGCCAAGCTCCACATTTGTTAAAGTGACCGAGATTTTAACGATTGCACATTCTTTTATACTCTCTACGCCAATATCTTTTGACACTAAACTTGTAGTATTATAAAGGAACTTTTGTTGGAACATTCCCTTAAAGCTTCACCCCTCCACGCCACCCACAGGAGACACGCCAAAGTTTCTGCACCCATAAATATTTAACTAGACATGTATGTGTGTGACAATAATAGAAACATTCCAAAAAAAAAAAAAAAAAAAAAAATATACATGTAGGCTTCCGTTTGGGTACACATTTCAATTTTTTTTACACAGAAGTTGTTAAAGAAATTGGTTTCAACATAGAAATAAAATAAAAGTTTACAAGGTCAGTTAGCGCAAAGAAAAAAACAAAACATGATGTAGAGGAATTATTTAAAAATAAACGTAAATATATAGCCTACGTGCCTACATACATTACATGTATGTAAGAATGTTAAGGCACTGTTCAAAACATAGTTCTTTATTTAATAGAAGCGTACAACTAATTCCAGAATAGAAATCTGATATCTGTGCAAAATATTTTTTTTTCCTGAATGTTTGAAAAGTAGAAATTTATTTTACATGCAACAAGTACTATTTTGTTTTACAATCTATTTATATCAAATCAGCAAGTCACGTTTTACACATGTACTAATGTTATAACTACACACATTATTTCAACTAAACATTGATTTATTATTAGAAAATAAATGTTTCACTCTTAGCCATGGACTTCGACAAGATAATTAAAAATTAAGGAGCGATGCCTATAAAAATATGTATTGTTATTATCAAATTCTAAAACATATATTTACAAGGTAAGTGCACGGCCTGCATTTAGCACTCGTCCCTTTTATTGTGGACGCCCATGTGATTCATAGAATTTATGTTTCATAGTTTGTCAATATTATTATACTGATCATAACTCCATCATATTAAACTCAGTTTGAGTCATTTCCTTAAATTTATCGCCTTTACAAATGCGTTTTGAACAACAAAAAAGTAATAATATTCATGAACTATTAACATCTATAATTGATTGTTATTTAAAGCTAGAGTAAATCATAGACGTAGCCAATAATAAGCAATGTCACAGTTAGACTACGCCTATACAGAGTTAATTATTTTGTTCGCATTCACATTATTATATCATTCACTATTCTATAAGATATTTTACAAGAACTCTTATGTTTTGTTTTTTTTTCTGATAACAACATAAGGTACAGTAAAGAAACACATATTTTAATATTCCATATTCCGATACAAAAACCGTTATATGAAAATTTCCTTTCTTAGTATATAAATAAAACAGTTGATTATAAGTTCTAAACCAATACAATGAAAAAGATTCATCGAATAGTTCATTAAAGTTCTTTTAGGTAGTCAACAATAAATATATAGCCTATAAAATATTGCCAGCATGCCGAATTATTGTCGAGTTTATTTTAAAAATACACATACAATATTTCCTATAGCAAGATAAGATACATTGATGAAGTTAAAAATGTTCACAATGCAATGTTTAAATCCACGTCTACTGTGGTCGTATTTTTTAACAGGACTTGTTTTGTTCGATTTAATGGATGGCAATGACGACTTAAAGAAGGTTGTTACTGTGGTTGTAAATTTTAAAATAAATTTATAGCATTTAAAAAAATTTCAGTGCCTAAAAACGTGACCGTGACAATGTTTCACTTGTTTGTTTTATTTATTTTTTTTTTTTCTTTTGTTGTTTTTTTACACGTTTTTACTACGGTTAAAGTTAAAATATAAACTGCGAGTTTGATTGTGTTATAAAATTATAGTATTTGAAAATAGCACTGCAAGAGTTGGGCAGGGTGTAAAGTTATGCATTTAGGAACTTATGAATAGACACTGAACGTATCCTATCACCGTAATCAGACAAAAACACAAAGTCTATTAACCCTTCCCGTACCGACCTACTTCTATCTATGCTGCCTTCAGTTCCGCTATATACGCGCCCGGGACTGTAAGGGTTAAAAATAGTTGATTTAGAATTTAGAGAATAAATCAAGCGTAGGAAACCCCCGATACGCGTGCAATGCATGGCACGTAGAACGTTTATTTTTTTAATGGGTACAACACTGATTGAACTAGATAGCAACTCTACACAAACTATTAGATCCAGGATAGTCTTGAAAATTTAATTTAAACATTTACCAGCAATTGCCTGTATTGTAGAACGTCTCTCAAAATATAAAACTAAAGGTACCAACAGTAAAAAGAAAAACATATGCAGTGTCGTAGCTCCTCTGTGATGGAAAAAACTTTCAAAACACTATAAAACAGGCAAACAATATTGACAATTGTTAATCATAATTGATAAAAACGATAGTATAAATATAAACCTATAGGCCCTACACGAATAGCGAAATTAAAGCGATAATATAATGATATAGTATATTACTCTACTACTACTTTAAATTTTCCGTCTATTACGGTGTAAACAAAACGAGTTTTCCTAATTGACAAGTCTTAATTAGGCGTGAACTTTTGAACTGGGGTGATCGTGAACTTCAGCTTTTATTTTTAATCTAATAAACAAAAAAAGCATGCTTTTGCTGGTTATTGACAGTTGATTTCAACCTCGACGGCTAGTTCTAGTCCATAGGTTCTCAACCTTTTTCGGCTCACCGCCCCCATTTACAATTTTTTTCCGCTCACCGCCCCCCCCCCCCCCCGCAACTTAATTTTAATTAAACATAAATATAATTAATTCTAAAATAAATTTATTTGTATTATTGATTTAGACAAATAAGAGACTTATTTAATAGAACTATATTATGTAATTTCTGTAATTATCAATGTTTAAAATAACAACTCCTTAAATGGACAAAACAATTAATGCAGGGAATTTTTATTTACAACTGTTTAACGTACATTATTTTAATCCTTTAATAATTAAATCTTGTAATGAATACCATAAAGTTGAATGTATATAAAGAAATAATAATAATCAGTATTATATTACAAAACATAACTTGTTCGACATCACAATATAATCTATGTGGAAACATTTGTTATTTAAAGGGAGATAATTAACCCGTCTCATTTGAGCTATTTCTGTATTTTGTTTCTTTTATAAAAAAGAAATGGCTTACATTTATAACTTTTAAATGATGAAACCGTAAAACGTATTTGAAAATTATATAAATATTATATGATTAAAGATTTTATATGTATATTTTAAAGCACTATAATGACTACCCAGTTTGTATGATTACTACGCATCCATACCGCTTAACGATAATGGATGGTTTGTCATTTTCATTTAAACACATTAAAGGACATCTCGGTAAAACTGAGATCAAAATATCAATAATATTAGAAGATGTTCGGGCGACAGTGATCGGTCAGCAGGGCCGACAGTCCGGTGAACCAGCGGGCCGCACACCATATTTGCCAAATACTGCATTTCCCATTTGTTATTAGGTTAATAATATGTATGCCTATCTTTTGGGGATATCAGATATTTAGCAGCACTTGCGTTTACATCATATTTCATGCAAATACTAATCGATTCAAACAGCTGAGGTGTTCAAGTTATATCGGGTACGTTTGTATCGTCTACTTGCCCTTCACCGCCCCCCAATCGCCCCGGGGAATGTCAGCGCCCCCCTAAAAGCCTCTCACCGCTCCCGGGGGGCGATAACGCCCCCGTTGAGAACCTATGTATTCTAGTTTTTTAGAATTATACAAAGGATACAATATTTGTTATGAGGAATCCGTTTTTAACATCAAAAGTGAGTAGGCGATAATTAATACTCAAGTTTTAGTCGCGTGATGTTAAATGTTTATTTGTTTACAAAATAAATTAGTCAAGAGTTGCGTTTTCTTGGTTATTGAAAAACAAAATGCGTAAATTCATAAAAACGAATAACAAAAATTCTTTTGCATTAAGCAATAAGTTTGATATTATAAAAAGGTGATTATTCCCTTCTGACATTCACAATACATTGTTTTCTTTTGTAAACATGTTTTCGAAATGAAAGAAATTTTAATCCCCAATAAATGTTCGTACAACCAGTAACCCAGCACACAGACATGTTTCGAATAAAATGATCGAATTCGACCGGAAATGTTTTCTCTTGTGAACTTTTATGCATGCATACACGTTAAGACTTGTCCATTATGAGGAAAAATCTGATTTTGTAATAAAAAGATGCTCGACCTAAGACCAAGAAATTACTAGAAGAATAGGCAGCTAAATGTGTTTTAAGAAAAACAGTGGAAAAACAATCTTTAATCTTTTGGAAAATTACAATAAATTCGATCAGGAAAATAAATACAAAAAAACACCAAAGATTATATTTTGTGAAATCGATAAAAGTTTTAAAAAAGAAGTTGGGAGGGGGGAGTAACTAAATTAATATGAAAACAATACAAATACAATACAAATCGAAAGAAGAAATAACGCAGGCAAAAGTGATTGGGGTGACAGGAAGCGGATCACGGTCAATGAGCAGACGACACAAGTACCGCAGTAATAATGAGCAGCTCAAGGGAAGTAATACAAGGCAATTAATTTTTTTAAATTTATTTTCAACCAAATAATAATACAATTTTAATTCTTTGTTTGTGTTTATAATTATTTTAAACGAAAAAATGTAACAACAACAACAAAATAAAATAAAAGAAAAAGTATAATAGTCTAAATTTATTTCAATAAATAAAAAACTATCTGAAATACAATCATTCAAAAACAAACTACAAAACATTGACGTAAAACAGTTTAAATCTAAATGCTTCAGGGTCTAATTTATATAACTTCTCGTTAATCCCTAGTGGCAGTCAGTGAATGAACTAGTTAAAAAAAGTCCAAGTACATAAACACCATTTAAATCTGTTATTAAAATTAGACTAGAAATTAAGACTAGCAAAGTTAGATTACAAACTGCAATTTATTGTGAATGGTTGGTTTCGAAGAATTGTTGGCCTTTAACGGTTGGACAATATTATAAAACACATCAGTAAGGAGAGCACAAATCTCAGCGTAACAAAAATGCACAAAGAAGTTGAAGATGGATGGCCTTGCCACACTCGGTAAAAACAGACCACACATCTGACTATGCAAGTTCTTGCATGAAATCTTACTTAGTACATTCTTGCATGGACTTTGACTAAAAACGTTCTAGCGTGGAATCTACCCTGTAAGTTGCGAAACCAACTTGTAAGTTACGAACTACCATGTAAGTTACCGCCTTTGTTTGGTAAAAACAAACATCTCAGTTGACACAAACAGAGTTGTAAGGTACAAAGCACATTGCAATGTATAAAGCAAACTGTAACGTACAAAGCACATCGTACAAAGCACTTTATAATGTATAAAGCACGTTGTAAGATACAAGGTACATTGTAAGATACGTTACAAGTTAAAATAAAGAGGGTCTGGCTGAAGTGATCACGATAGCCTACGTCAAGATTACGCATGTCGTCGACAAGCTCGCGGACATTCTATAAAAGTCTGGAGTGCTGCTCATTAATAGGACAAGGGCAGTAACTGTCGGATGTGTCATGAGTTTGAGGCTCTACAGGAAGCCGGCGTTTCAAACTGAAACCGGAAAGGATGATCTCGTCAGCAATGCTGTCAATAAATTATTGGATCGGCCTACTAAGCTGATTAGACATCTATTATTATTTTTATAAATATTTTCATTAGCGGGCCTTTGCAAACACGTAGCCAAAAATCATGCACCTTCAAGTTTGTACACTGTTAGTTGCACCATTTGATTTAAAATTTCAGCCGTTTTCTTGTAGGCTTAAGTTGGTTTTATTTAGAATAGGAATTTTCAGGTAGTGTTTAGAAAATATAATTTTATAGATAAGTAACAACATATAGTTACTGGCGCTTAATGTATCAATTCTATTGTTTCCGTGCTTAATCCATAATTATAGATAATTGGTTAAAATGTAAAATATATTACATTTCATTTTCATAAAGTCATAAAGGTTAGTAGGCCTAGCCTGTACAGTATTATACTACATATTATTGGTCAACTTGGTTTGAACGGAATACTTAGGCATACTAATCTTGTATTCTAAATTCCAACAATACACGCAGGGGTTTGATACCGTATTAACATTTCTTGAACTCCGCACTAAACTTTTTCAAATACATAATAGTTATAACATAGATTTATTTTTCATTTTATTTTCATCAAATCGGAGGATGTTTACGTAGGTCATGTGATATTATAGTGACTACGTGACGTCAACTTTCAAATGCTCTTTAAACTCTGAAGTTGCGTTGATATCAAATTTCTTCATTTGGCACAAACCCATGTCTGTAATAATCTGACAGAGAGACAGACACATATATCTTGGAATGACAAGTGCAGAGAACTAGGTCAAATTCAGTGGGAGCCGCTTGCCGATATGACTTTTTTTTTTATATCAAATAGCCAGACGATTTTTGTTTTTAAGGAAAGCGAAATTTAATAGTCTTACTTTAATTTATCTCATACTTATGAAGTCAGATACAGAAATAAATATTAAGTAGTACAATATAAAGTGCAATAGAAAATGTAATTGAAATAAATAAAAGAATATCCATTTATATTTTAAAACTTATCAAATTACACAAATAATTGTATAGTAATAATATTATTATAATTTTGACTTGTCCAACTGAGGCTTATTAAACAGAGACAAGAACTGCTTTTGGTCACATGAACTAAACATTAAGACATTAATATATTTTGACCACACCAGGGATGGGCACAGAGGATGTCAACGTAAGCCATAGTCCAGTTTTGTATATGAATTATAAAGAATTAGCCCATAGTTACATAGAATGAAATGCACCCATTACAAATTAAATGAAATATTATATTTACATATTCACCAGAAAGCCATCTTAGGCGAAATAAAAAAAAGCGGAAGTGGAAATGGATTGGTACACTCTAAGAAGAGATCAGGGCAACATAGCCCGCCAAGCACTAGAGTGGAATCTACTATGGAACCACGTAGAGAGGCAGGCCAAAAACCACCTGGAGGTGAACGCTGGATAAAGAACTGAAAGATGCGGGAATGCAGTGGCAAGAGATAAAGAGACAGTATCAAGACCGGAAGTAGTGGATAAGCATTGTGGAGGCCCTATGTGTAACTGAGGACTTCAAGGAAATTGATTGATTGATTAAATAAAGATATAAATAAAATATGTGTTGAATTTCCTGACATTCCGTCCAGTCCAAGTATAAAAAAAAATGTTTATGCTGTTCGTAGAAACCAAAGAACTATATAATAAGATGGACCGCTTGCTTTAATATTTCTGCTATTTGATGACTCCAAATACTTTAACACAGAAATAATATGATAAAGATATGCTAAGTTGTATGTATAAACTTTGTATAAATCTACCTGATCTGGTTTGTTCATATGTAGATAAAAACTACGAATTATTGCAAGGACAGTTAAAAAATAAGAACACTATCTGCGTCACGTCATTAACAGCTGATGCACGTGATCAAAATCTAATTAAGCGTTTTGGAAGAGGGAAGTGGGGAACCCGAAAAAAATGGATTTAGCCCCGGGGGTTACAAATAAATAAAAAAAAAGCTCTCGTTGCAACGGGCTCTTTTAGTGGAGGGGAATAGAGGTGAATGATCGTATTTATGCGTATGTGAATGCCTGTACATCTGTACGTTTGTATGTATGTGAGTGCCTCTACATATGTAAGTTTGTATGTATGAGAGTGAGTGTGTAAACTTGTATATATGTGTGGATAATAATCACAAATGTTGGCACGCTGTTCGATTGTTTGGCGGGAGTGATAGACGAAAAGTGGGTTTCTCCGAATGCCCACAAGTTTAATAACATAATAAAGATTTTTAACATATTTTGAGCGAAACGTACAAAGAAAGAAATGTGCACTGTGGCCGAGGTGGCAGCGAATTCGGCTGGCGTACCGAAGGTACTGGGTTCGAATCCTGGTGACATGTAGGATTTGTTCCCGGGTCTGGAGTACTTATGGTGATTGATTTCATTAAACTAAATGTATTGATCCCAGTGGCCTTGTAAAGGGATACATATATCTTGCTTATAATAGTAGATAGTCACGTGACGTTGCGTTTGTACGTATTATCCAATGAATTGTAAACTGGCCGGGTTAAAATAGTGAGGATGGAGCAGATGGTACAGATAATGTTTTTTTTTTTCAACGTCAATGATATTTTCTGTTCTAAATAAATAAATAACAACTAAAAGATAATAAATAACAACAAATATGCGCTTATAAAAATTGTGTCAAAGTCAGAACCATGTTTCTAAAAATCTTTAACTTAAATGCAAAAACAATAAAAAGGAAACATAGAAATATTTGTTGGTTATGATTATGGTAAGGGTCATAAAAAATTGTTTTACAAAGTGAAAGTATGATGTACACTTTAATATAAAGCACATATTTAATATATTTATTAATCCGCTAATAAATTATTTAAAACTAAAACTACTCTAATAAAATTTCACCCTTACCTTGAATAGTGGACTAGATAGTAAATCTGAGACTGTAACTTTCTAGAAGTATCAATGCAGTACGCTGCCACCAAAATGTTAAATGTTATCTTTTTCAGTTTGTCTTTTTCCAGAAAATAATATACATCTATCTATATATAATGTATAGGGAACTCTAATAAAATCTCTAATCTCAAATTCTCTGTTTCTATAATCGCATAAAAGGTCAGTGCTTTTATTGTTTTTAAAATAATTGTACCCTAAACTCTGTGATCTGTCAAAAGCAGGATATAAGGAGCCGCTTTATCCAAGAACAATTTTTTAGACTGGACAGTGCGATCTAAGCAGTAGATAAAATTATGTTGGAACTTAATTCTGGAAGAATGAAATATATATTGGAAGATAAACTACAAGAACTTGAGACTCTATCATTACAAGCAACTCTTCCGTTTGTCTGTCTGTGTGGCGGCCGGCACCTTACTGGTGGTGGGTGAGTTGGTCTGGCTGGCATCTAGCGCGCGACACCACGTGAGTCTTGACACAAAGTTGTATGTCATATCATTAATGTCATGGGATGAAACCGTTCTCATTAACACCCCCCCACACACCCCCACACACCCCCACACACCCATACACACACATATACACACACCCACAAACACCCACACATACCAACACCCACACACACCCACACACACCCACACACACACCCATACACCCACACATACCAACACCCACACATACCAACACCCACACATACCAACACCCACACACACCCACACACACACCCACACACCCACACACACACCCATACACACACATATACACACACCCACACACCCCCACACACACCCATACACACACATATACACACACCCACACACCCCCACACACACCCATACACACACATATACACACACCCACACACCCCCACACACACCCATACACACACATATACACACACCCACACACCCCCACACACCCATACACACACATATACACACACCCACACACCCCCACACACCCATACACACACATATACACACACCCACACACCCACACACACCCCCACACACCCCCACACACCCATACACACACATATACACACACCCACACACACACCCATACACACACATATACACACACCCACAAACACCCACACATACCAACACCCACACACACCCACACACACCCACACACACACCCACCCACACACCCACAAACACCCACACATACCAACACCCACACACACCCACACACCCACCCACACACCCACAAACACCCACACATACCAACACCCACACACACCCACACATACCAACACCCACACACACCCACACATACCAACACCCACACACACCCACACATACCCACATACACACCTACAAACACCCCCACACCCACAAACACCCCAACACCCACAAACACCCACACACACACCCACCACACACACCCACACACCCACCCACACCCACACAACCACACAACCACACACACACCACACACCCCACACACACCCCACACACACCCACAAACTTACCCACACACCCACAAACACCCCAACACCCACAAACACCCCCACACACCCACAAACACCCCCCACACCCCCCAACACACACCCACAAACACCCACACACACACCCACACACCCACAAACACCCCCACACCCACAAACACCCACACACACCCACAAACACCCCCCATACCCACCCACACCCCCCACACACACTCACACTAACCCTTTCCCCCAATATACTAGCATTCTTCGATACCAATCCCTGAAAAAAATATAAGTAAAACAAAAACAAGTTTGTCCTATTCTGGTTATACTTAACAGATAAAATACAGTATCTCTGGCCAATTGTGTTCGTCTGTAGGAATAATTAATACGCCTTCACTAGTTTCCGTGGCCATGGAATAGAAAGAGATTGTATTGCCAGCACAACACCAAGCCGCCATTCATTTGTCCCTAACTTAAATCAAATGTCACCTAAAGGCTTGGGTAGACTTAGAGACAATGGAACACTCCATACCCAGGCTTTTAAAATAGTTCGAATCCGAACAAGCTGCCGCTATACCACCATGCCTTATAACACAAATTGCATAAAAACGCAAACATATTGATGAGCGTAAATAAAATGCACAATGTTTTAAGATTATTTCAATGGGCCGTATTGCTGCTGAGAGTTAACACCCTTGCCCCTTATACAAGTTAATCTTATATACCGTAATTGTAAAATGGGCAAGGGTGTTAACTCTCAGCAGCAATACGGCCCATTCACAGGACTAGTGAAGCAGTGTTAGCTCGTTTCTTTAAAGACCAAGTGAACAGCTTTTTCTCGAAGGGACGAGATTTGTAAAAGTCTCATACGGAAGTGACGTGTTAGAAGGACAATAAATAAATAAAACACGACCCACAAAATCTATATTTAACCATTTTGTTAAAAAATAAGACCGGGAAAAGATTCAAAACACGTGGAAATAGATTCAAAACACGTGAAAATATTAATTTTAAAATGCAACTTAAAATAAAGGAAGTAAAAAGCTGTTCACTTGGTCTTTTTAACTTTATCCCATTTTTTCAACTTTAGGGCCGGATTAAGATACTGAGAGACCCTAAGGACTAAAACTATTTTGGTTCTTCCTCCCCCATCCTCCTCCCTTTATACTAGTATTTTAAAATATCAACAGTAATAAATTATTATATAAATTAATGCAATCAATTAAACCATACATAGAGATAATATGTTTAATGTTGTTTTAATATTGGAACAATTTATATTTGAAAACTTTTCTCTTACTTTAAAGTATCAGATTTTTAAATATAAAAAAATTTCATAATATAATATGAGGCCCTTTTTGTGTGGATCCAAGTTGAAAGAAATTATTTGCAGTTTTGCACAGAATGGGCCACCAGATTATGGTGACTTCCTGCTATGGTAAATCATAAATGTCCGCCCCCCGCTTTCCTTGACGCTGTAATCACGCGCTTATTTTGTTTCATAGTTAATCAAGCCCCCGCTCATCTCCATATTGAAAGCGTTGTGTGCCCAATGCTCAGCCGCTTGTACTAACGCCACCTGGTGTCAAGTAATCACATTAGATGTTTAGATTAACATAGAGAAAAAACAATATCATTTTGTTGACAAGACTGCAGTGGGCTATTAACAATATTTCCATTGTGAATTGAGACACTTAAACGGTGAACTAAACGAGTTTTAAATTTGAATAAAAAATATATATTATAATTATATTGATTACATTTAATTTATCTATCTATGTATCTATCTATCTATCTATTTATCCATCTAGATATTTATATATCTATTTATTTATCTATCTAAATATTTATCTATCTATTTGTTTGTCTGTATATATCTTTCTATATATTTATATATCTAACTTTCTATTTATTTATCCATCTATCTAGATATTTATCGATTTATATATCTATCCATCTATCTAATTATATATCTATCTAGATCAGCGGTTCCTAGCCTGTGTGTCGCGACCCCTTTGGGGTTTCGAGGGGTGGCCTAAAACTGGCTAGGACCATAGGAAAACACATACGCCTATTTTCGACAGTCTTAGGAAATATTATAGTAGGTAATAAGAAATGAATTTCACATTTAAACACAAGGCTTTATTCTAACATTAACACAATTAATCACAAAGCTTTAATTTTTAACAATGGAAATGCATTCTGCATGTTTACATTACAATTTATAGCTGTAGCAAATTCCAATTAAAAGGTAGTGACGAAGATAAGTGTACGTCTGGGCTGGGATGGGGGTCGATATAACGTTAGAAGCTTATTAAGGGGTCGTGGCATTTTGATGGTTGGGAACCACTGATTTAGATGTTTATCTATGTACATATCTATTACTATATGTATGTATCTATAATATATTTATGTATGCCTCAATGTATCTCACTATCCAATGAATGGCCTACAGTAAACTTATCTATAGAAATCTGGACGGAACAATACAACTTCATAAAGGCTTCATTTATATAGAATAGTAATCCTTCATCCGTAAAACAATTGATCAGTTTATAAACAGGTTTCAAACAGCTAAGCGTGCCCTCTGAGTCAGTGTCTAATGTGTAAGTCTAGAAGAATACAATAGGCTACTATGCCTAGCATGCATGGGTCTGTTCGTGTGTTTGCTTATTAAAAGAAACACCCCGTACACAGGGCTGCGGAGTCGGTAGATAAATGTTCCGACTCCGACTCCGACTCCTCATTTTTTTTTACTTCCGACTCCGACTCCCCGACTCCGACTCCTCTGTATTAATATGTGAATGTATTTTGTTCATTCCGTGAAGGAAAGAAAGGCAAAATACATCTACGTTATTACATCTACATCATTACCACAGGACTACTGGCTGGAAAGCCAACAGACTACTGTATTTAATTTTAAATATTCATGGGCCCCCTAAACTCTTGAGGGCCCCGGTACGGCGTACCGGCTGTACCCCCCCCTCTCGTGGGGCCTGATCAGTAGAGGTGACGATCAGGACGCCAAAGGGCAAACGGCACCCTTACCAGTGAGAGGCTAGGCTACATATGAGTGCTGCGTTCCCTGTAACAGCAGAACTAGGGATGTTAAAACCGGTTATCGGTTCTATAAAATCGGTTTAAAACCGGATTTCGGTTTCCCCCTCCCCCCACCAGCCGCGCAATGTCACAAGTCACATGCCCGAACAGCCAAATGTGCTTAGTTTTGTAGGTAGGCCTATATTTGAAAAATACTTCAAACTTAATTAGTGTTTGCAGGGCATTAAAGGGGTTGATTTGTGTGAATACAATATGCTTTTGTACTCTTTACCATAAAATTCTTTAGAACTAAAAAAATCTGGGCTAATTGATTAAAACCGATAATAGCTTTCAATTTTTCAATAGTGATAATCAAATTACCGATTATCGTTGACCATAATAGCTAAGAAGCATATGAAGAGGCATATATTTATGGTAACTTGTAAAATAATGTGTTGAAAGAGAATCAAAAGAATGTGTATTTAATAGTGCCGTTAATAATAAAGCACAGACTCGGTGTTTTGAAAATAAAAACCGGTTTTCGGTTTCAAAACCGGAATCCGGTATTCCGGTTTTCGTTGAACATCTTTAAGCAGAACACAACACTATGAAAAGTATAAATATTGCCACCAGGGCCGTATTTAGGATTGTGGGGGCCCTGTTCCCAAATTTATGTGGGGCCCCTCGTGGTCTCGCCCTGCCGTCCACATAGGGCCTACCTCAGGAAAGGGCCGTTAATTCATATTACATTCTGTAAAATCATACAATTTATGTTGGACGTAGCTTGTTTGAACTGGAGCGCTTTAAATTGTATGGGAATAAATGAATTTTATTTTACATTTTCAACGAAATATGGGGATGTCACTCAAACATTTTTTTGGGGATGTGTGGGGGCCCCTGTTCTAATGGAACATGTGGAACATGCCTAAATACGCCACTGAGTGCCGCTCCTAATTGTGCGTTGCGTGCGTAGCGCATTTATAAGTCGTAAAGGCGGCATTTTTTTGTATACCTATTGAAGGCAAATTACATTATGGAAAGAATCGTAAATGTGTAAAAGCCTCTCTAGGCCTCTAATAAAGGTATGCTTGTATACTAGTGGCTTTAAGATGCGTTTTATTTAGGACCTATGGCCTAGGCCTATAGCCTACTAAGGCAGTGCTTAGTATTCCGAGAAAACCGCGCGTGCCTTGTCCTAGCAGTGCCGTTGTTAGGGATTTGGGAGCCCGGGGGGCTTGGCCTCTTTAGGGGCCCCTGCATTTTGACATTTGACATTATGACATAAGAAAAAAACAATTCGGACACTACTTTGGGGGGGGGCCTCAAGTAGGGACCCGGTTGGACTTTCGAATTTGGACTCCCCCTCCCCCTCCCCTAGCTACGCCACTGTTTCCTAGCATTTAAAATCCAAACAATGTGAATGGTAAATAGTTATTTGGGCACTTGTATAGCGTCATCAATACCGGCGCCGAGCAGTCTATATGACGTTCAAATTAGTTCAAAAGACTTTTTTGTGTGTCGACCGGCTATAGTCTGACAACAGGTATATGATCTTGAGTAGGGATGGGAACTTAGAGGAAGAAACAGATAATTTACTCTCTCATATCACTAATTTCTGAAGGCCTAGTGATCGGTTGTTTAAAATAAATGAAGCCATGTCTTTTTCCAATCTAAATTTAGTAGGAGTCGGAGTCGGAGTCGGTGCATTATTTGCCGACTCCGACTCCGACTCCAGGTACCCAAATTTCCTCCGACTCCTCGACTCCGACTCCACAGCCCTGTCCGTACATCAACTAAATACTATTTATTCAAGCCTAAGCCAGTCGAAATAAGGGAGAGAACAACTTGTGTATTAGTATTATTTATTGAAAAGTCAGGGGGATATAACAAGAGAGAGAGAGAAAAAAGACACTTGAGAGACTAGCGTGTTAAGATTTTATTTAGAGCTGGAGTATTTTTAAAGATTTGCCTTGTAATTAATTCAACTCTAATGAGTTGCTCTTTAAGCCCTTCAACAACACCCCCCCCTAAAAAAAAAATAATAAAAAAAACTAAATAAAGGGGGAAAGGGGGAAAGAGGGGAAGGGGTGGACTCGTTAGAGTAACGGCCCTCGTTATTGTGCTCGTATGACGGTTGTAAGAATATGTCGCACTGGCACTAGTAGGTTGGTTGTGTGTGTCTTTATTTTGTATGGGTTATAACTGATTGTGACTTGTACAAATGTATGGGGTTTTGTAATATCTACTGTGTCTATGTTGTTATACTTTTTTGTTAATTCTTAGTTCTTGAGAGTTATTACACATTTTGCTTTGATTTTTCAGAAAAAAAAATTATTTAGAGATACATGTATTTAAATTATTTAGAGATACATGTATTTAAATAACGTAGATTGCCATGTATTATTGTTTTTCTTCGCTTACTCTGTTCGTTTTTCCTGTTGGTTTCCATTTCAAGGCAATGCTTGGAAGCCTTTTTCTATACATGCCAAGAACGTTGCCCAACCATCTCCATCTCCACACCAAACATGGCATGAGATTAGTTGGTTCCACCAGGTTAGCTGAGCTTTGTTGCTGCCTTATGCTCCATGAGGAATTATTAAAAATAAGATTAATAAACTTATAGTTTAAATAATTTACTGTTGAATTTGAATAAAAAAAATGTTTAACAAAAATAGTTTTGAATGCAACTTTGTACATGATTTAGACTTTGCACGCCATGTAGGTAGTGATTAGGCCTGGAGACGCCATGTAGTTCAAACTGTTTGCCTCTACCCCTATCGGAAATGGATCAATTAATGATGCGTGAAACGATGCGCATCATCATGCAGCAGTCGTTCGCCACGAACGCATTAGAAACGTTGTTACGCTTTTAATTGGAGCTAGGGAAAGCATCTAATACGCCAGAATTATCTTTAATGGTGGAATGGTATCTCACGAGGTACATGGCGAGGGTTTCTGTGGCCGAGGCTTTCATTTGTAACCACGTGATCCGTAGCATTTGATGACGTTCGAAGTCACCTGATTAAATGTACAGGCCTGATTACAATTACATTCGAATTCCATGTATATGCTGATTGCTGCTACCTTATGCATTATTCCACTCTAAGCACACTGTGTCTATCAAGACACACACATTCAAAAACACAAACACAGCTTGTTTTGAACTGGCTTTTGTAGCTTGTATTCGACCAGTCAATCATGACGCTACACTGTCATCGTGTCACACGTTTGTGACACAGCTCCCCGGGTCATGAAAATGAAAGAATGCTGCCAGACTGTCAACAGACAATGAATCTCCACAAATGTACACAATACAAAGAACGTAGAATATATTTTTCTTTTTTAGTTGTTTTTCTTTTTTTTTTTTTTGTATAGGAGGTCAAGAGGAATTTATTACACGGTAGCTACATTACGTCAAAGACAAATTTACAGCAGAAGAAAAAATAAAATTCAGATAACATTCACACGTTGTCTTTTTCTTTTAACAATCAATACATGGAAGCACAAACGTGTAGACTGTAGACATTGGAGCGGATGGGTTACGTCATATTTTAATTCACAATAGCTACTTTTGTTCATGCGTTTATCTATCTATCGAGATTGAAGAGAAGAAAGAACATTTTTAGAGACTAATAAATTTTTTATTTTTTGTAAAGAGATTGAGACATAGATTATAGACCAACGGTTCCCAGCATGTATGCCGACCGGGCGCCTTGGGGAGCTGTGTCTTTCCAGAGGCACAGAATATTGCTAATTGAATTAAAGTGGTAAAATGTTTGATCTAGGGCTTTAAATTAAGGAGGGTGCCATGAGAAAAAAACAACAATAAAAATTGGCGCCGTGAGTGACACATTGGTTTTCGAACCACAGCTCTAGGTGAACACATCACTCTACACTCTATACTATACTTTATACTTTATACTCTATACTCTATATTCTAAACTCTACACTCTATACTCTATACTTTATACTCTATACTCTACACTTCTCTATACTCTATACTCTACACTCTATACTCTATACTCTATACTTTATACTCTATACTCTACACGTCTCTATACTCTATACTCTACTCTCTATACTTTATACTTTATACTTTATACTCTATACTCTACACGTCTCTATACTCTATACTCTACTCTCTATCCTCTATACTCTATACTTTATACTTTATACTCTATACTCTACACTTCTCTATACTCTATACTCTACTCTCTGTCCTCTATACTTTATACTTTATACTCTATACTCTACACGTCTCTATACTCTATACTCTACTCTCTATCCTCTATACTCTATACTTTATACTTTATACTCTATACTCTACACTTCTCTATACTCTATACTCTATACTCTACTCTCTATACTCTATACTCTATACTTTATACTTTATACTCTATACTTTATACTCTATACTCTACACGTCTCTATACTCTATACTCTACTCTCTATACTCTATACTCTACACTTCTCTATACTCTATACTCTATACTCTACTCTCTGTCCTCTATCCTCTATACTTTATACTCTATACTCTATACTCTACACTTCTCTATACTCTATACTCTACTCTCTATCCTCTATACTTTATACTCTATACTCTACACTTCTCTATACTCTATACTCTATACTCTACTCTCTATCCTCTATACTTTATACTCTATACTCTATACTCTACACTTCTCTACACTCTATACTCTACTCTCTATCCTCTATACTTTATACTTTATACTCTATACTCTACACTTCTCTATACTCTATACTCTATGCTCTACACTCTATCCTCTATACTTTATACTTTATACTCTATACTCTACACTTCTCTATACTCTATACTCTACTCTCTGTCCTCTATACTTTATACTTTATACTTTATACTTTATACTCTACACTTCTCTATACTCTATACTCTACACTCTATACTCTACACTAAAGTCATTGTAGTCTACGTGGGCGCAGGCAGGATTATCAGAAACGGTGAGGGGTGGGGTGGGGGTTTAGGCTGTCAGTCAAATCCGATGGACTAAATTGCCGTAAGCAGTGACAGTAGAGCAGGGTTCGGCAACCTGCGGCAGCGTTCCATATGTGGCACTCAGATCGATTTTCAATGGCACGCGTAACACCCCCGAAAAAGCCAAATCAAGTCTTTTCTACAATAAATTGAGTGCTAGAGCAGAATAACTTTAGGTCTATGGCACGTTGAATGAATTAGAAATCCTTATTTGGCACACTAAAATCGAAAGGTTGCCGTTGCCTCATGTAAAGCTTTGAGTTAATATAATTACTGTTAGTATAGAACAAATCTGTTATTTCATAAGTAAATAGTATTATATTCACTTTTTACTGTGTTTGATTCTTATTTAATTACAGTTAGATATTTTTCAAACTATTTTTTTCTGCGTTAACGTGGGGTCGGAAAGAGCGACTGGTTCTTTCTCCCCCCCCCCTCCCACTCCCCCACCACTGTTTGACCTATTAAAACGGTCCATTGTAATTTAGTCTGATGATTGAGACAAATGGAACCATTCTAGAACACTCTGTCTTGGAGACTTGAAACACCATTGCCTGTGTTCACTGAAGCGTGCTTGGAGTTTCCACGACGTTGAATTTTGTAGTACAAACAATTCAATCTTGTGTTTTTTTTCTGGTGTTATTGTACTGTTAAAGTATATTTATTATAATGTTACCTATGTTAGTGTTATTAGTGTTGTTGTTTTTTTACAATAGGGTCCTATGTTATTGTATAGTGTTGTTGTTTTTTGCATGTGTTTGCTTGATCTATTGTTAGGCTATATTTTATTGTACTATTAAACGTTGTCCATGTATCTTTTTTCTTGAGTCTAAACTGCTTGTGTCTATGCTATGCTATATGGCTGTTAATGTGATCAATTACTCTTCGGCCATAAACTGAATGGTAAAGAGACTCCACCTGGTGTAGAACGAGAGCATAAAATAATTACAAAAACAACCCCCTACTCACATTCACGGTATAAGACCTTTATAAAGAAAAGACCCTTCTAGTTACATTTTCCCTCAGAAAATATTCCCCATAATCAGCCCCGGAGTGTTTTGTGTGTGTGTGTGTGTGTGTGTGCGTGTGTGTGTGTGTAGCCACGAGCACCTCGGTTCAAAGGTCACGTCCTGAAAGAACAAAATATATAAAAGAAATCGATGAACCAATCGAGCCCCCTTCGATAAGTACACCTGAGCTAATTTAAAAGCAATATAGCAGCCGATAGCCTAAGTGGCTTATTGACGTAGAGGAACCTGCCTGCAGTAATGAAGTGTTTCTTTACAGTTACATACACTGTAGACAGGTCTCTTGGTCATTAGATTACGTCACTACAGGCTTAGACTTAGGGGCTAGATAGGGGAGACAATACATTGGATTTCATAACAACGGGGTTGTCTTTGTTGTTTTTTTATATCGTGGATAATAATACGACTGCTAAGACCTTTGAACCAAAACGAAAGAAATATTCTTTTGGATATGGCAGATACTGCCCAGTTTAAAGTAAGTAGTTTGTTTCGTTTAAAATTGATATCATGTGCTGTAATGAAAAATTCCAAACCTGTATAGAAATGTAACAAAATTGAATATTGTTTGTTGCTATTGTTGTTATGGTGTCAATGTGTAGGTCGGTGAGAAACCGTTTAAAAATCACACAACACAAGCCAGTTAACGAAACAATTAAATTTTCATAAAACAAGCTGTACAAGATGAACTTGTACGCACAATAATTCAATGCAGTCGCTTGTACAAAGCAATTCAAATAATGCTTTCCATAAATCACCACTTTCACCACAGCACTACACTAGCTTTTTTTAATCCATTCTGCAGACAAAAACATTTCCACGCTTTAAAAAAATCTTTTCGAAAGGTGTGCCTAGAAAAGTGAAGCAATTTTTAGAGAAATTAGAGGGAAGCTCTTTGCCAAATTATTATAAATAGAAGACATACATTGACGTAAATATCCAGAAAAGATTCTGACTTTGAGAATAGAGGAAGTAACGATAAACAACAAGAAAGAAAACAACATCTTATAACTGTCTGGGTCTACTTTACAAATATATATTGAGATACTAAAAAGGTCTTTTTAGATAGGCTGATGATTAAGTCTATTTATAGTTTAAAAAACACCTGATAAATATATAGGATTTACTATAATATGAATCAATTATAGTCAATCAGAAGTCATAAGGATAAATAGTGAGCAGGCTACCGCAATCTAGCTTGTTCAGGGAAGAGTTGGTGGATGTAGACAAATTCATTTTTATGGGAAGTGTAGTCAATAAAAATGGAGTAACCGGTGAAGACCTAAAATGCGTCTTAAAGAAATCAAGGCCAGATGTGTTTATTTTTTCACGCCCGTCTGAAACTCTAGAAGCATGCAGTCCATAGAGAGCAAGACTATAATCTTCAACACAAACGTAAAGTAAATTATTCTTTATGTCTGAGACTTGAAGAATGACCAAAACAAACATTTGCAAGTAGATGCCTGAATCGAATATAGTAGATGGTCAGAACAGATGTCACGTGATGACCTGTGGGATAAAACCCAGACCAAACTCATTGGTCAAGCAGGTTAAAAAAACGTAAATGTGGATGGATTGAACACACCCTGAGAATACCAGGAGATACAGTGGCCAGACAAGCTCTAGGCTGAGTCATCCAGGGAGAAAAGTAAAAAGACCAAAGCAGACTTAGGAGGAGCGAAACAAAAGCCGTCAGCCTCACATGATGCGGGGCGTACCGCCCAAGATCGAGTACGCTGGAGAAGTATAATTACGGCCCTATGGGGACCCATGGGATTAAGTCAGTTAGTCATATGACAGGGTCTTATGTCACCAGCAGATAACTGACTTTCACCTTCCATCCCATTGTCTACAAGCGCCAAACCAGAACAATAACTGATGGGCAAACACAGAAAATCTACCTTTGACATTAAGCGGAATCTTTAAGTGATATTTCGTTTCAACCCACAAAAGACTAAATTATTATACTCATTTTAAAATTTTCAGAAAAAGATAAATAAAAAATCTCAGTCCTTTCAACTATCCATTCATCCAGTTTTACTCTATGTATTCATTCATCCATTTTTACTTTATTTATCCATTCATCCAGTGTAACTCTTTTTATCCATTCATCAATTTTTCTCTTTTTATCCATGCATCCAGTTTTTCTCTATTTATCCATTCATTCAGTTTTTTTTTATCCATTCATCCAGTTTTACTATTTTTATCCATTCACCCAGTTTTACTATATTAATCCATTCATCCAGTTTTTCTCTATTTGTCAATTCATCCAGTTTTACTTTATTAAATCATTCATCCGGTTTTTCTCTATTTATCCATTCATTCAGTTTTTTTCTATGCATTCATCCAGCTTTACTCTTTTTATCCATCCACCCAATTTTACTATATTAATCCATTCATTCAGTTTTTCTCTATTTATCCATTCATCCAGTTTTACGTTATTTATCAATTCATCCAGTTTTTCTCTATTTATCCATTCATCCAGTTTTTCTCTATCCATTCATCCAGTTTTACTTTATTTATCCATTCATCCAGTTTTGCTCTATTTATCCATTCATCCAGTTTTTCTCTATTTATCCATTCATCCAGTTTTTCTCTATTTATCCATTCATCCAGTTTTACTCTATTTATCCATTCATCCAGTTTTTCTCTATTTATCCATTCATCTAGTTTTTCTCTATCCATTCATCCAGTTTTACTTTATTAATCCATTCATCCAGTTTTACTGTATTTATCCATTCATTCAGATTACTGTATTTATCAATTCATCCAGTTTTACTCTATCCATTCATCCAGTTTTACTCTATTTATCTATTCATCCAATCAGCATTGTCTACCCGATAAATTTATGTAACTTCTAAAAAAAGTGGCGCATCTTTGTTTTTAGGGTTCCTTGTTCAAAACGTTTACTGTGGACCATTTTAATTGTAAGTCTCAAGAGGAAGAAATTGACATTGCTTATTGCCAGACGCCCCCACGACTACCGGTATTTCATAATCCCATTTCACCACTACTGCTCCAAAGGTAACAAAACATGAATAAAAACGTATTTGCTTGAATGCTGAAAGTATTATTACCATTTTTTTTTCAGACAGCGAGTAGAAAGATTAGCCGTAAACAGGAGGCAACTGGAGTCATACGTCACAGACAAAAAACCCAGGATCAGGTTTTTATCACAGTGCCAGAGAAATCTCGGGAGAATTCACTTCTGCGGAATAATAGCCCTTCACCAACATGGGAGGATGATAATGAACTAGACGATCCAGGCAAATATTTCAATCATTATAATATCTTACATTATGGGGACACCAGGGTCTAGTGGCAGGTCTGCGGTTCGAAGACAGGTCAATGCCGTGTTTTCCCCGGGACTAGAGGTTGTTCCTGAGTTTACACATCTCTAATTCGTACCTGATATTAGTTCGGGAAAATGTAAAGTTGCCTGGACTTTGTGCTGGCTACTCATGTGATGTAATCAAAATGCAGGGCCTCCTTTACTTTCCGTAATCTGATAACAGGTTCCCGTCAGAGCAGTGTGGACACAAAAACAATCTTTGAGGGGAAAAAAAGCCCTCCTGGCCTAAACCTGGATTTGAAACCAGGTCCTTTGGAATGGTTTTCCGAAATCACTGTCTGCTAGACCAACGTGTCTCACATTTGTTTATTTGCTTTGTAAGAAGATATAAGACTAATCCAGATTTGGACACGCTTGTAGTGTATACAAATAATTACGTGAAAGAAAATTCAAAATAAAAAAATAGAAAAAAAAAATAACAACATTGAAATTTTCATCTGGAGCTGCTTTTGAATTTAACGAAGAGCCACAAGCCGATCCCAGACCCACATTTACCAGTCCCCGTGCTAATCTACTCAGAGAGACATGACCAAATATAATAATCCCGAGGCGCTATTATGTAGTGTGTTAATTGTATTTTTTTATATTTGTACAAAGCAAAAAGTCCAATCAATATTATTAAATCTAGTCTTGCTGTACGCACACAGATAGTCTAACGGCTTATCGATTCCATAATAGGTACAGACATATTGATTCTATGAAATCTTTTGCAGTCAATCAATTTTGTGCCTATAGACAGCAATGTTTTGACAAAATAGGTAGCGAAAAAACAACAAACCACTTATCAATAACTTGCTCTTTGTTTTCCCGGGAATGAGCGACGACAAACGATGACACGATGACATTTTAAAACAAAGACATTATGTGACATTTGCATGACCTGAAAACATTATTTTAGGTTTTTAGTAATACATGGAAAAGTATAGGTACAAAATATTTGTTTTGCAAGTTTCAATTAACTTTTATAAAAAAAAAGATTCTTCCTTTGTCTTCCTATTTATTATATTCTAGTTATTTATTCATTGCAACATTCATCCAAAATTTGGGTACCTGGAGTCGGAGTCGGAGTCGGCAAATAATGCACCGACTCCGACTCCGACTCCTACTAAATTTAGATTGGAAAAAGACAGGGCTTCATTTATTTTAAACAACCGATCAATAGGCCTACTGAAATTAGTGAAATGAGAAAGTAAAATATCTGTTTCTTTTTCTGAGTCCCCATCCCTACTCCAGATCCTATCCCTATTGTCATACTATAGCGGGTCGACACACAAAAAAAGTCTTTTGAACTCTTTGAAATGCGTCATTAGACTGAACGTCATATAGACTGCTCGGCGCTCGTATTGAAGACACTATACAAGTGCCCAAATTACTAATTACCGTTAACATTGTTTGTAATGATTTAAAATGCTAGGACATGGCAAGCGCGGTTTTCTCGGAATGCTAAACACTGCCTTAGTAGGCTATAGGCCTAGGCCATAAGGCCTAAATAAAACGCATCTTAAGCAACTAGTGTACAAGCATACCTTAATGAAAAGCCTAGAGAGGCTTTTACACATTTACGATTCTTTCCATAATGTAATTAGCGTTCAATAGGCCAACAAAAAAATGCCGCCTTTACGACTTATATATGACTTACGCACACAACGCACAATTAGGAGCGGCAATCAGTGGCGTTTTTAGGCATGTTCCACATGTTCTATTGGAACAGGGGCCCCCACACAAAAGGGGCCCCCACACATCCCAAAAAGAAATGTTTGAATGATATCCCCATACTTCGTTGAAAATGTAAAATAAAATGAATTTATTCCCATACAATTTAAAGCGCTCCAGTTCAACCAAGCTACGTGCAACATAAAATGTATGATTTTACAGAATGTAATATGAATTAACTTAATTAACGGCCTTTTTCTGAGGTAGGCCCTATGTGGAAGGCAGGGCGAGACCACGAGGGGCCCCACATAAATTTGGGAACAGGGCCCCTACATTAATTTAGGAACAGGGCCCCCACAATCCTAAATACGGCCCTGGTGGCAATATTTATACTTTTCATAGTGTTGCGTTCTGCTTAGGGATATTAATTAAACGAAAACCGGAATACCGGATTTCGGTTTTGAAACCGAAAACCGGTTTTGATTTTCAAAACACCGCACTGTGCTTTATTATTAACGGCACTTTTAAATACATATTCTTTTGATTCCCTTTCAACACATTATTTTACAAGTTATCATATATATATATGCCACTTCATATGCTTCTTAATATTATGGTCAACGATAATCGGTAATTTGATTATCACTATTGAAAAATTGAAAGCTATTATCAGTTTTAATCAATTAGCCCATATTTTTTTAGTTCCAAAGAATTTTATGGTAAAGAGTACAAAATCATATTGTATTCACACAAATCAACCCCTTGAATGCCCTGCAAACACTAATTAATTTTGAAGTATTTTTCAAATAAAACTACAAAAGTACGCACATTTGGCTGTTCCGGCATGTGACTTGTGACATTGCGCGGGGGGTGGGGGGAGGGGGAAATCGAAATCCGATTTTCAACCGGTTATGTAGAACCGATAACAGGTTTTAACATCCCTAGTTCTGCTGTTACAGGGAACGCAGCGCCCATGTGTAACCTAGCCTCTCACGGGTAAGGGATTAACCGTTTGTCCCTTGGAGTCGCCGATCGTGACCTCTACTGATCAGGCCCCACGAGAGGGGGGTACAGACGGTATGCCGTACCGGGGCCCTCAAGAGTTTAGGGGGCCCATGAATATTTAAAATTAAATACAGTAGACTGTTGGCTTTCCAGCCAGAAGTCCTGTGGTAATGACATGTAGATGTATGTTGCCTTTCTTTCCTTCAAGGAATGTACAAAATACATTCGCATATTAATACAGAGGAGTCGGAGTCGGGGAGTCGGAGTCGGAGTCGGAAATAAAAAAAATGAGGAGTCGGAGTCGGAGTCGGAACATTTATCTACCGACTCCGCAGCCCTGCTTTATATTATAACAATAAGATGCCGTCCTACCTTTAAGGAACTAATCAAACCCTGTGTTCCGCAAAAGAACACTCCTCGCTTCTGGGGATGTCCCATTTCTCTCTGACGACCGTTGGCTCGAGATCCTTCTCAATATCTGGCCCGAAAGTATGGAATCTACTTCAAATTCAACTGAGGCGAAATAGTTCTATTGTCAATTTTTAAAAGAACTTGTAAACACATTATTTTAATATTTACCTTTGTTAAACATTTTGTAGACCCCTTCTCACCTTCTGTTTAACTTTTATATTATTTCGGTAAATGCTACATTTATTTGCTTTGCCCTTTGTTTGTAAAGTTTTGAATTATTAATTACCTCTATATCCTTTTTAGAATTTTATCCGTGTTCTTGGTTATTTGTTTCTCAATATTAAATGCGCCCTGAGCTTACATTATGTTTGTTGGTAGCCCTGTACAAATAGAGTTATCATTAAAACTTCCTGGCTTCACTAGATCTCTACATACAATTAGTTTTTTTCTGGACCAAAATTTGCTTACATATAGATCTAGTAACAGTTATTTGTTTATTTATTGCATGAAACTACCTTTCTCTATTCTAGTTCGCAACATATGCCAACTTAAATAATTTGTTTTTTGAACCCGTCATAGAAATCTTTTTCACAAACTATCATTCATACTGGAATACTTTTATTTATTTTAAACTTCTGGAATTTCTAGCAGGTTTATTTACAGACATTTTGTGTAGGGATCAGTAACAGTATGATCCAAGTTGAGACATTTATATAGTGTGATTGGCTCTATCTATCTATCTATCTATCTATCTATCTATCTATCTATCTATCTATCTATCTATCTATCTATCTATCTATCTATCTATCTATCTATCTATCTATCTATCTATCTATCTATCAATCTATCTATCTATCCATCTATCTATCTATCTATCTATCTATCTATCTATCTATCTATTTATCTATCTATCTATCTATAATCTATCTATCTATCTATCTATCTATCTATCTATCAATCTATCTATTTATCTATCTATCTATCTATCTATCTATCTATCTATCTATCTATCAATCTATCTATTTATCTATCTATCTATCTATCTATCTATCTATCATCTATTTATCTATCTATCTATAATCTATTTATCTATCTATCTATCTATTTATCTATGTATCTATCTATGTATGTATGTATCTATCTATCTATCTATCTATCTATCTATCATCTATTTATCTATCTATCTATCTATCTATCTATCTATCTATCTATCTATCTATTTATCTATCTTTCTATCTATCTATCTATCTATCTATCTACCTATCTATCTATCTATCTATCTATCTATCTATCTATCATCTATTTATCTATTTATCTATGTATCTATCTATCTATCTATCATCTATTTATCTATCTATCTATATATCTATCTATTTTTCTATCTATCTTTCAATCAACCAACCAACCAACTAACAAACAACCAACCAATCAATCAATCAATCTACGTATCTATATATTTATCTATCTAATCCAATCTAATCTAATCGGTTTCTCTCACAGTAAAAGTTGACAGACTGTCATGGTCTATCAAAAGTCACACAAAACATCCTGGTCCCTAGAACTGAACTTTGCTTCAGTCAAAAAAAAAATTCTTTGCTTAAAAGTCTTTCAAAATAATGGATTCTGCCGTTTCGTTAGTGCGCCCCTGACGTCACACAATTAGTCCCAGAGTTCAATGAAGTTCCGGCAGTGAAATGGACCAATCAATAAACTCTATTACCCGTGGCCGTAGCTCAGTTCGATACTGAAGAAATGGGAATTTACATTTTCTTACTTACATCAAAAATCTTATCCCCCCCCCCCTTCCCCCGGAACTTTTTCTATGAAAACTTTTTGGGTAGGTTGTGTTGTTTTTGCGTTGAATATGATACAGCCGGTTGGTCCTGCGGTTAGTTCACCGGACTGTCAACCAACACTTTGCGGGTTCTATCTCTGTCGCCAACCGATCCATGCCGCCCTGCAGTAGGTTTGGGCCTAGTGGACGTAATAATCTTCTATCTAGTAGGACCGTCTGTAAACATATACGATAGTTTGAGTCGTAGTTTAAATGTATTGGTTCAAATCATTCCGTAGAGCGTAAGGAGGTCTGTGAATGTGTAGCCAACACAATGTTTAGTGGCCCGTTTATTCTTTATCTTATCTTATATATTACAGACGCTCCTTCTATAAAGAAGATTATTGCGCCCTACGCTGTTCCGTGGTCTTAGTCTAGTCTTGCATTTTTATTATTCTCTTATATATTACAGAGTTATTACAGTTTAGTTATTATTATTAAAGTCAAAACAACCTTCTAACAGAGAGACAATCGCGGTTTGCGGTTACGCATGAGAGGTTAGACCGTGACACAAGGGTCAAGGTGCTGGGTCAGTGCTGTTTCCAAAAGGGTGCGTAGCGGATCAACTATATAAGTGCACCGTGGAAATAATGAATGGATTTTTTAATTTTTTTTTTGGTTTTTCGTTTCAATGAATTACAATACGATATCTTAAAACTCAAAATCAGGGAAGGACGCAATGGGAAAACTTAACTTCAGAAAGGGCCCCGCGAATGTAAAAGGTTTGGGAACTACTGCGATAATTGAAAGAACTTGTCCCTTGAGAGATTGATCATTTATCTTTCAGCTTTGCTATAGCGTTTATGTTGTAAATATGCTATTGCATTAATGTTTTAAATTATATACAAACTATAACAGATTACAAATCTCTTATTGACAGTGTTACCAGATTTGTGCATGGACATGCTCTATCAAAGAGCCACAAAGTTCAGGCTACAAATAATATTTCCCTCCAATCGGTAAAATCGTATTACTTGAGCTCAGGAACTTGAACCAGTGAACGTATCGTCTCTAGTGTCACATTCTGACAAGCTGTCAAGTCTAACAGCTGACAGCGACATGTCAATAGGGCCATGTCAAAAGATTTGTAACTTCTAAAGTGTAGGTTAAAGTTGAATGGGTTAACAAAAAGGTCTTCATGGATTACTTTAATAACGTACACTACTGTACACGTGTTTTACTATAGACTAGTATCTGTGTAAGTAATGTTGTTATTTTTGAAGATATAGGAGATTGTTTTAAGACGTAGGCAGCAGAGCAAACCGATATCAGCGGCATACTATGGCGATTGTGTGGCCAGCATTGTAAAAATAAGTGTACTGTAATAATACGTGACATGTAAAAAATTAGGTATAGTGTAAAACTACGTAAGATGTATAAAAATAGGTGTAATAAAAAAATAAATCTATATAGAATGCGAAAAAATAAGTGTAAGCTTAAGAGACGTAAAATTTTATAAATACGTGTAATTGACAAATACGTGTAAAAAGTGTAAAGTACACTTTATGATGATACACTTTATGGTACACTGTATGATACAGAAACTATCTGCTTTAAATGTCAGTCAACGCATCCAAGCCTGGATCATGCAATTTCTGATAAACCGCCCTCAATTTGTCAGAGTAGAGGGATGTACCTCACAAATAAGAGAAATAAGCACTGGAGCGCCTCAAGGATGTGTCCTCTCTCCCGTTCTATACACAATTTACACCAATGACATTCAAAGTTCAGCAATCGATACAGTATCTGTAATCAAATACGCCGATGATACAGCCAGTGTCGGCCTTGTTTCCAGTGACGACAGTCTCTATCACAGTACGACCTCAGATTTCTACAAATGGTGCGAAGAGAACTACCTGATATTGAACATCACAAAAACGAAAGAAATGATTGTAGACTTCCGGAAGGAGAAACGCAAGCTGACTGATTTGCACATAAACAACCAAATAATAGATCAAGTCTCGCAATATAAATATCTTGGCGTCACAATTACTGACAAACTGACTTGGTCTGACCACTGCCAAATCCTTTGTAAGAAAATGCACCAACGACTTTTCTGTCTTAATAAACTAAAAATATTTCACATAGAGAAAACCATTATGAATCTATTTTTCTCGGCGACTGTTGGTAGCATCATAACCTTTGCAATCACCTGCTGGTATGGTAATACCACCACATTGAACAAACATCGGATAGACCGCCTAATAAACAAAGCCTTTCGTACTACACAGACAGAATTACCATCTCTTGCGGATATTTTCAGTTCAAGGTGCCTGTCTATGATTGATAAAATCCTCCAAGATCATGCACATCCGCTTCATGATAGCTACATAATATCTAGTCGAAGTGGTCGGCTTCTTTCTATAAGGGCAAGAACAGAGAGATTTAAGAACTCTTTTGTTCCACTGTCAGTGAGACTCTTTAAAAAAAATCATCTTTCAGCCAGGAAATACGATGGCTCAATAGCTGACTCCTAAATAATAGGCCTACTTTTTTTCTTGTATGATAAATGGTATGATAGTGTGCGTGAATGTCTATTGTGTTTGAGTACAAATGGTTCTTTAATATTGTTTTAGGTATGCTGAAAAACGGAATTTATGTAATCAAGTCAATTTTCCATTCATTTGGATCAATAAAGCAATCTTATCTTATCTTAAAAATATATGTGATATTTTACACATAAGTATAATTATAAAATATATAATGAAATTTATACGAGTTATTAATAAAATAAGGCCGAGTGGCAGCATGTTCAACTGACGATTCGAAAGTTCTGGGTTCGAATCCTGGTGGAGGCTAAGATTTTTTCCCTGGACTTGAGGAGGTACTTGAGTCTACCCAGCTCTAATGAGTTCCTGGCACTAGTTGGGGTGAAGTAAAGGCGGCTGGGCATTGTGCTGGCCACACATCCCTTCGTATGCCGTGGCCACAGAAACTGGTGAACGCTGCTTTACCAGCCCTATGATCAGTTTAGTCCAAACGGTACTTTACTTATGTATAAAATGTATTCCAAAAAAAAGGGTGATGTAAAAAATAAGTCAATTGTAAAGATACTTGTTGTGTAAAAATATGTGTGTTTAAAATTAATACGCTTAGTGTAAATATACGTTTGATGTGATTTTTGCATGGAAAAAAAAATTTGTGTTATTTAAAAAATTTGTGTTTCGTAAAACTCTTTATGTAAAAAATAATACGCACAATATATAAATACGTATGGTGAAAAAAAACAACACAATATGCCACGCAAAAATAAAAATTGTGTAATATTTAAAAAAAAGGTTTAATGTTAAAATAACGTAAAAAGTAAAACTAAGGGATCCTATGGGTAGTGGTCTACTAAAAAGGCCTTTACTAGCCATTAGCTTCACACACACACACACACACACAAACGAAAGAAAGACAGTCAAGATTTTACATCTTTTGTGCTAATTAAATACTAATATTTGACTAGGTGTTGGCTTCTCCACGCTATCAACTTGTACGCTTTTAGCGTCGACTTCTCTATTTTGCTTGAGCTAGAATTTTTGAACGCAAGTTTTAAAACGCACACTGGCACACACACACACACACACACATACACACAAATATCAGAATCAAATATTTGAAGATTAACTAGATCTAACTGAATTCATTCCAAATGCTTCCTGTAAACATCAACACTGCTTCTTATTAACAGGTTCTTACTCCCAGAAGCTCCACTATATACGTCAAACGTAAATGTGACCAATCATAAATCTCCTTACTATTTTCTAGGTCACATGGCATCTAAAGTCCAAAAGCGTCAAGTCAAAATTTCTCTCAATTTCTTTGTTTTTCTCTTCCAGAAGATTTATTGCCAAAATGATCAAATCATTGGTCGCTTTTCAAAATAAAATTACATTTTTTTTTTAAACACATCTCTTGAATTTTCTATTTCATCTTAACTTTTTCCTTAAAAAAAAAAGGGTTTATAAAATCTCAAAGTGACAAAAAAAAATAATGATACAAGTTCTAAATTAGAGGGTTTATTTTGCCCGGTGGGATAATGTCCACATTTCATGTAGGCCAAAAGATAACTTTATTTCATCTGCTCTGATTCGAAACTCAAGTGGTAATTTGAAAACAAGAAACAATAACAAACAAAAAAAATTATTTTCTGAGAAAATGAAACAATTCCATTTTGAATGTTTTTATAAGATATTGTCTATTGACTTATTTAGATTGAGAAAAAGAAACTGTGCCATGTCTTTAGATTCTCTGATTAAGTTTTTTGTTTAAATTTTTTAAAATATGAAACAATAATAATTTAGACTTGATTGAATTCAAGACTGTTCTAGTTATCCTACTGATTATGGAAATATTCCATCGTGATAGGCCTATCCACGGGGGAATCAAGGCGTTGCACATTTTTTACACCAATCTCGACTACCCCCCCCCCCCTTGTTCGACAAAATCAAGTTTTACAATAAAAAGAAGATGTCTTTGTTTTAGTTTATTTGGAAAAAATATATTTTTATTTAATTCATTAAATTTTTTAACTTCAACGATTGTCAATAAGGTATAATACTAGTTGTTTCTTTTCTATAGTTAATATAGAAAGTGTATGCCAGTTCAGAATCAGACTTCTATTGCCTCCCCCCTAAGTTGTGCATTTATACCATGTTGACATTTTTTCCCACCCCCATTTTATACTATTTTACCCTACCCTTACAAACCGCTCCCTATTTTTTTACTATTGGCCCCCATCACCCCAGGATACAATCATGGTTACGCCACTGTTTATCATATCAAAGGAGATAATATGATATACAACACACACAAACAAACAAAAAACAATACTCAATATGTAAGACAATAATTACAGTTGGAATTCTCCCCCTTTTGTTCAATACGCTATGCTTTGTTAATTCCAAATACATCTGCAGAAATAAATCAAGGCAATTTTTTTTTATAAGATGTATTTATTTTTATGTTTATTTTTGTTATGTTTATTTGTGTTTATTTAATTCTAAATCGTGAGCATTGATGTATAACGTCACTAAACTAATCACTGTATCAATTATCTATACTCATCAATACGTTTTATTTATATTTTTGGTTATAATGTTTTCTATGGAATAAAATAATTTGTATATTTTTCGTTTCTTTTTTTAAAATTAATACGCCATACAGTTTGCACTCTTCTGGGTGGCAAGACATACTCCAATTGATTGATCAATACATATATACTTATATGCATGGGTCATGTATCAGATAAACATAAGGACACATACACTTTTCTTATCCCATATGCGAGAACAAATGCATAAAAGTACTCTTTCTTCCTGAGTGGCATCCAGACATGGAAAAGGTTGCCTGAACAAACCAGGAAAATTAGTAACTTAACATCATTTAAAACACTGAACAAAATTCAAGACTAGACTCAGACCACGGATGAGCGTAGGACGCAATAACTTCTTTATAGAAGGAGTGTCTGTAATATATAAGATAAGATTTATCAAATACATGACAGTTTGATAAATGAGGAGCGGTCATTTAAATATGTTGGATTGGAAATGAATAAGAACAACCGTTAGCGACATAAATGACAAATATAAAATAGAAGTTATATGACCATAATATAATTATCGATTAACTTTGTACATAATAAAACCCGAAATATTGTTCATAAAAGACTAAATCCAGTATAATATAGACAAAATAGCTTATATTTGAAACAATAACAACAATTATAATAAAACATTTGACCTCTTTATATTCCTTTGTATTTCTTCCTTGTCTTTATATTCCTTTGTATTTCTTCCTTGTCTTTATATTCCTTTGTATTTCTTCCTTGTCTTTATATTCCTTTGTATTTCTTCCTTGTCTTTATATTCCTTTGTATTTCTTCCTTGTCTTTATATTCCTTTGTATTTCTTCCTTGTCTTTATATTCCTTTGTATTTCTTCGTTGTTTTATATTTATTCGTAATCTTTATATTATTTTGAATTCCTTTGTTGTCTTTATATTACTTTGTATTCTCTCCTTGTCTTTATATTCTTTTGTATTCTCTCATTGTCTTTATATTCTTTTGTATTCTCTCATTGTCTTTATATTCCTTTGTATTCTCTCGTTATCTTTATATTCCTTTGTATTCCTTCATTGTCTTTTCCTTCAAATCAAGCCATCGAATAAATCGAACAAGAGAAAATAAATATAAAACAAACCCCCCCCTGAGACAAAATGGTTGAAGATTTTTTTTTTAACAAGACGTCTCAATTTTGAAGAGGACAAGGGGAGAGAATCCATTTAACGTATTATTATAGAGGTAAAAGCTCTCCAGGGGAACAACTCAGTTCATTTATTGGAATCCTCCAACGTTTCCCTGTGATAGTTCAAGGCAAGGGATAATTATAACTAGATATTTGGTCTCGTGTCTGTGTTTGTGTCAGGATATTCATTTTACCCAATGAGATTAGTGTAGGTTCGTGATATACATATGAATATAAGGAATACAGTGTAGTGTTGTTTGGCCATTAGTCATAGTGTACTGATCCTATTACTCAACCAATCAATGTATCTATCTATCCAACTATCTATCTATATATCTATCAATTTACCATGTATCTATCTATCTCTCTTTCTATCTAACTCTCTTTATATCTCTCTCTAGATGTCTCTCTATCTTATCTATCTTCCTGTCTATCTATCTATTTATCTATCTATCAATTATAAATCTATCTATCTATCTATCTATCTATCTATCTATCTATCTATCCCATTCTCTCTCTCTCCGTGTCTATCCATCTATCTATATATCTATCTGTCTATCTATCTGTCCCTCTTTATATCTTTCTCTCTTCCTGTCTATCTATTTATCTATCTATTTAATTCTCGTATATTTTCAGACACACTGAAAACATTATTGAGTGTGATAGTTTAGTAGACAATTCCTTAAATATGTCAGAATTCGACCCACTAAAGACTGGATAAAACAACATACGCACACAAACACACACATAGGCCCACACACACACATTGACATAGACGCATACACACACGTACACAGAGACGCACACACGCACATACACAGAGACGCACACACACACGTAGAGTAAGAGAGGATAAGAAAGTAGACAAAATAGAATTTGAGAGATATATATAGAGAAAGGCTGTGAAAGAAAGTGAAGATAAAAAATTCAAACAAATAAGTTGACCAATAAATAACTAGCATAGAAAACATCAGTAGTTTTTTTACCCTCAACATAATGAACAAGTTATATATATCTATATATAATGAGAGAGAGAGAGAGAGAGAGAGAGAGAGATTATATGAAAAATATATATAGATATATGTTAATATTTAGATAGATAGATAGAACGTGTTATATTCCGGGTCTTCTGGCGTTCTATCGTCTGTCTATGGTCTAATTCACTATAAAATAATACACTCAAGCCACTCGATGAAGTTTTAAAGAAGAATTTAATGCTTGAACGTATTTACAATATTTACTTCACTGGTCAATAATAATTAGCTTCTTTATCCACCAGTGCGTGTCTTATATAGATTCTGATGTAGAAAGTGCTAGAATGGATTCTTTATCCACCAGTGTGTGTCTTATATAGATTCTGATGTAGAAAGTGCTAGAATGGATTCTTTATCCACCAGTGTGTGTCTTATATAGATTCTGATGTAGAAAGTGCTAGAATGAATTCTGTATCCGCCAGTGCGTGTCTTATATAGATTCTGATGTAGAAAGTGCTAGAATGGATTCTTTATCCACCAGTGTGTGTCTTATATAGATTCTGATGTAGAAAGTGCTAGAATGAATTCTGTATCCGCCAGTGCGTGTCTTATATAGATTCTGATGTAGAAAGTGCTAGAATGGATATTTTCCCAACGTTTTTAGACTGCAAAAGAAGAGGCGCACTAGAAAGTATTAGAGTCTATTTTGAAAACATATTGGTGTTATGACGTCATAATAAATAACTATCTATACAATTATACGCAAATAATATCGACGCCAAAATCACATATAAATAAGTAAATCTAAATAAATTATCGAGACAATATTGAATACAATATGAAATCTATTATAACATGCTATACAAATTTTAATATAACAAAGGCAAACAAATACATTACCAGTGATATTTAATATTTCTCATTGACCTATTTACTGCAGGTCCAACAGAGAAACCAAACATTGATCAGGTGAAACAATATTTACTATTTCTCATTGACCTATTTACTGCAGGTCCAACAGAGAAACCAAACATTGATCAGGTGAAACAAAGTTTGTACCGGAGAGAATGTACCAGGCTTGGTATCACACCTGTCGGCTCATTCCTCAGGTCACCGACCAGGACAGAGCTCAGCATACGGCACTACAGTCTAGGGCCCGAGGGCGCAAGGGCTCTAGCAGTGCCACTCATGGTAATTAGTATTTATTTTAGGTATTAATCTCGGCACTTTTAAAGTTTAGTTACTATGGCGGCGACTATTGTTTTTGGAAAGAAACCTTTCCTTTTTTGTTTAGTATATAAACATATTTATTACTTACTCATTAATGTGTATCACCACATGGTTCACTATATTATTACCACAAGGTTCACTATATCACCACAAGTTTTACCATATCACCACAAAGCTCACTATTTCACCACAAGACTCACTATATCACCACAAGGCTCCCTACATTATTACAAAGTTCATGGAATCGCCACCAAGTTAATAAAAAAAAACTATTTCTATATATGCATTGTATACATTCTATCACTACAATAGGTATATAATATTATGACATCAATACAATAGGTATATAATATTCTGACATCAATACAATAGGTATATACTATTCTGACATTAATACAATAGGTATATAATATTCTGACATCAATACAATAGGTATATACTATTCTGACATCAATACAATATGTATATACTATTCTGACATCAATACAATAGGTATATACTATTCTGACATCAATACAATAGGTTTATACTATTCTGACCTACTATTCTCCAGTTGGACTCTACCATGACCCACCTTGACCTGGAAGGCAACGGCATCGGACACGAAGGTTTGGCCAACATGATGGAGATGTTGATGGAACATTGTGGACTAACCCATTTGGTCAGTGTAGCCTTTTAGGTCTCTATCTACACACTACAACCAGACCATTAAACCACAACATTATAATAACATAAATAGTCTTTTTTTGAAGATTCCAAATTATACATAATTATTTTATATATATTCTGTGGATTTATCACTGAGCTATATTCTTTATTCGTCAACAAAACTAATCCGCCATTGTTGTACTCCAAAATCTAATTTGTGAAGGTGAATAGACTAACTGGTAAAACTGAGACAAAGAAGTCGTGACTAAACGTCTTTTGGTTAATGAACAGAGAGTCTCAGAATATTATAAGCAAGTTTTTCAATTGCAAAATAAAAAAATTGCGCATAAGCGTTGGACGCAATAATCTTCTGTAAAGACGGAGCATCTGTAAAAGTTAAGAACATACGTAGTTAAGAACGTACGTAGTTAAGAACATACGTAGTTAAGAACATACGTAGTTAAGAACATACGTAGTTAAGAGCATACGTAGTTAAGAACATACGTAGATCTTGTATTTTTTATCTATAGATCTAGTTTCTTGCATATTTTAAATTCCAAAATATATATTTTTTTTCATTCTGATAAAATGGTTTTCGTATGTTCGATTGATATTATTGTTGGATCAAAATTCACAAATCAATATGTACGTTCTCCAGTTCTTTCATTAAAAAAAATAAAACCAAACAAATAATAGAAAAAAATAATTCCAGCGTAATTTATATCCAAATAAACATAAAGAGTTGGTCCGATGTAGGCCGCTTTATACAGCGAAGGCCAATGACACATAACATACTTACAATCATAAAGCTTATTTCATTGAAATTAATGACTTTTTTCCCCCGTCCCTGATCCAATGTAAGAGCTGGTTAATGTGTCTCCGCGCATGCGTATGCCCCTTTGTCATGCTACATTCGGCATGATGGAGGCACCATTTCTTATCAAGAACTAAGTTATCTAGACTGGTGTAGTACATTTTATGAACAGTGGTTCTATCGATAATTAGTTAGTAAGATTAGGGACATCCAAATTCTGAATTCGTGTTCCTCGAGTTGCTGCATTCGTGGTTGCCTCTCAAAACTTAATGTTTTACAATGAACCTAATAATATAATGTTTATAATGTCTTTGGTTCAAATTCGAAGATAACTCTCCTGCATGGGCAAAATAACTTATTGGATAGACGAAATTCTTATTAACTAGACCAGGGGTCGGCAACCTAAGGCACGCATGCTAGCCTCGGCACGCAACGCGATTTTCAATGGCAAGCGGAAGACCCTAGAGCACGATGGCTTCTGGCTGTTGGCGCGTTGAATGAATTAGAAATTCTTCTTCGACACACTATCAAAAGTTTGCCGACGCCTGAACTAGACTATATATATATATTTAAAATGGTTGGACGGTATACAAGTGTGCCTATTTCACAAACCCCTAGATAGCTTTGCCCTTGGAAGCTAATTCATTCCATCGCATCAGTGTTTAAATAGACATTTTATGTCGATGTAAAGTTGCCATGTTTATGTTTAGGGTGATCAGGTTGTCTGTCTGAAGTACATACAACGTCAATGTTTATTAATGATGCTGTTTTATTGTCATATTCAGAATCTGAAACGCAATAACTTAAAGAGTGCAGGCGCAGCGATGATTAAACAAATCGTGCAAGCCAATAAGCTGATTGTATCTTTGAACATTGCAGGTACGTAAGAAAGACTTGAAGAAACTTTTTGGAAACAAGGAACGTGCAAAAAGTAAAGTAATCATAATAATTCAAGCACTCAATTCTAGCTAAGGAAAAACACATACCTATAACAACACAGACATAGACACACACAAAATGTCAGCTAGAAAAATTATTTAAAAAATGCACTTTTCGTAAAAACAACTATCATAGTATTTTAAATAGTTTAATTTCTGAAAAAAACATTTCTAAGTTAAAACTGTATCAGACATACCAAGAAATTAATGGCCTCCTAAAATAATAATTGCCATTATTTATTTTTCTAATAAACATGTCCAGGAAGTAAAACCCAATACGCTCTCCAATGATGTTTAAAAATATAATGTTCACAGTAAATGTTAAGCTAATGCCTTTAAATTCCCTGTATGTTTATAGAGGCTTAACTCGCATGAGATAGATTTTAAACAATGTACTCAAAGGATTTTCCATCTTGTTGTTGTTTATAATGTTGATATCGATGTTGTGGTTGATTTCCTGCTGGAATGAGTTTCTCTTTGATAGGATTTAGAAGTGAGAATGTAATCATTCATTTGAGTTTTTATGTAGCTGGTCTTGTACGTAGCTGACGGTGTTATTGAAATCGGTCGCTTGGAAAATTTCATGATAGTTGTAGGTCAAAATTTATTTGGTTAAATTTTGAAGGATGGTTTTTTTCAATCTAACTACCTACCTGTTTACTTAATTACCCACCTACCGACCTACCCATTTACCTATCTAGCTTCCTACCCACCTATCTACTCACCAACCTACCCACCTACATACCTACCAACCAGTCACCTATCTACATACCTATCAACTGACCCACCTACATTCTTACCGACCAACATATCTAATTACTTACCTACTTATGTAACTACCTGAGTAACTAACCAACCAAGTAGGCCTACCTAACTGCCTGTATGTTAATCTGTCACATACACACACACACATACACAAACAGCTTACACACACAAAGACACACACAGATTACTCACACATACACATACACAGCTTACACATTCATACACACATACAACTTACACAAACATACACAGCTTACACACACATAGACATACACAGCTTACATATACACTTACACACATATGTATACAAAAAAACTGCTTACACACACGTACGCACACATCTTACACACACATAGACATACACAGCGTACATACACAGCGTACATATACATATACACACAGACACCTTCAGCTTACAGACAGACACATACACACACACAAATAATATATATATATATATATATATATATATATATATATATATATATATATATATATATATATATGGCTACTATCTGTCTCGCAAGACAATGGATGCACCCTTGGGGTCCTGGGATTTTAATGAGGGGCAGCGCTTGCTGTGGCTGAACAGCCCGATCCTCGTGTGGCACCTTTAAGCATCCCTCGCATTAGAACAGTGAGGACGGCTGTATGGAGGATGCTTTTGATTCCTTTTCTGCCTTTTGTTAATGTCAGCCCTGGCACTTTTTGCTTCCAGGGAGGCCATCCCATTGTAGACGGTCTGTCGCCAGACTCCTCGGTCAGCTGCAACCTCCTCCCATGAGTCCTCTACTATGTCCATTTCTTTGAGGTCCCGCCTGCACACATCTTTGTATCGAAGAAGAGGCCGACCTGTGGCTTGAGATCCTGCGGCCATTTCTCCGTAAAGGATATCCTTCGGTATTCGGCCATCATTCATGCGCCTAGTGTGGCCAAGCCAACGCAGTCTACGCTGTGATAGCAATGCATACATGCTTGGTATATTGGCCTGGCTTGGGATTTCCTGGTTTGATTTGCGTTCTTCCCAGGTGGTGCCTAGAATTCGACGCAAGCAGCGTAGGTGGAACGTATTTAAAGCGTTTTTCCTGTGACATATATGTTGTCCAGCTCTCACTGCCATACAGCAAGGTGCTTAAGATACAAGCTCTGTAGACAGACAATTTAGTAGCTAGTGACAACTTGCTGTTTTCCCACACTCTTTTTTATAGCTTTGACATGGCAGAAGATGCTTTCCCTATCCGTTTATTTAGCTCATTTTCAAGGGACATGGTACTGGATAAAGTGGGTCCAAGGTAGGTGAACTCTTTTACCACTTGCAGGGTGTGGCTTCCAATGTTGATGGTGGGGACATCCGTTACATCTTGACCCATTACTTCTGTCTTATTAAGGTTAATGGTAAGTCCAAATTCTTGACAAGCACGAGCCAGAGAGCTAACCAAATTCTGAAGACCTGACTGTGTGTGGGATATGAGAACAGCGTCATCAGCAAAGAGAAGTTCTTGTATTAGAACATGGCGTACTTTGGTTTTAGCCCTGAGACGTGCCAGGTTAAATAGTTTGCCGTCAGATCGTGTGCGTATAAATACACCATCCTCAGAGATCTCGAAGGCGCTGGACAGCACAAGGGAGAAAAATATTCCAAATAATGTTGGAGCAAGTACGCAGCCCTGCTTTACACCCCTTTTAATGGGAAATGGTTGGGACGCAGAGCCGTCATATTGCACCGTTCTTTGCATATTGTCGTGGAAAGAAGTTTGAGCAGTTTTGGGGGCAAGCAATCTTCTCTAGGATAGCAGAAAAGCCACTTCTGCTATCCAGGTCGAAAGCCTTTGTGAGGTCAATAAAGGCAATTTATAATGGCTGCCTCTGCTCTCTGCTCTTTTCTTGCAGTTGCTTGAGAGAGAAGATCATATCTATTGTAGATCTATCAGCCCTAAAACCGCATTGGGATTCTGGATATATGCGTTCAGCTAGTAGCTGTAATCTCTTCAGGATCAAGCGGGCGAAAGCCTTGCCAATGATGCTTAGGAGGGAAATGCCTTTGTAGTTGTTGCAGTCTGTGCGATCTCCTTTATTTTTATACAGCGTGATAATATTCGCATCTCGCATATCTTGGGGAACTTTTCCTTCCTCCCAGCACTGGCAGAGCGGCTCATGCAGGTGTCTCCCATACTGTATCGCTTCTGCTGGGATGCCATCCCCACCAGGGGTCTCCTGGGTGCAAGCTTATCGATGGCTTCACTGAGCTCTATTTCTGTCGGGAGTGTATCCAAGTCCTACATTACCTCCATGGTTGGTATATTAGAGCAGTTCCAGTGACAGTGTTTTCTGCTGCATAAAGGCTCTGGTAGTGTTCGGCCCACCGTATCATCTGCATTTCTCTGTCTTTTATAATGGAGCCGTCTAATGCTTTTAAGGGTGCAACCTTACTGACAGAGGGTCCGATAGCGTTTTTGATCCCTTCGTATACGCCGCCGCGAATGTTTCCGTGGTCAGCGCATGTCTGGATATTTGTGCATAAGTCCTGCCAGTATTTGTTTGCGCATTGTCTGGCAGTCTTTTGTGAATCTTTTCTTGCATTTTTTTAAATCGCAAGGTTTTTCTGAGAGGGATCTTTCTTGTATTGTATCAAAGCTGTTCTTTTCGTCTTGATGATAGGTTGTATAACAGGAATATTGCTTTCGAACCAATCCTCGTTCTTTTTTGTCTGTTTCCCGAATGTTAGCAGTGCCGAGTTGTACGTGGTTTTACGAATAAATTGCCACCTCTCCTCTATGTTTTTCCAAGTGTTTTCCTTGAATGCTTTTTCCATTTGTTCATTGAGTTTTTTTCTGGAGTTCTGGGTTGGGAGCTTCAGGTATTTTAATACGTGGGCGGTCTTTTTGCGTGGTGTGTAGCTATAGGCTTGATCCTAACTTTGCAGGACACCATTGAGTGGTCTGTGTCGCAATCAGCACTGTGGAGGCTGCGTGTTAGGTGGATGTTGTTCAGAGCAGTTTTTCTTGTGATGATTATGTCTAGCTGATGCCAGTGTCCGGATCTAGGATGTCTCCAGGAAACATTGTGGAGAGGCTTTGTCTTAAAGAATGTGTTAGTGATACAGAGCTTATGATAGGAGCAGAGTTCCAGAACTATTTGTCTTAAAGAATGTGTTAGTGATACAGAGCTTATGATAGGAGCAGAGTTCCAGAACTCTTTGTCTTAAAGAATGTGTTAGTGATACAGAGCTTATGATAGGAGCAGAGTTCCAGAACTCTTTGTCTTAAAGAATGTGTTAGTGATACAGAGCTTATGATAGGAGCAGAGTTCCAGAACTCTTTGTCTTAAAGAATGTGTTAGTGATACAGAGCTTATGATAGGAGCAGAGTTCCAGAACTCTTTGTCTTAAAGAATGTGTTAGTGATACAGAGCTTATGATAGGAGCAGAGTTCCAGAACTCTTTGTCCATTTTCATTCATTTTCCCCACTCCAAAGTGACCTAGGCATTCAGGCCATGTACTGTGTTCTGATCCAACTCTGGCATTGAAGTCGCCAACAAGAAGATGTGCTCTGATTTCCGAATTGATTTAATTTTGTCATCAAGTTCTTCATAGAACTGGTCTTTTGTTTCCTGAGGCGAGCATAATGTCATAGATGATAGATGCTAAAAATATTCACCTTGCCTGACTTGGTTGACAAACAGATTGCAAGGATGCGCTCTGTTCCCCCGGCTGGGGGAGTCGCCATAGGAAGTAGACTTTTTTTAATGGTAAATCCTACTCCGTGCAGGCGTGGTTCTACAAGGGGTTTTCCCAAGCACCCTTTGGAGAAGACAGACAGTGGCGGATCAACACCTTATTGCGTGGGGACTGCCCAGGTTGAGGCTGGTGGTAGCTTATCAATGAGGCGCGCTGACCTCTCCCACCGACAGAGGCAACCCGTAGCGTCCGTGCCTTACGCCAATCCGGTTGGACTTTTTACTCGTAACTGCTGCCTCCCGTGTTAATTTTGCCGCTTTGTAGCAGCACCGAAGTGTCCTCTCCGGACGCATGTCTGGGCTTTGATATGGAGATTGTGAGTTGCCCATGCATCACAACCCCCTCTCTGTCTTATCGGCATAGCCCAAAGGAATGCGAGGCACTACATCTGGAGCCGATTCGACTGCAGAAGCTGCCGTAAGGAAAGTAATATATTATATATATATATATAATACGAAATGTAGAATTAAAGCCTACATTATAGTCTCAACTCTTACAATTTTGCAAAAAAAAAAAAAAAAAAAAAAAAAAAAAAAAAAAATTACAATTAGACTAGCATTGTTTAACAAGAAAAAAAATATGATAAAATAGTAAAGATGGCAACATAAAAAAAAACGTAAGCTTACAATCCTTATGTATGGTAGGATTACACTTTTGCCCAGTTTTGTTAGGTTTTTTTTTATTGTGGGGAAATCTGTGTAAGGTTTTATTGAACGATCATTTTTCTTATTACATCTCCTCACTAGCTTTACAATATTTAACAGTGATAGTGCACATAATCTCTAATCTCTTTTAATCCCCAATGCTTCGTGTAATCTATTTTTTAACGAACATATATTATAGACCAATGAGTAAAGTAAAGAACCCCTCGGACAAAATTGATTCATAGGGCTGGTGAGGCAGAGTTCACCAGTTTCTGTGGCCATGACGTACTTGGGGATGTGTGGACCAATGAGTGACAGTCTTATATCTGGCGTAGCCTACTTATTTAAACACAGTTACATGTATACACACGAACATAGAGATAAAAAAAAAACATTATTTTTTTCCTTAAATATTTTTTTTTACAATAATCTCCACGCTATTCTAAAGATTTTTCTTCATGTTTTTTTTATAGTTGTTGTGGTGGGAGGGTTAACGTTAAGGGCTTAATATAGACGACCCCGTGACCTAAATCATTCTTAAGATGTTGCAATGTAGAGACAGGCAAGGGTTAAATCCCCAATAATAAAACAAGAAACGACAGTAACAAAATGCAGCAACTGGGGTCCTAAGGATGAGCGCTATAATCTGAGTCACGCACAAACAGTGTTGAGGACAAGGAAGATAGACAAGCCTCTCTACTTGGGGGAGGTTCAGTGAAAGCGTTGATACTTGGGATTAAAATGTTGTTATTTTTTAAATGGATGCTGGGAGCTGATTTCAGTTTTTTCGTAATCTGCCTGACGGTTGGAAGTGTGAAATCCTGTCAACTTCAATACTAATATTGAAGTTTTACTGAATTTGTGTCTCGCTCACTTGTTCCAGTCAATAGAAAATTAATGGATTTTTTTATAGAGATTGCTACTAGAATGTCTTAAACTCTCTTAAATTACACGAGGGGTTGGCAACCTACGGCACGCGTGCCGAACCTGGCGCGCAGAGCGATTTTCAATGGCACGCGGAAGAACCACCAAAATGCAAAATGCAATTCAAGTAGCTTCTGTAAAAAAAAAAAACAACAGGGGGAGTTTTAGGCACTTGGCACGCTGAATGAATTTGAAATCCTACTTTGGCACACTGTTATCAAAAGGTTGCCGACCCCTGATTTACACTGAAATATGATCTTGCCTACTGTTTTAATGTCTTATATAGCTTGTAGTGTAAAAGGTGCATGTAGTGTGTAATGTAAATTTGTATTTAGTGTGTAATGTAAATTTTTATTGTAGTGTGTGATGCAAAAGTTGTATGTAGCAAGTAGCAAGTATTGTAAAATGTTTAAATAAGTATTAGGGAGAACATATGGTTTTCGCAGTTTGTAGGCCATAATGCTGTAGGCCCTAATGCTGTAGGCCCTAATGCTGTAGGCCTTAATGCTGTAGGCCCTAATGATAATTTTTCGATTAGGATGAAGTGAGAACAGAGTTTTTTATATTATACTTTTGCTTACATTGTGATTTTTATGTTTTGCTTTCAATGGTGATTATTATGTTTTTGTAAATGTCACGTTCATGTATTGGTTTTAAATGATTTATTTCTCGTGTTAATTTCTTCTTTTGTGTAGACGTTTTTTTTTCATTTCTATTTTAAATATTCCATGATGTTTTTAATCACCTAATGTATTTTTATTACAGCCAATAACTTTGTAGATAAAGATGGGATTGTGTTGGCTGAAATGTTAAAGGTATAAAATCAATATGTATGTCGTTTTTTTGTTGTAAAATATTATTTCAAAATGATCTTTTCGAGTAATCACAATTCATTCTAAATAGAGACTCTCTTTTTCTCTCTTTCGATTATTTCCCCTCCCTCTCTCTTTTACCACGCATACAGAGTGTATGATTTATAACTCGTAGAGTAGGTAAAGGCTGTCTCTCTCCTTCCCCATCTCTTCTCTCTCTCTCTCTCTCTCTCTCTATCTATCTATCTATCTATCTATCTATCTATCTATCTATCTATCTATCTATTTATCTATCTATCTATCAATCAATCTATCTATCTATCTATCTATTTATTAATCTATCTATCTATCTATCTATCTATATCTATCTATCTATCTATCTATCTATCTATCTATCTATCTATCTATCTATCTATCAATCTATCTATCAATCTATCTATCTATCAATCTATCTATCAATCAATCAATCTATCAATCTATCTATCTATCTGCCTATCTATCTATCTATCTATCTATCTATTAAATCTATCTCTCTATAGATTGTATCTATGTATCTAACTACCCACTTTTTTTGTATCAATCTCCCTTTCTCTCTCTATCTGTGTTAATAATCTATATGTTCTACATATAACATGATTATGTCACTGGGAAAGGTTACGGGACTAAGCCCTGTCATATAGACATAGAAAATGTTCCTATTACACTATGTCACTGTTTGTATCACACAATGTCACTGTTTCTGTCACACAATGTCACTGTGTGTATCACACAATGTCACTGTTTCTGTCACACAATGTCACTGTTTCTGTCACACAATGTCACTGTTTCTGTCACACAATGTTACTGTTTCTGTCACACAATGTCACTGTTTGTATCACACAATGTCACTGTTTGTATCACACAATGTCACTGTTTCTGTCACACAATGTCACTGTTTGTATCACACAATGTCACTGTTTCTGTCACACAATGTCACTGTTTCTGTCACACAATGTCACTGTTTCTGTCACACAATGTCACTGTTTGTATCACACAATGTCACTGTTTGTATCACACAATGTCACTGTTTGTATCACACAATGTCACTGTTTCTGTCACACAATGTCACTGTTTGTATCACACAATGTCACTGTTTCTGTCACACAATGTCACTGTTTCTGTCACACAATGTCACTGTTTCTGTCACACAATGTCACTGTTTGTATCACACAATGTCACTGTTTCTGTCACACAATGTCACTGTGTGTATCACACAATGTCACTGTTTCTGTCACACAATGTCACTGTTTCTGTCACACAACGTCACTGTTTGTATCACACAATGTCACTGTTTCTATCACACAATGTCACTGTTTGTATCACACAATGTCACTGTTTCTGTCACACAATGTCACTGTTTCTGCCACACAATGTAACTGTTTCTGTCACACATTGTCACTGTTTCTGTCACATAATGTCACTGTTTCTGTCACACAATGTCACTGTTTCTGTCACACAATGTCACTGTTTCTGTCACACAATGTCACTGTTTCTGTCAAACAATGTCACTGTTTCTGTAACGCAATGTTAATGATTCTGTCACACAATGTCAATGTTTCTGTCACACAATGTCACTGTTTGTATGTCAATTTTCCTGTCACACCGTATCTGCTCCTGTCTTACTGTGTCCCTGACAACGCTTGTGACGCTGCATCTGCATAAGCCACGACTTTAAAATCACCAGCGGCCTAAAGAGGGCTGGTATATTGGCTGGGCACAAGCCGATTCTTTTATTACATCTCGCAGCTTATACTAGTTTCTACGCTACTGACTCTCTCTCTCTTTCTCAATCTCTCTCTCTCTCTCTGTCTCTCTTTCTCTCTCTCTCTCTCTCTCTCTCTCTCTCTCTCTATCTATCTATCTATCTGTACCTATACCTATATACATATATATATAATGTCCATGTTTATATTTCCTTGTTTCCTAGCAACGTGTAAACAATACCTGTATTTGTGATACATGTATTAAATACACTCTCACATATTTTTTTTAACTACTTTCTTTTTTTTAATCCATCATCATTTCAGTCAGACAATCATCTCACATCACTTGATTTATCTGACAATCAGTTCAGTCATATCACTGGAAAACATCTGGGCGAAGCTCTGGGTAATTTTTTTTTATCTCAACTAGTTAGTCAAATACATGAGTACAGTAAATAATTTGCATTGATTTATGCAATTACTAAATGGCACAGTACATTGGTTTGTTGAGAATATGGAATAGGTTATTGTTACAACTTGTAATAATGCGCACGATTAACCCTTTCGTTGTATTTATAAAGAATGATAATTTATTTGTTTAGTACTCTCTATCTCTCACGTTGTGTCTGTGAATAGGTGGACGTCAGCCAACATGGCTGCTTAATATCTGTGTCATTTATTGGTAGTTAACGTACTATAATAATAAGATGGACGGTTGATGAACCGCTTGCTCTGTTTTTAGAGATTATATTGTGTGTTGTTCTTTGCCTTGCGCAAACAATAAGACTTTCTTAAATGACTTTTACGCTCCTACGTTTACATTAAAGGTTTCCGCTGTATACAACTTTCGATTTTTATTTAATTTCATGGCGATTAAATAAAACGGAAGTGTACAGTACAAAACTTAAAAAAAGGGAATTCTGAAAAGAATTCGTTCGAGTCATCAAATAGCAGAAATATTAAAGCAAGCGGTCCATCTCATTATAGTCTTTGATGGAAAATGGAAATACATTGGTTACTGGGAGCCTGCAATATAACAATGTAGACTACTTTTGACGGTGCTCGAAAACGAGGATGAGAATTTTTACAAAAGTTTTAGTTTATATTTTATAGTTATATCTTTAGTTGTTTTTTTTTTATAAATAGTATACCCATCGGTAGGGTATTTAAGACCTTTGTCGTTAGTTCAGTAAGCGCGATTGTAAATCTAGCTCTACCAGTACTGAAATCAAACTATAGGTAATACATGGTGCAATAATTTGAAATAATTGACTAATAAAGTTATATACACTGTGAAATAATTGACTAATAAAGTTATATACACTGTGAAATAATTGACTAATAAAGTTATATACACTGGGAAATAATTGACTAATAAAGTTATATACACTGGGAAATAATTGACTAATAAAGTTATATACACTGGGAAATAATTGACTAATAAAGTTATATACACTGTGAAATAATTGACTAATAAAGTTATATACACTGTGAAATAATTGACTAATAAATAAAGATATATACACTGTGAAATAATTGACTAATAAAGTTATATACACTGTGAAATAATTGACTAATAAAGTTATATACACTGTGAAATAATTGACGAATAAATAAAGTTATATACACTGTGAAATAATTGACTAATAAAGTTATATACACTGTGAAATAATTGACTAATAAAGGTATATACACTGTGTGAAATAATTGACTAATATAGTTATAAACACTGTGAAATAATTGACTAATAAAGTTATATACACTGTGAAATAATTGACTAATAAAGTTATATACACTGTGAAATAATTGACTAATAAAGTTATATACACTGTGAAATAATTGACTAATAAATAAAGTTATATACACTGTGAAATAATTGACTAATAAAGTTATATACACTGTGAAATAATTGACTAATAAAGTTATATACACTGTGAAATAATTGACGAATAAATAAAGTTATATACACTGTGAAATAATTGACTAATAAAGTTATATACACTGTGAAATAATTGACTAATAAAGGTATATACACTGTGTGAAATAATTGACTAATATAGTTATAAACACTGTGAAATAATTGACTAATAAAGTTATATACACTGTGAAATAATTGACTAATAAATAAAGTTATATACACTGTGAAATAATTGACTAATAAAGTTATATACACTGTGAAATAATTGACTAATAAAGTTATATACGCTGTGAAATAATTGACTAATAAAGTTATATACACTGGGAAATAATTGACTAATAAATAAAGTTATATACGCTGTGAAATAATTGACTAATAAAGTTATATACACTGTGAAATAATTGACTAATAAAGTTATATACACTGTGTTTAGTGTTTTATGGTGAACTTGGATGTCTTGTTTCTTCTTACATTTCAGCACTGAACGAGACGTTGGAGTCTCTAGACTTAAGCTGGAATCAATTTCGCGAAGGTGGTGCTGCATGCATTATGGATGGGATTAAGGTAAGTTGATAGCTCACAATGTAGAAGGATCCTCGCGTCTCTGTTATTTACTATAGCCAGCTTTATTTCTTTATGGAGATCTGCAGTTGCCGTTATTTGTGTAGCTAGATAGTTTGTCTTTTTGTCGATATGAATACCTTATATCCCTCCTTATCTATTTCTCTCTCTTCTAAATATCTATTTTCCGATCTATATCTCTATCTAAGTATAAATCTATATCTAGTTATGTAGCTAGATAGTTTGTCTTTCTCTGTATATGAATAGTCTACCTTATATCCCTCTTTCTCTCTCTTCTAAATATCTATTTTCCGATCTATATCTCTATCTAAGTATAAATCTATATCTAGTTATGTAGCTAGATAGTTTGTCTTTCTCTGTATATGAATAGTCTACCTTATATCCCTCTTTCTCTCTCTTCTAAATATCTATTTTTCGATCTATATCTCTATCTAAGTATAAATCTATATCTAGTTATGTAGCTAGATAGTTTGTCTTTCTCTGTATATGAATAGTCTACCTTATATCCCTCTTTCTCTCTCTTCTAAATATCTATTTTCCGATCTATATCTCTATCTAAGTATAAATCTATATCTAGTTATGTAGCTAGATAGTTTGTCTTTCTCTGTATATGAATAGTCTACCTTATATCCCTCTTTCTCTCTCTTCTAAATATCTATTTTCCGATCTATATCTCTATCTAAGTATAAATCTATATCTAGTTATGTAGCTAGATAGTTTGTCTTTCTTTGTATATGAATAGTCTACCTTATATCCCTCTTTCTCTCTCTTCTAAATATCTATTTTCCGATCTATATCTCTATCTAAGTATAAATCTATATCTAGTTATGTAGCTAGATAGTTTGTCTTTCTCTGTATATAAATAGTCTACCTTATATCCCTCTTTCTCTCTCTTCTAAATATCTATTTTCCGATCTATATCTCTATCTAAGTATAAATCTATATCTAGTTATGTAGCTAGATAGTTTGTCTTTCTCTGTATATAAATAGTCTACCTTATATCCCTCTTTCTCTCTCTTCTAAATATCTATTTTCCGATCTATATCTCTATCTAAGTATAAATCTATATCTAGTTATGTAGCTAGATAGTTTGTCTTTCTCTGTATATGAATAGTCTACCTTATATCCCTCTTTCTCTCTCTTCTAAATATCTATTTTCCGATCTATATCTCTATCTAAGTATAAATCTAAATCTACCAATCTATCTCTAGATATCATAATACGTCTATCTTTCAATCAACCAATCTATAGATCTCTATCTATTATAGTAATATCGCTCTCTATCAACCTATTTATCTGTTATCTTTCTGTATCAATTTATCTATTTATCTCTCTCTCTCTCTCTCCATATATATATATATATTATAAATATTTACTTATTCATTTTTAAAGCTATGTATTTATGTATCAGTCTATATACCCTAATGTCTCTCTATCCATCTGTGTATCTATTTCTCTACATTTTTTCCTGTATATCCACTCCTCAATCCATCCATAAATCTATCTATCCATTTATCTATCTCAAATAATCTCAATCTATCTATCATCAATCGATCCGTCTATCCACTTATCTGTATATCCATTCATTTATCTATATATATACATTTATTTATAGATTTATCTATTGTGATGATTTAAAATATATATAGTTATTTTGGTGGGACATAATTTGTATAATCTCTAACCCGGTGTTAATGTACAGAATAAACGAGTGACGTTTTACGATAAAAACAATGACGTGGGAGTTAGATTGAACGTAGCGTACATTTGAAGATAAAGACAGACGACCTAAGAATTTGGTAGTGGAAAGACGTGTTTTAGACTAGGCTATATAAACTGTGATGTATTTGAATTCATCTTGTACATAAATTGCATTAAATATTGAGTTCTCATTTCTACTACAAGCCGGCAGTTTGTTCATTGATTATTATTGTATAATGTGATCTCCCTGAGAGTTGTTAACATAATATCTACAAAATAACGGTCACATTATTTGGCGCCCAACTAAAATTCGGAAGCTCAAGGTGAATTCGGAAGCCCAATGTGGAATATTGAAAATCAACGGAGAATGTTGAAGGAGAATCAAGGTGAATATTATTGAAAATCAATTTGAAAGAAAGCCTACAATATATTGTGAAGCACAGCTTAAAGAATACCGCAAATGAACGTTTCTTACGAATAAAAGAAGACTAAAATTAAATGTGAAGAAATATCGACGAGAAAGAAAATTTGACGGTTTAACAGTATAGCCTAGCACGTCTTGGAAATAAGCGCTACCAGTACATAACGGTGTACATGAAGATAGAAACGGAAGTTTATGTATGTTACCAAGCAAGTCGGTTAAAAAGGACACTAGAAAATTGGAAGGCGTCTCGGATACATTTTAAAAGTATCGAAAGTGGTAACAATTATTGAAACAATAGTGAAGCTGTGGTTAATAGGACAAGCTAAGTTTGTCAAGTGAAGAGATTAAAAAAGAATCTCCGTAGAACTAGTAAATGGTTCGAGAAAAGAAGAATACTTCAGAATAGTCACAGAACTAGAAGTCAGTTCAGTACAGTAGCAGAAGTCAAGTGAAATTGGAAGTAAAAAGAAACTTCAACAAAGTGAAAGGATTGTAAAACTTATGAATTAACGAACACACGAAGACTTTGGGCTGAAATAACCTGTGTGGTGGAGGATCATTTCGAGTTTGGAACCTGGGATTCGAAGACGGAAGGAAAAGGAACGCGTTTTTTAAGATAAGTAAACTGGTGTATACGTTATGTTGTAGTATAGTATATGCCTAGATTTTTCTTGTGAAATCACTGGCATGTATTAGTTTCTTTTAGGAATTTTGTGTATACACTTATTGAAAAGTCCCTGTAAGTCAGGTTAGTTGAAAAAGACTTTTCATAAGTGTATATTACATAATATATGTTAGATTGTATAGTCTTGTATGCACAGTGTTATTATATTGTTTATATATTTGTCATAGTAAATTTTTTGTGAATCTCTGGTCTCATCTACTATCTGTGGTGTTCTTATTTTATATGTATTGATTATTATATTGATATTTATTTTATGCATATTGCAATATTGCTTCCATTTTAAATTATATTAGTTTGTTGTAGGTATATATTTATTAATTGAAAATGGAGGGGTCCTCAGTGGACATATTAGCAAATTATATAAGTTGTGGTAAGGAGTTGGGATATGCTGGTAAGGAATTGGATGAGTGGGCGGAGAGAAAATATAGAGAGCAGTTAGAAAGAGTAGAAAGGGCTAAAGATAAAGCTAGAGCTGATGAGATTGAGCTAGAGAGATTAAAACAAATTGATAAAGATAAGGAAAGAGAAGAGAAGGCTAAAGAGAGGGAGGAAAAGGAGAAAGATAGAATTTTTCAGTTAAAAAAGTTAGAATTGGAGGCTAAGAATAATACTTCAAATGTAAACATTGGAGTCACTAGACCTGTTGTTGACCAGGAAATGGCTATTAGAAATAACATGTGTAGATTTACTTTCCAATTATTTAATGAAAAGGATGGTTCTATTGATACATTTCTAAAAAAATTTGAAATGGAAATGGAGAGACAAAATTTTTCTTCATGTTATTGGTCTGGACTACTTGGAAAATCCTTTACAGGAGATATTCCATCAAAAATTTGTATGGAACAATCAGATTATGCATCTGTCAAGGAACAATTGTTAAGACATTTTGGAAGTACAGAGGAGGCTTATAGAAAGAAATTTTTTGAAATGACTTTATCAAAGGAAGAAGATCCAAAAAGTTATTTTGACTCATTGACAAGTGCTATGGACAAATGGCTAAAATGTGCTAAAATAGAAAAATCATTTGAGGAACTGAAGAATTTTATTATTAGAGATAAGGCAATATATTCACTCGATAAAAATCTCAAAGCATTCATTCAGGAGAGATCTCCCAAGACTATAGAAGAAATAGTTGACCTGATTAGGAACTATAAATTAGCTCATCCCATGGCACCTACTTCTAAAGGAGAGGATTACCAGGATATAATATGCTTTGCTAAAGGCAATGATAATTTTCAAAGAGGAAGACAATTATCAAGGAGCAAGATGAAGTGTGGTAATTGCGGAAGAAATAACCATGTTACTAAGGATTGTAAAGATAAGAGAGATAACACATTGACATGTTTTATATGTAAAAAGAAAGGACATATAGCAAGAAATTGCTTCAGAAGGTCAAATTCTGCTGGAAACAATAATAATAATAATAGATCTCAGGGATATACACAACAGAGAGATCACAACTCCAGATTTAATCAGAACAGGAATCATTGTGGAGCTGTGTTATCAAGAAGCAAAGGAATAAAGTTTTTTCCAGGATATGTGGGATTAATACCAGTTTTTGCAGTTCGTGACACAGGAGCCTCTGTCATTGCAATAAACAGCAAATATGTTCAGTCAAATCAATACACTGGTGAGGTAGCAGATTGTACATCATTTGATGGAAGAGTGATTAAATTGAGGTTGGCCTACATTGATATTAGGACACCATATATTACAGGTAGAGTACTGGCTCATGTTATAAATGATGCACCAATTGATTTAATTATTGGAAATGTTGAATCAGTTAAAGAATGTACTAGAGAGGAAATAGAAACATGGGAATTTAACAATAAGCAAGCACAATGTAATGTGATTAATGAATGTAAAGCAAGCAATACTGAAGAAAGTCAGACAATGGTGAATAGTGAAAAAGACACATCAATTGATAGTGAATCATTACTGAATGAAAACTTTAATTTGGAAAAATTCAAAAAAGAACAAAGAGAGGATACTACATTGAATAGACTATTCAAATCTACAGAGAAAGGAAATACTAATAAAAATAGTGTAGGCAAAGTGAAAAATGATACACAACTATTAGTCAGAGAGATACTCATAAATGGCAGACAAGTGGAACAAATAGTTGTACCATATAAATATAGAACAGAAATAATGACTAATGCTCATTCTATACCATTGGCTGGTCATATGGGAGTTGGCAAAACCAAAAACAGAATAATACAACATTACTTTTGGCCTAAAATGTCAAAAGATGTGAAAAGATTTGTTAAACAATGCAAAGTGTGTCAGATGAAAGGATCTGGAAGTAATTTTACCAAAGCACCAATACAAACAGGAGTGACTGCAACTAGACCATTTCAGAAGGTAGCCATAGATATCATTGGTTTGATGCCTATTATGTCTAACAGAGGACATAGATATATCCTTACATTGATTGATATATGTTCAAGGTATGCAGAGGCAGTACCATTAAAGAAAATTGAATCTACAGATATAGTGCAAGCATTATATTTAATATTTACTAGAATTGGATTTCCTGAAGAGATAATATCAGATAGAGGAACTCAATTTACATCAAAATTGACTAAGGAATTTATGGAAACATTTGGAATAAAGCAGAAGTTTACAACACCCTATCATCCTCAATGTAATGGAATGTGTGAGAGATTTAACAAAACTCTTAAGGAAATGTTGTCAAAAGTCAGTAATGAGGATCCAAAGAATTGGGATTTAGCAATTCCATCAATTTTATTTGCATATAGAGAAACTACTCATGATAGTACAGGTTTTTCACCATTTGAATTGATATATGGAAATAATCCAAGAAATCCACTTAGTATTCTCAAAGAACCATTAGTAGGTACTAGTGAAAACAGGGAAATGACTAATTATGAGTTAGTTACAAATAAGAAACAACAATTAGAAATTGCTTTGGAAGAGGCTAGAAAGAATTCAGACAATAATAAGGAAAAGAAAATAAATAGAGTAAATCAGGATAGGAAACTAAGAACCTTGGAACCAGGAGATAAAGCTTTGCTAAAATTAAAAAATCAAAATAACAAACTATTTACTGAATGGCTAGGGCCATATGATGTGGTTAGAAAGGTCACAAATGTGAATTATGAGATAAGAATTAAGGATCAACTTAAAGTTTTTCATATTAATAATTTAAAAAAGTATAATGATCAATCAGTAGAAAGCAATATATGCTGTAGTATAATATCAGAAGAAATTAAAGAGGATATTGAAGAAATAGCAACAGTGAATACACAGGGTCAGCAAACATATAAAGATGTGAATTTAGAGAAATTGACACATGAACAGGCATATGAGATGGCAAAAATAATACACAGGCATAAGGGTATATTTTCTGATTTGCCTGGTAAGACCAATGTCATACAACATGACATTATTGTAACAGATGATAAGCCGGTGAGGCTAAAACCATACACAATCCCTATTCATTTGAGGGATAACTTGCAAAAAGAGATAGATGAGCTTGTGAGTATGGGGTTGATAGAGCCATCCAATTCAGCATATGCCTCTCCAATAGTATTAGTTAAGAAAAAAGATAAAACTATAAGGTTGTGTGTGGACTATAGGAAGCTGAATAATGTTACTCTCTTTGACCCATATCCTATGAACAATGCTGAAGATATTATGGCTCAGCTATCTAATGCAACTATTTTTTCTAAATTGGATATGGCTAAAGGGTACTATCAAGTAGGTTTAACTGATAGAGCTAAACCATTTACAAGTTTTGTTACTCCATTGGGGTTATATCAATGGAAGGTGATGAGTTTTGGATTGGTGAATGCTCCTGCAACTTTTAATAGGATGATGGGTATGATTTTAGGACATAGGAAGGATACTATATTTTATTTGGATGACATATGTGTTTTTAATGATACTTGGGAAAATCATTTAAAAAGTCTTAATGATATCTTTGAAATTATAGAAAAACATAATTTGACAATTAAACCTAACAAATTAGAAATAGGCATGAAAGAAATTACTTTTTTGGGACACAAGATATCCAATAACACCATTAAGCCATTGGAGGAGAATATTACTAAAATTCTAAAAATTGACATTCCAAGAAATAAAAAAGAAGTGAGGAGTCTTCTAGGTGTATGTAATTTTTATAGGAAATTTATTCCTAATTTTTCAGAGATGGTAGCTCCGTTGACTGAACTTATTAAAAAGAAAAGCCCAATTAAAATAATTTGGTCTCAGGAGTGTGAAATGGCATTAAATAGGATAAAGGTTGCTTTTTCTGGACAACCTATATTAAGACTACCAGACATTAAAAAAAGATTTGTGGTTTTGACTGATGCAAGTTTGGTTGGTTTGGGAGGAATTTTGGGACAATATCATGACAATGTCTTACACCCGATTCAGTATATTAGCAGGAAATTAAGTGAGGCTGAGGTTAGGTATGCAACAGTAGAACGGGAAGCTCTTGGTGTGGTTTGGTGTATTACTAAATTGGCAAGGTACTTGATGGGAACAAGGTTTATTCTTATGACTGACCATAAGCCTTTGTCCTTTATAAATCAGAACAAGTTAAACAACAGTAGAATAGCAAGATGGTCACTTATCCTGCAGGCATACAGTTTTACTGTGGAAAATATACCTGGGGTTGATAATATATTGGCTGATTTGTTGTCTAGATGTGGTGTTTAAGGTGTGTTGTTTGATACGTAATCACCAGTTTGAAACGCGGTTAAAAATTATTTTTCATGTAAATATAAAGTATAGATACGGTGTTAATGAAATATTGATTTTTTCCAAAGGTTCTGGATGAGAAATGGTTCTACAACTGAAGCACGGTGATTCAAACACAACGTACCATTTGTAAGTGAGAGATGTTCTATCACGTCCTCACATTATCGTGAACGGTTTTTATGGACACCATATCAAACGCAACCATGAAGACATCATATGAAGAGTACATTTATGGTGCTGACATGGAATCGAGGTCTTGTCATCGCTATATCAAGGTATATTGACATTATCAACATGGAATCGAGGTCTTGTCATCGCTATATCAAGGTATATTGACATTATCAACATGGAATCGAGGTCATGTCATCGCTATATCAAGGTATATTGACATAATCAACATAGAATCAAGGTCATGTCGTTGCATGATTAAGGTACATTTACATTGTCAACGCAGAATGAAGGTCATGTCATCAACATATGGAGGAATCAACAGATCAACACATTATTGATAACATTATAAATTTTTTTTTTGGGTTTATGAACAATTCAACACTATATTGATTACAGACAGATAGCTCGTGGTTAAGTATTAAATGGTAAATGCATTGTAATTATTGTTGTGACATTATTGGAACTATTTTATCAAGGTGTTGAAACTCTACAGGATGGATAATCTACAAAGGACCTATGAAATATTCAATGAATGTATTGTTGGACGTTCAGAAGAGGAAGGTTGCAATGATATTACATGGACCAGTATGAACTGTTATGTTTTCGGATTTGATGATATTTATACTATTGGTTTGTGTATTCTATCAATACAGGACAGGATATACTGTGGAACCTTATGGACCTATATGTATTATATGTATTATGGACCTATTAGTGAAAGTTATTGGTTAACATATATTGGTGAATACGTTGGTTTTGTTATATGTTATTTGTGTTGCATAACATGTTTTGATATAAATTGGGATAATTGTAATTTTTCATATAGTTCTAGTTATTGAAGAGATATATATTTTATCAGACTATTTGACGGAGATAAGAATTTTTTTTTATATAGAAATTTGTATGACAAATTTAAAGGGTCGATGGGGGAATGTGATGATTTAAAATATATATAGTTATTTTGGTGGGACATAATTTGTATAATCTCTAACCCGGTGTTAATGTACAGAATAAACGAGTGACGTTTTACGATAAAAACAATGACGTGGGAGTTAGATTGAACGTAGCGTACATTTGAAGATAAAGACAGACGACCTAAGAATTTGGTAGTGGAAAGACGTGTTTTAGACTAGGCTATATAAACTGTGATGTATTTGAATTCATCTTGTACATAAATTGCATTAAATATTGAGTTCTCATTTCTACTACAAGCCGGCAGTTTGTTCATTGATTATTATTGTATAATGTGATCTCCCTGAGAGTTGTTAACATAATATCTACAAAATAACGGTCACATCTATCTATCCATCTATTTATCAATCTATTTACTTTTTTATTTAGCCATTTCTCTAACTTTCTATTTATTTATTTATTCATCAGTGTTTGTCTTTTTTCTCCAGTTTCCGTCCGTTCATCCGTCCGTTCATCCGTCCATTCATCTGTCCGTTCATCCGTTCTTCTATCCCTCCATTAAATATGTTCACTTATCACTATACTATATTCAAGCATCTTCCAATTTCAATACTTGTATCAACCAGGACAACATAAATCTAAAGATGTTAAACCTAGCCTTCAACTCATTTGGCCGAGGTCTGTGTGAAAAGCCTTACGACAGTCTAAGTCAGACGCTGATGATGAATTCCTGTCTAAACTCACTGGACGTATCCAACAACAGACTCTCAGATGTAGACTTTCTCATGGTCGCCAAAAGTCTTAAGACTAATGAGGCATTAACAAGCTTAAAGGTGGGGATTATTTATTTATTTATTATACATTTATTTGATATCGTGACCAGATCGATGACCAGATGACTTGGTCATATTTAGAAGAAACGTGTCAAATAAAAAGTAGATCTTAACTTTAATTATTACCGTGTCATCTGCACATAGACGGCTTATCAGGCCCCCGGTCTAAGATATTAGAGGCTCAATGACACAAAGAAATTCAGTTATATATTAGTTTTTTAGTATTAAGACCGCAGGCTGCCCGAAAAATGCAAACTGGATTTAAAACTGGATTTAAAATATTCAACTTTTTTTCTACATAGTAAAAACAAAACGACACTTGTTACCAAAAATGGAGGCTCATACAAGATAAAGGCCACCAGAAATAAAACTAGAAAATGTTTCATATCTCAGGCATGATGCATCATAGCCATTTGCCACTGAATGTTTGGTCGTGAATCTTTATAAAAGACGTTATTGTCGGTCTCCTAATCCACTGACGTACATTTTAATTCATTACTAATGTAGAACAGGTTATACCAAGGGTTTAAAATGTCATTATTGTAACAACAATGATAGTATACGTCTTGTTCTAACACTCATCCTGCTTATTGCTTCGTCTTATTGTACAATAGTTCTATAGAAATACTTTGCTCATCCTAGCTCAGACCTAGCTTATACTTCTGTCGAAGGTTTAACTAACTTGAAGACTGACTTTGTCTTTATGCACCTGAGCAGAGGTTGGCAACCTTTTGATAATGGTGTGCCAAGGTAGGGTTTCTACGTCATTCAGCGTGCCAAGGTAGGGTTTCTACGTCATTCAGCGTGCCAAGGTAGGGTTTCTACGTCATTCAGCGTGCTAAGGTAGGGTTTCTACGTCATTCAGCGTGCCAAGGTAGGGTTTCTACATCATTCAGCGTGCCAAGGTAGGGTTTCTACATCATTCAGCGTGCCAAGGTAGGGTTTCTACATCTTTCAGCGTGCCAAGGTAGGGTTTCCACGTCATTCAGCGTGCCAAGGTAGGGTTTTCACGTCATTCAGCTTGCCAAAGTAGGGTTTCTACATCATTCAGCGTGCCAAGGTAGGGTTTCCACGTCATTCAGCGTGCCAAGGTAGGGTTTTCACGTCATTCAGTGTGCCAAAGTAGGGTTTCTACATCATTCAGCGTGCCAAGGTAGGGTTTCTACGTCATTCAGCTTGCCAAGGTAGGGTTTCTACGTCATTCAGCGTGCCAAAGTAGGGTTTCTACATCATTCAGCGTGCCAAGGTAGGGTTTCTAAGTCATTCAGCTTGCCAAGGTAGGGTTTCTACGTCATTCAGCGTGCCAAGGTAGGGTTTCTACATCATTCAGCGTGCCAAGGTAGGGTTTCTACGTCATTCAGCTTGCCAAGGTAGGGTTTCTACGTCATTCAGCGTGCCAAGGTAGGGTTTCTACATCATTCAGCGTGCCAAGGTAGGGTTTCCACGTCATTCAGCGTGCCAAGGTAGGGTTTTCACGTCATTCAGCGTGCCAAGGTAGGGTTTCCACGTCATTCAGCGTGCCAAGGTAGGGTTTCTACGTTATTCAACGTGCCAAGGTAGGGTTTCCACGTCATTCAGCGTGCCAAAGTAGGGTTTCTACATCATTCAGCATGCCAAGGTAGGGTTTCTACGTCATTCAGCTTGCCAAGGTAGGGTTTCTACGTCATTCAGCGTGCCAAAGTAGGGTTTCTACATCATTCAGCGTGCCAAGGTAGGGTTTCTACGTCATTCAGCTTGCCAAGGTAGGGTTTCTACGTCATTCAGCGTGCCAAGGTAGGGTTTCTACATCATTCAGCGTGCCAAGGTAGGGTTTCTACGTCATTCAGCTTGCCAAGGTAGGGTTTCTACGTCATTCAGCGTGCCAAGGTAGGGTTTCTACATCATTCAGCGTGCCAAGGTAGGGTTTCCACGTCATTCAGCGTGCCAAGGTAGGGTTTTCACGTCATTCAGCGTGCCAAGGTAGGGTTTCCACGTCATTCAGCGTGCCAAGGTAGGGTTTCTACGTTATTCAGCGTGCCAAGGTAGGGTTTCCACGTCATTCAGCGTGCCAAGGTAGGGTTTCTACGTCATTCAGCGTGCCAAGGTAGGGTTTCTACGTCATTCAGCTTGCCAAGGTAGGGTTTCTACGTATTTCAGCGTGCCAAGAACCTAAAAGTTGTCCTGATTAAGCAATTTTTTTCTTGCAGAAGAGACTTAAAGTGCCTTTTTTAGGTCTCCCACGTGCCAATGAAAAATCTCTCTGCGTGCCAAAAGTTTGGCAAGCGTGCCGCAGATTGCCGACCCATGCAACAGAGTGTGTTCCGTCTTATTGCTTAGCATAATAAAATGTGTAGCTGAGTAAATAAAAAAGCCTTGGATTTAGTTGTAAAAGCTAAGTTTATAAACATAGCTTATGGCTTACTTTAAGTTTATTAATATCGTAACATTCTTTTACTTCCAGGTCTAATCTTGTCAATATAAAGATATCAAACAATTAAACATCTTGTTCAGATTATCGTGTTGTGTTAGAGATTGGACTTTTAAGAGTCTACTTCGACACCAAGCCACATTTCATTTGGGAATTTAAAAAAATAAATTATATTGTCACCAAAATTAATGTAGGCCTATGTCTTGCTGTTTTACATTTACAGATCGGTCATAACCCCGTCAATGTTAAAAGTTCCGGTCTTTTGCTTGCATCTGTGGTTGCCAATGACAACAGCGGGATCAAACTCTTGGATTTAGCGGTAGGCCTTATGCAAGAAAAAGAAAAAAATAACAATCATTTTTTTATTGAGATGATCGTAAATCTTAGATCTTTATATTGTAATGATCAGAATCAAAATATTTAAATAGTGATGTAGTTTTTGTCTTCCCTAAAATTAAATGTGTAGAAAATGTCCCCGTGGCAAGGTTTAAGTTATTCAAATTATGTTTCAAATTCAAAGTATTTGTACAGCCCTCTCCTCCCTGTGATGTTACATTTGCACTTTATACAAGCCAACAGCTGCCACCATTTTACATTTAAACTGAAAGTGAAACTAAAAGTGTGTAATATCAAAATAGGTTAGGCTGTTTATCATACTTAAAAAAAAACCAACACAATGTTATCAATATTTAAAAAAAAGTCAATATATATATATAGTATATATAACTAATTAAAGTATGTATACATTTTTAATAGGATATACCCATAACAGCCGAGAGTCTAGACGAGGTCAAGGCATTGGAGGGCCGAGATGTCAAGGTCGTTCATGGCCTCGTTCATCAGAAAGAGACCGACTTCAACGCCGAGCCAAAGACGACGCGATCCGAGGGAGGCCCCGAAGCCACAGACGAGGGGGCCCTTGAAGGGAGCGACACAGTCAGCAGTTCGCTGGCACCCGGAGCAGATGTTGATGAGACGAGTGGTGAAAGACAGGCAGAACCCCAGAATGTGACGGCAATTGTCAAAGAAAGGCCGCCGTCTGAGCTTGCTGGTGCCATGCCTGGGCAGGATGACGTAAGAGACACTTCTTCTGACGCCATTGAGTCAGATGGACGGAAAGGGAAAGAAGAAGAAGAAGCACAAGGTCAAGTGGCTCACCCTGAAGAGCAAGATATAACGTCTGAAGGTCAAAAGATTCCTTTAGAAGGTCAAGATATTGCATCTCAAGGTCAAGATAATGCATCTCAAGATCAAGATTTTGCCACAGAAGGTCAGGATACGGCAGCTCAAGATCGTCTATGTGAAAACGAAGCAGACGAAGATGATGCGGCTACAGGAAACGATAAATCATATTATGAAGACGCAGGGGAAAAAGCAGACGACGAAATGAAAGAACCGGAAGAAGAAATCAACGATGACAATGATGAGGGCGATTCCGACAACGACTCGGATATAGACGAGAATACAGACCCCGGGGATGCTAGCACGTAAAAGGTTAAGGGTCTAAAGAATCATAGTACAGCACTCGTAGACTTGAATTTTGGTTGTATGTCTGGTGACGTCACTTTCTTGTATCGTTTTCTAGTCACCAGAGTAAAACCATAGACTATAATATACATGGACCGCTTGCTTTAGTTGTTTATGCTATTATCTTCTTTTTTTTGCAATTCCCGATTCTAAATAAAGTAATTGTCATACAAGTACCGTTTTATTAAATCGCATTTTTTTCGACTTTAAATGAATACTTGTAGGCCTATTAATCCTATTATCATTGACTATAATAAGATGGACCACCTGCTCTATTTTTAGAGCTTATGTTCTTTTTCCGTGCGCACACAACACTGATCTATAAATGTTTTCGCTCTGTACATCTTTCAATTTTAATTTTTCATTGAGAAAATCATAGCGATTAAATAAAACGCGGAACTTGTATAGCAATAACTTTATTTCCTGTATAGCAATTACTTTATTTAGAATCAGGAATTCCGAAAATGAGTGTTTCAAGTCATCATATAGAAGAAATACTAAAGCAAGCGGTCCATGTATATTATAGTCTATGGTAAAACCATTATGTCTTATACATTCAAGCACAAGTACACACAAGTACTCTTAAAATACAAAGAAGCAAACGCATGATTTATAATGAAAACGGCCAAGTTGGCAGCGTGTGGCAGCACTATTTATACACCTAATAGACTTGTAAGTTTGTCCTCTCTGAACATCTAATTATAAGAATTATGGAAATGATGTATATGTAATACTATGTTCGCGAAAATTGATTCATTTGCTTAATGTTGAATTGTTAGCCCTTTGATATTATTGTGAATTATATTCATTCATACACTGCAATGCCTTTGACAGTTTTTTTGTAGTTGTTGTTAAAACATGGGGAATAACACTCCTAGCGATGAAGTAATAATTATATATATGGAAACTATACAACGGTTATCTTATCTTGGATATGAATTATAGATTAGTTCTATTGTAAGCATGACCGTTATGGCCGTATACGTGAATATGTTATGTATCTTATGTGTATGATAAACTATTTTATAAGTAGGCCCAGTGCTCTCTAATTAAAACATGTTTAGGCTACACCTAGTTCATTAGTAGCCCCAGCCCCCTCGCTCTCCCTTCACGACACCCATGATTAAACACAGTGTTAATGTGTTGTTATTGTGTATGTTTGATTAGTGAATCTAATTTTAAAACAAACTTTGTGGCTTTAGTAAAAATATTGCTTCGTTTCATAAAGCGGAATGTGTAGGATCTTATGCAGTGGCGTAGTCTATTTTCTGGACAATGGGGCCTTATAAGAAAAGAAGTGAGTCTTTTTTTTTCATAAGGTATTTTCAGTATAAGAAGGGACTTTTTCAATGATCAAATTTGGGACCCTTTTCAAGATAAATAACTGGACCTTTTCAATAATAAAATAGAACCCTTTTCAATAAAAAAAAGGGTCTTTAATAAATAAATTAGGCATTTTCAACACTAAAATAGGGGCATTTTCAAGCAAGTATTGAAATGAAGAACCAGTCCGAGCTACCAGAATGGTTAAAAAGAAGAAGAAAGAAGTTAATGATTCTATTAAAAAATTCATAAATATAAAATCTGGAAATCAGATGCCTATATTTCATTCAACAAGACGTCTGCTACACAAGACGACAATCTCTTTAGGAACAAATAACAACATCCTGGAGTTTGAGCCCATAGAAAACTGATCAATTTATCAGACTCTTTAACTGGCTAATATTGTCATAGGGCCTACTTGATACATACTATTTTTCGTTCTTCCGAAATTATGAAATCAAAGTGCTAGATAACTTTTAATACTTATCCACAAATACATATCTACATAGATGTAGTTTACTTTGATAACTTGTTCTCATTTAATTCAGTGACTGGAAAACACATTTTATTAAGTTTGAGAATGAAACTACTCAGATGTTTTAAAAAAAAAATTATCTGCTATTACTATTTATTTTAGTTTTCCATGAAGAAATTCCAGGCGAAGATGGATTATTTGCTGACCCCAAAAATGGTTGATAAATACTTAATGCCAATATATTTAATACTAGACTAGTGAATATTCACAACTAACAAAAGTAACACCAATAGTAAAATCACTCAATCCAGAGACTATATACACAGAAACACTAAACCAGGGATCGGCAACCTTTTGCTGATAGTGTGCCAAACTAGGATTTCTAAATCATTCAGCGTGCCAACAGCCTATAAGTCAACCTGCTCTATTATACTTGTGTTCTTATTTTTATAAGACAATTAATTTAACTCCGTAGCAAGACCAAAGCCAAAAGCAAAGGAAATCTATTGAGAAAATCGTGAAAGCGTTTTCTATTTAATAAAAAAACAACAACGTGTTTGTGATTATCATTCTTTTTTATTTTATTTATACCAAATACAAATTTTATTACCAAATTTTCATATATATGGTAACTATTTTGTAAACAATCTCATTTGGTTGTCAATATAAGGGTCTAGCAGTATGGAAACTTCTAATGATTATTATAATATTTTGTTCTCAGTTTGACTGAGTTTTTCTTTACTTGTTTTATTTTTTTTTTTTTTTTTTTTTTTTTTTTTTTTATTTATTTTTTTTTTTTTTTCAAATATGTTTATTCAAGATTTTACATGTACAATCTCATATATTTTACAATGAAGAGAAGAGGATAGAAGAACAGTACATACATAGTTAAGGGGATATAAGACAAAATAATTTACGAGACAAAAAGTTTTCTAACTTTAAATTCATTCATTCTTCTTTTTTTTTACATACATGCTTAACATCCATACATATTCAAATTATTTTAAACATGTATTAACCGTAAACATCCATTATTAACTGTAAGATATTTAAAACAACGTAATATGGAGAAAAATTAAACAAAGTGTGTAGAAATTATGTACATTTCATTTCAATTGTTCTATCCCTTGGGATATATATCTTAATTTAAACCACCAAGCGCGATCTTAAATGTATATATAAAGAACAAAGAAAGGGTCACATATGACAAAGGAAAGTGAAACACCTATTGAAGACGGGTAACGAAAGGTGTCATTAATGTATTCTTTTTTTTTTATAGAAATTATGTACATTTCATTTCAATTGTTCTATCTTTCATTCTTTTTTTTTTTTTTTTTTTTGTTTTCAACAATGTTTATTGACACTTTTTACATGTACAATAACATTCATATATTTGTACATTAAGAGGAAGGATAGAAGATATTAATTGCAATTTTTACAATTCTAAAGGATAGAAGACAACATAGAGTATTTAAACAAATGTAGATAATTTATGTAGTTGTTGTAGTTAGGTTTAGACTTTCACATCCATTCATTCTGTTTATTTGACATAGTTTTCCATTCATTCGTTACTTTCGTATCATACTTCAATAGTGTACATGCATCTTATACATAACATATATATATCTGATTGTATAAAGTAGAAATTATACAAGTTTACATTGGGGAAGGAATAGAGGAAATTTTAATTTTATGTTATTAATTTTATTACAACAAACCAGAGAAAAAGGAGTAGAGCAATAGAAATTCATTTATGTTCGGGAGTCTTTGTGAGGGGTGGGGGGGGGGGGGGGCTATCGAAAATAGGATGATTGTAACCAAGTGGGTACCTCTACAATTATTTAGATTGGCGAGATATGAGGGGGGGGGGGGAGATAGGCAAGATTTAATTTACGCTAATATTGTAACTAACTTTAAATTTAAATTCATTCATTCTTTTTTATTTGACATTCTTGCTTAGCATCCATACATATTTTAATTAATTTAAACATATAATAAACGTAACAATCCATTATTAACTGTAAGATATTTAAAACAACATAATATGAAGATAAATGAACCAAAGTTTGGTAGAAATTATGTACATCTAGCTTCAATTGTTATATCCCTTTCGGAGTATATATTTAATTTTAACCAACAAGCGCGGTCTTAAATGTATATATATATAAAAAAACAAAAAACAAAGAAAGGGTCACAGATGACAAAGAAAAGTGAAACACCCATAGAAGACGGGTGACGAAAGGTGTCATTCACGGGTAATCCCACAACGGGAACCTTCACAAGTGAGAAAAAAATCTGTGCAGTTCTCTAAAAAGATTAGGAAACTCCCAAGTTGTCTTTAGGTTTCAAATAGCGTTTAGCCGTTCCCATCGGCATGAACTATTGAAAGAGAGATAGGGAAATAAATGCAATTTGTTTGGTAGTGACATAAAGTTTAGAAGGCCCGACTTTCCTGGCCCTCCCACCTTCCCAAGCCAGCGTCGCCGGATGACCGGCCTGCACCAGTTAACACCCTGGCGAATGTGCCAAAAAAAGGGGAAGTTGGGCCGGTATTTGTATATCGGTCCTTCTTCTTGTACTATACATTGATGTCACTCTGATAAAAATAATTTGAAGAAAACAGATTAATATTAGACATAAGTTTTTGTATTAGATAGGTAACGAAGAAAAAAATTAGAAAAGAAGGGTAAGGAATAACGGGAGCAAAACAGTGAACCTTACTTCCATTCCGTGGAAGGCAGTGAAGCTAAAAGTAATAAAGGAGGCAAAATCGGTGAAGACGGACCCAGAAAGGCCAAGTCTCTCTCCTCGTTATTTCATGTGCCATAAGCCATGAAATTAAAATATCGTCTCCTAAACCTTTCAACAGTTTTAACAAAATACACCCGTAAACTTATATAAAAATAATATGTACATAGTGGTGCGTAAAAAAACAAAAAAAAACACACCACACACAAACAAAAACAACACAAAATTTTACATTCACTGAAAGAGACATCGCACCGGAAATGAAAATAAAAATTTGCCCTTGATGAATAGTTAACAACGTGAAACTTACAATACAAGGTCATCTCCGTATTTAAAACAACGCATTAATAACATATGCATGTAATTACTCTACCAATTAAACAAATGAACCAAATAATAAAATACATAAGAATCTCATCTATGAAATACATTATAATACATAAAACAGTTATAAAAGCAAACTATTAAATGAAATTACAGAGTGGGCGGTTGATGTTTATCTAAATGTGTTTCAAGTTTTTGTCTGAATATGTCTTCTATGATGTGTGGGGGGTAGTGTTTTTGGTCAAACCGTGTTTTAAGATATGTTTTCCATATGTGTTGTTTGTATTCTGCTAGTGTGATGAGGTTTAATGTGTGTTTTGTTTTGTTTCTAAGTCTAGGTATTTTGAAGAGTGTAATGGCTAAATCTATGTCTATGTCTGACTGTGTTGTTGTGTCAATGATTAATTTTAATGTTTGTTTTGTTGGTATGATTGTGGGGCATGTTAGATAGATATGTTCCTCATTTTCTTGTGTATGTGAGGTACACATCTTGCATATAGGTGTGTTGCGTGTATTTTGTTTCTTCCTATCTAATGTTGGTGTCATGTTAAAAAGGAGTCTGTACGATATCTCTTTTGTTTGTGGTGCAATGTGTTTGTTATGTAAACTGATGAATGTGTCATGAAAGTCGGTAATCCCTAACTGTCTCCCCCATTTAATCCGTGTACAAAGTGGGATCTGGACCCGTGTAATGAGAGATATGTAAATGTTCTTTGTTTTGCTATGTATCAAGTGTTCATTGTTATGTAAAATGCGTGTAACTGACTTGTAAAATGAAGAGGAAAAGTTGCCAAAATAATGAGGTGTATTGTTTTGAATTGGAATAAGTTTGTTTAGCTTTAGACCATAAAAATACATAGCTAAAGGCAATTTATCAGGTGTACGTACAATTTGGCCTATATATTTTAATCTCAGTGCTTGTATTTTTGTTTTTATATCTTGCAAACCTATCCCGCCATCCCGTTTATTTTGTATCAGTGTGTTATGATGAATGGAGCGAATGGTAGATTTAAATAAAAAGGCTCTAATTTTTTTATTCATATTGGTTATGAAATGTGGTGGAGGTTCTGTAACTGAAGCTATATAAATGATTTTCGGTATAATGAGAGTGTTAACGATTGCTGAACGACCAAAAATCGTGTGTGAGACATGTGTGTACATATTTATTATGTTATCTGTTGTTTGTAACAATCCATTGTACTGTTCTGTATTGTAAGTGTTTGGATTGTTGTGCCAAACGATACCTGTAATTTTGATTTTTGTTTTATTTTGAATATTTGACGGAAAATGTTCTTTTCGTTTCCAGGCACCAAGGCCCATTATATTCGATTTGTTTATGTTAATTTTCCCTCCAGATGCGGCATTGAAAGTTTTAAAATGTTCCAGAATTTTTTTAATGTCTTTTTCTGATCTGTTTTACCGAGATGTCCTTTAATGTGCTTGAATCCTTTATAAAGAGGTAACCACAATAGCTGAGCGGTATAGATACGTAGTAGTTATACAAACTGGGTAGTTATTAAAGTGTATGAAAATATTCATATAAATTCTTTAGTCATATAATATTTATACAATTTTCAAATTTTTCTTAACTTGATTTTAGCTTTAAAGATCGTTTACCATTAACCATTATAAATTAAAAGCAATGGATACGTAGTAAACATACAAACTGGGTAGCTTTTGTGATTTTTTTTTAAAATTTTCATATTTACAGATCGGTCATAACCCAGTCAATGTTAAAAGTTAAAAATTCTTTAGTCATATAATATTTATATAATTTTCAACTACTTTTTACAGTTTGGTCATTATAAAGTTAAAAGTTGTAGACCGTTTATTCTTTTATAAAAAAAAAAAAGAAACCTATTTAATATTAGAAATATTACCGCAAATAAAAACGGGAAAATTATCCCCCTTTAATTAAAATAAATTTCTAAATTTCCCGCCAAACAAGTTATGTTTTGTAATAAAACAAATATTAATGACTGATTATTATTTATATAAATCCAGCATTATGGTATTCGTTACAAGATTTAATTATTAGAGGTATACAATTAATTTACGTTAAACAATTGTAAAAAAATATTTCCTGCATTAATTGTTTGTCCATTTATCTTTTAAACATTTATAATTGCAACAATTTCATAATATAATGCTATAAAAGTCTCTTATATTTATTAAATTATTAAAAACAAAATTTGTTTTAGAATTACTTAGGCTATATTTATGTTTAACTAGAATCTATAGAAGATGAACATAAAAACTCTTTTAAATATAATTAGTCTGTATCAATTAATGAGCGCCAGTGGCGTAGCTAGGGAGGGGCAGGGGGGGGGACATATGTCTCCGGGCGCCACGTTAGGGGGCGCTAAAATGAGTATTAAAACTAATTATTTAATTTTATTTTGATGTAAACTAATGTATCCCAAATACTTTTGCTAGATTGAATTTTGGAGCCCCACAAATATCTTCATTACAAACCAGTTGGCAAGCATGATTTTGGCGCCCCCATTGAACATTAAGGGGCGCCATTCTACTCATACAACAAATGATACATCCACAATTTAGGATTGCTGATGGCGTTTTTAAAAAAAAACCAACAAAGATCAGTTCGGGTTCAAATATTATTCTTCATATACTGAAAGTGGCATCTGGTTTTAAAAATTATACACGTTGGTTAATTTCGAGTCGAATATAGGCCTACTTAGCATGAGTACACTCAGCTAAACAGAATCCAGTTGTTATCACATTTTTTGGAACAGTTGAATGTATATTATATTTGTTTTTCTCACGTTCAACAACTCGTTGGGGAGAATTAAAAAGAGTTGTGCCAATCACAGTGAAGAGGGAGTCTGAAACACGCTGTAGTGCCGATCAGAAGCTGTTAAAGCTATTTATGAAGGACTAGATCAGGGGTCGAGTACCCATGGCTCGCGAGCCTTTTGTGGCTCTTTTGATGGCTGCATATGGCTTGCAGACAAATGTTCGATTATTAACTATAATGTTTTTTTAAAGACTTATTGATCTACATATTAATTGCATATCAATATTTCATGGAAAGCCTATTTCATTCTACAAATTAGCTAAAGTCTACTGCAGCTCAGCATCAGAAAAATTCAGACATAATTATTGTACTTTTAGTGTTGAAATTACAAAAAATGCACACATTTACTTGAATTTTTAGTTTTAAACATAATGTATGGCTCCCACAGAATTTCTTTTCAAAACACGTGGTATCCGTGGCTCTCTAAGACAAAAGGTTCCCGACATCTGGACTAGATGAACTAGTAGGGCTGTTGGACAAATTAACAGAAGATGCAACTATGACGCATGACACCAGAAGTGATGCAGACTCTTTGCTGGCAGGTAAATTACACTAACTTCCTAGTTTTGTTACATTTCTGCAACATCATACTTAGGAAAATTGATCATGTCTAGAAACGGTTGCAGGATCCTACTATGAAATTCAAAGAAACAGCAAACATCTGATCTTGAATCGCTGGAGCAAGAACTTGTCAAAATTCGTGATAATTTGAGCCAGGTTGCGGTAGACAATGGAAAAACAAGATGCACAACTTGGGGAATCGAGGTTGACAGAAGGATTAGACGACAAAGGAGGATGCTTGGAAAATTAGCAAGAGATGCTGGACTTTCTGTAGAAGAAGAAATTGCACGTGTTATGAACAGCGTAATTAATAGACTCAGTAGATATCAATATGGTTTTTACGTCTAAATAAGCTAAACACCAAATTTTGATTTTTACTAGACGTCAAAACTCTTCTCGCTGAGACAAATGTCGATACACTTCGTCAAAATTGTAAGATTTCTACGACACTGACGTCAATGGTCACGAATTGTGCACATCAATCGGAGAATGCAAAATGCTGCTCAGTGCCCGCACTGAAGTTCTACCGGAAACTCCTTTGGATCTTCTTGGTTTTGATGTTTCATATGGAGATGACGTATTTCCGAATGTGCGCATTTCACTGCAAATACTTCTAACGATTGCTGTTTCCATTGCAAGCTGTGAGCGGTCCTTCAGCAAACGGAAGCTTATTTTGTCTTATTTAATTCAATTGCACAAGATCGTCTGAGCCAGGGGTCGGCAACCTAGCGCACGCCTGCCAAACTTGGCATGCAGAGAGATTTTCAATGGCACGCGAGAGACTTCCAAGAGGTGTTTTTTTGTTGATGAAAAAAGATGGTTTTTTATTGATGAAAAAACAAACTTTTTCCAGTTTTTAATGAGGAAAACTAATTGTTGAAGACGATGTTTCTGAATGACAGATCGACACATTTTAGTTAGTTGAACGCATTTACATGGACGGGTTAAATCAAGTGGGTTAAATGGACAAACAATTAATGCAAGAAATGTTTATTTACAACTGTTTAACGTAAATCAATTGTATACCTCTAATAATTAAATATTCTAAAGAGTACCATAATGCTGGATTTATAAAAAGAAATAATAATTAGTCAGTAATATTTGTTATATTTCAAAACATAACTTGTTTGGCTTCAATATTGAATCAAAATTAGAAACTTTATTTGAATTAAAGGGAGATAATAAGCCCGTTTTATTTATGCTATTATTTCTAATATTGTGTTTCTTATTTTTCTTTTATAATAGACTAAATGACCTACAACTTATAACGTTATAATGACCAGACTGTAAAAAGTAGTTGAAAATTATATAAATATTAGATCTATATGACTAAAACATTTCATGCACATTTTTTAAACATTACATTAACTACCCAGTTTGTATGATTACTACATATGAATTCCGCTTTAATATAGTCCATCCCTCATAGTCTAGAATATTGAACAAATTTTTAATTAAAACATGCACATTTTTAATTAAAGACAATCTCAGTCAGGGGCGAAGCCAGAAATTTTTTCCAGGGGGGGCTAAACTTTCGCGTGAAAAATATTTACCAAATACCAGGGGGGGGGGGGCTAAACTTTCGCGTGACAAAGATTTACCAAATATTTAGCAAATTTAGTGCATATTTGTAAAAAATCAGTTGAAAAAAATATTTTTTTTAATTCCAGGGGGGGCTTAGCCCCCCTCAGCCCCCCCCCCCCCCTGTGGCTTCGCCCCTGATCTCAGTTAAACTTAGAATAAACAGGGGGTCGGGAACCCATGGCTCGCGAGTCAGATGTGGCTCTTTTAATGGCTGCATCTGGCTCGCAGTCAAATGTTCGATTATTTAACAAATGTTTTTTTTAGACTTTTTGATATAGGCCTAAGCTTACATATTAATTGCATATCAATATTTCATTCTACAAATGAGCTAAAGTCTACTACCGCTCAGCATCAGAAGAATTCAGAGATATAATTATTGTACTTTTAGTGTTGAAATTACACAAAATGCACACATTTACTTGAATTTTTAGTTTTAAACATAATGTATGGCTCTCACAGAATTACTTTTCAAAATATGTGGTGTCCATGGCTCTCTCAGACAAAAGGTTCCCGACCCCTGGAATAAACTATCTTCAATATTATCAGTTGCTAGATCCTTATCTGGACAACCAAATTATGATAATGTTTACAAAATCATTACCAAAAATGTGAAAGTTTGGTAATATTATTTTTTTTTAGTATAAATGCAAATAAAAGGGTTGATAATCACAAACGCGTTAATTATTGTTCTTAAATATAAAACGCTTTACCGTTGTTGTTTTTTCATAACTTTTCTTTGCTTTTGGCCTTGGTCTGGCTACGGAGTAAAATTGTCTTATTAAAAAAAAAATAAAACAAGTATAATAAAGCAGGTTGACTTTTAGGCTGTTGGCACGCTGAACGGTTTAGAAATCCTAGTTTGGCACACTATCAGCAAAATGTTGCCAATCCCTGGTCAGAGTGATCTTGCACTCCTTAGCATCGAAAGAGAAACACTTGAGAATATTAATTTTGACAACGTGATTGACGAGTTTGCGACAGTCAAATCAAGGAGGATCAATTTGTTGTAGACTATGTCTATTCCAGTCATGTATCATGTCCAATCTTATCTTATCTTATCTTATCTTATCTTATAATTAGTAGAATTTTTTTTTTCAAAAAAATTGTTTACAATACAATATAGACTTATTAGTCTATATTTTATTTCATAAAAATACCATGTGCTTCAAAAATCAACCATGTAAACCGTAAAATTTCAAAATTTTCTTGGAGCTCATGTCGGTCCGAGAAGGGGCGCAGACTTTGTGTCATGTTTCCGGGCGCAGATGACCATAGCTACGCCACTGATGAGCGCCATGTCTTGAATTGTCTTCGCTAATTTATAATGGCCGATACATATTTAGTCATTTCTGAGTAGTGAAGTGTAAGTGACCTCTTTGAATGCTTAACTCAGCGTCATGTGCAATGAATATTATTTACATGTGTAAGTAACCAAAAGCTGAAAGTAGAGCGAATACCTGGCTGTCGAGAATAGCAGACGACTTTTCTAAGCAGATTCCCTTTAGATTTTCCCGCCAATTGGCACATTTCGATGCCCATTTTTTTAAAGTTTAAAATTCACCTGGTTGCTTTTTAAAATGGCCAATATCCCTCCACTATCTACCGTACATCTAAGAAGGTTGTAGGAAGATCAACTTAGTTAGACTTGAACAGGTATGAATAATAATAATAATTGTTTTTTTATATAGCGCCTCACTCCATGCTAATGCAAGTATGTTCAGCGCACTCATAAAAACGAAACGACAGTAACATTCTAAAATAGTTTAAAGCTAAGTTGTTTTGCCGATGGATGTGTACTTGATCAACTTAGTTGAAAAAATGAGTCCATGAATTTGAAAGTATTGCCTTTGTTTAGAAAACTCCGCTTTGACTGCTTCGATGTGCTTCTGAAAAAGCCCAACTAGATCTATCTATCTTAATATATACCTTAAATTATGGAAGTACATGTAGTTATGAAAGTGATTTCACTCAAGATATAGTCTATGCAAATCCATTCCAGCGGTCAAACAGTTCAAGTGCTGTTTGACCCCGTCTTTGTAAATGCGTTCAACTCACTGAAATGTTTTGCTCTGTCATTCAGAAACATCGGTTTCAACAATCAGTTTTCCTCATTAAGAACCGGGAAAGGTGTGTGTGTTTTTTTCATCAATGAAAAACACCTCTTGGTGGTCCCTCATGTGCCATTGAAAATTGCTCTGCGTGACACGTTTGGCACGCGTGCCTTAGGTTGCCGGCCCCTGCACTAGAGGACAGAAGGGTAAAAAGTAACCTAAAGTAGTAATTAATAATACATGGCATTAAATTGTAACTTAGAAATAGATCACAATAACAATATATTACAATAATCTGATAAATATAAAGATAAAGACAATTTTCTTATCTCTTATGCGAGAACAAATGCATATAATTACTCTTTCTTCCCGACTGGCATCCGTAACTTAACCATTAACTTAAACATCATTTTTAACACACACAAAAATGCAAGACTAGTCTCAGACCACCGATGAACGTAGGACGTACTAATTTTCTTTATAGAAGGGGCGTCTGTAATTTATAAGATAACAATTTGTTAAGATGTAGCAACAAAAATACAAAGCAAAAATGTTTCCTAAGCAACTTTATAACTCTATCACATAGCCTACAGAAACTAAATTTTACCAAACTATATAGAGGTGTATCACACACAGAAGCTAAATTAGCCCAAGTTAACCTAATACTATATAGGACTATCACACACAGAAGCTAAATTAGCCCAAGTTAACCTAACACTATATAGGACTATCACACACAGAAGCTAAATTAGCCCAAGTTAACCTAACACTATATAGGACTATCACACACAGAAGCTAAATTAGCCCAAGTTAACCTAACACTATATAGGACTATCACACACAGAAGCTAAATTAGCCCAAGTTAACCTAACACTATATAGGACTATCACACACAGAAGCTAAATTAGCCCAAGTTAACCTAACACTATATAGGACTATCACACACAGAAGCTAAATTAATTAGCCCAAGTTAACCTAAGACTATATAGAGGAGTATCACACACAGAAGCTATATTAGACCAGGTTAACCTAACACTATATAGAGGAGTATTACACACAGAAGCTAAATTAGCCCAAGTTAACCTAACACTATATAGGACTATCACACAAAGAAGCTAAATTAGCCCAGTTAACCTAACACTATATAGGACTATCACACACAGAAGCTAAATTAGCCCAAGTTAACCTAACACTATATAGGACTATCACACACAAAAGCTAAATTAGCCCAAGTTAACCTAACACTATATAGGACTATCACACACAGAAGCTAAATTAGCCCATGTTAACCTAACACTATATAGGAGTATCACACGCAGAAGATAAATTAGCCCAAGTTAACCTAACACTATATAGGAGTATCACACACAGAAGATAAATTCGCCCAAGTTAACCTAACACTATATAGGACTATCACACACAGAAGCTAAATTAGCCAAAGTTAACCTAACACTATATAGGACTATCACACACAGAAGATAAATTAGCCCAAGTTAACCTAAGACTATATAGAGGAGTATCACACACAGAAGCTATATTAGATCAAGTTAACCTAACACTATATAGAGGAGTATTACACACAGAAGCTAAATTAGCCCAAGTTAACCTAACACTATATAGGACTATCACACACAGAAGCTAAATTAGCCCAGTTAACCTAACACTATATAGAGGAGTATCACACACAGAAGCTAAATTAGCCCAAGTTAACCTAACACTATATAGAGGAGTATCACACACAGAAGCTAAATTAGCCCAAGTTAACCTAACACTATATAGGACTATCACACATAGAACCTAAATTAGCCCAAGTTAACCTAACACTATATAGGACTATCACACACAGAAGCTAAATTAGCCCAATTTAACCTAACACTATAAAGGACTATCACACACAGAAGCTAAATTAGCCCAAGTTAACCAACACTATATAGGACTATCACACACAGAAGCTAAATTAGCCCAAGTTAACCTAACACTATATAGGACTATCACACACAGAAGCTAAATAAGCCCAAGTTAACCTAACACTATATAGGACTATCACACACAGACGCTAAATTAGCCCAAGTTAATCAACACTATATAGAACTATCACACACAGAAGATAAATTAGCCCAAGTTTAACTAACACTATATAGGACTATCACACACAGAAGCTAAATTAGCCCAAGTTAACCTAACACTATATAGGACTATCACACACAGAAGCTAAATTAGCCCAAGTTAACCTAACACTATATAGGACTATCACACACAGAAGTTAAATAAGCCCAAGTTAACCTAACACTATATAGGACTATCACACACAGAAGCTAAATTAGCCCAAGTTAACCAACACTATATAGGACTATCACACACAGAAGATAAATAAGCCCAAGTTTAACTAACACTATATAGGACTATCACACACAGAAGCTAAATTAGCCCAAGTTAACCTAACACTATATAGGACTATCACACACAGAAGCTAAATTAGCCCAAGTTAACCTAACACTTTATAGGACTACCACACAAAGAAGATAAATTAGCCCAAGTTTAACTAACACTATATAGGACTATCACACACAGAAGCTAAATTAGCCCAAGTTAACCAAACACTATATAGGACTATCACACACAAAAGCTAAATTAGCCCAAGTTAACCTAAAACTATATAGGACTATCACACACAGAAGCTAAATTAGCCCAACTTAACCTAACACTATATAGGACTATCACACACAGAAGATAAATTAGCCAAAGTTAACCTAACACTATATAGGACTATCACACACAGAAGCTAAATTAGCCCATGTTAACCTAACACTAAATAGGACTATCACACACAGAATTTAAATTAGCCCAAGTTTAACTAACTAATTCTATACCACACACAGAAGCTAAATTAGCCCAAGTTAACCTAACATTATATAGGACTATCACACACAGAAGCTAAATTAGCCCAAGTTAACCTAACACTATATAGGACTATCACACACAGAAGATAAATTAGCCCAAGTTATCCTAACACTATATAGGACTATCACACACAGAAGATAAATAAGCCCATGTTAACCTAACACTAAATAGGACTATCACACACAGAATTTAAATTAGCCCAAGTTTAACTAACTAATTCTATACCACACACAGAAGCTAAATTAGCCCAAGTTAACCTAACATTATATAGGACTATCACACACAGAAGCTAAATTAGCCCAAGTTAACCTAACACTATATAGGACTATCACACACAGAAGATAAATTAGCCCCAGTTAACCTAAGACTATTTAGAGGAGTATCACACACAGAAGTTAAATTAGCCCAAGTTTACCTAACACTATATTATTACTATCAAACACAGAAGCTAAATTAGCCCAAGTTAACCTAACACTATATAGGACTATTACACACAGAAGATAAATTAACCCAAGCTTAACTAACTAATTCTATATCACACACAGAAGATAAAAAATCCCAAGTTAACCTAACACTATATAGGACTATCACACACAGAAACTAAATTAGCCCAAGTAAACCTAACACTATATAGGACTATCACACAAAGAAGGTAAATTAGCCCAAGCTTAACTAACTAATTCTATATCACACACAAAAGCTAAATTAGGCCAAGTTAACCTAACACTATATAAGACTATCACACACAAAAGCTAAATTAGCCCAAGTTTAACTAACTAATTCTATATCACACACAAAAGCTAAATTAGCCTAAGTTTAACTAATTCTATATCACACGCAAAAGCTAAATTAGCCCAAGTTTAACTAACTAATTCTATGTCACACACAAAAGCTTAATTAGCCAAGTTTAACTAACTAATTCTATATCACACACAAAAGCTAAATTAGCCTAAGTTTAACTAACTAATTCTATATTACACACAAAAGCTAAATTAGCCCAAGTTTAACTTACTAATTTTATATCACACACAAAAGCTAAATAAGCCCAAGTTTAACTAACTAATTCTATATCACACACAAAAGCTAAATTAGCCTAAGTTTAACTAACTAATTCTATATCACACGCAAAAGCTAAATTATCTCAAGTTTAACTAACTAATTCTATGTCACACACAAAAGCTAAATTAGCCTAAGTTTAACTAACTAATTCTATATCACACACAAAAGCTAAATTAGCCCAAGTTTAACTTACTAATTTTATATCACACACAAAAGCTAAATTAGCCCAAATTTAACTAACTAATTTTATATCACACACAAAAGCTAAATTAGCCCAAGTTTAACTAACTAATTCTATATCACACACAAAAACTAAATTAGCCCAAGTTTTACTAACTAATTCTATATCACAAACAAAAGCTAAATTAGCCCAAGTTTAACGAACTAATTCTATATCACACACAGAAAGCCAATGTGGATTTCGCTCCGAACGAGTTACGGCTGACATTACATTTGCCGCCTTTCAGGTGTAGGAAAAAGGCCAAGAAAAATTCAGCAGTCTCTACATTACTTTTGTCGACCTGACTAAGGCCTCCGATACAGTCAGCAGAGGTGACCTACGGCATATAATGGGAAAGTTTGGGCTGCCCGTCAATAAGAAGGGTGGATCCGATGCCGATGTAAGGGCAAGAGTTGGCAAGGCCAGGACAGCCTTCCTCCAACTTAAGAATATCTGGAGCTCAAGAGAAATATCACTGAAAACAAAGTTCAAGATCTTCAACTCAAACGTGAAGTCTGTCTTACTCTATGGTGCAGAGACTTGGAGGACCACAGCTACTAACACCAAGAAGATCCAGACTTTCATAAACTCATGTCTCAGGAGGATTATGCATATACGCTGGCCAGACATGATCAGTAACGATGAGCTCTGGAGTCGCACAGGGCAACAGGCAGCCGATCTGGAGATCATGCAAAAAAGATGGAGATGGTTGGGGCACACACTCCGAAAACCAGCATCCAACATCACCAGACAGTCCCTATCATGGAACCCCCAAGGAAAGAGGAAGAGAGGCCGACCCCGTAACAGCTGGCGCCGAGACCTGGATGCAGACGTCAAGAGAACAGGCCATTCATGGGGACAGTTGGAAAGACTCGCTCGGGACCGGGATGGCTGGAGAGCCCTTGTTGGTGGCCTATGCCCCGAGAGGGGTAGTAGGCGTAAGTAAGTCGGGCTGCCCACACAAATTTATTAACATCATAAAACATTTTCACGACGGCATGATGGATAAATAACGTCAAATAGTGGCGAAATGCTATATCGTCCGGGGCACAATTGGCAGAAAGTAATATAACCTCCAGGGCTGAACAAAAATGTACAAATAGAAAAGTCAAGCAAACCTGCAGGGTGCTACCAAACCCCTCAGCCGCATCATTTGTGTTCAATACCTGCAAAAAACACTTTCAGGGCCCATATAGGACTAATAGACCACTAAAGAAGCCACAATGCCACTAGGAGACGTGGTCATCATCGGAAATGAGGTACGAACAACAAAACACACATGTATATTCCAGTAGTCTTTAAATAAATGTTTCTTTGAAAGTTACGCACCAATAGCTGGTGCTCATTGGTGCATTGAATCAAAACAATGTTACAATATGACAAAGCCTATTTTTATAACAAACATCTAAGGAGGCGTTGTAGATATTCTTGTCTAATTCAGTTACATATGTAGATTGTATCATGTCGTAAACACTGCGAATTTAGAATTTAGGTAAATGTTTCAATTTTTTTTTTAATAATTAGGTTTCTTTTCTTAAGGTGAATCATAAGTTAATTAAATTCTAACTTGCAGCAATATATAATCTATTACAATACAAAAGTGTCAGATAGACTCATGAGAGGGACTATATCACTAGATTCTATATCTTATTTCCACAGCAGATTATTGCGCTCTTCGCGTATCTTATAAGTTTAAGACGCTCCTTTTACATGGAAGATTATTGCGCCCTACGTTTATCTAATATGTTACAGTCGTTCCTTATACACAGAAGATTGAGCACCCTAGGCGTATCTTATTTGTTATAGACATTCATTATACACGGAAGATTATTGCGCTCTAAGCTTATCTTATATGTTATAGACGTTCCTTATATATGGAAGACTATTGCATCTCATGTCTCATACGCTTATCGAATTTGGTATTGCATTTCGATTAGGGTTTTAAAATGATGTTAACAATACATCAATACCAAACAGATGATGTTAACAATACATCAATACCAAACAGATGATGTTAACAATACATCAATACCAAACAGATGATGTTAACAATACAGCAATACCAAACAAATGATGTTAACAATACAGCAATACCAAAAAAATGATGTTAACAATACAGCAATACCAAATAAATGATGTTAACAATACAGCAATACCAAACAAATGATGTTAACAATACAGCAATACCAAACAAATGATGTTAACAATACAGCAATACCAAACAAATGATGTTAACCATACAGCAATACCAAACAAATGATGTTAACAATGCAACAATACCAAACAAATGATGTTAGCAATACAGCATTACCAAACAAATGATGTTAACAATGCAGCATTACCAAACAAATGATGTTAACAATACAGCAATACCAAACAAATGATGTTAACAATACAGCATTACCAAACAGATGATGTTAACAATACAGCAATACCAAACAAATGATGTTAACAATACAGCAATACCAAACAAATTATGTTAACAATACAGCAATACCAAACAGATGATGTTAACAATACAGCATTACCAAACAAATGATGTTAACAATACAGCAATACCAAACAGATGATGTTAACAATACAGCATTACCAAACAAATGATGTTAACAATACAGCATTACCAAACAAATGATGTTAACAATACAGCATTACCAAACAAATGATGTTAACAATACAGCAATACCAAACAAATGATGTTAACAATACAGCAATACCAAACAAATGATGTTAACAATACAGCAATACCAAACAAATGATGTTAACAATACAGCATTACCAAACAAATGATGTTAACAATACAGCATTACCAAACAAATGATGTTAACAATACAGCAATACCAAAAAAGGATGTTAACAATACAGCAATACCAAACAGATGATGTTAACAATACAGCATTACCAAACAAATGATGTTAACAATACAGCAATACCAAACAGATGATGTTAACAATACAGCATTACCAAACAAATGATGTTAACAATACAGCAATACCAAACAAATGATGTTAACAATACAGCAATACCAAACAAATGATGTTAACAATATAGCAATACAAAACAAATGATGTTAACAATACAGCAATACCAAACAAATGATGTTAACAATACAGCAATACCAAACAAATGATGTTAACAATACAGCATTACCAAACAAATGATGTTAACAATACAGCAATACCAAACAAATGATGTTAACAATACAGCATTACCAAACAAATGATGTTAACAATACAGCAATACCAAACAAATGATGTTAACAATACAGCATTACCAAACAGATGATGTTAACAATACAGCAATACCAAACAAATGATGGTAACAATACAGCATTACCAAACAAATGATGTTAACAATACAGCATTACCAAACAAATGATGTTAACAATACAGCATTACCAAACAAATGATGTTAACAATACAGCAATACCAAACAAATGATGTTAACAATACAGCATTACCAAACAGATGATATTAACAATACAGCAATACCAAACAAATGATGTTAAAAATACAGCATTACCAAACAAATGATGTTAACAATACAGCAATACCAAACAAATAATGTTAACAATACAGCAATACCAAACAAATGATGTTAACAATACCGCAATACCAAACAAATGATGTTAACAATACAGCATTACCAAACAGATGATGTTAACAATACAGCAATACCAAACAAATGATGTTAACAATACAGCAATACCAAACAGATGATGTTAACAATACAGCAATACCAAACAAATAATGTTAACAATACAGCAATACCAAACAAATGATGTTAACAATACAGCATTACCAGAAAGATGATGTTAACAATACAGCAATACCAAACAAATGATGTTAACAATACAGCATTACCAAACAAATGATGTTAACAATACAGCATTACCAAACAAATGATATTAACAATACAGCATTACCAAACAAATGATGTTAACAATACAGCAATACCAAACAAATGATGTTAATAATACAGCAATACCAAACAGATGATGTTAACAATACAGCAATACCAAACAAATGATGTTAACAATACAGCAATACCAAACAGATGATGTTAACAATACAGCATTACCAAACAAATGATGTCAACAATACAGCAATACCAAACAAATGATGTTAACAATACAGCAATACCAAACAAATGATGTTAACAATACAGCATTTACAAACAGATGATGTTAACAATACAGCAATACCAAACAAATGATGTTAACAATACAGCAATAGCAAACAGATGATGTTAACAATACAGCATTACCAAACAAATGATGTTAACCATACAGCAATACCAAACAAATGATGTTAACAATACAGCATTACCAAACAAATGATGTTAACAATACAGCAATAACAAACAAATGATGTTAACAATACAGCATTACCAAACAGATGATGTTAACAATACAGCAATACCAAACAAATGATGTTAACAATACAGCATTACCAAACAAATGATGTTAACAATACAGCATTACCAAACAAATGATGTTAACAATACAGCAATACCAAACAGATGATATTAACAATACAGCAATACCAAACAAATGATGTTAACAATACAGCAATACCAAACAAATGATGTTAACAATACAGCAATACCAAACAAATGATGTAAACAATACAGCAATACCAAACAAATGATGTTAACAATACAGCAATACCAAAAAAATGATGTTAACAATACAGCAATACCAAACAAATGATGTTAACAATACAGCATTACCAAACAAATGATGTTAACAATACAGCAATAGCAAACAGATGATGTTAACAATACAGCATTACCAAACAAATGATGTTAACAATACAGCAATACCAAACAAATGATGTTAACAATACAGCATTACCAAACAAATGATGTTAACAATACAGCAATAACAAACAAATGATGTTAACAATACAGTATTACCAAACAAATGATGTTAACAACACAGCAATACCAAACAGATGATGTTAACAATACAGCATTACCAAACAAATGATGTTAACAATACAGCAATACCAAACAAATGATGTTAACAATACAGCAATACCAAACAAATGATGTTAACAATACAGCATTACCAAACAAATGATGTTAACAATACAGCAATACCAAACAAATGATGTTAACAATACAGCATTACCAAACAAATGATGTTAACAATACAGCAATACCAAACAAATGATGTTAACAATACAGCAATACCAAACAGATGATGTTAACAATACAGCAATACCAAACAAATGATGTTAACAATACAGCAATACCAAACAAATGATGTTAACAATACAGCAATACCAAACAAATGATGTTAACAATACAGCATTACCAAACAGATGATGTTAACAATACAGCATTACCAAACAAATGATGTTAACAATACAGCAATACCAAACAAATGATGTTAACAATACAGCATTACCAAACAAATGATGTTAACAATACAGCAATACCAAACAAATGATGTTAACAATACAGCAATACCAAACAAATGATGTTAACAATACAGCATTACCAAACAGATGATGTTAACAATACAGCAATACCAAACAAATGATGTTAACAATACAGCAATACCAAACAAATGATGTTAACAATACAGCAATACCAAACAGATGATGTTAACAATACAGCATTACCAAACAAATGATGTTAACAATACAGCATTACCAAACAAATGATGTTAACAATAGAGCATTACCAAACAAATGATGTTAACAATACAGCAATACCAAACAAATGATGTTAACAATACAGCAATACCAAACAAATGATGTTAACAATACAGCAATACCAAACAAATGATGTTAACAATACAGCATTACCAAACAAATGATGTTAACAATACAGCATTACCAAACAAATGATGTTAACAATACAGCAATACCAAAAAAGGGTGTTAACAATACAGCAATACCAAACAGATGATGTTAACAATACAGCATTACCAAACAAATGATGTTAACAATACAGCAATACCAAACAGATGATGTTAACAATACAGCATTACCAAACAAATGATGTTAACAATACAGCAATACCAAACAAATGATGTTAACAATACAGCAATACCAAACAAATGATGTTAACAATATAGCAATACAAAACAAATGATGTTAACAATACAGCAATACCAAACAAATGATGTTAACAATACAGCAATACCAAACAAATGATGTTAACAATACAGCATTACCAAACAAATGATGTTAACAATACAGCAATACCAAACAAATGATGTTAACAATACAGCATTACCAAACAAATGATGTTAACAATACAGCAATACCAAACAAATGATGTTAACAATACAGCATTACCAAACAAATGATGTTAACAATACAGCAATACCAAACAAATGATGGTAACAATACAGCATTACCAAACAAATGATGTTAACAATACAGCATTACCAAACAAATGATGTTAACAATACAGCATTACCAAACAAATGATGTTAACAATACAGCAATACCAAACAAATGATGTTAACAATACAGCATTACCAAACAGATGATATTAACAATACAGCAATACCAAACAAATGATGTTAACAATACAGCATTACCAAACAGATGATGTTAACAATACAGCAATACCAAACAAATAATGTTAACAATACAGCAATACCAAACAAATGATGTTAACAATACCGCAATACCAAACAAATGATGTTAACAATACAGCATTATCAAACAGATGATGTTAACAATACAGCAATACCAAACAAATGATCTTAACAATACAGCAATACCAAACAGATGATGTTAACAATACAGCAATACCAAACAAATAATGTTAACAATACAGCAATACCAAACAAATGATGTTAACAATACAGCATTACCAAACAGATGATGTTAACAATACAGCAATACCAAACAAATGATGTTAACAATACAGCATTACCAAACAAATGATGTTAACAATACAGCATTACCAAACAAATGATATTAACAATACAGCATTACCAAACAAATGATGTTAACAATACAGCAATACCAAACAAATGATGTTAACAATACAGCAATACCAAACAGATGATGTTAACAATACAGCAATACCAAACAAATGATGTTAACAATACAGCAATACCAAACAGATGATGTTAACAATACAGCATTACCAAACAAATGATGTTAACAATACAGCAATACCAAACAAATGATGTTAACAATACAGCAATACCAAACAAATGATGTTAACAATACAGCATTTACAAACAGATGATGTTAACAATACAGCAATACCAAACAAATGATGTTAACAATACAGCAATAGCAAACAGATGATGTTAACAATACAGCATTACCAAACAAATGATGTTAACCATACAGCAATACCAAACAAATGATGTTAACAATACAGCATTACCAAACAAATGATGTTAACAATACAGCAATAACAAACAAATGATGTTAACAATACAGCATTACCAAACAGATGATGTTAACAATACAGCAATACCAAACAAATGATGTTAACAATACAGCATTACCAAACAAATGATGTTAACAATACAGCATTACCAAACAAATGATGTTAACAATACAGCAATACCAAACAGATGATATTAACAATACAGCAATACCAAACAAATGATGTTAACAATACAGCAATACCAAACAATTGATGTTAACAATACAGCAATACTAAACAAATGATGTTAACAATACAGCAATACCAAACAAATGATGTTAACAATACAGCAATACCAAAAAAAATGATGTTAACAATACAGCAATACCAAACAAATGATGTTAACAATACAGAATTACCAAACAAATGATGTTAACAATACAGCAATAGCAAACAGATGATGTTAACAATACAGCATTACCAAACAAATGATGTTAACAATACAGCAATACCAAACAAATGATGTTAACAATACAGCATTACCAAACAAATGATGTTAACAATACAGCAATAACAAAACAAATGATGTTAACAATACAGTATTACCAAACAAATGATGTTAACAACACAGCAATACCAAACAGATGATGTTAACAATACAGCATTACTAAACAAATGATGTTAACAATACAGCAATACCAAACAAATGATGTTAACAATACAGCAATACCAAACAAATGATGTTAACAATACAGCATTACCAAACAAATGATGTTAACAATACAGCAATACCAAACAAATGATGTTAACAATACAGCATTACCAAACAAATGATGTTAACAATACAGCAATACCAAACAATTGTGTTAACAATACAGCAATACCAAACAGATGATGTTAACAATACAGCAATACCAAACAAATGATGTTAACAATACAGCAATACCAAACAAATGATGTTAACAATACAGCAATACCAAACAAATGATGTTAACAATACAGCATTACCAAACAGATGATGTTAACAATACAGCATTACCAAACAAATGATGTTAACAATACAGCAATACCAAACAAATGATGTTAACAATACAGCAATACCAAACAGATGATGTTAACAATACAGCATTACCAAACAAATGATGTTAACAATACAGCAATACCAAACAAATGATGTTAACAATACAGCAATACCAAACAAATGATGTTAACAATACAGCATTACCAAACAGATGATGTTAACAATACAGCAATACCAAACAAATGATGTTAACAATACAGCAATACCAAACAAATGATGTTAACAATACAGCAATACCAAACAGATGATGTTAACAATACAGCATTACCAAACAGATGATGTTAACAATACAGCAATACCAAACAAATGATGTTAACAATACAGCAATACCAAACAAATGATGTTAACAATACAGCAATACCAAACAGATGATGTTAACAATACAGCAATACCAAACAAATGATGTTAACAATACAGCAATACCAAACAGAATAAAACAACGTGAAAATCTTTTCTAGCCTCCAACACTGACGTCACTTCCCGTATAGAGAAACTCAGACATAGGTCAATATGTATTCCCAATAAACGATGCTGCTGACAGAGAGCAGCAGGCAGAACCTCCTTCTGGTGGTGACGGTATTAGCCCTGGTCTGCTTCTTCTCCTCCTTCCTGCTCTTCGTGTGCGCCGCCTACATCAAGATCACCATCGACTCCAAGATGAAGCTCCTCGAGACCTACAACAGCGACGTCCTGCCGGGCATCTTCATCTTCGTGGGGCTGGTCAACTTGATCCAGAACGTGGTGGTCGTGATAGTCTCCTACAGACTGATGACCATAGATATGAGGTAAGTTGTCACATTGTCTGATTTATATTACTGACTGCATGCTTGAAGTAACTTGTGTCACATACTCATTCAATGGCAACATAGATGACGTAAGTAGTCCCACGTTATTGTCGGTTTATTTTACCTACTACATATACAAAATAAATTGTTACGCGTTCTCTATGGATTTATTTTACTTCCTGTGTATATTTGGTAAGCTGTCACACCACACCCATGCCTTGATTCACCCATGCTTTATATTTGATTGATTACATAACAGATGAGGTAAGTTGTCACAGTTTCTCGTTGGTCTAATTCATTCTCTACAAATTTCATATAAGTTGCCATGCATTTGTTTCGGACATAATTAACATACCACAGTTTGGATGTCATTATCATTTTTTAAGCAGCGTTTTTTTTTCTCCGAATACATAAGATTATGTAGGTTGTCACATTTTAACAAATGATATATTATGTTGTTATTGTTGTATGTGCAGGGATCAACTAGTACCAACAATGGTGTATATTATGTTGTTATTGTTGTATGTGCAAGGATCAACTAGTACCAACAATGGTGTATATTATGTTGTTATTGTTGTATGTGCAGGGATCAACCAGTACCAACAATGGTGTATATTATGTTGTTATTGTTGTATGTGCAGGGATCAACTAGTACCAACAATGGTGTATATTATGTTGTTATTGTTGTATGTGCAGGGATCAACTAGTACCAACAATGGTGTATATTATGTTGTTATTGTTGTATGTGCAGGGATCAACTAGTACCAACAATGGTGTATATTATGTTGTTATTGTTGTATGTGCAGGGATCAACTAGTACCAACAATGGTGTATATTATGTTGTTATTGTTGTATGTGCAGGGATCAACTAGTACCAACAATGGTGTATATACTTATTGGTGGCATTGTGTTGGTCATTTTCGAGGCAGCCTCGGCCATTGCTTCCTTTGTACATATCAGCATACTGGACAGTGAGTTTGGTGAAGGGCTCAACAAAGCCATGAATAAGTAAGTGACCCTTGACCCTTTCGTTCTAGTTTTCAAAACCCTCAAGGTTACAACTTTAAATTTTACTCATGGTGAGAATGATTTTAATGTGTATGCATGTATGAAATGTTTTCTTGACATGTTTGTACAATATGTACAGGGCCGTATTTAGTATTGAGGGGGCCCTGTTCTTAAATTTATGTAGTGGCCCCTCGTGGCCTCGCCCATGCCTTTCGCATGCCTTAGAAAAGTGCCGTTAATTCATGCTGCATTCTGTAAAATCATAAATAAATTTTATTTTGCGCTTAGCTTGGCTGGACTGGAGCACTTAAAAATGTAGGAGAATAAATGAATTTTATTTTACATTTTTAACGATAGAATAGGGATGTCACTAAAAGAATTATTTTTGGGAAGTTTGGGGGCCCCTTTATGTATGGGGGCCCCTGTTCCAATGGAACATGTGGAACATGCCTAAATACGCCACTGAATATGTTTGTATATGTGTAAATGTTGTATGATATGTTTGTATAATATGTTTGTATTTAGTTATTTAATTGTTGATGTGATCGCCTTATATATTATAATGGTACGACATTTTGAATAGGTCATTACGACATATTTGTTTGATACGTCTTTATATTTTGTTGAATGATAAGTTTATCTAGATTTGTACGGTAATTGTTTTGTTTTTTAAATATCTCCAAAGGTTTGTATGGTCGGCATAAGGTGGGATTGTTTTAATGTGTATTTGTGCTTTTTACGCTTGTAGAAATATGCTGTTGTGTGCTTATGTTTTACAAAATGGCTCGGGGTTTTATCAGTAATTAAGTGAGTGAATACATAATTTAAAATGTTGTTGTTAGAATGAATTGTCGAATAATTGATTGAAAGATTGATAGACTTATAAATTAATGGATTGACAGATTGATACATTGATAGACTGATATATTGATAAATTGATATATTTATTGATAAACTGATCGATAGATTGATAGATTGATAGATTGATAGATCGATTGATAGACTGATAGATCGATATATTGATATATTGATAGATTGATAGATTGATAGATTGATAGATTGATAGATTGATAGATTAATAGACTGGTAGACTGGTATATTGATAGATTGATAGATTTATATATTGATAGACTGGTAAACTAGTAGATTGATAGATTGATAGATTGATAGATTGATAGATTGATAGATTGATAGATTGATAGATTGATAGATTGATAGATTGATAGATTGATAGATTGATAGATTGATAGATTGATAGATTGATAGATTGATAGATTGATAGATTGATAGATTGATAGATTGATAGATTGATAGATAGATTGATAGGTAAAAGGAATGCTTGTCTAATTGATATACTTGACGAAGTAAGTGAACAATATTTAAATGATATGAATGACACATTCCACAGGACGAGAGACACATAATTATCACATCGGTGACATTCAAAGCTTGAATGAAAACGACATAATGCATGAATGACATCATTACGAATAGAAAATGATTCAAAGAGTCGCTTTCCTGCAGTGGATGACACGTCTGACACAAATAACACTCCTGCAAATATTATACACAATGAAATATACACACGATAAAGTGACATGTTTAGTGTATTATCAAGATCTCTCGTGTCTTTGACAATAATGACATAGGTGACGCATGCCACAGACAGATGACACAAATGGCTTGGATGACACACACAGCGAGGAAGACACACATATGACATTTCTCCACCTATATGAAGGTCAATACCGGGCAATCGTCTTTCCTCCCCAAACAGATACATTGAGGGTGGCGAGCTGAAGAGAGAGATGGACTCTGTCCAGATGATCTACTCCTGCTGTGGAGACAGGAGTTATGTGGACTGGTTCAGATATCAGTGGATTGAGCCAGAGAGCCTCAGGACTTATGGGACGAGTGTCAAAAAGTAAGCTGGTAGTTATCTTACTGTACAGGTGATTAAAAGTAAGCTGGTAGTTATCACACTGTCCAGGTGTTTAAAAGTAAGCTGGTAGTTATCACACTGTCCAGGTGTTTAAAAGTAAGCTGGTAGTTATCACACTGTCCAGGTGTTTAAAAGTAAGCTGGTAGTTATCACACTGTCCAGGTGTTTAAAAGTAAGCTGGTAGTTATCACACTGTCCAGGTGATTAAAAGTAAGCTGGTAGTTATCACACTGTCCAGGTGTTTAAAAGTAAGCTGGTAGTTATCACACTGTCCAGGTGTTTAAAAGTAAGGTGAAAGTTATCACACTATGATAAACATGCAAATGGATTAAAATAAACCCGAAGACAAACCTGACCCTTATCTTAAATATTACAGAGTCTCCTTCTATATATAAGCTTTTTGCGTCCCACGCGTATCCGTGGTTTTTGCAAATGACATTAAATGATATTAAGTTGTTGGTTCTTTTCTTTTTTTTTGTTCGGGCAACCTTATCCATGCCCGGTTGCCAGTCGGAAGGAAAAAGAACTTTTTGTATTTTTACATGTGGAAAAAGAAAAGTGATTTTATAACTATGTTTCCAGAAAACCTGTAAATGTTAAAAGAAATTTAAAACTTCATGTAGAATATTATAATTATCCTGGTTCCCAGTTCTTGTTGTTGTTTTTTTCTATGCTGAAAAGTTTATTATTTTAACTTTTATTAAATACCTATAGAGATTACAGTAAGCTGGAACCCATTCGTATTATAGCTTTAGTCCTTGGTTTTTTTAATAGAAGGGACACGACTGCGTAATAATTTTGCTTTCTTAATATTTACCCGACTACCTCCCTTGTTTCAGGTACCTTCACACGGACGGCAAGTACTACAGCGACGACGCCCCGTTCAGCTGCTGCGACCCGCGGTCGCCTCGCCCCTGCATCCATCACCATATTCACGACAACAAGCGCCACCACGCCTACAACGTCAACGTTGAGACGACCCTGTACGTGGCCGGGTGCCGGGCGACGCTTATGTCCATCTACGGCCACGTCCTTCTGACCGTCGGACTCATCGCCACGGTCATCGCCTGTGTAAAGGTGTGTTCAGTTAGCAACCAATGGGACAAAGAAAAAACATCCTAATACACATTTTTTATTGTATTTTTTGTTTTTCATTTTAATGAATTATAGGTATGTCTTGGGAAATACTACATCAAACACGGTTCATTCAAAAGTTTGGAGAAAAGAATTAGACTTTCGCAGGGGGTGACGCTCAGAAATTATGAAGTATTAATTTAATTGTATAATAAATAATAATATTTTGTAATGTCATTTTAATATCAATGCCATTTAGTCTATTTCTAACTACACCGGCAGGCCCCACCGGAAGTGAAGAGTCATTTTCCAAGATAAAACATGTTATTCTAAATCTCTGCGAGTATCTTCTTGAGATTAGTGGAAGAAAAGTGTGTCAGGAATATGACGTTCATAGCAGTTCATTGTTTAGAGTTTAAAGAAGTCACGCCTATTTCTTACTGTATGGAAAATCTTTAGCCACCTTTAGCTTCACTTTAAAAAAAATATTTTGTTGTTTCGGTCATTTGAAATATTATGCAGCGAGATGAACAATTTGAGGCGTTGCTTTATGCGAAGGGAACGTGTGGCCAACACAATCAATATTGCCATGTTTTTTTTCTTTCCACCTCCACCCCAGACTCTTCTTAAACTAAAGTCGGGTACCCTAAAATGTTGAGAACTGTGGATAGTTAGATATGTAAATATATAGAGAGATTTGGACTAGATTTTTTCCAAAATTTCACAATATCTAGTCCAGTGGTCGGCAACCTTTTGCTAACAGCGTGCCAAACAAGGATTTCTAAATCATTCAGCGTGCCAAACAAGGATTTCTAAATCATTCAGCGTGCCAAACAAGGATTTCTAAATCATTAAGCGTGCCAAACAAGGATTTCTAATTCATTCAGCGTGCCAAACAAGGATTTCTAAATCATTCAGCGTGTTAAACAAGGATTTCTAAATCTTTCAGCGTGCCAAACAAGGATTTCTAAATCATTCAGCGTGCCAAACAAGGATTTCTAAATCATTCAGCGTGAAAACAAGGATTTCTAAATCATTCAGCGTGCCAAACAAGGATTTCTAAATCATTTAGCGTGCCAAACAAGGATTTCTAAATCATTCAGCGTGCCAAACAAGGATTTCTAAATCATTCAGCGTGCCAAACAAGGATTTCTAAATCATTCAACGTGCCAAAACAAGGATTTCTAAATCATTCAGCATGCCAAACAAGGATTTCTAAATCATTCAGCGTGCCAAACAAGGATTTCTAAATCATTCAGCGGCCAACAGCCTAAAAGTCAACCTGCACTATTATATATTTTTTTTTTTTTTTTTCTAACACAATTAATTCCGTAGCAATACCAACACCAAAAGCAAAGGACATCTATAGAGAAAATCGTTAAAGCGTTTCATATTTAATATAAAAAACTGGTTTGTGATTATCAACCTTTTTATTTGCACTTACACCAAAAACAAAATTGTATTTCTCAATTTTCACATTTATGTTAATTATTTTGTAAACTTACCATTGGGTTTTCAATTTAAGAATCTAGCAACTGCTAATTGTTAGCATTTAAAATATATCTTTTAGTTTTAGTAAAAAGTGAATTTTATAAATTCTAACACAGTGTATATTTATTAAATAAACGTGTGACATAGGACGATAGAAACGATGACACGTGAGTTAATTTGACGTCGCTTAGATATTGTAGGACCGTTAGACGACCTTAGACTTTGGTAGTGACAAGACGTGATTAGAGATTAGGCTCTTGAAGCTGTTTGCATTAATTCTCTACTGTATATACGTTGTGAGATTCTGTTCTATTTGATTAGATGTTCAATTGCTGGTTAATACAAGACATCGTTTGTTTTAGTATATTCTACGTAAAATGTGATCTACCCTGAGATTAGGCATCAGAAATAAATATCTACAAAATAAGAACGGTCTCACTAATATTGATAATAATATTATTTGTTCTCAGTTTCACTGTGATTTTTTGTAACACTTTTACAGATCGATGTACATCATAGGTTACAATAAGCAGAATTGATACCTAGTAATCATACAAACTGGGTAGTTCATGTAATGTTTAAAAAATTGGCATATAATGTTTTAGTTATATACAATTTATACAATTTTCAACTACTTGTTATAGTTTGGTCATTATAAAATTATAAGTTGTAGGCCATTTAATCTTTTACAAAAGAAAAATAAGAATCATAATATTAGAAATATTACTGCAAATAAAACGGGCTAATTATCTCCCTTTAATTAAAATAAAGTTTCTAAATTTGATTCCATAGTGATGCCAAACAACTTATGTTTTGTAATACAGCAAAAATTACTAATTAGTATTACTTTATATAAATCCAGCAATATGGTATTCATTACAAGATTTTATTAGTACGGGTAGCCTATATAATTAATTTACGTTAAACAGTTGTAAAGAAACATTCTCTGCATTAATTGTTTGTCCAATTAACCTTAATGAGTTTATCTTTACTATATTATGCTGTTGTAATTATTAATGTTTAGATATCTAAAAGTCTGTTATATTTATTAAATTAATAAAAACAAAACTTGTTTTAGAACTACTTTTATTTATGTTTACAACAATCAAATGGCGCAAACTGACATGGCTTGGTCATGTGTTGCGGTACAATAGCCTGTCAAAAGCAATCCTCCAGGGCACGGTAGAAGATGGAAGGGCTGCAGTTGACTCAACTATTGACAACCGCTCTAGATAAGCAAAAGTGGAGATAGTTGAAGGCTGGAGTGTCCATTCGCACCCCCCCCCCCCCCCCAAGTACCACAACGGACAATAGATTGATAATGATGATGAAATTTATGTTTAATTATAGAAGATGAGCATAAAAACTCTTTTTAATGTAATTAGTCTTTATTTATTACTGCTCTTCGCTAATTTTTAATGGCCGATACATATTTAGTCATTTCTGAGTAGTGAATTGTAAGTGACCTCTTTTAATGCTTTCATGCGCAATAAATACTGTTCACACGTGTAAGTTTAAAAAAAATCTGAAAGTAGAGCGAATGCCTGGCAGTTGAGAATAGCTGTGGACTTTCCTAAGCAGCTTCCATCCAAATTTTTCCGCAAATTGGCACATTTCGATGCCCATTTAATTATTTAAAAAAAACTCCAACTGGCTGTGTTTTAAAATCGCCAAAATCCCTCCACTTTAAAAGCAACTTCTACATCTAGGAAGGTTTTAGTAATATCAAGCCAGTTAGGCTCGATGTGGTATGAAAAAATGAGTCCATGAATTTGAAAGTCTTGTCTTTGTTTAGAAAACTCCTCTCTGAAAGTTCCAATGTATTTCTGAAAAAGCCCAACTATCTATATTAATATATGCTTTTTATAAAGGGAAGTACAGATAGTTTAATGTTTTGAAATTTATTTCGCTCAAGATATATGCAAATCCATTCCAGTGGTTTAACATTTCATGTGCTTTTTTACCCAATCCTTCTAAATGCGTTCAACTCACTGAAATGTGTTGCTCTGCCATTCAGAAACATCGGCTTAAACAGTCAGTTTTCCTCATGTTTTTTTTAATCATCAATAAAAAAAACCTTACGAAGGTCTCTTGCGTGCCATTGAAAATCGCTCTGCGTGCCAAGTTTGGCATGCTTACCTTGGGTTGCCGATCCCTGATCTAGACTATCTAACGTGAGCTTTACGTTTTTGTATTGTTTTTGCTTTCAATGTTTTTCGTTGTCATAGGAAATGAATATTATAAATGTCTCAGAACAGCTAAGTAAAAAGTTAAAGGGCGTCTTTAATATATAAAACTAGCTACATTGCCCGGCGTTGCCCGGGTGAAAAAAACAAGACTGTATAAGGTGCAGATAAAAAATTTATAAACTACAATTAAAAGAAAGCTATAAATCTAATATTTAAATAATTTTTTTTTTACTGAAGACTTAAAGGAAAGTAATTTAAAATAAATATTGTAATCGGGTAAAAAAAATAGACAAGTATTTTTATTTAATTGCCCGTAGATTTACAATTTGTTTGTTTTTTTAAAGTTAGAAAAAAATTTTTTTTGAAAAAAAAGATAGGCCTATAGTTTAACTGAAGAATTGAACCCGGGTCGCCCGCATAGTAGTACGCTGCGTTAACCACTGAGCTATCGAAGACACCTGTCCGGTTTGAAAAATTATTAGACAGTATATAGGCCTATGCCTAAATAGGTCAGTGACACAAACTCACGTGTTTTCAAATTGACCAATGGGGATCCGTGGGGACACAAACCCGATCTTTTTATATTTATAGATAAGAATAAAGATGCAAAACTATACTCCGACCACGGAAGAACGAAGGACGCAATAATCTTCTTTATAGAAGGAGCGTCTGTAATAAATTAGATGAGATGCAAGATTTTGTTCGCGGTTATTGACTCCACACGCATTTTCAAGCAAATCCCTTAATGAAACCGTATAATTATTTATAGGACCATATCGTTGTGGGACGCTGTCCACAGAGAGAATGTATAGAACTGCTGAAACCATGTAGAGAATTGCTGAATATTAGTGGTCCTCAGAGTGTGTGAAGAGAATTACTGAATATTTGTGGGCATCATAAAGTATGTAGAGATATACTGAGTATTTGTGGGTCTCGGCGAGGTTTAGTAATGATAGGTATCAGAGAGAATGTAGAAGAAACTCTTAACTGGTTTGTCTGCTTTCTGTTAAGAAACGCTGACACTCTACATATACATACATATATACTCTACATATATATATTACATCTCACTGATGTCAATCCAACTAATGCTAAAAATGTTTTTGCTTTTTCTACTTTGATCACTTTCCATATCTGTCCCGCGCTGTTCACGCCAACCTTTATATAAGAAAAAATGACATATACCTCAAACTCATGCGAAATTGAAACTTTTCAGACTTCTGTGCTATTACTGTTCCGACTGCTTCAAACCAGTTTGTCAAAAACTCAGCAATGGGGGGACTGGGAGGCAACAACTAACGGCTACATCTACAAGGATGATCCAGGTATTGTTCTTTACTCCAGGTACCATCAGTTGTTTTCACTGTCTTTCACGCAATTTCCCACAATGCCACAATAGAGTTTCCTCCCCTACCAATAGTTGGTCTTGGCCTCCAGAATTTGATACTTTCATTGCACTAATGTTAAACTCATAGCGTACCGTACAAGAATATAGAAAACATAAATCTTAGAAAACATTTTCTTGTAGAAACATCTTCTCGTAGAAACATCTGCTTATTGAAACATCTTCTAGTCCAGCAATCATTTATACATACTTATTTCTAATACAAGCATCTCAATCAAAAGAAGCCTCTTTTGTTTTTTTCTGAGTTGTCTTTTTTTTTCTACTTCTGGAATTAAGCCACTATAACAGTTTGATGGATTTCGACAAAAACTCAATGTTTAACCACGAATTAACCCTTTAATTACGAGCCTCTCTATTTAGTTTGTTTTTACCGGCTTGGCATCCCGGCTCACAGCCAGACTCTTTCTCTGACAACATCTTTCTTGGACATTTATGACGCACAGCAGCGTCCGGAATCTCATCTCTGTACGATAATTTCTCCAGTCTTAGTAATCACGATCTAACGACAGTTGAGGGGTGCGGCTGAATTAACACAAGCAGGCCCGGATGACGAAAACTACTAAAACAATCTTCACATAAAATAAGTGAATACGCAACGACATTAGCTGATTGTCGTCAAACGTGTGTTCTATTTGGAAACATCAGAAGAAATCGACATTTATTTTAAAAATGCTAAAACGTAGTATTACAAGTTTTAAGTTTTGTTTTCTCGAAGTAACCTTCGTTATTATTTTGTAACAAGATTTATTATCTTTTTTTTTTACAATTATAATTTTTAGATGCTGAAGAAGGGTTGATCAGGATCACTGACCAGGATGAAGGCAACACAACCGAAGCGGAAACAACCGAAGCGGAAACAGCCGAAGGCGAAAGTACGACGGCTCCCGAAGACGGGGACACGACGGCTCCAGAGGAGGAAGACATGACGGCTTCTGAGGCCGGAGACATGACGGCTTCTGAATTCGGAGACATGACGGATCCAGGGGACGAAGCATCGACCGCCCCCGAGGACGAGGGTGCCTTGGACGAAAACGAAAACAGACGTTACGGCGGGCGCATGTACAGGGCAGTGCGCAATCGTAGAAAGAAGCGGTCTTACAAGACCAACAGGAACGTCTCCTGCTTGCACAAAGCTTCTCGTGAGTCCGAAAGGTCAAGGCAGCTGACGGACGAGCTTTGCCAGCGTTTTCTGTTCCCAGGGAGAAATAAGCCGGACGAATCTTTCTCAGAGGGTGCAGTTGACAGCCGCATAGTGGACAATGTCAGACGGCACATTTCGTCCAGAACATCTCTGACAGCCGATGAGCAGAGGTCAATGACGTCTTTGCCAGCCAGTGTGCGTGGCTACGGGAACAGGTGCAGGTCGAACAACAACTGCCACCACCTTCTGCTCACCGAAGACTCTACAGCGTTGGGCTCCTCCTGTGACGAAAGGTCAGAAGGTCAACCTCGTGATGTGTCGGCCTTGGCTCTCTTCGACGCGTCCGAACTTTCTGGAAACCAAAAATACCAGGGTAATAAGTGCCACGTCGATAGAGAAAACCCGAGGACCTCGTCGAGCTTAGATCACAGCTTTTGCGATCGTCAGTTTCCAGGCACGAGTCTCCATGTTGAAGATGAGGAGCGCCATGTTCTTGTTGACAAGAGAATCAATAGAAAGTGTACGAGCAAGGAAAAATGCAGCACATCTGTTCGGGCATCAGCGTCTTCGTCCTCCTGTTCTACATCCTCAACATCTTCCGTGTCGTCCCTGATGCCGCACTCGGAATCCTCTACGGCTCTGTCGCCCTCTTCTGAAGTGTCGTGTGGAGAGGCATCCAGAAGGCTACACCGTAAGCCGGTCACGACGACAGGTGAATCACGTGTATGGTCAGGCGGCCGGCTGAAAGACAATAGCAGTTGCTCTTTAAATGAACGGCGGGGTTATATGACAGCTACTGACCAGTGGACTTTCAATCAAGGCTGCTGGACGGACGATGACCAACTAGGCAATTTTAATCCTGGCTACATGCCGGACATTGATCAAGGAAATTTCAATTGCGGCTACATATCGGATATTGGTCAAGGAAATTTCAATCAAGACTACTTGACGAACAATGACCAACTATGCAATTTTAATCCTGGCTACATGCCGGACATTGATCAAGGAAATTTTAATCCTGCCTTTGTGTCAGATATTGATAATGCAAATTTAAATCCTGGCTACATGCCGGACACTGATCAAGGAAATTTCTGTCACAGCATCTGGTCCGATATTAACCATAGAGAACCGCGTCATGGCTATCAGAATGATGCCAAGATACGAAAAGATAAACAAAGATTTCTTACCGGTAGATGCCGAAAAATTACCAAACCTTGTCATGTGACAGGAAGTGGGCAACAAGACATCGCAGAGTTTGACGATGCCGGACGGCATTGTTACGGTCCAAGCACTGTCCTGTGTTTGTTCAACGAGGCCTACAACAAAGCATCTGACCATATACCGGACACTGGTCAGTCCTTGGTGCCATTAAAACAAAGTCTTAGTCTAGAGCCCACTGTCTCAGAAACGTCCTACAAAACAGTCGAAGACATTATTCTGGACATTTACGACGATGGCGTCAAGCCGGTGGACATGCTTGATGATCTGGAAGTGTCCGGCATCACGATGCGGATTTCGATCCAACAAGCGGAACCGGAAGTAAAGAGTCCGTTTCTCAAAGAGCTCGACCAATGTGGTGATGTGGAAAGCACTGGTACCAAAATCATCGGGAACACGACACGTCTGGATGCTTCACTGCACGCATCAGCCGTGTGCAAACAACCCAATAGGAACCACGTCCACTCGTTTTATAAACAAAATAACATCCAACACCTTCCCGTCGTCACCGCGTCCGTTTCCGCCGCTCCCGCACAGTCCGCGTGCCGGTCGATACGCCTGACGGAGCCGAGCTCGTTGCCGCGAGCGTCGGACGCTCTCTGCGCCAGTGTGCGCTGTCCAGCACTTGACCCTCTGGCCAAAAAAGACGTCATCGACCACCAGTGCAAGTCTGAGGATGGGACGAACGATTGGCGCACGGCCAATGGCGCCAGCCGTGAAACCACACAGGCCGCTTTAGGGCATCTTCTAGAATACGAGAAATTAGAATTTGATGAGGTGAACACCTGGGGCGCTGGAACTTATGATCAGAACACACCTATGCAGGTATCATACAGCCCAGCTGCCAACCCATTATATGACAGAGTACTCATTTCACCTTTTAATTGAAAGCACAGCTCCCAGGTCGGCAATTACTGCAATACTCAATGGAGAAATAATATTTCACATTTTTTTTTACATTATATTTTAATGATATATTTTGTGAATTTTAAACTTTGATTTTACTGATTATTTATAATTATTTAATGATAAGAAATAAACTAATGTATCAAAATAGTCAATAATAAAATGTATGTCATGTATTTAATGTTTATAAGTTTATATACAATATAGAATATTATCAGAAGCATGTTGTCTTTAAGTTATTGTACATAATCACGATTCGCAAAATAACAGTGGCCAGAAAAGGTTTGTACACAATCAGTGTTGAGAAAAGATTTGTACACAATCAGTAGTCAGTGACGGCCTGTAAAGAATTGTCAGAATCGCCTAATCTTCATTTGATAGATCCAGCTGTTGACTTATTTAACATCTCCAATTTGTCATCGCATTTTTACAACATACGTTTTTATTAAATTTGCGGTTCATGCACTTATTGATTTAATTGAACTTCTGGTTCATGCACTTATTGATTTAATTGAACTTCTGGTTCATACACTTATTGATTTAATTGAGCTTCTGGTTCATGCACTTATTGATTTAATTGAACTTCTGGTTCATGCACTTATTGATTTAATTGAACTTCTGGTTCATGCACTTATTGATTTAATTTAACTTCTGGTTCATGCACTTATTGATTTAATTGAACTTCTGGTTCATGCACTTATTGATTTAATTGAACTTCTGGTTCATGCACTTATTGATTTAATTGAACTTCTGGTTCATGCACTTATTGATTTAATTGAACTTCTGGTTCATGCACTTATTGATTTAATTGAACTTCTGGTTCATGCACTTATTGATTTAATCATTTGCTCAGATTCCCGCCCACCCCCTCCCTTTTTTTTCTAAATAAAATGTCATAACTAGAATTTCATGTCATGGCTTTAACTCTGCTCAAAAACTATATCCGATTCATTGAACAACAAGAGATTAACTCCCAGTCAACAGTTAATTGAATCTTTTGAGTGATTGAATCCTTAATTAATTTAATGTATGAGCTAGTTGTTATTGTTGTTGTTTTATTACCGCTAACACTGTTTGTTAAGTGTTTGGAACCTGATCAATTATGCTATGACCAGATTCTATTTTTATTTTTTATGCTTTGTCGAGTTTGCAAGCTATAGTCTTACGAAGACATAGATACTTGATATTTATATTTAAGATTTATCCCGCGCAAACTTGCAATCAGTCAATATATACTATTTCTAAAAAGTCGTTAGAACTATGTACCTGTGTCAATGGAAACAAATAAGAAAACATATAAAGTGTAAACTAAAAAAAAACGGTATTGCGATAAAAAAATTTTATGACGTGACGTTTTTGTCAAATAGTAAAAAGGGGAAGAAATGGTTTGTACCAATAAAAAGTCATCCTCTATATTACTCTATAACAACGATATGACTTGATTAAAATATCAACCGTGAAAAAATAACATGTAATTTCTCAACTGTACATATTACAAACGCTTCTTCTACACAGATGAATTCTGCGTCCTAGGTAGTGTAGTCCTGCTATTTTGTTTAGAGTTTTAAAATAATGTTAACCTGTTTGTTTTTTCTGTTCTGTTCAGGCAACCTATTTCACGTCCAGATGCCATTCATTAGGAAAGTGTTTTTGTACCTTCTTTTCTCAAATGTTTCTAGATTTAGTGATTTAATAATTGATACACCTGTCAGTTGTGAATATTCACTTGTAATGAACCTTACAGTCCATTGATCCAGTATAATGAACCTTACAGTCCATTGATCCAGTATAATGAACCTTACAGTCCATAGATCCAGTATAATATTCACTTGTAATGAACCTTACAGTCCATTCATCCAGTATAATGAACCTTACAGTCCATTGATCCAGTATAATGAACCTTACAGTCCATTCATCCAGTATAATATTCACTTGTAATGAACCTTACAGTCCATTCATCCAGTATAATGAACCTTACAGTCCATTGATCCAGTATAATGAACCTTACAGTCCATAGATCCAGTATAATATTCACTTGTAATGAACCTTACAGTCCATTCATCCAGTATAATGAACCTTACAGTCCATTGATCCAGTATAATGAACCTTACAGTCCATTGATCCAGTATAACATTCACTTGTAATGAACCTTACAGTCATTTCATCCAGTATAATGAACCTTACAGTCCATTGATCCAGTATAATATTCACTTGTAATGAACCTTACAGTCATTTCATCCAGTATAATGAACCTTACAGTCCATTGATCCAGTATAATGAACCTTACAGTCCATTGATCCAGTATAATATTCACTTGTAATGAACCTTACAGTCCATTCATCCAGTATAATGAACCTTACAGTCCATTGATCCAGTATAATGAACCTTACAGTCCATTCATCCAGTATAATATTCACTTGTAATGAACCTTACAGTCCATTCATCCAGTATAATGAACCTTACAGTCCATTGATCCAGTATAATGAACCTTACAGTCCATTCATCCAGTATAATATTCACTTGTAATGAACCTTACAGTCCATTCATCCAGTATAATGAACCTTACAGTCCATTGATCCAGTATAAGGAACCTTACCGTCCATTCATCCAGTATAATGAACCTTACAGTCCATTGATCCAGTATAATGAACACACCTAGTGTTTACTTATGTTTAGTTATTGACCATATAGGCCGGAAGTAACATTCAGTCTTTAATAACATTGAATGCATCTGAAAAATAAACAACAACCGGGGGGGGGGGGGGGGGAGGGGATAGGCTAATTAAACAAAAAAAGAATAGTTTTGTGCCGATAATCATTCACTGGAAAATACATAGGCCTACTTATGCATGGTTATACATTATACATAAAGTATGTAAGCATACCATAGCAATGATAACCAAATTTGACCAAGCTAGATGAAGCGAGATCACCATAAAGAAAATGTCTGATGTTACATTAAATTCTTTGCTACCCAGAAAATATCAATATTGTGGTTAGTCTGGTAATAGCTAAAAGTAATCGAACACAGTTTTGTGATCCCTTCTTTATCCTGTTCACGTTTTATCATTAATAAATTAATGGTGAAAGTTTTTATTTGATTTAAATAGGGATGATTATACATTTGATAGTTAGTCTACCTAGTTTATGTATTGGTATAAAACTTTAAAGTATTGAACAAGAAAAACAAAATGTATTGTGAATGTGTTTAAAATGTGAAGCGTTAAAACAATTTTATTTGTTTGAGAGTATAATAAAAGAATTGTAGAATTAACCCACAAGCTGGCAAATTAAATTTCTAATTTAAATATCTTCTTCCCTGGCATATCGGAACCTCAGTGTCAATCTAACCTTTTTTTTTTCCTCCTTTCGCAGGAAGGGGAAATAAAAAGAGAGCATTGTCACAGCCGCAGAGTAATGTCCCTTGAATCCTACTCACTCCCCCCCCCCTCCCTCCCTCCCTCCCATCCAAACCTCTCGTGACACACACCTCAAGCCACGGAAGGAGTGTTACCGCTGGCAGGGTATTGTTGTGGGAACAGCTGGGCTCACGTTCATTTAGACAAAGACTACACTCAAACTAAAGGGAGACGATAGTAAAAAAATAACAACAGCAGCAAGAGTAGCGTCCCCTCGCTTATGGCCTCGATTGTCCCAATTTCAAGTAAGCCACGCTATGAATCAGTTCAAGGTTTATTTATAGAAGCTGCATGCGACAAAAACTCGGAGAGAGAGAGAGAGAGAGAGAGAAAAGAGAGAGAGAGAGAGAGAGAGAGAGAGAGAGAGAGAGTAATGAAAAGCCAGGTCTGCTTCAAGTTTAAACTTGGCGCGCTCATTGATTGGTCGAGTGGGGGGTACCGGTATATTAAAATTTGAAATCTGCGAGATCTGATTGGCTTAGTTTAAAAAAGGGTTTGAGAATTGATTGGATGGCGTGGGCGTCAACCTTTTGAGGTGCATTGAGAGGGGAGTCAAGAGAGTGAGCAGTGTGTGAAAGGGAAGTAATGCACGTGCGGGATATCGATTTGGTTTCACTTTTGGCAGCTTGAGAGTTATTTTACACGGGGACACCGGGCAAGTACTGAGACGTGTCGAGGGCTAATTTTATCTCTCGTTTATCTCCCCCTGTTGGACTGGACAAAGAAATAGGCAGACAAGAAAATATTAGGTTAGATTTTGGATACATGGGCTCTATTATAAGAGTCTTAGTCATCCTGTCAACATTTATACCTTCCGACTACCTTCACACTAACCTGCCTACATAGGCCTATCTACCTACCTTTCTACCGTCCTACCTATTCACCTAAATACATAGCCTACCAATCTACTCACCTACCTTCCTATAGGCCTATCTACCTTTAAATCCACTAAGTTACCGACATACCTACCTTCATATTTACCTAGCCTACCTACTTACCCACATCATTACTGCCCTACCTTTTCACCTACATAAACAGCCTTCTTTTTACAAGTTTACAGACGTTCCTTCTAGATCAGGGGTCGGCAACCTGCGGGTCGCGAGCCGCATGTGGCTCTTTCGATGACAAGATGCGGCTCTCCAGATCCATGCGCAAATATTACTTATTATAATATTATATTTTCAAAACTCCTAAAAAAAATTATAAACTGTAAAAAATAAATAAATACTGCAAACATAATAAAGACACTAAACAGAGAACAGTGATAATAGATGAGTAGAGAGTAGATGGACAGCTGACAGCCGTTAGTTACTACAGCCACCCAACCAGCAGCCCAGCGGATGGTAGTGCTCAGTTGGAGTCGTTTGCATTCATATGCAACACAGATGGCCTTCCGACTTGTCTCGTTTCCCAAGAAAAACTTGCACACAATAAGAAGTGAAATTTGGAGAGACACTTCACTACAAAAGATACCCGATTCGCTGCTAAATATCCAACCGGTGACGCACGGAAAAAAAGCTGTTAAAGAACTTCAAAAATCAAAACCAACAGTGTAGTTCTATGCTAAGTAGGCTAACTTGGCACAATCTTCAAATAATGTAATATGTTTATATGTCGTCCCAAGGTCCAAAAGAAGAACTGCTAGGATTGCTGACGCTTTCATGGCAAACTCGTAAAGAAGATATAGCAAATGCAGTGCGAAAATGCCTGGAAGACTATGAAATCGATATAAATAAAATCGTTTACATAGCAACTAATGCAGCCAGAAGTAAGACAGGATTCTTCGGCAAAAAATAAACCATGAAATTTTAACGTTTCACTGCATAATTCACCAAGAGGCGCTTTTGCCCAAACATTTCCGGCCGAAATAGTTGAGGTCATGAACTTGGTAATTAAGATCATTAACAGCATTTGGCAAAAGCACACTACCATCACCAGTTTAAGGAATTTCTTGAAGAAATAGAAAAACAATATTCTGACCTTCTTCTGCACAATAAGGTGCTTCTTGCTTCAACATTCACAAATGAAAAAGGCCTTGTCCATCACAAAATGAAAGAAAACAAAATTATAAATGGCTACAAAAATTCAACTTTATGGTGGATATCACAAAGAAACTAAAGCAGCTAAATGTAAAACTGCAAGGAAAGGGAAACCCAGCCTGTGCCTTGCTTGAAGAAGTGGTTTGTTTCAAAAATAAATTATTTCTTTTTGTCGAGACACGGGAGAAGTAAATTTCGAAAATCTGAAGCAATATCGCAATGAAACCAATGCATCTATTGACACGAATTACTTCAGCATGGCTATAAACAAAATGAAGGATGGATTCGCTGAGAGATTTGAGCAATTCAAAACAAACGCAAGAACTCTGGTGTTCATAGTAAATCCTCTCAACACAAATACAAATGAGATCAACATTGAGGCATTTGGAATTGATGCTGGTTAGCTTCAAATGCAATTGCTGGATTTGAAAACCAAACACATGTGGAGTGGCAAGTTCACAGAACTCAAGAGCACGTCACGCTGCACAACTGAATAGCTCTAACAGAAATGTCGCGAGTTGAGGCACTCATATTTGACGCATGGAATCGTCTTCCAGAATGCTACAGTGATGTGAAAAAGTTGGTATTTGGAGTGCTAACGATCTTCGGGTCAACATATTCGTGCGAGCAAGCGTTCTCTTGCATGAATATAATAAAAAGTAAAGTAAGAAGCACACTAACAAATACAATCTAGAGGCATGCTTGAAACAGACAATAACAAGTTATGAACCAGATTTAAACAAACATTCAAAAGGCATGCAAGGCCAATGCTTCCATTGATGTAACTATTGTAACTATCTATTATTCAATAATTATAGTTTTTATATTATATATTATATTATTTGATTACTAATTTAATTTTTATGATGCTAGCAGAGATAGCTAAAATACTTTAATATGTTTTGTGCTAAACATTTGTATTTTTTTAAAATGAATAAATATGATTTCATATTTAAAGCTATTGATTTTTAATCAAATATCAAATTTATAAACTTAAATGTTAGTGGCTCTTTAAAAACTGGGAAATTTTGTAAATTGTAACTTTTGGCTCTTCAGTCTCAAAAGGTTGCCGACCCCTGTTCTAGATAGAAGATTTTTACGTCCACTAGGCCCAAAACTTCTGCAGGGCGACAGGGATCCGTCGGTGGCAGGGATAGAACCCGCGACCCGTCCGTTGGTTTTTGGTTGACAGTCCGGTGATCTAAAGCCTTCGTATCTACCTACCTACCTTCCGAAATAGGCTATCCACCTACCTACCTATAAACCTATCAATTACCAACTTAACTTCATGCCTAGGCCTACCTACCTACTTGGCTCCTACATCTCTCTCTCCCACCCTTTCTACCTACCAACTTATATATCAACTCAAATACTTACTTATCTATCTATCTATCTATCTATCCATTAATCTATCCAACTTTCGATTTCTGTAATTATCTTTAATTCCAGGAAGACAGATCATTGCTCGGTAATAAGGAGCGTGCGTGAGTGTAACTTGTTTCACATAATATGTAGGCCTACCCAGTGGCGGATTTAGGCATGTGCCACATGTCCCTAGGGAACAGGGCCCCCCACATAAAAGGGGGCCCCCACACATCCCAACAATTTTTTTTTTGTCTTTTCTTTTGGCAGTTAGAATAGTGCTGTGGTAGAAGCGCACAATGATGGACGGTCTTCTGGGTTGTAAACTTATGTGATGACTCGCGCCTGAATAATTATTGTATTGTGCTAAACGTGACCTACTTTCTTTCACAATTCTTCACATGGATGCTGGATACTGCTAAGCACAGAATAAATACAGAACAGAATGCGCAATCGCATTTTTTTCTGTTTCCGGTAGTAATACCGACGCCATACTGTTTAAACGCAGCGGTCCTGGTTACACTATATATTTATGCTTATTTACAATGTCTTTTTCATCAAATCTACCATTTCGAACACCCAAAGCTAATGTTTCAGGCATAAGGTACAAAGGCTGTTGTGTAATAAACTGCAACAATGATGCGAAAACGATTGATTATGTCAAACTACGTGGCTTTCCTGACCGCGTAAAGGATAAACAACGGAAATTTGTAACCTCATATTACTCAATATTAGTAGCCTTGCTTTAGTCCTAAGCTTGCTAAGAGTAGATAACAGTAATAAATTAAGCCTTTCTCCTTTTACTATAGTAGCTTTTCTAGTGACCGCTGCCTTGAATCAAAAGAAAATGGCGGAATATGTCTTTTTTAACTACACTGCTGCGAATGAAGTAACAAAGGGACATTATTGGTGCGGAAATCTTTACTAGACAACTTATTATAGATGTGTTTGTAAAGTATGTAAAAGAAAACATGAGCTTTAACTATAAAGTGAAAAATACATTATCATCTATTACATGGGTTTTAAAATGTAACGGTTGAACCCGATTTTTATTTGTGAGGTCAAATATCTAGAGTGTCCATGATCAAACGAAGAAAACCAACAGTTTGATATTATTTAAAACCCAAATAAAATGTAGATCGTGGCTAGCGTTGTCAGTTTTTCATCCAACGCAAATGTGTGCCAATGTTATAATTATTTTATGTATTTAAAAGACTGTGTGATAATGACAAGATTAAATTCGTTAAATTTATTGTCTAATATGACAAAGTTGCTCCTTCTAACCAGAAGATTATTGCATTCTGTGCTTATCCATGGTTTTAATCTAGTCTTGCATTTATAGTCTTCTTTTTAATTCCTGGCTTGTTCAGGCAACCCATTCCCAGATGCCGCTTGGGAAGAAAGTAAGTTTGTTATTGTATGTGGCTTATGAAAAGTTTTTTTTATCCTTACGCCTATCTAAGCATTGTTATAGTTTATTGTGGTGTATCCCTGGGTTACAATTTTATTAATTATTACCATTTTTTCCTTCAGTGTTTCTATGTATGAAGTCCTGGTTTCACCGATGTTTGTTGTCAATAATAATATTCACTAAAAATAACCATTGCAACACATTTCTAAGTCTGTTCTAATTTTCTGTTCTGTTCTAGTGTCTTTTACAAAGAAGTCATATTGTAGTAGGACCTGTAACTCTAACTTCATTTTATATATAAATCATAAGTGTATATAGTAAATCATTTATAAACAAATGTTTTGTACAAAAAAAAACTTTATTTGTAAAAAAATAAATAATTTGGTGCATGTTTGTTACAAATTAGATTACCGGGTAAGTTCTCTGTCTAAAGATCTATGTCGTTTTATCGAGTTATCCATCCAGAAATTATTTCTGTCTTTCTGCCCAGCCACTAACTGAACCAATCATAATAATAATAGTCTACCCATTAGGTTCTCAACGGGGGCGCTATCGCCCCCGGGGGGGGGGGGGAGGCGGTGAGCAGCTTTAGAGGGGCTCTGACGTTCCCGGGGGCGATTGGGGGCAGGGCGTTGAAGGGCAAATGGGAGGTACAAATGTATCTGATATAATTTCAACACCAAAGCTATTTGAATCGATTAGTTTTTTTTAATGAAATGTGATGTAAGCACTGCTAAATAGCTGATCTGTTAATATTAATGATATTTTTATCTCAGGTTTACTGAGATATTATTTAGTGCATTTAGATCTGGAACAAATTCAGCAAGACTATCGTTGATTAGAATAGATACGTAGTAATCATACAAACTGGGTAGTTTGTGTAATGTTTGAAAATATACATAGGCCTATAAATTCTTTATTCATATAATATTTATAAAACTTTCAAATACTTTTTACAGTTTGATCATTAATAAATTTAAAGCCATTTAATTTAAAAAAAAAAGAAAAAAAACAACATTATAAATATTAGCTCAAATGAAACGGGTTAATTATCTTCCTTTAATTAAACAAAACTATTGTCTCGATATAATTGTGTAATTTTTTGCCAATGTTATAATTTTCTTGTTATGTCTTTATTATGACTTTATTGTCTATTTATTGTTCTTATTGTTTTTACTATGTGGCAAAATAAATATTGCTCATTGTTCATTGACGAGGACTACAAGCGATGGCTACTGCACACAGAAGCGCGTTGGTTAGCAAAAGATGACCGTTTAAATATAATGTACGAGATTTGGATTCGGTGCTCCAGTTTTTTAAAAGCAAATGCGAGTCTTTGGGAGAAAATTAAACAGTTTCTCTAAGTGTGAGTTTGGGCAACAATTTTATATTTCATTCTTATCAACCTCTCTTGTGGAAAGTGGATTTTATGCTAGTACCATTTGGTTGTTAAAAAAGAAAAACCAGACAAGCTGCAAATAGTAAAGCGTGGAGACCTAAGGCTTTTGCAAACAAAATTGAAACAAATTTAGATAAACTACTAGCAACACACCAGGCAAACGATTGACATTGATATTGATTTTGTGTTAATCCTCTTGTTTATGTAATTTTTTTAATCTATTAATTCGTACAATATTTTTCCTTTTTATTTATTTTTAAAGACAATAAATAAGCACACAAATCTAGTCGGCCCCCCAAAAAATTGCATAAACTATATTGACCCTTTAATTTCCAGAGGGGTGGGGAGAGTGGGCGCAAAAAAAATTAGGGGGGGGACCGGTGAGCAGAAACAAATTGTAAAAGGGGGCGGTGAGCCGAAAAAGGTTGAGAACCTTTGGTCTATCTCTATCCCATCAAATCTCTGACTCTATTTGTTGACTCTAACTAATCTGATCTAAATTTACACATTCACCATCATTCCCTGCAATACAAAGATATCTACCAGACACTCAATGAGTCATTCTGTACAACAACAGATGACTAAATAAGAGCAGCTCTATTCATAGGCGTAGGCAAGAGCGGAACACTTACTCCCCATAGGCGTAGGCAAGAGCGGAACACTTACTCCCCATAGGCGTAGGCAAGAGCGGAACACCTACTCCCCATAGGCGTAGGCAAGAGCGGAACACCTACTCCCCATAGCATAGGCGTATGCAAGAGCGGAACACCTACTCCCCATAGGCGTATGCAAGAGCGGAACACCTACTCCCCATAGGCGTATGCAAGAGCGGAACACCTACTCCCCATAGGCGTATGCAAGAGCGGAACACCTACTCCCCATAGGCGTATGCAAGAGCGGAACACCTACTCCCCATAGGCGTATGCAAGAGCGGAACACCTACTCCCCATAGGCGTATGCAAGAGCGGAACACCTACTCCCCATAGGCGTATGCAAGAGCGGAACACCTACTCCCCATAGGCGTATGCAAGAGCGGAACACCTACTCCCCATAGGCGTATGCAAGAGCGGAACACCTACTCCCCATAGGCGTATGCAAGAGCGGAACACCTACTCCCCATAGGCGTATGCAAGAGCGGAACACCTACTCCCCATAGGCGTATGCAAGAGCGGAACACCTACTCCCCATAGGCGTATGCAAGAGCGGAACACCTACTCCCCATAGGCGTATGCAAGAGCGGAACACCTACTCCCCATAGGCGTATGCAAGAGCGGAACACCTACTCCCCATAGGCGTATGCAAGAGCGGAACACCTACTCCCCATAGGCGTATGCAAGAGCGGAACACCTACTCCCCATAGGCGTATGCAAGAGCGGAACACCTACTCCCCATAGGCGTATGCAAGAGCGGAACACCTACTCCCCATAGGCGTATGCAAGAGCGGAACACCTACTCCCCATAGGCGTATGCAAGAGCGGAACACCTACTCCCCATAGGCGTATGCAAGAGCGGAACACCTACTCCCCATAGGCGTATGCAAGAGCGGAACACCTACTCCCCATAGGCGTATGCAAGAGCGGAACACCTACTCCCCATAGGCGTATGCAAGAGCGGAACACCTACTCCCCATAGGCGTATGCAAGAGCGGAACACCTACTCCCCATAGGCGTATGCAAGAGCGGAACACCTACTCCCCATAGGCGTATGCAAGAGCGGAACACCTACTCCCCATAGGCGTATGCAAGAGCGGAACACCTACTCCCCATAGGCGTATGCAAGAGCGGAACACCTACTCCCCAAAGGCGTATGCAAGAGCGGAACACCTACTCCCCATAGGCGTATGCAAGAGCGGAACACCTACTCCCCATAGGCGTATGCAAGAGCGGAACACCTACTCCCCATAGGCGTATGCAAGAGCGGAACACCTACTCCCCATAGGCGTATGCAAGAGCGGAACACCTACTCCCCATAGGCGTATGCAAGAGCGGAACACCTACTCCCCATAGGCGTATGCAAGAGCGGAACACCTACTCCCCATAGGCGTATGCAAGAGCGGAACACCTACTCCCCATAGGCGTATGCATGAGCGGAACACCTACTCCCCATAGGCGTATGCAAGAGCGGAACACTTACTCCCCATAGGCGTATGCAAGAGCGGAACACCTACTCCCCATAGGCGTATGCAAGAGCGGAACACCTACTCCCCATAGGCGTATGCAAGAGCGGAACACCTACTCCCCATAGGCGTATGCAAGAGCGGAACACCTACTCCCCATAGGCGTATGCAAGAGCGGAACACCTACTCCCCATAGGCGTATGCAAGAGCGGAACACCTACTCCCCATAGGCGTATGCAAGAGCGGAACACCTACTCCCCATAGGCGTATGCAAGAGCGGAACACTTACTCCCCATAGGCGTATGCAAGAGCGGAACACCTACTCCCCATAGGCGTATGCAAGAGCGGAACACCTACTCCCCATAGGCGTATGCAAGAGCGGAACACCTACTCCCCATAGGCGTATGCAAGAGCGGAACACCTACTCCCCATAGGCGTATGCAAGAGCGGAACACTTACTACCCATAGGCGTATGCAAGAGCGGAACACCTACTCCCCATAGGCGTATGCAAGAGCGGAACACTTACTCCCCATAGGCGTATGCAAGAGCGGAACACCTACTCCCCATAGGCGTATGCAAGAGCGGAACACCTACTCCCCATAGGCGTATGCAAGAGCGGAACACCTACTCCCCATAGGCGTATGCAAGAGCGGAACACCTACTCCCCATAGGCGTATGCAAGAGCGGAACACCTACTCCCCATAGGCGTATGCAAGAGCGGAACACCTACTCCCCATAGGCGTATGCAAGAGCGGAACACCTACTCCCCATAGGCGTATGCAAGAGCGGAACACCTACTCCCCATAGGCGTATGCAAGAGCGGAACACCTACTCCCCATAGGCGTATGCAAGAGCGGAACACCTACTCCCCATAGGCGTATGCAAGAGCGGAACACCTACTCCCCATAGGCGTATGCAAGAGCGGAACACCTACTCCCCATAGGCGTATGCAAGAGCGGAACACCTACTCACATAGGCGTATGCAAGAGCGGAACACCTACTCCCCATAGGCGTATGCAAGAGCGGAACACCTACTCCCCATAGGCGTATGCAAGAGCGGAACACCTACTCCCCATAGGCGTATGCAAGAGCGGAACACCTACTCCCCATAGGCGTATGCAAGAGCGGAACACCTACTCCCCATAGGCGTATGCAAGAGCGGAACACCTACTCCCCATAGGCGTATGCAAGAGCGGAACACCTACTCCCCATAGGCGTATGCAAGAGCGGAACACCTACTCCCCATAGGCGTATGCAAGAGCGGAACACCTACTCCCCATAGGCGTATGCAAGAGCGGAACACCTACTCCCCATAGGCGTATGCAAGAGCGGAACACCTACTCCCCATAGGCGTATGCAAGAGCGGAACACCTACTCCCCATAGGCGTATGCAAGAGCGGAACACCTACTCCCCATAGGCGTATGCAAGAGCGGAACACCTACTCCCCATAGGCGTATGCAAGAGCGGAACACCTACTCCCCATAGGCGTATGCAAGAGCGGAACACCTACTCCCCATAGGCGTATGCAAGAGCGGAACACCTACTCCCCATAGGCGTATGCAAGAGCGGAACACCTACTCCCCATAGGCGTATGCAAGAGCGGAACACCTACTCCCCATAGGCGTATGCAAGAGCGGAACACCTACTCCCCATAGGCGTATGCAAGAGCGGAACACCTACTCCCCATAGGCGTAATTAAGAGCGGAACACCTACTCCCCATAGGCGTATGCAAGAGCGGAACACCTACTCCCCATAGGCGTATGCAAGAGCGGAACACCTACTCCCCATAGGCGTATGCAAGAGCGGAACACCTACTCCCCATAGGCGTATGCAAGAGCGGAACACCTACTCCCCATAGGCGTATGCAAGAGCGGAACACTTACTCCCCATAGGCGTATGCAAGAGCGGAACACCTACTCCCCATAGGCGTATGCAAGAGCGGAACACCTACTCCCCATAGGCGTATGCAAGAGCGGAACACTTACTCCCCATAGGCGTATGCAAGAGCGGAACACCTACTCCCCATAGGCGTATGCAAGAGCGGAACACCTACTCCCCATAGGCGTATGCAAGAGCGGAACACCTACTCCCCATAGGCGTATGCAAGAGCGGAACACCTACTCCCCATAGGCGTATGCAAGAGCGGAACACCTACTCCCCATAGGCGTATGCAAGAGCGGAACACCTACTCCCCATAGGCGTATGCAAGAGCGGAACACCTACTCCCCATAGGCGTATGCAAGAGCGGAACACTTACTCCCCATAGGCGTATGCAAGAGCGGAACACCTACTCCCCATAGGCGTATGCAAGAGCGGAACACCTACTCCCCATAGGCGTATGCAAGAGCGGAACACCTACTCCCCATAGGCGTATGCAAGAGCGGAACACCTACTCCCCATAGGCGTATGCAAGAGCGGAACACTTACTCCCCATAGGCGTATGCAAGAGCGGAACACCTACTCCCCATAGGCGTATGCAAGAGCGGAACACCTACTCCCCATAGGCGTATGCAAGAGCGGAACACCTACTCCCCATAGGCGTATGCAAGAGCGGAACACCTACTCCCCATAGGCGTATGCAAGAGCGGAACACCTACTCCCCATAGGCGTATGCAAGAGCGGAACACCTACTCCCCATAGGCGTATGCAAGAGCGGAACACCTACTCCCCATAGGCGTATGCAAGAGCGGAACACCTACTCCCCATAGGCGTATGCAAGAGCGGAACACCTACTCCCCATAGGCGTATGCAAGAGCGGAACACCTACTCCCCATAGGCGTATGCAAGAGCGGAACACCTACTCCCCATAGGCGTATGCAAGAGCGGAACACCTACTCCCCATAGGCGTATGCAAGAGCGGAACACCTACTCCCCATAGGCGTATGCAAGAGCGGAACACCTACTCCCCATAGGCGTATGCAAGAGCGGAACACCTACTCCCCATAGGCGTATGCAAGAGCGGAACACCTACTCCCCATAGGCGTATGCAAGAGCGGAACACCTACTCCCCATAGGCGTATGCAAGAGCGGAACACCTACTCCCCATAGGCGTATGCAAGAGCGGAACACCTACTCCCCATAGGCGTATGCAAGAGCGGAACACCTACTCCCCATAGGCGTATGCAAGAGCGGAACACCTACTCCCCATAGGCGTATGCAAGAGCGGAACACCTACTCCCCATAGGCGTATGCAAGAGCGGAACACCTACTCCCCATAGGCGTATGCAAGAGCGGAACACCTACTCCCCATAGGCGTATGCAAGAGCGGAACACCTACTCCCCATAGGCGTATGCAAGAGCGGAACACCTACTCCCCATAGGCGTATGCAAGAGCGGAACACCTACTCCCCATAGGCGTATGCAAGAGCGGAACACCTACTCCCCATAGGCGTATGCAAGAGCGGAACACCTACTCCCCATAGGCGTATGCAAGAGCGGAACACCTACTCCCCATAGGCGTATGCAAGAGCGGAACACCTACTCCCCATAGGCGTATGCAAGAGCGGAACACCTACTCCCCATAGGCGTATGCAAGAGCGGAACACCTACTCCCCATAGGCGTATGCAAGAGCGGAACACCTACTCCCCATAGGCGTATGCAAGAGCGGAACACCTACTCCCCATAGGCGTATGCAAGAGCGGAACACCTACTCCCCATAGGCGTATGCAAGAGCGGAACACCTACTCCCCATAGGCGTATGCAAGAGCGGAACACCTACTCCCCATAGGCGTATGCAAGAGCGGAACACCTACTCCCCATAGGCGTATGCAAGAGCGGAACACCTACTCCCCATAGGCGTATGCAAGAGCGGAACACCTACTCCCCATAGGCGTATGCAAGAGCGGAACACCTACTCCCCATAGGCGTATGCAAGAGCGGAACACCTACTCCCCATAGGCGTATGCAAGAGCGGAACACCTACTCCCCATAGGCGTATGCAAGAGCGGAACACCTACTCCCCATAGGCGTATGCAAGAGCGGAACACCTACTCCCCATAGGCGTATGCAAGAGCGGAACACCTACTCCCCATAGGCGTATGCAAGAGCGGAACACCTACTCCCCATAGGCGTATGCAAGAGCGGAACACCTACTCCCCATAGGCGTATGCAAGAGCGGAACACCTACTCCCCATAGGCGTATGCAAGAGCGGAACACCTACTCCCCATAGGCGTATGCAAGAGCGGAACACCTACTCCCCATAGGCGTATGCAAGAGCGGAACACCTACTCCCCATAGGCGTATGCAAGAGCGGAACACCTACTCCCCATAGGCGTATGCAAGAGCGGAACACCTACTCCCCATAGGCGTATGCAAGAGCGGAACACCTACTCCCCATAGGCGTATGCAAGAGCGGAACACCTACTCCCCATAGGCGTATGCAAGAGCGGAACACCTACTCCCCATAGGCGTATGCAAGAGCGGAACACCTACTCCCCATAGGCGTATGCAAGAGCGGAACACCTACTCCCCATAGGCGTATGCAAGAGCGGAACACCTACTCCCCATAGGCGTATGCAAGAGCGGAACACCTACTCCCCATAGGCGTATGCAAGAGCGGAACACCTACTCCCCATAGGCGTATGCAAGAGCGGAACACCTACTCCCCATAGGCGTATGCAAGAGCGGAACACCTACTCCCCATAGGCGTATGCAAGAGCGGAACACCTACTCCCCATAGGCGTATGCAAGAGCGGAACACCTACTCCCCATAGGCGTATGCAAGAGCGGAACACCTACTCCCCATAGGCGTATGCAAGAGCGGAACACCTACTCCCCATAGGCGTATGCAAGAGCGGAACACCTACTCCCCATAGGCGTATGCAAGAGCGGAACACCTACTCCCCATAGGCGTATGCAAGAGCGGAACACCTACTCCCCATAGGCGTATGCAAGAGCGGAACACCTACTCCCCATAGGCGTATGCAAGAGCGGAACACCTACTCCCCATAGGCGTATGCAAGAGCGGAACACCTACTCCCCATAGGCGTATGCAAGAGCGGAACACCTACTCCCCATAGGCGTATGCAAGAGCGGAACACCTACTCCCCATAGGCGTATGCAAGAGCGGAACACCTACTCCCCATAGGCGTATGCAAGAGCGGAACACCTACTCCCCATAGGCGTATGCAAGAGCGGAACACCTACTCCCCATAGGCGTATGCAAGAGCGGAACACCTACTCCCCATAGGCGTATGCAAGAGCGGAACACCTACTCCCCATAGGCGTATGCAAGAGCGGAACACCTACTCCCCATAGGCGTATGCAAGAGCGGAACACCTACTCCCCATAGGCGTATGCAAGAGCGGAACACCTACTCCCCATAGGCGTATGCAAGAGCGGAACACCTACTCCCCATAGGCGTATGCAAGAGCGGAACACCTACTCCCCATAGGCGTATGCAAGAGCGGAACACCTACTCCCCATAGGCGTATGCAAGAGCGGAACACCTACTCCCCATAGGCGTATGCAAGAGCGGAACACCTACTCCCCATAGGCGTATGCAAGAGCGGAACACCTACTCCCCATAGGCGTATGCAAGAGCGGAACACCTACTCCCCATAGGCGTATGCAAGAGCGGAACACCTACTCCCCATAGGCGTATGCAAGAGCGGAACACCTACTCCCCATAGGCGTATGCAAGAGCGGAACACCTACTCCCCATAGGCGTATGCAAGAGCGGAACACCTACTCCCCATAGGCGTATGCAAGAGCGGAACACCTACTCCCCATAGGCGTATGCAAGAGCGGAACACCTACTCCCCATAGGCGTATGCAAGAGCGGAACACCTACTCCCCATAGGCGTATGCAAGAGCGGAACACCTACTCCCCATAGGCGTATGCAAGAGCGGAACACCTACTCCCCATAGGCGTATGCAAGAGCGGAACACCTACTCCCCATAGGCGTATGCAAGAGCGGAACACCTACTCCCCATAGGCGTATGCAAGAGCGGAACACCTACTCCCCATAGGCGTATGCAAGAGCGGAACACCTACTCCCCATAGGCGTATGCAAGAGCGGAACACCTTACTCCCCATAGGCGTATGCAAGAGCGGAACACCTACTCCCCATAGGCGTATGCAAGAGCGGAACACCTACTCCCCATAGGCGTATGCAAGAGCGGAACACCTACTCCCCATAGGCGTATGCAAGAGCGGAACACCTACTCCCCATAGGCGTATGCAAGAGCGGAACACCTACTCCCCATAGGCGTATGCAAGAGCGGAACACCTACTCCCCATAGGCGTATGCAAGAGCGGAACACCTACTCCCCATAGGCGTATGCAAGAGCGGAACACCTACTCCCCATAGGCGTATGCAAGAGCGGAACACCTACTCCCCATAGGCGTATGCAAGAGCGGAACACCTACTCCCCATAGGCGTATGCAAGAGCGGAACACCTACTCCCCATAGGCGTATGCAAGAGCGGAACACCTACTCCCCATAGGCGTATGCAAGAGCGGAACACCTACTCCCCATAGGCGTATGCAAGAGCGGAACACCTACTCCCCATAGGCGTATGCAAGAGCGGAACACCTACTCCCCATAGGCGTATGCAAGAGCGGAACACCTACTCCCCATAGGCGTATGCAAGAGCGGAACACCTACTCCCCATAGGCGTATGCAAGAGCGGAACACCTACTCCCCATAGGCGTATGCAAGAGCGGAACACCTACTCCCCATAGGCGTATGCAAGAGCGGAACACCTACTCCCCATAGGCGTATGCAAGAGCGGAACACCTACTCCCCATAGGCGTATGCAAGAGCGGAACACCTACTCCCCATAGGCGTATGCAAGAGCGGAACACCTACTCCCCATAGGCGTATGCAAGAGCGGAACACCTACTCCCCATAGGCGTATGCAAGAGCGGAACACCTACTCCCCATAGGCGTATGCAAGAGCGGAACACCTACTCCCCATAGGCGTATGCAAGAGCAGAACACCTACTCCCCATAGGCGTATGCAAGAGCGAAACACTTACTCCCCGAAATATTTACAAAAAAAAAATATGTGGGAATTAGTTTTCTAACCACTTAGCTTTGAATAAAAGTGATATAGTCAAATAAAGTCAGGGCCACTCTGCTCCCCCCCCCCCCAACAACCACCTTCCCATATTTAGACAATCTTTCGGACGCCATCGCTTCCAACCAATGACCATGATGAAAGCGGCAATGCGATATTACCTTTCAGCGCGTGTCTCCCCCCCCCCCAACCCTTAGTATTTTGTAGACAGCTTCCGACACACACAATCAATCAAACACACACACACACATTGTCTAACGTCTACGTCTCACTACCCAGGAATTACGGAGCCTACGCTAATTAAGCAACCTATTATGCCAGATTTAAATATAAATCTTTGAATATTATTATTTTATAACCAACCACAAACAACTAGTTCAATAACATTTTTGTTCCATAAGTGCATCCACGGGCTTCTTGTTTGTTCCCTTTTAGTTGTTCAATTCCCACATGTATCCCGGCAAACACCGGAAGTTCCATTTCTTGCCGCGCGAGCCTCGTTGTAACTACCTCCATTTTTCACAAGCGATCCGTTAACAACAAAACCAAAAAAGAATGTGTAATCGATTACTTGCCGAGCTATTGACTACATTCAGGAACTTGTTCAGTCTAAAGCTAACTAATTCCAATATCGAGTACCGTTTACTTTTTTGTTAATTGTACGGTATCGTCATCCGGGTGCGGTCGATACCGGTAATAATTAAGAAGTCTAATAGAGGGGAAAAAATAAATCTCACTTCAAGGACGTGGCGCGAGTTTAAACAATGCGAGTAATCGAATACGGCAAAACAATCAAAGAGCAATGTGTATTTTAAAAGTAATCAATTAATAAAACTATGTCACTATTAATTTAAATATTTATAATAAAATGTCACATATGGTCAAAATCTTTATAATAAAATATCATATATAGTCAAAATCCTTTTAATAAAATGTCACATATAGTCAAAATCCTTTAGATAAAATGTCACATATAGTCAAAATCCTTTTAATAAAATGTCACGTATAGTCAAAATCCTTTTAATAAAATGTCACATAGAGTCGAATTCTTTATAATAAAATGTCACATATAGTCAAAATCCTTTTAATAAAATGTCACATATGGTCAAAATCCTTTTAATAAAATATCACACATAGTCTAAATCTTTACAATAAAATTTCACATATAGTCAAAATCTTTATAATAAAATGTCACATATAGTCAAAATCTTTATAATAAAATATCACATATAGTCCAAATCCTTTTAATAAAATGTCACATATAGTCAAAATCCTTTTAATAAAATGTCACATATAGTCAAAATCCTTTTAATAAAATGTCACGTATAGTCGAAATCCTTTTAATAAAATGTCACAATAGAGTCCAATTCTTTATAATAAAATGTCACAATAGTCAAAATCCTTTTAATAAAATGTCACATGTAGTCAAAATGCTTTTAATAAAATATCACACATAGTCTAAATCTTTACAATAAAAAGTCACATATTAATTATGGTCAAAATCCTTTTACTAAAATATCACACATAGTCTAAATCTTTACATTAAACTGAGAATCCCCCTTGAGTATGTATTTCCACCAAGAAAAGTTCCAACTGCTAAGACTTTCACAGAAAACGAAACAAATAAACAAATGAATACAAACTAAAAATAAGAACAAATTACATCATTCATTTAAAATTTAAAGTATTTAAGAGTAATTATAAAGGATAACGTATCATGTAATATTGATAAAGTAATTTTAAAAAATCTAACCAAATATTAGGCTTTAAAAAAAGGAACTTTTACAAATGTAATAAGAACATAAAACTAAAATGCTTTCTCACATTAGTTAGACCTATACTAGAATATTTATCTTCTATATAGGACCCATCAACTAAAAGAATAAAAAATTCAGAAGAGCCCTGCATGGTTCATTACTTGCGAACATTCACAACTGACAAGAGTAACACTTATAATTAAATCACTAAACCTAGAAACACTAGAGGACAGAAAAGCAAAGACTAAAGAAGTAATTATAAATTCTAATTTAGAAATACAACAAAATAACAACCTGTTGCAATGCTCAGATAAACAGAGCACAAACACGATTTCCTTATTCCATATGCAAGAACAAATGTAGATGATTAGGTAAATCTATTCTATGAGTGACATTCGGGCATGGGGAATGGGTTGCCAGAACAAGCTAGGAAAACCAGTAACTTAACATCATTTGAAACACTAATCAAAATCAAAGACTAGACTCAAACCACGAATATTATAATCATAGGCCGCAATAATCTTCTATAAAGAAGGTGTGTCTGTAAAATATTAGAAAAGGTAGTCTAAATAATGTTAATATTATGACGTCACTCCTGGTCTGATACAACAAGTTTGGAAATTACTTCTAGAAAAAGTCGTTTGAAAAAATAAAGATTGCGTCGCCTGCAGTGTCCATCATTTGACCCACCAAATGCTGCTACATGTAGCCAAAAATATTTTGATCTTCCAAATGCTGCTACATGTAGCCAAAAATATTTTGATCTTCGAAATGCTGCTACATGTAGCCAAAATATTTTGATCTTCCAAATGCTGCTACATGTAGCCAAAAATATTTTGATCTTCGAAATGCTGCTACATGTAGCCACAAATATTTTGATCTTCGAAATGCTGCAACATGTAGCCAAAAACATTTTGATCTCCCAAATGCGGCTGCATATTGCCAAAACATTTTCAGCTTCCAAATGCTGCTACATGTAGCCAGAACATTTTGATCTTCCAAATGCTGCTACATGTAGTCAAAAACATTTTGATCTTCCAAATGCTGCTAGATGTAGCCAAAACATTTTGATCTTACAAATACTGCTACATGTAGCCAAAATTATTTTGATCTTCCAGATGCTGCTACATGTAGCTAGGACCCTTTTGATATCTAAATGCTGCTACATGTAGCGAAAATCATTTTGATCTTCCAAATGCTGCTACATGTAGTCAGAACATTTTGTCTTACAAATGCTGGTACATGTAGCCAAAACATTTAGGTCTTCCAAATGCCGCTACACGTAGCCAAAAACATATTGATCTTCCAAATGTTGCTACATGTATCCAAAAACGTTTTCATCTTCCAAAAGTTGCTACAAGTAGCCTATAACATTTTGAAATATTTCTTTTAATTTCTCCCTCAGTGGCATTATTAGCCTAAAAAAAAAAGTGCCAGCAGAAGCCTATTCCATTGGTCATAATATATTAATTGAAATAAGTTTTAAAAAGTATAGATTAACTGGAGAATCGAGCCCAGGGTCGACCGCATGGCAGTCCGATAAGTTATCCACTTATCTAGCGAGGGCACATGGCAGTCCGATAAGTTATCCACTTATCTAGCGAGGGCACATGTTCTAAGGCAAATTGGTCGAGAGTCTTTAAATAAATGAATTTATTGGTTAAATACATACACACATAGCTTTTTATACATATAGATGTATATATATATATATATATATATATATATATATATATATATATATATATATATATATATATATATATAATAAATTATTAAATTTATAAGAATAAAAAAATCGGTCATAACAAAGTATCCCATGTTACATTTTTAACACATTATTGCAATTTATGAGATCAAGGTTTTTAGATTTATAACACTTTAAAAAAAAAAAAAAACAATTAATGAAACAGGGGCTGCAAGTAATCTGGGCAAATAAAACAATAATGCAAGAGTTACTTTATCTTCGCCCATTTTTTGTTTGTTTTTGTTTTTTAAATAAATCTTTTTATTAAATTTAACTTCCGGAAATCCCCCTTTGCAGAAAAAAATGGATTTTTATTATGTTGTTTGTTTAACCCAGGAACAAAAGGTGGGAATTATTTCAGAGAGAGAGAGAGAGAGAGAGAGAGAGAAAGAGAGAGAGAGAGAAAGACAGAGAGAGAGAAAGACAGAGAGAGAGAGAGCAAGAGAAAGAAAGAATAGGAGAGGCTGTTTGACAGACCCCGATACTTAACATCACAGTATTAAACAGTATTAAACAATATTTTACTTGGGCCCAAACCCACTCACATACACCATTTCGACGCACAGCCCCCACTTTCGGGCCCACCATTACGACGCACAGACACCGGACCCACCAACACTTGTGGGTCAACCAACAGGGTACCAACTAGGCCTACCACTTGAATGTTTCCACCTAGATTTCTGGTAATTAAGAACCTTTAAAATAAAACTACTAATAGTATTATTGCTTTTATGTGCCCCAAACTTTTATAAGAAAATGTGAACAATTTTGTCTTTTTACCTCGCAATAGGCCCGTAGATCACTATTGTATTTTAACAAATTTGTAATGTTCAAACATTTAAGTAACCCTAGACTTGTGTTAGTGCATTGGAAATATTGACTAATAAAAAGAACATATAGATTATTGGACACTATGGGGAGGGGTGGGGGGAGAGAGAAAATAAACACAGACAAACTATTCCAAAAACAATAACATGGAAACTTAGTTCAGGTATAATGGGGTAATAGTCTACATAGATCTATGTGGGAAAAGACACAGAAGTGGCAGCCTTGATTGTGATGGATCGATTAAAAACTCTGAGTTAAAATCCAAAGGTTGTATTTAAACAACGGAACAATAAAAAAAAAACATCAGAAAGCATTGAAAACAGGTATCGAGAAATTTATGGGATTTAGCCAGAAAGGTTTAATTATTGGAGTTAATTTCCCACTTATTTCGTTTCGTGTTTTTGTTTCCTTGTTTCGTTAATTAAATACTTTTTGTTCATTTTTTTCTTCAAAATATTAAGCCAATAGTACTGAATATTAATTTATTGTTTTTAAGCGTTTTATTGCGGAGAGTTGTATACTAATTCCCCCAAATTCTGATCTATAACCTTATATCATCAGCTGTATGAAATAACTTACACAAGTATGGGGCACGTTTGTTTAGCGGTAGTGCGCCAAGTTTATAGTACTGAAGGTCCTGGGTTTCTGAGTTTACCTAGTTCTGATGGAAACTTGTGGAAAAGTAAAGGCTGGCATGGTATTGTACTGGCTACACGATCCCTGTCTATTCCCTGGCCAAGAAAACAGGTGACATCGGTCTCATTTGCCCCAGTGTTCTTTAAGAGGATACACAAGCATTAAACAAACATTGGCTTACCCAGAAATATACAAACACTTACTCACGCACACAAACACTGAGATAAATTAGCACCACACACCTTTAGCAGATGCACTCACAAACACTTAACATCAAACGCATACATAAATAGACAAACACAATTACACTAACACACATACACACACATCAATTTAGTCAACAGTCTCTTCATACAAGCAGAAACACACACACGCTAACATTGAAACTTAAACACTCCCTCTGAAACACACGGATGCGCAAAGTAACACACATGTGCAAGCATTCAAACATAAGTACACAGACAAAACACAGACAAAACACAGACAAAACACAGCACCATACAAACACAAATACAACACAAAAACCTAAACACACATACACAAACGCACAACAGCACACATATAAACATGTGTTCCGGTGCAGGCGAGTGCTAGGAACTACAAACTGTGCCGCTATCTTGTTTCAGCACCACAGCAGATGTTTTAGAGTGCTGCCTGCAGTTTGACTCATTTCTCAGCATGCAGGGAAGGTCAGAGGGGAGGGGAGGGGGAGGCAATCAAATGTTTGGCCATTGTTGAGTGCCAGAGTTATGGGCTCTATTATGACATTACTGTTCGATCAGCCCTGTATGAGGAAATAGAGAGAAAAAGCTAGAGAGAAAGGGAGAGAGAGAAAGGGAGAGAGAAAGAAAGGGAGAGAGAGAAAGGGAGAGAGAAAGAAAGGGAGAGAGAGAAAGGGAGAGAGAAAGAAAGGGAGAGAGAGAAAGGGAGAGAGAGAAAGGGAGAGAGAGAAAGGGAGAGAGAGAAAGGGAGAGAGAGAAAGGGAGAGAGAGAAAGGGAGAGAGAGAAAGGGAGAGAGAGAAAGGGAGAGAGAGAAAGGGAGAGAGAGAAAGGGAGAGAAAGAAAGGTAGAGAGAGAAAGGGAGAGAGAGAAAGGGAGAGAGAGAAAGGGAGAGAAAGAAAGGGAGAGAGAAAAAGGGAGACAGAGAAAGGGAGATAAAGAAAGGGAGAGAGAGAAAGGGAGAGAGAGAAAGGGAGAGAAAGAAAGGGAGAGAGAGAAAGGGAGAGAGAGAAAGGGAGAGAAAGAAAGGGAGAGAGAGAGAAAGGGAGAGAGAGAAAGGGAGAGAAAGAAATAGAGAGGGTGGTGGACGGCCAAAAGATTGAAAAAGTGAGACTGATATGAGTAAATATCGAATCAAGTTTTAAAATATTACAATATAAATATAGATTAATACGTGACCAAATACCAATATAAATATAGCTTTATTAGTGACAAAATATCAATATAAATATAGAGTTATTAGTGACAAAATACTAATATAAATATAGATTTATTAGTGACAAAATATCAATATAATATAGATTTATTAGTGACAAAATACCAATATAATTATTAATTTAATAGTGAAAAATATGAAAATATGTCAATATTAAAGATATATTTGTGGACAAAATACGAAGTTATAAAGTTGTTTTTTTAACTGTTGTCAAATATTATTTTCATTTACTTAACTTTGACACAAGTCCTAATGATGTCTTCTACAAATAACTAAACAAATGTTTCAGATTCACGAGAAACCCTCTAAAAATGAATATAAAAAATAAACGTAAGCGCCGAAATGTTTTATGTTTCAGAATTTGTCAACCTACTTATGGCTTCAAGTCTGTCCTGTCACAAGGCATACCACATATTTCAACACAAAAGTATTTTCTTGGCTTCAGAAATGTCTCCCGACGGACAAGAAATGGACTTTTCCGGTTTTGTCAAAATATTGTAAGCTGTAAAAGATTTAAAAACAAACAAACGTAAAACCTAGCAAAAAGACAACAACAAAAACAACAACAAAAAAAAAAGACCAAAGTTTTGAGGTCAGTGGTTCTTATGTAAGAAACGAAAAGGCGCGATGAAAACTTCTGATATCTTTATGAACATCATAGTGGCGCAGTTTCTGATATGATAATATGTCAATGAAGTTTGGTCTGTTTTATGTCAATGTTTTTTTTGTTCAATATCCAATGTCTTGATATTTGGAAATATCAAATAACATTGGATATATCAAACCAGACTCCGACATTTCAAAAATCATGGCATCGTAGTAAATACATCATCCAATAACTAAAAGTTTGTTTTTGACTTTACAGAGACCAAATACAACTCACACGTTATATAACAAGTGATATAGCTTGGTTTACAAGGGAAGTTAAAAACATAACAAGCTAATAACAACAATCAATCTATTCAGTTACTTATCAATTACTTTTAACGTAAAATATAATATAATATTATTGGTATCAAGTAAAACTAACATCACTGACATTTCTAATTGTTAAATCAATGCTGGCATGGTATGAAATATCTCAAACATTAAAAATTATGTCAAAACAATCCTAACAGTACATATTATGTCAAAACATCTGTAGCATTAAAAATCTCAAATCATCTGTGACATTAGATATATCAAAACTACTGTAACATTAGCTTATATATCAAAACATCTGTAACATAAGATGCTGGAGCAAAACATCTGTAACATGAGATATGTCAAAACATCTGCAACAATAGATATGTCAAAATATCTGTAACAATAGATATGTTAAAACATCTGTGACATAAGATATCAGATCAAAACATCTGTGACATTAGATATGTCAAAATATATGTAACATTAGATATGTCAAGACATCTGCTACATTAGATATGCCAAAATATCTGTGACATTAGATATGTCAAAACATCTGTGACATTAGATATTAGATTGAAACATCTCTGACATTAGATATGTCAAAACATCTGTAACATTAAATATGTCAAAACATCTGTGACATTAAATATGTCAAAACATCCATGACATTAGATGTCAAAAATATCTGTGACATTAAATATGTCAAAACATCCTTTTGTAATTATTTACCGGTAACAGCTGGAAGCCAATCAAAGACGATCTGGCGGTCAACAGATGGCAATAATCGATTCCCGCAGTTTTCGACTATAATGTCGGACCTCCATGACTTTATTGCCGTCAGCAGCTACAAGTCTCGGGGTCGGGTTATCCTGCAGCTTACGTTACCAAGACAACCGAGGCGCTTAAGGTTGTTTTTTTTTTAATTCCTTTTTAAGCCCTGATCGTGAAACATACATTTCAATCAAACAGGAAATATTTAAGTGCTCGATGACAAAGCCGGTATCGATGCTGAGCCAATATGCATGGCAAGAAATCCAGAGGTATCGATGGCAGTATCGGGTTGTCAGGTATTTAAAAAAAGAAAAGATAAACAAAAAAACAAACAACGATACTCCATCACAGTCCCTCACGTGACTGGCGCGTTGATAGCACGTAATGTCACGTGACCTTCCCACGGACCTTGGTTAGACAACCTAAGTCCTTGTTTCATTGTGCATGTCTGTGTGTGTGTGAGTGTGTTTGTTTTTCTATGATAAATATTTTATCGCAAAAGTCTTATGCATACCAATGGAATTTCTTGCAGCGGTCAATAATGGTCTTTTTGTGGATGCTGTTAGTGATGAGGAATATTCAGGAACCTTTGGAAGATGCACTCTGCTAGAGGAAATGGATGTAAAGATTGGTGGCACCATCAGAACAATTATATAATTTATTATCAGATGAGAAGGACCCTCAACTCTCATCCACATCAGCAAATGGTGAAATTAAAGTGAGAACGGCTGAAAATTACATGGACATCAGTTATTACATCAGTAGCATGTAACACAAGCAGAGACCTCTTCTGAACCTAGATAGAGCCTCAGATATTTTAGCAAACTCTATCATTTAAAATACAACTTAGGATAGGGGTCGGCAACCTACGACAAGCGTAATAGGCTTGGCACGCAGAGCGATTTTCAAGGGCACGCGAAGAGTCTGAAAAAGTAAATTCTTTTGCAAGAAAGTGAGTGCCAAAGCAGGGCGACTTTTAGTCTGTTGGCACGCTGAATAAATTAGAAATCCCACTTTGGCACACTATTATCAAAAGATTGCCGACACATGCCTTAGGAGACCAAGACTTAAAAAAAAGATTATTGATCTAAGTGTAAAATTTATTATAAGGCATAAGTCCGTCGTCGATGTCTTTTTTTCCCTGGCTCTTCGCTCTGCGTTTAGCTGCAAAGGTGTTCTCTGCTGCGTGCCCTCTCTCACAGCTAGCGAATTGCTTCCACAACTTGTGGTTTATGTGTGCAAGGGTCATGTCCCGTTCGCGTGCATCTTTGAAACGCGTGGCAAGGAAAGCTTGTTTTCTTTGCGCCCTCTGTCAGCTTTACGCCCAACAAGGCTCTGGGGATACGTTCAGAACCCATTCTGTGGACATGGCCTATCCAGTTTATGCACCTTTAGCTCAACATTTAGTTTAATAATAATAATAATAATAACGGTGCTTATATAGCGCATATCCCGTTGGTGACAGTTCTATGCGCAGACGACAGTTACAGAATACAGACAGACAACGAAATACGTAGTAATACGCTAATTCTGCTGACGAAATAGGTGAGTCTTCAGCCGGCTCCGGAAGGTGTCATAGCTAGGGCTCTGGCGAAGCTGTAGTGGGTTTATGCTCAGCATTTTGCTTTTCATGAGCACCTCCGCATTTGTTACTATGTCCTAAGCAAGCATCTCAAGTAAAAGCTGTCGAGCTGCTTCGCGTGCTTGGCGTAGGTCGCTTCTTCCATAAAGGAGTATGCTGAAAACGCAGGCCTAGGGGTTTCGACTTTGTCCTATACTCATTGGTTGAGGTTTACCATCTGCTATTCTGATTGAGACTTCTTAGACTAGGGACAGCATGCTTGAAATATTACTTCCAAGGTAGTTATAATCATCAGTGCTGGATCAACAAGATGCACTACCCACAATAGAGGAGCTCAGCAAAGCCATAGACAGTCTCAGGCATGGATATAATTTACTTCGTTGATAAATTCAAATAGTATTGTTCACATACTAAGTTCATTATCATACTCATCATTTCTACTCTGGAACGTAACTAGAGGGAGTGGAGGGGGCAGTCACCAGGCGTCAAAGTTCGCATAGGTGCCAAATTGACACTTTCTTAACCTTAGCTTTTTAATACATCAGAAATAGCATTCTTAATAGGGTTCATTTTTTACCCCCATTCGCCCGCCCCAGGCCTTCAGGCGACATTTGCCCAAGTTACGCCACTTGTTCTACGTTATTATAGGCTTTGACGTCGGAAATAATATTTTAAAAATAGGGGGGGGGGACTCGAAAACAAATCCGGAATTAAATTTGCGTGTTTACAAAGCAAATAATATAACGACAGTGGTTCGAGTTGGAAGAAATGGAATAGTCCTGCTAAATGTAATAATTGTTTCGTTGAGGGATCTAGATTCCTTTCCCAGACAAACACACATTGAGTTTTGTTTTAAATAATAGCTGTAGCTGGGTTTATGGTTGGAGTGTGTTCAATTACACAGACGGCAATGTTTAACAAACATAGCATATAATGACATGAATATCTGTTGATACCGGTAATTAATATAAAATATTTACGTAAAATAACTACTAATAAAAACATACAAATGGACGCCGTGATGAGCTCGAAAAAAAAACATCACGTGATTTTGAATTTTTCAAATTGGTTCTGGTAAGACACATTTAATATCTATCTTTAAGACACATCCAATATCTATAGTTAAGATACATTCAATATCTATCTTTAAGACACATTCAATATCTATCTTTAAGACACATTCAATATCTATCTTTAAGACACATTCAATATCTATCTTTAAGACACATTCAATATCTATCTTTAAGACACATTTAATATCTATCTTTAAGACACATTCAATATCTATCTTTAAGACACATTCAATATCTATCTTTAAGACACATTCAATATCTATCTTTAAGACACATTCAATATCTATCTTTAAGACACATTCAATATCTATCTTTAAGACACATTTAATATCTATCTTTAAGACACATTTAATATCTATCTTTAAGACACGTTTAATATCTTTCTTTAAGACACATTCAATATCTATCTTTAAGACACATTCAATATCTATCTTTAAGACACGTTTAATATCTTTCTTTAAGACACATTCAATATCTATCTTTAAGACACATTTAATATCTATCTTTAAGACACATTCAATATCTATCTTTAAGACACATTCAATATCTATCTTTAAGACACATTCAATATCTATCTTTAAGACACATTTAATATCTATCTTTAAGACACATTCAATATCTATCTTTAAGACACATTCAATATCTATCTTTAAGACACATTCAATATCTATCTTTAAGACACATTCAATATCTATCTTTAAGACACATTCAATATCTATCTTTAAGACACATTTAATATCTATCTTTAAGACACGTTTAATATCTTTCTTTAAGACACATTCAATATCTATCTTTAAGACACATTCAATATCTATCTTTAAGACACGTTTAATATCTTTCTTTAAGACACATTCAATATCTATCTTTAAGACACATTTAATATCTATCTTTAAGACACATTCAATATCTATCTTTAAGACACATTCAATATCTATCTTTAAGACACGTTTAATATCTTTCTTTAAGACACATTCAATATCTATCTTTAAGACACATTTAATATCTATCTTTAAGACACATTCAATATCTATCTTTAAGACACATTCAATATCTATCTTTAAGACACATTTAATATAAATCTTTAAGTCACATTCAATATCTATCTTAAAGACAAATTTAATATCCATCTTTAAGACACGTTTAATATCTATCTTTATGACACATTCAATTACTATATTCAAGACATTCTACATCTACATAAAATGACACATACAACTTTTACATTTAAGACACATTCAATATCTATATTTAGGACACATTTAATATTTATCCTTAAAACACATCAGACATCTATCTTTAAGACACATTTAAAGTCACTCGCTTAGAAACATCCAATATCTATCTTTCTGACGCATCCAGACAAGATTTCTTGATAAAAGCAGGTTTTCTTTGTGTCACGTCAAATCAGTCTTGTTATTTTGAGGCATCATATGTCTTCATGACGCATAAATACACCAATCTCAGTGACACATCAACAACGAAATTCTTTGTGACGTGTCATTCTTTGTGACACATCAAAAAAGAAAAAAACAACTGTTGGGCCGATATGATCGCCCAGTCTCGCCACAATTAGTCATTATTCCCCCCAAACTTGTCTCCCCCCCCCCCTCCTGTTTCCAACGCCAAATACTTGCGCTAAAAGAGTTAACTAGAAGAATTCTTCCCCCTACGCATATTTTCTCCTTTCATCAACGCTTGGCGATGAAAGTGTGGGAATTTCCGAATTAGTGCTTCCCACGACAAGGGGAGACCATGTGATTAGGCAGATAAATAACTTCCCCTTGATCGAATGATTGATTTCATTACAGGACGATTAATTTAATCAGCCTTAACTCCCCCTTGGAAACTTGATGAACAAACAGTCAAGAAATAAACCCAAGAATTAAGTTTGCCCATGCTCCTGACAGCCCTCCCCCCTGACAGCCCCCCCATCCCTTAGCCCACAAGCCGTTAGGCTCCCCCCCCCTTCCCCCACCCCCTTCCACCAAACTCCCGTATCGACCAACAGCAATGGACTTTTTGTTTTTATTCCGTTAGCACGAACTAATTCCTTTGTATGGATAAAGGTCGGAAACTGGGTAGAAATTTAGCTAAATGTTACGTGGGGACACTAAACATATTTAATTATACATTTGCTGCACAGAATGAGCAAATTTTTTTCTGTATTATCTTTTCTTATAATATATTACAGACGCTCCTTCTAAAAAGAAGATTATTGCGTCCTACGTTCAACCGTGGTCCAAGTCTAGTCTTGCATTTTTATTAATGTTTTAAATGATGTAAAGTTACTGGTTTTCCTGGTTTGTTCAGGCAACCCATTCCATGCCCGAATGCCACTCGGGAAGAAAGAGTACTTATATGCATTTGTTCTCGCAGAAGGGATATGAAAAGTGTTTTTATCCTTTATCTGAGAATTGCAACAGGTTGTTATTGGGTTGTATTTCTAAATTAGAGTTTAATGCTTTATGTGTTATTATAACTTTAGTCTTTACATTTTTTTTCCTCTAGTGCAGGGTTCGGCAACCTAGGGAACGCGTACCAAACGTGGCACGCAGAGCAATTTAATTTTCAATGGCACGCGAGAGACCTCCAAGAGGTGTTTTTTATTGATGAAAAAAAAACACACACACATTTTCCGGTTCTGAATGAGGAAACTGACTGTTGAAGCCGATGTTTCTGAATGACATAGCGAAACATTTCAGTGAGTTGAACGCATTTACAAAGACGGGGTCAAACAGCACTTGAACTGTTTGACCACTGGAATGGATTTGCATAGACTATATCTTGAGTGAAATCAATTTCAAAACTACATGTACTTCCATAATTTAAGGTATATATTAAGATAGATAGATCTAGTTGGGCTTTTTCAGAAGCACATCGAAGCCGTCAAAGCGGAGTTTTCTAAACAAAGGCAATACTTTCAAATTCATGGACTTATTTTTTCAACTAAGTTGATCAAGTACACATCCATCGGCAAAAAACTTAGCTTAAAACTCTTTTAGAGTGTTATTGTCGATTCGTTTTTATGAGTGCGCTGAACATGCTTGCATTAGCATGGAGTGAGGCGCTATATAAATGACCAATTATTATTATTATTATTCATACCTGATCAAGTCTAACTATGTTGATCTTCCTACAACCTTCTTAGATGTACGGTAGATAGTGGAGGGATATTGGCCATTTTAAAACGCAACCAGGTGAATTTTAAACTTTTCAAAATATGGGCATCGAAATGTGCCAATTGGCGGGAAAATCTGGAGGGAATCTGCTTAGAAAAGTCGTCTGCTATTCTCAACTGCCAGTTATTCGCTCTACTTTCAGCTTTTGGTTCAACTTACACATGTAAATAATATTCATTGCACATGAAGCTGAGTTAAGCATTCAAAGAGGTCACTTACACTTCACTACTAAGAAATGACTAAATATGTATCTGACATTATAAATTAGCGAAGAGAATTCTAGACAAGGCGCTCATTAATTGATACAGACTAATTATATTTAGAAGAGATTTTATGCTCATCTTCTATAGATTCTAGTTAAACATAAATATAGCCTAAGTAATTCTAAAACAAATTTTGTTTTTAATAATTTAATAAATGTAAGAGACTTTTATAGCATTATATTATGAGATTGTTGTAATTATTAATGTTTAAAATATAAATGGACAAACAATTAATGCAGGAAATGTATATTTACAACTGTTTAACGTAAATTAATTGTATACCTCTAATAATTAAATCTTGTAACGAATACCATAATGCTGGATTTATATTAATAATAATTAGTCATTAATATTTGTTATATTACAAAACAAAACTTGTTTGGCATCCCTATTGAATCAAATTTAGAAACTTTATTTTAATTAAAGGGAGAACATTTTTCCGTTGTTTTTTTTTGGGCAGTAATATTTCTATTATTAAAAATGTTTTTTTTTATTTTATAAAAGAATAAACGGTCTACAACTTTTTAATTTATAATGACTGTAAAAAGTAATTGAAATTATATAAATATTATATGACTCAAGAATTATATGAACATTTTTTAAAAAATCAGAAAATCTACCCAGTTTGTATGTTTACTATGTATCAATTACTTTTAATTTATAGTGGTCATGTTTATCAATCTTTAAATAAAAAAAGAAGTAAAGAAAAACTCAGTTAATCTGAGAAGAAAATATAATAATTATTAGCAGTTTAGAGACTGCTAGACATATTGACAACCAAATTATATTGTTTACAATATAGTTACCATAAATGTGACTATTTGGTAATAAAATTTGTATTAGGTATAAATAAAATAAAAAGGATGCTAATCACAAACACGTTCTTTTTTTTATTAAATAGAAAACGCTTTAACGATTTTCTCAATAGATTTCTTTTGCTTTTGGCGTTGGTCTTGCTTCTTCTTCTATCCCATAACCTGAGCGAGGGTCGTTGGGGCACCATTTATTGACAGTTGGATAATTTTACGCCATTTGTCTCGGCCCTGCGCCGCCCTCTGGGAGTCTGCAAGAGACAAGCCGGTCCACTCCTTGATGTCATCATCCCATCGTCTCTTCTGCCTGCCTATCTTTCTTCCACCTCGCACTGTGCTCTGCAGGATGGTTTTCGACAAGCCTTCGGATCTTGCCACATGCCCATACCATCGGAGTTTTCTGGATTTAATGTCACTGAGTAGATCCTCATTAGGGCCGATGAGGTAGGTGATTCGCTCACGGACAGCCTCATTTGTAACTCGATCTTTGTAGGAGATGTTTAAAATTGTACGTTGTCATCTCATTTCCATGGCTCTGATTCTTTTCTGGAGATCCGCTGTTTGACAGCCGTACATAAAAACTGCCATCGCCAGGGATCGCATCAGTCGAATCTTTGAGTAAAGTAAGATTGTCTTGTTTCGCCAGATGTTTTTTAGCTTGCAAGGTGCAGCAGTTATTTGGGCTATTCTTGCAAACATTTCCGGCTTGGATCCTACATCAGATATTATGGATCTCAGATATTTGAAGGAGGAGACTTTCTCGAGTCTCTGACCGCCCACTTGTATTTCGGATTCAAACTCCATGTTTGCCATAACTTTGGTCTTTTCAGCGTTTATTTTCATGCCATACGCTAATGATGTAATCTCCAGTTTAGCTGTTAGCTCCCTCAGTTCATCTTCACTGCCAGCTAAGCCAGCTATGTCATCTGCAAAGCGAAGATTGGTGACTTGCCTCCCACCGATGCTGACTGTCCCGACATGGTCTTCCAGTGCATCGGTCATGATCCTTTCCAGGTAAATGTTGAAGAGTGTCGGAGAGAGTAGGCACCCTTGACGCACGCCAATGGTTGTTTTGAACCATTTGCCAGTGACGTCGTTGTGGAGGACTGTACTGGTAGCATTGTCATACAGACTTTTAATGACTGCAATAGTGTTGGGGGTGATGTTATAGGCTCTCATGGTTGCCCACAGCGCTGCATGCCAGACTCTGTCAAACGCTTTCTTATAGTCTACGAACACATGGTATAGGTGTTGTTGGTGCTGTAGGTATTTCTCACATATTAGTCTCAGGTTAAAGATTTGTTCGGTGGTACTTCGCCCTGCCCTGAAACCTGCTTGTTCTTCGGCTATGATTTGTTCGGCTTGAGGTTTTAACCTGTTAAGTATTATTTTCAAGAGGACTTTGCTGGGATGGCTGATGAGGCTGATAGTACGGTAGGTTTGACACTCTTGAAGGTTACCTTTCTTGGGAAGAGTAATTATAAGTGACTGGGTCCATGGTGTAGGCCACTCTCCACTCTGCCAGATCTTGTTGCAGATAATTGTAAGGGCATCAATCGTCGCTTCTCCTCCTGCTTGAATCAGTTCTGCGGGTATGTTGTCTACTCCTGGTGCTTTCCCTTTCTTCAGTGATTTCACTGCTGCCTCAACTTTATCTCGAAAAATGGGGAGAAGCTCTTCCCCTTCTCTATTCTGTGGGCATGCTAGAACTGAGGGGTCTCCATTAGATGTGTGGTTGTAAAGGTCAGAGCAGTATTCTGTCCATCTATCCAGGACGTCACGCGCTTCTGTTAAACACAGGCCTGGTTTGCTTTGGATCGCAGAAATGGTCTTGCTACGGAGTTAAATTAATTGTCTTATGAAAATAAGAACACAAGTATAATAGAGCAGGTTGACTTATAGGCTGTTGGCACGCTGAATGATTTAGAAATCCTAGTTTGGCACACTATCAGCAAAAGGTTGCCGATCCCTGCTCGAGTGTTTCTAGTGATTTAATTATTGCTGTTACTCTTGTCAGTTGTGAACAGGGCCGGCCCTAGCAATTACGGGAGCCCTATGCGAAACGGATTGCGCGGGGCCCAGTCTGGGTAGGGATAAGAATAAAAAGTGAAAATTAAGATTTTGTAATAGAAAATAAATTCATCTTTGCATTTTATTAATTCTTTACTGAGTACAAAATCACGATCAAATTAACTTTACTTTACGAGCTTTGCGTGTAGCGAAGTCATACAGTATATCATCAAAATTGTGTTTTCTACATAGATCACGCTTAATAGCAAGAATTGCCAAGTTGTTCAACCTATCTTCGTGTTTTGTTGACCTCAAGTAATTCTTCATTAGTTTGAGGCGCGATAAGATGTTACAGTTACGGGTATTGTTAAAAATATTCTGAATGCAACAAAGTAGTTTGGGAAAGCAGTGTATCTTTCATTAGTGGACAGATAAGTCAAAATTTCTACCGGGGTTTTGGCGGTATTTGGAAGAATATGCCTTAAAGATTTCCTTTCATTAGCTAATTCTCGCCCACACATATCTGTCGACTGGTCTGTTGAGGACGTCAATGCTTACTCGAGGCTCTCTGTAAACTTTTGCATGTCATCACGCTCTTGAATCTGACAAGAAACCCAAATAGATTGTGGTTTGATTTCAGCTGTTCAAATCTCGGCTGCAAAACCTGGATTGCAATGTCCATAATTCTGTTGATGCAATTTATCCTGTAGCCATCTTCAACATTTCCAGGTGTGAAGTTTTCCACAGATTTATCATACTACCTTTTCCTTTGACGTTTGGCTGAAAAGAAACTTCCGTGTTTTCAGCCAATTCCTTTGTTGTAACAAGAATCAGAACAAACCCATCAACTCTCAGTTTCCTTAACCAAGTACGAATCCATTGCAGTGTTCAAATCTACTGTTTCACCTTGCAGTTCTTTAATCACAAAATTGACTTGGAAGAGCAAGTCGTACCATAACACAAGTGACACTAGGAATTCGTACTGCTTCAATGTTTCATACAGTATTTCTGCAGCGCTTCTAATTATCGCATCACTAGCCTCTTCAGCTAATTCATCGAGTGCATCACAAATTTCAGGCAAATGATTACGAAGCGCTTTGACACTATCTATTCTACATTCCCATCTTGTTTCACACAGAGGTTTTTCAGATAGATTGGAAACATGCTTTCTGAATAATAATCTCTTTGTAGATGTTGAAAAGATAATGTACACGCGTTGTACAGATCCAAAAAAAGGTTAACGCATCTGGACCATGTCTGCTACAACCAGAGTGTAATTATGACACGCAAAAGACGTAAAAAATGCGCTGCTGTTAATATTTAAATGCCGTTTTTGAACTCCAAAATGGACGCCTTTCATGTTGGCACCATTATCATAACCTTGTCCACGGATATTTTGAACATTTAATTCAAGCTTTTCCAGCTCATTCACTAGTACATCGCATAAGTCCTGTCCAGTAGTACTTTCCACGGGAAGAAACTGGATAAAACGTTTATATACAACCTCAGGCTCTTCCACATTAACCCCATCTGATACATACCGGATAGTTAATGACATGTGCTCTTTGTGACTTATGTCTGGAGTACAATCCAATATTACTGAAACAGACTTTGCATTCTTGATGTCTCGAAGGATAGCATTCACAACAGCATCAGCTACTACAGTAATGAGCTCGTTTTGAATCCTCTTCCCCAGGTAATGATCATGAATTTCTGTATTGGTAACACGTCGAAGATGTTCCCTCATTACTGGATTAAACTTTGCAAGTAATTCTACTAGACCTAGGAAATTTCCATTACTTGGCTCTCCAACTCTTTCAATGGACCCTCTGAAAGCTAAATTGCGCTCCGCTAGTAATTGTACAATCGCAACTAGTCTGTATAAAACCTAATTTCAACGTTTAGTCTCACAATAAAGCATCTCCTGGTGAATCTTGTCAATGCCTGTTTTTTTTTTACTTAGTCTTGCTCCAGCTTCACAGCAACTAGTCATGGTGTCAAATGCCCATGCAATTTTTCATGTTCTGCTAGCCTTGTGGTACAGCTTTGACACTGGTCAATCCTTCATTTACAAAGGATGGTTTAATATAATAATTTACACCTAGAATTAGCGCGGGGCCTTTAAAAGTGCGGGGTCTACTGCGGCCGCATAGGTGGCAGTGGCCTAGGACCGGCCCTGGTTGTGAATATTCTCCAGTAATCAATCTTGCAGCTCTTTTCGGAAATTGTTCTAATTTTGTAATGTTTTTCTTAGATGATGGGTCCCATACAGACGATGCATATTCTAGTATTTGCCTAATTATTGTTAGATAGAATTTTAGTTTTATGTTCTTAATACATTTGTAAAAGTTCCTAATGTTTTCTTTGATTTTTTTATTACTTCATTAATAGATATGAGGATTCCAAGAAAACTTATATCATTTATTATTACTCCTAAGTACTTTCAATATTAGTTTGGGTTAGTTTTTTTTACCATGAATGAAGTAGTTTGAAATTATTTGTTTCTTTTTCTTCGATACTCTAAGCCAGGGGTCGGCAAACTTTTGCTAATGGTGTGCCAAGCTAGGATTTCTAAATCATTCATTCAATCATTCAATCCAACAGCCTAAAAGTCAACCTGCTCTATTATACTTGCTTTCTTATAAGACAAGTAAGTAATTTAAATCCGTAGCTAGACAATAACAAAAATCAAAAGAAATCTATAGAGAAAATCGTTAAAGCGTTTTATATTTAATTTTTAAAAAAATGTGTATGTGATTATCATCCTTTTTATTAGCATTAATAGCCTACGAAATACAAAATTATATTACCAAATTGTCACATTTATTGCAACTATTTTGTAAAGGTTATCATTTAGTTGTCAAGATACATATATATCGACTGCTAATATTGATTATAATATTTTGTTCTCAGTTTAACCATAGACTATAATATACATGGCCCGCTTGCTTTAGTATTTCTGCTATATGATGACTTGAAACACTGATGATCGGAATTCCCGATTCTAAATAACGTAATTGCTATACAGGAAATAAAGTAATTGATATACAAAGTTCCGTTTTATTTAATCGCTATGATTTTCTCAATAAAAAATTAAAATTGAAATTAGTACAGAGCGGAAATATTTATAGATCAGTGTTGTGTGCGCACGGAAAAAGAACATAAGCTCTAAAAATAGAGCAGGCGGTCCATCTTATTATAGTCAATGATATATTAATAGGCCTACAAGTATTCATTTAAAGTCGAAAAAAATGCGATTTAATAAAACGGAACTTGTATAAGAATTACTTCATTTAGAATCGGGAATTGCAACAAAAAAAAAGAATATAATAGCATAAAAACTAAAGTACCGTAAGCGGTCCATGTATAATGTATATTATAGTCTATGGTTTAACTGAGATGATCTTGAATTTATTGAAGTTTATCAAACACTAATAGATGTGTCGTTAAGTGTAATTAATACAAAGTAATCATACAAACTGGGTAGTTAATGGTAATGTTCAGAAAATGTGCATATATTATATCAGTGATATAATATTTATATGATTTTCAACTACTTTTTGACAGTTTGGTCATTATAAAATTAAAAGTTGTAGACCATTTAATTTAGTCTTTATAAAATAAAAATTAGAAAACATAATATTAGAAATATTAGCGGAAATAAACGTTGCTAATTATCTCCCTTCAATTAAAATACAGATTCAATAGTGATGCCAAACAAGTTATATTTTGTAATATAACAAAATAATATTACTGACTAATTATTATTTCTTTACATAAACTACCGTATTGGTATTCATTACGAGATTTAATTATTAGAGGTATAAAATTAATTTACGTTAAACAGTTGTAAATAAACATTTCCTTCATTAATAGAGCGTTCCCAATGGGCGTGGCTTAGTTTTTTTTAGTGACGTATTTGTGTAAATAGAAGCCACTATTGGTGTACAAAAATGGGGAAGTACTTCTTTATCATGCAAAATTCACATCTGAATATTGGCTATCCTACTAAAAAATAAGGAGGTAAATAGTAGTACTGTAGATTAATTGATTAATGTGATTAGGCTAGGGCCGGCTAGACCTATTTACACTTTCAATTTCACTTTATAGGCCTACACTTTTAATGTTTCGTAGGCTAGGCTAATGGCTACGTAGGGATGCCAAGTGATAGTGTTGGTGAATAGGCTATCTAGTCAAGTCACTAATATGTTCACATCGTCTATGATCTATGTCTATGATAATAATAAAATAGCCTATTTTATTTAACAGAAATAATACAGCTTAAATCTTAACAAGACTTAAAACACAAAACATCACTTTAAAAAAGCTCGAGCCTATATGAAACTTTATTAATACAGCGGCCATTGTTACTTGTACACCATTACTCAAAGTAAACAAAAATCACGTGCTTTTTGTCACGTGATTGCAAACGCCCTTTTATAGACTATATCCATTCATTCTTAAGGACCTCTTAAACAATTTGGCACATTTCGATGCCCATTTCATTAAAGGTTTCAAATTCAACTGGCTTCGTTTTAAAATCGCCTATATCCCTACACTTAATAAAAAAAAGTATCTACATCTAAGAAGGTCGTAGTAAGATTAAGCCAGTTATGCTTGATTAGGTATGAAAAAATCCATTTGAAAGTCTTGAAACTCCGCTTTGAGTGCTTTGATGTGCTTCTGAAAAAAGCCCAACTATCTATCTTAATAAATGCCCTTGTGAAGGGAAGTACATATAGTTAAATGTTTTGAAATTGATTTCACTCAATATATATATTACTGGAAAATATAGTTGTTTTTGTTTTCATCAATAATAAAACACCTCTTGGAGGTCTCTCGCGTGCCATTGAAAATCGTCTGCTTGCCAAGTTTAGCACATGTTCCTTAGGTTGCCGACCCCTGCTCTAAGATATATTCCCATTTTTTGTAATTCGTCTATGTCTTTTGGTAAGAGTTCATTATCTTTTTCTGTCTTTATTGTTCTATAAATTATACAATCATCTGTATTTGCTCGACTGACTGTTTAGATTAACAAAGCAATTTTTTAGTTCTACCATAGACACAAATTGTTTTAGCTCTAGCATAGACACAAACTGTTTTTAGCTCTAGCGTAGACACAAGCTGTTTTAGCTCTACCATAAACACAGACTATCTTTAGCTGTACCATAGACACAGACTGTCTGTAGCTCTAACATAGACTATCTTTAGCTGTAACATAGACACAGACTGTTTTTAGCATAGGATATTCTTCAAACCTTAGAACCTTTTTGTGTAATTGTTAATTTTTCAAAGTTTGTGTTCATGTTTTAGTTTGACCGAATGTGTGTGTCTGTGATAGTGTGTGTGTATGTGATAGTGTGTGTGTGTATGTGATAGTGTGTGAGTGTGTGTGTATGTGATAGTGTGTGTGTGTATGTGATAGTGTGTGAGTGTGTGTGTATGTGATAGTGTGTGTGTGTATGTGATAGTGTGTGAGTGTGTGTGTATGTGATAGTGTGTGTGTGTATGTGATAGTGTGTGAGTGTGTGTGTATGTGATAGTGTGTGAGTGTGTGTGTATGTGATCGTGTGTGAGTGTGTGTGTATGTGATAGTGTGAGAGTGTGTGTGTATGTGATAGTGGGTGAGTGTGTGTATGTCATAGTGGGTGTTAGTTGAAGTTTTACTGCTAAAAGAATTAATGAATGATATTTTATATTTGTGTTTTATGATTGTGTTAAAGTGGTAATAGAAGGAAATCGAGCCCTATAAATACGTGTATCCCAACACCCCCCCTTCCACCCTGTCCACCCGGGCCACTTTTATCTCACCACCCCAATGGCTATGTGTGTGTGAGTGTGTGCGTCTGTGCTTTTATATCCGTCTCTCTCTCTCTCTCTCCCTCCCCCTCTCTCTCTCCAACTGTCAGAGTCTCAGTGAGACTAGCAATGACTCACTCTCTGAACTCCAACAGAGTCGCTAGGACCTCACAATGACAGACAGACACCCCGACCTCACCCCCCCGACTCCACTTCTGTCTCTCTCTCTGTCTCTCTATCCCTCCCCCCTTCCACACACACACGCACACACACACACAGGCCGCCATTATGGCCTTGTCTAGGTGGCGCATAACGCACGTGCAACAGACATCAGCTGACTCTGGGCGAGGGTTGAGCTAGAGTTGAGAGCTACCTGGTTCAAGAAAAGGAGGGGGAAGGGGGCCAGTGTGAGGGAGGGGTTGGGAAGGGATTGACCAAAGGTCAGGTCATTCATGTGCAAGTTCGGGTGTGATGGTGGCGTACGACAAGAGGTGGGGGAGGAAAAGGTTCCTGATTTATCAGGCAGATAGCCGAACTAATTGAAATTTGACACTTGGCTTTAATGTCACATTATTACCCGGTTCTTGACTGATTTTTAAATAGCCGTATTACAGGACTTCGATACTATCACAAACAGCGTATTGATCTTGTCAATAAATATCATAGAAAAATATCTGTGTATTATGGTTAGATATAAATATAATGTAGTTAAAGCATCTATCAATGTATCCACCTGTCTTTTAACCAGCCTATCTAACTATCTATCTATCTATCTATCTATCTATCTATCTATCTATCTATCCCATCTATCTATCTATAATAATAATCGAATACTTTCACTTCTCTCGGGAGACAATAGTTGCGCCCCTTTAGTTCGATACGCAGTGTGTTTCACTTTGGTTACTTATTTCAGAGTTATGTCGTGGATGAACAAGCCAACACTTGACTGGCAGCCTCTGGAACATCCATGTGACCTATACAGTGATGTTTGATGTCCGTCTGATGATCTTCCAATATTTCCATTCCTACTTTCCAGAGATACTCCAGCTCTCTAAGCCTCAGAGGGAGATAACCCAGCATGTACAGCCTGCCTCCATGCCGTGCGTTCTTTGATGACTCTCCTGGCATATAGATTGGAGCGACCGGGCATTGTCTTGGCTACGCAACAGTTTAGCATGTCCTTATCACAAAATGGAGTGAACATTGTCTGGCTAACATTTTAGGCCAATAGAAAAACGTTGGACATGAATTGTTTTCTTAACTTTAAAAAAAAAACTAATTTCCCTGCGGTTGTGAACAGTTCAATGTTTTTTAAATCTCAGTTTTAAGATAGTCAATAATTCTAAATTTAGAAAAACTATTTTATTAGAATTTCCTGAGAAAGACATTTTAGATGATGACAGTTCTAGAGATCTATTTAGATGGATATTACAGATAAGATTTGTTCAGTCAGATGACTATACCGACGTCATTTTAAGGCAGTTAGGAAACGCTTAAGATAAAAACGGCTGTATTTCACAGTTCGGAAACCTTTTAGATATATATGTCAAATGACAGATCTGAAAGTGTTCACGATGGACATTTTAAATGACAGTTGTGAGTCTATTTTGACCTTTCTAAGGAAAACTTTTCTAAGAAGACATGTCATATGACAGCATTCGTGTTTATGTACAAGTGAGCATTCATCTATATATATATATATATATATATTATATACACACAATCTTGTATTTCTGAATATATGTCCTATATGTATATTATATAGTTGAGCAATTAATTAAAATGTTTTAAGTTTGACTTTGTTTGTGTCTTCGATTTTTTGTAGGTTGACATCCACCCCATTCCGCTTGGGAAGTCAAGAGAGGTTTGGGGGGGGGGTGATGGGAAGGGGAGATACAATAGAAAAAAATGCTAGTTATTTGTGTGTGTGTTTTATTTTTTAAATGTCAAAGCCCAAATTTTGCGACAGATGTCGCCACGGTAGAGGGTAGACGCGTTGTCATGGCAACTAATCGAGACGCAAATGAACGATGTGGGGGTAAGGGGAAGGCGTTATTTAAAGCTTGCCTCAACCTTCCTCCCCCTTCCCGACTCATTTTACTCTCACCCCTTCCCGGCTCCTTCATGCGCCCCTCCCCTCCACACCCGCACCCCCCTACCTCCCCATCAATGCCACCTCAAATTCACAAGTTGGATTCGAATGGAACCGTTTCTTCTTCTTCTTCTCTACTTCTTTGTCCTGCGGGCAAAAACTTCCTGTATTATCTTTCCGTGGTGCCGTACCCCGGCCCGAGTCACGTGGCGTCCGACGTGTTCTCTCCACGCCCGGGACGGTTGGCATTGTTCTGGGGAAAGAATCTCGGCTTCTCACAAACCACACACACAGACAGACAGACAGACATACATACAAGCAGAGAGACATAAAGGGTGGCACACAAAAAAAAAAGATAAGAGAGAACCGGTGGAGGAGGGGGGGTGTGTGCCGACTTCTCCGATAACATCATATCTGCCATCTTTATCTTGGCTTAGGACTGAAAATTCGGAGAAGATTATATCGATTCTCTGCACCCCAACCCGCCCTCCCCGAGTACTCACCCTTATACCCCCACTCCCCTCCCACAATCGCCACTATGGGCTCAAACTCAGCCAACAATACCTAGCTTATCTCATTGTTGTTGTGTTTTGAAATATATAATTATTTGTTTGGCTGGGAGGGGGGGGGAGTTACGTCACGTGTATTTCTCGTTTGCATAGCTCAGATGACGTAGTGCTCATATTTTTTGACGTTAGAGATCTGCGCGTCAGCACATGCACTGAAATAAGCACGGACACACACACACACACACTCACGCACATTCCTTAAAGGTCGATTGACGGACGCCAGGCTTGTAACTTATGTCCATTGGGTGGCCGGAGAGACGGGAGAAAGGAGGGGAGGGTGGGGGATAAGAAGTGAGGCGTGTTTGTGTGTGTGTGTGTGTGTAGGGGGGTGCAGGGAATTACCATGCACTAATGCTTTGGATCCACGCCCTCGTTGTACAGATCAAGCTTATCGCACGGGCTCCATTGGCGCCCCGTGCAGTTCGCCACTCTGGTTGTGACATACTTCACCCCTCTCAATCCCCCCCCTCCCCGGGTAGCCCTGCTGCGTGATTTGTCCCACCAGCTGTCACAGATTGTCCATTCATTAGAAGAACAAAATAATTGGACACAACAGAACATGGAAACTCGGACCAACCGTTTCATTATTTAAAGGGATGAATTCACTCACCCCTAGTCAATAGTTTGATATAATGAATATAATATGGGCAAGTTAATATTATATGGACCAGTTAGTACTTTTAGGAATGTTAATAGTCTGGCTAGTTCATACATGAACAACTAAATACATGGAGTAGTTGGCATGCAGGGACTAGTTAATACATGAAATAGTTCGTAAATGAGTTAGTTAAAACAACGATCTAGTAAATACATTAGTTAGTTAATACAATCACTAGTTAATTAATACATGAGTTAGTTAATACAGGGACTAGTTAATTAATACATGAGTTAGTTAACACAGGGACTAGTGAATTAATACATGAGTTAGTTAATACAGGGACTAGTTAATTAATACATGAGTTAGTTAATACAGGGACTAGTTAATTAATACATGAGTTAGTTAACACAGGGACTTAGTTAATTAATATATGAGTTAGTTCATACAGGGACTAGTTAATTAATACATGAGTTAGTTAACACAGGGACTAGTTAATTAATACATGAGTTAGTTAATACAGGGACTAGTTAATTAATACATGAGTTAGTTAACACAGGGACTAGTTAATTAATACATGAGTTAGTTAATACAGGGACTAGTTAATTAATACATGAGTTAGTTAATACAGGGACTAGTTAATTAATGCATGAGTTAGTTAACACAGGGACTAGTTAATTAATACATGAGTTAGTTAACACAGGGACTAGTTAATTAATACATGAGTTAGTTAATACAGGGACTAGTTAATTAATACATGAGTTAGTTAATACAGGGACTAGTTAATTAATACATGAGTTAGTTAATACAGGGACTAGTTAATTAATACATGAGTTAGTTAATACAGGGACTAGTTAATTAATACATGAGTTAGTTAATACAGGGACTAGTTAATTAATACATGAGTTAGTTAACACAGGGACTAGTTAATTAATACATGAGTTAGTTAATACAGGGACTAGTTAATTAATACATGAGTTAGTTAATACAGGGACTAGTTAATTAATGCATGAGTTAGTTAACACAGGGACTAGTTAATTAATACATGAGTTAGTTAACACAGGGACTAGTTAATTAATACATGAGTTAGTTCAAACAATGACTAGTTAATTAATACATGAGTTAGTTAATACAGGGACTAGTTAATTAATACATGAGTTAGTTAATACAGGGACTAGTTAATTTATACATGAGTTAGTTCATACAATGACTAGTTAATTAATACATGAGTTAATTAACACAGGGACTAGTTAATTAATATATGAGTTAGTTAATACAGGGACTAGTTAATTAATACATGAGTTAGTTAATACAGGGACTAGTTAATTTATACATGAGTTAGTTAACACAGGGACTAGTTAATTAATACATGAGTTAGTTAACACAGGGACTAGTTAATTAATACATGAGTTAGTTCATACAATGACTAGTTAATTAATACATGAGTTAGTTAATACAGGGACTAGTTAATTAATACATGAGTTAGTTAATACAGGGACTAGTTAATTTATACATGAGTTAGTTCATACAATGACTAGTTAATTAATACATGAGTTAATTAACACAGGGACTAGTTAATTTATACATGAGTTAGTTAACACAGGGACTAGTTAATTAATACATGAGTTAGTTCATACAATGACTAGTTAATTAATACATGAGTTAATTAACACAGGGACTAGTTAATTAATATATGAGCTAGTTAACACAGGGACTAGTTAATTAATACATGAGTTAGTTAACACAGGGACTATTTAATTAATACATGAGTTAGATTACACAATGACTAGTTAATTAATATATGAGTTAGTTAACACAGGGACTAGTTAATTAATACATGAGTTAGTTAACACAGTGACTATTTAATTAATACATAAGTTAGTTAACATAGGGACTAGTTAAATAATACATGAGTTAGTTAACACAGGGACTATTTAATTAATACATGAGTTAGTTAACACAGGGACTAGTTAATTAATACATGAGTTAGTTAACACAGGAACTAGTTAATTAATACATGAGTTAGTTAACACAGGGACTAGTTAATTAATACATGAGTTAGTTAATACAGGGACTAGTTAATTAATACATGAGTTAGAATACAGGGACTAGTTAATTAATACACGAGTTAGTTAATACAGGGACTAGTTAATTAATACATGAGTTAGAATACAGGGACTAGTTAATTAATACACGAGTTAGTTAATACAGGGACTAGTTAATTAATACATGAGTTAGAATACAGGGACTAGTTAATTAATACACGAGTTAGTTAATACAGGGACTAGTTAATTAATACATGAGTTAGAATACAGGGACTAGTTAATTAATATATGAGTTAGTTAACACAGGGACTAGTTAATTAATATATGAGTTAGTTAACACAGGGACTAGTTAATTAATACATGAATTAGTTAATACAGGGACTAGTTAATTAATACATGAGTTAGTAAACACAGGAACTAGTTAATTAATACATGAGTTAGTTATCACAGGGACTAGTTAATTAATACATGAGTTAGTTAACACAGGGACTAGTTAATTAATACATGAGTTAGTTAACACAGTGACTATTTAATTAATACATAAGTTAGTTAACATAGGGACTAGTTAAATAATACATGAGTTAGTTAACACAGTGACTATTTAATTAATACATAAGATAGTTAACACAGGGACTAGTTAAATAATACATGAGTTAGTTAACACAGGGACTAGTTTATTAATACATGAGTTAGTTAACACAGGGACTAGTTAATTAATACATGAGTTAGTTAACACAATGACTAGTTAATTAATTAGATCATGGGTCTCAAACTCGTATGAAGGCGTGTGCCATTTTATCACCCCGACCCTAGTAAACAGAAAACACTACAACTAGAGACCGACCGATGTTCGGTTTCGTCTTCGTTTTCGGCACAAAATTAGGCAAAAGCCCTTGTTCGGCGTGTTTTCGGTTTCGGCCGAAGCCAATAGGTTAGTTTTTGGTTTGTTTACGGTTTAGGCCGAAACTGATATTGACTTTCGGTCATCAGCCGAATATCAATTTTTTACTTTCAAAATTCATTATGCTACGTTATTGCTGCATCTATTCTTCTCTGCTTATTGATACTTTCATTAAGTTAAACTGTTGTAAATTAATCTGTGTGAAGTAGGGATGTCAAACGAAAACCGGATTTCGGGAGGAAATCATTCATAACTGTGTCCCACGATTTATTTATCTTTTTATCTGGAGAAATATTTGTAAACCCTGTTTGATTGGCACAAAACAATTCCTTAACATTATATTCCTTGCAAACACTCGTTTGTCAGAGGCAAATTATAGTTGTTGTTTTTTTTTTTTTTTTTTAAATTTCCGAATGTTGATTGTGAACTCGCGATGCAAGCACATACAACAGCAAATGCAGATGTCGTCGGCACAACCATTTGATCTACGTATTCGAAAAGAAAAAAACTGGAATTTCCCCACTGATGCTGAACGCTTTTTTAACAGACAAACAAACCGATAGACGTAAGGTTGCGAGATACTTGGACTTCATTTAGTGTTTCACAATCCACAATCAGTTCAGTTTTATTACATTAGCCATTAGCTGCCAATAATTGTATATTAGTAAAACTGACCCAAAATTTTATTTAATGTAGACTGAAAAGCAACTTGGGAAATAAAAAACGACAACTTTTCAAAACGTAATTTTCTTGTCGGACGTCTGTCAACCCTAGATAGATGTTTCTGGGATTTTATTCATATTCACAAATATTCATTTAATGTGTATAACATATAGATCTAACATCCACTGATTTATATTATAATTATAAAGGCCTAAATTCGTGACACTACAACTTTTGACTTCTGCTAATCCAAAATTAACTTTAAAAAAAAAGATTTCACCACGTTCTAAGAATCAATGGTCCTTCGTATTATTTTTTTGTATAATCAATGCAATTTGTCTTTTCCAAACTATAACTTACTTTGCCCGGGGACGGAGAGAGGAGAACCGACAATGGGTAAAAAAAAAAGATAATTAGAACCTAAAATAGGTTTTGAGAAGAAAAGAGGATATTGACATATCTAATGTAAAGTAGAAGACTGAAATTAATAATAACGGATTATTTAATCACTCCAAAGAATGGTTTACTCAAATAAAGTGTCCATAAACAAGTTAATATTACACATAAATGTGCAGTCTTTGAAATCATTTGTTTCGCCTTTTCGTTATTTTTTTGGTTTCGAACGAAGTTGTAGTTAAACTTTTGGTTTCGGCTTCAGTTTCGGCCGAAAATCAATGTATAATATTCGGTATGGTTTCGTTTTCGGCCGAAACTAAAAATTTGGTTTCGGTCGGTCTCTAACTACAACTACATACATATTAACTCATTTTACTACTTATCACTAATATCACTAACTAACAATTAAATTTATTTGTATAATTTTATTACCGCCAATATTGAAGTAATAGTTTATTAACTACAGCTGTAGGCCCTATTTACTTGCTTAAATAAGACTTTAATTTAATAAGTATGTTACGTATATAAAATTAACAATGAAAATTGATGTGTATCAATACTAGCTGTCTAAATTTCACGAATAGTACATTTTTTTAAGCTTACTGGCGGGCTACAAAAATCCATTTGGTGGGCCGCATGCGGCCCGTGGGTCGCCTTTTTGAGACTTTTGGATTAGATCAACTATACATTTGCCAGTTATGCAAATAATATTAACAAATACAATATATTATATTAATCTATATCGAATAAAATAATTTTTCTTCTAAGAATTAATCCACAAAGAAATACATGACAACTACAGACTACTAGACCCTCAGGCACACATGCCAGACTTGGCACACAGAACGATTTTCAATGGCACGCGAGAGATCTCCAGGAAATAGATTTTTTAATGCAAGTCAAAACAACGTACTTCAGTATAATTAAAGGGCTGCGTGGTGAACTACTTCGGGATCACACCAGACGTGACTGTTTAAGTTCAGGAATGTTTTCTATGAAAAAATTTCATAATTGGACGTGATCTGTGATTGAATCTATTGATAAGCTAGTCAATTTTATAGTTTCTCAAGTCTCTTCTAGAAGAAAGTGATACGGAGTATAGGTAAAGTCTTGGATAGATTCGTTTCTTGACTAGAAACAATTAAGGTGTACGTTGATGAAAACAAAAACATTTCCGGTATTAAATGCGGAAAATTGACTGTTGAAGCCGAAATGACACATTTCAGTGAGTTTAACTTTCATTTACAAGGACGGAGTAAAAGCACTTGAAGTGTTGGCTCAGTGGAATAGATTGCATTGAAACTGACATATCTTGCCGTGAAATCAATGTCAAAACATTTAACTATTTCCCTTTTTTAAGGCATCTTAATATAGATGAGCTTTTTCAGAAGTACATTGAAGCACGCAATTGACAAGTCTTAACAAATATGCATGCATAAAAGGTCGCAACGAAAGACATTTCCGGTCTTATTCGATCATTTAATTAAAAAAAAACGTGTTACTGATTGAACTAAAAGCTAAAGAAGATTAAATGTTATTTCATTTCCAAAAAATGTTGCCTGCTTAATGGAAAAAAATTTTCGTTATTTGTTTTTATGAATCTACGCATTGTGTTTTTTAATAACCAAGAAACGCAACTCTTGACTAATTTATTTTGTAAACAAAGATATATTTAACCTTACGCAACTAACACTTGAATATTAATTATCGCCTTCTCACCTTTGATGTTAAAAACGGATTCCTCATAATTAATTTTGTATCCTTTGTATAATTATCAAAGACTAGAACGGGCCGTCGAGGTTGAAATGAATTGTCAAACACCAGCCAAATCATGCGTTTTTTTGTTTGTTAATTTAAAAATAGAACCGGAGGCACGTGATCTCATCCATTTCAAAAGGTCACGCCTAATTAAGACTTGTCAATGCGACGTTTTCTGAACAAAGGCAACACTTTCAAATTCATGGACTTACTACACCAAGCCTAACTGGCATCATCTTACTACAAACATATTAGATCTGGATCTTTTTATAGTGGAGGATATTGGCATTTTTTCATTTTAAACATCCGAAAAATGAGCACCAAAATGTGACGATTTTCGGGAAAATCTGATAGCTCCTTAGGAAAGTCATCTGCTATTGTCAACTGCAAGGAATTCGCTCTACTTTCAACTTTTAGTTAAATTTACACTAGAGAACATATTTTATCGCACATAAAACCTGTTTTTAGCATACAAAGAGGTCACTTACACGCAGGGGCGAAGCCAGAAATTTTTTCCAGGGGGGGCTGAACTTTTGCGTGACAAATATTTACCAAATACCAGGGGGGGGGGGGGGGCTAAACTTTCGCGTGACAAAGATTTACCAATTTTTTTGCGAATTTAATGGATATTTTTTAAAAATCAGTTTAAAAAAAAAAAAATTAATTCCAGGGGGGGCTTAGCCCCCCTCAGCCCCCCCCCCCCTGTGGCTTCGCCCCTGCTTACACGTGACCACTCAGAAGTAACTAATTATATACCTGACATTGAACTATTAGCGAAAAGCGTTCAAGGAAAAGGTGCTCATTAATTGATACACTATAATTACATTCAAACGCGTATTTATGCTCATCTCAATTAATTAGATTAAATATAGTAAATTAAAAAAATAATTTTGTATAAAGAAATAATAATTTATAAGTAACACTAGCTCTATTAAAACAATAAACTCGTTTAACATCACTAGCATCAAATATGGAGAATTTAATTAAAGGGCAATAATTAACCCGTTTTCTTTGCGTGAGTATTACTAATATGTTTTTTTTTTGTTCCTTTTAAAAAGATCTATAACTTTAAAATGATCAAGATTTATAAGATATTTGAAATTTACATAAACATTATTTAACTAAATAATTTATATGTACATTTTAAACATTACATTAACTACCCAGTGTGTAAAATTACGACGTATCTCTTCCGCCAATTTATAGTATTACAAGCCGATATGTGCCCGATTCTTCGAACGGGCTTTTTTTTAGAATATGCTTGACACATTATAGTTTTTTAGTTTTGTTTTTGCAACATACATGAAGTAGTATGTTTTTTTTTTGTGGTCAGTATTTTTTTAATTTATTTTTGTTTTGCACACTTTATTATAAACCAATTCAATATACAACTAAAAATGAAAAACAAATAATAATAATTTTTTTTTATTTCTTGCTCAATGTATGACCACTTTGATGTAATGGTGTGAGTTTATTGGGTAAATTAAAACAGAACTCACATGTCATTTAAAAAGTACTGTTAATTTAAAAATGATTATTTGATACATTTTTTTGAGACAACATTAGTCGTAGATCAATATTTTATTTATTTATTTTGTGTGTATTTGTTGGTGTTATTTGCTAATTATTTATTTATTGTTGCTTTGGAAGCATCCTTAGAATTAAGTTTTAAATTCAACAGGAAAAACAATGACAAATAAAACCCATATGAATCATAGTTTATACAACGTATACGATATGAATTAAAACTTTAAAAAGTTAGTCCCGGCAAATTAAAACATTGCCCGGCAATATAAAAATTCCCGCTACAAAGTTTATAAGACGTATAAAATACAAATTAAAACTTTAAAAAATTGATCCCGGCAATTTAAACATTGCCCGGCAATTAAACAATTTCCCGCTATAAAGTTTTTAAGACTTATACACAGAATAGGTATAGAACAGAATGCGCAATTCCTATGTACGCAGTCACTAAAAGTGAAGCTCGCTTCCGCCATTTTTTTTGGGGGCAATGCAGCGGTCGCTAGAGACGCTACTATAGTAAAATGAGAAAAGAAATCTAAGTCTACCATAAATATATACAAAATATATATAGGGCCTACATTATCTTTCATTATAGGCTTACTTTTATATAAATTTGACTTAATTACCAATTATTTTTTCAACATTATAGGATTAGGCCAATATGATGTAAAAATATAGGTCCTCTTACCCGGTACTGATTTTAAAAAATGGCTTATACCGATAACTAAATTGCTACGGCTACCGGTACATAAATATATACTTTGTAAACCAAAATAATGTTTTAAAATTATAGAGGGAAATTGTAATATAATTCATAATGGGTTAATATGAGGTTGTTTATCCCGTTGTTTATCCTTTATGGAGTCAGGAAAGCCATGCAGTTTGATATGCTTGTTGTTACGATAATCAATCGTTTTCACATCATTGTTGTAGTTTATTACACAACCGTTTTACCAGATTTTGCCTGAAACATTAGCTTTGCTTGTTCAAACTTGTAGATTTGAAGAAAAAGACATTGTAGGCTAAATAAGCATAAATATAGAGTGTAACCAGGACCGCTGCGTTTAAATAAGCTTAGTATGGCGTCGGTATTACTGCCCAAAACAGAAATAAAATGCGATTGCGCATTCTGTTTTATACCTATTCTGTGGACATATACAACACGAATAAAAACGTGAATGAATTTTGTATTTGCCAGATACAACGTAAGATACCCATTAAAACCATTAATCATTACCCATTATAACAATTTAAAAATATCCCGCTATAAATTACGACGCAAATTAAAACGTGAATATATTTTGTTCTATTCATTCATAAAGTACATTAGCAAAGGTTGAAGCAAAGTTAATTTTAAATGAATACGCAAAATTTGATGACGTCATAACGAAAAGCAGGCTAGCTATCTCTGCGCAAACTTTGATGACGTCATCTAAAAAAAATCTCAACGCCATCCCTTTTTTTTTTTTTAGCGCGATCGATCGAAAAACTATAAAAAGTTGGAACGGCAATTTTAACATGAACCCAAAATATGTCGTTTTATTCGCGTTTTTTGACCAAACTGACCACTGCGGTCATTAAAATTTTTTTAAAACCTTGACAGTGTTCACCGCCGTAACGCAAAGAATATTTGTAGCAAATTTCACATTTTTATGTCCAGTATTTAAAAAGATTATGCGGTATGTACATACCCAGCCAGCCACATACATACATATTCCTTTTGAGATTTATATATATACAAGCCGTTATGTGCCCGGTCCTCCGAACCGGCTAAAAGCTATGTTTACATACACTCTAACTACTCAAGCAGTTATAATGAGACTGCCCGCATGACCTACGACATGAATTTAAACGTGAGGTAATGTCTAATTTGCCCGCTACAACATAAAATTACCCGTTAAAATCATTACCCATTACCCATTATAACAATTAAAAAATTGCCCGTTATAAATTACGACGCAAATTAAAACGTAAATATATTTTGTTCTATTCATTGATAAAGAACATTCGACAGTATTTTTATTAAAAAAGAAAATGATTGTTTGATATGTTTTTTTACGACACGACAAACATTAAGTCGCAGACCTATGTTGTTTTGTTTTTGTTATTTGCTATTTATTTATTATTGTTGCTTTGGAAGCAAACTTAGAATTAAATTTTCTATTCAACATGTAAAACAATAACAAATGAAACCCATATGAAATAATGTTTATAAAACGTATACGACACGAATTAAAACTTTAAAAAGTTAGTTCCGGCAATTTGAACATTGCCCGGCAAATTAAACATTGCCCGGTAATATAAACGTTGCCCGGTAATTTAGACATTGTCCGGTAATTTAAACATTGCCCGGTAATTTAAACATTGCCCGGTATTATAAACATTACCCGGTAATTTAAACCTTGCCCGGTAATTTAAACAATGGTTGTTACCAAGGCGATAAGCCTAAAGTTATAATGAGATTTCCCGCTTCACAGTTAATATATACGGCAATTAATAAAACCCCACCCGTTAAAAAGTTTATCGATGTATACGTCACAAATTTAAATGTGAATGACATTTTGTACGCCCGCTACAACCGAAACGAACTGCAACGTGAAATATTGCCCGCTAGAAACGAATTGAAACGTGAAATATTGCCCTCTAGAAAAGAATTGAAACGTGAAATATTTCCCGCCAGAAAGATTTTAATGCGTATACGCCCGCTTCAAACGAATTGAAAAAGCTAAAAGTTATGTTTACATACACTCTTACTACTCAAGCAGTTATAATGAGAATGCACGCAACAACTACAAAAGTTTATATTTCGTATACGACACGAATTAAAACGTGAATATATTTTGTTCTATTCATTCATAAAATACATTAGCAAACATTGAAGCAAAGTTAATTTTAAATGAATACGCAAAATTTGATGACGTCATAACGAAAAGCCGGCTAGCTATCTCTGCGCAAACTTTGATGACGTCATCCTGAAAAAATCTCAACGCCATCCTTTTTTTAATTTTTTTAGCGCGATCGATCGAAAAACTATAAAAAGTTGGAACGGCAATTTTAACATGAACCCAAAATATGTCGTTTTATTCGCGTTTTTTGACCAAACTGACCACTGCGGTCATTTTATTTTTTTTAAAACCTTGACAGTGTTCACCGCCGTAACGCAAAGAATTTTTGTAGCAAATTTCACGTTTTTATGTCCAGTATTTAAAAAGATTATGCGGTATGTACATACCCAGCCAGCCAGCCAGCCAGCCAGCCAGCCAGCCAGCCACATACATACATACATATTCCTTTTGAGATTTATATATATATATGATATGACAAGCCGTTATGTGCCCGGTCCTCCGAACCGGCTAAAAGTTATGTTTACATACACTCTAACTACTCAGGCAGTTATAATGAGATTGCCCGCATGACCTACGACACGAATTTAAACGTGAGGTAATTTTTTATTTGCCCGCTACAACATGAATTACCCGTTAAAATCATTACTCATCACCCATTATAACAATTACAAAATTGCCCGCTATAAATTACGACGCAAATTAAAACGTGAATATATATTGTTCTATTCATTGATTAAGAACATTCGACAGTACTTTTATTTTTTTTTAATGATTGTTTGATATATTTTTTTTACGACAAACATTAAGTCGCAGACCTATGTTGTGTTGTTTTTGTTTATTTGCTATTTATTTATTTATTGTTGCTTTGGAAGCAAACTTAGAATTAAATTTTCTATTCAACATGTAAGACAATAACAAATGAAACCCATATGAAATAATGTTTATAAAACGTATACGACACGAATTAAAACTTTAAAAAGTTAGTTCCAGCAATTTGAACATTGCCCGGCAAATTAAACATTGCCCGGTAATATAAACATTGCCCGTTAATTTAAACATTGCCCGGTAATTTAAACATTGCCCGGTAATTAAAACATTGCCCGGTATTATAAACATTGCCCGGTAATTTAAACATTGCCCGGTAATTTAAACAATGGCCGTTACCTAGGCGATAAGCCTAAAGGTGCCCAGTTCTCGGAACTGGATAAAATAACCCACGGAGTTATAAGCAATAGTCTTAAGCGGGGAGAAAGTATTTTCCGGTAACTGAAACCATTTAAATATTGCATTCTACAAATTACGACGCAAATTAAAACAAAACTTCTTAAACGCATAAATACGCAAAATTTGATGACGCCATATAATTATAATCTTAAATATAGAGTGTAACCAGGACCACTGCGTTTAAATAAGCTTACTAAGGCGTCGGTATTACTTCCCGAAACAGAAAAAAAAATACTATATCTATTTGCTTTTGTCCTTTGTTTGTAAAGTTTTAAATTATTAATTAGCTTTAAGTCATGTATTCACAGTGTAAAGTATTAAAGTAGTGATAGATTAAGAAAATCAACTACAGTATTGGTAGTGTAAAGAATTTATGTTGTTTACGGCACGTAGACAATTTAAACATGAAGAAAATTTGTTCCCGTCATTGAGTTGAGATAAAAATCCATGCACATAGTTTGATGACGTCAATTTAAACATGAATGAAAAATGTCCCTTCATTGCTATAAAATCCATGCGCAAAGATTGATGACGTCATAAAAATAATCTCAGCGCATCCTTTTTTTTTCTGACCTTTGTGACGAAAAACTATAAAAAGTTGTACTGGCAAAGACAATGTGAATCAAAAGTTGTGTTTTTTTCGCGTTTTTTGACCAAACTGACCACTGCGGTCATTTTAATTTTTTTTAAACCTTGACAGTGTTCACCGCCGTAACGCAAAGAATATTTGTAGCAAATTTCACGTTTTTATGTCCAGTATTTAAAAAGATTATGCGGTATGTACATACCCACATACATACATACATACATATTCCTTTTGATATTTATATATATATATACAAGCCGTTATGTGCCCGATTCTTCGAACGGGCTTTTTTTTAGAATATGCTTGACACATTATAGTTTTTTAGTTTTGTTTTTGCAACATACATAAAGTAGTATGTTTTGTTTTTTTGGTCAGTATTTGTTAAATTTTTTTTTGTTTTGCACACTTTATTATACACCAATTCAATATACAACTAAAAATAAAAACAAATAATAATAATTTTTTTTTATTTCTTGCTCAAAGTATGACCACTATGATATAATTTTGTGAGTTTATTGGGTAATTAAACTCTTTCTGTAAAACAGAACTCACATGTCTTTTAAAAAGTACTGTTAATTCGAAAATGATTGTTTGATATATTTTTTTGCTACAACATTAGTCGTAGATCAATATTAATTTTTTTTTGTTTTTTTTGTTTTGTTTTTGTTGGTGTTATTTGCTATTTATTTATTGTTGCTTTGGGAGCAAACTTAGAATAAAATTTTAAGTTCAACAGGAAAAAAAATAACAACTGAAACCGATATGAATCATAGTTTATACAACGTATACGACATGAATTAAAACTTTAAAAAGTTGGTCCGGCAAATTTAAACATTGCCCTGGCAATATAAAAATTTCTCGCTACATAGTTTATAAGACGTATACGATACAAATGAAAACTTTAAAACGTTGAGCTCGGCAATTTAAACATTGCCTGGCAATTGAAAAATTTCCCGCTACAAAGTTTATAAGACGTATACACAGAATAGGTATAGAACAGAATGCACAATCCCTATATACGAAGTCACTAAAAGTTACCATTTTCCGCAATGCAGCGGTCGCTAGAGACGCTACTATAGTAAAATGAGAAAGGTTATCTACGTCTGCCATAAATATATACAATATATATAGGGCCTACATTATCTTTCATTATAGGCTTACTTTTATATAAATTTGACTTAATTACCCATTTTGTTTTGAACATTATATGATTAGGCCAATATGATGTAAAAATATTTATTACCCGGTACTGATTTGAAAAAAAATGGCTTAGACGTAGCTCGGTACCGGTAACTAAATTGCTACGGCTACCGGTACATAAATATATATACTTTTTAAACCAAAATAAACTTTTAAAATTATGAAGGGAAATAGGCATATAATTCATAATGAGTTAATATGAGGTTGTTTATGCTGTTGTTTATCCTTTATGGAGTCAGGAAAGCCATGCAGTTTGACATGCTCTTTTTTACGATAATCATTCGTTTTCGCATCATTGTTGTAGTTTATTACACAACCGTTTATGCACATTTTGCCTGAAATATTAGCTTTGGGTGTTCGAACTTGTAGATTTGAAGAAAAGGACGTTGTAGGCTAAATAAGCATAAATATAGAGTGTAACCAGGACCGCTGCGTTTAAATAGGCTTATTAAGGCGTCGGTATTACTTCCCGAAACAGAAAAAAAAAGCTAAATCTATTTGCTTTGTCCTATGTTTGTAAAGTTTAAAATTTTTAATTAGCTTTAGGTCATGTATTCACAGTGTAGGCCTAAAGTATTAATAGTAGTGATAGATTAAGAAAATCAACTACAGTATTGGTAGTGTAAAGAATTTATGTTGTTTACGGCACGTAGGAAATTTAAACATGAAGAAAATTTGTTCCCATCATTGAGATAAAAATCCATGCACATAGTTTGATGACGTCAATTTAAACATGAATGAAAAATGTCCCTTCATCGCTATAAAATCCATGCGCAAAGATTGATGACGTCATTAAAATATTCTCAGCGCATCCTTTTATTTTCTAACTTTGTGACGAAAAACTTTAAAAAATTGTACTGGCAAAGACAATGTGAATCAAAAGTTGTGTTTTTTTCGCGTTTTTTTACCAAACTGACCACTGCGGTCATTTTAATTTTTTTAAAACCTTGACAGTGTTCACCGCCGTAACGCAAAGAATATTTGTAGCAAATTTCACGTTTTTATGTCCAGTATTTAAAAAGATTATGCGCTATGTACATACCCAGCCACATATTCCTTTTGAGATTTATATATATACAAGCCGTTATGTGCCCGATTCTTCGAACGGGCTTTTTTTTAGAATATGCTTGACACATTAGTTTTGTTTTTGCAACATACTTAAAGTAGTTTTTTTTTTTTTTGTGGTCAGTATTTTTTAAATTTATTTTTGTTTTGCACACTTTATTATCCACCAATTCAATATACAACTAAAAAGGAAAAACAAATAATAATAATTTTTTTTTATTTCTTGCTCAAAGTATGACCACTATGATCGAATTTTGTGAGTTTATTGGGTAATTAAACTCTTTCTGTAAAACAGAACTCACATGTCTTTTAAAAAGTACAGTTAATTCGAAAATGATTGTTTGATATATTTTTTTGCCACAACATTAGTCGTAGATCAATATTTTTTTTTTTTTTTTTTGTTTTTTTTTTTGTTGTTGGTGTTATTTGCTATTTATTTATTGTTGCTTTGGAAGCAAACTTAGAATTAAATTTTAAATTCAACAGGAAAAACAATAACAACTGAAACCGATATGAATCATAGTTTATACAACGTATACGACATGAATTAAAACTTTAAAAAGTTGGTCCGGCAAATTTAAACATTGCCCGGCAATATGAAAATTTCCCGCTACATAGTTTATAAGACGTATACGATACAAATTAAAACTTTAAAACGTTGAGCTCGGCAATTTAAACATTGCCTGGCAATTGAAAAATTTCCCGCTACAAAGTTTATAAGACGTATACACAGAATAGGTATAGAACAGAATGCACAATCCCTATATACGCACTCACTAAAAGTTACCATTTTCCGAAATGCAGCGGTCGCTAGAGACGCTACTATAGTAAAATGAGAAATGATATCTACGTCTGCCATAAATATATACAATATATATAGGGCCTACATTATCTTTCATTATAGGCTTACTTTTATATAAATTTGACTAAATTACCCATTTTGTTTTGAACATTATATGATTAGGCCAATATGATGTAAAAATATTTATTACCCGGTACTGATTTGAAAAAAAAATGGCTTAGACGTAGCTCGGTACCGGTAACTAAATTGCTGCGGCTACCGGTACATAAATATATATACTTTTTAAACCAAAATAAACTTTTAAAATTATGAAGGGAAATAGGCATATAATTCATAATGAGTTAATATGAGGTTGTTTATGCTGTTGTTTATCCTTTATGGAGTCAGGAAAGCCATGCAGTTTGACATGCTCTTTTTTACGATAATCAGTCGTTTTCACATCATTGTTGTAGTTTATTACACAACCGTTTATGCACATTTTGCCTGAAATATTAACTTTGGGTGTTCGAACTTGTAGATTTGAAGAAAAGGACGTTGTAGGCTAAATAAGCATAAATATAGAGTGTAACCAGGACCACTGCGTTTAAATAGGCTTAGTATGGCGTCGGTATTACTGCCCAAAACAGAAATAAAATGCGATTGCGCATTCTGTTTTATACCTATTCTGTGGACATATACAACACGAATAAAAACGTGAATGAATTTTGTATTTGCCAGATACAACGTAAGATACCCATTAAAACCATTAATCATTACCCATTATAACAATTTAAAAATATCCCGCTATAAATTACGACGCAAATTAAAACGTGAATATATTTTGTTCTATTCATTCATAAAGTACATTAGCAAAGGTTGAAGCAAAGTTAATTTTAAATGAATACGCAAAATTTGATGACGTCATAACGAAAAGCAGGCTAGCTATCTCTGCGCAAACTTTGATGACGTCATCTAAAAAAAATCTCAACGCCATCCCTTTTTTTTTTTTTAGCGCGATCGATCGAAAAACTATAAAAAGTTGGAACGGCAATTTTAACATGAACCCAAAATATGTCGTTTTATTCGCGTTTTTTGACCAAACTGACCACTGCGGTCATTAAAATTTTTTTAAAACCTTGACAGTGTTCACCGCCGTAACGCAAAGAATATTTGTAGCAAATTTCACATTTTTATGTCCAGTATTTAAAAAGATTATGCGGTATGTACATACCCAGCCAGCCACATACATACATATTCCTTTTGAGATTTATATATATACAAGCCGTTATGTGCCCGGTCCTCCGAACCGGCTAAAAGCTATGTTTACATACACTCTAACTACTCAAGCAGTTATAATGAGACTGCCCGCATGACCTACGACATGAATTTAAACGTGAGGTAATGTCTAATTTGCCCGCTACAACATAAAATTACCCGTTAAAATCATTACCCATTACCCATTATAACAATTAAAAAATTGCCCGTTATAAATTACGACGCAAATTAAAACGTAAATATATTTTGTTCTATTCATTGATAAAGAACATTCGACAGTATTTTTATTAAAAAAGAAAATGATTGTTTGATATGTTTTTTTACGACACGACAAACATTAAGTCGCAGACCTATGTTGTTTTGTTTTTGTTATTTGCTATTTATTTATTATTGTTGCTTTGGAAGCAAACTTAGAATTAAATTTTCTATTCAACATGTAAAACAATAACAAATGAAACCCATATGAAATAATGTTTATAAAACGTATACGACACGAATTAAAACTTTAAAAAGTTAGTTCCGGCAATTTGAACATTGCCCGGCAAATTAAACATTGCCCGGTAATATAAACGTTGCCCGGTAATTTAGACATTGTCCGGTAATTTAAACATTGCCCGGTAATTTAAACATTGCCCGGTATTATAAACATTACCCGGTAATTTAAACCTTGCCCGGTAATTTAAACAATGGTTGTTACCAAGGCGATAAGCCTAAAGTTATAATGAGATTTCCCGCTTCACAGTTAATATATACGGCAATTAATAAAACCCCACCCGTTAAAAAGTTTATCGATGTATACGTCACAAATTTAAATGTGAATGACATTTTGTACGCCCGCTACAACCGAAACGAACTGCAACGTGAAATATTGCCCGCTAGAAACGAATTGAAACGTGAAATATTGCCCTCTAGAAAAGAATTGAAACGTGAAATATTTCCCGCCAGAAAGATTTTAATGCGTATACGCCCGCTTCAAACGAATTGAAAAAGCTAAAAGTTATGTTTACATACACTCTTACTACTCAAGCAGTTATAATGAGAATGCACGCAACAACTACAAAAGTTTATATTTCGTATACGACACGAATTAAAACGTGAATATATTTTGTTCTATTCATTCATAAAATACATTAGCAAACATTGAAGCAAAGTTAATTTTAAATGAATACGCAAAATTTGATGACGTCATAACGAAAAGCCGGCTAGCTATCTCTGCGCAAACTTTGATGACGTCATCCTGAAAAAATCTCAACGCCATCCTTTTTTTAATTTTTTTAGCGCGATCGATCGAAAAACTATAAAAAGTTGGAACGGCAATTTTAACATGAACCCAAAATATGTCGTTTTATTCGCGTTTTTTGACCAAACTGACCACTGCGGTCATTTTATTTTTTTTAAAACCTTGACAGTGTTCACCGCCGTAACGCAAAGAATTTTTGTAGCAAATTTCACGTTTTTATGTCCAGTATTTAAAAAGATTATGCGGTATGTACATACCCAGCCAGCCAGCCAGCCAGCCAGCCAGCCAGCCAGCCACATACATACATACATATTCCTTTTGAGATTTATATATATATATGATATGACAAGCCGTTATGTGCCCGGTCCTCCGAACCGGCTAAAAGTTATGTTTACATACACTCTAACTACTCAGGCAGTTATAATGAGATTGCCCGCATGACCTACGACACGAATTTAAACGTGAGGTAATTTTTTATTTGCCCGCTACAACATGAATTACCCGTTAAAATCATTACTCATCACCCATTATAACAATTACAAAATTGCCCGCTATAAATTACGACGCAAATTAAAACGTGAATATATATTGTTCTATTCATTGATTAAGAACATTCGACAGTACTTTTATTTTTTTTTAATGATTGTTTGATATATTTTTTTTACGACAAACATTAAGTCGCAGACCTATGTTGTGTTGTTTTTGTTTATTTGCTATTTATTTATTTATTGTTGCTTTGGAAGCAAACTTAGAATTAAATTTTCTATTCAACATGTAAGACAATAACAAATGAAACCCATATGAAATAATGTTTATAAAACGTATACGACACGAATTAAAACTTTAAAAAGTTAGTTCCAGCAATTTGAACATTGCCCGGCAAATTAAACATTGCCCGGTAATATAAACATTGCCCGTTAATTTAAACATTGCCCGGTAATTTAAACATTGCCCGGTAATTAAAACATTGCCCGGTATTATAAACATTGCCCGGTAATTTAAACATTGCCCGGTAATTTAAACAATGGCCGTTACCTAGGCGATAAGCCTAAAGGTGCCCAGTTCTCGGAACTGGATAAAATAACCCACGGAGTTATAAGCAATAGTCTTAAGCGGGGAGAAAGTATTTTCCGGTAACTGAAACCATTTAAATATTGCATTCTACAAATTACGACGCAAATTAAAACAAAACTTCTTAAACGCATAAATACGCAAAATTTGATGACGCCATATAATTATAATCTTAAATATAGAGTGTAACCAGGACCACTGCGTTTAAATAAGCTTACTAAGGCGTCGGTATTACTTCCCGAAACAGAAAAAAAAATACTATATCTATTTGCTTTTGTCCTATGTTTGTAAAGTTTTAAATTATTAATTAGCTTTAAGTCATGTATTCACAGTGTAAAGTATTAAAGTAGTGATAGATTAAGAAAATCAACTACAGTATTGGTAGTGTAAAGAATTTATGTTGTTTACGGCACGTAGACAATTTAAACATGAAGAAAATTTGTTCCCGTCATTGAGTTGAGATAAAAATCCATGCACATAGTTTGATGACGTCAATTTAAACATGAATGAAAAATGTCCCTTCATTGCTATAAAATCCATGCGCAAAGATTGATGACGTCATAAAAATAATCTCAGCGCATCCTTTTTTTTTCTGACCTTTGTGACGAAAAACTATAAAAAGTTGTACTGGCAAAGACAATGTGAATCAAAAGTTGTGTTTTTTTCGCGTTTTTTGACCAAACTGACCACTGCGGTCATTTTAATTTTTTTTAAACCTTGACAGTGTTCACCGCCGTAACGCAAAGAATATTTGTAGCAAATTTCACGTTTTTATGTCCAGTATTTAAAAAGATTATGCGGTATGTACATACCCACATACATACATACATACATATTCCTTTTGATATTTATATATATATATACAAGCCGTTATGTGCCCGATTCTTCGAACGGGCTTTTTTTTAGAATATGCTTGACACATTATAGTTTTTTAGTTTTGTTTTTGCAACATACATAAAGTAGTATGTTTTTTTTTTTTGGTCAGTATTTGTTAAATTTTTTTTTGTTTTGCACACTTTATTATACACCAATTCAATATACAACTAAAAATAAAAACAAATAATAATAATTTTTTTTTATTTCTTGCTCAAAGTATGACCACTATGATATAATTTTGTGAGTTTATTGGGTAATTAAACTCTTTCTGTAAAACAGAACTCACATGTCTTTTAAAAAGTACTGTTAATTCGAAAATGATTGTTTGATATATTTTTTTGCTACAACATTAGTCGTAGATCAATATTAATTTTTTTTTGTTTTTTTTGTTTTGTTTTTGTTGGTGTTATTTGCTATTTATTTATTGTTGCTTTGGGAGCAAACTTAGAATAAAATTTTAAGTTCAACAGGAAAAAAAATAACAACTGAAACCGATATGAATCATAGTTTATACAACGTATACGACATGAATTAAAACTTTAAAAAGTTGGTCCGGCAAATTTAAACATTGCCCTGGCAATATAAAAATTTCTCGCTACATAGTTTATAAGACGTATACGATACAAATGAAAACTTTAAAACGTTGAGCTCGGCAATTTAAACATTGCCTGGCAATTGAAAAATTTCCCGCTACAAAGTTTATAAGACGTATACACAGAATAGGTATAGAACAGAATGCACAATCCCTATATACGAAGTCACTAAAAGTTACCATTTTCCGCAATGCAGCGGTCGCTAGAGACGCTACTATAGTAAAATGAGAAAGGTTATCTACGTCTGCCATAAATATATACAATATATATAGGGCCTACATTATCTTTCATTATAGGCTTACTTTTATATAAATTTGACTTAATTACCCATTTTGTTTTGAACATTATATGATTAGGCCAATATGATGTAAAAATATTTATTACCCGGTACTGATTTGAAAAAAAAATGGCTTAGACGTAGCTCGGTACCGGTAACTAAATTGCTACGGCTACCGGTACATAAATATATATACTTTTTAAACCAAAATAAACTTTTAAAATTATGAAGGGAAATAGGCATATAATTCATAATGAGTTAATATGAGGTTGTTTATGCTGTTGTTTATCCTTTATGGAGTCAGGAAAGCCATGCAGTTTGACATGCTCTTTTTTACGATAATCATTCGTTTTCGCATCATTGTTGTAGTTTATTACACAACCGTTTATGCACATTTTGCCTGAAATATTAGCTTTGGGTGTTCGAACTTGTAGATTTGAAGAAAAGGACGTTGTAGGCTAAATAAGCATAAATATAGAGTGTAACCAGGACCGCTGCGTTTAAATAGGCTTATTAAGGCGTCGGTATTACTTCCCGAAACAGAAAAAAAAAGCTAAATCTATTTGCTTTGTCCTATGTTTGTAAAGTTTAAAATTTTTAATTAGCTTTAGGTCATGTATTCACAGTGTAGGCCTAAAGTATTAATAGTAGTGATAGATTAAGAAAATCAACTACAGTATTGGTAGTGTAAAGAATTTATGTTGTTTACGGCACGTAGGAAATTTAAACATGAAGAAAATTTGTTCCCATCATTGAGATAAAAATCCATGCACATAGTTTGATGACGTCAATTTAAACATGAATGAAAAATGTCCCTTCATCGCTATAAAATCCATGCGCAAAGATTGATGACGTCATTAAAATATTCTCAGCGCATCCTTTTATTTTCTAACTTTGTGACGAAAAACTTTAAAAAATTGTACTGGCAAAGACAATGTGAATCAAAAGTTGTGTTTTTTTCGCGTTTTTTTACCAAACTGACCACTGCGGTCATTTTAATTTTTTTAAAACCTTGACAGTGTTCACCGCCGTAACGCAAAGAATATTTGTAGCAAATTTCACGTTTTTATGTCCAGTATTTAAAAAGATTATGCGCTATGTACATACCCAGCCACATATTCCTTTTGAGATTTATATATATACAAGCCGTTATGTGCCCGATTCTTCGAACGGGCTTTTTTTTAGAATATGCTTGACACATTAGTTTTGTTTTTGCAACATACTTAAAGTAGTTTTTTTTTTTTTTTGTGGTCAGTATTTTTTAAATTTATTTTTGTTTTGCACACTTTATTATCCACCAATTCAATATACAACTAAAAAGGAAAAACAAATAATAATAATTTTTTTTTATTTCTTGCTCAAAGTATGACCACTATGATCGAATTTTGTGAGTTTATTGGGTAATTAAACTCTTTCTGTAAAACAGAACTCACATGTCTTTTAAAAAGTACAGTTAATTCGAAAATGATTGTTTGATATATTTTTTTGCCACAACATTAGTCGTAGATCAATATTTTTTTTTTTTTTTTTTTTTTTTTTTTGTTGTTGGTGTTATTTGCTATTTATTTATTGTTGCTTTGGAAGCAAACTTAGAATTAAATTTTAAATTCAACAGGAAAAACAATAACAACTGAAACCGATATGAATCATAGTTTATACAACGTATACGACATGAATTAAAACTTTAAAAAGTTGGTCCGGCAAATTTAAACATTGCCCGGCAATATGAAAATTTCCCGCTACATAGTTTATAAGACGTATACGATACAAATTAAAACTTTAAAACGTTGAGCTCGGCAATTTAAACATTGCCTGGCAATTGAAAAATTTCCCGCTACAAAGTTTATAAGACGTATACACAGAATAGGTATAGAACAGAATGCACAATCCCTATATACGCACTCACTAAAAGTTACCATTTTCCGAAATGCAGCGGTCGCTAGAGACGCTACTATAGTAAAATGAGAAATGATATCTACGTCTGCCATAAATATATACAATATATATAGGGCCTACATTATCTTTCATTATAGGCTTACTTTTATATAAATTTGACTAAATTACCCATTTTGTTTTGAACATTATATGATTAGGCCAATATGATGTAAAAATATTTATTACCCGGTACTGATTTGAAAAAAAAATGGCTTAGACGTAGCTCGGTACCGGTAACTAAATTGCTGCGGCTACCGGTACATAAATATATATACTTTTTAAACCAAAATAAACTTTTAAAATTATGAAGGGAAATAGGCATATAATTCATAATGAGTTAATATGAGGTTGTTTATGCTGTTGTTTATCCTTTATGGAGTCAGGAAAGCCATGCAGTTTGACATGCTCTTTTTTACGATAATCAGTCGTTTTCACATCATTGTTGTAGTTTATTACACAACCGTTTATGCACATTTTGCCTGAAATATTAACTTTGGGTGTTCGAACTTGTAGATTTGAAGAAAAGGACGTTGTAGGCTAAATAAGCATAAATATAGAGTGTAACCAGGACCACTGCGTTTAAATAGGCTTAGTATGGCGTCGGTATTACTGCCCAAAACAGAAATAAAATGCGATTGCGCATTCTGTTTTATACCTATTCTGTGGACATATACAACACAAATAAAAACGTGATGGAATTTTGTATTTGCCAGATACAACGTAAGATACCCATTAAAACCATTAATCATTACCCATTATAACAATTAAAAAATATCCCGCTATAAATTACGACGCAAATTAAAACGTGAATATATTTTGTTCTATTCATTCATAAAGTACATTAGCAAAGGTTGAAGCAAAGTTAATTTTAAATGAATACGCAAAATTTGATGACGTCATAACGAAAAGCCGGCTAGCTATCTCTGCGCAAACTTTGATGACGTCATCCTGAAAAAAATCTCAACGCCATTTTTTTTATTATTTTTTTAGCGCGATCGATCGGAAAACTATAAAAAGTTGGAACGGCAATTTTAACATGAACCCAAAATATGTCGTTTTATTCGCGTTTTTTGACCAAACTGACCACTGCGGTCATTTTAATTTTTTTTAAACCTTGACAGTGTTCACCGCCGTAACGCAAAGAATATTTGTAGCAAATTTCACGTTTTTATGTCCAGTATTTAAAAAGATTATGCGGTATGTACATACATACATACATACATATTCCTTTTGAGATTTATATATATATATACAAGCCGTTATGTGCCCGATTCTTCGAACGGGCTTTTTTTTAGAATGTGCTTGACACATTATAATTTTTTAGTTTTGTTTTTGCAACATACATAAAGTAGTATGTTTTTTTATGTGGTCAGTATTTTTTAAATTTATTTTTGTTTTGCACACTTTATTATACACCATATCAATATACAACTAAAAAGGAAAAACACATAATAATAATTTTTTTTTATTTCTTGCTCAAAGTATGACCACTATGATCGAATTTTGTGAGTTTATTGGGTAATTAAACTCTTTCTGTAAAACAGAACTCGCATGTCTTTTAAAAAGTACTGTTAATTCGAAAATGATTGTTTGATATATTTTTTTGCTACAACATTAGTCGTAGATCAATATTTTTTTTTTGTTTTTTTTTTTGTTTTTGTTGGGTTTATTTGCTATTTATTTATTGTTGCTTTGGAAGCAAACTTAGAATTAAATTTTAAATTCAACAGGAAAAACAATAACAACTGAAACCCATATGAATCATAGTTTATACAACGTATACGACATGAATTAAAACTTTAAAAAGTTGTTCCGGCAAATTTAAACATTGCCCGGCAATATAAAAATTTCCCGCTACATAGTTTATAAGACGTATACGATACAAATTAAAACTTTAAAACGTTGAGCTCGGCAATTTAAACATTGCCTGGCAATTGAAAAATTTCCCGCTACAAAGTTTATAAGACGTATACACATAATAGGTATAGAACAGAATGCACAATCCCTATATACGCACTCACTAAAAGTTACCATTTTCCGAAATGCAGCGGTCGCTAGAGACGCTACTATAGTAAAATGAGAAATGATATCTACGTCTGCCATAAATATATACAATATATATAGGGCCTACATTATCTTTCATTATAGGCTTACTTTTATATAAATTTGACTTAATTACCCATTTTGTTTTGAACATTATATGATTAGGCCAATATGATGTAAAAATATTTATTACCCGGTACTGATTTGAAAAAAAAATGGCTTAGACGTAGCTCGGTACCGGTAACTAAATTGCTGCGGCTACCGGTACATAAATATATATACTTTTTAAACCAAAATAAACTTTTAAAATTATGAAGGGAAATAGGCATATAATTCATAATGAGTTAATATGAGGTTGTTTATGCTGTTGTTTATCCTTTATGGAGTCAGGAAAGCCATGCAGTTTGACATGCTCTTTTTTACGATAATCAGTCGTTTTCGCATCATTGTTGTAGTTTATTACACAACCGTTTATGCACATTTTGCCTGAAATATTAGCTTTGGGTGTTCGAACTTGTAGATTTGAAGAAAAGGACGTTGTAGGCTAAATAAGCATAAATATAGAGTGTAACCAGGACCACTGCGTTTAAATAGGCTTAGTATGGCGTCGGTATTATTGCCCAAAACAGAAATAAAATGCGATTGCGCATTCTGTTTTATACCTATTCTGTGGACATATACAACTCGAATAAAAACGTGAAGGAATTTGGTATTTGCCAGATACAACGTAAGATACCCATTAAAACCATTAATCATTACCCATTATAACAATTTAAAAATATCCCGCTATAAATTACGACGCAAATTAAAACGTGAATATATTTTGTTCTATTTATTCATAAAGTACATTAGCAAAGGTTGAAGCAAAGTTAATTTTAAATGAATACGCAAAATTTGATGACGTCATAACGAAAAGCCGGCTAGCTATCTCTGCGCAAACTTTGATGACGTCATCCTGAAAAAAATCTCAACGCCATCCTTTTTTTAATTTTTTTAGCGCGATTGATCGAAAAACTATAAAAAGTTGGAACGGCAATTTTAACATGAACCCAAAATATGTCGTTTTATTCGCGTTTTTTGACCAAACTGACCACTGCGGTCATTTAAATTTTTTTAAAACCTTGACAGTGTTCACCGCCTTAACGCAAAGAATATTTGTAGCAAATTTCACGTTTTTATGTCCAGTATTTAAAAAGATTATGCGGTATGTACATACCCAGCCAGCCACATATTCCTTTTGAGATTTATATATATACTAGCTGATATGTGCCCGATTCTTCGAACGGGCTTTTTTTAGAATAGGCTTGACACATTATAGTTTTTTAGTTTTGTTTTTGCAACATACATAAAGTAGTATATTTTTTTTTTAAAGTTAGTTCCAGCAATTAAAACATTGCCCGGCAATTTAAACATCGCCCGGTAATTTAAACATTGCCCTGTAATATAAACATTGCCCGGTATTATAAACATTGCCCGGTAATATAAACATTGCCCGGTAATATAAACATTCTCCGGTAATATAAACATTGCCCTGTAATTTAAACATTGACCGGTATTATAAACATTGCCCGGTAATATAAACATTGCTCGGTAATATAAACATTGCCCGGTAATATAAACGTTGCCCGGTAATATAAACATTGCCCGGTAATATAAACATTGCCCGGTAATAAAAAAAATTGACCGGTAATATAAACATTGATCGGTTATATAAACGTTGCCCGGTATTAAAAAACATTGCCCGGTATTATAAACATTGCCCGGTAATATAAACATTGCCCGTTAATATAAACATTGCCCGGTAATATAAACTTTGCCCGGTAATAATAACATTGCCCGGTAATATAAACATTGCCCGTTAATATAAACATTGCCCGGTAATATAAATATCGCCCGGTATTATAAACATTGCCCGGTAATATAAACATCTCCCGGTAATATAAACATTGCCCGGTAATAATAACATTGCCCGGTAATATAAACATTGCCCGGTAATATAGACATTTGTCGGTAATATAAACATTGCCCGGTAATATTAACATTGCCCGGTAATATAAACATTGCCCGGTAATTTTGTTCCCTTGTAAAACGCATAAATACGCAACGCTTAAATATAGAGTGTAACCAGGACCACTGCGTTTAAATAAGCTTAGTAAGGCGTCGGTATTACTTCCCGAAACAGAAAAAAAATGCTAAATCTATTTGCTTTGCCCTATGATTGTAAAGTTTTAAATTATTAATTAGCTTTAAGTCATGTATTCACAGTGTAATGTATTAAAGTAGTGATAGATTAAGAAAATCAACTACAGTATTCGTAGTGTAAAGAATTTATGTTGTTTACGGCACGTAGGCAATTTTAACATGAAGAAAATTTGTTCCCGTCATTGAGATAAAATCCATGCACATAGTTTGATGACGTCAATTTAAACATGAATGAAAAATGTTCTTCATTGCTAAAAAATCCATGCGCAAACTTTGATGACGTCATCCTGAAAATAATCTCAAGGCCATCCTTTTTTTTTATTTTGTGAAGACAAATTATAAAAAGTTGTACTGGCAAAGTCAATGTGAATCAAAAGTTGTGTTTTATTCGCGTTTTTTGACCAAACTGACCACTGCGGTCATTTAAATTTTCTTTAAAACTTGACAGTGTTCACCGCCGTAACGCAAAGAATATTTGTAGCAAATTTCACGTTTTTATGTCTAGTATTTAAAAAGATTATGCGGTATGTACATACCCAGCCACATACATACATATTCCTTTTGAGATTTATATATATAGTAGACTAGATATGATATGATATGATATGATATGATATGATATGATATGATATGATATATGATTGGCGTGTAACTTTCTATTAAGTTAAATAATATGTTACTATTGACAAGTCTTTAAAAATATGCATGCATAAAAGGTCGACAAAAAAGACATTTCCGGTCTTATTCGATTATTTACTTCGAAACATGTTTGTGTGTTACGTTACTAGTTGTACGAAAATATGTAGATTATTAAATTTTTATTTCATTTCCAAAAGATGGCGACAAAAGAAAACTATGGATTGTGAATGTCAGACTTGAAGAAACACCTATTTATAATCCCAAACTAATGGGCCGTATTGCTGCTGAGAGTTAACACCCTTTCCCCTTATACAAGTCAATCTTATATACCGTAATTGTAAAGATTGCTGCTGAGAGTTAACACCCTTTCCCCTTTTACAAGTCAATCTTATATACCGTAATTGTAAAATGGGCAAGGGTGTTAACTTTCAGCAGCAATACGGCCCATTGCTTGATGCAAAAGAATGTTCGTGTTGTTTTTTTTTGATGAATTTCCGCAGTGTGTTTTTTAATTACCAAGGACGCAACTCTTATTTTATAAACAAATGCTACATTTAGCAACTCTTATTTTATAAACAAATGCTACATTTAGCCTAACGCGACTAACACTTTGAGTTCATGATCATTTCTATTTGAAAAGGTAACACCTAATTAAGACTTGTCAATTAGCGGAAATCTCAGTTCGGATGAGATATATTATTACATCTAGACTATATCTTGACAAGTAAATTTAAATGTTGATACATTAACCATTAATGTGTAAGTTAAATCGTGAAATAGTGTATTAACTATGAATGGTTTAAAAAAGATAATAAAAGATTCACCTTTAGAAATCAGTTCTATCGTTTTATTTTTATCTAGTTTTGTATAACCCTAGTCATTATACGTTATTACTTGTATATGTATGTTTTGTTCTCGGTCTTTTGATGCGCGTTGAGCTTACATTATGTTTGTTGATAGCGCTTTATAAATACTATTATTATTATTATTATTACTATTAAATATAAAACACTTTAATGATTTTCTCTATAACGCCCCTTATCTTTTTGGTCTTGGTTTTGTTACGGCACTAAATAAATTGTCTTATAAACATAATATAGTTGAGCAGTTGGACTTTCACGCTGTTGGTACGCTGAATGATTTAGAAATCCTTGTTTGGCACACTATAAGCAAAAGGTTGCCAACCCCTGTACTAGACTAAATATTTTAATGACAATATCGCGATCTGATTGCAAGGCCATCAAACAACTTGTTAAAATAATGAGATGAAAATGTCTCACTCCGTCAATACGAGACTTTCTCACTTTTGCAGTAACTTCATCTCAACAAACTGTAACAACTTCACACCCTCGATACACTCTGCCCCTGGGGCTCTTTTCCACGCCCTTCGTCCCCCACACTCCACAAATCAATTGCGCCCATTTAAAACTAAAAACGAAATAACAAAAAAAGTGCGCTGTTCATATTTTGAAGGCCATCATTTCCTCTTTGTCAGCTTTCGGCTTGAATCAATGGGCAATAACTCCGTCTAAATTGATGTTAATATCGCGTGCTACTTCAGCTCCGGTGTTTTGTTTCGCGCTCTTTTTGTTGTTGTTTTTAAATGTTTTATTTTTGTTATGTTTGTTGGTTGTTGTTTTGTCAAGGGTCTTAACTCTTTTTTCTTCCCTTACCACGAGTTAAAGAACGCTACTTACACAATGGCTAGTGCAGGAGTTGATAGGGATTAAGGAAACAATACGAAAGAAAAACTAAAATCAATTCCTTGCAGCAACACCGTAAAAAAACATCCATTTAACGGACGTGGTTTTAAAATGACCTTAGAATTTAATGGACACATTTTTTTGTGGTTGGTATTTCAGGGCTCCTGTTTTAACTATTGGACTAAATACTTTAATAAAAAAATAATTAATAGCTTTTATGTTTCGAACTGTTTAGTGTATTTTACAACTTTTTCTTGTAAAAAAACAAACAACAACTGAAAAATTAGAAACGCTTCTGCAAAAAAATGAATCCCCAAAAGTATGGTCTGAGCTGCAACAACATTTTCCCAAAACTGATGCTTTGGCCTATTAGAAACTCACTTGCCAATTTTCAATACGTCATCTTCAGGCGAACTACTTCAGGTAAGACTGGAGCTTGTTCCGCAAACTGCAAATTGGAACAAGTGAAATGTGCCCCTGTGGGACAGCGCCCTAAAATGCGGACTACGGCTTTCAAACCTGCCCCCCCCCCCCCCCGTAACACTCTACCAGGTCAGCCAAAAGGGCACAGGAGACTTCCTTCAATAAAACACTATATGGTGGACTGGAACAACTGACAGTTGCTGTGCAGTTCATCTATTGGACTTCAACTATATGGTGGACTGGAACAACTAACAGTTGATGTGCAGTTCATCTATTGGACTTCAACTATATGGTGGACAGGAACAACTGACAGTTGCTGTGCAGTTCATCTATTGGACTTCAACTATATGGTGGACTGGAACAACTGACAGTTGCTGTGCAGTTCATCTATTGGACTTCAACTATATGGTGGACTGGAACAACTGACAGTTGCTGTGCAGTTCCTCTATTGGACTTCAACTATATGGTGGACTGGAACAACTGACAGTTGCTGTGCAGTTCATCTATTGGACTTCAACTATATGGTGGACTGGAACAACTGACAGTTGCTGTGCAGTTCATCTATTGGACTTCAACTATATGGTGGACTGGAACAACTGACAGTTGCTGTGCAGTTCATCTATTGGACTTCAACTATATGGTGGACTGGAACAACTGACAGTTGCTGTGCAGTTCATCTATTGGACTTCAAAAAGACAAACATTTTCCAACATACTCTTGAGAAGGAAAAAGAAGAATAGGAAATCCTTTAAGAAAGTAATTTAAAATTTGTTACTTGTTAAAAATATACAAACAATAAATTCTAATTAAATGATACAACACAATTAATAAATAATAAGTTCCAAGAGAGACACAGAGAGAAATAGTTTTAAAATCATAAATAATATGGAATAACCAATACTTAGTTTATACATTTTCCTTTTTATTTCCTCTAGTGGCACGCGGGCATAACATGTGTTATTTGGACAAACCAGGAAAACCAACAACTTGACATCATTTACAACTCTAATTCGAAATGCAAACCACATAACACAAAATAAAATTCTACTGTAGCAATCCAATACAATAATTGATGAAAACCTAATGCTATATTTTTAATTATTATTAGATTTCGGGGGAGGGATTTGGCGGAGGCGGGGACAACAAGATGAATGGCAATACTGAGTGTGAGTACTGTCACCGCAAGTAGCACCTTCCCACTAAGGAGTTATAAGTTCCCACATTGGGGCTCTGAGCTAAAGCTCAAGCTGTTAATACAACTCATAACAGGTTACACAATACACAATTGAAACAATCTTGTTATATAAGATAATTGCTTGAAACTTGTCAAATTTTACAATTTAAAGAAAAGTGTTGTTTTATTTAAACGTTCGCCATAGTTTACATTGACTTCTGCCCTGAAACGAAATAGAACATGGAACAGGTGATGTACTACCAGTCTTCTGCCTTATAGTCCACGAAAAACAGCAGCCAATCATCTTCGACGTCCGTGGTCCTTACTTACTATGACATAATCCGCAAACAATGTTCCTCCAGACATCTCTATCTTGGGCTAGTCTCTCCAGCTTCTCCTAAGTAAGGCCAAATTCCTTTGTATCTGCTTATATATCTCGGCGCCAAGTGTTCCTCAGCCAGCCTCTTTTTTGTTATCCCTGAAGGTCCCAGTCCAGTTCTAAAAGTAAGATATCGACTTAATTCAAGTCAAAGCTTGTACATTTCTATAAATTTAAGGTAATGTTTGAATTATGATCTCCATGCTCGTATATATTCTTCTCAAATTGTTATCGGGCATAGAAAGAGTTGCCCGAGCTAATAAAAGGAATAAAATATTGGCCTATATATAAAGCTAACATGAATTAAATCTCCAACCGAAATAAAGGTCTATAGTCTAGAGTTAAACTATTGAAATGATTAAGATGAAATAATCTATTTATATTTGAAGTATAAAGTTAGCAAAATGAAAAGCTAAGATAAGTTAACAATTTATACATAGCATATCCTAGTAGATACATGTTGAAGGAGTTTTTTTTTAATGTATAATAGTGCACTATGCCTTGAATTATATAAGTGCACAATTTCCAAGAAGTGTGCATACAATTATTTTCTTACGCAACACATACGCGCGGTGCCTGTGGCGATGGACGCTGCTCCGTCTTCACAGCTTTGATCATGTGGTACACAGAGATATGCATATTGCATGTATCGACTCGCGCATGTCTCCTGCTTTCTTTTGTGTGTGTGTCTACCCCCAGCATGTAGACCGAGTCACAGCTGATCACTTCCTCCACTAAGTCACATTTTTATACTTTTGTTTCTTTGCGGGAGTGGGGTGGGCGGTGGAGCTGTCTGGGCTTTACATGGAGGGGTGGGAGTGGATGGAGGGGGTGAGATAAAACCTTGTCGATCGGGAAGGACATCCCGGGGTGCGATGTTTAAGCTCTGTCTGATGGCTCCGTAGGGCGCCATGTAGCAGCATCTGCCCCACACTCTTCAGCATATCGACGGGTCAATAATGTTCAGTTTGAGGGTGGCTCCAACGATCACATACAACATGTCGAGGTGGCCTTTTTTTTCTTCTCCTCTTTCCACTTTATAGAGCCACGTTGTTTCTAGTCGGTATTGGCTATTATCAGATTCAAAATCTCAAACTCGCAAACAAACAAACGCACAAGCAAACTTATTGTTTAAACTTTAATTTTGCTGGATTTCTTTCTTTTAAATATATAGACTCTCTATTTCTTTTAAATATATAGACTCTCTATTTCTTTTAAATATATAGACTCTCTATTTCTTTTAAATATATAGACTCTCTATTTCTTTTAAATATATAGACTCTCTATTTCTTTTAAATATATAGACTCTCTATTTCTTTTAAATATATAGACTCTCTATTTCTTTTAAATATATAGACTCTCTATTTCTTTTAAATATATAGACTCTCTATTTCTTTTAAATATATAGACTCTCTATTTCTTTTAAATATATAGACTCTCTATTTCTTTTAAATATATAGACTCTCTATTTCTTTTAAATATATAGACTCTCTATTTCTTTTAAATATATAGACTCTCTATTTCTTTTAAATATATAGACTCTCTATTTCTTTTAAATATATAGACTCTCTATTTCTTTTAAATATATAGACTCTCTATTTCTTTTAAATATATAGACTCTCTATTTCTTTTAAATATATAGACTCTCTATTACCTATCGACTTGCTTTGGTTTTAATAAATTTGATACATAGTTCACGCGAGAAACGACGTAATTCTTAAATCAATTAATAATGCGATTAGCAAATGACCCTTTAGGTCTAGTGAATCAGATTTCATAAATATATTTTTTTGGTTGAGCCACGACATGACTAGTATATGGTGTAGACAGCACAATGCCAAGCCTGTCTTTGCTTTACCCCCGATTAATTTCAAGTAGCTTCTGATGTGGATTATAGACTTATGGACACCTACCCGAAAATTGTAAAGAATCCTGGCGTATTTTGCATTGATTAGCACCAGAAATAATTGAAAAAAAATGGCAGTTCCACATTCTGCCGTTAGATCAACACGCTCAACAATGAAAGAACATAGTACGTTTAATAGAATACAATAACGCTAAAATAACTTTGTAACGTTAAAATAACACGGTAACTTTGAGAGAAGATGAAAGTCTTTAAATGAACATAATATTACCTCCCGGGTATTCTGTCTTGGATCTGGTTCTTTTTGAAATTATACACTGAAGCCATTCGATGGTCGTTTAATTCAATACTTGAGCTGATTTGCAAAATCTAAAGTAGTGGCACTAGTTGATAACAAGTAGCTTCTGTTACAATCTACAAAAATAACACCAACCACACCTCTGTGTGCCTTATATAGGTGAAAGTGCCATCAATGATTTTTACTAAGTTGCTAGAAAGCGAAGGGAAATCCTAAGGGGTCATAAAAATATTTAGAAACTACAAGATCACATTTCGGGTGTACACAAATAGTCCCCAAGCCAAAATTAATAATGAAAAAAAAATACTCTAAATGAATTATACAATTATACGATTCTAAATATACAATATAAAAACTATTTCAACATACTATACAAATATAGAACAATTACTGAACAATAGGAACGTTTAAAAAACATTGTAACGTTAAATGAACACTTTAACGTTTATAAGAACATAGGCCCTAGTGTCTTCAGCAACGTTTAGATTTTTTTAAACATGCTTTTATTTAAATTCACTTCTCTGTAACTCTCCACAATAAATCAAAGTCAGACCCACTGCCCAGCAAGTTATTTGCCCAAATATTTAGAAAGTTGGCGTATTCCTGTTGACAATGCAGTAATTTTAATTCTTGATTACTCCCATAAGGCGTGTTTATTTGTTTATTTGTTTATGTGTTTATTTGTTTATGTGTTTATTTGTTTATGTGTTTATTTGTTTATGTGTTTATTTGTTTATGTGTTTATTTGTTTATGTGTTTATGTGTTTATGTGTTTATTTGTTTATGTGTTTATTTGTTTATGTGTTTATTTGTTTATGTGTTTATTTGTTAATGTGTTTATTTGTTTATGTGTTTATTTGTTTATGTGTTTATTTGTTTATGTGTTTATTTGTTTATGTGTTTATTTGTTTATTTGTTTATTTGTTTATGTGTTTATTTGTTTATGTGTTTATTTGTTTATTTGTTTATTTGTTTATTTGTTTATTTGTTTATTTGTTTATTTGTTTATTTGTTTATTTGTTTATTTGTTTATTTGTTTATTTCTTTATTTGTTTATTTGTTTATTTGTTTATTTGTTTATTTGTTTATTTGTATTCTTTTGTACGGTTACGTGAAAGCGGAAAGAGTTTTTTAGGAAGAGGGGGGGGCGGGGGGGGGGGGATCTTGATGCCAAAAGATAAAAATCTACAACCGCGTTACTCCCAGATCGTGTAGGTCAGAGTATTACAATATATGCTTTGTACTCATTACTCAATCATTATGTTTATACATTACTCAATCATTATGTTTATACATTACTCACATAAAAAAAGTAAATTATCCCGTCGGACCACATTAATCAATAGGTCCGGTGAAGCAGCCTTCACCAGTTTCTGTGGCCACGACATACTAGGTGATTGTGTGGCTAGGACACTGTGCATAGCCGCCTTTAATTTACCCCAACTTAGGTCACGTACCCATCAGAGCAGGGCATACTCATGGACACCATCCGATCCCGGCAAAAAAAATCCTAGCCTGCACCAGGATACGAGCCCAGGACCTTCGGTTCGCCAGCCGAACGCGCTGCCGGCCCGACCACCGTGCCTCCCCCCCCCCCCCCCCATACTTATAAACAGAAAATCTTTTTTTATTTCAGCTAGTGATACAAGTAAAACAAATACTGTAAACTCTAATACTGAAAAGCTGATAATGTATAAATAGAACTAGATAAATGTTTATAGATATAGGTGAATAAATGTGTCTACAAACAACTAGCTAAATGCGAAACACATAAACACATAATTAATGTGTATAAATTAAATTTAAATAAAGCTAAATGGACGTTAAGCAATAAATCTAATATTTCCGTTTTCTGTGGCAATAAAGAACGAAATTAGGAACGTGGCTTGACCAACAGGGTGAGAAGAAATTAGATGTTTCTGTGAAAACTCATCTCTGGTGAGCCAATTAATAGATTCGAAGTAATCATCTAAAATAATTCACTGGCTGAGAGAATTGAAGAGTGGATGGCTGGTTTTTTTTTCCTTCCTCTGGCTAATCTGCCAAGTATAATTCTTAACTTAAACCTTAATGGAAAAGACGGGTGTTTTATAAAGACCGTAATTGGAAGGGAATCTTCTGGTTATGCCCCTTCTGACACTGGAGTTATCCGCCCTTGTCGTGGCATTCTCTCCCCCCGACCCTCCCAATTTTTTTTTATCATTGGCCATGATCATTTGGTCAATCAAAAATCAGGAGGTCCACTGAGTTCACAATCTCCCCTCCCCTACCCCCCTGGTCCCCTCATTCCACCCATCGTTTTCTCCCTTCTGTCAGAATGTTGGCCACACCCAACCCCCCCCCCCCCCTCCCCACTCCCTATTCGACGACATTAAATGACGTCTGGAACCTGGTTGCAGAGTTCTTCAAAGGACGTCCTGACGGTTCCAGATTTAGAGAAAAGCAGATCAAGGAAGAATTGGCGTTTCGCGGTTTGGGTATCCCCCCCCCACACACACACACTAACTTCACACCCATCCTCCCCTGTCAGTTTGTGGATTTGAAAAGGGTGGTGAGGGGGGGGGGGGGTGACGGGCAGAGTCCACGCTGGATAGGATAGAGAAGGAGGGGGATGTGTGGCTCTTATTTTTTCGGGTTAATTTACGAGGCAGGGTTTGATTTACGAGGTCGGATATTAAAGAGAGAGAGCTGTCAGGAAAAAAAATCTTGGTCATGCATTTTATAGCGATGACTGGAACATTAAAAACACACACGGACACACATAGACACACACAGATACACACACACAATCAGGTTCAAGCGTAACAAAGAATCAAAGAATATTGGATCGTTTTTCAGAAACAATTTTCTTTATTGGGATAGGCGTCAACATGTAAATATAGCGCCTACAATCCAATGAACGGAGAAGCAGGCTTACTTAAGTTTGAACAGGGAAGCGTGGGAACCCACACACTTTAGTCATTCGACATTTTTGCCAACGTACATTTGAATAATAGTTTGCTTTTTAAAAAATGTAGAGACCTATATATGATGACCAATGAGCATTGAAATAATAGGCATTTAGTCATTGAAAAATCAGCCCAGGTATATTTGACCAATGAGAATTTGACCAACGTACTCTAGACCAATGAAGATTTGGCCAACGAAAATTGGGCCAATGAGCATTTAGCCGAAGGGCATACGTTGGCCACTATTTACATGAAGGGCAATTAGTCATTATTATAACCCATAGGCGGATAGTATTGAATTTAAAGGTGTATGACAAGGAAAGTGTGCAGTTTCATGTCATGTGGCCTGATACAGGTCAATTGTGTGAAACCCAATGAAAGGGTGTGAATAGTTTGACACGATTTCACTATACTATTAATTGTTCTCTTCCAATACGTGTTGTTGTTTTCAACTGTCACGATACCTTTTATTATTTCTCGAAACATCTATCCCCCCCCCCTCACCCCACTAAAACCCGAATCTTGCTCATCTTCAAAAGCTAATCTCCAGACAAATACACAGACTCACTTTCCCCTCCAAGAAGATCAGTCACAGCGCTGAAATCTTGGGGATTATCTTCCCAGACATTCCGACGGCCCTGCCACACAGACACTTGGCAAACAAAGTCACCCTACGAGACCTCCAGCATCTCCCCTCCTTGTAACAGTGCAGAGCGTTAGTCACGCGATGATGTGCTCATTCTTGGCATGACGTCATGGCTAACTCTCTGACCACAGAATGCTAACAAACAAAAAATAGACAATGAAAAAAAAAGAAACAGTTAAACAAACTCACTCACTAATACACACTAAAGCTAAGCAGCAGAGGAGTAAAAGTAACTCACACACACACACACACATTAAAGCCTGTAGAAAACAAAAAGGTCACTTTTGGCTTTACTGGCGAAACTCTTTTATCCACAAATTAACTTTCAGATTAAGTAAAAGGCAAAAATACATAGCATAGCAATCTAAACGTTTAAGCACTTAAATCCAAGTATAAGAAACATGCATTTGACATAATCACAGACATGTAGTTGATGAATATTAAAATAGCAGTGTCTTCTAGGCGTATCTTTGATGGAATGCCGCAATAATATTTATATACCATTGTGTTTTAAAATTAGTCAATTTTGATTGGTCCTTTAGAACCAGCATAAAGAAACTTCACAGGGAGTCTTCGGGACCTACTGAGTATTTGTTAGATTTATATTTTCAAACATGGAGAGAAAAGATATCAGTTGAGCAGCCTCATCATATATTGCCCCACTGAGACAACGCCTCTGAGCCTATTGTAACGATGCATTAAACAATGAAATAATGTCATAATTTGTCATAGAGAAAGATACGTCATATTTTATTCTTCTTCTTCTTCTTATATTAGCCAGTCTGCAGAGCTGTTTGCTCTCTTGCAGTCAAATACATATTTTATAATGCAGTAAATGTAAGCATTAATATATATAAATGTAGAAAGCGATAGAGGTAGATAGAGAGAGAGAAAGAGAGAGAGAAAGATGTAGAGGTAGAGATAGAGAGAGAGAAAGAGAGAGAGAGAAAGAGAGAGAGAGAGAAAGAGAGAGAGAGAAAGAGAGAGAGAGAGAGAGAAAGTCACATATGCACACATAGAAAGTGATAGGCCTAAAGAAAGATATACACAGTGTGTGTGATGCCGACTGGTCCTGCGGTTAGTACACCGGACTCAAGCGGTCCGGGTTCTAGCCCAGCCACCGACCAATCAATGCCGCCCAGCTCGAGTTTTGGGCCTAGTACGTAATATTCTTCTATTTAGAAGGAACGTGTGTAAAACTTTCAGTCGGTATGTGTGTGTGGAACAGAGAGATACACATATAGAAAAAGAGACATACGTACACGCAGACAGAAAGAGGGAAGTAAAAAGAAATTACATACTAATGTGTGTTTTGTTTGCATACATATCTTTTTGTCTATAAGAAAGAGATATTCCCTAAAGAATAATAAAGAGAGAGGGAGAGAGAGAGAGAGAGAGAAAGAGTCAGAGAGAGAAAAAGAGAGGAGATGGGAGAGAGAGATGGAGAGACACTCTTTGTTAGAAAAAAACCACCATCAGAGATCCTAGTCAAGTTTGTGGAATCATTGTGTTGTAGTTGAGTGGCTTCAGCTCAGATCCATTTTGATGGATGAGCAGTCTCGTAATGGTGTGTGTGCGTGTATGTGTGTGTGTGTATGTATGTGTGTGTGCCCCAATCAACCCCACCCACATCCCATCGTTGTGTGAAATGTAGAGAGTTGAGCTTTCATGGCTTCACTCGGTTGTCCCCTCAGATAACAAAAAAACATTTGAGTTGTTGATATTTTAAATTTAGCTCAACCCCCCCCCCCCCCGCACACACGTGATCAACCCATCTCTCTCGCTCCCAAATTAAGATAATTGTTTCGTTAGTGTCGAACTTCCAACTTTTTAATATTTCCAATTTCGATTTGAAACAGCTTTTTATAATATTAATTTCTTTTTTTTTTCTTGTCTGACCAATCAGATTAATTTTAGGATTTTGAGAAACCATTCAGTTGTTGTTTTTAATCTGGGTCCTGCATTGAAGGTCAGTGAGGTGGGTAGGGGGGGGGGGCGTGTGAGCGGCCGGGGGACCTTCAGTTGATTTACAATTTACACGGTTCAGACGATTTGAACTCGACACTCACCAATTAATTCGCCTGTTAACTGTTTTTCTAAATAAAAAGCCGGACAGCCCAGTTGTCGCGAGGTGGGTTTAATCCTCAATAGCTGACACATTTTAAAAAAAATATTTTATTCAAATAAAAAATAGAATAATAAACCTCACAACGTGAAATCAATTTAGCTGAGCATTGAACTGGACACTCAATCCTCTTGTAAAGCCTTTGCATGATACAGTGCTTGGTCATTATTAGTGTGGTTTATATTTAGCACTGATCTATCTAGATATTTACATGGACTCGCTGTTATTTAAATATTGGAGAAGCCCATAAGAAATGTCCGCCATTTTACACTTTCACTTACCTAGAAAATTTAGAAAATTTAATATATACTGTTTAAATTAAATATGAAGATCTGAAAAAAATATCTGTATGGATAATTACATTTTTAATGTGCAGTAAATGTTACATTTTCGTTTCATTTTCATGTTTGTTCAGCTTTATATAACAGAAGATTTTCACAACAACAACAAAAAACTCAAATTGTTTAAAGTATTGTGAAGTAGATTGTTGCGTCCTACGTTTGATTGTTGTTGCTCTTCAGCCTTGAAATTCATGATTCTACAAGTGTTGGTTGTTCTGATTAGTCCATCTCAAAGCGCCACTCTACGAGAAGAAGTCAATAATTTAACGTTAGAAACTGGAACAGGAACAGTTTTGTATTTTTATTTTTTATTGTATTTCTGTTTTTCCAATTTAAGGATTTAATGTTGTTTTCTAATTTGTCTTTTAACCAATCTCATACAAATTATTGCAGTGAGAATAAATAGTAGCATTCGCTAGCAGAGCTGGGTACTCTCAGGGCCGCTATTCAGATCAATAGAATCATACATATCTTTCTGGTTTCGAACCAATAGAATCAGACATATTTGTCTGGTTTCGAACCAATAGAATCAGACATATCTGGTTTCGAATTAATAGAATCAGACATATCTGGTTTCGAACTAATAGAATCAGACATATCTGTCTGGTTTCTAACCAGCTAGCGCGGTATGGACATTGTTATTGTTGTGCAGATATATGTTGTGGTTGTTTTTTTAATTACCGAAATATCTATGTTTAGCTGTTTCAGTAAATTTTTGTGCTGCGCAGTTGAAGTAGTTAAAAAGGGATCGTGTGGCCAATTCAGTGTTATGTCAAGCCTTCTTAGCTCCATTCACTTCCATGACAAAATTATCTCTATCCCAAATTTAAAAGAAAAATGGTCTTAAATTTAAACCCAAGTTACAATGAGTTGTCAAATCTAAGGCTATGTATGATTTGGAGGTTCGGTTAATTCCATTAACTCTAAAGATGACATCAATACAGTTTACACAGAAGTTAAGCTTCGATGCATATGACAATATGAAAAAAAAAACACACATGACGTCATCAAAACAAAAAATCTCTGACCCCGCCTTGCCGAAAGAAACTGTCAGACAGAACAAAAAGAGTCTAACATTTCAACAAACAAAACAAAAAAAGAACTCCACAGGATCTGAGCGTAGTGTTTTTGTTCAAATTTATTGTTAGCTCCCTTTGCCCCCATGTTCGGATGAATGAGCCGATGATTCACTGTGATGTCACTCACGTTCATTGTCAAACACTCATGACGTCATTGCAGTGAAAAAAAAAATTTTGCCCTTTAAAAAATTAATTTTTTAAATCATTTTTTTTGTAAAAACAAAACTGAATTACCTCCCTTTGTCTTCTTAGAATATTTTTTTACTGTAATAAATGTCAACAAATAGTTTATATTATACAAGCTACATTGCCCGGCGTTGCCCGGGTGAAAAAGAAAAACAGGACTGTATAAGGTGCAGATAAAATTTTTATTAACTACATTTAAAAGAAAGCTATCAATCTAATATTTAAATTATTATTTTTTTACTGAATACTTTTAGGAAATTAATTTAAAATAAATATTGTAATCAGGTAAAAAATATAGGCAAGTATTTTTATTTAACAAAAATCTTAATCGCCCGTAAATTTACAATGTCTTTTGCTTTTAAAAGTTTGAAAAAAAAAATGTACAAAAAAAAAGTATAGTCCAACTGGAGAATCGAACCCGGGTCGCCCGTATATCAGTCCGCTATGATAACCACTGAAGTAGCAAAGACATGAAATGAAATGTCCGAAATGAAAAATTATTAGACAGTATCTATGCCTAGGCCTAAATAGGTCAGTGACACAAACTCAGGTGTTTTCAGATTGACCAATGGGGATCCGTGGGGACACAAACACGATCTTTTTATATATATAGATTAATTCAATGTCCTACGTATTATTTATTACACGAAGTTATATCTTTTTAAAAAACGGAAATGCTATTTTTTATTTTGTTTGTTTGAAAAGAAGATGGTTTACAAATAATGGAACTGTCTGGCCAATAAAAAAGGTATATTAACCCTTCCCGTACCGACCTAATTCTATCTATGCTGCCTTCAGTTCCGCTATATACGCGCCCGGGACTGTAAGGGTTAAAAGAGACATGAGCTTTACATGCCAGGTTGGTCTATCATAACATCTAAGATATATCCAGTGCATTAAGACAGCATTTCCCTACACTTTTTTTTCTGACTCAGTTAATTCGTGACCTACAAACATTTTTATCACCAATCACGCATCATTTAACATAGTAATATATCAATATCATCACGATGTTCATATAACATGTTATAGTATAGTGATATTTAGTCTATATTTAACTTGGAATAAATGTACTTTATATGTCTAGTGCAACTTTTAGTAATCTGACAGAGATTTAGAATGGTTTCTTTTTTCTTTTCGCGACCTGGTAATTTTTTATTTTGTGTTTGGCCCGCTACCGGGTCGCGCCTTGTCATTTTGGAAACTCTGCACCATTCAATTTATAAAACAAAATGTCTGCTTTCAGTACTTTGTTATGGATTGTATAGTCTTTCTTTTATCATTCCAAAAGTTTAAAACTTTGTGTGTGTGTTTTTTTTAAAGACTTTATTGAGTTATTTTGATAACTTTATCAAACTAAAGACTATCTTATCTTATATATTACAGACGTTCCTTCTATAAAGAGGATTATTGCGTCCTGCGCTCATCTGTGGTCCCTTGTCTAGTCTTGCATCTTTATTAATGTTTTAAATGAGTTACAGGTTTTCCTGGTTTGTTCGGGCAACCCATTCCATGCCAGAATGCCACTCGTGAGGAAAGAGTACTTATATGCATTTGATCTCATATGGGGGATAAGGAAAGAGTTTTTTGTCCTTATCTTTATCTGAGCATTACAACAGGATGTTATTGTTTTGAATTTCTAAATTAGAGCATTAATCTTTGCCTTCTTTCCTCTAGTGCTAGTGTAGAGATTATAATACGATATGCCACTTGCTTTGATATTTCTGCTATTTGATCAATCAAAATCATCTGTTTCGGATTTTAAAGATCACATCCCGTCCTCCAGACTTCCGGTCAAATAATTCTCTATGATTGTATCAATGGAAAACTATAAACTATAGCTATCCCAGTTGCCAGTAGTTGTCGGGGAATTTATAGGAATATTAGAGCTAAATTTAAACTTTAAAACAATGTATTTGTAAAAGTAAATGTTTTCATTTTTAAATTTCGTCGTTTCATTACTTTTCATGTAGAATTGTAGAAGAATACATTTATAGAAGGAGATTTAATATATTATAAGATTATAACTTAAATTCAAATTAAAATCGAAAGTTGTATACAGCGGAAGTCTTTAGTTACGTTTAGGACAGCGTTATTGGCTGCCCACGGAAAACACAACTCTTAAGCTCTAAAATTAGAGAAAGCGTTCATCTTATTATAGTCTTTGATCAAACGCGCACAACAATTATTCATACAACAACAAAAAAAACATCCTCGGGTACTTCCGGGTATTTCCGAAGCCACTTCAAAAAGGAGAACGCACATTCCTTGAGATTTATAGTCTGCGCGTGATGACACCGTGCCAGAACAGGATAGGTCACAACTGGCTGGTCATGGATAGTTTTACCTTTGACAATTGACCCACAAGTACACAGTTACATACGCAATCATGTGTATGCTACATTATTATAGCTTCCTAGATTTTAATTAAGACAATGGATAACTTCAACGATTCATACAAGGCAGAGTGACAGTAGACGTAGAATCAGTAAACTCCTCGAAATACACCGTACAGAGCTCGGTATAAGATAGAGATACTATAATAAACTCTCTTGTTGTACATTTATAATCTGCAGTCATTTTAAATCAAAACCTAAGAACAATTAATTGGTTTAAAGTGTACATGTACAATCTGCAGTAATTTTAAATCAAAACCTAAGAACAATTAGTTTAAAGTGTACATGTACAATCTGCAGTCATAGAAATCAAAACCTAAGAACAATTGGTTTAAAGTGTACATGAATAATCTGTAGTCATGGAAATCAAAACCTAAGAACAATTGGTTTAAAGTGTACATGAATAATCTGTAGTCATGGAAATCAAAACCTAAGAACAATTGTTTTAAAGTGTACAAGTACAATCTGCAGTCATGGAAATCAAAACCTAAGAACAATTGTTTTAAAGTGTACATGTACAATCTGTAGTCATTTGAAATCAACACCTAAGAACAATTGTTTTAAAGTGTACATGCTTAATCTGTAGTCATATGAAATCAAAAGCTAAGAACAATTGTTTTAAAGTGGACATGTAAAATTTCCAGTCATGGAAATCAAAACCTAAGAACAATTAATTGGTTTAAAGTGTACATGTATAATCTGTAGTCATTTGAAATCAACACCTAAGAACAATTGGTTAAAGTGTACATGTTTAATCTGTACTCATATGAAATCAAAACCTAAGAACAATTGTTTTAAAGTGTACATGTACAATCTCCCATGTCATGGAAATCAAAACCTAAGAACAATTGTTTTAAAGTGTACATGTACAATCTGTAGTCATTTGAAATCAACACCTAAGAACAATTAATTGGTTTAAAGTGTACATGTATAATCTGTAGTAATTTGAAATCAACACCTAAGAACAATTGGTTTAAAGTGTACATGCTTAATCTGTAGTCATATGAAATCAAAACCTAAGAACAATTGGTTTAAAGTGTACATGCTTAATCTGTAGTCATATGAAATCAAAACCTAAGAACAATTGGTTTAAAGTGTACATGCTTAATATGTAGTCATATGAAATCAAAACCTAAGAACAATTGGTTTAAAGTGTACAGACGAGGAGGGAAGTCTTGTTGTATTAATTGATCGTTCAATTTATTAAAATGACCGCTTTCCACGGGGGAGACTCCATAACGACATGCTATTGTGACCGTACCCGGAGACATTTCCCCCCCTCAACATCTCCCTCGTCAAATACTCGCTTTACACCACCCCTTCCCTTTCCTCTCGGATGAAATGCGCAAACAATACGATTCTCGCAAAGGGGAAATACAATAACAAAACCGTCTCGCTAATTTGAAATCCCTCAGCGCGTTCATCTTTCTGTAGCGGGCACCGAGCCTTTGATGTCGTAAAACTACTGTAAGGACCGATGCTGAAAGTCCTCGACATCCCTTCCCTACACCCACATATCCCTCTTCTCCCCTACCCTTTCAAAAATTAGAACGATTAAAAGAAAAATTTCAGAAATATTTTTTTGTTGCTGTGTGTTTTAATTTCGAGTCCACCCCTCCATTCCTCCCTTCTTGATGGTGTCCGAGTCGGGAGTGATGCAGATGGCGCCAAAAGCTCTGCAAGCGCCGTTACATTGATTTTTTTCTGTCGTCTGCTTCGAGGGATAATGGCTCACGTCTGCTATTGTTTTCTCGCGGGGCCAGGACAGTGTCGGGTTTCACCAGGGGTTACCCAATTGCCTTCTCTCTACAATTAACATTTCTTTGATCCCAGGGGCGGACCACTCGCTTCTCCTGCCTGTTAATTAAAGGAATTTTCTCCATCTTTTTTTCTTTCAATTTTTTGTTTTGTTTTCCGAGAGATGGCTATCAGCTTCCTGACTAAAAAAACTAAATCCTAGATGATGACATCAGTGAACTAGCCAAGCAGAGCAATATCAAATAAAGAAAATAATAATTATACGTAACAAGCCCCGTTGGTCGTCAATAGCACTGGTCATTAAGTCGTCATAAACATTGGACACCGTTATTAGGTCATAAGGTCACAGTTTTAGGTCATACAATGAAATATTTTCTTTTTGTTTTTTGTTTGTTTTTAAACATTTTCCTTTGTTGACTCAATTATTGTGGAAATTATTGTTAATTGATATGTTTTATCCAATTTTAAACATGCGTAGAAACATGACAGAAATGTATCGTCAGAACTGGAAGTTTAATTTCTAAGGTAACACATTATTTTTGTTTACAAGTCTAGTAGTTTATGGCAGGGATCGGCTACCTAAGGAGAATAGTTTACCGAAAAAGTATTTCCGATTCATTCAGCGTGTTAACAATCTAAAATGTATCCTCTTGTAGCACTTCTTTCAGAAACTACTCTAATTGTCTCTCTGGAGGTCTTCCGCGTGCCATTAAAAATCGCTCTGCTTGCCAAGTCTGGCACACACACCCTGGGTTGCACACCCCCTGGTTTATGGCATAGATTTTGAATTTAATCAGATCGCTTACTCTCCTATTTTCACATTGTTTAGCGTGGATAAAAAAAATATTTGGAGGACATTGACAACTCTTAATAACGATTAAGCGTTAAAGGTCGATGCATTCCTACACTTCCGGTCCTATTCGTTAATTTACTAACAAAACATTACTATGTGCTGCATTCCTGGTTGTTCTACAAGTAAAAAATTATGTAGGGGATAAAATCATTTCGAAAAGATGTTGATTTCTTACTTGCTTAGTTCCTTTGGATCCTCGTAGAACATAGGACTTCCGCAACAGCTCTCCAGTGTACTTGATTCTGGGCAGCCTTTTTAAGTTCACCCCATGACAGGTTGCAGCTTGTCATTTCCTCTTCGCAGGAGAAGATGGTCTAAGGACGACCAACCCGTCTCTTTCCCTGGGGGTTCCACTGCAGAGCCTGTCGGATGATGTCATGTGGGGATTGTTCGTAGGGTATGTCCAATCCATCGCCACTTTCGCCGGGCGATCTGCTGTTCGAGGGGGTCCTGGTTTGTTGCCGAAGATGTTGCCTAAAGAAAACTATTGATTTTGAACGTCAGGCGTGAAGAATCACTTATTTTGAATGTAAGAAATTTTTAAAATTCATTATACCAGAAGTAAACTGGAAATACATGTATGCATTGGTGCACTGACCTATATTGTTTAGTGTATGCTAGTTGTAAAGTAACACATTTTAAATAAACTTAACGCAACAACACGTCGACTATTAATTATCACATACTCACTTTTAATGTTAAAAACGGATTCCTCATAACTAATCTTGTGGCCTTTGTATATTTCTAAAAGCTATACGTGAAAAAAGCCGAAAACATTATTTGAAGTTTATTGCCGAAAATAAATCGGAAGTTCGTGCGTTCATTGAAATGTATATATTGAAAATGAATTCATTAGTTATTTTATTTTATAAATACCAGTGGTGCATATATTATTATTTTAATAAAAATTTGTTACGAGTGAAAGACTTAACCATTTTCTCTTTTTGGAGAGTAAGTGATCTAGGAATAGATCTATATAATTCTAAATCTATGGTATGTGAAGTCGTTTATTTAATGGGTTTAATGAAGCAATTCATGTTATTGTTTAAAAAATTAAATCTATCTACAAAATTAATGTGATTCCTTAACCCTCTATTACGCACTGTTGCCACATGGCAACAATGCCATATTTTCACTATTTTAGGACTCTATTTTTACTTTTGAAAATTTAGAGTATTGGACCTCGGTTATTTTTAGGTACAGAAGACGGCTAATCAAATCAATAACTCAGCATGTCCAACACATTTCTTTGGAAAACACAAGTTATCATAATTTAGAAACAGCATAAATGGTTTCTCATGTGGAGTTTCTGATCTCCCATCGGGCGCCTCCCCGGGTGGCGGTTAGGGGAATGCCCACAAGAAATGGTAGGTACTGGGGAAATCAAATACCCAGGGCGGACCAAAATCAGAACCTGCTGCCTTGCAGGAAGTGGGTCGAACCACAAAGGCTAGGGTACCCTTCCCAGGGCAGCTCCCCGGATAGCTGTGAAGGGCATCCCCCCAGATGGTTGTGCACAGGGCTAACAACCCTGTCACATAAAAAACAGTATGTTACAAAAACGCCGACAAGAAAGAAAACTAAAGACATTTCGGTCCTGGGAGAGGATAGATTCCCAGTTGAGGAATATATGACGCCGAGTGGTGAAAACCAGAATCTGGAAGCTACTAGGCAGACCTCCATCATCTCCACCAGGACCACTGCCACAATTGGAACTTGGAACGTGCGAACAATGCACGAGACAGGCAAGACTGCGCAAGTAGCGGCTGAGATGAGAAACAATAACTAGCCATACTTGGGATTAGTGAAGCAGGATGGACTGGCTCTGGACAGAGGAGGCTGATCTCAGGAGAGTTGTTGCTTTTCTCAGGCCACGAGGATTTGATGCATCACACACTCAGGGATTGGCCTTGATGCTATCAAAAAGCGCTCATCGGATGGGAGGCGCATGGGCCCAGAATTCTGTCAGCATCCTTCCGAACGAAGAAGCGATGCATCAACCTAGATGTCGTTCAGTGCTATGCACCAACTAATGAAAGTGAAGAGGAGGACAATGATGCCTTTTATGACAGAATTCTAGCTGTGGTCCAGGGTCGTCCCAGGAAGAACATCATCATCCTCATGGGGAACTTCAACAGCCAAGATTGGTAGTGACAACACGGGTTATGAAGGACCATGGGGAAGCAAGGATTGGGTGAAATGAACGACAACGGAGAAAGATTTGCTGACCTATGCGCCACTACCAATCTAGCCATAGGCGGGAGTTTCTTCCAGCACAAGAGTATACACAAGGCTACATGGGTCTCTCCTGACCTTCGAACGACAAACCAAATAGACTATGTGTGTATGGGGAAGAAATTCAGGCGATCTCTCCAAGATGTGCGTATCAAGAGAGGAGCTGACGTTGCCTCAGACCACCATCTTCTAGTGGCTCGATTAAATTAAAACTGAAAAGACACCACATAGAGCAGTCATCACATAAATTGAACTACAACACCTCCCTCATGAACGACAAGCAGAAAAAGGATGAGTTCAAAATCACTCTTTCTAACAAGTTCCAAGTCTTACGTGAAATGCTAGACGAAGAGTCCATTGATGAAAAGTGGAAAGGAGTAAAGAAAGCAGTCCAGTCAACATGTCAAGAAGTGTTGGGGAGCAGGAAACATGGGCACAAAGAATGGATAACAGCGGAGACACTGAAGACAATAGAAGAGAGGAAAAGGAAGAAGGCAGAATTGAACATCAGCCGTAAAAGTGCACACACAAAAAAAACAGTCCCAAAGAGAGTATGCAGAAGCCAATAGGATTGTAAAGAAAAACATCAAGACAGACAAAAAGAATTTTGTAGACGGATGCTTGCCAAAGAGGCAGAAGATGCAGCATACCAGGGGAATATGCGGGAATTGTTCGCTACCATCAAGAAACTATCTGGGAAATGTGCAAAGCCAGAGAGACCAGTGAAGGACAAAGATGGTAGCAACATACCAAACGACGAGCAACAGAGAGGTAGATGGAAAGAACACTTTGAAGAGCTCCTAAACAGGCCAGAACCAAGGAACCCACCAGATATACAGCCAACTGACAGCGACCTGTTAATTCACTGCAACACACCCACCAAGGAAGAGATACGCATGGCCATCAAATAACTTAGAAATGGCAAGGCTTCTGGACCTAATGACATACCAGCAGAGGCACTCAAGACTGACGTAGAAACCAGTGTGGAGATGCTATACCCTCTGTTCACGAAGATCTGGGAGGAGGGCCAGGTACCTTCTGAGTGGAAGGAGGGATACCTCATCAAAATCCCAAAGAAGGGCGACCTAAGCTCTTGCTCTAACTACAGATGGATCACTTTACTGTCTATACCAAGCAAAGTCTTCAACCATGTGCTGCTCAACAGAATAAAAAATGCTGTTGACCCCCTGCTGCGAGACCAGCAAGCCGGCTTCCGTACCAACAGATCCTGTACTGACCAGATTGCAACACTGCGCATCATCCTAGAGCAGTCACTGGAGTGGAATTCACCCCTCTATGTCAACTTTGTTTATTACGAATAAGCCTTCGACAGTGTAGATAGGCAAACCCTCTGGAGACTGTTGGAGCATTATGGAGTGACGCAGAAAATTGTGGACATAATCAGGAACTCATATGAAGGAATGACCAGCCGAGTTGTCCACGGCCAACGGGTGACAGACGCTTATCAGCTGAAGACCGGTGTGAGACAAGGATGCTTGCTTTCGCCTTTCCTGTTTCTCCTGGCCATCGACTGGGTGATGAAAACATCCACACACCAGAGGCGGAATGGTTCCAATGGACCTTGTTGGACCAACTCGATGATCTTGACTTTGCTGATGATCTTGCCCTTCTCTGTCATACCCAAAAGCAGATGCAGGAGAAAACTAGCAATGTTGCAGCCACTTCTGCCAGTATTGGTCTTAATATACACAAAGGAAAGAGTAAGGTCCTCAAAGTCAATGCCACCAGTACTACTTCCATTATGCTGAAAGAAGAAGCACTAGAAGAAGTTGAGAGTTGTGTCTATCTTGGCAGCAATGTGGACAAGCAAGGTGGGACAGATGCTGATGTAAAATCAAGGGTTGGAAAGGCACGAACGGCCTTCCAACAACTCAGGAATGTTGATCAGGATCTTCAACACCATGGTGAAACCTGTGCTGCTGTATGGAGCTGAAACTTGGAGAACCACGGCCACGAATATAAAGAAACTACAGGCCTTTATAAATAACAGTTAACTGTTTAAGAAGGATTCTTGGGATTCATTGGCCAGACAGGATTAGCATCCTGAAGCTGTGGCAGCGGACCAAGCAAAAACCAGTAGAACAGGAGATCCTCCAGAAAAGATGGCGATGGATTCGCCATACACTCCGAAAACCTGCTTCCAGCACAACAAGGCATGCCCTGAACTGGAACCCTCAGGGAAAACGGAAAAGAGGTCGACCGAGGAACACTTGGCGCAGAGATGTAGTAGCAGATACCAAAGAATTTGGCCTTACTTGGGGGAAGCTGGAGAGACTGGCCCAGGATAGAGATGCCTGGAGGACCCTTGTTGGCGGCCTGTCTAGGAAGGACCACAGACGAGGATAATCGGCGCCTGTTCCTCAAGGACGAGAAGGCAGAAGAAGAAGATAAATGGTTTTATCCATCAATATTCAAATCGAGGCATAGAAGTTAAAGATAATTAATTTCAATGCTAACACAATTTAAACATCTGATAACTCTATTTTGCTATATTAAACGTAGCATTAATTCGAACAAATACACACACACAAAGAGAAAAAAAAATTACTTTCAATCACCGATTATGAAAATAAAGAGGGGGGGGGGTGAATCTAAACGCAGTTGCGGGCGTATGCAACTATCACTTGCCCCCCTCTTTGCTCATTTACCAACATAAAATACACACAGCTACCTTCACTAAACCAAAGCTCTAGGTGTCATATTTCACTAAATTTAACCCAAAAAGGAATATAATATATATAAATATAGGTCTATAGATGTTATAGCAAATTTGTGATCTAGAATTTATTCTTAAGGAAACTCGCCAATATCCTTAGTTTGTGATTCTTAATTGTTTCATTCATAAAAAGATCAATCGACTGCAACCCAGTTTCCTTTCTTAATGTATGCTCGTGGACTAGAGTTTCTCTACACAATAGAAGGACTTGACTCGCTCTAGTGATAGCAAGATTCGAAATAAAGAAAGAAATACAGGGGAGGAAATGAAAAAAAAAGTGTCTACAGCACGTGGTGTACCGGTACCCAAGCGGTCCTAAGTACTAACCACGCCCGACGTTGCTTGACTTCGGTGATCGGGCAGATACCGGTAATTTCAACCTGGTATGGCCGTAGACGATAATTGTTGTAAAAAAATAGAGAGTGTACAAAGAACATTTTCGTACAATATATAGTGTGCAAGCCCTACTGTCTTCCTTCTCCTGCAGTCTTATAGTGGGTTTAGACGATTAAAATAATTAGATCTACGTATCTTCTTTTAGAAGTTACGGCTGGAACCAAAGACTATAATAAGATGGACCGCTTTGTCTATTTTTAGAAGTTACGGCTGGAACCAAAGACTATAATAAGAAGGACCGCTTTGTCTATTTTTAGAAGTTACGGCTGGAACCAAAGACTATAATAAGATGGACCGCTTTGTCTATTTTTAGAAGTTACGGCTGGAACCAAAGACTATAATAAGAAGGACCGCTTTATCTATTTTTAGAAGTTACGGCTGGAACCAAAGACTATAATAAGAAGGACCGCTTTGTCTATTTTTAGAAGTTACGGCTGGAACCAAAGACTATAATAAGAAGGACCGCTTTGTCTATTTTTAGAAGTTACGGCTGGAGCCAAAGACTATAATAAGATGGACCGCTTTGTCTATTTTTAGAAGTTACGGCTGGAGCCAAAGACTATAATAAGAAGGACCGCTTTGTCTATTTTTAGAAGTTACGGCTGGAGCCAAAGACTATAATAAGAAGGACCGCTTTGTCTATTTTTAGAAGTTACGGCTGGAACCAAAGACTATAATAAGATGGACCGCTTTGTCTATTTTTAGAGCTTTTATGTGGGTTTTTTTCCCGTGCGCAGCCAATAACGCTGTCTTAAATGACTTTTACGCTCCTTCGCCTAAAGGTTTCCGCTGTTTGAAACTTTCAATTTTAATTTTAATTTTTCATTGACAAAATCATAGCGAATAAATAAAACGGAAGTGTACAATACAAAAAGGGAATCGGGAATTCTAAAAAGCAGTCATTCGAGTTATCAAAAAGCAGAAATATTTAAGCAAGCGGCCCATCGCATTATAGATCTAGTCTTTGCTGGCATCTATAACAAGTAATCTATAAGAAATTATTTTTTTAACTTATGAAATATTTATGGATATATTTTAAGTATGTGTATTATATCAGGAACTGTATTTGCCTGCCACACAATCCCCTGTTGTGCCAACGCCAAATAAGCACACACACCAACACACTGAATGTGCACCATGGCCGAGCAAGCCAGCGCGTTCGTCTGGCGTACCGAAGGTCCTGGGTTCGAGTCCGTTTGAAGGCTGGAATTTGTTGTCAGGTCTGGAGGGTGTCCACGAGTCTACCCAGCTCTGATGGATACCTGACTTTAGTTGGGATAAAGTAAAGGCGGCTGGGCATTGTGCTGGCCACACATCCCTTAGTAAGCCTTGGCCACAGAAACTGGTGAATGCTGCTCCACCGGCCCTATGGATCAATTTCGTCCAACGGGATATTTTACCAACACACTGCGTAGCCTAGAGCCACCAAGCTAATGAAACACACAGTATAAAGTGGTGGAAAGGGGGGGGGGGGAGGGAGTGACAGGTGTATGTCTCCAGCCAGTCCAGTTCGGGGGGATTCAGAATTTTTATCGATTTATTCACCAAGATTGAAGTATTTAGTTCTACTTGCCAACACACCAGCCAACACACCAGCCAAAACACCAGCCAACACACCAGCCTCACTCCCGATTTCTTTTTGAACCTTATAGTATCGTGTAATTTTGTATTCCCATAATTTCTCTCTATTTGTTGTTTCTAAACATTCTTTAACGCCATATAATAGAAAGGCCCAATAGGTGAATGTACAATATATTAATTACAAGTCAATTATGATAAATAAAAGTATCCCGTCGGACCAAACTGATCCATAGGGCCGGTGATGCAGCGTTCACCAGTTTCTGTGGCCACGGCATACAAAGGGATTGTGTGGCCAGCACAATGCACAGCCGCCTTTACTTTACTCCAGCTAAAGTCAGGTACACACCAGAGCTGGTCAGACTTAGACGTCGACAAGGAGGTGGCAGGGGTTAAAATTGCCTAACCATTGTTGAATTATTTAATTTACTTTTGCATGACATCAATTTAACTCATTCTCTACACCCTATACAGCCGCATATTTAATTGTCACAACATTATTTGTCGCCTATTGACCATTAGTTCTGAGGAAGTCAGAGACAACCGTGAGATGACAATATCAGGGAATGGATGGGATTGAGGATGTGCGATCTAATGTAATGGGTGGATACGACTAGAGGAAATGGAAGAGGGTGGTATTCATGTCATCTGTCGCGCCCCCAATGGTCCAAAATACTAAAGTAGGTAAGATAAACATTAGGGTTTCTACTGTGGCGGAAATTTAAAAAAAATATATACCCGGAAGTCCATATTAAATATCAGCATGATAAAACTTGACCATGTAATACGTCATATTATTATGCCTAGTACCAGTGGCGAATCTAGGCATGTTCCACGTGTTCCATTGGAACAGGGGCCCCCACACAATATGGGCCCACACACATCCCAAAAATATTTTCATTAGTGACATCCCCATTCTTTCGTTTAAAATGTAGAATAAAATTCATTTATTTCCCTACAATTTTAAGGGCTCCAGTCCAACCAAGCTAAGCGCAACATAAAAAGTATGTATGATTTTACAGAATGTAACATGAATTAACGGCTTTTTCTGAAGTAGGCCTATGTGAGAGGGAGGGGCGAGGCCATGAGGGGCCCCCACATAAATTTGGGAACAGAGCCCCCACAATCCTAAATACGGCCCTGCGTAGTACACAACTTTCCTACCAAGACCCTTTCCCATTGTTTCTTTATAATCTTCCCTTCCCCACCCGTCTCTCCCTTTGTCTTTATACTACCCACTCCCTGCCCACATATAATACCTTCTCTAATTATAGCTTGGAATCATAACACATAGAATACCTTCTCTAATTATAGCTTGGAATCATAACACATAGAATACCTTCTCTAATTATAGCTTGGAATCATAACACATAGAATACCTTCTCTAATTATAGCTTGGAATCATAACACATAGAATACCTTCTCTAATTATAGCTTGGAATCATAACACATAGAATACCTTCTCTAATTATAGCTTGGAATCATAACACATAGAATACCTTCTCTAATTATAGCTTGGAATCATAACACATAGAATACCTTCTCTAATTATAGCTTGGAATCATAACACATAGAATACCTTCTCTAATTATAGCTTGGAATCATAACACATAGAATACCTTCTCTAATTATAGCTTGGAATCATAACACATAGAATACCTTCTCTAATTATAGCTTGGAATCATAACACATAGAATACCTTCTCTAATTATAGCTTGGAATCATAACACATAGAATACCTTCTCTAATTATAGCTTGGAATCATAACACATAGAATACCTTCTCTAATTATAGCTTGGAATCATAACACATAGAATACCTTCTCTAATTATAGCTTGGAATCATAACACATAGAATACCTTCTCTAATTATAGCTTGGAATCATAACACATAGAATACCTTCTCTAATTATAGCTTGGAATCATAACACATAGAATACCTTCTCTAATTATAGCTTGGAATCATAACACATAGAATACCTTCTCTAATTATAGCTTGGAATCATAACACATAGAATACCTTCTCTAATTATAGCTTGGAATCATAACACATAGAATACCTTCTCTAATTATAGCTTGGAATCATAACACATAGAATACCTTCTCTAATTATAGCTTGGAATCATAACACATAGAATACCTTCTCTAATTATAGCTTGGAATCATAACACATAGAATACCTTCTCTAATTATAGCTTGGAATCATAACACATAGAATACCTTCTCTAATTATAGCTTGGAATCATAACACATAGAATACCTTCTCTAATTATAGCTTGGAATCATAACACATAGAATACCTTCTCTAATTATAGCTTGGAATCATAACACATAGAATACCTTCTCTAATTATAGCTTGGAATCATAACACATAGAATACCTTCTCTAATTATAGCTTGGAATCATAACACATAGAATACCTTCTCTAATTATAGCTTGGAATCATAACACATAGAATACCTTCTCTAATTATAGCTTGGAATCATAACACATAGAATACCTTCTCTAATTATAGCTTGGAATCATAACACATAGAATACCTTCTCTAATTATAGCTTGGAATCATAACACATAGAATACCTTCTCTAATTATAGCTTGGAATCATAACACATAGAATACCTTCTCTAATTATAGCTTGGAATCATAACACATAGAATACCTTCTCTAATTATAGCTTGGAATCATAACACATAGAATACCTTCTCTAAGTATAGCTTGGAATCATAACACATAGAATACCTTCTCTAATTATAGCTTGGAATCATAACACATAGAATACCTTCTCTAATTATAGCTTGGAATCATAACACATAGAATACCTTCTCTAATTATAGCTTGTAATCATAACACATAGAATACCTTCTCTAATTATAGCTTGGAATCATAACACATAGAATACCTTCTCTAATTATAGCTTGGAATCATAACACATAGAATACCTTCTCTAATTATAGCTTGGAATCATAACACATAGAATACCTTCTCTAATTATAGCTTGGAATCATAACACATAGAATACCTTCTCTAATTATAGCTTGGAATCATAACACATAGAATACCTTCTCTAATTATAGCTTGGAATCATAACACATAGAATACCTTCTCTAATTATAGCTTGGAATCATAACACATAGAATACCTTCTCTAATTATAGCTTGGAATCATAACACAAATTAATGTAAAGGCTCCTATACTTTCTTCTACTTCCATCTGTCTATTTCTCTCTCATTTACTCTTTCTGTATCCCCCTGGCCCCATCTCTCTCTCTCTCTCAAAATTTCTGTCTGTCCCACTCCTCATCTGTCTTTCTTTATTATATTTCTTTCTCTTTCCTCCCCCATTTCATTCTTTCATACTATCTCCCTCGCTCTCTCTTAACATATATATTCAAATATCTACTAGTAGGCTAGTGTGTTGTAGAATAAGTTAGCACTAACATATCTTTATGTTATATTCATGTATTGGGAATACGTTTAATATGAACATAAAGAACACATTTATTTGTCAATTGCAATAGAATATAGCACACATCTCAGTCGTAAATTAACTCTCTCACACACACCCCACCCTTCACACACACACACAAACATTCTCCCCCCCCCCACACACCCGGACCCCCACCTAAACTTTTGTCCACGGCGCGTGCATCATGTGTGTGTGTGTGTGCGTGTGTTTGTGTGGTAGCACAGGTTAAAGCCTATGTGTCAGTCGCTCACCTCTCCCCCACTCCCAACCCTCCCTCCCCGCTTTTAAAACTAAAAACAGCTGTATGCAAATGAAGCGAGGCACGCGACGGGCCCCTGTAGTTAGGACAATGAAAAGCGTGCCGACCTTGTCACGTGACGAATGAACAAAAAGTCATAAAAAAAAAGAAAACGCCTCTTCCCTTTTCCCTCACCTATCATTCAATTGTAAATTAACCCTCCCGGTCCTCGCCAACCTCCAAAACTCTACTCTTCGAACCCTGGACGCCCGCCCCTCACACATACACACACACATACACACACATAGGCTACACAATCGCTGAGAACCGTGAATTATGCCTTTTTTAAAACGTGGTCTGAAAATTGGCGATGTTAAAAAGAAAATAATAATAAGGTCATGTTGGCCTTACCGGGGTGGGGTGGGGGTGGGGGGTGAGACTCCGGGAGTGTGTCTATATGTGAGTGTGTGTGTGTGAGAGAGAGGAAGAAAGAGAGATAGAAAGAGAACATCTACGCTGTTTGTTGGCAGTTCCCAGGTGGTTTTAGTTTTTGAATTTAAAGCCAGGCATATTAAAAAACAAACCAAAAAAAAAAAAAAAGGAAATAAGCCCTATTGCCCAAGTGTATGACAGCTACAGGAGATACCATCTTTGAGTACTTCTGTGTAATTTTGTGTTCATGTGTGAGTGTGTTCATGTGTGATGTGTGTGATGTTTGTGTGTTCGAGTATGTCAACACAAATATCTTTGTTTAAAGTAACAAAGTCACTTTGCTTATAATGTACATTTCTTTGTTTCTCTCTTATGACATACAAAAAGCTTCTTCGTTTGAATGTTTGCGTTCTACACTCTACATGGTTTGAGTCTAGCTCATAGGTTCTCAACGGGGGCGATATCGCCCCATGGGGGGCGGTGAGAAGCTTTAGGGGGGCGCTGACATTTCCGAGGCCGATTGGAGGGCGGTGAGGGGCAAGTGGTGGTATAAACGTACCTGATATATTTTAACACCTCAGCTATTTAAATGGATTAGTTTTTGGATGAAATGTGATGTAAACGCAAGTGCTGCTAAATATCTGATATTCCTCAACAGTAAGCCTACATATTATTATATTATTAAGAAATAGGAATCACAGTGACTTTTCGATGAAGTAGGGGTCTGTATATTTTCCAAATGTAGTGTGTGGCCGGCTGGTCCTGTGGTTGGTTCACCGGACTGTCAACCCTGCTGACCGATCACTGTCGCCCTAATATCTGCTAATATTAATGATATTTTGATCTCAATTTAACCGAGATGTCCTTAATGTATTTAAAATCGTAATATGATGAATTTCGCTATTGTTAAGCGGTATAGATACGTAGTAGTCATACAAACTGGTTAGTTATTGTAAAGCTTGAAAATATACATATATATATATAATATACATATACATTCTTTAGTCATATAATTTTATATAATTTTCAAATACCTTTTACAGTTTGATCATTTCAACGTTATAAATTGTAAGCCATTTATTTTTTATACAAGAAAAAAACAACAGAAATATTAGCTCAAATAAAACGGGCTAATTATCTCCCTTCAACTAAAATTTTTTTCCACATTTGATTCAATAGTAATGCCGAACAAGTTCTGTTTTGTAATATAACAAATATTACTGATTATTAGACCTAATTTAGACTTTTGCAACCAAAATTGAAACAAAAATATACAAAAATTGTTAAAGGGGGCGGTGAGAACCTATGGTCTAGCTCTTGAATTTGTATTAAAGGTTTCATACAAAGTTTTACAAATGTAATAAGAATATAAAACTAAAATGCTATCTCACATAGAATATGTAGCATCTGTATGGTACCCATTAACTGAAGAAAACATAAAAAAATTAGAACAAATTCAAAACAAGGTTCATAACCAGTTAATATTCCCATTTAACAAGAGTAACACCATTAGTCAAATCACTAAACCTGAAACACTAAAGGACAGAAGGGCAAAGAGTAAAGTAATAATAATACACAAGGCATTAAACTCTAATTAATTTAGAAATACAACCCAATTACAACCTGTTGCAAAGCTCAGATAAACATAAAGACAAAAACACTTTCCTTATCCCCTATGCGAAAACAAATGCATATAAGTACTCTTTCTTCCCGAGTGGCATTCAGGCATCTTCTTCTTATCTTATACATTACAGACGCTCCTTCTATAAAGAAGATTATTGCGTCCTACGCTCATCCGTGGTCCGAGTCTAGTCTTGCATTTTTATTAATGTTTTAAATGATGTTAAGTTACTGGTTTTCCTGGCTTGTTCAGGCAACCCATTAGGCAACATATTAACTTCATATTACATCTTCCTACATCTTAAATCCTCGTGTCAATATATGAGACTGAAAACATTAAGGTAGAGGTGATAATTGTATTAGGCTACTGTGCGACGGGTGGTGTGACACAACAATTATAAACTAGATTCACCAGCCACTCAGATACTCATTCACACATACACACATATACACACACATACACACACATACACACAATCAAACAAATACATTTACGAATTGTACATTATAATTCCAAAATCATTAACTTGCTACAATGAATTTTGTTTTTTTAACCATACAGGAAAGATTAGTAAGATTGGGGGGGGGGGGGGGGGGGGGGTTAAGACTTAGAGAGTGTCCTACTTTGTACATACATAGCCTAGCAGTGGAATGACACAAAGATGGGGTTCCGGGGAGGTGGTGGGAGTCAGTAAACAACAGGTCACCATATGTCACAGTATGTACTTGGCTATACATTCGTGGAGTTCAGAGAGAGAGACAATGGAGGAGGGATGGTGGAGGGTAACATCTGTGGCCAGACATCTCCCTTGTTGATTTAATTATTTCCTGTCGCAATGGGGAAAAGTATGAGATGGGGGGGGGGGGGGGAGATATAGGTTGAGTTTTGGTCGTAAATGGGCGAGTAATATTATTTTTTTTTGAAGGAAGAACACAGTGAACTGTCGAGGGGAAAGGTGTGGGTGAGTGGGAACTGGAGGTGCGTCACGTGCACGGCTTGCAGACCAGTATGTCCACTGGATCAACCAGGACGACGGATGACACCCAACAAGATAGAACAGCGTAGGATGAACAAAACTTGTCACCAAAGTAAGGCTAAAGTCTAGGTATGTCGCAATGTCATGATAAGATAAACATTGTGCAAGACCAAAGTGTCGCTATGTTCAACAGATTATGACTTGAATTATTCACAGCTGAATAATCATGACCAACAACAAATAAACTATATTATTTATAAAAGGTGTAAAAGTAAAAAAAAAATAGTTAAGTATCCCGTCGCGCCGCGTTCACCAGTTTCTTTGGCCACGACATACAAGGAGATTGTGTGGCCAGCACAATGCCTTGCCGCCTTCACTTTTACTCCAACAAAAGTCAGGTACCAATCAGAGCTGGTTGGACTCGGGGACACCCGGCAGACCCAGGAACAAAAAGACCTACTGGCCTTCACCAGAATTCGAACACATGACCTTCGGTACGCCACGGGAACGCCTTGCCCATATAAAAGATGTAGGCTTCACCAATCAAATCTCTCAAACTGAATAACAAAAATTCTCTTGTGTAACTAGTCAGTGTTCACATACCAAAGTTCACTATAGATCTTACATAGTATTTTAATTGTTCATTACATATCAGATAACTTTCGGAGAACATGTTCTTTGTTTAAATTATAATTACAACGTAAAAGAAACAGATTTAACACTAAAGACAAAACCAGTTTTAAAAAATGCGCGTTGAAAATGGCAACTCAAATCCGAGAAGCCGATTACCAGCGACCAAACCGCACACTGCTTTCCCCCCTTCATCGAAACGCGAAGAGTGACGCGATTCAACAAAGTGTGCTCGCACGCCAGGATCCCGGAGACATACGGAGACACACGGAGACACACGGAGACGCACGGAGACGCGCACGCGAATGTCGTCCGAGTAAAGATATTTTAACCGACCCCCCACCCCTTTCGCTTCTACCAGCGTAGCGTTCACGGCGAATAGGGGTGGGGCTGGGGCGTGGTGATGAAGGCACGCGCTTCGGGCAGGACAGCAAAAGTGGGAGGAGCCAGAATCCTATGCTGAAAGAAAGCGTGCATATTTATGGGAGGAGGAAGGGGAAAGGGAGAGAAAGAGGGGACCCTGGAATGCGAAGACATGCTCACTTCTACAAATAAAGCCCCGCTCACCCCCCCCCCCCCCTTCCCTTTCACATCGCGTGGATATAAAATGCCATAGACCACGCGGGATGGGAAACTAAAATGTCATATGCCACACGCTGATTACAACTTTGAGTGAGCAGCCGGTACTGCTTCAGTGCAAAGTACTTTTCATAGTTTATAAACATTTATTTTGTTCATTAGTATTACCTATTTTTGTGTGTCCCTGACTGGATAGTGTATTCGGACAAATATTTCTGGTGCTGTTTGTGCTGGACTTGTGGATGTTGGGGTGGATTTGTGGATGCTGGTGGACATGTGGATAATTTAGTGTTTCCAGTGGACAGGCCGTGAATGGGGTAGGGACAAGAGGAACCTCCCCCGCTCTTCTAACTCGTGCTGCTGATTCCTGGTCGATCACGTGACAATAGCAGACTATAAACTCGTTGCAAAGAAAATTAAAAAAATTAAAAGCCAACAACAGACAATTAACGAGTTTAACTCATAATAAATCACTCACCACAGTGACTCATCTTGCGAGAAGTGTTTGTGCGATAGTTACCAAAGTGATGATTCGCTCATCGAATCACGCATTTGACTCAAATATTTCCAGAGTTTTTAAAATAAATTAATTCTGAAAGAAAAAAACTACAAAAAATTCTCATAAATTCAACATGTAAATTTGAGAACTAAAGGACCCCGTTGACTGGTATCTAATTCTCTAAAACTGTAAATACTAAACCTTATTTTAAATATGTTTAATGTAACAAACGTTTGAATTCAAATGTATATATTGAACCATTTTTAAACCCCAGGCCTGAATTCGTGCAATACTGTAAAAAGCTATAAAAAGAATCTATTTCCCATAGTGCCTTTGTGTGTGTTTGTGTGTGTCTGTGTGTTTGTGTATAACTATACGTGCCTTTAATTTTCGACTGATTTAATTTTTTGTTTTTCTTTATTCACAATCTTCAATTCAAAGTGATAAAAAAAGCTGATACACAATTTAATTTGCCTTATATTCAATTGTGCAATATCGGAGCAGTTTATTTTATGTTTAAAATTTGCTTTTATATATATATATAGTAATAATGTATCGGTAAACAAAAACTATTAAAAAAAAAACATTTACAAAATTATTTTTTATTTGTTTTGTGTGTACCTGAGGCTGTAGGCAGTTGTCTGCCCTTTGACCTCCTGGTTACCACCACTAACAAACAAATCTTTGAGTCATTCCTGTTGCCTTAAACTTGCAACTTAAGTCTGGGTTTTTCTCTCAAGCTGTCCTGAAACGGGCACGAAAAAAACTGGCTTGTTGTCAACTTCCCCAAGTGCAATCTTATTATTTATTCACGGTTAAAAATATTTATACCATTTCAAATTTATGTTTTAAAATTATTTTTTGAACTGGAATGTTTTTCTAAAAAGTTTTGACTTCAACAAATTCTGTTCATTCCGAATGTCTGCCTAAAACTTGTAAAATATTTTTGTCCTATTTTAAGCCTTGCGTCTCTATAGTCTATTTTAACTTTGTGCAATTTATTTTTGTTTTGTTGTTGGACTATTCCAAAGCAATTTAATTTCCTTTACAATTTCTTCAACATTTAAGTGCAATATATGTGTAATATAAGTGCAATATAAGAGCAATATAAGTGCAATATAAGTGCAATATAAGTGCCATATAAGTGCAATATAAGTGCAATATAAGTGCAATATAAGTGCAATATAAGTGCAATATAAGTGCAATATAAGTGCAATATAAGTGCAATTTTTTTTATTAAATATTCTTTTTTTTCTTTTTGCAAAATCTCAGTGCAATATAAATTTGTCACAAAAAGCCTCAATTTACCAGCTTAAATTTCCAACGCTTAATAGTATTATATCAATAACTTTAATATTCCATTCAAAATATTCCACTGAACCATATGTTATAGTTTTTTAAAGGAGATACTATTTTAGCAAATTAGCAGCGAACTAAATGTATAAACTTATTATCACTGCTAAAAAATATGTTAGTTTGGTTTACTTAAAAATTGTTGGAAAAAATGAACAGTCAACTCTGAATTAACTCTTTCTAGTCGACACATTGTGTGTATTGTTTATGTAAAAGACCCATAGTCGTTACTTATTCAGAAATCTTGACAATGCCTCGGCATTTCCTAGTTAAGCGACACAAACACTTCAACATTCTGGGCGCCTACAAGGATCCAGGCATGAACAGCCTGGACGGTGTGCTGTGCGCGACCACCATCATGGACTCTGATAAGCAATCCGCGGCCAGAGATGGGGACCTGCTCGCCGACTACTACGCCCACGGCTCCCCGGACTCTGGCTACGCCGCCAGCCCCATCACAGGTCACGTGATCGCCCAGCGGGAACATGAAAGCATCCTGAAGGTGGCCGGTGCGGAGAGTAACAACAACCACTTCTCCAGCAGCGACGCAGCTCGATCCATCGCCTGTAGCGGCTTCTACGATAACCTCGTCAGGGAGTCTTCAGTCTACACCGGCGCCTGCATTGAAAAACTCCAGGGGCACACCCTGGAAGATGGAGACATGGACGCGCCCATCGATCTGAGCATGCCCGGTAAAAAAGTGACCACTTCATCCCCTGTGCCGGTGACTCACTATTCAGACGAAGGCTACTCGGACCATCGCCATCTTGACCGGCCGCCTATATCCCCACCACTCCTTCACGTCCAGCCAACAGCCACCATTTTGTATTTCAACCCTTTCACCAAAAGCTACCGAGCCGAACGCTCAGAGCAGATCTTACCGTTCAAAGAACAAATAATTCCATTCAACTTCTCCACGTCCCAATCAGGAGCGGTTCCGGTTGCCCTCTGTCCAACCTTATATCCAACTTTAGTTAGCACGGAAGACTATGGAGACGGGGAGAGTGACCACAGTCCACCGGAAGACTTTGCTCCAACCCCTGCAGCCTCAACCACGAAGAGAGAACGAGATGACACAGAGCTGTGTACCAACGCTACTGCGACTGTCTCTCTTCCCATCATGCCTCTCCTAATATCAGCTACTAACGACGACAGACTCAGAATCCCGAAGACGTCGCCAATCTCACCTGTCGCCATAGCAACAGAGGCTCCAGAACATTTCCCCACAGGCGCCCTGCCCCATTCCAAAAACTCACCAACCAGCAGAAAGCGGCATAGGTCCAGCGACTCGGAGGGCACGTTCCTAGAAACGTGTCAATCTGCCCCGAGTCTGAAAACGAACGGGAACGCCTCCCTAAAGACGCCCCAGTCAAAAGGTACACCGGCCCTGTCCAAATCCACCGCCGTCCCTTCCAAGAAATCAAACACATCCGCAGCGGCAGGTAAACGGATTAAAGCCGTTAGAAAACTGAATTTCGACATCGACACCACGTCGCCAGTTTCCGGGACTATTATAAAGGAGGCGGCAGATTTTCACCCCGTAAGTAAAACTATTTTACTATAGAACTTATACATTGTTTCATACATTTAGAATATAAATTATAACTAGATCGTTTACTATATAAAAAGTTATAATATATATATATATATATATATATATATATATATATATATATATATATATATATATATATATATATATTCTAAATCTACGTAAAGTACAACCTCTACTTAAAAGTGCATTTGAAAAGAAAAGAGAGACAGAAAATGCCTGCGAATGAATTTAAAAACCAAACGCTGCCATACACCATACATTTTTTGTGCATTAGACAACTATACCATTTTGATTATAAAACCAAGATTATGTAATTCATAATAAAATATATGTAACCTTTGCCGACATTTATACTACAGGTCAGTTTTATTTGCCGACATTTATACTACAGGTCAGTTTTATTTGCCGACATTTATACTACAGGTCAGGTTTATTTGCCGACATTTATACTACAGGTCAGTTTTATTTGCCGACATTTATACTACAGGTCAGTTTTATTTGCCGACATATATACTACAGGTCAGTTTTATTTGCCGACATTTATACTACAGGTCAGTTTTATTTGCCGACATTTATAATACAGGTTAGTTTTATTTGCCGACATTTATACTACAGGTCAGTTTTATTTGCCGACATTTATACTACAGGTCAGTTTTATTTGCCGACATTTATACTACAGGTCAGTTTTATTTGCCGACATTTATACTACAGGTCAGTTTTATTTGCCGACATTTATACTACAGGTCAATTTTATTTGCCGACATTTATACTACAGGTCAGTTTTATTTGCCGACATTTATACTACAGGTCAATTTTATTTGCCGACATTTATACTACAGGTCAGTTTTATTTGCCGACATTTATACTACAGGTCAGTTTTATTTGATTTAATTTTAATTATAAGTTTCCCGTTTGTAAAGAGCGCGGAATGAGGGGGGGGGGGGGTGGGGAGGGGGGATATCTTCTGCCCGTCAACAACATGTACTACTTTCATCCATGGTGGTGTGAGTGAACCAGAAGTCATTAGAGAATTAAACACTGATGAAGAATATCGGTTTTTTTTTTTAAATATATATTTTAACAGTTCAATCATTGTTCCGATGTATATATTTAAACTATCCAATCGACTGGATCGTTAATTTTTAAACCGCCCAATAGTTTTGCTTCTCTGTATATTTAAACAATCCAACCGCTTTATCGCTTGATAGTTTTAAAAATCGAATAGTTTCTTCGCTGTCTATATTAAAAGAAACAAATAGATGGTAATGTATTTAAACTATTTAATTAATTCAGTATGTATAAAAGACAATATGGTATTACTACTGTCCAATCGTTTTCTTTAATTAAATATTTAAGCATTCAAATCGAGCGTTACATCCGTATCTATTTAAAAATGCATTTTTAAATACGCTTTGTATCGGAAAACTTAATATATTTATACTAATGTTGCCTTTAATATATAGGTCCTACTGGATACTAATATTTAATGACCTACTTTGATGACTTACTTATAAAATAGAAAAAAAAACATAGTTTCGCGAAGACGTTTCAAATTGCCTTATTCTAAAGCATTCTATTTGTTACATATATCTTTACACTTAGTCTATACATCGTTTTTCCTTTCACATTCCATTGTAAATTTTTTTACCTAATGTTTGTTCTAGGTCTGTATAATAAATATAATCTAAACATATACAATTTACAAATGTGTTTGAAGTAATGAAGTAAAACAGAGCTGTGTATAAAAAGAAACACATTGTAGTTATACAGTCTAATATATTTTCTTAATACATACTAAAAAGGCATATTTTAGTTTTATTATATATTTAACTAGATCAATATGTATAGTTTATACAATCTACATTTAAATAGTGCAATCGTATCTTCAATCTACATGTAAACAGTACAATCGTATGCTCACTCAACATTTAAACAGTCCAATCGAATCTTCACTCTACATTTAAACAGCCATATCCTATCTTCACTCTACATTTAAACAGTCCAATCGTATCTTCACTCTACATTTAAACAGCACAATCCTATCTTTACTCTACATATAAACAGTCCAATCGTACTTCACTCTACATTTAAACTGTCCAATCGAATCTTCACTCTATATTTAAACAGTCCAATCGTATCTTCACTTTACTTTAAACGGTCCAATCGTATCTTCACTCTACATTTAAATAGTCCAATCGTAACTTCACTCTACATATAAACAGTCCAATCGTAACTTCACTCTATATTTAAACGGTCCAATCGTATCTTCACTCTACATTTAAACGGTCCAATCGAAACTTCATTCTACATTTAAACGGTCCAATCGTAACTTCACTCTACATTTAAACAGCACAATCCTATCTTCACTCTACATATAAACAGTCCAATCGTAATTTCACTCCACATTTAAACAGCACAATCCTATCTTCACTCTACATATAAACAGTCCAATCGTAATTTCACTCTACATTTAAACAGCACAATCCTATCTTCACTCTACATATAAACAGTCCAATCGTAATTTCACTCTACATTTAAACAGCACAATCCTATCTTCACTCTACATATAAACAGTCCAATCGTAATTTCACTCTACATTTAAACAGCACAATCCTATCTTCACTCTACATATAAACAGTCCAATCGTAACTTTACTCTACATTTAAACAGCCCAATCCTATCTTCACTCTACATATAAACAGTCCAATCGTAATTTCACTCTACATTTAAACAGCACAATCCTATCTTCACTCTACATATAAACAGTCCAATCGAATCTTCATTCTACATTTAAACGGTCCAATCGTAACTTCATTCTACATTTAAACAGCCCAATCGAATCTTCACTCTACATTCAAACAGCCCAATCGTAATTTCACTCTACATTTAAACAGCACAATCCTATCTTCACTCTACATATAAACAGTCCAATCGTATCTTCACTCTACATTTAAACTGTCCAATCGTAATTTCACTCTACATTTAAACAGTCCAATCGTATCTTCACTCTACATTTAAACGGTCCAATCGAATCTTCATTCTACATTTAAACGGTCCAATCGTATCTTCACTCTACATTTAAACAGTCCAATCGAATCTTCACTCTACATTTAAACGGTCCAATCGTATCTTCACTCTACATATAAACAGTCCAATCGAATCTTCACTCTACATTTAAACAGTCCAATCGTATCTTCACTCTACATTTAAACGGTCCAATCGAATCTTCACTCTACATTTAAACAGTCCAATCGAATCTTCATTCTACATTTAAACGGTCCAATCGTATCTTCACTCTACATATAAACAGTCCAATCGAATCTTCACTCTACATTTAAACAGTCCAATCGTATCTTCACTCTACATTTAAACGGTCCAATCGAATCTTCATTCTACATTTAAACGGTCCAATCGTAATTTCACTCTACATTTAAACAGCACAATCCTATCTTCACTCTACATATAAACAGTCCAATCGTATCTTCACTCTACATTTAAACTGTCCAATCGTAATTTCACTCTACATTTAAACAGTCCAATCGTATCTTCACTCTACATATAAACAGTCCAATCGTAATTTCACTCTACATTTAAACAGTCCAATCGTATCTTCACTTTACTTTAAACGGTCCAATCGTAATTTGTTTCACAGGAAGAGGGCAGGGTTGTATATGGCGACATCGAGCCGAGTTTCAACGTAGTAGAGGTCACACCCGAGGCCAGGGCCGAACTGGAAAAGATTGTCAACAAAATTGGTGACTACATCTGCCAGCTGTGTAAAGAGTTCTACCAGGACGCCTTTCAGTTGGCGCAACACAGGTACGCTCTACAACTGTAGTTATGTTATAATGAAATATTAATCCTAAAACGACCATAAGAATACAATGATTAAAATGGGGACATTGAAATAAGAGTCGAGCGACAGAGCGTTTGACTGGAGTAACCGAAGGTCCTGGGGTTGAATCCTGGTGAAGGCTAGGATTTTTTTCCCTGGACTCGTCAAGGGTGTCCCTGAGTCTAAGCAGCTCTTTTGGGTACCTGGCGTTAGTTGGGGGTAAAGTAAAGGCGGCTGGGCATTGTGCTGGCCACACATACCACTAGTATGCCGTGGCCACTGAAACTGGTGAACGCTGCTTCACCGGCCCTGTGATCAATTTACCGACGGGTACTTTACTTTACTTACCCACCAAAAGCTGTTAAAAAATAAATTACAAAAACACCTAAAGTGGCAGCACTTAGTGGGAAAAAATATCCGCTTATTTTAAGGTTTAAAACGCAGGACGGTGAATTCAAACAACTAACAGCAAGTGTTCACATTCAGCCAATTAAAAAGACTGCCTTTTGCTTTTTGTTGTATAATTGTTTTGTAGCGACGGTGTAAATTGTATCGATCGGTTTTCTCGGATTTACCAATGCGACCTGGTGTGGCCTACTCTAAACCTTGGGTCACGGTGACATTTGTGGCAAAGCGAATGTCTTAAAAGCTCTTTTATGTCCACAAGTAGACTTAACGTTGTAATATTTTATTTACACCATTATGTGAGTACAATGTCCACCTAGCGTTGCCGATTAACATACTTTAAAACCTGATGACATGTGAACACAAACTTTAAAACCATGTCACGGGACCATTATTGCAAACCTAATGTCACGGGACCATTATTGTAAACCTGATGTCACGGGAACATTATTGTAAACCTGATGTCACAGGAACATTATTGTAAACTTGATATCACGGGAACATCATTGTAAACCTGATGTCACGGGAACATTATTGTAAACCTGATGTCACAGGAACATTATTGTAAACTTGATATCACGGGAACATCATTGTAAACCTGATGTCACGGGACCATTATTGTAAACCTGATGTCACGGGAACATTATTGTAAACCTGATGTCACGGGAACATTATTGTAAACCTGATGTCACGGGAACATTATTGTAAACTAGGGTCACGGGAACATTAATGTAAACCTGATGTCACGGGAACATTATTGTAAACCTGATGTCACGGGAACATTATTGTAAACCTGATGTCACGGGAACATTATTGTAAACTAGGGTCACGGGAACATTAATGTAAACCTGATGTCACGGGAACATTATTGTAAACCTGATGTCACGGGAACATTATTGTAAACCTGATGTCACGGGAACATTATTGTAAACTAGGGTCACGGGAACATTATTGTAAACCTGATGTCACGGGAACATTATTGTAAACCTGATGTCACGGGAACATTATTGTAAACTAGGGTCACGGGAACATTAATGTAAACCTGATGTCACGGGAACATTATTGTAAACTAGGGTCACGGGAACATTATTGTAAACCTGATGTCACGGGAACATTATTGTAAACCTGATGTCACGGGAACATTATTGTAAACTAGGGTCACGGGAACATTAATGTAAACCTGATGTCACGGGAACATTATTGTAAACCTGATGTCACGGAAACATTATTGTAATCATGATGTTACTTGAACATTATTGTAAACCTGATGACAAGGGAACATTTTTGTAAACCTGATGTCTCGGGAACATTATTGTAAACTAGGGTCACGGGAACGTTATTGTAATCATGATGTTACTTGAACATTATTGTAAAACTGATGACACGGGAACATTTTTGTAAACCTATGTCACGGGAACATTATTGTAAACTAGTGTCTAGGGAACGTTAGTGTAATTATGAAGTTACTTGAACATTATTGTAAACCTGTTGTCACAGGAACATTATTGTAAACAGTTGTCAACGGGGAACATTATTGTAAATCTGATGTTACGGGAACATTATTGTAAACAGGGGTCACGGGAACACATCGGTAACAAAAGTTCTACTAACGCGACTATTAAAATCCAATGTCCTTCTCATACTACCGTCAAGCTATAATGTCCTACAGCTAGTCGAATGTCCTATATGTTAACACGACCTTGTAAGTGTCAAGTCCTATTGTGTCCAAGTGTGATGCTATTGTTAAAAGAATATCTTTCTTCCTCCCCCCCCCCCCACCTTACCTCCCTCCTACCCCGAAGCCAATGAATATAGAGCGCCACAGAACTAGCGAATAATTTGGAAAAATTTGAAAGAAAGAAACAGAACATATATTTTGTATGGGGAAAAAAAGGAAAGAAAAGTTTGCTAATTGAAATAATGTTGAAACTTGAAACAATGTTCAAAAATACATGGCTAGTCTAAACTGAACAACAAAAACTACAGTGTTTATCTGCATCGGCCTTGGATAAATCTTTGCAGCTGATTGGGGAACAAACTCGGCATGTGAAATAAAAATAAGTTTAAAGGCTTGAGAATTATGTTACCCCCCCCCCCCCCCCCTCAATCCCTCAACTTCCACCTCAGACAGCGGTCATAACTTTATACTACGTACGACGAAACAGGTCGGGGAGGGGGAGGTAATGTGGGGTGGCGCAGATGTGTGTGTTTGTGGGAGTTGTGGTTGGGGTCGGGGTGGGAAGTGCGCTGATTCGATGGTGTGTGTGTGTTGGGGGGTGGGCGGTAATAAACGCTGCGTGTTGTTACGTTGTTATTTTCGCGATTCGTGTAGCGTTTGATGTCTGGAGGCAACGTCATTGACCACAGTTGAAATAATCCACGTAGGATTGATAGCGTTTGTGGCCGGGGCAATAGTTCGCTGTGAGGCAAGGCGGAGCTGTTACTGTTGCTATTTAAATGCTGAATTATTAGCATGGCACATTGGCACACAAACATGAAACAACTAGTTTTTCTTTTCTTTTTTTTTTTTTTTTTTTTTTTTTTTTTTTTTTTTTTTTTTTTTTTTTTTTTTTTTTTTTTGTTGGCAACAGTGGAATTATAATAATTGTAGATGATGGATAAGGGTTAGGGTTACTGCAGCTTGACTTGATCTGGATGGATGTCACATAAAACAGATTTAGAGTTTAATTATCTTGATCAAAACAATGTAGCTACATGCAGGGGCGGATGTTACAAGGAAACACGGAATGGGTGTGGGCTCTCTTGTCAACCTAGAGTTTGATTTGTATTGTCACACAGGATGCAATCTTTCCACAAGATTAAAATAAAGACCTAAACGAAGGATCGGCAAGCTACGGCACGCCTGCCAAACTTGGCACGCAGGTAAATTTTCAATGGCACGCGAGAAACCTTAAGAGGTGTTTTTTTATTGATGAAAAAAAAAATCTTCCGGTTCTGAATGAGGAAAAACTGACTGTTGAAATTGATATTTCTGAATGAAATAGCGACACATTTCAGTGAGTTCAACTTGCATTTACAAGGACTACTGGAATTGAAATAAATGTGCATTAAAACAATTGAAACTGAACATATCTTGGTGTGAAATGAATTTCAAAACTTTTACCTACCTGTACATTCCTATATTAGGGCAAATATTAAGATAGATAGTTGGCCTTTTTCTGAAGTACATTGAAGCACTCAAAGAGGAGTTTTCTAACCATGTTTTTTTTTATACCACATCAAGCCTAATTGGTTTGATCTTACTACAATATTCTTAGATGTAGATTTTTTTTTTAAGTGTAGGGATAGGGATAAAATGCAGCTTGTTGAATTTTAAACATTTAAAAATGGGCATCCAAATGTGCCCATTTGATGAAAGAATCTGGAATAATTAAATCTTGTAATAAAGATTATAATGTTGGATTTATATAAATAAAGAACAATTAGTCAGTAATATTTGTTATATTACAAAACATAAAATGTTTGGCATCACTATTGAATCAAATGTGAAAACGGTTTTTCAATTAAAGGGAGATAATTAACCCGTTTGATATGCGCTAATATTTCTAATATTTTGCTTTTATAAAAGAATAAATTACTTTCAATTTATAATTTAGAAATATAACTTAGAAATGGTCAAACTGTAAAAAGTATTTGAAAATTATATTATTATTTTATGATTATAGAATTCATATGTATATTTTTTTAAACATTACCTTAACTACCCAGTTTGTATGATTACCACCTATCTATTCCGCTCAACGATAGTATATCTTTAAATCAGCCTTCGTTAGACATCTCAGTTGAAGAGAGATCATTCAAAATATAATTAATATAAATAGTTGTTAGATCCTCATCTTAACAACCAAATGATAATGTTTAGACAATAATTACCATAAATGTGAAAGTTTATTAATAAAAAATTTTCTTTGATATAAATGCAAATAAAAAAGATGATAATCACAAACAAGTTAATTTAGTATTAAATATAAAACGCTGTAACGATTTTCTCCACAAATTTCCTTTGTTTTTTGGCCTTTGTCTTGCTGTTAAATTAAATCGTTAAATCGTTAAATTAATTGTCCTATACAAAATAATTTTAAAAAGTATAATAGAGCATGTTGACTTTTAGGCTGTTTGCACGCTGAATGATTTAGAAAACATAGTTTGGCATACTATTAGCAAAAGGTTGCCGACCCCTGCCCTATATATACTTTTCTAATATCCGCTTTATCTAGCTTGTTACAATTTTCAGCCATCCGAAACAACTGGTCCGAATCGACTCTATTTTACAATGAGTAACAATGGTGCGTACTAATTATATCCCGTATAAGGACATGTGTGTGTGTGAGTGAGTGTGTGTATGAGTGTGTGTGTATGTTTGTGTGTGTGTAGCCCTATAAGTAAGTTGCATGTCGAAGTATTGATGGAAAAGAGTTTGGAAAAGAACCATTTTGCAATCAGCTCCTGTATTTTCTAAACAATATCCAACAACCATATCGCTTCTGCAGTTTCTACGTTTAGTTTCTGCATGCCTTGCGCGCCTGTTATGGAGCGCGTGCCTAGGGTTCCCGATTCTAAACTTACACTGTAAAACAGGCGCGATGTCTCAGAACGAGAAAACTATATTTGTGGCCCAATAGGCTGAGGGCCGAATTCTCAGCAGTTCGCTGTTGTTTGTTTTGTTATTGTTTTGTATGTCAACAAGTCGATATCACTTCAAATCAGTTCTGAAGCATTCTGGCCACAAAATCATCTCGTTAGCCACGGCAATATAATTTAGTGACCTGTTCTTTCCAAAGGTGCAGGCTAAAATATGCGAGGTGTTGAGAGATAGAACGAGAAAAAGAAGGAGAGAAAAAAAGAGAGACAAATAGTTGGTGCTATATTCGTTAGACAATTAAGAAAATGTTGAATTGTCTGAGTGCTATATTCGTTAGACAATTAAGAAAATGTTGAATTGTCTGAGTGCTATATTCGTTATACAATTAAGAAAATGTTGAATTGTCTGAGTGCTATATTCGTTATACAATTAGGAAAATGTTGAATTGTCTGAGTGCTATATTCGTTAGACAATTAGGAAAATGTTGAATTGTCTGAGTGCTATATTCGTTATACAATTAGGAAAATGTTGAATTGTCTGAGTGCTATATTCGTTAGACAATTAGGAAAATGTTGAATTGTCTGAGTGCTATATTCGTTATACAATTAGGAAAATGTTGAATTAATCATTGTCTGAGCGCGCAACGGCGTATAAGAAATACAATATTCCTATTTTAATAAATATTTCTTTGGGTTAAAAGAAATTGACATAAAATAATATTGATAATTCAAATATGAGTTTGGATGAAAGTAAAAGGTTCTTCAATCGTCAAGAGGCCCCTGCCAGGCCTAAACTGTTTACTTACCATTCGAATTATTTATAGTAAGCACTCTTCTAACGGGGTCCACTGTTTCGTTAATATAATATAATTCACTGGTTTCTTCACAGCTTTGTCTACAAGGTTCTCTTTCTTGTCTTAGGGTTTCGATATGTCTTATGTAAACAATATAGAGTTTAGATGACCAATTTTACAATGGAATTGTTACCATTAGCGAGGCTGCTGGCAGAACCTTTTTTTCAAAACCAAAAAATTGTAACCCAAATCGTAGGGAATCTAGACTTTGTAATAATTTGTAGTTATAGCATTCAATAAGAAACGTAAATAACAAAACCATTTACAATTAGCTTTATAACTATCTTTATAACTAGTTTTATAACTAGTTTTATAACTAGTTTTATAACTATCTTTATAACTGTCGTGGAGCACAATAATGTAATAAACAATAATTTGGAGTTTTGTGTTTGTTTTAAAATAACTTAATAGTCTTGTTTTTTTGTTTTTTTTAAGGTGTTCAAGAATCGTGCATGTGGAATACCGCTGCCCGGAATGTGAAAAAGTTTTCAATTGTCCAGCAAATTTGGCCAGCCACAGGCGATGGCATAAGCCTAGAGCCCAAGGTCAAGGGAAATTAAATGGCCAGGCTAAACTGCACGCGAGCAACCAGAAAATCGCCCCTAAGCCTGAGCAGGATAAAGCTGTTGACCCATTTAGTGCACCCGGTATCGCGGTGACAGATGACATTATGGCTCAAGCTGATAACTCGAATAGCACTCACAGTGACCCAGAAACAGCTCAGAGTGAAAACATAATAAATGTCGTTAAGGGGAAAGAGGAGGCACAGATACCGCACACCGAGGCTCTCAAGCCACCGTTCAGGTACCTAGCCGCCGCTGTCAAATCCGAGCGAGTGTCCCCACCTGCTGTCAACACGCCGGTCAACCCGTTGGTGAGTTCAGCTCTCAAGCAGTCAGAACCGACCCCAGTGGTGCCGGTGAGAAGCGGGTCGGTGATAGCGCCCAACCCTCTGCGCGCCCCGCCGATGTCCAGTTCTTTGACCCCCGAGGAGCGGTCCTTGGTGCTGCAGGTGTTGAGTAGCCACAACCTCCAGTATCAGTCGACAACCGTCATGGCGACTAACACGGTGATGACGTCTTCGCTGTCGGAAAGTTTCACAGTGAAAAACTCTCAAACTAAAACGATCTCAAGGACCCCGTCACCCGCCGACTTGGAGAATGAGAATTTGGTTTTCACCTCAACAGCTCCAGAAAGAGAATCGGACCAGAAAATCTGCGAAGCGAATGAACAAACGTCTCCTTTAAATCTAATTACGGACAAAGACCAAACGATAACTAAAAAAATCAGCACAAACGATGAGTTGAATCAACAACAGACAGTGACTTCCGGATTTGAATGCCCTTTGTGTGGTAAGAAGTTTTTAAGAAATCCATATCTCAGAAAACATCTTCAGACACAGCACGAAGACTATTTTAGAAAACCCACAACGCTTTTCATGCCCTCAAAAGAAAGCGACGCCTTTGGTGTTACCGACTCGTCTTCTGGCCAAGGTCACCACGTCCAGATTAGTTGCAGCGTGTGTCACAAAGCGTTCACCAGCGAGTCTTCCCGCCTGAAGCACGAATCCACGAGCCACGGGCTGGCCTCTTCACTGTCATGCAGCACCTGCGCCGTGACCTTCAGTAGCAAGGCTGCCCTGGAGAAGCACTCGAGGTCAGCTCACGTCTCAGAGACCTTCGCCTGCAAGTACTGCACCAGCATGTTCCACAGCTCGCCCGGGCTGACCAGGCACATCAACAAGTGCCACCCCACAGAGAACAGGCAGGTGATTCTTCTACAGCTCCCTGCTTCCAGAACGTGCTAGTTATGCTGCATCCACAAGGATATCTCCCTACACTTTTCCTAGGGAACCAGCTTAGCATTTCATTGTTAAAGACTAATCTGCTGCCGCTGAACAATTCGCTATTGACTTTTAGACTAACACTTCCAAACAGCATACATTATGGTCATAAACAAAGAAATATTGATTGACAACATGAGACAAACATCAAAAGGAAACGTGTATGTTTCCATCATCAATTATGAGCATACGGCATCATATTAATTGCCAGCATTATGAACTAATGCCCCAGTGGGACACATTCTAGTATATTAGAAAATATACACAACAGCTGAACAAACTAACAAAAAAACAAGATGTATGGTTAAAACATTGTTTCTTTCTTAGTATTTCTAACAATCTGCTTGAAAAAAATATTTTTATACGATAACAGTAAAATAGAAAATAATCCCCCCGAGAGTTGCGTGGAGACTTTTCAAATGGCCTTATTCTAAAGCATTCTATTTGTTATATATATATATATCTTTACACTTAATATACATATTTTTTCCTTCCACATTCCATTGTATTTTTTTCTTCCTATTGTTTTCGTTTGATTGATTGTGTCAAGTATGTATAAACTAACGGGCACATACCTGCTAGTAAACTAATATAATTAATCTAGATCTATTCTCATACACAAAATGTGTTTGAAGAACTAAAGTAAAGTAGAACTAGATGCGAGCATATTGCTGTCCTTTGAATCATTCCCATTCAAATATTTGGCCCAGTCTTAACCATTCACTTCATTACTTTAAATCTTATTGCTAGCTTTCATTAGCAAAGCCTTCACGTATAGGGCGTTTGCAATCCCGTGACAAAAAGCACGTGATTTGTGTTTACTTTGAGTAATGGTGTACAATGAAATATGGCCGCTGTATTAATAAAGTTTCATATAGGCTCGAGCTTTTTTTAAATGATGTGTTGTGTTTTAAGTCTTATTAAGATTTAAGCTGTATTATGTATGTTCAATAAAATAGGCTATTTTATTATTATCATAGACATAGATCATAGACGATGTGAGCCTAATAGTGACTTGACTAGATAGCCTATTCACCAACAATATCACTTGACATCGTAGCCTAGCCTACGAAACATTAAAAGTGTAGGCCTATAAAGTGAAATTGAAAGTGTAAATAGGTCTAGCCGGCCCTAGCCTAATCACATTAATCAATTAATCTACAGTACTACTATTTACCTCCTAATTTTTGAGTAGGATAGACAATATTCAGATGTGAATTTTGCATGATAAAGAAGTACTTCTTTTTTACCACGTTACGTTTGTACCTCAAGTGGGTTCTTTATTTACACAAATACGTCACTAAATTTACACAAAAAAACTTAAGCTCCGCCTACTGAGAACGCTCTATAGATCTTGATTGTTAGGGTAATAATGATTTTTGAAGTCAGTAGTCTGTTGTTAAAATATTTGAACAAATATTACATTTTTATTGAGCACAAACAAAAAAAAGGTTTAAAATTAGAAGGAGCTCATCTGGCCATTGCTCTGTTGTTGTTTTGTTTATGTTTTCTTTTTGTTTTGTTCATTTTTCTTTGTTTCTGCAACAGTAAAACTTCCCTTGTTGCCTTGCTGGTTAAAATAATTTTTGACCACATTAAAAGTGTTTGTTAGCAGTTGAGTCTGATGCTGCTGAAACTATTATAGAATGTATTATGAACCAGGTCATTGCAAGTGTTGATTAACTGAGCCTGGTTGTAATGTGATAAATACAATGTATATATATTTAGTTCTTTTTATTTCTTTTCAAATATGAATGAACCAGAACTTGGTTGTTTTTTGTTTCGTACACTTCTGATGTGCAATTCAACTCATAAAATGTTTCCTTTTTTTATTTCATGTGTGCAATTATGTTTTAATATTCTTTTATTGTGCAATAATTATAGTTTATACATTTTTAGTTTCGCTTTAAAAATAATTTTTACAAAATTAATGTGCATTATGTAATTATTTATTTTCAAAGTGTGCAATGGATTTCTCTTTTTTTGTTTGTTATAAAACAACCTTATAATAATTATTTTGTGTTATTGTTGTGTTGCTAAAATGTCATATCAAACAAAATCCAAAATATAAACCATTTTTTGTGTGTACATCAAAATATCAAATTATATATTATTATATATTTGCAAGGCCAAAAATATTTTTCAAAGGCCAAAATATTGCTTGTAAGGCAATCATATATTTTTTTTCATGTTTTATGAAACTCCGAAATATTTTTGTAAGACCAAAATAATATTTTTTGTAAAGCTAAAATATATATTGTAAGGCCAGAAAAGAAATCTCATACAGCCAAAAATGGCCAAATGGTATTATTGTAAGTCATTTATATTTTATATAGCGAAATTGTATAAGTACATTTATCAAACGACTTAAATATTTGTGTACAACCATATTATTTGACAACATCATTTTTTTTTTCATAGGTAGAGGAAAGTGGGGATTAAAAGTCACATGGGCAAATTGTCATAACGGCTCTAGATCCATACATTTGATTACCAAACTAAAATATAAAAGATTCGCATCAGTTGCCTGCCAGAAAGCAGTAGTGTAACTATTAGGGGAAGGAGGAAGGGGCGGCCTTCCCAGGTGCCAAAGTTTGTATAGGCGCTAAGCTGACACTTTGAAAAAAAAAAAAAAAAAAAAAAGAAAAAGACTACATTGCAAAATTCATTTAAGAAATAGAAAAGTAGGCTCATGATTTCCACACTTTCACCCTTATTGTCTTAATTTCAATGTGCGTTAGCTTATTCATATATGATAACTAACATAATAGATGGGCGCCAATTTAAAGCCACGCCCCAGGCGCCATATTACTCAGTTACGCCACTGCCAGTAGGTAGAACAATAGTTGCAAAGGGAAGCTACTCAACTTTTCCTTTCCTCATCCAGTCTGGCCTACTAAATATACCTAGTTGTGACTTGCATCCCCCCCCTCCACACGTTGTTATGTACTCCCACTTTATCCCCTTCCCCCTGCCCTACATGCCACTGTATTTTACAGGAATTGCTTTGTTCATTGTTTATTTGATATTGAGATATATTCATAAAGTATTGACAATAAACTAAAAACACGTTCTTTGATTAATTGTATTTTTTTCCTCATTGTTTTGTCTCTCAACATATTTTTCCTTATCTGTTTACCGAAGTTTCTTCTATACAGAAGATTATTGCGTCCTACGCTTATCCATTGTTCTAATGTTCAATATTCTATACAGAAGATTACTGCGTCTTACGCTTATCCGTGATTTTAATCTAATCTTATTTTCTAATTAGGGTTCTAAGTAATGCTAAGTAGTTGATTATTCTGGTTTGTTCACGCTAGCCCATTTAATGCCCGGATGCCACTATATTTGCAAGGAACGGTCGTTCGATGAAGCTTTAAATAAACCATTGAAAGGTCAAGGGTTTGAATCTCGGTCGACCTGGGATTTTCCCTTTTACTCTTGGAATGAACACAGTCCGACAATTACGGAATTATTTACTTGGTCTTTCGACCGTGGGTGACAGACCCCGCCCTCCCCCTTTGGATACGCTCCCGACTGGTGGTGACCTCTATGACGGAGAAACCGGGTGAACATGTGTGACCCGTTGGTTCTGACGCTATAGTGCTAGATCACTGGAGCCGAGCCGAGATTAAAGCGTGTTTATGAAGTGGGCGGCCCGGGGAGGGGGGTGTCAAATCTGGCTGAAAATAATATTTTTATCGAAATAGCTAAACTATCCATTTCTAAATAATAATTATTGGGTTTTTTTTTTTGGTACTGTCTTGTCTTTTCGACACGAAAAAAAAAATTACTTTGATAAACACGTGATAAAAACAACTTTTCTTTCATAACAAAATGGTATAGTTTAAACTAGATCTAACTTCTGAACACAATATTCTAATCAGTACTTACATTCAAAAAAGCATGTTGCTTCGATGTCAAATTATTTGCAATAAATGTACGAAATGTTAATGTTTTCGAAAAACTATAACAAGAAAGAAAATTAAATGCCCTATATAACATTATATAATACTCAAGTGTGGTTATTGTTGTTCCAGTGGTCTTATACAAAAATACTTTCAACATTGTTTTCTCAAAGCTCTAGTTGTTTTTTTTTTCTTGTTGTTTGTTTAACATCTGGTGATTTCAACTTGAAGGTCTTAGAGAAAAGTAATGAATTTAATTATAGCCTGCTGCTGAGTTTAATACGAAATAAACTCTCATCTAAAGATCTTTATAACCAAATATATTTAATTTAAACCAAAAAAAAAAATAAATAAAAAAAAAGCATCAGCAGTTAAAGTACCATTTTATGAAAACAGGGTCGTATATTTATTTAGCTTATGCTGTTGATTGACCGCCCCTTACCTTCATCCTGCCCCCCCCCCCCTTTCCCCGGCGCCTACTTTTCGCTGTACCCATAAACGTCCCAAAGCCCACCATCCAAACACTATTTCAGGACATGGAGATACCTTTCATTATTAATGTGGTTTAAGGTCAAGCATTGTGTTGGCCACTCGATCCCCTCGATGTCAAGATTGATAGAATCAGACGAGTTTTTTTGTAAAAGAAAAACTAATATTGCAATTTTTCAAATCCAGAAGTTACACAAGACTCAAATTTAAAACAAAGCACTAGTTTTGATGTTCAAGGTTAAAAGAAACCAAAGAAATGCACATTAGATCTAATTGTTGATATTTCCACTGTAAAAAAAGCACCACCAGAACAAATACACACACATACTTCCACACATATACACACTTACACATATACACACATACACACACACCAACAAAAAATGATTGCTAATACATCATTTAGAAATTAAAATTTAGAATTTGAATTTTGTTTTTCAAATTTTTAGTTTAGAGCGTGAACTGTTTTTTTTCTTTAGTTGCCCACCCCTCCCCTTGCCACTTGTAAAGCCCCCCCCCACCCCTCCAAGCCCACCCTCATGTAAAGAAGTCTATTTGACTCCACCTCTGAATCGACTATACCTTTTGCGTCCGTATTTAAGACCGCTTGAGACATAACGGGGTATCATTAAATGAAACGTTCACCCCAAAAAATTATAAAAAGAAGATAATTGGACCGAGGCCTGAAAGTGTAGGTGTTTATTGTGTGTGTCTGCATGTATGTATGTTTGTGTGTGTGTGAGAGAGAGATGGGAGGGGGGTTGATAGTACAAAGAGATTGCGGAAATGAGATATAAAAAGGAATCAAGAGGGAGATTGGACGTTACTGCGCATAGAACTGTCACCAACGGGACCGTTATTATTATTATTATTATTACTTTACGACGCCCTATCTAATGTTTGCGTGTACAAAGTAAAAGGGCTAGATATCACAATGTGAACATATAACACATAAAATATAAAAACATAACAAAAGCACTGGACTATAAAACATTCAAAACAAAAACCAATAAAAAAAAAATCCTTCATGGGTTATTAAACGGAATTATTGGAGGAAGTTAATGGAGGGGTTTAGGAGGGAGGAGGAGGGGGGGGGGTAATGACATCGTACTGGCTGTTAAGTCAATTTTAGTATTTTGTGTGCTTGTGTGTGTGTATTCTTTCATCCCGCTCCGTTGCCCTTGACAACTGGAGGCCATGTTGTCAGGTCTTCTAGCGGCTCATTAATGATGACATGTCCGTCTCTACTGGCATCTCTTAAACAAACCCTGGGACGCTGCGCCCTCCATTCCTCGCCCCCTCCCCCAACACACACCTTTTCCCTGCAGCTCCCCCTCTCATCTCTCCACAAGTCTGGTATAGTTTGTTTTTTAAATATTGTTTTCATTCTTTGTTTGTTTTGCTTGTTTTGCGTAATTTCATCCTTATTTTGTGTATCCATGCTGCGGAAGCTGGGTGGGGTGTGTGGAGAGCTGAGGGGGGGGGGGCACCCGTGGTGATGTAAACGTGTTTATGTGTGTGGCCGGGGGGGGGGCCTTAGATGACTGAAATGTTTTAATGGAGCCATTCCCAGGCTTCATTTACCTGTCAGGTATGAACACGATTGCAGTCCGTTTAAGATGATTTAAGAGAAAAGAACAACGGCAGGGTTTCGCAGTAATCGAACATTGTTCTATAAACTATAATCCCATGTCATATAGTACCACTATAAGGAACTACGTTATTGATTCATCACGTGATTTATGCTGTTCTTCACTCCTTACCCGGATCCTCCCTGTCGCCCCTACCCTAACCCCAACCCGTTACCGTCCATGCCCCCCCCCCCCCAACGACGACCTAGGGAAATTAAAAAGCCATATAATAATTAAAGTATTAACTGAACCGAAATCATACAAGTGAGACATTTAACTAAAAGGCTGGGGTTTGATAGATTTTGGGTTTGATAGATATGGACGCACGAATAGTAAGGTTGGGTGCAGGTAGGAAGGGACCACAGATCAAGGTATTTGGTGTGTGTGTGTGTGTGTGTGTGTTAAATTGTGCATTGTCATAGGAATATTGTAGAGGGGGTATCGCAAAGAAAGGGAGGTAGATAGGACTGAAATTCACTCCCCTTCTCATCCCCAACACAAACCATCATAAGCAATTAAAATTAATGATTATTGCTTGTGACAGTAAAGTGTTTCGTGCATCCCCCTCTCTCCCCCCCCCCCTTCCGCCCACACCATCATAGGAATATATTTTTTTATATATACGGAGTCTAAACCAGAAAAAATAATTACAGAATGGGGGGTACGGTCTTAAGTTGCTGTTAAAGTCACACCGTCTTGATCTACATGGACTTTTTCATCTACTCCTATGTCATGTGTCATGTCACAGTCATGTGTCCATAAACAGCAACAACAACAAAAAAACAATAAAAATGTCAGACGTCGCTCAATAATTCAAACACCAACAAAGATTTATATTCAATCAATGCCTTTTGATGTTGCTATTTGTTTTAAAATGGTATCATTTATTGATCTTAATTATTATTTGATGTAGAACTTTCTCTTTCTTGTCTGTAGGCTACTTAAAGTGCCCGGCTAGGGTTTTTATAGAACGACGTCTGCAAACTGCATTACTTCCCTTTGGGCAACAATCAATAAACAATAGTTCCTTGTACAACTTTTGATTAAACAGTTATTGGTTCTGATTTAGAATTTAGAACCGTGAATTCTGCTATTTTGTGCTATATCTATTAAAAAAAAGAATTGAATACATTGATTTAAGGGACCAGAGATTCAACAACATTAGAATCTATAAGTTGTTTTGATTTTAAACAAACTAAGATGTTGACCTTCATGGAATGCTTTTGAAAATCAAGTCAATCTAGTCCTATAGCATCAATTTGAGCTTACACCTGCAGTACCAACAAAAGAACAAACTGAACAACATTAACTGTATCTATATATTATGCAATTTAACTTTTAATACAAGATTAATACTCAATATAATACAAGATTTACATTCATTATGAAACAAGATTAATAATAGGCCTACTCAATTTAATGCAATATTAAAATTCTATTTAATAAAAGATTAACACTCAATACAATACAAACATTTAAAATGTTCATGATACTAATCATTGTTCTGTCTTTCTAGTGGTGTGGACTTTTGTTTTTAGGCTTAGGTATATAGAAAGATAGAAAATAGATATATAGATTGAAAGATAGACTAGTAATTGAAATAGACCGATAAATCTAACTTTCTTTGAATCTTTCTATTCACCAGTCAACGTTTCTTTCTATCTTTCAACCTAAATTCACGTGTGTGAGTTGTTATAAATAAATGAAAGACAAATAGAAAGATAGCTAGTAGAGATAGAAAGACGAATAATTAAATAGACAGACATTAATGGATAGAAAGACATTTCGTTTTAACCAAAACTTTTATTGAACGCACAGTCGACATATTTTTACATATAAAATGTAATATTTTCGAATTTACCACCTTACAAATTTATCGAACCAAAAAAACAACCAAAAAAAAAACAGTTTCTTTCTTACAATTAAATGTGAGCCCAGGTGCCTCAGGTAGTTTCAAATCAGCTGATCATCTGTCAAGTAAACAGCTCTCAATGACCAATCGCAGCCAATCGGCTGCGAGCCTTTACCGTCGCGTGCCGTACATCGCTTTGGTAAGTAGGTCAGGCGACACGTGCCATATTTTTAAAATACAATTTAAAAAGGTGGCGGTTAAAGGTCACTGGTTCATTGTGAAAATAAAGAATGCAGAAAAAAAAAAAAAAAAAAAAAAAAAAAAAAAAAGAAAGAAAAAGAATTAAAGCCTTACAAGTTCACAGCAACATTCGTGTTTTACTTGGCAGGGATAACAATAGTCATAACCCAACCACTCCCCTCTCTCTCTTTCACACACACAAAGACATACATAGACATATCTACACACAAGAGTGGAAGGTTAATGAAGAGTGGAAGGTTAATACTGGGATAATATTAAAACCTCTTTGTTGGGTTCAGACACTTTTTAATTTCCTTATTTAAAAAATATTAGATGTTAAAAACTAAAACTTATCAACATATCGTTACACATCCATTAATAAAGCAAACTTAACTAGACAACAGGCCGATTTAATGAACCTTATGACTAAACTAGAATTTAGCCTATTTAATGGGCCCTATAACTAAACTAGGCGACATATAATGGGTTTATAACTAAACTAGGACATATTTAATGGGCCCTATAACTAAACTAGGCGACATATAATGGGTTTATAACTACACTAGGACATATTTAATGGGCCCTATAACTAAACTAGATCATTTAAATGGGCCTTATAACTAAACTTTATTTAACTAAACTTTAAAAACTGTGCCATATTTTGTCGGCCACATAACTAAACTAGACTTTCCAAATGGCAGTTAAACTAAGCCAGGCCATATCTCATGTACATATAAAAAAATGAACCATTTTGAAGAGACCCTACAACTAAACTAGATCGTATTTAATTGCTCAATATGTTTAGGTTTCTATGTATTTATGTGAATCATTCGTAAAGTTTAGGCCAAACAAAGAGTTAGATACAAATATAATGTAGTCTACATCAGGGCCGTATCCTTAGAGGCCCTAAGTGCAAATATGGTTTCATGTAGATCACATATAGATCACATATGGATCACGTAAAGATCACAGCTAGATCCCCGATATATTACAGACAGGCAAGATAGATTACAGATAAACAAGTTAGATCATATATAGAAAATTTAGATTACGAATATAAACAGATATATCACATTATATAGATAAGTTAGATCATACATAGACAAGTAAGATAGCAAATAGAAACAGATAGATCACAGTTAGACACAGATCACAGTTAGATCTACGATTTACCTCTTTCCTTCATTTGAAATTGCACGTAGTTTGAGTTAATTTTAATTAATTTCTTGACCCATAATTTCCAGTAAATCACTGGCATAAAAATCTTCAGCGGACAGATGAACTGTGTCGCCATCCCGAGAGGATGTGAAAACTAAACGACTAAATATTTGTGCAATTGATGGACATACATTGATCTAATTGATTGCCTTGAAGAGACGAGTTGATGAGCTGACTACTTGTGTCCATGAGACGAAACTAAGAGATCTAATAACATCCAATCTGGGAATGTTTGGGAATGTTTGGGAATGTTTGGGAATGGATTGGAATATAAACAAATATATCAAGACAACGAAAGAATGAAAGACAATGAAAACAAAGGTGATTCTGTAAAAAAAAAAAACTTTGTTGATTAACTGATAAAGTTTCAACATTCAAGACATGTGGGCCTCAGAGTTGTCTTTGTCTTAGATTAAAATGTCAAAATTATTACTGCATCCGTCAAGCAGTGGACACATGAGACAAAGAAATGTTAGGGCTAAATGCAGTGGGGGAGGAGAAGGGGGGCGGGGTGGGAGGGAGACAACAGACACGGCCTGCTCACTGGAGCATGATGTAATGACTCTAATTCCATTACTGGGCCATCATGGAGGTTGCGCGAGAGTGAAATATTGAATGCAGCAGGGGGGAGGAGATCAAAGCTGGAGAAGGGGGGGGGAGGAAGAAGGGATATAAAAAAAAGTTTGAGGAGGAGGTGGGGGGTGGGGGAATGTTTGAATGGCTTGACGTGGAGTGAGGAATAGCATCCTTCCCGTTCTCCCCAGTTCCCGATCCAAATTTCAGTTAGCCTGTAGGTCTCCACAGCGACAAACGGGCATTGAGGAACGGCTAATGTCATGTCAATTAGACGGCACACACGCCCTCTCCACCCCTGCCTCACTACTCGATAGGAAGGGGGGGGGGTAGTGTCATGGAGAAAATATGTCCCCCGGGGATATCCAGTGTCTCGTGGACTCAGCCACTCCCATAACCGAGCATTAATAAAGGAATTAGCGCGCTACCGAGCAGGAACATTTTTCATTTCCGTTCCAGTGCTACCACCATACACTCGTAGTTTTTGAATTTAGACCTTTTCTTTTTTTTTCCCGCCTTCGTTTCCCGGGACTTGCTGCATTTATTTTTTTTTATTTAAATATTTTTTTTTATTACATTTTTATTTTGGCAGGCAACCCATTTAATTGAGCATTTGTATAACGCAGACCTCTTAAAACACTGACATGACGGCTTGGGCCGGCAGGGATTTCCTGATCAAACGGACGAGTGTTAATCCTCTTTCGCTCTCTCGCTCTTTTCATTTTTTTACAAAACAGGCTTTTCTTTGTGCAGCGCTGCCCAGTGTCCAGTGATGACATAATTAGATAAGACGCCGCAATAAAATATTAGATTTAAGAGATTTTAGTTTTAAAGATTTGAAAAAAAAAAGGTTTCTTTAATACAATTTTGGGCACTTAAATTTTCCTTTATCTTCTAGCCTTAAAGAGAATTCTAGCGTGGAATTGAATACATTAATTGGATGTTATTTAACAGCCATGATAAAAGTTAACCATCATTAGTGTAAATAAATTATTCTAATATTTTTTTATATCGACACATAAATAAAAATAATAGGTCTTTAAGAATCATAGTCATAGTCTTTAACAGTTAGCCACAATATTTAATAGATAGCCATATCATTCGCAGCTAGCTGTGAAGGTTGAGGTAGCCGTGACATTCACAGCTAATCATAACATTCAAATCTTTTGAAATAAACGGCCACATACACATCTAAGGGAGAGAAGTATTGAATAACATCTAGAATATTTACATTTAGTACTAACATACACATCTAAGGGAGAGAAGAATTGAATAACATCTAGAATATTTACATTTAGTACTAACATACACATCTAAGGGAGAGAAGAATTGAATAACATCTAGAATATTTACATTTAGTACTAACATACACATCTAAGGGAGAGAAGAATTGAATAACATCTAGAATATTTACATTTAGTACTAACATACACATCTAAGGGAGAGAAGAATTGAATAACATCTAGAATATTTACATTTAGTACTAACATACACATCTAAGGGAGAGAAGAATTGAATAACATCTAGAATATTTACATTTAGTACTAACATACACATCTAAGGGAGAGAAGTATTAAATTACATCTAGAATATTTACATTTAGTACTAACATACTCATCTAAGGGAGAGAAGTATTAAATAACATCTAGAATATTTACATTTAGTACTAGCATACACATCTAAGGGAGAGAAGTATTAAATAACATCTAGAATATTTACATTTAGTACTAACATACGATTTTTTTATAGCCTCCCTACCCCGTATCCCGAAAAACTTATTTTTTTTTTACAGCTGTCTTAGATTATTTAGTCAAATTCAAATTTATTGGAAAGCGTGTGGCGAATCCTTTTTTGTTCATGACGTACAAGGAGATTATGTGGCCAGCACATTAACCCAGACGGCTTAATTCTTTCGCAACTATCCCAGACAAAATTTCGACTTTGTTCGTGTTTAAAACATGATTAGAGTTCATTACCTTCTAGTTAGTAAACCAAACAAAATGTACCAAGGGCCTTAACTCAATTTGTTCATGCAACTTTTACGTGTATGGCGGCGGGGTGGTCGTTCCTTTTTTTTTGTTCAGTCAGATCTTATCTCACATGTTACAGGCGCTCCTTCGATAAAGAAGATTATTGCGTCCTACGCTCATAAGTGGTCTGAGTCTAGTCGTGCATTTTGATTAGTGTTTTAAATTATGCTAACTGGTTTTCCTGGTTTATTCAGGCAACCCATTCTATGCCTACAACTATGTCTACAAGTATTTTTTCCCCTTCCAAATGACATTCGGCCATGAAATGGGCTACCCGATCTGGTCACGAAAAAACTAAGCAATCAACATCATAAACATTGTCTAAATCAAGATGAAGCGGTCAAGGATTGTTCTTTCAGTAGTTAGTGTACTACTCCTGGCAAGAAATGAGTTGGCTCGACAGTATAGGTTTTTTGTTGCCTTACGCTCCAGAGGGATTGACAAAGAATACGGTTCTATAATTTCGCATTTTATTTGTCAAGTTCCATTTTTTTTTAAACACAGAAATTGTCACAATTTAAAAACTGTCACAATCAATAATGTAGTTTAAAAAACAGAAACCTTCCAGACAGTCCAGGATATTAAATATATCTCGATACTGACGGATAACTACCAATGAGTCTGGAGTATGTTATGTTGGCGTAAACATTAACAAAACAAGTTTAGTATGAAACTGTACATATTTTTTCTTGACATTTCAAAACGCAATACAATTTTCTTGTGACATGTCAAAAAAAAAAAGTTTTTCTGGTGACATGTCAAAAAACATCACAACCTTTTATGACATTTTAAGACTGCATGAGTAACTTCATAAAATGTACTTTTTTTTGGTAAAAATGCAAAATGCAAAATGCAACAACAACAACAAAAAACAACAACCTCTATTGACTCCACATGCGTTGTTGTGTCACCATGTCATCATTCCCTCAAACTCATGCCCCTCCCACCCTCCACCTCCCTGGTGCAAAACACTAGCCTAAGGCGATCCCTGATGTCAGATTTAAAGAGTCCCCCCTCCCCCCATCTTCTTCATCAAAAGCCCCCCATGTTCATTACATGCTGCAGTTACCGAGGCGCTGTCCCCCCAGGGGAGCCCCACGTCGATGTAGCGAGGGCACTTGAACTACGTGGAGCGCGGACCCGGGGTAGTTTTTTTTTTGGAAGGGGTTAGGAGGGGCAGTGTCTCCTACTGAGGAGAAGACGTAGAAGAGGCTTTTAATAGCGCCCAGTGCCCCGAATAGAAGACACCCCCTACTGTTCAGTTGAATAATAACCGTTAGAGCCACTCTAGCTCCATCTTTCCCCTATGCACACACGTACAACTACTCATACTTCTCCTGGACATTCTTCACTTATTCCCAATTAGTTTCTTTCATTGAAACAGATTTAGTTAAATAAAATTTCACAGAGAGAAAGAGAGATAGTAAAATAACAAATAACAAGCGACGGTAGCGAAAAATAACAATAAAAACAGTTAATTAATAATTTCAAAAATCTGAATTGTTAAAAAAAAAAAAACAGGAAAAAATAATAACAAACAAATATTCAAATACAACTGCAAACATGAAAAAATAACTAGAAAACAATTATTAGACATCGATGAGCAGTAAAAAAATGTAAAACTCAAGTATTAATGTGCCCTGAAATTTGATTATAACTTTCAATATTGAGTGCTTTCTCTTTAAAAATAATTTATGGATCTTCATAACTTCCATATAAATGTGTGGTTTGTTTTTTAAAATAAAAAAAAATACTAGATTTGATATTTTAATCTTTACTAAACTAACGGTGATATAAGGAAGTTGATACATCACAACTGTATTTTTAAAAATGTATTTGTGGAGTGCTAGAAATAATTCTCGACCTTGGTTAGATTGGAAAGGAAATACTCCATTAAGGAAGATATTAATTATATCATTAATAATAAATAGACGTTAAGGCCTGCGCTAGTTAGTTCCCTTTAAAACAAATACGAAATTCTTTACGGTGACAGAAGTAAATATTTTATTATAAGGTCCTTAAGTCAACAAGCTGTTATAATTCTATAAGTGTTGATAGGAAATACAGAACAATGCCGAAGGCTGTGTTATTAAATGAAAAGTTGAAAGAAAAATTTATTAAGAGACATATAAACTTAATTGGCTTCTCTAGTATAAGACACGTCAAATAAAGAAAACATTAGAAACAATAAGCAATTCAGAATTAACATTATTCACACCCAATTTCCAACATAAAAATCCTGACTATTTCCCAACTATTTCCTGGATATAAGAGCCAAATTTATGGCTATCGCAACACATTAATATATAAAATAAGGTAAGTCAAATATACTCATGTAATGCTACTTACATTAAGGGTGACACAACATATAGGTTAGTTAGTGACAAAACAGAATTTTCACATTATTAAAAAATTCAATAAAATCATAATATATTTAGCAAAAATAATGTTTATTTATAAATTTTTTAACACTTTCATTTTTTCTTCAATCACAATAGACAATTCTCTCAAAACTTCATTTTTTTTCCTATGCTTTATTTCTTAATGCATTAGCCTTGGATACACGAGGGAGACTGTGTAAGAGCTCTGCAGTTTCTGATGTTTTGTCAGCATCAGCAGTGAGAAAAGATACATCTTTTTCGAGCCTTTGCCTCTTGGCTTTCAGTTCTTCAATTTCATTCTCTGCTAATTTTCTTTTCGAAGATTGTTTGAGCACCTCCTCTTCTTTTTTCTTATTATCTAAATAAGTATGATATTCCATTCTGCCTCTCTGTGCCGCAGCCATCATCTCTTTTGTTAAAGTTATATTTGAAATTCCGCCAAAATTGTGAATGTGATCTGGTTAATCCCCCTCTTGGCTACTAAACTGTGTTCACTCATGTTTGTTTGTGTTAATCCCCCTCTTGGCTACTAAACTGTGTTCACTCAGGTTTGTTTGTGTTGTTTCTTTGTTCACATTGAAACTCCGTTCAACAGTAGCCCATGAGACAAAAGCATCAATAGTTTTATAATGGTCCAAAGTTTATTGTAGCTGAGGTTGGCACTCAGAGCAGAGTGATACAAAGTGTCCAATCTGTTGGCACTCAGAGCAGAGTGATACAAAGTGTCCAATCTGTTGGCACTCAGAGCAGAGTGATACAAAGTGTCCAATCTGTTGGCACTCAGAGCAGAGTGATACAAAGTGTCCAATCTGTTGGCACTCAGAGCAGAGTGATACAAAGTGTCCAATCTGTTGGCACTCAGAGCAGAGTGATACAAAGTGTCCAATCTGTTGGCACTCAGAGCAGAGTGATACAAAGTGTCCAATCTGTTGGCACTCAGAGCAGAGTGATACAAAGTGTCCAATCTGTTGGCACTCAGAGCAGAGTGATACAAAGTGTCCAATCTGTTGGCACTCAGAGCAGAGTGATACAAAGTGTCCAATCTGTTGGCACTCAGAGCAGAGTGATACAAAGTGTCCAATCTGTTGGCAGATCTACTAAATGTAGTCAACTTAATGGAATGTTTAAATGAAGACACAAAGTCTCTGTACTGTGCCAGAATTTGATCACAGTCCTGCAGCTCAACTCTGTTGAGGGACTGTAAGATGTCAAGAATTTTTCTAAATCTTTTGACATTGAAGTTGAAGCTGTGTTAGACGATGAAAACCCAATCAAAGATGACTGAGATGTAGAAGCGCCATCAGTTGAAGCTGTGTTAGACGATGAAAATCCAATCAAAGATGACTGAGATGTAGAAGCGCCATCAGTTGTGGCTGGATCAGATACTGGTACATCGGTTGAACCTTTAGCATTTTGTAAAGAGCTTGATGGACGATTCTTTGTGTGTATAAACGTTGTTAAAGTAGATGACAGATTTAGATGATGCAACTTTTCTTTATGTTTTTTACCCTTCATATGGGAAGCTACTGCAGTTCTGCCCATAGACTTGATGTCAAAGGACTTGGAGCACAAAATGCTGAATGACAAGATTTGTCCCTTGCAATCCAATCTTTGAATTCTTCATAGGTTAACCATGCATCTTGAAAGGTACAGTTTGGCATTCTGTCTGGGAAAGTTATACAAAGGGACTATATTATTAGATTTTAATGGCATTGTTACTTTTAAGTCAAGTTAATTAACATGTCTAAGGAAGGCAAGATAGAATAAACTACATTAAATTTTCATAATTGTAAAAAAAATATAGATATATATTAAAAAAAAATAATCATGTATTACTATCAGCAAGAACCCTAACTATATTATTTTCATAGTGAATCAGAATTATAATTGTCACCTCCCTTGCCTTACTACCCGGACCTTTTAATTTTATATTATTTTCAATGTTAAAATGTTTATTTTATTTGAAATTTACAATTAAATTTAATTAAATAATTTATTTATATCATGAAAGAGTTTGAAATCATGAACATCAATATTTCATTTTTATTTGTAAAATATGCAGAATTAGTGACTTCATGAAATTCAAAGAAAATGTGTGACGCGGTACCGGTGCGATAAGCCTACATAAAAACTATTAACAAACTAGACTAGTCAAAATATGTTTATGAAATTTGGAAACCCGATCAAACTATAGGCCCTACACACCAAAAAAATAATTTTGAAATGCACCAAAACCAAACAACTTTACTGTTTAAGAAAGTCGGCACGGCATAGTTTTTGCGATTTTCGTTAATTTTATTAGAGCCTTAGCCTAATATTTAGACAACAGTACTATTTAATAAAAATAAACAATACTGTGTGCGAAAGATTCAATGAATTTGTTTTTAAATGATATTAAAATGATGTTACAAGATGAATAAAAGCTTTATTTCATTAACAAATATTACACATTTGTGAAAAAACGAAACTAGGTCAAATGCTAATTTCGAAGTAGCCTATGCCTAGTTAATTAGGCCTACACCAAATCCAAATCTAAAGTCTAGTACGGTTTTCATATAAAGGAATACTTCTAATAATATGCAAAGTTTGAGCTTAGATCTACTATGACTCAAAGAAAAATGACTTTCTAGGCCTAAATGGTCAATTAATCAAAATGGGTGCGCCGTATTTATAATAAGCTAATAGGGCGTTTGCAATCCCGTGCAAAAAGCACGTGATTTGTGTTTACTTTGAGTAATGGTGTACAAGTAAAAATGGCCGCTGTTTAATCAAGTTTCATATAGGCTCGAGCTTTTTTTAAATGATGTGTTGTGTTTTAAGTCTTATTAAGATTTAAGCTGTATTATGTATGTTAAATAAAATAGGCTATTTTATTATTATCATAGACATAGATCATAGACGATGTGAGCCTAATAGTGACTTGACTAGATAGCCTATTCACCAACAATATCACTTGACATCGTAGCCTAGCCTACGAAACATTAAAAGTGTAGGCCTATAAAGTGAAATTGAAAGTGTAAATAGGTCTAGCCGGCCCTTGCCTAATCACATTAATCAATTAATCTACAGTACTACTATTTACCTCCTTATTTTTTAGTAGGATAGCCAATATTCAGATGTGAATTTTGCATGATAAAGAAGTACTTTACTTTCACCACGTTACATTTGTACCTCAGGTGGCTTCTTTATTTACACAAATACGTCACTAAAAACCTAAGCCATGCCCACTAAGAACGCTCTATAAGCAGCAAATAAGCAGCATCGCCGCCATTGAAATTGATTATATTGACTTGACATTTAACCTTGATCTTGTATTTTTAGAACAGTGGACACTTATCTATCAGCAACAATAATACGCATTTCTAAACAAAAATAAAACAAAAAAAGGTTACTACCTTAAAGTAAATCAGCAAAGGCAAATCATAAAATAATTAGTAGGTAAATAAAGTGGCGAGATTGCTTAAAACTTAAAGGTTTAAATGTATGATCACAAAAACTAATTCTCCGACCTCGCTTTTTAAAATTCCCAGTGCGCATGTGTAAAAACACAAAAAAAACGCGATAATGTTCAAAAAAATAGGTGCGGCAACGAAAAGCTATCCATACAAGACGTTTTTGTTTTGGGGTTTTAATTGTCTTTTTTTTCCTGTCTGTCTAGCCCTTTTTCCTTTCTAAATCCCGTTTATTACGGCCGGGAAATTTTAAAATAAATTCCTGTCCAATTCCTGACTTTCCCGGAAGCGTGGGAACCCTGTGTATTTATTAGTGTTTTAAAATTATGTTAATTAAGTAGCTGATATTCCTGGTTTATTCGAGCAGACCATTCTATGCCTACAACAATGCCTACAAGTATTTAATTTTTTTCCTTCCAAATGGCATTCGGACATGAAATGGGCTACCTGATCTGATCACGAAAAACTAAGCAATTAACATCATAAACTCATAGTGTATAGAAAGATGAAAGAAGCGTTCAAGGATTGTTCTTTCAGTAGTTTGTGAACTATTCCTGTTTTTCTGTTTTTCTAATGTAATTCTTTTAACTTGAAGTGCTTTGGAATTTTAGTAATAGTTACTGAACGTATGTCGATGTTAGACCTATATTGTAATTTTAAAAAACACCATTGAATGAACATTCTTGTTTAAAATGTTACATCGTTGGTTTTGTTTATACACTGTTACTTTTAGTTTAATATACAACTAATCCAGAACGCCATCTTACACCCTTAGCCTATGTCTTTTGGAGTGTTAAAATATGTTACATTGTTATAGTCTATGGTTTATATTTACACCGCTAGCCTGTCTACGAATTCAAGGGATAATCTAATGGGATAATGTAATGGGATAATGTAATGGGATAATGTAATGGGATATGGTAGTGGGATAATCAAATGGGATAATGTAATGGGATAATCTAATGGGATAATCTAATGGGATAATCTAATGGGATAATCTAATGGGATAATCTAATGGGATAATCAAATGGGATAATCTAATGAGATAATCTAATGCGATAATCTAATGGGATAATCTAATGGGATAATCTAATGGGATAATCTAATGGGATAATCTAATGGGATAATCTAATGGGATAATCTAATGGAATAATCTAATGGGATAATATAATGGGATAATCTAATGGAATAATCTAATGGGATAATCTAATGGGATAATCTAATGGGATAATCTAATGTTATTTTAACCCAGTCAACTTAAATAAAACTCAATTTTTGCTTGGGTATTGAAAAACATAAGATCAAATAGTCTTTTTTAAATTGTTTTAAAGAACAATAGTATATATTTTATGAATAATTGCAGTCTTAAAGTTTGATAATTTAATAAACCAAGGATACAAGAATTGTATAACTCATATAAAGAGTTTCACTGCAATGAAAGTAAAGCTTAAAAAAACAACACAACTGCTTGTTAATTATAAATAAAGGGATATTATAAAAACAACACATTGATTTAGAATGGGGGGGGGGGGGCAAACACCAATATACAAAAAATGGAAGAGTACCAAAACATATTTTTTTAGGTCAGTGTATACAGTTATAACTACACTGTTATTATGTCCCCACCGGAAGCAACACGTGTATTTCCATGGTAACCAATGTAAAATGGCCTGCTTGTGCAATCTAGTTATTCTAAACCAGGGGTCGGAAAACTTTTGATAATGGTGTGCCAAAGTGGGATTTCTAATTCATTCAGCGTGCCGACAGCCTAAAAGTCACTCTGCTTTAGAACTCAATTTCTAATACAAGATACTTGAATAGTTTTCTTAGTAGTCTTCTGCGTGGCATTGAAAATCGTTCGCGCGTGCCGTAGGTTGCCGACCCCTGTTCTAGACCAGTGATATCTTTAAAAAAAAAGTAACTAAAAGAAATGAATTTCAAATTTCCTTCTCTTTTTTCTTTTTAAAAAATATATTTTATTAAATGATCATAGAAATATTTCATACAAATCGCTTGTTTTAAAAAGACACATTTTTAGTTTTGGCCATCCTTACGCCGAACGTGTAACCGTCAGTCAAATTTCAATTTAGTCCAGCTAGAGATACACCACCTCGGCACAAGAATCCATAGAGGAACACAAAAATAAGCAATAGTCCCAAATCCAAAAGGTTGGCACCAACATAGGAAATAGACGATGATTGCTTTACAATTGTTCTATGATAGTCCGTAGACAAACTGCTGTGAGGGGAACAGGGGGCGTCTTGCTCTTGAATTTTTTCTTTATCCAGATGGATGACGAAATCAACAGTTCCTTCTGGGGAAATAAACAAACGAAGTTTTTTTTAAAGCTGTATTTGGTGTGCTGGGAATTCTGGGATTGACATTTCATAATCTGAGAATAACAAAGTCTCTAGCAAATATTTTTGTGAAACTGGAAATATGTGAGTTTTTAAATGTTGATGTTTGTCTAAATTATAATTTTTTTTTGTTGGGTTTGTTTTCTGTTTATAGTATTCATTCAATATCAGACTGTAAATATTAGGGCTATATGATCTGAATTATAACTTTGAATTATAGTTTTGAAATTTTAGATAGAACTTTGAGTAGCTCTGACATCATCAAAATCATTTAGAATTAAAAAGATCAATGTGTGTAAACATTAATTTCAGTGTGTTTTTTTAAGTAGCAGTTCAGTATTCTTTAATTTTATATAAAACATAATTAATATTAAACCAAAAATGATTATAAATCAATAACAGAGAAAAAAAAGATTTTTGTATACAAAAATGTATTACGCCTACTTATTTGATGAGAAATGAGTAAAGACTAATAAATAACAATAAAAATGAAATTAAAGATAGGGCCTACATAACAAAACAGTTTAATTTATTAACTATTGTTGCATAACATTTTCCTAACATAATATTATATTAAAAAAAACAACTTATCAAAAAAGCAACAACTGGAATGATAAATACTTAGTTATACAAATTTGAACAGTTTTGTTTTTTAATATTTGTATATAGCTGCTTAGCCAACTTAGATATGAAACATTAAATTTGTGGAAACTTAGAAAAGAAAAGTTAAAATTGTAAATACTTGTAACAGTTTGTTTTTGTTTTTTTTACATAAAAGTCTGTCTACTATTGTTGCATTGAACTGCTGGTCTACCACAGACATACATTTCATAATGTCTTTTAAATCAGACTTCTGCTAATTTGTTGCAAAATGTTGCTACTTTAGGCTGATGAAGAAATGTCTGGGTAGTTTGGACAATTTGTTTGGGACATAAGCTGGTCTTTTTTTTTCTTTTCTTATATTGATTTTTTGAAAAGAGGTTTCAATATGGATGAATTTAATTACATTCAACTTGGGGTGTTTTAGTAAATTTGAAAACAAAAGCTTTAGAAAAAGGAACATTGTGAAATTGATGTGATTGGACACATGATTTAAAATCTTTAACGTCATTTGGCCTCATTTGAATAATTGAAAATGGCTTCTTCCTGTTTACAGTCTAAAGGACTCTGATCAAATTTACAGGTGAAAATATTTCATTAGTTCTTAAAACTTTCTCAATTTGTGAATGCATGTTATCAATCAGGTGTACACATGAGTGACCAGGAACAGTGAATTTCATTGTGACAGATTCAATCTCTAGGTGTGTTAAAAACTAGTAAACTGCAATAAGATATAATACTGTTTTTATACAGTGGCACACAGGAGTCACGCCATGTTGTTATGTTCTTGATACTGTTATCTGCCTCAGTCACATTTTCCAAAATCTTAATGAAGGCTAAAGCAATATCATTCCCTGTTCTTCTAGACATATTCTCAAACCAAATAGCACAATAAGCTCTCAGCAGAGATAATTATTTCAGTTTTTTTTTCAATCTGATCTTGTTCATTCTTCTCTTCACTATCTGTCAATGTTTTTTTGTTCAATAGCTAGTTTTACACGTTCACATAAATCACATCTGTCTTTTCTAGGAACGTGAAATTCTACATTAAACTCTGAGTTGAAAATGTTTCTGTAGTATGAGATTTTAATTTGTACTGTATTGCTTTCAGAGCATTGTTCTATATATTATTCATATATTTTATTCAGGTTAAGTCCACTTTGTAGATATTCTTTTTGTGTCAGCTTTCAATAGTGAGACTCCACACAAAGTAAATGTTAATGTTGTCAATCACAGCTTTCCTATCATCTTCTCAATTTTTTTTTCATTCCGTGCTTTCCTCGCCCATTTTTAAATTGTATTTATAGTTTTTGCAGGGACATTTTTATTCGCGAGTTTGTGTATTCCTTTCCAGCTTCACGTAACATTTTCCTTTGGTTCCTTTGCCATCATTTTGTATCCTATTTCCTCTTTCTTGTTAGCGTTCTACAAGTTGAAGCAGATTCATTCATATTGTTTGTCACAGGTGTGATATCTTTTGTTTCAAGTGTAGGTGTAGCACTCGGCTGTTGTTTTAAAAGGCCAGCTGCACGCCCCATAAGGTGAAATGTAGGTTGAGGTGTTCTGGGAATGCTGTAAAATTGTCGTTTAAAATTATCACAGGGCCCATAACTGATTTCTCCTAAAATCGCAGTTAATAATAATAATTGGTCATTTATATCGCGCCTCACTCCATGCTAATGCAAGCATGCTCAGCGCGCTCAGTTAGAACCTTGTTATTCTCAGCTGACTTAATTGACTATAGTTAATGGCTTTTTTTGACAAAGTCTACTGTCCTTGCACTATAGATATTTACATAAACAAATTCCAATGTGCATGATCACTGGTATTGACAATGTCAGTCTACTGTCCTTGGTCCACTGTTATAGACAATGTCAAAGTCTACATTCCTGGGTCCACTGGTATAGACAATGTCAAAGTCTACTGTCCTTGGTCCACTGGTATAAACAATGTCAAAGTCTACTGTCCTTGGTCCTCTGGTATTGACATTCTCAACTTTTCTTGGTCTACTGGCCATCTAAGCCTACTGTTTGTTTGGTCTAATACCATTTACAAATTTAACTGTTCAAAGCCTACGGTTATTGACATTGACAGATTCGTGTTGTAATGGTTCCGTCTTATTCTATGACCTATGGACCTAATACTAATACTTCGGTCAAAATGGTACCGTCCTCTCTCGACTGCCTAACTCAGGAACTTACTTGTAATCGGCCATTGTCACTGAGCAGGGGTTTCTTCTGCAGGAAGGGGCGGGGCATCAGGGTTCATCCAAGGGTGAGCGGTTATGTTGGCAAGTGTGTACCGTCGTTTGACATTCACCTTATGAAATATGACGTGATTTAAATGAAAATACACTTATAATGAGTTGTTGGTGGGACTAGAGACGGGCCTCGAACTGAACCAAAACCGAAAACACCGAACTCGAACCCTGCTGACAACCGTTGCGAACCATAACTATGATAAAGATAGAATCAAGCCTGAACTTAGGGTGTTACCGAACAGAAACTAAACTCTTCATTGCTTCCATAACCAAACCCAAACGTCTAAAAAAAGTAAATGAATCCTAAATGGAGTTTCGAGAAGTAATTAAGTTTCCACGCGTCGTCTCAAAGGTTCCGCGTGATTTTAAGGTCTTACTCTATATATTGTTTGTATCTAAGTTATAACTAAGAAATTTGTTTTTAAAGGTGTCTGATTTGGGGGATCTCATTATGTCACCGCTGTCCGCAAATTATCTTAAAAGCAACATTCTATTTATGTTAATTAAAGTACACGAGACTTAGTATTATATAGAAAAAAAATACATTCTGTTCAAAATAAAATAACCAGGTGCTATTAATTAAAAATAATTAGCTTCATGACTACAATACTTCTCCTTGAACATTCCATTCGGTACGGCCATGATCACTCTTGTGATGCCGTTACATAGCAATATTCAAAAGAAAGCCCTCCCCTCACCCCTTTTTTTCCTTTTTTCATTAAAATGAGTATGCGTTCAATAAGGACATATAATAATAACTGATTAGATCCTTAACTTTTCTGGCACTAAAATATCATAAACTAGAGTCTTTTCATCTATGGGACTAACCACTTTTTTTAAAATGTATGACAAATTAGGTCCTTAGCTTTTTCTAGACTGACCTCTAAAATATGACTTATGAGATCCTTTGCTTCTCTGGACACAGGTTTGGACTTGGAGAAGGTGACCTTCTTTTCTAACTGATCTCTAATCATTTTCTTCACGTTGGAGTCGTCATACGGCATGGAGGCACACACCTGATGGAGTACAGGTAATACTACTTAACAGGTAACACCATTAAATAGGTACAGGTAACACCGTTAAACAAGCAACACCATAAACAGGTAACACCATTAAAACAGGTAACACGAATGCAAGTCGATACACAAACGTATATTTGAAAATTGGTTTAAAGTGAAAGGGCTGTCCATAAATGAGGTCGCGTACCTAGGTAAACTTGGGTAAAAGGTCCAACAATGGTTACGATAATTTCCGAAGGATGGGGAGGTGGTGGCTAATTGAACAATATGTTACATAAAAGAAAAATTTACATCTTTAGATTAAATATTTCCACTTTAACAAAGTTTCACTTAATTAACAAAAGTGATTATATTTTTAATTGTAATACTAACTAAAATGATAAGAAAAGTCAATAAAAATATTTAGAAACTGGGGATATGGTGATTTTCGGGGGGAAGGGGTGGGGTGTAGATGATTTTTGACATCTTGTTGTAAGGAAGGTGTGACTTTTTGTGACGACGTATAACGATGCGGTGATAAGGACGAGGGGTAAAAATTCCCCAATATCACGTGACGTTCTTTATGAACGCCTCCTAACATACATTGCCATAAAAAATGCATTTTAAAATCAAAACTTATGTTCTTTTAAATGGATATTTCTCAACTTTCAAGTGATTTAAAAAAAAGGCAACGTAGCAGTTTTTCTACACGTCTGGTCGTAGAATGGGCCAGTAATTCATTTACCGCTGCGTCAGCTTATCGACCACAAGAAAGTAGAACATATTGTTACACTTAAAAAAAAAAAATTTGTCCATCTGGTGTGTTAAGACCCAGCATTGCCGGAGAAATTCCGGGTCTAGTTAATAATAAATAAAAAAAAAACACATGAAAACATAGATTCTCGTATGACTATTTTCTTTGCGCTTTGGTTGACATTTTTCTTTTCGGTAAAAAAATTTAGAGTTTACTCGAAAACTATTGTTTAAATTATTTCTAATTGAAAAACACATAAAAATAGAAAGTGAATGAAGCGGATTTAAAATGCACACCACACGATGCAAGGAAATAACCATGGAAAGTGACTTTTTGGGCAGCCGGCTGTGCGGATGGCATTGCCAATGTTATTGATTGTGCTAATCTATGTGCCAAGTTTCAGCTCGATAGGATGGCGGTGATAGGGTCAATTGACATTCCAAAGAGCAAAAAGAAAAAAGGTAATATTAATGATCTTAAACAGCAAATATAGTTCAGTGCAAACAAAAATATGTTTAGAAGAAACTTTTACTGACGGCATAAAGCTATATTTCTACCAACGACACAATCCCATAGTGCTTTACATAATTACACATTTCTTATTACAGCAATCAAAGGAAATAATCAAAACGCCGTATGTTATGTTAATTTGTTCACGCCATTTGCTCTAAATTTAACACCGACCGGAAAAACCCTATATATAAATAAGGAAGACGGAAGTTTACCATGATATATAGAATAACTCCCATGGCCCAAATGTCATGAAGAGGAATGTAATAGGGAATTCCCTGAAGTATTTCTGGCGCGGCGTAGGCTGCACTGCCACAGAACGTCTTGCTTATGGCCGGCTCCTCAAAGTATCGGGAAAACCCAAAGTCGGACACCTTGATATTGTTTTGATAGTCTAGAAGCAAATTTTCACACTTTAAATCTCTGTGAAAGGAAGGAGACACATTGCGTTCACTCTAACTATAATATAAATGTAACAAAATTAATACTAAGCCTAATTAGTCAGGGTGACACTCCACCTCCTTTTCGCTGCCAGCGAGAACCTAAAAAATGTGTCCTTTTCAAATTACATTTTAAACATAAATAACATGTGTACAATTCTTGGTCTTATTGCCCACCTGTGCATGCTATAAGTCACATTGCCCATTTGTGCCCAGCTCTATGTCACATTGCCTACCTGTGCCCTGCACTATGTCACATTGCGTACCTGTGCCCAGCTCTATGTCACATTGCCACATGTGACCAGCTCTATGTCACATTGCCTACATGTGCCTAGCTCTTTGTCACATTGTCTACCTGTGCCCAGCTCTATGTCACATGACCTACCATTGCCCAGCTCTATGTCACATTGCCACATGTGACCAGCTCTATGTCACATTGCCTACATGTGCCTAGCTCTTTGTCACATTGTCTACCTGTGCCCAGCTCTATGTCCCATGGCCTACCTTTGCCCAGCTCTATGTCACATGACCTACCATTGCCCAGCTCTATGCCACATTGCCCACATGTACCCAGCTCTATGTCACTATGTCACTATGTCACTATGTCACATTGCCTACCTGTGTGCTATCTGTATGCCATGCAGGTATGTGACGGCATCCACCAGCTGTCTAAACATGACGCGACACCTGTCCTCGGGGATGGCTCCGCGAAGCTTAATGTACTCCAAGAGGTCACCGTGCCCCGCATGCTCCATGACTATGTACACCTGCAGTGGTAGAGCAATATATCAGTGAATAACTTCATTGTTTGTGTTTAGGGGTGGGTAGGCTAACGATAGCGCGCTCGGCTTTCGCACCAAACGTCTCGGGTTCGAGTCCTGTTTAAGGCTAAGATTCGTTTCCGTGTCTGGAGGGTGTCACTGAGTCTACCAAACTCAGATTGGTATTTGGCATATCAGTTGTGGCAAAGTATATGTCATACTGTGCTGGGTACACACTCCCCCAGTCACAGCGTAGTATGGCGTAGTCACAGCGTAGTATGGCGTAGTCACAGCGTAGTATGGCGTAGTCACAACGTAGTATGGCGTAGTCACAGCGTAGTATGGCGTATTCACAGCGAAAAATGGCGTAGTCACAGCGTAGTATGGCGTAGTCACAGCGTAGTATGATGTAGTCACAGCGTAGTATGGCGTAGTCACAGGGTAGTATGGCGTAGTCACAGAAACTTGTGAACGGTGCTTCTCTTGTCCTATGGGTCAAATCGGTCTCGGTGGGATACTTCCTTCCTTACCTTGTGTTCACCTGCAATGCTAAACTCTAGCCGCTCTTGAAATTTATATGCCACCATGAGATCCTGCACAGTTTACACCCACTGATACTTCTGATGTCTTAATATGTTGTTTTTTTTAAAGCAGTAGAATGAGCATACGCAGGGATTGGGGGCGGGGGTGAAGAGGGTAATTGGTAGGACGCTTGATATCGCCCTAAAATATACCGGGTATTTTGCTATTACTATACATGGACCTAATCAAATCTCCTATTCGGGATGTTTTAAGGAATATTATAGACATGGCTCACCCCCCCCCCTCCCCAACTCCCAGCTCCTTGGAAATAATATATAATATATGGACGACCATGTGACAATATCTATACATATACAGAGCCGTTGCTAGGGATTTGGGGGCCCTGGGGGGGGGGGCTTGACCTCTTTAGGGGTCCCTGCATTTTGACAATAGACATTATGACATGAGAAAAAAAATTCGGACACTCATTTGGGGGCCCCTCTCAAGTAGAGGCCCGGGGGGACTTTCGAATTTGACCCCCTCCCCCTCCCCTAGCTACGCCACTGTACATATATATAATTGAGATTAAGGCGTTCCCCATTAGTAAAGACGGCTGGGTGTTCACTTGGCCACACAATCGCCTTACGTGCTGTAGCCGCTGTTCACTGTTCACTTTGATATACGAGCCTCAAGAACAAACATCTTTGTAAAATGGAATCTTTATTTTACTCATTTTAGGCATTTTGCTGGCCACACAATCTCCATGTTCGCTATGGACAGTAAATGCTGACTGGAAAGCCCATTGGGAGAGAGAAGGTGAGTGGTGGGACGATTACCATTGCATTAGAATATATTTTGTTATAATAATAGATGGTCTAATCCCTTGATCTGATATGGATACATTACTTCAGCTACAATTGTTACACTTTATAGAATATAACCCCCTAATAAACAATGACACAAATTTAGCATTAACATTAAATAGTTAAGCAACAATTGACACTAGGACAGATAATAACAGTAGTCAATCAGACATATAGATCTAATAATAGTTTTCGCTATGTTCTAGCAGTTGTCAGTAACACAGATATTATATAATTGTTTTTTTTTATCTTTCTCATTAAAGCAATGAATACGATTTAACAAGAAATATCAGAAAATACTCTAGCCCAAAACCAACTTTTGTATGCCAAAGATCGGCATAACAACATTGCTGCAAGTTGATATATTACAACTTTATAGTCCAGGTTAATGTAAGGCACGCATGAGCTCAATGAGAGCCACATTCCAGACTTTTCGGGTTATAAAAAGCCACACAACTACACACGTATACATAACAAGTATATATATGTGTGTAATATGTCATATATGTATGTATTGCTAGCTAACTATAGCAAATTTAAGTATTTTGTCAAGAAGACAATTCATATAAAATATAATTCGAGAGAGAGAGAAAATGTAAAAAATACACAATTATTATTTTCAAAAAGTAGGTTGTGGTCACACGGGTGGCTAACTGGAAGCTACTCATTTAACTCAAAGAAGAGCCGCATCCGCCCTTCCCCTCCCCTTTTCCTGGTCTAAAGTATACCCTATCTTCTGGAGAGTTTGATATCGGAAATTTGCTAATTCCATCTGAACGAGCGAACGGCTCATATATTTATCAAGATCAGTGCCTTATCGTTCACGTTATGATAATTTGGTTTATACTAGACTATATGACTATATGTTACAGCTGCTCCTTCTAAATTGAAGATTTCTAGGGTTAATCATCCTAGTTATTTTGAGTGTTTCTAAACATCTATGAACTGCAAAATGAGTGCATGTTTAATGGATTCAACCAGTCAACATGTATGATTCATGAACCTACCTTTTGCTCGAATTCAATAATTTCATATAATTTTATGACATTCTGATGATTAACAGCTTTCATGCATTTTAACTCTCTTGGGAGAAATTTCTCTTTAAAATCTTTCGGTGCGCTCCGCCTATTTATAATTTTCATAGCTACACGCTTCTGCAGTTTCTCGCTGTATGCACTCTTCACTTTTGCGTAAGACCCTTCGCCAATCGTAGTCCCTATACTGTACCCGAGTTTTTTCAAATAGACCTCATCGTCTGAGGTGGCGAATTCTTTCACCACGGACCCGGTCACTTCCGCCATGCGTGGATGTTACTGTGTAGCGGGTCGCTGGACAGAATGCGTCCAGATTTGGTCAAAATTGAGTCAAAACACTGGTAAAGATCAAAGCCTTCTTACAATATTGCTTTGCTTTTTAATGGCCCATTTTACTGCGGTGCTCTTCGGCGCTTGGAAAAAGAAATATAGCAACTCGCAAAACACGGAAGTGCGTCATTGTGTCAATATGACGTCAAAGGAAAGCAAGAAGAAGTGAAGTTTTCGCCTTTGAGCATATAGCTGATATTTTACATGGTGGCACTTGGACAAAGGATGAACAACCCTATGAGCCCCCAAGACCAAAACCATTCCGCTTTTCCATTCTGCCCCTAGGTAACGTAAACTATATATATATTTAAAAGGAAACATAAGATAAATATATATATATCCAGCCATAACTTCTTCTAAAGCTGTCCGTGTAAATGTCACTTATAAAGTTGCAGATATATGTTGCCAACGAAAAGAGCAAAGCTTGATATGGATGAAGACGGAGGGCGGTTACGCCTTCTGGAAGATGAGCTTCGGGTTATTCAGGCGGAGGTCGAGCCCATAGAAGTGAAGCGGTCCAGCACATCCAGAACTGAGTCGGTGACGTACAGGCCCACCTACCGAGCAGTTCTAGCCAAAAATGGCTACCTGGTGAGGAAAACCCTGGGGAACGGCAGCTACTCAAAGGTAAAGTTGGCTATATCTCTCAACAAATCCAAATCTCTCGTGGCGGTCAAAATCGTGGACAGAAACAAAGCACCGAAAGACTTCCAGACGAAGTTTCTCCCGCGAGAGTTGGACATATGGCCAGGCCTGCGTCATCCAAACATAATCAAAGTGCTGGACGCGTTCGATGATGGCAGGCGAGTTTACATGATATTAGAGTACGCTGAAAACGGGGACGTCTTACGCTACATTCAAAAAGTCGGGGCGCTTGTGGAGAGCTTGGCCAAAGGCTGGACATGGCAGCTGTGCGATGCTGTTCGGTACCTTCATGATTTGAACATAACCCACCGGGACTTGAAATTGGAGAACCTGCTGCTGGATAAATCGTACAATATCAAACTGTGTGATTTCGGCTTTGTGAAGGGGGACTGCACTCTTAGCATGAGCCAGACTTACTGCGGCTCCAAGTCTTATGCTGCTCCGGAGATCCTGAAAGGAGAGCCGTACGATCCAAAGAAGGCGGACATGTGGGCCATAGGCGTTATACTGTACATATTTGTTACGGGAAAAATGCCCTTTGATGAAAGTCGGGGGAACAGCGGAGTTTTAGAGGAACAGAAAAAATTGGATTTTCCTTGGCAGAAATATAAGAAGGTATGTGTATACAATTTATTTCCTTTTTTAATATGTAATGTCCCTATGTACTTTACATTTGAATACAGTATCTAATGTTATTGTACACTTTACATATGACTACAACATCTAATGTTATTTAATGTACACTTTACAAGTGAATAAACCATCTAATGTTATTGTACACTTTACATATGAATATATCATGTAATGTGCCTATGGGGCAGTTGAGTTTAAACTTGTATACATTCAAGTTGAATCCATTTACCCTGAATTTACGTTGGTCTCATTTTCGGACAACTATTTCAATCTTTGAAGTCATGTCTAAATTTTGTCATGCTTTATTCAAAATACTATCACATAATGTTTCATGGCAGTGCTTTTTTTTTGTAAAAAAATAGGTGCTGGTACTCAGTGATGGATTGCCTAACTTTTAAAGCAGTTTCGCATTTTATATTTTAATTCTTATTGCGCGCAATTTTAAAATAATTCAATTTTAACAAATTAATAATATAATAAATTAATAATAAACGTTAAATTACATGAAAAGTACTAATTTTTCCCCACTTTGAAAAAGGTGCCGGTACGCCGTACCGTTGCGTACCCTCACAAAAAAAAACACTGGTTTCATGGGTACATTGTTTTGACTTATTATTTCGTGAATTTTATTTTTGTCTTAATTAATATGGCTCAAATGTTTAATGTGGATAAAAAAAAGACTGCCTAGCCTACTAAATAGAATTGTAATAAGTAGTATTAGACTATTCCCAGTTTCGGAAACTTTGAAATGAAATGCCTTACAATAATGTGCTGTTTAGTAGAAGGATCTGTAATGGATCAGATAAGATCTCAATGAAGTAAGCTTTTGTCCTATATCTTGCGTTTCAAGTTGTAATCATATAAAATAAATACATCAAATTCAAAGCCTATCCAGATGTTATCAAACTTAAGAGTTTTTTTTTGCGTGAAGACCTTCTCATTTGTTGAGATGGCATCAAACGTATCTAGGCTGTTCTTTGGTGACTTATTGAATTAAAAAAAAGGTTTGTATGAGTGTTGTATACAAAACATTTAACATTTAAGTTAAACTGGTAAGAAGAAGTAAAGGAAAAACAACACAATCCCTTGAATAGATCACGGTGGTCAATGGGACAAGTGAAGCAGTGTTTTAAAGTTTCTGTAGCCATAGGGATTGTGTGACCAACATAATGCCCAGCCGTCTTTTTATTAAATAATACCATCAGAGCTGGTTAGACTTAGTGATATCCACAAGAACAGGAGAAAACCCGGGTGTAAACATGGATTATAATCTGGGACCTTGGGTACGGTACTATCCGAGCTCGCTGCCGGTAAACCACTGAGTCCCTTACACTGGTAAAAAATAAATTGCTGTTAGTTACTTCTAGAATAAAATATTCAATATGGCATCCATACCAGTGTTGGTCGCAAACAGACTCACAATATCAGAGTTCATTCATGTCCAGCCCGAAATGTAGGCCTAACGTAATCAGATATTTTCTTGTCAGTAGTAAACACTCACTAACATTTTATAAAAAAAACAAAACCATTTCTAGCTTTACATATTCCGAATGGTCATCAATCAGACACAGAAAAAAAGCCCGCCACAAACCGTTGCGGAATACAACCTTAAAATAGATTGCTGGGGACATTAGACATATTATTATGGGGACATTAGAAAACTTTAGTGGGACATTAGATGACTAACTAAATGAACATAATATTATGATAGGTATATTTAAAAAAAATTCATGGGATATTTAGACTACTACACTGAGGGCATCAGGCGTGGATGCATTAGACTGAAATAGACTGCTAGGTACATTGAGTTCAACTAGATTTACTGATACAAATCCTTGCTAGTCTATGTCTCAGCAGATTTCGAAGTTGTATAATAAAGTTTCCATCTGTCAGGTAACTAGTGAAGAGAGGGCGCTCGTCCTGAAACTGTTTACACACGACTTCCAAATGAGACCTGATATTCACAGAGTGATGAAAAATAGATGGATGGATTCTGCCAGTCAAATTGAGTCCAAGCTAGGTAGATATAAATATTTTTTTAACGAAAAGATTTTTTGATTGCTATAAAATGTAGTTCGTAGTTTATACAGATAAACCCACCCAACTCATTATTTCCCTAGCTGCATACTCTAGTTTCCATTCAAAGTCCTTCGTCATATATTCTGTAATCTACCTCTGGACCCATCAAAGAGTTCCTGCTTCCTACATAACCTGAGTGCCTGCTCCATTAACCTCAGTGATATAACTTCCATCTTATAGTGTTCTAACCATACAGCGAGAATAATTCAAAACGATATTGTTCATATCAATATGCATGCTTTATCGCCTATGTTGCCTTTTTATAAAATTACCCCCAAAATGGTTTAAAATTTGTTTTCATAGATGACTATGATTTTAATCGTTAACAAAATTATACTAAATTGTAAGGTAGCTATTTGTGGAATAAAAATGTGAACTGTTGTATTTTACACTCAAAGTAAATCAAACCAAGACTTTCGAAAAGAATCGTCAATTAAGTCTAACACAAAAAGATTTGAGTGTTCTAAACTACGCGCATATTATTAGAACAAAAGCGTCAAGATTCAAGATATTTTCTTATTCCAACTACATTATACAAGTATTCTTTATGTTCAAATATAAGGTAATTAGTTAAGCCTACAGGTAAAAGTTTAATGCTGCCTGATGGGTTTATGAGCTCACTTTCCATCGATGTCTACGGAAACAAAACTGCACTTTGCGATATTAGTAAAGTACCCTTCGGACCAAACTTATCAAAGACCGGTGAAGCAGCGTTCACCAGTTTCTGTGGCCACGGCTTACGAGGGGATGTGTGGCCAGCACAATGCCCAGCCGCCTTTATATTACCCTAACTACGGTCAGGTACCTCTCAGAGCTGGGTAGACTCAGGGACACTCTCGAGTCCCAGGAAATGCGATATTGCAGAGTTAATAACCGGGGCTCTAAGAAACGAATAGTCCCAGATCCTCGACTTTTGGAGGGAAAAAAAACAAGTTTAAAGATTGATTTCATAAAATTTCAAAAAGTACCATCGATTCATCTCCAAAGTTTAAGTTACAATGTCCTATTTTTTGGCCACAACTAAAACTTATAGCAAAATGTCCTTATTTTGGACCAGAAAGCTGCTTCCCACTTATTGGCAATAGCCGTACATCATTTGCTTTAAAAAGTAAGAATAATTTCACACCAATACACACGTTACAACGCCTTCATATTTGGTACATTTAGGTGGGTTGAGGTATTGACATTCTGACACTATTATTTAGAGATACAAACCCATTTAATTCACCCGAAGCCTTGCGCCCCTGACCTCCCACCCCGCCCTATTTTCTCCAATCATCTTACCTGACAGGTGAACTGGCCACTGAGGGCAAGGTGAACCACCACAGTCACCACTACCATCACCATCATCACCATCATCACCACCACAGACATCACTCCAAGGATAAGACCGGAGAGAAGGCGGCTCCAGAGAAGCAGAACCCGACAAGTGCCAACCCTATGCCCGCCCAGTAGGCGGGACCGCCCATCGGTTGGTAATGACCCGCCTAAGAACAACAACAAGTTGAAGGTAAAGTCGTGTCAGTGTGGTGGGGGGGGGGCGGGGAGGAGGGGGACGGGGGCTGGCAAAGAATGTTGCAGGGTCATACACATTAGACGTCATGCTTATTTTTCTCAACCATCAACAAAAACGTAAAGATAATTTATTGCATTACGCAACGTCAACGTCAAAATAAATATATTCAAATGTAAGAGTCGATTCTCTCAAAAAATATTGTACGCTTTGTGCACATTTTCAGGGCCATTTTCAATATTCCAATTATTTTTATTCGCAGATAGGTTGTGACAAAAAAAATATATTTGTATATTTATAGAATGTAGAAGATATAATGGGATAATATAAAAAATGTGAATTTTAATTTATAATAGCCCGTTGTTTAGTGAAGATTTGGTATAAAGATCTTTCTTCTTGCTCAAATTACGTTTTCTTTATTTCATTGTGTTAGCTTGGTCTGATTATGAGTGTACTTTATACAGTAAAGTCCCGAAAATACGAGAAATTACTACGTTCCTAAACAGCGCATAAAAAAATAAAACATGCTAGAATTCTAGATTATCAGAGTGCAAAGTTCAGAATGTTCCACGTTATATTAATTTGAGGGCTTGATTTTTTACACAGTTTAGCGCCTTCAATGCAGTATCGGATTCATAGATTTTGCCCCGGTAGTCTGTAGTCGATCTAGGACCATACCGCTCCTAGGTAAAAGTTCCTCAGCACTAGCACCCTTGCTCCCAAGTAGTGCATTGAAATGGACAAAACCAGGAAAAAGGCGAAGGGTAGACCCATGGGAACGTGGAGGAGGACAATGGACGAGGAAGCAAAGGCCACCAACAAAACATGGCATGAAATCAGATGGCTCACCCAGGATAGAGAAGCCTGGCGGAACTTTGTTGCTGCCTTATGCTCCACGGGGAGCGATAAAGAATAAGAGAGAGAGCACCCTTGCGCATCAACTCGTGCTAATCATTCTCTTGTGAATGGTTAGTTTCCAAGATGCTTTCTCTTGGACTAATCTACAGTGGATAGTGTACGGTCCAGTGTAGATGCTTTCTCTTGGACTAACCTACAGTGGATAGTGTACGGTCCAGTGTAGATGCTATTCCCATGAGCACCATTATTTTGAGATGCTGAGTGCTGTAACCATTTTCTTTGCGTACAATATGATATTGTAGGATAAAATGTCGGTGCCATCTCCCTCACTCTTCCCCTCTATTTATCTCTCTCTCTCTCTCTCTCTCTATCTCTCTCTCAGGCTGATATGTTTGATACATACATTCAGTTAGTCACCAATGTATAATTTAATGTTCAGTTAAAGAAAGCAAAGCCAATACTAACACTGTAAAATTAACATATACAGTAATACAATATACGTGTAAGGTATTATCCTCAAATTACCCTTTAGTTCATTAGACTATCGCCAGGTTGTTAGTCTACCCAGCTCTGATGTTTGTAAAGGCAAAGAAAACTTAGTGGCGGCTGGGCGTTGTGATAGCCGCTAACTTTGAAGACTACGTTATTTGCCTCGTGGACATCGTAGTTTTTATGAGATACTTCACTTAGTTTTACGAACTGTATTGTAAGAAAACTAGTAAACTTTACTACATTGTATATTGCTGTCCACGGGTTGGCAACCAACGGTACGCGTGATAGAATTATCCAACCGATCGATTTTCAAAGGCACGTGGAAGAATTCCCAAAAGGCAATTTTAAGTCTCTTCTAGAAGAGTTTGTGTGCTAGAGCAGGATGATTTATAGGCTGTTGGCACGCTGAATAAATTAGAAATTCCTCTTTGGCAAACTATTATCACATGTGCTGTGGTGCAGATTGTTTTTAAACAAAAATTGCCAAACATTTATATTTTCTTAAGAAAACGAAAATATCACAGAATTAAAGATTAAAGTAGAAAACTGTTAACCTGGTATTAAACTCGGGACATTGGTGACGGGTACGCTGGCCCGCCAGACTGGTGACGGGTACGCTGGCCCGCCAGTATTAAACTCGGGACATTGGTGACGGGTACGCTGGCCCGCCAGACTGGTGACGGGTACGCTGGCCCGCCAGACTGGTGAAGGGTACGCTGGCCCGCCAGACTGGTGACGGGTACGCTGGCCCGCCAGACTGGTGACGGGTACGCTGGCCCGCCAGTATTAAACTCGGGACATTGGTGACGGGTACGCTGGCCCGCCAGTATTAAACTCGGGACATTGGTGACGGGTACGCTGGCCCGCCAGACCGTCCAACAGTTGTATGTTGTTTAACCATTAATATATTCTATAAACATGTTCTCCTGTTGTCTTTCTGTATTTCCAGATCTGCACATAGTTTTCCCTCGGAACTTGTTAGTGGTGGTATGATGTCTGTTGCCTCCCCCCAGGACCCCCGTAGAAGCAAATAAAGGACGCCCAACCTGATTTAATACTGCATTACCTGTATACAGAGCACATTGAAGATGTTTTTTTTAGACATTTATTATATTTATTTATATATTGTGTAAGTATTGCTCTTCCCTTTAAAAAAAACTAGTAAAGAAAAAGAAAGAAAAAAAATAAATAAGAAAAAAAAATTAAACAAGAAAAAAAAATATACAAGAGCTGAGCTTTTATGGGATAGCTTGTTCTATTTTTAGTCACTGATTCACGTCTGCTGATTTTGAGAAGAAAACACACAAACGAAATATAGTAAATAAAAAAAAAATCTTTGTCTAAAAAAGAAAAACATATTTCCACAACCAGCCATGTTAAAAATAAATTGAGGTGAATAAATTATGTACTCTCAAAGCAAAAATGTTTCTTTAAGAATTGAATTTTTCACACAACTATTGTTAATGTTATGAACACATACGAAATCATGTAAAATGTTTTGTTTCATAGTCATCTCCAGTTCCTTTTTTTTTTTTTTCAAATTTTTTTTTTTAAAATTTAGTCATTAAACAATGTTGGATTTGAATAAAAACACTCTCTGGCCTTTTAAATAATCTGTTACTATAGCGTGCTTATTGAAGAAAATGGCGCTAACTTGTATTAAACTGTTTTAGCTGCATTATTTTGTATTATCCTTTTATTTGAAACTAAACAAAAATGTTTTAACTATTGTTTAAAAAAAATATCTATTTTTATTCTTCTAAAAGGCAAAATGAAAGAAAATCAATACAATTTTTATAAGTATTTAATAAAAAGCATATTTGATTTTTAAAAACATGTGTTTTGACATTACATGACATTTGAAATGAGAGATGACATGATGGCATGAATTTCTTTTTATAAACAGACAAAGGGAAGTCACCCAAATTTTTTTGCTAAAAGCATTCAATAAATATAGAGTTACCTAGAACATTTATTTAAAGAAGAGCAATATAAAATTAGAATGATATTAATACTTAGGAAAAAAAAAAATTCGACATAGTTTTTCAGTAAGTAGCCTTCACTTCAGCTGTATATGTCAACTGAACTTTTTTTTTTTTAATAAATAATTGTCAAACAACAAAACAAGTGTGATTCAATTACAGAATACAAATCTTAAAATAACTCTTTATTATATAATATACAAAATTAAGGTACATTTGTTTTGTAATTTAAACTACACACATCATAATACTTTGAAAATAGAAGCATAATGACAACAACAAAAAATTGTTGTAAAACCATGGAGGGAGGGGCGAGATAAAATTTGAAAACAAAAAATCTGGACTGACTTTAGCATATTTTGTCATCGTACAGTACAATATATATAGGTCAGTGAATTATAAAAAAGAAAGGTTTAAATCAATAATAGATTCAAAAAACTCTTTGTGGTTAATTTGTTTGGCACATACAAATTATTATTCTTTTCAAAGTCAGCATTATCAACAGAGGGCAACATATATATAGACATGAAAATTGTTCATACAATGAAACCAAATTAATTTGTTTATTTTAGTATTGCAAAGCTGACAACTTTGGCAGGATAAAGTTTCCAACATCTTTAGTTTTGCCTCTGTTTTTCTGGAATAAATCAATTAGAGGAAATTAAATGAAAGACAATGGAAAGGATAGTTTAAAATGAAATGGTTGAGAAAGTTAAAACATGATAATTTTTTATATAATTTAAGTGAGTCCTTATTAATTTATGGTAAGTACTTACTGCCACTTACTGGAATATTATTAAGTACAAAAATTATTTTATGAATTTGACATTTTATTTTTAAAAAATCATTCCAAATTATTCCAAAAGTAGATCTACTCTTTGATAGATGGATAGTAAAAAAAAAGTTAAGTGTCCCGTCGGAACAAATTGATCCATGCGGCCGGTGAAGCAGCTTTCACCAGTTTCAGTGGCCACAGCATACTAGGTGATTGTGTGGCCATCACTATGCACAGTTGCCTTTACTTTACCCCAACTAAGGTCAGGTAACCATCAGAGCAGGGTAGACTCAGGGACATATTCCAGACCCAAGAAAAAATTTAAACCCAGGACCTTTGGTACGCAAGGCGAACGCGCTGCCGCAAGGTCACCGTGCCGCCGATAGATGGATAAGGATGGTCTAAAAATGACCTTTAAAGAACAATACATCATTACAATACATCATTACAATACATCATTACAATACATCATAACAATACATCATTACAATACATCATTACAATACATCATTACAATACATCATTACAATACATCATTATTAAGTAGTAAAATCTCAAAATATTAAATCTACTAATTATTCTAGAACAGTAAGGATTTGAAAAAAAAATGTATTTAGATATAATCATAATAAATTCTCTAAGGAAAGTCCCTATTTTTTGTAAATGTTTGGTATAGATAGTTTAATTGCTTATTTTATGAACTTGGCAACGGCCTGTAAAATATATATTTGCCCATATTTAACAAATAAAGGTTGTTTCTTTTGCTGATGTTTTTTTAAATTAGATATATATCTTTATTTTATATCTATTAGATATTAGGCTATAGATATTAAAATAGACATGTCTCAAAACATTATAGAATACAAAATATATAATAAATAAAACAATTTCTTTAATATAATGTTTTTTTTTAAATTAAGTGGTGGGGGAGATACAATAATAAAGACACCAGAGTAAATCTTATAACTATTTTATCAGGGAAGGGCCAGGGTTATAGTTGTTATATTTATTTGGCGGCCTCTTTTTTCCTGTTCCAACTGCCAGGTCCCCATACAGCAGGGCTCTTGGGATACGCTCCCGAGCAATTCAAACAATTGTTATATTTAGTCTTATTTAAAATTTCTTACTTAAAACCAGTTTATGAACTGAGCAATAACACTATCTGGACGTACTATGTACAAATAATGTTATTATTTGTATAAGAACGTTAATTGAATTTAAAACAAAATATATGAGTTGAGCATGAAAGTACTGAAGTATTGAATTTCAATGACTAACATTACTATTTGTTTCCATCAATTGTATACACGTACAAGCATCAAGCATTTTTCAAGACATAATAAAAAATGATTTCTTAAAATTGTTATCTTTAAATTAGACTAGTTGGCAGTCACGCATTTTACAATTCAGTCAAACTGAAACTGTGAAGCTGGCTGGTCCAGCGGTTAGTTTACGCACTGTCAACCAAAAACCAACTGACAGGTCGCGGGTTCTATCCCTGCCACCGACGAATCCCTGTCGCCCTGCAGGAGTTTTGGGCCTAGTGGACGTAATAATCTTCTATCTAGATGGAACGTCTGTAAACTTATAAGATAAGATAACTTTGTATTAAATGAAAAACTTGCAGGTTTAGTTTAAAAATATACTTTAAATTTAATTAACAGTATCCCATTTACTATCAACAAAAACAAAAAAATAACTAGTTCACAAAAGTAAAACTTTACTTTTATTAGCCTTTTCTTATCTTATCTTGGATATATACAGATTATTATACAATCTTATCTGTAGTTTAATGAGTCTATTCTTGCATTTTGCTATAATAATATGCTTTAAATTTTAAATGATGTTAAAATGTTTTTTTTAATAACAATAGCAACCCATTCCTTGTTCGAATGCCTGAGAAAAAGAGGAATTTATAGTTTATTTCTTACATACGAAAGAAAAGGAATTATTTATTTTGTTGGTATAAGGTATTTCTTGAAGAATTAATACTACTTTCTTTTTAAACCTTTTTTTCTTAAATGTTTCTAAATTTAACGACTATACATTTAGTGTACACCATGATATTTATGCATATTCACTTTTAATGTACTTAATGAATTTTGTTTGAAAATAACTATCTATAAAAAATATGTCTAACCTTTGTCGTGATTTGATTGGCCCCTAATGACGTCATGTTTTCTTGGAAATGGCTAAATGTTGATGAAATTTTACTTACGACATCCGGGTCCTGCACCTATAACAATTTTAAAAAAAAACATGCTTTTAGAAAATGTCAAGAGGTAGCTAATAGAATGTAGAATGTTGTCTACTTTTTGCTGATATAGAACTATGATTCGTCTTTTGAATATCAACAACAAAACAAAAAAAACAGAAGAAAAAACAAGTAAAAAATAAATTAAAAAATATAAGAAACAATTTAAATTAGAACCTAAAGAAATATTTAATTTAGATAAAAAAAAAGTAAATTAAACTATCAGTAAATATTGCAATTAATTATTTTGTATTAGCTATAGCAAAGTCTTAAAATGAAAGCCGGTTAATTCCTATAAATAATAAATATAACAAATAATAAAGAGTAAAGTAGCCCTTTCAGATGACATACGACGCAGAGATTCAGCGTTCAACAGTTTCAGTAGTCATGGCCAACGAGAGGATTGTGTGGATAGAACGCACTACCGCGTGTATTTTTTTTTCCAAACTAAAGTCAAGTACTCTCCCCCTGGCGTCGTTTATACCTGGATTCGAACCAAAGACGTTGTGGATGGCCTTCCAAGCATAGAACCACTATTTCACATATTTATATACTGTAAGGACTGTATTTTAGAGCAGGGGTCGGCAATCTTATATAGTGTGCCTAATGAGGATTTCTAATTCATTCAGCTTGTCAACAACTTAAGCGTCATCGTGCTTTTTTCTTGTATAAGGGACTTGAATAGTCTTTTTTGGGGGTCTTCCGCGTGCCATTGACAATCGTTCTGCGTGCCAAGTTTGGCACGCGTTCCGTAGGTTGCGACCCCTGTATTAGAGGACTGAGTGAAGGAACTCACAGTATATACAGGCAAGGATCGAAACACAGCTCCTGATTTATGGTCTGCAGTTATAGAACTTTCTAAATGACTGTTGTAAGCCTAGAGAGAAATGTAAAAAAAAAAAAATATAAAAACTAACAGATCGTTGAACCATTATGGATAGATATACACATTTAAATGTGAAAGCAATAATATGGCTCTACATTGATGATGGGTCATCTGAAACGAATGGCAGAGAGGCCAAGAACAACACCTAGTTTATAATATATCAGTTTCATTACCTTCGGTTTCATTAAGGCACCAAAGAATTTCTTCTCTTCAACATTGGCAGGTAGGTTATGAGGCTGCCTGGATTTGTCGTAAGCTGACCGTCGGAATGGTTCCCACCTGTAGGAAGTATACAGCCTGATTTCTTCATCATTTTCATTTTTAAAAATGTATTAAAAAATAAGAATGGTTTTAAGCATAGTATTAATGCAATCTAAATGGGCAAAACCTTCCACTATTCAAATCAGTTTTGTTATTAAAAGCTGTACCGCTAAAAAAAAAACGGAACTAGACTCGCAGGGGTCGGCAACCTTTTGCTATCAGTGTGCCAAACGAGGATTTCTAAATCATTCAGCGGGCCAGCAGCCTAAAATAAATCGTTACAAAGTTTTATATTTAATGCAAAACTAACGTGTTTGTGATTATCATCGTCTTTATTTGCATTTATATCAAATACACAATTTTATAACTAAACATTCACATTAAAAAGTTTATGGTAATGTTCTCTTAAAATTTTCATTTGTAAGTCAAGATGAGGACCTAACACTTGCTAATGCTAATTATATTTTGACTTTTGATCCCAGTTTAACTGCGATCTCTTTTTTTTTTTTTTTTTCTTTTTTTTTTTTTTTTTTTTTTTTTTAAATATGTTTATTCAAGATTTTACATGTACAATCTCATATATTTTACAATGAAGAGAAGAGGATAGAAGAACAGTACATACATAGTTAAGGGGATATAAGACAAAATAATTTACGAGACAAAAAGTTTTCTAACTTTAAATTTAAATTCATTCATTCTTCTTTTTTTTTACATACATGCTTAACATTCATACATATTCAAATTATTTTAAACATGCATTAACCGTAAACATCCATTATTAACTGTAAGATATTTAAAACAACGATCTCTTTTAATGTTGTTTCCTTTTAGAAAATTTTCAGATTACTATCATTAAAAGGAGTAGATACGTAACAACCATACAAACTGGGTAGTTAATATTATGTTTAAAAATATACACATAAATTCTTTGGTCAGATAATATTTATATAATTTTCAAATACTTTTTACCGTTTGATCATTTTAAAGTTATAACCTGTAAGCCATTCATTCTATTATAAAAGAAAAAACAGAAATATTAGCTCAAATAAAACGGTTAATTATCTCCCTTTAATTAAAAAAACCCGTTTCCACATTTGATTCAATAGTAATGCCAATAAAGTTATGTTTTGTGATTAAAAAAAATATTACTGTCTAGATCTAGGTCTAGTTAGATCTAATATTTCTTTATATCATCCAACATTTTGGTATTCCTTACAAGATTTAATTATTAGAGGATTAAACAAATTTACGTTAAACAGTTGTAAATAAACATTTCCTGCAGTAATTGTTAGTCCATTTAAGGAGTTTATATTTTGAACATTAATAATTACAGAAATTACATATTAAATAAGAGCTATTAAAAAGTCTCTTATGTTTATTAAATTAATAATACAAATAAATTTGTTTTAGAATTACTTATAATTATGTTTAATTAAAGAAGATGACCATAAAAACTCTATTAACTGTATTATTATTAGTCTGTATCAATTAATGAGTGGTCAAGTGTAAGTGACATCTTTGTACCTATGTTTAAAACAGCTTTCATGTGTCATAAAATCTGTTCACAAGTGTATGTTGAACCAAAAGCTGAAAGTAAAACAGTGAATGCCTAGCAGTTGAGAAAAGCAGGTGACTTTCCTATAGCAGCTTCCTTCCAGATTTTGTCCGCAAATGGGCACATAAGGATGCCCATATTTTAAATGATTAAAATTCAAACCAATTAGGCTTGATGTGGTATGAAATAAATGAGTCCATAAATTTGATAGTCTTGCCTTTGATTAGAAAACTCCGCTTTGAGTGCTTCGATGTACTTCTGAAAAAGCCCAACTTTCTATCTTAATTTATGCCTTACTATAGGGGTGTGCATCAGTTAAATGTTTTGAAATTGATTTCACGGCAAAATATGTCCAGTTTCAATGCAAATCCATTCTAGTGGTCCTTGTAAATGCAAGTTCAACTTACTGAAATGTGTCGCTATGTCATTCAAAAAAATCGGCTTCAACGGTCAGTTTTCCTAATTTAGAAACGGAAAAGGTTGTGTTTTTTTTCTTCAAATAAAATACACCTCTCAGAGGTCTTTCGCGTGCCATTGCAAATCGCAAGTATGGCACGCGTGCCTTAGGTTGCCGACCCCTGAATTAGAGAATCAACTCGATCCGCTGAATTACATTGGGCGCCAAATGTTATATAACCCGGCTTGTAACTTATTCATAGCTTTGGTTTACCATTATTATACAAGCCGAGTAGATTGCATTATCTATAGCATCATTCACACAATATATTCATTCAAAGTGATACGATGAAAACATATTATAGTTGAGACGACGTTTTATTCGCTACATTAGATATTCAATATTATTTCAATCTATGTACAAGCATAGATCTGATCAGGACAGAGCTCGCACACCGATTGTTTTAACTTCCTATTAAATCCGTACTTTCCTACACAACGTTTCAGCTCTCGTTCGTTTCTATTCCCGCATAGATGAATTATGAGTTGAATCAAAGACTATAATAAGATGGATCGCTTGTTCTATATTTAGAGCTTAAGTGTTGTCATTTTTCCTTACGCAGCCAATAACGCTGTCCATAATGACTCCTAAACGTACCTAAAGATTTCCGCTGTATAAAACTTTCGATTTGAATCTTAATTTTCCATTGAGAAAATCATAGAGGGGCGATCGGAAATTCCGAATCACAGTATTTCAAGCTATCAAATAGCTTGTATAAGAAGTATGGAAGCATCAAAGCAAGCGGTCATCTTATTAAAGTCTTTGGTTGAGTTCATTAATTCCTATATTTACAAAATAACGTCTTATCTGTCGCTTCTCATACACAACAAACATACACATTATTATTTGTTCCCTTCACACATACAAACATACACATTATTATTTGTTCCCTTCACACATACAAACATACACATTATTATTTGTTCCCTTCACACATACAAACATACACATTATTATTTGTTCCCTTCACACATACAAACATAAACATTATTATTTGTCCCCATCACACATACAAACATACACATTATTATTTGTTCCCTTCACACATACAAACATACACATTATTATTTGTTCCCTTCACACATACAAACATACACATTATTATTTGTTCCATTCACACATACAAACATACACATTATTATTTGTACCCTTCACACATACAAACATACACATTATTATTTGTTCCCTTCACACATACAAAGATACACATTATTATTTGTTCCCTTCACACATACAAACATACACAGTATTATTTGTTCCCTTCACACATACAAACATACACATTATTATTTGTTCCCTTCACACATACAAACATACACATTATTATTTGTTCCCTTCACACATACAAACATACATATTATTATTTGTTCCCTTCACACATACAAATATACACATTATTATTTGTTCCCTTCACACATACAAAGATACACATTATTATTTGTTCCCTTCACACATACAAACATACACAGTATTATTTGTTCCCTTCACACATACAAACATACACATTATTATTTGTTCCCTTCACACATACAAACATACACATTATTATTTGTTCCCTTCACACATACAAACATACATATTATTATTTGTTCCCTTCACACATACAAATATACACATTATTATTTGCTCCCTTCACACATACAAATATGCACATTATTTTTTGTTCCCTTCACACATACAAACATACACATTATTATTTGTTCCCTTCACACATACAAACATACACATTATTATTTGTTCCATTCACACATACAAACATACACATTATTATTTGTACCCTTCACACATACAAACATACACATTATTATTTGTTCCCTTCACACATACAAAGATACACATTATTATTTGTTCCCTTCACACATACAAACATACACAGTATTATTTGTTCCCTTCACACATACAAACATACACATTATTATTTGTTCCCTTCACACATACAAACATACACATTATTATTTGTTCCCTTCACACATACAAACATACACATTATTTTTTGTTCCCTTCACACATACAAACATACACATTATTATTTGTTCCCTTCACACATACAAACATACACATTATTATTTGTTCCCTTCACACATACAAACATACATATTATTATTTGTTCCCTTCACACATACAAACATACACATTATTATTTGTTCCCTTCACACATACAAATATACACATTATTATTTGTTCCCTTCACACATACAAATATACACATTATTATTTGTTCCCTTCACACATACAAACATACACATTATTTTTTGTTCTCTTCACACATACAAACATACACATTATTATTTGTTCCCTTCACACATACAAATATACACATTATTATTTGTTCCCTTCACACATACAAACATACACATTATTATTTGTTCCATTCACACATACAACTTTCTTTCTCTTCCTTCCCCCTTAAGTCTACAATATTTTAACCATTTCATAACTAACTTCTCAAATTAGCTAACAACAACGTGGGATCGGCGTGATCGCGCACAAGGACTTTTTTTTTACAAAGATGTACAAATTGCTTAACTAAATTAAGGTCCCCGTCTTAACTTCCTTGAATACCCCCCTCCATAAAAACAGCAACAACAACAAAAAAAAACAACTTATTTTCCAAAAGTAAGGAGGTATGTTGTTGTTTTTTGGGGGAGGGGGACAATAGGGTGATAAAAAACTAAAAATATATAGACATTTAGGCCCTATAATGTTAGATAAGTTGCTAGTTTTTTAAATATTTTAGAATAAAATTGTGCATCTATTCAGAATTTGCCTATTATTACCCTTCCAACCATGGCTACACTACCGATAAAAAAATATTTGTAAAGAAAGTTTAATTTTCTGTTTTCAGTAAAAGAATGTCGTCGAATCTTGAAATCTCTAGCAATGAGACAATTATTACCTGCTTGGAGCAAAGATCAATGGGTAGTCAAATTTGTGTCTTATCTTTATCTTTGGCAGACTTTTAGCTTTCTCTACTGTCTCAATGGGACCCTGTTCAATAGAGATAGTTCACGCCATAAGCCACAACATGTTTACAAATAAAAATTCACTAGAGAATGCGGACATACAGTGCCCTCATATGATTGAGATCATTGAAATTGCTCTACTTCCGGATAGAATTAGGCTAAATCAGTAAATTTGGAGAGAAATTGTAATATTAACAGAGTATAAAATTAAATGCATAGAAACTAGAATAACGTAGGGCTACTGAATCAAGCAGTGTTCCTAAGTTCCTTTGCCAAGGTTGACTAGAGAATAGTGTGTTCAGCACAATGTCCATGTGCCTTTACTTTTCCTCAACTAATGTCAAACTCCATATGGAAATGTATATGTATATACTCAGGGAAACCCTCCAGTCCCAGATTTGGATTTGAAGCCAAGATCGACATTAGTGCACCGTGACAATAGATCAACATGTTCACAAAATAAGCTGTTTGGGCTGTTTACTTAAATCGATTCAGACTTATACTCAAAACATGAACTGAATAAACACATTTTTGTATCGAGTAAGTGTTTTTGTTCTTTCATTATTTTGTTTTACCTCAGTAATGTCAAAAGGTAAAATGACATTTTTTACAAGTTTCTCCATTCTTGGTATTTGCAATGGCTTTGTTTGACCAAAGAAACCAATGAATGCTCCATTAGTAGCCAGCCAGACTCTGGGAATGTATGGTTAGTAAACAGTTATGTATATAAAGGGTAAAGGTCATTGTTCATGCATCATTGTTTAAAGGTGTAAAGGGGGGGGGGGAGATAAATCAATCTTATTTACTTTTCAAATATAACCAGGTAAAATAGTCTACAGTTCAAAGAGATATAACGTTATCATTCATAAAGATATACAATATCTTTATTCCAATAATTTATTTAAAATATTGAGTTTCTGCGTAAAACTTGGATCTATGTTTTTAATCGTTATGTATTTAGCAGGGATATCGTTAAAAAGCAAGAAAGTGATCGTTGTAATATATCTTTAATAATACAGCGACCTCTTCAAAGTGTTATCCCTTTTTTTCTTAAGCATTCAATTCATTAGATTTTTAAAAACTAAAGCAACAACAGTTTTCTAACCGAATAGATCCGTCCGCTGAAGTTGATAGAATCAAATGTGTGGCCTCTACAATGACCAGATTGACTATCTTGTTTAGGTGGGATTTCCAATAGAACGTTTCTTTGATTGGTTCCTGGAATCATGGGAAGATACTATTTATAGAACCAATGAGCGATAGATATTATACGCAAATGATACGATTGGATAAATCAAGTAATATTTTCAAACACTTCCTGTTGGTACTGGCCAATGGCGTTAGGTTCATCCCCGGGCGGAAAATTTAAATCTACTTCTGCATTTATTTGACATTAACCGACCAATGTATTCTATATCTATGGTCTATATATTAGAGCGGGCTACCTAATATTTCATTTAGATAGATCTTATATAATATAAGGCTGCATGACAATTATATAAATATAGAAATTCATTTTAGAATTTTGCATATAACAACAAAGTACATACATTTTTTAAAATAATTAAACATATTTGAAATACACCAAAAAAGAGAAATTAGTGTATTTAAATGATCTAAATAAAATGTACCGCCTACTTACAGATTCATCATTAGAGGGATCTTGTAGAAATTTTGTCACATCCCACACACCTACGTAACCCTCTGTTAATACAAATAGTCTAACATTGATCATTTGTTTAACAATAACAACTAATACAATGTTCGTCTATACAAAATCTTGATTAAATCTACAATCTTATATACCAGTGATGGCAAAAAAAAATGTTGTCTTCTTTTCTTAGTGGCAACAACGTACCATCATTTATAAGCCTACTTTAAAAATGTAAGATTCGTTGCAAAACATGAATAAGCATCGGAGGTAAAAATAAGAAGCGTCTTTAAGATATAGAGCACAAAATCGCTTTCTTGTTTTTTCTTATCTTATCTGACAAAGCCTCTCGAATAACGCACACATAGTTTAATAACAATTCGTATGAGGCCAACTAAATCACTCAATAAGCAATGTATTGACAAGTCTTAATGATTATGCATGCATGATACAGACCTGCCAACGTCCCAATAAAAAAATCTGTATTGCACAAGTTATGTAAACCCTGCCCTATTGAAAACTATGGAAGTTAACCCTAAGTCCATCAAAACGATAAACCCTGCCCTATTGAAAACAATGGAAGTTAACCCTAAGTTCATCAAAACGATAAACTCTGCCCTATTGAAAAGTTCCGGCCTCATTAAGAGTTATTCAAGTGTCAAAACAAAGAAAATTAAAATTATGACCATTAACTTCCGTTGGTTGCTGGGTTACCAGGAAGTAAACAAATGACTTACTTGCATTTCCTGTATAAAGAAATTGCGAGTAGCTGTTGAAACATACGGCTGTGATTGGGACGTTTGGTTTTGGAAGCACAGACTCAGTCTCTTGGAGAAGTTCACCCTGTGAAAATATTATACTGATTTACCAAGCAAGGAGGTGTCAGACTTTAAAGGACATCAGACTCATTGCTATGTATTTGTATAAGCTGGACAGTCATTTTGTTTTAAATGTAAACCCAGATGTTTAGCAACTCTACTCTCGTCAAGACAAAGTTTCACTTTTTGTAAGTTCTAGTTTCTGTAAGTAAGTTAAAGACCAAGTGAAGAGGTTTTTCTCAAAGGAACGAGATTTGGAAAAGCCTCATACGGCAGTGACGTTAGAGAAAGGAAATAAATAAATAAAACTCGACGCTATCAGTATATATTTAACCATTTTGTTAAAAATAAGAACCGGGAAAAGATTCAAAACACGTGACAATATTCATTTTTCCTAGTCGGAATCCTTTCTCTTACGTCACTTTCCTATGTTGCCGGAAATAAAAACATCTTAAATGGCTACGAGATTTGGACTTTTCCTCCGAAAAACACACACATTTCATTGCAAATATTGAACTAATTACTTAAAATTTATCTTTGATATTTTGTAAAAATGATTTTTATTAACAATCAGTTGCTGAATACACTATTTACTATCGAAATCAAATGTTTACTCAATTTTGATAAAAAGCTCTTCACTTGGTCTTTAAGTTCTATTTTTTGCGAGTAGATCTATTTACTATAAGTTAAGTTCTCTTTCTTTGAGTAGATCTATTTACTGTAAGTTAAGTTCTATTTCTGTGAGTAGATCTATTTACTGTAAGTTAAGTTCTATTTCTGTGAGTAGATCTATTTACTGTAGGTAAGTTAAGTAGATATATTTTCTGATAAAGTTACTATTAGTAAACGAGATATTAATGTTAATCTTGAATGATAATAGGTTTATCTGGGCATGACTTCCTAAGGTTAAAATTTGTATGGTAGAGAAAGGAAAATAAACTTCTTATTGTTGAATTTTTGTTGTACTGATAATTAGCAGAATACGCTTCTAAATAGTTGAATAAAATATTGTGCAAATCAACTTAAGAATATATTAGGAAAAGTTGTGCTAATAAACATATACAAATCAATCAATTAATTTTGTACCAAAAAACGCCCGAAGGGGTAAAGAAAAAAAGCGTAAATTAGGTTCCAAGCGTTAAAGACAATGAACTCAAAAACAATTCCCCAGTCAGTACTCACGCTTATGTCCCAAAATCTAATCATAGAACTTTGGTGGACAGTGGCCAGTATGGGATCTTTCATGGACTGTGCACTTTTTATCACAGCGGGAGTGGACACAGAACTAGCCAGTGATTCTGTTCTTTGGAAATCACTTTTCAAATCAGAAACTTGAGATTTCGGCTTCATTGGAGATTCTGAATCGGAGTTTTTGTCACCCTTAGAATACTCTCCTGAATAAAGAGTAATATAAAATTAATAACATGTGCATACTATTTAATATCATCAATATATTTAATTTTTTAAAGAATAATTTGATGTGTGTTAATTTCTTGGCCATAAAAAAAAAAGAGAGGATTTGTTGAACAGCCAGAGAATAACCAGTCTCTAAGTATTAAATCTCAGTAAGTGAAGCCTGATTTTAAAAAACAACAACAATCTTTAAGCTGGAACTAGAGTGATATAATTCTGAACCTTCCTTTTCTTTATTTGTGAAAATCTATTTAAGTAATATTGTTGTTTGGTAGAGATGTGAAATTTTAGCTTGACCTGCAGCCGGTTCTTTGACGAGGTCATTTGCAGTTTGCTCTAATACTTGAGTTTCAGTTACAGGCGGCAAATTGAAAGTATGTGGCAAAGAAAGCTGTGGAGAAATAAAAACACAGATTAATTACATTACCCTTTATTAAGACTATATATTTAATTGCTGAATGTTATTTAGGTTAGTGCATATAACCCATTTGGTGTCACGTTGGGCAATGCAAATCTCTATTGTGTCAGTTTGCGCAATTTAAACCTCTATGTGTGACGTCTTGTCAGGTCGTGTTATATGAATGTCTGTTGTGTCACATTGCACAATGAGAGCTATTTGTCACTTTGTTCAATGACAATCTTGTGTGCCCTGCCGTGCATGTATACATTTAGATTCACAAATGAGCATATCTGGATGTCATATCACCTGGAGCAGACCAACTGTGAAATTGAGAAACTACTGACCTGAACAACGTCAGGCAGCTCCGTTTGACCAGTCCTTCTCTGTCTTGCTCTGTGATTGGCCAGCGATGCTGAAAGATGATTGGCTGTCTGGTGTGCAGTGCTTTTTCTGAGGCTGAAGCAACAACAACAAAAACTAGAGCAGGCGTACATTAGAACTCACACCTCGGCAGACGATCAAAACTCTATAGGCATTTCAGTTGTTATAGCTAACTACATTAACAATATATCAATGTATGATAACTTACTGTCGAGGCTTGTACATCATGATTATAATCTGATTCACTTGCTCATCACACTGACCATCATGCGAGGCTAAATTGAGTCTGAAATATTATCAATGGTCATCTCATCTTGATGTAACAAACTGGTGTGTTAGTCATTACCTATATATACATACTCTATTGGCAATGTTTTATATTAAATCTTGAGAAGATGCTACACAAAGGAAATGCTTTCATGAGAAGTAATTATATTGTAGTTCCCTTCACGAATCATAGCTTTAATTATTTTGTTTTCAATAGCCTAAACATAATACTATACATATATCCAACGAATACATTACATCGCATATAAATATATTTTGTACAGTTGTTTGGTATTTTTATATCCATATGTTCCTACTTTTTCCCTGGCCTTACGATTTTTAACTGCGCCACCATTTACGGTTTTCATATCTCGATAGTCAGCGTTGACAAATCCTGACTGTTTTAAAAAATCTAGACTTGAAAAGAAATAAATATCGGCATCACTTGAGGAGTAAATAGCGACGAGGAGACACAATAACATTGGAAGGCGCAGCCATAGAACGTGACCAAAATAAATCAACATCACCTGCCATATGCATCGAAATGCCGTAAAGTTTGGACTGAGAGGGAAGTAACTAAAGAATAACTTATAAGGTTGGTCATTATTGAACATATAAAATTGTCATTAAAGAATAATTTTACCATGAGTATGGAAACACTAGAGCAGGGGTCGGCAACCCAAGGAAAACTAGGCACGCAGAGTGATTTTCAATGGGACGCGAGAGATCTCCAATAGATTTGTTTTAATTGATTAAAAATCATTTTCCGGTTCTGAATGAGGAAAACTGACTGTTAAGTCCAATGTTTCTGAATGACATAGCGACACATTTCAGTGAGTTGGTTGCATTTACAAAAACCACTGGAATGGAATGGATTTGCATTTCAACTGGATATTGGACAATTGGATATTGGACAACTGGATATTGGACAACTGGATATTGGACATATCTTGCCGTGAAATCAATTTCAAAACATTTAACTACATGTATATCCTTATATTAAGGCATAGATCTATATTAAGAAATACATCGAAGCACTCAAAGCGGATTTTTCTAATCAAAGGCGAGAATTTCATATTGATGGACTCATTTTTTCATACCACATCAAGCCTAACTGGTTTCATATTACAACAACCTACTTAGATGTAGATCTTTTATTTTAAGCGGAGGGATGTCAGCGATTTTAGAATGCAGCATGTTGAATTTTAAACATTAAAAAAATAGGCATTCCAATGTGCCCATTTGCGGAAAAAGTCTAAAATGAAGCTGCTTAATTAACAAAGTCACCTGCTACTCTGAACTACTAGGCATTGGCTCATTTACTTTCATCTTTTGGTTCAACTTACACATGAGAACAAAGTTTATCGCACATGAAAGCGTTTTTATCATACAAAGAGGTTACCTACACTTTAATTGATACAGACTATTTAAAAGAGTTTTTATGCTCATCTTGTTTTAATTAAACATAAATATAAGTAATTCTAAAACTAATTTATTTGTATTATTAATTATAAGAGACTTTTTAATAGCACTATATTATGTAATTTCTGTAATTATTAATGTTTAAAATATAAGCTCCTTAAATAAACACAAAATTAATGCATGAAATGTTTATTTACAACTGTTTAACGTAATTTATTTTAATCCTCTAATAGTTAAATATTGTAATAAATACCATAATGTTGGGTTTATATAAAATAATAATACTTAGTCAATAATATTTGTTATACTACAAAACATAACTTGTTTGGTATCAAAATTGAACCAAATGTGGAAACGTTTTTAAATTCAAGGGAAATAATAAACCCATTTTATTTGCAATAATATTCTAATATGTTTCATTTTCTTTTATAAGAGAATATATCGCTTACAATTTATAACTTTTAAATTATTAAAATTTATGTAAATCAATATATTAACATTAAATTATTAAATTAAAATTATATAAATATTATATGACTAAAGAATTTATATGTATAATTTCAGACATTACATTAACTACCCAGTCTTTGTGATTGCTACGTACTTATTCTGTTAAAGGAAGATTGATGGGGTTAATTAAAACTACATCAAAAATTTCTGTAACATATCCAACTCAAAAAAGTTGCGCTAGGAAGAAGATAGTGTGAAGTATTTCAGACATTAATTTTCCCAAACAACGATACTTAGCAGGAAAATTCAGATTTCAGTAAACAAGTGAGATGGTTTGTACTAAACAGACTGCTCGTAAATCAACTGGTGGTAAAGCACCAAGGAAATAACTTGCTACAAAGGCAGCAAGAAAAAGTGCACCATCTACTGGAGGTGTAAAGAAACCCCATCGTTATAGGCCATGTACTGTTGCTCTTCGAGAAATCCGTCGTTACCAAAAGTCAACTGAGCTCCTCATAAGAAAGCTACCTTTCCAGAGACTTGTAAGAGAAATTGCTCAAGACTTTAAGACAGATCTCCGTTTTCAGAGTGCAGGGACTGTGCGGCTATTGAAGCCTTATAGGAAGCAAGTGAGACCTACTTGGTTGGTCTATTTGAAGACACCAATCTGTGTGTTATTCATGCTAAACGTGTCACAATCATGCCAAAAGACATCCAATTGGCAAGAAGAATTCGTGGGGAGAGTGCCTAATTTTATTATATAATATATAGATGACATTGACATACCATTGACAGAATTGGAATGTTTTATTTCCTGCCCATTCAAAAAATTTTTTAAAAGGTTACACTCATTGCACCGGTTACAATTTGGTTTATAAAGGTAACAAATTGGTTTATATCAATACATTTTATAATCTGGGGGAGGGGTTTTTAAACAAGAAACCTGCATCAATTTCCTCTGGTCAGGAAATAAATTGTTCCATTGGTGTTGACCCTTAACAAATGCAGCAGCATCAAACATTCATAATATTCATTATTTTTGAACTGTTAAATGTCGTATACTTTTATTTCTTTTCGGCAGTCATCTTGTAATGGTGATGTGGATCATACTTCATGTTGTTTTTTTAAAGTGTTTTCTGATTTAATGTAACAGTAATTTTTATATCATTTTTCCCCTCCCATATTGTCCATTGGAAAAATGCTTTTGCAAACACCAAAATTAATTTCCATTCAAAATCTACTCATTTCTAAAAAATTTTTAATGAATAAGAATTCCTTTTTTAAAAACATGTATTTTTCAACTGTAGATGATGTATCGATTAAATAAATGTCTACGTTAAAAAAAACATATAAAAGGACATCTCTAAACTGAGATCAAAATATAATTAAATTCGCCATGTGTTAGATCCTCATGTTGATTAACAAATGTTGATGTTTAGACTATAATTACCATAAATGTGATAGTTTAGTATTAATATATTGTACTTGATAAAATGAAAATAAAAAAGAATGATAATCACAAACACAAATGTGTATTAAATATAAAGCTGATTAACGATTTTCTTTATGAATTATCTGCAATTAAATTAATTGTCGTATACAAATATAATTATTTTTTTTAAAGTATAATATAGCAGGTTGAATTTTAGGCTGTTGGCACGCTGAATGATTTAGAAATCCTAGTTTGGCACACTGTTAGCAAAAGGTTGCCGACCCTTGCAGGACAGAAGAGCAAAGACTAAAGTAATAATAATAGATAAAGCATTAAACTTTAATGTAGAAAAACAACACAATAACAACAAGTTGATATTGACAAGTCTTAACGATTATGCATGCATAAAAGGTAAAAAAAGAATAACATTTCCGGTCTTATTTGATTATTTGTTTCGAATACTAGAGGACTACGGCACCAAATCAAGCGCCTATGCCTTAGTAGCAAAACTCCACCTAGATAAACTACAACAACGAAGAGCAATTGACAAAGTGTCTATGATTTATTAATTCATCAATGACCACGTGGACCTTTCGACCCAAACAAGTAGAATGCAGAAAGTGTTCCGCTCTACCCGAGGCCATCAGCTCAAGCTGCATGTCCCACATGCACGCACCGACGTCTACAAACATTCACTAGAGTGCTGGTCCAAAAACCTAAAGTGACACTCTTTTATCTGTATATAACTGTTGTTTGCTATGTTATGTTTGCTTTGTTATTTTATGTGTAATTAAATTGTGGACTTTTCCCTCAGTTCTACGGCGTCTCCACAGTATTACGAAGAAGAAGAAGAAGAAAACATGTCTGTGTGCTACGTTACTGGTTGTATTAAAATATGTAGAGAATTAAATTTTATTTCATTTCCAAAAGATGGCGCCAAAAGAAAATGATGGATTGGGAATGTCAGCTTTGAAGAATCACCTATTTATAATCCCAAACTAATAGCTTCATGCAGAAGAATTTTCGTGTTGTTGTTTTTTATGAATCTCCGCAGTGTGTTTTGTTTAATTACCAAGGACGCAAATCTTGGCTAACTTTTTTTTATAAACTATAGCTACATTTAGCCTAACGCGACTAACACTTTTGAGTATTAATTATCGCCTACTCACTTTTGATGTTAAAAACGTATTCCTCATAACTAATCTTGTAGCCGTTGCATATTTCTAAAAGACCAGAACTGGCTGTCGATACTGAAATCAATTGTCAAACAGCACCAAATACATGGTTTTTGTTTACGAAAATGGCTGTAAATTTCACCGGAAGTTCACGATCAAAATCAGTTCAAAAGGTCACAGCTAATTTTGACTTGTCAATGCTCAAATATAAAAAAAGGACAGAAACACTTTTCTTAGGTCTTATGCGAGAACAAATGCATTTAAATTATTTTTCTTCCCTAGTAGCATTCGGGCATGGGATGGGTTGCCTGAACAAACCAGGAATACCAGTAACTTGACATCATTTAAAACATTCAATAAGAATGCAAGACCACGGATGAACGTAGGACGCAATAATCTTCTTTATAGAAGGAGTGTCTGTAATATATAAGAGTATTTCCACAAACAAATGCACAATTCTACGAGTTACTTATAAAAGACATAAATATAAATAAACAAGATACAAATAGTAGCTTTACTAATACGTTCTTAAATTTGTACAATTAAATTAGCAACGCAACGGCAGAGCAAAAGCTTACTTAGATTTGAACACAAGTCTCTCAGCATCCCAGACAGTTATGCTACCATTACTATAGCCAGTGGCTATCAAGTCAAACAGGACTGGTGTCATGCATGTCACGTGGCGGGAAGACGTCTGCAACAGAAATGCAGAAAAAAAGAAAAAATTAAAAACAATGAAATTATTACAATTATTTTGTCTACCGGTATATTGATAAAGATCAAGCTGTTCTTAGCAAACATATGAATCAATTTCAATATACAATCGGCCAAAGCTTAATAAATGAGCATGTTGTTGAACGTTTAAAAAAAAGGAGAAACATTCTAAAACGTTTTACTATTTGTGTAGAACAGTGTTCAGTGCAAGACAAAGACATGGATGGAATTGACGATGGAAAACGGTTTGACTGTTGGTGGACACATTTTATAGTAATACGACCATGCAATATAATATACATTAGTGTTATAAATAATGAAAAGTAAGGCTCACTGCAAACTGAAGTATTAAAATCAAGACAGAATTTGATGCCAGTTTCCATGGAGTACCTTTTTTCTGGGCTAGTCACCAGGTTAGGTAAAAACTATCTAAAAAAATAATCAGCTGATCGGCTTTTCTTTTTCTCCTTTCCCCCGTCCAACCCTTCCCCACTTCCATCTGCCATTATCAATTTCCCCAGCATCCATATATGCAACACCAAATGCTTCAGCATCGTTTTCCAACATCCATTTCTTAAATACCAATTTCTTCAACTGCAATGAACTTGATTTTCAATAGCTCTGACTACCGTTGTCATCTCAACACAGTAGCGTAGCCAGGGGGGGGGGGGGGGGAAGCCGCTCCCCCAACGACCATTTTCGAAAAAAAAGGGCCTTTTCGGGAAAAAAATTATTTATTTAATAATTTTAACAAGCCTCGAAGCACAATTTATGCTGTTTCTATTTTTTTTTTCTTTAAATTGCATTTCAACAATTTAATTTATTACAATCATTTTAAATCATTCAGCGTGCCAACAGCGTGAAAGTCAAACTGATCAACTATATTATTTTTATAAGACAATTTATTTTGTGCCATAGTTAGACCAAGACCAAAAGAAAAGGAGCGTAATAGAGAAAATCATTAAAGCGTTTTATATTTAATAAAAAATTAACCTGTTTGTTATTATCAGCTTTTTATTAAAAAAAATCCATTCATAACTAATACACAATTTCATTACTAAACTTACACATTAATAGCTATCAACATTTGAAATTAGATCTGATATAGTTGTCAAGAAACTATTCTTGTAATAGATATAAAGTATCTGATGTTTGATCTCAGAATAACTGAGATTTACTTTATCATATTATTTTAACTGTAGCATACAATTTCCAAATGGTTATTTAGAAGAAGAGATACGTAATAATTATGCAAACTGGGTAATTATTTAATGTTTAAAATGTATATGTACATTCTTTAGCCATAAAATATTTTTATAATTTTTAACAATCTTGTGTAATTTGATCATTTTAGAGTTATAAATTGTAAGCCATTAATTTTTGTAAAACATAAAAGAAACAAATTAGAAATATTAATGTAAAGAAAACGGGTTAATTATCTCCCTTCAATTAAATTCTCCTAATTTTATGCTAGTGATACCAAACGAGTCAATAACGGAATTTTTTTCCTCCATTAAGATACATCTTAATTGCTTCCAGAAAAGAAAAGAATCTATCCAAACTTTACCTATACTCCGTATGACTTTCTTCTAGAAGAGACTTGAAAAACTATACAATTGACTATCTTAACAATAGATTCAATCGAAGATTGCAAGTCCAATGTTGGGAGCTTAGCATACAAACATTCGTGAACTAAAACAGTCGACGTCCAGTGTGATTCTCATATAGTTCGCCATGCAGCATTCACTAATTATGCTGACATACGTTGTTTTCACGACTTGCATTAAGCAATATTCTTGGAGGTGTTTCTCGTGCCACTGAAAATCTTTCCGCGTGCCAAGTCTAGCACGCATGCCTTAGGTTGCCGACCTCACTATAGAGCATTCGCGTTGATTCTATAAATAATTTTCGATACTAGATGTTCATCCCGAAATTGAGCAGTAGATGCAATCAATTTTGCAGAAATTCCCATCACTATTAGCTGCTAGAAAAAGAATCGTGAATGGTTAAATAAAAACTGCACTATTATACAGTGTGTGTATACTGAGGCACAGGGTTTTCTTATAACTTGATACGTACGAATTCTTAGTTATTCTATTAATCTGGGAAAAGTTGCTAAAAGTGGGGCCTTTTTCCTAAAATTTCGCTGCCCCTTACGTCAAAACCTGGCTACGCCACTGTCTCAACATTATTTATGAATTAACACTGTATAACGACACACATTCTACAGACTACAGACTATACAATACTATACATTTACTTTATGACAGTGTTTAGTTTTTTTAACTACTAAATAATTGTATCTACCTGAGTAGTTTCAATATCTGGAAGAAGTCTGGTCACCGGGAAATGTGTCTGCGACTTGTCCCTTTTCCCGTCGTCCAGCCTGGAAATCCGAGCTGCTGTAAGCTCTTCAGTTTCCTCTTCCAGGCTGGCCAAGTCGCTCACTACCCTGTCAATCGGCTGCAGGGCAAACGACTTCTCGGTTCGAACCTCTGTCCTGCTTATTCTGTAGTAGCCGTCCGACACGGTGGACGCTGTGTGCTCCATGTCTTTAGGCAGGTCCAGAATGTGGGGTATTTCTTGTATAAGTATGATTCTGGTACTTTCTGTGGAGTCCTAATGATGGAGGATAAACTCGTGGATAAAAGAATGTTATTAAATATTAAACCGTCATGTTTATATTGGCGTTTGGCAGGAAATGAAAACTTGCTTGTAATCAAGAGTTTACTAAACAAAAACGGAAGGGCAGATAGATAGTTGGGCATATAGTTAGAGGATTAAATAGAAGAAAAGACAGGTAGGAACACAGAGAAATAGACGAACAGAATTACGACGGAGAGTTACATAGATAGATAGACAGACAAACCAACAGGCGAATAGGTAGGTAGAATTAGAGAGACAGACATAGAGATAAATAGATAAATGGAAAAACCGACACACTTATACACATATAGATTTATAGATAGATAAACAGACATATAGATAAAAAAGACAGACAGACCACCTTGTGCTAGACAGACAGCTAAATCAAAAGATAGACATTAATAAATAGAAAGAAAAAGTATAGAAAGAAAGATAGTTTAGATAGAAAGACATACAGTTAGACAGACAGATAGATAAATAACCGATAGATAGATCAAATAAATAAATTGCTAAATGAATAAACAGTTGAACATAATGTAAAATTAATCAAAACATTCAACTTGTTAATACCCTCACCAGAAAAATAAGTATTTTAGACGCTGTGCTGGCCAGAATCAAATTCTCATTTCGTTTCCTTGTGCAGACAATTGATGTCAAGCTGAGTTCACTCAATCCGTAGGTGGTCATGGTCATTCTGGACTTGACCATTTGACCAGATGCGAAATCCCAGATCTTCAGTGAACCTAAAATGACATTAAACATTTCTATAATAGATGTAGAATAATCAAGCATACATACAAGCATCTATTTTGTTTTGTGTTGCGCCAGCAGGCAGCAGTGTGTTTTCCGTCTCTACTTGGAGTATTTATGTGTCTTCTATGTTCACTTTAGAGTGTTAATTTTTATACCAGTGGATTTGTGGAAGTTTTCTCTTGACAATAGTATAATCATTTTAGTGTTTCTTGATACGTGTAAGGAGTGATTAATTAATTAAATTATTAATGAATCTATAAATAGCCTACTGTAAAACAGGACTGAGCCTTTTTCTTAAACTGGTCTCAACTGGTCTAAATGTTTACCCGTTCCGCTCTAGTAAACTGGTGTTTACAAACATTTCTGACGACACACTAGTCCTATTGTGTGTTGTGTTTGGTTTCTTATTCTGATCGTCTTAAGTATTTTAAAAATGAATCACAGCCTTCTCCGTAGTATTGGGAAAATATGCTCTGAGTGCCATACCCGTGTCGATAACAACGTTTTTCAAATGATTCGTTGTTTTGGCATAGGGCGTCGTCTTCCTACAAGACGCGGGACAAGGGCTGGGAATCTTCATCGTATTTGGCATAACCTGTCTTCTAAACCTGCCTGGGCTACTCCTGTTGCGAGTGTGCTTGATCCCCACCAATCTGCGCCTACTACATTCGCAGTGAGTGCTAATTCTGGCCCACATAGTACTCATTTCAAGTCTGGATCCAGTGACATTCGTCGGCTCGGTGTAGGGGTTCAAGCACCCACAGGGAGAGGAACTAGGGCTGGACGGCTTCACCTTGACGTGTCTACTCCAACATCCTCGCTAACACCTCTAATCCCTAATGTGACCGAACAATGCCCGGTAATATCGACTATTCATTCTGCAGGCGTTACCATCGGCCTCTTAAATACTCAATCTTCCGTCAAAAAAGCTTTAGTTATATGTGATGTTATAACTGAGAAGTCGCTTGACATTATGGTCATCACTGAGACGTGGCTTCACGAGGGTGGAGATGAAGTAGCCATTAGGGACATGACGCCTGATGGATATGCTTTCTTCCACCGTCCTCGGTCAACAGGTCAGAGAGGGGGTGGCATTGCTGTGATTCACCGGGCCTCCCTAATTGTTAGATTGTGCAAGGACACCAGTTTTAATTCCTTTGAGTCTATACAATTCACCATCTCTCTAAGGAAAATGACAGTACGCACCGTGGCTCTGTACAGACCCCCACCTTCTGCTTCAAATGGTTTGAATGACAACGTGTTTCACGAGGACTTTGGAAAACTTGTGTCGTCCATAAGTTCTAAGAATCTCCTCATTCTTGGTGACTTTAATGTTCATTGGGATGAGTCAGATAATAGGCACACTCGCGACTTTATTCAATTGTTGCACTCGGCAAACCTGGTACAGCATGTTTCGGAACCTACACACAAGGATGGACATATTTTAGACTGGGTTGTGTCACGATCTGACAATGATGGTTTTCTTAAGTCGGTAATTGTTGAAGATCATCTTATATCTGATCACTTTCTTGTTACCTTTACCACAGATATGGAAATGCCTGCTGTTCCAATAAAGAAAATTCAGGCCAGGAAGTTACGAAATATAGATATGGACTTATTTCGCGATCATCTTTCAAGATCAGATTTGGTTATATCACCACCTGATGACATCTCTCAACTAGTTCTACTCTACAATAATACTCTATCTTCCATGCTGGAGACTTTTGCCCCTAGGACTGAATTGTATGTTAGAGATAGACCCAATACCGCTTGGTTTACACCCTCTGTTCGGATAGCTAAATTAGCCCGACGTCAGGCAGAGAGACACTGGAGACTGAGTGGCCTTGAGGTGGATAAACAGATGTTTAAGATAGCAAGGAACAAGCTTACAAATGTGATTAGACGTGCGAAAGCAAAGCAAGTTCAGTCTGCTCTGGAGGCTGCGGGCACTGACTATCGAAAACTGTTTTCCATAGTGCAGAATCTTCTTGGAAAAAATGAATTAAGTCCAATTTTGCCTGACATGAGCAGCGAGCAGGCTGCGGAGGCTCTTAATGAATTTTTTAATGAAAAAGTCGAGACGATTAGAAACAGCTTTGATAATCATACTACTCCACCCACTGTGGAGAAGTCATTTTCTGGAATTTCTTTGTCAAATTTCCTCCCAGTTTCCGAAGAGCAGTTGAGGCGTCTTATTTCTGTATCTAAACCTACATCCTCAATTGTTGACCCCATTCCAACGAAGATTGTGTTGGACTGCCTTGAAATTCTGCTACCAGTTTTAGTGCGTATCATAAATGGTAGCCTGGAGTCAGCCACAGTCCCACAAATGTTTAAGACTGCTGTCATCAAGCCTTTATTAAAGAAAAAGGGGCTCGATCCTAGTGACTGCAAGAGTTTTCGGCCAGTATCTAACCTTCCCTATGTATCGAAGCTTCTTGAGAGGGTTGTCTCTCAGCAGCTTTTACAACATCTAACCACACATGGCCTGATTGATAAATTTCAATCTGCCTATCGCCCTGGGCATAGCTGTGAGACGGCAATATTACGTGTTATGAATGATGTTCTATGTAGTGCTGACCGTGGTGATCTGACTATCTTAGTTCTGTTGGACCTCAGTGCTGCCTTTGATGTTATCAACCATGACTTACTTTTATCAAGACTTCAATACGAGATGGGCATCACTGATACTGCACTTCATTGGTTTACTTCCTACTTGGCAGAAAGGACTCAGAGAGTTTCTATCAATCAGACCTTATCAAAAGCCACTTCTCTCATCTGTGGCGTACCTCAAGGTTCAGTTTTAGGGCCTATCCTTTTTGCTGTTTACACTAGCCAGCTTGGCAGAATAATTGATAGCCAAGGATTATCTCGCAAACTATATGCGGATGATACCCAGCTGTACAAAAGCTTCCATCCTGATCATAATGCTTGTGCTGCCGCTGTTAATGCAGTGGAAGAATGCTGTCTAGCGGTGAAAGCGTGGATGACTGCCAACAAACTCAAACTGAATGACGACAAGACTGAGGCAATTATGTGCGGTTCAAACTTCAATCTTAGGAAAGTCGATATTCCATCTATTAAAGTAGGAACCTCTGATATCTTTTTGTCCAACACTGTCAGAGACCTGGGCTTTATCATTGACAGTAAATTAACAATGGGTCCACACATCAGTACTGTGGTTAGGGCATGCTCCTTCCATCTTCGTGCCCTGGGTCAGCTGCGACCTCTGATTAATAAAAAAACAGCCAATGCTTTTGCTGTTGCAACAATACAGTCAAGACTAGACTATTGTAACAGTTGCCTGTGGGGTTTACCCCAGAAACGACTGGATAGACTTCAGAAAGTTCAAAATACTGCAGCACGCATTGTGTCACGAGTAAAGAAGCATGACCATATCACTCCAATTCTCAAAGAGCTCCACTGGCTCCCTGTGACGAAGCGCATCGATCATAAGATTATGTCCCTTACCTATGGATGCGTGGAAGGCACAGCACCTGCATATCTCAAAGAGCTTATACCGAAGCATGTCCCGTTAAGGATGCTGCGATCTTCAACACAATCTCTCCTGGAAATTCCAGGTTTGGAAGGTCACAGAAAAAAGACTCTTGGTGTACGCTCGTTTGAATCTGTGGCGCCTACACTGTGGAATGGCTTACCTGAGACACTGAAAAACTCTGTGTCAAAAAAATCATTCAAGAAGAATTTGAAGACTTTTCTTTTCAACTAAGTTGATGAAGTACACATCCATCAGCAAAATACTTGTTTAAAACTATTTTAAAATGTTATTGTCGTTTCGTGCCTCCATCGGCCGAAACCTTGTTTAAAACTATTTTAGAGTGTTATTGTCGTTTCGTTTTTGTGAGCGCGCTGAGCATGCTTGCATTAGCATGGAGTGAGGCGCGATATAAATGACCAATTATTATACGTACATACACACTTTAGGACCTAGATACAAGTTTATACTAGTGGTAGAACACACAAACACACACACACACTAGACATTATATATATTAGAAAACGTTTACTCTACCATCATATGCTCCAGTGACCAGCTTTGAGCACGTCTTGTCCAGTGCCATGCACGTGACCTCCATGTTGGGTCCGTGAGGATCATTGATAGAGTAGGTCATTTGACCGGTCTCAATCTCCCACACCTGACAAATACACATATGAAAACTGTGAGTTGGCAAGAACTAGATGTAATAATATTGACAGCGGAGATTCCCACAAGCATAGGCGTAGGGCATGAGTGGTAGACCCCAGAACTTTCAATGGATGTCTTTTATAGTCCTTCACAGAAGTGATGATTACATTTAAATTTCTGAGCATCGAAAAGGGAGACTATAATGTGGCCAGTTTATACAAAAGGAAATTTAAAGTAGATACGTTCTTTCCTTATGCTAAATTATTATAAAATCCAATAGTGTAACAATATCTTTCATTAGTCCTTACAGTTATGCTTGCCATTAGTCTTCATCTTCTATTAACAAGCCTTCCTATCTGCTTTCTCTCGTATCTTTTTAAATAGAATACCACCCACAGGCGCTAAGTAAGTAAAGTACCCTGTGGACCAAACTAATAATTCGGCACGGTGGTCGAGCGGCAGCGCGTACGACTGGCTATCCCAAAGTTCTGGGTTCGAATCCTGGTGGAAGCTAGGATTTTATCCCGGGACTTGAGGGTGTCCCTGAATCAACCAAGCTCTGATGGGTACCTGACATTAGTTGGGATAAAGTAAAGGCGGCTGGGCATTGTGCTAGCCACACATTGCCTAGAATGCCGTGGCCACAGACACTGAACGATGCGTCACCAGCCCTATGAACAGGCGCTGAGTACAAAGCCAAATATATCTTGAACGACGGGGATAAAAAAAAAAAGCAACAAACAATATGCAGATTGACAATGTTAGAATGACAATGTCAGAATGCCATTGTCAGAATGACATTACTTTTAGTCGAAATAAGGAAGAACGAATTACGTGTTACTGTTATTAATATAAGACGCGCTAAGGGCAACAAATTTTCAACTAGGGCGAGGGGTGCAAGTATCTAATTAAACAAGTCAGTACACATGCAAATAAACATTTGAGAAAACATCTCATTAAAACAAGTAAAGTAAACATCTAAGTAAATGTAAAAGTAAACATTATACCTTGATGATTGGCTGTGAACAAACTGAGACAAGCTGGTTGACTTCTTTATTTATCAACATCTGGCGGTGAGTTTTTGTAAAGAAGAACCAAACAGAACAGAGAATCAAAAAGAAAATATAATTCTTAGTGTTTGAAACTTTCTTTTGCATCTCAATATAAATAAACTAACCCATAAAAACGAGGTTTTTATTATACTCCCTTTCTTTGTTAACTTAGTTTATATTTAATTTATATTTTGATAGATTAAAATAATTATAAGTGATATCATATTTTATGAATTTCCACACTAAAATTTTGCGCATCCTTTTCTTTTGTTCTAGCTTTGGCCCGCAAAAACCATAAAAAGAAAACTCGCTTTGTTTCAGCTATATTGTGTCGTTTTCATTCTATTTATTTCGTAAAAACGAACATATCCGAAAATTGTATTTACTTCCGTCTCTTCCTTTAGAGGCAGCCATGTTTTTTTTTCTTCGATTCGCAAATTGGTCGAAGGTATTAGTGACTATTCCAAAGGCTACGATGCTGAAAATTTGATATAATGTATTGTTAGTCTGGACACGTCTGCTGCCCAAGTTTCAGCTCGATTGGACGACGGGAAGTGGTCGAAAAATCGATGCAAAGTTTTGCTAACAAACATCCTAGCAAGAAAGCAGACAGACGGAAAATACAAGTTAATAGAAAGGGAGTAAAAACAAAACGTTTTTTTAGAGTTGTTCAATCTAGAAACGTGCTTCATATTTTATTGTCTCAATATTAAATTTGAATTTTGCACTTTTTTATGTCGGCGATTCATTGGCCTTATTAATAGTATGCCGTCCGTCCTACTGTCAGGAAACAGCGCTTGCAAAGGGATTGATCTATTATAAGCTTTTCAACGGAAGGCAGACTTAAGAAGGAAACGCAAGGAAGGTTCATGTGGCTAATATTTTAGCCAAGCTATCGCAGGGAAAAAACTGTCTATAATATGCAGATTTCTCAATGGGAGAAATTTGACAATCAAGTCATTTTTTAGGATGCATCGGAAGTCTGGAACACCCTTCAAATAGGAACGTAATATTCTGTTGGGCATGGTATGGGCAGGGAGGGTGCTGGAAAGAATGAGGTAACCAATAGCGTAGCGAAGTTTGGTCAGGTGGTCTGGGGTGATTTGAGTAAGGGGGGGTGCAGAGCATCGATGCTGGGCCTCTTTTATTCAGTCACTGCTCTCTGCCAGAGGCTATAGAGACCGCCGGGTCCTTGTGCACTGCATTACAAATAAGTAGAGTTACAGTTCTTTAAATTCTATTTGTAATATAAAAACTAAGAATCTAGTTGTGTAAGCGTTTGTGTAGTTGTGTATACGTTTGTGTAGTTATGTAAGCGTTGTGTAGTTGTGTAAGCGTTTGTGTAGTTGTGTAAGCGTAGATTAAATAGATAGGCCTACGTAATGATAATTGTGAGATTTACTAATAAAAGTGTACAATTGAGATATATTATGTTGTTTTTGGCTATCCAGACCCCAAACAGGGATGTGACGGACAGTAAGTTAAGGTCAAGAATTTTAGTAAAGTCTCACCTGTACCACTGGACGGTCGTGGGAGATGGGCACAGGGGGAGAGTCCTTGATTGTCCGAGACAATGGCCAACTGTCCACCACACTGGAACCTGTGGGAAAAAAAACGTAGATGATCACTGTGGACAGCACTGGCTGGAACTTGGGGTCATTTTCCATTGTGTTTTCTTATGTTTGACAATTGCTGGATGTAGGCTACAGTCTGATGTTGTGTAGCGCTTTGTCTGAATGTATAAATTATTGATTGGAATCGACAGTGTCTTGTTCTCATTAAAATAATTATTTACCCAAACAATAATTTTTGATTAACTAGAAGGCAGTGACTTTACAACCATACGTTTTTTCTAAGAGGGAGATGACTAATAATTTTGATCATCGTATTACTATTTTTCTTACATAAACTCTTTAAATTTTGTTCTCTAAATGCAATTTCTTTTTTGTCAGAATAATTTCTTATGTGTAGTATGAAGTTGAGTTTTCATTAAATTCTTGCATTATTTTAAACCTACTTGACTACTACTTGTACTAAAATACAATGTGTTTCTTGTCAGTTTTGTTATTGTATTTTTGTTTTGTTTGACAATTAATTGCATTTTACCGATCCTACTATTTTAGCTATTTTATTTCTGTTAAAAGACCATTGGCTGACTTTACGACTTAGCAGCCACGAATTAAGCGGCTATTAAGGCCAAGTACCGGCCAAAGGGAAATAATCTTGTAAATTTTGAACACATTCAAGTAAGACAACTCTAACCTGACAGGAGGCGCTCATTTTTATTGTCATAGGTAATGGAGTAAATCCTTCTGTCTCCTGGCCTTTCTTCGTTATCTGTAAAAACCTGTCAAGTAAATATGAAATTAAGTTATTAGTATATTCAATGAATCAGATAAAGATGTTTTAAAGAAAAACTTATACCAAAGCAAAAACAAAAACTAAAATAAAATTCAGGGGAATTAATACACAATTTTAAATTCTTATTTTCTATGCATGTAATAAGGTTATCTTTCTTGAATTTTAAATGCTTATAATATTATGACACTAGGATAGTTTGTTTATGTCACTAAATAGTATAAAACAAGACGTTTGTTTAATTAACTTTATATATTTTATTTTTCGTATTTTGTGTCTAGGAGCGACGTGTTTATGTGTGAAATATTTAATTAAATGTTGAAGCCATGCTGTAAATAAAGGTAAAAAAAAAATGGCACCTCTTCTAAGACGTGACGTTGTCAAGTGAAACCTACCTGAAGACTACAGGTCAATTGAAACATACCTGAAGACAGGTCAGTGTGTGGATGTCCCAGATCCTAAAGACTCTGGCAGTGGACAAGCTTATTATATGCTGGTCAGCCTCGTTGATTGCAATGTCCGATATAGAGAACAAATGACCAATCAGCTTTCCTGATCACCAAGGAAGAAAGTAATATTTAAAATAGTTGTTGAGTATAATCATTGTATCTGTGAGATTCTATTTACAATACTTGATGTAGTCAACGGCGGGCCATCGAAATAGTGCTGTACTGTAATTTTGTCCATTAATATATTTATTTGTGGCAATAGAAATTGCGTTTATGATAAATCCGTTTCTTGACTTGAAGCAATTAAGGTGTATCTTGATAAAAACAAAAACATTTCCGGTTTAGAATGAAGAGAACTGACTATTGAAGTCGATGTTTCTGATTGGCATGGTGACACATTTCAGTGAGTTGAACTTACATTTACATGGACGGTGTTGAAAAGAGATTGAAGTGTTGAATCACTGGAATAGATTTTTATTCAAACTGGACACATCTTGTCATCATATCAATTTCAAAACATTTAACTCTTTCCATAATTTAAGGCAAATTAAGATAAATGTGCGTTTTCAGACATTGTACATTGAAGCACTAAATGCGGAGTTTTCTAAACAAAGGCAAGACTTTCAAAATCATGGACTCATGTTTCCATACCACATCAAGCCTTGCTGACTTGATCTTACTACAAACTACATCAAGCCTTACTGACTTGATCTTACTACAAACTACTTTGATCTGAATCTTTTAATAGTGGAGAGATATTGGAATTTTTTTTATTTTAAACATCCGAACAATGAGCATCGGGAAAATCTGCAAGGAATAGCTGCTTGGAAGGTCATCTGTTGTCAACTGCAAGCCTTTCTATATACAGCATATATACTTTCAGCTTTTGGTTTAATTTACACTAGTGAACATATTTTATCGCTGTTTCAAGCATACCAAGAGGTCATTTAAACTTGACCACTCAGAAGGGACTAAATATGTACCTGACATTGACATTTAACAATCAGCGAAGAGCATTCAAGAAAAAGGCGCTCATTAATTGATACATGCTAATTACATTAAAAAGAGTTTTTATGCTCATCTCTATTAATTAAGTGTAAGTATAATTATTTATAAAACAAATTTGTTTGTTTTATTATTGTAATAAATATATGAGGCTTTTATACTAACATTATATTATATAATTGTTGTGATTATTAATGTTTAAAAACATATCCTTAAATTGACTTTATTAATACAGAAAATGTTTATTTACAACGTAATTTAATATTATACAAGTAATTTTACATTGAAAAAAGTGCAAAATGCTTAATTTGTATATAGAAATAATAATTTATGAGTAAGACTAGTAATATTAAAACAATTAACTCGTTTGGCATCACTTGCATCAAATTTGGAGAATTTATTAATGGGAAAGAATCAACCCGTTTTCTTTGCGCTAATATTTCTAATATGTTTTTCCTTTATTGTTTCCTCTTAAAAAAAAAATATGAATTACAAGTTATAATTTTATAATGATCAAACTATAAAAGATAGTTGAAAATTATATAAATATTATATGACAAAAAAATTAATCTGTACATTTTTTAACATTACATTAACTACTCAGTTTGTTTGATTACTATGTATCTCTTCCGCTTATCTAAAGTGGAGTCTGTCATCTAATCTGATCTTATCAATTTATGAGCGTAAATCTCAGCTATGCTGGGATTGAGATGCAACTCTAAAGAATGAAGAGCATTTACTAGAATAATATCTTGACAACCAAATTAACCAATAATGTATACGTTCAGTAATGAAATTGTTTATTAATAATAGTATTAGCTATGCATGGATCTAAAAAGAAAAGATGATAATATTAAAAAGGTTAATTTGTTATTAAATGATTTTCTCTATAACGTTCATTTTCTTTTGGTCTTGGTCTTGGTGCGGCACTAAATTAATTGTCTTATAGAAATAAGATAAGATAAGATAAGATTGCTTTATTGATCCAAATAAATGGAAATTTGACTTGATTACATAAATTCCGTCTTTCAGCATACCTAAATCAATATAAAAGAACCATTTGTACTCAAACACAATAGACATTCACGCACACTATCATACTATTTATCATACAAGAAAAAAGTAGGCCTATTATTTAGGAGTCAGCTATTGAGCCATTGTATTTCCTGGCTGAAAGATGATTCTTTTGAAAGAGTCTCACTGACAGTGGAACAAAAGAGTTCCTAAATCTCTCTGTTCTTGCCCTTATTGAAAGAATAAGTTATAAGTTATAGTGAGCAGTTTGACTTTCACGCTGTTGGCTCGCTGAATGATTTTACAAATCCTAGCTTGGCACGTTATAAGCAAAAGGTTGCCGACCCCTGGATTAAACCACCAGTTCTCAGATAAAGGTCATCGTCTTAAGAAGACCTAGGGAGGGGCCGCAAAGCTTTTTCTGCTTGGCCATTGAGGGCAGCCCAGATTTCGGCTTTCTCCATGGAGAACGGAGTTTTTCAGTTACCCACCTAACCTCAATTAAAACAAAATGTATTAATAAATATGTTTAGAATATATAAGTACATATTTGTATCACTTTATCATAAGATCACGCCACCTACCCGAGGGTCTTGCAAATATGTGCGGGTGCCAGAGCCTTATGATCTTGTCCACCCCGCCCGTGGCTATGATGTTGGCGCGGACGCAAAGATCGAAGCAGGTGACGCCCTTTCTAATGGTCACACACCTTGGCTCTCTGTGATAAATAACAAACGTGGAAATTATAAGAACTGGTGAATAAACTAATTTTCATAATGGAACTATAGGTGATTTCTAGGTCAAGGTTAGGTTATATCCATCCATAGGCAGCTACAGCCCATGTAGAGCTTTGGCCTGATTCAACACCTCCTCCCATTCAATGACTCGACGATAGATGCAGGTACTGAAAGATAGGTGCAAATACTGAAAGATAGGTGCAAGTACTGAAAGATAGATGCAAGTACTGAAAGATAGATGCAAGTACTGAAAGATAGGTGCAAGTACTGAAAGATAGATGCAAGTACTGAAAGATAGATGCAAGTACTGAAAGATAGATGCAAGTACTGAAAGATAGATGCAAGTACTGAAAGATAGATGCAAGTACTGAAAGATAGGTGCAAATACTGAAAGATAGATGCAAGTACTGAAAGATAGGTGCAAGTACTGAAAGATAGATGCAAGTACTGAAAGATAGGTGCAAATACTGAAAGATAGATGCAAGTACTGAAAGATAGGTGCAAGTACTGAAAGATAGATGCAAGTACTGAAAGATAGGTGCAAATACTGAAAGATAGATGCAAGTACTGAAAGATAGATGCAAGTACTGAAAGATAGATGCAAGTACTGAAAGATAGGTGCAAATACTGAAAGATAGATGCAAGTACTGAAAGATAGATGCAAGTACTGAAAGATAGATGCAAGTACTTAAAGATAGGTGCAAATACTGAAAGATAGATGCAAGTACTGAAAGATAGATGCAAGTACTGAAAGATAGATGCAAGTACTGAAAGATAGATGCAAGTATTGAAAGATAGGTGCAAAAACTGAAAGATAGATGCAAGTACTGAAAGATAGGTGCAAATACTGAAAGATAGATGCAAGTACTGAAAGATAGATGCAAGTACTGAAAGATAGGTGCAAAAACTGAAAGATAGATGCAAGTACTGAAAGATAGGTGCAAATACTGAAAGATAGATGCAAGTACTGAAAGATAGATGCAAGTACTGAAAGATAGATGCAAGTACTGAAAGATAGATGCAAGTACTGAAAGATAGGTGCAAATACTGAAAGATAGGTGCAAGTACTGAAAGATATATGCAAGTACTGAAAGATAGATGCAAGTACTGAAAGATAGGTGCAAGTACTGAAAGATAGATGCAAGTACTGAAAGATAGATGCAAGTACTGAAAGATAGATGCAAGTACTGAAAGATAGATGCAAGTACTGAAAGATAGATGCAAGTACTGAAAGATAGATGCAAGTACTGAAAGATAGGTGCAAATACTGAAAGATAGATGCAAGTACTGAAAGATAGATGCAAGTACTGAAAGATAGCTGCAAGTACTGAAAGATAGGTGCAAATACTGAAAGATAGGTGCAAGTACTGAAAGATAGATGCAAGTACTGAAAGATAGGTGCAAGTATTGAAAGATAGGTGCAAGTACTGAAAGATAGATGCAAGTACTGAAAGATAGATGCAAGTACTGAAAGATAGGTGCAAATACTGAAAGATAGGTGCAAGTACTGAAAGATAGATGCAAGTACTGAAAGATAGGTGCAAATACTGAAAGATAGGTGCAAGTATTGAAAGATAGGTGCAAATACTGAAAGATAGGTGCAAGTACTGAAAGATAGATGCAAGTACTGAAAGATAGATGCAAGTACTGAAAGATAGGTGCAAGTACTGAAAGATAGATGCAAGTACTGAAAGATAGATGCAAGTACTGAAAGATAGATGCAAGTACTGAAAGATAGATGCAAGTACTGAAAGATAGATGCAAGTACTGAAAGATAGATGCAAGTACTGAAAGATAGATGCAAGTACTGAAAGATAGATGCAAGTACTGAAAAATAGATGCAAGTACTGAAAGATAGGTGCAAATACTGAAAGATAGATGCAAGTACTGAAAGATAGATGCAAGTACTGAAAGATAGCTGCAAGTACTGAAAGATAGGTGCAAATACTGAAAGATAGGTGCAAGTACTGAAAGATAGATGCAAGTACTGAAAGATAGGTGCAAGTATTGAAAGATAGGTGCAAGTACTGAAAGATAGATGCAAGTACTGAAAGATAGATGCAAGTACTGAAAGATAGGTGCAAATACTGAAAGATAGGTGCAAGTACTGAAAGATAGATGCAAGTACTGAAAGATAGGTGCAAATACTGAAAGATAGGTGCAAGTATTGAAAGATAGGTGCAAATACTGAAAGATAGGTGCAAGTACTGAAAGATAGATGCAAGTACTGAAAGATAGATGCAAGTACTGAAAGATAGGTGCAAGTACTGAAAGATAGATGCAAGTACTGAAAGATAGATGCAAGTACTGAAAGATAGATGCAAGTACTGAAAGATAGATGCAAGTACTGAAAGATAGATGCAAGTACTGAAAGATAGATGCAAGTACTGAAAGATAGATGCAAGTACTGAAAGATAGATGCAAGTACTGAAAAATAGATGCAAGTACTGAAAGATAGGTGCAAATACTGAAAGATAGGTGCAAATACTGAAAGATAGGTGCAAGTACTGAAAGATAGATGCAAGTACTGAAAGATAGGTGCAAGTATTGAAAGATAGGTGCAAGTACTGAAAGATAGATGCAAGTACTGAAAGATAGATGCAAGTACTGAAAGATAGGTGCAAATACTGAAAGATAGGTGCAAGTACTGAAAGATAGATGCAAGTACTGAAAGATAGGTGCAAATACTGAAAGATAGGTGCAAGTATTGAAAGATAGGTGCAAATACTGAAAGATAGGTGCAAGTACTGAAAGATAGATGCAAGTACTGAAAGATAGATGCAAGTACTGAAAGATAGGTGCAAGTACTGAAAGATAGATGCAAGTACTGAAAGATAGATGCAAGTACTGAAAGATAGGTGCAAGTACTGAAAGATAGGTGCAAATACTGAAAGATAGGTGCAAGTACTGAAAGATAGATGCAAGTACTGAAAGATAGATGCAAGTATTGAAAGATAGGTGCAAATACTGAAGGATAGGTGCAAGTACTGAAAGATAGATGCAAGTACTGAAAGATAGGTGCAAGTACTGAAAGATAGATGCAAGTACTGAAAGATAGATGCAAGTATTGAAAGATAGTTGCAAATACTGAAAAATAGGTGCAAGTACTGAAAGATAGATGCAAGTACTGAAAGATAGGTGCAAGTACTGAAAGATAGGTGCAAGTACTGAAAGATAGGTGCAAGTACTGAAAGATAGGTGCAAGTACTGAAAGATAGATGCAAGTACTGAAAGACAGGTGCAAGTACTGAAAGATAGGTGCAAATACTGAAAGATAGGTGCAAGTACTGAAAGATAGATGCAAGTACTGAAAGATAGATGCAAGTATTGAAAGATAGGTGCAAATACTGAAAGATAGGTGCAAGTACTGAAAGATAGATGCAAGTACTGAAAGATAGGTGCAAGTACTGAAAGATAGATGCAAGTACTGAAAGATAGGTGCAAGTACTGAAAGATAGATGCAAGTACTGAAAGATAGGTGCAGGTACTGAAAGATAGATGCAAGTACTGAAAGATAGGTGCAAGTACTGAAAGATAGATGCAAGTACTGAAAGATAGATGCAAGTATTGAAAGATAGGTGCAAGTACTGAAAGATAGATGCAAGTATTGAAAGATAGGTGCAAGTACTGAAAGATAGGTGCAAGTACTGAAAGATAGATGCAAGGACTCGAATGTTAATGTAAGGACAAGGGAGATCTGTTAAAGGACACATCTTTAGATTATAACGTGCGTACCTGTGTGTGTGTATACGTGTTTATTAGTGAGTTGGTGAGTTTTAGTGAGTCTATGTACGCGCAACACAAATTGACAAAGTAAAACTTTTTATACAAAATAAACATTCTTTAAAATGACTTTTATTTTCATTTTGTTTTCTGTTATAATTTGTTCACACAATTTTAAAGAGCTAAACTGTAAAGATCTATAAAACAATACTTACTTATTCTGAATAAAAATCCTATCCACATTTTCCAGCGCGAACGACGTGTGGCTGTTGGCTGAGCAGGAACCAAAACATTTTAAACTAGGGAAATATTTCACCTGCAATACAAATTTAAATTGTTAAATTGATACTGTTACGAAATTTAGTATTATTATTAAAATTTGTTCTTAGAAATTTTTCGATCCTCCTTTTAAGTATTCCAATCCAAGTTTTAATAAAAAATTCGTGCAATCCGAGTGAAGGCATAGTCAACGTGTGCTAGTGCAGGTATCGGCAACCTACGGCACGCGTGCCTAACTTGGCACGCGGATCGATTTTTAATGGCACGCGAAGACTACTAAAAAAAAGCAAATCGGGTACTTTACAAGAAGCAGGATGACCTTCGGCCTTTTTGGCACGCTTTATTAATTAGAAATCCTACTTTGGCACACTGTTATGAAAAAGTTGCCGACTCCTGTGTTAGTGTTCTAGCTATCTATGAAGACATTGTCAACGTGTTCTAGTGTTCTAGCTATCTATGAAGACATTGTCAACGTGTTCTAGTGTTCTAGCTATCTATGAAGACATTGCCAACGCGTGTTAGTGTTCTAGCTATCTATGAAGACATTGTCAACGTGTTCTAGTGTTCTAGCTATCTATGAAGACATTGTCAACGTGTTCTAGTGTTCTAGTTATCTATGAAGGCAATGTCAACGTGTGCTACTGTTCTCTTTACTTACCTTGACAATGGAAGCTGAATGAATTTTTCTTCGGATTATCTGCCTAGAATACAAATAATTGATAGTTAATTGATCATATATTTGATTGAACTATGAAAACAAAAACAAAACATTATGTCCATTTCTCTGACGATTATCTCTATATTTCCAACTAGTTAAAGTCAAATATGTATATATATATATAATATATAGGTCTATATATATATATATATAAAATCTGAAACTAACTTTGTTAGGTTTTTTGGATCTATGGTTTGACTGTCTGACACGGCAGACTTCCGGTCTTGTTTGGAGTGTTTGGGCGTCAGATCCTGAGGAAGAATAGTCAGAAGGTTGACGTAACCTTGGTCATCTCCGTACAGGATCGTATCTTCCAGCAAGTCTTCGGGCGTGGGTACTGTGGTGACGCTCATGGGCGCATCTTCCAGTGGTTTTATCATAAATAAACTCTGGAGGGAAAGAAGAAAATAAAAAGAAAGTTGTCTGGACTGGGACTTATCTTCATCGTTGTAGTATGTCCTATGTTTACAGTCTTAGACTACACTGACGTGACTTCTATTAAGTGTTGCCGTGCTATAAATAGACTTACACATTGACTACAGTTTTAAATGATGGTACTTTAAAAAAAAATGTTCATGTTTAGTTCAGGAACCCGTTTTTCAGACGCGAATACCAATCAGGATGGAAAAAAAAGAATACAAACTAGTCCTAGGTTTTTATCTGTATTTTTTTCTCTGAATATGAATGTAGAATGGATGCTTTTTTTAAAATTAAGCTTGAATTTTTAAGTTTATGTGTTGTGACAGATTAGCTTTTTAATATTAACGTCTAAAGGGTTATGACATTGTTTAATACATGACTAAATTTTGTATATATTTCTGACTGCATTCTATTCTGTTTTGCCTTAAAAGCTACTAAATAAATATAATAAACGCACACACACAAATCACATATTAATGGTACTTTATTACAACTTTGAAAGCCTTATTATCGAATAAACGGACATTTTGAAATGAATGAATAAAATATCATTGTTTCGTAGCGGATACAATTAATTTGGAGGCTTTCCATTTGGGGATTGGCTGGGAAAAGGGGGGCGGGGGGTTAAGGGGGGTTTGTAGTTAGTTCAATGACTTCATAGGGATACAATCCATTATAATATCTTGTCAAACCTGCGAGTTTCCTTTAGCTCTGGAGTCCCACAAGACGAGACTCCTTTCCGTTGTGCAGACAACACGTCTTAAGACAGGTAGGTAGTCACAGCTGGTAGTCCAGACATGTTCCTTTGGTAAAAAAAAAGAAAGAGAAAATAAATATAGTATTAGAGTCAATACTTCGTTTGTTAGAATAATTAGCGACATTTTTTTTACATCAATAGCTTTTAGGATCAGAATTAGTGAAAGCAAAAATGAGTTACCTAGATGTAGATATAATCTAGTTATACCCACTGTATGTTTGTTTACTCATAGTACCATACTATAATTGCTTTAAAAAAACGGACGTAACGATGTACATGACTGAACGAGTGGGGGTGGGGGCAAACGAAGGTTCTGTCCGGGCGCCAACCTCCCCACGGCAGGCCGAAAGCGTGGCATGCTGGGTAACTTATGGTACAGTTTCCACAGCCACGTGCACTATTTTCTCCCTCTGCGTAATTCCTACCGTATCATTATTGTGGTGGCTCACCCGTATACCTGCAATGTTCGCCCGGTAGCGCAAATACTAAACTATAGGTATGGGCATCCAGGCACTAGAAGGGGTTGATGCGGAAACGATGCGCTCATTGCTTCCTCCCCACCGAGCCTCTCGGATGTTCAATGAGTCTCGGACGCGCAGCAGAGGCTGTCCTCCATGCGTCAGACCACAGGTGTGCAGTTGATGCAATTGAGCCCCATGGGTACAGAAGTGTTTTCTTAGCACCAGACTGACCCTGAGTGGACCCCAGAATAAATGTTTCTATTCTGCGGAGGCTATTTCTTCCCCTTCCTCTGTATTTTTCTCATCTTTTTTTTTAGAAACTATTTAGTCCTTAAAGATTATTATTTTCTGTTATAATAAACACATTTATTGTTACGAAATTGTTAGTTGTTTTTTTTAGAATTTTGTACATATCAAAAGGTCTAGGAATTTGAATATAATTCGACTCCTGTTTAGCAGATAGTCAATCATATTTGTTACTAGAGGAGTTGGTATGTGTATTGTGTACTTAGTGATTTCCATGTTATTGTGATGACATTGTGCCATTTTATAACTAGGTTTAGCCTAGTAATTTTTGTTGATTTAGTGTTATTGTGATGACATTGTGTCATTTTATAACTAGGTTTAGCCAAGTAATTTTTGTTGATTCAGTGTTATTGTGATGACATTGTGCCATTTTATAACTAGGTTTAGCCAAGTAATTTTTGTTGATTCAGTGTTATTGTGATGACATTGTGCCATTTTATAACTAGGTTTAGCCTAGTAATTTTTGTTGATTTGGTGTTATTGTGATGACATTGTGCCATTTTATAACTAGGTTTAGCCTAGTAATTTTTGTTGATTCAGTGTTATTGAATTGTTGGATAGTAAACTGGTATTGTTGTTTAAACATGTTTGTATTTAGTACATTTTTTATAGATGAAAAAATAATATTAAAATTTATTTGGTGTCGCTTTGTTGTTCTTCTTATATTAATGAATAGGAGTTTTAATTAATTGAACTTATAGAAGTTATTTTAATTTACTACTAAACTAATTATTTTTGCGGCACCTTAACGTGACGAAACACTAAATTAAAATATAAAGGAATTAATTTTTAGTATTATTGCGTCAATATTTTTTTATATTTAGAGTCAAATGTTTATAGTATCCGAAACAATAGTTGCAATTATACAATTAATATTTGCAATTTGTGTCGATTTTTGCATTTCTAAAAGAAATCGATAGGTTTGCATTTTTCAAAGTTCGATCATCACAATGAAACATTAAACGATTATTAGACATGTCGATAGCAGTTAAATGTTATACAGTATGTACCGTAATCGATACCAGTCAATAAACTTACGTGAATGTCGATACAAGCCTGTAGTCGCAACTGTGAAAATAAAACATTGTGTATGAATTCTTTCTTTCTGTCTTTTTTTTCTTTCTTTACATAGAACTTAAGATATTTAGTATTAGAAAGATAGATAATCAAATAGATAGTAATATATATGGATAGATGATAGATAGATGGAGGGAAATTAGGTTGATCAATCAAAAGATAAAAAGATAGTTCGATGGATATATCGATGAGGATATAGAGAGATAAGATGGATAAGATAGATAAGATTGATAAAGAGAGATACATAGATACACAGATAGATGTTAGAAAGATAGATAGACAGTCAGGCATAAAGACCAACAGATAGATATATAAAAAGATAGAAAGAAAGACAAAGATTGAAAGATATATATATGTTAGAAGAATAGATACATACATAGATTGTTAAAAGATAGATAGATTGAAAGAAAGAAAGATAGATACTTATATAGATAGATAAAAAGATAAATAGACAAGTAGATAGATAGAGATAAGTAGATAGGAAAGAGCACAAGAAAAGTGTGATAAATAGAAGATAGATAGATACATGATAACTGGAAGATAGATAGAAGATACATTGAAGATAGATAGATAGATGACAGCTAAATATATACATTGAAGATAAATAGCAAATAAATAGTAGATAAATAGAATATAGATAGACGATATATATAAATAGATAGAAAACACATTTATATTTACTTTGATAGATAGATGAAGATAAATTATAGATAGATATATGATAAATAGAAAAAATAAATAAATGAACGCTAGATAGACAGGTGCATTACCTGGTTCGACCAGACCGCCAGTGTCCCTTTCAATGAACAAGACACGTAAGAGTCCAGATAAGGAACATATTTAATCATCTGTATGGAATCACGTCTCTGTTTGTCTCCTATAAAATAAACAAAATACTAAAGTACAAATATGCCTCCTGTTGCCAACATATAAACAGGACTGTTTTAGTGCATACATTTATTTGTTAACCGTAACATGGCCTTGATATGTAGATAAATGGATTACGGTGAACAGATATCTAATTTTGTATACCTCATTTGGATTGATATTATATGTTAGGTCTATAGCACATGCCTAAATAATACAATGTCATTTGTAATTTAGCAAAAATTTCTTAGTTTTGACTCACAGACATGATTATTACCCCACAATAACAACATAATAGAAACACTTACATAGTGTCACTGTCGCAATATAAACATATACATAGAGTCACTGTTATAATATAAACATCTACATAGTGTCACTGTCATAATATAAACACCTGCATTCTGTCACTGTCATAATATAAACACCTACATAGTGTCACTGTCATAATATAAACACCTGCATTCCATCACTGTCATAATATAAACACCTTCATAGTCACAATATAAACACCTACGAAGTGTCACTGTCATAATATAAACACATGTATTCTGTCACTGTCACAAAAAACACCTACATTCTGTCACTGTCACAATATAAACACCCAGAGTTTGTTACTGTCACAATATAAACGCCTACAGGAAGTCCATGATTCACCAACTCACCAGCGGCTTCACCGACTTTACGTCTGGCAGAGACCTGGAATACGGACATGTCTTCGCCCACTGGACCCTGTATGTTGATGGAGGCCGAGCTGAAGCCGAACAGCTGGGAAAGGAACAATGAAACGTGTAGGAAATACATAGATGGTGAACATATTTGCAATATAGATTTGCCTAGCTCTATGTGCAATAGTGATCAGTCTAACTTAAATGTGCATGCCATATTTGTCCAACTCTATGTGCAATAGTGATCAGTCAAATTTATATGGGCATGCCATATTTGTCAAACTATATGTGCAATACGTGTGCAATTGAAGGGAGACCTGTACAGATAACACTAACCTTATGAAGCTATCACGAACTCTAACGTCGACTATAACATTAACTATAACGTCAACAATTACATAAACGCTAACGAAAACTATTATATTGACATTATCATAGATTATATCACCATAAAGTATAAAATAATCTATAAAATTTTACTCTAACGTAAACTTTGACATATAAGCTAACGTAAATATAACCTAAACTCTAACGTCAACTATAGAATCTAATTTCATATCTAATGTAAAATATTATTAAAACTTTAACGTTAAATATAAACTACGCACCTCATCACGGGAGGGAGTACTAATTTCAAAAGTTAATTAATTACCAATAATTTTACAATAACAGTAAATTATATGAACGACATCTATCTACGTTACGTTAAGCTCATACCTCACTCCAATCTACTGTAGAATTTGGATTTGTCGATATTTTCTTGTATAGGGCCCTCAACTCATGTTTCTGTATGTCAGAACCGAAAAGTTCTTTCAGTTTGGCGCAAAATTGATCGAATCGATAAGTTTCTGAAATAAATTCATGTATCAAATTAGGGAATAGATTTTGGGGGAAAATATAATATTCTTGCTGATATTGAATTAGTGATTAGTGATATGGTCATTTACAACTGGTTTTCTGGCTCTATGATCCAGGTCCAAATCTTAAATATAGTGGACATGTCCAGATTAGATAGATTCCATAATTAGGTCCAAATAGCTAAGGCAGTCTGATATTTGTGCTGCCTTTACATCTTTTGGCAATAAAGTCTGTTAAAAATTGGACTTTTGTTAAATATTGCGTAGAAAAGTGTTTCTGTTCAGAGAAAACTTGACATTTTTGTAAATTGAGAAATAGTTTTTAAATCCTGTAATGAACAAAAACATAAATCCTTTTACTTTTAATGCATAGCTTATTGCAATGACTTCTCCCCGTGGTGTGAATACGTTAGTTTACCTGTTTTCAAATTTACCTGTATTCATTCATTTCTCTGTGATCCATTGCCAGTATTCAAGTATTCACTAATCTATTATCCATTTCCTGGATTATTTCATTTATCTATTATCCATTGCCAGGATTAATTTGTTTATTTGTAACATTTTACCAGAAATCATATATCTATTTTGTATCCATTACCTGGATTCATTCACTTATCTGTCATCCAATATATGGATTCATTTCATTTATTAAAGTATTTCAATTATATCTATGTACACATACACATATATTTATTTAGTTTACCTTTTATCCATTGTCTGGATTCATCCACAACTGACTGGTCAAGCTGTTGACTCAGTGATTTTATAAAGTAATCAAACTGCCTCACTCGGGCCTGGAAAGTTCTATCAGTAAATGGACGCTCAGTGTCCATAGTATACTCCCGTACAGGACCGCTGGTCATCTTTTTTTTTCTGTTGTTTCAAGCTGTTTATTGGACTAACCTACACGTACAGAAATCTGACATTCTGGACATAACTTCTGGACATTGTGTTTCTACATGCAGTCATTGTCTGTTTAAAGAATGAACAATGAATAAAATAATCAGAATAAATGTATCTATATAGTAAAACAATACATGGCATACTAAGTCAACATGGTTCTATGTCTTTCTGTTCGCCCCATTTAAGATATTGTCTTATCTTTATTACCGGGTTTACCCGAATTACAGCTGTTAATAAAGATACTATCTTAGATAGATACACTATTACTACAATAAATTATTATGTTGGAATCATGAAGCATACACATTTTATCTTGTGACATGAGTATAAAGACTTTTTTTCTTTATTTCAATGTTTGTGAGGAGCAAACAAAAAACAACTTTTGTTGAAATATTGAACCAGGTAGCGGTCAGCATATTAAGTACAAATCTATACAAAGAGGGCATGCATAATGCCACTGAGCGCTACATTCCTCTTTTTTCATAATTATAAAATGATGTACCCCTACGTAATATAGAGGATAAAAACATTTTATTCTAAATTGATAAGGATATGTTACGGCCAAAGCCCGAAATCGGCCTATTCGCGAAGTGGCTAATATCACCTCACATCTGACCGGCCAATGCCACATCTTTTCTTGATTTCGGACATGTAAGCTGTTTTAATTAAGCAAATAAAGAGGTCACCTACACTTGACCACTCAGAAGTGACTAAATATGTATCCGGCATTATACAATTAGCGAGGAGCATTCAAGACAAGGCGATCAGATACAGACTAATTACATTTTTAAAAGTTTTATTCTCATCTTCTTTAATTAAACGTAAATATAAGTAATTCTAAAACACATTTTATTTGTATTATTAATTTAATAAATATAAGAGAAATATTTAATACCACTATATTATGTAATTTCTGTCATTATTAATGTTTAAGGGATAAACTCATTAAATGGACAAACAATTAATGCAGGAAATGTTTATTTACAACTGTTTAACGTAAATCAATTTTAATTCTCTAATAATTAGATCTTGTTTATTTGTTATATTACAAAACATAACTTGTTTGGCATCACTATTGAACCAAATGTGAAAACGGAGATAATAAATAATAATAATAAACCCATTTTATTTGCGCTAATATTTCTAACATGTTGTTTTTTTTATAAAAGAATAATTGAGTTATAATTTATAAGTATTTAGAAACAATATAATTAATATATGACTAAAGAATTTATCTGTATATTATTTTTAAACATTTTATTAACTACCTAGTTTGTTTGATTACTACGTATCTATTATAGTCGTAAATCTAACTATGCAATTAAAATTATAACACTCTATCTTAGTAGTCTATGGAAAAACTGTAACTGAGATGAAAATATAAATAATATTAACAAGTGTTAGACACTGTTAGATAGATCGACTTATCTTGACAACCAAATGATAATCTTTATACTATAATTAACATAAATGTAAAAATTTATTAATAAAATATTCTGTTAGATATAAATGCAAATAAAAAGGATGATAATCACAAACAAGTTAATTTAGAAAACCTAGTTTGGCACACTGTTAGCAAAAGGTTGCCGACCCCAGCCCTAGTATAACGTGGCCACAGAAACTGGTGAACGCTGCTTGACTGGCCTTATGGATCAATTTTGGATTACTTTACTTCTAAGAAACAGAGACATTTTTTAAGCATATAATACATAGCTCATGAGTAGCCATCTAAAATAATAACGATAATGAAACGACCAATTACTTACAATAAACAAAACGCACTAATTATATAACAACACAGCTATATTAACAACAGACTCAAAGTACACAGCACTAATTCCGCCTAGCCGCGAGACGATAATCCGACATACATACACAAATACATTCAATTATAAAAGACACTGCTGACATGTTATTCGTTATCTTTTCGAATAAAGATACGAACAATAAGTCTACTGTACAGTGCAGTGAATTGTAGCTCTAGATTCTAGATTAAAGGACTTAATTGTGTGTTAGTTCTTGTAGATAGAGTAAGTTAACCCATAGGAAACAATGCCTAAAAGGGCAATTGTATTCCAAAAGCTCACATTTTATAGTGTTTACTGTAACACATTACAGTATCATACAAAGGGGACGTCTGTAAGTAATTATTATGATAAACAAAACACAAATAGCATTCAAGACCAAAACGAGGTATTCGAGTAAGGAGAAGATAATTCAATGTGAAATAACTGTTAACACAACCGCTATGAGGCTATGACTATGATAGCCCCCCCCCCCTGACAATGTAGTACCGAGCAAGCCACTGCACAGAACTGTCAATAGGTCTTTTAAAAAAATCAACGGCTAATCAGTTAATCCTATATATGAACCTAACAATGAGTTTTAACTCTATATATTTATTATATTATAGACATTATAGAGAATGTGTAGCTTGAAAACGTTATTCGACAGATGTATTACTTTGCAATACTTGACTGGTGTGTTACCTGACAGAGTATTTGTTTGACAGGTGTATTACTTTAGGCCTTTAGGCCCTATAGATTTTTACTGGAAACATGTGTAGCTTGACAAAGGAATTATTCGAGAGTAGTTTTACTTGACATGTTTTGTTTTTTTTGACAGATCGGTTGTATCATAGATGAGTTACTGGACAGATGTGTATTTTGAAAAGTATAGTTTTTGACAATGGTAGGCTATTACTTCAACATTGTACTACTTGACGAAGGTATAGACTAGCAGTTTGATTACATGACATATTATTTTATCATATCAATCAATTCATAGGTAAAAACAAAAACTGAGTCACACAAATGCCGGGTCACAGACGGATACCGGGACAAAAACGAAAATTACCGGTTCGAAAAAAAAATGACCAAAAAAAATGTTAAAAATGTAGTTACAAAGTAAGGACCTCTAACAATATATTTTGTATGAAGTTGACATTTTGTGATATTAATCCTGAGTGTATTATTTATTTCTAATTTTCCTCGCTCTATACATTTATATTTCTTACTATCTTTAGTATTTTTTCTCTCTCTCCATCTCTTTGTGAATCTTTCTCACGCTCTGTCTATCTATCAATCTAACTGTTAATTCATTTTGATATATATTTGCGTTGCTATCATTTCTCTCTGTCATTCTCTCTCTCTCTCTCTCTCTCTCTCTCTCTCTCTCTCTCTCTCTCTCTCTCTCTCTCTCTCTCTCTCTCTCTCTTTCTATCTCTCTCTCTCTCTTTCTTTAGTTATAGTTGAAAATGACGCGTAGAGAATTTGTTATAAAAATGTACGATTTAACCTCCCCCCCCCTCAATAAATAAAAATAAAATCAACTCTAAATACAACGAAAAAACAAAAAGAAGAAAGAAATATTTTCTAAATTAAAAAAAAAAACTAAAAATGTTTTGTTTTACCACATTGTCCACGAAGGTACTGTAGCCAACACACTCCTCCAGTGCCGCGTGCAAATTGTTCTTATATCACGGACACACTTCCAAACTTTGGTCTCCGTGTGTCGTCAACTTGATATATTATAGCGATCATACGCTAATGGCACCGATTCTATTAAATAAGCATTAACCTGAATGCAGTCTTCCATTCCACGGTCAACTCGCTACTTGTCTGTGTTTGGAACAAATTCACACAAAACAGTTACAAGCAAAACGGAATGAAGGGAACAAAAATCAATAAATCAACTCGTGTTCTTTAAAACTGAGAGATCAGTTGAGAGAATTGATATTAAATACCGGCACCGGTTAGAAGTGTTTCAACAGTTGCGTATATGAGTGTTTAAACACCCTCTTAACCCCACACAGGTTGAATCGTGGTCATTGAAGTGAGACGGAACTGTTGTGGTTTTAGAATAGCAAGAATTTTGTCCTGGCATGTCAGGCAGTTTGGTCACACACGACAGAATGTAGATAGCACATTAGATTAATGTTAGGTCATGATTGTGGATTGAATGTTTATTGATTAAATGAATAATATCTTTATTGATTAAATGAACAATATCTTTATTGATTACATGAACAATATCTTTATTGATTAAATGAACAATATCTTTATTGATTAAATGAACAATATCTTTATTGATTAAATGAACAATATATTTAATTCATTACATTAACAATATCTTTAATTGATTACATGAACAATATCTTTAATTGATTACATGAACACATCTTTATTGATTAAATGAACAATATCTTTATTGATTACATGAACAGTATCTTTAATAGATTACATGAACAATATCTTTAATTGATTACATGAACATTATCTTTAATTTATTACATGAATATTATCTTTATTGAATACATCAACAATATCTTTAATTGATTACATGAACAATATCTTTAATTGATTACATGAACAGTATCTTTAATTGATTACATAAACAATATCTTTAATTGATTACATGAACAATATCTTTAATTGATTACATGAACAATATCTCTATTGATTACATGAACAATATCTTGAATTGATTACATGAACAATATCTTTATTGATTACATGAACAATATCTTTATTGATTACATGAACAATATCTTTATTGATTACATGAACAATATCTTTATTGATTACATGAACAATATCTTTATTGATTATATGAACAATATCTTTATTGATTACATGAACAATATCTTTATTGATTACATGAACAATATCTTTATTGATTACATGAACAATATCTTTATTGATTACATGAACAATATCTTTATTGATTACATGAACAATATCTTTATTGATTACATGAACAATATCTTTATTGATTACATGAACAATATCTTTATTGATTACATGAACAATATCTTTATTGTTTACATGAACAATATCTTTATTGTTTACATGAACAATATCTTTATTGATTACATGAACAATATCTTTATTAATTACATGAACAATATCTTTATTGATTACATGAACAATATCTTTATTGTTTACATGAACAATATCTTTATTGATTACATGGACAATATCTTTATTGTTTACATGAACAATATCTTTATTGATTACATGAACAATATCTTTATTGATTACATGAACAATATCTTTATTGATTACATGAACAATATCTTTATTGATTACATGAACAATATCTTTATTGATTACATGAACAATATCTTTATTGATTACATGAACAATATCTTTATTGATTACATGAACAATATCTTTATTGATTACATGAACAATATCTTTATTGTTTACATGAACAATATCTTTATTGTTTACATGAACAATATCTTTATTGATTACATGAACAATATCTTTATTAATTACATGAACAATATCTTTATTGATTACATGAACAATATCTTTATTGTTTACATGAACAATATCTTTATTGATTACATGGACAATATCTTTATTGTTTACATGAACAATATCTTTATTGATTACATGAACAATATCTTTATTGATTACATGAACAATATGAATTGTCTATGGATGGTCTTTGTTTTGTTAGTAGATTCTTATATACACAATTATGGTCTTTGATCTTGGTGCTGGCCAACATGATGGTGAGACTAGTGATCGGATAAGATGGCAAGAAGGCCAGAGGCCAAAAAATAATAATATATCGAACCAATAGTAAATTAAATCAATTTTTTTCCTGTTTTTCTCGATCATTTTCAATATTAATAAAATGAGTGAAATGCAATGTTACGCTACGGTTTATAACTAACATAAAATGAAATAAAAATTATTTAAATAAATTCTCTTAAATTCAGACCTCAGTCGAATTCAAGGGAGGTAATGAAAATAAAAATATAAAGACGACGTGGGTTCCTTTGGTTATCTCCCATTGACTACCTCAAGAAATAAAACTTGTGCCAAAGCTACTTTTGAAGAAAGTAATTGTTTCAATATTATTGGCTCGTAAACTATAAACTACTGGTTAGGTGACCTATATTTATTTATATACTTTAATTTCATATTCATCTGTATTATATTCGTATGTATGTCATAGGCATACTCTTAAATCTAAGACCGTACCACTGTACCACCGTATTTTGTTTCTACATAAATCTGTATTGTATTTAGTGCCCTGGGGGGGGGGGGGGGGCAGAGGGGGGCATATGCCCGGGGGCGGCACTTCCATAAGGTGGCAAATGTAGTATAAATATAGCAAATATAACACTAAACAAGCAGTTACAGTATACAAGGGGGCGGCGATGAAACTTTTGCCCTGGGGCGCCACATAAGCTTGTAAAGGCACTGATTGTATATAATGGATAAAAGGTTAATTGCACTTTGAACAAATCCTATTAAAAACTTACAGTAACTATCTATATAAAAGTACAAGATATTTCTTGACGCCATTCTATAGTGCCGATTCATCTTTCTTTTCTTTATACATAAGAAAAAATTATTTCAATGTCATACAAATTACTTTTGCAGGCGTATGGGCTTCTAACTAGATGACTAAATTAAAAATGTTTATTTGACAATACCAAAGACTATAATGAGAAGGAGCACGTGCTCTATTTTTAGAACTTAACACTAGCACTAATACTGTCTTTAATAACTCCTAAACTTCCCTAAGGACTTCCGCTCTAGCCATTTTTCGATTTTAGTCTTAATTTTTTCATTGAGAAAATCATAACAAATTACTACACCGGCAGTCTAGAGAAATTCCGAAACTAAGTGCCTGAAGTTAGCAAATTGCAGAAATATCTAAGCACGAGGTCCATCATATTCTAGTCTTTGGCAATACATGTGTACAAAGACTAGATGAGTCAAGACCTAGCTTGACATATTTTTAAATTTAGTTTTTGTATATATATTAAAACTCTCAGTTCCATTGACAAGTCTTAATTAGGCGTGACCTTTTCAAATGGAAGAGATCACAAACTTCCGGTTCTATTTTTAAATTAGTAAACAAAAAAGCATGCTTTTGCTGGTGTTTGACAATTGATTTCAACCTCGTCGTCCAGTTCTAGTCCTATAGAGTTATACAAAGGATACAAGATTAGTCATGAGGAATCCATTTTTAACATCAAAAGTTAGTAGGCGATAAGTAATACTCAATTATTAGTCGCGTTGAACTCTTTACAGACTTCCGTGCCTTTAACGACCTGGTCATTGGTGGCAGCATATTCCAGCACAAAAACATACACAAAGAAACCTGGATCTTTCCAGATAGCCGCACCAAAAACCAGATTGACTTTATCAATATCTCTAGAAAATGGAAACGATCGCTATAAGACACAAGATCCAAAAGAGGGACAGACCACCATTTAGTGATGGGAACTCTCAAAGCCAAGCTTCGTGCCTATAGAGACACAGCAAATCGACCCCACATAAAGTTTAATACCCAGCGGTTGAAAGGGAAAAACTGCAGAGACACTTTCTCAACTTCCTTAAACAACAGATTTGAAGCTCTTATCCTAGTGACAGAAGAAACAGCCCTAGAGGGACACTGGAGCGGTTTAAGAGACACACTGACGGACACATGCCAATAAGTGCTGGGCGAAAGACATTGGAAATCGAAGGAGTGGCTCTCTGGTAAAACATGGCAGATGATTAGAAGAAGAAGAAAAATAAAGCGAAAAAAAACTGCACTGAGAATGAAGGGGCAAAGAAAGTTCTCCAAGATCAGTTTGCACAAACCAACAAAGAAATAAAGAAAAGTGCCACGAAAGACAAAAGGCTTTTTTTTATGAAGAGCTTGCAACAGAGGCCGAACAAGCAGCAGAAAAGAGGGACCTCAGCACTCTATACAAGGTTACCAGTACACTTTCGAACATGAAGACAAACACAGGCAAACTGGTTAAAGACAAAGAAGGTAACTCCATTATCATAGAGAAAGACCAGCAACAAAGATGGGCTGAACACTTTAGGGAACTACCGCACCCCGCCTTTGGAAAAGCCTGACATCCCACCGGCAGACGCACTGCTTAAAGTCAACACTAATCCTCCAACGAAGGCAGAAGTCTTAAAAGCCCTGAAGAGTCTGAAAAATGGGACAGCCGCTGGCCCAGATGGAATCCCCCCAGAGGCGCTTAGAGCAGACCCCTCTACAACAGCCAATATGTTGCTGCCTCTACTTCAGAAAATTTGGAGGGAAGGCAAAGTACCAGTAGACTGGAAAAAGGGCCACATGGTAAAATTTCCCAAGAAAGGAGACCTAGGATCCTGCAAAAACTGGCGTGGAATTAGGCTGTTATCAGTACCTAGCAAAATGCTGACCCGCATTATTCTCGACCGACTAAAGAATGCAGTGGAAGAAAAACTTAGACCCAAACAAGCCGGCTTCAGGAAAGATAAATCGTGCACAGATCAGATAGCAATTCTCCGAATCATTATCGAGCGATTCCTAGAGTGGCAGTCAACCCTATATTTAAATTTCATCGACTTTCGCCAAGACTTTGACAGTGTGGATACTATCTGGCAGCTTCTCCACCACTATGGAACCCCTCATACACTGATCACCCTAATACAAGAGCTTTACGAAGGGGCGACCGGTCAAGTTATCCATAGCAGCAATTTGACAGAGGAATTTGAGGTAAAAAAAAAGGAGTCAGGCAAGGATGCATGCTTTCCCCAATGATCTTCCTTTTAGTAGTTGACTGGGTGATGCGCCAAACAACAAAAACGGGAAAAACTGGTATCCAGTGGACACTAAACCAGTTCCTTGAAGACCTGGACTTTGCGGACGACCTGTGCCTAATTTTCCCGAAGAACCAGCACATGCAACAAAAAACAGATAACCTGGCCCAAGAAGCATCCAAGACCGGAATGCAGATCAACTTGAAGAAGACAGAAACGATGACTTTCTTTAAGAAACAAGAGAAACCAATCAAGGTTGGAGACATTGAGCTGAAAGAAGTCACCTCTTTCACATTCCTGGGCAGTATAGTCTCAGTAACAGGTGGCTCGGACGAAGACATCAAAGCCAGAATAGGGAAAGCGAGACATGCCTTCATCACCCTAAGACCAGTCTGGAGGTCAACAGCCCTGTCTATCCGAAACAAACTGCGAATCTTCAACACCAACGTAAAGGCAGTGCTTCTCTGCGGATCTGAGACCTGGATAGTCACATACACTCTGAGCAATAAGCTTCAAACCTTTGTTAATGGCTGCCTCCGCAACATATTTAAGATTCGGTGGACAGAAAAAGTAAAGAACACCGACTTGTGGCGACAAACAAATCAGGATCCCCTCTAACAGCAGATCGCCAGGAGAAAGTGGCGGTGGATTGGGCACACCTTACGGAAGCCCCCACAGGACATCACGCGACAGGCTTTGCAGTAGAGCACCCAGGGGAAAAGACGGGTTGGTCGTCCGAAGACCACCTGGAGAAGCTCCTGCGAGGAGGAAATGGCAAGCTGTAACCTGTCATGGGGTGAACTAAAAAAAGGCTGCCCAGAATCGAGTGCACTGGAGAGCTGTTGCGGAGGCCCTATGTTCCATAAGGAACCAAAGAAATTAAGCAAGTAAGCAAGTATTAGTCGCGTTAGGTTAAATTTATCTTTGTTTATAAAATAAATTAGTCAGGAGTTTCCTTTCTTGGTTATTAAAAAACACAATATGTAGATTTTTAAAAAACAAATAACAATTATTTTCCATTAAGCAATAAGTTTGATATTATAAAAAGGTGAAATTTTACTTCTGACTTTCACAATCCATCGTTTTCTTATATTTTTGGAAATAAAGTAAAATTTAATCCCCTATATCGTTTGGTACAATAAGTAACACGTTTTTTTTAATTAAATGATCGAATAAGACCGGAAATGTCTTTCTTTGCGACCTTTTATGCATGCATATTTGTCAAATCTTGTCAAATAGGCTTAGATTACTTTATTGAATGAACGTAAAAAGAAATGTTCTACCTGGTGTCGGATATATCAACTTTTTAATTACTCAACACTACTCTTTCTTTCTTTAACATTAAATACAACAGGACAGTCACATTTAATGTTCAGCTGTATAGTATATTATTTTAATTAGACTTTATACGCGTCATGGTCAACTGATGTTAGAGAGGGGTCAGGAGTCCTGACGATCTTATGGACTGGAAAGGATTGTGTGTGCTAAAGAGCACCTTTCCGGCGGTTAAAATGACCTGTACTTGAAATAATTTGGTCATCTCTACTATTTTATTTTCCAAAATCTAGATGAGCTTTCGATCCATAAAGTCTTTTGCTCATGAATGGGACAAAGCAAAGATAATTACGTGTTTTACTAGCTAACTGTATGCCTAGACAGACAACAGAGGACCAGTGGGGATATAAAATCATTGAATAGTTATTAGAAGTGACGTAACATTTCTAAACGACAAAAGACACCGACTGATTCAAGACTGATGTGCATTATAAATGCAAATGAAATTCTGATTTTTCAATTAATTTGTAATTTATCAGCATTTAATTCTAACTTAACGTTCATACATTACTATAAAAAAATCAATAGCTAAAATATATACATGTGTGGTTAATAGATTATTTCCATTTCTTGAATTAACATAATTATTTTCTCTTTCGCTTATATTGGTTAATTTAATTTTACTCATTTCTTATGCAGTGTTCAAGACAATAAAAAGTGAACGTTCTAATGTGCAATTTGTGTGTGTGTGTGTGTGTGTCTGTGTGTGTGTGTGTGTGTGTGTGTGTGTGTGTGTGAGTGTGTGTGTGTGTGTGTGTGTGTGTGTGTGTGATAAATTTCAACGAGAGCTTCTTCTTCTTTGATATCAAAAGTTATGATTGGGAGGATTTAGACAAGTACCATACTATGATACTTGTGGCTGTTAGTTGCTTCAGTCCACCATACAGTTTGAAGGTAGCTTTCTCGTGCCATACGACTTGCCGGGTAGAGCGGTACAGGGAGGGGGGGGGGGGGGGCAGTTATGAAGGACATGTTCCGATTTCGGGAGCTCCTCCGCAGTGGCACGTGTTCCGATGTGTAATTAGTTTACGGAACAAGTGTTGCTTCAGCCTTTTATGGCCTGTAAGCATCGGTGTTGTTTTGTTGCAGCTCGGACAATCTTTCGGATTCATTTGCTTTTTCAACGTGAATTTAAACCACAGATACAAGTGAGTCCAGGGAAATCCCAGCAATCAGCAAATGATAGACTGTGGAGTCGATCTACAGACCTGTTGATGTCACATTTCATGAGCAAATAATGAAATCTGATACCAGAATATCACGACTCAGCATCGTTAAAATAACACGCATACACCGAGAGGGAAAGAGGGAGAGAGAAAGACAGACGGAGAGTGTGTGGTGGTGGAGGGAGGGAGAGAGGAAGAAACAAAAAGAATAAGATAAGAAGATAAGATAAGAATGGATATTTCTATAGCGCTTCTATCCATGCTATTAAATTAGCATGCTCAGTGCGCTCTTGGTGTGATTTGGCGTGGCAGATGTATTAGCCAAAAAGAAAGGTCTTCAAGTTCTTTTAAAAAGTTTCTCTTGTCCCAGATTCTCTCAGTGTCTGAGATAGACTGTTCCATAAAGAAGTCGCTACTGACTCAAATGAGCGCATTCCCAGGTACTTCTTTCTGTGTCCATCCAAACTAGGAGTTTTGGGGAGTGACTGTGTTGAAGATCGCAGTTCCCTAGATGGTTCATGCCTTGAGATAAGAGTGAATCCTCTCCCTCTAGCGGCAGGGCCATCGGTTAGTGTACCAAAGCACTCGGGTTTGAATCCTGGTGAAGGTCAAGATTTCTTCCCAGGTCTTGATGGTTTCCCTGAGTCTACCCAGCTGTGATGTGTACCTGACATTAGTTAGTGCAAAGTAAAGGCGGCTGAGCATTGCGCTGGCCAAACAATCTCCTAATATGCAAATTGTGAACTCTGCTTCACAGGCTATGTAGATTAAATTAATCTGATGGGGATACTTAACCCCCTAGAGCAGGGGTCGGCAACCTTTTGCTAACAGTGTGCCAAACTAGGATTTCTAAATCATTCAGCGTGCCAACAGCCTAAAAGTCAACCTGCTCTATTATACTTAACAAAATTATTTTTATACCACAAATTATTTAACTCCGTAGCAAGGCCAAAGCAAAAAGCAAAAGAAATTTATCGAGAAAATTGTTACAAAGTTTTATATTTAATACAAAATTAACGTGTATGTGGTGATCATCCTTTGTATTTGCATTTATATTAAATACAAGATTTATTTACTAAACATTCGCATTTTTAAAAACTGTATGGTAATAATTGTCTTAATATTATCATTTTTAGTCAAGGCGAGGATCTAACACCTGCTGATTTTAATTATATTTTTATCTCAGTTTAACTGAGATCTCCTTTAATGTTTTTTAATCGAAACATGTAGTAGTAATACATTATCGTAAAGCGGAATAGATACGTAGTAATCATACAATTTGGGTAGTTTATTTAATGTTTAAAACTAAACAAATACATTCTTAAGTCTTATAATATTTATATTATTTTCCGATACTTTTTACAGTTTTATCATTTCAAAGTTATAAATTGTAAGCCATTTTTTCTATTATAAAAGAAAAAAAAAGAAACATATTATGAGAAATATTAGCTCAAATAAAACGGGTTAATTATCTCACTTTAATTTTAAAAAAATTCCACATTTGATTCAATAGGATGCCAAAAAAGTTATGTTTTATAATATAACAAAAATTACTGACTAATAATTATTTCTTTATATAACACAATGTAACAACATTTTTTAATATATTAATTTGTTTGTTTCTTACATAATTTTGGTATGCTGATTTCAGTGGTACCATTGGTTTTGTTCTATCATCAAGATTTCTTGAGAAAAAGTATAAAGTATATTTCGGAGTTTTCGTATATATTTAATGCTTTTATAACATTCTATAAATGCTGATTTTAAATATAATTTTTTGCTTATTTTCATTTTAACTAATAACAACTGAAGTCTAGTAGATCCTTCAAGCTTTGTTCTGACTCATTCTGTTATGTTTGTGGTTACTATATTAGTCCAACACAAACTAAGCATAAGATTATCAGTGGTACAAATTTCTTGACTGTATATCATGCTTATTTTGGCATATTCAGACGCAGCATACTCAAATTAATTAAGAAACATAAAAATGTTTCGATAAACCGAGAAAACTTTTTTTACATTGTGTAATCAATAAAAGATTTAAATATTAGAGGATAAAAAATGTACGTAAAACATTTGTTAAAAAACATTTCCTGCATTAAGTGTTTGTCCATTTTAGGAGTTTAAATTTTAAACATCACTAATTACAAAAATTACATAATATACGTTTATTTCGGTCTTTAGTTTTTGTTCACAATAAAATATTGTGCAATTAAATAAGTCTCTTGTATTTATTAAATTACTCAAACAAATAAATTTGTTTTAGAATTACTTATAATTATGTTTAATTAAAGAAGATGAGCATACAACTCCATTAAATGTAATTAGTCTGTATAAATTAATGAGCGGTCAAGTGCAAGTGATCTCTTAGTATGCTTAAAACAGCTTTCATGTTTGATAAAATCTGTTCACAAGTGTAAGTTGAACTAAAAGCTGAAAGTAAAATAGTGAATGCCTAACAGTTGAGAAAAGCAGATAACTTTCCTAAACAGCTTCCTTCCAGATTTTTTTTCCGCAAATGGGTTCATTTGGATGCTCATTTTTTACATGTTTAAAATTCAACTTGCTGCATTTAAAATCGTCAATATCCCTTTACTTAAAAATATCCATTTTCAATGCAAATCCATTCCGGTGGTTTTTGTAAATGCACACACTGGAATGTGTCTCTATGTCATTCAGAAAAATCGGCTTCATCAGTCAGCTTTCCTAATTTAGATCCGGAAACTGTTGTTGTTTTATATCAATAAAATACACCTCTGGGAGGTCTTTGGAGTGCCATTGAAAATCGCTCTGCGTGCCAAGTTGGGCACGCGAGTCTTAGTTTGTCGACCACTGCACTAGAGATTAGTGAATCCATTTTACATTGATCTTATTCGGGACTTAATAGCAACTTCAAAATTAGTATCTAAGTCTCTTAGAACTTAGTATTCCCATCAACCAGTAAAATAGGACAGTAAAGATAGTCCGAAATAACAGCCTCAAAAAAAGTGTATACAAATTGGTGTATACAATCACTTAAAATGCTCAACATGGCCAAAGAATTAAGAGCCGATATTGCGACTTTGTGCTTTAAAAAAATAAAAGGCCCACTAAAGGAAACAGAAGCTCTTTGTGATCAAATCCTTTGAACTATATTCCATTTCTGGGTTGTATTGCTCCGTTGGGGATTAATTTCTGGCATTGTAATCACAGGTTAAATGTCCCCAGTGCATCCCCCTTGCCTAACCCTAACCCTAACCCTAACCCTAACCCTAACCCGCCTTGCCATATCGTGAACCCTGTGGCACCCTACAGTACCGACAGATGGCCTCCCCCACTACCTCCCCCCGCTCTTTCCCACAAAAGGTATAGTTGACTAGTGACAATAATATAAAAAAGTAAAGTACCCTTCGGACTAAACTGATCATATGGCTGGTGAAGCAGCGTTCACCAGTTCCTGTGGCCACGGCATACGAGGGGATGTGTGGCCAGCACAATGAGCAGCCGCCTTTTTTTTTTACCCCAACTAGTGTCAGGTACCCATCAGAGCTGGGTAGACTCAGGGGCACCTTTAAGTCCCGGAAAAAAATCCTAGCCTGCACCAGGATTCAAACCCAGAACCTTCGGATGGCCAGTCAAACGCGCCGCCGCTCGGCCACAGCTTGAAAAAATAAAGCTGGAAATCAACATTTCGCCCTGCCAGACACGGAAAAGTGGGGGGGGGGAAGAGGGGAGAGAGAGAAGCAACACCCAGAACGTCGGAGATATGTGGAGTATGCCTACCTGGGAAGAACAAAGAAGGGGGGGGGGTGCAGCATGAAATTATCAGCAAACAGACATAGGAACAAACAAACAACCCATTACGTAATTACACTATGTGGCTGAGCTCTGAGACAGACAAGGCGGAGATAATAAAATATTGTGGGCAGTGGGCACATTGTTGTTCATTTATTTTTTTAAATTATTTTTTACTTTCGATTATTTTAAGTCTGTGAGATTTTGCGTGCCACCCCCTCCCCAATCCAAGTTCTTCTTCCTCCTCAATCCACCCCCTCCCCTACACCCAAAGCTTAAAGTTTTAAAACCCAATCAACAACATGCCCTACACACAAACACACTCACATGCACACACACAATAACACAACCACTCTCTAAAGTCTTGCATGAATAGATTGAACAGATAATTCATTCTAGAGATTATTCAATGATAAAGAACTTTTAAACAAAAATGTATTTTAATAAGGCCGAAATTGATCCGCATATTCTGTTTCCTTTGTCCTTTCTTTTCTCTACCTCCAGCCTTCTCCTTCTCTTTTCTCTCCATCCATCAAAAGATATTTCAATATTTCCTCAGCAACAAACCCTGTGAAGCGAGCAGAAAAAGAAAGCGATGAACTAAATGACAAAATCCAACTCTATTAAACAAGTCTACATACATTTTTATTCTTTATTTTCAAAGGATTATTAACGTATTTTGTTTAAATCCAACGGAATATTTATGGCACTAAACAGGTCATGCTGACACACTAATGCGTGATTACATTATTCATGCAACTGTCAGTATTAATTCTAAATTAAAACGTACAAACCTGAGACGTCACGCAGAGTTCTTATCGAGATACCAGAGATATAATAAATAGCCAACTATAATAGCTGTGTTCACTTTATATATTGTTTATTAGGCCTACTATTAGTACATAGAATGATACGTTATATTTGAAATCCCACGAGAGCGAAACAGGTATCATGGGAATTCAACCCTTTTTTTATTAAGCACAATGTCCGAGCTGCACTGAAACATGGTGGCACTACAGGGGCTCTACAAATATACGAATCTCCAACAGGGTGGCATATTTATGTTGCAGGCAAATTTAACTTTGGTATGTAGTATGAAGAGGACATTATGTCCTCAAGAGGAACTGGTGCTGATCTTCAGTTGTAAATCGTAAAATAATAAAGAATACAACACAGACAGCTCTATGTCTCGTTAATTCACACAAATAACATAACCCGGATAAAGACATATCTTAGTAAACTAATATAATCATCATTAATATATGAAGACTACACTGAAAGCACGTGCATAGTCACAGATTTTCATTTTTAACCTATCGATAAATTTGTCGAGTCGGCCATGTTGCCATGATAATAAAATTATAAACGACGCGACGAAAAAAAGACGATTAGCCAATTAGCGTCACGTGACAAAACAATGGGGACTATGCCCGTTTTACCAAAGGCAGTTTTTTTCCATCTGTCCAATATCTCGGTAATACTCAACGATTTAGATCATGAGAGTTGGTAACAATGTAGAGAGACATAGATCTATGACGAATAACACTAGAGTGATAACTCAATAAATGTGACAATACACGTTCTTTCAGTGTAGTCTTCATATAACATAATTACTGTGAGTTTGCTTAAATATAAATTTTAATATGTTTATACATTTGTCCTCTATAGACTCATTGGCAGTTTAACGTATCGAAACAAAAGTGAAATTCATAAATTGGAAACATTCTCTAAAATAACAAGTTATTGTATTAATCAACTAAATTGTTATTTTACAAAAAAAAGAAAATGTACTAATTATGTTAAAGCTATAAACTGGAGCGTCATTTATTCAGAGTGATGTCCCTTTCAAAATGCTTCCTAAATGCTTCCTATGGCTTGGTTGGTCCTTCCGGGGTTTTCACTTCTGCTAACTCTTTTCTTTTTTATTTACCCTTTTTTTCTTTTTGATTGTTTTTATTTTTTTAACAAAACAGATTGTAGTCATTTTGACGGGCATGAATACTAGTTACATATACACTGTAGACTAATTTACTTTATCGATAAACCGTAGGTTTAATTAGATTTTTTATTTACCTTTAAATAAAATTAATTGTACTGTTCATCTGGCTATTTTCCCTTCGATATTCACAACACTTGTATGGACACAATATGTCCTCGGGTCTACTACTATATTATGTTTTGTAAAAGCTACACAACAACACAATAAATATTTTGTATACATTTTTATAATGATTATGTTAAAAAAAAAGATGAAAATGTAACGTCCCCGTAATACTTATATGTCCGTATAAATCCTTTATGTGCATTATAGTTATGCATTTGCCTTGAAAATTATTTGCTATTTGCTACCTGTATAAAAAAGTTGCAGAAATAAAAAAAGCGTATTCATATATATATATATATATATTCATGTATAGAGAGAGACAGAGAGAGAGAGTGAGAGAGAGAGAGAGATACATAGATATATATAGACAATATGTTATTTTTTTATTTATTTATATATGTATATGGCATATATTTTTTTTATTAAATAAATTGGGACTACGCACCAATTAGTGTACAGGAAAAAAAACAATAAAAAACATATTTTTGAGGGTTGCGATAGGGATATGTGGATGAAAGAATGTGTTGTCTATGTGTCTAGTTTTAGATCGATAGGATTACGGGAAGTGCTTCAATTAGAATTTCCAAAACTCGCTTGCCAGCCAGAAGCATACAAAGTTGTGCGTATTTAAATATAATGACTGAAAGAAGTTGCAATGTAATGCACGTTAATAATAAAAGAAATAAGAAGCCATCCCGGTGAAATATTTGAATGAGTAGATGAAGAATCTTCTCCATTTATCGCCACTGGCAATACAAGTTTTGATCAATATTCTGAAGTCATGTGACTGCGTCGACGGGAGTGTCCGTGTGTCCACTCGTGCCTGTGTGTGTGACAGCGTGTGCGGAGTGCAAGAACAAAAAATTTAGACAGTGTCGAGTATTTCGTTTATCATTAGCACTGTTAGCGATTTATAATTTATAGCTTTGAGTTTTGATCTCCTGGAAACATTTAAAACATCTTTTTCTTAGCTCAAGTTACGTAAAAGTGCAAGGGTTTTTTGACCCACACGCTAATGAGTGGAAGTAGGGATGGTCAACTCCTGTCTGAGGCGCGAATGCACATTCTAAAACGATTTTCCGTAGGGTGAAAATTACCAGAGCCTGGATCTTTAACGGTGGCGGCCTGTCTGATATAATTTCACGTTTGGCCCAGGATTTCAGCTATCAGAAGTAACAAAGCTAGCAATTTGTTAGCCTTCGTCTTCGATAAGGATTGTTGTAATGTTTATGAATGACCTATATGCTTTGATAAGGATTGTTGTAATAATTATGAATGACCTATATGCTTTGATAAGGATTGTTGTAATGTTAATGAATGACCTATAGGCTTTGATAAGGATTGTTGTAATGTTAATGAATGGCCTATAGGCTTTGATAAGGATTGTTGTAATGTTAATGAATGACCTATAGGCTTTGATAAGGATTGTTGTAATGTTAATGAATGACCTATAGGCTTTGATAAGGATTGTTGTAATGTTAATGAATGACCTGTAGGCTTTGATAAGGATTGTTGTAATGTTAATGAATGACCTATAGGCTTTGATAAGGATTGTTGTAATGTTAATGAATGACCTATAGGCTTTGATAAGGATTGTTGTAATGTTAATGAATGACCTATAGGCTTTGATAAGGATTGTTGTAATGTTAATGAATGACCTATAGGCTTTGATAAGGATTGTTGTAATGTTAATGAATGACCTGTAGGCTTTGATAAGGATTGTTGTAATGTTAATGAATGACCTATAGGCTTTGATAAAGATTGTTGTAATGTTAATGACTGTTCCATACCCTTCCACTCGCATTGCCTTCGTTAAGCTTTTGTCAGGTGTCCTTGTTTCAATCGATCCATTGTTCTTACAAACATTTTATTGATTTGTAACCTATCTATATATTCTAGATGTAATAATTTACTATTTATATAGGGCTTGTGGTAAATTCATATAGCTCTATAGATACAGTTTATCAAGGTATACAGCATAATATATTCATCTTTATCTTCATCTTGATATCAATTATTTTATAACTCCTTTAAGCTTCCTGTTACTGTATAACCTTATCCATCTATTATTTCATCTATCCAATGGCCATATATCTATCCATCTATCCATTTATCCATTTATAAATATATCCACCTATCCACCTATCCATCTATCCATCTATCCATCTATCCATCTATCCATCTATCCATCTATCCATCTATCCATCTATCCATCTATCCATCTATCCATCTATCCATCTATCCATCTATCCATCTATCCATCTATCCATCTATCCATCTATCCATCTATCCATCTATCCATCTATCCATCTATCCATCTATCCATCTATCCATCTATCCATCTATCCATCTATCCATCTATCCATCTATCCATCTATCCATCTATCCATCTATCCATCTATCCATCTATCCATCTATCCATCTATCCATCTATCCATCTATCCATCTATCCATCTATCCATCTATCCATCTATCCATCTATCCATCTATCCATCTATCCATCTATCCATCTATCCATCTATCCATCTATCCATCTATCCATCTATCCATCTATCCATCTATCCATCTATCCATCTATCCATCTATCCATCTATCCATCTATCCATCTATCCATCTATCCATCTATCCATCTATCCATCTATCCATCTATCCATCTATCCATCTATCCATCTATCCATCTATCCATCTATCCATCTATCCATCTATCCATCTATCCATCTATCCATCTATCCATCTATCCATCTATCCATCTATCCATCTATCCATCTATCCATCTATCCATCTATCCATCTATCCATCTATCCATCTATCCATCTATCCATCTATCCATCTATCCATCTATCCATCTATCCATCTATCCATCTATCCATCTATCCATCTATCCATCTATCCATCTATCCATCTATCCATCTATCCATCTATCCATCTATCCAGCTATCTAGCTATCCAGCTATCCAGCTATCCAGCTATCCAGCTATCCAGCTATCCAGCTATCCAGCTATCCAGCTATCCATCTATCCAGCTATCCATCTATCCATCTATCCATCTATCTATCTATCCAGCTATCCATCTATCCAGCTATCCATCTATCCATCTATCAATCTATCGGTCTATCCATCTATCCAACTATCCAACTATCCAACTATCCATCCAAACAACCATACATCCATACATCCACACATCCATACATCCATCCATCTGACTTTAAAAAAATTACAGTTTGAACTCAATGACCGCTCATGTTGATAAAAAAAACTCCCCAATTTCCCTGTACACTCTACTCTCTTCACTGCACCTGTCAGTGACACCAGGCAGTGACACCAGGCAGTCGACAATCGTTAGAGTTATTTCGCAATGAAAAATCAATAACTTAATCAACAAGTGTTTTTATTTTACTACAGTACAATCAAGACTTTATTAATGAACAATTGAAATAATATCAGAATAACCGAATGAAGGGGAAATAGATAGAAGGTTTACTTAAAATATACATAGATAATTAAATAGATGGTGCTAATGTTAACCAGTTTACATGACCATTTCATACAAGAGTATGGAATGGCCAGCACAATGCTCTTCCGCCATTCCGTTTTTATAACTAAAGTTTGACGCTCGAATGTTTAATGGAGTCCCCCAATAAATAACTTGGTGTTTTAATAAGACAATAGTTTAAACACTGAATACATTAATTTTAATCAAGACAAATACAATTCATTTTTTTGTTTGACATTCACTATTCACACAGGAATCCTGATTTCATTTATCTAATTGAGTGTTGTTTGTTTCAGTGTTATCTCTCTAAGTTATCAATGTGGAATAAATCATGATTTGTTTATTTAATGCATTGCACGCATTGACCGTAACTTTTATTTTTTTTTAAAGAAATATTTAATTGTGAATAGATTTTTTCTTTTTTCAAATATGTCATATTAAAAGTTGGCATTATCAGCTATGAGGTCATGCGGGTCTGAACATAATGTCATGAGCATAATTCCTTATAAGAGATATAGTCTATAAGTTTTTCCCTCTTCATAGACAAATCACAAGTCAAAAGTCCTAAGCATAGGCAATGCATGATTTTCTTTTAGCATGACTAGACTTAGTAATAATATTTGTATAGCACTGCCAACAAACATAATGTAAGCTCAGAGCGCATTTAACATACAACCAAGAACACGTATATAATCTCTAGGCTAACAAATATAAAACTAATTGATAATTTAAAACTTTACTAACATAGGACAAAACAAATAAATGAAACAATAACCGACCTAACATAAAAGGTAAGATTTAATTAAAATAATAAAAGAAATAAATCAATCAAGTGCTCTATAATTATTCTACTTGCCGTTGATTCTGTTTTAAATTGAATCTTTTTTAAAATAGAGATATCAATCTGTTACGATAAAAGTTGAGTCCACGGACAATGTTTTTTGTCCAGAGCTTTCCAGTTATCCAAGAATCATAGACTATGTGAATCATAGACTATGTGAGCTGGACTAGTATTATAATAGTTTGACCGAAATTTTTTATCGCTTGATAAGATTTGAATATTTTTGACAATTAGTTCCACTTTCTGTTTATAAAAAAACTGGTCCTCTTGACTCCTGAACCATTCAGCATCTGGTTCATTTAGCTGTTTGTTCACTTATCGGTTGGTTACCTAACTGTTGATTCCCTTAGCTTATGGTTCACTTAGCTGTTGGCTAATTTAGCATCAAGTTCAATTAGCTGTTGATTCAATTAGGTGCTTGCTCACTTTGCTGCAGGTTCATTATGATGACGTTTCACTTGACTGAAGTAACCTTTATAATGTAGCTGTTAGTACAGGATAATGTAGCTGTTTGTTCACTTTAGTACAGGATAATGTAGCTGTTTGTTCACTTTAATACATGATAATGTAGCTGTTTGTTCACTTATCTGTTGATTTATTGACTTTTACAGGTTCACTTAGCTGCAACTTTAGTAAAGTCTTTAAAAAAAATCAACTTTGGTATTTTTGCTTGTTATTTAGATATTTCTAGTTTATCTTTTAAAAGTAGACAGCTTATGTTGTAAATCAACCAACAACTGCCAGTCCTTGAGAGAAATTAGAGATGGATAGACCACACTCACCAGCGAAAAGATAAAGCAACAGAGCCAGACATGCCCTATAGTGGAACTCCCAAGGGAAACAACCCAGAGAAAACATGGCGACACATTGTTATGGAGGCAGTCAAGGGCGCAATCAAAACTTGGATTGAATATAAATGCTCTAACAGGAGAACGTGAAGGGTCGCGTGCAGGGGTTGAGGCCATATGTTCCTCCCAAGGAACATTAATAAAGGATGATGATGATCGTGATAACATCGCCAATTCAACAGAGATTATTTAAACTTTTTTTTTACATCTAATTACTTGTATTTTTGTCTCGGTCACTAATAATTTCTTTAGCTACCATACAATGTCAGATTCACCATACACCCCCACTCTCCCCCACTCTAGCCCTTCAATGGCTAGTAGAAGGATGTGGTCGCTACATATGGCTACACACTGGCTACTTTTAAACACTGCATGGATTAAAGTATAAATGACATTACGCTATAATTAGACCAGAGGAATAAAAAAAACTGTTCAATTAGCTTACGTTATCACTCCTTGGCAGCCCACGAATATTATCGATTGGTTTATGCTACCAGCTAATTGTTTTACTAGGCTTGGAGTGGAGAAAACACACACACACAATACACACACACAGATACACACACAGATACATACACACACAGATACACACACAGACACACACACAGACACACAGACAAATCCTGAAGCTAAAGATAAATATTTATGAAATAGAAAAAAAATGCGGGGGAGAAGAAAATGGTATGAAAATCTGGCAGCTTATGAAAATAATTTTTGTATCGCCTATTGCCGAAATGGCTTGTTAAAAAAAATAAAGTCCAAGTCAATACTCCATACGTGAGATGAGCATTGAAATATTTCAACAAAAAAAATCTGGCAATCATTACGCTCTTCATGTCCATGTCGCTCAGGTTAAGGTCAAGGCAGCGACCCCCCCCCCCCTTTTCACCACCCTCATCCCATTTCCTCCCTTGTCCACCCAATCCCCCCACCCCGGCCCATCTCTTTGCTAAGTTCCTGCCGAGTCAGCTCCTTTCAAGTGGAATTTCTTTCCTTTTATTTTACAGCCTGTCACAATCTGGGGTGTTGGTCGGTAGGGTTAGGGGTGTTAAGGGGGGACAGGAACAGGGAGGTGGGGCAGAGGGAGGAAGAAAACGAACCCTTGTCCTTTTATTTCTATGGGGAGATGGGGGGTGAGGATGGACAGATCGATAGAGTCGTGATGAGAGCGGTCACATTATGGCCAGTTAATACCATCCACCTTATTCCAGAACACAGTTCTAAAGCCAAGCTCTGGAGTTCCGATTAAAATTTATTTTGACCACTCAAAACTTTTTCTATGGAGACACTGGGGACACAAAAATGCTATAAGTTTTTTTTTTTGGACTGTTTAATTGTTGTCACTGCCACTAGTGTTGTTGTCGTGACAGATGTGACATCTTAGGAGACTGTCACTGCCAAAGTGCCGACTTCCACTCTCTCCTCAAAACAATAATGCTATCAATTCGGGTTTATAGCAAGCAGTTTTATAATTCATCAACAATACAAATAGTACACAGGTGACTGATACCTGGATATACATTAATCTTATCTCACTTCACATTCTCTAAATATCAACGTCTGTTCTAACACTCTATACAGGTCTCTTACAAAGGTCGTAACACCAATCCTCCTTCCACTGAATACTATCTCCTCTCTCTCTATCTCTCTCTCTTTCTTTCTCTCTCTCTCTCTCTCTCTCTCTCTGTTACACACTCTGTGGCCCTCCGTGCTGACCTCTTGAGCCCTTCAGTGGCATTGGACAATGTCTTTTAGTGTTGCCACCTTACTCAATTTATTTGGTAGTGACAATCGTTTTCCGGTCTACACATGGAATACAATACATGGAATACAATACATGGAATACAATACATGGAATACAATTATCTTGCACCCTCGAGCCCATTAATAAAATGTTTTTGCATTAATTTAATAGATTAGTTTATTAGTGCTTCGTTTGTCCAGGCAAAAGGTCACTCAAGCCAATAGTGGTAATACAAAAAAAAATCTTTTTTTTTAATCGACTGTACAATTTGTTTTTGTGTTTTTACTGGACTCTATGAAATGACTGGTTTGGTCAGCCGTAGAATAGACACTGCAAGACTAACAAATAAAAAAGTTCAACCCTAAATATTGGCATTTCGAAGAAGATTATCAGAACGACTAGATTAGACAAGACAAATAACATAAATAAATCCGTAATCAACGCTTATAGACCCTCAAATATCTCTAGAACGCCCATAATTCTATAAAAATATAGTGCAAACAAAAGTACGAAAATAATATGACACGGAAATCTGATGTTGTTTGGTGATGTTATTTTGTTGTTTGGTGATGTTATTTTGTTGTTTGGTGATGTTATTTTGTTGTTTGGTGATGTTATTTTGTTGTTTGGTGATGTTGTTTTGTTGTTTGGTGATGTTGTTTTGTTGTTTGGTGATGTTGTTTTGTTGTTTGGTGATGTTGTTTGGTGATGTTGTTTGGTGATGTTGTTTTGTTGTTTGGTAATGTCGTTTGGTGATGTTGTTTTGTTGTTTGGTGATATTGTTTTGTTGTTTGGTGATGTTGTTTGGTGATGTTGTTTTGTTGTTTGGTGATGTTGTTTTGTTGTTTGGTGATGTTGTTTGGTGATGTTTTTTTGTTGTTTGGTGATGTTGTTTGGTGATGTTGTTTTGTTGTTTGATGATGTTGTTTTGTTGTTTGGTGATGTTTTTTTGTTGTTTGGTGATGTTATTTTGTTGTTTGATGATGTTGTTTTGTTGTTTGGTGATGTTGTTTTGTTGTTTGGTGATGTTGTTTTGTTGTTTGGTGATGTTGTTTTGTTGTTTGATGTTGTTTTGTTGTTTGATGTTGTTTTGTTGTTTGGTGATGTTATTTTGTTGTTTGATGATGTTGTTTTGTTGTTTGGTGATGTTGTTTTGTTGTTTGATGATCTTGTTTTGGTTTGTGTGTGCGTGGTGGGGGTAGCTACAAATTTGGTTGGACGTATTGTCATCGGCCACGAGTCTATGTGCCACATTTCATTTTGATAGGATGGCAGAAAAAGGTGCCACTGAGAAACACAGATATACACGCAGAGAAAAGCGAATTTTATATTAAGGGTTTAAAAATTAGAAGTCCACTTGGAAAAGTCAATAAAAAGTAATTTCGCAGTAATCCACATTTATTTACGTCACAAATTAAAATCTTTTACGAGGCGCTTTATTTTTTCTATCAACTATATTAGAGTACTCAGAACGCTTAGAAAGTTGTACTAAAGACTATAATAAGATGCACCGCTTTATCTATTTTTAAAGTTGTATGTTCTTTTTTCCGTACGCATTCAAAAAGGCTGTCTTAAACGACTTCTACGCTCCTACGTTTGCCTAAATGTTTCCGCTGTATACATCTTTCGATTTTAATTTAAATTTTCATTGAGAAAATCATAGCAATTCAATAAAACGGAAGTGTACAGTGCAAAAGGGGATCGGGAATTCCGAAAAGAAGTTTCGAGTCATCAAATAGCATAAATATTAAAGCAAGCGGTTCATCTTATTATAGTCTTTGGTACAATTTGATGACTCGAATATCTTCTTGTCGGAATTTCCGATCACACTACGTCCTCTGGACTTTCGGATTAGTAATTTGCTATGATTTTCTCAATGGAAAATGAAGATTAAAATCAAAAGTTGTAGATCTATACAGCGGAAGTTTTTAGGGAAGTTTAGGAGTCATTAAAGACAGTGTGCACACGGAAAAACAAGTGTTACGCTCTAAAAATATAGCAAGATGTCCATCTCATTACAGTCTATGCACCGGAAAACTTGAGAACGTATAGAAGGCCGCACATGCGCAAAGTGCCGCAAGTAACTAGTCAGCTCTAAAAATATAGCAAGCGGTCCATCTTATTATAGTCTTTGGTTGGACTAAAGATTAACATATAAATAAAAACGTATTCTTCGCCACAGTGGAGATAATAATTCTTTTCAAAATAGTAACTTATTATCTCTTACAAGTGAACTACTCAAATGAAACTATACCCAGCTACCAAGAAATTATTGTCATGGTTTTCTAGAGACAATGAATCGAATTGTAGTAAAATCTGTTTTTTTAAAACTCTAATAGATTGATTTTCAAGAAGCTTTATTATTCAAGAATATAATATGTCCTGATGCTATAATTAGTGAACCAATAAAAAACAAAAATATGTACCACTGAAGCAAATTATATTGTGTGGTTGTACTTGTGGTTGGTTCCACATGTAGTTTTTGAACATTTTAAGACAATGTAGCGAATTTAAGGAAATATCTATTTCCGTTTACTGTACACAATTAAGAAGATTTTTTCACTGGAACTTTAGTAATAAATATCTTGTAACTTTTAGGCACTGTAAAGATATATTATTTATTAATATACTTTTAAAGTATATTATGCATCTGGTCTGTTGTAGAAAGAATTTTTATTTTTTTTCAAAATGATGTATGTTAAACGGACTAGATATAAACTCTCTGGTCCTATCATTTATACACACACATTAAATAAATATGGCCTACGCAAGGCTGTGTTTAGGATTGTGGGGGCCCAGCTGCCAAGGGACAAATTTATGTGAGGGCCCTCGTGGCCTCACCCCTACCTTTCGACGTTGCTGTTAGCCGGTGTTTTGGGATTTATTGGGGGCCCCTTTTTGTGTGGAGGCCCCTGTTCCATGAATCATGTGGAACATGCTTGAATACCTCTCTGGGCCTAAGTGTGTTTCACAAAACCTAACGCATGAATAACAAGAAAAATTATCAGAATGCATAAAAACAAATTCAGATTTTGAATACATTTTGTGTAAAGCCGCTTCCCCTATACATCTTAATCCTTAAGTTTGTTTTTCTTTGTTTGTTTTTTTAAATATATTTTCATCAAGTTGTTTACATTGGCGTAGCAACAGTGTCTGGACGCCATGATAAAAAAGTTAAATCACAGATTAAGGGCAGCCAATTTGAAACCGACAGCTCAGATGACGTCAGCTCATGAAGGCGATAGATCTCACTATGAAAACGTGCTCTCCATCTTGGTTTCTCGGATTATAAAACATTATTTTTCTGTTTCTCGAATACATAACTAAGTCAGGATTGACAGTGGCGTTGGCGGCTGGAGTTTTTACATATGGTGACGCCTATAGAATTGCTACGTGCAAAGGAAAAGGAGGGAACACGCTATTTTGTATTGCTTCATTATAATAATAATAGAATAAATAGTATTATAATTGATATAGAATAAACTAAAAAATATAATAATAACAAATCAGATGTAACAAGCTTAGGCAAAGGGTAAGAATAGATTATGTATAAAAAACGCCCCCCTGCCAGAGCCCACATAAGCCTATGTAGCGCCCCAGGGCAAAAGTTGTTTCAGCGACGCTCCCTTGCATACTGTAACTGCTTTGTTTAGTGCTATATTTAGACTATATTTGCCGCCCCTAGAGGTTTCGCCCCCGGGCATATGCCCCCTCTGCCCCCCCCCCCATATGTGAGGGCCCTTCATGCCCAATATTACATAACCAACAGTGCCGGCCTTATGGTTGCTGGCGCCCGGAAAACTTCAACACCCTCCACACTTGTAAGGATATTCTCGGTGGAACTGTCCGGTTGGGTGCATATGCACAAGATCCTTTACATCCTACCGTCTTTGCGTGTCGTTAAACGAAACTTTCTCACTCTCTCTCTCTCTCTCTCTTTCTCTCTCTCTCTCTCTCTCTCTCTCTCTCTTCTCTCTCTCTCTCTTTCTCACTCTCTCTCTCTCTCTCTTTCTCTTTCTCTCTCTCTCTCTTTCTCACTCTCTCTCTCTCTTTCTCTAGCTAGTTTAAATATTTTTTTTTTCCTTTTCTCTCACCATATACCGTCATATTGAATTTTGTTTAAAAATAGTATGTTCATTTTTTTCTTTCATCGGAACATTGGAAGTATCAATGAACATGGCGCCTCCAGACTGCAGCCCGTGTTGACATAACATCAAGCTGAGCTTTTTATTATTAACCATCCAGTGCTAAAATTGTATGAAACTGTATCAATAATAGTTTATAGTTTAACATAATACATTAGTTAGTATAAGAATGAAAGAATTCTTAAAAAGGCAACATTCTACATTTTATTTCTTCACTATTGCATTTTTTTTGCCTCTTTTTCCATCTCTTGTCTTTTTTGTATCTCTCCGTATTTCTGTGTCTTGGATTATCACTTTCACTCTCTCTCTTTGGCTTTGTCTGTTATTTCCCTAGATTTCTGAGTTCATCGGGGATTTTTCTTTCAGCTTGCTCTCACTCCGTCTCGCTCTAACACTCTTTTTTTCTCACCCTCTCTCTCTCTCTCTCTCTCTTAACCACCCATTCCACTTGTACTGTCACGTTTCTTTAATGAACAAAACGCGCTATATCTTATTTCTTTATTTTAATATGTGAAAACAATATTATTGTCTATCATAAAAAAATAATAGGTTTACCATACTCCTACCAATTACCATATCCTTATCGCTAAATTACTTAAACAAAAGTATTCTACTCAATTCACTTTGCTTGTTTAGTTAAAGATTTTAGCAAAAGGATCTCAGACAAAACAGCATATTATACTAATGACGCACACGCCCTAGCTCGTATTGATGACGCGGAGACAGGCCCGGCATAGATTGATGACGTTGCGCGCTGCAGATGTCACAAGAGACGTCCCCACGACAAGACGCGCCCAGCACGGCCATGTTCTGATGAAACTCCACATAAGCCGTATTCCCAGCGAGACAGGAATGTGAATTATCGCCCTTCAGCTTTTCCCTTCTCCATCCACTCCCAAGTTTGGTCCTCCAGTTATTGAGGTTTTGTCTGAGACGCGAGTGTGTGTGTGTCTGTGTGTGTGTCTGTCTGTCTCTGTGTATGAGTGCATGTGTATGTTAGTGCACGCGTGTATGCGACAGACACTCGTCCTAGAATTCCAGTAGATTGTATTCCCATATAGGTTTCTGATGTCTTCCAAGTTTTCAATCAATTTCAAGAAGTGCAAAGCCTCACTATAGATTTTAGACAGTTTCCTACTTCATATTAATAAAAGATTCAACAGACATTTCACAATATAGATTGCATTCTTTTATTTTTTTTTCTATTTTTTTATACATATATCTAAAATGTTTACACGATGAACTCCTTTGAGGATCGATGAGACAGTACTGAGTGAGAACCGCTGCTATAAATAAATGTCCAGGCTGAATGACGGAAGTTGATGATTTATTGAAATACATGCAGAAAAGAGATGAAAAAATTGATCACGCGTGTTGATTAGAAGATTGTAAACAAGGTTGATGTTTGGATTAATGTGTTTGTACGTTGGTCACATGTTTAGGCGTCTTTTGTCAATGTAAAAATGCGAATGACAGAGTCACAAAAAATATACCAATATTATATTATGGTAAACCGTACAATACTTTGTCATTCTATTTGTTGTAATTAAAGCTTTAAATACCTGGAAATGAATTAACAAATTACATTCTATATAGCGCTATTTATAACAAAGTCTTCGAATGCGCTTTACATTTACCATGTGTTTTTAAAATAAATAGAAAAAGTGTGTTTGTAATTTTGTTTAAAAAATGTTCTATATTGTCAGCTTGTTTAATTATTGTGTTCGGAAGTTCATTTCACCACAGAGGTGCTACGACGCTGTAGAAGCGAGCTGCAAATGTTTCTCTTTTTACGCTTGGTACCTTGAGCTGTAGATGGATTTTGTTTGAACACAGTCCTCTTTTCTATGATGTGTGTAGCCCGACAATGGATCTCATGTATTGGGGAGATAGACCACGAAGGCTTTTATAGAGTCAAAACTTTGAATTTTATCCTAATCATAATAACAATCTATTACAAAGCTTTGATAGACTTAAGAATAACGTTTTCTTAATAGATATGGAAAAACAAACGTATGTTAGTTTTCTTTCTTCCCGTGAATGTAATGGGTTGCCAGGAAAACCAACAATTCAACATCATTTAAAACATTAATCGAAATCTGCAAACAAGACTCAAACCACGGATAAAGCCACAATCTCCTGTATTGAAGGAGCGTCTGTAACTATAAGATAAGAAGATAAGAGCTATTGACTCCTCCCCTAACTCCCCGGTAACCAACGCAGCATTAAGTAATATTTATTTGTTAAATTTGAAACATTATTAGTAATTATTCGATTATATTTGTCCGCTAGGAAAAATTTCGCTGTATAAATTAAATGTATTAGAATATAACCTAATCTGTCTCGATTTGTTGACGTCATTTACTTAACTTCTCTGTCCTTTTCAAGATATTCAAGTACTCTCTAAAGACATACTCATGTATTGGGTGCCCAAATTTGTTTACTGTGCTACCATTGGTTCTATACTGTAAGGTTTTGTGTCGTTATTAAATCGGACATGGCTTTTCTTACAGCTCATGCCAAATGTTTTTCCAAATATCACCCAAAGCCTCTTATTTTCTGAAGGCAAAAATGACACAAAAAAAAGCTCTGAGATGTTCATTACAAGTGACTATTGACATCCAACAAATGTGACATCAATAGTTTTATCAAAAAATTTTGAAAGACATTTGTACTAACACATAAACCACTTAATACCTACTGGGATATATCGCAACATTATTCTAGTATCATAGGCCTACTCGGAAAGATATAGTGATATGTGAAACGTGTACTTGTCCTTATACAAGAAGAACTTTATTAAAAACTTTCAGGGCGACATTCAACAATGGAATGGATTGTATGAACTAGTTAAGAAAATTTACAACACAACATAATATGCGCAGAACGCAATAACTTTCTTTATATAAGGGGCGTCTGTAACATATATGATACGATAAAACGTCTGAGGCGTATAAAATGAGCTATATTAGTTTCAGCTGGTCCAGTGGCTAGCACTTAGGACTGTCAACATGACAACCACGGTTCTAACCCCGCCGCTGACCAATCACTGCAGAAGGTTGTGATAACGGATGTAATAATCTTCATTCTAGAACCAACGTCTGTAAACTTATAATTTTGTTATAATTAACTGCTTGTATTAAGATTGATTATAACAACATACTGTGATATGGTGTCATATATCCGGGTCTTCTGTCCTCTATCTAGGGTGTTGTTCACTATGAAATAATACACACAAGCCACTCGATGAATGCTTAAATAAGATTTAATGCTTGGACTTTTTGTACAATAGTAATAACATTCTACTTCACTGGACAATAATAAGTAGTTTCTTTATCGCTAAGCAAAACAACAATAACCCTTTAACTACACTCCTGGGTGCCTTATATAGATTTGGGTGCAGAAAGTGCTAGAATGAATTTAGCTCAAAGTTTTCAGAATGATAAAGGAGATACGTACTAGAAAGTTGTAGAGACTACGAAATAAACAGATTGGTGATAATACGTCATAATAAATAACTAGCTATACAAATGTACACACATAATCTCGACGCCAAAATTAACGAGAAATAAATTATCCAGACCATATTAAATACAATATGAAAACTATTATTATATGCTATACACATATAACAATGGTTATTAGTTATAAGAAAAGTCTGTCTAGACGATAATGTCTTGAATCGACAAGACAACATGTCTGTGCAGTGTAGAGTAAAACTGTTCTTATCGACAACCCCTACTTTTTGTTTTTTAATGTAAGGGAGGTCACGTGATCCGTCATTCAAACCGGAACTGACCAGAACAGCGTGTGTTTTTTTTCAAAACAAACAAACATTTATTCTTTTTTGTAAGCAGACAAATACAATAAACGCAAGGGAGAAAAGTAAGACATTTCCCCCAGCATCTTCCGCAACATTATTGAGCCAGTCGAGCTGGACTTTCTAAAGGGCGGCCCATCTCGAGTGTTGTCCCACCCGATGCCGGGGCGTCTCTTGGGAGACAATTACTTGGCCACTCCCCCTACTCTCCCCTTCCCCACACTCTTACCCACCTTTCCAATGTTAATATTGACTTGAGACTAGTGAACAGCCCCCTCCTCCCTCTCCTCCCCCACCCACCTTTCCTTGGAAAGTAGAGAATGGAGAAAAAGATTCAACTAGGATGAAAAGCTCGAACTGGAATTCAATAGAAACGCCCCCACCCTCCACCAAATCCTCTCATCCCCTCCCCACCTTTTGCTTAAATGTATTTTTTTTTTGGGGGGGGGGGGGGGGCGGGGGCGGGGGGGGGGGGCCTTGTTTTCTGACACACAAAAAATCTTGATCAAATAATGCTTTTTTTTTTTTAATATTTACGAAAAAAAAAAAACAAGAAAATAAAACAGATTCAGTTTGCTATTTTTCATTCCCTACTTTTTCTACAGCAATGTTGTAATGCTAAAAAGGAGACTTTCTTGAACAAATAATACTTTCCTTGTTGATTTTCTTTTGTTTATTTTTTTAGATATTGCTATTGTTGTTTTTTTGTTTTTAAATATATTGCCTAACTATAAATAGTTTTATTATAAATAAAACTATAAAGTTAAATTTTATTATACAAAAAAAAAAAAAGATAACAGTAACGCACAAAACAGAATTTCCCAAATGTTTGGTCATAACCCGGTAACGGCCCACAAAAACATGATTACCGGGTCCCTAAACAAAAAAATAAGAAAGGAAAAAAGTTGTAAATCTAGGAAAGATTTATCCAGATGTTGTAGTGTTAGACCTGTAGCAGTAATCTATATTTAGAACACTCGCAATGGACTTTTTTTTTCTATATTTGAGCTATAAACCTCCATAAAGAAAATCTCCTTATATCATAATGTTTGATGCCTGTAGTTAACTTTTATGTTGCATACTGATTTTGATTCATCATGAAACATAGGGCTTTCACAACAGTCCTCCAGTGCGCTGGATTCTGGGCAGCTTATTTCAGTTCACCCCGCTACAGGTTGCAATTGTTTTTTTATTCTTCACATGATTAACTCCCGTTTGTCTTTGGACGACCATCCCGTCTCTTTCTCTGGGGGTTCCAATGCAAAGCCTGCAGGAGGATGTCCTGTGTGTGTGTGATGTTCTATTGGGTGTGGCCTAACCATTGCCATTTCCTTCTGGCGATCTGCTGGTCAAGGTGATCCTGGTTTGTCTACCGCCACAAATCGATGTTCTTAATCTGTTATGTCCTTGGGGGAACTAATCATCTTATACCAAGAGCCTCCCCAGGGGAGCGGATAGGGGGGATGACCTTTAGATATAAGCGTTAGCCTTGAATACTGCATAAACGGCCCTTGACCAACTGGTTGGCTGTCATTGAGGGTGAGGTGGGGTATCTCGTGTTAAGTATACTCTTTAAAAAAATGCCTCATTAATCCAAGGAAATGACTGGGAAAAGCGAACACAGAGCGCTCTACCTCTAAGCCCGAACAGATAAGACCGTTGGCTAGGGCATTTCGAGGATTTGCGTCATAGGGAGAAAATCTACCGCTCGATCCGGATTCGCAGAATTCAGTTTCAGACATGTAAACATTAATTATCTTTATTCTATTAAAATAAAACAGGAGGAAACTTTCTTCGAAAATAATTTCCCCATAAATCAATGTTGGATCATTTATATTTTTTTTAAACCAGGAGCTGTTTATTTAAGAAAGGAATGAAAGGGGAGAATAAATTTGAAAACTGATTAGAAAGTTAGACGCAGGTTGCAAATTTTGTTTTTTCATTTTTCTTACATTTCATTTAACATTGTTGAGCGCGCTTTAAATGACATTTTGACATTTGCATTTATATAATGACATTGCGTCATTACTTTCAAATGACGTATATTTTAGAAGTTTATGACACCATAAGACTTCAAACGTAATGTAAATATCTAAACGTATCTATAAATAACATGATCCGTTGCTCTGACAACTGCCAACAACAGAGGTGGATTAACCATTGTGCTAAATATGCACGTGCTAAGGGCATCAAGGGAAGAAGAGCAACGTAGCGAATTGCCCATATCAGGAATTTACCATTGCCCATGTCTCATTTATGGCGCATTACAGCAAAGGGTGGATAAAAAAAGGGCCCTCTCTTCAATTCAATGTAAAAATCTTATCAAAGAATTTTGCAGGGTGAAATAGAAGGCTACAATTTTTCAAATATAAACCATTATTATCGTCTCCATTTTAAAATATTATCAGAATTACAATATAACTGTGGTCGGCAACCTTTTCATCACAGTGTGCTAAAGTAGAGTTTCTAGTTCATTCACTCTGTTCTTGTAGATGAGACTTGAATTGCATTTTGGAGGTCTTTCGTGTGCCATGGAAAATTGCTCTGCGTGCCAAGTCTGACACGCGTTCTGTAGGTTGCCGACACCTGCTATATAATAATGTTTATTTATATAGCGCTTCTATCCATGCTATTATAGCATGCTCAAAGCGCTCTAGAGCAGGGGTCGGCAACCTAAGGCACGCGTGCCAGACTTGGCACGCAAAACGATTTTTATTGGCACGCTAGAGACCTCAGGGCAAAATATTTTTAAATGCTAGTAGAAACAACGTACGTCAGCTTAATCAATGGGTGCTGCGTGGAGATATACAAGGGAATCACACAAGACGTCGACTGTTTTAGTTCAGGAATGTATGTATGCAAAGCTCTCATCATTGAACTTTGATCTGTGCTTAAATCTATTGTTAAGATAGTCAATTTTATAGTTGCTCAAGTCTCTTCTAGAAGAAAATGATACGGAGTATAATCTTGGATATATTCGCTTCTTGACTGGAAGCAATTAAGGTGTATCTTGATGAAACAAAAACATTTCCGGTATTCCGGTATCGAATGCGGAGAACTGACTTGTTTCTGAATGACATGGCGACACATCTCAGTGATTTGAACTTGCATTTACAAGGACGATGTCGAGAAGCACTTGAAGTGTTGGGTCACTGGAATGGATTTGCATTGAAACTGGACATATCTTGCCTTGAAATCAATTTCGAAACATTTAACTATTTTCTTAATTTAAAGGCAAATTAAGATAGGGCCTAGGTAAGCGTTTTCAGAAGTACATCGAAGCACTCAATGCGGAGTTCTCTAAACCGGGGCAAGACTTTCACATTCATAGACTCATGTCTACATGCCACATCAAACCTTACTGTCATCATCTTGCTACAAAACTAATTAGATCTAGATCATTTTATAGTGGAGGGATATTGGAATGTTATTAGTTTTAAACAACCGAAAAATGGGAATCGAAATGTGACAATTTTCGGGAAAATCTGAAAGGAATCTGCTTAACAAAGTCATCTGCTATTGTCAACTGCAATGCATTTGCTCTACTTTCAGCTGTAAGTTTAATTTACACTAGTAAACATATTTTATCGCCCATGAAAGCTGTTTTAAGTATACAAAGAGTTCACTTATACTTGACCACTCAGAAGTGACTAAATATATACCTGACATTGAAAAATTTCAAAGAGCATCCATTATTGATACACGCTAATTACATTCAAAAGCGTGTTTATGCTCATCTATATTAATTAGGCATAAATATAATTAATTCTAAACCAAATTTGTTTGTTTTATTATTGTAATATATATAAGAGGCTTATATACTAGCCTTATATTATGAAATTGTTCTAATTATTAATATTTTAAAATTTAACTCCTTAAATTGACCTTATTAATGCAGAAAATGTTTATTTACAACGTAAATTAATTTTATACATCTAATTATACATTGAAAAAATAGCATAATGTTGAATTTGTATAAAGAAATAATAATTTATATGTAAAACTAGTTATATTAAAAAATGAACTCGTTTGGCCTCACTAGCATCAAATAGGGAGAATTTAATTAAAAAGATACAATTAATACTTTTTCTTTAAGTTAATATTTATAATATGTTGTTTATTATTTTTTGTTTTTTTTTTCTTTTAAAGCTTACGATTTATATCTATAACTTTAAGTGATCAAACTATATAAGATCTTTGAAATTTATATAAATATTATATGACTAAAGAATTTATATGTACATTTTAAATATTACATTAACTACCCAGTGCGTATGTCTACTACCTATCTATTCTATTTAACTTGAATGCGAGATTCCTTCAAAAGTTAAATAATATATTAGCTGATATCTATAATGAATTAATAGCTAATACTAAATTTAGAACTAGACTCCTATATATTGACAAGTAAATTTAAATGTTGATTTATTAACCATTAATGTATAAGTTGAATAATGAAGTTGTGTAATAGCTAAGAATGAATTTAAAAAGATAATAACAAACAGGTTGATTCGTAATTGAATATAAAACGCTTTTATGATTATCTCTATAACGCTCCTTTTCTTTTGGCCTCGCTACGGCACTAAATAAATTGTCTTATAAAAATAATAATATAGTTGAACAGTTTGACTTTCACTTTCACGCTGTTGGCACGCTGAATGATTTAGAAATCCTATTTTGGCAAACTATAAGCAAAAGGTTGCTGACTCGTGCTCTATTATTACGTCCTCTAGGTCCAAAACTTCTGCAGGGCGGCAGGGATCGGTCGGCGGGAGGGATAGAACCCGCGACGTGTCGGTTGGTTTTTGCTTGACAGTCCGGTGAACTAACCGCAGGACCAGCCGCCCTCTTGAGATAGAGTAAATAAAGTATGTGACATATTGACAAATGTGTTTGTATGTGTGCGTGTGTTTAGAAGTAGTCCATACTTTATTTGTCTTTGTATTATAATTCATTTCACGTAATATGATTTTTAAAAAATGATTTGTAATAATTAATTGATGCTTAAATACCAACAATCTTTGTAATCAAATTCAAATATTCAACGGTGCTTGTCTTAATCTTAGCTGATATTGATTTTGAATATCCCATGTCTTATAGTTTACTGGCACAATAGCCCGGCGTTGCCTGTGGTAACATTTACATTGAAACAGAAATAAAACAATTAAGTATACACTAATGAACTAATGGCACAAACATATATATAACATATATTTGTCATCCTCAATTTAAAATAAATAACTTGATGTAATCTTGATGTAAGATAACATAGACTTAAGCGACGTATGCTATACTATGTCGTAGGCCTAACTTACAATTATAATTGTTATACTAAAACTAAATAGTCTACTTTTAGTTTGATAGACAAGCCTTACGATAAGAATACAATAATGTAATAATAAAATTTAAAATGTAATGATTAGTGTTTCACTTATTTAAAATATTTATATAACAAATAAACATCCTGAGAAACGTCACAATTATAAAGAAGTTGTAATGAGGTAAGAATAAGCGAAGTATTTTTTAATTAAAACTTACTAAGTTATCAGTGGGAAGTGAACCCTTGTAGCCCGCGAACCAGTCGTTAAGTTAAAGTATCCTGTTGGACCAAATTGATCCATAGGGCCGGTGGAGCAGCGTTCACCAGTTTCCGTGGCCACGGCATACTAGGTGATTGTGTGGCCAGCACTATGCACAGCCGCCTTTACTCTACCCCAACTAATGACAGGTATCCATCAGAGCTGGGTAGACCCAGGGACATCCTCAACCAGCCTTGTAAAATTCTAGCATTTTCTACTTGGTCATATCTGAACAGTTTATGTAACAAACAGGAATCCTTGAGATAATGTAAAAACAACAACTTAGTTTTGAGTCAATTCTCGGTCTAAATTCAACGTGACCACATTTATCTTATGGGCCTACAGCCTTCATAACATACGCCCCATCTATAAAGAAGAGTATTGCGTCCTACGCTCATCCGTGGTTCGAGTCTAGTCCTGCATTTCTATTAGTGTTTTGAATGATGTTAAGTTACTGGTTTTCCTGGTTTGTTCGGGCAACCCATTCCATGCCCGGATGCAAGAAACTAGAATATTTGATCGATACAGGTGAGCAATCCATATTGGTCCACCCTTCTTTATCTCATTAAAATGATACAGAATGATATAAAATGCCTGGCCGCTTCTAAAATGTAATAAAACACATTAACAACAACACAAAAAAACATCCTGTCTGAGATTAAAACCCATTAAACGAAACGAAATTTGACAAAGCGTAAAACTGAGGAAGATGATTTCAATTTGTTTTTAAACACACTATATGTTCTTGTCTCAGTCGTTTGTAAAATATCGAGAAAAGTTCTTACAATTAAAAGTTGGCAGGAAAATAGTTTATGATATTATAATATAGCTTTTATAATCTTCCATGACCCTGCCAAGCTAACCTATTTTATTTACTGGCCAAAGTTGTGTTTTTTTTAGTTTATATTCACCTCCTGTTTCTCTCTGGTTCTAATTGTCTCACTATCTATGTGCTTTGCTTTATTTATTTTAGTATTGCTTCATTTCTTTACCTCTCTCTCTCTTTCTCTGTCTTTCTTTATCTCACCTTTCTCTTCGCTCCATTTCTTACTTTCTCTTCTCTCTTACTCTCGTTTTTCTTTCTTCCGTTTTATCTCTCATTCTGTCTCTTTCTATGTGTCCCTCTCGAATCCATGTTCTGCTCTCTCGCTCATTCACTCTTTCTTTCTCTTTACTTTTTTATCAGTTTCTCTCTCTCTCTCTCTCTCTCTCTCTCTCTCTCTCTGTTGTTGTTTTTTTTTTCGTTTAACTCTTTTCTTTAGCTTTCTCCCTCTTGTCTTTCTCTATTTCCCTCCCCATGTTTCTCTCTCTCATCTCTTTGTCTCTCTGTTTCACTCAGTCTATCTTTATCTTACTGCCTTTCTTTCTCTCCATATCTCTCTCTCTCTCTCTGTGTCTCTTGCTATCTCTCTCTCTCTCTATCTCTCTCTCACTATCTCTCTCTCTCTCCCTTTCTCTCTCAGTCTCTCCTGGTTATGTGATTTATGAGCCCGAATTGTTTTTCAACACACACATGACAGCTTCGGTAATAACATTTACTCACGGAGGAATTAATCAAACGGTTTACCACAATGGGAGATACAGGGAGAGAAAGATACACAGATTGATACAGCGGGAGTGAAAGAGAGTAAGAGAGAATAAAAGAGAGCAAGAAAGAGAGAGAGTGAAAGAAAGAGAAAGAACTAGACAGAAAGATATTAAGCAGAGAGTGAAAAAGAGAAAGAGATATAGAGAATGAGGAAGAGTGACAAGTTGTGTGAATATTCACTGACATAATCTATTTATAATTATCACAACTTAGGGTATTAAATACACAGCCATGTCAATTTGACACTAGAGACATGGAACAATAAATGAGGTCAATACATGCCGCAGACTAGACCCTTTTAACAACAGTGTATGTCAACTCTTGAATAATTCAACAGGTAAACTAGACGCTGGAACCATTCATCATTTACTCCACTGTCATAGACTGTAGGCCATTCAGGATGATAGTATGTCATCATAGACACACTTCAGCCTTTTCATGATTCAAGTATGTCAATATAGACACTACCCCCCACCCCCCTGGTCAAGATTAAGATATATCTATACCACTAACTAAATCCATTCATGATTAACTCACTGACACCATTTATCAATAACAATTAATGAGATTGCTACCACACACACACACACACACACACACACACTCACACATAGATCACACACCTCACACAGCTCACACTCACACACCTCACAGACTCACACAGCTCACTCAGTAAAATGATGTCCCTATTCTGTCTTGCACGAGGTCTATATCTACATACGGGCACTCGGGATGTGACGTGAAACCCAGACGTCACGTGACTGTCCCAAGCCACTCTACTTCTAAGCTATGTACTAAAAAAAAACGAGGCATTGATTGGTTGATTGGGTCACGAGAACATTCAATTGGGAGAAATACAAAAAGGGGACTGTACTCGAACTAACCAGTGATGTCCAGATGAACCCCTTCAGGAAATCTTACGACAACATTTTTTGTTAACATTTGTTTGGAATGTTATTGTAAAAATGAAAATTGAAAAGAAAAGACAAATAATCTAGTAATAACAACAACAATTTTAAGTTCAATAAGTATTTTTTTTTTAATCATTGATATTATCTTCGAAAAACTTTGTATCGCTTACAGGAAGTAAATGGACGTGGGGAGGTGGAGGAGGGGGGGATATAACCCCTAGGATGATATCCCTTCTCAGGCCCACTCCGCCATCGAACCGACAGATTTAGCGCAAACAATTTGGCATAATAATTGAGCTCCTGATACAAAAACATTTTTTTAAGCAAACACGATGTTAGCTGTAAAATTAATTACATCTTAAGGCCAGTCCATAAGAGGGAAGACATAAACACGTTTTCCTGAATTAACAAATTCTACTGTTTATTGGAATATTCTGTGTTCTGATTATCAATGGCTAAGAAGTGTGTGTGTGTGTGTGGGGGGGGTGGTAGACAAAAGGAGCAAGGAGGAAATGGGAATTGTGTAATGCAAAGTTTCATCCTTTGCCTAATTTAAACAATTTATAAACGTATATATCTAACTATCATTACATACTAGAGTGACAATAAACGTGGTTTAAAAGAAGTTAATCTTGGAATATGTTTGAGTTATTATTTTCTTTTCGGGAGGAGGGGCGTGATTGCAGAGGCTCGTGACGTCACATTTGAATAAAATAGGGGGAGGGTGATTTCAGTGATCATTCTTATAACTCCGCCCCATCCACCTAAAGTCTGCAAACTAAAAGGTTAAAATGTGACGCTAAAATGTGACGCTAAAATGTGACGCTAAAATGTGACGCTAAAATGTGACGCTAAAATGTGACGCTAAAATGTGACGCTAAAATGTGACGCTAAAATGTGACGCTAAAGCCTAAAATGTCATAAAGAGTCTAGTGCAGGTGTAGTCAATGTCCTGTAGGGGAGTTGCACAATTCCATATGTCACAGAGGCATAGATGACCTAAATGGTGAAAGTGAAGCGAGGTGTGCGTGCATAGTTTACCAGAATCAGGCATTATATATTTTAAAAAAATGTAAGCATTCAATACTGAACATCGTTTAAAATTACTATAAATTCAATGATTGAATCAGCAAACAATTTTCTAAAGGAGTCATTAAAATGGGGAAGGGGTGTTCGAAATGTACATGTATAGAAATATATCTGTACAAGCTAAATATACAAAGACATCAACCTTTTTTATTTTGCTGCATTAAATATAATACAGTCCACTAAAATCACGACTTCATATTCATTCTTTTTCTGAGCATTAAAAAAGTATGATATTTTTGAAATCTATGACAAGTTTAGAACCTTGAAAAATGTGCCCTCATCGTGGTCACAACAGAAGCCTAGTCATATATATTTTAAAAAAAAAAATTTTTTTTTTTTTTTGGGGGGGGAAGGCTTAGGCAGAGCTTTGGTGGTAGGCCCTTACAATATGAAGACTATTAGGAAAAATGGAATTCCCTCGTCGCTAGGGGTGGGAGAGGCTTCCGTGACCACTGGTCGCTTATGCATTGCTCAATCTGTACAACCCCATGGCGACGCCAACGGATCACGGAGGTAGCTGATTGACCGCGGTGCATATTATATATATATATATATATATATATATATATATAGAGAGAGAGAGAGAGAGAGAGAGAGAGATCAGTGTCAGACTCTCCTTTTATATAAATAAGAGTGTTTGTCCGCACACGGATCCCCATTGGTCAATTTGAAATCACGTGAGTTTTTGTCCCTGACCTATTTATTTTAAATTACTTTTCTAAAAGTCTTCAGTAAAAAAAATAACCATTTAAATATTATAGTTTAGCTTTCTTTTAAGTGTTGTTTATAAAAAAAAATTAATCTGCACCTAATACAGTCCTGTTTTTTTTTTTGAACCGGTCAAAGCCAGGCAATGTAGCTTGTATATATATATATCAGTGTCAGACTCTCCATTTTACTATTTTACGCTAAATTTAAACCAAAATATCACCGACAAATCGTCCATCTTGAAAGTACGCCCACTGCCTCATTGATCATTGGCCATTTTTGGATTTCGATTTTTCACCCTAATTACAGACTCTCTTGGCAGTGTGGTTTTATGTCTGTGTCTTTCTAATAAGTGTCTTATGTTATCCAGAGAGACATCCTGACAACTTAAGAAAAAGAAGAAAAACGTGAAAAGCATGTATATAATAATATTCTGTTCATGGCGCTACTCAACAACATCAGTTTAGTGTGTCTTAAGCTATAACTCGGCTTTTAAGTCTAATCTTACATTTTTCTTTATATTATAAGGTGTTTTTTTTTATTAACTTCAGGTAACCCATTCCATTCTTAAACACCGCTAGATAAGAAAGAGTCTGTACTCGACTTTGTCTTTGCGTTTGGAAAATTTAAGTTGTTTTAAATCGTTTTGTTAGGTTGTTGTTGTTTTTTTGAGGATTTTAAATTTAGATTTTTTTGCTTATAAATTATTAATGCATGTACATTGCTGCTTAATTTCATTTCATGTAGGCCTACTGTTTCTAAATAAATTTATCTAATATATAAAGTAGACCTAACTCGTGTGTGTCATTCCGAGCCCTTTTGGCTTATTTACAGAAATGTGACCTTTTTGTCATACTTTTGCGATTCCCTAGTGTAGAGGTTAGTGTCTTCGACTGCCACGCGGGCTACCTTGGTTCCATTCCCCCGCTGATACCTTTCGTTTTTTTTTCTACTTTTTTCCACCTTAATATTATTTTTTTTTTTAATTGTCAGAATTTTTAGGACTTAAATCTTTCCTAAAATGTGTTCAGTAAGTAAAATCTAATTATTATATTTTAGACGAATGCGGAAGACAGGTGTTTGATTCTTATCCACAGTGATGGTCCTTCCACTGGCAACGCCGGGCAATTTAGCTTTTTGTCAAATAAAACAACTTTCTATTTTTAACCTGATTACACAATTTATTTTAAATTACTTTCGTAAATGATTTCAGGAAAAAATAATTCTATTTTTATAATTATTAGATCTATAGCTTTCTATTTATTGACGTTTTTTAAATGTCTATCTGCAGCTTGTAAAGGCCTATTTAATTTTTCCCTGGACAACGCCGGGGAATTTAGCTTGTTTTACATAAATATACTTTTCATTATATAGAATAAACCGATATGTCGTGTTTGTTGCCTTTCACAATACCATATTTTTTTTTTTATATTTTATTTTCCATGCATTTAGAAATTAATTTATCGCCATTTTATGTTGTTTTTAAAATGTTATCATTTTGGCTATCCATGGAAATTTTTTGGAACATGCTTCGTTATAATTTAATCTAGTCGCCTGCTGTGTCAGTACTTGTTAATGTGTTTTTTTTAAAGCTTTATTCTTGTAAATAATTAATCTATACATTTTGACATGTACAATTTTATTGTTCAGAAAATGGGAATTAAAAACTTTAAAATATTTAATTAATCTAATTCTGAAATATTTTATTAATCTAGTACTTACGTTTTAAATTATGATAATAAAATATTATTTTTTCAATATTTTGGAATCAAACAATGTATCAGTCAGTTCAGCATTAACCATTTTTGTGTCATGTGAGGTGTTAATATTCATTTAAATGAAAAGAAAAGCTCTTTCTGAATTTGTTTATAAAGAGTCCAATCCGATACAAACAATCATGGCAGTTGTGCAATATATAAACAATTATTCAAGTTATATTACAAACAATCATGGCAGTTCTGCAATATATAAACAATTATTCAAGTTATATTACAAACAATCATGGTAGTTCTGCAATATAAAAACAATTATTCAAGTTATATTACAAACAATCATGGCAGTTCTACAATATATAAACAATTATTCAAGTTATATTACAAACAATCTTGGTAGTTCTGCAATATATAAACAATTATTCAAGTTATATTACAAACAATCATGGTAGTTCTGCAATATATAAACAATTATTCAAGTTATATTACAAACAATCATGGCAGTTCTGCAATATAATATAAACAATTATTCAAATTATACTGTAAAAGCCTATATACAATTCTATTTTCAGAGGTTTGTTGAACTTATTAATATATTCTTTGTCTCTCATATTAAACTCTAAATTTCAAACCTTTGTAAGCGAATGAAATATTTCCGAACCCTTTGATGGAGACGTTGATTTTTCTCACGAAGAAAGGGTGGAAAAGTAGATCTAAGTGTACTCATGTACACTATTTGTTTGTTTGTTGAACCGAAGACTGTAATTAGATGGACCGCTTGCTCTATTTTTAGAAATATATGTTTTTTTCCGTGCGCAACCAATAAGGATGTCTTAAATGATGTCTACGCTCCAACGTTTGCATTAAAGGTTTCCGCTGTATACAACTTTCGAGTTTAATTTTAATTTTTCATTGAGAAAATCATAGCGATTGAATAAAAACGGAAGTGCACAGTACAAAAGGGAATCGGAAAGAAGTAATTCGAGTCATCAAAAAAATAGAAATTTCAAAGCAAGCGGTCCATCTTATTATAGTTTTTGATTGAACTTCTAGAATCGAAAGGTTTTCTTACAAAACTTTACATTTTTACTCCCTTTCTATTAACTTGCATTGTCTGTCTGTCTGTCAGCTTGCTTGGTTGGTTGGTTGCTTGTTAGCAAAACTTTGCATCGATTTTTCGACCACTTCCCGTCGTCCAATCGAGCTGAAACGTGGGCAGCAGACTTGTCCCGACTAACAATACATTCTATCAAATTTTCAGCATCATAGCCTTTGGAAAAGTCACCAATTCCTTCCACAAATTTGCGAATCGAAGAAAATATTGTACGTAAAACATAGCTGCCTCTACCGGAAGAGACGGAAGTACATAAACTTTTATCTTTTTATGGTTTTTGCGGGCCAAAGCTAGAGAAAAAAAGGATGCGCAAAATTTTAGTGTGGAAATTCATTAGGTATGATATCACTTATATTTATTTTAATCTATCAAAATATAAATTAAATATAAACTTAGTTTACAAAGAAAGGGAGTATAATAAAAAATTTGATTTTATGGGTTAGTTTTTTTAACTAGCATGATAGCGTTTCCACCGGAAATTTCCGATAGTAACGTACGCGAGAAAACTACAATGAAGTTGAGATAAGGAGGCGGAAAACCAGCACCTTTTTTTTTTATAACACGAGTTGTGTGATTGTATATGCGTGCGTGGGTAGTTGGGTATAGGGTGGGGGTGGGGGGGGTGTTTACGGATGAAAATCATATATCCCGTAAAAAAATTCTATCGGCGACACTCGAGTGGGCTAACTACATGGTTATATTTAAACAGACACATCTTTTGAAATATCTAAATAATAAATTTTAACAAGAATTCTTCAATTTTCTTTTTCTATATAAAATTGTTGGGCGATATTTTAATTTTAAACCCAGACGATCGAGGGACAGCGCGATTGTCTTGGGTTCGAATCCCGGGTTAACAAACAGAAGGGGGGGGTGTTGTTTTAGTCCTGGTCTGGAGGGCGTTGCTGCAACAAAAACAACAACAATTTCTTGTTCCGATAAAACCAGTTTCAGGGTGTGACACAATCTCCCAGGCAGCTGGAACTCGGTTTGACGATGTCTGGAATTTGTGTTCTTTATCTCACTCTATTTCTCCAGATACCTCCCAGTCATCTCTACCTCCACTCCCTCGCTCTCTTTAGTTCATTTTTGTTTTTCTCTCTCGTCCTCTCTCTCTCTCTTTTTAATTATATCCCCTACCCTTCTCTCTCTCTCTCTCTCTCACTCTCTCTCTCTCTCTCTTGATCCTTTTGATTTGCGATTTCCTCCTACTCCCTGTCTCTCACTCTTTTCCCCTCCCCCCTTTTCAGTAATATGTCATATCTTTTTTCACTAACCCCTCTGTCTCTCTCTCTCTCTCTTTACCTCTCTTCCTTTCTCATTCCCACCCTCTCTCTCTCTCTCTCTCTCTCTCATAATGTCTCTCTATATATACGACAGTTTTTCTCTACTTGCAAGTCTTGTTGTATATTTTTCTGTCCATGCATACATTCTTACTTTCTTTATATATCTCTTTCTTCTTCTACTTCTTCTTGTTCTCTCTTTCTCTCATTCACACTTTCTATAAATATCTCTCTCTTTACGACAGTCTGTGTCTACTTACATAACAGCAAGCATCTTGTCTTCGTATTCATTATTATTTAAGACAGTCTGTGTCTACTTACATAATAGCAAGCATGTGGTCTTCGTATTGAATCTTATTTTCAAGCAGGGGAAACGGAGGCCGAGCCGGAGCGCGTTCGACTGGCGTACCGAAGGTCTTGGGTTCGAATCCTGGTGTGCTGGTCACACAATCCCCTAGAACGCCGTAGCCACAGAAACAGATGAACGCTGCTTTACTGGCCCAATAGATCAATTTGGTTTTATTTTCTATACGTATTGTCTCTCTTTTCCTACCTTTATTTCTCTATCTCCGTCACTTGGTTTATCTCTCTCCTTCTTACTTTAGCCTTTCTTTATCTCACTCTTTCTTCTCTTCCTCTCTCTTTCTTTCTTTCTAGCTTTCTGCTCCATATTTCCTCCTTTACGTCTGACTTTCATTTTCTTCTCTCTATCTCAGGGGTATCAATCTCGAGTGAAGATATGTGCAATGTTATCACATGAGAGATATGTGCAATGTTATCACATGAGAGATATATGCAATGTTATCACATGAGAGATATGTGCAATGTTATCAAATGAGAGATATATGCAATGTTATCAAATGAGAGATATGTGCCATGTTATCACATGAGAGATGTATCAAGGCCCCTCCTCCCGCCCCACACACAAACCGACCCTAGTAAACAAAAAAAAACGTTATACATTTTAACTCATATTACTACTCATAACTAATATAATATGCCAATTTACAATTTAGACACAAAGAATTAGTCTATACCAAAGTGAACTATCATTATTATTACTAATATAGTAACAAACAGTACTAGCTGTATGAATTTCACTAATAGTACATTTTTTTGTAAGCTTACTGGCGTGCCACAAAAATTCACTTGGTAGATGCGCATGCTGCTCCGCGGACCGCGTGTTTCAGATCCCTGCTCTATCTCCTCCTCTCCCTTTTGTCTTCTTTCTCTACGCCTTGCTCTCTCTCTCTCTCTCTCTCTTTCTCTCTCTCTCTCTCTCTCTCTCTCTCCACCAGTACGTGTACTGTTCAATCACTAACGTAACAAAGTGCTCAGCACTCCTGGCACTTGTCTGACAACATAAAAGGGAAGAGCAAGGAGTCTATCAAGGACGACCACTGCCATCCACAAAAGTGAAAGAGCCCTATTGTCTGAATCTCACGGCTTTCCAGAAGCCCATCAAGAATGCTGCCAGATTTTTCCCCCAAACTAATTTACATAAATCAATTTTCAAAGTCTCGAGCGTGAGTACACATTTGTCCCTAGGATCGGTTTCGTTTCAATATTTTAACATGACAAACCAAACCAACATGGCTATATACTCTGTCGCTGTTTTAAACTCATTATTCATTGGCTTAAATGAGTTAAATCTGCTTCTGTAAATAGATTAGTTATTCTGCGATAATTCTATTAACTTAGGAGCTGTTCCTCAAAGACGTCACGCTTCTTTTGGCTCAGGAAATTTGTTGTGTAGGCGAGAGGGTTGGGGTGGGTGGCATGTCATGGTTTCTGACGATTTTTTGTTAAAAAGAAAAGAGAAGGCGTTTTCAGATAAAAACAACAACAAATGAAATAAAAATATTAAAAATAACATTTACTTTTTTTTCTATGCAAATTTTGTTTCTAGATCCTTGCATTTCCTTTTAAATGTAAAACAATATATTATTTGAAAAAAAAAGATACTTTTGGTTTATCTTTTTCTGATTTTGTAATGGTGTATTTGCGTCATCGTATCTGAGTGGATATTTGATATTTAGTGATGTCAATTGATAGGGAAGGAAAGAGGGTAGATTTTATTTTTTAAACAAATGCAAACATTTCATAACTCAATTTATTAACAGTTATCTGGGGTTTTTGTCACGCCAATAACAAACCCCATATTGCAAAAAAAAAGGTAACGAGGAAAAATGGAAGAAACCTGATGGATCGAGCTTAGCAGACCGGATATTTGCATGGCCCTGGACTGAAAGGTCAAAGCCATCCCAATCAAGAGCTTTTTGTTGCTGAGGTAACTGGTCGCAAGTTAGCTCCACCTGATACTCTAGGCCAGGTGAAACAGAACCACTTACCTGTAAAAAAAAATATATAACTTATCTGGGGCTAAACAGGTGAAGCGACATCGATTTGAAACTCAATCAGCCGGTCATTAGATACACCAACACACTCACACACACATAAACATGCAAACATACAGAAAAGTCGTAGAAGTGTGTTGCGTAAAAGGATTTAGTAAGTATGGAACCAGAACTTAACTGGTGGTGACACACTAGAACATTGCTGGTATGACACACTAGAACATTGCCGGTGTCACACTAGAACATTGCCGGCGTGACACTAGAACATTGCCGGTGTTACAATCTAGATCATTGCTGATGTCACACACTAGAATATTGCCGGCGTGACACAACAGAACATTGTCGGCGTGACACACTAGAACGTGAAAGGCGTGACATACAAGAACATGAAATTTGTGACACGTTAGAACATTACCGGTATGACACACTAGAACATGAAAGGTGTGACACGCAAGAATATTGCTGGTATTAGTCGTGCGTTAGCTTAAAGCGAATTCTAACAAACATAATAATAATTGAGATAAGCGAATCCATGATGTTTCCTGGGTTTACTTGTTCCGGTAATCTGGGTTTAAATATGACCACGATAGTGTGACGTCACGCTCCGCGTTAAAAGTGTTATTTTATGTGTGCTTATGGAGCAGCATCTACACTTTTACAAATTGTATTGAATAGTTGTTCACTTCGTCAGTACCATTCACATACTACCATTATCAAAAATATCAATATCATCGTCATAATCAGTACTATCAATACCATTGTAATCATCAGTGCTATTAATTCAATTAATATCATCCTCATAACAAATTCTATCAATACCATCCTCATAATCATTTATTTCAATACCAATTTCATCAGTACTATCAATACCATCATAATCATCAGTAATATCAATACTATTAATAGCATCCTACTCTTAAACATCATAAATAGCATTAGTACTATCAATACAATCATCATCAGTACTATTGATATCATCCTCATCATCAGTACTATTAATACCATCCTCATGATCAGTACTATTAATACCATCCTCATCATCAGTACTATTAATACCATCCTCCTGATCAGTACTATTAATACCATCCTCATCATCAGTACTATTAATACCATCCTCATCATCAGTACTATTAATACCATCCTCCTGATCAGTACTATTAATACCATCCTCATCATCAGTACTATTAATACCATCCTCATCATCAGTACTATTAATACCATCCTCCTGATCAGTACTATTAATACCATCCTCATCATCAGTACTATTAATACCATCCTCATCATCAGTACTATCCCAACTACATCATCAGTACTATCCCAACTACATCATCAGTACTATCCCAACTACATCATCAGTACTATCCCAACTACATCATCAGTACTATCCCAACTACATCATCAGTACTATCCCAACTACATCATCAGTACTATCCCAACTACATCATCAGTACTATCCCAACTACATCATCAGTACTATCCCAACTACATCATCAGTACTATCCCAACTACATCATTAAATCTATCAGGACAATTCTCAATATCACAACAGTTTCGTTTAAAGCATCAGTATTATTTGTACAATCCTTTTTATCACGTCTACTAGGGCATTATTATCTTATTATCATCCTTATTATAAAATAACTATAGTACTTTTAACAATATCGGTATAATATGTTCCAGCATCAATCTGTATTGCGTCAAAAGTACTTTCAGTATCATCTATTTATTATCATTACTATGTATATTTTCAATGCCACCTGTAACATCAGCGCCATCAGTACTTATTCTGTCTCATCTGTATCATCTTTACCATCAGTACATTTAACCACATCAGTACCTACTAAACTACTAAGTACTAACACTAACCCATCCAACAGTACCATCCTTGCTCTCTTAGTATTCTATCGCTCACCCAATCACTGGCTGCCGCTGTCTGGAATGTCTATGAGGCTATTGTGGAACCAGATCACGGCTAGGACCAACGAACCGGTGCCCCCGGAAAGATTTTTTTCATTAGAGGTCTTGTCACTCTGTTCGGTCACATTCTATACACTTTTTCTTTACTGTTTTTTTTTCTGATTGTATTGTTGTTCCAGAAAATGAATTGTTCGCCTCTTAACGTTGGGGCTGACCACGTAAAATGGCCAAATTTGTAGTCACATTCATTGGAACATGACGTTTCTCTTTTTCTTTATTTCAATGAACTTTAAAACAAATAAATTATTGACCCAAAGATTATTTAACAAGATAATTTATTGCAGGAGATCTAGAATTGAACATCAAATGCAATAACTAAATAGAGAGTTTGAAAAAAAAATAATTTAAACAATAGAAAAACAACAATAGGATTGTCGGTGATAAAAATGTTGAATAGAAGAGCATTAAATATAGTTAAGAAAAGGTCATATGTAAAGAAGTGATAAAAATACAGAGCTGTTCAAAGTTATAGAAATGACTCGAAATAATGTACTAATAAAAAAATACAGAACGAACAAACAATGCATAACTGATAACAACACAGATATGATCCATTAACAGATCGGAAAACAAATTCAAAACTTACCAAAATACAGAACTAATCTTCATAATATATAATTAATCAAAATATACAACTAGACGAAATACAGAATGGTCAAAATAGATTATTGACCAAATAATGTATTCACCAAAACCTGACAAAAATATAGAGCTGACAAAAATATACAGCTGACGAAAACACACAACTGACGTAAATACAGTACTGCCAGAAAAAAAAGGGAACTGACATAAATACAGAACTGAGGGGAATTAAACAAAACTGACAGAAATACAGAATTGACATAAATAGAGAATTGAAGGAAATACAAATCTGACAGAAATACAGAACTGACAAGCTGACTAAAATACACACTTGATAAAAATACAGAAAGTGGTGAAATAGATGATCGACCTAATAAAAAATTACCAGTATTCAAAATAACAATACATTAGCATACCCATTAATCTAATAGAAACTTAAAAAGCGGATAAAAATACAGAGTTGACATGGGTACAGAATTGACCAAAATGTTGAATTGACCAAAATACTAAATTTACCAGATTGGAGAATGTCCACACAAAAAAATAAAAAATTTACCGACTTACAAAACTGCCTAGAAAATACAAAATTGAGCAAAATAAAGAATGGGCCTAATAAAGTATTAACCAGAAAATATAACCGATCTGCTATTAAAAATAAAAATCTTACAAATAATTCTTTTTAATTTCACACAAATAAAAATATATCTTAAATCCAAAAAAAAAAAAAAAGATAAAAAGATTATTTGTTGGTTGAATCTGGTTTCTGTTGCCAGGAAATCAATATTGGTCTCAACAAAAACTCTAAATGCTCACTTTAAATATCAGATCAACGCAGAAATTGTCAGAGAAATTTCTTTCTTTCTGCTGTATATAGATAGCTCAGTGGTTTTAAGGCTCCAGCGATAAAGTTTCCCTAAAGATTTCATCATTTAATTCGTTGCTGTTGTAGTTTGGTTTTATTTTTTATTTTTTTTTATTGAAGTCGATAAATGGATATCATGTGTCTCAAATAGTAAAATCAATTTGTCTTTCTTTCGTTCTATTTATTTTTCAATTGATCATATGTTTTATCTGTTTATATTGTAATCTATCGAGGCCTACCAGTTTAACGATTTAATTTACCTCAATATCATTTATTGATCTTTCCATCCATATAATAATATTTATCTATGTATTTATTTATCTATATATTTATTCATCCATCTATTGATTTATCTATCTATTCATTTCTCTATCTTTTTATTTTTCTCTTTTTATTTAACTATCTATAGCTTGATATATCAATCTATTTATCAATTTTCTAATGTATTAATCTATTTATCTGTATAAATAGCTATTTATTTATCCATTAATAAATATGTTGACTAATTGTTTATCCCACTATTGATGTATCCATTAATAAATATGTTGACTAATTGTTTATCCCACTATTGATTTATCCATTAATAAATATGTTGACTAATTGTTTATCCCACTATTGATTTATCCATTAATAAATATGTTGACTAATTGTTTATCCCACTATTGATTTATCCATTAATAAATATGTTGACTAATTGTTTATCCCACTATTGATTTATCCATTAATAAATATGTTGACTAATTGTTTATCCCACTATTGATTTATCCATTAATAAATATGTTGACTAATTGTTTATCCCACTATTGATTTATCCATTAATAAATATGTTGACTAATTGTTTATCCCACTATTGATTTATCCATTAATAAATATGTTGACTAATTGTTTATCCCACTATTGATTTATCCATTAATAAATATGTTGACTAATTGTTTATCCCACTATTGATTTATCCATTAATAAATATGTTGACTAATTGTTTATCCCACTATTGATTTATCCATTAATAAATATGTTGACTAATTGTTTATCCCACTATTGATTTATCCATTAATAAATATGTTGACTAATTGTTTATCCCACTATTGATTTATCCATTAATAAATATGTTGACTAATTGTTTATCCCACTATTGATTTATCCATTAATAAATATGTTGACTAATTGTTTATCCCACTATTGATTTATCCATATATCTGCCCAATAATTCTTTTCTTTTTCCATTTATCTCATTTTCTATTTATTTATTTATCTATTTATTCTTTTATCAATTATTTATTTATCTTATTGTTCTATTTAATTATTTATTTATCTTATTTTTCTATTTAATTATTTATCTATCTTTTTTTTATTTATTTATCTATTTATTTGTCTATGTATCTATTTATCTGTTTAACTAGTTATCTATATCCCTGTAAGCTGTAGACTTTGTTATTTTGTTATTGTAGCCTATTTAGTATGATGAGCATTCGTGTTACAGACTAGTGTTTTAGAAAAAAAAAATGGAAATTTGTTCATAAACAGTTTTTTTACTTTTTTTTTATTGTCCCTAATTACAAGAGGTGCACTTGTCTCTCCATAATCTCTGAAAAAAAAAACTTAAAAAAAACAAGGATTTAAAAATATTTGTGTGTGTTTATTTCTTATTGTTGAGCAATTATAAACATATAAAATCGACTATTTCTAAATTTAGCTCACTTTCGCAGTCGACTAAAGTTTTTTATCTTTATTCTGACATTAATTAATTGCCATTTTATCAGGTTCTAAATCGTAGGCCTAATCATTTTGGCATTTTCTATACAACTGTTTTTGAACATGTTGCGTTATTGTTTAGACTTGCTGTCTACTGAGTTATAATCTTTAAACTTAATTACAAATTTTGTCTGATACAATAAGAAAATAAGAATTTAAAACTTACAATTCTTTCATAAATCTAATGTTCAAAAGAAAGTTTCAACTATTTATCATTTGAGAAAATATTACTGGTTGTTGTTGTTTTTCTACAGTTTGGGTAGAAATTTAGCACAATTTTAGAATTGGTTAGCTATTGCTCTCATTACTGTTCTATAGTTCCCAAACTTGCACTTTTTTTCTCCGTTTCCTACCTTCCAATCCTGGTTACGCCACTGGTAATAACAACGTTTTTTTTAAATATATTTTTCGCGATAAGTTTTAAATCGATACATTTTACTTCTTATAATAATATTGCATTTATGTATAGTTCAATTATCGACTTGTCTGGGAGACAATGTCTCAATTATTTCCAGTGCTTTGATTTCGGTTAGTGTCTTGCATATGGTGACTTCTGTCTTTACTATCAGCTCTAACAGTGTTGGGATTGGAATTCTAAAGCTTCTTTACGTCAAGATGTAGTTTAATATCTCGTTTGTACTCAGCTTTTACTTTGAATTGAAATGCACTAAAATTGTAAAATTGCAATGTTTTTTAGAATTTCTAGAAAAACTACAACAGTGAAACAAAACAGCTGTTTACTGCCTTTTTTAATATAATATATATATATATATTGGGCAAAATAGTTTTCCTAACCCTACTGGGGGCGGTCAATGATTTTTAGGTTCAACGTCTTAAAAAGACACTAGAATTTGCAGAATTCTGATTCACTATCTTGACTACTGCGCTTATATCCCCCTAATGAAGGAGTTCCCTTGATTACGACATTAATCGCCCATCATAATGGAGGTGGTTCATTCCCTTAATTAAGACTTCAATCTCCCCTAATGGAGGTTTCACTTTAATAAAGCACTATTCTCCCCCACATTCACACAAAGAGGTAATTGATTCCCTCTCAATTAAGACGTTAATCTTCCCCTGATAAAGTTGATTCCTTTAATGAGACATTACTATTCCCCACACCACACTTTGAGGTGCTATATTCCCTCCTGATTAAGGGTGCTATATTATGTCCTGATTAAGGGTGCTATATCCCGCCCTGATTAATGGTGCTATATTCCCTCCTGATAAAGGGTGCTATATTATCTCCTGATTGACGGTGCCAAATTCGCTCCTGATTAAGGGTGCTATATTCCCTTCTGATTAAGGGTGCTATATTCCCTCCTGATTAAGGGTGCTATATTATTCCCTCCTGATTAATGGTGCTATATTATCTCCTGATTAAGGGTGCTATATTATCTCTTGATTAAGGATGCTATATTATCTCCTGATTAAGGGAGCTATATTCCCTCCTGATAAAGGTTGCTATATTCCCTCCTGATTAAGGTTGCTATATTCCCTCCTGATTAAGGGTGTTCTATATTCCCTCCTGATTAAGGGTGCTATATTCCCTCTTGGTTAAGGTTGCTATATTCCCTCCTGATTAAGGGTGTTCTATATTCCCTCCTGATTAAGGGTGCTATATTCCCTCCTGATTAAGGGTGCTATATTCCCTCCTGATTAAGGTTGCTATATTCCCTCCAAATTAAGGTTGCTATATTCCCTCCTGATTAAGGTTGCTATATTCCCTCCTGATTAAGGGTGCTATATTCCCTCCTGATTGAGGGTGCTATATTCCCTCTTGATTGAGGGTGCTATATTCCCTCCTGATTAAGGGTGCTATATTCCCTCCTGATTAAGGGTGCTATATTCCCTCCTGATTAAGGGTGCTATATTCCCTCCTGATTAAGGGTGCTATATTCCCTCCTGATTAAGGGTGCTATATTCCCTCCTGATTAAGGGTGCTATATTCCCTCTTGATTAAGGGTGCTATATTCCCTCTTGATTAAGGGTGCTATATTCCCTCCTGATTAAGTGTGCTATATTCCCTCCTGATTGAGGGTGCTATATTCCCTCTTGACTAAGGGTGCTATATTCCCTCCTGATTAAGGTTGTACTCCCCTATCTTCTCTGCTTTTTATTTTTTTATCTTTTTTTAGGGGCTTTCATGAATTTAATAAATAATAATTTATAATCAAACCCATAATTCCCTGTAATGAACAAGGCAGGAAATGACATCATCCACACTTTTCTCCATTCCCCTTCACTTTCCCCAAAATCTTTTTTTTTTTAAATATTGATTGAGCTATTTGACCCGATGTAATTCCCTGTTTGGGTTCCATAATTTGGTTTTTGTTATCGCGTGAAATTTTGCTTTCAAAGTTTAGTATAAGAGTAATGTAGTGATGTAGTATAAGAGTAATGTAGTGATTTAGTATAAGAGTAATGTAGTGATTTAGTATAAGAGTAATGTAGTTATGTAGCATAAGAGTAATGTAGTGATGTAGTATAAGAGTAATGTAGTGATGTAGTATAAGAGTAATGTAGTATAAGAGTAATGTAGTGATGTAGTTTAAGAGTAATGTAGTGATGTAGTATAAGAATAATGTAGTGATGTAGTATAAGAGTAATGTAGTATAAGAGTAATGTAGTATAAGAGTAATGTAGTATAAGAGTAATGTAGTATAAGAGTAATGTAGTATAAGAGTAATGTAGTATAAGAGTAATGTAGTATAAGAGTAATGTAGTATAAGAGTAATGTAGTATAAGAGTAATGTAGTGATGTAGTATAAGAGTAATGTAGTGATGTAGTATAAGAGTAATGTAGTGATGCAGTATAAGAGTAATGTAGTGATGTAGTTTAAGAGTAATGTAGTGATGTAGTATAAGAGTAATGTAGTGATGTAGTATAAGAGTAATGTAGTGATGCAGTATAAGAGTAATGTAGTGATGTAGTTTAAGAGTAATGTAGTGATGTAGTTTAAGAGTAATGTAGTGATGTAGTATAAGAGTAATGTAGTGGCTACTGTTTATATAGTCTGCACTGTGATTGGCAGTTCAACTAGTGGATCAATTAATAAACTTAAACTTATGTCGTAATCGACTCTTTAAACATCATGGAATCGATAAAGATGTAAAAACAGTATCGATTTCTTTTTCACTTCGTTGTGTTTTTATTTTTTTCCTTCAGTTTTTTTGTTATTGTATTTTTTACTTTCCCTCTCTCACGCTCTCTTCCCAAAAGATCGAATTCTCTGATTTTCTGTTTCTCTGCCTCCCAGATATCGACCTGCCTGCCATAGCATACCCCTACAACCCCCTCTCTCCACTCCCTCCACCCCATTCTCCTCCCTACACCCTTCATCTCTTGCTTCTTTACGTTAATGGTGACCAGTTTCCTGACAATGACGTCAGTGGCCACGTGATTCTACTCCCAATCGATTTCTCAGTTTCCCATCCTCCTCCTCTTCTCCTCCTCCCCACCCTCACCTCCCCTCAACACAAAGTCTGGTGTCGCTAGAGCCGATGACGTCGACTGGCATAATTTAACATGGTGGTTGGAGGGGGGGGGGAGAGGAATGGGGAGTGGAAAAAGGGCGGGGGCGCTCTCTGCGTGGCACAGAACCCTGGTGCTGCCGACTATCTACACCACTAGCGCCATTTGTTGCCGTATATCGCGGCGCGCTCTTTCTCATTAGAAATACATTAGCAGACGGACCACGCAACAACACACCCAAAAAACATAGAAACAAGTCCACAACTATCACGTAGGGAGGAAACACAGTTTAGAGTTTTCTGATTCTTAGGAAACTGTTTTGTAGGGAATAAGCTGCTCTATATTGTGGTTGTTGATGTAGAAATAGAAATTCTTCTGTAACCATAACAACAAGATTCAGTGTTTAGATTGTATTTTTCCAGGCTCTAGACGAATGGAGGCTCTGCTGTGTTCAAGTAGTTAAAGGATCCATTGTGATATTAGAACCATAGTCGTTTTAAGTGATCATATTTTTTAGTAAGCTCTTAGGCCACTAGGACAGGAAAGTGTTATACCAACATCTGGTAAATAGTAGATCTCAAACCACGAGAATCACTTCGTTTCGCCTGTTTATTCTGAGACTATTTCTGTGGTTGATTATTTCGTTGCTGTATTTTGTTGTGGTCCGGGTTTTAAAGAGCTCTACCAACACGGCTCCGTTGGAGTAAAAACTGACCGTCACCTCTCTGTCCACCATCGCCGCCGCCCGCTGCAGGTGTGGACGTGTCACTAGCATGGTCAGTCCGTCACCGAGATGTGTCAGTAACCTACTGCTGTCACTGTGTGTGCTTGGATGGGTCACTCCAGGGCCCGGGCACGGCAAGGAGTTCGACGTCTCCACAAACCACTGGCTCGTTGAGCTGACGCGCGATGCCGGGGAGGATGCGGCCCGGCGCGTGGCCCGGGATACAGGATTCACGTACGTTGGACCGGTAAGTAAAAGAACAAATCAAAAACAAAATCAACCCTAGCGTCTTCCATGTTATCAGCTTGACCCATAAACCGTCCCCAATAAACCTCTTATAGTTATCATCTAGATACATATACCGTATCAACCATCTCTATGTAGTTATCATCTAGGCTCATAGACTTTATCAACCAGCCCATGTGGTTATCAGCTAAGCCAATATACTTTATCAACCCAACCCTATAATTTTTCAGCTAGACCTACAAACCTTATCAACCAAGCCTATGTATTTATCAGGCACACCAATAGACCTTATCAAATAAATCCCATATAGTTGTGTTATCACAGTTGGTGGCTTTGTGTTAAAACCTTTCATCATAAGATTGTTTTTATACCAATGACAAGCAATGCAAGCTAGATACATCCTACTTTTGCATTGACCTAAATACAAGTTTAGGGAAATCCCTGTAATTTCTAAATGATATTTACATGATAAACTAGTGGGCCTACTAATCAACGATTTTCTTTTATGAACTAAAAAACATATTTTAAAAAATATTAATTAATTTTTTTTTCACTCCACGAACGCCGATTTAACTTTTAGATCTAGTACCTGTTTATAATCTATGTTTAGAAATGTTTATATCTAGTCGTCTGTTTCAACCCTCTTATAGGTTAGTCACACCGACATTCTTGTCCGTTAAATGAGATGTTCGTTCAAATAATGTCCATTAATTCTAGGTTTTACTGCAGTATTTTTATTATTACCGTAAACATCTCAATAAATGGCAAGGACTTTGAGAACCAACAAATCTTTAAAAACCCATGTATAAAATCATAATTTAAAACCATAAATTTGTTTTTTTTTTATACTTAGTCAATAAAAAATGTTATTGTGAAATGTTCGTAATATTTTTATGCTAAATTATGCCTTGGTTTTATTTTCTATGCAAATGACGCAAGGTTGAGCACTACTTCTTTTTTTTCTAAACTCCATTTTTGCTGACGTCAGTAGTTATTAAGAACCTAAGCCGCCACGTAACACTCGCTGTTTGCTAGTTGTTTTTGTTTTTTGGTTTTCATAACTCCATTTCCCCACCCCCACACAGCCCTCCACTACGCCCCGCTATGGACAAGGGTATTATCCTGGAATATTAATGTGTTCCACGAGAGACAGTTCTAGAATGTCAGTCCTCGGTACGGATATTCTTTTGTATTGTTTGTTTATGTATTTGTTATTGCCCACTGACACGACACTAACACTATTGCCAAGTGACATGACACCCAGCGGAGAGAAGATCTCTTTCCTTCTCTTGTCATTGTAACACGTGACAATTCTTAAAAACAAATTTCAACTTTTATGTCATTGTAAGCTTATCAAATATTTTGAGCACATTTCTTTTCATTTAAAGTTAGAATGAAATTTCCATTAAAACACTCAGACACACATACCTCATACATTTGACCTAGATATCATATTCTCTGTAGATTTATTTGTTTAAGAGTCAAGTTGTGGGGGTAGAATTCCAGCTCGAGGCTCGCCGCTCGCCGCATGCTAGAGTTCAGCCTTAATGTTTTCAGTTTTAGAAAATTGTGCTTGTGTTCAGTCCTCTGTGAAATCATTAGGCTATTACTGACAGCTGACGAGGAAGGATGGGAGGGGTGTTGCGGAAGATGGATCCCAACACCATATATTATGCTCGTGTGTTATCTACTGAGCCTATGTGTTGCAGTCTCTAATGAAATCTGAGCCCCACCCACTTATAAGATTAAGATTGCCTCCCTCAGGGCTCCGATACTTAAATGAGGCTATATCTCTAAAACTGCAGATAAGTCCATATAGATCTGTAATGAATGGTTTGCCCAGTCACATCCACTCTCAACTCATGCAGGGGGCCTAAATACTTAATGGAGCGCATATAGAACAGCGCTCAATCTGGAAATTGACCTATGTTAGTCTGTTCTTTTTCTTGTGGAGTTTCCAGCCATGATTCGGTAGTGTTTGGCTGCTTTAACACTACTCGGTACCTTGTCAGCTCTTAGTAGACACTCAGGCCACCTCTCTCTCTCTCTTTCTCTCTCTCTCTCTATCTCTCTCTCTCTCTCTCTCTCTCTCTCTCTCTCTCTCTCTCTCTCTCTCTCTCTCTCTCTTAGCCAAGAGGTTGTGAGGCAAATAAACTGATTGCTCTTACGGTCATAAACTATCCACATATACAAATAACCCCATTTACAAATATCCACATTTGCAAATAGCCCACATATACTCTGAGTATCCACACATCCAACAGTCAATGTGTGTATATGTCTCATGAACACTATTAAAGCTTACAGTGCAACCTCCATGTTGTTGTTTTTTATCCACGAGCTCCAGACTAGTCCCACCTTTTCGATTTGCGAGCTGCAGATCGATGTTGTCGAAATACATCCCATCCACCACAATACGATAGACCAGGTTGTATTGACACGCTCCTTGGGTCTGTAACATCGATACAACTATAAAATTGATTGCAGAAGAGTTGAATCGACAACATCGATCTCCAGCTTCCACGGTCACTGGCCCAACAATCTCCACAAGCCTCCATCTCTACCCACTTCCTCCCCAAATATTTTCATTCAATTATTCTGTCCAATGTGTCGATTCAGTTGTAGTTGTAGACCGCTATACTATGGTACCTAATATTATCTTATCCGTTACAGAATCACAAACTATATAGGAGATTGCGTCCTAACTATCCATGGGTTATGTCTCGTGTTTAAGACTAGTGTTAAAGTCTAGTATTTAAGTCTAGTATTTAAGTCTAATGTTTAAGTCTAGTGTTTAAGTCTCGTGTATAAGTCTAGTATTTAAGTCTAATATTTAAGTCTAGTGTTTAAGTCTCGTGTATAAGTCTAGTATTTAAGTATAATATTTAAGTCTAATGTTTAAGTCTAGTATTTAAATCTAGTATTTAAGTCTAATGTTTAAGTCTAGTGTTTAAGTCTCGTGTATAATTCTAGTATTTAAGTCTAGTATTTAAGTCTAATATTTAAGTCTAGTGCTTAAGTCTCGTGTATAAGTCTAGTATTTAAGTCTAATATTTAAGTCTAGTGTTTAAGTCTCGTGTATAAGTCTAGTATTTAAGTCTAATATTTAAGTCTGATGTTGATAATTTTCATTAGGGTTTGTAACGATAATTTATTTTCTTGGTTTTTATGACCTGACCTGTCTAGGCAACCCATTCCGCGGCCGCATGCCTATTGGGAAAGAAAGATGATTTATACTAATGTTACCTTTCAGATGGAATGAGAAAAAGTCTTTCTAAACGTTTTATTCATAACTAGTTGTTGACGGAGGAAAAAAAACAAAATATTTCTATAAGTTGAGTTTTGTTTAAAAAAATATTTTATTTCTATAAATTGAGTTTGGTGTAAAAAATTATTTTATTTCTATAAATTGAGTTTGGTTTAAAAAATTGTTTTATTTCTATAAATTGAGTTTGTTTTAAAAAAATGTTTTATTTCTATAAATTGAGTTTATTTAAAAAAAATATTTTATTTCTATAAATTGAGTTTGTTTAAAAAAAAATTGTTTTATTTCTATAAATTGAGTTTGGTTTAAAAAAATATTTTATTTCTATAAATTGAGTTTGTTTTAAAAAATTATTTTATTTCTATATTGTTATAGTCAAATTAATACCACTACTATATGTTGTTTCTAATCATGTAATTAACGGAAATTATAATTTATTATTGGAATTAACGATAAAACTCTGGTACCAAAAATCACTAAACCTTTTGACAATTAAAAAAAATATATTTATTAAATTCACTAAATTATTACTTGAAAGTAAGTAAACATTTAACCTCAGTAATGAACCAAAGTAGCAGTCGATAAGTTTGTTTCCAAAAATAAAACTATGATTTGGTAGTTGGTAGACATTACGTCATTATGCAACGATAATGAAGTCTAATAACCAAATTGTTGTTTCCTTACAATGTGCATGATGTTTGGCTGCGTTTCTTCTATACTCAAAAAAAGTTCAAAATTCACACAAAAAATTTGTTTCTATACAGTTTTCAGTATAATACGTATTAAACTTTTAAGGGTCTATAACGAACAAACTGATATATAAACTCACACAAGGAAACTATAATATTCTATGCATTATAACTATTTATAAAGATGTTTTTCTTTTCAAAACATAATAATATTCCAAATAATATGTCCATTGACAGAAGCTCCTGAGAATGACAAACTTTTCTTAAATCCATTTATCAATCCATTAGTCTTTACTTACTAAAACTATTATCGTATCATTATAATTTTACCTCATGCTCTTAATGTTTGCTATATTTTCATAACACATGAAACTTTCAAAAAAAATCAATCAATCAATTTTCCTGTAGGCTATATCATTAGAAGGACATGGAGGTGTCAACCATCTCTTAGGTCCATTGTCGAATACTTTAGTCTCAATGTTTGCAATTATTTATCATTATTTCTTTTCTTAATCTCAAACTAATATATATATATATATATATATATATATATATATATATATATATATATATATATATATATATATATATATATATATATATATATATATAGCCTATATATATTAGTGTTCTTGTTTATTTCACAGTTTCTAAAAATATAGATTATGCCAAACACTGTCTATGAAAGATATTCAGATCCATGACAATTGTATAAAAGATGTCTAAATTATTACCACATTACTCTATAAGAGATAGCTTTTTAAACTATCTTGCTGTAAAAACAATAAATAACAAATGAGGATTTCAGTTCTACCACCTTTATTCTACACAGAATGCATGCCATCGTCTCATAACTCTTGTAGAGAGATGTACGTTTCGTTCCTGCTGTCCATCCATCTGTTCGATAGGATTTTATGACTCCAATTACTCGGCCAGTCCCCTTGATATTTGCTCGCGTGCCAATAGCGAATTCTGCCTCGCGTGTCGGTGCGAATAGCAAACAGAAATTTATGAAAATCGTTGAGGTGACAATAGACAAGCAATTAAAAAAACGACTAGGGCTGTGCGTGAGTCTATGTTGAAATCTTGATTATGTTTACAACGTGAAAAAAACAAAATTAAGTCTAGTAAAAGTCTTGTTCAAGGTCTCAAGGGCTGATTAATAAAAGCTTACTACTTTAAGTGGCTATGACATACTAGGGGATTGTAAGCCAATACAATGCCGAGTAGACATTTTTTTTTCTGGATTTCTAATAGCTATCTTAGCGCCCCCCCCCCCCACCAAAAAAAAAAAGTTCCTACCTCAGGCCCCGAGTATGAATGTCGACGTCACCCAATTAGATCTAGAGAACCTCGAAATTGTAATTCAACTCTCTGCCACTCTATTCCTGCGTCCCATCCTACAACACTAGTCTATTTCGATAAAAAAAACACACTCTAAAGTTAAACGTACAGCGAGTTCAATGACATTACATTAGAAATATGATGTAATTCAATTACATCCAAAGGCGATCGATAAGATGATATTATAAATAGGTTTAACAGTTTTTTTCGTTTTTTCTGAACCCACCATTTTGACAACGTAGGCGTGACTGTTGTTGTTTTCTTAAATCATCCTAACTGCCATCAGATTATTTTACTTTATGCTAATGCTACAAGTTAAAGTGTAAGATAATTTTGTGTATTGTTTTCGGGTGAGAATTAACAAAACATTGAGCAGCTTTTACGCGTAGGACAGTTTGATATTTAATTTATGGTGTTTGTTTGATTGCGTTTTTCATGTATTTAATGCATGTTTTAGACTGAATAGTATTATATTCGAATGAAAGAATTCCTACGAGTCTACCTAGATTGTACATTTCTCATTTCTAGATGTTTATCTTTGAGCGTTCAGTTTTATACTTTACAAGCTAAATTCCCCCGGCGTTGCCCCAGGTGAAAATAAAACAGACCTGTATAAGCTACAGATAAAAATAAATAAACTACAATAAACAGAAAGCTATAGATAATAATTTTAAAAAATAGTATTTTTATTAGTCTATACATTTAGGAAAGTATTTTATAATAAATATTGTAATCGGGTTAAAAATAGGCAAGTCTTTTTATTTAACAAAAAATCTCAATTGCCCGGTGTTGCCCGTGGATTTACAATCTTATTTTTAAAGTAATATGACTTGAAAAAAAAAAGTAGAAAAAAAAGTAGAGACTAACTGGAGAATCGAGCCCGGGTCAACTACAGGGCAGTCCGATACGTTATCTACTCAGCTAGTCAGGACGCATGTGCTGAGTCAAATTGCAAAGGTAAAATATGAGGCAATAAGGTCACATGTCTTTAAATAAAGCAATTTGATTGGTTAACCACACTGAGCTTTTTATTAATATTAATGTTAAAGAATTTTACTCACAAAAACAAAATAATAATATCAGATAGTTCTAAAAAAATGGACGAAAAATACAGATGAAAAAACTACTTTTCCTACAGAATCTACCTTATTCTACGACTATTATGGATATGTTCACTTTCTTAGTCTTCTTGGGTGACACTTCGACATATAATGGGTTACCTGAACTAGTCAGGATTGAAAATAAAACGTACATTCATGAAAAAAAACAACTCCTTTTTGAAAGAAAAACTAGACTCAATACACCGATAATGGTAGAACGTAATAATCTCTTCTATAGAAAAGTGTATATTAAATTTATGATCACAATAAAGGGCCTATCAACAGTCCAAGTTGTTTTAGATTTAAACCCTTGTACCCTTTATAAAAGCCTTTAAATTAAATGTAAAAATTTTACTTTGTGTGTTGCATGTTTGTTTCTGACCGTCTGTCTAAATTTTTAAAGTCTTATTGACCCACTTCTCGTCATCACGTCGAGCTGAAACTTGACACATAGACGTGAAGTTGCTAGCTATCAAATAAATTTTTCTGCCCGATTCTTCCAATCCAAGTTCCGAAATCAGTTTTTACTCTGATTTGTCTTGTTTTTTTCAGTAGGCTTTGTAGCAAATTCTTATATTCTTAATGAATGCACCTGAATGACATATTATTATTTTCTATATTTTGTTATCGGTTATAATTTTGTTTACCGATTTACTAACTTCGCTTTTGTTTCCTCTATTTCTTTGTTGGTGGTAAATGGAAAAAAACTTGGGCATAAGAAAAGATAAAATACAAATAATATATATATCAGGTCAATCACATTATCTCGTAAAATTTGTTTGTTATTTTGAGGGTTGCAACTTAGTTTTATACATGGTCAATTGTTTAAATAAAACAGTACAAGTTCAAAATTCACCAGTTTTACAGAAGAGCGACTAGATATAGTGTACTATAAAGCTAATACTATTGTAAGATATCTTTTTTTCTTTCAAAATACGCTTGAATTTAGTTGAGAATTAAAATATTTTGCATCGGGAATTAAGTGTGATTGTGTTTTGTCTGAATATATATATTTAGATATATTTAAATCAACTTAATTCGATTTCTATTGATTTTCTTTGCACTCTTTTTTCTCGCGTAATGATTTAATGGACATGGCTATTAAAATTAAATTGGTTATTCTTAGATCCGACTGAAGCACATTTTACATTTCTGCCAATGAAAACGAAGAAAACCAGCCAATGAAAACTCGCATCCTCCGTAAGCGCATGTCATTTTAGGCTATGACTGTAACCTTTATATAAAAGATCCCCAGAGTTGTCTTTTTAAGACTAGATCTAGATCATAGGTCCTCAACGGGGGCGAAATCGCCCCCCAGGGGGCGATGAGAAGCTTTAGGGGGGCGATAACATTCCCGGGGGCGATTGGGGGGCGATGAAGGGCAAGTGGGCGGTACATACGTACCTGCTATAATTTCAACAACTCGTCTATTTGAATCGATTAGTTTTTGGATGAAATATGATGTAAACGCAAGTGCTACTAAATATCTGATACCCCCCAACAGTAGGCATAGATATTATTGAACAATTAAGAATCGCAATGACTTTTCGATGAAGTTGGGGTTAGTACTTGGCAAATATGTTATGCGGCCGGCTGGTCCTATTGTTGGTTCACCGGACTGTCGCCTTAACATCGGCTAATATTACTCTTTTGATCTGTTTTACCGAGATGTCCTTTAATGTGCTTGAATCCTTTGTAAAGAGGTAACCACAATAGCTGAGCGGTATAGATACGTAGTAGTTATACAAACTGGGTAGTTATTAAAATGTATGAAAATATTCATATAAATTCTTTAGTCATATAATATTTATACAATTTTCAAATAATTTTTACAGTACTATCATATCATTTCAAAGTTATAAATGCAAGCCATTCAGTTTTTTATAAAAGAAAAACAAATTGAAATATTACCTCAAATTATCTCCCTTTCATTAACAAATGTTTCCGCTAAAATTAAGTTGGGGGGCGGTGAGCGGAAAAAAAATGTAAAAGGGGGCGGTGAGCCGAAAAAGGTTGAGAACCTATGATCTAGATCTATGCTTATTTTAGAAAAGTCAACTTAAAAATATTTTCATACGTTCCTAACTGTTGCTAATAGTGTGTTGTGTTTATTATCTTTAGCCCTAATTAATGTGTTTGGGTTAATGTTAGATGAGCCGAAAGTGTAATACGATGAGAGTTAGTTTTTGTCCTAATCTAATCATAATCTTAATAATTAATTATTGTTCTTAATTATTATTATCAAGATGTTGATGTCATGAATGTTTTGCTCTGTTCTTTAAAGGCTTTATATTAACTACGCAAAACTGTGTACGTTTCTAGTTTTCTTCTGAATCTTCTAACTATTTGCCGTCATTATGTTGAGCTGAAAATTGGCACATAGACGTGTTTCCATAACATTATATCAAATTTTAAGATCTATCCCCAAAACCAAAAGTTACATTTTAATAGTTTTGTAACCACTTACAATAAACATAATTAATCATGTACAATTAAAAAAAATAAAGATAAAAGGAATTGTACGAAATACTTTGTTTTAAAATGGGTGGTTTAATTTTTACACTAGCAACTAAATAATACCAACAATAACTAAGACTTTACATCGCTGATTCCTAATTTACATCCCTAAAAATATTAGTATATTGTGTGGGTGGTGGGGTGAGGGGGGGGGGGGAGGGATAGACAGAGAGTAAATGAGCAGAATGTTCAAAAACATTTGTACACAAAGCCAAAGTATCACAATTAACAACAGAAATAAATATTTATAAACTAATTAATAGTGCAATCAATACGTAGAATACGTAATCTACAATATATTTTAAAGTATGTTAATGTAAATATAATGTAAAATATAACTAATAAATCTAAAACGTTAATGACATATTATACTTTTTTTCCAATAGAATATCAACAATATTTTTATTTAATCTATTTTGGGAAAAAGTTATTTTTTTTCTGGATAAGATGGGGATGATCAATGAGCTTGTCACACAATTCCTTAAAATACCGGTGCCATAGACAACTCTTGAACGATGTTCTTATGGACCAATGGACCAACTTTGTATAACATTGAAACTTCCACTAGTGAAACAGTCGTCACAATTTCTAGTTTATATTGACAATATGTTTTAAATTTGAATATGGACTGAGTGAGTCGATAATTTCCTGGATATCAAAGTCTACAGTGAGCTTGACTCACAAGTTCTACATCCTGGATTCGACCCACGGTGCAGACAATCCGAAATAAATAAAAAATCCACCGGTGACTTGGAGAGGAGATGGGCGCCGCCAAGTGTACCAAGCCCACTGAAAGGACTAATGGGCACGCAGTGTCCAATTGCTCCCGCCAACGACCGTTACGGTTATGGGATAAAAAAAAGTGCGCCCTGAAATAAACACGAGTAGTGGTTAACCTAAACTATTGCTACTTTAGAAAAAAAGTTTTGAGATATCTGGAAACGGTACTGAATGTTTAGATGTAATGCCGAATAGTAAGTTTTTAAAAGTAAAAACGATTTTTTTTTCAATTACAATTTTAATAATGTGATAGTCAGTATTAAACATTCATTACATTTGGGTCTTTATATCTATGTATAGAAGCAGATAGATAGATGGATCAGTAGGCTATTAAAGAAGCTAGACAAGGTTGGTTATTTATAATATTTAATGTACCTATATTAACAGAAATATACATTGTGGCGCAGGATAACTATTGTGCAATGCAATACAAACTCTCTATGACTAGTGCACCAAGCTTGACATTTAGTTTATTTTCAACAGTAAGGTCAACGTTGGAAACACAATTATATTTAATGATAAAAAAAAATAAAAAAAAGTGATATGGGCATCGGATATCAGGTTTTCTAAAAATTAATTGATAAATTATTATACAAAGAAAATATATTTTTTTTAAAAGTAATTGTAATGAAACTAATAATTTGTAATACATTATGGTCCAACAATCTTCACCTCTGTAATAATATTTTTGTTTCATACATTTTAAAGACATTCTTTTCTATATTCATGTTATTTTAGTTAGTTTAACAATCAAATTCAAATACAGAAGCAAAAATACACAATTGACAAGGATTAGAATGCATTGTTAAAACTCTGTTATTCCGCTGCAGAAATATATGAATAAATGTATGCTACATAGTATATACTCTCTTATTGTGTGATATGAAGAAATTTATGCAATGCAGAAGTAAAACATAAAATTTTTTAATGTTTATTGAACATCAATGCTAAACTGATAAATCTGGTGTAGCTATGTCCTTGGAATCCATTGGCCAGTGTCTGCGACGCTCATCAAAATCATCACCCACTAGAAGACAAAAAAGCCGCAAGACAGCATCGGGACTTCCGTCAAAGAGTTTTTCCACAATTTGCTTTAGAAATGGTTTACTCTGTTCATATCGCTTTGAGCCAAACTCATCTTCCTCCATCGTCGTCGTTAGAAGCTTAGTCAGTGGCCCACTGGATGCATTTAAGTCTACAAATGTGCCGCCCTCGAGCGAATCTGGACACTCACGAATAACTCCGCAATTGATGACCAGTATTTTAGGACCATTTAACTGATTCAAAGTCTTGAAAACACGTTTGTACTTTCTATGGATATAAAAATACCATTGTAAATATCTTTCTACTAAAACGTTAATATAAATTAAATATACAATGACTTAGGGTAAGAACTATATAGTGGAATTACTTACTCAGAAATGGGGCCGTCCACAATGAGAAGAACTAAAGTAAACTTGAGCATACATTCAGCATTTAACTCTTCACTGTCATGTCCGTGGTCATTTGTTAGCTTTATGTGTACATTAAAATAGAATTACATTCACGCATCCGTTAAAAAATGGTCAAACAACAATTAAAATTATATTCTGGTTTCAGAAACGATGTTTAAAAAAAACGTTTTAATGTAGAATTATTAATTTGATCATAATATTAAAGTTAATTTCTTAAATTATAAATTTAACAGTGCAAAGCCAACTTAGTCGAAAATGGGGAAAAAGAAATAACCAAAAATCTTATTGAAAAAAATATTATCTTTTTTTCGGGTACATTACAAACAATCAAATAGTTACCTCTAAATGGTGAAATGTTTCCAGGCCAAATACAATATTCAAGATGAGGAGCATATTTCGAGACAATGTTTTGCATAAACCATTCCCTTGGTCAGTTTCGGAATCATCGATTATAAGGACATCATATTTATTCATATCTCCTTCTTCCATTTTGTTGACGATTTTTTTGCAGTGGCCATATTTCATCTCAAACAGTTTTTGAAAAGCTCGCTTGCAATATGGACTTAGTTTCTTTATCCTCAGCCAAGCTGCTCCATGGTATATCTTTGAACGCATATCACACATTTCAGCAGTTGTGGTTTCATTTACGAAAAAAGGTTCTGCACTTTTAAATGTGAGATAGGCTAGCGCTTTTTCAAAATGCCCGCTTTCTAAATAACCGTTTAACTTTTTCAAAACAGTGTCCATAGTGTCAGGCTCTTGCGCAGCTATATTCATTTCTTCATTTGCAAATCTCTCATGAACTTCAGAATCATCCTGGCTTATGTCCCTTTCTTGGTTTATTTCTGGTGCAGTATCCTCTAAAAATATGTTTATTGAGTCCGATATCAATTTATCAAAGTCTTTATAATTAGGGTTCTTTGCAACCAAATCAACAGCCAAGCTTATAACCTTTGCAAAACATTCCTTTGCTTCTTCTCCCAATAGTTTGCGATTCTCAGAATTATCGCTTAACTTCTTTAAGCATTTGCCCGCCCCTTTGTAAGCGTCAATAAGAGAAACAAGTGCTGTATCATCATTTCTATCAATCACTTGGTTGAACTGCGCAAGAGCATCTTCAAACTGCCCAGTAATAAAATAGATCTTACCTAAACATAGTGTGGCCGATATGTTTTCCCCATATGAAATTTTTTTGGCCATTATAAAACATCTAATAGCTTCTCTTACCAGTTCATCATCTTTAGCAAGCATTCTGCGTTCATTATAAATAAATATTTGTATATTGCCTGGGCAATAAGTATTTTGATCTTTACGGCGACTCGACGATTTGTTCCGATATTGACTTTGCATTGAAGCTCCGCGCTTTGGCGTTTCATTCTGAAATTCACGATGCCTTTTAGTGTCACAACCATGATCTAAAGGAATAGTTAAAAATGACTGTCTGGGACGACGGTATGTTCCATTAGCAATCATGACAGCCTTCCTTTGAAAACACAATCCAAGATGGCTATAGGCGGTGTTATCTTTTCTCAACTCCAATGACGCTTCTAGTAAGTCAATGGCGTCATCAATGTTCCATGTTTTTAGACTTTTCCCGCACTGAGTCAGTACAACTGGATTATTTCTCCCAAATCTCAGTGCTTTGTTACAGAGCTGGGGTACGGTATACCCTTTAAAAAGAGCATCATGCTCATGATGTCCATTGTACTGCCTTATAGGAACTAACTGTGAATATGCGAGCCCTTCCAAATAGTCGTTATTAGCGTGTTCAGCAACTTCAAATAATAATTTTACACATTCCGTTGTCAGTTCAGGCAAGCCAGTATTGCCAACACTTGAAATACTCAAATCCATTTTCGTAAGTCTTCGGCAGACTAGCCCGAGTCCATATTTCCACAGATAATTCTTAGGAAATTTCTCAATACAAGTCTTGTACAATTCTTTAGATTTTATTGGATTTTTCAACCCACCGAGCCGGCTTAATGCATAAGCTTGTTCCGCCAAGGCTTCAGTCATCAGCGTCTCAAAGTTCACTTGGTCGCTCAGAGCTCTCAGCTCTTTCATATGGTCTTCTGATTTGACTTTGTAGCCCAATCGAAAGGAAATATACACAAAATTTCCAAGAGCCGTGATATTGTTTCCGTGTGTGTCTTGTAATATTTCTTGGCTAAGTTTAAAACTTTCTTCTCTCTGACCCAAACAAAACATGACCCACGCCAAAAGATTTTTATTTCTAATAGTCTCATCCTTTAGGCAGTCGCTTTTGAGCAAATCTTCCCGGAGATTGTTTTCTAAATGTTTGTATCGCTCGAGTGTCACTTTACTTGCAGGTATCAGAGTAAAACTACAGTGGAATCCTTTCAACTCTTCTTCTGGATTGTAAGACATCTGGTGAATTATTAAACACGATATTACAAATAAATACTTCAAACAAGACAAAATACAAAGTGAACAAATGACCACACAAATATTTTATTATTTCCAAAAGTGTACAAGTCGTATTTGCGATGTATTTAATAATAGAAGGAAATAAAGTAGGAAGGCGGGGAGTTGATCAGCTAGATCTAACTCCCCGATTTAAGCCAAGTCTCCATTTAATATTGAAAATATTCTTCTGCTTTTAAATTAATATCTGTACTCGTTGATATATGGTAATTAAGTTTATGGTGATGTACTTTATTATGATGGTTAATTAAGTTATAATTAAGTTTATGGTGATGTACTTTATTATGATGGTTAATTAAGTTATAATTAAGTTTATGGTGATGTACTTTATTATGATGGTTAATTAAGTTATAATTAAGTTTATGGTGATGTACTTTATTATGATGGTTAATTAAGTTATAATTAAGTTTATGGTGATGTACTTTATTATGATGGTTAATTAAGTTATAATTAAGTTTATGGTGATGTACTTTATTATGATGGTTAATTAAGTTATAATTAAGTTTATGGTGATGTACTTTATTATGATGGTTAATTAAGTTATAATTAAGTTTATGGTGATATACTTTATTATGATGGTTAATTAAGTTATAATTAAGTTTATGGTGATATACTTTATTATGATGGTTAATTAAGTTATAATTAAGTTTATGGTGATTTACTTTATTATGATGGTTAATTAAGTTATAATTAAGTTTATGGTGATGTACTTTATTATGATGGTTAATTAAGTTATAATTAAGTTTATGGTGATGTACTTTATTATGATGGTTAATTTTTTTGTAAAAAAAAAATATTTTAACAGTATGTTTTGTTCTAATTATTATTTCAGTAACACATACAACAGTGACATATAAAATAGTTTGAATTTGGTTCATAATTAAAAAAAAAAAAATCCTAGTCATTTCTTTCTGACGGAATTGTTTTTAAAGTGTATCTTTACCATTAGTGTATATTTAGTCAATAAAAGCACCTTACCGTGTGTTTCTTTGCTAGATATTAAAGAACTAAATTTGTTCTAGCATTTGTGTAGCATTAAATGCTTGTGTTAGAATAGGTCTTATATAGCTCTTTTCGTTGGCACATTTTCAGGAATGGCTCGATCTAGGCTCCATCGTCACATTTCCATGAAAAACTAACTTAGCATTTTCGAAATCAATAACATCTCTTATCTAAATCTATAAATTTTGATTACGTCATACTACGGGAGATGCCTAAAGAAGATATCAACTTGACCTACTTTAAAACAATTTTCTAGAATTTGACTCGAGTGACACAATTTTTAACAGTTACAGAAACAAAGTTTAGAATGTTATCTCTTTACCTATGTACCACTTTAAACATAAGGAGATAAAATTTTGTTAAAGAAATAAACTGCTGAGGGCGCCGCATAAACGGATGCCTCATACAGTATATAAATACGGTGATTTCGATTATCCGGTTCAATGCCGATAGTTAGTGTAGAATCAAGGACATCATAAAAGAGTTAGTGTAGAATCAAGGACATCATAAAAGAGTTAGTGTAGAATCAAGGACATCATAGAAGAGCCGTGTTTGCCTTTTTGTTTGTTTTAATGAGGAACCCAGGACCCTCATGACGTCAATCCTAGTTTCCACCGCTAGGAAACCACGCCCTATATACGTCTGGATATATACAGCGCAAAACTTTGGAGATTAAGTAAGACGGTTACAAAAGATACGTTCCACTGGCCTACTTCAGCATTATAGCACCGAAACAAGTGTCTTTTTATCTTTATTCTTTTATAAGTACATTTTAGTATGCGAAAACCCCCCGCACCCTAGATCAGGGGTGGGCAACCTTTCAATAACAGTGTGCCGATATAGGGTTTCTAATTCGTTCAGCGTGGCAAAGGCTTAAAAATCAACTTTCTCTAGCACATAATTTCTTGTAGAAGGGACTGGATCTGCCTTTTGGGGCTATCTTGCGTGCCAATAAAAATCGCTCTGCGTTCCAAGTCTGACATGCGTTTCACAGGTTTACGACCCCTGCCCTAGAAAAGCATAGAAAACGGACTTTTGTATATTGTCACATAGCCCTAAAAATAACATACTCTTAAACACCTCCCCCCCCCCCCCAACCCCACAGGAGACCTCAAGCACAGCAGTGACTTAACAATCTGACAATGGCAAGTAACCGTCACGATTTAACACAGCCATCGTCAGTGTCACCCAGCTACCTTAAGATAACGAGAAAAACAAGAAAGAAAAAAAGATGGTTTGCAGGGCCGGATCAAAACCAGCAGAGGCCCCAAGCCCTTATACCCTTACATATTATGTAATTTATTACAAAAATGAAAAGGGATGTTACATTTTGACTTGAATTAGGTCTATTATGCGACAGTGAACAGTTATATGTAACAGATGCAGAACCATAGGACTACGTACAATTTCAGTCTCAAATTGTATAGTATAGAAGCTATTTGTACTTAGGGGGGTACAGTAGCTATTTGTAGGTCCATTTGTATGTACGCATAGGTCACGTTCCCAAATAATGTACGAGTTGCAACACGGTAAAAAGGGAAGGGGGATATAAAAATATGTCATTTTACGTATGTATGCTAGTCTCCTCCCTAAACCTCATCTCAGGGCACGCCGGTCATTTTATCCACTAGATGAGGGATCGGCAACCTTTGGTACGCGTGCCAAACTTAGCACGCAGAGCGATTTTTTTTAAACGATACGCGAAAGACTAGCCGAAAAGTCTCTTCTACGAGAAATTGAGTGCTAGAATACAATGACTTTGAATGTGTTGGCACGCTGACTGAATTAGAAATCCTGCTTTGGCACAATATTATCAAAAGGTTGCCGGCCCCTTCACTAGATAATACCTACATGAGTTTTCTAAACACCGGGTCAGGAACCGTTACCGGGTTACAATAGCAACATCACTGGGTAGCAACAAAAAAAAAAAAAAAGTAGCAGACAAGAACAAGACACTTTAAAAAAATGCATATTTGTATAACTTACTAATATGTTAGTACGAGCGATATCAATGTTACTGGCTGACAAAGTAGAAGTATACACAATTACTGGTCACGAAACAAAGTAATTTGGGAAACACATATACCTACATACTATACTTATCAACTCTAATATTTATCTGCTGTCTAATCATAGTAATATCTATACATAGACGTAGGATTCTGTTGCTAAAAACGATCATATTGTATCGCAGTCAATAGTACTGATTATAATCATAGCACAAAAATAGGCTATTAAATGAATTATGAATCCCAGTGTGCCAATGTTTGTGGCAGTATGTGTGTCTGTCACGTGTGTGTGTGGTTTGTGGGAGTGTGTCCGTCTGTCACTTGTGTGTGTGTGGGTGTGTGGTTCGTGGATGTTTTGGCAGTGGTGTGTGGGGTTAATGTGGGAGAAGAAAAAAAAAGCCAATTTACATGACAAAGCTGTTCTGTCTCTCCAACGTTCCAGCCGGCTGTGTACAGATCGAAGACAATTGTAGCTTTGAATGATGGGAGTCCCTCTACGTAAGCACGGATCTTCCATCAAGTTGACAACTCAGCAGATTTATTCCTAGACTTCGAACTATGATGACCAATTTAATTATTTTTATTTTGGTTTGTTTATTATTTCCCTTAATGTTGTGCAAAGTTTAGGCCTACAAAAAAGTGTGTTACTTACAATGATATGATTTTAAATATTGCCTACAAAAAAAAACGAAACTAGATTAACTAATGTGTTCAGTTGTATCTCCGTCTGTGTAATTTAACTGACATTTCTTATACTTAGTTCTCAAAGACTTGATGGAGAAGTCTTACAATGAGTTCAATATTTGTAATAAACTGCGCAGTAGACAGTAGATGTAAGATGTGCTAGCACTTCATATAACTTGTCGTTAAATATGGTGTCTTGGGGGCACTTCTGCACCCTTGGGTCACATTGTTGGCGAAGTGTGGAAACAACAAGTACGCTTGCATCAAGAGCACACCAGGGGGTGGGGGCAGAGGCTTACGCATGGGGAACAGCCCCTACTGCGCGTCCGAGGTCTCATTGTACCGCCAAGAGGTCTCATTGTACCGCCAAGAGGCTCAGAGTCTTGGTGGGGAGGAAGCAATGTGTGCAAACATCCCGCCTCAACCCCACCCTGGTGCCTGGATGTCTAGACCTATAGTTGGAATTTGTGCTGCCGGGCGACAGTGCATGTATACGAGCGATCCACCACGATAATGATTCGAAGGGAAATCCATAGAGGGGGAGACGTAATATACGGACGGCTCCTAACACCCTTCACGCCCTTTCGGAATGTCGCTGGGTGGCTAGCGCTCGGATAGGACCTCCCTAGGGCCACTCCTGAACCTCGTTACGCCCTGCACGTAAGAACCAGAAGACTCTATAGTAAAGTGCTTGAGGGCCAGATGTGTGACGAGCAGAGTGGGATGGGAGGGGGGAGTTCTCCAGAACATTTTCTAGAGCATTGCCTTTTGGACACATTCTACTGGTTCCAACTTGTAATTTCCGTGACATGCGTTGCATAAGCTTGTTAGTCAATGTCCTGTCCTTGGTCTTGAGAAAATTGTTGTTGTTGTTGTTTTTGTTTTGGTATTGTAGGCGTCGCTTTTGACATGGTTTAGATTTTAGATGTAGCCCAGAACTGATGGATGAACTGATGGATGAACTGATGGCTGAACTGATCATTGAGATAAGTTGGCAACACAGAGAGACTCAATTTAAACTCCAACTGTTATATTATAAAACTTTTTGTCACAGAAACTAAACTTTTTTTTAACTTATTGACTTTTATTTTGTTGTGCTTACAAAAACTAATTGTCATTTTTTGTTCAATGTTGAATATTGTAATTGTCACGTTAAAGATGTTGGATGTTGGATTCCAAGATTGCCTTGACAGTTGTTATGAATATTTACAATTCACGCAATAATTCATCTTTGTGTAATATACAATCTGTTCTTTTCTGTGCATATATGATAATACGGTGTTTGCAGATAAAGTTCCACTCGACTAAGGGAACCAATGGGCGTCGATAGACTTTATTGTGGGATGTGAAGCGAGAAGAGTATAGAATGTGGAATCAGTCTGTCTTACAGTAACGGTTGGTGGACATTATCGGGATGGAGGTTGAATGGCGGAAAGACAATAAGTACATAAATAGAATTAAAATTAGTTTTAAAAATGAAATGAACAAGAGTCCTACAAGAGTACTACTGGAGTACAACTAGGAAAAAGCAAAAGTCAACAAATACAATAATAAAAACCTACAGATGTTACTGTATATATGAAATATGGTTGGTCCGGCAAATCTTCAATGTCTATTTATAGATCCGGACAAAAGTGGCGGAATTATTAAGGTGACCAGTACACGTGGTTCTGGGTGTTCGTATGAGATACCCGGATGAAAATACATAGTTTGCTATGGATAGCTTCTGTCTTCATTTTGGACCAACCGTTTTGGTACAACTGAATCATTTTCCTAATGTGGGGACACTGCTGACAGTTTCATAAATCAAACGTAGCCTTTCAATTATCTCAATTGTGTTGTTGCTGTCATTATTGGTGTTGATTGCTTTCAAGTTTGTGATGTAGGCTAGTAGTGTCTTGTGTCATGGATTTCATAGCATTGTCAGTGACTAACACCTTACTAGACCAGTCTCCATTCGTTGTGCGTTGATCATAGAAAATTGTAGTTAATATCGTTTGATTACCTTATGTAACTAGCACAGAAGTTAATGAGTAGTGATTTCGGTAGCTTGGTAGACCATTTTTTTAAGTAATTTGCTTATATCGTAGAAAATAGCGCAACAATAATCTGTACACCCAACAAAACAAGATGAAGGCCTCCAACTAGAACGTTTCAAAAAGTAGTGCTGGGGCCTTGTATTTAAACAAAGACTAATATAAGATGGAGCACTTGCTCTTTTTTTAGACCTTATGGATTGTTGTTTTTTCCGTGCGCAGCCAATAACGTTGTCCAAAATGACTCTTAAACTTGCCTAAAGACTTCCGCTGTGTACAACTTTTCGGTTTTAATCTTAATTAGCCATTGATAAAATCCTTGCGAATTACTTAACCGGAAGTGTAGAGGAAATTCCGAAACAGAGTGTTTCAAGTTATCAAATGCAGAAATATTAAAGCAAGTAGTCCATCTTATTATAGTATTTGATTAAAGCAAGCGGTTCATCTTTTTGTAGTCTTTAATTAAAGCAAGCGGCCCATCTTATTATAGTCTCTGATTAAAGCAAGCGGACCATCTTATTATGGTCTCTGATTAAAGCAAGCAGACCATCTTATTATATTCTCTGACTAAAGCAAGCGGACCATCTTATTATAAGCTCGCCAGAGCCCGAGCTTCGACACCTTCAGAAGCCTATTTAGTTAGCAATATTTTCGTATACATATTTTCATTTTCGTCTGTTGTTGTCGTTTCAGCGCATAGAACTGTTATCAACGGGATATGCGCCATATAAACATTATTATTGTTATTATTATTATTATTATTATTATAGTCTCTGATTAAAGCAAGCGGACCATCTTATTATATTCTCTGACTAAAGCAAGCGGACCATCTTATGATAGTCTATGATTAAAGCAAGCGGATCATCTTATTACCGTCCGCTTGGAATCACCTCCCACTACAGCTTCGCCGGAGCCCGGTCTTCGACACCTTCAGAAGCCGACTGAAGACTCACCTATTTAGTTAGCAATATTTTCGTATACATATTTTCATTTTCGTCTGTTGTTGTCGTTTCAGCGCATAGAACTGTTATCAACGGGATATGCGCCATATAAGCATCATTTTTATTATTATTATTATTATTATTATTATGGTCTCTAATTAAAGCAAGCGGACCATCTTATTATAGTCTATGATTAAAGCAATCGATCCATCTTATTATAGTCTTTGACTTAAGTAGGTCTTGGGTACAGTACACACAAAGTCCAGTCGTAATAAATAAATAAAAATGATACATGAATGTTGTTATGTTCATAAAAGATGCAGAAAGAATTCCATTGCAGATTTCTGAAATGAATTTCCAAAATCAGATTTAATATTAAGCAATTGTTGGACTTATTACTCTTTTATTTCTTCTTATTGGTTATGTGTTTTAATGTGAAAAATTCCATGGCCAATAATAAACAAAATATTATTCTATAATCAAATAAAGAAATAAAATAAAATTCAAACATCCTGGTAATGGCTTATCAATTGACATAAAAATTATGCCAAGACTAGCCACCCACCCCCTCCACCCACGCTTTCCTTTTTAATTGAAATCAGAATAATTGCCTTTGGGTCACGTCTGACCACTGGTCATATTTCTATACATTGATTAGCATATTCATGACTCAGAAATATGTTTAAATAATGTTGTTGTGTTTTCAATAAGTCTTTAGCAATCTTTACTAATATTTTACGAAGCATTCAACTAAAGTAGCTGTATTTAACGTATTTAGAAAATGGAGTTTACTAGGTAGGCATACAACTTTCCCCCAATCTTACATCCTCATATATAAGTTTACCTTAAATTATGAAATGAATTTTGTTCAAAACACAACATGATATTTTAAGAAATTAATTGCATCAAAGTCTTTCAAACTAGATTTGTGTTTTGTTAAGTTTTTATTTTGACCATTGATTTTTCAAAAAAACCTGATATCAAATTTAAAAAAATAAATAATGTAATAGAAGATAACCCTAGGCGGTTTGAATTAATTTTGATGAAGACAATTTTCTTTACTGTCAGAACTGGGAGCAGAAACTGTTTCATTATGTGAAATAGCTTTGAGAATATTGTTATGGTGATGCGTTATTTGTGTCAATGGTATTTTTTTTTTTGTTCCATGTGCTATTGATGTTGATTGTGTAGTCTCTGGAACTGCATTATTTATGCGTCAATGTGTCATTTATGTCAACAGTATGTCATTTACGTCAACTGTGTTAAAACCAGGCTGGTTATGATGTTACTGTGGTATTCTATAGTCCCCGACTGGGCGTTTCATATCTAATGTCATTTTATTTATATTTCGTGCTAAGGGAATGATAATTGTGTTAATTGTGCCTGTCTTTGTCTGTGTGTGCCTGTCTTTGTCTGTGTGTGCCTGTCTTTGTCTGTGTGTGCCTGTCTTTGTCTGTGTGTGCCTGTCTTTGTCTGTGTGTGCCTGTCTTTGTCTGTGTGTGCCTGTCTTTGTCTGTGTGTGCCTGTCTTGTCTGTGTGAGCCTGTCTTTGTCTGTGTGTGCCTGTCTGTGTCTGTGTGTGCCTGTCTTTGTCTGTGTGTGCCTGTCTTTGTCTCTGATAACAAACTTCGTATGTATAAATGTAACATTAAATCATTAAATCATTCACCTACAAAGTAATGGATGAGGCACGGAAGCAATATTCTTGTTGCAAAAAGCAAATATGCTTTCACTTATCTATACAATTATATTTTATAAACTCTAACCTATAAATACATTTCAAGTGACTTAGAATACCTTATTATCGTGAAGATTTGTTCTAATTATATATGGTTTATTTCTATAACTCGCTTATATGGATAGATTTCAGTGAAATGTGTAAACTGTTTAACAAATTGTATCTTCCCCTAGCCCCATTTTGCCCATGTATGTTTAGTAAAGAGACTAGATCCATTCTTTTCTTAGAATCACTCCACTAAAACAACAGCTAGCCACGCCACTAAAACAACAGCTAGCCACCCCACTAAACCAACAGCTAGCCATGCAACTAAACCAACAGCTAGCCACGCCACTAAACCAACAGCTAGCCACGCCACTAAACCAACAGCTAGCCACGCCACTAAACCAACAGCTAGCTACGCCACTAAACCAACAGCTAGCCACGCCACTAAACCAACAGCTAGCCACGCAACTAAACCAACAGCTAGCCACGCCACTAAACCAACAGATAGCCATGCCACTAAACCAACAGCTAGCCACGCCACTAAACCAACAGCCAGCCACGCCAATAAACCAACAGCTAGCCACGCCACTAAACCAACAGCTAGCCACGCATCTAAACTAACCAAGAGCTAGCCACGCAACTAAACCAACAGCTAGCCACGCATCTAAACTAACCAACAGCTAGCCACACCACTAAACCAACAGCTAGCCACACATCTAAAAATTAGAATTAGGCTACGGAATTATTTTATTTTGCTGTTTTGTTATTTAAATAAGCGGCTTAAAAGTATTGAAAGAAGGAATCGATATAATCTGAAATGACGTAATCTGGCTTTAGTAATTTCAATGAGGTAATGAATTTGATGCACTTAATACGTGGCTTTGAGAAAAATCAATACTTCGGCCATGATGAAAAATATTGTCCCAGAAGAAGATAGAGAGAGGGGGTGAAATCGATTCAGACTTCCTTTCTCTCATCACCCCACTTCTACTTTCCCTTTAAAAGATTTGAGTGGCAGAGGAAACCATGAAACCATCGGCATACACATACCTATAGAAAATGCTACTTTTCTGCTGTTTTGGATGATTATATTATTTTGAACGTATATTGTTTTGGCCAAGATCTGAGATTCTATTATAATTATTAACGATACGATTATATTCTGTATTTTTTTTTTAAGTAAACAAATGTAAATATTTTGTTTTGATCGTGTTGGGTGAAAATGAATGGATAAAGAAATAGTTAGATCAGGGGAGATATTATGGAATCTAGTTCAGTGCAAAATGTGTCACAACTGTACAGATCAGCAGTTAGGACTATAAATGACAATATTGGATTTTTACAGACACATGATACAAGTGGACTATATCGTTCTAAGCTCTTGCAGATATTATGTAATGGGTTTCATAATGGGCGTCCGCAAGCTGGTTGGGGTAAAAGGGGGAGATGGTTGCAAACTTTTTCTTTGTTCTATGTGTCTAGTATGTAAATTATTTTCTATATTTGAGATTGTCTCGCTAGTTCATGTAGAGTTGTTTATTTACATTTCATTTTGGTGTAGAGAGTTAGTAGATTTATTTATTAGGACGTAATTAATTTTTTTCACCCTACGCTATTGGAAAAAAAAGGTTGTAGCTAGTATATGATAATTATAGACATACTAGTGGTTATGCCCCGTCAAAATGACGGAGAAACGAATGACTACAATGTGTTTTGTTAATAGAGAAAGAAAAGAGACCATTACAATAAAGACAATGAAAGTTTCTTTTCGGTATTAAGTTTTGGTTATTTTTAATTGTTTCTGTTCGCCCCGACCCTGGAATATGCATAATAATTGTTACTGTCAAGCTTCTGGTATTAAAATGTAGCGAACAGTTGTGTTGACTTGACTTGATATTAACAATAGCCTATTAAATTAACAATAATATACTATCTAAAAGAAAAAAAAACACAATACCAAACAATAAAAAGGTAAATAATAAAAAAGCGTGGAAAATAATATTTCAATACAATAAAAGCTAAAGTGAGAACGATTTTTTTCGGTATTTAATTTTTGTTCTTGAATATTGTATTAATAAAACAGTGCTGAGAATGTTTCTTTCGGTATTTAGTTTTTGTTATTTTTAATTGTTTCTGGTCGACCTGACCCTGGCATATGCATAAGAATTGTGGCCTCAAGGACTGGCGTAGTGTGTAAACCGCCGATACATTCCCATTAAGAATATACTGGCGGGCGAACGCATGGAGGACAGCCCCCGCAGCTGTCATTCCGAGGTCCTTTACACTGCCGAGATGCCACCGGGTCTCGGTGGGGAGGAAGCAATGGACGCTGCAATCCCGTCTCGAGAACCACCCGGTGCCTGGATGCATGTACCGATAGTATAGGATTTGTGCTGCCGGGTGACAGTGCAGGTATACCACGATAATGTTTTTTAGGGGAACCGCAGTGAACGATCGCTGGGCTGCGGAAACCTTCCCCGTTACACGGCACGCCACGCCTTCGGCGTGTCGTTGGGTGGCTGGAGACCGGACAGAGATTGCTCAATCCTAAGCAATACGACCTGGACACAATTGCCGAAAGGCTCGTCCGGGTTTTTGTAAGAGACTTTTTAGTTCGATATTAAAATGTAGCGAACAGTTGTGTTGACTTGACTTGTTATTAATAATATTAAATTAACAATAATATACTATCTAAAAAAAACAAAACATAAATACAAAACAATAAAAAAGGTAATTAATGTAAAAAAATTGAAAAATAAAATTTCAATGCAATAAAAACTAAAGTGAGAAAGATTTGTTCGGTATTTAATTTTTGTTCTTGCTTATCGTATCAATAAAACAGTATTGAGAATGTTTCTTTCGGTATTTAGTTTTTATTTTATATTGTTGCTGTCAAGCTTATGATACCCGGTATTTGAAAGTAATCATTTATAGGCCTAACTTGTTTTTTTATATAATTCGTATCATCTAATTTATAGAGGGTATAAAGTTGCCTTTTAAAGGATATTCTGAATAGCGACGTAAATCCATTGCATAATTAAAACATTTGGTTACTTTTACTTAAAAAGATAATGCAAACATCAATAATGAAAATAAAAATAATTTTATAGACATTACGTCATACGCTAGTATTTTTTTTAAAGTAAACCATTGAAACTCTCCAAGCCAAATTGCGGTGCGTAACTTTTAAAAAAGGTCTCGCCACATTAAAAAACAACAGCAGAATTGGGAAAACCCGAAAAGAACCTCGCGTTCAACATAGTGAATCTCGCGTTCAATATAGTAAATGAACGGAAGCGGCCATTTGCTATGTACGGTTATATTTATTTGTATAGCTGGATATACTTTTTTTGATTTATAAAATAAACTCATTCATGATTATAAGTCATAAAATAAAATTCTCTATTGGAGGACGTTTTCAATTTATACATTTAACTTTTGGCCCTATTAGTCAAACGTCTTAGGCGCCTATAGAGGACAAACATATATATATATATAAATATATAAATAAACAAACAAACTCACCGTAATTATACATATTGATGTTTGATGATTATCTCAAATATGTTATGAAAAGCTTTCTATAGATAAGGTGTATCTGTTAGACTTAGCTACTGTTTTTTTTTACAAAGTCATCTAGCATTTTACAGTGCACGAAATATAATGACACATTTCGTTTTGTGTTAAAATACTTAATGTTTTTGTTATAAACTGGACATAGGTACTAGCTCTTTATGTAATAGTTACTGTTGAGTTACTGGTCTTCAAACTGTAGCATTCAAAAAAGTACCCGAAACCATTATTGTCATTGTGCAGAACGCTTTGAATTTCCTAATGCTTATGAAGTGACGGCACAAACGAGTTTATTTTTTATCTGTCGATACAGTTAAGTTGGAGAAGAAAAACAACTAGTGGAAATGTTTTTGTTCTTTTATTTTGATGTATCTTCCTGTAACTCTATCAAACATTTTGTTCTTGTAACTTCTTTGATCTTATCTTATACATTACAGATGATCCTTTTATAAAGAAGATTATTACGCCCTACGCTCATCCGTAGTCAGAGTCTAGTCTTGCATCTTTATTAATGTTTTAAATGATGTTAAGTTTCTGGTTTTCCTGGTTTGTTCAGGCAACCAATTCCATGCCCGAATGATGTATCTTGCTGTATCTTCGTGTAACTTTAGCACACATTTTGTCCTTGTAACTTTCGCGCATAATTAACCTAATAATTAGCTTGTCATATCTATGACATACTCAAAGACTGTCGTGCCAAAATGTATTGAAAACCTTGAAGGTGATTTTTTTTGTTCAAAGTATTGTTCAAGCTATAACTTTTCTCTTGATAAAGCTAACATACTCTAGGTGTTAAATTTCTTACGCTTGCACTTTATCAGTTGAAGCTGTTTAAAAACTTTATGATGACTATATTTACAACAAAAAAAGAAGGTTTTCAAACGACCAGTCGTAATAAATAAATTTAAAAAATACACGAATGTCATGTTCACAAAGACGCAGAAAGATTTCCAGTGCAGATTCCTGAAATCAATTTCCAAAAGCAGATTGTAAAATGATCCAATTGTTGGACTTATTCTTCTTCTACTAGAATAAAGTGGTTTTCTATGTTTGTGTGTGAAATTTTGTTCTATGATAAATTGAAAAATTTAAAAATAATTTTTCTTTTAGAATCTTAGAACAAACATCCTGGTAATGGCTTATCGATTGGCATGAAAATTATGACAAGACTAGCCACCCACCCCTCCACCCCCGCTTTCCTTTATACTTGAAATCAGAATAATTGCCTTTGGGTCATGTCTGACCACTGGTCAAATTATAGAGTCCCATATGACGAAATAAAAACCAAAATCCTAGCCTGAAGGAAAATAAAAACTTAATTAGCTTTGTCATTTCAATTTACGTTCAGCTTTTTTTTTCTTCATCATAACAAATGAATATTTCAATCAAAAGTAAACCATTTTTACTTTTCTGTACTTTTATAGCTGTCTTGGTAAGACTTTAATTTCAAACTAAAAACAGAGTCTGTTGTAGAATTCTCTAGACAGTTTATGCATTGATGTGTCTTCATAATAACAAATAATTAGCCAGTGTTATTAGTTATCTTATATAATGAAGACGTCTCTACTAAACAGAATATTATTTATTGCGTTCTACTCATATTCGCGGTTTAAGTCTAGTCTTGCATTTTAATAGCCTTGGTGTTTTTTTATATAGTTCAGGCAACCCATTCCTCGCCTGAACGCCAACCAGGAAGTATGTCCTTGCATAAGAATGTGGTTTTAATAGTTTTGTTTGTTTGTTTTCTTTGCCTCTTCATCCTGTTAAATATTTGATGAGACGATTGTGTTATATTCACAAGAAAATATTGAATTTCATACTTATCATTGAATCTTTGGAAACAAAAATGTGGTTTAACAATAGACTGGGTCGTGTGGAGGCCATTAAAAGGAGAGCGAACTACTTGAATACACATCGGACACTATCTATAAGGTGTGTAATTTCAACGCTAGATCTAGAATAGCAATATCCATCATGAAATTGTGTGATATTTTGAAAACTTAATGCTAGGGTTTATATTTCATGTATTTTAATTTTATATCTATCTCTAGAAATATATCGACTCTTTATACATATGACACACGAATGCGTGCATAGTATACTTTTAATTAGCTCTGAGGGTAGAAATATATTCATTAAATAAGAGGTGACTGTTGATTTGAAAAATGATAATGTCATCGTATGTCCCTGTATGTCATTAATGAAAGGAGGGCTCAGCTCCACATTACATTGACCTTATGTCAAACATCCACTACATAATTTCTGTTCAAAGGTCCAGTAGCAATCAGTTTATAAGTCCACTAGAATTCACCTGACGTAAACTCCACTTTATTAATCCAACTAAAAACGAGTAGTTACTAGATTAAACTACCCATGTTGAAAACACTTTATTGTTCCAACTAAAAACGAGTAGTTACTAGATTAAACTACCCATGTTGAAAACAGCACTTTGTTTCTGTAGAAACTTCACTATAATACGTAGGCCTAGGCCACAAGGGTTTCCCAAATATTATTAGTTTGATTTCAACTTTCTTCTAATTCTCCTGTTTACAAACGCTGTCTTGAATTCTCACGTTGAAAAAAAAACCTGTCTCTGACAGTTTTTCATTCTGTGTGTCTCTTTATACCTAGAACTACTTTTCAATGGGCTTTCATTTATATTACGTTGAATCATGTCACTTTACATTTGTTCAGTCTATTTCAATACATTTTCAATAGCCAATAGGTTTATGACTGCAATTGTTCCTTGTTTCCAGCAATATATGACATGCTGTGTTGCTTTAACCACCCAACTTTACTGTGGTTCACCTTCCGATACATAAATCTTAGTTTCCTTCTGGGCGATGGTTGGTCGGTTCACAGGATGATGATGTTTTGATTTTGGTCAGTTTAAATGATGATTAATGTCAAGAGTAAAATATGGGGCAGAGGGGCCGAGAGGCAAAGCGTTCGGCTGGCGTACTGAGCGTCCTGGGTTTGAATTCTGGCGAAGGCTAGGATTATTTTTTCTCGGGTCTGGAAGGTGTCCCTGAGTCTAACCAGCTCTGATGGGTACCTGACTTGAGTTGGGGAAAAGTAAAGTCGGCTTGGCACGGTGTTAACTTCACAATCCCCAATATTGTGCCGTAGCCACATAAACTGGTGAACTTCACCGGCCACATAAACTGGTGAACTTCATCGGCCACATAAACTGGTGAACTTCACCGGCCACATAAACTGGATTACTTTAAGAGTTTGTTGTTCATGTAAATAATGATGTAAGGTTGGTGTTGGAAATACAAGTGTATGATAGTCAAATTCTGTATTCTGGGACTGTCATGTATTGTCATGTATTGTCATGTATTGTCATGTATTGTCATGTATTGTCATGTATTGTCATGTATTGTCATGTATTGTCATGTAGTGTCATGTATTGTCATGTATTGTCATGTATTGTCATGTATTGTCATATATTGTCATACATTGTCATGCACTATCATGTACTGTCATGTATTGTCATGTATTGTCATGTATTGTCATGTATTGTCATGCATTGTCATGTATTGTCATGTAGTGTCATGTATTGTCATGTATTGTCATGTATTGTTACGTATTGTTACGTATTGTCATGTATTGTCAAGTTTTCAAAGTCCCCATTACAAATTGTCTAAATGAACATTAGTCGTTTTCCCTTAAATGTATAGAACAAGAGTTCAAGTATATTTGCTTGACCTTAAATCCTCAAAGGATCATAGAGGGAAGAGATATTTGATAATTGATGGTCCAGCAATAGATAACCTGCACTTACGGACAAATAAATGAACATATAACATGCCATTTACATATCTAAATACTTATTTGGTGTATGGAAGACGGCGAGTAGGAGAGAGGGAGAGAGATAAGTGCAGATATTATTGATTGGAATGGGAATGCCCCACCAGGTGTCACTTCACATCTTGGTCTTTTTGGCACTAGGGATCCGATTCAGACTAGACGAAAACCCAGGAGACAATCGACGGAAATTGCGACATATATTTATTTCTTGAAAAAATCGACAAAACCAAGGTTTTACTGTATATATAATATATATACTATTCATTTTTAATTGTAGATTTTGTATCATATAAAGCAAGCTCTAATTTTATTAACTTAAAATATAATATAAAAGTCGTTAACAACAAGCAATCCTTTTTATCGTTTACTTTAAAGTCATCTACAGTAGAAAAACTATTTTTAAAAACCTGAATGAAATGATAATCACAGAAAGAATACCTTAGCGTTGTCTTGAAAAATGTTTCAAATAGACGAAACAGTTTATTCTTGTTGACACAACGATATTAATGGAAACGTTACTTTACTTGTCCCTAGGTAAATGCTGACATAGACATTTACATTTAAGGGAGGGAATGTTAATGTATGTATATCAGCTCTATGGGAAAAAATAACATCTCAGATTTCCAGTTGAGAGAGATACAAGAATATGTCAATCTATTTCGAGGACATTGGCATATCACATAAGACAATTTATAGCGAGACTGTGTAGTTCATATGCTACTAGACGTGAGTTAGGGACGAACTAAACGTATAATTGAGTATCGAGACTTCAAACAACAGACACGCTTTTTGTATTCCTGTCTTCACTGACAGGTAGATAAATAGATATAGATGGATAGTTATAAATATATATATAGATATATATTAGATAGATATATAATTATATAGATAGATAGATAGATAGATAGATAGATAAATAAATAGATGGATAGATAGATGGATAGGTAGGTAGATAGATAAATAGATATATAGATAGATAGATAGATAGATAGATAGATAGATAGATGATAGATAGATAGATAGATAGATAGATAGATAGATAGATAGATAGATAGATAGATAGATAGATAGATAGATAGATAGATAGATAGATAGATAGATAGATAGATAGATAGATAGATAGATAGATAGATAGATAGATAGATAGATAGATAGATAGATAGATAGATAGATAGATAGATAAATAGATAGACGGACGAAAAGACATCTTAATTTTGCTTTATAGTTTTAATTTTTATTCCCTGACAAATGTCTTCGACGTCGTAAATGAAACATAATGGTTGTTTTGAATCAATCAGTTAATCAAAAGTCTGTTTAGTGGCAATTAGTCTTACACAGACATTTAAAAAGAAATGCGAATAGCATCCAACCCAATAATTCTCCTCTTTAAAAAAAAAAACTGTTTACTGAAATCGCAGCGTTTGACATTCACGTGAAAGACGATACCTTCAAGTTTTTCACTGACCTCTGCGAGCGAATTCCCGCTGGACATCAGACGTTCCAGCATGCCTGGCGTCGCTTTTCCCCGGTATGTGCTCCAGCTAATTGGCTCCAACGACAGTGGCCAATATTCTTGACCCCCAACACTAAGTAGTCGATAATTGGCACGGGGCCCGGAGTCACGAATACAAGATATTTACTGGATCGATACCTTGGTCCCTTGGCTGGAAGTCAGAATACGGTCAGACCAAAGTCTGCAAAGTCAGTGTGGCCATTTGAGGCTGGCCAGTGTATTACATGGGCCATTCAACTGTGGCCGCTTTATTTTTTGTCTGTCTATAGTCAATGTACTTTGGTAAGCAAAGTTCAAACCCTCAACTTTCTGTCCATCCATGCGTCTCTCTCGATCTATCTATACTTCTAAATATCCATCCTTCGCTCTAGGTCTTTATCTATACATATATCTCCCTACTTATCTCCTGTCTCTATCGAACTATCTGTATTTCTCTATCAACCGATCTATCACATCCATCTATCTCTCTCTAACTATATCTACGCCTCTATCTCTATCCCTCTAAAAATATCCACCAGATTAATCTCTATCACTCTCCGTTCTATCTCTTTATCAGTCTATCTATCTATCTATCCATCTATAGATCTATCTATCTCTATCATTCTATTTTTATTAATTTTTATCTAACTCTGTAAATCTGTCTTTATATATAACTCTCCATTTATGCATAGATCTGTCTAGTATCAATATTGCGCTTTAGGTTGACTTTGTGAGCTCAATCATCTCTACGACCTCCGATGTATTCCTCCGTGGCAGCGTCGGTTCACAGACGGCAGCGAGATGATTGTGTAAGCAGCACATTGTTTAGTTTTCACATGTTTTTATAATTCCTCTTTAAAAAACCGAAAGCAACCAAACATCATAATTCATGATCTCATTCCACCTATGAAACAAATCCGTCACATCTTTGTCAAACTGGAGTATGTCTTTTCACCCAGAAAAATGCCAACTAATAAGGGTATCCAAGAAAAAGAAACAAATAATAACAAACTACTTCATTCATGGTAAAGAACTAACTCAAACTAGCAATGCTAAGTATCTAGAAGTAATAATAAATGATAAGTTATCTTGGAACCCTCACATTGATGAAGTAATTAAAAAATCAAACAAAACATTAGGATTCATAAAAAGGAACTTTTACAAATGTAATAAGAATATAAAACTAAAATGCTATCTCACATTAGTTAGGCCTATACTAGAATATGCAGGATCTGTATGGGACCCATCAACTAAAGAAAACATTAAAAAATTAGAACAAATTCAAAAAAGAGCTGCAAGGTTTATAACTAGTAAATATTCCCAATTAACAAGAGTAACACCATTAGTCAAATCACTAAACCTAGAAACACTAGAGGACAGAAGGGCAAAGAGTAAAGTAGTAATAATACATAAGGCATTAAATTCTAATTTAGAAATACAACCCAATAACAATCTGTTGCAAAGCTCAGATAAACATAAAGACAAAAACACCTTCCTTGTCCCTTATGCGAGAACAAATGCATATAAGTACTCTTTCTTCCCGAGTGGCATTCGGGCATGGAATGGGTTGCCTGAACAAACCAGGAAAACCAATAACCTAACATCATTTAAAACATTAATAAAAATGCAAGACTAGACTCGGACCACGGATGAGCGTAGGACGCAATAATCTTCTTTATAGAAGGAGCGTCTGTAATGTATAAGATAAGATAAGATAAGTGCCTGGCATACTTTACAAAGAAGCTCTTATTGGTTGATGCGGTCCTTGACCTGATATAACCTTTGCATATACGCCATAACCTTTGGCCTTGGCAACGAATACAATAATTTCGCTGCTCCTTACATTCTAACACGACTATATTTAGCGACATGTTCCCTTTAAAAAAATGTTTTGTCCAGTACGTTTTTCATTAAGCATGTCTGATGGTTTTCCCAATAGGATTACACGTATTATTTTTATAACTTAATTATTGATTTTGATGCGGTCTGTCTTATAACCAGAACCCATATTTGGAGCTCTGTTTAATTCAATCAATTTTTTTCTGTGCGTCCTGTTTAACTGTTTGTAATTGGAAATCTGGTATTTAATGTTCTGTGTTAGTTCTTTGCTTCCATTAGTAAAATAAAAATGTCCCATAAGACTAATTTGATATATTATAGTGCTAGTAGAACAGCGGTATAGAATGGTATTGCCATATTACTAGAACCAACGTGTTTGCCAAAACCATTCCGCATGGCACCACCAGAGAAGGGTGAAAGAGAGCAAGACAAAGGAAATGATAGGAGGACAACGTCAGGGAGTGGACAGGAGTAAAACTGTGCGACTCACTGAGAAATGCTGAGAGGTGGGAGGAATGTCATCTGTGGCGCCCCAACGGTTCAATAGACTACGGAATATGTAGGATGTACGTAGAATAACGTTCACAGGTTTCCTTTACGTTCCAGTTAATTTGCGGTAAATCTTGAAGCGGATGTCGCCAAAGTAAATCGTTCTATTAACTTTCATCGATATAGACAGGAACTGAATTCTTCCATTGTTTCGTTTCCACTGACAATTGTGTTCTATAAACATTTAGAATTTTTCGAGATCGCCATGTTTGAATAGCTAACGGATCTGTTCCCCGGTTGGAGAGTTTACCTCAGTCTACCCAGCTCTTAAGGATACCTAGTTGGGGCAAAGTTAGAGGACTGGGCATTGTTTAGGCCACACGATCCCTCTAGTAAGCCAGTCTCCATGGCCACGGAAAACTGTGAATGCAGCTTCAAAGACACAATAGATGAAGTTGTTTTGATGGGAATACTTACTTTTATGTATGGAAAAGGACTTATTGCACTTTTATCATGATTTCTTTAACACAAATTTTCATTATTGTGTCTTTGTTCCTTCGAAAACGCCCCCTCCCCATAACAAGCCCCAAAAAAATGAGCAAAAGAGTGCAACTCGCATGGGAACCGAGCTATGAGACGTGTCAATGACGTCACGAGCCCAGAAAATGTCCCCGAAAACGAAATCCAGCTGTCGTGAGCTGGCGGGTTTAATTAACTTCACTTGTCTGGAAAACATTTGGGAGAAAAGAGGAAGCTGGAGAAAAGTGTGTCGTCACAGGTCGTAGGTTTGAATTAGCCTGATTCTATCCATTCCCTAACATCTCGTTCGTGACCACTCAGTGTGTTCATCTACATTTACAATTCTACAAGTACAGTAGGCGTATAGGATTTTAAAGATTGTTACAAAGTAGCCTACACAGTTTAGTGCATAGGTTCTCAACGGGGGCGATATCGCCCCCCGCGGTGGGGGCGGTGAGAAGCTTTAGAGGGGCGCTGATATTCCCGGGCGCGATTGGGGGGCGATGAAGGGCAAGTGGGTGGTACAAGCGTACCTGATATATTTTAACACCTCAGCTATTTGAATCGATTAGTTTTTGGAGGATGAAATGTGATGTAAACGCAAGTGCTCCTAAATGTCTGATATCCCCCAACAGTTTGCCCACATATTATATTTAAATAAGAAATAGGAATCGCAGTGACTTTTCGATGAAGTAGGGGTCAGTATTTGGCAAATACAGTGTGCGGCCGGCTGGTCCTGTGGTTGGTTCACCGGACTGTCATCCTTGCTGATCGATCACTGTCGCCCTAAGATCTGCTAATATTAATGATATTTTGATCTCTAATTAACCGAGATGTCCTTATTGTGTTTTAATCTATCCAGAGCTGATTGCAATATTGTTAAGCGGTATAGATAAGTAGTAATCATACCAACTGGATAGATATTGTAATGCTTAAAAATATACATATAAATTCTTAAGTCATATAATATTTATATAATTTTCAAATACTTTTTTACAGTTTGATCATTTCAAAGTTATAAATTGTAAGCCATTTATTTTTTATAAAAGAAAGAAAAAACAAAAATATTAGATAAAATAAAACGGGATAATTATCTCCCTTTAATTAAAAAATGTTTCCACATTTGATTCAATATTGCTGCCGAACAAGTTCTGTTTTGTAATATAAAAAAATATTACTGATGATTAGACCTAGGGCTTTTGCAACCAAAATTGAAATAAAAATAGTCAAATTGCTAGCAACACACCAGGCAAAGGATTCGCATTAATATTGGTTTATTTAAACCTTTTCTTAAGGCAATTTTTTGATCTATTAATTCTTACAATTGAATATGTTTCCTTTTCAATTTTTTTTAAAGATAATTAATCACACAAAAAGTCTAGTCCGCCTAAAAAAAAGCGGAAACTATAGGCCAGATGGGCGGAAAGGAAAGGGGGGCTGTGAGCGGAAAAATATTGTAAAAGGGGACGGTGAACCGAAAAAGGTTGAGAACCTTTGGTTTAGTGTAATACAATTCTACTTTAAAGCAACAACTTGAAAATGTTGTTGAATGTCAACAGATCAAAGAAGTCCATTGGGATTCTTTCCCCACTAAATTGTTTCTTATTCTATTTCGTCTCCTTTTTATTTATTTTATCTTTATTACGTTATTCACTGGTCAAGTTTTGCACGCCTGGCAGGGTGATGAGATCCAACTGGTGCTAATGGTGTGATTGATGGTGTTTCCTAGATACTGACTTGGTGTATATTTTACGGCCAAAGCCCGAAGTCGGCCGGCCAGATCGCGAAGGGGCCAATATCACCTCACATTTGACCGGCCAAAGCCCGATCTGTTCTTGATTTCGGACCTTGGCCGGCCAGCTCGCGAAATGGCAGGGGCGATCGGCCAAAGCCCGATTAAGAAAGTCTTGAGGAGATTTCGAGTGTTTATATACCGTAATTATCACATTAGGCCTATATTGATTATTAATTATACTAAATTACATAATCAGTCAAAATAGTTTATTATATAGTAAATTATCAATCTTTAATTAAAATAAATAAAAAAATCAGTCTAATTAGTTTATTATAGTAAATTTTCAATCTCTATCATCAGTTGTCTTACAATACTAAAATCCAAAAGGAAATAAGTGCGTACAGTCGTGTTTGGGGCGTTTTTAAAACAAGGAAGATCTACCCACATAATATAACATGGACCAATGAGAAAAGAGTGGGTGGACTTTAAAGTCACATGTCTGTCTCCGATCCCTTTGTCCAAACATTCCGGTCGCTTGTGGCTTCGAGGGTCCGTCAATGGGGTGGGGCTGGGAGGGAGTTTTCGCGGTCGTCGATGTGGGTAAGATCAATGGTGGCCCTGTCCTGTACAGTATTGACACTCCCTCTCTATCTATTATTATAAAATTAAACAAGCTCTTTGTCATTGCGACTGGCGGCCCCACCCATGTTTATACAACACATGAAACTATACTTAGACCGCGCGGACAATGGCTAGATAAAAATACGGTCGCTCCTGCCTGACCTGACCACCTTTGTGGATTATCAAAAGTCAATCTTCTAATCACAGACACCAACAGTAAATTTATGACGCAAACGGTGTTTTTATCCAGGTAGATAGTTTACTAAATCGTGTGATAATTAATTTCCTTGATAATTAGAGATCCACTTCGGCAGGACTCTCTCTGAAAAGCAGAAAATGAACAGAAAATTATCGTCACAGCGTATGTATCACTGTCCTTGCTACCCTATGCAAGCCGCCATCACACATGTGCCGCCTACCGAACATTCTTGTATCAGCACATCGGACATTGGCCAGGGATTGCCAGCCACATCGCGAAGTGGCCGGCCAAAGTAGCGTAAACACTGGCAATTTCAAGCACATCGGACATTGGCCAAGCGCGTCGGCCAAAGCGCGATCTGGCCTCACTTCGGGCTGTGGCCGTAACATATATCTTGGCGGTTAAAGAAGTTGTCGGTTACGTATAAGCCACGAGAACAACGCAGTTTTAAAGAATATATATATATATATATATATATATATGTTACGTGCCAAAGTGTACACTGTGTGAGCGACCCATGAAGAGTTTTGGGGTGGTGTTATTTTAGCGATTCATGCGCTAGGTTTAGAAGGGAACTTTTTCCTAGTTTGCTAGTCAGTTGCTTGAGAGAGGCCTGACCGTGCAAGACCGTGTTTTTATTCAGATTTGTAAAAGCGTAAGTGAGATTTACAATGATAACTTTGGGCACACTGTATAAGTATAATAATAGTACCACTGTATAATAATTACGGAAACACTGAAACACTATAAGGTTGTACTATTTTCTTGTTATGACTTATTATATTGAGGATAGTTCTTCAAACGCCTTATTCATATATTGATATATTTGTCATAAGTCATAGGCGAATATTTTCTGATCTAGGTCAAGATCAGAGTCGCTATTTTCTTGCTATTCTCTTGGGTGACCTTATACCTATAAGAAGAGCTAATGATTTCATGTTTGATTAATGTATGTAACTTTCTTGTATATTTCTTTTGTTATTTCTTTATTTATAATAAACTATTCATTATTCAGCTGAACCCGGCCTATCTTTCTGAATGTTATGTACTTAGATATTCGTTGGATAGTTTAACATAGATCACTACTCGCAATCTCGCTCATACCCCTTAAGACTAAGAGCCTTGATATTAAAACTTGGAATATCCCATTAACTAGATAAGACGAGAAGGCGGGTACGTGACAATTGGTGCGCTCTTGGGATAATTAATTCATTCTTTTCGAATTAATTTAATGAATAATTGTAGTTTATTTCTCTTACTTTGTCTTCGTAAGGAACTATTTTTCTTGTGTGTATTATATCGGTAATTGGCCGTTGGAATGTTTCTTTTGTTTACATTTGTGTAAGCCGGTGTGAACACAGTATTTTGCCTCGACTTTTGTCTTGCTTCTTTCTATCTTGTGCATTTAGTATTGCGTGCTAGGCCTAGTCTTTGTATTTTATTCTGCTGTGTCAAGTTAAAATTAAGAATGGATATTGAATCGTTTCTCAGCAATCCTTCAATAGAAGCACTTGAGTTGTTTAAAAGACCAGATTTATTTGTTATTATTAGAAAGTTAGAATTAGTTGTCAAAGCCACTAGTACGAGCAAAGTGCTTAAAGGACACATAATTTTACATTTTGTAAATGATGGTAGTCTGGACGAAGAGTATTTAAAGCTAGTGACATCTGTGTTAGATGAACGCGAAGCAGAATTTAGACTTAGAGAGTTCGAGGTGAAAGAGGCAATTAGACTTAAAGAAGCAGATCAGATAGAGGCTAATAGACTTAAAGAAGCAGATCAGATAGAGGCTAATAGACTTAAAGATGCAGATCAGAAAGAGGCTAGTAGACGTAGGGAAGCAGAAATTAAACTGAATCATGAGAAAAAACTTAAGGAGATAGAGTTAGCGAAGGACAAGGTCGAATTGAGACAGTTGTTTCTTTCTCCAGGTGCTTTTGTTAGTCCTGTTGTTTGTTCTACTACTACTACTAGTACTTGTCAATTTGTTTCTACTACCGGTGCTCGTACTTCTGAAGGTTATTCTATTGATACCTATTCTATTGATAACCATTTATACAGTGTGCCAAAACTTAATAATAATTATAATCTCACTGAATATTTTAAATATTTTGAGCTTTTTGCCAAACAATTAAAGTGGCCAGCTCATGTACTTACCCTATTGTTATCTAAAGTCTTGCACGGCAAAGCACTCAGTGTTTTCAACACTATCGCAACTCATAGTCAGAGTGACTATAAAGTAGTCAAGGCAACCATTCTGAACGCCTTTACTACACCTGTACTCCATACGGTATGCACTCCGTATAAGCCAGATTGCAATGTACAGTCCGTACGTTACCAGGACCGAACAGAGTTCTTGACGTCGGTAACCAGAGTACTTTCTGGTATGATGCAGGTTAACGTATCAAATGCCTGTGCACTCACTACAGCTGAAGAAACTCATCCTGTCGTTACAGTGTCTTCAGATATATCTGAGGCCGTGGTCTCAGAAGCATATCAGCCTGAGTCAACATATCAGCCTGAGTCAGCAACAGTTCAGCCTGAGTCAGCAACAGTTCAGCCTGAGTCAGCAACAGTTCAGCCTGAGTCAGCAACAGTTCAGCCTGAGTCAGCAACAGTTCAGCCTGAGTCAGCAACAGTTCAGCCTGAGTCAGCAACAGTTCAGCCTGAGTCAGCAACAGTTCAGCCTGAGTCAGCAACAGTTCAGCCTGAGTCAGCAACAGTTCAGCCTGAGTCAGCAACAGTTCAGCCTGAGTCAGCAACAGTTCAGCCTGAGTCAGCAACAGTTCAGCCTGAGTCAGCAACAGTTCAGCCTGAGTCAGCAACAGTTCAGCCTGAGTCAGCAACAGTTCAGCCTGAGTCAGCAACAGTTCAGCCTGAGTCAGCAACAGTTCAGCCTGAGTCAGCAACAGTTCAGCCTGAGTCAGCAACAGTTCAGCCTGAGTCAGCAACAGTTCAGCCTGAGTCAGCAGCATATCAGCCTGAGTCAGCAGCATATCAGCCTGAGTCAGCATATCAGCCTGAGTCAGCATATCAGCCTGAGTCAGCATATCAGCCTGAGTCAGCATATCAGCCTGAGTCAGCATATCAGCCTGAGTCAGCATATCAGCCTGAGTCAGCATATCAGCCTGAGTCAGCATATCAGCCTGAGTCAGCATATCAGCCTGAGTCAGCATATCAGCCTGAGTCAGCATATCAGCCTGAGTCAGCATATCAGCCTGAGTCAGCATATCAGCCTGAGTCAGCATATCAGCCTGAGTCAGCATATCAGCCTGAGTCAGCATATCAGCCTGAGTCAGCATATCAGCCTGAGTCAGCATATCAGCCTGAGTCAGCATATCAGCCTGAGTCAGCATATCAGCCTGAGTCAGCATATCAGCCTGAGTCAGCATATCAGCCTGAGTCAGCATATCAGCCTGAGTCAGCATATCAGCCTGAAACAGCATATCAGCCTGAGTCAACATATCAGCCTGAGTCAGAAACATGTATCAGAGTTCTCCGTGACACGGAGGCATCACAGTCACTACTTGTGACCAATATTTTACCTTTGTCTGGTTCTACAGATACAGGAACCCAGATTTTTGTGCAAGGAGTAGGAAGTGGACAATCTCTAGCGCCATTTCCTCGTCCACGTCTTCGTTTTGACCACAGCCGTGTTCAAGATGACGTCATGCTCGGAGTCGTATCCGAATTGCCTGTGAAAGGTAGTTACCTTTTATTAGGAAATGACCTGGCCAGTGGCCATGTTTTTCCTCAAGTCATTATGCAGCAGCCGTTACTTTCCCCTGATCTTTGTGAAGAACCGTCCGAGTTGTTTCCTGCTTGTATGGTAACACACCGTATGACTGTTGACACTTTGCAACCTAAGCATTCACATGTTGACACTTTGCAACCTAAGTCTTCACCAGTTGAAGATACAGCTAAGCTCATTGATGATGAACTCAACTTGCCGTTACACATCTCACATTCTGATGTCTTGTCGAAGCAAACATGTGATGCAGAGATACCGACCTTTCGACACCTGAGAGTCACTTCACCAAGTGGTGATAATGAAAAGCTGTCACATGAAATTACAAGCAAAACAAGCGCTGTCGACAACATTATCTTGCCCAGAAGAGAGCAGTGTATACCATTTGAAGAAAGTGAATCAAAGGATGAAGAAATAGCCTTTGAAATACAGCCAACTCGTAAGGCTGACATATGCATTACATTCTTACAAAGACATAATGCTCAAACGCCAACCTTTGAACTAGTAAAAATGTGCATGTTCTTCTTTGTGGCCTTCACTTCAAGAAAGCTTTTGAAATCGGAAATTGGTCTTTTTATTATTGAGAGTGTTTTTACTCCATGTATAACTTTGCGAGTTTGCAATCATGTATGTCTCCCATACCTAATTACAGCACATTCCTTTAAAAAGTTCCAGAGGAAGCCCTATGTTTGCATCACTGTTGATATGTGGAATCAAAATGAAACAGTAGGAATCCTACCACGTGATTATGGACCACATCAAGGCAGCATTGAGTGACTTTTGTCTTTACTTCTTTGCCTGATTCTGTATTATGATTTTTCATGAAATGAACATATTGATTGTACTTGATGTTATATTAAATATCGGTTTGATATAGCAAATCTAGTTGGAAATTGATTTGACATTGTCCATGAGATTAAAGGCTTTTTGCTTTTAGATATGCATTTTGGTGATGGAAATTGTTGAATTTCATATATTGTCAAAGTCCCATTTTGGTCTTTGCTTCACTCGAGTATACAATAACGTTAACTTCGAGCACTCGAATTTAATTGATAAGAATTTTCAACAAAGAATTTTTGGTTCATGAAATTTTCTTGATATTTTGGATGATCCAATAATTGTTCTGATTTACATGGTCAGACTAAGACTAAAGATGTCATGTCATGATATGGATGACTCTTGTTTACTCTCAAGATTATGAGAGACATATGGTAAATTGATTCAGTTGGTTTCTAATCTTGATAAAATAAGATTGACTAAGAAACTTGTTGAGGCTTTATCTCGGGTTTAAGTTCCTAGATACCAGAGTGTATCCATATTGGGATTTTTTTGTCCTGATAAAACTATGTATGCATTTTTGATTAAATTGATGACATTTTCATAAAATATGTATTACATTAATTTTGATTATATTTTGATAACATATGTATTACATTAATGATGATCTTTTGATATTATAATATGCATTACATGAATATTGATGATATTATGCCATGCATTACATGAATTTTGATAATATATGCATTACATTAATTTTGATAATGATATTTTGATAGTATTATGACATGCATGATATGAACTTTGAATTATTTTGGTTTTGATTATTCATTGATGACATATGGTTGAATTGTAAGGAGTTTTTCATTAATGACATGTTTTTGAATTATTGTAAGAAGTTTCTTTTGAAGGTTTTTCTAAGTAAGATGAAACTAGTGTTATAAGTAGATTTTTGATTAGAAAAATTGCCATTGTTATTGTCAATTTTTTCAAAGAAGTGTGGGGGTGTTACGTGCCAAAGTGTACACTGTGTGAGCGACCCATGAAGAGTTTTGGGGTGGTGTTATTTTAGCGATTCATACGCTAGGTTTAGAAGGGGACTTTTTCCTAGTTTGCTAGTCAGTTGCTTGAGAGAGGCCTGACCGTGCAAGACCGTGTTTTTATTCAGATTTGTAAAAGCGTAAGTGAGATTTACAATGATAACTTTGGGCACACTGTATAAGTATAATAATAGTACCACTGTATAATAATTACGGAAACACTGAAACACTATAAGGTTGTACTATTTTCTTGTTATGACTTATTATATTGAGGATAGTTCTTCGAACGCCTTATTCATATATTGATATATTTGTCATAAGTCATAGGCGAATATTTTCTGATCTAGGTCAAGATCAGAGTCGCTATTTTCTTGCTATTCTCTTGGGTGACCTTATACCTATAAGAAGAGCTAATGATTTCATGTTTGATTAATGTATGTAACTTTCTTGTATATTTCTTTTGTTATGTCTTTATTTATAATAAACTATTCATTATTCAGCTGAACCCGGCCTATCTTTCTGAATGTTATGTACTTAGATATTCGTTGGATAGTTTAACATAGATCACTACTCGCAATCTCGCTCATACCCCTTAAGACTAAGAGCCTTGATATTAAAACTTGGAATATCCCATTAACTAGATAAGACGAGAAGGCGGGTACGTGACAATATATATATATATAGATAGATAGATAGATAGATAGATAGATAGATAGATAGATAGATAGATAGATGGATGGATGGATGGATGGATGGATGGATGGATGGATGGATGGATGGATGGATGGATGGATGGATGGATGGATGGATGGATGGATGGATGGATGGATGGATGGATGGATGGATGGATGGATGGATGGATGGATGGATGGATGGATGGATGGATGGATGGATGGATGGATGGATGGATGGATGGATGGATGGATGGATGGATGGATGGATGGATGGATGGATGGATGGATGGATGGATGGATGGATGGATGGATGGATGGATGGATGGATGGATGGATGGATGGATGGATGGATGGATGGATGGATGGATGGATGGATGGATGGATGGATGGATGGATGGATGGATGGATGGATGGATGGATGGATGGATGGATGGATGGATGGATGGATGGATGGATGGATGGATGGATGGATGGATGGATGGATGGATGGATGGATGGATGGATGGATGGATGGATGGATGGATGGATGGATGGATGGATGGATGGATGGATGGATGGATGGATGGATGGATGGATGGATGGATGGATGGATGGATGGATGGATGGATGGATGGATGGATGGATGGATGGATGGATGGATGGATGGATGGATGGATGGATGGATGGATGGATGGATGGATGGATGGATGGATGGATGGATGGATGGATGGATGGATGGATGGATGGATGGATGGATGGATGGATGGATGGATGGATGGATAGATAGATAGATAGATAGATGGATGGATAGATGGATGGATAGATGGATAGATGGATGGATAGATGGATGGATAGATGGATGGATAGATGGATAGATGGATAGATAGATGGATAGATAGATGGATAGATAGATGGATAGATAGATGGATAGATAGATGGATAGATAGATGGATAGATAGATGGATAGATAGATGGATAGATAGATGGATAGATAGATGGATAGATAGATGGATAGATAGATGGATAGATAGATAGATAAATAGATAAATAGATAGAGTGATTGATTCGAGAATGGGTAGATAGATAGATAGATAAATAGATAAATGGATATGGATAATAGCTAGATTAATCGATGAATGAATAGATAGAATGTTATATAGATGGATAAATGGATAGATGGAGCGATGGAAAGATAGATAAATAGACAGTTAATTAGTTATATAATATACATAGATAGATTGATGAATAATAGATAGATAGCTAAATAGATTTATTGACAGATAGACAGCTATATTCCTTCAAAGCTTAAAATAAAGCCATTATTTGATACTTAAGGTTAACTATTGTTGTAATTTAGAGACGAGGTAAACATCGAGTGTTATAATCCCCCTGTGTTCGTGTAATGGGTGTTTTATATTTCTTCAGAGAGAACTCTAAACCAGTATAAAAAACATTTAGACTATTATCCTACTGGTAATGGCTTCAAATTTGGAGGGTTGGGTTACCTTTTTAACATGGTAATACCATGGTAACATAATCAACCAATAGATTTGGCAGTTATTATCGCATTTTGTGTGTGTATATGTATTGTAAATCTTGATTTTTCATAAATGTGATGGAGGTATATCATAGATTATAGAAGGCGCGTCTTTAAAATATACGATAAGATAAGAGGTATAACAAATTTGTTTGAACTTCTTTTTTATTTATAGAGAACTAGAGCTAGATCTATATCTTTTTTTTCTGTTTTGGAACCAATAAAAATGATTTTAAAGATGTATTAAAATGTGTTGGTCTGTAATCCATTGACTTTAAGAGTTCTTGAATATTTAAATATAATAATTGATCATGAAGTTATAGAAGGATTGTACGTGTGCAGATCCACCTTGTGTACAATGATGTAGTTTAAGTTATTTTGGATATAGTGGACGCATAGAGAGGATACTTAGAGTGGATAAATAGAGTGGATACATAGATTGGATACATAGATTGGATACATAGAGTAGATACATATAGTGGATAAATAGAGTCGACACCTAGAGTATATATGTAAAATGGATACATAGTGTGGATACATACAGGAAATATTGTGTGCATTGGTTTTATGCAAAGATATTTTACAAAAATCGAAACGAAATTGTCCCTATTACTATGGATTTAAAAAATATATCCCTACATAAAACTCTTAGATTTAAAAATGTGAACTTAGCTAAATCTAAACATTAACAGAATGTCTAATAAAATCACAACAAATAAAATGTGAAATTAGCTAAATCTAAACATTAACAGAATGTCTAATAAAATCACAACAAATAAAATGTGAACAAAATTTGCTTAATTCAACCTTCGTCTCAAAAATATTGATGGATTTCTCTCCCCTTCAAAACTTCGTTGGCCCTAATTAAAATGACACATTTTATTTGTATTGGTATCTTTTGTTTTGCTCATGTTATTGTTGTTTTTTGTTTTTCTAATTCATTTCATTTTAAATTTTATCATTATTTCGATATTTGCGAAAAATAAAAACTTTTATTACCTGCCAAAATTCAAATGTTCGCTTCATACAAGAAATTTTTTTTATTTAATTCATGAGAATTTTCCTAAATGGGTGAAAAAACTTACTAGAAGTCAATAGAACTGTGTGTAAGTAAAGTACCCTTCGGACCAAACTGATCATAGGGCTGGTGAAGCAGCGTTCACTCTGTGGTTCATATCTTATTGTTCTGTGGATAAGACCTGTCAATGTAAAAAAAAAACAAAACATTATTGTCAAAAGAGTAAAAAAAAAACATTTTCTAAATGAAAAAATGTAACAACATTTTAAGGACTTGTTCTAATGAAAGCCACATGCATGTATAAATATTTCAAATACTAAATTCTTGTTTGGATATTTATTACCCGAGCCAATGCAAATACATTGTCATAAAAAAAATACCTGGAAAACCGAAAAGGCTTGTTTAATAAATGAGACTTATTTAAATGACAAGACTTGACTAAATGAATAGCCCTGAACTAAAGACATATACCTAAGGTGTAACTTAATGCGTTCCTGCACTCGGTTCTTAATCTGAAACGTTCGTAACCTTTAACTTTCGTAGCCTGAATCATTAAAAACAATGCAATAAACTCAATTCATTTCAAGTTGAAAAACAAATTATTCTTTATTATTAGCATCTAGCCATTTACCTGATAAAAGGCAAAGAATGTCTGTACTTCACGTATTAAATAAAGTGATAGAAAACAACAACAATAAAATAAAAGTTGCTTTTCATTAACCCAGATTAGGGACTTAGAGAAGATTTTCAACTTTCTCTAAAATTAAATTATGTGAGGTCGTTGCTTCTGCAGCCTAGTTACGTATTGAACCACATCGAATGATTTGAGTAACTCTTTGTTTTTTATGATGGTGTACCCCTGCTATACTCATTATAGAAGTCACACACACGAACGCCATTTACTAATTATGTAAATTATTTGTTTCTGTACCTACACTAATACTATAAATTTGTGCTTCCTATTTCCTAGAAGCACCACTATCATTCTTCTAATAATAATTTAAGGGTTAACAAGGACAATAATGAAAGAGAAAAACTAAGAAATATGTTACTGCACTGTAGTATAAGGCCAAAGAAATCGAGGTTGCTCACGCGTGCAAAACTAGGATAGGCCTACTAGGCCAGCGGTCGGCAACCTCTTGCTAACAGTGTGCCAAACTAGGATTTCTAAATCATTCAGCGTGCCAACATTAAACAGCCTGAAACTTAATCTGCTCTATTATACTTAAATTTTTATAGAACAATTATTTTAACTCCGTAGCAAGACCGAGGCCAATAGCAAAGAGGGTTATTTATAGAGAAAATCGTTAAAGCATTTTATATTTAATTAACGTGTTCGTGATTATCACCCTTTTATTAGCATTTATATCAAATACAATATTTTATTACTAAACTGATCACATGTATGGTAATTATTGTCTAATCATTATCATTTCTTATTCAAATTGCTTATCTAGCACCTGTTAATGTTCATTATATAATAGATAAAATTATTATTATTATCTTATTATTAAATATTATTTATCTCAGTTTAACTGAGAAGTCTTTTAATCTTTTTTAGTTTCATTTGCATCCCGTGTTTACTATTGTTATGCGGAATGGATACGTAGTAATCATACGAACTAGATGCTTAATGCAATGTTTGAAAGTTTACATGTAAATACTTTAGTCATATAAAATGTATATAATTTTTAAAATATTTTTTTACAGTTTGATCATTTCAAAGTTATAAATTGTAAGCCATTAATTCTTTTATAAAAGAAATAAAAATGAAACATAGAAATAGAAATATGAGCTCAAATAAAACAGGTTAATTATCTCCCTTTGAAAAAATAACCGTTTTCACATCTGATTCAATAGTGATGCCAAACAAGTTATGTTTTGTAATATAACAAATATTACTGACTAATTATTATTTCTTTATATAAATACAACATTGTGGTATTCATTAAAAACTTAATGATAAGAGGATTAAAATACTTTACGTTAAACAGTTGTAAATAAACATTTTCTGCATTAATTTAAGGAATTTATATTTTAAGCATTAATAATTACACTTTTTAAATGTTTAAAATTTAACTTGCTGCATTTTAAAATCCCCAATATCGCTCCACTTAAAAAAAGATATACATCTAAAAAGGCTGTAGTAAGATCAAACCAGTTAGCTGGATGTGGTCTGAAAAAATGAGTCCATCAATTTAAAAGTCTTGCCTTTGATTAGAAAACTCCGGTTTGAGTGCTTCGATATACTTCTAAAAAGAAGCCCAACTATCTATCTTAATATATGCCTTAATAAAGAGCTGTACATGTAGGCCTACGTGTCAAGTTTCAATGCAAATCCATTCCAGTGGTCCTTGTAAATGCAAGTTAAACTCACCTAAAGATGTCATTTAGAAACAGCGGCTTCAACAGTCAGTTTTTCTCATTCAGAACCGGAAAATGTTGTTAGTTTTTTTATCAATAATAAACACATCTTGGAGGTTTCTAGCGTGTCATTGAAAATCGCTATGCGTGCCAAGTTTGGCACGCGTGCCTCAGGTTGCTGACCTATGTACTAGGCGAGGTCTTGTTTTGTACTGAAAACTATCGTTTGTCTAGAACGTTATACCTTCCAATCTGTCTCTATTATTTCGTAACCTGCGGTACTGTTCGTATCCAGAAACAAAAACTTTGCTAAATTGTTGTTCGTAACATGAATCGTTCGTAGCCTGAGGCGTTCGTAACCCGAGGTACCACTATATCAATTTTACGAGACATGTTCAAATGAAAAGTCTTGAGTAAATGGAAATATCTGTCCCAATAAAAACACATGTCCAAGTAAAAAGACCTGTCGAAAAAAATATCCTGTCCAAATAAAAAGACCTGACCAATTAAAAAGACCTGTCCAAAAAAAAAGACCTGTCCAAATAAAAAGACCTGTCTAAATAAAAAGACCTGTCTAAATAAAAAGACCTGTCCAAATAAAAAGACCTGTCTAAATAAAAAGACCTGTCCAAATAAAAAGACCTGTCTAAATAAAAAGACCTGTCCAAATAAAAAGACCTGTCTAAATAAAAAGACCTGTCCAAATAAAAAGACCTGTCTAAATAAAAAGACCTGACCAATTAAAAAGACCTGTCCAAATAAAAAGACCTGTCTAAATAAAAAGACCTGTCCAAATAAAAAGACCTGTCTAAATAAAAAGACCTGTCCAAATAAAAAGACCTGTCTAAATAAAAAGACCTGTCCAAATAAAAAGACCTGTCTAAATAAAAAGACCTGTCCAAATAAAAAGACCTGTCCAAATAAAAAGACCTGACCAAATAAAAAGACCTGTCTAAATAAAAAGACCTGTCCAAATAAAAATACCTGTCCAAATAAAAAGACCTGTCTAAATAAAAAGACCCGTCCAAATAAAAAGACCTGTCCAAATAAAAAGACCTGACCAAATAAAAAGACCTGTCCAAATAAAAAGACCTGTCTAAATAAAAAGACATGTCCAAATAAAAAGACATGTCCAAATAAAAAGACCTGTCCATATGAAAAGACCTGTCCAAAAATATAACAGGTTCATTAGATTGCCTTTCAGACAAATACTAATGAATAAAACAGACCATTAAGCTCCATTTTATTCTGTATTTTGTCAGGCTCGGTCAATTTAAATGTCAAATTTCAATGTGTGGTATAATCTTCACTTGACAAGAAAGAAAAAAAGGGAAAACGAAACGAAAAAACTAATGGGCCATTGCTAGAGAAATGGGCATTGATTTAGACCAGGCTTAGCCAGCGTGATCAATGCACCGATCATTTATTTACTCCGCTTTTTTTTTCCACGGTTGGCTGATTCGACAAGTCCTATTTCAAACATTGTCATTCAGATCAGCTAGCAGTGTTTTGTAACGTTCGCTTTTTTATCTAACCAAAATATACAGCTCGGTTCTTGTGTTGTTTTTTTCGTGTCATTTGTGTGTGTGTGTGTGTGCTAAATTATACATAATATTTGGAAATTATGTTTAAAATGAACAATAAAATGTCCCCGCTAAACTATAATTTTTTAAAATTATTCTTTAGAAATGCAACACATGGATCTATTTCAAAACAAGTAGATGAAACCAATTGTTACTCGAACTATCTCAAATGCGTGAACAAATAAATTCATTATTTCTACTGTCGAGTGGCTTTGGGGCATGGAATGGGCTGCCCAAACAAAACCAAGAAAACCAATAACTTAAGTATCATTTTAAAATCATGTATAACCCTAACAAAAGTTCGGAGTAGATTCAAAGCACGGATAAGCGTAGGGCCGCGAAATTCGTCTGTGTATAATGGAGCGTCTGTAGCCTAATAGATATGAAGATATGTAGTAATACAAATAGAGTTCAGCTTTGCAGATGTAAAAAAATAACCATAAAATAATTAGGCAACACTATTAAATTAATGCCCCACGGCTACCTCACACTGGAGGGCTGAAGATCTTGGCCAAGTGTTTGTAGCGCCACCTACCATTATTATTTATTTTCATTGTTTAAGCTTAAGCAGAGACAATGGAACACAAATAGAAAAGCAAAAAAACAAATTCCTAATCACCACAAAATGTGGCAATGTAATTATCTGCTGGCATAACTGATGAGATTTTTTTTTCTCTTAGTTCTCTCCCTTCTTTAAACAGCGGGAGTTGATCGGAAAGGGCAGTAACTCAGAAGCTGGTTTATGTCCCAAAATGAAGTTAATTTATCTTTAAAAATAAAAAAAGATGGGGAAGCTGTCGATAAAGCTTTGTTTGTACTTCGGTGACCTAACGACATAGCAGGCTGCTGATAACTGCAACCAGGCTAAATGCTGTGAATGCGGTGGTCATGATAAGGTTACAAAACTCGACCAAAGTCTCGTAACCTGATTTTCATCCATACAGCATTACAGTCACAACAAAAACAACAGGAAAAAAGAATAAGCCATACACATATCTTCAATTATAATCTATAGTCTAGTTTGACAAAAAAAAATAAGTTTAACAAATTCTACACGCACACTAATTGTTACGTAAAGTTATTTTTTAATAAATTTTTAATAAGTCCAGACGAAGAAGCTAGTGGGTCGAAAGCTATAACGACGTGAATCCCACAACTGGCTAAGACAATGTGAATCTACAACTGGCTAAGACAATGTGAATCTACAACTGGCTAAGACAATGTGAATCTACAACTGGCTAAGACAATGTGACTCTACAACTGGCTAAGACCATGTGAATCTACAACCGGCTAAGACAATGTGAATCTACAACTGGCTAAGACAATGTGAATCTACAACTGGCTAAGACAATGTGAATCTACAACCGGCTAAGACAATGTGAATCTACAACTGGCTAAGACAATGTGAATCTACAACCGGCTAAGACAATGTGAATCTACAACTGGCTAAGACAATGTGAATCTACAACCGGCTAAGACAATGTGAATCTACAACTGGCTAAGACAATGTGAATCTACAACTGGCTAAGACAATGTGACCCTACAACTGTCGAAGACAATGTGAATCTACAACTGGCTAAGACAATGTGACCCTACAACTGGCTAAAATCATTGTACCAATATCTGCAATAACTACACATTTGCGGAAAAATCTGGATGGAAGCTGCTAAGTCATCTGTTTGTCTCAACTGCTAGGCATTCGATGTACTTTCAGCTTTTGGTTAAACTTACGCTATTGTGAATTTTTTTTTTTATCGCACATAAAAGCTGTTTGAAGTCTACATTAGGTCACTTACACTTGACTGCTCAATAGGGACTAAATATGTACCGGGCATTGAACAGTTAGCGAAAAGCATTCAAGAACAAGATACTCATGAATTGGTACCGACTAATTACATTCAAACGATTTTTTATGTTCCTCTTCTATAACATAATTAATTCTAAAAAAAATTGTTTATTATTTTTTAGTAAATATTTGAGACTTTTATACTAGCATTATATTATGTAATTATTGTAATTATTAATGTTTAAAAAATAAACAATTGATGTAGGAAATAAACATGATAATGCTGAATTTGTTAAAAGAAATATTATAACTTTTCAGTAATATTCTCTATATTACAAAACATAACTTGTTTGTCATCACTAGAATCAAATTTTGTTGGGAAACTTTAGATTAAGTGAAGGTAGATAATTAAACCGTTTACTTTGCGTTAAAATTTCTAATATATTTCTTTTTTTTCCCTTTATAAAATTTTAAAGGCTTACAATTTGTAACTTTAAAATTATCAAAATATAAATGATAATAAAAAATTATATAAGCTTAAATATAACATGATTAAAGGAATAATATGTACATTATAAAACATTACATTAACTACTCAATTAGTATGATTACAAAGTATCTATTCCGCTTTATTGTATTGTAAGTAATTTAATGCCCCTAATAAACAAGTATTATATAGGCGTGACCTTTTCAAATAGGGCGTTTGCAATCACGTGACAAAAAGCACGTGATTTGTGTTTACTTTCTGTAATGGTGTACAAGTAATAATGGCCGCTGTATTAATAAAGTTTCATATAGGCTCGAGCTTTTTTTTAAATGATGTGTTGTGTTTTAAGTCTTATTAAGATTTAAGCTGTATTATGTATGTTAAATAAAATAGGCTATTTTATTATTATCATAGACATAGATCATAGACGATGTGAGCCTAATAGTGACTTGACTAGATAGCCTGTTCATCAACACTATCACTTGACATCGTAGCCTAGCCTACGAAACATTAAAAGTGTAGGCCTATAAAGTGAAATTGAAAGTGTAAATAGGTCTAGCCGGCCCTAGCCTAATCACATTAATCAATTAATCTACAGTACTACTATTTACCTCCTTATTTTTGAGTAGGATAGCCAATATTCAGATGTGAATTTTGCATGATAAAGAAGTACTTCACTTTCACCACGTTACATTTGTACCTCAAGTGGGTTCTTATATTTACACAAATACGTCAATAAAAATAGAGTAAAAACATAAGCCACGCCCACTGAGAACGCTCTATAGAAATGATCATGAACTTCCGATTCTTTTTTTAAATTAATAAACAAAAAAAGCATGCTTTGGCTGGTGTTTGACAATTGATTTCAACCTCGACGGCCCGATCTAGTCTTTTAGAATTATACAAAAGATACAAGATTAGTTATGATGAATCCGTTTTTAACATCAAAAGTGAGTTGGCGATAATTAATACTCAAGTGTTAGTCGCGTAAGGTTAAATATATATTTGTTTACAAAATAAATTAGCCAAGAGTTGCGCCCTTGGTAATTAACAAACACAATGCGGAGATTCATAACAAAACAACAACACGAAAATATTTTGCATCAATCAATTAGTTTGGGATTATAAATAGGGGATTCTTCAAGTCTGACATTCACAAACCATGTTTTTTTTTTAGTCGTCATCTTTTGGAAATGAAATAAAAATATTTAATTACTACATATTCACGAGTGTTGAGAAATTCATTGCACTTTCAACTGCAAGTTTAGGCCGACTATAAATAAAGAAAGGTTATAAGTATTATTGTGATGATTACGTCTTCAATATTAAAAGTGAGTATGCCAGAATTTATAGCAGAAGGCAGCCATTTTTTTTAATCCAATGTAGCTAAAAGGATCGAAAGTGAAGTGTCATCCAAAATGTAGGAATGCATAAGATTTAAGACTCGTCAATTACTCTGAGATCAAAATACAATGAAATTTATGTTAAAACTTTATAGACACTAACCTTTAATGTAAAATTTGAATCGATTCATATAAAATTTTCTATTTACTATAAATGCCAAATAAAAATGAAGAAGATAAACACAATCACCTGTTTTGTATATTAACTAAAAAAAACGCTGTAACGATTTTCTCTATAAAGCTTCCTTGCTTTTGGCCTTGGTTATGCTGTGGCACTAAAAAAATAATGCTCCTTTAAAATTAATAAATAAAATATATTGTAAAGAAGGTAGACTTTTAGGCTGTTGGCACGCTGAATGATTTAGAAATCCTAATTTGACACACTATTACCAAAAGGTTGCTGAGCACGGTTCTAGACCACAGTATACTTGTCAATACTTGCATTTTTTTTTCATTCTCCAACAAAACTTATGGTTTTATGGTAGAAATTTCAGCACAACTCGAGGGACACTAGACCAGTTGCTGGAATGAGTTTTTAGTTCTCTTGCTTTCAGAGGAATAAGAAACATTGCAGACGTATGGAAGCTTTTCAGAGCAAATGGAGAATAAGATGAAGTAAGAGAGAGAGAAAGAGAAGGCGAGAAAGAGAGAGAGAGAGAGAGAGAGAGAGAAATAATATATGAAGGAAAAAGATAGATTGGGTGAAATAAAATTATAAATGGTTAGATAAGTCAAGACTTGGAAGATATTATTAATTTATTGCCTTCATTGATGGACTAAATATAGGCCTGTGGAATTTGTATTTCTGACTTTCAATAACATTCTTTTAATCCGGTATAATTTTAACTTGAAGTCGAGTTTTAAAAAAATATTATACAGACACGTCTGTGGATGTTCTGTTTTGCCATTTTGAAGACTCGTCCCACAATTAGGTCAGTACGTTATATAATTCTTTCCTGTAACACAACAAATCGTGATTCGCGTTTCCAAAAGTAGAACATTTGATCACATTCTTGACCTTTATATTCAACGTTTTGATTGGGTCTATTAAAGTCTTTTTGATTTGGGATAAATGTTTTAGTAGCGCGTTTGTTAGTCTGTCTGTCTGTTAGTTGTTTCCTACGGGTAAAACATTGAAGACATGTCGTCAAATAGTTTCCCATTTACACATTATTTTTATCTATTCCCCCTTTTAATGGGAAATAATTGTCTATTTTATGTCTGTAAACATTTTTCATGTGAATACAAATTTAAGTTATAAAATGTAACTTTGTGACATTTTAATGTCTTTCTCTGACATACTAATTAACTGTATATTTCCATTCTTTCTCTCGCACTATCACTCGCACTTTCTCTCTCTCTCTCTCTCTCTCTCTCTCTCTCTCTCTCTCTGTCTCTCTCTCTCACACACACACAAACATGCGTACAATAAAAAAAACGACAAAGGACAAAAATGAATCTTCTCATACAAATGCATTAGACGTAATGTAGCTAATCCCAGTGCCATAGACCTAACACTGCCTAAGCCTGCAACTGACAACCAGAAAAAAATTATTATTTTCGATTCGGATGCTTTGAGCCTGTAAAAGTAGATATTTTCCTTTCACATTTTTCATAAATTGGAGCCATATTGATTCGCCCCCAACCGACATCCGCCCTACTCTGTCTCCAAGGAGAAATGTAACTCCAAATTCTGGAGAAACTAAGGAAAGATAATGCATAGCAATTTATAGGACAACCGGAGTAGATGACCTTATAACCCAAGTGTCTCATGCTTTGGGTATTTCATTATTTCTGTTTCAATGAAGATAATATTTGGTATCAACAGCCAGTTTTCTGTTTCAATGAAGATAATATTTGGTATCAACAGCCAGTTTTCTGTTTCAATGAAGATAATATTTGGTATCAACAGCCAGATTTCTGTTTCAATGAAGATAATATTTGGTATCAACAGCCAGTTTTCTGTTTCAATGAAGATAATATTTGGTATCAACAGCCAGTTTTCTGTTTCAATGAAGATAATATTTGGTATCAACAGCCAGTTTTCTGTTTCAATGAAGATAATATTTGGTATCAACAGCCAGTTTTCTGTTTCAATGAAGATAATATTTGGTATCAACAGCCAGTTTTCTGTTTCAATGAAGATAATATTTGGTATCAACAGCCAGTTTTCTGTTTCAATGAAGATAATATTTGGTATCAACAGCCAGTTTTCTGTTTCAATGAAGATAATATTTGGTATCAACAGCAAGTTTTCTGTTTCTTTGAAGCAAATTTTTGGTATCAACAGCCAGTTTTCTGTTTCTTTGAAGCAAATTTTTGGTATCAACAGCCAGTTTTCTGTTTCTTTGAAGCAAATTTTGTGTTTAAATAAACAAATGCACTTAGAAACAAAATATTACACATTTTTCTAACAATAGATTCTTCTAATTTTCCTTCCCTATGTAAACAGAACCCTTCATTTATTTAAAACTCGACATTATGTTCAGTAAATCTAAAATATCCCAGCCAGTGGAGAACTACAATATCGCAGCCAGTGGAGAACTACAATATCCCAGCCAGTGGAGAACTAAAATATCCCAGCCAGTGGAGAACTACAATATCCCAGCCAGGGGAGAACTACAATATCCCAGCCATTGGAGAACTACAATATCCCAGCCAGTGAAGAACTACAATATCCCAGCCAGAGGAGAACTAAAATATCCCAGCCAGTGGAGAACTACAATATCCCAGCCAGTGGAGAACTACAATTTCCCAGCCAGTGGAGAACTACAATATCACAGCCAGTGGAGAACTACAATATCCCAGCCAGTGGAGAACTACAATATCCCAGCCAGTGAAGAACTACACTATCCCAGCCAGTGGAGAACTATAATATCCCAGCCAGTGGAGAACTACAATATCCCAGCCAGTGGAGAACTACAATATCCCAGCCAGTGAAGATCTACACTATCCCAGTCAGTGAAGAACTACAATATTCCAACCAGTGGAGAACTACAATATTCCTTTCAGTGGAGATCTACAATATTCCAGCCAGTGGAGAACTACAATATCCCAGCCCGTGTAGAACTACAATATCCCAGCCAGCGGAGTACTACAATATCCCTTCTAGTGCAGATCTACAATATCCCGGCCCAGACTCCATCCCATGACCAGGATATCAATTTATAATCCTGTTATAAGGCATTTGTGTGGAAATTTGGTCTGGAACAATAGGACACTGGGCCACCTAGTCCATTTTACCCGTCTACTCACACCACCTTTCTTCCCCCCCCCCCCTGTAATTCAATAGATTTGGGGGTTGAGGTGGGAATGCGATTACAATAGAGATGTATCAAATTATATAACAGTATAGAGAGAGGGGGTGGGAGAGAATCTGCTAATGGAAGATGTATATATATATATACAACAGTACAGGGAGACAGAGAGAGAGAGAGAGAGAGACAAAGAAAGAAAGAGAACATCAATCTGCTAATGGAAAAAAGGAAAGCATTATAGCCCTGTAAACATAAAGTCTATTGTAGTTAATAAATCCCTAGAAATGATGATCAGCTATTGTGTTGATCCTAATGGAGCAGTCCACTGCTGATCAGCTGTAGAGTCATAGTCATAGGGGTGGTCCTAATGGAGCAGTCCACTGCTGATCAGCTGTAGAGTCATAGTCATAGGGGTGGTCCTAATGGAGCAGTAGGCCTACACTGCTGTTGTAATTTGTAGCCTTAACAAAGCTTCTTGTTGAGTTTTCAAACGTTCTACATGAAGACCGTTCCAAGAAGATTATGGGGGGGGGGGGGAGTAGTTGTTGTCCAGTTTTTATAACCGAGGCAGACAGAAGGCTTGTGTGTCTAGTTCAATGCCTATCACCTCTTGACATTATCTCAGCCACATATAAGAACTAAGTGCCGGTTAAGACCACTTATGTGGTTAATGGAGTGTTGTAAGTGTTCACCTAGTCACCTGACTTAGCTATTTTCTTTTAAAATCCTGTTTGTCACCTCAAACAATTATTTCAATTTATTCAAAACATAATTTTAACAAAATACACTTTTAATAATACTACCATAAATAATTTATTTCTGTAATTCACACTCATTATTTTGCTTCAATTTATATCATTTTAAATAAATACAAAAAAGAAACAGAAATTCCATCCTCTTATAATTATCTAATTTCAATTTATTCATTTCTAATTCTGTTTTTCCAACCAATGTACCTCAAATTCTCTAAGTTATTCAAAATGGAACTCTCTAACTCTGTAATTGCCAACTTGTGATTGATTTCCGAAACTCCTTCTAAAATGTATTTTTCCCTTTCTGGAGATCTAATCAATATACCACTATCTCCTCCAAGGAAGCCTGTCAGAATATTGTTGGGGCAATCTGTGACGTCTGTTCTGTCAAAGTTTCCATCCAGTGGCCTTGTCAAAGTCTTGCGGGGAATTACTCACTCTAAAGCTTTACCCATAAAAACGCTCACCTTCATTGGATGCTAGAGAAGGATATACACGCGTAGGTTGTAGACATGGGCTTACATATGGTTGACTGGGACAGGCTGATGTGGAATAATGGATGGAAAGCCAAATGGTCGAATCTTCAAAGGTGAAAAAAAAATTCATTTTTGAAATAACTATCGATTGACACCTGGGAATTATTTCTAAATTAGGCGTCCCGCGCTGCTTATCACAGCTTGTGTAGAGTAGATGTATTCATTTTATAAATACACTTTATAAATACATTTTCCTTTTTTTACAAATACAAATATTTCATAATTTCTTTTGATACCAACTCATTTTATCAATTGGGAGAAGAAAATCTTGTATACATCATTGCATTTGTGTTCCGTCGCCTTTCAACATTCCTGTGTTATTCAAACAGTGCCCATTCAAACAGTGCCCATTCAAACAGTGCCCATTCAAACAGTGCCCATCTGTGTTGACTGTGAACTTTGAGCTATCAGTTGTCGCTGTAGTTTTTTTTCCCCTATCAATAAGTTTATGAGTTGTATTTTTTTTCACCTAGACCTAGATATATGTTTATCTATGTTAATGCCTCTATTAAAATTATGAACAATGTTTTTTTTCTATGTGTATGTATTATCTTAGGTATATATTACAGAAGCTCCTTGTATAAAGAAGATTATTGCGTCCTACGCTTATCCCTGGTCCGAGTCTAGTCTTGCATTTTCATTAATGTTTTAAATGATGTTAAGTTACTCGTTTTCCTGGTTTGTTCAGGCAACCCATTCCATGCCCGAATGTCACTCGGGAAGAAAGAGTATTTATATACCTACATTTGTTCTCGCATTAGAGTTTAATGCCTTAAGTATTGTTACTACTTTACTCTTTGCCATATTGGCAGTTGTCGAATCATGTGCGAGTTATTTTACATTCTGCCTGTGTCTTTGTTTTTCCCTCTAACTTGCACGTGTCTCTGTTTGCGTTTTCGAACAAGATTGTAAACTTAAACTCAACTCTAACCTGACGTGTAAGGGCGATAGCTGTAGTGTTGACGCTTCCATTTAGCCGCACGTGACGTCTATAAATAGACTGATACCATCCCATTAGAAAGAAATATGAGACAGCTCGGCTCAGACACAGATTTTCTCCACAATATTCACGGAGTAATTCTACACTCTAATTAGCTCAACGTAGCTATTACATTTTAATGGGTTGATAGTCTGCCTAGATGGTTAGATAGATAGAGAGACAGATTAAATATCCCACACTAAACCCACACTAGCATATCACACATTAACAGATCCCACACTAAACACACACTAGCATATCACACATTAACAGATCCCACACTAAACACACACTAGCATATCACACATTAACAGATCCCACACTAAACACACACTAGCATATCACACATTAACAGATCCCACACTAAACCCACACTAGCATATCACACATTAACAGATCCCACACTAAACCCACACTAGCATATCACACATTAACAGATCCCACACTAAACACACACTAGCATATCACACATTAACTCAACCCTGTGTGTACAACTGATAAATTCATAAGGTTTTTTCTTTGTGTCCCTGCTTCTTTTTTTTTCTTTTTTTTTCTCCCTGGAGCTTTTGTTGATCACATTGGCCTCAGGATGGATGGACAGAAAGAAAAAGAAAAGAAAGAAGAATCTGAAATAAGGATTAGATTACTTTTCTTTGTTTCGATCTTCCATTTTTCTTTTCTTCAAATTTAAAATAATGGAATGGATTTGTCTCCCTTTGACGCAAGCATTTCGATTGGATGAGATTTTTTATTGTCGCGATGTAGCTCGTGCAGGAGTTCGAATGTGCAAAGGTTAAAGGTTAAATACGTAGCGATACAAGATATAGCCATTATTGTGCGTTATCTTCCGCCAACTACTTTTCTTGGATGTAATTAAGTGCGAGAAAAGAAAATCAAATTGTTGCCATCGTGCCTGGAATTAAGAGGAATTAAATAGCAAGCGAATCTCCACTCAAGGGAAGTAAATCACAAGAGAAGGGAAATAATCTTTGAGATTATCTGCCTGCTACGTTCAGTAGTTACTGAAATACAAAGTATAATGTGGAGACATGTATACTTGGAGAAACTACAAGAATAAAACGAAAGTAAACATTGCAACATTGCGAACCAAAATTAGAATTGACCTAATTAAAATGCAACATTTACATTTTGTTGTATATAAACTGTTGACACTAGTAGACCTAATAATATTTGCCAGTTAGTCCTGTGTTTTTTTGCTTCAGTAATGGTTCTGTTTTGCTTATTCAATTAACGATATATTTCGTCAAATCTCGGTTTTCTAACTGAATGTCGTGTGTCTTAGAAAGTTTTTGTCGATCGCCGAAACGTTCGTAACCCGAACTATTACTCCTAAACTTTTTAAATATTACTATTGGTATTATAAAATTATTATTTTTGTAAAATGAATAATGCCGGAAAAGATTTCCTATTGCAAACATTTTAAACTAAATTATTTTTCCTAGACTTGTAAAATGGATGGGAACTTGCATTGTATTAGAAGATTTTGTGTTAAACTGAATTGATCTTGAGTCGAGATTTTAACAAAGCCGAGGATTAGACTTTATTCGTACTCTCTCTTAATCTCTCTCTCTCATTCACTATCTATCTATCATCTCTTTACTTTATCCTGCCTCCATCTATTTATTCGTCCATATCTCCCACCATCTCTCTCTCTTTCTAGCCATCTTAAACATTTTATCCCACTTTGTCGCTATATACTTCTCTCTCTCTCTTTTAATTTATCACATTCTCTACCTGATCTTCATCTATGTATTGATATCTCCCTCATATAACACTTTCTCCCTAGTATATATATCTCTCATTCTTGCCCCTTCTGTCCATTATTTGCTTCTCACCCTGTGTATTTATCTATTCTATATTCATTCTACGTATTTTTCTCTCTCCCACTTTAACCTTCTCCCTCTCCTTTTCTTTCTGTCTCTCTCTCTCTCTCTCTCTCTCTCTCCCACTACCAGTAAGAAAATGTCACCTTGTAGTCAAAGTCCAAACTGAGTTTTGATTCATGTTACTGTCCACTTCTATGACCAATATTTCACAATGCCACACAGAGTATAGGATTTCAACAAATACACAGATAGAACACAATGCCACACAGAGTATAGGATTTCAACAAATACACAGCTAGAACACAATGCCACACAGAGTATAGGATTTCAACAAATACACAGCTAGAACACAATGCCACACAGATTATAGGATTTCAACAAATACACAGCTAAAACACAATGCCACACAGAGTATAGGATTTCAAAGAATACACAGCTAGAACACAATGCCACACAGAGTATAGGATTTCAACAAATACACAGCTAGAACACAACGCAACGTAATTAGACAAGGGCTAGAATTTCAACCAGTGAAGTTTTATGTTGGTTCACACATTGTACGGTATTCAAACATCGGGGAAAGGGGACAATAACAGTACCGCTAGACTCTAGACCATAGGTTCTCAACGGGGGCGATGTCGCCCCGCGGGGGCGGTGAGAAGCTTGAGGGGGGCGCTGACATTCCCGGGGGCGATTGGGGGGCGGTGAAGGGCAAGTGGGCGGTACAAACGTAACTGATATAATTTGAACACCTCAGCTATTTGAAGCGATTAGTTTTTGGATGAAATGTGATGTAAACGCAAGTGCTGCTAAATATCTGATATCCCTCAACAGTAGGCCTACATATTATTATACTAATAACAAATGGGAATCGCAATGCCTTTTGGATGAAGTAGGGGTCAGTATTTGACAAATATGGTGTGCAGCCGGCTGGACTGTCACCCTGCTGACCGATCACTGTCGCCCAGACATCTGCTAATGTTAGTGATATTTTGATCTCAGTTTTACCGAGATGTCCTTTGTGTGTTTTAGAATAATCGTATAAAGTGGCAACTATCGTAAAGTGGTATAGATACGTCGTAATCATAAAAACTAGGTATTTATTGTAATGCTTGAAAATACACATATAAATTCTTTAGTCATATAATATTTATACAATTTTCAAATACTTTTTACAGTTTGATCAATTCAAAGTTATAAATTGTAAGCCATTTATTTTCTTATAAAAGAAAAAAAAACATTTGAAATATTTTGAAATATTAGCTCAAATGAAACGGGCTAATTATCTCCCTTCAATTAAAAAATGTTTCCACATTTGATTCAATAGTGATGCCGAACAAGTTATGTTTTGTAATGTAATAAAGATTACTTATTATTATTATTTCTTTATATACATTGAACATTATGATGCTCATAACAAGATTTAATTATTAGCGGATTAAAATAATTTACATTAAACAGTTGCAAATAAACATTAACTGCTTTAATTGTTTGTCCATTGAAGGCGTTTATATTTTATACATTAATAAGTACAAAAATTATTAATAATAATAACGGTGCTTATTTAGCGCATATCCCGTTGGTGACAGTGCGATCAAATAATTATGTTCACAAGTGTAAGTTGAATCGAAAGCTGAAAGTAAAGGAGCGAATGCCAAGCTGTTAAGAATAGCAGTTGACTTTCCTAAGCAGCATCCTTACAGTTTTTTTCCGCAAATGGGCACATTTGGATGCCCATTTTTTTAAAGTTTAAAATTAAACTTACCATTTTAAAATCGCCAATATTCCTCCACTTAAAAAGATATCTACATCTAAGAAGGTTGTAGTAAGATCAAACCCGTTAGGTTTGATGTGGTATAAAAAAAATCTGTCCATCAATTTCAAAGGCTTGCCTTTGATTAGAAAACTCCAATTTGAGTGCTTCGATATACTTCTGAAAAAGCCTAACTATCTATCTTATTATTTTCTTTAACATATGAATGTACATATAGTTAAAACGTTTTGAAATTGATTTCATGACAAGATAGGCCCAATTTCAATGCAAATACATTGCAGTGGTCCTTGTAAATGCAAGTTCAACTGACTAAAATGTGTCAGAAACATCGGCTTCAACAGTCAGTTTTCCTCATTCAGAACCGGAAAATGTTGTGTTTTTTTTCAATAAATAAACACCTCTTGGGGGTCTATCCCGTGCCATGGAAAATCGCTTTGTGTGCCAAGTGTGGAACGCATACCTTTGGTTGCCGACCCCTGATTTAGAGTACCTTGTGAGATTACCTAAAGACATCACAATTTTCTTTATAACTGGATGCGTCCACGCTACCAGACAATCTTGCTTTACTTTCAGCTTAAGTTAATTTGAGTAAAAAAAAGAGATTCTCTGTATCGCTCACTTCAATATTACATCAGTTCACAAATAAGTAATACATTCAATGATTTTTTTTTGACAGCTTTGCATTGAAACCTTAAATTAATTTATTTTTATTTAATTTGTATTATTATTATTAATATCTATATTACTATTATTATCTCGATATACTTTTTTTTATTGTTTGCCAATTTTCTAATTTACTTGTTATGTCTTTGACTATGCCTTTATTGTTCTTATGTACTATGTGACAAAATAAATATTGTTCATTGACGAGGACTACAAGCGATGGCTACTGCACACAGTGGTGCTTTGGTTAGCAAACGATGACGGTTTAAAAAAAATGTATGAGACTTGGATCCGGTGCTCGAGTTTTTGAAAAGCAAATGCGATTCTTTCGGAGAAAGTCTATCAGCTTCTCTAGGTCTGGGGGGGGGGGGGGGGGGCGCTAGAAAAAAGTTGGGGGGGGGGGGCGGCGAGCGAAAAAAAATTGTAAAACGGGGCGGTGAGCCGAAAAAGGTTGAGAACCTATGCTCTAGACCAGTGGTTCCCAAACTTTTTTAGGCCGCGACCCCTTTTTACAGTTTATCATGCTTTGGCGACCCCCCCCCCTTCCATAATTAAATAATTTCGTTTCTAGTTTATTACTGCATTTTGCGACTGTTATGAATTGTAATGTAAATATCTAATATGAAGGATGTATTTTTATTGTTACAAATTGAACCTAATTAAAGCATAGTGGTTAATCATTAAAAAAAAAAGAAGACATACAAACAAATGTAATTTAACATTGCAAGATACCGGTATAGGCTTAGGCCTATATTTCTAATTACAACACGAACGTCAGCTATTGTGATGGTTGACATTGCGTATTTCTCATCGGTTCAAAAATTCTTGGGACAGTTATTGCAAGAGCACAACTAAGCAGTTCACCTCCAACAATAATTCTACTGTGTTTAGACTTGATAACCAACAAGGTGGAAAAGCATGTTGTTGGAAATGGAAGAAAATAGCGCAACACAATCTCAGTCAAAATAGTTTATGACTTCAAACATTTGATTCAGAATTGTGTACCTGGCATTATAGAGAAATCAGTTCTCTATGTATCGTTGTTAACACGCTCAATCAACTTTGTGCTTTCTCAGGAATATCTTAAACTTTGAATGTGAATGGGCTTCTGGCAAGTACATAGATATGTAGTGTCAGGTAGATTTGGAAAGTATCATGAAATTTCGGCTGCAAGCATGTGAAAATGTTATTTCACAGAATTTATTATCGTAATCATTTTGTCACGTTTTTCAAAGAAAGTAGATAAAGTAGACCAGGAGCCGCATGAGAAAAAAAAGTCCCGGTTCGATCCCCCTTTTCAACACTAGTCAAATCTAGATGATTTATTTGCATTACATACGTTTATAGAAATCAGGAATCTTTTAAAAGGTCTGTGGACCATTTTATGAAACTGCCATAAGAATTACCATTAGTATGTAATCATATCATTCACAACCTTACATCACAAACTTTACTCAAGTACAGTTTTTAATTTAAAGTAATGTAACTTTTCCTAAACTTCAGCATTGATCTTACAAATAATATTACAAAGATAAACTCTTCTTCTTCAATAATATACACACACACACACACACACACACGCATACACGCACGCACACACACACACACAAACACACGCCCTCTTCGTGGGGCCTGAGTAGTCAGCTTATATACATTTCATTTTCATCAAATTTTTTTATGCAAAAGCTAAATTTCATTTGGAATGATCGGATCTTTTTAGATAAATAAAGGCATGTTACATTTTCCTCCTTGAAGTGATACATTTAACTCATTCAAGACGACAAAATGTCAACCAAGTAAGTTATTGTCTGCAGTTCACTTAAATCGCCGAAAAGTGCTTCAAAGAGCAGTCTTGCTTTCTGATATAAAATATATTTAAAAAAACTAGTTCACCATGAAGCTAAAAAAACAAGTATTAATTTCTCTCGACAATCATCTCACAAGTGTGAAATAGCTAGCATTGTTCGGAGCATCATACTCGTTGCACAATTAATTGCGAAAACAGTCGACTGTTTAAAGATCTTGTTTTTACGAAAGGCACAACTTATGACGCTTTATATTACTTCTTTTAACTGGTGTGGCAATGTCTTTGTTGCCAATAGTTGTTCATATATCATAAAGTGAGCTCCGATTACTTTTGGTCACTAATTATTTTGAAATCCAGGCCGAACAGAATCTACACTAAATTCCAAAATATTCATGAAGTGTCGGTCGTTTTATCGCCAATACTACTGCTTTTAACACAATGGCTGCTTTTAACAGAGAAGAGGCTTTTTAACACAACCCTTTACACACGTGTTACTGGTCCGTATACGTGCATTATGGTGCCGACCTTGTCACATACACCTGTTGTCACGATGTGGCAATTGCGAGGGGGTAATAATGGCTGGTTGTCTTAGAAGTATGAGGTGCCGATGCTGTGGTTGACCTGGAATATTTATTTGTTCTCTACTGGCTCTTTCAGATGTTGTTAAACACACACAAATAGACAGTTCTAAGTTAGGCAAGCTAGTCTCTGGTTACGTTTCAGGTGTTTATTTATGATTCAGATTCAATATCCAATGATGAAATATACATACTAACATGCAGGGGAGATATAATGCTTGAGATATATGCACAGGAACGTCTATCACTCAATATACTGTGTTGTTGCGGAATCCAAAGTTAGGCTACGTAACTATACTGAGGAAATTACGATTACTGGCTAAGTATCTGCAAGTCCAAGTAACAATTTGGGAGCTAGACCAAAACGATGTATCTAGCTCGGGAGCTGGGAGAGATCTGCTTTAGTTTAGTTGGGCGGGCTTTTTCGTGGACACTAGTCACCTGACCCAAGGTTAATTTGGTTGGCTTACATTTAATTACATCCTATTCTCATTGGCTAGATTGAAAGTATCCATAGACAATGGAGTGACACGATGATTCACTAGGGGAGAAAAAGGGGGGGTTTTAGGCGGGTGTACATGAAGGCACTAATACAGCCAGCACAATGGGTGTCAAAGTGTCAAGGGAGGGCGGGAAGACGATTTATTATTCCTTACCGGGGACAATGGGTGGCAAGGTGTCAAAGGAGGGGGGGGAGTCGATTTATCACTCCTTACCGGGGACTTAATTAACAAGAGTTGGTTAGGGGAAGGAAGATGTGGTGGTCTAGGTAGACATACTGCCCATATAATAGTAATAGTAATGCAGGGCATTACGTCCGTATATATAATAGCAATGCGAACGGCACAGGTGGGAGGTAAACGAAGGGTCGGGTTTTTGAGTCAATGACGTAATGCCTATCTACATGTATTTTGAATTAGCAATAAGAATAATAGTGTAGTTATTGACATGATATAAATATATACATTAAAGAATTCACATATCTGACACACATACTTCTCATTCATTCAAGATTGTGTACCATCTCGGTAGCATAAGTCAGTAACCTCTGAATTTGGGAATAAAGAGTGTAGTGAAGATTAAGGAAAAGTGCTGAGTGTTACAGTTGAGTGAGATAGAGATGTTTTATGGCGTCAGACCGCTCTCCTCCTTTCTATTCTAAACTTATACGCTACTCTATGATCTTGCGTTCTACTATCTATCTACATTAGTGCTAATAAGTCATAGTTTAATCCAGAACTGTGACATTCGCCCGGGCAACTTGGGAATTTACTCTAGGAGTAAATTCACCTAAATTACTGTGTCTGGGGCAGGGGTCTGAGGGGTGTCAGTGGGTCCTGAGTCAGGGCTGGGGTCTGAATCGGAGTACCGTGACAGGAAATCTGCGAGATGGTGTTCCTTCCCAGACTGGTAGATGGTCTGGAAGCTGTACTGTGACAGGGTGAGGGAGTATCTCATTAACCTTCTGTTTAGGTTTTTTGCGCATGCGAGAAACGTGAGGGGTTGGTGGTCTGTGTGGAGGATGAAATGCCGACCGTATAGGTACACGTGGAACTTCTCAATTCCAAACACAAGAGCCAAACATTCTAGCTCAGAAGTACCGTAATTCATTTGGGTGGCGTTGAGCTTACGCGAGGCATAAGCTACGGGAAACAGCATATTATCATGCTCCGGGTCGGGTTGTAGCAGGGCCGCGCCGACGGCGCGTCCACTAGCGTCGCACTTCAATACGTAGGGGCGGGTCGGGTCAGGCAGACGGAGTATGGGTTTATTAGTGAGAGCAGCCTTCAGCTGGTCGAACGCTAGCTGGCATTCTGTTGACCAGGTGACTTTTTCCGGGAGGTTTTTCCGCGTCAAGTCTGTTAAAGGGGCCGCGATGCTATTGTATTGCGGTATGAACTTTTGGTAATACCCTGTTAATCCTAGGAGGGACCTTATACCTGATTTGGTGGTGGGCTGAGGGGCTAACTTAATTTTCTCTACTTTGGTTTCGTCTGGCATTATTTTGTTCTTTTCGATCATGTGACCTAAGAATTTCAGTTTATTGAAACCTACCATGCATTTCGACGGCCTGGCGGTTAGGCCGGTTTCGCGGAGTCTAGCTAGTAGAGCGGTTATCGTTTCCACATGTTCTGCCCAGGTGGGCGTGGCTATCAAGATGTCATCCACGAAGTGGGTGATCCCAGGTCGGTCAATTGGCTGGATCAGTTTTCGCATCATGCGAGTGAACACGGAGGGGGAATTGTTTAGGCCAAAGGGGACGGTTTGGAATTCGAAGTGGCCTTGTTCGGTGGTAAAGGCGAGGTAAGGGCGGCACTTCTCTTCCACTTCTATTTGGAAGAACCCCTTGCTAAGGTCACACTTGGAAAAGTATTGAGCGTTGCTCAGTTTTGAAAATAGTAAATCAGGGTCTGGCATGGGCTCGACTTGAAATTCAGTGACTGCGTTTAACCGGCGGAAATCTACGCACATGCGGTGAGATCCGTCTGATTTCTTTACTAATACTATCGGCGCATTGTATGGGGAGGTTGAACTCGCGATGATGTTATGGGCTAACAGATAATTGATTTCTTTCTCAATGACGTCCAGTTTGGCGTGGGGCATAGCATATGGCTTGACCGTAATGGGTCGCGGGTCCGTGACTTTCATGGTGAACGTCTCTAAGTTAGTACGTCCTGGGGTGTCAGTTAGCACATCTGAGTGTGAGGAAAGTAAGTTTTTGACTGTTTTGATCTGTTCAGGGGTTAAGAGGGGACAGATTCCTACGTCATCCATGGTTTCTCCCTTATGTAAGGGAAACGCGGTCAGTGAGTCATCGGCTTCTGTTTCTTCCGCGATGGCGGTTGCTACAAGGGGCGTATCGTCGAGTGGTCGTTCGAGGTATTGTTTTAGCAGGTTGATGTGGAACAGTTTGTCTTTGTTTCCGACTTTGATGAGGTAGTTAGTGCCTGAGAGCTTTTTTGTAACTGGGTAGGGGCCCCTCCATGCTAACTGGAGTTTGTTGTAAGAGGAGGGGAGGAGCAGTAGTGCCTTATCGCCCGGAGCCAGAGAGCGTTCTTTGGCCCGCCGATTGTATAGTTTCTCCTGTTTCTCCCTCTCCTTGGCTAAGTGTTTTGAGGCGATAGTGTGGACAGTGTTAAGCCTAGCCTTTAAGTTGTTGATGTAGGCGTGGACGGAGAGTTCTTCGGGATGTGGGGAAGGATTAGTCCAGGCGCGCTTGAGGAGTTCTAGAGGCCCACGGGGTTGGGAACCGAATAGCATCTCATAGGGAGTGTAGCCTAGAGTAGAATGGGGGGTGGACCGATATGCGAATAAGGCTGTGGGGAGGAGTGTGTCCCACTCATCCAGAGGGCCATCGGCGGTTTTCTTTAACAGCCCGATTAAAGTTTGGTTAAAACGTTCGACTAGCCCATTGCATTGAGGGTGGTAGGGGGAGGATCGGATGTGGGTGGTGTTCATTATGTGCAGCGCTTCTCCCATCAGTGTACCGGTGAATTGGGGCCCGTTATCGGAGAGTAGGACTTCGGGAAACCCCACTCTCGTGAAAATAGTAAACAGTGCCTCGGCCACGTGTTTCGCGGCCTCTTTCGGCAACGCTACCGCTTCCGGCCAATTGGTGGCCTGACATATCACGCAGAGTATGAACCTGTTCTTCTTACGTGTTATGGAAAGTGGCCCGACGAGGTCTACTGACACCCGCTGAAAGGGTGTGTCGGTCACCGGGTGTTTACCTAACGGTACTGGTTTAGTGTGGTGGGCCTTGGACATGAGCTGGCATTGGTGGCATGACGCTACAAATCGTTTGATCTCATTATGCATGCCGGGCCAGTGGAAATAATGGGTGATTTTGTTGATTGTGGACCCTTGCCCTTGGTGACCACCCAGGGTTGAGTCGTGGGCCGCCTCCATTACTTGTCTACGGTAGGGACCGGGAATGATGAGCTGGTCTCTGACCGATCCGTCAGGGAGGCTGGACCGTCGGAACAGTCGTTTCCCTTTTTGAATAAACGAGTGGGGTTTCGGGGGGTCTGGGTTTTGACCGACCTTAGCGAACAGTGGGGCCAGGGTCGAGTCTTCCTGTTGAGCCCGCAGGAATTCGTGGGCCGTGGGGGATTCCTCGAGAGGGTGGGGAACAGGGTCAGGGTGCGCGCGTGTGGCCACTGAGGCTAGGGGGGGGAGGGGGACATCGGCAAGGTTGACGTATCGTTCCCCCAGGATGACGTCATAGGGTAATTTGGCTCGGACTGCTAAGGTAGCCGTGCCAGTGTATGGTTGTGACTTGATGTGAACCTTGGCGGTTGGGAGGGACTCAACTTCTCCCGTTACCACTCTATATTGGATTGACTCGCCGGTGTAATCGGAGGGACTCACGAAGGAGGTCTTAGCGAACCCATCGATCTGGCATCCTGAGTCGAGAAGGGCCCTGGCTCTTTTAGAGTTGATCTCTATATTTCTTTCTGTCTTGGTTTCCGGTTTGTCGGAGGGTGTAAGCGGGGGGGTGTCGGTTTCTGGGTCTTGCGTCCGGGGGGTGTCCGCAGGGCAAAGGGTGATGGTGTATACTCCTCGGGGGGGGGGTTCTGGGAGTGATTAGGGCCGGTATGTGCATTAGGCTGTTGCCCAGTGGAGTTACCTTGTCGAGTCAATTGGGTTTGCCCGGTGCCGGTTTGTGCCCTGGTCGGTTGGTATGGTTGGCCCGCACGTCGGGAGTCTTGAGGGGGCGGGGGGGGTCTGGGTTGGGGTGGACCCGGTCGGGACGACGGGAAGCTGGTTTGGCTGATTAGTGGGGGAGGGTTGGTGCGGTGGTTGTCCCAGTTATTCCAGGGTGACTGTGGGTGACCCGGGCGGGACAGATGGCCCGGTGGCCGTGTCGACCTCCCATTTTCCTGTCGGGAAGCGGGATGTGAGAGAGATTTCTCCCGGGGGTGGGACGTTTCTACCTTGTTGGCTTGCAGAAATCTATCTGCGCTTTGTAGGGAGGAGGGTAACCCTTCGATCCCGTGTTGTATCAGGAAGGCCTTGAGTTTAGGGGTCATTTGTGACTCTACCTGCTCAGTCATTAGGAGGGTGACCATACCGTCGAATGACTGCTCGATATTTCCCAACTCAACCCACTTAAGAAGGTAGGATTGTATTCGTTCCGCGAATCGGGTGTAGTTCTCCCCTGGTCGTATCGTGGACGACCGAAACTTTTTCTGGTAGTGGGACGCGTGCAACTGGTGCCGGTTTAGGAGCGCGTTCTTCAGTGCAGCGCATGACTCCCTGTCTTCTGGGGCCAGTTTACAGTAAGCCTCGTAGTCCTCTCCTCTCAGAGTGGAGACGAGGATCCTACAATGCAATTCTGGGGGGACCTCATTCAACTCCATGCAGTCGCTAAACCGCCGGAGGTAGATGTCAAACTGTTCTAAACGGGGGTCGTGGACGTCGGTCCATAGAGAAGCATGTCTGGGGAGGGGATGGTTGGGGATGGCTGAACTAAATGATGAGGGGGAGCTTGGGTTGTCGTTGTTATCGGGGGCCCTAACACTTGCTGCTAATTCAGCTAACCTGAATTCGTGTGCCCTGCGTGCTTCCTCGTCTAACCTATGTTTCTCTCTCTCCTCTCTAGCTAATTGTTCTGCTCTCTCCTCTCTAGCTAATTGTTCTGCTCTCTCCTCTCTAGCTAATTGTTCTACTCTAAGTCTCTCTGTCTTGGCCTCATGGGCCGCTACCTGCTCTACTACGTATTTAGTGATGTCTGAGTCAATGTAGCCTATAGCTATAGCCTCTTCTCTCAACTGCTTACGCAATAGTACACCTTCCGCCATAGTAACAGAGTGAGGCGAGATTAAGATACTAGAGGCGGACAGAGATATAGTGAGATAGGAAAGGAAAATATAGGAGGGGTGTTGGGGTTCAGAGTTTAGCTAACGTAATACAACTCAAAATGGTACTCACCAGACAGCAATTCCAGAATTTTACACACATACACTAACACACGTATATCCAATCATAAAGTTATCGTTTATATGGCGCTCGGCGCTGTTGGTGCAGATAACTTCGGGCTGGTTAGGAATTCTCTTTCCCCGTGCCGGGACTGGATTAGCGTTTAATGTTAGTGTCTATTTTCCCGGGTTTGGATACCGGGAACTACGGCGGGTTCCTACGGGGAGGTTGACAGGGCAGTTGTCGGGTTCTCGGCGGTCTCTAGTTGTCGGGCAGGTTGATGCGGCGGCGGTGGGTCTCTCTGCTGACGTCTCGGGTGCCGGTACGTTGGTGCGGGGTCAGAGGGTGGCGACCTGGCGGTTGGGGCGGCAAATCTGGCGTAATGGGGTGGCAAATTTGGTTGCTGGTGTGTCTGGGGTGACGTAGGCTGGCGTAGTGTGGCGAGCCTGGCTTAATGGGGTGAGTTGGCTGGGGTGGCGTAGATTGCTCGGAGTGGCGAATCTGGGGTGGCTTAGGTTGGCGTATCTGGGCTTGGAGTTCAGATAATCCCGGACACGAGGTCCCACTTTGTCACGATGTGGCAATTGCGAGGGGGTAATAATGGCTGGTTGTCTTAGAAGTATGAGGTGCCGATGCTGTGGTTGACCTGGAATATTTATTTGTTCTCTACTGGCTCGTTCAGATGTTGTTAAACACACACAAATAGACAGTTCTAAGTTAGGCAAGCTAGTCTCTGGTTACGTTTCAGGTGTTTATTTATGATTCAGATTCAATATCCAATGATGAAATATACATACTAACATGCAGGGGAGATATAATGCTTGAGATATATGCACAGGAACGTCTATCACTCAATATACTGTGTTGTTGCGGAATCCAAAGTTAGGCTACGTAACTATACTGAGGAAATTACGATTACTGGCTAAGTATCTGCAAGTCCAAGTAACAATTTGGGAGCTAGACCAAAACGATGTATCTAGCTCGGGAGCTGGGAGAGATCTGCTTTAGTTTAGTTGGGCGGGCTTTTTCGTGGACACTAGTCACCTGACCCAAGGTTAATTTGGTTGGCTTACATTTAATTACATCCTATTCTCATTGGCTAGATTGAAAGTATCCATAGACAATGGAGTGACACGATGATTCACTAGGGGAGAAAAAGGGGGGGTTTTAGGCGGGTGTACATGAAGGCACTAATACAGCCAGCACAATGGGTGTCAAAGTGTCAAGGGAGGGCGGGAAGACGATTTATTATTCCTTACCGGGGACAATGGGTGGCAAGGTGTCAAAGGAGGGGGGGGAGTCGATTTATCACTCCTTACCGGGGACTTAATTAACAAGAGTTGGTTAGGGGAAGGAAGATGTGGTGGTCTAGGTAGACATACTGCCCATATAATAGTAATAGTAATGCAGGGCATTACGTCCGTATATATAATAGCAATGCGAACGGCACAGGTGGGAGGTAAACGAAGGGTCGGGTTTTTGAGTCAATGACGTAATGCCTATCTACATGTATTTTGAATTAGCAATAAGAATAATAGTGTAGTTATTGACATGATATAAATATATACATTAAAGAATTCACATATCTGACACACATACTTCTCATTCATTCAAGATTGTGTACCATCTCGGTAGCATAAGTCAGTAACCTCTGAATTTGGGAATAAAGAGTGTAGTGAAGATTAAGGAAAAGTGCTGAGTGTTACAGTTGAGTGAGATAGAGATGTTTTATGGCGTCAGACCGCTCTCCTCCTTTCTATTCTAAACTTATACGCTACTCTATGATCTTGCGTTCTACTATCTATCTACATTAGTGCTAATAAGTCATAGTTTAATCCAGAACTGTGACACCTGTATTGATGTCATTATGCCAAGTAGTCTACACGTAGTATGCGGATGTATCTGCATGTAGGTGGACTTGCTTGGAGACGGAAAGATGAACTGTGTTTCGTCTTCTAAGACCATCAAAAACATACGTTTTCCGAAGGTCTTTGGCGACCCCCGCGAAATGGTCATTCGACCCCCAAAGGGGTCGCGCCCCCCAGTTTGGGAACCACTGCTCTATACTAAACAGTATAAGTGTATATTGTAGTTAGTGTACAGCATAGTCTGGGTTAAAATTACACAGTATTCATGATGTGAATAAAGAGGAGACTTGTGAAGGAATATAATACGGGAATCATGGTCTTGCCTGTTCTCTGATTTAGTTATACGAATAGATTTTTTTCTAGATAAATATATATAGAGAGAGATAGATAGATAGATAGATAGATAGATAGATAGATAGATAGATAGATAGATAGATAGATAGATAGATAGAGAGAGAGAGAGAGAGTGAGATAGAAAGAGAAGGAGATAATAGATAGATGGAGAGTTAGATAGATTAAATAGATTAGATAGATTAGATAGGGAAATAGATAGATAGATATATAGCTAAATAGAGAGCATGTCAATAAAGGAATTACATGTTCTATGATTGTGGTATTTATATAAATTGATTGATTTTCTAGATCTGAAATTGATGCACAGAATACTGCCTTTACAGTTTTTACAATTCTTAAGTTTTTTTTGTGTGTAAATTTTGTGAAATAAATCGTGATTTGAATATTGTGTTAAAATAGAGAAAGAGAGGGAGGGTGCGAGGGAGTGAGGGAGGGAGAGAGCGAGAGAGGCAGAGAAGGTGAGAGGGGGAGAGAAAGACGTAAGCATGCGACGAGAGAGACTGAAAGAGATAAACTTGATGGAGAAAGGGTGGGAGAGTTAGAGAGACTGAGACACAGTGAGAGACCGAGAAAAAGAGAAAGAACAGGATGAGAGATTCAGAAATAGAGTGGGGGAGACGGAGAGACACAACTGAGAGACAAATAGAGAGACGAACATACAGACATGGGTAGCAAAACGGAGAAATGGAGAAACAAAAACAAAGAGAGACAAGAAGAGAGACCTGGGAGAGAGAGAGAGACAGTAAGAGACAGCAAGATAGACAGATAGAGACAGAAAGACAAAGAGAGACATTGTCAATGATTGGTTGTTTCGACTTTAAGGGGGAGATGAAGGTTCTAAATATTGAAAAAGTAAAAACGAAATCGGAGAGTTGTAGTGACAAATTGGATCCGATTCTCGCAGTGACTCTCACATTATGTACAATTTTACAGGGCTCCAAAAATACCTAGCACCCTACCCCGGCCCGCCCCAGCTCACCAATAACATCAGTTATCCATCTAACCATCCATTTTTTTTTTAAATCTATCCATGAGATATTAATATATAGTTTAAAACTCGCTGTGCCAGACAGAATGCACATCTGACAGAGCAAAATAATAGCTGATGTTAAAGTCTAAATTTTATTTTAAACATTTTTGCTATAGAAGGATCTGACACTTCCCACAACCATCATTCTATATCAGGATTGAAAAGGTTTGGGGGGGGGGAGTGTGCTCTAGAATTTAGCTGGGGTAGAGGGGAGGGGTAGTTCTAGTATAGTTTGTTTTTTATCTGCGGAAGCTTTTCGAGAGGTAAAAATCAATGGCAGCTGTTTACGACATCTGGAAGGTTTTTTTTGCGACTACGAGAATTGTCATTGATTGAACTGCACGATTGCATGGAGATGCCATGGGTTTATTTCGATTGGTTTACAGCCATGTGACGTCACTACGGGGAAACGAATCACGTTTGCGAGTTACACCAACAATAAAGAAGCCATAATAAAATGTGTTACTGTTCAAAAAAACATACCAAAAAAAAAAGAAAATTTTAAATGTTTAAAAAATCACTTTGGGAAAGACAAAGTAGTAGGCTATTGATACTTAAAATATTGAATTCTAGCTTAGAAAAATTTAATAATACCACAATTATTTTTTAATCAGAAAGACTTAACTTTCAGGTATGTTAGGAGTTGCATGAAGTAGTAAGAAAAAAACACAATTATAACACTAATCAAAATTCACGAAAAGACTCAACAACCCATAAATACAGACAGGAATAATCTTCTTTATAGATGGGACTTGAATGTTATCGATTTCGTGTATCAGTTAAAAGAATAAATGCTAACATCTCCCTTCCCAAAGTCTCCCACAGATCTAAGAACTGAAGATTATAAAGTATAAATATATTGGACATTAAGCCATCTGACTGAATAACTGCTTTTAACTGATATTTCACCTATAGTTTAGAATAGTTTAGATGATGATGCATAGGTCATGTATATTGTTTTATATATTAAAAAAGATCGTCCATAGAGTATAAGGCTTTTTTCACAATCACATCACTCATTATACTAGCAGTTGTTGACATAAGTATATCAATCATAAAACTATCTTTGAGATAAGTCATCGTCACCATTGCCCATCAACCCAGCTGAGATAAGTCATCGTCACTATTGCCCATCACCCCAGCTGAGGTAAGGGCCGCCAACCACAGATCTCCAGAATCCTCTGTCCTGAGCCATTCTCTCTAGCTGGTTCCAGTTGTAACCTATATTAGAGCTATATGCCTCAAGGTCGCGTCGCCAGGTATTTCTTGGTCGGCCACTTTTCCGCTTGCTTAATGGGTTCCACTTCAGTGCTTGACAGTGGTTGGCGGTTTGCGAAGGGTGTGCCTATCCAACCCCATCTTCTCTTCCTGATGTCTTCTTCAATAGAAAGTGGGCAGGTTTTTTTGCCAAAGGTCAGTGTTGCATATGGTGTCGGATCATCGGATCTGGTGCATCCATCTGAGGCAGCTGTTTACGAAGGTTTGGACTTTGCAGGTGGTGGTTTTAGTCATCCTCCAAGTTAAGAGATAAGTGGGTCGTCTTAAAAATAAATAGGTCGTGTGTAAACGTTAAATGCAAAGAAAAGATCCTAATATATTCACATAGTATTTAAACTAGTAGGCCACTCAATTTATTTCATGTAACCGGTTATCCCAAAATACTAGTGCTTAGACTGGGAGCTTTTAAAGATAACCATATGAGTCGAATGATTATATTATATTAATACGTTGCTTATGTGTGCTTGTAAGGTCAGCCAGGTATGCATTATGTTGAATGATTATGTTTGTATACATTGTTTATGTGTGCTTGTAAGGTCAGCCAGGTATGCATTATCTTAAATGTCAGTACGTAATCTCTATGAGATTGACATCAAGTGTTCAGTTCATATTTCTGACATTTTTATTTGTTTCATTAAATGTCAACTCTGACTTTTTGTTTCGTTCGTTATTTTTGGTAGAGAGTATCCGATTTCAAAGTAATTAAATTGACGGACTGATTCACCAACCAATAGATGGATAGAGAGATAGGGAGAGATGGATAAATAGATCGCTGGATAAATATATAGATAGCTGGATAGATAGAGAGATAGATAGATAGATAGATAGATAGATAGATAGATAGATAGATAGATAGAGAGAGATATATAGATAGATAGATCGCTGGATAAATATATAGATAGCTGGATAGATAGATAGAGAGAGAGAGAGATAGATAGATAGATAGATAGATAGATAGATAGATAGATAGATAGATAGATAGATAGATAGAGAGAGAGAGAAAGAGAGATAGATAGATAGATAGATAGATAGATGGATAGATAGATAGATAGATAGATAGATAGATAGATAGATAGATAGATAGATAGATAGATAGATAGATAGATAGATAGATAGATAGATAGATAGATAGATAGATACAGACATTTCCAAGAAAAAAAGGCGGAAGTAATAACTTCTAGATCACAACATTTTCCAGCTCACTTGTCTCGACCTTTGACCTTCCAGCCATTCCCACTGCATGAACTTCAATTCTAACTGAACTGGAATTAATATGAATGTCAAAGCCAGCAGTAATGTTCAGTTCATTTCACTCAAAGTGGTTCGAACTTTTAGTTTTGTTTCTTAATTCGCTCAAACCTGGCATTACATGCAACTGTATCAGCTGTGTGTAATATTGTCTTCAATACCGGCGATTCCCCGACATTTTCTCCCGAGCACTTCCTCTAACCCGCCAATCGTTCTACTTGTGAGTTAGTGTCCGGAATTGATGTACTCACGTATAAAACCCACCCATCCGTTTATTAAGATAAAATACAAAATACATTTTTGCTTAACTTTGCTTTTTTGTTGTTTTTTTGTATATCTTAGTAAGTCATGTTTTAAGTAAATCATCAATTGTTATGCTAGAGTTGTAGGCGGTACACTAGTTTTTAATCAGTACTTTGTTCTATAGTCTAGAATTTTTCCGTGTTGGTGTTTCGCTTACTATCCAATTGCAATACCATCTGTAGAGTTGTACGATTTTAACCCTTATAGTCCCGGGCGCGTATATAGCGGAACTGTAGGCAGCATAGATAGAAGTAGGTTGGTACGGGAAGGGTTAAAACATACTATTATGAAATCAATCCCGTACAGTAGTTCAGATGAAGAAGATAAAAAAAGAAGGTTCAGTTGGTAGCTGATATAAAAAGTGTACTTTATTTACCGTACTTGTCGGATTAAACAATGATATGTTATTACGATGAACTGGTGAACGCTGCTTCACCGACTCGGTGGATCAATTTCGGTCCGTCGGGATACGTAGCCTTACTATATTATTTCGATAAAGATGATAGATATTTCCAGAAGATTAGACTGGTATCTCTCTCTCTCTCTCTCTCTCTCTCTCTCGCTCTCTCTTTCTCTCTCTCTCTCTCTCTCTCTCTCTCTCTCTCACACACACACGCACAGCGCGCAATCTAGATGTTACTGGCTGAAATGTTCGACCTGGACTTATGATCAAATTAATGCAGACCTTATTTAGACAAAGGCTGGTGTACTGAAATAATAGCAATAGGTAGTGTGATGGGGAGGGAGAGGGTAGATGAAGCTAAGGTCAATATCTATGTGACCCTTCAATAGTAGGTCTTGACCCACGTCGCAGGAGTAATACAATATTATGTACCAACGCTGGACTTGTGGGGGTGAGGGCAAATGGTAGAATGGGTACATAAAGTTATTAGGCGCGGGTTATTAGGGTAAATTTGTAACCCAAACTGGGTACTTGAGTCATAAGTTTGGGACCTTTGTACTATAGATACGAGATTTTCTTAGAGTTCAATGATGTTAATTTGTTCTTCGCCAGCCAATTCATTCATTCCCAGTATAAATGAGGTTAATACTACAATCTTCTCAAGGCTTAGTCAGATCTCCACTAAATGGCTGCTCTACTAGCCCTCTGGCCCTACATGTTCCTTAGCTCTAAAACACGTCGTGCTCTTAAAGTGAATCTTTTTTTCCCAGTCTGATTTCTAGGTCTTAGTTTTTAAAATGAACTTCTGCTGTTTCCGAGAAGCTAATTCAAAACAGCATTCCTAAACAGTGCTGATTAATTCCCTTTATGTATTCGAACTTTAAACTAAACTTTTCAACTGTTAATCTTCACAAACTTTGATTTTCGGAAATTAGTGTTCGGCGAAAATTCCCAATGGACCTACGGTGAAAAAACAAGTTGTGGGTTTAATATAATGCATGTTTGTATAAAGAGAATTTCGATGTATCAGTGTGTGTATTAGGTGGGGGGGGGGGTGGTCTTAAAGAGTTCCGTGGCTACAATAGCTTACTAAATAATTCCGTGGCTACAAAAGCTTATTAAAGGAACTCCAAAATGAGTTTGTACTATTTACTTGAAGTTTCTATCGGTCTTATTATAATCTGAAACCATGACAACGTATTTAATTCTTTGTTTTCTTGTTCCCAGGTATTAAATTCAAGATCTGAGTTTCACTTTATTCATGCCGGAGTACCTCATGCCAGAACTAAACGAAGCATCTCTCACACACGGCAACTACGTGGTCACCCAGAGGTCAGTACATACCTATGTTGTCATTTGGAGAACTAGAGTGTTAATACTCGTTATGTGTGGCTATCCAGTGGTCAGCGTTGTTATAAAGTACTTATTTGTGCTGTCATTTAAAGATGATGTGTGTCTAAGTACTCGTTATGTTCAGTGGTCAGTTTTAGTACGAATCCGTTTGTGTTGTTCTGTGAAAATTGTGTAATGTTCAAGGGGTGAATGAAAATAGAGTACTCATTGACCTAGATGTCACCGTGTCACTCTACATCATTCAATGTCACTGGATTAGAGGTGTGTGGGTGGTCAATAATTAAACACGGTGTTTGGCCACACACATATGTACTTGTACTGACCTAACACATTTGAAGTCGATCAATATGTATTTGAGTACAATTAAAGTACCATTTGGACCAAATTGATCATAGGGCCGGTGAAGCAGCGTTCGCCACAGCATGCTAGGTGAATGTGGGGCGCCATTACTTTACCCCAACTAAGGTCAGGTACCCATCAGAGCTGAGTAGACTCAGGGACACCCTCCAGACTCTGGAAAAAATCCTAGTCTTCACCAGGATTCGAACCCGGGACCTTCGGTACGCCTGTCGAACGCGCTGCCGCTCGGCCACCGTACTCCTGTATTTGAGTACTCATGGCTTATCTGCCCTTGGACCATCAAAACATTGTTTCTGTCCACGTAAAGAGCATGGGTCGTTAAAATAACGATTCCCAACTTCGTGTATAGGCTACAATGTTTCGTTAAGTAAGCAATCTAAATATCAGATGTTCTAAGACCATGGGGTATGCAACTTTATCATAATAGTGCGCCAAAGTAGGATTTCTAATTCACTCAGCGTGTCAACAGCTCTTTCCTATTCGAGGAGGCTTGAAATGTATTTTGGGGGTTTTCCTCGTGCCAATGAAAATCGCTCTGCGTGCCAAGTCTTAACATAGATTGGGACGTATAATTATTCATAGGGCAATAAAAAAAAGTATGCGCCGTGTTACTGTTCGGTAGAGATGTCGTAAAACGTAGTCAGTCAAACTAAAACATAAGTAAAATAAAAAAGTTTTAACAAATGCAAAACAAATACATAATTGACACCGTCAATAAAAAGGCAAACCAAAAGTTAAGTATCCCAGTCTGGCCAATTAGATTTTTAGGTCCTGTTAGGGCAACCTGGCCACGGCATACTAGGAGATTTTGTAGCCAGCACAATGGTGCTGTCGCCCTTACTTTTCCCCCGGATTTTCCATCAGAGCTTGGACACCCTCCAGACACGAGAAGAAAAAAAAACTAAACTAGCCTTCAAACCCGGACCATCTGTTCTACAAGTCGAGCGCGCTAACGGTAGACCAATCTTTGTCTCACGGTAGTGACGAAGTAAATATTATACTTTTGTTAGGAAAATGTGTTAGACATGGCAAGGTCAATATAATGAAGGCTTTCTCAGTTTACCCACACACACACACTAACAATGTATGCCCCTCCAGGCTGATTTATACAATGTGGCTATTCTAGTCTCTCTCTCTCGCGAGTCAGTAACTGTAACCATGGTAACCACAGGTCAGGTCAGCCTACCAGCAGTCGGGCTACAAGAGGATCAAGAGAGGATACAAGGACGTCCACGAGATGCTCCAGGCCCACAAGCTCGCCGCCCCTCTCAAGGCCAAGCCCGTGGCGCCCACCGACCAAGTGGCCCCTATGAAGCTCAAGCTGCCCAACGACCCTGACTTTGAGAAGCAGTGGTACCTGGTGAGTACATTTCACCTTTTTTTTTTTTTATTTGGTAGATATATGTTTGTTTGATCTTGTTTTCATGAATGTATAAACTAATGTTAGTAAAACCATGACACTATATTACGCTGGTAGCTTAAATGAACAATTTAGAGAGCGTTCCTACATTCTTGGCACACCAAGATCCTGTCCGAGACTAGCCACCCCCTGGGTAACATTGGGTACCGTCTCAGCAGTTAATACACTTCTCTCCCCACCTGTGGAATTCCCTTAGGATCATTAAGCCATGGGCTCGCTTGTATATCTGCACTGCCGCCAGGTAAAAAAAATTCCAGACTATAGGTCTGGTAATTCTTGCACCAGGGCGGGGCTGAGACGGGCTCATTGCTTCCTCTTGGAGCCTCCCTGGAGTGCAATGATCCTCGGATGCGCAACAGGTGCTGCCCCCCTCTACGCTAGGCCACCGCTGAGCTCTTAATGTAAGCGTATCGGGGGTTGCAAAATGTTGCCAGCTTTGAAGCGCATTATTACAGAAGTGGGCAACTTTATCAGATCTTGTTGGTCTGTAGTCTAAGACAAAGTTCACCAGTTTCTGTGGTAAGGGAATATTATCGCTATACAGATACTTTGGGTCTTTTTACATACACATTACAAACAATGTACAGAAAATTTACTCTTTACGGACACTTTACAAACACTTTTCAGACCATTTACACTTCATCTATAGAGACTTTAAGTACTTTTACAGACACTTTGCGTTCACTTTATAGACAGACATCTAACATAAAGACACTTTACTGTCACGTTACAGACATTTTACTGTCACGTTACAGACATTTTACTGTCACGTTACAGACATTTTACTGTCACGTTACAGACAGTTTGGCCTACTTATTTTATCAAAGAAAATTCAAATGAAATTCGAACGTAAAGACAGAGAGAAAAGAAAATTGGTTAAAAATTAAAATAAAGAATTTCGCTGAAGAACAAATTTGACAAAAATCAACTTTCCTATGGAGAAATTAGTCAATGAACGAATAGAATGAATAATGAATTTTAAAAAAAGTTGTAAATATTTACAGATTACTGGCATGGATAACTTTCCCATCTTCTTGTTCAAACAACAACTTACACACACACAAACACACACACACACACACGCACTCACGCACACACATTCTCACACACACTCACACATATACACAAACACAAGGCAAATGAGGCTATCGGAGAAATCAATCATAGACGTCGTAATGGAGACCGACGGGCGGAAGATGGGACTTCTCATAGCAACGCTTTTATTTTTGAACTTCTGTAAGGAGAGATCTGATTGGATCTATAATACATCATTTCCTGTCTGTCGTCTTGCATGACGGGTGAGGGAAAACCTTTTGGGAATCTCAATACCTTTATAATAGGGAAAAAGAATTGAAACGTCGATGCTTTTAATAATATGGAGTTGGTGGAAACGATTGGAATAGTTCACTCTTTTTCTTATAATGGGAACCGAAAATAATACAAATGTATCGCTCGTGTTTTTCTAACAAGCTCGCGTCGTTGGTATTGTAGGAAATAATTGTATAGTCGATATATGGAGGTCAAAATATTGATACTACTGTCGTGTTTTTAAGAAATCGAAACTTTTGACATCGCGTTTAAAAAGCGAATTCGATATTAATATTTACTCAACGTTGTGTTTTATTCTTTAAATCTTACTGTGACGTTTCGTTGAAAAATGCCACTATAAAAATACTATTAAAAAAACGTTCTATATCGAGACATATTTGTCCTCTAGAACAGGGGTCGGGAACCTTTTTGTCTGAGAGAGCCATGGACAGAACATATTTTGAAAAGTAATTCTGTGAGAGCCATACATTATGTTTAAAACTAAAAATTCAAGTAAATGTGTGCATTTTGTGTAATTTCAACACTAAAAGTACAATAATTATATCTCTGAATTCTTCTGATGCTGAGCTGCAGTAGACTTTAGCTCATTTGTAGAATGAAATATTGATATGCAATTAATATGTAGATCAAAAAGCCTAATAAAAAACATTTTTAAAAAAATCGAACATTTGTCTGCGAGCCAGATGCAGCCATAAAAATAGCCACATCTGGCTCGCGAGCCATGGGTTCCCGACCCCTGCTCTAGAATTTCAGTATGGGCGTTTTACCTTCTGCCTAGAGTTGACAGACGTCCCTTAAAAGGAGGACATGTTTAATTTTAAAATAATTTGTTGGTTGTATTTTTTTGTCACTTCAAAAACATCCTACTCTGAATTTATGTTTGTTTAGTATGATAGTTTCTTGGTCGGTTTATCAAAGAAACTTATTGGCAGCCATTGTAATACAATTGTAGTGATTGCCTGCAGAATTGGCAGCCATTGTAATACAATTGTAGTGATTGCCTGCAGAATTGATTCAAACGAAACCTTCAATCCGTCCTCCTTTGTTTGTCTCTCAGTGTCCTCCATGTATCTGGCAAACCTACTTGTGCCTATTTAGTTTTTACAGTCTAAGTTCTGTTCATTGCTCATAAATCTGCTTATTGATTTCATTATTATAGACATTGTTCGAGTAGCCAATCTGTGTGTATAATACACTTACTACATAATATCTCTACCTGAAGACTATCGATTGACTTAATACCTGTTGTTGTACTTCACGTTAAGCTGGATAACCCGCCCACGTGGTTTCAACGGAAAAACATCGGCACACCCACTAGAACTTACGTTGCCTGGGGTGCAAATTTCAACGTATTACGATCTCGCGATTGCCATTAGTACATCTGTAATTTAAAATAACATTGTGCTTTCTTACGTTCTGGTAGACAAATTAGCTAAGGGGAATCTAAAAAATAGATAACCCTAGTTTGTGGACTTTTATAAAACTTGTTTGTGGAATAGTGTATACATGGAGTGTTTATAACAATGCATCGCTGTTGTCTAAAATGAATGAAGTCAAACTACACAGCGTTGCAAGACTTACAAACATGACTATGGGATCGAAATAAGAAGAAACAAATAAAAGAAAATAACGACCGACAACTCCGGATCTGTTTATTTCCTGGCTGGCCACTGTACTTTTATAGTGCCCTGCTATTACATCAAACATTTTCAGCCTAAGACCCGATAGATGACTAGACGCACACCTGTCAAAGACTTGTCTACCTTGACGAGACAGTGTGTCAGTTGTTAGTGGCTAAAGAGGAATGGCACGGTGGATGTGAAGGGTGGGGGAGGGAGGTTGGTAGTCCAGACGTAAGTGGACTGATTTATCAAGAGGATTAATTTGTCGTCGAACTCAGACACTGGTGATGCGGGGGTGGGGGGGGGGGGGAAGGGATGCGAATTCATGATGAGAGGATATGAGAAAAAGATAAAGGGGGAAGGGGGTTGGAGGGTAAAAAATAAAAGGAGAGAGAAGCAAGTGATGTGAAGTGCAGAAAATGGGGGGAGGGGGGGGTAAGTAGGAAATGAAAGTAAACGGAAAAGGGAGAGTAGAACAGGAGAGGGAAATAAAACAAGGGAGGAAAGTAAGTAGAACAAGGGTAGATAAGAAGGAAAGGGAAGGGTGGAAAAAAGAAAAGGGGAAGATCAACAGGGAAAAAAAGGGGAAGAGAAATAGAAAAATAGGAAGTAATCGAAGCGAAGATGACGACATAAAGACGCTTTTATCTGGCTAGCACAATGCCCAGCGGGCTCATTCTTGTCACTTTCTGATTCTAGCAGGGAAATAATGCACTTTGACCGTAACATTGCAGCAGATGCTTGCAGTGAAATAGTGCACATTGACCTCAACATTGCAGCAGATACTAGAAGTGAAATAGTGCACTTTGACCTCAACATTTCAGCAGATACTAGAAGTGAAATAGTGCACTTTGACCTCAACATTGCAGCAGATACTAGCAGTGAAATAATGCACTTTGGCCTCAACTTTGCAGCAGATACTTGCAGTGAAATAATGCAATTTGACCTCAACATTGCAGCAGATACTAGCAGTGAAATAATGCACTTTGACCTCAACATTGCAGCAGATATAGATCTATGTCTACGGTCTAAAATACACTTATTGAAAATTAGTTTTATCCCAGACAGAAAGAGGCATGTATACAGACAGATGGACTGACTGCCGCTCTGACAGACAGACAGAAAGACTGACGGATTAATTGGCGTGTGGATAGACAAATAGACGGTCGTTCAGAAAGATTTTAAGACGTCTAGATTTTGGACCGACCAATGAATTGATGGAACGATGGATGGATCGATATATCGATAGATCTTAATATAAATACAAACTCTTGACATCTGTTACCTTCGTCTCTTCAATTAGGAGTTTGTTACTATTTATTTTGAACGAAAGTTAATCTCTATTTAACTTCTACTATTTCCAATTATAATAGATAACTTCTATCCCCTCATTAGTCGAATTCGCCGCTAGCTTTGTTCAGTTCCATCATTTTGCACGTTAAGGAGTTTACAAGTATTAGCTTTACTGTTATCAACCTTCTTAATTATAATAATATTGTTTTTATTGTTGTTGTTTTTATCTAATATATAAGTGGATCACAAGGCCAATGAACCTGGCAGGAAACAATGTACAGCATGACAACGACAAAATTGTCTAGAAAGCTAAAGAAATTCCCAGCCAGCCAAAAGAAATTACTTAACAGCATGCCAAAGGACAAAGTGTACAACATGCTAAAGAGAAAATTGTCTAGAATACCAATGACAAAATTGTCTAGAATGCCAAAGACAAAATTGTCTCGAATGCCAAAGACAAAATTGTTACGAATGCCAAAGACAAAATTGTCTAGAATACCAAAGACAAAATTGTTACGAATGCCAAAGACAAAATTGTCTCGAATGTAAAAGACAAAATTGTTACGAATGCCAAAGACAAAATTGTCTAGAATGCCAAAGACAAAATTGTCTAGAATGCCAAAGAGAAAATTGTCTAGAATACCAAAGACAAAATTGTCTCGAATATAAAAGACAAAATTGTTACGAATGCCAAAGACAAAATTGTCTAGAATACCAAAGACTAAATTGTCTCGAATGTAAAAGACAAAATTGTTATGAATGCCAAAGACAAAATTGTCTAGAATGCCAAAGACAAAATTGTCTCGAATGCCAAAGACAAAATTGTTACGAATGCCAAAGACAAAATTGTCTAGAATACCAAAGACAAAATTGTCTAGAATGCCAAAGACAAAATTGTCTCAAATGTAAAAGACAAAATTGTTACGAATGCCAAAGACAAAATTGTCTAGAATGCCAAAGACAAAATTGTCTAGAATGCCAAAGAGAAAATTGTCTAGAATACCAAAGACAAAATTGTCTAGAATACCAATGACAAAATTGTCTAGAATGCCAAAGACAAAATTGTCTAGAATGCCAAAGAGAAAATTGTCTAGAATACCAATGACAAAATTGTCTAGAATGCCAAAGACAAAATTGTCTAGAATACCAATGACAAAATTGTTACGAATGCCAAAGACAAAATTGTCTAGAATACCAAAGACAAAATTGTCTAGAATGCCAAAGACAAAATTGTCTCGAATGTAAAAGACAAAATTGTTACGAATGCCAAAGACAAAATTGTCTAGAATGCCAAAGACAAAATTGTCTAGAATGACAAAGACAAAATTGTCTAAAATACCAAAGACAAAATTGTCTCGAATGCCAAAGAGAAAATTGTCTAGAATACCAAAGACAAAATTGTCTAGAATACCAAAGACAAAATTGTCTAGAATACCAATGACAAAATTGTCTAGAATGCCAAAGACAAATTGTCTAGAATGCCAATGACAAAATTGTCTAGAATGCCAAAGACAAAATTGTCTAGAACACCAATGACAAAATTGTTACGAATGCCAAAGACAAAATTGTCTAGAATACCAAAGACAAAATTGTCTAGAATGCCAAAGACAAAATTGTCTCGAATGTAAAAGACAAAATTGTTACGAATGCCAAAGACAAAATTGTCTAGAATGCCAAAGACAAAATTGTCTAGAATGACAAAGACAAAATTGTCTAGAATACCAAAGACAAAATTGTCTCGAATGTAAAAGACAAAATTGTTACGAATGCCAAAGACAAAATTGTCTAGAATACCAAAGACAAAATTGTCTAGAATGCCAAAGACTAAATTGTCTCGAATGTAAAAGACAAAATTGTTATGAATGCCAAAGACAAAATTGTCTAGAATGCCAAAGACAAAATTGTCTAGAATACCAAAGACAAAATTGTCTAGAATGCCAAAGACAAAATTGTCTCAAATGTAAAAGACAAAATTGTTACGAATGCCAAAGACAAAATTGTCTAGAATGCCAAAGACAAAATTGTCTAGAATGCTAAAGAGAAAATTGTCTAGAATACCAAAGACAAAATTGTCTAGAATACCAATGACAAAATTGTCTAGAATGCCAAAGACAAAATTGTCTAGAATGCCAAAGAGAAAATTGTCTAGAATACCAAAGACAAAATTGTCTAGAATACCAATGACAAAATTGTTACGAATGCCAAAGACAAAATTGTCTAGAATACCAAAGACAAAATTGTCTAGAATGCCAAAGACAAAATTGTCTCGAATGTAAAAGACAAAATTGTTACGAATGCCAAAGACAAAATTGTCTAGAATGCCAAAGACAAAATTGTCTAGAATGACAAAGACAAAATTGTCTAGAATGACAAAGACAAAATTGTCTAGAATGCCAAAGACAAAATTGTCTAGAATGACAAAGACAAAATTGTCTAGAATGCCAAAGACAAAATTGTCTAGAATACCAAAGACAAAATTGTGAAAAGAAGAAAACTCCAACAGGCTAAAGACATTATTTTACATCATGCCAGAGACATAATGTTGCGGCTTTTTCAAGACGATATATCTCAAAGCTGTCTATCAAGACATTGTCACAACATAATGTCAAAAACATACAACACAGACATCTAACTCCACTCTACATCAGCACAGGTCATACAGTTTTACATCAGATCCATCATTTACTTGTTGTTTTTTTAAATGTTTTTTCATTCTGTTTTGGTTTTTTGGTTTTTGGTTTTCAGTGAACCTGATAGATTCCAGCAACCTATCCCGAGCTATAACTAAATTTAAAGTGTGCCATTTCCTTGAAGCCCTCATGTGTACGTAATGATAAAAGTTGCCCTCCCTTTTCTCACCCCCCCCCCCCCCCGCCCATTACATTGCCCCTGGTAACAAGCCCATCACTTAGCTCTCACACGACAGGAAGGTTTTATTTTTTGAAAGGGCGACAAGAGGAGGTGGAGGGGGAGGGGGAGATTTTCTTATTGCATTTATTTCTTCGTATGTCTCTCTCTCTCTCTCTCTCCCTCTGCCTGTCTGTCTGTCTCTCTGTGTGCCCCTCTCCTGCATTGTGCTAATTCCATTTCGCGTGGCAACTACATCTGACCTGGTAGAGACAAAATATAAAAAGAAAATATAATTTTAAAAACAACATTCTTCGTGGTCTGGACCTTTGCACGACGTCAGCATTATATTGTCAGGAGGGGAGGGGAGAGTCCGGGTGGGGTGGGGTGGGATGAAAAAAGGAAAAAAAAGGCAAGTGGGAGGACTGGGTTTTAGGATTTTAAAATGGCTGGTTTTTGGTAACAGTGGAGCAGTAGGCGGTCTGTGGTTGACCGTGTTTAACGAATCAAATAATGATATTATAATTAGCCTATAACTTCAGGACTGAGTCGTACAATTGATCCTGTATTATAATTAGCCTATAACTTCAGGACTGAGTCGTACAATTGATCCTGTATTATAATTAGCCTATAACTTCAGGACTGAGTCGTATTATGAATCCTGTATTATAATTAGCCTATAACTTCAGGACTGAGTCGTATTATGAATCCTGTATTATAATTAGCCTATAACTTCAGGACTGAGTCGTATTATGAATCCTGTATTATAATTAGCCTATAACTTCAGTACTGAGTCGTACAATTGATCATGTATTATAATTAGCCTATAACTTCAGGACTGAGTCGTACAATTGATCCTGTATTATAATTAGCCTATAACTTCAGGACTGAGTCGTATTATGAATCCTGTATTATAATTAGCCTATAACTTCAGGACTAAGTCGTATTATGAATCCTGTATTATAATTAGCCTATAACTTCAGGACTGAGTCGTATTATGAATCCTGTATTATAATTAGCCTATAACTTCAGGACTGAGTCGTACAATTGATCATGTATTATAATTAGCCTATAACTTCAGGACTGAGTCGTACAATTGATCATGTATTATAATTAGCCTATAAGTTCAGGACTGAATCGTATAATTGATCCTGTACTTGTATTTATTATTTTAAAAAATAGTGACTTTACGATTAGGAATAATTTATGTTTTATAATGAGTTGAGCTGTCTGTCCAAGAATAGTATTGCATTCACCATAATTGATTCATTTAGATTATAGGTTTTCAACGGGAGCGTTACCGTCCCCCAGGGGGCAGTGACAAGGGGTGTTCCAGATGTATTAGATGTATAATTTATCGACACCCTTTAGTTGCTAAAATCTCAGTCATCGTCTGCATCGCTCACTACAATATGTAATAACTGCAGATAACAAAACAGAAGCAACGCATTCAATTATAGATTGTTCAGACAATTTCACATTGAAAATAACGAGGACTACAAATCGCTTGTTACTGCACACATGCTGGTCATCAAAATGAAATAAATTGTATGAGTCTTTAATTCGATGCTAGAGTTTTTTGGAAACCAAAAACGACTCTTTGAGAAAAAAATCTAATAAAATTACAAAATGATATTACTGATATAATTGATTTAGATTTAAATACGTTTTAAATAAAAATGATTCAGGGTAATGACCCCAGTTAGATTAAGACGAAGAGTGTTATTTTTATTTTTTTTTGCATTTTATGTCAAAACTTCGATTGTACAACACAACTAACGACGCGAATATCTTGCATCTGAAGAGAAAACTGACGAAGACAAAATTATTGTCGACACCTTGAACCATTTAATGATGACTTCAACAGTCAATTTTAAGACATTATTATTATAATTATTATTATAAATAGGAAAATTCTTGATTGGTTTTTAGATCCTCATTTCTAATGGTGAAGTGTTAATTAGAATCAGTCTTACCTTCACAGCTGCAAGTGGAATTGATTGAATTTTAAAAATAATGAAGAATTAAAATTGAAATTCGTAAGAAATGGGCTATAATCACAACTTTTGGTTGCAAATGGACATCCATCTATTTCATTTTGGGTCTTTTGGTTTTTTTCAACACTTTTTATTGCATTTCCATCACTCTATTTAGTGAAACGTGGATTTGGTGATGTTGTCGAAAAAGAGAAGCAATTGGCAAGTAATGGAACGTGGAAAACCAATTGAACCAAGCATAGACAAACTGCTAGCAACATACCAGGCACAAGCTTCACTTTAACATTGATTTTTTTTAAACATTTTGTACAGTATATTTTTTTAAATATAATTTATTTTAAAACAACAATCAAACAAACTTGTGCATAGATAGGTAGATAGATAGATAGATAGATAGATATATAGATAGATAGATAGATAGATAGATAGATAGATAGATATATAGATAGATATATAGATAGATATATATATAGATAGATAGATATATATATATAGAGAGAGAGATAGATGGATGGATAAATAAATAGAGAGAGACAGTAAGAGAGAGAGAGAGCTATACAATCAGGCCCTGGCGAATGGTGACGACGGCACAACTAAAGAAAATTCCTAGATACGAACTGAGCCATGTTCACGTTCTCTCTTTCTATCTCCCTATTTTTTCTCTGGCTGTTTCTCTCTCTCTCTCTCTCTTTCTTTATATTTCTTAATCTTTTTTTTTCGATAGTGTTTAATTGAAAGATCTCTTATGGCATCCCAAATGACCGAAACAAAAGTATTCTGAGCCAGTAGTATAAACTATAAACCTAAACTTTTTTTTTACCGCAAACATTTTGCAATTTTTCTTTCGTCACCCAGTGTTATTTTCATCGTTTATAAAAGCTTATAAGTAGCTTATAACAGACTTGAAGTATAATACAATTTGTATACAGTTTACTACAATAATAAAGTTCTATATTAAATAGTTATAATTATTTAAAAAATCGGGCTAAAAAATGTCCACCAAATATGAAATAATAATATGTACTATAGTGTATGTACTATATGTACTATAGTGTATGTACTATATGTACTATAGTGTATGTACTATATGTACTATAGTGTATGTACTATATGTACTATAGTGTATGTACTATATGTACTATAGTGTATGTACTATATGTACTATAGTGTATGTACTATATGTACTATAGTGTATGTACTATATGTACTATAGTGTATGTACTATATGTACTATAGTGTATGTACTATATGTACTATAGTGTATGTACTATATGTACTATAGTGTATGTACTATATGTACTACAGTGATCGGCAACCTTTCAATAATAACGTGCCAAAGTAAGATTTATTTATTTTGCCAAGAGTTTAAATGTCTAGCAATCAATTTCTTGTACAAGAGACTAGAACTGCCTTTTTGGGGGGATCTTCTACGTGCCATTGTAAATCGCTCTGCGTGCCAAGTTTGTCACGAGTTCCATGAGTTGCCGAGTCCTACTAGAGTTCATCGCAATAATTTGACCTACTTATTTTTCATTCCCTTACCCGGTACCGGGGTGGCGGCCCGGCATTTTGAATACTGTCTAATAGACAGATCAGAAAAGTGTACTCTAATGGACTCTAGACCAATTAGAAACAGAAAACAACCTCAAATAAAGACTTCATCTTCTGATTGGTCCCTTTGCGCCACTAGCTATGTCTGGTTCCGTCAATTATAACTCCAGCTCCTTCCCTAGTTGACTTCCTATGTTACTTTTTGAGACAGATCTAATTGGTCATCTTCTCATATTGCTGTATCTATTCCCCCCCCCCCTGCCCTCCACCAAGTGTAACATATCAAGACATACATTTTGTATATTTATTGTATTTTTTTTTCCATAACTGTATTATGCAAGTTGATTATACAATGTTTTCTATTTTTGATTCCATGTTAAAAGATAGGATATATACACTCTACCAATAGTAAATAATATTTCTCCAAATATTTAGAAAAACTAGGTAATAAATTGGCAAACCTTTTTTCCAAACATAAATTAATAAAAGAACAAACCTTTTTTTTTCAAACATAAAGTAAATATATTTTTTTTTATCCAAATAACATAAAGTAAGAAATACACAAACTTTCTTTCCAAACATAAAGTCACAGACAAACCCTTTATTAGCATAAAACCTTTTCCAAACTCAAATTTAAAAGCTTATTTTACTGACTTGCGTAGCTTCTATACAAATTAAATCTCTATGAACATGGCTATTGTCGTAACACACTCGATTAGTATTTCATCATGCTTATATTTGTAACAAAAATGTTTATTATTAAAATACTTGTGTATGTAATTTAAACTTACACCAATCGATAATATTATAAACATTCTAAAATAAGTCTTTTAAAAAAAAAATTTGACTCGAACGCTTATTGTTGTTTTTTTTATATAAAAATAGAAGATTGAATGTATACACTTGAATAATTCATAAGTTTTAGAATATACAGTAGGCATGTAGTCCTCTGTTAATAGATATCAATCGAAGTAAGGACTTGTTTTTTATATTGAATGGGATTATTCTAAAGGCTTATTTCTCCTACGGGATTTATGTACTGTAGTTTAAAGTTTAAAGTCTAAATCTCGCATTTCGATAAAGGTTTTAAATTATGTATTTGCCGAACATATTTGCAATAAGCATAAGGCAGCAACAAAGTTTCGCCATGCCTCCCTATCCTGGGCAAGTCATCTGATCTCATGTTATGTTTTATTGGTGGCCTTTACTTTGTCATTCATCGTTCTCCTCCAAGTTCCCATTGGTCTTCCCCTTCTCCTTCAGCGATACAGTTTATTTCTGTTCTCCTGCAAACTTCACTGTTGGAGATGGCCACACAATACGCTTTTATGAAATTTAAAAAAAACTGCTTCACTTCCCCCATTGACATGGATAACTTTACTACTTCATTGTGTAGCCAGCCCAATGCTCAGACGTCTTTACATGAGTGCTATTTGTTTTTTCATTCACAGAGAAACACTGGGCAGTCTGGAGGTGTCAAGGGACTGGATCTTAATGTCATGGCGGCGTGGGACATGGGCTATTCCGGTGCCGGAGTGACCACAGCCATAATGGACGATGGTAAGTATTTTTCTTAAAGTAATTCCTTCCTTTCATGGACTTTCTCACATTGGATAGATCTTGCAATTTTCTGTTAGTTCCTCTGTTGTTGTTTTTTTTAGTTTTTTGTTTTAATTTTTTGTTTTGCATGGGTTTTTTAATAAGGATCTTTGGTTTTTGTTTATAATTGATCAATACATCACAGTCTATTTCAGTCCATTAAATTAAGTCTTTTTTTTTCATTGATCCGTCCATTGGTTTATTTTATGAATTTTATGAATTGGTCTGTCCATTAAATTCTATTTCAGGTATTGATCAGTCAAATATATTATCTTTTTCAGGTATTGATTATCTTCACGAGGACCTTAAGCACAATTATGTAAGTAATTCACTCATTTTTTTAAATTTAATCTTTGCTTAATTAAAACGTATTATAACGTTTCCCTCACTCTCGTGTGCAAATGTATGTATCTAATTGTTATCCATTGCAACGCCGGGTAATGTAGCTAGTATTCTATACAATAAAATTTAAATCGTGATTTAATTTCTATTTAGAAGTAATATTTATACTTTAGCTTTACTGCTTGTGACCGTTATTTTGTAATTACTATGTATACAACTCTCAGGGAGATCACATTATATAATCATAAACAATGAACAAACTGCCGGCTTTTAGTAGAAATGAGAACTCAATATTTAATGTAATTTATGTACAAGATGAATTCAAATATATCTCAGTTTATATAGCCTAGTCCAAAACACGTCCAGCCATTACCAAATTCTAAGGTCGTCCCCCTTTACTACCAAATCTACGCTACGTTCAATCTAACTCCTACGTCATTGTTTCTATCGTAAAACGTCACTCGTTTATTCCATACATTAACACCGGGTTAGAGATTATAAAAATTGTCCCATAAAACAACTATCTATATTTTAAATCCTCACACTGCTATTGTAGTTTCATACATTTGGCATCTTAGTGGCGGTCTACATTTCATTGGCTAGTCGTGGAGATGGTGAAGAGGTGGTGGGGGGGGGGGAAGGAATCAATGTTACTTGACGTTATCTATGTATAGCCCATCACTGAATTTGTCATGTATGCACAGATATTAATGTTGTTGTTGTTATTGTTCTTTTGAAGTTGTTGTAATTATTTTGGGTTCAGTTGCCACTTTTCCTTTGTGTGTGTGTTTGTGATGAAAATATCTAAACCTCAATTTGCACCAAGGGATTGACAAATTTTACCATGTCTGTGATGTGCTTTAAAATCTCTCTCCCCTCGCTCTAAGCCTCGAGTGAACAACATCCCAGTGCTTGTTTCCCCCTTTAAAGCCGATGAAAGGGTGGGGGTGAGGTAGGGCAGTGTGGTGCTGTATGGGGTGTCAATTGAATTACTGCACCAAAGGCGCTTCTCGCCGAGGCCCGACAAATGTCAAGCCATACGATGTCGACAAGTAAACAACAAAAAAAGAAGCCATCCGCCATACTGCAGGCTGAATGCGCATGTGTGTGCAGTGGCGCGCGATTTTAGAACAGCACTGATTGGTTGGTTGATTTGAATTATTAGCAAATTAATGCACAGATAATTTGTGCTTTAAAAAGAAGTATGAACTGAAAACGGAACAAATAAAAAAAATCTTTTAAAATTTACTTCTTTTTTTGTTGGCAATAACAAATTTCATTAAGTGAATAATTCTATAGGCCTACTGTAGATGCACCACGTGACGTGAAGCGAAACGTTTAAACAAATATATTGACCTTTTCTTTGAACTCTGACCTCCTTAGTTATAACAATGGATCATGTTGAAGGCGTATTGGTACATGCGCTCTCCGTTAGAAATAAGAGTCACTTTAAGTCCACGTTTTAGGAATGAAAATTAAAGACTTATAATATATTATTATACACTATCGGGTTTACTGTGGAATTTACTGTAAATTAGAGTTTATTTAGCATTATTCGTTACTTGCATACTATAACAAACATTATAAACTTTTTTTATAGGCCTATACAAAATAGTTTTCATATACAATAGTTTATATTGCATAAAGTATTATTTGTGGTATTCCTTCTGTATTGGGCTTAGTACTTTTTTTTTATATACCTTGTGTATTTTACAACAACTGGACCGTATAGCAAACATGGGGCAATTTCATCTATAAAGTATTATATAGACTATTTAACTATAAAATGTATGTTAATAATAGAGAATGGAGCCAAAGTATGAAAACTATTTATTACAGGTAAACAATACCAGCTGCCAAAGATGTCATATATATATTTAATACCCTAAACCAGCGACTCAGTAGATCTCTTCAACATACACTTCGCCAGCTTGCCATGCATCCCTATGTTTGTTCCTAAATACAGTTCCAGAACTGACCGGATCTCTGCTTGACCCTATCACACATTGTCCTCGTGGTCAAGTTCACACACTCCACTATTGACGTCACAGCTTCCTAACCGCCATTGTTTACAAAAAAAATAGACCCGACGAACTTTGCATTTAAGACCAGACTCCAAGTGTTGTCCCTGTCCTATTTAAACACACGTCAGCCAGCTCAGTGAGTGTGTCTGTGCGACAGTGAGTGTGTGTATCTCTGTAAGTGCACGCGCTATCGTCACGAGCAACGGTTCGAGTTATGTGGTGTGCTGGCGATGACGTCGGCAGAGGGAAATGTAACTCTTCACCCCAAATAGCCGAGTAAATAGAATTACTCTTACGTCCCCAGCGTTGGTCCATTCGACATGAAGATATCGTATATAGACGTAGAGTTGGTCAACCCTGTATTATGTAGACAAGTCTAGGTTAGAGTAGGTTATAGACCTTAAAACTGCAGCCCGACAGCCGTGTAAAGTAGAGTATTCGTCGGACCAACTTGATCCATGGGACCGGTGAAGCAGTTTCTTTGGCCACGGCCACTAGGGGATTGTTTCACCTGCACAATGCCACAGCCGCCTTTACTTTACCACAACTAAAGTCAGGTACCCATCAGAGCTGGGTAGACTTAAGGACACCCTTCAAACCAGGAAACAAATCCTAGCCTTCACCAAGGATTCGAACCCAGGACCTTTGGTACGCCAGCCGAACACGCAGTCACCGCGCCCCCGCCATACGTGTACAAACTGTATAAAGTAATCTGTCTTTCTATCTCTCTCTCTCTCTCTCTCTCTCTCTCTCTCTCTCTACCCCCCCCTCTCTCTCTCTGTTTAAAAAAAATGAAATGAACATGTATAGATCTAGATATATATGAAGGTCTAGGGTTTGAAAAATAGGTATACAATGTTGACCTGTGTCTTGAGTTTACCCAATGTTTGGTGGGTAACTATTATTTATTTGAATAATAATAATAATAATAATGAAGCTTATATAGCGCATATCCCGCAATCAGTTCTATGCGCTTAACAATTACATCTACAATTACAATTACAATTACAATTAACGATGATAACAATAACAGACAAATGTTTAAAAATGTAAGTGGGCTAGGAGTCAATAATAAACAGGTGAGTCTTGAGTCCGGTCTTGAAAATGTAAAAGTTCGAGCTTTGTCGCAGCTGGAGTGGCAGGGTGTTCCATGCGGAGGGGCCGGAGTAGGTGAAGGCCCGCTGACCAGCTGTCACGAGTTTTGTCCGCGGGATCGTCAAATTGAGTTTGTGAGCAGCCGATCGAAGTGGGCGTGGTTTTGTATATATTTCCAGACAGGAAATTAGATAATCCGGGGCAGAGTCATTGAGGCATTTATAGCATAGAGATGCGAGTTTATATAAAATCCTATTTTGAATAGGGAGCCAGTGCAGAGAGTAGAGCAGAGGTGAAATGTGGTCGGACTTCTTCTTCTTTAGGACTAGTCTGGCAGCGCAGTTTTGGACGCGTTGGAGTCCTTGAATGGAAGCGGCAGGAAGGCCGGCCAGAAGAGAGTTACAGTAGTCCAAACGAGAGAAGAGGAGAGTGATGACGAGCTTGGTACAAGCTTCCGGAGTGAGGTAGCGACGGATAGTGGCAATACGTCGCAGGTGAAAAAAGCAGGTTTTGATCAGGAAGGAGATGTGGGGTTGCATGGACAGAGTGGAGTCCAGAAACATGCCGAGGCTCTTTACCGTTGAGGAGAAGGGCACAGTAACGTCACCCAACTGGAGGTCAGTCACTCTGAGGGAAGCAAGCTTCTGTCTCGTTCCTACGAGTAGGGCTTCGGTCTTATCGCTGTTGAGCTTCAACTTGTTTTCTGTCATCCAGTTCTTGATGTCCAGGAAACAACAGGAGATAGAAGCAAGGAGCTCGTCGATGTCCTCAGGCTTGGCGCTGTTTAGGAGCTGGGTGTCATCAGCGAAAAAGTGAAAATTAAGGTTGTGTCGCTCGATGACGAAGGAAAGGGGTTGGGTGTACAAAGTGAAGAGGACTGGGCCGAGGACGGACCCCTGTGGTACACCATAGCGGACGGTGACGGGCTGGGAGGACAAAGATTCAGTAGTGACGGTCTGGGAGCGACCGTCGAGGTAGCTCTTGAACCAGGAGAGGGCTATATCATGAATGCCGAACGTGAAGCTGAGGCGATCGATGAGTAGGTGGTGGTCGATCGTGTCAAAGGCCGCGGACAAGTCCAATAACACAAGGGCGGAGACGAGACCTCTGTCTGTGGCGTTCAGGAGGTCGGTGGTGATCCGCAGTAGTGCTGTCTCAGTGCTGTGATTGGGGCGATATGCCGACTGGAACACGGGCATAAGCGAGTTCAGGGACAGGTGGACGTTCAATTGCTCAAGGATGATGCGCTCCAGGAGCTTGGAGAGGTAGGGGAGGTTTGATACTGGACGGTAGTTCCGGCATTCATTTACATCAAGTCCGGATTTCTTCAAGAGTGGGCGGACGATGGCGGATTTAAAACAGTTAGGAACGATGCCTGTGGAGAGGGAGGTATTAATGGTATCGGTGATGTACGGCAGGAGCTTGTCCAAGCACTGGGTGAACAGAAAGCCTGGCAGAGGGTCAAGCTCGCAGGTCTTGATGGGGGACTTCATAATGATGCGCTTAACATGGTCGATGGTGACAGGTTTAAAGCAGGTGAGAGGGGAGCCAGAGAAGGCGGGAGAGGGTGGGGAAGGGCGATATGCATCATGATCCAGAGAACTACGCAGATTCTCTATCTTCTCCTTAAAGTGCTCTGAGAAGAGTTCTGGGAGGTCCACGGGTGGGTGTATGGTGGGGAGGGGTAGAGAGGGTGAGGAGCCGAGGAGGGTGGACATGATAGAGAATAGCTCCTTGGACGACGAGGCTTGCGTGATGCGGTTGTGGTAGTGCTGGACCTTGGCGGCAGTGATGGCTTCCTTGACGCGGAGCCGCATGTCCCTGAAGATCTGGCGGTGGATCTCGAGGCCGGAGAGTCGCCAAGTGCGCTCGGCCCGTCGTCGTTCGTGCTTGGCTGCTTTGACGTCGTCAGAAAACCAAGGAGCTGGCGGTCGCTCAGAAACTGCACACAAAGATGGCGGGGCGTGCTTGTCGAGAAGCTGGCGTAGAGTCAGGGCGAAAAAGGAAGCATGGTCAGAAGAGGGGTCACGCTGAGCCAGCAGCAAGGCAGCCTCGTTGCCAAAGGTGTCAGTATCTATGGCTCGCAGCTTACGGCGGGTGACAATCTTGCATTTCTTTACCGGTCTGGTGATATTGACATTGAAGCAGATGGCAGAATGGTCAGAGACGAGAAAGTCGCTGGCGACTAGGCTGGAGACGAGGTTGTCAGAGGATCTGGTGACAATCCAGTCGAGGATATGACCACGGGAGTGGGTGGGGAATGGGACGACCTGGTCAACACTGTAGTTGTCGAATAGTGCCCGTGCGCGCTTGGTGTTGGCATCAGAGGGACAGTCCCAGTGTATGTTGAAGTCACCCAAGATGATGACTCTGTTAGGGGTGACATTGTAGTAGTCAAGTACAAGAGCAAACTCATCAAAGAAAAAAAGTAAAGGCTGCTGGGCATTGCGCTGGCCACACAATCCAATTTTGTGACGCGGCTAAGAGAACTTGGTGAAACCGGCTTTACTGGACTCTGTGATCCTACATAGTATGGAAAGGGATACTTAGGTTTAATGTATATTCTTTATCTTATCTTATATATTAAAGAGGCTCCTTCTATGAACAATATTAGTATGTCTTACGCTCATCCGTAGTTTGAGTCTAGTGTTTTAGTAAATGATGTTTAGTTACTGGTTTTCCTAGTTTGTTGAGGCTAAACAATTCCATGCCCGGATGCCTCTCAGGAAGAAAGAGTACTTATATGCATTTTTTCACGCATTAGGGATAAGGAAAGAGTTTTTATGTTTATCTGAGCATTGCCACAGGTTATTATTGTGTTGTATTTCTAAATTATAATTTGATGCCTTATGTATTATTACTACTTTACTCTTTGCTCTTCTGTCCTCTAGTGTTTCTAGGTTTAGTGATTTGACTATTGGTATTACTCTTGTCAGTTGTGAATATTCGTTAATAATGAATCTTGCAGATCATAATTTGTTCTCATTTTGTAATGTTATCTTTAGTTGATTAGTCCCGTACAGATGATGCATATTCTAATATAGGTCTAACTAATGTGAGAACGCATTATTTCTACTAGGCATGTTATAATATGATTTTGTTATTAGTTAACTACTTAAAACCACAACAACAACAACAATGTAACCGCGGCTAGCTGATGTAAACATTCGATAACTAACTCAAAATGTCAGAAAGTGGCCAGAATCAGTGTTCAAGCCCTGACCTAGATTTCCAGCAGAAATGTGCCATGTACTGTCCAACACTAATGACTTGTTAGTGATAAATTTGGTTGTGTCCCCCTTTCTATCCATTAAATAATATAGTACCACTCAATACTTCTATAGGGGGAGGGGGGAGGGAGGGGGGAGGGAGGAGGGAGGAGGAGTAACAACTAACAAATTGTATTTAAATACTGAATAAAATATGTATTTTTTGTACTCTTATAAAGAAGTTATTCTTTGCCAACTCTCATAGTAAGAAAAAAATTGAAGTTATGAGTGAGGAGAGGTGTGGGGGGGGGGGGGGCAATGCGTACGGGAAGAAATGTAAATAAATATAGAGAGTAAGAGAGTGGGAGAAGTATAAAAAAAAAGAATAAAAAGATAAATCTGGTGAAAAGTAATTTAAGTTCTTAATTAATACTTTCTCTCTATTTCACTTTTTTACTCTCTCAATCCCTCTCTCTCTCTCTCTCCCACTTTCTGTGTCTTTCACTTTCTCTCTCTTGCCACCTCGCTTTCCATGTACCCGCGTTTCCTCTCACATTCCCTTCAACCACAATTAATTCTCCACACAGGGATATCAGAATGACAATTAAATACCATTATATTTATTGATACCAGTGCTGTGAGTATCGTTTAATCATACAACGTAAACAATGAAGGTTATTTAGGCTTTTATAGTTCTTCCTTTACCGGTACACAGAACCTTTACATTAATTGCACATTTTAGTCATATTTAAAGTTGACATTTTTAAAAGGTTTACAGTAAAACTCATTTTAAATATTTTCTTCCTGTCACTTTTTTTTAAAGGGTATTTTCAATACCACAATGATGTCATGTTCTATGTTTAGTTATTGTACATGCCTGTGTTGAGTGTGTGTGTGTGTGTGTGTTTATTTATGTGTGTCCATGTGTGTGTTAAAAAACTTTTAACTAATAACTCTTCCAGTTTAGGGTTGTTGTTGTTGTTTTTTCAGGGTGATTTATTATTATGTAGGCTACTTAAGTCTAAATAGATTTGTTTGACCAGATAGATAGCTCGACCAAATTGATTGTTTCACATAGAGACCGACCGAAATTTGGCTACGGTTTCGGTTTCGGCGCCGAAAATAGGCAAATGGTCTTTTTCGGTGTAGTTTTGGTTTCGGCCGACGAAAAACAGTCAGCTTTCGGTTTGCTTACGGTTTCAGCCGAAAGGGACATTGACTTTCGGTCAACTGCCGAATATCTATTTTAACTTTCAATTTTTAGACTGCAACTATAGTGCTGCATCTATTACTCTTCTTAATGATTATTTTGAATAACCTACATAATACATGTAGGCCTATATGCAATTGTATATTAGGCTTACATTTTATATGTAGTGATGTTAAACGAAAACCGGATTCCGATTTTCGGTTTTGTCGGAATTAGGTCGTATTTTAAAACCATGTTTGATTCGTACGATTAAATACTTGCAAACACTAATTAGGCAAAGGCGACTTATAGGCCTATTGTAGTGGGGTTTTTTTCAAATCCCGAATATTGTTTGAAATACAAGCACAGACAACAACAAAGGAAGATGTTACAACTAACATTAGTGATATTGACAGCCTTAGTTCTATTGTATACTTAGATAGAGTACCATAAACTGTTTAATATTACACTACAATCTGCAGTCTTTTAAAATCTACAGTCTTTTAAAATCTTTTGTTTGGCTATTTCCAATGTTCGGATTTCGGTTCCGGTTTCGGCCGAATGTGTAGTAAATTCTCGGTATCAGCTTCGGTTTCGGCCGAAAGTCAATTTATAAGTTTCGGTATGGTTTCGTTTTCGGTGTCACCTAATAGATTGCTTGACCAAATCGATTGCTTGACCAAATAGATTGCTTGACCAAACAGATTGATTGACCAAACAGATTGCTTGACCAAATGTATCTAAACAACAAAATGGATCTGTGTCTCATCAAATACATTTTTCTTGAATTATGTTTATCCTATATATTTGTTTAGGATAACATGATCATAATATGGATCGTTACCCCACCCTTTCTATACGTTCACACGTCCAGTTTTTCAAACCTCACATGTGTCAAGTTCCAGTGCTGACCGGATCTCTGCTTGATATCATCACGTGATATGATTCACGTGATCAGGTTCACAAACACAGCTGTTGACGTCACATCCTCCTGTCCGTATTTATATCTTTACATTATGTTAAAAAAAGGAAATAGAAGACAGAGATCTACACACTGCAAAAAAAAAACAAAAAAGTTGTAGAAAGTTCTTTTATTTCCAGAGCAGTTAGTTCACCAGACTGTAAACAAACGCACGGATTCTATCCCTGCCACCGACCAATCCCTGCCGCCCTGCAGGATTTTTGGGCCCTAGTGGACGTAATAATCTTCTATCCAGAAGGAACGTCTGTAAAACTTATAAGATAAGAGTCACCGAGATGATTTTACTATGGTGAAGAAAAACTTTAAAACTGAAAAAGAATATTTAAAAAATAAACTGTTTTGTTCGTGGCTCCCTCTGTACTCCTTGGACCCCTGTTAATAGTTAATAGTTATAACGTAACACTATAGTTATCTCACGTTGCTTTTGGCTAGTGTACTTTATGGTCAATATTTTAAAGTATGGTAGCTAGTTTTTTGTTTTGTTATTGCTAAACAAAAATATATGTTGATTGTTGTTAAATTTTGCCTGAAGCTAAATTGACTTCTGAAGTCGATTGTTTTCCACACTAATATCTAGATCAGTGACTGTCGCCTACGAATGGGCGTGGCTTGTTATAAAGGGTTGCGATGTTAAGACTTCATCTTCTTTAATGCTAACTTTAAAGTTAACCGTTTGTCCGGTCTATGGGCAACGCCCCTCGTGTTGCCATTCTAAAAGGTCTAGCGATTGATTCCAGCTTAACGGTACAGGAGGGTGTCCCCTAAATCTAATGGATGCCTGACTTTTTCTTTTGTTTGGAAAAGGAAAGTCTGTTGGGTTTTGTGCTGGCCACACATCCTTTTGAATGGAGTGGTTACGGAAACTAGCGATGGCTGTCAGAGCGTAGCTTGGATAGGATCCTAAAGTGTGTGGGGGGGTAGGGGGTCAAAAAGTGTTAAGGGGAGGGGCATATTGCAAAGTAAAGGGAAGGATTCAATGTCCGGCACATTCTGAACTTGTGCAACATTTCATCCTAAACTAGTTTAAATCTTTTGTTTCATCTAATTACCAATAGTTGACCGTATAATGTGAAAGGAAAATGCGTTTTGTTTAAATAGGACACTAAGACTTTGGAAGACTTGAAAGTAGGTGTGGCATGTTTTTCGAAACACTAGAAAGTAGGTGTGAGATATTGTTAGAAGACTTGGGGGTAGGCGTGGCATATTCTTTTGGAAGACTTGTAAGTAGGTGTGTCATATTTTTGGAAGACTTGGTTGTAGGCGTGGCATATTTTTGGAAGACTTGAAAGTAGGCGTGGCATATTTTTGGAAGACTTGAAAGTAGGCGTGACATATTTCTACGTCTAGTCTCGTTTCAGAAAAGTTTCTAGAATCTTAGAGTCTAGGAAAACTATTTAAATCTATCGTTAACCATTTCGCCATTTTTTCTCTCATTTCTCAGCATGCAGATGCCAGCTACGATTTTAGCAGCAACGATCCTTATCCATATCCAAGATATACAGACACTTGGTTTAACAGGTGAATAAAGTCATACATAGCCTGTCTTCTACCTACTAGACATTTGCCCTGATACTAGCTAACAGCAGCCTATATGTAGCCTACATATATTTAAAAAATGCAGTTTTCATTCAATATTAATAATGTTTTGAACAGTTCAATTAATACTATTAAATTCTCAGTTACTAAGAGCTACAAGTCTAAAAAAAATGCTTATTGCCTGCTTAAATTTGATTTCTTCATATTTAGAGCAATGGCTATTATCACTACTTGCAAAAGATTGCAATTTCTTAGTGCTATACTCACTACTTGCAGTAGATTGCAATTTCTTCGTGATTTTTTCACTACGTGATATAGATTGCAATTTGTAATTGCTCCCCCCCCCCTTTCACTGTGTGCAATACGTTGCAAATTTGCAATATGCAATATGTTGCAGTTTGTCAGTGCTACGTTCACTACATAGTAAGATATTCTACTATTCACACCTCTGTGTTTGTGTGTTCCCTTACAGCCATGGTACCAGGTGTGCTGGCGAGGTGGCAGCTGCTAAAGACAATGGTGTTTGCGGGGTGGGTGTGGCCTTCAACTCCAAGGTAGCAGGTGAGATTTTTCTCAGGGTTTTTTTTCATCTCATTATCTCGTCTCCATGGTAACTATCTGATGTGGGTCTTTTTAGCGTCCGTTTCTGGGGGGTTAAGATTTCTCAGCAAATACTGGTTTAGGGTTGACTCTCAGTAGCGCTTTAAGCCAAGCCATTGAGTCATTGGTTTTTCTCTTGGTGTTTGTGTGTGTAGGCCTATGTGTGTGCTTGTGTGTGTAGGCCTATGTGTGTGTTTGTGTGTGTAGGTCTATGTGTGTGCGTGTGTGTGTAGGTGTCTATATGTGTGTGCGTGTGTGTGTAGGTGTCTATATGTGTGTGCGTGTGTGTGTAGGTCTATGCGTGTGCGTGTGTGTGTGGGCCTATGTGTGTGCGTGTGTGTGTAGGCCTATGTGTGTGCGTGTGTGTGTAGGCCTATGCGTGTGCGTGTGTGTGTAGGTGTCTATATGTGTGTGTATTTGAGTTTTCGGCATATATTAATTAGAGGGTGTCTATTAATCGATGGGATTGTGCGTAGACATTTTATTGCATAACAATATTTAGCTGCTAGACCTCATAGTCCCTTTGTAGTTTAAGACAATAAAATTGAACAATTCAATTAGCTTTAAGGAACTTCAGTTCTAATTACCGTTTGCAATACAACATGAAAGATAGCTCAGTGATCTTACAACTAATGTTAAAAGAAGTGGTGTAGATCTGAATTGAAAGCATTAGCATCACCATTGCGTAGGACGCAATAATCTTGCTTATAGAAAGAGCGTCTGTGGTGTAAAAGATAAGAAGAAGATAAGAAGGTTTGCAGAAAAACAATATTTTAGAATATAATTTATTATACATCGTTTCAGACAGAAAGAAAAGAACATAATAAAATGTAAAGTAGGTTTGTTTTTGAAAAAAAAATATTGGACTGAAAGCAAATGTAGGTCAATTACTGGAGTAGAATGTCAACTAGGTCAGTTAAGGAGTAAGATGTAAAGTAGGTTAATCCATACACTTATGGATTCAAAGTCTAAACTAATTTAAAACTGTGTAGAAATCCACTAAAGACACAAAACAAAGAAAAGCTTTATTATAGAAAAATCCAGTGTACAATGTGAAAATGTTTCACTTATTGAATTAAAATACAAGCACTGGTTAAAAAAACAAACAAACAAAAAATTAACAATGAGTGCTTCATACTTCATACTAACACTACCTCTTTGAACCAATCCATTGCCGGACACACAGTTGCTTGCGATGTATTGTCAAATTATTATAATACTTCCTATAGAACTTTCCAGAATCAAACATTCGAGTATGTGTGACGTCATTCAAGTGGGAGAAAAAGTAGTTCTTCCTTGCTCGCAATAATCTTGAATCTTCAAGAAAGGAAGTGACGTCGAACCACAAGGGATTGAACTCACTTGCAATTAAAATATTAATTAAAACTTATCTTTTCTAACCCATATTGACATAATAATATTAAATAATAATTAATATTTCTATTTAACAATACTGTGTATAGACGTAACGCATGAAACTAGTCGGTGTTTTCAAGGGTCACTGTAGTAAAAGTAATACACATTTAAAAACTAAAATCAATAGTTGGAATAAAAATGTTTATGTGACATAGGTCAGTGAGGACTAATCTACCGTTAAAAAAATGACGACGATGAAACAGACGTCTGCCAGTACAGTAGACTTAATGTGGCTTACAATTTTCAAACGATTTTTCTGCGTGTACGCACTACTGTGAAGCTGAGCTATTGATTGGTTAATTCAAGATTTAATGCAAACAGATAATGTTCAATGGTGGCGGTGACCTAGTTTGTAAGCCAATGAGCGCCCAACAATGCTTCGCTGACTTGTTTGTTTCTTATTTTTAGATGTTTGTTGTTTCATTATTACCGCTAAGCCATTCTGACCTTGTTTATCCCAGATATAGAATGGCGCGATTGATAAGGTCATTCCTTTTAAACAACCTATTGTTGATTGATGATTTTCTTTTTTGTTGGGTGTTTTGAGTGTGTTTTTATGTATTGGAATTTCAAACAGTAGTGTAGAGATAACTTCCAGTCGGATAAAAGGTAATACGCACATAGAAAGAAGAAAGTCAGACGGTCGAACCAAATTGATCCAATAAGGCCGGTGAAGCAGCGTTGACCAGTTTCTGTGACCATGGCATACTAGAGGATTGTGTGGCCAGCACAATCCCCCAGCCCCCTTTACTTTACTAACCAACTAAAGTCAAGTAGGCTACCCAGGACCTTCTCTACGCCAGCAGTAAAAAAAAAGTTCGAAGGTATTGCAAGATTATAACGAGTTCATGTAAATAAATAAATATTGTTCAACTAAACATACCCCGCGGGCACACCACGTCGTATTGACGAGGGAAAAAACGTGAAAACCACTAAAACACGTGGAAACCCTGTTTTTTCGCCGTCGATAAGACGTGGTGTGCCTGCTGGGTACCTGTGTATTACTACATGACTTGCTTTATACACGCCCCTCAGATTGTAAACAACAGTTTAGTTCGCAGTGTGTACTTTTATGTTAAAAAAATAAATAAACTAAATTAGTGGGTTTTAGGAAAAGCATAATATTACACTGTCACTGTTTGTTTCTTGTGATGGTGAAATCTTTACCCACAGGTCCGATGAAGCAGCGTTCACCGGTTTCTGTGACCACTGCATACTAGGTGATTGTGTGGCCAGCACATATTTGATTTGAAATCTTATTAAAATAATCTAAATCTTTTTTTTTATTGCCATCCCTTTAAATAAGTGGCAAATAAGAATAATAAAACTTTGTTTAATAAAACGTCACTTGTCAACCCAAAGTATTATTGCCCCCTCTCTCCAAAACCACTTTTGCTTTGATCTTCTTTAATTAATACCATCATCACCCCTTTCTTTGGTCAACTAAGAAAAAAGATTGCTAGATTTGTTTACTTTGCTTATTTGTTTTTTAATACGAGCATCTAAAGTCTAAAGCATTGTTTTTATGTTGTGATGACAAGACAATCATTCATAAATAATCAACTAAATAATAATATATCAAAATAGTCATTGCAAGCAATATTTAAAAACACTTTAAATTATTAGTAAAGAAGCTATTAAGTTAGTAATTTTGGTCAATGCTAACTAGCAGCAGATATCGTTAATAGCTACAGTTTAAAATTATGTAAGCATTCTCGGGATAAGATGTGGTCATTACGAAAATATGATGGACGTGATTTAAGAATTGTATATAAATCTAATACATATTGTGTAAGAAAGGTTTCAGTTATCAACTTTTCAAAAAATAGAACATCAACCCTGAAGATTGATAGTTTATTTAAAGGTAAAGCATAATAGCATAAAGCGTAATATTTATGTTTGTGACCAGTGCTGGATTATGATGTAGGGTCGGCAACCTTTTGCTAACAGTGTGCCAAACTAGGCATTCTAAATCATTCAGCGTGCCAACACTGAACAGCCTGAAAGTTAATCTGCTCTATTATACTTAAATTATATATATATTTAATTAACGTGTTCGTAATTATCACCCTTTTATTAGCATTTATATCAAATATAATCTTTTATTACTGAAATGATCACATAGGCCTATATGGTAATAAATGTCTAAATATTATAAATGATTATCTATCACCTGAAAATGTTCATTATATTTTTATCTCAGTTTAACTGAGACCTTAATGTGTTCCAAAAGTGCGGTGAAATATTACAGTTGAGCGGAGTGGTTACGTAGTAATCATACAAACTAGGTGTTTAATGTAATGTTTGAAAATATACATGTAAATAATTTAGTCATAGAATATTTATATAATTTTTAAATACATTTTATAGTTTGATCATTTCAAAGTTATAAATTGTAAGCCATTTATTCTTTTATAAAAGAAAAACAAATAAAAATATTAGAAAAATTAGCTCAAATAAAACGGGTTTATTATTTCCCTTTAATAAAAAAAACAACTATTCACATTTGATTCAATAGTGATGCCAAACAAGTTATGTTTTGTAATATAACAAATGTTACTAGCAAATCATTATTTCTTTATATAAATCCAACATTATGGTATTCATTACTATATTTAAATATTAGCGAATTCAAATAATTTACGTTTAACAGTTGTAAATAAAGATTTTCTGCATTAATTTAAGGCGTTAATATCTTAAAAATTAATAATTACAGAAATTACACAATATAGTTGTTAAAATTATTGAAATTAATATATTAATATTTTTTTATATTTATTAATTTAATAATTTAAAAAATTGTTTTAGAGTCACTTATATATATTTTTCTTAAAGAAGATGAGCATCAAAACTCTTTTAAATGTAATTAGTCTATATCAATTAATGAGAGGTCAAGAGTAGGTGACCCCTTTGTATGGTTAAAACAGCTTTCATGTACGATCAAATCTGTTCATAAGTGTAAGTTGAACCAAAAGCTGAAAGTGAAACAGCGAATGCCTAGCAGTTGATAATAACTTTCCTAAGCAACTTCATTCCATATGTTTTCCGCAAATGAACATTTTTTAAATGTTTAAAATTTAACTTGATGCATTCTAAAATCCCCAATATTCCTCCTTTAAAAAAAAATATCCACATCTAAGACGGTTGTAGTAAGATCAAACCAGTTAGCCTTGATGGGGTGTGAACAAATAAGTCCATGAATTTGAAAGCCTTGCCTTTGGTTACAAAACTCCGCTTTGAGTGCTTCGATGTACTTCTAAAAAATGCCCAACTATCTATCTTAATATATGCCTTATTATAGGGATGCACATGAACATGTCCAGTTTTAATGCTAATCTATTCCAGTGGTCCTTGTATATGCAAGTTCAACTCACTTAAATGTCATTCAAAAACAGTCAGCTTTGCTCATTCAGAACCGGAAAATATTGTGTGTTTTTTTATTAATAATAAACACATCTTGGAGGTCTCTCGCGTGCCATTGAAAAAATCGCCCTGCGTGCCATGTTTGGCACGCGTCCCTTTGGTTGCCGACCCATGTTCTAGGCTGTTACACTTCTTCCTTGGTTCTATGAGTTAAATAAAATTAAAACAAACAGGTGTAGTGACAGCTACTGTATCTTTTCACAAGCTGTCTGTTTTTTCCTCTTTATCACTCTCTCAGTCCTCTCCGTGCCGGCTGGCACTTGAGGCGAAAGCCAAAGATCTCCATTTAACTCGTTCTATTGCAGCTCGAGGTGCTGTTTCCAAGTTCAGGCCTCTAGTCTTTAAGTCCCTTTCCGCCGTCCTTCTCCAAGTTTCCTTTGGTCTGCCTTTCGACCATTTTCCCTGGGGGGGGGGGGGGGGGTCCATCTCAGGGGCTGTCCCGGGGAGGGAGCCAGCTGACATTCTGCAGACGTGTTCCATCCATCTCAATCTCCTTGCTGAGATGCTCTCAGCTAATAGGACTACTCCTGTTTTCTCACGTAGGTCCTCGTTTGATATCGTGTTTGGCCAGAAGATCTTGAGGATGCGGCGAAGACTTTGTGTCTGGAACACCTCTAGTTTCCTTTTTGTTTTCTAGTCACCCCAAAGCAGCCTGTTTGTAACACCAAATATTGTATAGTTTATAGAGTAGTCTCCTCTCTACCGGCTGTTATTTGAGTGTTTGCTTTCAAATATTACGACCTAAGTTTGACATATTTTTTTATATTCTCTAACTACTAGTTTTATTGAAAAGAAAATGATTAGGAAAAGTAACGATTAGATCAGCAAAGCTATAAAGTGGACCATTTCTTTATATCTGAACAGCCTTTTACTTCTTTAGCTAGATGTGGAAAGACTTAAATTGTAACGTTAACTTTACTGTCTGACCCAGACAGTCGAGGACGAATTACTTCATTTATAATGTGTTCTCTTTCTATTTCTTTTTCTTTCTTCTTTTTCTCTATTTCTCTCTTTCTTTTTTTTTCTTTCTGTCTCTCTGTCTCTCTTTCTATCTCGCCCTGGTGCCTGGATGTCAAGACCTATAGTCTGGTATTGGTGCTACTGGGAGACAATTCATTTATACGAGCGAGCATTCACGTTTATGATCCAAGGAGGATTCTGCAGGTGTGGAGTTATAAGGTCTCAAAAAAAAAAAGACGGACGAGCCCCACCGTGTAACAGGGAAGGTCTCCGCAGCACAGCGATTGTTCACTGCGGTTCCCCTAGGATCATTATCGTTGTGGCTCGCCCGTATACCTGCAATGTCACGCGGTAACACAAATCATATACTATACTATACACATACATACATACTATACACAGGCATTCAGGCACCGGGTGGGTTCTGAGACGGGATTGCTGCGTCCATTGCTTCCTCCTCACCGAGACTTCGTGGCCTCTCGGCAGTGCAATGCGTCTCGGACCCGCAGCGGGAGCTGTCGCCCATTCGTTCGCCCGCCTGTGTAATCTAAATGGAATCTTTTTTAAATCATCAATTAGCTTTGTCTTCTAGCATAGAGTAATATCCGTGTTCTTAGTTGTATGTTAAATGCACTCTGAGCTTACATTAAGTTTGTTGGCAGCGTTATACAATTATTTTTACTTTACTAGTGGTTATTCCCGTCAAAATGACGTAGTAACGAATGACTACAATGTGTTTTGTTAGTTAGTACAATGCCCAGCCTTAACTTTATCCCAACTTAAGTCTAGTACCCATCGGAGCTTGGTAGACTCGGGGACACCCTCCAGAACCGGGGATTTTTTATTGATTTTTTTAATGGAAAAATTTATAATACCTCTACAGTCGTATAAAGTAAAAAATTGTGTAAATTCTGTTAACAATTAAATTGTTATAACCTAGCTTTAAACAAAAGTTATATTAAATTTTCTTTGTATTTATTTTCATATTAATTTATGACCATTTGTCTTGAGCACCAGGCTCAGTATTGGTCTGCTATTGCTCCCCCTACTCACCTTGCCCCCCCCCCTCCGTTCATAAACACGCCTTAAAATTCTGGCCAAGCCACTAATTATTAATGATAAATATATATTGATGCTTACTTTTACTCTAAGGAACAATTATTGACCAAAAATTCGTGTGCTAATTGTATTGTTTCCGCTTGTTTGTGCATTCAGGTCTGCGCATGCTCGATCAGCCGTTTATGACTGACCTGATTGAAGCCAATGCCATGGGCCACATGCCAAATGTCATTGACATCTACAGCGCCTCCTGGGGACCCACAGACGACGGCAAAACAGTGGATGGGCCCAGGAACCTAACAATGAGGGCCATCGTGAATGGAGTCAATAATGTGAGTACTGGACTTGTGTACCTGTTCTAGTGTAAGTCTGGATGGGGACTTTATGTCCGTCTGTGCTAGTTTAATAGACTGATGTTCAGGGAGGAGGGTGTGGGAAGGGGTTGAATGGACGGACAGACGGACCTAACGTACGAAATGATCGATCGATTGACAGACAATCATTACAGAGAGACTGGTGGAGAGATATGTAGTGAACGATTGACAGAATGAGATGGACAGACAGATAGGAAGGATATATACACACCATTATATTATTATACTTATATACTTATAATCATATATACACTGAGAAAGATAAGATATTAGATAAGCTGTATAATTAAATAGATTATATAGAGAAGGCTGTTTGCATTTGTGTTTTCTATTGTGAGTTCATTTCCTGACATCGGAAAGATATTAAGGAAAAGGTAATTTTAGCGGTTTTAGTGTTATACTATTAATAAAAGTGTCGGTTAAATCGGAAATGGTCACAGTTTAAAAAGGTGTATGTCTTTGTATGTGTGTGTGTGTGTCCGTGTGTGTCTGTGTGTGTCTCTATGTATGTATATGCCTAAGTGTTTTGTTGTATTTAAGTGTTGTTTTTTTTATCTTTAGTAAAGCAAAGCTAAGTTAGTGAATGTATCTACTTACAACAGAGGTATGCAACATGTTTTTACCATGAGAGGTCCAAGCAATTCAATGTTCTGGACCACACATTCTGAAAATGTATATTTATTATTTATACAACAAATATTTTAAAACAACTTTTGGGGGAACATTAAAAGGCTTGGCGAGGCGTTAATTGACCTGCGGGCCTCCTATTGCACACTCCTGACTTACAGCTTTTCCAGAATCTAATACGATTTACTTAATTTTTTAAATTTAAAAAGTAAGAATAGAAACACTGATATTTTAAAATGTGATTACGTAAATAGTTTTGATCAACAAGATCTTGGCGATTATTTTGGATACATTAAAACTGTCATGTTTACCGATGTCATTGTCATTGCCTGACTCTCAGTCTGTATTGCAGGCTTCTCGACCTGGCTATAATCTAGCTGTAGCCAGTTTTGTCCCATCATGCTGATGTTTTGCTTCCGGTTTACGTGTCTGGGTCACTTTAGGTCAACCAGTTCATATTGTGATTTTGTGTGTATATGTTGCTGCTTTGGGTACGAGGATGGGTGGATTTAGATTATGGCTTGTCTTGTGATATTCGGTGTGTCGGGTTTCTGGAAGTCTGACCAGCCCGTCTCGATTACAGATTGACAGATTGCCTTCTTCCAGTAGTGAACCAGCAGAGTTCTTCGATGCTGATAAATCAGAAAAATATCCTTCGAAGTCACGTGATAACAAATATCTGTATGGACTGCATTCTATCTGTGGAGATTCTTCAGTGTCATCCCCAAATAATAGCTAAAGTGTCACATTTGGTATCAGTATAAATATAACCAATAAATTTTTAATTGATTCTTGTATAGTGAGTCGTAATGACACGTTTTTCCTTTGACTTATAAGTTTAGTTAAGTCTAGAAAGAATATTTTTACGTCCACTAGGCCCAAAACTCCTGAAGGGCAAAGGGTTCGGTCGGTGACAGGGCTAGAACCCCGGGCCGTTTTGTTCACAGGCTGGTGAACTAACCGTAGGACCAGCCGGCCTTACTTCTACAATTATATAAGGTTAATAATTCAGACCAATTTAGGTCCCAATGGTGAGTAAAGGAGCGTTCACCAGTTTCCGTAAGCCTTGTATACCAGTGGAATGTGTGACCAGCACTATGCCAAGCAATGTTGCTTGTAAGTAAAGTTCTTTGCGTATCTCATGAACACCCTTAAGACCAATGGCTGGTGAGAGGATACGATTCCGAATTCCGACGTTTGTTATCAGCGTGCTGCCGTTAGACCACTGTGCCCTAAGTATCAATAGCAGTTATTGTCTAACATTTCACATTTCCGTCGAGTGAGACATATTGCGTCATATTGATTGCATGATAAACCCTGCATTAGTCCAGGGGAGCGTGACCTAGACTTAGATCAATGTCATTCCAAGGTCAATGATTTTAACCGACACTTGAATTATTGCAGCAAAAGTAGAAACTCAATGGACGCAACCAACAACGTTTGAGTTCAATAATCCCAAGAGAGGTTTACGGAGCATAATCTTGAAATTGAAGTTTCGAAAAGAGAAAAAAAAAGAAGTAAAAAAAAGCCACTAACAAGGGAATGTACTAGTACTAGTAAATGGTTTTTCCCCCTGAGATCAACTTTTTTTTTTTTTACTTTGGCTAAATTCTTTTTTTTTTTTTTCGTTGATTTTAAGGTACAAATAAGAATAAATCTGAAACAATTTAATTTCTACTAATTAACTATATTGATAGATATATAAATAAATAGATAGATATATAGATAGAAAGAGATATAGATGAATAAATAGATAGATAGGTAGATATATTAGATAGATAGATAAATGGGTAGATAGATAGATAAATAGATAGATAAATGGATAGATAGATAGATAGATAGATAGATAGATAGATAGATAGATAGATAGATAGATAGATAGATAGATAGATAGATAGATAGATAGATAGATAGATAAATAGAAAGATAGATAGACAGAAACTTTACCAACCAATAGAAGAGGCATTTGCAAAAAAATAAATGGCTGTGTTGTTTTTGTTGTTGTCTTTCTGTCACGTGCTTGAGTCATCTGCCATCTTTCAGCCAATCGGTGTCCGATTTCATCACCCAAGGCTAGACTTTCCATCATACTCTGTGATTATATTGCAGCATTCAACTATTACATTGATTTATGGCTTCAGACTATTGCAGCATTCAACTATTACATTGATTTATGGTTTCGGACTATTGCAGCATTCAACTATTACATTGATTTATGGCTTCAGACTATTGCAGCATTTAACTATTACATTGATTTATGGCTTCAGACTATTAGCATTGTTCTATTGAAACTATTGCAGCATTCAACTATTACATTGATTTATGGCTTCAGACTATTAGCATTGTTCTATTGAAACTATTCATGCCTTTTCCATGATATATAAGCCCGAATTAATACACACAAAAAAACAACAGCGGCTGTCATTTATTTACAATTCTGAATCTAGAATTCAAAATGACACCCTCAATATTGACATATCCTCACTTGAAATGACAGCTGTGGAGATCTAGGGATGACTTGGGTGTTGATGTTCCATTGACTTGCTCAGGGTGCCAGTAACCATAAGTAAAGTACCCTTCTGACCAAATAGATCATAGTACCGGTGAAGCAGCGTTGACCAGTTTCTGTGGCCACGGCATACTAGGTGATTGAAGCACAATGCACAGCCGCCTTCACTTTACCCCAACTAAAGGCAGGTACCATTCAGAGCTGGGTAGACTCAGGGACACAGCCGCCTTCACTTTATTCCAACTAAAGGCAGGTACCATTCAGAGCTGGGTAGACTCAGGGACACAGCCGCCTTCACTTTACCCCAACTAAAGGCAGGTACCATTCAGAGCTGGGTAGACTCAGGGACACAGCCGCCTTCACTTTACCCCAACTAAAGGCAGGTACCATTCAGAGCTGGGTAGACTCAGGGGCACAGCCGCCTTCACTTTATTCCAACTAAAGGCAGGTACCATTCAGAGCTGGGTAGACTCAGGGACACAGCCGCCTTCACTTTACCCCAACTAAAGGCAGGTACCATTCAGAGCTGGGTAGACTCAGGGACACAGCCGCCTTCACTTTACCCCAACTAAAGGCAGGTACCATTCAGAGCTGGGTAGACTCAGGGACACAGCCGCCTTCACTTTATTCCAACTAAAGGCAGGTACCATTCAGAGCTGGGTAGACTCAGGGACACAGTCGCCTTCACTTTATTCCAACTAAAGGCAGGTACCATTCAGAGCTGGGTAGACTCAGGGCACAGCCGCCTTCACTTTATTCCAACTAAAGGCAGGTACCATTCAGAGCTGGGTAGACTCAGGGGCACAGCCGCCTTCACTTTATTCCAACTAAAGGCAGGTACCATTCAGAGCTGGGTAGACTCAGGGACACAGCCGCCTTCACTTTATTCCAACTAAAGGCAGGTACCATTCAGAGCTGGGTAGACTCAGGGACACAGCCGCCTTCACTTTATTCCAACTAAAGGTAGGTACCATTCAGAGCTGGGTAGACTCAGGGACACCCTCCAGACGCGGGACAAAATCCTAGTCTTCACCAGGATTCGAATCCGGTACCTTCGGCTCGCCAGTCGAACGCGCTGCCCGGCCATCGTGCCTCAAACTAGTCAACATAGACCTGCTCTTTCCGTTACCATCAAGTAATATATAAGAAAAGAATTTCCGTTGGAACCAATAGATCCCTAGTGTCGATGCTTATAATCATCATTCACCAGTTTTCGTGGCCACTTGCTTAGAAGGAGATTGTGTGGCCAGCACAATAATTAACTGCTTTTACTTTTTCCCAATTAATGGCAAATACATTACAGAGCTTGGGCTAATTTGGTGGCACAACAAAAAAAAAACTAGATCTAATAAACTTTGCGCCTTGGTGTAAAACTCAGCGGGCCGCGGTAAATCGCATGCCCCAGTTATTAGTATTGATAGTGTGTCAACCGACACGAAGGCTACAAGTTCAGTTGTTTGAATAAGTTGATGGTTGGTCACGACGTACTGACACACAAATTATCAGGATCGAATGGTCAACGGTATTTAAATAGTGATTGGCTGAATGGTCAAAGGTATTTAAATAGTGATTGGCTGAATGTGTCAGAGATTTAAATAATGATTGGCTGAATGGGCCAGAGATTTAAATAGTGATTGGCTGAATGGTCAAAGGTATTTAAATAGTGATTGGCTGAATGGTCAAAGGTATTTAAATAGTGATTGGCTGAATGGGTCAGAGATTTAAATAGTGATTGGCTGAATGGTCAAAGGTATTTAAATAGTGATTGGCTGAATGGGTCAGAGATTTAAATAGTGATTGGCTGAATGGTCAAAGGTATATAAATAGTTATTGGCTGAATGGTCAAAGGTATTTAAATAGTGATTGGCTGAATGGGTCAAAGATTTAAATAGTGATTGGTTGAATGGTCAAAGGTATTTAAATAGTGATTGGCTGAATGGTCAAAGGTATTTAAATAGTGATTGGCTGAATGGGTCAAAGATTTAAATAGTGATTGGCTTAATGGTCAAAGGTATTTAAATAGTGATTGGCTTAATGGTCAAAGGTATTTAAATAGTGATTGGCTTAATGGTCAAAGGTATTTGAATAGTGATTGGCTGAATGGTCAAAGGTATTTAAATAGCGATTGGCTGAATGGACCAGAGATTTAAATAGTGATTGGCTGAATGGTCAAAGGTATTTAAATAGTGATTGGCTGAATGATCAAAGGTATTTAAATAGTGATTGGCTGAATGGGCCAGAGATTTAAATAGTGATTGGCTGAATGGGCCAGAGATTTAAATAGTGATTGGCTGAATGGTCAAAGGTATTTAAATAGTGATTGGCTGAATGTTCAAAGGTATTTAAATAGTGATAGGCTGAATGGGTCAGAGATTTAAATAGTGATTGGCTGAATGGTCAAAGGTATTTAAATAGTTATTGGCTGAATGGTCAAAGGTATTTAAATAGTGATTGGCTGAATGGGCTAGAGATTTAAATAGTGATTGGCTGAATGGGCCAGAGATTTAAATAGTGATTGGCCGAATGGGCCAGAGATTTAAATAGTGATTGGCTGAATGGGCCAGACCAAAATGACGCAATAAACAATTCACAAGAAACAACAACTTGTTGTTTATTGAAGTTTTTTTTTTCCTGACTTTCAACTATTGAGCATTTTTGTTTTAAACTATCGGCTTGATTTACCCATAAGTCTTTGAGACGATTACTATATTCAAAGTAGTTGCTTTATAGACATTAGTATATTTACTTTACATTAAGACTTTACACGACACATGCCGCGATCCTGTCTCTACTTATACCACCATGGCATCGGTCTGCTCATCAACCTGCAATCATTTGCAAAACATTTATCTTTCTTTTGTTTATTTATGCAATTTCTTGTCTGGCCTCTATGCTACATTAAACTGGTGTTGCTCATGCGATTCTGTACCCATGGGCCTTATTGTCGGCGAAGTATGAAAACACCGATACGCTTGCATCAAGAGCACACCAGTGGGATAACGCCCCTGTTGTGCGTCTGAGGATCATTGTAGTTCCAAAAGGCTCGAGACTCGACGGGGAAACAATGAACACAAAAGTCCGTGTCGAACCCGCCGAATGCCTGGATGTCCAGGCCTATAGTCTGGTAATTGTGCTATTGGGCGACAGTGCAGGTATACGAGCGAGCTACCACGTTAATTGTCCAAAGGGAAATTCTAAAGGCTGTAAGAGAAGTGTAGTACATGTACTACGGAGACCATAACTTATGTTACGCCCCATCGGCGTGCATCGGGGTAGCAAGTCTCGGACAGGATCTCGGTGTGCCCCCTCCCCTCTCTACCCACCCCTTAACGTCGTTACGATCTGGACTTAAGAGCTGGAAGTCTCGCCCTGTATTTTTAAGACACTTATAGATCGGTGTTGCTCATGCACACAAACAAAGAGTAAAACAAAGCCAGGTTAGTTTGTTTGGGCGGGGGGGGGGGGGGGTGTTATTGCTTTTTTAATATACAAACACTGATTATAACTTAAGTTTTGAAAGCATAAAATAGTGAAAAAAAAATGAAGAGCATCAAATATACAATAAATGTAGAGCACATTTTAATTTCTCCCGTCAAAATTTCTATTGTTTTCCTTTTTTGGTAAAAACAAAACTACTGTAATCGAAAAGGGCTTTACATTTTGAGTTCATTTGTTCACCTTTTTCATTTGTACAAGATCACTTTTTATTTTAAACTTTCAGAAAGTTTTGCTTTTAATGAGCGATGGTCGATGAACTTCCAATATGAAACATATTTCCTTTTTTTTTAATCATTATTTTTGGGGGTTTTAAACATTACAAAAATAGAGTGAGAGAGAGACAACGTGGCATCTGGACTTGTGTTTCCGGTTTAAGAGATCGCGGGGGAAAAACCAGTGAAAGCCTTCGTAATGACAGGAAGAGGAAGAAGGGCGTCGACATATCTGGACAAATAAGTGGCCAGGAGGAAGAAGGAAAAAAAAAGAAAGCTGAAGCCAAAATGTACATGCAGACGACAGTCAAGAAAAAAAATATAAGGGAATAGTTTTGAGCTATCAGTTTCTTTTTAATGTATTTCTGCCTAATAGCCCTTTGAATTGGGCTAATTCGTTGTTGTTGTTGTTTTTTTTTTGGTAACTAGCATCCCTATTTACGAGTGATGGTTCTTAGAGTCCTAATCACCTTGGTAACAATGTTTATAAATAGAATACCTACAAATAGGTCCTGGGTGAAGATTGTTTTTCTACTTAAATGGTTGAGCCCCCAATAGTGGACTACTTAAAAAAAACATCCTCACTACTCTACATGGCCTTTCCCACATTGAATTTAATTAAAAAAAATAATAACATGCATTAACAAGTTTTTATCTTAACTTATACATTACAGACGCCCCTTCTATAAAGAAGATTTATGCGTTCTACGCTCATCCGTGGTCTGAGTCTAGTCTTGCATTTTTATTAATCTTTTAAATAATGTTAAGTTACTGGTTTTCCTGCTTTGTCCAGGCAACCCATTCCATGTCCGAATGCCACTCGGGAAGGAAGAGTACTTATATGCATTTATTCTCTTTGTTCTTGTGTACTGAATATGAAAAAAAGATTTGTTGTTGTTGTTTTTATTTTTTATAATACAAAATTAAAACATTAAAAACTCAAACCTTTTTAATTCTCGATGAACTTAGAACAACCAGTTTGGTGGGAAACATTTTTGTTACCTTTGTTGTCTTTCCCATGTTGTCTTTATTTTGTTCATTTATTTTTTTTATTATTTTTATTATTCTAAAAGTTGTTAGACGTCAGTCTATTTATAACCATTATTATTTTGTTTGCTGACTCACCTGTCAATTGAACTGAACAGTTTCCGGTATCTACAGCTGTGACTTGTGCGGCAGAAGAAGAAGGATTTTAATGACGTCATGGTCCATGACGTTGGTTGGCCAGAATTTGTTGTCAAAACTCAAGATGTCAAATTTAGTTGTTGTTTTTTTAAAACACACTCAGCTGACAAAAATATCTCTTTATGTTTGTCTTTTTCATTCTCTATCAATCTGTTCACCACACCCTCCATCTCTTTCTCTCCATTTTTTACCCTCTCTTTCTCATTCGCTCTTTCATTCTCTTTCACTCTTCACTTCTCTTTCTCTCTCTCTTTCTCTTTGTCATACTCTCTCTTTTTCTTTCGCTTTCATATTCTCTCTTTTTCACTCCCTTTTCTTTCCCTCTCTCTCTCTCTCAGTTTTGCTCTATCTTTATTATTCGCTTTCAATCTTCTCTTTCTCTCTCTTTCTCTTTTTTACTCGTTTTCTCTCTCTCTCTCTCTCTATATATATATATCGATTTCTTATTCTTTCTTTCTCTCTATCGTTAACGCTCTCTCTCTCTCTCTCTCTCTTCCTATTTCCCTTTCTCCCATCTATGAATCTCGCTCAGTTCTTATCTCTCTCATTTTCTCTCAATCTATTTATTATCTCGCCTCTCTGTTTATCTCTTTTTTTTTTCTCCAGTACTCTTTTCTCTCTCTCTCTCTCTCTCATTCTCTCTCTCTCTCTCTCACTCTCTCTCTCTCTCTCTAACTCTATACGATCTAACAGCGCTCCTGAAATTTAAACCTTACTCGCCTAACAAAACTAAGATTATATTTTACACCTTATTATTTTAACATTTAAAAAAATATATTCCATTTATAGAAACACAGAAAACAATGCTTCAGTTTTCATCTCACAATAATGATTCTAATTTAATAGAGTGACTCCCCTTATTCAAATAATTACGTACATCAATATTGTTGATTATTTGTTTTATGACGTTTTTTATGCTTATTTTATGACGCTAAGCTGATTCACAAAGTTATTTTTAGAATTCCGTGTTTTTGTCATTATGTTTATCATTATTCTTATTATTATTGTGTTGATATTGGATCAAAATTTGTAACGAAAACAGCAACTAGAAACCGCTAAAAGATATCCTTGAACAAAAATTATGTTATATCATGTCTGGTGGGTAATGAGTAGTTTGTCTCCAACATAAACTAGTAAACTAAAACAACGACAATAATGAACGACACAATCAGACGTCTGAGTTTTTGGAGCAAACGTTTGTTTAAAACAACAACTCACCTCCTGTTACACCAGTACTTTTGTTTTAATCCCATCTCATATTGACAAGTCTAAATGATTATGCATGGATGGTGAACCTAAAAGTTCATAGTGTACCAAGTACCAACATTTCCGGTCTTATTCGTTCATTTACTAATAAAACATGCCTGTGTGTTGTTGTGTACTGTTCGTACTGTGAGTAAGAAAATATGTAGGGGATTACATTTTATTTCATTTCCAAAAGATGTCGCCGAGAGAGAACGAAACATTGTGAACGTCAGACTTAAAGAATCTTCTATTTCTATTCGCAAACATTCGATACATTGTGAACGTCAGACTTAAAGAATCTTCTATTTCTATTCGCAAACGTGTTGCTTGGTGAAACAGAATTTTCGTTGTGTGTCTTTAAGTATTTAACAATAGATCATGTTTTTTTTATAGCCAAGAACCGCTACTCTTGACTACTTTTTTAAGCAAGCTAAATTTAACTTAATGGGCGAGCGTTCAGATGTGACGTACACGAGCCACGGCGATACTGGAGTCAGTTCTGACAAATAATAGGTGTAATAACTATATACTACTGTATAGGTGACAATGAGATAAACGTAGGTAAAAAAGATGCTTCTGTATAAAATGAGTGTCCGTTACATAAAAGATAAACGTAGGACGCAAGATTCTTCTGTATGTAGGCGTGTCAGTAACATGGCGCAGCGGTTAGTTCACCGGAATGTCAACCAAAAACCAACTGACACGTCGCGGGTTCTTTCCCTGCCACCGACGGATCCCTGTCTCCCTGCAGGAGTTTTGAGCCTAGTGGACGTAATAATCTTCTATCTAGAAGGAACGTCTGTAAACTAATAAGATAAGATAACCGTATGACGCAAGATTCTTCAGTAAAACGTTCTAGGGTACGGGCTAATTAATGAATTTTTTTCCTAAATGTAAACAAAATAATTTTTTAACCTGGCAACCATCCAACATTTTACCCCATCACCCCCTCTCCCCTTCCCCTCCAACGTTTCCTTCCTCCTTTGCAATTATCAACAAACCGCTCATTCCATTAAACTTTGTTGTTGTTTTTTTGCAATCACTTTAAAAGTTGGATCCGGGACATTTATTGACAAATGTCAAACGTCATTCTTGTCGGTGTTGTTTTAAACTGTGTGTATGTGTGTCAATTTGTGTGACAGACCGGGTTATCTCTGGAATTAGTACCCCATTATGGCAGTCGTCTGATGGCAACGAGCTCTGCATTACGCTGTTGACAACTACGAAATACTTTTCTGTTTTCCCAATGATTGCTTCAGTAGTATTTGGAATTATTTTCTCTTGGTAGTATGTCTGTAAGCATTAGACAAATCAAACGTGTTTTTTTAAACCCTAAACCCATCTCTAAAACTCTATAAGTTCTTTTTAGAGTCACCAACTACCAGCTCTTAAGTCCAGTTGCAGCCCCCCCCCCCCGGGCCCCCATTTTAATCGAAAGGGGTGGACAACTACCGGTTCTTTAGTCCAGTTAGCAGAAGCAGAGCTTTTAGCTCGTTCCTTTTTTTCCTTTCCAAGCTAAGTTGTGGGCGACCATCTCCTGTCCGTGGCATGCCACAATAACTGGCACTGTCTCCCACGCTTTAGCCCCCATTGGATGAATTACCGATGAAATATAACGATCACCGCGAGTCTTTAATCTCCAGGGATGGATGTAGGCCTGTCTTACTAACTAAACATTTATACTGTCTTAATAATTATTTCGGAAGCTTGTGGTGACGGTAAAACGGAGAGTATCATTTCATCCTAAAACTAATTCCCACAACATGGAATCAATATACATAACAGTGTATACTTTGAGCTAAAAAGGTCAACAGATTTGAAGCTCCAATTACCAGAAATGAAAGTGGTGCTCCTGTACGAGGCATGCCGCCTTGGGCATGCAGGAGAACATCCGCTATTAGTCGATATATTCCCCCCTCCCCCCTATTTTGTATAGCGCATCACAGATTTCCTAATTATTTTGTCTACCCTTTCACATTGTGTCATGAGAACATGTCAGCAAGACCTGGCCCACACTTGACAGTGCGTGATAGACTCGAGTTCTTGCGCACTTCCCCCTCCCCACTCATCCCCTGACATTCACATTGATTGGTAGTGCTTATGTAAAAGTATCAAATGTATAAATATATGAATAACCTTTGTATCGACTATGCTCTAGTCCAAGGGTCGGCAACTTAAGGCACACGTGCCAGACTTGGCACGCAGAGCGATTTTCAGTGGCACGCGAGAGTCCTCCAATAATATTTTTTAAAGCAAGTTTAAACAATGTATGTCAGCATTATTAATTGGTGCTGCATAGCGAACTACATGGGAATCACACTGGACGTCGACTGTTTAAGTTCAGGAATGTTTGTATGCAAAGCTCTCATCATTGGACTTGCGATCTGTGATTGAATCTATTGTTAAGAACGTCAATTTTATAGTTTATCAAATCTCTTCTAGAACAAATTGATACGGGATATAGGTAAATTCTTGGGTAGATTCGTTTCTTGACTGGAAGCAATTAAGGTGTATCTTGATGAAAAAAATATTTCCGGTATTGAATGAGGAGAACTGACTGTTGAAGCCGATGTTTCTAAATAAAATGGCGACACGTTTCAGTTATTTGAACTTGCATTTACAAGGACGGGATCAAAAAGCACTTGAAGTGTTGGACCACTGGAATAGATTTGAATTGAAACTGGAAATATCTTGTCGTGAAATCAATTTCAAAACATTTAACTCTTTCCTTAATTTAAGACAAATTAAGAAAGATTAGCGTTTTCATAAGTACACTAGTTATATTAAAACAAATTAACTCGTTCTGGCATCAATAGTACCAAATTTGGATATTTTAGTTAAAGGGAGATAATTAACCCGTTTTCTTTGCATTAATATTTCTAATATGTTTCTTTTTTGTTTCTTTTAAAAAATGGTTTACAATTTATAACTTTAAAATTATAAAACTATAAAAGATAGTTGAAAATAATATAAATATTATATTACTAAAGAATGTATATGTACATTTTAAAACATTACATTAACTACCCAGTTCGTATGATTACTACGCATCTCTTCCTCTTAACTTTAGTATCATGACATCGTTCTAAGTAATGTTTAAGCGTAAATCTCAGCTTAGAGGGGTGGGAGGGTCAGGAAAGTCGGGCCTTCCAAATTCTATGTCGCTACAAACAGATTTGTATTTCTTTCCCTATCTTTCGTTCAATAGTTCATGCCGACTGGGGAACGGCTAAACGCTATTTGAAACCTTAAGACAATTAGGGATTTTTCAACTCTTATTAGAGAATTGTACATATTTTTTTTCTCCCTTGTGGAAGTCCCGATTGTGGGATTTCCTGTGAATGACACCTTTCGTCACCCGTCTTCAATAGGTGTTTCACTTTCCTTTGTCATATGTGACCCTTTCTTTGTTCTTTATATATACATTTAAGATCGCGCTTGGTGGTTTAAATTAAGATATATATCCCAAGGGATAGAACAATTGAAATGAAATGTACATAATTTCTACACACTTTGTTTTTATTTTTCTCCATATTACGTTGTTTTAAATATCTTACAGTTAATAATGGATGTTTACGGTTAATACATGTTTAAATTAATTTGAATATGTATGGATGTTAAGCATGTATGTAAAAAAAAAGAAGAATGAATGAATTTAAATTTAAAGTTGGAATTTAAATATGTATGGATGCTAGGATTGAATGTCAAATAAAAAGAATGAATGAATTTAAATTTAAAGTTAGTTAGAAAACTCTTTGTCTCGTAAAACATTTTGTCTTCTATCCCCTTAAATGTGTATGAACTGTTCTTCTATTTCCTTTTCTTCGTGTAAAATATATGAGATTGTGCAGGTAAACTAAGTATTTAAATATTCTCTGCTGTCTTCTATCTCTTTGGAATTGTAAAAATGCAATAAATGTCTCCTATCCCTTTTTCTCTGTGTAAAATAATAATTTTGGCAATGTAAATGCAATTTTTCATGAATAAACATTTTTGGAAAAAAAAAAAAAAAAGTAAATCTCAGTTATGCTGAGATCAAACTATAAAGTATAAAGTATTAATAGCTATTACTATAATAATTTCTTGACAACTAAATTCAAATGTTGATACAGTGGCCATTAATTTGTAAGTTGAGAAATGAAATTGTGTATTTGTTATGAATGGATTTAAAAAAAATGATAACAAACTGGTTGATTTGTTATTTAATTCAAAACGCTTTAATCATTTTCTTTTGGTCTTCCTCTTCCTCCGGCATTGAATAAAATGTCTTATATAAATAATATAAGAGTACCTGGGGGTATTAAGGCCCACCTAACAGACTTTAAGTTATCTAAACCATAAAATATTGCTTTAAAAAAATATTTTTGAGTGCTGCTTAAGATTAATCATTTCTCAATATAAACATGCTATTTGTTTATTGAGATATTAGTTATAACGAAAGTTATTCATATTTTTGTAACATGCCCTCAATGGGCCTTATTACCCTCATAGGCGGGTAATAAGGCCCATGTAATAAATACTATAAAAATAAAGAAATAATAAACAAAGTTGTGAAACTGTATTTATTTAATGTTTAGATAAACATATCTTACATTTACAAAATAAAAAATTATCATATATTTAAAAATAAGCCATTTTGTGATACCATATTAAATATCATTGAAAATAATAATAAAATAGTAATTTAAATCCTGAATTTAAGTGATTTTGTAGTGTTTTACAAGGATTTTTTTTATGGCAGCTTCTCTTTGTGGCAAACCATTTTGCACAGCTTAGAGTGCCTTCTGCATTTGATTTTCTGTTCAATTAGCTCTAGATTTTCCAGTTACCATTTACTTATGTCACTATTTGAAAACTGAAAATAGAAAAAAAAAAGTACTTCATTCATTAGATACTATTTTAAAAGTCTATATTTAGATGTAGCTTGATCCTTTTCATTTATATATTTAAGTTAAATGCTCATTTTAAAACTATGCACAAAGAAAATTCAATTTAAAGAAAATAGACAAGTTTTTATAAATAAAGTTCATGGGCCTTATTACCCGATTTCTAGTGGGCCTTATTATCCGTTTCGGACCTGCCATCATTGAAGATAAAATGTTTTTTTCTTTGAATATTTGTATGAATATTACATGTTGAGTATTGCTAACTAATAAATTATAAATGCTAATACGTGCAGTTTAAACAAATAAAAGCATTATGAAATATTTAAAAATGCAAAAATACGCACCTTTAAAATTAAACTTAAGCAAATCTTGACAGACCCAACGAACCTATCTTGCTACGGTGAAAATACGGTAAAGTAAGGCAGACTTTTTTTTTCTGCCAGTGATCAATCCATATAACTATAACATTTTAATGCAGAAAAAAAGTTTCGCATTCTATATTTTCCTTTAGTTTAGACAAGTGGGTCTTATTACCCGCTGGGCCTTAATACACCCAGGCACATTAGTTAAGCTGATTGCCTTTCACGCTGTTGGCACGCTGAATGATTTAGAAATCCTAGTTTGGCACACTATATGCAAAAGGTTGCCGACCCCCTACTCTAGTCTATAATAAAGTGACGTTTATTCGTGTGGCAAAATAATAATATATGCAGTTATAGGTCTTTCGAAATCTCTATATTTAGACCTATATTTATTTGTTTTTGCGACTTGAAATTGTTAGTTATTTGTTATATATTTTATTTGTGCCCCAGTACCGGGGTTGCGATTTGACTTTTAGGAAACTCTGATCTATAGTATGTGATCTAACCCAGGGGTCGGCAACCTTTAAGATAATAGTGTGTGTAAGTAAACTCTGATCTATAGTATGTGATCTAACCCAGGGGTCGGCAACCTTTAAGATAATAGTGTGTGTAAGTAAAGTAAAGTACCCGTCGAACCGAGTTGATCCATAGGTCCGATGAAGCAGCGTTCACAAGTTTCTGTGGCCACGGCATACTAGGTGATTGTGTGGCCAGCACTTTGTGTGTAAGTAAAATGTCTAAATCATTCAGCGTGCCAACATGCTAGACGTCTGATCTTATACATTACAGACGCTCCTTCTATAAAGAAGATTATTGCTTCCTACGCAACTAAAAGTCATCCTGATCTAGCAATTAAAGTCTTGTAAAATAGACTTGAAGTGCCTTTTTTTATGGGGGTCTTCCACGTGCCAATGAAAAAAGCCCTGCGTGCCAAGTCTGGCAAGCATTCCATAGGTTGCCGGCACTTGAATTAAGTTACATTACGCTGCAATGCTCAATCCAATTTAAAACAAAAAAAAGGTATGGAAACCACGGAGAGAGCTGTGTAGATTCGAACAGCTAGTGGGATGGAACATAGCCTTGGAACCGGCTATAAACTAGAGAGCCGGTTTGTTTCTTAAATTGAATCACGCTCATGTGAGCTTAAGACCGTTTAACGTTTAACCCAATTGTGCCCTTTACCATATACACGTCTGTCCCGATTTAGGCTAATACTGTTACAAGGCTCTGGCTAGAAAGGGTTAAGACAATTTTTTTTTCATCATTGATCTTATACAGCACATTGACACTATAAAGCACAATGACATGACATTTTATAACACAATTTATGTTAGTTCAATATGTGTATTTTTATTGATATTGTGATATTAACTAGAATTACAATGATGAGCGATGGCCGATTAAATCTTTTTAGGCCACCATGTTTCTAGCCTAGAGTAGGGCTTTAGATGCATTCTAGCTATTGAAATCAATTCTGTACCTGGTGAGAGCCTCAGACAGAAGATTGAAGAAAAGTGTTTTTAAACCAAAGGCTATGGTATTCTAATATTTGTATTTACTTTTTTTTATTTCAGGGGCGGAACGGTTTGGGTAACGTATACGTGTGGGCCTCGGGCGACGGCGGGCCCAACGACGACTGCAACTGCGACGGCTACGCGGCCAGCATGTGGACCATCAGCATCAACTCGGCCACCAACGACGGTCAGACCGCCGGCTACGATGAGTCCTGCTCCTCCACCCTGGCCTCCACCTTCAGCAACGGCAAGAGCAACACCAGGGATGCCGGTGTGGTAGGTACACCTCCTCCACCCCCCCCCCCACCCCAAACACCTCGGAGTGACTGTGTTTGTGTATGTTTGTGCGGATGGAATTTTCTTTATGAAAGTTTTGCGTTTAGCTTCATGATCAAAAACATCATAACTGCATAAATCATAAAATTCACACTTCCAACAATGTAATAAAAATTATAAAAAAACATATGAATCACAAACACGACAAATTAAACTGTCATATCAGAGAACATGTTTTTTTTCACTTATGCATCAAGAGCGTACAAATCACATATAGAATTTAAAAAATGACCAACAAAATATAAAAAAAAACAGAATACACGTGGTGGACATTCAATGATTCACAATGTAGGGCACCATAGTGTCTACATGAGAACAAAAAACAAGAACCTTGTAAAAATTTAAAACAACAGAATCAAATGCATGAGACTTTGGGACACATCCTCAACACCAATGATATAGAATAGAGATATTTCTTAAGACAGCCTAAAAGCAATGGTTAGCGTGAAAAATGGCATCTCCTCACTTTGGAGAAGGAATATCACTGATCTATATTATAATGTATAGACCCATCGTATTTCTGAAAAGAAATATGTCTAGTGGTGGTTTTGCTTGGAGAAAGTATGTAGTACTGTTTCTAACTGTATCAAAATGAAATAAAACATAAATGTTGCCAACAATTCCTCTTTAGTGTGATCAATGATGTTGGTTCTCCCCTTCTCAGATGTTGACGACCTTCTTTCCACAACTTCCACAGTAAGCGATAATATATTCTACATCAGCGTTCGGCAACCTAAGGCACGCTTGCCAAACGTGGCACGCAGAGCGATTTATTTTTATTGATTTTCCGGTTCTGAATGAGGAAAATTGACCGTTGAAGCCGATGTTTCTAAATGACATAGCGACATATTTCAGTGAGTTGAGCGCATCGACAAGGACGGGGTCAAACAGCATTTGACCTGTTAGATCACTGAAATGGATTTCCTTATATCTTGACTGAAATCAAATTTTAAAATATTTAACTATATGTACTTCCCTTTATTAAGGCATATATTAAGATATAGTTGGGCTTTTTAGTATATAGTATTATAGTTTGAAGCACTCAAAGCGGAGTTTTCTAAACAAAGACAAGACTTTCCAATTCATGGAATCATTTTTTCATACCTCATCAAGCCTAACTGGCTTCATCTTACTACAACCTTCTTAGATGTAGATGTATTTTAAGTGGAGGGAAATTGACGATTTTAAAACGCTGGCAGTTGAATTTTAAACATCCAAAAAAAACAATGGGCTTCGAAATGTCAATTTGCTGGAAAATCTGGAAGGAAGATGCTTAGAAAACTCATCTGCTATTCTCAACTACCAGGCATTCATTCGCTCTACTTTCAGCTTTTGGTTCAACTTACACTTGTGAACAGTATTAATTGTGTTAAGCATTCAAAGAGGTCAATAACACTTCGCTACTCAGAACGAACTAAATATGTATCTACCATTATAAATTAGCGAAGAGCATTCTAGACAAGGCGCTCATTAATTGATGCAGACTAATTACATTTAAAAGAGTTTTTATGCCTGTCTGTCGTAATTAAATATAAATATAAGTTTTTTTTAAACAAAATTTGTTTTCATTAATTTAATAAATATAAGAGACTTTTTAAAAGCAGTATATTATGCAGTTGTTATCATTATTAGGCTAATGTTAAAAAGATGAACTCATTATGGTTAAGTGGACAAACAATTAATACATGAAATGTTTATTTACAACTGTTTAATTGAATATGTCTAATTAACTCTTGTAAAGCATGTTCTTAATTGCCCGAATTGTACTTCGCCGAACAGCCCGAGCAAGGGTTCGCTTCGTAAATTGCTCGCCTTTCGTCGTTTTCGCGCTTAACAGGGCGATCTATTGCTCGACAAGCGACATCTCGGGGGGTATCGGCGAGCCAAATTCGGGCGAACGATTGCTTCGTCGACATGTTGACGGAGCCGCGTATTGATTGGCTGAATTGATCACGTTCATTATGCGAAAAGGCACCACAATTTCCTAGTCTTAATGAAAAAAAAATGGCGTCTTACAAGACAGTCAGCTGCCAGAGATGTCAGAGGACAGTCTAGTAATATTCATAGATGCATGGGAAAATGTTCCATGCCTGTGGAACTCACTTCATCGGGACAATAAAAATAAGGGTGAAAAAAACCAAGGCCTTGAACAATATTGCCCAAAATCTTTGTGCAATGTAATCGCAACACCCAAAGCTTCTTCGTCTGTGAGCGCAGCCATTTTGCAGCAATAACAACATCCGGCAGTTCGCCTCAGCGCTAAAAATAGACCAGTTAAAAACAAGAGCACCATTTCGCAGAGCTTCCGAGCTCGTCCTAATGTCGGCGAAAGTGCACGAGCCCATTTAAGAGCAAACAGTAGCTCTTGCGAATTGAACAATACCTGATTCGACCGAAACTAGTTCGGGCAATTAAGAACATGCTTAATGAACACACCTGGGGAATCGTGGCAAAGGGAAACTCTTGGAGCTCGCGAACCGAAAATGGTCTGAAGGTGTCCTACCGAAGCAGTGGAGAATAGTGGTACCCATCTTGAAGAAGAGTTAAGACCCGGGTCAGGCTGAAAGCTACCGGCCGATTTCCTTAACATCGTGTGTAGGGAAAGTAGCTGAGAGATTGATCAATAGGATGCTCATGAGGTACTAGGAGGATAGCGGACTTGTCAATCTATCGCAAGCTGGCTTTCGTAGCGGTAGAAGTGCGATGGATCAGGTGACGCTCTTGGTCCAGAAGATGGCTGACGGGTTTCAGCAGAAAGAGTCCACACTAGCAGTGTTCCTAGAACTTAAACAGGCCTATGACAAGGTCTGGCGGCGGAGTTGTTGTTGAAGCTACAGATGTTAGGCGTGACCTCGAACAAGTACTCCTGGATCCGTTTTTTTTTTGTTTTGGCGGACAGTGGCAACTCTCTACGGGAAAGCAATATCTCCCGCAAGCCCGTCCTGGAGCAAGGATTGCCCCAGGGCTTAGCCTTGTTTTGTACATTGTTCCTAGCTTTTATCAATGATCTGCCGAACTATCTAGGATGCTCTCATCTGCTTTTCGCGGACGATCTTGTGGTCTGGTCGACCGGGAGGGAAGCACCTGCTCTACAGCAGTCCCTCCAGCAGGATTTGAACGCAGTAACCTGTTACGCCAAGCTTTGGGATATGGAGATAAACTGCCTAAAAACAGTTTACTCGCTCTTCACCCTTGGAATCGATATCCTAAAAGTGCCGATTGAGCTGAACATTGATGGCCGCGCACTGGCATGCGACAGAAGCCGGTCTATCTCGGAGTGACACTGACCGGAAGCTAACGGTGTATTACCATGTGAGGTTAGTCCAAGAGAAAGCGTCTTCAATGCTGAACATTGTCAAGAGACTGGCCAGTTCGAGCTGGGTGCAAAGGCGAGTATGTTGAGAAATATTTACTAGGAGCGGTAAGATCTCAAATGGACTACATATCCCGGTACAAATCTATGCGTCTGATACTGCGTTGAAGACGTTGGACAGTGTACAAAACCACGCCCTCAGACTAATATGTACAACCTTCCGAACCGCCCCGACCGCGGCAGTGGAGATCATGGCAAACGTGTCGCATCTGAATGGGAGAAGGAGAAGGGCTGTTATTACTGCATTCGAGCGGTATAAACGGTTGGAGGAACGTTCACCTCTCGGGAAGCTCGTAGATTCCTGGGAGAGCAGGAAACGTATCTCAATGCAGTCCTTCGTGCACCACGCATTGAAGCTCAGCGAAGAGATCGGACTCCCGGTCGACCGCATGCCCCTGTGGACGGGAGTGGAACCACGTCCTCACCTATCTTTCAACCTGCCAGAGATACGGGCAAACCTGATTGAACCAGTCCATCACGGCACTTGCCTGGCTGAGAGGCGCGTAGCTGCTCTAAAGACGATACGTGCATATCCGGGATTCGTCGAGGCATACACTGATGGGAGCGCGATCAGTGGAGCCGAAATGCGTGCTGGGTATGGCGCTCTTGTGTCGTACCCGAAGGCAGTAGACAAACGGGTTGAGTTAAGTGGGTCTTGCTGGAAAATCTTTGATGCGGAGATGGAAGCCATCAGAATTGCCGTAGAGGCAATTGGGAAAGCGTTTGAAGTAACACCGGCTGCTCGCGCTGATGTTGTAATCTTAAGTGATGCGCTTTCAGTACTCTAGGCCATTGACGGCCTGGGGTCATGGCCCGACCTACTTGTCCGGCTGCTGGCTGCTATTTCCGATCTGATCCTCAGGTACGGGGTGAAGGTCATTTTACAGAGGATTCCAGGTCATGCAGGAGTCGCTGGCAATGAGATAGTGGACGCCTTGGCAAAGAAGAGTCCCTGGTACCCATTCCGAATGGTCCGTCCTCCTTCGAGAGTGCCCGCAGATCAATACGTGTATGAGAGTCAAGACAATGGTTTAAGAACTGGGACGAGCCTGACAGAGGTCGAGGTGTGTGGCAACAACTAAAACGGCCTAATCGAGCTGATCCATGCTGGAAACTCCGCAGGAGAGAACAGGCAACGATCGCCCAGTTCCGAACAGACCACTGTTCCATTGGCGCCTATTTCGGACGATTTAGGCTCAATTACGATTCACGGTGTAGACACTGCAGGGAAGCAGAAAAAAACAGTCGAGCATGTGCTTTTAGACTGCCCTGCCTTGCAGGAGAACAGAGTGGCTGGGAACGGTCAACAGTTTGCACCGAATCTTTATGGTGATTTAGCTGTACTAAAGTGTGTTTGTCCTCCGAACCCTAAGAGATTAGTATTGGTTCGTATCACTCCGGTGAAGTGAGCTGTAAATCTGTGATGAATACCATAATGGTGGAATTATATACAGAAATAATAATCAGTCAGTAAAAATCCGAAATATTTGTTATGTTACAAAACATAACTTGTTTGGCATCACTATTGAATCAAATTTAGAAACTTTATTTTGATTAAAGGGAAATAATTAGTAAGTTTTTATTTTGCGCTAATATTTCTAATATTATGTTGTTGTTTTTTCTTTTATAAAAGACTAAAGGGCCTACAACTTATAACTTATTAATGACCAAACTGTAAAATGTATTTGAAAATTATATAAATATTATGTGACTAAAAAATTATATGCACATTTCTTAAGCATTACATTAACTACCCAGTTTGTATGATTACTACGTATCAATTCCGCTCAACAATACTGCCTTAGCTAAATCCGGAATATTGAACAAATAAAGAAATCTCAGTTATAGCTTATAACTGAGAACAAAATATAATCAATACATTCAGTTGCTAGATCCTCATCTTAACAGTTAAATGATAAAGTTTACAAAATAATTAGACTACTCTAAATGTGAAGGTTTAGTAATAAAATATTGTATTTGGTATCAATGCAAATAATAAGGATGATAATCACTAACACGTTATTTTTTTAAATTGGTAAATATGAAAATTTTTTGACGATTTTCTCTATACATTTCCTTTGCTTTTGGCCCTGTTCTTGTCACAGAGTTAAATTAATTGTCTTATAAAAAATAATAAAACAAGTATAATAGAGCAGGTTGACATTTAGGCTGTTGGCACGCTGAACGATTTAGAAATCCTAGTTTGGCATACCAAAATGTTGCCGACTCCTGTTCTACATCATTGCTTAAAATCTTAATATCTAAAAAAAAAACAATAACGAAAAAAAATATATAACAACATACATTTTAAAAAGTACAACAAGATACACGAAACAAAAGATGCGAGAAAAACACATGAACGGAATCAATACACAATATAATATTATGTCATCAACATTAACTACCAACTCAGAATGTTAAACTAAAAATAAGCGGAACAATAATTGTTTAAAGTTTACATTGGCATCACCGTTTGACCATTATATTCATTTAAAACGTTATACTTGTAGCGTGGCGGGCACTCTACGTGGTTATTTGGCTCGTGTAGAGGCTGATTATTGCGATGTCACAGTGAAGTTTGGGCCTTAGAATTATTTATATTTTAGTCCGTTATCCCGCTTGGCTGGCGCGAATGTTGTAAGCCTATTGGTTAGAGTAATTTCTACTACTACAAGACACGAGTGCTAATACATGAATAGACACAAGAACAATGATTGATTCAATGCCAGGATGAATTTCAAATACTGTTTATTTAGGCATAAGCGATAGATGGCAGAAGTAATCCACAATACCAATTTACAGTGTAACAGTATATAATTGGACCGGTCGACAGCGTGTGCTGTGTCTAAGCAAGACCACCGTAAGGCCCCAATGCCGTTTTTCATGCTATCTTAGCTAAAGTGCCCTCTGTATGGGAGGGGAGGGAGGGGGAGGGGCAATTAACCGCGTGTCTTTAATGATGAGACACTGGTAGGGGTAATGAGGTGTATAAAGGGGAGGGGGTTATAGATACCCTCCGGTTGGTGAGGAAGAGGAAGAATACATAATATGTGTCAATTGACCAGTTCAGCAACCTGCGCTGGCCGTAGTCTAACAGGTAGATGTTATCTACAAGACCTGGCCGGTGGCCGGTGGAGGTAGGGGGGTCAAAGGAGGGGTTACTCTTTGACGCGGGGAGGGGCCGGGAGGTACAGACATGGGGGAGGGGTAAATGGAAGCATTTTGAATTATACAAGACAGATAACTATGTTTTGTGTAATAATGCATCCTTCATTCATTTGTGAGCACCGCAATGAGCACCGCATTGAGCCAGGATTAATTGTAGTTTATAGGTTGGAGCCTCTGTGAGTAAGTGCCATGGCACTAGACTGATCGGTTGCGCCTCTAGTGAATTTATCACAATACTTAATCCTAATTTAATCTTCTAAAATAAAATTGTTTACAATCTCTATTTCTTCCTGCTAGGAGGCGGGGGGGGGGGGGGGGATATAAAAATGTTACTAACCTTTTCATACAATGTAAAATCAATTTAATGGAATTTGTCTGGAAACTTAAATGAAGTCTTCGAAAAATAAAAATAGCCTTTAATAAAATAATGGACTGTTTATTTCAATTTAAAAAAAAAACTTTCTTTTTTTAAACATGAGGTGCTGGTGTTCTTTTCTTCTTTCATTTTGGCATTCTTTTGTTCGAAGTAACGAAAAACGCAATTGCTTTTTTTTTTTTTTTCTTTTTTTTTTTTTGACTTTTTGTGCTTTTTACATACAAAAACAAAATATACATATAATATATAGATATAAACAAAGACCTCTATTAGTCTATAAAAAAAACATAGATCTAGTAACATGGTAAATATTTAAAAGACACAAAATGTTTCAGATAATACAAGCGCTGAAATGAAAAGAATATAAGGTCGTGAAATGTTCATCTAAACAATAAATACAAGCGCTGAAATGAAAAGAATATAAAGTCGTGAAATGTTCATCTAAACAATAAATACAAGCGCTGAAATGAAAAGAATATAAAGTCGTGAAATGTTCATCTAAACAATAAATACAAGCGCTGAAATGAAAAGAATATAAAGTCGTGAAATGTTCATCTAAACAATCAATACAAGCGCTGAAATGAAAAGAATATAAAGTCGTGAAATGTTCATCTAAACAATAAATACAAGCGCTGAAATGAAAAGAATATAAAGTCGTGAAATGTTCATCTAAACAATCAATACAAGCGCTGAAATGAAAATGATATAAAGTCGTGAAATGTTCATCTAAACAATAAATACAAGCGCTGAAATGAAAAGGATATAAAGTCGTGAAATGTTCATCTAAACAATCAATACAAGCGCTGAAATGAAAAGAATATAAAGTCGTGAAATTTCATCTAAACAATAAATACAAGCGCTGAAATGAAAAGAATATAAAGTCGTGAAATTTCATCTAAACAATAAATACAAGCGCTGAAATGAAAAGAATATAAAGTCGTAAAATGTTCATCTAAACAATAAATACAAGCGCTGAAATGAAAAGGATATAAAGTCGTGAAATGTTCATCTAAACAATAAATACAAGCGCTGAAATGAAAAGGATATAAAGTCGTGAAATTTCATCTAAACAATAAATACAAGCGCTGAAATGAAAAGAATATAAAGTCGTGAAATTTCATCTAAACAATAAATACAAGCGCTGAAATGAAAAGAATATAAAGTCGTGAAATTTCATCTAAACAATAAATACAAGCGCTGAAATGAAAAGAATATAAAGTCGTGAAATTTCATCTAAACAATAAATACAAGCGCTGAAATGAAAAGAATATAAAGTCGTAAAATGTTCATCTAAACAATAAATACAAGCGCTGAAATGAAAAGGATATAAAGTCGTGAAATGTTCATCTAAACAATAAATACAAGCGCTGAAATGAAAAGGATATAAAGTCGTGAAATTTCATCTAAACAATAAATACAAGCGCTGAAATGAAAAGAATATAAAGTCGTGAAATTTCATCTAAACAATAAATACAAGCGCTGAAATGAAAAGAATATAAAGTCGTGAAATTTCATCTAAACAATAAATACAAGCGCTGAAATGAAAAGAATATAAAGTCGTAAAATGTTCATCTAAACAATAAATACAAGCGCTGAAATGAAAAGGATATAAAGTCGTGAAATTTCATCTAAACAATAAATACAAGCGCTGAAATGAAAAGAATATAAAGTCGTGAAATGTTCATCTAAACAATAAATACAAGCGCTGAAATGAAAAGAATATAAAGTCGTGAAATTTCATCTAAACAATAAATACAAGCGCTGAAATGAAAAGAATATAAAGTCGTGAAATTTCATCTAAACAATAAATACAAGCGCTGAAATGAAAAGAATATAAAGTCGTGAAATTTCATCTAAACAATAAATACAAGCGCTGAAATGAAAAGAATATAAAGTCGTGAAATTTCATCTAAACAATAAATACAAGCGCTGAAATGAAAAGAATATAAAGTCGTGAAATGTTCATCTAAACAATAAATACAAGCGCTGAAATGAAAAGGATATAAAGCCGTGAAATTTTCATCTAAACATAAAATTATACATTTTAGGGGGTTTCAAGTTGTTGTTTTTTAAATATCGACCGTTGGCTAAATTTGCTTGCAAAGTCTTGTTATTCTGTTGGCATAGTCTGTTGAGTGGTTTCGCTGTCTGTTGGATGAGACTGTTCGCTGAGTCTGTTTCCTCAATCTTGTTAGTCTGTTGGCAAAGTCTATTTGTTGAGAATTTTTGCTATCTGCTGGATAAAAATTGTTTGCTGAGTCTGTATCTTCAATCTTGTTAGTCTGTTGGCAAAGTCTGTTGGTTGAGAATGTTTTCTGTCTGTTGGCTGAGCCTGTTGGTCCAGTCTTGTTTGTCTGTTGGCAAAGTCTGTTTGTTGAGAATTTTTGCTATCTGTTGGATGGACTGTTACCACAATCTTTTTAGTCTGTTGGCAAAGTCTTGTGGTTAAGTCTTTTTACTGTCTGTTGGATGAGACTGTTGGCTGAGCCTGTTGGCTGAGTCTGTTGGCCCAGTCTTGTTAGTCTGTTGGCAAAGTCTGTTGGTTAAGTCTTTTTACTGTGTGTTGGATGAGACTCTTGTCAAAGTCTGTTTGTTGAGTATTTTGCTGTCTATTGGATGAGATTGTTGGTTGAGTCTGTTGGCTCAGTCTTATTAGTCTTTTGGCAAAGTCTGTTAGTTAAGACTTTTCGCTGTCTGTAGGACGAGACTGTTGGATGAGTCTGTTGGCTCAGTCTTATTGGTTCAGTCTGTTGGCTGAGAATATTGGCTGTGTCTTATTGATTCAAAACGATTCGTTCTGTTGTTTACACGAAGACTAAACTCAATACAAGACACACACACACAGAACACCCAGTCCACTGTTTTCATCTAAAATATTTACCATTGACATTGTCGAGTTTTTCACGTCTGCTCCAGTCATTCCCTGCCTTTCATTAGTCTCCTGCTGTCTACTTTCGATACTCTACTCTTACGGCTGATCAATATTTCAATATTGACTCCAACTATCTGCTCAGGTGCTCTGGTCTTTCACAAAATTGGGATCCTGGGACCATCTTGTGTATCCGTGGCTTCAAAACAACAACACTAAGTAGGCTATCACATGACAGATATTGTGTTTTAAGAAAATACAATTTAGCCTTCACATTATCATACATTTAGAAACATTCTTTTAAAATTAGTTTTCTATGTGTTTGTTTCTAATATTGATTTATGGCCCTTTGATGTAGTTCTTCATTGTTATAACTTTAGCTCCCCTATAAATATAGTGTTGAATATGCTGCCTCTATTGTTGTATTGCAGTACATATATTCTATTTTTTTTTTTAAACCTAATTCTTTGAGAATAATTATACGTTTTGTCTTTTTGTTTTCTTTAGAAAACTAGAATTTAAAACAATAAATATTTAATCATTCCAATTTTTACTTTTGATAAAGTATAGAAAACATATTGTTTTATCAATCAATAGTGTGAAAAAGTACTCCACTTCAGAATTTACCTGCGTTTGCGAAAAGTAATTATGTTCGTGTGTTATTTCAAACAGTCTGTGTGGCTGTTGTTGTTTTTTATTGTTACGTGGGATATTTCTAAATGTGTGTGTATTTACAGGATCAGGTTAGACCCACCACCCTCTCCCCATATAAATCTATATAAATCTATTCACAAAATCTCCCAAAAAATCCAAGACCCCCTTCACCTGAAGCGCGTACGTTTTATATGAACGGCCCTCAAGCCGTTGATAAAAATGTTCCAAGCCATTACTTTTACCTCCCCCCTCATTGCACTCCACCGGCGTCAACTTCTTGACTCCATTAAGCAGGATTTGTTCACTTGTTCATCAATTCTACTTTTACATTTTCCACTATGAAATCTGTGTTATAGAAGACTAACTGGAAAAAATACGAATCTTTTCGCAGACTTCTTTTGTTTTGTGTTTGGACAGTTGGAAATTCCTAGAATCTAACAAGGGACGGGTGGAAGGGAGGTGGAAGGCAGACGTCCTAGTAATGAATCATCTTTTGTAAGAATGCAATATTGTGCTTCAAATGTGTGGTCCAATGTAACTCGTTGGTGTGTGTTTTAAAATCTGTATCAGTTGAAGTTCGAGGAAGCTTCCATTATTCTCTTCCATTGATTGTATGTCTTTAAACAGACTAGTTGATTTTTTTCGTTCTTATTTCATCGTTTTCTTGTGTGTGTGAGAGTTGCTTTTTATAAAACTTCTCTTTATTTTATTTACCTATTACGATGACAATAGGAATTCAACAGACTCATCAACAGTTCCCATAATTTGAAAGTATTCAATGTTAATAGGAATTCAACAGACTCATCAACAGTTCCCATAGTTTGAAAGTATTCAATGTTAATAGGAATTCAACAGACTCATCAACAGTTCCCATAGTTTGAAAGAATTCAATGTTAATAGGAATTCAACAGACTCATCAACAGTTCACATAGTTTGAAAGTATTCAATGTTAATAGGAATTCAACAGACTCATCAACAGTTCCCATAGTTTGAAAGTATACAATGTTTAAATAGCCCTGAGTCACATTTATTTTACTTTTATTAGCTCTATCCTTTTGTGTCTATAAAGTTTTAAAAAAAACCCACTTTAATGCGTTTTTCAATGTCAACATTTTAAATCTTATTACTTTGATTTCGATCTTTTTAAATACATTTTGTGCAGTATGTGTGAATGTATGTATCACTTGGAGCAGTATGTGTGAATGTATGTATCACATTGAGCAGAATGTATGAATGTATGTATCACATTGAGCAGTATGTGTGAATGTATGTATCACATGGAGCAGTATGTGTGAATGTATGCATCACATGGAGCAGTATGTGTGAATGTATGTATCACATGGAGCAGTATGTGTGCATGTATGTATCACTTGGAGCAGTATGTGTGAATGTATGCATCACATGGAGCAGTAGGTGTGAATGTATGTATCACATGGAGCAGTATGTGTAAATGTATGTATCACTTGGAGCAGTATGTGTAAATGTATGTATCACATTGAGCAGAATGTATGAATGTATGTATCACATGGAGCAGTATGTGTGAATGTATGTATCACATGGAGCAGTATGTGTGAATGTATGTATCACATTGAGCAGTATGTGTGAATGTATGTATCACATGGAGCAGTATGTGTGAATGTATGTATCACATGGAGCAGTATGTGTGAGTGCATGTATCACATGTAGCAGTATGTGTGAATGTATGTATCACATGGAGCAGTATGTGTGGATGTATGTATCACATGGAGCAGTATGTGTGAATGTATGTATCATATGGAGCAGTATGTGTGAATGTATGTATCACATGGAGCAGTATGTGTGAATGTATGCATCACATGGAGCAGTATGTGTGAATGTATGTATCACATGGAGCAGTATGTGTGAGTGCATGTATCACATGGAGCAGTATGTGTGAATGTATGTATCACATGGAGCAGTATGTGTGAATGTATGTATCACATGGAGCAGTATGTGTGAATGTATGTATCATATGGAGCAGTATGTGTGAATGTATGTATCACATGGAGCAGTATGTGTGAATGTATGCATCACATGGAGCAGTATGTGTGAATGTATGTATCACATGGAGCAGTATGTGTGAGTGCATGTATCACATGGAGCAGTATGTGTGAATGTATGTATCACATGGAGCAGTATGTGTGAATGTATGTATCACATGGAGCAGTATGTGTGAATGTATGTATCACATGGAGCAGTATGTGTGAATGTATGTATCACATGGAGCAGTATGTGTGAATGTATGTATCATATGGAGCAGTATGTGTGAATGTATGTATCACATGGAGCAGTATGTGTGAATGTATGCATCACATGGAGCAGTATGTGTGAATGTATGTATCACATGGAGCAGTATGTGTGAGTGCATGTATCACATGGAGCAGTATGTGTGAATGTATGTATCACATGGAGCAGTATGTGTGAATGTATGTATCACATGGAGCAGTATGTGTTAATGTATGTATCATATGGAGCAGTATGTGTGAATGTATGTATCACATGGAGCAGTATGTGTGAATGTATGCATCACATGGAGCAGTATGTGTGAATGTATGTATCACATGGAGCAGTATGTGTGAGTGCATGTATCACATGGAGCAGTATGTGTGAATGTATGTATCACATGGAGCAGTATGTGTGAATGTATGTATCACATGGAGCAGTATGTGTGAATGTATGTATCACATGGAGCAGTATGTGTGAATGTATGTATCATATGGAGCAGTATGTGTGAATGTATGTATCACATGGAGCAGTATGTGTGAATGTAGGTATCACATGGAGCAGTATGTGTGAATGTATGTATCATATGGAGCAGTATGTGTGAATGTATGTATCACATGGAGCAGTATGTGTGAATGTATGTATCACATGGAGCAGTATGTGTGAATGTATGTATCACATGGAGCAGTATGTGTGAATGTATGTATCACATGGAGCAGTATGTGTGAATGTATGTATCACATGGAGCAGTATGTGTGAATGTATGTATCACATGGAGCAGTATGTGTGAATGTATGTATCACATGGAGCAGTATGTGTGAATGTATGTATCACATGGAGCAGTAGGTGTGAATGTATGTATCACATGGAGCAGTATGTGTGAATGTATGTATCACATGGAGCAGTATGTGTGAATGTATGTATCACATGGAGCAGTATGTGTGAATGTATGTATCACATGGAGCAGTAATATGTGTGTGTGAGAGTTTATACAACAATATCAGTAATGTTTAAAATAATGTTCCTACACTTTCGATAGTAACCCTACACACTTAAATAATGATTCTGCAACATTTAAATCATGGTCCGACAATTTCAAATCATGGTTCAACAGGTTTAAATTATGGTTCAACAGGTTTAAATTATGGTTCAACAGGTTTAAATCATGGTTCAACAGGTTTAAATCAGTTTCAATATGTGTAAATCGTGGTTCAACAGGTTTAAATCATGGTTGAACAGGTTTAAATCAGTTTCAATAGGTTTAAATCATGGTTCAACAGGTTTAAATCACGGTTCAACAGGTTTAAATCATGGTTCAACACATTTAAATCACGGTTCAACAGGTTTAAATCATGGTTCAAAGGGTTTAAATCAGTTTCAATAGGTCATGATCATGATCCATTATGTTTAGATAATTCTACAGACAAAACGAATTTATTTTTCTATACTTAAATTACAGTATACGTGATTTAGTTTGAAGAAATTCATAAACCCGTTTTATTTATTTAAATCACTATTGCACTAGAATAATCTTATTTTATCTCTTAGTCTTATCGTTCCCCGTGGAGCAACTAAAGTTCTGCCATGTCTCCCTATCCTGGGAGAGTCATCTGATCTCATGCCATGTTTTATTGGTGGCCTTTGCTTCATCATCCATCGTTCTCCAATTTCCCATTGGTTTTCCCCTTTTCCTTTTTTCCTTATGGTGTCCATTTCAAAGCAATGCTTGGAAGTCTCTTTCTTTCCATGACTTACACATTTCTCTCTAGAAACATCCCAAAAAAACTAAGAAATTATTATTTTCACCATTATTTATTGCACTTTAAATGCTTGTTCTGTCTTTACCCATAGACAGATACTAATTTTCATAAAATATGGCGCAATGTGCAATCTATATTCTCTAGATTAGGGGTGTGTGACAGGCGGCCCAAGGGACACTACACGGCCCGCCAAACCTTCAAGATGTGTGTCCCATATTGTTGTATCAAATGTCTTATTCGGCCTAATCAGGAAAAAATATATATTTGCACGTCTCTGTTCTGCATCATTGGGACAGCTCCCCCCCCCTCCCCTTTCCCTTCCTTGTATAATATAGATCAGCGGTGTACAGTTTAATATGGCACATGGGCAGATAACCCAAAATAAAGGAAAATGAAGGAAGATTTAATGAGTGCACTGCCCATTGCGACACTCTTTCCCTACTATACAAAACGTGTGTTATATTGATCATTGGCTGGAAGCCCAACAAATTTCTGGTCGTGTCTTGTCAAATGTCCATTACAGGACAAAGCTGGACACGACCCATGGTCTGGTAACCTGATCAACCTCCTCCCTCCCCCCTTTTCAACCAAAAGTCTGACAGGAAACTATGATAAAATGTTGCAAACAATTCCCTCCCTATCTTTTCTCTCTCTCTCTCTCTCTCTCTCTCTCTCTCTTTTTCTCCCACGTCTGATCTTTCTCTCTCATTTTCACACTCTCCTATTTCTCTCTTTCTCTCTTTCTTACGCTCTCTCACTTCTTCTCTTTCTGTCTATCATATTTTCTGTACCTCCCCCCCCCCCCAAGAATCTTTTCCTTTTTCTCTCTCTCTCTCTCTGTCTTTCCATCTATCTATGATGTTTAAATTTATAAATGTGTGTGCGTGGTTTAATTTTAGTAATTTATCTTGCAATATTATATATATCAAAATGTATAAATCCCTACAATTAAAACTGCAATTTTCTTTCTTTTACTTATTTTTTTTACTCTCTCGCTTGCTTTCTCCTCTTTTATTTTTTCTCCCTCTTCCTATCTCTCCCTTTCTCTTTCTCTCTTACTTTTTTTCCTTTCTTTTCTTTTATGTCCTTTTTACATCTCATTGTCTATTCCCACCTCTTCTACTTTTTACATCTCATTGTCTATTCCCACCTCTTCTACTTTTTACATCTCATTGTCTATTCCCACCTCTTCTACTTTTTACATCTCATTGTCTATTCCCACCTCTTCTACTTTTTACATCTCATTGTCTATTCCCACCTCTTCTACTTTTTACATCTCATTGTCTATTCCCACCTCTTCTACTTTTTACATCTCATTGTCTATTCCCACCTCTTCTACTTTTCTCTGTATAAGTATAAGTATAATTTGTTTCTGAAATTTCTCTTAGGCTACCACTGACCTATATAACAACTGTACAGCCAGCCATTCTGGAACATCGGCAGCAGCCCCCGAGGCGGCCGGAGTGTTTGCATTGGCTCTGGAGGCCAAGTGAGTTGCCAACCTTAGGGTGTTTACCAATATTCATAGCAGATGGAGGACAATGTCACACCTACACATAATATTAGCCCACAATTTAAACCTAATGGAGACCATCTTCGCGTCGTAGGAACGATTAACTTCTGATAAAAGACTTACTCTTCCTTAGACTATCCCCTTTTCGCATGTACGCAGGGCCGGGGAGGAGGTGGGGAGATATATTGGCTGCTTTATTATTTATTTTGAAATCGCGATAGTAAATTTTAAAAGTACAGAAAAGGATTAGTAGGGTAGTGCTGCAGCGCTGTCGCCATGGTAACAACAGAAGTAACAATATATAAAGTGTGCCTTCGATGTGTTTTTTTAAAGTTATGTTTCATTTACTAAGTCTTCAAATAATTTATTATACAAAAGAACATTTTAATAGAAAAAAAGACTTTTGAGAATATCAAGGTCCTAAATACTCGAGACTGTATGTCTTAATTATAAAAACATTTTACAGCCCAGCTAAAATCTGTTGTTGTTTCGTTAAATGCTATTTTTCCACACAACTTTAAATCAAACCTAGCCTAAATTTCAACCCTTTACATTCTCTACACATATGCCTGATAAATTGTAGACTAAAGATATATTTTTTTCCTGCTTGAAATGTTATTTTATGAATCTCTAAATATGTTCGTACAACGCCTAGGATCTATGCCTTAACATGCCTAAAAGTTACTTAGACCAAAGACCGACTAAATCTAGTACAAATAGCAACTTATGTACACAATTTATCATATCTAGTACAAATAGCAACTTATGTACACAATTTATTATATCTAGTACAAATAGCAACTTATGTACACAATTTATTATATCTAGTACAAATAGCAACTTATGTACACAATTTATTATATCTAGTACAAATAGCAACTTATGTACACAATTTATTATATCTAGTACAAATAGCAACTTATGTACACAATTTATTATACCCTATATTGTCTTCTTTGTCATATTTTAATATTCAGTTTAAATTACTGCTAATCCTTGATTTAAGAAAGATTTATTTAGGCAATAATTCGTTGCGTCTGAAAACATTTTCATTCTTCAGCAACTTATACATTTGTGTTTTTTTTTTGTTTTTTTTACAAGTCGAAATTTGACCTGGCGAGACATGCAGCACCTGACAGTTCTGACCTCCAAGAGGAACAGCCTGTACGACTCCAACGGCATCCACCACTGGAAGTTGAACGGAGCCCATTTGCTCTTCAACCACTTGTTCGGCTACGGTGTTTTGGACGCTGCGAGCATGGTGGACCTGGCCAAGCAGTGGAATGGATTGCCAGAAAGGTTTCACTGCAAAGCTGGGACGGTCGCATCAGAAAAGTAAGTAACGATTCTATAGTGCTAATGGTTCCAATAGTGAGGCGTAAATGTGGAAATAATTATAATCTCAAAACGTTGAAAAAAATCTATAAAAAAAACACGCTGGCTGCAAAACGTCACTTCTTAAATCTGGCGAAGTGTGTCAACCACTAATACGCTCCTGTTAAGAATACACCGCTAGGCGAAGGTACGGTAGACACGTTGCATGGGCGAGTGCCCTCCGAGACTTAATGGGGAGGAAGGAATAGGCGCAACAGTTATCTTCTCGCCATGCCTGGTGCCTAGATTACCAGGCCTATATTCTGGTGATTGATCTATCGGGCGATACTACAGCTAGGCTATAGAAGGTAATTTTGCCTCTTAATAATCCTAGGGGAGATCCATAGGGAGGCAAAAGTGAAGTGCAATTGTTTATACCGGACAGGGTATTGGAGCTAGGTGTCCTTATATGGGGCATGCCCTACCGGACAGGGTATTGGAGCTAGGTGTCCTTATATGTGACATGCCCTACCGGACAGGGTATTGGAGCTAGGTGTCCTTATATGGGGCATGCCCTACCGGACAGGGTATTGGAGCTAGGTGTCCTTATATGTGACATGCCCTACCGGACAGGGTATTGGAGCTAGGTGTCCTTATATGTGGCATGCCCTACCGGACAGGGTATTGGAGCTAGGTGTCCTTATATGTGGCATGCCCTACCGGACAGGGTATTGGAGCTAGGTGTCCTTATATGTGACATGCCCTACCGGACAGGGTATTGGAGCTAGGTGTCCTTATATGTGGCATGCCCTACCGGACAGGGTATTGGAGCTAGGTGTCCTTATATGTGGCATGCCCTACCGGACAGGGTATTGGAGCTAGGTGTATTTATATGGGGCATGCCCTACCGGACAGGGTATTGGAGCTAGGTGTCCTTATATGTGGCATGCCCTACCGGACAGGGTATTGGAGCTAGGTGTCCTTATATGTGGCATGCCCTACCGGACAGGGTATTGGAGCTAGGTGTCCTTATATGTGACATGCCCTACCGGACAGGGTATTGGAGCTAGGTGTCCTTATATGTGGCATGCCCTACTGGACAGGGTATTGGAGCTAGGTGTCCTTATATGTGGCATGCCCTACCGGACATGGTATTGGAGCTAGGTGTCCTTATATGTGGCATGCCCTACCGGAGAGGGTATTGGAGCTAGGTGTCCTTATATGTGGCATTCCCTACCGGAGAGGGTATTGGAGCTAGGTGTCCTTATATGTGGCATGCCCTACCGGAGAGGGTATTGGAGCTAGGTGTCCTTATATGTGGCATGCCCTACCGGACAGGGTATTGGAGCTAGGTGTATTTATATGTGGCATGCCCTACCGGACAGGGTATTGGAGCTAGGTGTATTTATATGTGGCATGCCCTACCGGACAGGGTATTGGAGCTAGGTGTCCTTATATGTGGCATGCCCTACCGGACAGGGTATTGGAGCTATGTGTCCTTATATGTGGCATTCCCTACCGGACAGGGTATTGGAGCTAGGTGTCCTTATATGTGGCATGCCCTACCGGACAGGGTATTGGAGCTATGTGTCCTTATATGTGGCATTCCCTACCGGACAGGGTATTGGAGCTAGGTGTCCTTATATGTGGCATTCCCTACCGGACAGGGTATTGGAGCTAGGTGTCCTTAAATGTGGCATTCCCTACCGGACAGGGTATTGGAGCTAGGTGTCCTTATATGTGGCATTCCCTACCGGACAGGGTATTGGAGCTTGGTGTCCTTATATGTGGCATTCCCTACCGGACAGGGTATTGGAGCTAGGTGTCCTTATATGTGGCATGCCCTACCGGACAGGTTTTATGGAGCTAGGATGACTTGATCCCTCCCCCCCCCTTACATCATACGGTTGCAAAATGAAAAATGATTATATTCTCAAATTCATTGGTTGCAGAAAGTAGACATTTATTAACTGTATTGTTGTTTTTATGGCTCTCATATAACATTAGAGTTTTGTACTTTTAGTAAAGGACTTTTTAATGGCTTTTAAAAAAAGCACATTATAAGTATGTATGTAAAAAGTATGTAAAAAAAAAAAGTAAAGTACACATAGACTATTAACAATATAAAGTATCTGTAGATCTGGGTCGAACTAATACAATATCCTCATAATTATTATTAAATTTATACATAAGCAACCAGAATAAACCCGGAAGAAAAAAATAAAAAAGTATAAAGTATAAAAAAATATAATAATGAAAAATAGATATAATTTCTTGTGGAGAAAAAAAAACAAAGGTACATTTAAAATTTCAACTTTTCTCCCCACCAGGGAATTTACCTTTGGAAAACCGCTCCGGATGACTATTGAATCTGACGGATGTGTCGGAACAGGCGACGAGGTAAACTATCTAGAGCACGTGCAAGCTTTCATCAGTTTGCGCTCGTCCTACAGAGGCTGCGTCACCATGTATTTAACATCCCCCATGGGAACCACGTAAGTAGGCTACTTTAAAAGTTGGCAGCTTTAATGGTAGTCGCCAAAAGACTATTGGCTCTAACCATGTGAGGCTTATAACATGATATATATATATGCTCTATTTGTATTAAGAAAACGGAACGGCCTAAACTCTAGACAACTTGCTATAATATTTTAAAGTCTCAGTACTTTAAGGAAATATATAGAAATGTATTTAACACTTGATGAAGTGTTGGTGTGAATGTATAAAATCGATATTTGTGCCGACCAGACCAGCGTTTGTTTGTTTTTTAAACTTTATTTTTGGTGACCCAATTATCTTTAAACCTCTAGCCTACTTTGTGACTGACCCACTTACATTTTTAACACCCTTACTAGGGCCAGATGTTATAAAAGTGCTGAGTTTGGCAGCAAATGTTGTCTTCTTTCTACTACTCGATAATTTATTTTGTTTCGGTGGGTCGGCACTGAGTTGCGACCCGGCATTGGGCAAAGGCTGAACAAGATGACTTTATTTAATCTTCACAACATCGATACAATGAAATGTTAGCTAAAGTAAAATGATACAACAACATGTGACACATTCAGGTCAATGATAAAATAGCATATCACACATTCAGGCCAATAATGAAATTACACATCACACAGTCAGGTAAACGATAAAATTGCATATCATACATTCAGGTAAAATATAAAATTTCATATCACACATTCAGGTCAAAGATAAAATTGCATATCACACTCAGGTCAATGATAAAATGCATATCACACATTCAGGTCAATGATAAAATGCATATCACACATTCAGGTCAATGATAAAAGTGTATATGAATCAAAACTTTCTGCGTTACATTGGAAAAATATGCTTGGAGCGCCATACCCGTGTTGATACCAAAGTTTTTAAAATTATTCGTTGTCTCGGCGTTGGGCGTCGACCACCAACGAAACGCGGGACCAGAGCTGGGCGTCTACATCGCATTTGGCATGGCCTGTCTAACAAACCTCTCGTCGCTGCGCCTGTTGTGGGTGTGTTCGATTCTTTTCAATCTGCGCCCACTACATTCGCACATCCCCACAAAGCTACAAACCAGAAACTGGGCGTTTGTCTGCTGAATTCTCAATCGGTCAACCCTGTCGGGAAGGCTGACGTAATTTCCGACTACATCGTTGAGAATAATATTGACATACTATTTATCACAGAGACATGGCTACGGCCCGGGGATGACCACAAGATTCAAGAACTTACTCCGGTTGGTTACCTTACTGCTTCCTTTCCCCGCCCGGCTGGTGCGGGTGGAGGTATTGCAGTTATATACAAACGACACCTGCATGCTGCCTCTTCTTTCTCCGACACTCTCCCCTTTCCCCACACCACCTTCGAGGCCGTGGAAATGACAGTGTCCACTACCACCACCGTAACCTTCCTTTGTATATATTGCCCTCCCCCAAATGCCAGGAACAGGCTAAGTGAAGCAACTTTTTTCGACGAGTTCGCACTGGCACTCGACAATTACAATGTGACCTCACATAGTGCTATCGTTCTGGGCGACTTCAATATCCACTGGGACTGCCCCTCTAATGCCAACACCAAGCGGGCCCGTGCGCTACTGGACAGCTACAGTCTCGACCAGGTCGTCCCATTCCCAACCCACGACCACGGGCACATTCTGGACTGGATCGTCACCAGACCATCTGACAACCTGGTCTCCTGCATCGTCGCCTGCGACCAACTGGTGTCTGACCACTCTGCTGTCAGCTTCATCGTCAACATCACCAGGCCGGCCAGGAAGCGCAAGATGGTCACTCGCCGCAAGCTGCGAGCTATAGACACTGTTGCCTTCGGTGCGGAGGCTGCATCGCTTCTCGCTCTGCGTGACCCCTCTTCAGACCCGGCCCCCTTCTTGAACTTGACTCTACGTCAACTTCTTGACAGGCACGCCCCGCCATCTTTGTGTGCCGTCTCGGAGCGACCGCCAGCTCCTTGGTTTTCTGATGACGTCAAATCTGCCAAGCAAGAACGACGACGCGCGGAGCGAGCGTGGCGCCTCTCTGGCCTCGAGGTCCACCGCCAGATCTTCAGGGAAAAGCGACTACTCGTCAAAGAAGCCATCACTGCTGCCAAGGTCCTGCATTTCCACGACCGCATCAAGCATGCCTCGTCGCCCGGGGAGCTTCACTTAATCTTGTCCTCCCTTCTTGGCTCTTCTACCTCAACGCCTCTCCCCACCACCCGCCCACTCAACGACCTCCCTGATCACTTCTCACAGTACTTTCAGCAAAAGATTGCGACTCTGCGCTGTTCCCTGGATCAGGATGTCTACAGCCCATCTCCACCCTCTCCTACTTTCTCGGGCTCCCCGCTCACCTGCTTCCTTCCTGTAACCATTGACCTTGTCAAGCGCATCATCACAAGGACCCCCATCAAGACCTGTGAGCTTGACCCTATGCCCGGCTTCCTGTTTGCCAAGTGCTTGGACAGGCTTCTGCCGTTCATCACAGATATTATTAACACCTCTCTATCCACGGGCGTGGTCCCGGACTGCTTCAAATCCGCAATTGTCCGCCCTCTCTTAAAGAAGCCCGGACTCGATGTAAATGAGTGCAAGAACTACCGCCCAGTATCCAACCTACCCTTCCTTTCCAAGATCCTGGAGCGTGTTGTCCTTGAGCAGTTAAATGCCCATCTGTCTCTACATTCGCTGATGCCCGCGCACCAGTCTGCGTATCGCCACCATCACAGCACTGAGACAGCGCTTCTGCGGATCACCACTGACCTCCTAAACGCCTCTGACAGAGGTCTCGTCTCTGCCCTGGTGCAGCTTGATTTGTCTGCTGCCTTCGATACGATTGACCACCACCGACTAATTGATCGCCTCAGGTCTACATTTGGCATTCAAGACATCGCCCTCTCCTGGTTCATTAACTATCTTCAGAATCGCTCCCAGACCGTTATGATTGAGTCCATATTCTCCCAGCCTGTTCACGTCTGCTATGGTGTGCCGCAGGGGTCTGTCCTTGGTCCACTTCTTTTCACCCTTTACACTCAACCCCTATCCTTTGTCATCGAACGCCACAACCTCAAATATCATTCTTTCGCCGATGACACCCAGCTGTATAACAGTGCAGAGCCTGAGGACTTCGACAGGCTCCTTGCTTCCATCTCCATCTGTTTCCTGGACATCCAGAGCTGGATGACGGAAAACAAGTTGAAGCTTAACAGTGAGAAGACTGAAGCTCTTATCGTCGGTACGAGACAGAGGGTCGTGTCCCTCACTGCGTCCGATCTTCAGCTGGCTGATGCAACTGTGCCTTTCTCCCCGACTATCAAAAGCCTTGGCGTCTATCTGGACTCCACGCTGTCCATGCAAACCCACATCTCCTTCCTCACCAAAATCTGCTTCTTCCATCTGCGTCGTATTGCCGCCATCCGTCGTTATCTCACCAAGGAAGCTTGCGTTAAGCTCATCATCTCTCTCCTATTTTCCCGCTTGGACTATTGTAATTCGCTTTTGGCTGGTCTCCCGGCCTCCTCCCTTCAAGGACTCCAACGTATCCAGAACTGCGCAGCCCGACTAGTTCTCAAGAAGAAGAAGTCAAATGATATCAATCCTCTGCTCCGATCTCTGCACTGGCTACCCATCAACAACCGGATCTCATATAAGCTGGCTTCCCTCTGTTATAGGTGCCTGAATAACTGCACCCCGGATTATCTTCGCTCTTGTATGGAGCTCTACACCCAGTCCCGCCCACTTCGTTCGGCATCTGACGCGCTTACTCTGCGGATCCCTCGTGTGAGGCTAGTGTCCGCTGGCGAACGTTCATTTTCCTACGCAGGACCGTCCGCTTGGAATCACCTCCCACTACAGCTTCGCCAGAGCCCTAGCTATGACACCTTCAGGAGCCGGCTGAAGACTCACCTATTTCGTCAGCAGAATTAGCGTATTACTATATATTTCGTTGTCTGTCTGTATTCTGTAACTGTCGTCTGCGCATAGAACTGTCACCAACGGGATATGCGCTATATAAGCACCGTTATTATTATTATTATTATTATATCACACACTCAGGCCACTGTTAAAATTGCATATCACACACTCAGGTGAATGATATCTCACACAAAGATAAAGTATCCACGTATCTCCACCTGTACCCTCCACAGTTCAATGATACTCAGCCAAAGGCCCAACGACGACGATGACAAGAACGGTTTCACCCGCTGGCCCTTCATGACCACCCACACTTGGGCCGAGCTGTCACATGGTACCTGGACTCTGGACATCGTGATGGAGCCGATTATCGGCGTCAGGAGTCGACCAGAGACCGGCCTGTTCAAGGAGTGGACCCTCGTACTGCACGGCACCAAAACACCGCCCTATGCCAACCAGCCCGCAGGTGAGTCACCGTCTGGGCGTCCAAGGGTGAGGGTGCCCTTATTGGCTTGACATCTTACCAGTGGGGAAGGGGGGGGGAGAGCGTGAAAATGCCTAGGCGACTAGATTTTGTTTTTCGTTTGAATGGGAAATTTCTGGTTTGTGTTTATGTGTGTGTACGTTTGTGTATTTTTTGTGTGTTCATGTGTTACCGTAAATGTGTTGGTTTGTAATTAATTGTATCTGGGTATATGTGTGTATGTGAGGAAGGGGGGGGCGGGGGTACGTGTGTTAGAATTGAGATAATGGGTAATAATAAAAGTATATTTCGTGTGTTTACTACCACATCAATTATTGATTTAATCATATTTACAAATATATTGACACAATCTTAGATACTGATTTACTCAGACAATCTATTTACTGATTTACTCAGAGAATCTATTTACTAATTTACGCAGAATATCTATTTACTGATTTACCCAGGCAATCTATTTATTAACTTACGCAGAATATCTATTTCCTAATTTACGCAGAATATCTATTTACTGATTTACGCAGAATATCTATTTACTAATTTACGCAGAATATCTATTTACTTATTTACGCAGAATATATATTTACTGATTTACGCAGAATATCTATTTACTAATTTATGCAGAATATCTATTTACTGATTTACGCAGAATATCTATTTACTGATTTACGCAGAATATCTATTTACTAATCTACGCAGAATATCTATTTATTAATTTATTCAATCTATATATCTAATTAACTCGAAATTCTTTTTACTGATTTACTCAGACAATCTATTAAACGAATCCCATCTTTTTTTGTTTCTCTGTTTCAGATAAGGCCAAACACGAGAAGCTATACCTTGTACGTAGGGCGCACGAAAGCGGGGTCGTGGAAGAGTAGCTTCTCTTTTCTAGAACTTTTAAAGTTTGTTAAAATTTTCTAGTTGACATCAGAGTTGCAGACTTTGGTTTAGAGTTATTTCCCCCCACCATCTTCTCAAGTCGAAAGTGTCAACCAAAAAAAATATTTTATAAGAGCAAACAAAAAAAAAGAAAAGAAAACATGTTTTAAACCTATAAGAAAACTTCCGGTTGTCTTGTGTTGTTGCCACAATGTTTTTTGAAATAGTATTAGTGAATTATTATTTTGTCTTGACCATTACTTGTTTTATCTGTCATGGATTGATGGCCTCATTTGTTTATGATCATCTAGTTATTTAATTATTATTAGTTTACATTAGATCAAAATAAGAGAGAAAAGAACAGAAAAAAAGGAACCAATTACTAAAGTAGATATCTTTGTATTGTTTATATTTGTTAAAACAAATTTTGTTTCGTTTCATTTCGAAAACGTTTAAAAAAAATATCTGACGTCTGCGCATCGATATCACGCCGTCCTATGGAGAACGCAAAAGTGGGTCAGTGAAGCTGTTTGGGATGACCACACGTTCCTATAGTTGACAATGTCACATCGGTGCCCATACTGTCGGTTGTTTTTCATTCCAAATTTTGTTGTTTTGTTTTGGTGTATTTTGGTGTATTTACTGATGTCACACATTGGCTTACGATGTCACCATTAGGATTTTACAAATGTCACCACTCATGCCACAGCGTGTCATGTCATTCATCTTGATGTCATCTCCATGGTTATCATGTAAATAATGTCCTCCTACTCACATCACAGTCTTTTCGTGTTGATTTTATTTTTATTTTATTTTATTTGTTTGTTATTTTTGTTAAACTCAAATTAAATTACAACACACGAAAAGACAAAAACAAAAAAAAAGGTTGTGAAACTTGGCATTAGTTCCACAACAAATGTATGACACGGGCTATTTGCACAACAAAATGGGTGGCCATGAATTGAATTTGCACGACCAATGTGTGGCGGCGCGCTATTCCCCCAAGAAATGTGTGACATTGACGTTAATACTACGACATACTTTGGAAGAGATAACAAAAATAATTCATCTTATTTTAAAGAAGACATAATTTTGTAGCTGAAAAAAACAGACAACATACCTTTACATTTGTTTTGTTATGTCTACAGCGTGTTGTTATATAACTTTCAATCAAGACCAAAAAAAAAATGCGTTCAAAGAGCTCTGTTTTGTTTAATCCATAATTTATTATTATTTTTTTGTTACCACCACTAAATTCTATTGTTCTGTTGCCACCAGCAATAAAAGTCTAGGCAGAAGGGTTCTGGGTCACCGAGGCTTTTCGACTTTCAATTATTTACTTAATGTTCACTTAAATGGCAAAAAAAAAATAATGTCCTTGTGTCTTTTTGACCATTTCCATTAACTGTAATGTTTATGTTTTTTAATGAATCACGTCTCGTCTTAATGTCTCGGTGTTAGACTTAGACTGTTTTGGTGAGTCATTTAGTCTTCATATTTATTTATTGATTTATTTTTTGAGACTTTTATTTATGATCAACAAAACAAACAAAACCAAGCGAAAACCTTTTTTTGTGATGTAAATATATTGTTGTTAAGGTACAGAAATTTACTTGTTTTTATTATTTATATGAAATTTCTTTTCTGTTTTGTTTTTCATGGTCCAGTTTAAATTAGTCTCATGGCCTACTTTCGTAAAACAATGGATTTTAGAAAGAAAGAAAAATATATTTGATTATATATTTTTTTAAATTTAATATATAGCTACTAACTTTTTAATTGAATGAAAAACTCATCAGATCTAAATCTAACAATACACGTCTGGTCCAAGACTGCCTATTGAGGTTCACTGTGTCTTCACTACATTTACTAAACGTCTTTTGTTTAGACAGAAAGATTTACATAGAAATTTAGGGTTTGGTTTCCTAAATGTACAGAGAGAGATAGATTAATCTTAATCTGAATGGAAAATAGAGCAATTATATTACAATATGACATTTAGGGAACACTTACAGGGTTTCCCAGGCAAAGAGAATATGTCATCTAGTTCTTATCTGTAATTGTATATCTGTAGAGCAGAGTTACCAAAATACCGGGTCACGAAAGCTAGGTTTAGCGAAAAAAAAGGAAGAAGTGAAGTCCAGAATAGTGCACACTAAAACCAAGGCTCACACTGCCTGAACTCCACACCAGGTGCCACTCTGGTCAAACTTTAGTCTGCAGCAAATTCATTAATTTCATGATCAGGTAAAGACTAGAAGTTCAAATACGACGAAACAATATGAAACAGACGCTACCATCGACTAAGCGGCTTACAAAAGAAGAAAATGTTTTAAATTATATTTTTAGAATGTAGGGGCCTATAAAAAAAAAAAAGAACATGTCCGGGCTAAGCAAAATGGCGTGTTCAACAGTTTCAACTCTACAACCTTGCAATAATTGTTCTCTTCTTACTTTTGCTTTTAGTAACTCCACAAAGAACAAAAGAATGTCAAACAAAATACCAAGACACGTCACTGAAGTGATAATTTCTGAAATTATCACAATAAAACAAAAAGTAATCAATACCATAGCCTGCAGTTTTCGGAAAGTGAATCATTACCTTAGATTACACATGAATTAACTCAGCAGCCAACCACTTGGCAGACGATCAATTCAACCATTGGGGATAAAAAAAAATTATCCTTGGGGAAAATCTTAAGCTTTCATATTAGAATAGGGCGCAATAATCTTATGTATATTCTGAAAGATCTATTTTTAACTAGATAAAGTTATCTACAAATTAAATTCCAAAAGAAAATTAAAATCTAACATTTTAAAATGAAACAAAAGTGTTTTTTTAATTACCTGGCTAATGTACGAGTAACAGTAGGCCCTAATATCCATAGATTTAGAATATATAATATATATTAATATAACTAGATCGCTTACTCTCCAAAAAGTTGTGACGAAAACGATTTCGACTTCCGCCCATAACCTATTCGAATAAAATATAATAGTAATTTCACAAATTGTAAACGTCATATCTTTTTTATTTCTTGGTGTACATTTAAAACAAGAATTGAATATATCTTATTGGGGGCACGGTGATGCATTTGGCTGGCGTTTTGAAAGTCCTGGGTTCGAATCCTGGTGAAGGCTAGGATTTATTCTTTGGTCTGGAGGGTGTCCGTGAGTCTACCGAGCTCTGATGGGTACCTGACTTGACTTGGGATAAAAGTAAAGGCAGCTTGGCATTGTGATAGCCACACAATCCCCAAGTATGTCATGGCCACAAAAACTGGTGAAGGCTACTTTACTGGCCCTATGGATAAATCTGGTACGTCGGGATACTTTATTTTTTTTATGTGCACCACTCGGCACCATTTATTCTAGGCAATGACTAATACACATGTGTCCCCAGTGAATGTTGATTTTCGATAACTAATGAAAATATTTTTAGAATAGGCAACCTAGTTACATATATTCTAAATCTATACTAATATTTGCCTTTACAGTAAACGCACATTTCGTTGTTTTTTTAATTCTTGTTATTTATTTATTTATCAACCTCACTTTACACCAGGGGTCGGCAACCTTTTGACAGTAGTGTGCCAAAGTAGGATTCCTAATTCATTCAACATGCCAACAGCCTAAAAGTCATCCTGCTATTTTCTTGTAGTAGAGACTTGAATTGCTTTTTTTTTTTTTTTTTGGGGGGGGGGGTGTCTTTCACGTGCCAATGAAATGACCAAGTCTGGCACGCGTGCAGTAGGTTGCCGACCCCTGCTTTACACCACTTTCATGTATAGATAGATCAGTGCCAACCCATACTATTATATATTATAATGCATAAACAAAGTAGGTTCATCATATTTTTAAAACGTATATAACCTATTATACTATAAGTATTTATTTATTCTTCTAACCTACATATCCTGTCAAAAAGGTTGTATTATAGTATTAGTGAAGAACGCCGTTAATATGCAGAGAGTTGTAATAAAGTATACAACGAAAAAAAAATATCGGCAATATAAAATTGAATTTGTAACAAAATTCAACTATTAAAATGTTAAATTCACATTATTGAGTAAATCTGCCTAATTAATAAAAGTTCTTTTCTATCTCTTACACACACACACACGGCGGCAGATAAGATTGAAAACAAAACAAATATTTATAATAAATATTGACCATTTTGACGTTGAAGCATCCAGCTAGAAGAAAAAAGATTTATCCTAAGTTATTTATGTCGGACATATACATTTACTTATGTTATATTTTAAGTTGTGTTGTTATTATTGTTGGTTTTTATTTAGAGATGTTATGTTACACGTTACACGTAATTTATAAGTTAAATGGAAAAAAAGTTTTCATCTTATTCTATTCGTAGTCCTTGTGAAATCTCTAGGGTCTGTGATAAATTAAAGTATTTGTTTTCAACCAATCAAAATGTGTTTTCAGTCTGCACCATATATCTAAGCCTCCGTTGACAAGTCTTAAATATTATGCATGCATAAAGGTTGAAGTTGAACGTGTACAACATATCCGGTCCCATTCTTTCAATTGCTTCAAAACATGTCTGTGTGTTGCGTTACTTGTTTTACGAAAAGATGTAGGAGATTAAATTTTATTTCATTTCTAAAAGATTTTGCCGAAATAAAACGATGGATTGTGAATGTCAGACGTGAAGATTCACCTACCGGTACTTATAATCTCAAGCTTATTGCTTGATGCAAAAAAAAAATTCGTTTTTTTTTTATGAATCTACACATTGTGTTATTTTTAATAACCAAGAAACGCAACTCTTCACTAATTAATTTTATAAACATAGCTAAATTTAACCTAAAGCGACTAACACTTTGAGTATTATCACACAGTAACTTTTGATATTAAAAATGGATTCCTCGTAACTAATCTTGTAGCCTTTGTATATTTCTAAAAGACTAGAACTGGTCGTCGAAATTGAAATCAATTGTCAAACACCAGCAAAAGCATGTTTTTTTTTTATATACGGAAATATACCGGAAGTTAACGAAATCTTTTGTTCATGACTTATTGAAAAGGTCAAGCATCATTAAGACTTGCCAATTGAAAGTTAATTATTAAGTTATTAAACGATGAAATTAAAGGAAGTAAAAAAAATATATCAACACTTGACTGTATCAGTAATCAGTGAGTCAGTGATATTGGTGTCCTCCACTTTTAAAATTCAAAACATCTGTCGCCCGAAAAAATTCTAAATGAATTTTACTTTCCGCTGGAAAAGGTTTAGTGTACAGTATTTCCGCAGATATAAACAGGTCTAGTATAAATGAATCATTGAATAGAAACTAATAACTGAGGGATTGTAATTGCACTTTGTTTTTTGTTTTTACTAGTTTACACTAAATATAGATCTACTGATCAAGGGTCATTAGGTTTGCCAAGTCTGGCACGCGTGTCATAGGTTGCTGACCCCTGCGCTAGACCAACATTAACATGTTTCTTTAAAATACCTATAAGTATAGGTGTTTTTTTTCGGTAATGTATGCAATTCCATTCACGAAACTAATAACTACACGTAATAATTATCTTCAGTACATATAAACCTACCTATATAAACCTACCGTTACATGTGTTTAAGGTTCTCTATAAGCTTACTTTTAGACTATGAATAGTTTGACTGTACAATCAATATCTGTGTACTTCTTTGGAAGTAATGTCTTGGTACTTTTGAGTCAGTAAATTCTTGTACTTCTGTGGAAGTAATGTCTTGGTACTTTTGAGTCAGTAAATTATTGTACTTCTGTGTAAGTAATGTCTTGGTACTTCTGTGCATGTCTTGGTACTTCTCTGTAAGCAATGTCTTGGTACTTTTGAGTCAGTAAATTCTTATACTTCTGAGTAAGTAATGTCTTAGTACTTCTGTTTAAGTAATCTCTTAGTAATTCTGTGCATGTCTTGGTACTTCAGTGCATGTCTTGGTACTTCTCTGTAAGCAATGTCTTGGTACTTCTTTGTTAGTAATGTCTTAGTACTTCTGTTTAAGTAATCTCTTAGTACTTCTGTGCATGTCTTGGTACTTCTGTGCATGTCTTGGTACTTCTCTGTAAGCAATGTCTTGGTACTTCTGTGTTAGTAATGTCTTAGTACTTCTGTTTAAGTAATCTCTTAGTACTTCTGTGCATGTCTTGGTACTTCTGTGGAAGTAACGTCTTGGTACTTCTGTGTAAGTAATGTCTTGGTACTTCTGTGTAAGTAATGTCTTAGTACTTCTGTGCATGTCTTGGTACTTCTGTGCATGTCTTGGTACTTCTCTGTAAGCAATGTCTTGGTACTTCTGTGTTAGTAATGTCTTAGTAATTCTGTTTAAGTAATCTCTTAGTACTTCTGTGCATGTCTTGGTACTTCTGTGTAAGTAATGTCTTGGTACTTCTGTGTAAGTAATGTCTTGGTACTTCTGTGTAAGTAATGTCTTGGTACTTCTATGTAAGTAATGTATTGATACTTCTGTGTAAGTAATGTCTTGGTACTTCTGTGTAAGTAATGTCTTGGTACTTCTGTGTAAGTAATGTCTTGGTACTTCTGTGTAAGTAATGTCTTGATACTTCTGTGTAAGTAATGTCTTGGTAATTCTGTGTAAGCAATGTCTTGGTACTTCTCTGTAAGTTATGTCTTGGTACTTCTATGTAGACTATGTATTTATGTTTAAATAAATGTATTTCATGTGCAAGCAAATGTATGTATTGCCACTCTAACATTTGGCATCAAGAAACAAGAAAACCACCATTGACCATTGACCTGTAAGTCCTTTTGTATTTGTCTTTTTCTATGCAGTAAATTTTTTCTTCAGGTATGCCAAAGATAGACCTGACACAAGTTCTAATTATATGTCCACATTAGACTGAGATAGAGAATAAGGATGACAAAATAATACGTAGGCCTACTTTCTATTGAAAAACAAAAACAACTAAGGTAATTTAATAACCCTTCCCGTACCGACCTACTTCTATCTATGCTGCTTTCAGTTCCACTATATACGCGCCCGGGACTGTAAGGGTTAATAGGGCCAAGCAAACTTAATTCGCCACGAGAAGAAAATAAATCAAAAGAACAAACGAGGTTCCATATAGACGACCTCAAGTACAAGAGACATCTTGGTGACACACAGAAACACATGAACAGATAAGATAAGATTGCTTTATTGGTCCAAATAAATGGAAATTTGACTTAATTACATAAATTCCGTCTTTCAGCATACCGGTACTTAAAACAATATTAAAGAACCATTTGTACTTAAACACAATAGACATTCGCGCAAACTAAAAATTGTATTAAAAAAATTAGGATGATAAATTGTATTTTAAAAAATTAATGGTAAATGATATTATAAAATCATGATGGTAAATGGTATGAAAAAAAATAAGATGGCAAATGGTATTAACAATTAGGATGATAAATGGTATGATAAAATTAGGATGGTAAATAGAAAATTAGGATGTTAATATGTGTGTTTCAAAAGAAAATGAAGAAAAATCTATGCTAAGAAAAAAATTCAAATTTGTAGAAAGAAAAATTTGGAGACTACAACATATAAAGAAACAAAAATTTAATTTAAAGAAATGAAAACTAAAACAAAATTTGGATGACAAATCATGTCATTGAAAGTCATGTGATGGTAAGGATTATAGAAAAACAACAACAGCGGGCTGGACATTCCTCTCGTCTCCAGGTCTTCTGTAGATATTCTGATAACCAATGTAAACAATGATTCTTGGACTAGTTAGTGACCAAATCGTCGGTGGTTGCCTTTAGAAGAAAAAAAATGTACTTGCTTTAGACATAAATCTTTGTAAAGGATTGGGAGGAACTGCCATCGGTAATGAAGGTTCTGGGCGGAGTGTTCGGCGTCTAGATTCAATTTCTGCTCTTAGTCAATTGGGAGTTCTAGTCTGTGTAGAAATATTTGATGGTGCATACTACTTCTAGGTCTCAGAGCTGGGCAAAGTGGATGTGTTAACCACTGGTCTCATTAGAGTCAACTACTGAGCAAAGACTTTATAATTAGTGAAGCAAAGACGTTATACTGGTACATTATGTCTTAGTGGAAAATGGAGGGGTGGGGAGAGAAAAGTTGCTTTTCGTGGAAGGGATCATTCTGACTGTCTAGCTCCGTAGTCCGTAGCGTAACCGATTTTTAAAAATGTCTTTAAAAAGGGGACTTGCTTCCGGCACCTACGTCCAGTGCGTATCAATGTTAAGGGGTGGATCAATGGAAGGGGGGCACACCAAGAGTCTGTCCAAGCGCCAGCCATCCCGCGGTACGGCGATAAGACGTGTCTGGTAACATAAGGTACAGTCTCCACAGTACATGCACCACTCTTCTCTCCCCACCTGCGGAATTTCTCTTGGACCATTAACGTGTACTGTCGCCCGAAGAAGCAAAAATTCCAGACTAGATGACATCCAGGCACCAGGACGGAGTTTAGACGGGCTTATGCAAACATTGCTTCCTCCAAACCGATACTATGTGCCTCTCGGCAGTGCAATGATTATTAAGCGTAACAGGGGCTGTCCCCCAAGCGTTAGCCCATCCCGTTAGCTCTTAATGTAAGCGTATCGATGGTTTACACACTTCACCATCGTTGAGGCCCATGGGTACCGTAGCGTAATCAGATAGGGGGCTAATAGTCTAGATCAGGGTCGGCAACCTAAGGCACGTGTGCAAGGCTTGGCACGCGGAGCGATTTTTAAAGTCACGCCATGGAGACCTCTCAGGTTGAGATTTTTCAATGCAAATTATAACAATCACGCTTTAATTATAGTGTTAAAGTTCAGGAAAGTTTGTGTGCATTGCAAAGATGATCTCATCATTGGACGTGATCTGTGATTGAATCTATTGTTAACATAGTCGATTTTATAGCTTCTCACCTTTTATTGTTTTACAGGCGATTCAAGTCTCTTCTATAAGAAAGTGATACGGAATATAGAAATCTGCAGTTGCACACATTGCGCGTTACCTTAGACGAGGTTAAGACTTGGACAGTGTTGAATCCGGTGTTTCTGAATAACATAGCAACACATTGAAATGTGTTGAACTTGAGTCAAACAGCACTTGAACCCTAAGACCTCTTAAATGAATTTGCATTGAAACTGGATACATCTTGCCGTGAAGTCAATTTCAAACATTTTAACTACTTTCATTATTTAGCGCACACTAACAGATGGTGTGTTGTTTTTATTCAGAAGTAAATTGAAGCACTCATGTTTTCATACCACACCAAGACTGAGTGTCTTGATCTTACTATTTCTTAGATCTGGTTATATTTTTTTTATTTTTTGGGTGGCAGTATATTAGCTAATATAAAAGGAAGTTGAATTTTAAACAGTAAAAGATAGGCATCAAAATGTGACGATTTGGGAAAAAATCTGAAAGGAAGCTGCTTAGGAAAGTCGTCTGCTGTTCTCAACTGCTAGGCATTCACTCTAGTTTTCGCTTTTAGTTCAACTTACACGTGTGAACAGATCTCTTCGCACATAAGAGGCTGTTTAAAGCGATTACAAAGAAGTCACTTACACTTTACCACTCAGAAGGGTCCTGGGTTCGAATCCTGGTGCAGGCTAGGATTTTTTCCCAGATTTGATGGTGTTCCTGAGTCTACCCAGCTCTGATGGGTATCTGACCTTAGTTGAGGTAAAGTAAAGGCGGCTGCGCATAGTGCTGGCCACACAATCACCTAATATGCCGTGACCACGGTAACTGGTGAACAACTGGTTAACTTAAATTAATTTTCTACCTTTAATTATAGTTGAAATAAATACCATAATGCTAGATTTAAATTAGGAAATAATAATTTATAAGAAATATAGTTATACTTAATTACAAAACATTACTTGTTTACTTTCAACTATAGAATCTAATGTAGAAACTTTAATTAAAGGGAGATGACCCGTTTTTTTTTTGCGTTAATATTTCGTTAATGGTTCTTTAATATTGTTTTAGGTATGCTGAAAGACGGAATTTATGTAATCAAGTCAAATTTCCATTTATTTGGATCAATAAAGCAATCTTATCTTATCTTATCTCTCAAATGTTTTCTATTTTTCCTTTCTTAAAAAATACGTGACTTACAATTATAATTTTAAAATGATAAAACTATAACAAAAATGTGTTTATAATTATATAAATATTATAAAAGTGAAGAAATCATATGTACATTTTCAAACAACACTATATAACTACCCTCTTTGTTTGATTACTACGTAAATATACCGCTTAAACTGTAATAAATTAAAATAGGTGACGTCATTCTTCGATCAAAAGCCTAAACGAAAATCTCAGTTTTGACTTGAGATCAAAATTTAACGAAAAATATCTGTCTTCTCCACACATAGTTTATCTCGGCTATCTGGTAACTGAAATAGGATTACAGTGTTGTACATTCTGATTACTGATTTCGGAAGGCGGTCATGTTGGCAACTAGAGGGAACTGTTGGGACAATACACCCGGTAGCGGTAATTTGTCCTAGCCTTGCGGGACTAGGAGCTTGCTCAGTTTTCTCGCATTGGCTCTCATTCATGGTCGGCCTGGACTACAGCTGGTCTGCACTCGGCTCTTATGCTTGACATAAGAGTGATTGTGAATAGGGCAGAACTAGTTGATAAACGACTGATGTCCCGCCCTTCGGGTCGGGGAGAGGCCCACAACAGGGGCAAGGAGTTCGAAAGAGCTTCAAGCGCCTCCTAATGGGAAAAAATATGAATTTTAGCAGGTGCTAGAATTAAATCTTGACAACTAAATTAATATTTTAGACATTATGTGAAAGTTCAGTAATAAAATTTTGCAATTTGCTATAAATGCAAAAAGAAAAAAAAATAATGATGATGATAATTACAACCATATTAATTATTTATAATTAGATAAAGAAACTCTTAACGATTTACTCCACTATTTGCAAAAGGTTGCACTATTTACCCATGGTCTAGAGTCTAGATTATGGGTTGGGAACCTTTTGATAACAATGTGCCAAATAAGGATTTCTAACTCACTAAGCGTGCAAAAATCCTTAAACTCATCCTGCATAAGCACTCAGCTTCTTGTAGAAGGGGACATCCATTAATTACGTCAACAAAATAGGGGGGAGGGGGGGTCTGAAAAAGATTGACAATTGTTGACATGGGGGAGGGGAGGAGGTTAAGAAAAGTTGACGCCAACAATATTACGTTTTATGAAATAAAAAATTTATGATACAAATTTATTACAAAATTCTACATAGAAAGGCCTAACATGTAAAAACATGGTTTTACGTTAATACAAAAATATCAATTATGGAAACTAAAGTATACGTTCAGAAACCCAGTGTTTTGCCGCTCAGTACATCGAAATTAGGCACCAGAGACTGCAATGGCGTTCATTATGTAAGCCACGTAAGCGATGGCTGGTATGGCAATAGAACTAAAAACAACAATAGGCCCTCTCTGAGACTATAAGTAATGGTTTCAAAGCATTGAATGAAGTGTATTGTGTGAATCTCCAACATGGTTTTTTTTAAATATTTCCTTCAGAAAAATAATGTGTGGCCCACCACATGAAGTACGAAATACTTAGCCTACTTTATTTCCTTTTAACATCCCTGATTCTGACATATAGACTAATATATTTTTGCTGACTACGATATAATAGGTGAAACGTTAATTAAAATTAGTTCGATTAGGCTACATCAGTGGTCGGGAACCTTTTTGTCTGAGAGAGCCATAGACACCACATATTTTGAAAAGTAATTCTGTGAGAGTCATACATTAAGTTTAAAACTAAAAATTTAAGTAAATGTGTGCAAGAGTTATTTCCCTTTAATTACAATGAATGCAGGGTTGCTATTTTTCTGTCTTTAGGTCAGCTGAGTTTATCTCAATTATCACTTCTCATGCTGCAGTATACTTTAGCTCATTTGTAGAATGAAATATTGATATGCAATTAATATGTAGATCAAAGGATCTATATAATCGAACATTTGTCCGCGAGCCATACTATAAGTCTCAAAAACCCGGACGAGCCGAAGCTCTTACTCCGGGGCGTAACGCATTAGAATTGAGTTTAAAACTCTGTCCGGGCTCCAGCCACCCCACGGCACGCCGAATGCCATTTTCGTGGTGGCTCGCCCGTATATCTGCATTGTCACCCGGTAGCACTAATCCTGTACTATAGGCACAGGCATCCAGGCACCGGGTGGGTCGTGAGACTGGGTTGCAGCATCCATTGCTTCCTCCCCACCGAGACCCCGTGGCCTCTCGGCAGTGCAATGGTTCTCGGACATGCTGCGGGGGCCGTCCCCCATGCGTTAGCCCGCCCGTCTGCGAGCCAGATGCAGCCATCAATAGAGCCACATCTAGCTCGCGAGCCATGGGTTCCCGACCCCTGGGGTACATAGATCTATTTAGTAATTTTTATATTTTAATTTCTAATTTTCTGGAAAAATTGTATGAGACAAAAATATATTATAATAAAATATATTAGTAATCAGTGTTGTTGCCAGTATTGCATTAACACGTGTTGCATGAGTATGACGTTATAAGAGAGAATATAATTATGTATTGTCACTTAATTATTGTGAAACTGATGGGTCAATACAAGTCAAATAACCAACTTGTCAGAAATTTCAAAAAATTATTGAAATTATTGATTTATAAAGTCGTTTGCACCAAATTTTCTGGGGCATTGGATGGAAGGGGCGAAAAAAAAACAGAATGAGAAAGGACAAAGAGACCTTTTTTAAATTATAGGTCTATGGTGAAATGGAAATTTAAGGCCTTAGAGTGATTAAGTGACCTACACTTAAAGCCATCCTTATAAGTTGTTCTTGAATTTAACACACACACAAAGCATAGGATAATTATAGGCCTACAATGTGTGTAAACTATAGCTATAGAAGCTATTATCTGAAAAGATAGCCTAAGTCTATAAAATCACAAGATATTGTTAGAGAAATCCAATGCAATAATATATTATTGAGATTAAGGAACATCTGACCTTTTAATTGACTGTGTCATCTCTAGGAGTTATAGGAGTTGCGGGTGGCTATATTTAAAACATTTATTTCATCTGACCTTTTAATTGACTGTGTCATCTCTAGGAGTTATAGGAGTTGCGGGTGGCTATATTTATAACATTTATTTCATCTGACCTTTTAATTGAAGGTGTCATCTCTAGGAGTTAGAGGAGTTGCGGGTGGCTATATTTATAACATTTATTTCATCTGACCTTTTAATTGAAGGTGTCATCTCTAGGAGTTAGAGGAGTTGCGGGTGGCTATATTTATAACATTTATTTCATCTGACCTTTTTTTAATTGACTGTGTCATCTCTAGGAGTTATAGGAGTTGCGGGTGGCTATATTTATAACATTTATTTCATCTGACCTTTTAATTGACTGTGTCATCTCTAGGAGTTATAGGAGTTGCGGGTGGCTATATTTATAACATTTATTTCATGTGACCTTTTAATTGAAGGTGTCATCTCTAGGAGTTAGAGGAGTTGCGGGTGGCTATATTCATAACAATTTTTTTATCTGACGACTAGATCGGACAACTGCAATCCAAGAGATTTGTGTATTGTCTTTGATTACTTAGGCTTTCTAGATCTTTGAAATGTCGGCAAGGGTTTCTAAAGGAGGGAAAAAAAACACATTTTTAAACAAGTCATTGTTTTGTTATTGATGTTTTTAATTAATGAAGAAGGCGATATATTTATAGGTATAGGCCTAATATACAGTCATAACAAAAAACACACCTAGCTCTAAGTATGCAGTTGCAAGAATGAGATACATGTGTTAGCATGAAAAATTTTGAGAGTAGAACTCACTACAATGATATTCAGAAGTGAAATGCACTGGTTGGCTAGCAGGCGTAAACAATAAATCTGACTCTACACATTATTTTGAATTCTGAATAAAATCAGTCTGTGCGTGTAAAGTGTCTGTGTGTGTGTGTGTGTGTGCGTGCGTGTGTACACGTAGGCTTGGTTTACAATACAGTGTGTCTCTTTGGGGGACGTCCATTAATTACGTCAACAAAATAGGGGGGGAGGGGGGTCTGAAAAAGTTTGACAATTGTTGACATGGGGGAGGGGGAGGTCAAGAAAAGTTGACGTCAACATTATTACTTTTTATGAAAAAAATAATGATACAAATTTATTACAAAATTCTACATTTGCTCTGTTCAACTTACATAGATAGGTCTAACATGTACAAACAATGTTTTACGCTATCAATTATGGAAACTACAGTTGACATTTTTGTGTTCATTTTGTTAGTTTGTAGATTTATGTATGGGTGGAAACTAATGCAATTGTTAGCAAGGCAGTGTGTCGGACCAAAATTGTAGAAAACCTCACATTCGCTGTCTAGCGTAGGGTTGGACATTGTGTTTTAATTGGATAGTTTTGCATTAAACCTGCCATCAATATAATTTTATTACAAGAGCTGCCAATAAGTCTGTCTGCAGAGTACGTTCAGAAACGCAGTTTTTTGCCATTCAGTACATCTAAATTAGGCGCCAGAGACTGGAGTTCGTTATGTAAGCCATGTAAGCGATGGCTGGGATTGGCAATAGAACTAATAGCAACAATAGGCCCTCTCTGAGACTAAAAGTAATGTTTGCAAAGCATTGAATGAAGTGTATTGTGTGAATCTCTAACATGGTTATTTTAAAATATTTCATTCAGAAAAATAATTCGTGGCCCACCACATGAAGTACGGAATACTTTGCATACCTAAGAATATCTTATTTCCTTTTAACATCCCTAATTCTGATATATAGACTAAGATATGTTTGCTGACTACGTTATAATAGGTGAAACATTAAAATTAGGCCGATTATGTAATATATTTAGTAGTTTTTTACGTTTTAATTTCTAATTTTCTGTAAAAAAAATTATGAGATAAAAATGTATTAGTATCAGTGACGTCGCCAGGATTGCAAGGTGAGGGTGGCAAATATGGCAAGGTAGGGGACAGGGAAGGCAACTACCGTGTGTATTATAATTATAATGTGTGTGTGTGTGGACAATAATGCAAGAAGGAATTGTGAACATAATTTGGTTAAAATAAAAGGCTATAATTAACAACTGGTGCACAATTTCCCCCTTCACTATTTAACAATTAACATTATACCAAAAGCTCATTAGTGAAACGTAAAATTCGAAATGATTAAATATGTCTATGAAAAGAACAATAGTAAACAAAACAAAAAGAAATATTGTTAAAATCCTCGGATTGGAAAAAAATGTGGGAGGGGCGAGTGAGGGGGGTAGGAACCATTTTACACCCCCTTCGTAACTACGTCTATGAGAGTTATATAGTCAATTTGAAATCTTTTAAACATGTTTTAAAATGTATTACAATTAATTATAGTGAGACCTTTCCGTTTCAAATCTATTTTAAACATAAAAACAAGCGTCTAAAATTTTGTTCCTTGTTATGAGGGGGGGGGGGGGTAACAAATTGTTGACGTAATTATATAGGGGGGGGTATCTGAAAGTTTGACAGTTGTTGACAAGGGGGAGGGGGGAGGTAAAAATCGCCTAAAAATTGTTGACGTAATTAATGGACGTCCCCTTGCCTCTTTCAGAAACCTGTAGATGTGTTCGTTAAATTAATAATATAAAAATCCGAACTATAACTTTTGAGGAGAAGATGAATGACGTATAGTCTAGTTGAAGCCGAATAACAATTGCCAATCAATGGGCAGGTTGTGGAAATGGAATATCTCATGAAAGACAAAGTCAAAGAACGTACCGGTATATATAAAATAAAAGAATTGTCTATTTAAACAAATGTTACGCTGTGGTCTAGAAGTGGCAGCGGATTATTGTACTAAAGGTCCCGGTGTGGAATACGAGGTTGACTCGAGGGATTCCATCGGAGTCTGGATGGTTTCACTGAGTTTACCCAGCATTGGTGGGTGCCTGACATTTATAGTTGGGGAAAGTTGTAGGCGGCTGGACTTTGTGCTGGCCACATAATCCCTTAGTATCCCTTGGCTACAGAAACGTGTGGATGCTGCTTTACATGCTCCACACGGTCTGACTGGAATAATTAACTTACTTATATTTCTAGTTTTAATGAGAAATTTGTCGACAAAAATATAAACGAGTTATCTTTCTTTGATTTTGAAAATGGTTGCGTGTCACTGTGCTATGTGTTGCGATTTCATTTCATTACTGTGCTGAAAATGGCACGTGACTTTTGTGTGAGAATTCAATTGCTGGACAGTACACAAGTTATAAAAAAAAATATTTAAGTCACAGACTATGAAAATCAAGTGTGTGTGTGTAGGGAAAGAGAAAGTGGGATAAGAGTACAAAAAAAACGTGGTGAAAGGGGCGGATCTAAAAGGAGTGTATCAGAAATAGAACATAGCCTACTTTTGTATTCTATTTATGCTCATAGTAGTTCAAAGTTTGTAGACCTAGTTGTTATTTCTATTTTCTTTTTTTTTAAATTAACTTCCCAGACTATAATTTGAGAGCATAACGTAGGCCTACGTAGCCTACAACTTCACTCAACAATTTGTAAAAAAAAAAGGTTTTGACACGATGCTAATAGACTACCTGCTCACTATCCAAGGGAACACAAACTATAGTCTATAGGTCTATAGTTCTAGATAAAAAAAAAAGTGTAGGCCAGGGGTCGGCAACCTACGACGCGCGTGCCACATTTGACACGCAGAGTGATTTTCAATGGCCCGCGGAAAACCGCAGAAAGCAATAATTCATGGTCTCTTCTTCCAAAAATTGAGTGCTAGAACAGGATGGTACTCTATTATCAAAAGGTTGCCGACGCCTGGTGTAGGCTATTCAATTAATAATGTGGCACAACAGTCCAAGTACCAGTTTTGTGGTTTTCGTCTGCGTACCTAGTCACTAAGCAACTTAATTGCATTACTCTTTATAGTGTTAGGCCTACGAACTTAGTTACAAATAGAAAAGAGTGCTGAACAGTGACCCTTAATTGTAGAGTCCAAGGAGAGGGAGGGAGTAATGATGACCTTCGAAATATTATTTTAAATTAAATGTGTGACGCCAACTCAATGGAAGTAGGCTATGTAGATTGACTTTCTGAACCCTAGAAAAAAAAGCATGATTTTTGGCTATCATAACCCCTCTTACTTACTTAGACTTAGATTATTCAGCGCCGTTCGGTGCAGCAATCGACGAGAGTTCAAAAGTGGGCTCTGTCTGTAACCGTTGCTGTAACGACATTGATGTTGTCCCAGTTTATGTCAACAGAGCGAAGGTCATCTAGGTTGTTGCCTAGATAGAACAATTTCGACGCCTCTGATATGTTCTGTTGAGTGGCCAGAATAATGGAGGGTTTTGTTCTCGCTTGTGATCTTCCCACTTGTAATTCAACGAACCTCGCTTAAGCCGAGGAGTTCCAGTTGGTAGTTGTCGAATTCCCGCAGCAGTTGGGCCAACTTTCCGGTCTGGTATAGTGTTCGTACATTCCACGTTCCAAACCGAGTGTTGGATTTTGCATTCAGTGGTTGGTCGTGCGTCGGACGATGGACAACCGTTAGGCTTGTGCTCCAGCGTCGTCATATTTGGGTTATTTCATTCATCTCATTGTTTCCTTACCAATAAAGTAGCACGGGTGTGGGGTTGCTAGCACCATGACCCGCCACCAGAGCCGCCATTAGCTAGCATTGCTGTTGACCGATCCGGCACCACGAGGAGGTGGCGGTTGGGGTTTGCCGGATCAACCCATCTGGGGGGAACCAATCCGAGTTGGAGAATGTTCTTACCTAGTGAGGTCCAACATTAACGACTTAGTTCTTGTTTAACTAACGCTTGCATGTACATTTTCATCTAAGCTTAGAGTCTAGAGCAGGGGTCTCAAACACGCGACGCGCGGGCCGTATGCGGCCCACAAGTAGGCTTACAAAATGTACTATTCGTGAAATTCAGACAGCTAGTACTGATAAACAGCAAACATTTTTGTTAATTTATATACGTAACATACTTAATAATGAATGTTCACTTTGGTATCATTCTTTGTGTCTAAATTGTAAATTGACATATTACCTATTAGTGTTAGTGATAAATAGTAAAATGAGTTAAGATGTATGAAGCGTTTTTTTGTTTACTTGGATCGGGTTGTTGGAGGGGAGTGCGGCCCTTGACACATCTCTTAAGTAAGCGGATCCCAACCTGTGGGTCGCGACCCACTTGGGGGTCGAATGACCATTTCGCAGGGGTCGCCAAAGACCATCGGAAAACTTATATGTTCAATGGTCTTAGGAACTAAAACACAGCTCATATATCCGCCTCTAGGAGGGTCCACCAACTGCAGATACATCCACATACGAGTAGCCTTTCCGGCGTAATGGCATCAATACAGGTGTATGCGACAGGGTTAGCGCCATAATGTAATTATGTGGACCAGTCACACGTTTGTAGAGAGTTGCTGTGTTGAAAGCAGTAGATCTAGTATTGGCGTTAAAATGACCGATACTTTATGAATATATTTTTGGGGGTCGCCACAGCTTGAGGGCTGGGAACCACTGTCCTAAGTGATAAAATGGCACATGCCTTCATCCGAGTTTGAGACCCCTGGACTAGAGGTCATTTCTTCTGTATATTTTTTTTTACATTCTACTGATGTTTTGAACTTCATACATTTTACATTTTTGGTACTTCCTTATATATATAGGCCTAGCTCAGTGTCATCCAGTGCACCTATCTATGTTTAAAGTTCGCATTTTCTCCCATTTTTTCTTCTCCATTTTAATTGCTTGAGCACTCCATGTATATATAGATCAGTGTTGTGAATAGTCGTTAAAACGTGCTTTTATTGTGTTTATTTTTTTTAATATATCTAGGTTGTTTTTTCCCTTTTCGACTATATTTCCATTCGAATTTTTTTTCAACATCCAACGCATCGGAAATATTGAATAAATTTTCGGAACTTTTCGCGTGGTCACAGAAATATACCGGTAATATTTTTTTTAACATTTATTTTCATTTAAGGGGGCACGGTAGCCGAGCGGCAGCGCGTTCGACTGGCGAGAAGAAGGTCCCGGGTTTGAATTCTGGTGCAGGCTAGGATTTTTTCCGGGTCTGGAGGGTGTACCTGGACCTGAGTGACAGTGCACAGTGGTGAGTCTACCCAGCTCTGATGGGTACATGACATTAGTTGGGGTAAAGTAAAGACGGCCGTGCATAGTGCTTGCCACACAATCACCTAGTATGCCATGGCCACGGAAACTGGTGAACGCTGCTTCAACTTCATCGGACCTATGTCAGCCTATGACCTATGGCTATGGTATGGTCGCTATGGACTATGGACCACTTCGGTCTGACGGGTACTTTAGTAACTTTACTAATACTACTACTACTTTAAAAGACTACTTACTATTTTCATTTAGTCATTGATTTAGGTAGGCCTAATTAAAATGTAGGCTATGTATTTAAGTGCATTATATTGAATGATTTATTTATTTAAATTAGTTTACCGAAGAAAGCGGGTCAAAGTTAATAGTTATCCAACCTGACTATGCCTGCAACTCAACTAGTACCAATAGTACTTAATAGTAGTAGCCTAGTAGTAGGCTAGACCATGTCATGGCAAAAGACTCAATAGACATAGACAAAACATTGCAGACGCACAGAAGATTTTTTAAAGATAAAATACATAATATTAATAGGGTCCTGCCCTACGTGTTAGTTTAATACCAAAATGACATTATAATGTCTTGAAACTTGAAATAAAAGGTAGTGACAGTTTTAAATAAAATTGAAGTGATAAGTTAGGTAGGAATCATCTTTTTTTTTAAATTTTTAATAAAAAGGTCTTTTTTGGCTTTTTATTACGGTAGTATTTCTTGGGTTTGACACCACCCCTATGATCAGATTGGTCTGAAGGGTACTTTACTTTTTTCATGCAAAAAAAAGAGTTAGGGTTAGGGTTATATATATATTTGTTTGTTCTAAACTTCCTTTTTTTTTTTAGTTTTCTCTATGCTATGGCACCAAAGAAGCAGCGTTCAGTGTACAGGCCTAAAAGTAGAAGGAAAGCACAGATTGCTTATATGAGATCATGTAGGGGTAAAAAGCTAAAAAATGAAAGTGGCGAAGCACCTTCACCAGTAGAAATTTCTACTACCCCAGCACCTACTCAGCCAACTGAAGCTGCTATAGAAGAGCCTATGCCTATATCTACTTCAAGAAGAAAGCTTCAGTCATGTGCTCAAACTTCAAGGGTGATGGATGATGAGCCTCAACTTCCAACAACTGTTGTTGACCTCAATTGTATTGCCCGCCTTTTTGATGGTGTGCGTTGCAAAACTTGCAAGCGGTCTGGGCTTTTATTGAAAGAAGGCAGTCGTTCCACTGCATTTTCTGTGCATTTGAAGTTGTGGTGTCCAACTTGTGAGGATTATGTGAGTCAGGGGTATACTTCAAAACCTACTTAATAAATTATTCAAATCAACAGGTACCGGGGTAATTAATCTTCAAAAAGGTTTGGAATGGTCAAGTTCTAACCGACTTCTTTAGCTTTCAGTACTTTCAGTTAAGAGAAAATCTATTCACAAGTGTAATATGATTTTTAAAAAAATGTGAAAGTATATAGCGGAGGCAGCTATCATCAAACATTATTATCTTAATGAGGTGTGCGTTGCAAAACTTGCAAGCGGTCTGGGCTTTTATTGAAAGAAGGCAGTCGTTCCACTGCATTTTCTGTGCATTTGAAGTTATGGTGTCCAACTTGTGAGGATAATGTGAGTCAGGGGTATACCTCAAAACCTTCTTCATAAATTATTCAAATCAACAGGTAATTTAATTTCATATAGGTTTTGAATGGTCAAGTACTAACTGACTTCTTTATGGGATTAAAACAGTTTTCACTTAAGAGAAAATGTATTCACAGTGTAAGTTGATTTTTAAAAAAAACACGTGAAAGTAAATAGTGGAGGCAGTTATCATCAAACATTACAGTATTATTTTATCGAGGCGGACGTCAGATTTTTCCCAAAATCTGCCAATTCTGATGTTTATAGTTCAGATTGTTTGAATTTTTGCTGCATTTCAATTTCAAAATTGAGAGTATCCTTCCACACAAAAAGATCCAGATCTAACAAGGTAGTAGGCCTAATTCACAAAAACATTTATAGACTGGAGGTCTACATGTTATGTTTTTTTTAAAAAATAGTTCAAGCATATAATTCATTTTTTATGAATGTTTTTGATTTTGTGTAAATAATTAGGATAGTATATTAGTGTTTAATTTTATTATTAGCCTAATGGGTAGGAAATTTACTGTACTTTCTAAATTTATATACAGGCATATATATTTGGTAGGTTAATGTAGCGTAAGTGTTTATTAGATATTCCTGTTTTAAATTAGAAAATGGCACTTTTTTTTCGTTTAGATAAGATTTTTTTTAAGTGACTATTCTTTCAATAGAATAGTTTTGGTTGGTCAGTTTAATTGGTTTATTTTTGTTTCCTGATTTGTTCATTCATAGACTATAAATTGACTTCCAGTGCAGATTTGGTCTGTTTCTCTGCGGTTAATGTCCTGTCGGGTAAAAAATGCCTATAGAGTTAAAGTTTTCTCTTGTGGGTAGAAATTGTATATTTGTAAAAGTTTACCTTCCTTCTCTTATTTTGTTTATTTTCTCTCAGGGGTAGACATTATTTTTTTGTGTTTTTTTTAATTGTTTGATGTTAATTTAAACTATTTGAAGTGGAGTTTTAATTTAACTTTAAAGCCATGACATATAAAGATTTTGCTGCCATTTGGCAACATTAGGACATTTTATTTAGCTCAGCGGCTGATTACAAAACAACCACTATATAATACACTGTTGAGATAAACAAAAGAATAAAGAAATCTGCTAGTAGCAGATAAAGCTGAAAAGCTTGTAAAAATATATTACTATCTGATTGTAAATAGAATATAAATTTTTTTGGAGAATATGGTAGGCCTATTGTTTTATCACCTTACTTATTTTGACCATTGTTTTTTTTACTGTTTTAATAAAGTCAATTATCCTAAAAAAAATTTCTTCTTTTATTTGTTAATTTTTTATATTTTTTTGTCATCCTCACTTTCTATAATAAAAAAATATTTACTGGTAAATAATTACGGGTATTAGACAACAAAGTCAAAGATGAAAGACATTCGGACAACAAAGTCACTTTCAGACAACCAAATCACATTCAGACAACAAAATCACATTCAGACAACAAAGTCAAAGATGTAAGACATTCAGACAACAAATTCAAAGATGTAAGACATTCAGACAACAAATTCAAAGATGAAAGACATTCAGACAACAAAGTCAAAGATGAAAGACATTCAGACAACAAAGTCACAGTCAGTTCAGACAACCAAATCACATTCAGACAACAATTTCAAAGATGTAAGACATTCAGACAACAAAGTCAAAGATGTAAGACATTCAGACAACAAAGTCAAAGATGAAAGACATTCAGACAACAAAGTCAAAGATGTAAGACATTTAGTCAACAAAGTCAAAGATGTAAGACATTCAGACAACAAAGTCAAAGATGAAAGACATTCAGACAACAAAGTCACATTCAGACAACAAAGTCACATTCAGACAACAAAGTCACATTCAGACAACAAAGTCACATTCAGACAACAAAGTCAAAGATGTAAGACATTCAGACAACAAAGTCAAAGATGAAAGACATTCAGACAACAAAGTCAAAGATGTAAGACATTTAGTCAACAAAGTCAAAGATGTAAGACATTCAGACAACAAAGTCAAAGATGAAAGACATTCAGACAACAAAGTCACATTCAGACAACAAAGTCACATTCAGACAACAAAGTCACATTCAGACAACAAAGTCACATTCAGACAACAAAGTCAAAGATGTAAGACATTCAGACAACAAAGTCAAAGATGAAAGACATTCAGACAACAAAGTCAAAGATGTAAGACATTTAGTCGACAAAGTCAAAGATGTAAGACATTCAGACAACAAAGTCAAAGATGAAAGACATTCAGACAACAAAGTCACATTCAGACAACAAAGTCACATTCAGACAACAAAGTCACATTCAGACAACAAAGTCAAAGATATAAGACATTCAGACAACAAATTCAAAGATGTAAGACATTCAGACAACAAAGTTAAAGATGTAAGACATTTAGTCAACAAAGTCAAAGATGTAAGACATTCAGTCAACAAAGTCAAAAGATGTAAGACATTCAGACAACAAAGTCAAAGATGTAAGACATTCAGGCAACAAAGTCAAAGATGTAAGACATTCAAACAACAAAGTCAAAGATGTAAGACATTCAGACAACAAAGTCAAAGATGTAAGACATTCAGACAACAAAGTCAAAGATGAAAGACATTCAGACAACAAAGTCACATTCAGACAACAAAGTCACATTCAGACAACAAAGTCACATTCAGACAACAAAGTCAAAGATGTAAGACATTCAGACAACAAATTCAAAGATGTAAGACATTCAGACAACAAAGTTAAAGATGTAAGACATTCAGACAACAAAGTCAAAGATGTAAGTATTGTAAGACATTCAGTCAACAAAGTCAAAAGATGTAAGACATTCAGACAACAAAGTCAAAGATGTAAGACATTCAGTCAACAAAGTCAAAGATGTAAGTATTTTAAGACATTCAGTCAACAAAGTCAAAAGATGTAAGACATTCAGACAACAAAGTTAAAGATGTAAGTCATTCAGACAACAAAGTCAAAGATGTAAGACATTCAGACAACAAAGTCAAAGATGTAAGACATTCAGACAACAAAGTCAAAGATGTAAGACATTCAGACAACAATAAGTCAAAGATGTAAGACATTCAGACAACAAAGTCAAAGATGTAAGACATTCAGACAACAAAGTCAAAGATGTAAGACATTCAGACAACAAAGTCAAAGATGTAAGACATTCAGACAACAAAGTTAAAGATGTAAGACATTTAGTCAACAAAGTCAAAGATGTAAGTATTGTAAGACATTCAGTCAACAAAGTCAAAAGATGTAAGACATTCAGACAACAAAGTCAAAGATGTAAGACATTCAGACAACAAAGTCAAAGATGTAAGACATTCAGACAACAAAGTTAAAGATGTAAGACATTTAGTCAACAAAGTCAAAGATGTAAGTATTGTAAGACATTCAGTCAACAAAGTCAAAAGATGTAAGACATTCAGACAACAAAGTCAAAGATGTAAGTATTAGGGCAACAAAGTAAAACCTCAGTAATTAAAACTTTATTAAAATCAACTCTATTAGCAACACTGAGCTACATAGAGATATGGAGTGCTCAAGCAATTAAAATGGAGAATAAAAAAGAGGAGAAGATGTGGACTTTTAAATTAGATATTTTAAAAAATTTAATAATTCTGTCATTGAAATTTGATAAAAATGAACTCCTTTATACTGAACACACATTATATACATATTTATATATACTCTGTTAGATGAGTAAATTGTGTTAATTTTAATGAGTACCAGATTCATTAATATAATGGAGAAGTCAAAAGATAAAATGGTTGATGATTTTTCTGGATAATGCTTTGAATATCACATATATATGTTGAGTGAGTAAGTAATTTTAATGAATATTTATTACCTTAGACATATATAGGCCTAATTGAAAATTGAGAAAATCTAACAGTAATGAGGGTATATTTTAAATGGTAAAAGTAAATAATGAAATGGTAAAAAAAGAGGAGAATGGCATGTCAATTGGGAGAAAAGGCCAACACAAATTTAATGTTTCATAAGGTAAGGTAAATAAAAAGTATAATATGGTCAACAGTTACCGTTACAAACAAGACTTTACCCATTTTTTATGAATAGTCTTCCTTTTCAGTTTGATAAACATTAAGTTTGATATACATTTTATACAGATATAGCATTAATTTTAAGTTATGATAAATAATAACCACAAGCTTCACAGGATTACTTGGTATCAAAAACAACACCTGCAGCAGCTTTTCGTTTTCTGCTGGAAGGGTTCACCACACTCATCCCAACTTTATTCACTTTGGACTTGCTTGGGTTTTGGATCGAGTTTGAAGACGTTGCCAGGGAAGACATTCCGCTGTTGGAATATTTGTGAGCTTTTAAGGAATTCACCTGGTCATTGGCTTTGGAGAGCTCAGTCTCTAAAAGTAGAACACGATTTGCAAGTGACAGCAAGACAGACTGCACTTCTGATCTTTTCTCTGAGGCTTTTGCTTCATATAAATCTAAGCTAACAGAGGAAGCCTCCTTTCCAAACGTTAGTCGAATTTTAGTCCCTATGGGGTCCAGTGAAATAGTACCACCATCTGTAAAGGCATAGCTGAGAAAAGTAATAAAAAATTCATTTCAGAACAAAATATAAACACACATTAATTTACTCAGATCTATAGGGCCTAGATAAAAAAAATGAAACTCAAATTTACCCACAGTAGTAACCCTGTCCGACCAATTTGATCATCAGACTCCATATGCTAGGGGATTGAGTGGTCAGCACAAGAATGCCCTGCCACATTACTTACCCCCAACTACTGGTGTCAGGTACCCAACATAGGCAGGCTTAGGGACACCCTTCAGACCTGGGAACAAATCCTAGTCTTCACCAAAATTCTGACGGGTAGGCCTAGCCTTCCTGGCATTAGTTGATGATAAATAAAATAAAGGTGGGCGTAGTGCTGGCCACACTATATATTCCCAGGTATGCCATAGCCACAGAAACGTATGAACTTGTCATGCCATATAGTTAGGCTATAGGCTAACATAACACAAATTATATTACAATAATACTCTATGAAGCTTAAATAATTAAATTACTAGACTCTATTATATATATTATATATAGTATAGTATATAGGGCCTATAAGTATAAGACTATACTGTGGCTATTACTGATATATACCTACCTTATAATCTGTAAAAACTTCTCCACTGTTGCTGTGCCATTTAATTCCTTTTGTTCTTCAATGCTATTGTCATTTAAATGTACCATCCACAAATCAGTCCCGTTAATGACCTCGATAATCAATTCTTGTAAATGGGTTTTTGTTAAACAAATGTACTGTTGGCAACCATTGCCACTGGATACGACTTTAATAAGATTTTCAACTTTGTTTTCTCTAATAATTGACTCCAAATCAGACATTTTTTTTATTTGTTTTCACAACTTACCGGCAATGCAATACCGGTAACCAACTTTAACTAAGACTAACTCAAAATTCTTGGTAGTAAGTTAAGTAATACAGTTTTACTGAGTTTTTATTAAGACTTATACTTATCTTATACTTATCAACTATATCATAGAATTATCAGAATTATCAGGAATATTGTATGATTTTGACAGAAATGTTGGCCAAAAAAGTTAGGAATAGGCTTACAAATGTTTAATTATTGTGCAGGCTTTTCGAATGCCTACATAGACGACATAGTTACATAAATATTGCCATAGACTATAATATATTGTAGTCTATGATATTGCTTGTATGAAGTATGAATTATAATGAATGGGGAAATGAAACATGAAACAAATATGTTAAAAATAGCTACTTTAGTTTTGTCACATGAATGCGTAAGCAACAATATAATACTAAAAGTATGATTCAGATGTTGACAATGACGACAATGTCAATGGAGTAAACCCTTCAAAATGTTTTTATTTAAATTCTTAAAAAAAATGGGCGCATATAATAGGAGTCTGATTAAATGCGACTTGCTAGCCGATTTTATAGATAGGCCTAATATAATAATAGATAGACCTATCTATTTTTTTTGTGTTAAAAAGGACCTAGATTTCCGTTCTTCCTTTTTAAACAATTCACCTTAAAAATGGCATCCTACATAAGGTGTGGATTAATTCGAAGCCTTGGTCGGCGTTATACGTCAGGTGTATTGACAGTTGATAAATTAATGCGAAATTCTAGGTAATTTATAAATACAAAGATGTTTTAGTATTTGTATGTTCGTAAATTTGATTGGAAGTACGTTAAGCTTTTTATTGACTTAGTGGATATGGCTACTACTGTCTAGTCTAGTAGTTCAAGTAGTTGTCAGTGTCAGAGTGTCTAGTGATTAGTGATAGTGACTGTCTCAGTCAACTCACTACTCAGTGTCCCCTGGTCCCAATGAAATGCAATGCCAATCTCCGTAACTACGATGGACGATGTATTTTATTAGTTGTAACGTTTTATTACTAATGGGGGGGGGGGCATGGTGGCCGTGTGGCGGCGCGTTCAGCTGATGGACTGAAGGCCCTGGTAAACCGTAAAGTCTAGGATTTTTTTCCTGGTCTGGACAGTCCTTGAGTCTGATTTAATAAGAGTATTAAGTATTAAGTTAATTAAGAGGATAAGTCTGGTGGGATGGAATTGGATCACGTGATGGGTATCTGACCTTAGTTTTAGTTGGGGTAAAGTAAAGGCTGCTGTGCATAGTATAGTACCTAGTCCCGGCCACACAATCACCTAGTAGTACTAGTAGGGGCCTATGCTGTGGCCACAGAAACTGGTGAACACTGCTTCCCCAGTCCAACCGATCAATTTTTAAACTTTTAACTTTTGTTGCACAAACTAATGTTAGATTTAACTGAAAAGTATCGCCAATTAACCAGTTAGTCAAAGTCAATGACAAATGGAGTCTAATTAAAATAACTCAGGAGCTCCAAAAAGAACTTTCCCACACACCCATGCCCATGCATAGACCTAGGCTATTATTTCTAGTTTGCATAAATTTAAATTTTTTAGTTAGGTACCTGCCTACTGGCCTACTCTAGGCCAATTACTATCTCATGATAATAATATATATACAACATGGTGACTAGGTTTAGTATGGTTCTAGCCCTTCCGCCATTCAATCCCTGCCCCCCCTCCCCCTTCAGGTGTTTTGATCCAAAGGATGTAATAATCTTCTGTCTAGAAGGAGCATCTGTAAACTTATAAAACAGGCAAATTGAAAATCTGAAAGTAGGCTATCAAATTTTAATTTTATTTACATACAATTTGTATTCAAACTAAAAATACAAATATTATTTAGTAGTATTTAGGCTGAGAGGCAAAAGTACAAAAAGGCAAAAAATCATGAATCCATAAGTCGATGAAGTAATAAAAAAGAAGTTTAATAAGGTTATTATAAGTTAAAAATATAATAAAAGCTGTTGTTTTTTACCATGTTAGTCCCACTTGCATATATATAAGGGGACTTATACTGGGTTGTGCATGGGGTATAACCCAGACACTTTAGACTTGTACCCCCCCCCCCCCCTTTGTGGTGCTGTTCGACAGAGATCAGATTGCACTACCCTGGAGAGACGTTTCTGCACACCTCCAGTTGGGGGGGCTCTGGTGTTGGTAGCGGCAAAGTGTGGAAACCACCAGCACACCGGTGCACTAACGCATGGGGACAGCCCCCGCCGTGACTCTGGGTGTCCCGCTCTCACTTGCATTTGAGGGGTCTGCGGTTCCAGTGGGGAGGAATAAATGAGAAAATAGTGCATATGAGTCAATGAACCCTGATCCCAGAGTACCACTCATACGTGCTGAGCACAGAACTGAAAACCCTCTCAAACTGCAGGGTTGGAATAAAGCTGCAAAGAAAAACCCAGAATAACAATGCCAGTAAAAGAAGAATATGGTCAGGGTCTTTTCACAATCGCCTAACTCATTTTTTCATGTTTTGAGAAAACTAAAAAAAAACTGAATGACATCTGTATTCACTCTGTTGTTTAACCTAGATACATTTTGTAAAAAAAACATTTTTCTGATTTGTTTAAGATCTAGGCAATTTGCCATGTGATAGAAGACTGTGTAAACTATACATTTCAAGTCTTAACTCAAAACCCCCCAAAAATGACTTAGGCAATTGTGAAATGACTGTGACGATATTGAAAACAAAATTTTGTGCTGGAGTACTTTGAAGTAATATATGGGATTTAATAAAAGTACTGTAAATGCATTTTCTTTAGTCTATTTATAATTAATTATAGTGTCCGCAAGGCATTTAATGGTTAGTTATGTGCAAATCTAACATCAGGGCAATTTTTTAAATATTTCTTTCAGAACCAATTAATATCATACACCACCATATATGTAAAAGAATAAATAATAGGCCTCCCTTCTAGCAAAATTGTAATTCACTTTCAAAAACTGGTTAATGCTTTTTAACACTCCTATACTTAACATTAGCCATTAGTCAATGTTAGACCTATACATGAAAATACAGCTTCAGTATGGCATCACTGTGAAACTATACCCTTTTTTTTTAATACAAATCCTCTTTATCAACTAGACTGCTGTTAAAATTCTAAACATTCCTTACAAGTTAGACATTAGCTAGCAGCTGTTTGTCAGATACATTTCTTTCATCAAGGCTTTTTTTTTAATAAATAATATTTAATAATAATCTCATTTGTATTATATTTGGTCTAGATTACTTGCCACCCTACCACAGAGAGATGCCAAAGGAGAACTGGTTGTTGACATTCATAAAAAAATTGACTACAATATCGGAATTTCATCAGAATTATTTTCAACATTCTATTCATCCTTAATCAAATTTGGTAAAGTACTGAAAATTCATCTTAAAATATTAAAAAAAAAATGTAATTCTAAACTAGGGAAGCACAACATTTTTCATCATTGGGCCATGTAAGGAATTTGATACAACATATTCTGAAGATTTACCGTATTTACATTATTAACACAATGGATATTTTAAAAAATACCATTAGAAACTGTGTGTGTGGGGAGGGTCACACTAAAAAACTTGCCATATGGTCTGAGGACTACCAGTTGCACACCCCTCTGCACTAAACCAGTTCAGGTTCATGGTAGTCTAGCTGGAGTTCATTGTTTTCTTAAGTTAATTTTACATTTAGCCTGTTACGACATCCTCATTGCACTTGTATGTGGCTACTGGTGCATATGGCTGTTGAGAGGAAATTCCATCAATCTCTATATGAGATGTTCTGCCACATCTCTGCGTTCCCAACAGTTTGAAGTCTAATAGCCCCGTAACATGACCTGACCATCTCTAAGTAGTTTCTTTATGGTGATGTCTGGCCAATAGAATTCCAAGGATCAATACCAAAATCTAATTTTTAGCGTAAATCTACCTGTTTCTTAGTTTCTTGACATTTTTCTCAATCTTTACCATAGGAAATTGCTTCAATAATGTGTCTCACTTCTTTGCTAGCAAGCACAATGCTGTTTTCCTTTCTGATGCTCTGTGCTAACTTTGAAATGCTTTCCAAATAATATGCATGGAGCTGTTTTACTCATTTGTTTTAGCTTATAAAAGGAGGAAACTATAATAAATTTGTGTAAATTGCACTTCCAGAATCTAAAAAACAAAAAGGCACTGTGGATGGTGGAGAATGGCCCCACCTCAGCCCACAGAAACCCTGATCCCTGCTTCTTCTAGCCATAAACTCTTGTAGCCAGGGGGGAAGCTACAATGGGGACTGAACCTCCCCACCCCCTAAACATGTTTTTTTTTAAAACAGTTTGTAGCCTACTTTTGCAGGTGAAATTTAGCTATTAGGTGGAAAAACAAAGTAAATTGTATATTTCCTTGGACAACTGTTTCCATCTCTTGAATTCATCTTGATTAACTTGTCTCAAAATTGCAGACTTTAAATCTTTAGATATATCCTAGTGACATCATTAATTTCTGAAGTTTTCTCTGCATGCTTGTCACTATATTTTCTCATAAGATTAGTTATTCAATCTTGCTGCTTTTTAAAACTATCTTGTCTTCCTCTGAATGTTTTATTACCTTAACAATATCTCTTTGATTTATGCTGAATTAGCTATTCAATAATTTCTTTTTACTTCAATATATTTCCCCTTGTGCTAACAGTTATCCATTCTCATTTTGTTTTTATTTCTTGTCCGAACAGACTCATTGACAGAAAAAGATGCAGGCCTCTTGCTGCACATTTGTAGTGAGGGTCCATTTGACCTGCCTGTGAAGAAAAGACTGGCATTGGTTGATGAAATTTGGGACAAAATTCGTGACCTTGGTTAGTACTTAATATACCTGTAACAAAATCATGCAAAAAATGTCCGATCTCATTTCATTTAGAATAGGTTTGATATTCATATGAAAATGTCCTACAACATTCAAATTATTTTGTTAAAGATTATTTTATAGTCTTGTTGGTCAAAATATAATTAAGCTTATGAAAATGAAATTAAATGTATTTAAAGTGTATTAAAATGTGATTATAATGCAATTGAGAGATTATCGTGTGACAAGTAAATGTATGTATAATATGTAGAGGACATTCTGCTATATTATATTAGCTGTGTATTTAAACAAAGATATTTCAGACAGACACTGCAAATATTGTGTTCTTTAATCAAATTTGATTTTACCTGTTGAGTAAATTTACTAATTTACTTGATTAGTTTGTTTGCTATTTATCAACTTCAATAACAGTGAATTGTCGAGCAAATGATTAGTATAGAAAATTGTTCCATTAAGTAAGGACAAAGTAGCTTTTTTTTTGTTTTTGTTTCAGGCATCGAGCCAACCACAAGGCTCTTCAACATTAAACTCAGAACTTATTGTAACAATAGAAAAGTGTTCAACCCATTAGATGAGCTCATGACCATGAAATCAATTGGCCTCAATCCAGACAGGGTAAAGTTTCATTGAACTCTCCCTTTTTCCTTTCATCATTAAACAGTTCACACATTTTTTCTGTTAAACCAGCATAGAGTCATGTGCCTTTACAGGCTCTGGAAAAGATCAAATTAAATGATCAATAATTTAATTCTTTAAAGAAATCTTATTCATTAATGTGTCTTATACTTTGGTATGGTCTAATTATTTAGATGAAATAGTATTATTTAAAGAAATCTTATTCATTAATGTGTCTTTTACTTTGGTATGGTCTAATTATTTAGATGAAATAGTATTATTTAAAGAAATCTTATTCATTAATGTGTCTTTTACTTTGGTATCGGTTTTTTACTGGAGAATTTTCGTGGAACAAAAAAATGTTAAGTGTTTTTTTTTCTGTTGTTGCTTGCATGTATAGGTCACATATGAGCTTCTCATCCAAGGATTTTGTCAGAAAGGAGATGTGAATGGTGCTAAGTAAGTCATTTAGAATCTCTATATCTGACTGTTATTGTTGAATGTGCTGTGTAACTGTAATGTTACTACTTTACTTTTTAACCTCTTTCTTAGTTCAGTGAATGGTGTCATATACTTGTATAATTGTTGATTCACTATTCTGTTACTACTAAGTACTTTGCAAATTTGAGAAGTACTTTGCAAATTTTACTAGTGCTTTGCAAATGTTAGTTAGAATTAAAGATTTTTTTCCATGAACAAATCATTGTTCATAGCATGAGTTTAGTGTTTGAGGTTATTTCTAAAGGTAATTTGATATATTTTCAGTTGCGTTCTGGAAACGTTGCAGTCATTGAATTACTTTTTGAATATTAACATTTTCAACTCATTTATTACTGGCCATTTGAAAGCTGGGTAAGCTATGGGTAATTTTTTTAAATTTCTTCTTTCTTTTTGGTTGTTTTATAAAAACTACCATGTGTTACAATCTGAAAGTATTAACTTTTGGCATACAAACAGTGGTCTAGCAATGGAAAGTAAATAGTTATCTTATATGTTACAAGGGTGGCCGGAAGCACGTTCGGCTGGTGTACCGAAGGTCCCGGGTTTGAATCCCAGTGTAGGCCCGGATTTTTTTCCCGGGTCTGGAGGGTGTCCCTGTGTCTACCCAGCTCTGATGGATACCTGACCTTTGTTGGGATAAAGTAAAGGTGGCTGTGTATAGTGCTGGCCACACAATCACCTAGTATGCCGTGGCCACAGAAACTGGTGAACGCTGCTTCACCGGACCTATGGATCAATTCGGGTACTTTACTTTATATGTTGCAGATTCTTCTTCTGTGAAAAGATTTAGCATCTTAGACTTATCCATTGTTTGAGTGTAGTCTTGGGTTTATATTGGTGTTTTAAATGGTGTTAAGTTATTGGTTTACTTGGTTTATTCAGCTAACTATTACATGCCCCTTAACAAGAAAGAGAACTTGTGTAATTTTACTAACTACATTTGTACATCCTTTTTTTTTTAAGAATGTAGAAATGTTCTTGTTACACTGATTTATATATTGATTTAATTTAGTGAGCTCTTTTGCATATTTCAATATTTTATTTCAATTACTAATTGAGGGATAGTTTTTATAGATTTAATTTGATTTTTTATTTTAATGACACCTTAAAATTTCAGATCCCCTGAAGAAGCAGCTAAGGTGTTGGAAATACTAAGGTATATCGTGTCAATAATACCTTGTTACCCCACAAGATAATTTTTTTGTTTAAGTTACAGTTTCCTTAGCGACATTTTCTATTTTAAATCTCTTTGCCGTTTGTTGTTTTAATTATTTTTTTTTCTTTTCTAGATCTAAAGGTCTTCACCCTACACCGGAAACTTACTTTAGTTATGCTGTGCATTATGCTGAAGCTGGTGATATTGAATCTGTGATGAAGGTAATCCACATCATTATATAGAAATAAAGACATAATGATAATTACATTTCAGTTTAGAGGTTTTTGAAAGCCACAAATGGTTTTGAAACTGATTATTGGTTTTGATGGAATGTAATCTTTACCTCAAGTATTAGTTCTGAAGGAAATGTTTTTAAAGATACATTTTAGGTTCACACAAATTAAGTTATCTTCGCTTTGCAGGCTATTGCCCTTTGAATTTTACAAAATTTCAAAGCTGTTGTTTTTTATATAGTATAACAGGGTTCATTCAACTGCATAAACAAACTCCAACGATAGTTGCAATGTCTAACTCCAACATTATAAAGGAATGACGATCTTTTCGGTGACAATATTTGATTTATTCACCCGAGTCATAGAAGTTACAATGAACAGAAACATCCAAAGCTATCTGTCCAACAAAATCACATTTCTTATAACCATAGTGTAAGTACAAGCACATTTGTCCCACAGAACGAATTCTTTCACTTCCTGGTTACGTGCATACCGGGTTACCAGACGCGCACCACATTGAACTATTAAATATTCCTAATTAAAGACTTTCTTTTAACACCAATCATACTTACATATAGTATGGACAAAGCCATTTTTGGTTTTCCTAGCCTGTATGTAACTAGGAATGGGGGTGGGAAATTTTTTTTTAACCTGTAATTGTGGCATTGGAGACAAAAAAGCCATAATTGGTTTACAATCAGAATTGTACAAAAATGTGCGTTCATCAACAAGGATAGAATGTCAAATTTTGTGTTACTATGATTCCAGAGGTGCAGCAATAGACAACCATAATATCTATTCTACTTGTCCATTGAAGTAATGCTTCTTATATCAGTTATTGTTTTTCTTAAATTATTTCACAATTTCTTTTTTATCCAGTGAACATCTAACAGAAAGGTTTTTATTTTAAATACATTTAATTATACCGAACTTGCAGCAGTTGTTTCTTACAAATGATGATTTGACAGTTTCTAATTATTTCTGTAAAATTCTGTTTCCATTCCCAGTATGTTCATGAAGCAGAAGCCGCTGATGTTCCTATGCAGCAGAGATTATTATTAGACCTTTACCAGGTCATGGTAACCTATGGCCATCAAAGTAAAACTGGAGAGGTAAACTATTTCAATAACATCAACTCTCTATATATGTTGTGTTGAATACTGTGCTTGAATGTATCTTTTATGGGACACTGCTATCTAGTGGTAGCAGGTTATGAAAGTCTTGCGATCAAAACAAACCCTAAGGTGTTTTTTTCCCAGGTCTGAAAGGTGTCCCTGAGGTACAAAGCTCTGTTGGGTAACAGATTAGTTAGGGAAAATTAAAGGGCAGATGGCCATTGTACTGGCCACACAATCCCTTTTTTTAATGTAAAGCTATCCAATTTCCTTGGTTTGGATCAATTAAACTTACCTTTACTTAACATTTCTAAACAGTTTTCACGTTGGTAAAGTTAAACATAAGGGCATTTTTTTCTTGCGCATTTCAATGAAAAATAAAATAATAGTTAAGCCCCGTTGTTTGCCAAGATTGTTTTTTATAACTTCACCATCACACAATGTTTCAATATGCCTTTGCTTATAACTTCACCATCACACAATGTTATAATGTTATAGGCTCCTATTACCTACAAAACATTTAACATACAGATATCTATCCTCAAAAAGTTTGTCATGGACCAGCTACCCCCCAAAATACCACACGCATGGTTAACTACATTTAAACTGAAAAATGTAACAATGGTGGTTATATTTTCTTATGAACATTCGTCTATCTTGCCCACAGCTTCTAAATCACGCAGGAAACTTTGGATTGTTCAACAGCGTCACCATACAGAAGTCGTGCCAGCTGCTCTCCGAGGGCTTTAGAGATGCTGCATTTGACCTGTACCAGATGATGGAGAAAGTTCCAGAGGGGAAAACAGTCTACCATACAGGCACATTTTTATTTAGAACTATGATCCTCAACGATCAGGTAGGTGCAACATTACTGACATGTTATTTATATTTGTATATGTTTCCTCAGCAACATTACTGACATGTTGTTTATATATATATATATGTTTCCTCAGCAACATTACTGACATGTTGTTGATATTTGAATATGTTTCCTCAGCAACATTACTGACATGTTGTTTATATTTGTATATGTTTCCTCAGCAACATTACTGACATGTTGTTTATATATATATATATGTTTCCTCAGCAACATTACTGACATGTTGTTGATATTTGAATATGTTTCCTCAGCAACATTACTGACATGTTGTTGATATTTGAATATGTTTCCTCAGCAACATTACTGACATGTTGTTTATATATATATATATGTTTCCTCAGTGCCAAGCCTATAGTGTTCTATTGTTTTTTAGTTGTTTTAATATTTAGTTTTTGTTGATAGAGATCCCTTTTTTTTTTTTTTTTACAGAAAAAGTCATTGCTTGTTTGGTTAGATGTTTAAAAATATTTATTCCTTGCTAAAAGATGTGAAGATCTAAAAAAGATAGTCATATATAGATGAACCCCCAATATTCATAATTAATCTGACTCATAGGTAAAACTGGTAATTAAAAAAGAATATATATCAAATGAATTTTTCACAAAAGAATGAACTCAACATGCTTTAATCCATACCTCTCCTGAAAGGGGAAAAAGTAAATACAAATATACCTCAAGAAAATTATGCTACTAATTTCTATATAAAATGAGAATTGTGTTTTTATGACCTGTTAACAAAATATCTTGTTTTCTTAGAGTGCCCAGGAAATAATGAATATGGCTGAGAAAGTTCAGGAAATTTCCCCAAAGTCCTTAGTTTACCAAAACAGTTTACTGTTTTCCTACAAGCATAACAAACCAGGTGATCTTACTCAACTTTTTGTTTTAAGTTTTCATGTTGTTGATTTATTTTTTAACTGATTCATTTTTGTTAATGTTGTTTTTATGTGTGCTAACTTTGGTGATTGGCTTATTTTCAGATCTGGCTTTGCAGTTAATTGAGTTGATGCACAGCAAGGTAATTTCAAAAGGGGAGGAAAGCTGCCTTAACTCAATAGCTACCATGGCATTTTCCCCCGCATGGCCAGCCCGTTTTCATGAACTTTTTTTTACATAGGCCCAACGCAATCAAAGCTTTTTTTACAGCTTTTATTATGAATGAAGCCCTAAGTGTTACATTTCAAAATAAGCAGCAATAAAAGCGAATCTACAATATGCTAATGGAACATTTTTAAATTCTAGAATAAGTGTGAAAGTAAAGGTGAAAGTAAGAATGTTGATTTAGAAACAAAGACAAACAAATATGAAATATTCAACTTACAGTCTAATATCTCCAAAAATAATAATCCGAATAAAAAAGAAACTTTGCGATCCCATTCAGAATTCTATTAGAAACTCGCGCTTCAAATTTCATTAATTTTTGTTCACAAATAACAAAGATAAACACAAAAAACTAAACACAAGTACAGTAACAATACTGAGGGAAAAAAATGGAAAATTAAACCAGACATTGCAAATAAATCACTTTTGAACACAAAAAACATGTTTTCCAGTTACTATTTACATTTGAAAAGAACGAATACGGAAGTAGACGATTCAAAACAAGGAAGTTAGTTTATTATTTCTAAATCTTGGATTGGATTTGGACAAAATAAATATATAAGGGTTTCTGAGCCGCAAAATGTGGCTCATGGTAGTTAAAGAGTTAAAAAAATATATAAATATCTGATAGCTGTTTGAGAGTAATCTCTCATTAAATGCATTTTGTTTATTATTTTAAAATAATTTCTGGATCTTTTTTTTTTACTACTTTAGAGAAAGCTCTTTAATTGCATTTTATTTAGTAAGTGTCTCAACACAATATCTGCATTTAGGGAAACCAGGAATAAGTCGGGAAAGGGAGAAAAAAAATCCATTGAATTATTGAAGAAAAAGGCTCAGATAGAAAGCTGGGATAAAATATACCCACCATTAAAAAAACCCAAAACCAAAAGGTCAAGGATGTTGCTTTTTTTTTTTATTTTTTAATTACTATTTAAAGACTTGAAACAAATCCTGCTTTTAATTATTTTTTTAAAGTGTCTACTCTATTGTCTTTTCCTCAGAACCATCCTATTAAGTATCCCTACATCTTGCCTGCACTTTGCAGCTATAGAAACAATAACAACAAAGATGGTAATTGATGTTGTTTTTTTTAATAGCTAGTTTGATAGACAACTGATGTAATGTTTCATGAAAATATTTTTTATTTAGCACCCTGGTTGAGTTTCTTTGCTGAACGCTACACTAAACCATGAAATGAAACTTGATGGTTGAGTGATTTCATTCTCGAACCCTGGACTAAACCATGAAATGAAACTTGATGGTTGAGTGATTTCATTCTTGAACCCTGGACTAAACCATGAAATGAAACTTGATGGTTGAGTGATTTCATTCTTGAACCCTGGACTAAACCATGAAATGAAACTTGATGGTTGAGTGATTTCATTCTTGAACCCTGGACTAAACCATGAAATGAAACTTGATGGTTGAGTGATTTCATTCTTGAACCCTGGACTAAACCATGAAATGAAACTTGATGGTTGAGTGATTTCATTCTTGAACCCTGGACTAAACCATGAAATGAAACTTGATGGTTGAGTGATTTCATTCTCGAACCCTGGACTAAACCATGAAATGAAACTTGATGGTTGAGTGATTTCATTCTCGAACCCTGGACTAAACCATGAAATGAAACTTGATGGTTGAGTGATTTCATTCTTGAACCCTGGACTAAACCATGAAACGAAACTTGATGGTTGAGTGATTTCATTCTCGAACCCTGGACTAAACCATGAAATGAAACTTGATGGTTGAGTGATTTCATTCTCGAACCCTGGACTAAACCATGAAATGAAACTTGATGGTTGAGTGATTTCATTCTTGAACCCTGGACTAAACCAATTATTAATGAAACTTGATGGTTGTGTGATTTCATTCTTGTACGCTGGAATAAACAAATTATTAATGAAACTTGATGGTTGGGTAATTTCATTCTTGTACGCTGGACTAAACCAATTATTAATGAAACTTGATGGTTGTGTGATTTCATTCTTGAACCCAATACTAAACCAATTATTAATGAAACTTGATGGTTGGGTGATTTCATTCTTGAACCCTGGACTAAACCAATTATGAATGAAACTTGATGGTTGGGTGATTTCATTCTTGAACCCTGTACTAAACCAATTATTAATGAAACTTGATGGTTGAGTGATTTCATTCTTGAACCCTGGACTTAACCAATTATTAATGAAACTTGATGGTTGTGTGATTTCATTCTTGAACCCAATACTAAACCAATTATTAATGAAACTTGATGGTTGTGTGATTTCATTCTTGAACCCAATACTAAACCAATTATTAATGTAACTTGATGGTTGGGTGATTTCATTCTTGAACCCTGGACTAAACCAATTATTAATGAAACTTGATGGTTGGGTGATTTCATTCTTGAACCCTGGACTAAACCAATTATTAATGTAACTTGATGGTTGAGTGATTTCATTCTTGCATGCTGGACTAAATCAATTATTAATGTAACTTGATGGTTAGGTGATTTCATTCTTGAACGCTGGACTAAACCAGTTATTAATGTAACTTGATGGTTGGGTGATTTCATTCTTGTACGCTGGACTAAACCAATTATTAATGTAACTTGATGGTTGGGTGATTTCATTCTTGTACGCTGGACTAAACCAATTATTAATGAAACTTGATGGTTGGGTGATTTCATTCTTGAACGCTAGGCTAAACCAACTATTGATTGAGTTGTTGTTTTACATTGAAGGCTTTTGTTGACTTGTGGTATTTTTACATTAAAACCAGGTGTTTACAAGGCTATTAAGATGCTGATAGAAATGAATACAGGGGAGGAAGGGATTGAACAGCTGCTTCACTGTGCATACCCTGCACTGTTGGCACTAAATCAAACAAATGAAGAGATCTTGTCAGCTTTTAAGGTAAGGATGTCTGTTACAGTATGTGAATGTATTAACTTCAACTGTACATGTGTACTGGCCACACAATTCCCTTAGTATGCCTTGGCCAAAGAGACTGGTGAACGCTGCTTCACCTCTTTGGATAGACAATGCAGACCACACCCATAGAAAACAACTTAATTTTTATCATCTCCTGAGTACACAAATATACTTGACAATAGTAAATCAATGCAGATGAAATAATCAACATGCCCTAATCAGTGTGCAGTGGGGTCCACAAAGTCATGTGGAAAACAGCCAAAATTTAGGATTGCTTTGAAAATTCCTTGATTGTTAACCCTGCCATTACCAGCCCATTTTTTATTTCTATATATTTCACATCCACAATTTTGCCCATTAATATGTTTTGTCAGTGCTTTTTTTGTAAAAAAAAATAGGCGCCGGTACTCAGTGATGGATTGCCTAACTTTTAACTACCAGTTCACACCTCGATGCAAGCTAAATCCCAACTGCAAAGATACTAAATGTCTAAAACAATTTTATTTTATAATTAACCAACTTTAATTGTTTTATTATTACTTTATTAGTATACCATATACATTTGTTATGATTTATAAAATTTAAGTAACAACTTATTCAAGTATTCTTGATTTACTTTTTAAAAATTGTGTTAAGTTCTCTTGTTTTTTATAGGAAAGAACCCTGTTAAAAATGAAAATGAAATATAAATGTTGAATAAATTATTCATAATAAATTCCAAAGTTTGATTAAGTTCTCATCTGACGTATACTCCCGGCTGTGTTCTTTGCTGTTGGTATCTGTGGCTGAATGTCTGCCTCTCGTCGGCATCCGTCCGTCTCCAAGAGACGATGGTGTAGCTTCACGGCAAAGGTGACCAGCTGCACCGCCGAGAATGGCTGTGGAGGCCAACGCGGGAGTGGCAATCCCTGCCGCACTTCAGGCATTTGAAGGTGGATGTAAAGGAACCTTCCGCCTCGCTCTTTTCTGGATGGCAGCTTACATGCGCCCAGTTTCTGCGCGGGATGTGCCAAGCCTGACTGCGAGCCTCCAGGTTGGTCGGTCAGAAGCTTGGCATTCCCATGTGTCAAGGTCAATTGAGCTCTCGTTCAGGTCCCTTTTGCAAAGGTCCTTGAATCGCAGTTTTGGGCGCCCTATCTTCCGGTGGCCTTCAACCAGTTCTCCATAGAAGAGGTCTTTAGGAATGCGACCTGCATTCATCCTTTTCACATGTCCGAGCCACCTGAGGCGTTTCTCACTGAGCACAGCGTGAAGGCTGCTCATGTTGGCTCTCTCCAGCACCTCTGTGTTGGAGACCCTATCCTGCCACTTGATCTGCAGTATTCTCCGTAGGCACCTCATGTGGAAGCTGTTGAGTTTCTTCTCGTGCCTCGCGTAGGTGGCCCATGACTCACAGCCATACAGGAGACTGCTGAGTACGCAGGCGTGGTAGACGCGCAGTCTGGTCCTCTCGGTGATGCTGGAGTTGTCCCACACTCGCTGTTTTAGTTGGGCCATGACTGTGGCTGCCCTGGCGATTCTGCTGTTGATCTCCAAGTCGATGGACTGTGAACTCGAGATAATGGACCCGAGGTAGGTGAAGCTCTCGACAACCTCCAAGGTGTGTCCGTCGATGAGACGATGTCCGTGTCTGCCTCTAAGCAACCATGAATCATGATAAGATTCATTTGCGAAAATCCTATTTCGAAGAACTTGGGATTGTACTGAGAGCAATTTGCAAAGGAAGTAGTTTATCCGGAATGTTTTTTTTTAATGAGATATTCATGAAATCCGCGAATCATTATTCTTTCATTTTATTGCAATCTTGTTGACAAGTTTCTCATTTCTGTTTCGCCAAATATTAAGTGAGTACCAATGTTGTCTGGCCATTGCTTTGTATCGAGCACTCGAGCCCAATATGCCAACTCATCAGCATCACTAGAAAGCAACCTTTGTTCAATTGATTCTTGTAGTTTTTTGTAAAAGGCTTTTACTTCAATTGGTGGATCACCGGTACAGTTTTTGGTGTGAAGTAAAACTCCTTTGAAAAGGTTACTATCTACAGCAGTGGCCGCAATTTTATAATAAGAGCCTGGAATAATTTGCCTTTCTTCAAAAATCCGTATAACGGCCTTGATTTTTTTCTCTGCTCTGTAAATGTCTATGTTGCGCTCTTGCAAATCCAAACTTAACTCTGACAATTCTTGGAGCGCATCGCACATCAATCCGAGGTCTAGTACAAATTCAGTAGAAGTAATCTTTCGCTGCAAACCTTCATACATGCATTGATCTTTTTTGTCTCTGGTTGGTTCAAGTTTTGCTTCTTCAAAATGTTGTACCAAAACTTCATAATCTTTCCAAACTGCTAAAACAGAACGGAAGCTGGATGCCACCCATCGCGTGCTTAACATTCTTCCAATTTTTAACAACTCAGCCTCTAATAGACGAGCACATATTAGCAATTCTCTGCAATTTTTGGGTGAAGAATGATAAACTACATACAGTTTATCTATGAATGCCTTAAATCTGTTGATCCCTGAAACTTGTTTTACAACATCACCAACGGAGAGTTCCAGTCTGTGATTTGCACAATGCCAAATCAGAACCGATGGAAACTGTTCTTTTAGCAATGACTTGACTCCACTTTTGCTTCCCAACATCACAGCTGCTCCATCACATGCAAGAGAAACTAAGTTCCTTCTTAGAAAGTCTTCTGTTAACCCATAGAAATGAAGGCACTGTAGTAAAGAAACAAAACCTCCATTTGCGGTTACACTTTCGAGTTCTACCAAATCCAATAATAAATTTACTGGTGAGATCATTCCACTATCTGCAAGACAAACACGAATATACACAATTAAAGTCGATTTTTGGCTAAGCGTAGTTGATTCGTCAGTGATCAATGAAATTGTATTGTTCGACCGTACAATTTCTTAGAACAATTTTGTTCTCATTTCACAACTAATGTGATTCACTATATTTATGCAAGCATTGGTTGAATGAAGTATACGGCCCATCTCAACTACGTTTAGTTCTTGCAAATCTATTTCAGATTGGCTACTTTATATGCTGTACGAAATCTTTGCAGTTACGATTTTCTCACGAGTTAATGCCTTTAACAACACGTTCTCAATAGGTGCTGCCTCGGCTTCTGTTAGTATCTTAAGCGCAGCTTTGTGTGCCGCAGTTTCTTTATGATCGAATAATTTCTCTCTTAAAGACATAAGCTGTTGTTGTCGATTAGTACCGAAATAAGTTATTTTATTGTCTGCCCATTCGTTCGATACCTTCATTCACAGCTTTGCCTCGACTCCGAGATTGCCAACTTTTCGGCAAGGGATACAGCCAAGTTTTTTTATTATGGATAGATAGTCAATCATATTTCACAAGGAAATAATTTCTTTGATCTAAAGTCCAGCAGGTAGGCCAGTCAACATCTGCAGGCTGCAGTTGTTCAAAAGTAACAGAGGAACTAAGAACGATATTTGACGGCTTTGGTTCCAATAGTTCCATTAGAGTTTCTTCTGTGACATTGGCTTCTGCCGTTATTTCTTCAGTCAGTCTGGTTTTCTTACTTACCGGCAAAGTCCCAGTCGGAACATCCTTCAATCGGGAAAAGAAATCAGAAACTTTCTTCATTTCCAAAGTGGGCTAAGAAAGAATTATTACTTAAATTATCAATTTCTAATTATGCTCGTTTTAATTTCTTCAAGTCTTAACTATTACATTCAAATTTTGAAATTTTAAAGGCATTACGTCTTATGACATCCTATGATCAGTTTGGTCCGAAGGGTACTTTACTTACGTCTTAAAAACAAGCATGATCGGAAATGAGTTAATAACCATTGACGTAACATTACGAGTGTGTGCGGAAAGCACTTTCGCATTTATATTTTAATTCTTATTGAGCGCAAATTTAAAATAATTCAATTTTAACAAATTAATAATATAATAAATTAATAATAAACGTTAAAATACAAGAAAAGTAATAATTTTTTCCCCACATTGAAAAAGGTGCCGGTACCCCTACCGGTGCGTACCAACACAAAAAAAGGACTGAGTTTTGTTCCAGAGATTATTTCCTACTAGGAGATTCCATGTGTTGGACAAGAATAACAGCTCCACATTAAAAAACATAACAACTGACTGATTAGTTAATTAAAAAATTATATTTTTAAAAATTCCACTTATCCTTTATAGAATGAACAGAATGTGCAACACTGTAGTGAAAGGTTATATTCTAATTGTTGGTTTTAAATGAATATCCTTGTAATTATGTATGGAAACATGCACAACTGAACTAGCAGTGTGAATTGTCCTGTGGAAAACATGTGGGCCTAGGCTTTTACAGAAGATCTAATCCACTAGTTAAAATAAATAATCTTGGTTTTGGAAGGGTTAAAAGAATATCAAGCTGTAGTTTGTCTTTTCTGGTATTCAAACTGACTCCCCATGATTTTCAGGAAGGCATTTACAGGTGATAAGAACCTTATACTTCTTTGTATGCCTAGTTGAATTGTAAATGACCACTGGCATCATAGAGCTGGTGTTGTTGCGAAGTCCTCTTTTTTAGTTTTCATATAGTTTATGCAGTGACATTTTGTTTATGGTGCTATTGAAAATGTAGATTGATTGTGATTTAATTATTGCTAGTAAAAAGACAACCATTAAACAAATCAAATAGACATTGGATAAATTAAAATTAAAGAAACATTGGATACATCAAAAAGACAACTAAAGAAACAATATAAAAACTAAAAATCAATTTTCCTCTGCAGGGTCATGAAAAGCTTTGGAAAACAATATACTTTTGCTCAGATATTTTCAATAAAGGCTACACAGAGGCTTTGAAGGGCGGTAAGTGTCAGTATAGTTGCTAGCTCCAAACATTTTTACGTAAAGATATATTTTATTCACAATTCTCTATCAGAAAACAACAAACTAATCTATGAAATATATTTCTATTTTGTGCAGTTCAAAGCAAGGAAATACTACCCCTTACTTCCATATTAAGTTTCAGTGTTAACAGAGCTAAAGATACTTTTCTGGCATCTGAGGTTGATTCATGCGTCTCAGTGAGTTGAAAATAGGATTTAATGACACACAATGAAAATAGAATCAAATTTTTTTTTTACTAATGTTTAAAAGAATCAAATTTTACTGTTTACGTTCTGTATTTTCTAATACAGAATTATTTTTTTTCCATTTCATAATTGGAAAGTTTTATGTTTCATATATGCAAGCAAGAATGCTTATAAAAGATTTATACAAAATAACTTTGTTGTTCAAATGCAGGACCTGGAATTTATTTTTTGTTTTAAGCCACGGTAGTTTGTTTAGTGGGAGCCTCGTGGCCAAGTGGCAGTACATTCAACTGGCGTACCAAAGTTTTGGGTTTAAATCCTGGTGAATGCCGGTGTCCCTGAGCCAACCCATCTATGATGGGTACCTGACGTTAGTTAGGGTAAAGTAAAGGCGGCTGGGCATTGTTAATCCCCTAGTAAGCTATGACCACATAAACTGGTGAGCGCTGCTTCACTGGGCATTGTTAATCCCCTAGTAAGCTATGACCACATAAACTGGTGAGCGCTGCTTCAACAGCTCCATGATCAATTTGATCCAACAGGATATTTTACTTTTTACTTACTGTACTTTATTAGATCTAAGCTTGGTTATCATGAATTATTTAATTTCTATGTTTGTATATTATGTTGGTGGATGTGTTTTTGTATATCAAGTTGACTTTTGTAAAAATTGTGCTGTTTAGGTCCTGGACTTGATAGCTCAAGTACATGGAGAAAAGAACCGTGTAATTAATAGTTTGGTTGGTGATGTCTTAGTGAGCATTATGTTGAAAAAAAATTGGAGCTTGGCAGAAAAATTTATTGAACTTGCAGCAGAAAAAGTAATATTTTTTTTTACTTCTTTTTTTTTACGTTTTAAATGTATTTTTTTCCTGTTATTATGTTTGTTGTATATTTTGATTACTTTTTAAATTATTTTTTTTTATGTTATTTTTTTTCTTTATTTTTTTGTTTGAAATATGTTTTTATTCCTGTTTATTCTTTATCTCCTTTTTTCTATGTTTAAAATGTGTGTTTCTTCCCTGTTAATCTTTCCTTGTTTTTTCTATGTTTAAAATGTGTGTTTCTTCCCGGTTAATCTTTCCTTGTTTTTTCTATGTTTAAAATGTGTGTTTCTTCCCGGTTAATCTTTCCTTGTTTTTTCTATGTTTAAAATGTGTGTTTCTTCCCTGTTAATCTTTCCTTGTTTTTTTTTAATATCTTTGTTTTTTTCTGTTCCATATCTTTTGTTTGTTTTTCTGTTAGTGATTTGTTTCTGTTAGTGATTTATTTCTGTTAGTGATTTATTTCTGTTAGTGATTTATTTCTGTTAGTGATTTATTTCTGTTAGTGATTTATTTCTGTTAGTGATTTATTTCTGTTAGTGATTTATTTCTGTTAGTGATTTATTTCTGTTAGTGATTTATTTCTGTTAGTGATTTATTTCTGTTAGTGATTTATTTCTGTTAGTGATTTATTTCTGTTAGTGATTTATTTCTGTTAGTGATTTATTTCTGTTAGTGATTTATTTCTGTTAGTGATTTATTTCTGTTAGTGATTTATTTCTGTTAGTGATTTATTTCTGTTAGTGATTTATTTCTGTTAGTGATTTGTTTCTGTTAGTGATTTATTTCTGTTAGTGATTTATTTCTGTTAGTGATTTGTTTCTGTTAGTGATTTGTTTCTGTTAGTGATTTATTTCTGTTAGTGATTTATTTCTGTTAGTGATTTATTTCTGTTAGTGATTTATTTCTGTTAGTGATTTATTTCTGTTAGTGATTTATTTCTGTTAGTGATTTATTTCTGTTAGTGATTTATTTCTGTTAGTGATTTATTTCTGTTAGTGATTCTTTATTTTAAAAAATGTTTTCCTGTTCATTTTTTTTTTCCTGCTAGTTTATTTATCATATTTTGTCCACATTGTTTTAACTTTTCTTTACTCAATGAAAACATTTGTTTCCACATATTAATGTACATGCCTTCTCTCTCTAATTTTCAGAATTTAAAAGTTAACTTTGCCATTCAGGATACCCCATTTCTTCAAAATGTAATGCCAGAAAATTTAGCCAATGTAAGTTGATGACTTGTAAAAGAATCACATCCAGTTATTTTGTCACAAACTTGTTATTGTTTGCTTTGATGTATTGAGTTTCAAGATTGTGGAAGAAAGTCACAAATTGTTTCCATAGATCAATTAGAATTCACAATAATTTTTTTACTTCCTATTTTTCTTGTAGTCATTTGTTATTGATCAAAACAAGTCTTTAATTGTTTTTTCATTATCTTTTTTTTTGTTGTTTCAGAAATTAGCAGGAATTTGTGAAAGGTCAAAAATGAATGTAAGTATTAATTGCTTTTTTTAATAGGATAAGATTGGCTACAATAAAAAGACACACTTTTGTGCCACAAAAAAAGTCAATTGAAAGTGTCAATCTTCGTTCAATCAGTCTATGTGTGGCTCTGCTTGCTTTTACAGTGGCTTGTTCAGGCATTACTACACTCTGTATTGCTGCACTCTGTATGACTACACTCTGTATTACTACACTCTGTATTACTACACTCTGTATTACTACACTCTGTATTACTACACTCGTATTACTACACTCTGTATTACTACACTCTGTATTACTACACTCTGTTGTATCACTACACTCTGTATTACTACACTCTGTATTACTACACTCTGTATTACTACACTCTGTATTACTACACTCTGTTGTATCACTACACTCTGTATTACTTCACTCTGTATGACTACACTCTGTATGACTACACTCTGTATTACTACACTCTGTATTACTACACTCTGTTGTATCACTACACTCTGTATTACTTCACTCTGTATGACTACACTCTGTATGACTAAATTCTGTATGACTACACTCTGTATTACTACACTCTGTTGTATCACTACACTCTGTATTACTTCACTCTGTATGACTACACTCTGTATCACTACACTCTGTATTACTTCACTCTGTATGACTACACTCTGTATTACTACACTCTGTATTACTACACTCTGTTGTATCACTACACTCTGTATTACTTCACTCTGTATGACTACACTCTGTATGACTACACTCTGTATTACTACACTCTGTATTACTACACTCTGTTGTATGACTACACTCTGTATTGCTGCACTCTGTATGACTACACTCTGTATTACTACCCTCTGTATTACTACACTCTGTTGTATGACTACACTCTGTATTGCTGCACTCTGTATGACTACACTCTGTATTACTACACTCTGTATTACTACACTCTGTTGTATCACTACACTCTGTATTGCTGCACTCTGTATGACTACACTCTGTATTACTACACTCTGTATTACTACACTCTGTTGTATCACTACACTCTGTATTACTACACTCTCTATTACTACACTCTGTATTACTACACTCTGTTGTATCACTACACTCTGTATTACTTCACTCTGTATGACTACACTCTGTATGACTACACTCTGTATTACTACACTCTGTATTACTACACTCTGTTGTATGACTACACTCTGTATTGCTGCACTCTGTATGACTACACTCTGTATTACTACACTCTGTATTGCTACACTCTGTATTACTACACTCTGTTGTATCACTACACTCTGTATTACTTCACTCTGTATGACTACACTCTGTATTACTACACTCTGTTGTATCACTACACTCTGTATTACTTCACTCTGTATGACTACACTCTGTATTACTACACTCTGTATTGCTACACTCTGTATTACTACACTCTGTTGTATCACTACACTCTGTATTACTTCACTCTGATTTACTACACTCTGTATCACTACACTCTGTATCACTACACTCTGTATCACTACACTCTGTATTACTACACTCTGTATCACTACACTCTGTATTACTTCACTCTGTATTACTACACTCTGTATTACTACACTCTGTATTACTACACTCTGTATTGCTACACTCTGTATTACTACACTCTGTTGTATCACTACACTCTGTATTACTTCACTCTGTATGACTACAATCTGTATTACTACACTCTGTATTGCTACACTCTGTATTACTACACTCTGTTGTATCACTACACTCTGTATTACTTCACTCTGTATGACTACACTCTGTATTACTTCACTCTGTATGACTACACTCTGTATTACTACACTCTGTATTACTACACTCTGTTGTATCACTACACTCTGTATTACTTCACTCTGTATTACTACACTCTGTATTACTACACTCTGTATTGCTACACTCTGTATTACTACACTCTGTTGTATCACTACACTCTGTATTACTTCACTTTGTATGACTACACTCTGTATTACTACACTCTGTTGTATGACTACACTCTGTATTGCTACACTCTGTATTACAACACTCTGTTGTATCACTACACTCTGTATTACTACACTCTGTATTACTACACTCTGTATTACTACACTCTGTATTACTACACTCTGTATTACTACACTCTGTATTACTACACTCTGTATTACTACACTCTGTATTACTACACTCTGTATTACTACACTCTGTATTACTACACTCTGTATTACTACACTCTGTATTACTACACTCTGTATTACTACACTCTGTATTACTACACTCTGTTGTATGACTACACTCTGTATTACTACACTCTGTATTACTACACTCTGTATTACTACACTCTGTATTACTACACTCTGTATGACTACACTCTGTATTACTACACTCTGTATTACTACACTCTGTATTACTACACTCTGTATTACTACACTCTGTATTACTACACTCTGTTGTATGACTACACTCTGTATTACTACACTCTGTATTACTACACTCTGTATTACTACACTCTGTATTACTACACTCTGTATTACTACACTCTGTATTACTACACTCTGTTGTATGACTACACTCTGTATTACTACACTCTGTATTACTACACTCTGTATTACTACACTCTGTATTACTACACTCTGTTGTATGACTACACTCTGTATTACTACACTCTGTATTACTACACTCTGTATTACTACACTCTGTATTACTACACTCTGTATTACTACACTCTGTTGTATGACTACACTCTGTATTACTACACTCTGTATTACTACACTCTGTATTACTTCACTCTGTATTACTACACTCTGTATTACTACACTCTGTATTGCTACACTCTGTATTACTACACTCTGTTGTATTACTACACTCTGTTGTATTACTACACTCTGTATTACTACACTCTGTATTACTACACTCTGTATTACTACACTCTGTATTACTACACTCTGTATTACTACACTCTGTATTACTACACTCGTATTACTACACTCTGTATTACTACACTCTGTATTACTACACTCTGTTGTATCACTACACTCTGTATTACTACACTCTGTATTACTACACTCTGTATTACTACACTCTGTATTACTACACTCTGTTGTATCACTACACTCTGTATTACTTCACTCTGTATGACTACACTCTGTATGACTACACTCTGTATTACTACACTCTGTATTACTACACTCTGTTGTATCACTACACTCTGTATTACTTCACTCTGTATGACTACACTCTGTATGACTAAATTCTGTATGACTACACTCTGTATTACTACACTCTGTTGTATCACTACACTCTGTATTACTTCACTCTGTATGACTACACTCTGTATCACTACACTCTGTATTACTTCACTCTGTATGACTACACTCTGTATTACTACACTCTGTATTACTACACTCTGTTGTATCACTACACTCTGTATTACTTCACTCTGTATGACTACACTCTGTATGACTACACTCTGTATTACTACACTCTGTATTACTACACTCTGTTGTATGACTACACTCTGTATTGCTGCACTCTGTATGACTACACTCTGTATTACTACCCTCTGTATTACTACACTCTGTTGTATGACTACACTCTGTATTGCTGCACTCTGTATGACTACACTCTGTATTACTACACTCTGTATTACTACACTCTGTTGTATCACTACACTCTGTATTGCTGCACTCTGTATGACTACACTCTGTATTACTACACTCTGTATTACTACACTCTGTTGTATCACTACACTCTGTATTACTACACTCTCTATTACTACACTCTGTATTACTACACTCTGTTGTATCACTACACTCTGTATTACTTCACTCTGTATGACTACACTCTGTATGACTACACTCTGTATTACTACACTCTGTATTACTACACTCTGTTGTATGACTACACTCTGTATTGCTGCACTCTGTATGACTACACTCTGTATTACTACACTCTGTATTGCTACACTCTGTATTACTACACTCTGTTGTATCACTACACTCTGTATTACTTCACTCTGTATGACTACACTCTGTATTACTACACTCTGTTGTATCACTACACTCTGTATTACTTCACTCTGTATGACTACACTCTGTATTACTACACTCTGTATTGCTACACTCTGTATTACTACACTCTGTTGTATCACTACACTCTGTATTACTTCACTCTGATTTACTACACTCTGTATCACTACACTCTGTATCACTACACTCTGTATGACTACACTCTGTATTACTACACTCTGTATCACTACACTCTGTATTACTTCACTCTGTATTACTACACTCTGTATTACTACACTCTGTATTACTACACTCTGTATTGCTACACTCTGTATTACTACACTCTGTTGTATCACTACACTCTGTATTACTTCACTCTGTATGACTACAATCTGTATTACTACACTCTGTATTGCTACACTCTGTATTACTACACTCTGTTGTATCACTACACTCTGTATTACTTCACTCTGTATGACTACACTCTGTATTACTTCACTCTGTATGACTACACTCTGTATTACTACACTCTGTATTACTACACTCTGTTGTATCACTACACTCTGTATTACTTCACTCTGTATTACTACACTCTGTATTACTACACTCTGTATTGCTACACTCTGTATTACTACACTCTGTTGTATCACTACACTCTGTATTACTTCACTTTGTATGACTACACTCTGTATTACTACACTCTGTTGTATGACTACACTCTGTATTGCTACACTCTGTATTACTACACTCTGTTGTATCACTACACTCTGTATTACTACACTCTGTATTACTACACTCTGTATTACTACACTCTGTATTACTACACTCTGTATTACTACACTCTGTATTACTACACTCTGTATTACTACACTCTGTATTACTACACTCTGTATTACTACACTCTGTATTACTACACTCTGTATTACTACACTCTGTATTACTACACTCTGTATTACTACACTCTGTATTACTACACTCTGTTGTATGACTACACTCTGTATTACTACACTCTGTATTACTACACTCTGTATTACTACACTCTGTATTACTACACTCTGTATGACTACACTCTGTATTACTACACTCTGTATTACTACACTCTGTATTACTACACTCTGTATTACTACACTCTGTATTACTACACTCTGTTGTATGACTACACTCTGTATTACTACACTCTGTATTACTACACTCTGTATTACTACACTCTGTATTACTACACTCTGTATTACTACACTCTGTATTACTACACTCTGTTGTATGACTACACTCTGTATTACTACACTCTGTATTACTACACTCTGTATTACTACACTCTGTATTACTACACTCTGTTGTATGACTACACTCTGTATTACTACACTCTGTATTACTACACTCTGTATTACTACACTCTGTATTACTACACTCTGTATTACTACACTCTGTTGTATGACTACACTCTGTATTACTACACTCTGTATTACTACACTCTGTATTACTTCACTCTGTATTACTACACTCTGTATTACTACACTCTGTATTGCTACACTCTGTATTACTACACTCTGTTGTATTACTACACTCTGTTGTATTACTACACTCTGTATTACTACACTCTGTATTACTACACTCTGTATTACTACACTCTGTATTACTACACTCTGTATTACTACACTCTGTATTACTACACTCTGTTGTATGACTACACTCTGTATTGCTACACTCTGTATTACTACACTCTGTTGTATGACTACACTCTGTATTGCTACACTCTGTATTACTACACTCTGTATTACTACACTCTGTATTACTACACTCTGTATTACTACACTCTGTATTACTACACTCTGTATTACTACACTCTGTATTACTACACTCTGTATTACTACACTCTGTATTACTACACTCTGTTGTATGACTACACTCTGTATTACTACACTCTGTATTACTACACTCTGTATTACTACACTCTGTATTACTACACTCTGTATTACTACACTCTGTATTACTACACTCTGTTGTATGACTACACTCTGTATTACTACACTCTGTATTACTACACTCTGTATTACTACACTCTGTATTACTACACTCTGTATTACTACACTCTGTTGTATGACTACACTCTGTATTACTACACTCTGTATTACTACACTCTGTATTACTTCACTCTGTATTACTACACTCTGTATTACTACACTCTGTATTGCTACACTCTGTATTACTACACTCTGTTGTATTACTACACTCTGTTGTATTACTACACTCTGTATTACTACACTCTGTATTACTACACTCTGTATTACTACACTCTGTATTGCTACACTCTGTATTACTACACTCTGTATTACTACACTGTTGTATGACTACACTCTGTATTGCTACACTCTGTATTACTACACTCTGTTGTATGACTACACTCTGTATTGCTACACTCTGTATTACTACACTCTGTATTACTACACTCTGTATTACTACACTCTGTATTACTACACTCTGTATTACTACACTCTGTTGTATTACTACACTCTGTATTACTACACTCTGTATTACTACACTCTGTATTACTACACTCTGTATTACTACACTCTGTATTACTACACTCTGTATTACTACACTCTGTATTACTACACTCTGTATTACTACACTCTGTTGTATGACTACACTCTGTATTACTACACTCTGTATTACTACACTCTGTATTACTACACTCTGTTGTATGACTACACTCTGTATTACTACACTCTGTATGACTACACTCTGTTGTATGACTACACTCTGTATGACTACACTCTGTATTACTACACTCTGTATTACTACACTCTGTATTACTACACTCTGTTGTATGACTACACTCTGTATGACTACACTCTGTATTACTACACTCTGTATGACTACACTCTGTATTACTACACTCTGTTGTATGACTACACTCTGTATGACTACACTCTGTATTACTACACTCTGTATTACTACACTCTGTATCACTACACTCTGTATGACTACACTCTGTATCACTACACTCTGTATCACTACACTCTGTATCACTACACTCTGTATCACTACACTCTGTATCACTACCAGACATGCCTACCGTTCCGCTTTTGGCGTATTTGTTCCGCTTTCTTATAAAAAAAACACACTTTGTTCCGCCGTTCCGCTTTCTACTAGTTTTGTTACGCCAAATTGGAAAGTTTGGCTTTTTCATGGGTTGAAATATAGTCCGTGTCTAGGTTGATAAAACAAAGACACAAATAAAGTCGCAATGCTATAATTATCATTACTTGGGTTTTCTGGGTTTATTAAAAGAGATATTGTGGGCTTTTCTAACGTTTTTTGCGGTATTACACGTGTTTGGCAATTAATCTTCTTTTCCTTTACTGTATTGCTAAGATTGTGAAAATGTCTAAACGTCCTGGCTCAGAAAGTTTAAATAAGACTTGTTCAAACTGTAAAAAAACTAATTCAGTGTTATTGGAAGGAATATTCAGAGGAGTTTATTCAGCAAATGTGAATTTAATGTTCTTTGTAGGCCTACTAGATCTAGATCCATTGCGAATAGTCTGTAAAACGTAAGCCTACCTACATTTTAAATAGCTAATGTTTTTTTTTTTTTTTTTTTTTTATAAAAGATTGTTAGATAAAGAGTGTTCCGCTTTTTTTGTTGAAAAATCCTCTTTTTCATCAAGATTGTTCCTCTTTTTAGTCTTTAGGGGTAGGCATGTCTGCACTACACTCTGTATCACTACACTCTGTATGACTACACTCTGTATGACTACACTCTGTATGACTACACTCTGTATGACTACACTCTGTATGAATACACTCTGTATTACTACACTCTGTATTACTACACTCTGTATGACTACACTCTGTATCACTACACTCTGTATCACTACACTCTGTATCACTACACTCTGTATCACTACACTCTGTATCACTACACTCTGTATCACTACACTCTGTATTACTGCACTCTGTATCGCTACACTCTGTATTACTACACTCTGTATTACTGCACTCCTAAACCTGTAAGGAATAAAAACAACTACTGAAGGTTAAACACATTGAAAGAGAACGTTTACATAGAAGCAGTTCAATTGTTATGCTTGTAGATATGGTGGTCTTCATATACCTGTTATATAGCAAGTGGCTAAAACAGGGAAAATGTGGTCGTTGTTTTCTTGTATAATAATAGGAAGAGAAATTCATGCAGTTTGTTTTCCTTTTGAGATACTTGTTTAATGCTGACACATGTTCATTTACAGAGAGGTAGTACATTTAATGAAATGAATAGAGTGATGATAGATGCTCCCATTGAGCCCCACTTTGGCGTTACAGCTAGTCAGAAAAAAGTCAATGTGGATGGGCTGCCTGTGAGGAAATCAAAGTTTTCAGCCAGAGATAAAAAATCAAGTGCAATTGATCGGTTGATGGTCGATGTGCCAGCTGTGAACCAATCCAAGTTTTCAACTGTTCTTAACATCTACAATGAAGCAGTGAAAAATAATGTAAGTCTTTTTAGTGCTTTTAATTAAGTAATTATTGCTACTACACAAAATTAAACACCACCTTTTTCTGATCATTCATTTTGGCCTACATGACTAGTGAAGAAGACTGTATTAGTTTATTTAGGCACCGCATACAAGGGGATTGTGCGTCCAACATCTTTTACTTTCCACATCAATGTATGATAGCCTAATGGCAGATTGTAGTTTTCACCAGTAAAAAAAAAGTACCCCGTCGGACCAAATTGATTCATAGGGCTGGGGGAGCAGCATTCACCAGTTTCTATAGCAACGGCTTACTAGGGGATTATGTGGCAAATACAACGCCCAACCGTCTTTACTTTACCCTGACTAAAGTCAGGTACCCATTAGAGCTGGGTAGACAGTAGGAGTAGACATAATTATATTACTGTATATACTAGCGTATAGGTCACACTTTTTTTTAACAAAAAAATTTCAAAGGTGAATGCAACCTATCCACTCAACACAGTTTTAAAAATTTTTGAAAAAAAATTGTAATAGTTCTTTATATATAATAATATAGTAGACATCCTCATTTATTCATCACCAGTACCTAAACATTTTATTATGCCAGAATTTAGAAATAATTGTAATTAAATCCTCACTAGTTTCGTAATGTTCTTTGAAATTTTTTTAGGACTTGGATGAGATGAAGCGTAGACAGCGGGAACTGCAAGCAACTGGTTTTGTCATGAAACCTTCTTACTTAAGTCAGTATTTACAGAAACTGATCCAGCTAGGGGATGTTGATACTGTGTCTTCTCTCTTTGAAGAACTGTAAGTAATGTTTTACATGAAGGATGAACTATATGAACGTATGTGGCTAGTTTTGTCTTCTCTCTTTGAAGAACTGTAAGTAATGTTTTACATGAAGGATGAACTATATGAACCTATGTGGCTAGTTTTGTCTTCTCTCTTTGAAGAACTGTAAGTAATGTTTTACATGAAGGATGAACTATATGAACCTATGTGGCTAGTTTTGTCTTCTCTCTTTGAAGAACTGTAAGTAATGTTTTAGATGAACGATGAACTATATGAACGTATGTGGCTAGTTTTGTCTTCTTACTTTGAAGAACTGTAAGTAATGTTTTACATGAAGGATGAACTATATGAACGTATGTGGCTAGTTTTACTTTGCAGTTATGGTTTTTATAAGATTATGTTGAGTTTCAGTTTATTATTTTTGTGTACTTGAATACCCATGCCATGATTGTTGAGAGCAGATGATGCTAACTAAGTGTATACTTACAGTCATAATATGTGCAATTAAGAAGTCAAGGGTCATCAGTTTTTGTGCAATTTAAAAGCAAACAAACATTCTTACGCTCATTTAGATTTCAATGCAAAGAAAAACGCCAAGGAGTAAAAATGGTTTTGCATCCTGGCTCAATATACTCTTAAGAACGCTTTTGTTATAAAAGGCAATGCGACCAAAATATAACTGTCATCAAACTGTTTTCAATACCTGTCAAAAGAAGCCAGGGTTATTCTGATCTGCCATTAATCTCTTAGCTGGCTAGATCACATTGGTGAAATGGAAGACAGAAGAGGAATCGAGAAGGACATCTAACACTACTCTAAATTTACTACAGGCTTAAAAGAAGACTAATCATATCCACCATGGCAAAGTTGCTGAGGGCGAAACCAGTTAGAGACATACCTTGCCATCAACTTAATATGCCGGAGAATATAAAATCTGTATCAGCTGGTTATAGAGAGAAAAAAGAAAGACCATTCCCCCCAGCATAAGGACAATGAAAACAAACCTTTAAGTCATGACTACCACAGAGCCTATAGTTAATGTAGTGGCCACAGGCACTGAACCAATAACTCACAGTTACCAAATTAACAAATACTACTGCTGTTGTTTCTCCTGCTCCTTATAGTATTCAAGGAACCAGGACATTACAACATAGAGACAAAATTTCATACATTATTTTCCCCTCTTCTAGTATTTGAATAATACAAATTTAAATGTATCAATTTTGAAGATGATAAAATAAAACTGTATAGTTCATGTTTTGTTAATGTGTAGGAGACAAAATGGTGAGGGAAAGTTTGACAAGTCCATTCCTTTATTGCTTGGGGCAGAGCTGCTGAAGCAAGGCAATGTGCAAGGTGAATTTCATTATTTTATTCATCCTAAATATTATGCAATTTTTATGGGTTGAAAATGTATTTTTTACTGTTTTTAATGTTCATATAAGTAAAACATTTTTTACTTTTTGTTTTATCAGCTTAGTAATTGTTTGTCTGACTCTTAATTTTTATTCTTTTGTTTATTAACACAATAGAACTGCTAGAGAGTGTAACTTCTGCTGTAGTTGTTATCTCCCCTGAACAGTCTATAAGTCCAGTTGTCTGACATTAGTAAATAACCCAAATCCTTGAGTTATCTTAACATTATTAATTTATTGACCTGATTTTTTAGCCAGTTCTTTAGGGTTCCTGCAATTGTAAAGGGGTCAAAGCATTTTTGTGTGAGACAAGACTGCTAAGTGCAATACGATGTTAAAGTTTCTTAGTTTTACAACTTTAACTGATTTGTATAACTTTTTACAGTTTTATATAGCTACGTCCAATTTGATTTTGTTGTGCATTTGTATTTTAGAATAAATAAAGCTGGTATGTTGTTTGCCATAATGTAATGGGTCTATCTCACTCATTATTCATATTGAGAGATAAATACTCAAACCTTTTTTTTTATTTTAAATTATTGCTACAGGTGCATTGGATATGGTGAAAGCCTCTGAGGAAAGTCAAGTGCCCAGTGAAGAGCCTTTTTATGCCATTAAAGCAATCCTGGTGGAAAGCCCAGACATGGAGGCTGCTGAAAAAGTCCACCAAGCCATTTTAAAGCACAAAGTAGTCTCTAGTAACGATGCAGCTAAAGTTCACCAGAGTTACGTAACAAGAATGCTAATACTGTAAGTTCTGCAGAGATAACTTTTAAAGATATCAGATATATCCATATGTTGATCCATGATTGTTTTTTTTTCTCTTCTTGAATGTTTATTCTGTTAATGAGATACCTAATTCTGTGTGTGTATCTAGAAATGACAATGATGAGTTAATAAGATACCTAATTCTGTGTGTGTATCTAGAAATGACAATGATGAGTTAATGAGATACCTAATTCTGTGTGTGTATCTAGAAATGACAATGATGAGTTCATGAAATATCTAATTCTGTGTGTGTATCTAGAAATGACAATGATGATTTAATGAAATACTTTATTCTGTGTGTGTATCTAGAAATGACAATGATGATTTAATGAAATACCTAATTCTGTGTGTGTATCTAGAAATGACAATGATGAGTTAATGAGATATCTAATTCTGTGTGTGTATCTAGAAATGACAATGATGAGTTAATGAGATATCTAATTCTGTGTGTGTATCTAGAAATGACAATGATGAGTTCATGAGATATCTAATTCTGTGTGTGTATCTAGAAATGACAATGATGAGTTAATGAGATACCTAATTCTGTGTGTATCTAGAAATGACAATGATGAGTTAATGAGATACCTAATTCTGTGTGTGTATCTAGAAATGACAATGATGAGTTAATGAGATACCTAATTCTGTGTGTGTATCTAGAAATGACGATGAGTTAATGAGATATCTAATTCTGTGTGTGTATCTAGAAATGACAATGATGAGTTCATGAAATATCTAATTCTGTGTGTGTATCTAGAAATGACAATGATGAGTTAATGAAATACCTAATTCTGTGTGTGTATCTAGAAATGACAATGATGAGTTAATGAGATATCTAATTCTGTGTGTGTATCTAGAAATGACAATGATGAGTTAATGAGATATCTAATTCTGTGTGTGTATCTAGAAATGACAATGATGAGTTCATGAGATATCTAATTCTGTGTGTGTATCTAGAAATGACAATGATGAGTTAATGAGATACCTAATTCTGTGTGTATCTAGAAATGACAATGATGAGTTAATGAGATACCTAATTCTGTGTGTGTATCTAGAAATGACAATGATGAGTTAATGAGATACCTAATTCTGTGTGTGTATCTAGAAATGACAATGATGAGTTAATGAGATATCTAATTCTGTGTGTGTATCTAGAAATGACAATGATGAGTTCATGAGATACCTAATTCTGTGTGTGTATCTAGAAATGACAATGATTAGTTCATGAGATATCTAATTCTGTGTGTGTATCTAGAAATGACAATGATGAGTTAATGAGATACCTAATTCTGTGTGTGTATCTAGAAATGACAATGATGAGTTCATGATATATCTAATTCTGTGTGTGTATCTAGAAATGACAATGATGAGTTCATGAGATACCTAATTCTGTGTGTGTATCTAGAAATGACAATGATGAGTTCATGAGATACCTAATTCTGTGTGTGTATCTAGAAATGACAATGATGAGTTCATGAGATATCTAATTCTGTGTGTGTATCTAGAAATGACAATTTATGAGTTCATGAGATACCTAATTCTGTGTGTGTATCTAGAAATGACAATGATGAGTTAATGAGATATCTAATTCTGTGTGTGTATCTAGAAATGACAATGATGAGTTAATGAGATATCTAATTCTGTGTGTGTATCTAGAAATGACAATGATGAGTTCATGAAATATCTAATTCTGTGTGTATATCTAGAAATGACAATGATGAGTTAATGAAATACCTAATTCTGTGTGTGTATCTAGAAATGACAATGATGAGTTAATGAGATATCTAATTCTGTGTGTGTATCTAGAAATGACAATGATGAGTTCATGAGATATCTAATTCTGTGTGTGTATCTAGAAATGACAATGATGAGTTAATGAGATACCTAATTCTGTGTGTATCTAGAAATGACAATGATGAGTTCATGATATATCTATTCTGTGTGTGTATCTAGAAATGACAATGATGAGTTCATGAGATACCTAATTCTGTGTGTGTATCTAGAAATGACAATGATGAGTTCATGAGATACCTAATTCTGTGTGTGTATCTAGAAATGACAATGATGAGTTCATGAGATATCTAATTCTGTGTGTGTATCTAGAAATGACAATGATGAGTTCATGAGATACCTAATTCTGTGTGTGTATCTAGAAATGACAATGATGAGTTAATGAGATATCTAATTCTGTGTGTGTATCTAGAAATGACAATGATGAGTTAATGAGATACCTAATTCTGTGTGTGTATCTAGAAATGACAATGATGAGTTAATGAGATACCTAATTCTGTGTGTGTATCTAGAAATGACAATGATGAGTTCATGAGATATCTAATTCTGTGTGTGTATCTAGAAATGACAATGATGAGTTAATGAGATACCTAATTCTGTGTGTGTATCTAGAAATGACAATGATGAGTTCATGAGATATCTAATTCTGTGTGTGTATCTAGAAATGACAATGATGAGTTCATGAGATACCTAATGAAGCTGCATCAAGACTATAAAGTGTTCCCCAGTGCTGAAAGAGTTTTAATGAGATTTATTGCCAGGAAAGATGTGGAGAGATTGAAGAGAGGTAAGCACAAGTTTCCCATCAATTAATTCTGTACATCATCATCTAGTTGGAGTTGCTTATGTTCATGTTAAAATAAAACTTTGCTTAAAATACAATCACTTGTGTCTAAAACAGGAGGGAGTGGGGGATTGGCTTACTAAATTTCCCAGGTTTCAATCCTGGGAAAGGCTATTTTTTTTTCCTTGGAGGGTGTCCTTATGTGTGCCCAAATCTAATGGTTACCCAACATTAGACCTAGGGTTTACATGGGTTGGGAAAGATTTTTCAAGTTTGGAAAAACTGACCAAGGTTTGGAAATTTTGCTGAAATAGACATAGTAATGTGAAAAATATTTATAAAAAAATGTGTTCAAGTTAATAACTATGTGACTATGTCTATTGAGACATCCTTAACTCCAAGAACATCCACAAACATTTTTTATTATTTCACCACCCAATGTTGTGAATTCTGCTTCACTGGCCCTATGGATCCAATTGATCTCTCAGGGATAATTCACTGTATTTGTCTCTAAAACAATTGTTAATTCTTCTTTCTTCTTCTTTGTTCTCAATTCATTGAGAATCACATGGCAGTATGTTTTGTGCCATTGAGGCCCACTGTATTTTTCTAGATGTGCTTCCACAGCCTTTAATCAGCCAAGACCATCTGCAAGGCAGCTGTTGATTTTTTTTTTTGGAGTTTTCTCTCCTTGATGACTGCTATCCTTAGCTAATGGCCTCATCTGTCCGGGTTTAGAGTTAGAGCGCTCTATGTTAGCTTTTTAGCAGTCATTTCCTTGGATTTATGAGACATTTTTAAAAGAATATCCTTACCTCGTGATACCCCACCTCACCCTCCATGACAGAAAAACAGTTGGTCTGCAGCCGCTTATTCAGTATTCACAGCTAAGCTCTATATTTAAAGGTCATTCCCCTATCCTGTGGACACGTTTACAAGGAGATGATAGCTCCCCCAAGAACTGTTAATTTAATAAATATTTTTATAAAATGTATAAGGACTAGGTATTTTATTGCAAGCATTATGCTATGTTCAAAAAGAGATTCTCAAATTATAATATTTAGAGATTGAAAGTAAATTTAAGATGTGCTGTGTTTTATGTGAGCTTTAAGAAAAATCTAAACTTTCAAAGCATTTCTACGAGCGCTCATGTATATTCACAGTCATTGATATTGGACAGACCATTTATGGGAACAATTACTTCCACCATATGTTAGCATTCAGTTTCATCCAGTGTGATCTTCCAGCTAAAGCTGCTGTTGTATTACAGGTACGCCTTTAAATAAATTTTTATAGACTATATATGATAAATATATTTATATATTTGAATTTTTCAATATGTTGTATCAACATTGACTTTTTAAAAAACTGTTTTCTTCTGTTCTTTATTGTTGATTTTTTTTGGTCCTATGTATAATGAAACCATCTGCAATTAACATTACTTTTTCATTTTGATTAATACTACTATGTAAACATTCATAATTAATAGGAACAGTAGGACACTTCTTTGTGATTTGCAGTTATTGGGGCAGATTTAGAAACATTAATGATAACAATTTTTTCTTTACCTATCAGAGATTGATGTTAAATTATTATTTTTTACACTTTACGTGAAGCAAAGCTTTTTGTATCTAAGTGTTAAATTGTTTTCCTTAGAAACTACAACACTATTTACATATTTAATTAGGAGATTTCTACCAAGTTTCTGTATATTAATATTGGGAAATTTTTATCTACTTTTGATTTATTCTTTGGGCATTAATTGTTTTAAACTTTTAACCAAATGAATTATTTTTTTTAATTCAATGTTGGTTGTAATTTTTTCAAGCTTAATTTTTATATTGTTTTAAGAAAAGTTCTCAATACATTTCAGAAACCACACAACTAAATCTCTAGTCTGTTAATTAATTGCACCCAATTTAACCCTTTTGTATTCTATTGTTCTAGACACCAGGCCTTAAACTTATTGAAAAAGTCATCTTTGAGAAATGTAATTATTATATCAAACAGAAAAAGGTAACCCATTGATTTTTTTCTTGTTTTATACAATTTTGTTATGATTTATAGCACATATGTCATTTGTGTATGCCCTAAGACCACAAAACCCATCTCTTGCAGATAAATACAAAGTCCGCTGTGTGCAATATTTTTTAGGAAACCACAAGTCATTCATTTACAATGGCTGTGTTTATTAATGTTAGTATTAAATTTTATTGTGGAGGAAAAGTTTAGAGTAGTTTCCCTTTTGTAGGTGGAAAAGAAACATTGTGGCAAATGAGTTTCTATTAATTGGACTGCTTGAAGCTGAGAGAGACTAATAATATTCTTAGTTTATGGGACAGATATGACTGCATGTGTAGTAAATACTTTATCTGTATCTTAGGTCATGAAAAGTAACATTTCATACATTAAGAGTTAGTTACTGTTTAGTGTTACAAATGATTACGATTACAGTTTATGATTTTCAACAGATAGATTGGCTGTCTGCATTGGTGGATATAACAAAAGCTATGCCCATTAGCAAGTCAAATATGCTTAAATTACTAGCAAAAGGATATGGTAAGTACATACTTGACATATTACTAGCAGAAGGATATCGTAAGTACATACTTGACATATTACTATCAGAAGGATATCGTAAGTACATACTTGACATATTACTATCAGAAGGATATCATAAGTACATACTTGACATATTACTAGCAGAAGGATATCGTAAGTACATACTTGACATATGACCACACTGACTAGTATTTTGGGGAGCAGTGGGGTTTAGTGGCAGTGCACACTTAGATTGGATAGCCATACTGAAGGCTCTGGGTTCAAATCCCAGTGAAGCCTAGGATTCCACCCACCTGTGTCTGGAGGGTGTCCCTGAGTCTATTTAGCTCTGATCGGTACTTTACATTATCTGGACATTGTGCTGGCCAGCCACTCATTTTACTTGTATTCCATGGCCATAGAAATGCTGCTTTATTTACCGAATAAGCCACCATGGTCTGAAAGGAATATTTTGCTTTTTTTTTACTGTTTATGTCAGATGATGGGCATGCATGAGGTCACAAAGAGCCAGACCCTTACACCTATTGTAGGCTACATATAGATATATTTTAAATATACAAATTTAAATTTCATTAATTGTGGTTTTATTTAATACATTTTTTATGTCCTAGCCATCCCAGCTGGATGGCAACTCATATAGAAATGTAAATACAAATTATTATTTCAAAATTGTAAAGCCAGGGTTGGGTACATACGAAGCCAGTGGTACTCAATTTCACTAAATGAAAAGCTGCGTGGACCCACCCCTGAATTTATTGCAAAATTTTTTATTTATGGCAGTGGATAATATTGTGTATGTTGGTAATGTGTCATGAGTTTTCTAACGTATTTCCTTATCTATTATCTAGTTGCTGTTGAAGACTTGAGCAAAGCAACCGCTGTAATCCAAGAATTTCTTGATGATTTCATTGATCCACCCAAAGACTTAATTCAGGACCTCATTGCAGCACATAAGAAAGCTAATAACGAACTGCCAGAAATTTTAAAAGTTCACCAAACAAGAGACAAAGTGAGTCTTCACACTTTATTTCAATTCTAGTAAAGCAATTGTAGGTTTTCAAAGTTTTACATGTTATTTTCATATCTTCTTTTTGTTTTGTTTTAGCAAGTATCAAAGTCTGAATCAAACTAGAAACCCAAACAAGAATATATTGAATTGAACAAAGGCTGTTTGATTTTATATTGTATTATTATAACATTATTTTTTCTCTTTTTTTATTATTTTATGGATAGTTTTAATAAATGGTATATTTGAATGTGGTTATTAAAACAGAAATGTAATATTTGAAGCCTTGTGTTGAATCTGAATATTTAGTTCTTCTTATGTCAACCATTAATACCAAACATATTGGTGTTGTTTTTTTTAGCTGTTCTGTCATCTGTGTTGTAAAGTGGTGATTATAGGTTGAAGTAGTAATACTGTATTTCTGAAATATTGTTTAGTTGGGGAGCAGAGGGGGTAAGGCAGTTTGGTTGATGATGGAATAATAAAATTGTTTTTAGGGGTCATTTGAGTGCTGCAGGTTATGCCTTCATCTGAAATATGGTGCTGGTTTATTTTGTAGGATTAACTTAATGTGGACTAGCTTATTGGGCAAGTTCATTTCTTTGTACATTCTTTGACCAATTTTTTCCCTGTACCCATAAAGTTATTTACCAATTTTTCCCTGTACCCATAAAGTTATTTACCAATTTTTCCCTGTACCCATAAAGTTATTTACCAATTTTTCCCTGTAACCATAAAGTTATTTACCAATTTTTCCCTGTACCCATAAAGTTATTTACCAATTTTTCCCTGTACCCATAAATTAAAGTGCTTTACCAATTTTTCCCTGTACCCATAAAGTTCTTGACCAATTTTCCCTGTACCCGTAAAGTTCTTGGGATAGGTTTTAGACCTGGAAATAACAAGGTGTGAGAATGTTACGAACAGGGGACGATAATAAAAATTTTTACTTTTTATAAGAAACACCTAGAAAAAAAACACTACGAAAATTACAAAATACTCAGCATAAAATCACAAAAAACTGTTCACTTAATTGTGTTTATGTATTCAAGATTTATTTATTACTATATATTAACATAATTTGCAATTTTCACTTATCTCATATAGACAGAGTGTAACATACTTTGAATAAATTCATTGTCCCCAACAAATTCACCATCAGTAATCATAAACTTTACATTCATTTATCAATTGGACATCTCACTAGCATGCATACAAAAACTGTCAATTGTGTCAGACATCTTTTGGATCCAAAAGTTCAATGTTGTCTGTCACTTGCTTGGTGGCTTTCTGCCATTGACGAAAATTGTATCTCTCAACTGCTGCATTATATCTGCAAACTCCCCTAAAAAATAAAAGTAGAAAACTCAGTTAATCTTTTAAGTTTCAAACAACATTATCAAAAAGAAAATTGATTCTGTGTTCTTTGCAGTTATTCTGAGTTATTCAGATTTAAACTGATTTGTTTGGGAGACAGTTCTGCTCAACATAAAAACAAAAGAATTCTTAGCATTCGGGATACCGTAGCACATAAGTTAATCTTGTTACTTTGGTCACCCAAGTCTCAATTTTAGATGTCATATCTAAAGAAGTAAATTTGTTTTTAGATGTCATATCTCAAGACAAACTCACTTTGTGAACAAACACAAAAGTGTATAGAGAACAGCTACAATTTTTTCAATTGAATGTGGAGGTATTAATACATTTAAATTAATCTTGTGATAATCATTTTCATCATTTAAAGTTTTAGCAAGGGAGGTAACAAAAATTACAAATGACCTAATTTTTTTTAATTGCTTTAAATTAAAACCATAAATGTTTTTTGTTAGCATTTTAAATTATATATCAAATTTAAGCGCATTTAAAGATCCACATTGATGAAAATTAAACATTGTTAAAATTGATTTTAAAAAATGTGCAAATGTAATTTATGGTACTAGTAGATAAATGTTAGTGTAAAAGCTTAGAATTTAACTTTGTTTTCTAAGTATTTTTTTCACCAAAATTTAAATGAATAAATAAAGAATAGGACATCAAATAAAAGTTGACTTAAACACTTGTAGTAATAAATGACAAAAAATACTATAAAAAAAGGAGCAGTAATTTACATTTAAATTGAGAAAAACTACTTATTTTGTTTTTAAAGTTTTTTTGATGAAGTATGCATGAGCAAAATCTGAAAATAAATTTACCAAAAATTTCTAATAAATTTATCCGTAGTTATAAAATTACCCCAAAACTTGCATTTGTACAGTATGAAGCAGTTTACATTATTAAAAATGCCAGTTCTGTTGCCTTGCTAACTAACTTTTTAAATAAAATTACCAAGGGCATCTGTAATTTGCTTTTTATATTGGCAATAGGCCTAACTAATAAATATTGTTACACTGACCAAAAAAATTATTTATGGTCAAAATAGGCTTAACTGGTTTAGGGTTAGTAGTAAAGTACCCTTTGGACCAAACTGATCATAGGGCTGTTGAAGCTGCATTCACCAGTTTCTGTGGCCACTGCATACTAGAGGATGTGTGGCCAGCACAATGCCCAGCCATCTTTACTTTACCCCAACTAAGGTCAGGTACCCATCAGAGCTGGGTTGACTCAGGGACGCCCTCAAGTCCTGGGAAAAAATCCTAGCCTCCACCAGGATTTGAACCCTGGAGCTTCTGATTGCCAGTCGAACGAGCTGCCGCTCGGCTACCGGGTTACTTAGAATAAATAAATGTGATTTTTTAAAAGTAATCATTCAATACAAACATTATTAAAAATATGCAAACTGAGCAAGACAATGACCAAAATATTAACTTACCAGGTACCAAATAAAAAAACTAAGTATCCACCAAGAGCATAATTTACAGCTTTTGAAACATTACCTAAAGACGAGAAATAAAACGTGAATGAATAGATAAGAAACTACAGGCTGTGTTTGCAAAGAATTTTTGCTTTCCAAAATGACCAAACAGTCAAATTTGTTTTTTACCTTAAAAATATTCATACATTGCACACGAGTTGGCACCAGTATTGTTCAAAAATATGTCTATGGTAATAATTTACAGCAGCATACTATGATAATAAAAAATAAATAGCTAAATGTAACACTAATAGATGTATATTTTTACAGTAACTGTAACTTCAGATTCCCCCCATCCAATAAATAAGATCTCTCTTTTGAAATACATGATGTTGATTTCCCTGGTATGTTTTAAATGTTTAAAAAGAGCCCTTATATTTCCTCCCTTGGCCCTAGTTGAACAAAGTTTGAAAACCCTTAATTATCCCAATATAATGGTTTAGTAATAAAGCTGAAGCTGAGACTCTTATTTACGGTATGAAATTTATTACGTAGGTTAAATAAAGCGTTTAAACTTTAACAAATAGGAAATAACTTACTTGTAAAAAGAAAGTGTGCTAATCCAACTCCTAAACCACCAGTTATGCCATATGTTAGGGATTTTTTTAAACAGGGAATTGTTCTAATTTTTGATATAGTCTAGACAAGAATGATAGAAAAGTGAAGTTTAGAAGCAATAATTACTGGAAAAAAATCTTTTTTGTTAACTGAATATAATACAGTTGATTTATGTAGACTTAGAACACTTGACTTAGAAGTTTACAGACGTTTCTTTAAGATAGAAGATAAAACTTCCACTTTGCAAAAAACTCCGGGAGGGCTAGAACCCGGGTCATTTTGCTGACAGTCCGGTGAACTAAGCGCAGGACCAGCCAGCCTCACTGTAATAAAATGTAAAGTACTCTTTTGGGCCACATTGGTTCAATGAGGACAGTGGCTCATGAGTTTCTGTGGCCATGGTGTAGGCCCACTTTATGTGTGACCAGCATAAAGACCAGGCCTCTTTCCCAAACAGAACATCATAATAAGTATGCCTAAATTTAAACTTCTCAGAAATTGTACAAATAAACTGGTATAATGGTAATACTAGCTGTTTCTAAAAAAAATGGTTAATCTTTACACTTTTCACTATACTCTATACTATAGGCCTACTGACTATAGTGTCTATAGCCTACTCAGTAATACTAATGCCTAAGACTGAGATAGAGAAAAGGAATCTGGGGTCCAAATCCAGATTATTAACCTTTCGTTTCTTTTGTAAAACAGTTGAAAGTATGAAATGTTTTGGGAATTTCAGATTTCACTTATTCCAACTTCACTCAAAGAAAAAATGTCTGGTGCTGACATTGGCTATCTTATATCTTATAAGTTTACAGACGTTCCTTCTAGATAGAAGATTATTACATCCACTAGGCCCAAAACTCCTGCAGGGCGACAGGGATCCGTCTGTGGCAGGGATAGAACCCACGACCTGTCAGTTGGTTTTTGGTTGACAGTCCGGTGAACTAACCGCTGGACCAGCCGACATGATTGGCATAGTAATAGTGACATTGTCAGTCATCATAGTCATGAGTAGGCAATTAGTAGGTATTATATAGGCCTAGGCCCTAGGCAATATAGGCCCTAATATAATATGGCATATACATGTATTATGATCATGTATATTATATGGATTTAAAATTTTGAAAGTAAAAAAACTCTTTTCATATGACTCTATCATACTCTATGACACTCATTGTCTCATTCTATTGAAAAGAGTGTTGTGTCTAACTCTACTAAGCCAACCCTTTTTTCATGGTCTTGTTTTATTTAAGTAAAGTAGGCCTACTGTAAAGTAGGTAGGGTAGGCTAAATTCATAATTAAGTAGGCCTAGATTTAGATTTAGATCTAGGAATAAATCACTAGGCTAAATGCTAAATAGTTAAAATAGGCCTAATACTAAATCCTAAATTAGCCTAAGTCCCTAAGTCTTTATCATTATCATGTTTAACTTTAAGTTATTAAATTAAGGTAATTAAGACTTTTAATTTTAAGTCTATTGATCTATTCTAAGTTTTAATAAAATTTAAGTGACAATCTCACTCCGTGTTCGGTGTCGGATTCTAATACTAATAGTAGCCTATTGAGATGTGCGATTTGTAATATTTGTTTCAATTTTAGCAAACATCAAATGTGATCGAATCAGAAAATACCTTTGAATTAGAGTCTGCTTCTTCTTGTGATGACATTTTAATATTAAATATTATTTCATCAGTGACCGCTACGAAAATCTGCGATTGTTTTTTTTTATGCAATTAGTTAAGAGTTACCGAACTTGTATAAAAAAACTTGTATAAAAAAAAAATGTAAACATGTCTCATAATTTAGTGTAGGCCCTATACATTAAAATATGTATTTTAATGATTTTAAATTTTAAATGTTTTGAGATAAAAATTATGCTAGTAACAAAATTGTAAGTACCAACGTTTGATACTACTAGTTTGATATAATATAGGCAAAGCTACATAGCCTATCATTTTACTATAATTATAATAATAATTCTATAACTATTCTATAATTATAAAGAAAAAGATCTGACTCTACTGACTGACTTAGGCACTACACTTAGCCTTAGCCTTAGGCAGTAATAATGGAATATCTATAATAATATTCTAGATCTATATCATTATTATGAATTATCAAATTATGATTATGAATAATTTAGAATAAAAAGTCGTTATAATTTCGTTGATATTGATATATTTTTGTTTACAAGTCAAACCCAAATTACTTAGGACTTGACTAATAGACTTATCATGAATCATGACTTATGTTATGTTATCTTATGTTACACTTATGTACTTATGTAGTAGTAGGCTGATTTTCGGTAGGCCTAACTTAAGGCCTAATGCCTAATAGTAATATTACTAAGTAGGCCTAACCAATTTAACCTAGTAGGACAATAGTCACATTCTTTATATTTATGCCTACATCAATGTGAAGCCGGCTGGTCCAGCGGTTAGTTCACCGGACTGTCAACCAAAAACCAACGGACAGGTCGCGGGTTCTATCTCTGCAACCGACGGATCCCTGTCGCCCTGCAGGAGTTTTGGGCCTAGTAGACGTAATAATCTTCTATCTAGAAGGAACGTCTGTAAACTTATAAGATAAACTTATAAGATATTAAGCTAATCCTATTAAGCTAGTCTCTAATAATAATACTCTAATTATACTCTACTAATAATATATTATTAACATCAATCATCATCATCATCATAAATAATCATTTCATTAACATATATATTATTAATAAGTATAATAATTGTCCTACTATTAAGATATTACATGATACATGCATATGCCATGATATGCATTCCATGTGTAGGCCTATTTCTTAATACTTAGGCCTAATTAATAATTTCTGTTTATTGTTAATATATTCTATTCAATGATGAGGAAGTTAAGTCTGTGGCCGTGATGTCATACAAAAAAAAATCTTATAAAACTAAAACTTAGGCTAAGCTTTATTAGATACAATTTTTGCAATTAAAATGCTGCCTAACATTAGTATTAGTTAGACTTACGGCTTACGGAGTGATATCCAAGCATAGAAAGGGTTACCTGAAAAGACCATGAAAACCAGTTTTATATTCATAACTTGAAATTTTATAATTTTGCTTACTGGTATATCTAAATATTACTATTAAGCTTGCTTTTAATAGTTTTTAAAAAATTATAATGATCAATATCATATGCCTATTAAATATAATTTTTATATATTGACCTGTGATTTTTTTATTCATTGACAGGGGTTAAGCTAATATTTTGTCACTGTCTTACACTCACAATGGAAACAATAGGCCTAACCTCTTTAATAAACAATGACAAGCTTGAAGCAGAAATGATTAACAGATTAACAAAAACGGATGCCCATTTCAAGCATCAACAGCGTGGAGAGCCTGATTTGACCTGTGAAGAAAAGTCCACCATTGCATATGAAATCTTAAGGAAAAGTCCAGCCTTATTTCTGGAAAGGTTTTCACAGTTTCTCACATTGGATGATATTGAGTGCTTCAAGAAGTTCCATGGTGATTATCAAGTAGATTTCTACATTAAAGAGATTGATAGGAGATGTGCAGATACAAGTAAAAATTTGGTTAAAAATAGAAGGTATCAAGCTTTAAAGATTCTCATGGATGGAGGAGACTACTTTTCTGAGGATGAAATGAAATGGCGAGATCCTTTACTTTATGAACAAATGGTAACTAGTTTTACTTGTTTCAGAATTGTAGAGAACTTTCTTTTACATTTTAATGTTTTTAAAGTAATAATGTATTTAATTACATAATTACATAATTTAAATCATTTAAAATAGTTCATTTTTAATTAAGGATATTTATAGACTTTTTATTGCATGTTTTCTTTTTTGCGTTCTTTATAATAAGTGATTAAAATCATCATTACTTGTCTAGCCTAAAACATAAGCCACACACAAGAGCACTCTATGGATCTTGGTCTTATGCTAGTTTCTCTAGCTGTCTCAAGTTTTCTCCCTGGCATGATGCATGCTGGTCTCTGCTTCCAGTTTTTTGTCTTAAGTTCATTTTGTTCCATCTCTTTTCCATTCACTTTTTTAAGGTTGTGTGTGAGTGTTTGTTTTGTGATACTTCTTGTAGGCTTTTCTAAGTGTCACCTGTTTATCTCCATCTTCTTAGGTGCACTGCCTCTTTAATTGGTTCCTGTAGCTTAATTACAAGACCTCTTCATAGCTGATTTATGTGTGGGCCTAATATTTATAAATTATTTGATTTAGATTGGTCAATATGAAAATGAATCAGAGATAACTGAAAAAATGGAACTGGACATTGATAGGAGTGATCTGAAATTCTCAACAATTCTTCTGAAACATATGGATAACCAAACCAACAAACAGTATTTTGAGCTACTGAAGGAAAAAGAGGTCAAGATAAAAGTTTTACATATTTAAGTCATGTTGAACTAGACCTGTAGAATCATATGTATTTTTATAAATATTTTGTTGCTATTAATTTTATGCTTATGTCTTAAATGTCTCTTTCAAATACCTGACAAATCTTCCGGCTCTTAAGTCCAGGGCCAAATGTGAAAGGGATGGATCAAGGGTGGACATACCAAGATTCTGTCCGAGACTAGTCGCCCAGTGGCACACGGATAGGGTGGGCAGCGTAGCAAAGGGCACATTCTCCACAGTCACTTGCATTACACTGCTTCTCCCTACCTGCTGATTTCCCCCGGATCATTAACATGGTGGCTTGCTCACATTCTTTATATTTATGCCTACATCAATGTTACCAACAATTAATTTTTCATTAAAAAAAAAGAATTTTTTTTAAAGTGCAGTAATTTGTATTTTATTTGTGTGTGTTCAGTCAAGAAATTCACTTTATATTGGCATTTTATTTATCTTTAAGGAAGAACAAGAAGAAGAGGAGGAGGAAGAGGAAGACGAAGAAAGTGATGAAGAAATAAATGACATAGAAGAAAATAACATGAAACAAAATGGTAAAATAATTTTCAATTTATTTCTGTCATTTGCCATTGTAAGCCTATGAATCTGCCATAAATATACAAATATCTAATTGATTTCAATTTGCTGTGTCAGTTTAAAAAAAAACATTTAAAAAAAACACTTAATCTAGAAATTGATATTAGGAAATACATTTTGTAATTTTTTTTTTTTAAATTACACCTTAATTTAACACTAACTTAAAAAAATGTTAATAGAACTAATTAAAATTTTTATTATAAATCTATGCTTTACTATTAATTAATGACATAGTCCACCTTTTATTTTATTAATTTGATTTAAGCTTTTCAGAACATTCAGAATGTTTAATTACAATATTTTTCTAGGTATTTCTTCATTATTTGTTTGTAACATTCTATAAGACAATAACTATAAAATAATAATTTTAGGACAAATTTGTTTGGCTTCAATATTTTGAAGTTGTAGACAAATTGCATTTAAAAGAAAACAAATTTTCCCTGACACACAAAGTGGCTTTTACAAGAGCTATCTCTTGCTTTTGAGTATCTAGCATACAGGTAGTTTTTTTTATGGTGGGCTTGCTTTGATAGCACAATCTTTCTGTCTCTTTTGATTTTGACATGGGACTAAACTAAAGTTTTTATGTTACCTGTTGTCTTTCATTGATGTCATGTAAAGTATTCCATCACATCTTTATATCTAGAAAGTAATGCTGGAGGAAAAGAAGAAAAAATCTCCAGTGTAGAAAAAGCCTATCTCAGGACGGAATTCTTACAAATCATGCAGGAAAGATTTTTATCTGGTAATGACTTCAACTTTGATTACAGGTAATATAAATCGATTGCCTGTTAAATTATGACATTATTATATTATGTTATGTTCATGCAGTGCAGAGATTTGGTATTGGCATGCATTGTTTTGTGTCATTCAATTAGTTTTATTAGTATTTTTGTTGTTGTTTTCTAGTCCCTTACTGAATATTTAATATGACTTTTATGTCCTACTCTATATGTTGCAGTAAAGTAGACAGTAACGCTGATTACGATGCTTTAGACATTGTGGGCCATGATGCAGAGGAGAAGTACTTTGATGATGATGGGGAGCTCAGTGAAGACGGTGACAGTGCTGGGGATTCATCCCTAAGGAAGAAGATGGAATGTATTGGCCTTGAAACTCAAATAGATGAGGACTGTCAGGATGATGATTACATGAACTTTGTTCCATCTGAAGATGCAAGCAATAAAGATTCCTGATGGAGTGTGTGTTATGGAATTTTGATTCATATTTTGAGAAAATGTTGACTGTTATCTGTTGATTCCTTTTTTTTTTGTTCATTTATTATCTTGATCTGATATATTGATTTTACTCTTATGAAATTTGAATGTAAACATTATTTTTTAAAGTATACTAATATCCCCAACAATCTGTTGCACTTATGAAGCTTACAAAGACTTATGAGGAAATAGTATCGCTTACCTAGTAATGTTTTACTTTTCTCAATAAAAAAAATATAAAAAATGTGAATTTATAAAATGCTACGTTAGTACCACCACCATTTTCCTACCCAAAAATATTTTTATCCTGGCGAAAATTTGACTACTTATGCCTGAAATTTGAGTTAATGCATTAACTATCTAGAAACTATATTTACTATTTAAAAAAATACACTTTTATTTATTGATATCAGAAAGTTTTTCAAAGGAATTCTCTACTTAAAAAAAATAATGTAAATCCCAAACATTTTGAAATACCTTGTTTTTTTAATGGTACACATTTAATTTGTGTAAAAGAGTAATGTTATTTAATTTAATTGAATATTTTGTTATTGAAAAACATGCATAACTAAAGATTTATGCAGCCATTGTAACTTACAATCTTACAAATAAAGATTTGTCTGATTTAATTTCTTCTTTTACATTGGTGTTTTATAAGCTCAGTGTAGTTGAAATGATTTACTGGAATAAATAAATAAGTACAAGTCTATAGTCTACTCTTATGGTAGTCTGAAAGGGGATGCAACTTGGTAAGAGATATTTAACTGTTAATATTTTCACCACTATTGCACCATTGATCAACTAGTTGTCTGTTTTACAGCACATTGCTTCTATCAAATATACTGTCTAAATGTTAGCATTAAGTGGTGGGGTGTTGAGCATAGAAAACATCTTGGCTGAGACTTTGGATGCTGAGACATTTTTATTGATGCGCGAGTGGAGAGAGGGAAGTGGAGGGGCAGAATGGAATGTGATCTAGGTATATCTAAACATATGCACGTTTGTTTAAGGTGAAAAAGTAATAACAACTCTTATCTTATCTAATGATTTTTTAATGATTGTGATGGTCACATTACATAATCCGACTATATTGAGTCTGGGTGATAATGATATAGACATACTTGACATATTTATAGGTTATAGGCCTACATAGATCAGGGGTATATGGGGTGTTTTGGTAGAGGTAGTACCTCCGACGGGGGGACATGTGGTGCTCGGCAGAGCAGTTCGCCCGCCTTGGTCCTCATCTGTCACCCAGCTCTCACCAGTGGCTCCTCGTAGCTGTTAGCATGTAACAGCGGCCATACCCCGGGCAACGGCTTCCATTGGCCGGCTAAACCAGGTGAGGGTAGCCGCTGGGCTCAAACCCACGGTGACATAGGTCTTGCCTACCTGTGCATGCAAAGCCTGGACATCGGCGGACGCTGCGGCGGAGATCGACCAGATCCAAAGAAGGTGAAGGCGACTACAGCAACGCACTGTGGAGCGCGTAGAGCAAGGTGAGGCACGTAGCACATCTTGGTCATCCACTGCATCTGAGCCCATCGCCGGTCGTCTAGACCTGTTCTTACCACTGGCAAATGGTGGACCCGGACGAGAGAGTGAGGTCGACGCTGCGCAACTCTTCTTTACTTTAAACAAACTAACATGCGCAAATCATTAGTCACCCATCCTCCCAAGCCCTGTAGCGATGGGTAAGCGGCGAAGTGATAGGTGTGGTGCACTTGAGCAAAGACGTAAAGCACACAGGGCACTTCTTGATGACCCTATGTCAACAGCAAAGAAAACCGCCATGGGAAACATCAACAGCAACATTCAGAAGCAACTGCGACAAATGCGGGACTCTTGGCTGTGTGCGAAAGCTGGCGAAATTCAGGGCTATGCAGACACGAAAGACATGAAGAACTTTTATAGGGGTCTAAGAGAAATTTATGGTCCTGTCACCTCAGGCTCATCCCCGCTCCTTGATGCAGACGGTTCCACGCTTGTTACAGACAAGGAAACAATCTTAGAAAGGTGGGCGGAACACTTCAAAAATGCACTAAACACGCCCTCACTTATAAGCCACGAAGCCATCGAAAGACTGATACAAGTCCCGGTGAACAATACACTTGAAGCTGTCCCAACTATGAACGAGCTAATGGCAGCTATCCGCCAAATGTCCAATGGGAAAGCACCTGGCCCCGATATGATTCCTGCTGAGATTTACAAAGAGGGTGGTTCTGTGCTGACAGGTAAACTGCTTTGCCTACTTCAGACCATATGGGAGACAGAAACGGTACCACAGAACCTCAAAGATGCTTCCATAATTCACCTCTGCAAACGCAAAGGCAACCGACAGGCCTGTGACAACCACCGCGGAATCTCACTGTTGTCCATTTCTGGCAAGATCTTGGCTAGACTTCTACTAAATCGCTTAGGCCTAAATGCACACCTGGAGCAAGGTCTACTACCTGAAAGCCAGTGTGGCTTCCGTAAGGAACGCGGCACGATCGACATGGTATTTGCAGCTAGACAGCTTCAAGAGAGGTGCCAAGAGCAGAACTCAGACCTGTATTCAATTTTTATCGATCTGACCAAGGTCTTTGATTCAGTCAGCAGAGATGGCCTATGGAAAATCATGGCAAAGTTCGGCTGCCCTAGAAAGTTCATAGCCCTGGTAAGGCAGTTTCACGACGGTATGCAGGCCCGTGTCCGGGACAACGGAGAGATGTCTGAACCATTTCCAGTGACAAATGGCGTCAAGCAGGGATGCGTTCTGGCTCAAACACTGTTTAGCCTAATGTTCACAGCCATGCCCAGTGATGCTTTTAGGGATGGACGTGAGGGTGTAGACATTAGGTACCGCACTGATGGCGGGCTGTTCAACCTTAAGAGACTCAAAGCAAAAACAAAGGTCAAGTCTGACACCATTCATGACTTACTATTTGCCGACGACTGTGCTCTCAATGCCGGCCCTGAAGCTGATCTGAAACACAGTGTTGAAAAATTTTCCAGTGCATGCTCAAACTTTGGACTTACAATCAGCACTAAGAAGACAGAAGTCCTGTACCAACCAGCCCCCGGAAAGCCCTACGTCGAGCCAAACATCAGTATCAATGGTGAAAAAATCAACACAGTAAACCGCTTTACGTACCTTGGTAGTACACTGTCTCAGGGTGTTGTCATTGATGATGAAGTAAACCTCCGTATCTCAAAAGCCAGTGCAACCTTTGGAAGTCTGTACAAAAATGTCTGGAACAAAAGCGGCATTAGCACCCAAACCAAAATAAAAGTCTACAGAGCAGTCGTGCTCCCTACTTTACTATATGCATGTGAGACTTGGACTGTTTACCAACGACATGCTAAGCTCCTGAATCCCTTCCACACAAAAAGCTTAAGAAAAATCCTAAATATCAAATGACAGGACGAAATTCCAGACTTTGAGGTACTTGCCAGGGCAGGACTCCCAAGCATCCACACAAGTCTGATGCAGTCTCAACTTCGTTGGGCAGGGCATGTTATACGCATGCCAGACTGCCGTCTTCAAGAGACTCTTCTATGGCGAGCTAAAAAACGGTCAGCGAGCTCGCGGGGGTCCAAAAAAGCGCTATAAAGACACCCTCAAGGCATCACTCAAGCGTTCTCAATTAAAGACTACTCCTGGGAGGTGACAGCCAAAGACCGTGCCTCATGGCGCTCAGCAGTCCATAAAGGAGCAGCTTTTTGCGAAGAGCAAAAACAGAGAGCAGCTGAATTCAAGAGGCAAGCCAGGAAAGATCGTGCCCTAGAGCTCACTGTCGACGTTCCGACCTTCCCCTGTACGGTTTGCAGTCGTACCTTCCGAGCAAGGATGGGCCTCATTGGCCACTTGAAAACCCATCGCACAGCCACACCCCAAACTTCATAGGACGACAAAAAAAATGGTCATCGTCGAACACGACGGACGAGCAACAACATAGATCTAGAATCTAGAATCTAAATCTCTATTTAAACTAGTCTATGAGTCTTAGTCTATGACTATGACTCTACTATTACTATTATTTGATATTAATAATAATATTCATATATGAAGTTTGATATTATGTTACTATTTAAAAAAATACATGTAATACCTAATTGTTTAAATTATTATTTTGCGTTTACTAATGACACAAATCTATTAAGTTACATAATTAGATATTAAATGTTAGGGTAAATTGAAATAAATAAATATAATAAGAGAAGGGGGGATAATCGTCTGTGTTTGTTACAGCATTTTACGGTAAACACACAAACCCGTAAGATGTCGTTGTTAGCAACATGCTACTTCCGGATTGATATTTGTATGCTCTCCGTTCCAGAAAAGTCGCGTACTTTATTCATTCTGTAAACAATCGAGCGAGACAGTCGTGTGCTCCTACTCCTATCTTAAAACGTTTAAAATAAATGGCTAAGTGGGGTGAAGGAGATCCTAGATGGATAGTAGAAGATCGACCTGACGCTACTAATGTTAATAATTGGCATTGGTAAGTGCTCTTAAATTTTTTTATTATTATTAAATGTATTATTATTATTACTATTACGAGCCTGGACTCTAACTCTAGGCTCTAGGCACTGACCGGCGTAGTAGTAGGCCTAATGAGGCTAATGCATAATGAAATGGTACTAGTGACTAGTATTTCTTATAGTATACTAAGTAGCCTATCAATTATTGATGAGCATTATAGAGTATTACACTCTAGTAGTACATCATTGGACAACAGCAGCGTGCTCGACTGGCGAACCGAAGGAACTGGATTCAAATCCTGCTGGTAGTGGCCGTGGTAGTGAGTGGTAGCCTATCACTATCAGACTATCAGTATCAGCCTATCCAATACTTAGCAGCTCACTTAGCTTATAGGCCTATAGATAGAGTATAGACTATATAAATTATATAGTTATAGTCTAGCGGCAGTCTAGTCTATCTATAATATAGCCTGGCCTAGACCACACAGTCCCCTAGAATACAGAAGACAGTTATGAAGGAAACTTTGGCTTGGATTATTGCTTCACAGGCCCTATTGACTATAGATCAAAATGGTCTGACTAGGATAATTTACTTACTTTTTCAGTGCAACAAAGAACAAGCTTCCAAAGCTATTACCATAATCAAGTAAAGTTATTTAAAACATGATAAACTAAATCTGTTAGATTTTTTAAAGCAATTCTCATTAATTTATTTCTAATTACAAAGCTAGGCCTAGTTTACAACTTAAAAGTTGTAGATGTCATACAAATCTTGTGAGTAAACTCAATGAACTGTTTAAATAGATGTCTCAAAAATTCCTTCCTGGAATTAGGCTTCCTAAGGGAGTGTAGCTGATCACCCATGATCTATTTGTTTTGCCTAGTTACCTTGTAATAATAATAGGATTCTATTGTAAAATTTTGTCATGCTTGGGGGAATGAAAGTCACACCAATGAGATTTTGATCACAAAGAAAATAACAAATACTTTTTTAGAAAGCTGGCAATGCTTATAATGAGATGTAGACAACGATAGGAGTCTGTGCTTATAATGAGATGTAGACAACAATGATAGGAGTCTGTGCTTATAATGAGATGTAGACAACGATAGGAGTCTGTGCTTATAATGAGATGTAGACAACAATGATAGGAGTCTGTGCTTATAATGAGATGTAGACAACGATAGGAGTCTGTGCTTATAATGAGATGTAGACAACAATGATAGGAGACTGTGCTTATAATGAGATGTAGACAACAATGATAGGAGTCCGTGCTTATAATGAGATGTAGACAACAACGATAGGAGTCTGTGCTTATAATGAGATGTAGACAACAATGATAGGAGTCTGTGCTAATAAGCTGTAGATAAGAATGATAGGAGTCTGTGCTTATGAGCTGTAGATAAGAATGATAGGAGTCTGTGCTTATAATGAGATGTAGACAACAATGATAGGAGTCTGTGCTAATAAGCTGTAGATAAGAATGATAGGAGTCTGTGCTTATGAGCTGTAGATAAGAATGATAAGAGTCTGTGCTTATAATGAGATGTAGACAACAATGATAAGAGTCTGTGCTTATGAGCTGTAACCAAAAATGATAGCAGTGTGCAGTCTGTGCTTGTAATGAGCTGTAGATAACAATGATAGGAGTCTATGCTTATGAGCTGTAGCCAAAAATGATAGCAGTATGTGCTTGTAATGAGCTTTAGCCATCAACTCATACAGTGTTTATTGTAAGTTTTATGTTTAAGCTTACAAAATATGCGTTCATGAATTTGATTATCTTTTTTCAGGGTAGAGAAAAATGCTACTAATTGGTCAAAAGACAGAATCAAAGAATTGTTGTTAAATCTTAAAATAGAGCATGAAAAAGGTTGGTTTGCATATGTTCACTTAGGAACTCGAAGTATAAAAAATTACTATGTAATAAATGACTTAATAGAATGCAATTAATTAATTAGACCCCAACATTCTGCTATAAATATTAAATATTAGTAGGTAATAATAATAAAAGCTTTCGTATTCTTTTGCTCCATTTTATGACTTTATCTTTGTTGAAATCAGCAGATATGGAGATAGGCACAGTGCTTATAGATATAAAGGCTTTACTTTACAATGACACATCCATGATTTTGTTTTTTTTAGATGCATTTAACAACGGGATGACACAGTATGTAAATAATTTGTGGGTTTTTCTTCATCAATCTAGGCACCTGTGAAATCAAAGAAATAACTAGCATTGAAGGTGAAGCTAGCGCTAACAACAGGAAAGCCAAACTTATCTTCTTTTATGAATTTGAAATTAAAGGAGAGTGGTCAGGTATGTTAAGGATCAACTAGATTTTGTTTGTTATCTTGTGTCTTTCTGCGTTGTTTTTCAAGCTGAAACATGTTCCATATGGGTCCCATCATGTCTAAATGGGTTTGTTGTTGTTTATATATGTATATATTCTGACTAAATTGTTTAGAACTGTTTATTTAAAGACCAAGTGAACAGCTTTTTATCAAAATTGAGATAAACGTTCATTTTGATAGTAAAAAGTGTATTCAGTACCCAAATGCTAATAAAATCATTTATACAAAATATTAAACATAACTTTCAAGTAATTAGTTCAATATTAGCACTTAAATGTGTGTGTGAAAAATCCAAATCTCGTAGCCATTTGATATGGCAACAAAGTGGAGTGACGTTAGAGAAGGAATTCCGACAAGGAAAAATGAATATTTTCACATGTTATGAATCTATTTCCACGTGTTTTGAATCTTTTCCCGGTCTTTTTTTTTAACGAAATGGTTAAATATAGATTTTGTGGTTTGTGTCTTGTTTATTTATTGTCCTTCTAACACGTCACTTCCGTATGAGACTTTTACAAATCTCGTCCCTTCGAGAAAAAGCTGTTCACTTGGTCTTTAAACTGTAAATTGCATTCTATTATCTTTTACTTTTGTTGTATACCATTGGTCCACCTATGTCTTATTGATTCTGTCTAATTGATTCTGTCTTGGTTTATGTCTGCTGTAACCATTCAAGCTCATCTGTCCAAAATTTTTGTTTGTTTATAATTGTCTGTTTTATTCAACCCAAGAAAATTTAAGTCAAAATTTTGTGACTTTATTTTTACAAAATGTAAAGATGGGGTCAAATTGAGAATGAAATTATGTAGTTGACAGTGTGAGCCTAGTGTTTATGCTGTTTGGTGTTTGATCGTTAAAAGCTGCACTCTTGTGTTGATATGTCTGTTTGGTGTTTGATCGTTAAAAGCTGCACTCTTGTGTTGATATGTCTGTTTGGTGTTTGATTGTTAAAAGCTGCACTCTTGTGTTGATAAGTCTGTTCTTCTTATCTATCTCAGGCATATTGAAAGATGATGTCAAATCCTACAAAGGAAAATTTGTGATCCCAAATTTAAGTGAAGAGAATGATGCAAGTGAAATCGATGTGAGTAATTTATGTGCAACTATTGGCCACCTTTTCAAAATGATAAATTTAGCTTACTATTTCTATTAAATATTTGTTTGTTAAATGTTTCCTTTAATGTTTGACGTTTTCTACAAATTACAGATGCATTTTTAGGAAAAGTTATGTTAATAATTTGTTTCATTTTTCTCCCATCAGGTAAATGTAACTGCTGATAAAAGCTGTAATGAAGCTCATGAATTGAAAGATATATTTAGGGTAGAAGGGACTAAACTCATTAGAGCCCAACTGGAAAAATATATAACAGATTTAAAAACTGGTAAATAGTTGCTGTTTTTATAAATTGTTCATAGTAGTTGTATATGAAATGTATATATGGTCTAATAATATACCAGTTCCATTTAATGAGATTCCAATTGTCTGCTTTGCAGAGTATGGTCAAAATATTATTCTCCCCACAAAAAACAGTGATACGACAAAAACACAGACATCCAAGTCAGTTAACAATAAAGATGTGAGTTCTCAATGGTATTTCTTTAGAATTAAATCACAAGGTATAAACAATATCTGTACATACCTATGTAACATCTGGAACCCTATAGTCAACTTTTTTTTTCTTCAACTTGATTTAAATTAAATGAATAAATATCTGCAGAACTAGAGAATGATCATTGGGTTATTGTTCTTTTAGGTGAAGCCAAAAGATGAGCTGAACAAATTTATCACCTTAGACAACAATACGCCATCAGAGGTTGGAGTTCGGATCCACACTAAAACATTAACAATGACAGAAACATTTAACTGTCAAGCTTCAGACTTGTATAGAGCGTTAACTTACAAACCTGTAAGTAACTACATTTGTATACTAAAATTATAATGTACACATTTACCATACATTACCTACTAATTATGTGAAAACTCTTCACTCTACATTACCTACTAATTATGTGAAAACTCTTCACTCTACATTACTTACTAATTATGTGAAAACTCTTCACTCTACATTACTTACTAATTATGTAAAAACTCTTCACTCTACATTACTTACTAATTATGTGAAAACTCTTCACTCTACATTACTTACTAATTATGTGAAAACTCTTCACTCTACATTACCTACTATTTATGTGAAAATTCTTCACTCAACATTACTTACTAATTATGTGAAAACTCTTCACTCTACATTACCTACTATTTATGTAAAAATTCTTCACTCTACATTACTTACTAATTATGTGAAAATTCTTCACTCTACATTACTTACTAATTATGTGAAAACTCTTCACTCTACATTACTTACTAATTATGTGAAAACTATTCACTATAAATTACTTACTAATTATGTGAAAACTCTTCACTCTACATTACTTACTAATTATGTGAAAACTATTCACTATAAATTACCTACTATGATAAAATTCAAGAATTTAAGTGACTTTCCTGACATTACCTTAGTATAATAAAAAGTAAAGTAAAGTATCCTGTCGGACCAAATAGATCCATAGGGCCGGTGAACCAGTTTCCGTGGCCACGACATACTAAGTGATTGATGGCGCTACTTTGCCATTGGTGCATTTTTAATAACGAGTTTCCGTCCTATCTCAAAGAACTCATCACACCATATGTCCCTCAAAGAACACTTCGTTCTGCCAACTCATCGCTTCTGGAAGAGCCCCGTTTCTTTCTGGCGACCGTTGGCCTTAGAGCCTTCTCAGTATCCGGTCCGAAGGTGTGGAATCTACATCCCATTCAACTCAGACAAACAAGCTCCATTGATTCCTTCAAAAAGAACTTAAAAACTAATTATTTCAATATTTATCTTAATTAACATGCTTTGAGCCCTACTGTCTTACTTATATGTTAGGCCGGTTATTTTGTTTTGGTTCTTTGATTTGTTCCATGTTTGTAAAGTTTTGAATCATTATTTAGTTTTTTATCTCTTAGCCTATAGATTGTATCCGTGTTCTGAGTTGTATGTTAAATGCGCTCTGAGCTTGCATTATGCTTGTTGGCAGCGCTATACAAATGTCATTATTATTATTATTATTGTGTGGCCAGCACTATGCACAGCCGCCTTTACTTTACCCCAACCAAGGTCAGGTACCCATCAGAGCTGGGTAGACTCAGAGACACCCTCAAATCCTGGTAAAAATTCCTAGCCTGCACCAGGATTTGAACCCAGACTCTTGGATCGACAGTCGAACACACTGCCGCTCGGCTACCGTGCCTCCTAGTATAATAAAAGCATTATGTCCATTTTTTAAAATAATTGTTGCACTTCTATCAAAATCAAAATAAGTAAAAGAAAATGTATACACAACATGAAATAAGGTAATGTATATCACAATATTGTTTTTTCATCTTTGCAGATGGTTGAAGCATACATGGGGTCGGGGATAGTTTTTGAACCAATTAAAGGAGAAAGATTCTCATTGGCTGGTGGAAACATTGTTGGAGATTTTGTTGAACTTGTAAGTTGTTTTGTTATTTTTTTTGGTGCCCTCTTCCTGATTCAAAGTTTATAAACTATGTCTGGATTGACACCACACAAACATTCATCTTCATTTCATCCTTTTTATGTCCGCTTCTCTTGTCAGGTACCTGATCAAAAGCTGGTGATGAGGTGGCGAGTAAAAACATGGCCCCCAGAACATTATTCTGAAGTGAGTATAGAGCTGAGTGATAAAGAAGGAAGCACCACTTTAACCCTCAAGCAGACAGGTGTCCCTGAATCAGAAGTAACAAAAACAAATGAAGGCTGGAAAGAAAATTACTGGAATCGCATGCGGCAAATATTTGGTTTTGGAGGAAGACTCTTTTGATGATCATGAAATGTGTGTTTAATTACTATACAATAACCTTTAAACTTTAGTACCTCCCATTGACTCTGTGTTCAGTTGGTAATTTATTATAGAATATGTTCTGTGAGAGTTAGGCCACCCATTGAATTGAAAATAAATATTATTACTATTACAACTCTTATACTTGTTTTTAGGTTTTTATGTGTATCAATTTAAAAGAATCAGTGAAATTATTGCTTGCTTGTGTATAAATCTACTTAAAAATCAAAATTTGTATTAAAAAAATTTGGGGAGGGGGAGCCATTTCTGGTAAAAGTGTTTTTCTAATCTAGTCCTAAATATAAGTGTATGTTAAATATCAAGAAAACATACAATAAACTACTGTTATAGAAGTTGTAACCTAGATTAGGTAAAATGTTAAGGAGTAACTGTTAATTTAGTTTTGTGGGTTTTCCCATTCTTTATTCTAAAATGATGGTTTATTGTGCAGCTAGCTTGCTTATATGAAAGTTGAGGACTGTTCTGTGTCAATACGCCTTCCTTTAGATTACACTTACAGGCTCAAATGCCACTAGTCAGCCTTCAGTCAGCTCTGTACTTAGTCTTGCTCTTAATTTATTAGTTCTTTTGCCAGACTTTTTAAAATTTCATAGACATGAAAAGTGTAAAGTTTTTTTTTTACATGGTACCCTTTTGTGTAATCCACAATGCTTAGTCCTATGGTGTAATGTATTATTATTTGAGGCCTGTATTATTTTATAGTGAGAAGACAAAAATTTTTTAAAAATAATAGACATATAATTAGGTATTTTAGGGATTTCCAACATATAATCCTAAAAAAAGTGTTTTAACCTAAATTAAATTGGACACCCAAGCGTTTCAGATATAGCCTAACAGCTAGGCCTTATTGTCTTTTGTTAAAATATTCATAAAGTTTAAATAAAAAGGTGAGACTGGAACAGAAAAATGTGTGGCTATGAACTATTTTTTAATTATTGGAGGGTTTTATGTTTACACAAATAATATACTGGGTACCTAATGTAACTTATTTTTCAATAAAAACTCAAAATACCCAAACTAAATACCGGTAATTATATATTTGTATAATCCCTAAAAGATTACTGGAACATGTATTTTCAGTCCAGAGAAAAAGAAATCTTGTGTAAAGTTTACCAGTGTATAAAACTTTGAGTTAAACCCAAATGAATGTTGAAAAAAACAAGATAAAGTTGGGATTATGAAGACTAGTTAATTACGGCACAACTAAGAATATAGTCTAGTTAGCAACATCTCATTAAAAGAAAATATTTTATTAATCGCTTTAAACAACTTTAAGTAAAGTATCCCGTCGGACCAAATTGATCCATAGGGCTGACGAAGCAGCGTTCACCAGTTTCCGTGGCCACGGCATACTAGGTGATTGTGTGGCCAGCACAATGCACAGCCGCCTTTACCGTACCCAACTAAGGTCTGGACTTAGGTCAGGTACCCATCAGAGCTGTGTAGACTCAGGGACACCCTCAAATCCTGGGAAAAAAATCCTAGCCTGCACCAGGATTCGATCCCAGGACCCTTACATCGCCAGTCAAACACGCTGCCACTCTGCTACCGTGTCCCATAAACAACTTTAAGGTTGAAATAATAAATTTAAAATCCAACATAAGAATCAATGTTTGTTGAAGATCTTGTATTACTAAATTTTTACACATTGGGCTGTTGCATTTGAACTTCACTTCTCCAGAATGAAAATACTAACACTCTCTAAGGGCTCAGAGGACAAACACGCTTGTGATAGTACTGATAGTGTAGCCAATTCACCATATAAGGAGACCTGCCAAGTACTACGAATTTTTCGTAGTTTATACGAAAAACAAGGTCCGACTACGAAATTGGCAGAATAACTACGAATTTTCTCCGATTTTCGCTAAAAAGCAAAAAAAAGATGATTTTTTTCTGATTTTCTAAGAAAAATACAAATTCTGTATATATAAAAATGCGAATGGGACACATGCCAACGCTCTCGGAGTTAAAATTACGATTTCCGGCCGGAAGTTGCATTTAATTAATATTTGTGTTCCTCACTGATCTATATAAAAAAAAGTTAACATGTGTTAAAACTGGGATTATTCTGGGATACTGTATCGTATCAACAAATGAATAAATTTAATAGCATTATCTTTCGTTCCAAGGGCTAGGCAAGAGAGTAGGGCTAATGAAGCCTAATGCGCTAATCATGCTAATGCCTACTAATGACTATACTAAGGCTAAGACAAGGCGGATAAGCCAAAGCCCGGCTAAGTTAGGCTAAGGGCTCTTTCAAATTCTTGGCTAGCATTCGTCTCTAATTAAAAATTAATTGAAATTGAGTCTAATTCTAAAGTTCTAGTAACTCATTTAATTTACAATTGAATTAAGGCTTCTTTGAATTGAAATGGAAATGAGTATGACTCATGAGTGAAATAAATACACCGTGTAAAACGTCGTGTAAAAATGCTTACAAATATTACTACTAATTGACTATTAATTTGGGGGTCTAAGGAATACGAATTTGGGGGTCAAAATACGAAATTTGGGGTGGCTCACTACTAATTTTGAAGTTTTCAACTTGGCAGGTCTGAATAGGTTCGGTGCTAAGAGTTGAACGTTCCCAACCACTCTATGCTCATGCAACAAGGCAGGGCAGTCTAAAAACTTATGCTTGACTGGAGCTATTGCACTAGTAAATATTTCGGTTTGACCTAAAAAAATTTTTTTTTCAAATATCAGTATATCCATTCTCATTCATGTCATGTATGGGATACATTTCTGCAAATAAGTATGCAAAATTTGTTACCCCTACTCAAACCTTAATTCATCCGAGTGAGAATACAAACCTAGATTTACTCTTATGGCTCAGAGGACAATCATGCTTGTGCTACCCAGTGTAGCCAAGTCACCATAAAGGTTGACCATTCCCATCCAGCAAAAATGTGTTACCCAACACATGCAGGACTGTTATAAATTTTCTCACTTTATCAGTAGATTAAGATGAATGTGAGTAATGTTACACTTATACTGGTAATTTCTGGCCTAAGAATTCAATTTTGGCTTTATGGTATGTTGCACTTGCTTTTGTGATCTAATGGAAAGCATTGTCCATAGCTTGTTGAATTACAAAAAAAATTTTTTTTTAATTAAGGAAAAGAATAGTCTTGTTAAAGAATGTGTACCCGGGTATATACTCCCCAATATTTATTTTTGTTCACATTGTTAAAAACTTCCAAACTGTGTCAGATTTCTAGCTTAATCTTTCAGAAAATCAGCCTCAGCTGACATTTCACAGTTATTGTTGTCAAGCTAATGAAGAAACAAAACTCATTTTGATTGGAACATTTTATATTTAATAAAGTTTTATATCATAAGTAAGAAAACATCTAGAGTACAGTACTCATGGTGTAATACTTTTTGAGAGCAGAGTCATCTGAACATCGACCAACATTTTACAAACTTTAAATAAAGATGGCAAAAAGGTACACTTTTGTTTAGCTAATTTTTTTTTACTTGGTCCCAAACAAAACAAAATTGAAAGCTAAAAGATGTGTATTTGTAAAACTGCATCTACAACTAAAATACATCATCAATTATATTTAAACAGTTTAGGTCTCATACACTTTGATTTGACCTTGTGACCTAAATGACAAGAAATGCTGAGATGGTAGCACTTGCCAAAAACAATGACAGAAGCTCAAAAATGGGGATTGTAAAATAAGGAAAAAAAAACAGGGAGGGTAAAATAAAATGTACTGTACTAAAATAAGGCAGCACAACTCCAAGCAGGCAGATGAATATTTGTATGGTTTACAAAAAGTCCTGCATAAACAGTGGCCTCTTTAACAATATAAATAATAAAAAACATTATAAATAAAAGCACATTCAACAATATTAAAATAGTCAAGAAATAATTCAGCCTTTGAAAGTATTTGTCCTTTAAATCAATAATCCATTATTTCTGACTGGCTTCAATGATCCATTATTTCTGACTGGCTTCAATGATCCATTATTTCTGACTGGCTTCAATGATCCATTATTTCTGACTGGCTTCATGGATCCATTATTTTTGTCTGGCTTCAACTTCAATGAACACTAATTTTGAATGGTTTCATGAACTCGTTAGAAGGGCCATCACAGCATCAGCACTTTTCACAACCTTTTCGTAAATATCAGCACCCTGAGAGCGAACGCAAGGCCCCAAGCCTTCAGTTGAGCCAGTTCTATGAACAGGTATGGAACTGATAACAGTCTGGCCTTTAGCCTTCTGCCTTGCCGAGTCAGCACTGAGACCTTCAGAACTCGTGCACGGCTGATTGGACTCATCGGTGCTTGAGGACACATCCAAATTGGCCACGATGACAGGATCCTTGCTGGCTTCACCATTGTCCTCATCTGCCAAACTTTCCTCCTGGTCCAATGAAGAGGAGGTGCAAGGCTGAGGGGAGACAGGCTGTCCTGAAAACTCTAAAAGGTTACTTTGACTACTTATGACTTTGTTACAGATTAGAGACTTGGATGCTGGAGACACAGGGGATAATAAAGATGAGGACGACGGTACAGAAACATTTTCTGGTTTTGACTCGGTTTTGGATTTGTCCGTAGATTGATTGCTGCCTACTGAAGTGGACTGGCTGTGATCTGTGTGACCACATGGTATCTCTTCTGTTACATCTGTTGTTGATGAGCCAACTTTATCTTCAGAGCCATTGTGACGTCTTTTCTTCACCTGGTCATCTGAAACAGTTTATTTGACCAATCAATAATAGATAAAATAAGTCTGGAAAATCAAGTGACTTGACAATTTTTCAACTGAAGTTTTTGATACTTTTGGCTCCTTAACAATAATCCTGCTCAATAAATATTGTCTACCAAGAATTTGGAAAGAGTTAGTTAGACTAGCAAACAAATTTTTTATAAACTATTTGAAAAGAATAAAAGAAAAAAAAAGACATTTAGGGAATTCCCAATACTGATGACAATATTTCTAGAATTTTCTTTATCTTTCTAAATTTGAAACATTTATTTACAAATATCTCACTCTCACACAGTTTTTTTTTCTTTCTAATTCACACAATTGAAAGCAACAATCAAAACATGAATGGGGAAACAGAATTAAACTTCATCTGCTGTGATAAAAAAAATGCAGAAGATTGTATATAACACAAAATGAACAAACCATTAATGGACTGTGGACTTGACGATTTCCTTCTCCTTGTGACCAGCTGACTATTGTCTGCATCTTCTTCACCAACTTCCATCTTTTCATCTCCTCCTCCTCCTTGAGTCTTCTTCAGGACTTCATCCCGCTTCTTCCTCTCTTCCCTTTCTTTTCTTGCGGCCTCGGCATCAGCTCTGGCCTGGGCAGCCACTAACATATCAGCCCTTTGCTGCTGGTGCGAGCGGCAGAGACGGATAATGGATTTGAGAGCTTTTGGGAGCAGCTCACTCGGATGCTGCTCTGGATGGACGGTCAGGATAAGCTGGATGGCTCGTAATTCCTGAAAGCAACAAGGAAGAAGAAAATGTGAATAAATTTAAGCATTAAAACGCAAGATTGTCATATTCCATTAAATTGGAAAAAGACTGTTGGTATAGATAGCTAAAGTAAAAAAAGATTTTTCCATCAAAGTAATTGAAAAAAGAATTCAAAGATTACATAAGTATTGAAGTTTAAGTTGTCAGTTATTTTTTTTATCTAAGTAAATAAAATTTTAAAATATTAAATATTTACTCTCATACAAAACCAGTACAAACTAAGAGCCAAGGATCTTGCTTTATGACTACAACTCCTAGTCTGATCACTACTAACCCCTAAGAGTCGATTCAAGACAGGTAAAACATCACGCTCAGATTCATTCCTCCTTAGTGAATCAGTTTCTGCCAGAATGGATGCAACAAGGTTCATAATAATATTTTGCCCGCCATCCGCAATTATATGCTCATGGACCTAAAGAAGGTACATATTTTCCATTATCATTTTATGCAGCTCACAATTAATAAATATATGCAATTATTTAAATGTACTATAATAAGAAATTTGTGTTAAAAAAAAGGTTACATTCTACTAAGTAATTTTCCATTGTTACCTTTGGAAAAAAATTTCTAAAAAACTGGTAGATGTGATCATTATTTAGAGATCTCCTCTCATCCATCAAGACTGTCTCCATGTAGTCAATGAAAGAATTACACTTACATAAAGTATTCACAAGGGTATGGTCTGGATCAGCAGTCTGAAGTCATCAAATAGTACATTTTCACATTGCAAGGTTAAATGATCATTTTTTCAAGGTTAGAGCATCATTTATCAAGGTTAAAAATTAATTGTTTCAAGATTAAATTATTTTTTCAACAAAAAGTTGTCAAGAGGTAAAAAAGAAATGGACCAATTTATCATTTATAGGTTGAGTTTTTAGGAAGTAAGAAGTGGCCCAATTTATCTTTTACTAAATACTTACCTGAGAAGTTTCCATGATTTCATTCCACACTTTGGCGAAATAAGGTAAATGAAGAGGAACTCCCTCATAAGCCACCATAGCATCTGTTCATATAAAATAAAAATGTATTGATTTACAGTTTCAGATCTCCCATCAGGGGCCTGCCCAGGTGGTGGATATAAAATAACCAAGGCTGAACAAAATCAGAACTTGCTGCCTTGCAGGAAGTGGAAGCATCCATAAAGACTAGGGAATCTAACATGAAAACATAGGCAGTTATCCAGAAAGCTGAATGTAGTATCCCCCCCAGATGGTTGCGCGCAGGGTTAACAACCCAGCCATGTAAAAGCAAACACTGTTACACAAGCAAAAACACTAACAAGAAACTGGACTGACTCTAATGGAAATCAACCTTTGCCTGAACAAGGACGTGGTTTATGGATTGCGATTTGGAAAGTACTATGTAACAAGATTAATACACATGATGCTCAACAACTGAAAGTAAAATCAAGATCCAGTGTGACTATTCAAGAAAATTTAAAATTAGGGCAGGCAGAGAAATCCTAAATAATACTCACATAAATTAATGAGATCAGCGTTAAAGATTTTGAGGTTAATGGCCATCCTACACATTCTGTCTATAAGTCTGTGATAATGCTCATAGTAGTTACACAATGCTTTGTCATAATCTTCATCAGTACCCTAAAATATAAATACAGAACTGGTTTTAATATCTTAAAGAAAAACAAAAAAAACCTATCTATCAAATAAAGTCTACATTAAATAAAACTACACATCTCAATGCTTATTTTATTGATTGAAATATTCAAAAAAAATTTTAAGCTAATAAAAAAAAGAAACAAAAAACCCAGAGGTTACACTCCTAGATCTTAAAAATGTGTGAAGATATAATTTCAGATGGACAAGTCTTATTTATAAGTATAAGAATAAAAGAAGGCCCTTGATCTTCATATGTTAAAAACTAAATATGCCCTTAATACACTTCTAGATCATTGTTATAAGTATAAGTATAAGAATAAAAGAAGGCCCTTGATCTTCATATGTTAAAAACTAAATATGCCCTTAATACACTTCTAGATCATTGTTATAAGTATAAGTATAAGAATAAAAGAAGGCCCTTGATCTTCATATGTTAAAAACTAAATATGCCCTTAATACACTTCTAGATCATTGTTATAAGTATAAGTATAAGAATAAAAGAAGGCCCTTGATCTTCATATGTTAAAAACTAAATATGCCCTTAATACACTTCTAAATCATTGTTATAAGTATAAGTATAAGAATAAAAGAAGGCCCTTGATCTTCATATGTTAAAAACTAAATATGCCCTTAATACACTTCTAAATCAATGTTATAAGTATAAGTATAAGAATAAAAGAAGGCCCTTGATCTTCATATGTTAAAAACTAAATATGCCCTTAATACACTTCTAAATCATTGTATGTTATAACGTTGTGCAGGTAAAAGTAAATATATTCAATACTGCAGTAAAATTTAAATTTAATAATTTTTTTAGAACTAAACTATAAATTGGAACTTGTTTTTAAAATGGGATCAACAAGGAATTGCAGGGTTCTCACATTTTTTCTATAAAAAAATTCAAGGCTGTTTCCAGACTATTTCAAGGCTATAAGAGCCAAATTCCAGGCAGCTGGAACACGTTATTTGGAAAATGGTCACACGCCTCCCCCCCTAAGTGACCTAAATATTGCGTGAATGAGGTATTAATCTAAGGCTCGGTCAGTGGGCGTTTATGGCGTATAAAAATGGGATTGGCGTTTTTTGTCTGACCTTCATTTTTATAATAAATTTATATATAAATATAGATTTAGATAAATTTCCAGGCTGACAGGCTATTTTTCCAGGCTAAAATGCCGATATTCAAGGTTGTCCAGGCCTTGCTTTCTTTTTTTTTTTTTTAAATTCCTCACTTTTCCAGACTGTGTGAGAACCCTGGAATTGGCAATCTTTCCAGCTTTAAACATGAAAACAAAAAAAATTTAATGTCTGATTTTATCAGCGACAATAATTCATATTTTTTCCCCTCCAAGTTGTCATTTTGTCATTGAGTCAAAGAAGGGTCAAATTGTGTAACATGACAAATCTTTCATAAAAATAGGCAGGTCTATCATTAGTGATGGGCAGACTTAGGGACAACCTCCAGCCAGATACAAGAAATAATCCTAGACTTTAGCAGCAATCAAACCCAGAAACTACAAACCACATTGCCCCTCTCTCCACAGGTACATCCCTGTTATTTATGCCTTAGAAGCTGATGTATTTTGATACAAAATCCTCCTTTAAAAAAAATACTTTTCTCTTTAACTAGTGTTTTTGTGCCTTCCCTACCCCTACACCTGCAAGTGAAATGTATAACAAGATAGAACAGAGCATGCTATGGACAGACAGTACTATTGAAATAACCATCACATGACCCACATTTACCTTGCTCACTTCCACCTGGCCTGCATGTAAATACATCTGAAACTGTGGCCTGGATGGCCTTACATTGGCCTTGCTGCTCAGACCTTGATAAGAACGTGTGGGGAAAAATGGACCAACACTCACTGTAAAGAAAACAAAAGGGGAGATTATTCAAGACTGAACTCATGTCACCAAAAAGTCTGCTTAACAATTGTTCATTAAAAGTGTTCATAAAGTTGAGCTTGTAATTTAATGTAAGAATTTATTGATAGCATTTACTATAAGCAAGACTATACAGGAAAGTAAGTATCCCTTTCACACCAATTTGATCTATAGGCCAAGTGAAGCAGTGTTCACAAGTTTCTGTGGCCATAACATACAAGGGGACAGTGAGACCAGCACAATGCCCCAGCCGCTTTATTTATCCCCAACTACTGTCAGGTACCCATCAGAGCTAGGTAGACTCAGGGATACACAGAGAATATATCATTGCCTTCACCAGTATTCCAACCCTGGGCCCACTTCAAAAGAAAAGATTGTTATATAATTGCTGATAGGAAATAGTTCAACTTAAATAGCAGATATTTACAGCTTTATTTGTTTTCATTTTTTCACAGTGTGGTATTAATCAGCTGATTCTTAAAAAAAACTATGTTTTGAAGGTTTAAACATAAACAATACTCACTGGTAGCACTTGAATTCTGGAACACTGTGTGTTGAGTCAACAATGTGCTAGTCAAGAACTGTGTAATGTCTTTCTGAATGACTAGCACCATCTTGTGGAGGACATCTAGTGTTCAGACAAAATATCTTTTAATGAACTAGTTTTATAATAAAAGAGTTTTTTTTTATTTCAATATCAATAGTTTTTACATTTTCCAGAAGATGATTAAATAAACAGAAAAATAACACAATATTGAAATCATTAAATATATTTTAAAAAGGACCATCTTGTAGACTCGTATATGTTCCAAATATTAAATAGCATAACATTTTAACTCAAATCAATAAGTTTTGTTATGAAATAGTATGTACAGTTTCTTCACATTTTCTCAAGTAAATTGTAGGAGTTAATGAAATAAAAAACAAGTAGTGATTATATTACCCAGTGCTATACTTCTCAAGTTGTTTGGAACAAATGAATTTAATAGAGTGAGTAGTTTCTTGGCAACATCATTCCTTTCTTTCCATTGGTTGATCATGGTTCTTATCTCAGCTGGAAACAAACACACAAAAATTCTTTTTTACAAGGATATTTTATTATTACACTAACAGTGATACTTAACAACTCTCAGAACTAGGACAACTGATTGCTATACAAATGTTTGGGACCAGATTCCTATACAAATGTATATATATATCTCAGATTGTGACATCTTAACTCTTTTGCTGCAGCGCAGTGCACAGTACTTTCATATGCTGTTCAAAAAATACAAGAAACAATGCATTGTTTGTTGATTCCATATTATGCTTGTTTCTTTGCGGTGTTCAGTTCCATAAAAATTTTTTTTAATTAGACTTTTACATAGAGGTGTGGGTTCATCATTGTTTGTATTAGAAAAAAGGATGGTCAGTTGTTTTATTTTTTTAAAAACTAATTTGTATGTTCTTTTTGTTTATCAATATTATTGCTATGGCTACCATATGCTCTAGCAGGTTGATTAGACTTCATAAAGGTTACGTTTCTTTTCTGTATTTTTAATGAAACTGAAAAATATGTTATAAATATATTAAAGGCATAGTTCATCAAAAATAATATATTTATTTGATACCAACTGTAGCCTTTAAAAACAAAAAGAAACATTAATATATATTTTTTTATAATCCCACCCAGTTACAATTTGTCATGCTTTAAAAAAATGGTTAATTTATTCTCCTATGAAAGGCTAAAACATCAATGAAAGAATTCCCTTTAAAACACCACAAATCTAACCTACAAAAAAAATGTTTAATTTTTAAAAACAGATATTTAAATTAAACTAGGTCAATTGTTGCAAAGTTAAAAAGAAGAAATTAGAGAATAAAAAAAATATTTTATGGAAGTGAATAAATATTAGAACATGACCCAACACATAAAAACCTAAACTTGCAGAGGACAACAGCATCTGGTGGTAGCTGTGTGCAAGTGGGCACACTAGCAGCAGAGGCAACCCTTGCAGCAAAGAACACAGAGGGGAGAGCAAGGAGCAAAAGTATTATCTCTTTTTTTTTTACCTTTTCTTTCTCCGTCCTTGGCAGCCATCAGGAGATTATTGATCAGCTGTAGTACATCAATGAGATCACTGTTCATGTGACAAGCAGTAGCTTCATGAAACATGGTGTAGATGATGGCAAAGGACTGCATATAATTGAGAAACCATAGTTAATCAAAGGAAATAAAAGTTGTTTTTTTATTAGTTGTGGGAATTTTGCTAGAAGTAATGAAGTTATTTTGAATTTTAAATTCATGGTAAGCTCTGTGCTGTATTTTGTTTTAATTTCAAAAGAAAGGAGGAATAGCTCACAACAATGTTCAACATACACTGAAAAATAAACCCACATAAAAACCAATGAGAGCAGAGTGCTGAGCCCTGAAGGATGTAGACCATAGGTTCTCAACCTTTTTTGGCTCACTGCCCTCTTTTACATTTTTTTCCGCTCACCGCCCCCCCCCCCCCACTTTCTTTTCGCCCCCACTCCCCCTCCCCTTTTAGCCAATTTAGGCGGACTAGACTTTTTGTGTGATTTATTATCTTTAAAAAAACAACTGAAAAGGAAACATATTGTATGAATTAATAGATTAAAAAATTGCCATAACAAAAGGTTTAAAAAAAATCAACATTAATGCGAATCGTTTGCCTGGTGTGTGGTGTGTCTATTTTTGTTTCAATTTTGGTTGCAAAAGCCTTAGGTCTAATAATCAGTTATAATTGATTATATTACAAAACAGAACTTGTTTGGCATCACTAATGAATCAAATGTGGAAACATTTTTTGTTAAAGGGAGATAATTAGCCTGTTTTATTTGAGCTAATATTTCGTATTTTTTTTCTCTTATAAAAAATAAATGGCTTACAATTTATAACTTTGAAATGATCAAACTGTAAAAAGTATTTGAAAATTATATAAATATTATTTGACTAAAGAATTTATAAGTATATTTTCAAGCATTACAATAACTACCCAGTTTGTATGATTACTACTTATTCTATACCGCTTAACAATATTTTCTGATGCTATTAAATGGTCTAAAACACATTAAGGACATCTCGGTTTAACTGAGATCAAAATATCATTAATAAAAGCAGATGTTAGGGCGACAGTCCGGTGAACCAACCACAAGACCAGCCGGCCGCACAGTATATTTGCCAAATACTGACCCTTACTTCACAGAAAAGTCCATGCGATTCCTATTTCTTATTAATATAATAATATGTAGGCTTACAGTTGGGGGATATCAGGTATTTAGCAGCACGCGTTTACATCACATTTCATCCTCCAAAGACTAATCAATTCAAATAGCTAAGGTGTTCAAATTATATCAGGTACGTTTGTACCGTCCTTCATCGCCCCCCAATCGCCCCCGGGAATGTCAGCGCCCCCCTAAAGCTTCTCACCGCCCCCCGGGGGGCGATATCGCCCCCGTTGAGAACCTATGATGTAGACTAAGGAACAGGTGTTCTAATTACCTAATTGCATTATCTGTGGTATTATCAATTGGCAATTCTTAATGTGTACCACCTTTTTAAATACAAATGAAATACAGATACAAGTAAATACAGATACAAGTAGATACAGATACAAGTAAATACAGATACAAGTAAATACAGATACAAGTAAATACAGATACAAGTAAATACAGATACAAGTAGATACAGATACAAGTAGATACAGATACAAGTAGATACAGATACAAGTAGATACAGATACAAGTAGATACAGATACAAGTAGATACAGATACAAGTAGATACAGATACAAGTAAATACAGATACAAGTAAATACAGATACAAGTAAATACAGATACAAGTAAATACAGATACAAGTAAATACAGATACAAGTAAATACAGATAAAAGTACTGCCATGCCCCCTGTTTGTGATGAGCAACTAAATTCATGTAATTGTAAAACAGTATTACCTGACTAAGAACAGAAAGTCCATTTTGATACAACAAAGTCATATAATCATCTGGAGTCACAACTAGTATTTTGAAAATTCTGAAATAAAATAAAATTAGGATAGCACATATTTTCATATAAGCCTTTTAAACACTCCAATCTTGCTTATCATATCACACGATTTAAAATGGCATTAATTAGTGTTTTCAAGTATGCTGAGACCTTAAAAAAAAAAGCTTTTGATATTTCTTCCTATATAAAACTGAACAATTGCAATGGTTTAAAAAATAGGATTATGTTTGATATTTCTAGTTTTACAAAAAAGCCTATCTTTAAGAAGCTAGACCTAGATACTACGTACGAGCAAAGTGTCTGCCACATAACCCTGGGATCCAACCCCTGTATACACAGCATTAATGTAGTCTTGCGGAAATTTTCCACTGCAGCAGCTTCTTCTGGGGTGTGCTCCCTTTTTCTTTCCGCCATCATTTTCATCATCAACATCAGCTCTTCTGTGGCCTGAAATAATTTTTGACAACACAGGGAACTGACATGGTCAACCAAGTAAAATGCTTCCAAATCTAAACTAGACTTAACCGACGTAACAAATTTAGCCAAAGTTTGATAATTCTTATTTGTATCAACTCACCTGGACATATTGATGTGGATAAGGCAATATGTTCTTGAATGCCCACTGCAGATTCTGGTGGTTGGCAAGTGATCTCATAAACTGAGGGGAATACTCACAGGCCATTCTCAGCAGTCCATAGTAGGCTGGTAACATCCCACGATTGAACAGTATATTATGTTCATCATCATGGTCAGCTCTGGATGAAAAGTTCATCATTAGAAAGCAGAATATATAGAAAATATAAACAATATAATGCTTTGTGAAATTAATTACTGCACAAATATTATTCCTGTTGTTAGGAGTTCTTCAAACTAGTTAAAAAAACAAAACAGTAATTCTAAAGTGTATAATTATGTTGTCTTTAAATTTGTTACACTTGCTTCAACTCATAAATATTTAACAAAAGCTATGAAACTTACAAATTTAAAAACTATAAACATTTCAATATTTATTATTAAAAGCAGAGAGAATTGCCATATATCATTTAAAGACATTTACAATATATAATTAAAAGCTAAGAAACTTACAGTTTATAATTAATAGCTAAAATCAATATTATACCATTAAAAGCTAAGAAACTTACAATATATAATTGAAAGCTATATTTTTGCAGACATGTGGGTTAGAAACCATCTGTTGCAAATTTTCAGGACAATCTTGACTCACATTGAACCAGAACATCAACAAAGCCTGATGAAGAAATGAACAGGTCATACAAAATACCCAGTCAACACACACTTATTTCATAAACTGTTAACATTCCTACAGATTACAGTAATTCATTCAACACACCCTTATTTCATAAACTGTTAACATTCCTACAGATTACAGTAATTCATTCAACACACCCTTATTTCATAAACTGTTAACATTCCTACAGACTACAGTAATTCATTCAACACACACTTATTTCATAAACTGTTAACATTCCTACAGACTACAGTAATTCATTCAACACACACTTATTTCATAAACTGTTAACATTCCTACAGACTACAGTAATTCATTCTATTATAAAAATCAAATTAAATCCTGTGATTTAGATTTCATCGTTATAATTTTGAAACTGACCTGCTTGTTGTGGTTCAGTGGGACCTGTGGCTCCAACATAAATGGATGAAACAGCTGCCATAGATCCATGAAGTAAGGAGTAAACTGAGAGAGAGAAAGAAACAAGCTCAACTGGATCAAACCAGATCAAAACTCAAAACTTGCATATTTATTTTGAGAACAAGCAAAACGCAAATTTGTAAAAATCTTTATAGAGAGCCTATCATAGCAATAAATTGATTCTAATAACAAATATACAACTTTATAACATTTCCATGTGCATGTTTATTTTTATAAAAATATGAAAAATGCAATCCTTAACTCATTTGCTACTAACCTACTTTCCGAAGACACCCCTCAAAGTACTAGCCAAAGGAGGGAACTCCTCATTAAATTTAGTACATTATTTTTAAATATTTTTTTAATGACTAAATATTCCCCAAAGTTATTAACAATTACACCATAAAATAGATATATCCCTTAGTTTTCTGGAAATGTATACTTTTATGCATAAAAAATGTCAAATTATCGGTAGAATCATTCGCTGAGTGTTGAGACCCTAGCATTTGGCAAAATATTTTCACTAGGCCTAGCGATAAAGTATCATAAAGCCCATAAATCGAGTTGCAATGAAAATTCATCTAAGTCTATATCTGAACTATCAGAACTGTTGTTAAGTGTTATATTTGGAGATATAGAGCTATTGATTAATAAACTAAAAAATTAAAGGCGAAGGCTAAAAAAAAATAATTACAAGGCGAAAGGCCAGTGAAAAACTACCCGTACTTTAAAAGCGCATCGCAAAAAAAAAAAAATCATAATAGAAACATCAGTTGTTTTTTTTACCGAAACAAACTATATTCCTACTTTTTAGATTGACAATATGCATGACAGACAGTTCATCTTTGCCCCACTGAAAAGAGAGACAAAGCCGTGCTTGCAGTAAAAACAGCCCAACAGAATGCGTAGCGAAAAAAATAAATAAACGATGATAGGTTAGTCACACACGTGGGCCGCTTTTGGGCGCATTAGTACGGAGGGAGGTATGCCGCATTCAGTCGCAATAGTAGCAAACAAGTTAAACATTTTTAGATCCATTGTAAATTTTGTATTAAAAAAAACAAAAAACCACTCACCATCAGTTTCTCTCTCCTTGAGTACAGGCAATAGTTTAACACAGAGAACAAGGACATCAGTTTGGCATGAGACGGCCCAACCAAATTGGTTTGATTACTATCATAGGGAGCTGAACACAGGAAGAAAGACAAAACTTGATCATTTACTGAATATGTTTCCACCATCAATCTGCAGCTAAAACAGCTTTCCCACCCATCAATGGAATCATTATAAATACTTAGAAAGAAACTTTAAATGGAAATAGTAAAAATAAAACTTACCTATATGTACATGTGCTCTTTTCAATAACAACAGTAAATGCTGATAAATCTGGAAAAAAAAAGTATTTTTATTTGTTTTATTATTGTTTAATGTAAGCTATCTAATAACCAACATTTTTCTATGAAGGAAATAATCTATAACACACATTTTTCTGTAATATAAATCATGTATAGGCCTATCAATATAATTCTACAATGTAAATTATCAATTGTACACAAACCATATAACTTACCCTATGCATGACAGACAGTTCATCTTTGCCCCACTGGAGAGATAGACACAGGTGTGTAATTAGTTAATTAAATGATATTAAGATTTATGAGAAAAGAAATGTAAAGGTATATTTAACAAATTTAAAATATAAATCCTCAAAATAAAACTAGTTTAATTCTATCAACACCCAGGGTCTCACAAAGCTTGTGTATGCTAGTTGTTCTATGAGGGAATAGATTAATTTAAAAAATAAATTATTCTACAAAAATTGTTAAATAAATAACAATTATAATTGTTTACTATCTAAACAAAGAATGTGAGCTGTAAAAGGGTCTTTTGAAATCCCCTCCCTCCCTCCCCCCCCAATGGACTATGTCAGATCTTAGTAAAAAGTCATAAAGTAATGAGTGAGACTTACAATAATGTTACTTGGGCATGTTGTGATGGCTCTTGGCTTGTAGCTTGATCTAAATATCTCATTAGGCACCAGAGAGACTAAAAGCTGTGCACTGGCTGGAAGGGAAAAATGTGTCGAGTAAGTGATCATTTATAAAATTAAAAAATAACATCCCCATAAAAGTATTGACACTTTATTAAAGAAAATTTACTGTGAAAAGTAAAGGTAAAAACTGCTCACCCATTCTGACAAGGTTGCTGTTGTAAGCCACCATGTACACTTCCACCCAGCCGTCCATGCTGTCCAGCGTCCACTGTCTAGCCAGACGGTTGTGTGCTACTTTGTGAGTAAGCCATTCAAGACACTGCCTAGGTGTCACTTTGGTCAACTGAAGAAAATAAAATTGGCTTTTAACAAACCCACTGAATTTTTTTTATATATAGAAAATAGCATGCTTATTTCATGAATCACAATGACATAAATCTATTGATTATATGTGAAACATGGCAATATAATGTAGTTTTATTCTAAGAAAAATGTTATCAAAGTAAAATATAATTTGGTTGTAAACGATAATTTATAACAGGTTTTATATTTATCTTGGAATTAATATTTTATAAACAGGGTGCAAAAAAGAAAAGTAAAGTAACACTTTAATTCAAGAGGAGTGAAGTAGTGGTCACCAGTTGTAGTTTTTTTGGCAAACATGACCGAGGATGCAAGCCATCACATTGCCTAGCTGACATACAAGCCATCACATTGCCTAGCTGACATACAAGCCATCACATTGCCTAGCTGACATACAAGCCGTCACATTGCCTAGCTGACATACAAGCCATCACATTGCCTAGCTGACATACTTTTCCCCTAACTAAGCTATATAGGCTCGCCCTCAAGATTCACTTAAAATTTGCTGCAACTTTCTAAGCCACCGCCATCCAATTATATAATTATATTCTTTTAAACATTATTATAAATAGTTAATACATTTATATTATAAAAATTATTCTTGTGCAAGTAATAAATTTACCTTTTTTTTTGTAGCAACATATTCATATTGTGCAAAATGTTGTAATTTCTTAGATCAGCAGAGTGCATAAATTCTACACTATTTTTACGAGGTCAAAATGACCTCCCCTAGGTTTATTGTGTAGTATGGAAGGAATGGATGGTTTTGTGTGACACATTTAATGAGTGTATAATTAAGTGGGAAATAGGGATTTGTACTGTTAACCTTTTCTTATAACATGCAGCTATATGCAAACTGTGCATTTATATAATGAGATAAAATATATATCTTACATCCCACAGCCTGGAAACAATAAGTTGAGTAAATGGAGGGTAGCCTTGAGTGCGGCCAGAATACTCGGTCAAGTGGGTCAGCAGATCAAAGAATGGTTTAGCAGCCTGAGAAATACAGCAGAAAACACAATCATAAAAAACTTAAACAAATGCCATTCAAAAAGAGAGTCTTGGAAAAAAAATTCACATTTTAAACAATGTTTTAGAAATAAAAGTTAGAGGAAAAAAAACAACACTTACATCACAAAGTTTCTTGATGTTGTTGAAAATTGCAGAGACAATCTGTTAGAAAAAGAAAATGTGTTCAGATGACAAAAAGAACTTCAAAATTCTTTTTATAACAAATTTTAATACATATAAATAAAAGTGCTTTTGTGTGCTGACAAGGTTTGAAGAATGAAAAAATAAGAATGAGGTAAACCAAAGCTCCTCCTACTCACTGAAACAGCCAATGGTTCATTGAACATACACAGGCTGACTATCAGATTACACGAGTGTTCAATGTTGATATTGTCTCTCACTTGGTACATCAAGAAAGGATGACCCTAAGAAAAAAATAAAAGCCATATAGACAATGTTTTGGCTACATTCAAATTTATATAAACATTTTGACCTGTAATGTACAAAACAATGATGTAGATAATCAAATTATATTCTAACATTTGAATTGTAGTTAGAATTTCATTTTAACTAGTAGAAAATAAAATTAAACATGTTTCACAAATGCAACTTAATTGACATTAGTGAAAGTGAAAGCTATATTTACTCTTCCTCTGATTAGAAAGTTCATATCTGATTCACTCAGCTGTAGTATATGACCATCTCTTGAAGTCTCCACCAGATAAGCAATCAGCGAGATCATTTTACTCAATGCTGTAGGTCGAGTCTCATCTGTAGCCATGACTAAAACTTCTTCCTCATCCTCTTCATCTGATAATATTTCAACCTGAAACAAAATCAAATGGTTCTAGGTATAGTCTTTATCAATCATGTTTTATTTATAGTTCAATATAGTGGATATTACTGATATTTCACTAACCTAGATAATCTTATGGACTTTTGAAGCAAGAGCTTAGTCAGTACATTAAACCAGACAATTAAAATAAAGATATAGGTTCAGCAAGTTGTCTGGGACTCAATTACTGTCTATCACCCAACTAATGTCTTCCATCAACTCATGTCCTCCAACTAACAACTAATATCTTGTCTTCCACCCAATTAATGTCTGCAACCCAATTATGTTGAGTAGCCATCAGACCAAACCACTTTCCTTATTCAAGAACAAATGCATATAAGTACTCTTTCTTCCCGAGTGGCATTCAGGCATCGAATGGGTTGCCTGAACAAACCAGGAAAACCATTAACTTAACATCATTTAAAACATTAATAAAAATGCAGGACTAGACTTGGACCACGGATGAGCATAGAACGCAATAATCTTCTTTATAGAAGGAGCGTCTGTAATATAATATAAGATTAGACCCAGGGTTCAATTCCAGCACTGGATTTGAACCCAGCAGATGACCAACAGAACAGTTGAAAAGTTTATTCATGCCAACAATGTTGTATATACTCACATAATCAGGTTGTGATGATTTACTTCCCATGTAGAATCTGACCACCATACTGATTGTATTGATAGAGTTGAGGAATGATGCAGAGGGAAAGTCTGAATTGGAATCTTGGAGCTTGGCAAACTCAAACAGAAAGGTGAAGTATTCCATCAGATATTTGTTGGTCGGCCTCATCCCACACTCCAACTGGACATACAAAATACACAATCATTGCAGATTAAACTTCCATGTCTGTGTTTAAGACACTCATTCAAAAATAACAACAACATTGTAAACCTTTCTAGTGTTAGCTTGGACTTACATTGGATAAAAGTTTGGTAATAAATCTAGTGAGACAACTGTGGCCGCAGATTTCTGAAGGATCCATATCGCCACTGAAACAAACAAATAAATCAAATTAATAATTACATCATATTGAAGATAATTATGGGACTTTATTACATTTTCACACAATTTCTTATGTAGAAATATAAACTGCTAGTAGTTTGTTTAAAAATGTAACTAAATAAGATTACAAAAAGCACATGTTAATAAAAAAAAAGGGTCAATGACCTACCCAAGGGCTAAATACTCATTGGATGCCTTGCTCAACTGATTGATCATCATGATTAGCAGACGTTGGAACATTTGCCGAATCATGTTGTTGGGACATTTGATGAGTATGTGCTGCACCCACCAATCATCTTCTGCCATGTGGTCAAGCAGCCACTGAATGAACGGCAAGAGATAGTTTTATCATCTTACAAATAACATAATCTTTTCAATTGTATTTTTTTTTTGTTAAGCAATGAAACATTTGAAAATTAGAACAAACATAGTTTTTTTTATATATTTACCTCACATGGAACTAAGCAGCTGCTAAATTTTTTCATGAGATAGTCAATCCAATTGGGCATAGATTTCTATATAGAAAAAAACACAAAAACATTTGTATGAATGGTGTAACAAAATAAATGGAAATAAAATGTTTAAAGCTATCAAAAACAAACTGGAGTTGGTCTTAACCTTTTCTTTAGCATGGATGAAAGACTCTAAGAAGAAACAAGAGGCAAGTATAACTGCTTTATGATTGGCTGCTTCTGTGTCATCAATGTGTAATGTGCTGGGAATGTGAGAACACATCTGCCAGATGTGACTGTGGGGAAAAAAAAAAGAGCTTAATTATCTTATATATATATTATAGTATATTATATATATTATTTTGTTTGTATTTAAAAAGTTTTATTTTGATATAGTTTAATTTTACAACAAAAAACAAAGTGAAAAAGCAATTCATTTCTTTGTATACATATGAAAAAATGTAGCAGTTCAATCACTTACTCAAAATACATTCTATCAAATATACTTCGATCTTTCAAAAACTGTGTGTTGTCCGTCCAGATCCACTGTTGAAAGATTAGATTAATTTTTTATTATACATGCTCAATAATGTACACATTTGACTTGTAATGTCTGGGGGATCTATTTATCTAAAATTATTTGATCACTAAAAACAATCAGCTTACTGTGGCTAGGTCAGGGTTCAACTCAAAATTATATTCTTCCTTCATTTCAGGCTGTTTGGATGAAACTCTTTGGTAGAACAACATGTAGGCACTGTTTGTCTAGGGAATAAACAATAGCAAGTAAACATTACATTTACAGAAGACACAGTTAAAGCTTTGGGCATCGAGAAAGTATTTATAACAGTTTCTTCTTTTTACCTTTTCAATAGGGAAATCCAGATACTTTTCAGATACTGTGTCATATGTTTTCCCCTGGGAAATTTAAAAACAAGCAAACAATAAGGTCTAAGAATAGTTAAGATCTTTTTAAAAGAAATAATTTATTTGGACATCCAAAATATTTTTCATTCAAAATATTTTCCACAGAGAGTTATATATGAAATTCCAGATATCTTTAATAGCATAAATGGCATTGCAGTTATATTAAAGATATAAAACCTATTTGGATAATCATGGATTCAGTTAATTTTTTTTAAAAATAATTGTAAACTTCTTTCTGACATTAAAACAAATTTAACAAAAAATATAAAATTAGGAAAGCAAATGAGTATGTGTTAGCTTACGTTCATCTCTCCACCAAATGCTTCATTAGGTATGTTGCTGGCATCAAATGGCTTCACATCAGCATCGTTAAAATGGTACCTGGGAAAAAAACAACATCACATTGATTTGCACAAATTTATCAACAATACTGAATGTATTTACCCCATGGCCACTTCAACAAAATAACTCAACAGAGATCTAGACCAGGGGTCAGCAACCTTTTGATAATAGTGTGCCAAAGTAGGATTTCTAATTCACTCAGGGTGCCAACAGCCCGAATGTCAACCTGTGCCACCAATCAATTTTTGTGGGTCTTCCGTGTACCATTGAAAATGTCTCTGCCGACCCCTGATCTAGACAATGAATAACCAATAACACAGAGTGCCTACCATTTGTTTGTTTGTGTGTCTTTGATCAGGTTGTAGTAGTGGCCTCCCTCTGCACTGCCAACATGCACCGTGACACCAATCAGTTTGTACTCATAAGACTCATTCTCTTGTGATGAGCCTTCACCTTCTAGTCCTAAAATCAAAATAGAAACTTATCAATGCGTTTAAAAAAAATATATAAATAAAAATATATCTAGGTTATAAATCTAGAGAAATAAATATTACAAATATATATAAAGTAATATATAAAAGATAAATTAAATGTTATGATACTCCAGTTGTCATATTTGTAAATCTATTACAAGTGAACACATTATACAAATGATATCTTAGTTGTAACTTTAGAACAATGAATGAACACATTAGATATCATTTTTAGTAGTCTATGAATTGGTAAATGCATTTGATGTTTTAGTTGTGTATCCATATATATTTAATCAAAGAAAGCTGGAAAAATGATCCAACCTTTGATTCTATCTTTCCCAATAAGATTATGTTCCATGTATCGAGACATGTCCAAGGTATCAGGAAATGAAAAGTGGGTGTTGACTTTCTCTTTCATCATAGTCAGCATATTAAAAGAATATCTGAGTGTATTGAAACACAAAATCTGGGGAAGCTTGCGGAAGCAGGTTCTGGAAGAAATAGTTTTTTTTAAAGTTATCACTTTTTACAAACAATGTTCCTAATTTAGCATCACAGATGAGAAAGTAGTGTATTTCAAAGAATATTTTTTTTTACTCATAATATCATATATTAGTATATGAGAAGTCTCCTTTCAAAAAGTGCTAAGTCATTTTTTTAAATATTAGTTGTCCCTACTGTCTTCAAGAATATGTGTTTATTTTTATTTTGCTGATCTTTAGTTCAATCTACAAAATAATTCTAAGTACTTTAATACATCAGATAGAAAATAAGAAGAACCTATTAGAAAAATGATGATTGTGACATAAAAAAGTTTATGTAAAATTGGTTTCTGTTGACATAGCACCTTTAGCAAGTAGGCTACTCATATGGTGTCCCTCTGATAATAATTTATATTATACTCATAACACTAGAGATAAATGAACACTTAATTAAATGCTTCTACTACATAATCATCATCCCTCACCTTTTCTCTGCCCGAACTTTCTTATGACATTGAGAACATGTGTACATATTGTCCCCTTCAAGCATGTCCTTGACAGTGACCTCATCCAAAGATTCCTAAGAATAAATTATAACTGGTTAAGCAATTGGTGACACTTACATTTGAGAGACCATTGCATCATGGCATTTGAAGTACAGGAAATTACAGTTCTTGTATTACATTACTGGAGTTCAGATATCAAGATTGATTGCATACAAAAAAAATACAAGATAATATACCACAGCTTACATATAGATCTTTCATGTGAGCAACACCACAGCGTACAGTATAGAACTCCTCAAAAGTACGGCTAACATGACTGCAGTCCTGTAGGGTACAAAATATAGAAACACATGCAAATATAATTTTATTTTAACAGATTTCACATTTCTTTGGGATGCATTTTTGGACTTTAATCCATCCCAAACCCTCCCCCCACCCCTCCAAAAACAACAACAAACAAACATGAAAGCACTTATAGAAAACAAAAGGTCTCACCAAAGACACAACATTGTTGGTTGTCTTACCTCCAAAAACAACAACAAACAAACATGAAAGCACTTATAGAAAACAAAAGGTCTCACCAAAGACACAACATTGTTGGTTGTCTTACCTCCAAAAACAACAACAAACAAACATGAAAGCACTTATAGAAAAAAAAAAGTCTCACCAAAGACACAACATTGTTGGTTGTCTCCCCTCCAAAAACAACAACAAACAAACATGAAAGCACTTAAAGAAAACAAAAAGTCTCACCAAAGACACAACATTGTTGGTTGTCTCCCCTCCAAAAACAACAACAAACAAACATGAAAGCACTTAAAGAAAACAAAAAGTCTCACCAAAGACACAACATTGTTGGTTGTCTCCCCTCCAAACATTTCTTTTATAACTGTTTTCTGAAATAAACAAAATACATGGTGAAACAAAATACATGGTGAAACAAAAACATGTTACGTTTATGTACAAGGAAATCAAACCAAAATATTTTATTATTTCTAAAGGAGTCTTCCTGTTTTTCTGACAGTAGGGACTTTAAAAAATAATCTTTAAAATATAACCATTTTTAATTAAATGTTTTCCCACTTTAGTGACAATAGGGAAATACAAATAAAAACATTACCATTTCTGAAGAAGTTTCTTCTAGTTTAGTGATAATATCAGTGAAGAATTCTTGCATATCTTTTTGTTCTCCTGTGTTCAAAGGGCACCTATCCATTGTATATGTCTTACAAAAACTTTTGGGGTTGTAAGCTCTGCGTTCACTTTCCTGTTATTGATAACAAAACAATTTGAGAATAAATGTATGCTAAGTGGCCTTTCTAAAGCCTCCTTAATTAGGAGTATTTCTAAACCTTACATCTCACTTTAAACCTAAGAAAAAAAAAAATGAAGTTCTATGATTGATGCTAAGCAAGAAATATAAAAAAGTCACATAGTTTTTATCAGATTTACGACTTCTGACAAAATAATTGTACTTTCACTCCTGCTCACCTGCAGGTATGCAAACATCCTTTGTAGTTCCATCATCATTGCCGCATGGGGTCGTGAATCATCAGCCTATACAATTAAAAGATATCCATGTAGCCATAATAATGATTAATTTTAAATGGGGCAGAGTTTAGTGTACACATTTTAAATACAGAAAATCAAGGATTGACTGTCTACCCTATGTAGCTACATACCTGAAACTGAAAAACTGACTTTCTACACTATCTAACTACATACCTAAAACTGAATAACTGACTTTCTACACTATCTAAGTACATACCTAAAACTGAAAAACTGACTTTCTACACTATCTAACTACATACCTAAAACTGAAAAACTGACTTTCTACACTATCTAACTACATACCTAAAACTGAAAAACTGACTTTCTACACTATCTAACTACATACCTAAAACTGAAAAACTGACTTTCTACACTATCTAACTACATACCTAAAACTGAAAAACTGACTTTCTACACTATCTAACTACATACCTAAAACTGAAAAACTGACTTTCTACACTATCTAACTACATACCTAAAACTGAAAAACTGACTTTCTACACTATCTAACTACATACCTAAAACTGAAAAACTGACTTTCTACACTATCTAACTACATACCTAAAACTGAAAAACTGACTTTCTACACTATCTAACTACATACCTAAAACTGAAAAACTGACTTTCTACACTATCTAACTACATACCTAAAACTGAAAAACTGACTTTCTACACTATCTAACTACATACCTAAAACTGAAAAACTGACTTTCTACACTATCTAACTACATACCTAAAACTGAAAAACTGACTTTCTACACTATCTAACTACATACCTAAAACTGAATGACTGACTATCTACTATCTAACTACATACCTAAAACTGAAAAACTGACTTTCTACACTATCTAACTACATACCTGAAACTGAAGAATGGATTGCCTTAAACGAGGGATCATAAACAATTGCTGAATAGCTGTTGCCATGTAACAAGTGGCTCCCAAGTTTGTAAGTCCAACATATCCACACTTGGCTCTGCCATCCTCTTGAGGCCAGTAATCCCAAGGGTAGGATGCATGAGATTCTAACAAGAAAGAAATTGTTTTTTATTATTTACATCTTTAGTACTGCTATAGACATTGGTAACAAGAAAAACAAAATTAATTACTGTTATATGTTTTGAACAAATATTTAGTTCTGCTGTATTTATTTACTAACAATAAAACGAATAAGAGAACAATAAGAAATCTTCAGGTTACACCATGGCTCAGAATGTAAAATTTACTTCAGGTTACACCATGGCTCAGAATGTAAAATTTACTTCAGGTTACACCATGGCTCAGAATGTAAAATTTACTTCAGGTTACACCATGGCTCAGAATGTAAAATTTACTTCAGGTTACACCATGGCTCAGAATGTAAAATTTACTTCAGGTTACACCATGGCTCAGAATGTAAAATTTACTTCAGGTTACACCATGGCTCAGAATGTAAAATTTACTTAGAAATGTAAATTTGTTTGGTGGATTCTAAATATAATAAATAAAGAGAATACCACATTTTTAAAGCTTCAGCTAGATCATAGGTTCTCAACAGGGGCGATATCGCCCCCCGGGGGACGGTGAGAAGCTTTAGGGGGGCGCTGACATCCCCGGGGGCGATTGGGGGGCAGTGAGGGGCAAGTGGGCGGTACAAACGTACCTGATGTATTTTAACACATCAGCTATTTGAATCGATTAGTTTTTGGATGAAATGTTATGTAAGTGCTGCTAAATATCTGATATCCCCAACAGTAAGCCTACATATTATTATATTAATAAGAAATAAGAATCGCAATGACTTTTCAATGAAGTAGGGGTCTGTATTATATAGTGTGCGGCCGGCTGGTCCTGTGGTTGGTTCACCGTAACATCAACTATGCTGACCGATCACTGTCGCTTTAGCATCTGCTATTATTAATTATATTTTTTCATCTCAGTTGTCTTAAATGTGTTTTAAAAATGAACAGCTCGAAGAACACTATGGTAATGCGGTATAGATAATAAGTAATCATCCAAACTGGGTATTTACTGTAATGCTTGAAAATATACATATAATTTATTTAGTCATATAATATTTATATAATTTTCAAAGACTTTTTACAGTTTGATCATTTCAAAGTTATAAATGTAAGCCATTTAATTTTTATAAAAGAAAAAAAAAACAGAAATATTAGCTCAAATAAAATGGGCTAATTATCTCCCTTTAACTAAAAAATGTGATTTTTTTTAGATTCAATATTTGATTCAATTACAAGTTCTGTTTTGTAATATAACAAGTATTACTAATTTTTAGACCTAAGGCTTTTTGCAACCAAATTGAAACAAAAATAGACAAATTGCTAGTAACACACCAGGCAAACGATTCACATTAATATTGATTTATTTAAACCTTTTGTTTAGGCAATTTTTTGATCTATTAATTCTTACAAAATGTTTCCTTTTCAGTTTTTTTAAAGATAATTAATCACACAAAAAGTCTAGTTCCCCTAAAAAAATTGCGGAAACTATGGTCCAGATAAGCGGAAGGGGGGGGGGGAGTGGGCGCTAAAAGAAAGTTGAAAGGGGGGGGGGTTGAGGGGCGGTGAGCGGAAAAAAATTGTAAAAGGGGGCGGTGAGCCAAAAAAGGTTGAGAACCTATGAGCTAGATCAATGTTCTTAAATAAGATTTTTAAAAAAGACATGGTTTGTCATGTTTCAACTAGATCTATATAAAATTTTTTACCTCTGGAATTCTGTTTCATGAATTTATCCACAGCCTTTGAGTAATTCCTCATGTTGCCACTGCACATTTCAGCAATAAGATCATAGGCTGCTTGTCTGGTCTTTTGACTTTTACATTTGGGGAATTGTGGGAATTTGGGACTAGGCACCAGAAACAGGAAGTCAAAGAGCGCATCGAGGAAATGCTAAATAGCAAAAGATTAAAATATAGTTACAAACAACTGTTACTAGACATATTACTATAAAGACTATATTTTACATGTTGCTTTAAAGGAAATATATAGCAATCAACTCTCATTAATTTTATCGATTTTAAGAACTTTTTTTCCACTACTTTTATCATTTTTATTGTATAAGTTAATCCTAAAACAATAAAGAGAAATACGGCTGGACTTACAAAATTCTCTTCAGATAAAACAAATGGTGGATTGTGCCTGTACAGTGCTGCTGCCACACTGAGCAATCCAATCAGACCTTCATCCTCTTCATAACCTTTGTATGTCTCATAATAAGGACGATTCAGTATATCATCTGTCACTTGCTTTAGTAGTATGTTCATGTTGATATTGGTCTAAAAAAAAAACAACAAGCAGGCAAAAGTAGGTCAATATATCTGAAATATGGCATTATTAAAAGGCCTCTAATAAATATTCTTAGCTAATGTTACCAAGTCTCCTCTTTTACTCAAAGAATATTGTGCCCTAAGGCCTATATATGCAGACATGCCTACCTCCACAAATCAAAATGAGGAACACCCAAGGTAAAAATGAGGAACATGGGACCAAAATGAGGAACATAAGCGCGGAGGAAGCATTTTCGAGCCAGTATAGTCTACGCTAAATAATATTATTAAAAGAAAAATGGGAAAAATGATTTCACTTACAGTAATAAGACTGTATATATTATATATATAATATATATAATACAATCTAAGTCAATATAGAGTTAATGACAAAAAAATATTGGGGGGGGGGGGGGGGGGAATACATTTTTGTAAGTTTAACTAGGGTTATAAATCTATTCCAAGGAAAAACAGTGGCTTTTTATGTAGCTATATGATTTTAAGCTATTACGCAATGACTGCAATGCTGTGTTTTTTTTTTAAAATAAACCTTTCAATCTAAGTCTAAGGCCTAAGACAGATACTCAGAAAGTGGTTAAAATCAAATTAATCAGTAGGCCTATCTATATTCTAAGCTAAGGACAAGGTCAAGGTAATTGAACTTAAACTTAAATGCTTGATATTTGTCAATTGGTAAAACTAACTAGTCTAAATTCATTTATAAGCCTAGGCCTAGGACTAAGTCTAAAGGTCTAAGCCAATTTACGTCTAAGCAATTTTTTTTTAATAGGCTTAAATAGGCCTAGCTAAATGCACTAACACTGTGTCTGTTCTAATACATCAACACCAGTTTTACTAGCCGATTTAAAGCAGTAGGCCAGTAGGGAAAATATAATTTACTTTATTTTGAATTTTAATTTAGCGACTACTTTTATTTTTTATTAAGTAACTAGAAGTTAGAAGGTAATATTTTGTTTTGGCTAGCAATGATTAGTTTAGTTTTAGTTTCCCTAAAATTATTTGACATAACAAAAATGGTAAAGTAGTCAACAGTGCCGCGAAGCGCTACACTTATGCACTCTCGACCTAAAAAAGGAAATACATTAAAAATTAAAACGGAAGTGAGAAGAAGAAAACAACAGTTGGCAAACGCCTTTTGTTTATTTCGCGTTATTACTTTCTTAATTAAAATGTCAGCATTTTTGGAGACGCCGATTTTGCGGAACAAACTGGTCTAATGCGGAATTGCGGAACAGGGGGTAATTTTCGGCCATTTTACGGAACGGTTCCGGAAAATCCGGAACGGTAGGCATGTCTGTATATGGTTTAAGTTTAATCTGGCATTTGGATTAGGGTTTCAATGATCTTAAGTTGTTTATTTTTTTTCTAACTAGTTCAGGCAACCCATTTATTGTCTGAATGCCCAGCAAGTTATAACACAATAAAACTCACCTGTTGATTATCTAATTCATCAAGACACATTGGGATGAAGAGAAAATAATCATGACAGCCAGCACCATAGATTTCTTTCTCTTCTCTTGTAAAATCCATCTTTGAGGACATGGGAAAAAAAGTTGAAAAGATTTGTAAAAATCACCAATTTTAAAATAAGATAAAATACTTCAATATGAATTAATTCTATTCTACTGTAACTAGACAGTGAATAGGGAGTGGTGAGGTACACACCTCATACTTCTTAGGTTTAAATAACTCTGTATCAGACAGGAAACTCAACAGCTGCTCAAGAACAGGTGCTAGAAAAGGTGTCCCTTTTTTCTCCTGCTTTGTTTTGCCTAAACACAGTCTGTGCAAACCTAAACAGGACTGTTTGCGCACATGGGCCTGGGGATTAAGCAAAATTATAAATGCAGTTCTTATCAAAGGAGTAACTAAAAGATTATTAAATAATGTTAATAAAAGATTATCTCTGTACAGAAATTAACTTATCTATGATTATAAAAAGTCAATTTTAATTTCTTCTAAAACTTCTAGCTTAAATTTCCAACAAACTATTGCACAATTGTTTCATGTTAAGAATAATCTCTGCCTTACCTCGGGGGCCTCCAGTGTCAATCGCTTGAGCCAGGAATGAAAATTATCAGCATTACATAGATAGTTTAAAACTTGATCACAGGAAAATGCCAATGACACTAGAAATGACATGGCATACTGTACAACTAAAGAAAAACAAAACAGATTTGGAATATATAATGTAAAACAAGAAATGACACAGAATACAAAATAAATTACTGCAGCTATGTATTGAAGAAAAAAAAGTACAATCTTAAAGGTGGTTCTATTTTTAGATTACAACAAAATAGATAAAAACCATAAATTCACCTTCTCTTCTCCCCCATGTACCACAATACAACTGGTTGGAGTCTCTGTGGGTAAAATGTACAATGAATAGTATGAACACAAACAAAAGACAAATTTTAAGCAATGTTCCTGGAGAACATATTTAATTTCTTGTTTTTTTTTTTTAAATCTAGAAAGAAATAGTGATGTATACATACACAGGCATGGCAGCATCAAATAAAATTTGCATCAGTATTTTCACAACAGCCTGGACATCAAGTTTATCTAAAATGGACTAAATGAGGAAAGGAAAAAAATGGATAGAATGGAACTAACACATAGATAGAAATCTCATTCAAAAACATTTTAATAAGAAAGTAACATAACCAAATTCTATACATAAATATTATAATTAATTAATAACAAAAGAGAAATATATTATTTAAAAAAAAAGAAGGAAAGTGTAGTAAGACACAAGGCAGATACAGATATGTACAAATTTAAGAGCCCTAGAGTTAGTACCATAAAAAAATGTGCATTTTACCTGTGATATTGTAGAAATAACAAAAGAATTTCCCTTTTTATTGACAGGTCTTCTGTTGCGTGGACTGTTGCTGCCTTCTCCATCTTGTGCTGGGTCATCGACAGAGAACTGTGAGATCAGGCGTAACAGATAGCCAAGACATTCTTGGTTCCACTGGGAAGACACAAACAAAATTAAACTCATGTGTTATATTTAAGATATAAAACCTAATTGGATAACCATGAGATGTTTTTGTAGATATATATAATATATGTCTTGGTGGAAGAAAATGTTATGCCACTAGTAACACACCTGGCTCCATATGTTCCCTTCTTTACATTGCAAAGATCCATTCATGAAAATATCCATCATATGACTTAGACCACCTTTAGAGATGAACTATAGAGAAAATGTGAAGATAAGAAGTTAGTGAAAATGTTTTGTTCAATCATATACAAACTGTTGTACTAAATGTAATTTTGTACTATATCTACATTCACCAAGCATCTATGCACTGTGATGAAAACTCTTACCTTAAGGCACCACTGGGACTTGATTCCCTGAGATTTCTTATCCTCTGAAGCATCTCCCCCTCCTGGATACATCTAGTCCAAAACAAATATATATACGCTTTAAATAGTGTTCAAACATTACATTACATTCTGCAATAATAATTAAATGCAAAAAAACAACAACAGATGAGAAAAGGACATTTGGCAATAAACTGGTCTAAAGAGAATAAATGTGATCAAACACCTGCAATCTAAATGCAATAGATCATATTCAACTCCAAGTGTTCCAGAACTAAAACAATCTCAGGCATGTTTAATTGCCTCCTCATTCAACCCTAACCAACAACAAACTCTAGATCAAGAAAGAATAGCTATTAAAAAAAGGCTTAACAAAATGTGCTTGTCTCAGATTGACTGCAAGAGAGCAAACAACATATCATATTGATTGACAGAAGAACAACACCAAAAATTCCTGTCTTGCAGAGCTTAAAACTATAGTTTTCAGAGAATGCTCAAAAGTCTGTAGGCACAGCACTTTAATAATCAAAAAAATTAAATACAAGTCGATCAGAAACAATTACAACAGAACAGCTGTCACCATAATGTCATATTCTCAGATAATGGCAACTATATTAAGAAATAAAAAGAAAAACTTACCAACTGCTTCTGAGCAAGTTTAGCTCCATGGGCCAAGAACTCCACTGTCTGAAGTGAATAGTAGAGTCTGTGGGGGCTGTTGGGTGGCAAGAGCTGCTTCCATTCTTCAAGTGTTACAACCTGAAAGAAAGGCAAATTCAGAGTAAAATGAGAATAAAAATACATTCAATTAACTTTCTAATGCAGGAGTGCTCACACTTTTCAAACAGGGGCCCAGTCTAACATATTAAATATGTTGCAGGATGGAATCTACTTGGGAAAAAGTATGAACCCAATACCTATGCACATTTCTTACTTAGCAAATTAGGCTAAGGTCTAAAGAGAGCTAGATCTAGCCAGCATGTTGTAGATTGGGGACACCTGCCTTAATAATAAGAATGACTGTAACATAGGATTAATTTATACATGAACTCATTTTTAACATTCTACATTATCAATACATTAAATACAAAATCATCTGATATTTATATATAGAGCTAAATGAAATGTTATTGTTGTAAACATACTAAGTGGGTGTGGTCGTTCAGCTAGAGAGAGATAATGCATGTTTGCAACAAGATCCTGACTAAGGCACACATCTGGGATGCCAGCAGGCCTAGACAAAAAAGCCTGAAAATATTTTTTTCTCTCCAAAAACTAATATGCAAGCTTGAACGTGCGACAATACGTATAGTGACACAAACCATAAACATTATTTTTAATTTAGCCTTACTAATTATGTAATGCAAATAGTGGTGTACTTACAAACTTTACATAAGCAGCATGTTTAAAAGAAGGGGAGGAACAGCGAATTGTTTGTCTATTTTTTGAGAGGGTTGCCCTGTAAAGGGCGATTGCTTCAAAGTTTTGATCCGGCCAGAATTTTTGGGGCTAGCCGGAGATTTTCTAAAAGCCTGAAATCCGGCTTTAGCCGGAAAACTGGCATCCCTGACACATGACTACCAGTTAAACTCACCTGATCAGTTGAAATATTCATGAATCCATTCAGAAGACTTTCATTGGTGGGCAGCATCATGAGCAGCTCCCAGACATCTCTAGACAACCTCCTAGCCTCTGCTTGTATACTAGCTTTCCTTTCCCTTTCCTAAACATTAGCAAGAAATTTTGTTAATTAAAATATAACCAAAATATTTTGAAACAACTTTAATAAATTAATTTTCTCCATGCATGCATAAAAAAAACCCACAAGACACATACCACATTCTCCAGCTGTGAGCTCGGGTCACTGAGCTGCTCTAAAAGCTTGAAAAGATTGTCAAAGTGTGGCTCGGAAATCAAGAGATTCATGGGTAGCTTTTTCCTGTCAGGGACAGACAATCCAGATGATGGAATGGAACCATCACTTTTACGCTGCTGTCTATTGGCACCAATGGAAACAAACACATGCTGGGGATAACAGAAAGAAAACAGATGTTTTTTAAAGAATAGAAAAGATATCTCTTAATGTCTAGCATGACTAAAAAACAAAACATTAAAATATTGCAGCTATCTGAAACTTCAAAATACAGTCTACATGGTTGCTAAAAAATTATCTTAGTATTATTGTCTTGTTTATAGTTGTAAAATATTTAATAATTGAAAGGAGATTATTTTCAAAATATGTCATAAAGATAGTTCTGTGTTGCTACAATCCTCACTCACACAGAGGTACATACATACTGTAACATACATAAACACATTACCTGTCCATCACTCATATGAAGATCTCCTAAAGTCCTTTCATCCATATCCACAAACAGCTCCTGACCAGAGCTGATCATGCGCAGCGGTCCTTCACCAAGCATGTGTCCTAGCAGTGGGGACATAATGCCAGGACTTGTGGAGGACGCCGCCTGCTTAGGCTGTTGTTTCTGCAGGTCCTCCCACCAGTGTGTGACCTCCGCCCTCAGTTCAGATACCAAATTGCTAGGGTGCATCTCAATTTGAGCCTAAGGTAAACAAAACAGATTTTATTATCTTGATTACGTTTACTCATAACACTATAATATATCACTTTTAATTAATCTGTTTTTGTCTTCTAGTTTACTCAATTAAACTATCCATCACTATTAACCAATTTGTTATCCTCTTCAAGTTTACTCAATTAAACTATCCATCACTATTACCCAATTTGTTATCCTCTTCAAGTTTACTCAATTAAACAATCCACTAAAGTATTTAAAGTAAAGTATCCCGTCTGACCAAATTGATCCATAGGTCCAATGAAGCAGCGTTCACCAGTTTCTGTGGCCATAGCATACAGCTCTATGAGCAGCCGCCTTTACTTTACCCCAACTAAGGTCAAGTACCCATCAGATCTGGGTGGCTCAGGGACACTTTCCAGACCGGGACTCGACCCCAGGACCTTCGGTGCGCTAGCCGAACGCGACGGCCACCTTGCCCCAATCAAGCTATGTATTGAACTATTTTGTTAATACAAATCAGTTGAAAGTTTGAAACCAAAATTTGGTTGTTGCTTAAGTAAAAATAATGGAGCAATGGACCAACATGATCTGAAATGAATACTTTGATTTCACTTTTACTTTCAAGGTAGAAATGAATAACATAATGAATACATGAAAACAACTTACCTTATCTGACATATCTGTATTTTGCAGATAAATGTTTATGGTTTGTAGTTTGTTGGCAGGTAGGTGACTTGATATACCAACATTTTCTAGTTGCCACATGTGGAGATGATAAGCGTAGCGTTGTCTAAAGGCATCTAAATGATGCTTGAATAAAACTAAACCTCTCTGAATTATGGAAAGTTTGGAAACAGGATCCTGAAGAGAAAACGGTTTTGAAATTGTACAATACAGAAAAATGTAAATCTTCTGTCTTTTTATTTGAATAATTTTAACTCAATAATGCATTTATGTATTAACTGTAATATTTATACATGACCATATATAACTAACAGAATAATACATTGCTAATTATATTTTCTATTGATGTAAATTACATTTCTATTAATATTTTCTCTTATATAGTCTATTTCTTAAAAAAAAAATGTATGTCTATTTCTCTTAATATAATCTATTGATGTATTATGCATGTCTGTAAACTCATTTGCTACTAACCTACTTTCCAAAGACACCCGGGAAAATACTAGCCAAAGGGAAGGAACTCCCTATTAAATTTAGTAAATTATTTTTTCATATTTTTTTTAATGACTAATTATTCCCCAAAGTGAATAAAAATTACATCATAAAATAGATAAATATCTTAGCTTTCTGGAAATGTATACTTTTATACATAAAAAATGCCGAATTATCGGTAGAATCATTCGCTGAGTGTTGAGACCCTAGGATTTGGCTAAATAATTTCACTAGCCCTAGCGTCAAAGACCGATAAAGTATAATAAAGACAAAAATCGAGTTGAAATGGAAATTTATCTAAGTCTATATCTGCAGCATCCTTATTATCAAAACTCTTGTTAAATGTTATATTTGTAGGTATAGAGCTATCGATTAATAAAGTAAAAAATTAAAGACGAAGGCTATAAAAAAAGTTTACAAGACGAAAGGCAAGTGAAAAATACCTGTACTTTGAACACGCATAGCAAAAAAACAAAACTAGATAAAAACATCTGGTTTTTATTAACGAAACAGACTATATTCCTACTTTTTAAAAGCCGTGTTTGCAGTAAAATAAAACCCCAGAACGCATGTCGAAAAAAAATCAAGAAACGACAATGTTAGTCACACATGTGGCGGCCGCGTTTGGGCGTATTAGTACGGGGTATGCCGCATTCAGTCGCGGTAGTAGCAAATGAGTTAATATCTATTTACATATTAGTTTCACATTTAGCCTGAATAACAAAATAATCAAATGAACAATGTGCAGTGGATTTCATAAACTCAAATGTAATTTATCATAATTTTTGTTAGTAAAAAATAATATTTGAAATAAAAAGTCATTTGAAAACAGAGATTAGAATCAACATTTTCCAAGTCACACTTACATCTTTTAAAGTTTCCATGGTCTGTATTAAGCTATTCATACACCTCTGGATAAATTCCTCTTCTTTGTCCAAAGTCCCACCTCCGTAGTTGATGTAGTAATTGTTCAGTATGTGTATTGCCTCTGTTGACACTGCTTTATTGTTGGCTTTAAGAGCTATCTCCCACAGCTGATCCATTCCGCAAGTCTACAAATTGCAGGATAATTAAACATTAAACAATTTCAGTGTATTAAAAATATATAAAATCATCACCCTTTGCAATCCAAGATAAAAATCTGTTGGAAAATATCAAATTTAAAGATAATTAGACTGAAAACAGAACATTTAAAATTGTTGTCTATTTGGTTTGCGACTGAATATATTTTATACCTGCTCATCTGGAAGTAGTGATTTGCCATGTACAGACATGCATGTTATATTGGATAGCTGCTGAAAGAGATTCAAACCAATCATAGGCATGGTTTCCGCCTTCAGTTTCGGCATCTGATAATTAGATAAGAAATAACACATTGCACATACTAAAATAGCTTGAGAATATTGTAAGCAGATGATATACAGCAATTTTATTAACTTATTAAGATAATATGTGATAGACAGCAAATTTATTAACTTACTAAGATGATATGTGATTATTCAGCAATTTTATTAACTAATTAAGATGATATGTGATACAAAGCAATTTTATTAACTTATTAAGATGTTACGCTAACAATGTTACTTTGATTACCTTCACAATAAATATGTGCTTTAGTGTGTCCAGGTCAAGGGCGTGATTTTCTTTACCGCGTGCTTGATCGTAAAACCAACTGAGACAATCTTCACAACTCTCTGGATTAGTGGCCAAACATTCCCAAAGTTTGTCTGTCTGTTCTTGGCTTAGCCCTAGACATAGGAATAACAATTATTGCTCAAAATGTTTCTATGGAATTATTTTAAAATTTAAAAATAGTCCATGTGCTCTCCCTCTCAGTGTTCCTTTTATTTTTTATTTAAAATATCTAGCACATCATAAAAATATCATAGTGGTCTAAAATAGTTATGTTAATAATGTAAAGCACATTTGAAATAACTGTTGTGAGCAGCACTAATACAATATGTAATTCAAACATAGTTACTAAAAAAAAAATGTTAAAAAATAAAGTATTTTCAGTAAATATGTTGTAATAACGAAAAAAAAAAGGTGAGGTCGGGTTCAGCTGAAGTCAAATAAGTTCTAGAAATTTCATGAATGACAAATTATTTGCTCAAGGTTACCACAGCCCGCGGACCTCGATAACTAATAGAAGCAATGCCTTTATATGGCAGTCTTTATCCAAATGTATAAATAAAGGTGTGCTGGTAATTGAATATATAAATAATTTTTATTTTATTTATTTTAAGTTTTAAAATAAATTTAGCCAGATCAAAAGCTTTACTATTTCCTTTGAAAAGTTAACATGATAATGGACAAACTAATATATTTTGTGTTAAGAAAATGATTAAAAATGGTTTTTTTTACACACATATATTTATTACAAAAGTTAACTCCCTTTATACTGGACAGCTTATCTCCCTTTAATTTTCTTTTTTATTTATTTTAATTGTCTAACTTGATTGAACATTTCCCAATCAAAATAACAGCATTATCATAATTTTATACACTGTATTTGTATATCTTTTTGGTGATATTAAGTCCACGAGTTTTTTTTTTTTTTTAAATTAAAACAAACAATAATTAGTGTTAATAATTATTGATATTTGACACAAATGTGATGCAGCCACAGGGAATGGTATTGATGTAAACTAAATAAAACATATAATAATTAGCTTTATGTATTTAAGGAAAGCCTTTCATTTATATAGCAAGTGGTGAAAAAGATCTAAAATCTGTTAATTAAGCCAAAAGTTATGTTAAATTACACATGTTAAAGTGGAGGCAGTCAATTTTGAGAAAAATAAAAAATAAAACAGAACCAATTTTGTACATATAAGAATTGCAACAAATTCACAAGAAAAATAAATATTAATTGATTGCCAATACATTTTGCTCAAGTAGCTTACCACCCCATGGGAATTAATTGTCTTAATTTCCTAATACAGGTAATTTAGCCAATGCAACCCAGGTGTAATGTGTATCAAAAAGTAAAAGGGTTATATGATGAAAATTATTTTCAATAGACATTGAAGCTATAACCCATCAACACAATTTCCACTATGTCTATGTGTTAAAAGCTCATGAAATAAAAACTACCAAATGTATTAAATGTATTTACAGGATAGTAAAAATGTGCAATTAGAAAACAAAAAATACCCAGAAAAGTAGACAACTTACTAAAGGTTTCTGGAGAGTATTGACAAGAGAATACACATGATAAGAAAACTAATCTGGCTGAAACTTCTTCCTTGAATCCATGGCTGAAAGAGATAAAAGATCATTGACAGCGTTATGACAGGGTGTGATAGTGGCTTGGTTTACTGTTGTAGTCTGTGCTTGGGGGATGGGAGGACGTTTATGTGTTGTTTGTCATTCAAGAAATGTTTTGAGTTTGTAAGTGAGAATTTCCACAGGGAAAGGTTCAACAAAGATATAAAAATGGTAGCTACAACAACGTGGATCTGCTAGAAGAGATTGCATTGTGTATGTGTACTGCAGAGTGTTGCTGTTTTAAGAGCTGTTGAACTGCCTTGTGGCGGGTCACTTGTTTTCATTTTTTTGGTCTTATTGCAGCTGGAACTCCTATTTGAAGAGGGGCAGTTGGCAAGTAATCTAATGCTAACATGATCGCTGAACTAACATTTCTTGAATTTCTAACATTGCAACAAATTCTGCTAAAGTGATACCTAGTGGTAGGTTTAAGTAATTCACCCTTTACTCTCTTTAAATTTGCATACATGTTGTTTTTTTATATGTAAAGATTAACAATAAGACTAAAAAGAAAACCTTCTTGCATGATTTAATAAGTAGAATATCTAGAGTCAACTTACTGCGAAGTCCAAGTTGTTCTGTCTTTGGCTTGTTCTGTAAAATGAGCCAAGTTGTTGAAGAAATGAGTCATCATATCCAATGTCTTTTCTGCCCATCTAAAAAAAAGACAGTCAATAAGAGAAAAATTGCCCATTCTTTGTTCATAAAGTTGTACCTTTAGAAATTAGCTTTCATTTAACAAATAATTATTCTCACTTACAATACTATCTTATAGGAGCCTCCCATTGGTCTCATACTGTTGAAAGAGCTGAAGAGTTTTGTCAACAACCGTAATGAAACAACCACAGATCTGAAATTTTAATCAACAAAAAAATTACAACAGTATTTAAAAAAAACAAAAAGTTAGTATTTAAAAACAAAATATGAGTACTGAACATTCACTACCATTGCCACTTTGTTTGGGTAAAGACTTACTTGTTTTTTGCTAGGTTTTCAATGATTGCTTCAATAAATTTGGTCCTGATCTGTCGATCATTGGAGCAACAAAGTAAATTTGTTAAAGCCTTTTCAGCTTCACTGGCAATACCTTCAGGCAACTGATCCTAAAGTTTATTTTAAAATAAAAAAGGTAAATTACTGTAAGTCTTATTTTATTTAGATACAAATTGTTTCATTTCATAGCACTACTAACAATAACAGCAATAAGCAGGGCTAATAAATTACCGCCATATTATCCTGAACCAAATCCCACAGTAAAGTATGGCCAGGCTTGCATACATCACTTAAACTAAAGTCTGATGCAGGACTTTTTGATTTAATTCTAGGACGACGAACACCGTGACCTAGAGAAACAACAACAATATACAAATATTAAAAAATTCTATTGAAAGAATAAAAAAGTATTGCAGTATTGTTCCCTTTTAAACGCATTTAACTCATAGTACAAATGAAGCAGGGTTTACTGTGGCCACGGCTTACAATGGAGATTGTGTGACCAGCACAATGCCCAGCCACCTAGCTTGTCTCCAACTACTGTGAGGGATCCCATCAGAGCTGGGTAGACTCAGGGAAACCCCCACGGGAAAAGATAATAACCTTCACCTGGAATATAACATGGGACTTTTGGTACACCAGCAGAGCACACTGCCTCTATTCCACCGTGCCCCATAATTTGGTAAGCCAGCAGAGCACACTGCCTCTATTCCACCCTGCCCCATATTTTGGTAAGCCAGCAGAGCACACTGCCTCTATTCCACCGTGCCCCATATTTTGGTAAGCCAGCAGAGCACACTGCCTCTATTCCACTGTGCCCCATATTTTGGTAAGCCAGCAGAGCACACTGCCTCTATTCCACCGTGCCCCATATTTTGGTAAGCCAGCAGAGCACACTGCCTCTATTCCACCGTGCCCCATATTTTGGTAAGCCAGCAGAGCACACTGCCTCTATTCCACCGTGCCCCATATTTAAAGAGTAAAAAAAAAGAGCAGTGCCTACCTCTGTGCGGGTGGTACAAGGCTGTAATGTGTGGACTAGTCTGGTGGGCATTGAATCTGACATGGGCATTAATCTGGGCAAGTTCTTCCTCGCTCAGACCCTCTTCTCCATCAAAGTCGGCCATGTTTTTTTCAGATTTATTGCTGATCCTTGAACTGTGACAGCTCCCTTCCTCATCATCTGGACTGAGAATACTCAGACCATAATTGCTGAAATTGCATCAGAAGTGTTATATCTTGAGTTTAAAATAAATATTGCCACCACAATTGAAAAAAAAATAATTCTGACATAGCATTACTGCTATGCAATTTTAAGATTTAGTGAACCTAATAACTTCATACATAAAAAAGGGAAATATAGCATGTGCCAATGATGTTTGGTATTTATTATTTTGATGACACATAGTATGAAAAACAATATACCTAGGTTTGAGATCTTTAGCTGAAAGATTCCTCATGAGTGCCTCCTCTTCTTCTTCAAGCATTATATGATGTCCATGTGCTCTCCCTCCGGCACTGTGTATATTGTTCATTGCCTGCCACTCTTCATCACTCATGCTGCTGTTGTGCTTTTCATCTCCTTTCACATGAACTGGGGGCTAAAGTGAATGCAGTAACATAAGTTCATTCAAACCTTTTTATACATTACTTCCATAAAGAAATTGTTTTAAAAGTCTAACTTACCTTAGATGGCAAAACTTCTTTGGTGTCTTCCATGTCTTCTTCTTCATCTTCTTCATCATCATCATCATCTTCTTCTTCCTCATCCTCAACTTCGTGTACTTCAACCAATGACTGATCCTCAGCACCAGATGCCATCAACTGCCTGGTTAACCTTTGCTGGCGTAATGCCTTCTCTGCTTTCATCTGCAGTTGCCTCTCTTGTTCTTTGCTGTGAAGAAGGTTGCCGTGGTGACCTTCACTGCCGTCTTCATTGTCAGAGCTCACCTCTTCGTCTTCATCTTCCTCGTCTTCCTCATCTTCATCCTCTTCATCTGTCCCAGTGCTAACAACACTAACCAAGGCATCCACACCCACTTCATTCACTTCCGGCTTTCTAACGAATCCCTCTGGTTTCCTGGATATCCTCCCCCTCACAGTTCTGGGTAATGGAATGCCTTCCTTGTTAACAACAACATCAGCCCCGCCATCTTCTTCACTTGATTCGCCACCGTCATCCATTTCGCCAGATTTCTGCATATTCCTAGACATAACACTTTGAACCACTGCTCTGAGTTTTGGGTTTTCTTCCTCTTCATCATCTTCAAAGCTCAAATCAGACTGGCCTATGGAAGATAGTTGAGCATTATCATTAAACAATACATACTTTTGAATATTTAGCAATAAAAGCATGGGTGCAAGTGCTGCACCCCCATTTGGCCAGCAAGTAAGAGTTGACAATGCCAAAAAGCCGGCAAAGTTTCTGCCTAAAATAGTATACTTAGCGTTCGTGTCCGCGTATTATTGTATTATATTTATATATTATATATAGGCCTATATAAGCCTATATATTAGTCGTCCGGCTCTTTGTTTTTTTAGATAGGGCCTACATTCTTACATTTCCGATATTGTCGGGGAAAAAACAACAAGATCGCATATCCCGCATTTTTTTTTTTACAAATAGCCTACGATCGCCGCAACAGGTTACTATATTAATATTACTATTACTAACAATGTAGTGTAGGGCCTACAGCGAGCTCAGTGTTCTACAAAAACAAGATTATAGTGACGATTTTACATCATTGATAGCAATAATTGAAACTTTGACGTTGCGCCGAGATAAAGTCTATTAATAAATAGTTGTTTTCGTTTTAGTAGGATGATAAACAAACGTTTTACTGTAGGCCTAATGAGGCTAATGCCTAGCCTAACCTAATGACTAATGAGCTAATGAAAACAATGAGTTTTAATAGCCGCGGCCGCGAGTAACGCGCGGCGTAATAGATTGACCTAAATACAAATTCGCGTCCGAGTCCAAAAAAGCTATATTACGGGATTGCGATAAAAAAACGTTTTTAAAACTCTGGAGGCACGAGTTGGCCTATACAAATTACAGGTCGACGAAAAATAGGGAAACCCTGACCTAAATATAAATATAGAATCACGCATGCGCAGATACTTTGGTATTTTCCTGTTGCTCTTTTTATTTCGCCTTTTAAGTTTTCATGAAAGAAAAAAGTCGATCATTTATAGTTTGTTACGGCCAAAAAAAGTCAGATTTCGGTGCAACGAGATCTACAAGAAATTACACATTAAGCTTGACGGCGATTGGCCGGCGTGCATGTTTCCAAAATTTATATTGGCCGGCATGCCGGCTATAGCCTGCACTCTTGCACCCATGTAAAAGTGACATCAAGCTCCAATAAATTAGGATGTATCTGAATATCATGGAAATATTAAATTGAAGAAAAACATTGTATGCACAAGAACTAAAAATAACATTTTTTTTAAAAGCCTTGAACAGTTTTTGATCCACTTGTTTAGCAGTTAAACTCATTACAAGACTAACTGTGTGGGGAAAGTGCTAATAATGCTAACCAATAGAGTTCCAGACAGAATAGAGATTCTGTGGATCAATATTGTGCATAGAACTGTCACCAACGGGATATGCGCTATATAAGCACTGTTATTATTATTATTAATATTATAGTCATAGTGTAAAGACATTATTGATGACATTTGTATTGCAATGAATACCTTCCATACGCAGTCTTAGGCTAGAGCCCCATGGTGAATAGTCCAGTCAATAATTTGGTCAACATTCAGTAACAAATCAATTATACCATTCTTGATGAAAATGTATTAAGCACTGTTACCTTCCAGAGAGCTGTCTGACGCCACTGCCCCATGGTGGATAGTCAGATGCTGTTGTCTCTGCCCATGGTGGTGATGGTGGATCTGCCTGTGCTGCTGAAGATGGTGGTGATGCTGCCCCAAGGCATGATGATGGGACTGAGGGTGGTGGTGGATGGTGTGCCTTGGCACACAGCCGCCACAGCAGAGACCATCCTCTGAGCCGAGTGCTCCAACTAGTTCGTCAGCTACAGCACTGACATTAAGATCAGGAATCCTCTGCAAGATTTTCAGCCAATACTTTTTTTAAACAAGAGCACAGCCAGAAACAATTTTCAAATAGTATCAATATTGAAAAAACCACAAGGAACATTTGAAACATAAAATATCAAGTTCCTATGTGATTTTTTTAGACTATAAATATTTTAACATTAAAAACAGGATGGTAAAAAATTATGTTTGAAAAAAGCTTTATAGTTAGTTACCCTTTGTATTTTAGATGGAGGAATTCCCCCGTCATCAGATTCACTTTCACTGCTACTCATGTGATGATCAGCTGATGTTTTCAATGCCCCTGGTAAGTTTAGTAAGCAAACATTGACATTTTTTCCAACAATAAAAGATAACTTTAATTAATAAATCAAAATTTGCTTTCTTTAAGTGAACATACTTCTGCCTCCTGTAACTGTGGCTGTCAAAGCAAGTTTTCTCTTTTGGATTTCCTCTGACTGAAAGGCTTGCCACTGACTCCGGGTTAAAATTGACGAAAGACACAAAACCTTCACACAAAAAATAGTTTGAACACTTAGAAAAATCAAACACTCTATGTTAAAAAAAATGTGGGACAACATACTGACTTCCCCCCAAAAATATTGTAAGAATAGGACAGAACTTACAGATTCATTAAAGCTGGCAGGGTCCAACTTGTCAATCAAATGGCGCAGGTGTCTATTTTGCTCAGGTTCAACAGATTTTATGAGGGGAAGCAAAACTTCATATACCTGCTTTCCACAATGCTTTAGCTGTTTACATGAAGAAAATAAAAATGTCCAGTCAGTCAAATATACAAAGATCATTTGTATGTACTACAAGACCTTCACACATTGACATGTTTTATGTACTGAGCAACCTACCTGAGCTGCAGCCCAGATGCAATCTAAATGTTGATTATTGATTTTGCCTTCCGCCCCTAAGAAATTCAATATTATTTGACTCTGTTTGATTATCTGTAAAATTACAAACATATGCATATGACAGTAATAATCTCTATGGGAATAAAAAATAATACCAAAAATACAATTTAGGAATGTTGCTAAACTATAATGAAAGAGGTCACATTTGGTTTTCTTTTAAATTCTTTTACTACTCTGAGGATTTATAAGCACAGGATAAGCAAATTTTTAATGAAAATACCAAAAGAAAATGATTTTTATATACATTAAATTAAAAGGTAAAATTAATAATATTGTTCTACAAAATAGGCTTTTTGCATGGGGAAATATTTTCAAATTGTGTTTTTAAGCTGTTTAAATTAGCTTTGCACAAACCAATGAACAGACATAACCAAAAGCATCATACAATCTCACTAATCATAATGTGCTATGAAGAACTAGTCATAAAATTTATAATTCATTGTATTTATTACCTCTATATGAAGATTAGGTCCAAATATTTGCTCTACTATTTTATTCTCCAACAACCACCTGGCCATTTCTTCTCCAAAGCTTAAAAACAACATTATCAGCATAAATTAATATTTATTGCATGTCTCCATTGCAAACACTTCATTTACATTTTTTAAAAAGCCAGAATGAGAGCATGAATGAATGAAAGCATGAATGGACGTTAAAATGTTTGTCGTGTGTGATAAAGTTGGAATTATTGGTGCATGTAAAATATTCTGGTAGTGTTATATAGTGTTATTGTTCTTTCAACATTTAAAATAAATCTTTTCCACCCTTTTGGACCATGCTTTCCCCAACCTTGGTCAATTTTCCTAAACTTTCAGAAGTTTTCCCAAACTTTATAAACCCTGATAAACAGATGATAATTCTGAGTGGAGAATTGTGGGACAGATGTGGGAGTTGAGTCATAATTTCTTAAAATGCTGAATATTGCATGGGTCTGGGACATATAGATATAAAGTATTATTATAAGGAAGAAGTTGTGTTTATGGATCTTCATGCTGAACAAAAACCCTTCATTATTTCATAAGACTCAGTTCAGTTGTACTGTGAATAAACTGCATCTCATGTTAAAGCAATCATAACTATATAACTTTCCATATTTTTACAGAGCTGGATTGCAAACACCTGAATATTTTTTCTATATAAATTAAAGAGAAACTCACTTTTCTACATCAATGACAGATTCATTTGTAATATTATCATTGTATGTGTTGATCAAAGTCTGAAAGAAATTAAGACCTGGTTTGTTAAGCACCATTTACAAAAATAAGAACTTTACAAGATCACATTTTCAGATGCCTCAAGTTATGATCTATTTGTAACTAACTTATGCGTACACTGATCTGACAGATGCTTCCCAAACGAATGGTGAGTGTTGTGCTAGTGAAACACTTGTAGACAAGTGCCAGGACTTCCCTGTCAAAGGTCATCTGAGAATCTACAGGCTCTTTTATAGCCTGCCACATCAGCTCCATGGTGTTGTGGGCCGCCGCAGCCCTCATGTCAGCCTCGGACAGTGTGCACATGTACCGTATGATGGGCAACCTCAAAGGCAGTATGCATGACATGATTGTTGGCGTGTTGACCCACATTCTCAGCTGTAACAAAAAAATACATGAACATAATTTCAATGTATCTAAATATTACAATACATTGGTTCTATTTCCTTTTTTATAAATGTCAATTTTAAGTTAAGTTACCCAACCATCTGCTTTACTCATTATTTAATTTAAATTATTTCTTAAAGATATACATAAAATGGATGTCTCAATAAGTTGGACAGAATTGATCATAATGCTGATGAAGCAGTTGTCACCAGTTTCTATGGCCACATAATACTAGGGGATGTGTGGCCAGCACAATGCCCAGTTGCCTTTACTTTACTCCAACTATATTGTCAGGTACCCATCAGAGCTAGGTAGACTCAGGGAACAAACCCTAGCATTTACCAGCATTCAAACCCAGAACCTTTGGTACACCAGACGAACGTGCTTCCGCAAAGCCACCATACTTGACAAGTACATCCGCATTATTTCCATTTTTTATGTCAATAGGCAAATCCACTATGAAATATATAGGAGTGAGGAAAATCTTGTCAAAAAAAGCCATCCCACATGTCTTATTCTTATTCTTTATTGCTACCCGTCTTCCAGGTCTCTGCAGCATAGAGAAGGACTGAGCGTACATTGGACTTGTTAAGTCTCAGTTTTGTTCTTAGCTGCAGAGTGGATGACTTCCATATTTTCCCCATTTTGTTGAAGACCTGAGCTGCCCGCATGTAAGAAAAAATAAAAGTGGCATTGTGTCGTCTTTAAATGGAATTTAACACATATTGGAGCAAAAACTATTTTTTTAGATGATTTTATCCTCAGTCATCCCAGTTAGGTGCACCAGGGTTAAATCTTTTGCATCCACAAAAAAAAACAATCAATAAATAACATGGCCTTTGTTGCATGACACAAGGAAAACACAAAAGCCTAAAAAAACAACTCAACTTATACTTATTACTTTTTAGTTTGGACAGCAATAAATCATGTCTTGTTACCTACATTCATGAACATAGCTCACATAACACTTACATTTTGTATAATGGTAATGAGTGTGTGGGCAAATGTGAGCGGCACATTTTTGTTGTTGGCTTTCTCAAAGCATTGGCTCATGGCACCAATTCCATTACTATCAATGAAGAAGCATATGTTTCGAAGAAGCAAAAGAGGGGCATCAATGTCCTTAAAATACAAAAGTTTTTATATTAATTTAAACAACAACTAAAATGATTAATGATTTTATCCCGCAAGCAGCTTTTTGTTTAATTATTTACATTTTCAATATTAAAAATAAAAGGACTTGGGATAAGTTATATGAAAGCATTTGGTTTAACTAAATGTCTAATAATTCACTTCAAATAATTATCAAGTGAATCCTATTTTTTTTTAATTTAAAGTAGAATATTTACACTAACAAATTAAAGTAAACAAAAATTGTATATGAGCTTAGGCTACTACTTGTGATCATTCAGCTAATATGGTAAGCTATTTTAGTTTTATAGAACCTACAAAGGGCAGCAAAAAGTATGTTAATCAGCATACCTTTGGCCAAGTCAGTTGTAGCGTTTGAAATAACATACAAATTAGTTTTCATAGTTTCTATTAATAAATGCTATTTAATTAAAATTTATTTAACTGAGGTTAATTGGAAGTTTTATTTTATTTTATTTTCTTACATTGATTTCACAGTAATTATGCAAAGCTGTTGTTTCTGCAGATGAAAGCTCCTGTAATAAAAGAGTAGATAAAATAAGATTTTAACATGCATCATTTATAATGACAATTAGAACATTACACAAAAGCAGGGTAAATTATAAAAAAATAAATTAAAAATTAGCATAATGAGAGGATTGGGTTTTATTTTAGTTTAACTGCTTAAAAAACAAACAATTTAAATCTCTATAATCCAGGAAAAGAAAGAGAATAAAATATCTTTTTTTTTAACTATCAATATTAAAGCAAAGAATAGTGAATATTGAATCATATAGTACAGTAACAAAAAAAAAAGCTCTAATAACTATCAGCCAAGAAAACAGTTTCATACTTTAAATATCTTGGCAGCAGACCTGCCAAGTTGAAAACTTCAAAATTTGTAGTGAGCCACCTCAAAATTCGTATTTTGACCCCCAAATTCGTATTCCTTAGACCCCCAAATTAGTAGTCAATTAGTAGTAATATTTGCAAGCATTTTTACACAACGTTTTACACGGTGTATTTATTTCACTCATGAGTCATAGTCATATCCATTTCAAAGAAGCCTAAGAAGCTTCATAAAGTATACACTAATTAATATAACATAGAATAGGCTCACAGGGACCTACTATTTTAATTCAATTGTAAATTAAATGAGTTACTGGAACTTTAGAATTAGACTCAATTTCAATTAATTTTTAATTAGAGACGAATGCTAACAAGAATTTAAAAGAAACCCTTAGCCTGGCTTGTTGGGCGCTTGGCTTATCCACCTAGTCTTGGTCTTAGTATAGTCCATTCCATTAGGCATTAGTAGGCATTAGCATGATTAGCGCATTAGGCTTCATGGTTTCATTAGCCCTACTCTCTTGCCTGGCCCTTGGAGCGAAAGATAATGCTATTAAATTTATTCATTTGTTGATAGAAACGATACAGTATCCCAGAATAATCCCAGTTTTAAAGCATGTGAAATTTTTTTTATATAGATCAGTGAGAGACACACATATTTATTAAATGCAAATTCCGGCCGGAAATCGTAATTTTAACTCTGAGAGCGTCGGCATGTGTTCCATTCGCATTTTTATATACAAAATTTGTAAATTTCTTACAAAATCAGAAAAAAATCTAAGTTTTTTGCTTTTTAGCGAAAATCTGAGAAAATTCTTTTTTTTTTTTGCTCATTTCGTAATTTTGTAGTCGGACCTTGTTTTTCGTATAAAGTACGAAAAATTCGTAGTACTTGGTAGGTCTGCTTGGCAGTAACAAAAAGACAATAAAATGAAGACCACCCAAAAAGACAATAAAATGAAGACCCACCAAAAAGACAATAAAATGAAGACCACCCAAAAAGACAATAAAATGAAGACCACCCAAAAAAGTCTCAAGAACAACAAGATGTACGGAGAAAAGGGGCAGAGTACTTTAAAAAATTCAGAGACACAAAGTCAGAATAATTCTAAAAAGACTTCCATTTTGTTTAATGAGATAGAATTATGAATGCTATAGAGATCTTTGAAATTTGAAGATAATTCTAAGCAGAACAGGACACATTATATTACCTCCATATTATGAGCAGTCATGACTTTGTGAGCAACATAAACAGCAAAATTGGATAAGAAAAGCTGAGTCTGAAAGTCAAGCAATCGTTTCAATTCTTCCACGCTCCAGTCATTCCAGATGCTGTCAAACTCTGGCTCCGGGGAGCTCTCCTCCTTTGCATCATATTCGATAGGCTTGTTTTCATCCCCAACAGATTCACTTGTTCTCCTGACTGGGCCGTCGTCTGTAGAAGTGTGTGAAGCCTCTCTGCTGACAGTGTCAGTGGCTTTGGCTTTGAGCTTGTAAGGTAGTATCTCAGGCAAACATTGAATTAATTCCATGCCCATGTTCAGGATCACCTGAACCAGGTTGGTCAGTTTATCAAAGTTTTTGAAATCTTTGTAAATGCACAGACATCTCCTTAAAATTAAAAAATAATGAAAGGATTTTTACAATATGTTCAATTAGGGAGGTCATATAAGTTCTCAAGATAAAAATTACTTTTGCTAAAAAATGGTCTACTTTAAAATTTCCATTCATCAACAAATAGATACAATTTCTTTAGAAATACAGATAAGTCTATAAGCAAAAATTAGCTTTTAAATCAGTTACTACTAGTTTATTAATAAAAAGATGTGTATGTTTGTTAAGGTACTAACATTAGCTATAGACAATGTTTTTGTTCAGTTTCATTAATTTCTATTTATTGGTGAATATTATATGCCTTTTTTAACATTGATATTTACATAATATGATTTTACACAAATGTCTTAAACAAACTCACTTATTATTCCAAGAGATGGCATATCTAATAAAAATTTCCACTTCAATCCTGTTAAGTTGTGGAGAACCACCTGATACATGACGACTGTGATCTGAAAAAAAAAAGGTGGGCAACATGCTTTGTTAATCATAAAATATGGGTGATATAAAGTGGGCAACATGCTTTGTTAATCATAAAATGATATTACAAAATTACCAGGATATGTGTATGCCTACATTTTACATTGCAAAAAACTTTTGTGGGTCAATAGACCAATTTTTCACTTTCCATACAGCAATAAAAAAAAATTTCAAAGCAAATAAATATAAATCCTACGTAATAAAATGTACATAGAAAAAATGTTTGATGTGTGTTCTAAGTGTGTTTGTTTTATTAGTTTGCATATAAGAGAGATATTGAAATTGGCTGGTCGCAAAGAGTTTGTGCTTTCAGGAGAAATAAGCCTGGGCTTGCAACTGTGCAAGCATCACATTTGGAAACATAAAAAAACTACAACAGTGAAACACTCACATATGTTACAAAAGCTCTATCATGTTAATTAAACAATCCCTAAAAATAGATTTTCATAAATAAATCCTTTATATGCATTTTAATTTTTGCCTTCCAATGATTTTGTCCTTTAATACACATAGTAAGAAAACTGGAGGCACATAATACTGCTTATAAAGGAAAATATCTGTGAAAACTTGAATCAAATGAATGTTATAGTCATAAAATGCTGTCAATAGTTATATAAACAAACTTAAACATATTGAAAAAAACAACAATTGAAAATTGATATTGGGGAGTTTGAGAACGGGGGTGTGGCTAAAATTTTGAGTGAATGTGTTGCCTAGTGCTTCACATCTATGTACCAAGGCTCAGAATGATAAGATGAAGGGAAGTTGTTCAATTAACCTTCCCAAGATCTGGTCTGTAACAAAGTTTAGGGAAGTTAATATATATAAAGGATTTTTTAAAAGGGTTAAATTTTAGTGCGACCTATCTTCAAGTCAAAATAAGCAATAGGTGTGACCTATATACTGTAATTTGAAATGTTGTGTGTGTATTCTCAAATATTTACTGGAAGCCAAAAACCTACAATCTACACATTTTCCGCTTCTCTAAGTTCTATTAGAAGGGCTGTTCCTGAAATAGGCCTAATGTATATACCAGTATGATAAAGATGTCAACAATTGTTTGCTAAGTAGATCCCATATATCTCTGGGATTAAGTTTGTATACAAATCAAGCAAGCACCTAATTATCAATAGGGTCTGTCTATGCCGATAACACTAACACCATTTTTGGGAACATTCCTGATATTACTCATATATAAATAAGCAAATTGAACTTTATTTTATTCATATTATTTCAATAAAATGTAATTGAATGACATACTGTATATACTCGCGTAGTTTGAGATTTTTTCTTATATGTGTCATTGACCCGCACATAAGTCGCACCCAACTTCCCGGGTTACACTACCTTTTAACAACACAAAAACGCATACCTTTTAAACATAAAGGTTACTAAATATTCACCCTAATTTGGAAACTTTCCTTAAAAAATTGTTTCAATCGTGCTTAAGGCAAACATAATGTAATCAAAGGCAGGGCTTCATTTATTGTAAACAACAGTTCAATAGGCCTACAGACATTAGTCAGATGGAAAAGTAAGGTATCTTTTTCTTCATCTAAGTCCCTTTTCCTACTCAAGTTCCTATATAGTAACACTACACACAAAAAAAGTCCTTGAAGTACGTCATTAGACTGAATGTCGTCTAGACTGGAGACTGGGTGGCGCCGGCATTGGTGATGCACAATACAAGTGACCTAATTGATGATAGTTGGTATTCATATATTGATCATGATAAATGGTATGATAGTTTACGCGAATGTCTATTGTGTTTGAGTACAAATGGTTCTTTAATATTGTTTTAAGTATGCTGAAAGACGGAATTTATGTAATCAAATCAACTTTCCATTTATTTGGATCAATAAAGCATCATTAATTTAAGCATTAATTATCATTAACATTGTTTGTAATGATTTCAAGCGCACCACCGACAATAAGTTGTGTTTTTTTTTTCAACTCTTACATGCAACTAATGAAAAATAAAACACACCATTGACATTTCATGCGTCGATCTGCCGATCGTAGTTTTGGAAACATATCGGAATGCTCAACCCTCCCTTATTAGTAGGCTAGCCCATAAGCCTAGACCTTAAGTACTAAATAAAATGCATCTTAAGCTACTAGTCTACAAGCTTATAGGCCTAAACAGGCTTTCACACATTTACGATTCTTTCCATACTGTTCCATTGCGTTCAATAAGCCTACCAAAAAATGCCGCCTTTAAACTTACGCCATGTTTCGGCAATACAAAATCAGTCCAAAAGTTCAAAAGAAAAGGGAGGGGGGTCAGAAAAACCTAAAATATTTGTCCATTTGTCAATAAAGATAGTATCATTTACACCTGCAAAAGTTTTCTGAATGTAAAATGTAGACCTACGCATATCCTAGTAATTCTACATAACTACAATCAACTATACAGGTTATGTAGGAAACTTTAACTTTATGACAGAGTAGTGATATTTTTTGAACATTTCAAAAACAGTGTTGGGTGTATAAGTCGCACCCCTGTTATTTGTTGAAAATTTCGGTAAAAAAGGTGTGACTTATACGCGAGTATATACGCTATATATTATTATTTTCTAAACTATGTTTGAAACGGTTTGACATTTTCATTTATTGAATTATGATCTTTCCCTTGCAAATAAAATGCACACAAACAAAAAAATAATTAGTGGCTATGTCAATATGAGAATGAGTTGAGGCTACCATATACTAAATTATGAATACTATGAGTCATAGTGTCATAGTTATGAGCATGACTAGATGCAAGAGTAGTGTTTTCATTTTCTTACGAATAGTGAATTGCCAACAGCACATACTCAGCATTTTCACCCATTTGAAAGCCACCAACCTAATAGCTGACTAAAAATGTCTTTAGATGTGCTACTAGTCACTTACCACTATAAAGTTAGATGAAACTAGGGAATGCAAATCTTGTGTATGGCCCACTGTAATACTGTATGGCACAGTGAATGGGAATAGCCTATATGTTGTATGTGAATGTGTGTCTTGACTTGGCACTAAAACTTTGACTTAGGTAAAACTAAAACATTCCATCTTAGTTCATAATAGTTCTACAACTTCATATAAGTGTAAAGTGATTATTCATTAACATTACATCATTTAAATACAGTCAAATATCACATTGACTAGGCCTATTATTATTATATTATAATAAGGTCTAATAGGAAATAGGCCTATAATATATATTATATATATATATAATAAGTATATTAGGTATATATATTAGGCTATTTATTATAATATACTATAACTATAATACTATATAAAGGCCTATAATAGGGGCTATAGCTATAGGCCTAGACTAGACTATACTCTATACTATTATTTGTATTGTCCATCTTATATTCTAATTCTATCTCTATTAGACTCTATATTCTATATCGTTAGATAAGACCTATAAAAAACTATTTTATCACACCTCAATCTAGTCTCAACATCAAGCGTGACATCATGTTAAAAAATATTAATGAATTATGGATAATCAAATTGACTTATTTAACATTTGTATGCACTTCAATCAACTTCAATCTTCAACTTATGACAGACATTTCAGACAAGGCCTACAATAACAATTATTTTTAGAAGAAGTTTGAAGAACATCCGTTTTACACCATTTGTTTAGTAAGTTTAGTACAATTTGCAAATAATTAGCATGACTTTTTTTTACACTTTAAGTATTTATATTTGCATTATCCACATTAACTACTTATTAGAATGGATTCAGTTTATGTATTGAGTAGGGCCTACTTCTTTCAATGTCTTGTTTTTGTTATCCGACCTCGGCTGGGTTTGCTTTGAACCACTTTGACTACTTTGAGATTGATTTGCAGTTTTTTCAAACTTTAAAAATAATGATAGAAAAACAATACTTTAAGTAAAAAGGGTAACCTACGGTTATTTATAAGAACAAGGACTTCACTGCACTGGTCACACATTGTGACAGTGAATAGGTATTAATATCCACTTGTTCAACAATACCACTCCAGTGTTTTCATCTCAATGTAAACCCATATTCCCGCAACATTATACAGAAAAAATAAATTTTGTCAACCTTCCTTTGCGCATGCGTGAACCTCATGGACGTAAGCCCATAATACAGAAACGAAATAAAGTTGCACAAATTGTCTTAATGTTTCATTAATTTTATATTGACAAACATACATTCTATTTTGTGTTATTTTTTTTGTATATAACTTTTTAATTTATATCCAAATGCAAATATTTCATTCTCCTATCCATGAAAATCAATGATACTTTTTATATACTGCGATGATGTAAGTTCTATTTTTAGAAGTGTTTCACATGCGCGTACCGGTCATACCCGGATCTATTGACCTCAAAATCTTTCAAGTTTAAAAAGTTCAAACAAGTTGAAATAAAATAATAATCTACAACTTTTCGAAGAAGTAGAATTTTCATTTCAAATACAAAAATACTCATTAGATATAGACTAGATCTAGATATAACGTTCAGTAATTTATAGAATTGAAGAGCTGTACGTTTACGTCAGTGATACCACTCATTGGCTTTTTTTCCCAAGATCTTGGCTTTTTCGATCCAAACTTGGCATATTGGCTTTTTTTCCAAGGACCTTGGCTTTTTACTTTGGCTTTTTTTTTTCAAGAACATTTTAAAATTGTTTTATGTATTTTGGTGGCCAAAATGTATTTTGGGAATCGACTATAAGAATAAATGTATGCGTATCTGTGTTTCTAGTTTCTATAGTAGATTTGGCAAGACTAATAGTGTCACATGTGACGGAACAGTTATAATATCGTATAACAAAGTTGTTGTAGCTAGAAATAGAGTGAATGGATGAGGATGAGGTGGCAACGAGGGGGGGGGGGGGAGAGAGAAAGGTGTATAATTAATCTAACCTCATTTGACAATACAATCTCAATTGACCAGACCTCACGATAAACACCCCAGCCGCTTATATGACAATAATAGGCTACAGATATAGATCTAGATGCTAAACTGGAAGAGGACAAGATATAAAAAAACATTGTGTGGTGGGAGGATAGAAACAAGTTGTATAAATTTAGGGATGGAGTTGGGGAGGGGATAAGTGGTGAGCAAATAATATGAAGGGGGAGGGGCAACAATTTGCAAAGGGAAAATACTGCAACGTTTAAGGAAAGCCGAGCAATACTATAGTAGGCTTTTTTACACTGGTGCACGATCTCGATAAACCATTCAAAACTAATTTTTCTTAAAGTATCATTTGTTCAAATGTACACAATTAATAATTTAATTAAAAAACAAATCACCAAAAAAAAAATATATATATATTCTGGGTTTTTGAAAAAAAAATAAAAGGGGGAGGGGCGTGTAGTATTGTATTGTAATGTATTGCTTGATAACATCCACGGTATCACTAAGTCACTAAGCTTGCTATCCGTCATCTTGCACGCAGAGGTGGTGTGAAACGTATCTCTGGTCTCATCTATGAAGAAACAAGAGGTGTCCTCAAGGTTTTCCTTGAAAATGTCATCAGAGATGCCGTCACGTACACCGAGCATGCCAAGAGGAAAACTGTCACTGCCATGGATGTGGTCTACGCACTGAAACGTCAAGGACGTACCTTGTACGGATATGGTGGTTGAAGACCAAGTGAAGAGGTTTTTCTCAAAGGAACGAGATTTGGAATAGCCTCATACGGCAGTGACGTATCACAAGGGAAATAAATAAATAAAAATAGACGCTATAAATCTATATTTAACCATTTTGTTAAAAATAAGAACCGGAAAAAGATTCAAAACATGTGGCAATAGATTCAAAACACGTGACAATATTCATTTTTCCTAGTCGGAATCCTTTATGTTACGTCACTTCCCTATATTGCCGGAAATAAAAACATCTCAAATGGCTACGAGATTTGGAGTAATCATCCGAAAAACACACACATTTAAGTGCAAATATTGAACTAATTACTTAAAATGTATCTTTGATATTTTGTATAAATGTTTTTTTTAACATTCAGATACTGAATACACTATTTACTATCAAAATCAAATGTTAACTCAATTTTGATAAAAAGCTCTTCACTTGGTCTTTAAGCACACATTGTTCTTATTTGCTGGGAAAGAAAACATTCATAAAAGAACCGGCCCTTTTAAGGGCCAACCCCAATCTTTCAGAATGAGCTTGAGTTCGTTACAACAAGAGTCTAGTCAGTGTTCTTCTTTATAGTGTACATTGATAAATGAGAGTGTACATTGATGAAAATTGAAAAAAAAAACATGCATCAATAAGATAAGATTTTTTTGTATTGATCCAGACAAATGCAAAATTGTCTTGATTACAGTTGTTTTTGTCTTGTGTAAAGTCATGTTTTTTTGTTTTTTTTTCATTTTTGTGCAAGTATTGACACTAATAGTAATGGTGTAAAATATTTATTTCATTTTAAAAAGTGTTTATTTAATTTTAATTAGTGTTTATATTAATAAAATTGTTAGACAAAAAAATGAAACAAAAAAAAATGAATACAATAAAAGAAATAATACAAAATAAAAAGATAAAATTACAAAAATAAATAAATATATAATTACCGTGAGTTTGTTTATATGTTTGTTTATATATATATATATATATATATTTATATATATGTTTGTTCGCTATAGGCTCCTAAGCCGTTTGACTATTCGGGCCAAAAATTAAATGTATAAATTGGAAACGTCCTCCAAAAGATTATTTTATTTTATCACTTATAATCATAAATGTGTTGATTTAAAAAATCCAAAATGTCATATCCATCTATGCAAATAAATATAACGGTACATAGCAAATGGCCATTTCCGTTCATTTACTATATTGAACGCGACATTCACTATGTTGAACGCGAGGGTCTTTCCGGGTTTTCCCAATTCTACTGTTGTTTTTTTAATGTGGCGAGACCTTTTTTAAAAGCTACGCACTGCAATTTGGCTTAGAGAGTTTCAATGGTTTACTTTAAACAAAATACTAGCGTATGACGTAATGTCTATGAAATTATTTTTTCATTATTGATGTTTGCATTATCCTTTTAAGTAAAAGTAACCAAATATTTTAATTATTTAATGGATTTACGTTGTTATTGGAGAATATCCTTTAAAAGGCGACTTTATACACCCTATAAATTAAATGATACGAATTATAAAAAAACAAGTTAGGCTTATAAATGATTACTTTCAAATACCGGGTACCATAAGATTGACAGCAACAATATAAAATAAAAACTAAATACCGAAAGAAACATTATCAATACTGTTTTATTGATACAATAAGCAAGAACAAAAATTAAATACCGAAAAAATCTTTCTCACTTTAGTTTTTATTTCATTGAAATATTATTTTCTATTTTTTTAAAATATTTTTTACCTTTTTTATTGTTTTGTATTTATGTTTTTTTTCTTTCAGATTGTATATTATTTTTAATTTAATATAATTAATAACAAGTCAAGTCAACACAACTGTTCGCTACCTTTTAATATCGAATTTAAAAGTCTCTTTAAAAAACCCGGACTAGCCTTTCGGCTCTTGTGTCCAGGGCGTAACGCTTAGGATTGAGCAATCTCTGTCCAGGCTCCAGCCACCCAACGACACGCCCAAGGCGTGGCGTGCCGTGTAACGGGGAAGGTTTCCGCAGCCCAGCGATCGTTCACTGCGGTTCCCCTAAGGATCATTATCGTAGTGGCTCGCCCGTATACCTGCACTGTCACCCGGTAGCACAAATCCTATACTATAGGTACATGCATCCAGGCACCGGGTGGTTCTCGAGACGGGATTGCAGCGTCCATTGCTTCCTCCCCCTGTGCCCCATGCGTTCGCCCGCCAGTGTATTCTTAATGGGAATGTATCGGCGGTTTACACACTACGCCAGTCCTTGAGGCCACAATTCTTATGCATATGCCAGGGTCAGGTCGACCAGAAACAAAAAAAAATAACAAAAACTAAATACCGAAAGAAACATTCTCAACACTGTTTTATTAATACAATAAGCAAGAACAAAAATTAAATACCGAAAAAATCGTTATCACTTTAGTTTGTATTGTATTGAAATATTATTTTCTACGCTTTTTTTATTATTTACCTTTTATTGTTTGGTATTGTGGTTTTTTTTTCTTTTAGATAGTGTATTATTGTTAATTTAATAGGCTATTTTTAATAACAAGTCAAGTCAACACAACTGTTTGCTACGTTATAATATCAGACGCTTGACAGTAACAATTATTATGCATATGCCAGGGTCAGAAATTATTAAAAAGAACAAAAACTAAATACCGAAAAGAAACGTTCATTTTAATAGTCTCTTTTCTTTCTCTCTTAACATTAATATTAACTTAACTTAACTAATATTGTAATATTGTAGTCGTTCGTTTCTCCGTCATTTTGACGGGCATAACCACTAGTAAATAAATAAAAATAATGTCTACAACACGTGGTGTTCCCAAGCGGTCACCCATCTAAGTACTAACCACGCCCGACGTTGCTTGACTTCGGTGATCGGACGAGAACCGGTATTTTCAACGTGGTATGGCCGTAGACAGATAATGACAAAAATGTTAGTATATAAGCTAAACAATATTTATTTATTTAGACACTTTTTTTTCTTAAATTGTATTCTTTTAATTGATTTATCTTCCTCCGGAACGCATATTATGATTCAAGCTCTTTAAAGCTCCATACACTATATATTAATATAAGGCGTGCTATATTGTTAAAGCCAGAAAGAACAAATAATAAATATCAAAAGTACACACAAAGATAACGTTACAATATAACATGCTTATAGCAAGTGTTTAGGGAATATATTCTATATTATAGTCTAAATGAATTAGACATACAGCACAGAATAATTTAAACCGTAGCAGACGACTAGCCACATGCAATGAAATAGAAACCTCGACGTCGATTGGTTCATTTTGGAGCCTTCGTTTTGCAATTGGGCGAGGCTGTCTATACTTGACTTCCTAAATAACAAAACGACTTTCTTTGGTTTTTTTTTGTTTCTCTATGGAGCGAAGTATTTTCGTGAATCCCCCTCCACCGTTGTTTTTATTTTTTTATTTTTATTTTCTCAAGTTTGATGCATATTAAAACGTAATTAATATCTTATTATCTTTATTTAGTCTAAAAGAATCGACCAAATAATAATATATCCATGTAAATACTTTCATTTAGATGCGACCATTATGTTAGTAAATAGTGCGTGTATCCGCTAACCAATAATACAAATGAATACAAAAATAAAGCTAATCACATTAGCACGAATGGCCTACATATTATTTACTAATTCTGTATACGTTTCAGTAAAATTAAATTAAATGCATGCTGGGGAAACTCGTTATTGGACACTTTAGTGAGTGATACACTCAAGAGCTAACTGTGAACTGAGTGGTGGCCCTTAAAAGGGCCGTTGTTAGGTTTCACCTAGTAAATGGTGTAGTCAGTCTATTTACTGGTGGTGTACTTGGTGACTGCTTTGGTACCCTCACTGACGGCGTGCCTGGCCAGCTCACCAGGCAGGAGCAGACGGACGGCGGTCTGGATCTCCCTTGACGTAATGGTGCTACGTTTGTTGTAGTGAGCCAAACGGCTTGCTTCAGCTGAGATGCGTTCGAAGATGTCATTCACAAAAGAGTTCATGATAGACATGGCCTTTGAGGAGATGCCAGTGTCTGGGTGAACTTGTTTCAACACTTTGTAAATGTAGATGCTGTAGCTTTCCTTTCTCCTCCTCTTCTTCTTCTTGTCACCGGTGCGTACGGCCTTAGCCTTACCGGCTTTCTTAGCTCCTTTGGATGAAACTTTGGGCGGCATTATTTTACAGCGTGTAAACACGAAAACTGAGCGAGGCAGATGAAGCGCTGGCTTTATATACGAAACGGTGTGGAAATCTGCCGAGTACGAGAGAGAGTACGAGCGGGTCGGACCAATCGCAGCGCTGCGTTACGCCAGCCGAAAGTCCGATCGTTTTTGTATAAAAGGGGACAGAACCCGCCACGGCCCACAACACACAATTTTGCCAGCAGTATTGCTGTTTTCTTTGTTCGTTTTCAACCACCAGATAAGAATAAGATGTCCGGACGCGGTAAAGGCGGAAAAGTTAAAGGCAAATCCAAGTCCCGATCATCCAGGGCCGGACTTCAGTTTCCAGTCGGTCGTATCCACCGTCTATTGAGAAAAGGGAACTACGCTGAACGTGTGGGCGCTGGCGCCCCCGTATACCTAGCAGCTGTGCTAGAGTATTTGGCAGCTGAAGTTCTCGAGTTGGCAGGTAACGCAGCTAGAGACAACAAAAAGACTAGAATCATTCCACGTCACCTCCAGCTGGCCATTAGGAACGACGAGGAGTTGAACAAACTTCTGTCCGGCGTCACCATCGCCCAGGGAGGTGTCCTGCCTAACATCCAGGCCGTGCTTCTGCCCAAGAAGTCACAGAAGACCCCAGGTGGCAAGAGTTAAACAAACACACCAACTGCATCAAGAGAAACCAGCCCCCATACAATGTCCTTTTCAGGACAACATCCACACATTTCAAAGTTAGCTTGATTGTTAATATGTCACACGAGTTTCCTCATTTCAGATAAATTGTATTGTTATTATAAAACTTATATTTTTTTCTCATGTTTACAAAACTGTGCCCCTATTAATTTAGTCTAAGTTACTAAACAAAAAGATTAGGTTGGCATACATGTTCATGAATCAAAGCTTCAAAACTATATAGATCTAGACTATATCACCTCGAACCCTCCTGTTTTTGTTGATTTGTCACTCGAACTAAACAGGTAACAAAGTTTGTAGTCTAGTGGTTCTTAATGTCTAGTTTAATTTAAATATATTATTCTTTGTCTTGACTCGTCATATTGCGAGTTTATTAAAAATGATAAATAGAATACTTTACTAATAAATACTTCAGGGAATAAATACACTACGTAAATAATACATCAGTGGGGTGCTATGTTTTATTTGCTTTTTTATAAAGTCAAAAGTAAACCACGGGTCGGGCGCCAAGGCTTTGTTTACAATGCGAACGCAAATAGCTGCCGAGTACGAAGCGCGTTGACCAATCAAAAACGATATTGAAGAAAAGGACCAATACGATGCATCCAACTAGGTCACTGTTAATATCTCGTTGTATTGGTGTTTGTTTGTAAATAAAACTATTGCCTAGGCTTTACAACTTATAAAACGTAAACTGCAATTTCATCATCACTTTTTAAAAGAATGTTTTCATTTGTTATCTTTATAAAAACAACAACAACAACAACATTCATTCAAATACAAATGCAAACACATAACGCTACAAGACAACATTGGTTTGTGAAGAAGCAGACGTGGCGGGCAAAGTAACGAGTACGGAGAGCGTCGACCAATGAAATGACGAATCACACAAAGAGACCAATGGCTGCGCTGAGAGCCACTTCTGTTGTACGGCTCTCCTATATAAGCGAGGGGTGTCGAGCGCGCGCTGACATTCTTGTATTCGTACAAAAAAATAAAATGGCTAGAACAAAACAAACCGCTCGTAAATCCACTGGTGGTAAGGCCCCACGTAAACAGCTGGCTACCAAGGCTGCAAGAAAATCAGCACCAGCTACTGGAGGTGTCAAGAAGCCCCATCGTTACAGGCCAGGTACAGTCGCCCTGAGAGAAATTCGTCGTTACCAGAAGAGCACCGAACTTCTCATTCGCAAGCTGCCATTCCAGCGTTTGGTCCGTGAGATCGCCCAAGATTTCAAGACTGACTTGCGTTTCCAGAGCTCTGCAGTCATGGCCCTGCAAGAAGCTAGCGAAGCCTACCTTGTCGGTCTCTTTGAGGACACCAACTTGTGTGCCATCCATGCCAAGCGTGTCACCATCATGCCCAAAGACATCCAGCTTGCCAGACGTATTCGTGGCGAGCGTGCTTAAACTACTGACCATCTCTCATTGTCAGTTTTCAACGGTCCTTTTAAGGACCAAAACAAATATTTCCAAATTAGCTTTGAGTTGATGTTTACAATAATTTTGTGTCCCTCTTTTTCACAAACTCTTTCGTGAACATATTAGCTTACGAAACATAGATGTGCGTACTTTTTCTTTCTTTCTCATCATCAGCTTTAGTTAATGATTTAAAAGAGAAATAAATAAATAAATATGAGACTTATATAGCGCATATCCCGTTCCCGTTGGGAACACGATAGTTGTTATTTCAATATATTTATTTTGTTTTATTAAACTTGGGGCACATTAATGTTATTGCTTATCAAGACATTCGTATTTCTATAGCCTTTGAATAATTAAAATAAATACATGTTATGAAAAAAAAAGTGTTTTTATTTGTAAGACGTACAATAATAAAACAATAATTTAAACCTTTTCAACGAGAGAGCGAAGGTGGTGGAAGCGGGGTGAGAAAAAAAAAAGCGGGGGCTTCATTATTGTATGCCGAATGGTTGCCACGCGTGTTCGTGTCGTCGATTCAGACCGTCTCGCTTAGTGCATTATGATTGGACACCTCACCAAAGCAGGAATACAACGGTTGGTTAGGATTGGCTGATCAGCAATCGTCCGCCACGTTGAGTGAGCCTAGGATGGGAAAATGTATAAATAAGCACAGCTACCGCGTAAACTGGTAGTTTATTTTCACTTGTGTGTTAAAAAACAGTTAACAGAATGTCTGGTCGTGGTAAAGGCGGTAAAGGACTTGGCAAAGGAGGAGCCAAACGTCACCGTAAAGTCTTGCGTGATAACATCCAGGGTATTACTAAACCCGCTATCCGTCGTCTTGCTCGCAGAGGAGGTGTGAAACGTATCTCTGGTCTGATTTATGAAGAGACAAGAGGTGTCCTCAAGGTTTTCCTTGAAAATGTCATCAGAGATGCCGTCACGTACACCGAGCATGCCAAGAGGAAAACTGTCACTGCCATGGATGTGGTCTACGCACTGAAACGTCAAGGACGTACCTTGTACGGATTTGGTGGTTAAGCACACATTGTTCTTATTTGCTGGGAAAGAAAACATTCATAAAAGAACCGGCCCTTTTAAGGGCCAACCCCAATCTTTCAGAATGAGCTTGAGTTCGTTACAACAAGAGTCTAGTCAGTGTTCTTCTTTATAGTGTACATTGATAAATGAGAGTGTACATTGATGAAAATTGAAAAAAAAAAAAAACATGCATCAATAAGATAAGATTTTTTTTTTTTTATTGATCCAGACAAATGCAAAATTTTCTTGATTACAGTTGTTTTTGTCTTGTGTAAAGTCATGTTTTTTTGTTTTTTTTCATTTTTGTGCAAGTATTGACACTAATAGTAATGGTGTAAAATATTTATTTCATTTTAAAAAGTGTTTATTTAATTTTAATTAGTGTTTATATTAATAAAATTGTATTACAAAAAAATGAATACAATAAAAGAAATAATACAAAATAAAAAGATAAAATTACAAAAATAAATAAATAAAAATAATGTCTACAACACGTGGTGTTCCCAAGCGGTCACCCATCTAAGTACTAACCACGCCCGACGTTGCTTCGGTGATCGGACGAGAACCGGTATTTTCAACGTGGTATGGCCGTAGACAGATAATGACAAAAATGTTAGTATATAAGCTAAACAATATTTATTTATTTAGACACTTTTTTTTCTTAAATTGTATTCTTTTAATTGATTTATCTTCCTCCGGAACGCATATTATGATTCAAGCTCTTTAAAGCTCCATACACTATATATTAATATAAGGCGTGCTATATTGTTAAAGCCAGAAAGAACAAATAATAAATATCAAAAGTACACACAAAGATAACGTTACAATATAACATGCTTATAGCAAGTGTTGAAGGGAATATATTCTATATTATAGTCTAAATGAATTAGACATACAGCACAGAATAATTTAAACCGTAGCAGACGACTAGCCACATGCAATGAAATAGAAACCTCGACGTCGATTGGTTCATTTTGGAGCCTTCGTTTTGCAATTGGGCGAGGCTGTCTATACTTGACTTCCTAAATAACAAAACGACTTTCTTTGTTTTTTTTTGTTTCTCTATAGAGCGAAGTATTTTCGTGAATCCCCCTCCACCGTTGTTTTTATTTTTTTATTTTTATTTTCTCAAGTTTGATGCATATTCAAACGTAATTAATATCTTATTATCTTTATTTAGTCTAAAAGAATCGACCAAATAATAATATATCCATGTAAATACTTTCATTTAGATGCGACCATTATGTTAGTAAATAGTGCGTGTATCCGCTAACCAATAATACAAATGAATACAAAAATAAAGCTAATCACATTAGCACGAATGGCCTACATATTATTTACTAATTCTGTATACGTTTCAGTAAAATTAAATTAAATGCATGCTGGGGAAACTCGTTATTGGACACTTTAGTGAGTGATACACTCAAGAGCTAACTGTGAACTGAGTGGTGGCCCTTAAAAGGGCCGTTGTTAGGTTTCACCTAGTAAATGGTGTAGTCAGTCTATTTACTGGTGGTGTACTTGGTGACTGCTTTGGTACCCTCACTGACGGCGTGCTTGGCCAGCTCACCAGGCAGGAGCAGACGGACGGCGGTCTGGATCTCCCTTGACGTAATGGTGCTACGTTTGTTGTAGTGAGCCAAACGGCTAGCTTCAGCTGAGATGCGTTCGAAGATGTCATTCACAAAAGAGTTCATGATAGACATGGCCTTTGAGGAGATGCCAGTGTCTGGGTGAACTTGTTTCAACACTTTGTAAATGTAGATGCTGTAGCTTTCCTTTCTCCTCCTCTTCTTCTTCTTGTCACCGGTGCGTACGGCCTTAGCCTTACCGGCTTTCTTAGCTCCTTTGGATGAAACTTTGGGCGGCATTATTTTACAGCGTGTAAACACGAAAACTGAGCGAGGCAGATGAAGCGCTGGCTTTATATACGAAACGGTGTGGAAATCTGCCGAGTACGAGAGAGAGTACGAGCGGGTCGGACCAATCGCAGCGCTGCGTTACGCCAGCCGAAAGTCCGATCGTTTTTGTATAAAAGGGGACAGAACCCGCCACGGCCCACAACACACAATTTTGCCAGCAGTATTGCTGTTTTCTTTGTTCGTTTTCAACCACCAGATAAGAATAAGATGTCCGGACGCGGTAAAGGCGGAAAAGTTAAAGGCAAATCCAAGTCCCGATCATCCAGGGCCGGACTTCAGTTTCCAGTCGGTCGTATCCACCGTCTATTGAGAAAAGGGAACTACGCTGAACGTGTGGGCGCTGGCGCCCCCGTATACCTAGCAGCTGTGCTAGAGTATTTGGCAGCTGAAGTTCTCGAGTTGGCAGGTAACGCAGCTAGAGACAACAAAAAGACTAGAATCATTCCACGTCACCTCCAGCTGGCCATTAGGAACGACGAGGAGTTGAACAAACTTCTGTCCGGCGTCACCATCGCCCAGGGAGGTGTCCTGCCTAACATCCAGGCCGTGCTTCTGCCCAAGAAGTCACAGAAGACCCCAGGTGGCAAGAGTTAAACAAACACACCAACTGCATCAAGAGAAACCAGCCCCCATACAATGTCCTTTTCAGGACAACATCCACACATTTCAAAGTTAGCTTGATTGTTAATATGTCACACGAGTTTCCTCATTTCAGATAAATTGTATTGTTATTATAAAACTTATATTTTTTTCTCATGTTTACAAAACTGTGCCCCTATTAATTTAGTCTAAGTTACTAAACAAAAAGATTAGGTTGGCATACATGTTCATGAATCAAAGCTTCAAAACTATATAGATCTAGACTATATCACCTCGAACCCTCCTGTTTTTGTTGATTTGTCACTCGAACTAAACAGGTAACAAAGTTTGTAGTCTAGTGGTTCTTAATGTCTAGTTTAATTTAAATATATTATTCTTTGTCTTGACTCGTCATATTGCGAGTTTATTAAAAATGATAAATAGAATACTTTACTAATAAATACTTCAGGGAATAAATACACTACGTAAATAATACATCAGTGGGGTGCTATGTTTTATTTGCTTTTTTATAAAGTCAAAAGTAAACCACGGGTCGGGCGCCAAGGCTTTGTTTACAATGCGAACGCAAATAGCTGCCGAGTACGAAGCGCGTCGACCAATCAAAAACGATATTGAAGAAAAGGACCAATACGATGCATCCAACTAGGTCACTGTTAATATCTCGTTGTATTGGTGTTTGTTTGTAAATAAAACTATTGCCTAGGCTTTACAACTTATAAAACGTAAACTGCAATTTCATCATCACTTTTTAAAAGAATGTTTTCATTTGTTATCTTTATAAAAACAACAACAACAACAACATTCATTCAAATACAAATGCAAACACATAACGCTACAAGACAACATTGGTTTGTGAAGAAGCAGACGTGGCGGGCAAAGTAACGAGTACGGAGAGCGTCGACCAATGAAATGACGAATCACACAAAGAGACCAATGGCTGCGCTGAGAGCCACTTCTGTTGTACGGCTCTCCTATATAAGCGAGGGGTGTCGAGAGCGCGCTGACATTCTTGTATTCGTACAAAAAAATAAAATGGCTAGAACAAAACAAACCGCTCGTAAATCCACTGGTGGTAAGGCCCCACGTAAACAGCTGGCTACCAAGGCTGCAAGAAAATCAGCACCAGCTACTGGAGGTGTCAAGAAGCCCCATCGTTACAGGCCAGGTACAGTCGCCCTGAGAGAAATTCGTCGTTACCAGAAGAGCACCGAACTTCTCATTCGCAAGCTGCCATTCCAGCGTTTGGTCCGTGAGATCGCCCAAGATTTCAAGACTGACTTGCGTTTCCAGAGCTCTGCAGTCATGGCCCTGCAAGAAGCTAGCGAAGCCTACCTTGTCGGTCTCTTTGAGGACACCAACTTGTGTGCCATCCATGCCAAGCGTGTCACCATCATGCCCAAAGACATCCAGCTTGCCAGACGTATTCGTGGCGAGCGTGCTTAAACTACTGACCATCTCTCATTGTCAGTTTTCAACGGTCCTTTTAAGGACCAAAACAAATATTTCCAAATTAGCTTTGAGTTGATGTTTACAATAATTTTGTGTCCCTCTTTTTCACAAACTCTTTCGTGAACATATTAGCTTACGAAACATAGATGTGCGTACTTTTTCTTTCTTTCTCATCATCAGCTTTAGTTAATGATTTAAAAGAGAAATAAATAAATAAATATGAGACTTATATAGCGCATATCCCGTTCCCGTTGGGAACACGATAGTTGTTATTTCAATATATTTATTTTGTTTTATTAAACTTGGGGCACATTAATGTTATTGCTTATCAAGACATTCGTATTTCTATAGCCTTTGAATAATTAAAATAAATACATCTTATGAAAAAAAAAGTGTTTTTATTTGTAAGACGTACAATAATAAAACAATAATTTAAACCTTTTCAACGAGAGAGCGAAGGTGGTGGAAGCGGGGTGAGAAAAAAAAAAGCGGGGGCTTCATTATTGTATGCCGAATGGTTGCCACGCGTGTTCGTGTCGTCGATTCAGACCGTCTCGCTTAGTGCATTATGATTGGACACCTCACCAAAGCAGGAATACAACGGTTGGTTAGGATTGGCTGATCAGCAATCGTCCGCCACGTTGAGTGAGCCTAGGATGGGAAAATGTATAAATAAGCACAGCTACCGCGTAAACTGGTAGTTTATTTTCACTTGTGTGTTAAAAAACAGTTAACAGAATGTCTGGTCGTGGTAAAGGCGGTAAAGGACTTGGCAAAGGAGGAGCCAAACGTCACCGTAAAGTCTTGCGTGATAACATCCAGGGTATTACTAAACCCGCTATCCGTCGTCTTGCTCGCAGAGGAGGTGTGAAACGTATCTCTGGTCTGATTTATGAAGAGACAAGAGGTGTCCTCAAGGTTTTCCTTGAAAATGTCATCAGAGATGCCGTCACGTACACCGAGCATGCCAAGAGGAAAACTGTCACTGCCATGGATGTGGTCTACGCACTGAAACGTCAAGGACGTACCTTGTACGGATTTGGTGGTTAAGCACACATTGTTCTTATTTGCTGGGAAAGAAAACATTCATAAAAGAACCGGCCCTTTTAAGGGCCAACCCCAATCTTTCAGAATGAGCTTGAGTTCGTTACAACAAGAGTCTAGTCAGTGTTCTTCTTTATAGTGTACATTGATAAATGAGAGTGTACATTGATGAAAATTGAAAAAAAAAAAAAACATGCATCAATAAGATAAGATTTTTTTTTTTTTATTGATCCAGACAAATGCAAAATTTTCTTGATTACAGTTGTTTTTGTCTTGTGTAAAGTCATGTTTTTTTGTTTTTTTTCATTTTTGTGCAAGTATTGACACTAATAGTAATGGTGTAAAATATTTATTTCATTTTAAAAAGTGTTTATTTAATTTTAATTAGTGTTTATATTAATAAAATTGTATTACAAAAAAATGAATACAATAAAAGAAATAATACAAAATAAAAAGATAAAATTACAAAAATAAATAAATAAAAATAATGTCTACAACACGTGGTGTTCCCAAGCGGTCACCCATCTAAGTACTAACCACGCCCGACGTTGCTTCGGTGATCGGACGAGAACCGGTATTTTCAACGTGGTATGGCCGTAGACAGATAATGACAAAAATGTTAGTATATAAGCTAAACAATATTTATTTATTTAGACACTTTTTTTTCTTAAATTGTATTCTTTTAATTGATTTATCTTCCTCCGGAACGCATATTATGATTCAAGCTCTTTAAAGCTCCATACACTATATATTAATATAAGGCGTGCTATATTGTTAAAGCCAGAAAGAACAAATAATAAATATCAAAAGTACACACAAAGATAACGTTACAATATAACATGCTTATAGCAAGTGTTGAAGGGAATATATTCTATATTATAGTCTAAATGAATTAGACATACAGCACAGAATAATTTAAACCGTAGCAGACGACTAGCCACATGCAATGAAATAGAAACCTCGACGTCGATTGGTTCATTTTGGAGCCTTCGTTTTGCAATTGGGCGAGGCTGTCTATACTTGACTTCCTAAATAACAAAACGACTTTCTTTGTTTTTTTTTGTTTCTCTATAGAGCGAAGTATTTTCGTGAATCCCCCTCCACCGTTGTTTTTATTTTTTTATTTTTATTTTCTCAAGTTTGATGCATATTCAAACGTAATTAATATCTTATTATCTTTATTTAGTCTAAAAGAATCGACCAAATAATAATATATCCATGTAAATACTTTCATTTAGATGCGACCATTATGTTAGTAAATAGTGCGTGTATCCGCTAACCAATAATACAAATGAATACAAAAATAAAGCTAATCACATTAGCACGAATGGCCTACATATTATTTACTAATTCTGTATACGTTTCAGTAAAATTAAATTAAATGCATGCTGGGGAAACTCGTTATTGGACACTTTAGTGAGTGATACACTCAAGAGCTAACTGTGAACTGAGTGGTGGCCCTTAAAAGGGCCGTTGTTAGGTTTCACCTAGTAAATGGTGTAGTCAGTCTATTTACTGGTGGTGTACTTGGTGACTGCTTTGGTACCCTCACTGACGGCGTGCTTGGCCAGCTCACCAGGCAGGAGCAGACGGACGGCGGTCTGGATCTCCCTTGACGTAATGGTGCTACGTTTGTTGTAGTGAGCCAAACGGCTAGCTTCAGCTGAGATGCGTTCGAAGATGTCATTCACAAAAGAGTTCATGATAGACATGGCCTTTGAGGAGATGCCAGTGTCTGGGTGAACTTGTTTCAACACTTTGTAAATGTAGATGCTGTAGCTTTCCTTTCTCCTCCTCTTCTTCTTCTTGTCACCGGTGCGTACGGCCTTAGCCTTACCGGCTTTCTTAGCTCCTTTGGATGAAACTTTGGGCGGCATTATTTTACAGCGTGTAAACACGAAAACTGAGCGAGGCAGATGAAGCGCTGGCTTTATATACGAAACGGTGTGGAAATCTGCCGAGTACGAGAGAGAGTACGAGCGGGTCGGACCAATCGCAGCGCTGCGTTACGCCAGCCGAAAGTCCGATCGTTTTTGTATAAAAGGGGACAGAACCCGCCACGGCCCACAACACACAATTTTGCCAGCAGTATTGCTGTTTTCTTTGTTCGTTTTCAACCACCAGATAAGAATAAGATGTCCGGACGCGGTAAAGGCGGAAAAGTTAAAGGCAAATCCAAGTCCCGATCATCCAGGGCCGGACTTCAGTTTCCAGTCGGTCGTATCCACCGTCTATTGAGAAAAGGGAACTACGCTGAACGTGTGGGCGCTGGCGCCCCCGTATACCTAGCAGCTGTGCTAGAGTATTTGGCAGCTGAAGTTCTCGAGTTGGCAGGTAACGCAGCTAGAGACAACAAAAAGACTAGAATCATTCCACGTCACCTCCAGCTGGCCATTAGGAACGACGAGGAGTTGAACAAACTTCTGTCCGGCGTCACCATCGCCCAGGGAGGTGTCCTGCCTAACATCCAGGCCGTGCTTCTGCCCAAGAAGTCACAGAAGACCCCAGGTGGCAAGAGTTAAACAAACACACCAACTGCATCAAGAGAAACCAGCCCCCATACAATGTCCTTTTCAGGACAACATCCACACATTTCAAAGTTAGCTTGATTGTTAATATGTCACACGAGTTTCCTCATTTCAGATAAATTGTATTGTTATTATAAAACTTATATTTTTTTCTCATGTTTACAAAACTGTGCCCCTATTAATTTAGTCTAAGTTACTAAACAAAAAGATTAGGTTGGCATACATGTTCATGAATCAAAGCTTCAAAACTATATAGATCTAGACTATATCACCTCGAACCCTCCTGTTTTTGTTGATTTGTCACTCGAACTAAACAGGTAACAAAGTTTGTAGTCTAGTGGTTCTTAATGTCTAGTTTAATTTAAATATATTATTCTTTGTCTTGACTCGTCATATTGCGAGTTTATTAAAAATGATAAATAGAATACTTTACTAATAAATACTTCAGGGAATAAATACACTACGTAAATAATACATCAGTGGGGTGCTATGTTTTATTTGCTTTTTTATAAAGTCAAAAGTAAACCACGGGTCGGGCGCCAAGGCTTTGTTTACAATGCGAACGCAAATAGCTGCCGAGTACGAAGCGCGTCGACCAATCAAAAACGATATTGAAGAAAAGGACCAATACGATGCATCCAACTAGGTCACTGTTAATATCTCGTTGTATTGGTGTTTGTTTGTAAATAAAACTATTGCCTAGGCTTTACAACTTATAAAACGTAAACTGCAATTTCATCATCACTTTTTAAAAGAATGTTTTCATTTGTTATCTTTATAAAAACAACAACAACAACAACATTCATTCAAATACAAATGCAAACACATAACGCTACAAGACAACATTGGTTTGTGAAGAAGCAGACGTGGCGGGCAAAGTAACGAGTACGGAGAGCGTCGACCAATGAAATGACGAATCACACAAAGAGACCAATGGCTGCGCTGAGAGCCACTTCTGTTGTACGGCTCTCCTATATAAGCGAGGGGTGTCGAGCGCGCGCTGACATTCTTGTATTCGTACAAAAAAATAAAATGGCTAGAACAAAACAAACCGCTCGTAAATCCACTGGTGGTAAGGCCCCACGTAAACAGCTGGCTACCAAGGCTGCAAGAAAATCAGCACCAGCTACTGGAGGTGTCAAGAAGCCCCATCGTTACAGGCCAGGTACAGTCGCCCTGAGAGAAATTCGTCGTTACCAGAAGAGCACCGAACTTCTCATTCGCAAGCTGCCATTCCAGCGTTTGGTCCGTGAGATCGCCCAAGATTTCAAGACTGACTTGCGTTTCCAGAGCTCTGCAGTCATGGCCCTGCAAGAAGCTAGCGAAGCCTACCTTGTCGGTCTCTTTGAGGACACCAACTTGTGTGCCATCCATGCCAAGCGTGTCACCATCATGCCCAAAGACATCCAGCTTGCCAGACGTATTCGTGGCGAGCGTGCTTAAACTACTGACCATCTCTCATTGTCAGTTTTCAACGGTCCTTTTAAGGACCAAAACAAATATTTCCAAATTAGCTTTGAGTTGATGTTTACAATAATTTTGTGTCCCTCTTTTTCACAAACTCTTTCGTGAACATATTAGCTTACGAAACATAGATGTGCGTACTTTTTCTTTCTTTCTCATCATCAGCTTTAGTTAATGATTTAAAAGAGAAATAAATAAATAAATATGAGACTTATATAGCGCATATCCCGTTCCCGTTGGGAACACGATAGTTGTTATTTCAATATATTTATTTTGTTTTATTAAACTTGGGGCACATTAATGTTATTGCTTATCAAGACATTCGTATTTCTATAGCCTTTGAATAATTAAAATAAATACATCTTATGAAAAAAAAAGTGTTTTTATTTGTAAGACGTACAATAATAAAACAATAATTTAAACCTTTTCAACGAGAGAGCGAAGGTGGTGGAAGCGGGGTGAGAAAAAAAAAAGCGGGGGCTTCATTATTGTATGCCGAATGGTTGCCACGCGTGTTCGTGTCGTCGATTCAGACCGTCTCGCTTAGTGCATTATGATTGGACACCTCACCAAAGCAGGAATACAACGGTTGGTTAGGATTGGCTGATCAGCAATCGTCCGCCACGTTGAGTGAGCCTAGGATGGGAAAATGTATAAATAAGCACAGCTACCGCGTAAACTGGTAGTTTATTTTCACTTGTGTGTTAAAAAACAGTTAACAGAATGTCTGGTCGTGGTAAAGGCGGTAAAGGACTTGGCAAAGGAGGAGCCAAACGTCACCGTAAAGTCTTGCGTGATAACATCCAGGGTATTACTAAACCCGCTATCCGTCGTCTTGCTCGCAGAGGAGGTGTGAAACGTATCTCTGGTCTGATTTATGAAGAGACAAGAGGTGTCCTCAAGGTTTTCCTTGAAAATGTCATCAGAGATGCCGTCACGTACACCGAGCATGCCAAGAGGAAAACTGTCACTGCCATGGATGTGGTCTACGCACTGAAACGTCAAGGACGTACCTTGTACGGATTTGGTGGTTAAGCACACATTGTTCTTATTTGCTGGGAAAGAAAACATTCATAAAAGAACCGGCCCTTTTAAGGGCCAACCCCAATCTTTCAGAATGAGCTTGAGTTCGTTACAACAAGAGTCTAGTCAGTGTTCTTCTTTATAGTGTACATTGATAAATGAGAGTGTACATTGATGAAAATTGAAAAAAAAAAAAAACATGCATCAATAAGATAAGATTTTTTTTTTTTTATTGATCCAGACAAATGCAAAATTTTCTTGATTACAGTTGTTTTTGTCTTGTGTAAAGTCATGTTTTTTTGTTTTTTTTCATTTTTGTGCAAGTATTGACACTAATAGTAATGGTGTAAAATATTTATTTCATTTTAAAAAGTGTTTATTTAATTTTAATTAGTGTTTATATTAATAAAATTGTATTACAAAAAAATGAATACAATAAAAGAAATAATACAAAATAAAAAGATAAAATTACAAAAATAAATAAATAAAAATAATGTCTACAACACGTGGTGTTCCCAAGCGGTCACCCATCTAAGTACTAACCACGCCCGACGTTGCTTCGGTGATCGGACGAGAACCGGTATTTTCAACGTGGTATGGCCGTAGACAGATAATGACAAAAATGTTAGTATATAAGCTAAACAATATTTATTTATTTAGACACTTTTTTTTCTTAAATTGTATTCTTTTAATTGATTTATCTTCCTCCGGAACGCATATTATGATTCAAGCTCTTTAAAGCTCCATACACTATATATTAATATAAGGCGTGCTATATTGTTAAAGCCAGAAAGAACAAATAATAAATATCAAAAGTACACACAAAGATAACGTTACAATATAACATGCTTATAGCAAGTGTTGAAGGGAATATATTCTATATTATAGTCTAAATGAATTAGACATACAGCACAGAATAATTTAAACCGTAGCAGACGACTAGCCACATGCAATGAAATAGAAACCTCGACGTCGATTGGTTCATTTTGGAGCCTTCGTTTTGCAATTGGGCGAGGCTGTCTATACTTGACTTCCTAAATAACAAAACGACTTTCTTTGTTTTTTTTTGTTTCTCTATAGAGCGAAGTATTTTCGTGAATCCCCCTCCACCGTTGTTTTTATTTTTTTATTTTTATTTTCTCAAGTTTGATGCATATTCAAACGTAATTAATATCTTATTATCTTTATTTAGTCTAAAAGAATCGACCAAATAATAATATATCCATGTAAATACTTTCATTTAGATGCGACCATTATGTTAGTAAATAGTGCGTGTATCCGCTAACCAATAATACAAATGAATACAAAAATAAAGCTAATCACATTAGCACGAATGGCCTACATATTATTTACTAATTCTGTATACGTTTCAGTAAAATTAAATTAAATGCATGCTGGGGAAACTCGTTATTGGACACTTTAGTGAGTGATACACTCAAGAGCTAACTGTGAACTGAGTGGTGGCCCTTAAAAGGGCCGTTGTTAGGTTTCACCTAGTAAATGGTGTAGTCAGTCTATTTACTGGTGGTGTACTTGGTGACTGCTTTGGTACCCTCACTGACGGCGTGCTTGGCCAGCTCACCAGGCAGGAGCAGACGGACGGCGGTCTGGATCTCCCTTGACGTAATGGTGCTACGTTTGTTGTAGTGAGCCAAACGGCTAGCTTCAGCTGAGATGCGTTCGAAGATGTCATTCACAAAAGAGTTCATGATAGACATGGCCTTTGAGGAGATGCCAGTGTCTGGGTGAACTTGTTTCAACACTTTGTAAATGTAGATGCTGTAGCTTTCCTTTCTCCTCCTCTTCTTCTTCTTGTCACCGGTGCGTACGGCCTTAGCCTTACCGGCTTTCTTAGCTCCTTTGGATGAAACTTTGGGCGGCATTATTTTACAGCGTGTAAACACGAAAACTGAGCGAGGCAGATGAAGCGCTGGCTTTATATACGAAACGGTGTGGAAATCTGCCGAGTACGAGAGAGAGTACGAGCGGGTCGGACCAATCGCAGCGCTGCGTTACGCCAGCCGAAAGTCCGATCGTTTTTGTATAAAAGGGGACAGAACCCGCCACGGCCCACAACACACAATTTTGCCAGCAGTATTGCTGTTTTCTTTGTTCGTTTTCAACCACCAGATAAGAATAAGATGTCCGGACGCGGTAAAGGCGGAAAAGTTAAAGGCAAATCCAAGTCCCGATCATCCAGGGCCGGACTTCAGTTTCCAGTCGGTCGTATCCACCGTCTATTGAGAAAAGGGAACTACGCTGAACGTGTGGGCGCTGGCGCCCCCGTATACCTAGCAGCTGTGCTAGAGTATTTGGCAGCTGAAGTTCTCGAGTTGGCAGGTAACGCAGCTAGAGACAACAAAAAGACTAGAATCATTCCACGTCACCTCCAGCTGGCCATTAGGAACGACGAGGAGTTGAACAAACTTCTGTCCGGCGTCACCATCGCCCAGGGAGGTGTCCTGCCTAACATCCAGGCCGTGCTTCTGCCCAAGAAGTCACAGAAGACCCCAGGTGGCAAGAGTTAAACAAACACACCAACTGCATCAAGAGAAACCAGCCCCCATACAATGTCCTTTTCAGGACAACATCCACACATTTCAAAGTTAGCTTGATTGTTAATATGTCACACGAGTTTCCTCATTTCAGATAAATTGTATTGTTATTATAAAACTTATATTTTTTTCTCATGTTTACAAAACTGTGCCCCTATTAATTTAGTCTAAGTTACTAAACAAAAAGATTAGGTTGGCATACATGTTCATGAATCAAAGCTTCAAAACTATATAGATCTAGACTATATCACCTCGAACCCTCCTGTTTTTGTTGATTTGTCACTCGAACTAAACAGGTAACAAAGTTTGTAGTCTAGTGGTTCTTAATGTCTAGTTTAATTTAAATATATTATTCTTTGTCTTGACTCGTCATATTGCGAGTTTATTAAAAATGATAAATAGAATACTTTACTAATAAATACTTCAGGGAATAAATACACTACGTAAATAATACATCAGTGGGGTGCTATGTTTTATTTGCTTTTTTATAAAGTCAAAAGTAAACCACGGGTCGGGCGCCAAGGCTTTGTTTACAATGCGAACGCAAATAGCTGCCGAGTACGAAGCGCGTCGACCAATCAAAAACGATATTGAAGAAAAGGACCAATACGATGCATCCAACTAGGTCACTGTTAATATCTCGTTGTATTGGTGTTTGTTTGTAAATAAAACTATTGCCTAGGCTTTACAACTTATAAAACGTAAACTGCAATTTCATCATCACTTTTTAAAAGAATGTTTTCATTTGTTATCTTTATAAAAACAACAACAACAACAACATTCATTCAAATACAAATGCAAACACATAACGCTACAAGACAACATTGGTTTGTGAAGAAGCAGACGTGGCGGGCAAAGTAACGAGTACGGAGAGCGTCGACCAATGAAATGACGAATCACACAAAGAGACCAATGGCTGCGCTGAGAGCCACTTCTGTTGTACGGCTCTCCTATATAAGCGAGGGTTGTCGAGCGCGCGCTGACATTCTTGTATTCGTACAAAAAAATAAAATGGCTAGAACAAAACAAACCGCTCGTAAATCCACTGGTGGTAAGGCCCCACGTAAACAGCTGGCTACCAAGGCTGCAAGAAAATCAGCACCAGCTACTGGAGGTGTCAAGAAGCCCCATCGTTACAGGCCAGGTACAGTCGCCCTGAGAGAAATTCGTCGTTACCAGAAGAGCACCGAACTTCTCATTCGCAAGCTGCCATTCCAGCGTTTGGTCCGTGAGATCGCCCAAGATTTCAAGACTGACTTGCGTTTCCAGAGCTCTGCAGTCATGGCCCTGCAAGAAGCTAGCGAAGCCTACCTTGTCGGTCTCTTTGAGGACACCAACTTGTGTGCCATCCATGCCAAGCGTGTCACCATCATGCCCAAAGACATCCAGCTTGCCAGACGTATTCGTGGCGAGCGTGCTTAAACTACTGACCATCTCTCATTGTCAGTTTTCAACGGTCCTTTTAAGGACCAAAACAAATATTTCCAAATTAGCTTTGAGTTGATGTTTACAATAATTTTGTGTCCCTCTTTTTCACAAACTCTTTCGTGAACATATTAGCTTACGAAACATAGATGTGCGTACTTTTTCTTTCTTTCTCATCATCAGCTTTAGTTAATGATTTAAAAGAGAAATAAATAAATAAATATGAGACTTATATAGCGCATATCCCGTTCCCGTTGGGAACACGATAGTTGTTATTTCAATATATTTATTTTGTTTTATTAAACTTGGGGCACATTAATGTTATTGCTTATCAAGACATTCGTATTTCTATAGCCTTTGAATAATTAAAATAAATACATCTTATGAAAAAAAAAGTGTTTTTATTTGTAAGACGTACAATAATAAAACAATAATTTAAACCTTTTCAACGAGAGAGCGAAGGTGGTGGAAGCGGGGTGAGAAAAAAAAAAGCGGGGGCTTCATTATTGTATGCCGAATGGTTGCCACGCGTGTTCGTGTCGTCGATTCAGACCGTCTCGCTTAGTGCATTATGATTGGACACCTCACCAAAGCAGGAATACAACGGTTGGTTAGGATTGGCTGATCAGCAATCGTCCGCCACGTTGAGTGAGCCTAGGATGGGAAAATGTATAAATAAGCACAGCTACCGCGTAAACTGGTAGTTTATTTTCACTTGTGTGTTAAAAAACAGTTAACAGAATGTCTGGTCGTGGTAAAGGCGGTAAAGGACTTGGCAAAGGAGGAGCCAAACGTCACCGTAAAGTCTTGCGTGATAACATCCAGGGTATTACTAAACCCGCTATCCGTCGTCTTGCTCGCAGAGGAGGTGTGAAACGTATCTCTGGTCTGATTTATGAAGAGACAAGAGGTGTCCTCAAGGTTTTCCTTGAAAATGTCATCAGAGATGCCGTCACGTACACCGAGCATGCCAAGAGGAAAACTGTCACTGCCATGGATGTGGTCTACGCACTGAAACGTCAAGGACGTACCTTGTACGGATTTGGTGGTTAAGCACACATTGTTCTTATTTGCTGGGAAAGAAAACATTCATAAAAGAACCGGCCCTTTTAAGGGCCAACCCCAATCTTTCAGAATGAGCTTGAGTTCGTTACAACAAGAGTCTAGTCAGTGTTCTTCTTTATAGTGTACATTGATAAATGAGAGTGTACATTGATGAAAATTGAAAAAAAAAAAAAAACATGCATCAATAAGATAAGATTTTTTTTTTTATTGATCCAGACAAATGCAAAATTTTCTTGATTACAGTTGTTTTTGTCTTGTGTAAAGTCATGTTTTTTTGTGGTTTTTTTTCATTTTTGTGCAAGTATTGACACTAATAGTAATGGTGTAAAATATTTATTTCATTTTAAAAAGTGTTTATTTAATTTTAATTAGTGTTTATATTAATAAAATTGTATTACAAAAAAATGAATACAATAAAAGAAATAATACAAAATAAAAAGATAAAATTACAAAAATAAATAAATAAAAATAATGTCTACAACACGTGGTGTTCCCAAGCGGTCACCCATCTAAGTACTAACCACGCCCGACGTTGCTTGACTTCGGTGATCGGACGAGAACCGGTATTTTCAACGTGGTATGGCCGTAGACAGATAATGACAAAAATGTTAGTATATAAGCTAAACAATATTTATTTATTTAGACACTTTTTTTTCTTAAATTGTATTCTTTTAATTGATTTATCTTCCTCCGGAACGCATATTATGATTCAAGCTCTTTAAAGCTCCATACACTATATATTAATATAAGGCGTGCTATATTGTTAAAGCCAGAAAGAACAAATAATAAATATCAAAAGTACACACAAAGATAACGTTACAATATAACATGCTTATAGCAAGTGTTGAAGGGAATATATTCTATATTATAGTCTAAATGAATTAGACATACAGCACAGAATAATTTAAACCGTAGCAGACGACTAGCCACATGCAATGAAATAGAAACCTCGACGTCGATTGGTTCATTTTGGAGCCTTCGTTTTGCAATTGGGCGAGGCTGTCTATACTTGACTTCCTAAATAACAAAACGACTTTCTTTGTTTTTTTTTGTTTCTCTATAGAGCGAAGTATTTTCGTGAATCCCCCTCCACCGTTGTTTTTATTTTTTTATTTTTATTTTCTCAAGTTTGATGCATATTCAAACGTAATTAATATCTTATTATCTTTATTTAGTCTAAAAGAATCGACCAAATAATAATATATCCATGTAAATACTTTCATTTAGATGCGACCATTATGTTAGTAAATAGTGCGTGTATCCGCTAACCAATAATACAAATGAATACAAAAATAAAGCTAATCACATTAGCACGAATGGCCTACATATTATTTACTAATTCTGTATACGTTTCAGTAAAATTAAATTAAATGCATGCTGGGGAAACTCGTTATTGGACACTTTAGTGAGTGATACACTCAAGAGCTAACTGTGAACTGAGTGGTGGCCCTTAAAAGGGCCGTTGTTAGGTTTCACCTAGTAAATGGTGTAGTCAGTCTATTTACTGGTGGTGTACTTGGTGACTGCTTTGGTACCCTCACTGACGGCGTGCTTGGCCAGCTCACCAGGCAGGAGCAGACGGACGGCGGTCTGGATCTCCCTTGACGTAATGGTGCTACGTTTGTTGTAGTGAGCCAAACGGCTAGCTTCAGCTGAGATGCGTTCGAAGATGTCATTCACAAAAGAGTTCATGATAGACATGGCCTTTGAGGAGATGCCAGTGTCTGGGTGAACTTGTTTCAACACTTTGTAAATGTAGATGCTGTAGCTTTCCTTTCTCCTCCTCTTCTTCTTCTTGTCACCGGTGCGTACGGCCTTAGCCTTACCGGCTTTCTTAGCTCCTTTGGATGAAACTTTGGGCGGCATTATTTTACAGCGTGTAAACACGAAAACTGAGCGAGGCAGATGAAGCGCTGGCTTTATATACGAAACGGTGTGGAAATCTGCCGAGTACGAGAGAGAGTACGAGCGGGTCGGACCAATCGCAGCGCTGCGTTACGCCAGCCGAAAGTCCGATCGTTTTTGTATAAAAGGGGACAGAACCCGCCACGGCCCACAACACACAATTTTGCCAGCAGTATTGCTGTTTTCTTTGTTCGTTTTCAACCACCAGATAAGAATAAGATGTCCGGACGCGGTAAAGGCGGAAAAGTTAAAGGCAAATCCAAGTCCCGATCATCCAGGGCCGGACTTCAGTTTCCAGTCGGTCGTATCCACCGTCTATTGAGAAAAGGGAACTACGCTGAACGTGTGGGCGCTGGCGCCCCCGTATACCTAGCAGCTGTGCTAGAGTATTTGGCAGCTGAAGTTCTCGAGTTGGCAGGTAACGCAGCTAGAGACAACAAAAAGACTAGAATCATTCCACGTCACCTCCAGCTGGCCATTAGGAACGACGAGGAGTTGAACAAACTTCTGTCCGGCGTCACCATCGCCCAGGGAGGTGTCCTGCCTAACATCCAGGCCGTGCTTCTGCCCAAGAAGTCACAGAAGACCCCAGGTGGCAAGAGTTAAACAAACACACCAACTGCATCAAGAGAAACCAGCCCCCATACAATGTCCTTTTCAGGACAACATCCACACATTTCAAAGTTAGCTTGATTGTTAATATGTCACACGAGTTTCCTCATTTCAGATAAATTGTATTGTTATTATAAAACTTATATTTTTTTCTCATGTTTACAAAACTGTGCCCCTATTAATTTAGTCTAAGTTACTAAACAAAAAGATTAGGTTGGCATACATGTTCATGAATCAAAGCTTCAAAACTATATAGATCTAGACTATATCACCTCGAACCCTCCTGTTTTTGTTGATTTGTCACTCGAACTAAACAGGTAACAAAGTTTGTAGTCTAGTGGTTCTTAATGTCTAGTTTAATTTAAATATATTATTCTTTGTCTTGACTCGTCATATTGCGAGTTTATTAAAAATGATAAATAGAATACTTTACTAATAAATACTTCAGGGAATAAATACACTACGTAAATAATACATCAGTGGGGTGCTATGTTTTATTTGCTTTTTTATAAAGTCAAAAGTAAACCACGGGTCGGGCGCCAAGGCTTTGTTTACAATGCCGAACGCAAATAGCTGCCGAGTACGAAGCGCGTCGACCAATCAAAAACGATATTGAAGAAAAGGACCAATACGATGCATCCAACTAGGTCACTGTTAATATCTCGTTGTATTGGTGTTTGTTTGTAAATAAAACTATTGCCTAGGCTTTACAACTTATAAAACGTAAACTGCAATTTCATCATCACTTTTTAAAAGAATGTTTTCATTTGTTATCTTTATAAAAACAACAACAACAACAACATTCATTCAAATACAAATGCAAACACATAACGCTACAAGACAACATTGGTTTGTGAAGAAGCAGACGTGGCGGGCAAAGTAACGAGTACGGAGAGCGTCGACCAATGAAATGACGAATCACACAAAGAGACCAATGGCTGCGCTGAGAGCCACTTCTGTTGTACGGCTCTCCTATATAAGCGAGGGGTGTCGAGCGCGCGCTGACATTCTTGTATTCGTGCAAAAAAATAAAATGGCTAGAACAAAACAAACCGCTCGTAAATCCACTGGTGGTAAGGCCCCACGTAAACAGCTGGCTACCAAGGCTGCAAGAAAATCAGCACCAGCTACTGGAGGTGTCAAGAAGCCCCATCGTTACAGGCCAGGTACAGTCGCCCTGAGAGAAATTCGTCGTTACCAGAAGAGCACCGAACTTCTCATTCGCAAGCTGCCATTCCAGCGTTTGGTCCGTGAGATCGCCCAAGATTTCAAGACTGACTTGCGTTTCCAGAGCTCTGCAGTCATGGCCCTGCAAGAAGCTAGCGAAGCCTACCTTGTCGGTCTCTTTGAGGACACCAACTTGTGTGCCATCCATGCCAAGCGTGTCACCATCATGCCCAAAGACATCCAGCTTGCCAGACGTATTCGTGGCGAGCGTGCTTAAACTACTGACCATCTCTCATTGTCAGTTTTCAACGGTCCTTTTAAGGACCAAAACAAATATTTCCAAATTAGCTTTGAGTTGATGTTTACAATAATTTTGTGTCCCTCTTTTTCACAAACTCTTTCGTGAACATATTAGCTTACGAAACATAGATGTGCGTACTTTTTCTTTCTTTCTCATCATCAGCTTTAGTTAATGATTTAAAAGAGAAATAAATAAATAAATATGAGACTTATATAGCGCATATCCCGTTCCCGTTGGGAACACGATAGTTGTTATTTCAATATATTTATTTTGTTTTATTAAACTTGGGGCACATTAATGTTATTGCTTATCAAGACATTCGTATTTCTATAGCCTTTGAATAATTAAAATAAATACATGTTATGAAAAAAAAAGTGTTTTTATTTGTAAGACGTACAATAATAAAACAATAATTTAAACCTTTTCAACGAGAGAGCGAAGGTGGTGGAAGCGGGGTGAGAAAAAAAAAAGCGGGGGCTTCATTATTGTATGCCGAATGGTTGCCACGCGTGTTCGTGTCGTCGATTCAGACCGTCTCGCTTAGTGCATTATGATTGGACACCTCACCAAAGCAGGAATACAACGGTTGGTTAGGATTGGCTGATCAGCAATCGTCCACCACGTTGAGTGAGCCTAGGATGGGAAAATGTATAAATAAGCACAGCTACCGCGTAAACTGGTAGTTTATTTTCACTTGTGTGTTAAAAAACAGTTAACAGAATGTCTGGTCGTGGTAAAGGCGGTAAAGGACTTGGCAAAGGAGGAGCCAAACGTCACCGTAAAGTCTTGCGTGATAACATCCAGGGTATTACTAAACCCGCTATCCGTCGTCTTGCTCGCAGAGGAGGTGTGAAACGTATCTCTGGTCTGATTTATGAAGAGACAAGAGGTGTCCTCAAGGTTTTCCTTGAAAATGTCATCAGAGATGCCGTCACGTACACCGAGCATGCCAAGAGGAAAACTGTCACTGCCATGGATGTGGTCTACGCACTGAAACGTCAAGGACGTACCTTGTACGGATTTGGTGGTTAAGCACACATTGTTCTTATTTGCTGGGAAAGAAAACATTCATAAAAGAACCGGCCCTTTTAAGGGCCAACCCCAATCTTTCAGAATGAGCTTGAGTTCGTTACAACAAGAGTCTAGTCAGTGTTCTTCTTTATAGTGTACATTGATAAATGAGAGTGTACATTGATGAAAATTGAAAAAAAAAAAAAAACATGCATCAATAAGATAAGATTTTTTTTTTTATTGATCCAGACAAATGCAAAATTTTCTTGATTACAGTTGTTTTTGTCTTGTGTAAAGTCATGTTTTTTTGTGTTTTTTTTTCATTTTTGTGCAAGTATTGACACTAATAGTAATGGTGTAAAATATTTATTTCATTTTAAAAAGTGTTTATTTAATTTTAATTAGTGTTTATATTAATAAAATTGTATTACAAAAAAATGAATACAATAAAAGAAATAATACAAAATAAAAAGATAAAATTACAAAAATAAATAAATAAAAATAATGTCTACAACACGTGGTGTTCCCAAGCGGTCACCCATCTAAGTACTAACCACGCCCGACGTTGCTTGACTTCGGTGATCGGACGAGAACCGGTATTTTCAACGTGGTATGGCCGTAGACAGATAATGACAAAAATGTTAGTATATAAGCTAAACAATATTTATTTATTTAGACACTTTTTTTTCTTAAATTGTATTCTTTTAATTGATTTATCTTCCTCCGGAACGCATATTATGATTCAAGCTCTTTAAAGCTCCATACACTATATATTAATATAAGGCGTGCTATATTGTTAAAGCCAGAAAGAACAAATAATAAATATCAAAAGTACACACAAAGATAACGTTACAATATAACATGCTTATAGCAAGTGTTGAAGGGAATATATTCTATATTATAGTCTAAATGAATTAGACATACAGCACAGAATAATTTAAACCGTAGCAGACGACTAGCCACATGCAATGAAATAGAAACCTCGACGTCGATTGGTTCATTTTGGAGCCTTCGTTTTGCAATTGGGCGAGGCTGTCTATACTTGACTTCCTAAATAACAAAACGACTTTCTTTGTTTTTTTTTGTTTCTCTATAGAGCGAAGTATTTTCGTGAATCCCCCTCCACCGTTGTTTTTATTTTTTTATTTTTATTTTCTCAAGTTTGATGCATATTCAAACGTAATTAATATCTTATTATCTTTATTTAGTCTAAAAGAATCGACCAAATAATAATATATCCATGTAAATACTTTCATTTAGATGCGACCATTATGTTAGTAAATAGTGCGTGTATCCGCTAACCAATAATACAAATGAATACAAAAATAAAGCTAATCACATTAGCACGAATGGCCTACATATTATTTACTAATTCTGTATACGTTTCAGTAAAATTAAATTAAATGCATGCTGGGGAAACTCGTTATTGGACACTTTAGTGAGTGATACACTCAAGAGCTAACTGTGAACTGAGTGGTGGCCCTTAAAAGGGCCGTTGTTAGGTTTCACCTAGTAAATGGTGTAGTCAGTCTATTTACTGGTGGTGTACTTGGTGACTGCTTTGGTACCCTCACTGACGGCGTGCTTGGCCAGCTCACCAGGCAGGAGCAGACGGACGGCGGTCTGGATCTCCCTTGACGTAATGGTGCTACGTTTGTTGTAGTGAGCCAAACGGCTAGCTTCAGCTGAGATGCGTTCGAAGATGTCATTCACAAAAGAGTTCATGATAGACATGGCCTTTGAGGAGATGCCAGTGTCTGGGTGAACTTGTTTCAACACTTTGTAAATGTAGATGCTGTAGCTTTCCTTTCTCCTCCTCTTCTTCTTCTTGTCACCGGTGCGTACGGCCTTAGCCTTACCGGCTTTCTTAGCTCCTTTGGATGAAACTTTGGGCGGCATTATTTTACAGCGTGTAAACACGAAAACTGAGCGAGGCAGATGAAGCGCTGGCTTTATATACGAAACGGTGTGGAAATCTGCCGAGTACGAGAGAGAGTACGAGCGGGTCGGACCAATCGCAGCGCTGCGTTACGCCAGCCGAAAGTCCGATCGTTTTTGTATAAAAGGGGACAGAACCCGCCACGGCCCACAACACACAATTTTGCCAGCAGTATTGCTGTTTTCTTTGTTCGTTTTCAACCACCAGATAAGAATAAGATGTCCGGACGCGGTAAAGGCGGAAAAGTTAAAGGCAAATCCAAGTCCCGATCATCCAGGGCCGGACTTCAGTTTCCAGTCGGTCGTATCCACCGTCTATTGAGAAAAGGGAACTACGCTGAACGTGTGGGCGCTGGCGCCCCCGTATACCTAGCAGCTGTGCTAGAGTATTTGGCAGCTGAAGTTCTCGAGTTGGCAGGTAACGCAGCTAGAGACAACAAAAAGACTAGAATCATTCCACGTCACCTCCAGCTGGCCATTAGGAACGACGAGGAGTTGAACAAACTTCTGTCCGGCGTCACCATCGCCCAGGGAGGTGTCCTGCCTAACATCCAGGCCGTGCTTCTGCCCAAGAAGTCACAGAAGACCCCAGGTGGCAAGAGTTAAACAAACACACCAACTGCATCAAGAGAAACCAGCCCCCATACAATGTCCTTTTCAGGACAACATCCACACATTTCAAAGTTAGCTTGATTGTTAATATGTCACACGAGTTTCCTCATTTCAGATAAATTGTATTGTTATTATAAAACTTATATTTTTTTCTCATGTTTACAAAACTGTGCCCCTATTAATTTAGTCTAAGTTACTAAACAAAAAGATTAGGTTGGCATACATGTTCATGAATCAAAGCTTCAAAACTATATAGATCTAGACTATATCACCTCGAACCCTCCTGTTTTTGTTGATTTGTCACTCGAACTAAACAGGTAACAAAGTTTGTAGTCTAGTGGTTCTTAATGTCTAGTTTAATTTAAATATATTATTCTTTGTCTTGACTCGTCATATTGCGAGTTTATTAAAAATGATAAATAGAATACTTTACTAATAAATACTTCAGGGAATAAATACACTACGTAAATAATACATCAGTGGGGTGCTATGTTTTATTTGCTTTTTTATAAAGTCAAAAGTAAACCACGGGTCGGGCGCCAAGGCTTTGTTTACAATGCGAACGCAAATAGCTGCCGAGTACGAAGCGCGTCGACCAATCAAAAACGATATTGAAGAAAAGGACCAATACGATGCATCCAACTAGGTCACTGTTAATATCTCGTTGTATTGGTGTTTGTTTGTAAATAAAACTATTGCCTAGGCTTTACAACTTATAAAACGTAAACTGCAATTTCATCATCACTTTTTAAAAGAATGTTTTCATTTGTTATCTTTATAAAAACAACAACAACAACAACATTCATTCAAATACAAATGCAAACACATAACGCTACAAGACAACATTGGTTTGTGAAGAAGCAGACGTGGCGGGCAAAGTAACGAGTACGGAGAGCGTCGACCAATGAAATGACGAATCACACAAAGAGACCAATGGCTGCGCTGAGAGCCACTTCTGTTGTACGGCTCTCCTATATAAGCGAGGGTTGTCGAGCGCGCGCTGACATTCTTGTATTCGTACAAAAAAATAAAATGGCTAGAACAAAACAAACCGCTCGTAAATCCACTGGTGGTAAGGCCCCACGTAAACAGCTGGCTACCAAGGCTGCAAGAAAATCAGCACCAGCTACTGGAGGTGTCAAGAAGCCCCATCGTTACAGGCCAGGTACAGTCGCCCTGAGAGAAATTCGTCGTTACCAGAAGAGCACCGAACTTCTCATTCGCAAGCTGCCATTCCAGCGTTTGGTCCGTGAGATCGCCCAAGATTTCAAGACTGACTTGCGTTTCCAGAGCTCTGCAGTCATGGCCCTGCAAGAAGCTAGCGAAGCCTACCTTGTCGGTCTCTTTGAGGACACCAACTTGTGTGCCATCCATGCCAAGCGTGTCACCATCATGCCCAAAGACATCCAGCTTGCCAGACGTATTCGTGGCGAGCGTGCTTAAACTACTGACCATCTCTCATTGTCAGTTTTCAACGGTCCTTTTAAGGACCAAAACAAATATTTCCAAATTAGCTTTGAGTTGATGTTTACAATAATTTTGTGTCCCTCTTTTTCACAAACTCTTTCGTGAACATATTAGCTTACGAAACATAGATGTGCGTACTTTTTCTTTCTTTCTCATCATCAGCTTTAGTTAATGATTTAAAAGAGAAATAAATAAATAAATATGAGACTTATATAGCGCATATCCCGTTCCCGTTGGGAACACGATAGTTGTTATTTCAATATATTTATTTTGTTTTATTAAACTTGGGGCACATTAATGTTATTGCTTATCAAGACATTCGTATTTCTATAGCCTTTGAATAATTAAAATAAATACATCTTATGAAAAAAAAAGTGTTTTTATTTGTAAGACGTACAATAATAAAACAATAATTTAAACCTTTTCAACGAGAGAGCGAAGGTGGTGGAAGCGGGGTGAGAAAAAAAAAAGCGGGGGCTTCATTATTGTATGCCGAATGGTTGCCACGCGTGTTCGTGTCGTCGATTCAGACCGTCTCGCTTAGTGCATTATGATTGGACACCTCACCAAAGCAGGAATACAACGGTTGGTTAGGATTGGCTGATCAGCAATCGTCCGCCACGTTGAGTGAGCCTAGGATGGGAAAATGTATAAATAAGCACAGCTACCGCGTAAACTGGTAGTTTATTTTCACTTGTGTGTTAAAAAACAGTTAACAGAATGTCTGGTCGTGGTAAAGGCGGTAAAGGACTTGGCAAAGGAGGAGCCAAACGTCACCGTAAAGTCTTGCGTGATAACATCCAGGGTATTACTAAACCCGCTATCCGTCGTCTTGCTCGCAGAGGAGGTGTGAAACGTATCTCTGGTCTGATTTATGAAGAGACAAGAGGTGTCCTCAAGGTTTTCCTTGAAAATGTCATCAGAGATGCCGTCACGTACACCGAGCATGCCAAGAGGAAAACTGTCACTGCCATGGATGTGGTCTACGCACTGAAACGTCAAGGACGTACCTTGTACGGATTTGGTGGTTAAGCACACATTGTTCTTATTTGCTGGGAAAGAAAACATTCATAAAAGAACCGGCCCTTTTAAGGGCCAACCCCAATCTTTCAGAATGAGCTTGAGTTCGTTACAACAAGAGTCTAGTCAGTGTTCTTCTTTATAGTGTACATTGATAAATGAGAGTGTACATTGATGAAAATTGAAAAAAAAAAAAAAACATGCATCAATAAGATAAGATTTTTTTTTTTATTGATCCAGACAAATGCAAAATTTTCTTGATTACAGTTGTTTTTGTCTTGTGTAAAGTCATGTTTTTTTGTGGTTTTTTTTCATTTTTGTGCAAGTATTGACACTAATAGTAATGGTGTAAAATATTTATTTCATTTTAAAAAGTGTTTATTTAATTTTAATTAGTGTTTATATTAATAAAATTGTATTACAAAAAAATGAATACAATAAAAGAAATAATACAAAATAAAAAGATAAAATTACAAAAATAAATAAATAAAAATAATGTCTACAACACGTGGTGTTCCCAAGCGGTCACCCATCTAAGTACTAACCACGCCCGACGTTGCTTGACTTCGGTGATCGGACGAGAACCGGTATTTTCAACGTGGTATGGCCGTAGACAGATAATGACAAAAATGTTAGTATATAAGCTAAACAATATTTATTTATTTAGACACTTTTTTTTCTTAAATTGTATTCTTTTAATTGATTTATCTTCCTCCGGAACGCATATTATGATTCAAGCTCTTTAAAGCTCCATACACTATATATTAATATAAGGCGTGCTATATTGTTAAAGCCAGAAAGAACAAATAATAAATATCAAAAGTACACACAAAGATAACGTTACAATATAACATGCTTATAGCAAGTGTTGAAGGGAATATATTCTATATTATAGTCTAAATGAATTAGACATACAGCACAGAATAATTTAAACCGTAGCAGACGACTAGCCACATGCAATGAAATAGAAACCTCGACGTCGATTGGTTCATTTTGGAGCCTTCGTTTTGCAATTGGGCGAGGCTGTCTATACTTGACTTCCTAAATAACAAAACGACTTTCTTTGTTTTTTTTTGTTTCTCTATAGAGCGAAGTATTTTCGTGAATCCCCCTCCACCGTTGTTTTTATTTTTTTATTTTTATTTTCTCAAGTTTGATGCATATTCAAACGTAATTAATATCTTATTATCTTTATTTAGTCTAAAAGAATCGACCAAATAATAATATATCCATGTAAATACTTTCATTTAGATGCGACCATTATGTTAGTAAATAGTGCGTGTATCCGCTAACCAATAATACAAATGAATACAAAAATAAAGCTAATCACATTAGCACGAATGGCCTACATATTATTTACTAATTCTGTATACGTTTCAGTAAAATTAAATTAAATGCATGCTGGGGAAACTCGTTATTGGACACTTTAGTGAGTGATACACTCAAGAGCTAACTGTGAACTGAGTGGTGGCCCTTAAAAGGGCCGTTGTTAGGTTTCACCTAGTAAATGGTGTAGTCAGTCTATTTACTGGTGGTGTACTTGGTGACTGCTTTGGTACCCTCACTGACGGCGTGCTTGGCCAGCTCACCAGGCAGGAGCAGACGGACGGCGGTCTGGATCTCCCTTGACGTAATGGTGCTACGTTTGTTGTAGTGAGCCAAACGGCTAGCTTCAGCTGAGATGCGTTCGAAGATGTCATTCACAAAAGAGTTCATGATAGACATGGCCTTTGAGGAGATGCCAGTGTCTGGGTGAACTTGTTTCAACACTTTGTAAATGTAGATGCTGTAGCTTTCCTTTCTCCTCCTCTTCTTCTTCTTGTCACCGGTGCGTACGGCCTTAGCCTTACCGGCTTTCTTAGCTCCTTTGGATGAAACTTTGGGCGGCATTATTTTACAGCGTGTAAACACGAAAACTGAGCGAGGCAGATGAAGCGCTGGCTTTATATACGAAACGGTGTGGAAATCTGCCGAGTACGAGAGAGAGTACGAGCGGGTCGGACCAATCGCAGCGCTGCGTTACGCCAGCCGAAAGTCCGATCGTTTTTGTATAAAAGGGGACAGAACCCGCCACGGCCCACAACACACAATTTTGCCAGCAGTATTGCTGTTTTCTTTGTTCGTTTTCAACCACCAGATAAGAATAAGATGTCCGGACGCGGTAAAGGCGGAAAAGTTAAAGGCAAATCCAAGTCCCGATCATCCAGGGCCGGACTTCAGTTTCCAGTCGGTCGTATCCACCGTCTATTGAGAAAAGGGAACTACGCTGAACGTGTGGGCGCTGGCGCCCCCGTATACCTAGCAGCTGTGCTAGAGTATTTGGCAGCTGAAGTTCTCGAGTTGGCAGGTAACGCAGCTAGAGACAACAAAAAGACTAGAATCATTCCACGTCACCTCCAGCTGGCCATTAGGAACGACGAGGAGTTGAACAAACTTCTGTCCGGCGTCACCATCGCCCAGGGAGGTGTCCTGCCTAACATCCAGGCCGTGCTTCTGCCCAAGAAGTCACAGAAGACCCCAGGTGGCAAGAGTTAAACAAACACACCAACTGCATCAAGAGAAACCAGCCCCCATACAATGTCCTTTTCAGGACAACATCCACACATTTCAAAGTTAGCTTGATTGTTAATATGTCACACGAGTTTCCTCATTTCAGATAAATTGTATTGTTATTATAAAACTTATATTTTTTTCTCATGTTTACAAAACTGTGCCCCTATTAATTTAGTCTAAGTTACTAAACAAAAAGATTAGGTTGGCATACATGTTCATGAATCAAAGCTTCAAAACTATATAGATCTAGACTATATCACCTCGAACCCTCCTGTTTTTGTTGATTTGTCACTCGAACTAAACAGGTAACAAAGTTTGTAGTCTAGTGGTTCTTAATGTCTAGTTTAATTTAAATATATTATTCTTTGTCTTGACTCGTCATATTGCGAGTTTATTAAAAATGATAAATAGAATACTTTACTAATAAATACTTCAGGGAATAAATACACTACGTAAATAATACATCAGTGGGGTGCTATGTTTTATTTGCTTTTTTATAAAGTCAAAAGTAAACCACGGGTCGGGCGCCAAGGCTTTGTTTACAATGCCGAACGCAAATAGCTGCCGAGTACGAAGCGCGTCGACCAATCAAAAACGATATTGAAGAAAAGGACCAATACGATGCATCCAACTAGGTCACTGTTAATATCTCGTTGTATTGGTGTTTGTTTGTAAATAAAACTATTGCCTAGGCTTTACAACTTATAAAACGTAAACTGCAATTTCATCATCACTTTTTAAAAGAATGTTTTCATTTGTTATCTTTATAAAAACAACAACAACAACAACATTCATTCAAATACAAATGCAAACACATAACGCTACAAGACAACATTGGTTTGTGAAGAAGCAGACGTGGCGGGCAAAGTAACGAGTACGGAGAGCGTCGACCAATGAAATGACGAATCACACAAAGAGACCAATGGCTGCGCTGAGAGCCACTTCTGTTGTACGGCTCTCCTATATAAGCGAGGGGTGTCGAGCGCGCGCTGACATTCTTGTATTCGTGCAAAAAAATAAAATGGCTAGAACAAAACAAACCGCTCGTAAATCCACTGGTGGTAAGGCCCCACGTAAACAGCTGGCTACCAAGGCTGCAAGAAAATCAGCACCAGCTACTGGAGGTGTCAAGAAGCCCCATCGTTACAGGCCAGGTACAGTCGCCCTGAGAGAAATTCGTCGTTACCAGAAGAGCACCGAACTTCTCATTCGCAAGCTGCCATTCCAGCGTTTGGTCCGTGAGATCGCCCAAGATTTCAAGACTGACTTGCGTTTCCAGAGCTCTGCAGTCATGGCCCTGCAAGAAGCTAGCGAAGCCTACCTTGTCGGTCTCTTTGAGGACACCAACTTGTGTGCCATCCATGCCAAGCGTGTCACCATCATGCCCAAAGACATCCAGCTTGCCAGACGTATTCGTGGCGAGCGTGCTTAAACTACTGACCATCTCTCATTGTCAGTTTTCAACGGTCCTTTTAAGGACCAAAACAAATATTTCCAAATTAGCTTTGAGTTGATGTTTACAATAATTTTGTGTCCCTCTTTTTCACAAACTCTTTCGTGAACATATTAGCTTACGAAACATAGATGTGCGTACTTTTTCTTTCTTTCTCATCATCAGCTTTAGTTAATGATTTAAAAGAGAAATAAATAAATAAATATGAGACTTATATAGCGCATATCCCGTTCCCGTTGGGAACACGATAGTTGTTATTTCAATATATTTATTTTGTTTTATTAAACTTGGGGCACATTAATGTTATTGCTTATCAAGACATTCGTATTTCTATAGCCTTTGAATAATTAAAATAAATACATGTTATGAAAAAAAAAGTGTTTTTATTTGTAAGACGTACAATAATAAAACAATAATTTAAACCTTTTCAACGAGAGAGCGAAGGTGGTGGAAGCGGGGTGAGAAAAAAAAAAGCGGGGGCTTCATTATTGTATGCCGAATGGTTGCCACGCGTGTTCGTGTCGTCGATTCAGACCGTCTCGCTTAGTGCATTATGATTGGACACCTCACCAAAGCAGGAATACAACGGTTGGTTAGGATTGGCTGATCAGCAATCGTCCACCACGTTGAGTGAGCCTAGGATGGGAAAATGTATAAATAAGCACAGCTACCGCGTAAACTGGTAGTTTATTTTCACTTGTGTGTTAAAAAACAGTTAACAGAATGTCTGGTCGTGGTAAAGGCGGTAAAGGACTTGGCAAAGGAGGAGCCAAACGTCACCGTAAAGTCTTGCGTGATAACATCCAGGGTATTACTAAACCCGCTATCCGTCGTCTTGCTCGCAGAGGAGGTGTGAAACGTATCTCTGGTCTGATTTATGAAGAGACAAGAGGTGTCCTCAAGGTTTTCCTTGAAAATGTCATCAGAGATGCCGTCACGTACACCGAGCATGCCAAGAGGAAAACTGTCACTGCCATGGATGTGGTCTACGCACTGAAACGTCAAGGACGTACCTTGTACGGATTTGGTGGTTAAGCACACATTGTTCTTATTTGCTGGGAAAGAAAACATTCATAAAAGAACCGGCCCTTTTAAGGGCCAACCCCAATCTTTCAGAATGAGCTTGAGTTCGTTACAACAAGAGTCTAGTCAGTGTTCTTCTTTATAGTGTACATTGATAAATGAGAGTGTACATTGATGAAAATTGAAAAAAAAAAAAAAACATGCATCAATAAGATAAGATTTTTTTTTTTATTGATCCAGACAAATGCAAAATTTTCTTGATTACAGTTGTTTTTGTCTTGTGTAAAGTCATGTTTTTTTGTGTTTTTTTTTCATTTTTGTGCAAGTATTGACACTAATAGTAATGGTGTAAAATATTTATTTCATTTTAAAAAGTGTTTATTTAATTTTAATTAGTGTTTATATTAATAAAATTGTATTACAAAAAAATGAATACAATAAAAGAAATAATACAAAATAAAAAGATAAAATTACAAAAATAAATAAATAAAAATAATGTCTACAACACGTGGTGTTCCCAAGCGGTCACCCATCTAAGTACTAACCACGCCCGACGTTGCTTGACTTCGGTGATCGGACGAGAACCGGTATTTTCAACGTGGTATGGCCGTAGACAGATAATGACAAAAATGTTAGTATATAAGCTAAACAATATTTATTTATTTAGACACTTTTTTTTCTTAAATTGTATTCTTTTAATTGATTTATCTTCCTCCGGAACGCATATTATGATTCAAGCTCTTTAAAGCTCCATACACTATATATTAATATAAGGCGTGCTATATTGTTAAAGCCAGAAAGAACAAATAATAAATATCAAAAGTACACACAAAGATAACGTTACAATATAACATGCTTATAGCAAGTGTTGAAGGGAATATATTCTATATTATAGTCTAAATGAATTAGACATACAGCACAGAATAATTTAAACCGTAGCAGACGACTAGCCACATGCAATGAAATAGAAACCTCGACGTCGATTGGTTCATTTTGGAGCCTTCGTTTTGCAATTGGGCGAGGCTGTCTATACTTGACTTCCTAAATAACAAAACGACTTTCTTTGTTTTTTTTTGTTTCTCTATAGAGCGAAGTATTTTCGTGAATCCCCCTCCACCGTTGTTTTTATTTTTTTATTTTTATTTTCTCAAGTTTGATGCATATTCAAACGTAATTAATATCTTATTATCTTTATTTAGTCTAAAAGAATCGACCAAATAATAATATATCCATGTAAATACTTTCATTTAGATGCGACCATTATGTTAGTAAATAGTGCGTGTATCCGCTAACCAATAATACAAATGAATACAAAAATAAAGCTAATCACATTAGCACGAATGGCCTACATATTATTTACTAATTCTGTATACGTTTCAGTAAAATTAAATTAAATGCATGCTGGGGAAACTCGTTATTGGACACTTTAGTGAGTGATACACTCAAGAGCTAACTGTGAACTGAGTGGTGGCCCTTAAAAGGGCCGTTGTTAGGTTTCACCTAGTAAATGGTGTAGTCAGTCTATTTACTGGTGGTGTACTTGGTGACTGCTTTGGTACCCTCACTGACGGCGTGCTTGGCCAGCTCACCAGGCAGGAGCAGACGGACGGCGGTCTGGATCTCCCTTGACGTAATGGTGCTACGTTTGTTGTAGTGAGCCAAACGGCTAGCTTCAGCTGAGATGCGTTCGAAGATGTCATTCACAAAAGAGTTCATGATAGACATGGCCTTTGAGGAGATGCCAGTGTCTGGGTGAACTTGTTTCAACACTTTGTAAATGTAGATGCTGTAGCTTTCCTTTCTCCTCCTCTTCTTCTTCTTGTCACCGGTGCGTACGGCCTTAGCCTTACCGGCTTTCTTAGCTCCTTTGGATGAAACTTTGGGCGGCATTATTTTACAGCGTGTAAACACGAAAACTGAGCGAGGCAGATGAAGCGCTGGCTTTATATACGAAACGGTGTGGAAATCTGCCGAGTACGAGAGAGAGTACGAGCGGGTCGGACCAATCGCAGCGCTGCGTTACGCCAGCCGAAAGTCCGATCGTTTTTGTATAAAAGGGGACAGAACCCGCCACGGCCCACAACACACAATTTTGCCAGCAGTATTGCTGTTTTCTTTGTTCGTTTTCAACCACCAGATAAGAATAAGATGTCCGGACGCGGTAAAGGCGGAAAAGTTAAAGGCAAATCCAAGTCCCGATCATCCAGGGCCGGACTTCAGTTTCCAGTCGGTCGTATCCACCGTCTATTGAGAAAAGGGAACTACGCTGAACGTGTGGGCGCTGGCGCCCCCGTATACCTAGCAGCTGTGCTAGAGTATTTGGCAGCTGAAGTTCTCGAGTTGGCAGGTAACGCAGCTAGAGACAACAAAAAGACTAGAATCATTCCACGTCACCTCCAGCTGGCCATTAGGAACGACGAGGAGTTGAACAAACTTCTGTCCGGCGTCACCATCGCCCAGGGAGGTGTCCTGCCTAACATCCAGGCCGTGCTTCTGCCCAAGAAGTCACAGAAGACCCCAGGTGGCAAGAGTTAAACAAACACACCAACTGCATCAAGAGAAACCAGCCCCCATACAATGTCCTTTTCAGGACAACATCCACACATTTCAAAGTTAGCTTGATTGTTAATATGTCACACGAGTTTCCTCATTTCAGATAAATTGTATTGTTATTATAAAACTTATATTTTTTTCTCATGTTTACAAAACTGTGCCCCTATTAATTTAGTCTAAGTTACTAAACAAAAAGATTAGGTTGGCATACATGTTCATGAATCAAAGCTTCAAAACTATATAGATCTAGACTATATCACCTCGAACCCTCCTGTTTTTGTTGATTTGTCACTCGAACTAAACAGGTAACAAAGTTTGTAGTCTAGTGGTTCTTAATGTCTAGTTTAATTTAAATATATTATTCTTTGTCTTGACTCGTCATATTGCGAGTTTATTAAAAATGATAAATAGAATACTTTACTAATAAATACTTCAGGGAATAAATACACTACGTAAATAATACATCAGTGGGGTGCTATGTTTTATTTGCTTTTTTATAAAGTCAAAAGTAAACCACGGGTCGGGCGCCAAGGCTTTGTTTACAATGCCGAACGCAAATAGCTGCCGAGTACGAAGCGCGTCGACCAATCAAAAACGATATTGAAGAAAAGGACCAATACGATGCATCCAACTAGGTCACTGTTAATATCTCGTTGTATTGGTGTTTGTTTGTAAATAAAACTATTGCCTAGGCTTTACAACTTATAAAACGTAAACTGCAATTTCATCATCACTTTTTAAAAGAATGTTTTCATTTGTTATCTTTATAAAAACAACAACAACAACAACATTCATTCAAATACAAATGCAAACACATAACGCTACAAGACAACATTGGTTTGTGAAGAAGCAGACGTGGCGGGCAAAGTAACGAGTACGGAGAGCGTCGACCAATGAAATGACGAATCACACAAAGAGACCAATGGCTGCGCTGAGAGCCACTTCTGTTGTACGGCTCTCCTATATAAGCGAGGGGTGTCGAGCGCGCGCTGACATTCTTGTATTCGTGCAAAAAAATAAAATGGCTAGAACAAAACAAACCGCTCGTAAATCCACTGGTGGTAAGGCCCCACGTAAACAGCTGGCTACCAAGGCTGCAAGAAAATCAGCACCAGCTACTGGAGGTGTCAAGAAGCCCCATCGTTACAGGCCAGGTACAGTCGCCCTGAGAGAAATTCGTCGTTACCAGAAGAGCACCGAACTTCTCATTCGCAAGCTGCCATTCCAGCGTTTGGTCCGTGAGATCGCCCAAGATTTCAAGACTGACTTGCGTTTCCAGAGCTCTGCAGTCATGGCCCTGCAAGAAGCTAGCGAAGCCTACCTTGTCGGTCTCTTTGAGGACACCAACTTGTGTGCCATCCATGCCAAGCGTGTCACCATCATGCCCAAAGACATCCAGCTTGCCAGACGTATTCGTGGCGAGCGTGCTTAAACTACTGACCATCTCTCATTGTCAGTTTTCAACGGTCCTTTTAAGGACCAAAACAAATATTTCCAAATTAGCTTTGAGTTGATGTTTACAATAATTTTGTGTCCCTCTTTTTCACAAACTCTTTCGTGAACATATTAGCTTACGAAACATAGATGTGCGTACTTTTTCTTTCTTTCTCATCATCAGCTTTAGTTAATGATTTAAAAGAGAAATAAATAAATAAATATGAGACTTATATAGCGCATATCCCGTTCCCGTTGGGAACACGATAGTTGTTATTTCAATATATTTATTTTGTTTTATTAAACTTGGGGCACATTAATGTTATTGCTTATCAAGACATTCGTATTTCTATAGCCTTTGAAAATTAAAATAAATACATCTTATGAAAAAAAAAGTGTTTTTATTTGTAAGACGTACAATAATAAAACAATAATTTAAACCTTTTCAACGAGAGAGCGAAGGTGGTGGAAGCGGGGTGAGAAAAAAAAAAGCGGGGGCTTCATTATTGTATGCCGAATGGTTGCCACGCGTGTTCGTGTCGTCGATTCAGACCGTCTCGCTTAGTGCATTATGATTGGACACCTCACCAAAGCAGGAATACAACGGTTGGTTAGGATTGGCTGATCAGCAATCGTCCGCCACGTTGAGTGAGCCTAGGATGGGAAAATGTATAAATAAGCACAGCTACCGCGTAAACTGGTAGTTTATTTTCACTTGTGTGTTAAAAAACAGTTAACAGAATGTCTGGTCGTGGTAAAGGCGGTAAAGGACTTGGCAAAGGAGGAGCCAAACGTCACCGTAAAGTCTTGCGTGATAACATCCAGGGTATTACTAAACCCGCTATCCGTCGTCTTGCTCGCAGAGGAGGTGTGAAACGTATCTCTGGTCTGATTTATGAAGAGACAAGAGGTGTCCTCAAGGTTTTCCTTGAAAATGTCATCAGAGATGCCGTCACGTACACCGAGCATGCCAAGAGGAAAACTGTCACTGCCATGGATGTGGTCTACGCACTGAAACGTCAAGGACGTACCTTGTACGGATTTGGTGGTTAAGCACACATTGTTCTTATTTGCTGGGAAAGAAAACATTCATAAAAGAACCGGCCCTTTTAAGGGCCAACCCCAATCTTTCAGAATGAGCTTGAGTTCGTTACAACAAGAGTCTAGTCAGTGTTCTTCTTTATAGTGTACATTGATAAATGAGAGTGTACATTGATGAAAATTGAAAAAAAAAAAAAAACATGCATCAATAAGATAAGATTTTTTTTTTTATTGATCCAGACAAATGCAAAATTTTCTTGATTACAGTTGTTTTTGTCTTGTGTAAAGTCATGTTTTTTTGTGTTTTTTTTTCATTTTTGTGCAAGTATTGACACTAATAGTAATGGTGTAAAATATTTATTTCATTTTAAAAAGTGTTTATTTAATTTTAATTAGTGTTTATATTAATAAAATTGTATTACAAAAAAATGAATACAATAAAAGAAATAATACAAAATAAAAAGATAAAATTACAAAAATAAATAAATAAAAATAATGTCTACAACACGTGGTGTTCCCAAGCGGTCACCCATCTAAGTACTAACCACGCCCGACGTTGCTTGACTTCGGTGATCGGACGAGAACCGGTATTTTCAACGTGGTATGGCCGTAGACAGATAATGACAAAAATGTTAGTATATAAGCTAAACAATATTTATTTATTTAGACACTTTTTTTTCTTAAATTGTATTCTTTTAATTGATTTATCTTCCTCCGGAACGCATATTATGATTCAAGCTCTTTAAAGCTCCATACACTATATATTAATATAAGGCGTGCTATATTGTTAAAGCCAGAAAGAACAAATAATAAATATCAAAAGTACACACAAAGATAACGTTACAATATAACATGCTTATAGCAAGTGTTGAAGGGAATATATTCTATATTATAGTCTAAATGAATTAGACATACAGCACAGAATAATTTAAACCGTAGCAGACGACTAGCCACATGCAATGAAATAGAAACCTCGACGTCGATTGGTTCATTTTGGAGCCTTCGTTTTGCAATTGGGCGAGGCTGTCTATACTTGACTTCCTAAATAACAAAACGACTTTCTTTGTTTTTTTTTGTTTCTCTATAGAGCGAAGTATTTTCGTGAATCCCCCTCCACCGTTGTTTTTATTTTTTTATTTTTATTTTCTCAAGTTTGATGCATATTCAAACGTAATTAATATCTTATTATCTTTATTTAGTCTAAAAGAATCGACCAAATAATAATATATCCATGTAAATACTTTCATTTAGATGCGACCATTATGTTAGTAAATAGTGCGTGTATCCGCTAACCAATAATACAAATGAATACAAAAATAAAGCTAATCACATTAGCACGAATGGCCTACATATTATTTACTAATTCTGTATACGTTTCAGTAAAATTAAATTAAATGCATGCTGGGGAAACTCGTTATTGGACACTTTAGTGAGTGATACACTCAAGAGCTAACTGTGAACTGAGTGGTGGCCCTTAAAAGGGCCGTTGTTAGGTTTCACCTAGTAAATGGTGTAGTCAGTCTATTTACTGGTGGTGTACTTGGTGACTGCTTTGGTACCCTCACTGACGGCGTGCTTGGCCAGCTCACCAGGCAGGAGCAGACGGACGGCGGTCTGGATCTCCCTTGACGTAATGGTGCTACGTTTGTTGTAGTGAGCCAAACGGCTAGCTTCAGCTGAGATGCGTTCGAAGATGTCATTCACAAAAGAGTTCATGATAGACATGGCCTTTGAGGAGATGCCAGTGTCTGGGTGAACTTGTTTCAACACTTTGTAAATGTAGATGCTGTAGCTTTCCTTTCTCCTCCTCTTCTTCTTCTTGTCACCGGTGCGTACGGCCTTAGCCTTACCGGCTTTCTTAGCTCCTTTGGATGAAACTTTGGGCGGCATTATTTTACAGCGTGTAAACACGAAAACTGAGCGAGGCAGATGAAGCGCTGGCTTTATATACGAAACGGTGTGGAAATCTGCCGAGTACGAGAGAGAGTACGAGCGGGTCGGACCAATCGCAGCGCTGCGTTACGCCAGCCGAAAGTCCGATCGTTTTTGTATAAAAGGGGACAGAACCCGCCACGGCCCACAACACACAATTTTGCCAGCAGTATTGCTGTTTTCTTTGTTCGTTTTCAACCACCAGATAAGAATAAGATGTCCGGACGCGGTAAAGGCGGAAAAGTTAAAGGCAAATCCAAGTCCCGATCATCCAGGGCCGGACTTCAGTTTCCAGTCGGTCGTATCCACCGTCTATTGAGAAAAGGGAACTACGCTGAACGTGTGGGCGCTGGCGCCCCCGTATACCTAGCAGCTGTGCTAGAGTATTTGGCAGCTGAAGTTCTCGAGTTGGCAGGTAACGCAGCTAGAGACAACAAAAAGACTAGAATCATTCCACGTCACCTCCAGCTGGCCATTAGGAACGACGAGGAGTTGAACAAACTTCTGTCCGGCGTCACCATCGCCCAGGGAGGTGTCCTGCCTAACATCCAGGCCGTGCTTCTGCCCAAGAAGTCACAGAAGACCCCAGGTGGCAAGAGTTAAAATACTCGTGACCGTATTTATCACACCTAACCCCCAAACACACTGTCCTTTTCAGGACAACCTTCATAATTTCACAATAAGCCTGTTGGTTATCCCTGACCGCAGCCGTCCGAGTTTTCTTTCTAACTGTGCATGACTGTCATAGTGTTTTTTAATTAATGGCATATTCAAGAAGAGAGAATGTTAAGTTTAACTAGCAAGAAAAGCCAAATAATGTACATAAAGCTAGAGATATTGTTGGAAAACACACGTATTTTTATTAATACGTAGGTTGGCATACAATTACCGCTCACTATCCTATTTAAGCCTACGTATTAGAAATAAATAAGCCAATTTAATTTTTTGTTAACTTGATTATACGTAATACAATAAAAGACGATACAAAAGAAAACACTAAAATTATTAAAGCAACAATGAGGACCTGCATGGGAAGTGGATCGTCTCTCGAGACGTAAAATGCCGACGACGTCATCTGTAAAATGCAGCTCGAGATTAACAGCCACTACTCTAGGGAAGACACATGTCAAAAGCGAGATCACAAAACTAAGATAATATGAGACCAGGGCCGTATTTAGGATTGTGGGGGCCCTGTTCCCAAGTGTATGTGCCGAATGTGGGGCCCCTCGTCAGACTCAACAATTCTGAAGCTCTATATGGACAGATGCTAACACATCTTCCGCATGATCGTTCATACTATGAGAACCTTGCACTAGCATGACACCAGTCATCGAAACCACCATGTGATAGCTGCGAGTTATAATAAGCTTTGAGCAAAGCTTAGCCTACACACATAGCGAAACAACTAATTGCCTTCTAATGGAGAAAAACATAGCCATGAACGATGTGCACCCCATTTTGTGTTCGCACAATAAACAGATGCTTAGTGCATTTACGAATGGGAACATTACTGCTTGCCTGTTTCTGAATATATATTAATCTACCTTCCATCTCTTTCTCATCATGGTGTTGAATGAAATCAGGCCCATTAACAACACAATAGTCTATGAAACGTTTACTGGGATTATCAGGCCATAATGCAACATCAGTTAATTGTGCGCTTCTACAACAGCACAATTCTAATTGTGTGTGTGAAAGGGGGAGGGGTGTCAGGGCCCCTTTTGTGTGGAACATTTGGAACATGCCTAAATACGCCACTGTGCAGGATGAGATGGAAATGAGCTTTTACGGTTGTGACCAATATTGGAAAAAATTGGTAGGCTTAATATATATAGGCATCCGCAGTAGAACACCCCTATCACACTTGGCATCTTTTAAAATATTATATATATATATATATATAATTTTTATTATTATTATTATCAGTGCTTTTTTTGTAAAAAAAAAATAGGTGCCGGTACTCAGTGATGGATTGCCTAACTTTTAAAGCAGTTTCGTATTTTATATTTTAATTCTTATTGCGCTCAATTTTAAAATAATTCAATTTTAACAAATTAATAATATAATAAATTAATAATGAACATTAAAATACAAGAAAAGTAATAATTTTACCCCTAATTGAAAAAGGTGCCGGTACGCCGTACCGTTGCGTACCGTCACAAAAAAGCACTTATTATTATTATTATTATATTGAATAAACTTTAGATGTACATCTTTTATTTTATATAGTTCAGCGTTGAAACAAGTTTAGCAATTTAGTGTAAACTTCCGGTCTATTGTTGGTAGTTGGTGGGAACTACAAACCACGAAATAGTTATCTAGTCTAGATTATATATACTTTAAAATAATGTAAACATTTTATGATGCAAAATTAATATAACACAAGGGCTATACCGACTCAGACGAGACTCAGTACTTTTGGTCTTGCTTGGTACTGCCTAGCCTAAGACTATAACTTATAATATTAATATACTTTAGTTTAGTTTCGGTAAGAGTAAGGCCTACTTAGTACTTACCTACTACTACTACTACTACTAAACTACTACTACTACTACTACACTACTTACTAGTCTACTAGTTAAGTAGTTACTAGTAGTGTAGTAAGTAGTAGTAGACTACTACTTACTAACTACTACTAGTAGTAGGCTAAGGCTACTAGTTAAAGTATAATTAGCCTATCCGCTATCCTATAATGAATAATGCTATCCCCTATAATTATAATACCATATTAATTTACATATTAGGCATAGGCCTAATATAAATACATATTTAATTTATTAAATGATATTACATAGGTCATAGGAGTCATAGGCCTAATTGATGCATTGATGAATATTATATAGACGTCTAGGCCTATATTTTAATATGCGCCTATACTCCTAGTCCTATAGTAGTATAGTCAGGCTATAGTCTTTAGTAGTAGCTATAGTAGGCTTCATATGTTAGGCTATTATATTATTATACCGGTATGTATGTAAATGTAGTATGTAGGCCTAGGTAATATTAATAGGGCCTATTACATACTTTACATAGTATAATATAGGCTACGTTTTTAACTTTGCTGCTCACAGTATTGCAGTTGAAACTTTGAATCTGAAAGAGTCAAGTCTGAGTACATTTTCCTTAGGCCTACTTGATACAACTTACCATTTGATTTATGTTATTGTGACAATAAAGTTAATAAAGGCCATTTTTTTTTATATTTTCATATTTATATATTTTTAGGCTCTATGTAGATTTTATTATGGCAATATCAATAATACTAAGATAGGCCTACAGTTTATGGCTTGGATTAAAAAATCAGAGTGATTATACGGCAGATTTTTGCGTGAACTTGTGACCTATGTTATACACACTGATATTGGCGCCTGCGCATAATTGTTTATCTGGCCCTATACGCTCAATAAGAATTTTTTGAAAGATATTCAACAAGGTTTTCTGGCCCAGTGGTTAGTAGCGTGTTCTGTTAACAGGGGTAACGCAGGTTCAACCCCAGCCATCTCCATCTTTTTTTTATTATTTTCAATTCAATTATAGTAAAACGATATATTTTTAGTCAAATACGTGAATTTTTTATAACTATTTGTCATTGTTTATAATTAATTCAAACAAAAAGGCTATTTAGCCTATATATGTCACTAAATCACAATTAGAAAGTGATTATTGATGTTACGGTTAGGCCCGGTTAAGGTTAGGCTCAGTTAGGGTTAGGACTGAACTAGGGATATGATCCTTAAAAAAAAAAGCCTATAGAATAGTAGGTCTATAGATTAGTAGGCCTATAAAGTCATAAAGTTATAAGTGTAGGCTAACTCTCACAATTTTTCGTAAATTTGGGTCTGCAGATGACGCTTGGCATTATACACATATTTGTAATACACCGGATCCGCAGCATAACGCTGAACGTTATACACCGGATCCGCCGCATAACGCTAAACGTTATATACCGGATCCGCCGTATAACGCCTCCCTTAAAAAAAAATTATAAATAACATAAAACATGGAAGTATTCAAATAAAAAAAATAATTAATATTGATAATATAATATATTGGAAGTCATAAAACGGACCAGCGATTTGACTTTAATTCTTTTTAACTTTTTTTCCCTTGGACAAAAATGACAGGTTTAAAAGACTATTTTAAGGAATTTTTATTTTTAAGATAGTGAATATATACATATAAAAACATGGATTCTATGCAAGAGGTGGATAAAGAATTAGCTGACAAAGGAAATGCATATCAACAATCTGCTGAGGATTGGCTAGAGATGAAAAATAAACTGGAAGATGAACTTCAGCGCCTTATGGTAGCACAGTCTATGGGTAAAGACTTAGGTTATTATCTGAACTGTGTGTGTTTGATGAGAAAATGCAATAACAAAATTTTAAGCTGTGCATTAAATGTTTAATTATTGTTAGTAAATATAAATGAAAAATATATTTTTTAAAGTTAAATATTACCTAACATTTTAAGTTCTGTCATTCAAGTGTTCATGTTTACAGGCAAAAAATAAAATGTCAAAAAAGCCCCCCCTCAATATACTGACCAGTTTGATCTATATGTTCCTCAACATTGGTAGATCGTGATTAAAGAGAATCTTGCCCCATCCATGAGTCCTTACTTGGACCTATATATATACAATTTATATATATATGAGTAATGAATTATTTTCCATATATTAATAATTATTCATGATGAGATTTTTTTTCAATCTCACCAGCATCAATGGTGTAGTCTACAACAATACTAACAACTCCATTTACACATAGATATAAGTGATAATTGATAATTCTACAACAATGCTAACAACTCCATTTACACATAGATATAAGTATAAGTGATAATTGATAATTCTAAAACAATACTAAACAACTCCATTTACACATAGATATAAGTGATAATTGATAATTCTACAACAATACTAACAACTCCATTTACACATAGATATAAGTGATAATTGATAATTCTACAACAATAATAACAACTCCATTTACACATAGATATAAGGGATAATTGATAATTCTACAACAATACTAACAACTCCATTTACACATAGATATAAGTGATAATTGATAATTCTACAACAATAATAACAACTCCATTTACACATAGATATAAGGGATAATTGATTTGTATTTTATGAAGGTAGTTTCTGCCATAAAGTTGCTGGGGGGGGGGGGGGGGAATATATACTGATACATAAAATATACTGTATGTGTTAGATGATGAATTGATATTAGGCTCTTGCTATTATTCTATGAATTGATGTTATACTATTACTATAACAATTTCTGTTTACAGCAAATCAAGAAAGTTCTGCTGGTAATTTTGAAGAGCTGATGTGTCGGTAAGATTATGTTTTTTTGAAAATTATTTATTATTATATATATAATTACAGTGAGTTTGTTTTATATGTTTGTTTATAATATATATATATATATATATATATATATTTTTATATATATATATATATATATATTAGGGCGTCCCAGCAATGCTTGAAAAAATATTTTTTTTGAATCTTTGATGTCTCACCCCCTGAAATGTGTCTCTTGGGTACAATGAGTGAATTGGTGAAGTTGTAGCTCATTTAAACAACATTTAGAGGTCCCCCAAGAGCTTTTAAAATTCCAGTATTAGGCCAACATAAAAATCCAGACAAATCGTGGCTCAAATAACTTGCAGTTTGTGCATGCCATATATGAATAAAAAGAAGTTTAAATATACTTATATTTACCTCATTGCTACCATTAACTAGAGTTGAAATTGTGAGATTCTTAATTAGAAAATATAATAAATGCGAGAAAACATAAAATACCTAATGTGCAAAACTTGTGCATATTTTTTGAAGATTTGATTGTTTTAAACCAAGCAGTTTTTGAAGTTGCAACGAGAATCAAGAACAGGATCAATTGGATCTGTGGACAAAAAGCTTGCTGCTAAAGAAAAACGAGTTGCTGAGCGTCAGAAACAATTTATCAGGGATGTTGGTGATGCAGCAAAAGATGCTACATCACAGTGCCGTCACCATGGGTTACCATCAGGTTCAAGTGTAGAGTCAGCAGTAGACATAGAACAGCAACTGGATGTTGGTGGTTCTGACAGTGACACAGACACACATTCAATGACATCATCCATTTGTCAGGATTCCAGTGACGATGCAGAACCTGATGAAGAATTTGTCATCCAATCAGCATCCTCAAGCAAAACTAATTCTGCAACACGACATCGCAGACGAGGCATCAGATCACCAAAAGTTGCTGCAGTGCTGGACAGAACGAACACCAGCATTAGAAAATCTACAATGATACTTGCATCCGCATTCAACGAAGCTGGTGTTCGGACATCTGACACCGTATTTTCCAAGAGCACAATGCATCGTCATCGCAAGCTTCGTCGTCAACAAGCTGCAGCTCATATAAAAGAAGACTATATTCCCTCAAAATCAATTGTTCATTGGGATGGTAAGCTATTGCCCGATGTTACCGGAGAGGTTACCAACAACGTCAATCGATCACCAGTCCTGCTCTCATCACTTGTCGATGGCACTACAAAGCTTCTTGGTGTTCCCAAGTTAGCATCCGGGTCCGGGTCAGGTCGGGCAGCTGCTGATGCAGTATATGAACATATCAAATCGTGGAAGTGCGAATCTATGGTCATCGGCATGTGCTTCGACACTACGGCTTCCAATACTTGAAGACTCAATGGAGCTTGCACTCTGTTAGAAGTAGCCCTGGGACGTAATCTATTATGGATGGCATGCCGTCATTACATGTTGGAAGTACTACTTTCCGATGCATTCAATGTTTGTCTTGGACCATCCACTGGACCAGAGATTTTGTTTTTTAAGAGGTTTTAAGAAAAAGGGCCAGAATTAAACCACACACCTGAAGCCAGATCCGCCCCTTTGATAATCGTGTCCGATTCGATTAAAGAATTTATCAAATGTCAACTTGAGGTCAGTCATTCACGTGATGATTATTTGGAATTTCTTCTGCTTGCTGCACAAATGGTTGGGTTGGAGGTTGATGTCAGCATTCGCAGACCTGGTGCCCTACATGGGGCAAGGTGGATGGCGAAAGCAATCTATGCATTGAAAATCAAACTATTGTTTGCAGGCAACGAAACCATCTTTCAGTTAACAGCTCGAGAATTACAAGGTATTCAGCGCTTTAATCGGTTTACCATAGGTGTTTATCTTCAATCATGGTTTTCATGCAGGCTCACCGCAGATGCACCTGTAAATGATATATTATTGATACAGCGTTTATACGAATATGATAATGCTGTTCTTCGATCGACTGGATTGAAAATGATGGTGCGTCACTCGTGGTTCTTGAGTCCGGAACTGTCGACGCTTGCGTTATTTTCAATCCTTTTGTCGGACAAAGAAAAAACTGGCCTTGTTCGGACAATGCAATCAGAACATGGACCACATCTCATAAAAACACTACCAAAAAGTGTTGTTGATTTGCGTGCTTCTACCACATTTTTTGAAACATCCAACATTGATGCCAGTTTTCTAGATGTTCCTGTTGAAGCATGGTCAGATACACCATCTTTTAAAGTTGCAGCAGATTTTGTAAAGAATCTGGCTTGTATCAATGACTCTGCAGAGCGAGGTGTAGCATTGATACAAAATTTCAATGACAGTATCACCAAGAACAAAAACATTTTTTGCTCCAAGTGGTTGATTAACATCGGAAAAATTTTGCAGAGTGTAATCGTGAACAGCTGGCTAAAATTTAAATTTGAAGAACTTTTTTTAATTTTTGTCTACCCTACAGTACAAAGTACAAGATAAATATTAGGAATGCTTAATTGCATTGCTTATTATTATTTTTCAAGCAGATTGACATTCTTTCAAGAATTAACTTGACAAAATGAATAAAACTTTGTTTTTCATAATTTTTTACTTAAATTTCAAATTTAAAAATATAAACCATTCCAGATTTATATATTTTGTTTCATTTAATATTATAAACAATACTAAGCATCAATTTGTCACTTAATATATCAGTTTCGCATATAATGCAACATTAACGCTGTATTAGATTTGACCGCGAATGATTTTACACCAAAATCTGGAACTTTAAACCTCTTGGGGGACCTCTAAACATTGTCCAAATGAGCTGAAATTTAGCAGGTTAACTACTGTTACCATACAGACATATTCTGTGGGGTGAGACATCAACATTTCAAAACTTCATTTTTTTGGGACACCCTAATATATATATATATATATATATATATATATATATATATATTTGTCCTCTATAGGCTCCTAAGCCGTTTGACTAAATTTTTCGGGCGAAAAGTTAAATGTATAAATTGAAAACGTCCTCCAAAATATTTTTTTTAGATTAACAATATTGCTTAATTTGTTAATTTAAAAAAAAAAATAAACTTAGACCTATTGATAATCACTGTATGTTAAAGTTCTTAACTGAGCACTATTTGAGAATGATCTCCCTTTGAAATGCTTTCAATAAAAAAAAGAACAAAAACCAAATTAAATTCCAAAAGATACGTTCTCACTACAGTTTTTATTATAATAGTGTTAGTAGTTATTTTTTTCTTACTCTTTCAAAACACATTGTAATCATTCGTTTCTCCTCCATTTTGACGGGCATAACACCACTATTATTTATATATTATCTCAAAATATTTTTACCCCTAATGGCAGTTGTATTCAGGGTTTGTAAGTCTTCTAATCAGATGACATAAACATTTTAATACTAGTTGTTTATCAGAAGCTATCTATTATAAAAAAAAAGCTTTCATTTATGTCTTATGCTCTCTTGTCCACCTCTTGTCTACAAGCTTATTTAGAAATAAAACATCAAAGTAGAAATAAAACATCAAAGTATAAAGAACATTATTTGTGATATAAAGAAAGGGCACTATGGTAGACAGCACATGATATATGAAAATATGTACTGATAAAAGCTATAAATCTTTATGCCCATTACAAAAAAAGAACATTTCTGATTGAGGGCTCAACAGGCCTCAAAAGTTATGGAAAAGTCCATACAGAAAGTAAACTGAATATTTTGTTAATATTATGTAATTCTGATTGTTGCGCATTAAACAAATTTTTTCTAGACTCCAGATAAACCTAGAAAACATATTGGTCATTACATTGACTTCTTCAATCAAAATCTGAATTCAATTAAAACACCCCTCACCCTCCAAGCATATCCTTAAATTCTAACCTTACTACAGACAAAACGTAGTTTTTTTTTCTAAATTTAATCAGCTTTGTACTTTGAAGAATTTAGACATTTCAAGAACAGTAAAATACTACACGTCTTTACAGATGGTTGCTTTTCTTACCTACTAACAGAGTGTTGCTTTGCAATATGTATTTAAAATAGTATTTAGACATTTGAACATGAACTGCATAATAACTAGATTTGATTAGCTACAAAACATTTTTTTTTATTTCTAGGGTTGATGACCTAAAGGAAGTCTTTTTGGAGGCAGCTGTGAAAAATTCCAGAAATGAACTTGTTTTGAAAAGGTTCATTTCCACATTTTCCTTTCTTTACTCTAGAATTGTGTATACTTTATAATTTTATATCATTTCATTTATACTCTAGCATTTTGTAAAATAAAGCTTATAATCTAGAATTTAGTAGCATCACATCTATACTTTAGCATTTTGTAGAATAACACTTATACTATAGAATTTAATGGCATCAAAAACTAGCATTGTCTAGAATAACACTTATACTCTAGAATTTAGTAGCATCACATCTATACTCTAGCATTTTGTAAAATAACACTTATACTCTAGAATTTAGTAGCATCACATCTATACTCTAGCATTTTGTTAAATAAAACTTACACTCTAGAATTTAGTAGCATCACATCTATACTCTAGCATTTTGTAAAATAACACTTATACTCTAGAATTTAGTAGCATCACATCTATACTCTAGCATTTTGTTAAATAAAACTTACACTCTAGAATTTAGTAGCATCACATCTATACTCTAGCATTTTGTTAAATAAAACTTACACTCTAGAATTTAGTAGCATCACATCTATACTCTAGCATTTTGTAAAATAACTTTTATACTCTAGAATTTTGTAGCATCACATCTATACTCTTGCAATTTGTAAAATAACACTTATACTCTAGAATTTTGTAGCATCAATTCTATACTCTAGCATTTTGTAAACAGGGGCGAAGCCACAGGGGGGGCTGAGGGGGGCTAAGCCCCCCCTGGAATTTTTGAAAAATATGTTTTTCAACAGTTTTTTGTTTAAATGTGTACTAAATTCGCTAAAACTTTAGCAAATGTTTATCACGCAGAAGTTCAGCCCCCCCCCCCCCTTGAAATTTTGTAAATGTTTGCCAAGCGAAAGTTCAGCCCCCCCTGGAAAAAAATTCTGGCTTCGCCCCTGTTTGTAAAATAAAACTTATACTCTAGAATTTTGTAGCATCAAATCAAGTAGAGTGGAAATTGCACAGTATACACTGTTGTTTTTTTTTGTTTGTTTTTTTTAATATTCCTTATTATCATTTATTCATATGGAATTACATTTTTTTACTACTTTGTGTCCATGTATATTTGTAAATGAACAAATTCTTTCTAAATTCAAATCTAAATAATATACATATATGGTTTTTATTATAGTTTTTATTGGGAAAGTCCCATAACTCTGAACTTCTGCTCCATATAACTATAATGTTATTTAAAGATGCTATGAAGTAGGGTTAATATTGTAAATTGTGAATTACAGGATTCAACTTGGCAACACTCTGAGAGAGGAAATATTCAATGATGATGATACTTCTAACCAATTTTTACAAAGAAGGTAAATTTAAAAAAAAAGTTAATAACTAAGTCTAGTCGAACATAAACAATTTGGTTCACTTTGTTACATTTTTTCAGTTCATATTATTGTTTACTAGTAGTAAACATTGGTTAAGAACAGGATGTACTAATCTTCTCCTGAAAAAGTGCATCTATAATTAACAAGATAAAAAAAATAATTAAAAATATATTTAAAAAATAAAATAAAAATTATTTTGAAGTATATAACTATTTTCCCTTTTTATTTATTTATTTATTTATCCCCTTTATTGTTTATTTATAGAAAAAAAATGTTTAAAATAGTTAAAGACATCAAAGAAGCAGATAATGGATCAATAAGACTTCTATTAATACAGTCTATTTGTTTTTCTCATGTTGTACATTAATTTTTATTGTTAGTTTGAAACAACTTGATCTTGCAATGCAGTTTTTAAGAATTCACAAGGTAATAAAATCTTTTAAAGTTTTTTTGTTTTTTTTTAAATTGTATATATATTGTTTATCATTTCCAAAATTTAAAAGTTAATCTCCTCATGGCATTTATAGATACATTTATGTGCCAAATCAAATTTGTTCTATAGTTTTCAACCCATGTTTCAGGAAACCAAGGAAAGTCAAGAGAAATTAGAATCAGTTAAACTGGCTAATGTTAGTAAGTACCAGCACTTTAATATCTTGCCCTTCATCAAACTTTGTTTTAGGTCAAAATAGAATAGTTGGAGTACAACACTAAATATAACAAATAGTTCCCACACAGCTGCATGCAAGTTATTTGGTTCCAGAATCAATCAGTTAGTTACAGGGTTCCCGCGGCCTCCTGAAATTTCAGGATGTCCTGAAATCCTCCTGAAATTGCAAAAAAGTGCAAAAACTCCTGAAAACCTCCTGAAATTTGAAAAAATCTCCTGAAATGTCCTGAAAAATTGAGCTGACCCCTATTTTTTCCTTCTCCAACACGTGTCCCTAGTTCAAAAGCCCCACCTCCCGCGTGTTACGCTTCCTTCGCCAAGCCTCACCCTTCTCGCTTTTTGTGACAGTACAGATGGTATACATACAGCTCTTCCTCTTTCGCTCCCTCTCCCACAGTTTGGTGTCTTGATAGATTAGATAAGGTGCTTTATTTTCGCGATCAATGCTGAAAATGCCTTATGACGCTATGCGCGGCGCCTACTAGTCTAGAGGAGTCAGCAACCTGACACATTTACCGAATTGATTTACATGTATTTTGAAATTTATATATCAAAATGCACATTAAAAAGTCTTTTTATCAGTAAAAAAAAAAACGGATGACGTTTAAGACGCTATTTTATATCATAATATAGTAAAAATTACATTAGGCCTATTCAGCTTGATTTAGGCCTAGCTAGCCCTACCGTCCTAAGAGAGGAAATGTTCGTGATGATGTATCGTAAGCCTATGCTGATTGGCCCCGATATTATTATCAACTTTTTAAAGGTGTAGGCCCTGAATGGTTTTACTAATTATTATAATGCATGCGTAGGCCTACAATGTGTTTTTGCGATCAATGTGGGGAAATGCCTGCTTCAGCTCTCCTACTACCGCGCCTATGAGTCTAGGCTTCATGGAGTCTGCAAACCGATACATTTTGCAGAATAGGCCTATATTAGCCCTATAATTAAAAAAAAGACAACGAGCAAAGCATAATGTAATGAAAGTTTTTCTTTTTGGTGGAAAAACAAGTGTGGTAGGAAGACGATTGTGGGTCTAGGTATAGTCGGCGCCGGTGTGGGCCTAGTTCTATCAGACTAATGACTAAGCCTAATCTAGAAGTGCAAGTTATTTTATTAACCAATAGGCCTACATTGATGAAATGCACTCAATGCTGAATGTATCTGACTGGAATCATTACAAACAATGTTAATGGTAATTTGGGCACTTGTTTAGTGCGTCATCAATGCTGGTAACTGGCGCCATCCAGTCTAGACATCATGGCGGTATTGAATAGCGCACTTCAAAAGACTTGTTGTTGACCCAATATAGTGTGATTTATATAGGAATAGGAACTTGAGTAGGGACAGGGTCTTAGAAGAAGAAACAGATATCTTAAATTACTTTCCCATATGACTAATGGCTGTATTAATTGGTTGTATAAAATAAATCAAATGCTGTCTTCTTTATATGATTATGTTAGCTATGCTATGCATGATTGAAACCATTTTTTTAAAGTAAAGTTTCCAAATCAGGGTAAATATTTAGTAACTTTTATGTTTAAAAGGTATGCATTTTTGAGAAGTTAAAAGGCAGTGTAACCCCCGAAAATCAATGCACTTCACTACTGTCAATGACCCCCTCCCCCCAAGCCCCGATAAAAAAAAATCACTCTAGACTATTTACCCCCTTGCACTATTTGCCCCTCCCTACTTAGCTACAACAGAGCTGCTGTAATGTTTTATTTTTGTAGCAGGATTTTAATTGATAGGCTTAATGATCCTAATGATTGGAAAGTAATCAAATTGTATTATCTACATGTTCTTTTAACTTACAATAGCAGTTTTTTTTATACTTGTAAATCATTAAGCTTCTAAGAACTTTTCAATGTAGGCCCATATAAATATTTTCTCTATACTTGTTCAATGTTAGTGTAACACTCTATAAGTTACAGATGCTCCTATACAGGGTACTATATTACCATTCTCTGCTCCCCCCTCCCATTTTATTTTCATAAACAAAATAATTTCTTTTATTTCTACTATTTGCACTTTTTTTTTAATTATAAGGTTTCTAAAGATAGTTAAAGGACTCTATATAATGAACATAGCTTATAGGTACATTTTTAGCTTTCACATTATAATGCCCTTAAAAATATTTTATTTAATTGTATATGTATCAGCGACAATGTTAAGTCAATTCGGTTTTGCGCATCTCCTGAAATTTTAGATTTTCTCCTGAAAAACTCCTGAAAACCTCCTGAAATTTTGATATGAGTTTGGTGCAGGAACCCTGTAGTTAGTAGTTAACTGATGCATGATGATGTAAAAAAAAGTAAAGTACCCGTCGGACCAAATTGATCCATGGGTCCGATGAAGCAGCGTTCACCAGTTTCTGTGGCCACGGCATACTAGGTGATTGTGTGGCCAGCACTATACACAGCCGCCTTTACTTTACCCCAACTAAGGTCAGGTACCCATCAGAGCTGGGTAGACTCAGGGACACCCTCCAGACCCAGGAAAAATCCTAGCCTGCACCAGGATTTGAACCCGAAACCTTCGGCTCGCCAGTCGAACGCGCTTCCGCTCGGCTACCGTGCCCCCATGATGATGTATGAGTTATTAATAAACTCATTTAAAGCTGGTGTCCTCATGTCCTCATACCCAAATGAAGCAATAGCACATTAACTCTTTCACTGCCCAGCACTTCAAGACCATCTACCTCCCAAATATACACCAAATTGTTCAAAGATTCTTTATACCAAATATGAACAGTTGTGTAAAGTCTGCAGTTTCTTCACCATAGTTTAAAGTCAAAGGGCAAATGCCAAGATGGCCACTGGATCAGTATGATGATAATGAAGCAAAGCTGATACAAATCCACTCAAAGTCTCCTAAAATCTAATTGTCTCTCGAGACTAATTAGCCAATGATAAAATGCTAATGATAAAATAGTTCTAAGTTTAAGGAATTAATGTAGAAAAAAATGTATTTCTTTCAAGGGCGCAGTACTTCAAACAAAACATAATAAAATTTTCAATTTATTCTAGTACTTAAAACTCTACCTTAGTCTTTGTAGCTCCTTGTGGAGCATAAGGCAGCAACAAATCTCTATTATTTATTATTATGGGCGAGTCAACAACTTTCATGCCCTGATTTGCTCATGGCTTTCAATTCAACTTTTTTGTGGTACTTTTCCATAGGTCCAGTGGTCATTCTCTCTTCCTTTTTTTTTTGGTGTCCATCTCAGTGCTGTGCTTGGTCCATGCACTCAAAAAACAATTCTGTTTTAATGTTATATGTGACATGTCACGACTCTCTTTATTAGGGTCACAAGAATATATACTATATACCAGCTTTACTCTTTCATTTGTAAGGCATATATCTTTCAAATAGGAAATGAATTGGTGCTTCTTAAATAAGTAAACTGTAACTTTAAAACAGATAATGAAGAATAAAAATAGCCTGGAAAAGTTAATGTCCAGTTAAATATATTATGATCATTATATGGTCTTCATATCTAGAGCACAACCTGTTGACTGCCAATTATTTAGCCATGGGCTAAACACAGCGAGGTTAATGTCATTACATTGGTCAGTCCAAAAACCCGCACTCATACTCAGTGTGAACACAATTGACACAATGAAGAGCTCCTGTTTCCCCTGTATCTATTACCCCCTGATCTAACAGTAACAATGATAATAATCATAATACAATAACAATAATAATATTTTAAAACAAACTTGTGTTTATTATACCACATTAAAACACTAAGGCTCTTTGTTGTTATTTTAAAAAAAACGCTTTTCAGATTCCAAAATATTTGTGTATCTCCATCTTGGTTTGCTCCTGATGTACTTTTTCTTTTACTCTTCCTTTATAATTCTGTGCATGATTGCAGGGCTTTACAAAGAAAATCAGGAGTTCATGACAAAATTGAAAAGCCACAATGAAAGGAAGCAGAAATTGTCTGTAGATGTTGCAGACAATGAGGTGTATACGAGGTAAGCTGTGTGCCTGGTTCCTGTTTATTTCTTCTTTTTAAACTTAACCAGTCAATGGTTGATAAGCCTAAGCATATAAATTGCCGCATGTCACGTTACTGTCATCAGTTTGCAACAAATTAATAATTTTGTAACTTTTAATAACATAACTCTTTTTTTCCCCAATATAAAATCAAAATGAATTTTAGCCAATGAGGATGCATTAAAATCTGCTTATATTTTTCTTTTCAATGCTGTTAATTTTTTTGCTTTTGTTCAAATTTTGAATTATTTCTTTTTGCCATTCTTCTTAATACTGTAGTGTTTTTGTTTACATAAAGCTAATGTTAAATGGTAGATTACATAACAATTTTAAATCTGGCTTTCCATAATATGTATGTCATTTTATCATATTTAATTGACCACCAAGCATTATATTGTCTGATATAGAAAGAGCAATATTGATTCTAAAGGGATATAGTGTTAGTATAATATATTCCATCAAAATGTGCAAATGATTTCAGGAGATGAAAAAAAAAATATTTTAATAGAAATACTAATTTTTTATTTTTTTTTAAATAAATTTTTAAAATAATCTCTTGAATTGATTGATTTATGTAAAAACTTGAATTTTTACAAGCCAAAAATGTTTACTAGAAATAATCTTCCTTAAAAAAAAAAAATGTAAAAGAAAAAAAAAACTATTGAAAATGTTTTTAATTTTTGATGTTGTTAATTGTATCTAAATGAAAGCAAGTAAAAAAACAATGATGATTTTATAATTGAGTTTTTTAAAGAATACTCCCACACAATCAAATATTTAGCATGAAATGTTCAAAGGCAGATTTTATAGATGTTTTAGTTATTATTATTTTTTTTTAGAATAAAGCAACGTATTGAGATGAAGTGTATGTCTCTTGAGGTGTGCAGAAATATCATTAAAAAACTCATTTTGGGCCTAGGCCTTGACTGGAGCCAGGATCCGGAGCTCACTGACCTGTTGCTACAGTGTGGAGAACCTTTTAGTGTGTGCATGTAGACTGCAACGTACACCCACAATGTGTAAATGATGACATACTTCTACTGTGTAAAATTATGACCTATTTCTACTGTGTAAATTATGACCCACTGCTGCAATGTGTTAATTTGACCTACTTTTACTGTGTAAATTTGACATACTTTTACCATTTAAATTTGACATACTTTTAGTGTGTAAATTTGACCTACTCTTACCATGTAAATTTGACCCACTGCTGTCATGTGTAAATAAATGTCCTATTTCTACTGTGTGTATTATGACCTACTGCAATGTGTAAATTTTACCTACTTTTACTGTGTAAAATGACATACTGCTGTACTACTGCCATGTGTACATTTGACCTACTCTTACTATGTAAATTATGACCTACCGCTGCTGTCTGGGTCTGTATTTTTTCCTCCCATGATGCACTGTAACTATTGCTAGTGTTCACCCCTGTTGCATGGGCTCAGATTTCAATATCTGGCTATGCTTGGTTGTTGTGGTCAAGTTGGTGTCAGTTCCCCCCCCCCCCAAAATTCTACCGCCACACCCATCTTCCCCTCCCCTTCCAGCCACTGATACCTCACAGGGACAGTGCATAGTTCTAATTCCAGGGTTCCACATTGTAGCCCTCACTCCAGACCGAAACGTGGAAGTGTTAGCAATGAAACTTAGCACTTGTAACGTTAACTTTTGCTAGTGATCAAGGACATCTTCTGAGAACAAATCATTGTATCTATATTATTACATTCGATATTACATTAGTTATTATTTCTGTTTGAATGGGTGTATTGATATGTTTTAAACATCAGGATTTATTGTGATTTCTGATGAATTAAAAATGTTTTACAATTGATGGATGTCTAGAAGTGTTCCCTGTAGACTTAATGCCTTATTCAATCACTATATAATTGACAGTCAATCTAGGTTGTAGCTAGAAGTAGAAGAATAGTATTATGATTCAGATTCTAACTTAATAATCTAAGTTCTGACTTTAGTGGTGCACTGTACTTTAGTCGCACACATCCGCGGACGAATAAAGGAATATATACGGTAATTGCCTTGAACAGTTGCAGAAATACTTTTATTTACAAATATACAAGCAGACTTGATACAATATGATGCAATGTAAACAAATTTCAAATGTGGAACTGACGACTTAGTCCAATTAAATTACTAATAATGCATATAATAAATGGTATGATAGTTTGTGCAAATGTATATTGTGTTTGAGTACAAAATATTTTAATATTGTTTTAAGTATGCTGAAAGACGGAACTTATGTAATCAAATCAAATTTCCATTTATTTGGATCAATAAAGCAATCTTATCTTATATTTGTAGAGCCAGACTAAACTATGTCTTTACAGAAAGCGAGATAAGGAAAATTCTAGGCTGGATGAGAGCATTTTGCAGACGAACGATAGTATGTGTGCAAACGTCTTCCGATTGGTTGCGGGAGGAGACACAAGAGTCCTTGACTCTTTTATTATATGTGTATCCGTGCTGTTGTTTTAAATCCTAATTCTTTTATTGGTGGAATGGTAGGCGATCATGCGTAACCTTGATTAGTTTATTTTTTAGATTGACCGTGCATAAATTAAGAGGAGAAAATAAGTTATGAAATTAATCGAAGTAGAAAATTTACATTATCAACCTTAAGCAGGCGGTCTTCCTTTTAGATTTAAGTTAGGTGGTGGGGTTATTAAATGTTATTACGTAATATCATGTAAATAAACTTTACGTTGAAGCAAGTGAGTTTTATTGTCTTGGCTGTATGTAAGACTGGTTATGTAAGAATCACCGATACTAACCCAACAAAAGCAACAATATACAGTAGCACAGTACCACAAATATAATAGAAAAACATTATCTAATAACAGTTAAAGAATATATTCTTACTCGAAATGATTGGCTATTTTCCACACATAAAAATGACCTATTGTTACTTTGTAAATTATGACCTACTGCAACTGTGCAAATCATAACAACATAGGTTGGAAAAATGTCCAGATGAGCCACCTACTAATTTTCTGCCAGTGTACATAAAAGACATTTTCTACATGTTACGAATTATTTTTAAAGTCTGGGTAAAGTTTAAGAAAATTTTGAAAAGATTTTTAGTTTTTAGAGTAAATTATGTACTATGTAAATTATGACTTTCTGCTATTGTGTAAACTAATGCATCAGTGTATATATTGATTTAGTGGAGATCACAACATATAGTTACATATTGCTACATATTAAATGATGATTTATTGCAACAATGTAGAGTATGTCCTATCACTGGTGCTGATTATGAACCATTGCTACAATTACGGTGCTATGTAAAAAGACCTATTACTCCATTAAAAGCATAATTTGATATTAATAGAACATTGTACATTATTTTGTTTATATATATAAAGCAACAACAGGTATCCTGTGTATTTATTTCTAATCAACTGAATATTAATGTTAGAACAGAAATCTTTTCATTATAATGTATGAAAGAGTGGAATACAGAGCTGGAAGGAAGGGGAGGTAACAATCCCTGCCTGCTAAATAAGAATGTTTTTGTTAACATCAGGTTCTCCTCACTTCTCTGCAGACCCCATGCTACCACGCACAATCATTTAAATGTTCTGCCAACTTCCATAGTTAAAGAAATATTTTAATTGATTCATCCTCTGAATATCTATATAGGATTTTTTTGACAAAAAGTTAATCCCAGTTTCTGTGAGTGTGTATGTTTTCATTAAAATATAATAACTATGAATGCTGTTATCAGAAAAACCTTTTTCTATTTGAGGACTAATTAATAACCTTGCTGTGAATAAAATAATGATTGTCATTTTAAACGAATTATTTTATATTGCTTCATTGATAGATCTTATTTCTACTTTGTTAAAAAAATCACTGGTTTAGAAAAGTATCCAGTTATTCAACAAATCATTTCTCACTAATTTATAAGAGATTGATAAAACAATTATAGATCAATAGTTGAATAGCACAGCAGAATTTGCAAGTAAGATAGGACCTAATGTTGACCTTCTGTTAACCTAATGATATAGTTATAGTTTACTAGCAAGTTTTGCCTTTTGTTTATTCAGCTGACTTATACCCAGAATGTCTAACTTTAAAGTATGTTTAATTGTTGGATAAAACGCCAATACAAATAAAAACTTGGATCAAAACCTAAATACATTAGATAGCATGTCTTGTGTACATTGGACGCTCCAATAGTCTACAGAAAACTTGAGTAGTAATATAGTATTATATAGTAATACGATTATCCTTGGTCTTCACTTACATACGGGTTTTAGGTGATGTTGGCTGTTGGATTTCCTCATTCATGTTCGAATGTCACTTATTTAAAGATAATTGAATCAAAACTCATACTTTTTCATTGATATTGCATCCAGGCAATAAAACATTTCGTTATCAAATGTCTTTCTATAGGTCTATCATCGCATGTTGACCATACAGTTTGCAATGAATTAAAAATACGTTATATTCAACAGATAAGATTTTATTGCTTAGGCCTACAATGTGATTGTATAGCCTACTGCAAGGGCATTTTTAAAAAGCGTTGAAATACAACATAATCAAAACATAAGAAAACGATGGACTTATAATCTGAAACATGTCCTAGTTCATTGACCAACGTAAGTCCCGAAAAGAACAAGTCAGTTATTTTATCTACCGTAAGTTATTTTCCCCTTTTGATTTTTTTCTTTTTCAATAAACCAATCTGTGGAGCTGTTTGTTCTCTTTTAGTCCAAGCCAGATTAACATATTTAGGCCCTGTCTTTTAATTGTTCTGTTTAGTGTAATATGTTGTGGGGGTGGATAACCTAATGAATGTCTGAGATTTGTTAGATTGAGGTATTCAGGTAGGAAGTGGTCTACTGTTTCATGTGGTTGGTGAAATTACACACACTAAGTTGGGTGTGTTAATTAAAGTGTGAGTTTAGTGATATATATGTCCTGTTATCAATCGTTGTTTTTTTATGCATTTCTTAATCAATTGTAGTGTCGCCCTAGGTAAAATCCACTAAATCCCTATCCATTTTTGTATCCAACACCTACTAGGCTGTTTCATTGATTCAACCGCAGCGAGAGCAGGGCACAAACCAAAATCGGCTTATACAACGACCAGTCTAGTGCTTCAGTATCAGTATATTTGGGTTTTAAAATGTCTATTGGAAACAGTAGACTAAAGCAGAAAAGAAAATATAACAGTTTTAAAAATATAATCAGGACAAAAACAAACAAAACAAGTTATTTTTCTTTAGTCACGCCGCGGTTATGGTTATACCACTGCTAAAAACTAGGTTACCAAAAGCCCTAATGGGGGGCAGAGGTGGTAGGCCTACGTGACCTTTCGACATTTCATCTAGTCAGATCTCGACTCTATATGCCTTATGAAATGTTTTAGTCATAACTACTTGTTTACATCAAGTGGAAGGGGGGTATACTTTTTTTTACTCGTGTTCCTTGCATCCTTGATGAAGTTTTATACACATAGTCATAGAGATACTTTGGCCATTACTTGCATTGGCACGGTTCCTTGGGCGCCACCCCATTGCCTCCCCACTTCTTAGATCTGGTTTGTGTACGCCCATGAAGAAGTCTTGTTTTGTAGCAACAAATTGTATAGCAGTACCTGCGAGTATGGAAAAAAAACGAAAAGAGAAAAAATAGGGTGGGGGAGGTTTTTGTGTGTACATGATGAGTGTGTGGTAGGGGAGGTAATCGTTATACATAGTGGAGGAAAATGTGAGCACACAGGTAAGTGTTGGAAAACTAGTCAAGACGAGTGGGTTGGCTCCCCTCCCGCATCAGTCTTATTTCCTCTTTTCCTTTCCTCGACCACAGAGAACCCAAGGCATACAAAAAATCTTAGACTTCTTTATCGTTTGTTTCTGTCTGGTGCCAGAATGTCGGTCTTACGAATATGCTTTCTTCTTTAAATAGAAAATAATTAGTAGCTCCAGATGAATTTCTAATTGTGTACCGTACTAAATGTCGAGGATAAAACATCACGTAGCCTAACATGTTGATACAAAACTTTACCAGCCACAATAAAAATGTTGGCATAGTGTTTTTTCCTGTTGGAACACAGTTTCGCCAATAAGTGGGTTATCACCCTTGTGTAACAACTTAAGGTAATTATAATCAACAATTTATTTATGTATACAATTACAATACGTGTATTAATTAATGAATTATTAGTTGTTGTTTTTTTACATAAATATTAAAGCATATTATAGTATGTCGTTATAATGAGTATGGAGTGTTTAAATTGTCTTTCTTAGTTGTTTAAATGTGTAGCCTGCTTACATATTATTACCCCGGTACAGGCAAGCTTGGCTGTAAAGGTGTGCGACAATTTTATTCGTAGCCTGGGCAGTGCTTTTAGTAAAGGACTGAACCGGCCTTATTGCGACTTCTGAGAAAACATAAAATTTAATTGGCTGATATTTTTTGTTCAGTCACACACTAAAAATGACTTGGAAATTATTATTACCATTTTTTTCAGTAATTCAAATATCTTTCTTATTGCATTTTACTACAAGCTAAATTGCCCAGCATTGCCTGGAGAGAAAAAAATTACATAGGCCCCCAGGCCTAAGGCCTATGGTTAGTCTACAGAGAGAAAAAAAACTACAATTAACAGATCTAATAATTTTTAAAATATAATTATTTACTCAGATTACTGACATCATTTAGGAAAGTAATTTAAAATAAATATTGTATTAGGATTTTATTTAACACAAAAATTTGGACTATCTAGGTCTACTATCCCTAGCTGAGAATCGAACACCCGTCTCCCAAATGTCTAAAATATAATAATTAGGTTTTGACTTGCTGAAAACATTTCAGGCAAGCTTTAAGATCTGAATTCTTTACAATCTTTAAAAAAAAATAAAAAAATAATAGGCCCTATTACTCTTAATGAGAATTGTAAAAGTAGTCCGCCTATTGCAGAAAAAGAAGGTAAAGAAAGTTATCAGTTGGAAAAAGAACCCAGGTCACACGCATGGCAGTCCGGAGCGCTAACCACTCAGCTAGGGAGGGCACAATAAGGCAAGAACACAAAAGTGTAATATTGTGAGACAATAAGGTCAAGTGACTTTAAATAAACCAATGGGGTCGGAATCCACACACACACAGTCTACTTTATATATAGTAGGCCTATAGATAGATATTCTAGAATTGAATTTTTTTACTTCTGATATCTGGGGAAATGATACCCACTTTTTGCTCTGTAGTGAAATAGGGAAATATAAGAGAAGTGGTGTAACCTAATTGAAACGCTTTCAAGAGACCCACACATTGCATCTAATTTGCCCCCCCCCTCCTCCCCAACTGTTTGTCCCAAACCTTGCACTACCTTCCCCTTCTCGCCCAGTTGCACTAATTATTGCCCCCCCCCCCCTACTAGCAAGGCACTGATTGAAAGAGTTGTAACCTTTGTTACAAATATATTGCCTTGGGTTTCTATAAAATATATGATCTATGAGATATATGGTAGCTCTAGGTTTATAGATCTAAGCCTAGGTCTACTATCGTAACATATATCTTTTATAATGTTGTATCCAAGCATGTCTTTTTTGTTCTTTTCCTGGTTTATCGATGCAATAATCAATAATTGTTGTGAATATGTCTATGGTTTTAAACATCAATGTACTAAATACTGTAGGTCCTACTTGCAGGGAAACAGTGTATGAAGTAACATACACAATCACAATGTCTGGGCCAAAGCTGCTCGTAACTCCAGCGGATTGTTTATCTCCACCGCCTACCGAATCGCTTGGCACCCCACCACAGATGGCCCCACAGACAACAACACAGGTATCCACCACACCTGAAGGACCGCCCCCGCGTAGCTCCAGTCTGGGCATACCCAACGCCACATGTCCGGTAGACGACGACGAAGAAGAAGAAATCACAGAAACCAAGATTATTGGCGTAACGGAGACTGGGGTCATCCGGAAGAGAAGCTTTAAGGTCAGTGGAGTTCTTGTAAACTAATGGACATATAGGTTGAAAGACCTTGTTTTAAGTCACAATAAGTGTCTATTGGTCAAACACTTTTATCAGTTTTCTTAATCAATATGATGTATGTGTGTGTACGTTAGTATGGTGTATGTGCTTATTTTGAAACGCAATACTGTGGTTGGAAGAAGGGGAGAGGATATATTATGCCTCCGGCAACAAAGCAATTAGTTTCACCACATTGACGTGTTCATTCCACCTACTACCACTTATCTCCCCTTACAGCTACTTACATTACCTCCCTTGCAATATTATTGAAACATAGGCCTACCTTCCATATAGTTAGCTATATTGGAACAAATTATTCACCTTATAGTTATTAATCAAGACGCCTCCCCTTTTTTTCTTATAGGCTAATTTTTTTTTTATTTAGGCTATACAAACATTACCTTTTTTACTACTTACTAAAACGTAATTTTAAATTGCTTATAGAAGAGCTAGCTTCAAAATAAGATGTTACTCGGAGCCAGTTTACTGACTTAAATACAATTCAAATTAAGTTAACATTTCCTGACGGAGATGTCACGAAGATGTTAAATTGCTCATTTGAAAGAGAAACGGGTATGCCTAGATCTACTTGTATAAGAACTCATTATCCTAAATGGGGTGCCTATAATAGAGGGGTTTGCAAAAATGTTGTTCAGAATTGCGATCGAGTTTATTGAAAGGAGATAAACTCGAGTGCTCACCCCCTGCTTTAAAAAAAATGCTATTGTGAAACAAAATACATCAATGAACCTCTGAGCAGTATTCTGAAAGTTTTGGTGAATGTAATATGGTAGCCTACAGTTTGCAAGCAGAGCTTTTTCAAAAGTTCAGAATCTAGTTATTTACTTGACTTATAATACTTTAGCCTAATGTAAGCCCTAAATAAACCAACACATGTGCGAACTAGGTCAACCGTGACACATCCCTATATTTTAGTTGAACAATAATGAATAGTCTATCACACACATAGTTCGGTATTTTGACAGTTGTGGCTATCAGAATAGTTTATCGTTACAATAAAAAGAAACACTGAGGTAAAACGTAAAGCTGTTTTGATTTAATTATTTTTTTTGCTTTTAGTAAAGTCAAAGTAGTTAAATTTCGCATTTGCTAAGCCTTCGGTTTTACAATGCTTCACTTTATATTGATAACTCTGGTTGACTTAATTATTTCCCTTTGTCTATAGCGCAAGCTTACCAAAGAGGAAAAGATGCAGCGCCAATTCGGAAACGACAAGGCAGACTATGAGAAGATACATACTAAGGTCTTGTCCGAGCGTTACATTGCCAGTGCCGTGGAGATGCTTCATGAAAGATGGAGGATGCTGAACCTAATACACACAGACTGCCAGGATATGGTATCAAAATGGGAGAAGAGGTGCCAGGAGCGAAGACGCGCCCACCAAGTCAAAAAGGACGTTGATACAATTATAGTTATAGCTATTGTGTCCGCACTGGTATTATTGATGGCCTTTATTATTCGTTTAATCGTTTGGTGAACTCGTCCTAACAATGTGTTTATGGAAAAACACACATCTCGTAAATTCTATTTAAACCAGTGTTGTGCTAGACTGTTTTGCTTTAACCAATCAAATGGTAATTCCTGTACATTAGACAGTGACAGAAGGGGTGCAATATTTTCAATATTGTAAAAACACAAAGCTGATACTGATTGCTAAAAACAAGTTCCAATTGAAAGCTAAACATTATCTTGGGAGTTTGTTGTTGGTCTTCTTGCTCAAACTACACTGTCTCATAAATTGTATATCACACATTAGTAAATTGTATATCACACATTAGTAAATTGTATATCACACATTAGTCAATTGTATATCACACATTAGTCAAATTGTATATCACACATTAGTCAAATTGTATATCACACATTAGTCAAATTGTATATCACACATTAGTCAAATTGTATATCACACATTAGTCAAATTGTATATCACACATTAGTCAAATTGTATATCACACATTAGTCAAATGTATATCACACATTAGTCAAATTGTATATCACACATTAGTCAAATTGTATATCACACATTAGTCAAATTGTATATCACACATTAGTCAAATTGTATATCACATTAGTCAAATTGTATATTACACATTAGTCAAATTGTATATCACACATTAGTCAAATTGTATATCACACATTAGTCAAATTGTATATCACACATTAGTGAAATTGTATATCACACATTAGTCAAATTGTATATCACACATTAGTCAAATTGTATATCACACATTAGTAAATTGTATATCACACATTAGTCAAATGTATATCACACATTAGTCAAATGGAACTTTAAATGGAATGTAGCCTGGATATTAATACCCAGTATTATAATTTGGACATATTTTGAATTTGATAATGTTAATAGTTATAGATGTCGATTTGGATTCATTCTGAATTTAAAATATATTTATACTGTAAATATTAAAACTAAATTATGCGTTATCAGATTTACTGATTTTGTAAATGTTATATCCTCTGTATTTGAACTTGATATATTTGTAAATTATACAATTTTTAAATGTAGGAGTCTTTTTCTATTTCTTGCAAAGGATATTACCGGTATTATTATTTTTTTTCCAAAATGATATCATGTTGTGCAATTTAAAACATTTTTGGACCTATGCTTAGTTACTAAATGATTACATTAAAAAAAAATAATAATCACAGTCCACGGAACTTTTAAGTATGAAGAGCCATGTAAATAAATTGATATTTTTTAATAATAACAAATGTGAAATATTTGTTTGTAGATGAAATATTTATTTGGTGGAGTAAACAATAGATGAATGTCAAGGCCACGCTGACCAACAAGAACAACTATTTACACAATTCTTCAAATAACACTAAAACAAGATCATTACATACACCATACAATATATACATATATATTTGAACACGCAGATAGATTTGGCAGTGGTTTCATATGGAGGAACCAGGTACAGACTGTAAACAATGAACAAGAACACAGAGGAAAACAATTTCATCAAAAATACATTAACTAAATTGTACAAGTAAAATAATGGAACAAGACTTCTTCTTCTTCATAATACTATGGAGACCCCGTTAGAACAGAGGAAAGAGTCCACAATTTAAATACACATAAAATAAAAAGCATCACAAACAACAATTATAAACAAATGATAGAGTGTCACTTTAGGTTTTTAGACCAGCATTTAAGTGATGATTTGAAAGCCGGAACTGCAGGGGCAGTGATGGAGGCCTGGTCCAGGGTGTTCCACAGCCTAATGGCTGACGGAAAAAAAGAATATTTGTAGACGTCGGTGCGTGCATGTGGGACATGCAGCTTGAGCTGATGGCCCCGGGTAGACTTGGCAGCACATTACTTGTATGGTAGCCTACTCATTATAAGGTACACTATACTCTATGTACACATTTTAGTAATAGTAGGAGCCTTTATCTGCTAGACAAATTAATAAATAACAATGTCATGTAATTCATCCCATTATATTCAGGCAAAATGGCCAAAAACACAACAAGTAGTTTAAAATAAAAGGATTTATAAAGAAAAAGTAATAAAGATGTCAATGCCAGTTAAGCTAACAATTTACTAGCCAATTTCTATGATGATATCCATGAGCCAGGTTTATTTTGTACATTCAATACCAAAATAATGATTCATGATAACTAATAAACACTGCTTCTGAAATAAAGTAAGCAAACTCAAAGAATTAATCTATACAATTACAATTATGGATGTAAACTATGTAGATGTTAATTTAAACTTTGAAAGGTTGAATTTCAGATGTTCAGTGATTGATTGGGTCTTCTTGAAATTTGTATAAGCACATACATTATTTAGTTCACTATTGAGCAGAACTTTGGAGAATTGAAGGGTAACGAGCTTCCACAAAGCTTGAAAAAAAAATGCTAACAACCTAACTTAATATTGCATTAACTTCATGCCACAGTGGGTTAAATCTTAGAATTTCTAATTAATATTTTGGCTTTAAATTACCAACAAATGACAAACAATTAAGGTCAAGATATTATTCAAACTGGCACCATGTGAAGCATAATACAATTTTGTTTGACAATGTTTGGATGAGCTCAAGAAAGATTCACTTATTGACTAGTTCTATCAATAGAGCAACCATGTGCCATAGTTGGACTAAAAGCAAGCAGGAAGTCATACCTTGAGATCAAATAACCATACAAATAACCCACCACTGTGAGACCAAGATGAAGTTTCTGTGTTGAACAATAAAAGAACTACACTATAAAAAATCTGAGTAAAGTCTGTACCAACACTATAACTATGCCTCTTGTTTCAATATTTATTGACCAAGGCATACAAGGTATTACTTCTTAGTGGTACATTAAACCCAGCTTTTCTGAATTAAAGGAACTCCATTGGGTCTAAGAGTAAGAGTATTACAGGTACATTTAAAAACAACTTAGAGATGACTTAATTAAAAAAAAACAGCTATGAACAAATAATCTTTAAAAGCCCAGTAGGTTTTATGTGGGGGGACACAGATAATAATAGTAGTATGCCTGTATTTTATGGCCCTTAAAAACAGTTTTAAATTTTAAAAGGTCTTCCGACCACTCAGGCAGGAAATCACAGGTGAAGCCTAAAAGCTGTCACCCGTGACCAAGACAAGGGTACATACATATTATCAGAATTGTGTGCAGCTAAAACATCAAAAATAGTGATATGAACATCACAATAATTTGAGATTCAAGAACTGAATATCTAATATTGCTTATTTGAAAATGATGCTATAAACAGAATTCCAATCATTTACACATATTGACCAATGCACTTTTTATAAGCACACACATATATATATACATATATACATGGTAAACAAAATAAAATACATTCTGTGAAAAAAAAGGTTTCACAACAAATTCTATACATAGGTTTCTCCACTACTGGTATATTATTTATTATTTGGTTAACTATTTATATCTAACTTGTCCATTTTTCTCCATTTCTTACTTCTAATATTTAATTTCAGTAGCAGATACTACACATTATAAAAATTTAAAGATTTCTGCTTTGCAGACACTGGCAGCAACAACCATTAGAGGATCAGATTTAATGACATGCTGGATCTAATATGTAGATTTTCTTCTCTAGACAAATAATTGTACTAAGTAACTGGCATTATTATTATTTTCAAAACCTAGTCACAGTGATTCTCAACTAAATTTATGTTTGTTACCCTTCAAAGTCTTAAAGTAAAAATATCTTTAGCTTTATTTTTAAAAATCTACCCACAATGTTCTTTGTTGCTATTGTACAGTGGTTTTAGTCCCCACCCTGACATAAATAGATGAAAGTATATGGGCACCTAGCATTGTGCTGGGCAGACAATCCCCTTGTATGCCTTGGCCAAATTAAATGTTAAGCCTTGCTGCTCTAGCCCAGCTGACCATATACTGTTACTTTTGTATACACCTGTTTTAGTTTAGTTGTACTTCAATTTAAAAGAATTTTAGCCAAGCTGTTTAGGAACACTTCAGACAATTGTATTAAAGCCTGCCATAAACAAGTAAATAGTTACAAGGTATATTTTCTATTTTCAAGTTAAATTTAGTGATTTGTTAAATAAAACAAATGGTCACATTTTTTATACAAAATGTTACAAATACAAAGATTTGCTAGCTACCACTGAGTAACACATACAAACAATACAATTTACGGTAATACAGTGCTTCTTTAAAATGGAAAACACATTTTCCTCACACAAACAAACAATACAATTTAATACAGTGCTTCTTTAAAATGGAAAAAGAAATTTTCCTCACACATACAAACAATACAATTTAGTACAGTGCTTCTTTAAAATTAAAATGGAAAACAAATTTTCATCTCAGCTACCTTTTTTTACCAACAAATCTAACAGTTTTATGACTTCAGTAAAACTAATTACTAAAACTAAAATTATGCCAAATAATAAAGAAGGCTTACATGAAACATAACATTACCACTATACATTATATATATATAATAAATCTATTAATAATCCTGACACATTGAGTTTTCTCCACATGTATTGCTAATGCAATAAAGCTACAGGTTGTTAAAGAAACAATCTTAACATTTTATTCAAAAATTAAAATATTCAATTAAAAGCAATTATGGGTTAAAATCTTTTAAACACTTAAACATAGACATTTATAGTGTAGTATTATAGGACATAAAGGATTAAAGGTTTGTATGTCTAATGTCAGTTTTACAGCTTGTGATTGGCTGCCTTTTTGTTTACATTAAGTATTTAGAAAAATAAACAATCTCAATACCTTATTGTATATTGCAACAAAGCAATTTTATGAATACACAATCTAAATTCTCCGACGTTGCCCGATGGTAAATAAAACAGGCTTGTATAAACTACAGATTAAAATTTCATCAACTACAAGCTATAGACTCTAGATCTAAAAATATTTATTTTTTACTGAAGACATTTATATATTGTAATCGGGTAAAAAAATAGGTCTTTTTATTGAACAAAAATCTTAATTGCCTGGTGTTGCAAATCAATTTTCAATCTTTTTTTTTAAAGTAATAAGCTGGAGCCAAGACACATGTCCAAAGTGAAATTGCAAAAGTATAATTAACTAATATGATTGGTGGAACTCACATTCTGAGCCTTTTATATAGAGATTATAAATATACACCTACTTTATATAGTCACAAGCTACCATTTATTTTGTACTGTCGAATGAAGGAATTAGTGAGATCATTTATAAAGGATTTATATGTACCAGTATTCAAATTGATAACAAAGTAATTCAGATGAACATTTTATTAATTAGGCTTTCTTTAAGAAGAATAATGGTAATAAGGAAGACATTATTGTAAAAAAAAAAAATAGCTTGTAATATTATGTTTCTCCAATATGAAATATGCTTTCAATAGTGAACTTTAGCTTGAAATGATTGAACTATAAACATAGAGCAACATGAACAATATATCAGATTTATGAGATAAACAAACATTCATGCACAAATATATACGGTAGTCAATGTCTTTTGTTTCCTTGTACCAAAATAAAATAAAAAGTTAAAATAAAAAGCAAAATATGTTTTTTTACAAGAGTGTAGAGATTTAAAAGAACAAACACATTTAGAACTCTATGCTATAAATTAGATTTTTTAAAGTCAGGAAGTTCACAATTTAAATTCATTTTTAACAAATGGTAATTATCCGTAACTTTATACTAAAAAAATCCTTTTATCTGAAGTAATTTTACTGAACTATCCGTTTATCAGTGTATTACTAACCAACCCTTTATCTTTGATAAATCCATTTTACCTGTGGTAATCTTGTGCTATAGCCATACAAATTTTTTTCTCTGGCAGTGTGGTTTCAGAATGTGAATTCAATTGTTTGATTGTGGTTGTAAAAAGTAGCGTCTTAATAACAGAAACTGGTTTACTAAAATCCTAGTAAATAGTTTACAATTTAAATAAGAGTCTATAGTTTATTCCTGAACAGCCAGTCAACATTAAAATAAAGTTCTTTGAATTTAATTATTATACAGAATAAAAACATCTCGTAATATCATATTTAAAAAAGGATATGAAAGAAATCTTCTGACTATTCATCTACTATACCAATAACTAGTCTAAAAATAGACCCAATCATTAAAAATAAGCTTTGTTATCACAGAAATTGGTTTGTTATCCTTTCTGTAAGAGGTGGGGATGAAATGTTTGTTCAAGTCTTTATTTTTACAATTAGGTTTCTGATGCTATAAATAAGTTTTTTTTCCATTAGTAGGCTTAATTAAAATCTTCATTGCTGAAAACAATTAACCTCAAGGGGACAAAGTTAGTCTTTAAACATTTACCCAATACAAATTTTAGAAAATCTATTTTTTTTTATCTCTTTTGAAAAAAATATTATCAACAACTTGTACAATAGTTTACTTTAAAAAAATCATGACCATAATAGAATGCCCAAAAATAACAGTATAGTGAATAGAATACTTTTTACTTTCTGTAACAAACATGAATAGAAATGTATATAAATTTAAAAAAATGTTACACATTGTCATTAAACTGTTATAATAGAAAATAAAATGTTACACATTGTCATTCAACTGTTATAATAGAAAATAAAATGTTACACATTGTCATTCAACTGTTATAATAGAAAATAAAATGTTACACATTGTCATTGAACTGTTATAATAGAAAATAAAATGTTCATAATTTTAATCCTTAAAAAAAAAAATCTCACTAATATTTGTGACACAGCATTTATTAATAACATTTCTGAAAAATAAAATATATTGATCTAGTTTATTTAACATGGTATGATATTTTGGGAGACTTTTTTTCTTATGATTGTGTCATTTCATAAAGCTTGACCTTAGTATAAGCTTTCACACAAACATTTCCAAATTGCTGCTTTACAAAAGTCAAAACAATCTCAATGTTTTATTATTTCACCAAAAACCCCAAGAGCTTTCATATCAAAATATACTCATCTAAATATCTTGCTTTCTTACACTGTTCAACAATACACAAACAGACTTTAAGATTTCATGCTAGCCTTGAACATTTTATTATAGCAAAATCTCTGACAAAGAATCTAAATATTTTAAAAGTAACACACAAAAAAATGTAATTATATCAAAAACTTTGTTAAAACTCAAATGTTTCCTTTAATGTTACACTGAATGATCTTGTTGTGAAATATTTTTACACAAAAAACAACAAAAACATTATTTAACAACAAATTTAAAAGAAAATTAGATTTCTTCTGAACTAAGAGACTAATAAATAAATTACGCTGTACATATTGCTTTTTAAAATCCATTAAAGCAAACAGCTAAAAGCTAAATATTAAGAACCCATAAAAACATGAGTAAATCTTTTGAGGAAAAAGAAATAGACATTTTAAAAAGTTGAAATTCAGTCAAATGTACACACACAAAGAAAAAAAAAAGAAAAAGATCAAACAATCAATAAAAAAATCCTGTCCCAAATATGACTAGCAGAAAACCAATGAAGAAAAATACTGAGCATTAAAAAGTTAGTTCAGTTGGACTGATGGATTTCAAATGATGCCACATAGTGAATATCAATGGAGTGAAGGTCAGGTTGGTGTTCATTGGTTGACTGTCATATTTACATAAACCAGCCAGACAATATTAGGGCCAAATGGAAAAAAGGGCAAAAAAAATGTATACATCTTAGAATGCACAAATGATATCACGCTTAGAATGCACAAATGATATCACGCGTCAAAAACAGCAACATGTCCATTGAACACAACACTGGAATTTATTGACTTGCTATCATGTGGATGGTATCGTCTTAAAAGTTTTTTGGATTTGAAGAACAGTGTTCCTGGCCAGATGTATGCTAAACTTAATCGTGGTTCTGGACGAGTACAGGCTAATAGCAAACCAAATACCTAAGAAAATATGAAGAATATGTATGAATTAAATTGATGAAATATGATCTTTTGTATCTTTTTTTTTTAAATGAATTACGGTATCTCTTTTTTAATTCTGTATAGTCATTTTTCTCATTAATTCAAGTTTTTTAGAAAGGTATCAGAGAATTATGGAGAATTGGTCAGCTTTATGATAATGTTAGAGTAATATATGCCAGCATCCAAAATTTGGTAAGGAATCAACTTGGACCATCTCAGTAAAAGCCTAATGTCAGAAATGAATATGTGCTATGCTAATTGCTATTTATAATGTACTGGAATGCCTTCCTAAATAAGCAACTGTTTGCAGATGGCTACTTTAAGAAAATGAATGAAATACCGTAGTTACAAATCTGCAGATGCATTTGTATACCTAGACACATTCTTTAAATGCACTAAAGTATGAGAATCAGCAAGGAGAAGAGAACCGTTTTGTCAATATGATGTAAATATAAACATTTGACTTCAATATCATTTGACAGATTCTTGGCCAATACCAAGAAGTGCTTGTGGAGAAGACATTAAGATGAAAAAAAATAATAGAAAAATACAAAAAGCAAATGTTGTCAACAACCACTTTATAAATCCCATTTACTGAATGAGCCCTTTGGCTTTTAAATCCAGTTACAACAAGTCTCTTAACTTTACATGCCAAGACAGGTAAGAGCAACAAGCTGCCATGAACTGGCGCTAGCATGTCACATTTCAGGACACCTTTGTAAAATGGGTGTATGCAAAGTGCTTTTTAGTTGGAAACCAAAGAATGGATGAAGGAGACAAGTACGCCACATGATCAACTGAGTTAAAAGTAAAGTACCCTTCTGACGAAACTGATCATAGGGCTGGTGAGACAGCGTTCACCAGTTTCTGTGGCCACTGCATACTAGGGGATGTGTGGCCAGCACAATGACCAGCCGCCTTTACTTTACCCCAACTAATGTCAGATACCCATCAGAGCTGGGTAAACTCAAGGACACCCCCAAATCCCAGGACAAAATCCTAGCTTCCACCAGGATTCGTACCCACAACCTTCGGATTGCCAATCAAACATGCTGCCACTCAGCCACCGTACCCCATTGATCAACTGAGAGCAACCTGCAATGGAGACTTGCAGTCCGCCCATGTTGTTTGGAATGACCCTTAGAAGGTTGCATCCAAAAGAGAACTGTGGAAAATGTTGACTGCCCGATGTGACATACAACATGTAACAGACTAACTATAATTGGGAGATAAAGTACAAGGGGTGAGCCTCATATAGATGCTAATTTTTACAATTGGAAAATTACTCATTTTAAGTGAAAACATAACCTCTAGGATTGTCAAGCCCTTTTCTCTCCTTCCCGCCTCCCACCCAAAGCTCAGTGAATCTACTTTCCATAAAAGAGAATCATCCTCTGCAATGGGACATTGAGATGTCAGCTACATGTTGGCCCCTCTGCAAACATATCCAAAAATACAAGTGGGAGAAGTAGCAGACAGACTAACTCAATATTGTTTCCACCTAAGCTTTTCTGTGCCAGACCTAAATAAAGTTTAGAGAACAATTTTTACAAGCAAATTGCCAGCAACAGGGAAAACAAAAAAATGGGGTGAAAAAGAAGATAATATTAATAATAAGGAAAATGATAAGTAGCCAACTCAATGTAGCTTCCCAAAGAACCAATAAGTATTTTTTTCATGGGCTGATCCTAGACTTCACCTGCAGATGTTGTGGATATAGAGGAAGAGGTAGACATCTTAGAACATGGAAAATTAGTGTAGCAATAACAGGACTTCAAAATGGAAAAAGATTTTTCTACCATACCTCAGGGATAGATCCGACCCCCCCCCCCAGAAGAATTGGAAGATAAAGATAAAAGAGAAATTAAACTTAAATAAATTCTGCAAGATTCAGATATTTGAATGTGCTGATTTAAAATTTTCAATGACCAATAACCATCAGAAAGATGTAAATCAAAACAAAAAGATGCCATTGGATCTGCATGACACATTACGAACCCACAGGTACCATTATCTAAATCTTAATATGGACATGTAAAATGCAAGATCATGAAAGACATTCTATTTAATGACGTAACCAGACTAAAAAGCTCAAGTAGGCTAATAAGTTTTTTAAGTAAACTTTATTTTTTGGGGGGGTTTTCAGATGAATTCTACATATTGTTCCATAATTTTATAATCCTGATTTAAACATACATGTCTACATTAAGTTCATACATCAGAAAAGTTGTACTGTTGTTGTATGTTTTTGCAAAATTAAATACAACAAATAGGTTACTCACTTGAAGGTATGGAAGAAGGAATATCAAAAGCCATACAGCTAAAGGTAAATGTGTGACATGGTCCAGAAATGTTCCTGCTCTAGTGTCTCCGCCATGTTCAGCTTGTACATGTTCAACAGCCATATTATTGAAATGATCATTGATTTCAAAGAGATAATATGCAAAAGCAAACGAAGCTGCCAAAAATAAAGTTAAAAGTAGCCAAGCCATGCGTTGGCGAAATTTCATTCTGATTATCTAGGACTAGTGGTCCCATATATATGTGTGCTAGATCTTTCAGGTAAACCGTGTATCATATTCAAATGCAGAAAATTTCTTGGTGATGAAAAAAATATAATAATGAAGTCTTTCTGAAATGAAAAAAAAAAAGCATAAAATGACAAGCTTTAATGGAAAATAACTAAAACTATAACCTATTCTGCTGTCACAGCAGAATGATTTGAAGTAGTAGGCTAAATGAGATAAATGGTCATTGTATACTTGTATATTAGGCATTCTTTCACAGTTTGGATATTAAACCTACTAATTAAGTTTTATTTAACATATATTTAAAATTTATATTTCCTATAATTAATAAATAAAATCAATAAAGTATTGCATGTTGAAAATTTCAAATGATCACATTGTCATTGAATTTGTTAACAAATTTAAACAGGCCTAGCTAAAAAATTAATAGGCTTTCCTATTTAATTGACTCAAGTTATCAGCTTTCAAAGGATATTAAATTTAACCATTCAGATCACTTGTCATTAGCAACGTTAACATAGAATATGACGCTTCATTCATAAGTAGTCTACCATAGACCATATCTATAAATATATTTATTTATATGAATCGACGAGAAGTTTACTTTTATATATAATAATATATAAAATATAATAATATAATAGTAACTTTATGTCTAATGATTAGGGCAGGGCCTTCTTATCATTGAGACATTAATTTTCATTAAATATTAATAATAGTAACAATCAAAACTTTTCTCAGCCTTCAGTCTTCTACTTCTAATAATAATTATGTAGGCCTAATAAAAAGGCTAATTGTAAAAGAAAAGAAAAATAGTAGGCCTAAACTTAAGGCCTAGCCTAAATAAAATCACCACTCATCAAGTTGATCAAGTAAGATAATTTACCCAGACATGAAACACTGACACTGACACTATGAACTATGAAACATGAATGATAAATAATAGCATAAAACGATATTGTTATTATGAATAACAAAATAAAAATAGATGATGAACCATCGCTCTTGTTTCAGTTTATATAATATGCTTTTTTTTTTATTGTAGGCCGGATTATTGACATATTAAAATACAAAAGCCTTTTAAAATCATTTGTCATTAAATAAAAGTAAAAGGGTAAAAAAAGGTGTAACATAATCATATGATCATATGAGTTATGAGTATGACTGTGAGTATGACAAAATGGGAGGTAACATTTAATATTTAAATATAATATATAATATTAAATCCGATTGACTAAAATGTAATAATGCATTCAAACCATGACCATTAATTTAAATACTTATTAAAAAAAAAAGAGAAAAAAAAGCAAAGCAAAACAAAGAACACATTTACAAACTAATTCGCAACTAACAGCTAACACAGACAGTAGATGAGTAGAGACTGTCAGTCAGACATGGTCAGACAACAACCAAGCTTGCAAATATCAAATAACTCAGTAAATAAGAAGTTTAAAATGGTCCATGATTCATGACATGGTTGTAAACGTTGAAGTAACCAAAAGGAATTAAACTTGTTTTTTTCACTTTGATCGTTAAACATTTTAGCACAGTGAAAATTAAAGAAATAATAATTTAAAGAAATGATTTAAATTTTAGATTACTTAATTTTTTTAATCTAACGAAAATGTTGCAGAGTACCGTCCTACTATAAATAGAAATGCTTCCAACTAAGTATCTTTAGTCCTACTTGCTTTCTCTAAAAGATTTAGAATGTTAAACGGATTTTTTCAAGAAATCTAAATATCTTTACGAATTTTGGGGGGGGGGGTTAAAAAGTGAAAGGTTAAGCCAATATAACCTAAATATTCATATTTTATATTTTAAATGAACAATTTATTCAATATAATATTTTTTTTAGATTTTAAAATAATTATTTTTAACAAATAGAATATTTAGAGTTGGTAGCATCAATCGAACAAAATATTTGTTTCTACTAGTTTCGATAAATGACGTTTGAATTTTGCAAAGTCGAAACGTTATAAAATCTGAGGATTTGGATTTAAAATCTGTTTACGTGCAATTGTGAGACTCCCATATATTTAAGGTTGGTTTATGGGATATAATAATTAATAAAATAATTATTAATAATAGTTGTAGGCCTATGACTATACTATACTGTCTATACTATTATTATTATTATATATTATTATAGGTATAGGATAGATAGGACTATGACTATAGTAGTATAGTATAGTATAAATAGTCACTATACTGATTAGTAAGTATTAATGAATTAATGTCATAGTCATAGGTATCAGTATAGCCGTATCGTATGGTATAGTACGGTATAAGTATAAGTATAAAAGTTATTTTAAGAGTATGACTATGAGAGTCTTATATCCGTCTTAGTGAGTCACCACCGTCTTAGGCTTAGGCGGCTTAGGGGTCGGGAACCTTTTTGCCTGAGACTGAGAGAGCCATGGACACCACATATTTTGAAAAGTAATTCTGTGAGAGCCATACATTTATGTTTAAAACTAAAAATCCAAGTAGGCCTAAATGTCACATGTGTGCATTTTGTGTAATTTCAACACTAAAAGTACAATAATTATGTCATTAGCAGACATTAGGTCTCTGAATTCTTTTTAGTAACATTGTTATAAATTATAATGCTGTTGCTAATCAATAGGCCTTTTCTAATTCAATAATGAGTATTTCTTACCATTAATGCAACTTCTGGTGCTGCAATGAATGCTATTAATATATGTAGATCAAAGGAGTCTAAAGAACATTTTTTTAATAATTGAACATTTGTCTGCGAGCCAGATGCAACCATCAATAGAGCCACATCTGGCTCGCGAGGCATAGGTTCCCAACCCCTGGTCTAACTACTCTAACTAGTCTTAGTCGACTAAGTCAAAGTCTATGACTACTATGAGTAAAAGTATAAGCCGAGTACGACGAGCATTTAGTTCATTTACATTTATTTTACTTTACTTAGGCTATCATTTTAATAGAAATGTAGTCACTGAGTCCTGACTGTAAAGGCAGCTGGGAATTGTGCTGGCCACACATCCCCTACTATGCTGTGACCACAGAAACTGGTGAATGCTGCTTCACCAGCCCTATGATCATTTTGGTCCGAAGGGTACTCTACTTACTGTTGAGTCTTCTTATGTAGGCTGTGTTAATGTTTGTTTCAGAAATGAATGCGGAAGGACGACGATTCGATTTTGTCGTTTTTGGAGCAACAGGCTTCACTGGGCAATATACTGTGGATGAAGTTGCCAGGGTGGCTGAAGAAGAGAAACTGACCTGGGCCATTGCTGGAAGGAGTATGGAAAAGCTTCAAAAAGTTTTGAGCGAAGCATCACAACGTACAGGCATGTGTGTTAAGCTTATATATGTATAACATGATCATATAGATTGAACAGAGTGTGATTTCTAGTAGGCCTATTTGTGATGCTATATTAAGATTTATATCAAGCCTAATTATTGCTGCATGGAGATTTAGACTTATATTTATTTCTTGAGTCTTATGTAATTATACCGAAGCTATAGTTTTTACATTCATAAGCTATGTATTTTATCACAATTTTTTACTCCAAATTTTAATTAAGAAGTAAGTTATAATGTTATATTCCAGTGGTAGTTGCATATAATTTTTAACATCTGCATTTAATATCTTTTCAACAAAAAAATTAGGCAAAAATTTGGAGGAAACTCCTATAATCATTGCTGATGTGAGTAACATCCAGTCCCTGGAGGATATGGCCAAGCAAACAAAGATTGTTTTGAATTGTGTGGGCCCAGTAAGTGAAAATATTGCTCTTATTATCTCTGTTTATAATTATGCAAATATCAATAGAAAATTTAATAATACTCATAAAATCCCAGGTATATCTTACTGTCTGTATATCCAGAATGTTTAGCATCAGCAGGGAAATCCAGAGGGCTTGCGATAATGTAAAAAATTTACATAATTTGATTTGGTGTTTGTACTACATTGCAAAGAGATAGTCCGATTTGAAAAAAAAATTATTTGTGTGACAAATTAATGTTTCAAAGGTATCAATAAATTGTTTTGTGTGAAACCAACATGTTTTTTAAAAATATTTCAGTCATTACTAATAAAATTGTCGGCTACCTCATGTACATACATTAAAAAATTAATTCTCTTCCAACAAAAGATAATTGGTTTTTAAGTTTTCAAAAACTGATTATTGCTCTTAAAAATGATAATCAGGTTCAATATCCCTACTTTAAACAAACAATTATTAAATTTTGTAGATTATTAATTTAAACTTAATTCATCTTGCTATTTACAGTATATTTAGTCTAATCATCTTTGAATGTTTCCATTTCAATCCCTTTTTTTTTTTGCTTGCTTTGTTTTGTGTATTTTGCAATGGGTCTTAGTTTTAAAAGATTTTAAAGTCTAGTCTCACAATGTTCTGTGTTCATGAACATAGTATCCATTTGTTATTTATTTCCCCCTATGTATGTGAAGCATTCATTTGCTGAGTTTGTAAACCACTGCACCATTCACTCCTTGTAAATTATCAATTTGCATGATTTTAATTTCGTGCCAGTATTTGACATTTACAATTTTTTTAAATAAATTTGTGTTCAGTATCGGTTTTATGGAGAACCAGTTGTGCAAGCCTGCCTTGAGAACGGTACACATAAATTAGACATCAGTGGAGAACCACAGGTAAGTTAGTTATGAAGAGAATAAGCTCATTATTTCCCCTGATAATGTTTGATGATTGCCTTCTAGTTGTTCTTAAAATAATTGAGTACATATCCGTATTTGTAATAACTTTACATTTACTGGTAATAAAAAATTGTAACACTTAAAACTCCTTCACAAATGGTAAGAGTTCCTAAAACAAATGAAATGCTTTCATCATGTTTGGAAAACACCGATTATTTTAAAGTTATTATTTGTGATAATGTTATTATTATAACATTGGCAATGGGTAGATTAAGCCAAATGAATACTTCACATACAAAAAAAAAAAAAACCAATATTTGTTTCATGGCTTATGAGGAAATTGTGCCATGCACTAGTGAACTTACACACAACAGTATTTGTTATTGAGGTGAATTGGTATAGAGGCAGAGCAGGTTTACCTTTTATTGTGCAACCACATAAAATAACACTCTGTGGACCTTAATGGTGTAAAAGGAACACTTTACTTCACAAAATTTACTTGGTGCCAACTTCAATACCACATGAGGAATTTACATTCACAACATGTTGAATAGAATTTATCCAGTATAGGAGAAAATGAAATCCTATTATACAACTTCTACAGATAATTTAAAAAGCTTAAATTTTACCATATGTTGTAAATGAAATATCATATGTATTTAAATGTAATATGAATGTACTAGACATGTCATTAGGTTTGTGTTAGTGAATGTAACAGGGGTCTTTCAACTGCGTAAAAAACTTTAACAAAGTAGCAACATGTAACGACAACATTATAAAGGAGCAACGATCCTTTTGGAGGCAAATACTTGATTTAATCACACAAGTCTTGTGTATACAACGGACATCAAACTTTTGTCTAAGAGATTCACATCTCCCTCGACCACAGCTTAAGTCCGATCGCGTCCGTATCACAGCAATATGACATATCAATTTTTCATTTCATAGTCCTCTTATATAGCTTGGTTTCAAAACAAAAACTTAATTCCCTCACTTCCAGGTAACATGCATACATTAAACTCACATTGAACAATTAAATCTTTCCAGTTAAAGACCTATTACACACCAATCATCCTTACAGTGAATAAGTGTTGTTTACTGTTTATAACAGCAAGAAACATTAACAAACACATTTGTTTCTTTGTTTTTTTGTTTTTATAATCTGAGTTTTCATTTATCATCACATTTAGTACTTGGAAAAAATGCAGCTGCTGTACAACACGAAAGCTGCAGATAAAAATGTTTTCATTATTGGTTCAGTTGGTTTTGACAGCATCCCTGCAGAGATTGGAATTGAATACACTAAGCAACAATTCAATGGAGGTAAATAATTTGACATAGTGTGGTACAGGATGGATTTATATAGAAATATATAGAAAACAGGCAAGGAAGGCTGTTCAATGTTGTTTACTATTGATTGGTTGAACAATGTTGTTTACTATTGATTGGTTGAAACAGTGTTGTTTACTATTGATTGGTTGAAACAATGTTGTTTACTATTGATTGGTTGAACAATGTTGTTTACTATTGATTGGTTGAAACAATGTTGTTTACTATTGATTGGTTGAAACAATGTTGTTTACTATTGATTGGTTGAAACAATGTTGTTTACTATTGATTGGTTGAAACAATGTTGTTTACTATTGATTGGTTGAAACAATGTTGTTTACTATTGATTGGTTGAAACAATGTTGTTTACTATTGATTGGTTGAAACAATGTTGTTTACTATTGATTGGTTGAAACAATGTTGTTTACTATTGATTGGTTGAAACAATGTTGTTTACTATTGATTGGTTGAACAAGTTTAAGAGCATTTTGTTTTTTTCAAGTATTTTTAACTCTACTTAAATGTCACCATGAAAAAAAATGTTAGCTTATATGCTATTTGTTCTTGTTCAAACTACATATCAATTGCCCTAGATTGGCATGTCCTAAAATACTAACACTAAGTAATTGTTTACACTGCAGGTGAACTTACTAACATTGAGAGCTACTTGGAAACTGAATCTGGGCCAGAGGTAGGTGTAGAAAACATATTTTATAGATGTAACAAGTAACAATATTTCATTCTTAGAAATTAAAATGTCTCCGTGATTGTGAAACTCGTGCATTAATAATGAATGGATAGATAAATAGACTTAATTGTTTTTTTTTAGTGTAACAGTAAAAGCTTGATTTAAATGACTGATGAGAACACTAAAAGTAATTGTAGTAGGATATGCTCAACTTAGTTTATTTATTTGCTTTATATAACATTAAAGACATGTTGATTGGACATTACAAAAGATGAGAAATATTTGAGAACTTTTAAAAAACATTAAAAAAAAAATGTTTTCTTATTGCCTCAAATCTGCAAAGAAACAATATATGATGAAATGAACACGTTCACTTCATCTGATTAAAAGATCAGAAAATTCAAAGTGCATCTGCTAATTACAGATCATAATTTTAAAAAATACAGGCAAATTTTAGAACATCTAAAGAACATCTGTGAATGTAATACCATCTAAAGAACACCTATCAATGTTAGAACATATAAAGAAAACAACCCAGTATTAAACAAGTAACACCTGCAAATGTGGTTTTCAGGCATTGATAGTAACAGCCCATCTATCTAATCTAAAGAAACTAGAAGAAAAACCTTACTAACCCATTTTTCCTTAAAGAGAGTTTATCAATGTGCACTTGTCCTGTTGCATGTGATGATAATTAAATCTGCAGCAATTAATGAAATGTTTAGTTTAAATGTTTAGTTTCAATTTGTAATGTACATTTTTAAACCATATTCATTTCAAAATATTTAGAGTACCGGTATATAATAATTAAATGATTTTTAAAATAAAATTATGAAATATTTTACCAGGGATCAGCCATTAATACTGGTACTTTTGAATCCGCTGTGTATGGAATAGCACATAGAAATGAGCTTACTTCTTTAAGAAAAGCTTTATACCCAGAACCAATGCCCAAACTGGAATACAAGCTTCCTAGAAGGTAAATGTTTCACTCAAACATTGTATCAACATTTGTGTGAATTCATGATTGTAAAGATGTATCCAGGGGCTTATCCTTGTTTTTTCTTGTTGCTGTTTTTTGTTTTCAAAATTTTAAGTATTTTTTTAGTGCTCAGAAAATAAATTTTGGTTAGTCTTCTATGTATATCCACTTTTTTTTTTAGTTTTAAAATTGTAACATGCTTATCATCTTAGGTAAAATAATTTCTTTTTAATATATATATATATATATAGAATCCTGCTTATGTTCTGCAAAAATAATTAATTTGGATGGTAAGGTAAATTGTCCCAATTGTACAATATTTGTTTTGAAAATATCATGCTTTCCTCTTTAGATCCTTCCTGTTCTACAGTGAAGACTTAAGGAAATGGTGCTTACCATTCCTGGGTAGTGACAAATCTGTTGTGTACAGAACAATAAGAGATGAACTGGAGTCACACAAACTAAAAAAACCCGTAAGAATTCTTTTTTAAACCACTGACTAACCCCAGGAGCAGCACAATACTGCAGGGTGAAGTTGAGAGTGTTGAATAGTTTTTAAAACTTCTGTACCCATGGGTTTTAAAGCTGGCAAAGTGTGTAAACCAGTGATAAACACAATACTGCAGTGTGAAGTTGAGAGTGTTGAATAGTTTTTAAAACTTCTGTACCAATGGGTCTTAAAGCTGGCAAAGTGTGTAAACCAGTGATAAACACAATACTGCAGGGTGAAGTTGAGAGTGTTGAATAGTTTTTAAAACTTCTGTACCCATGGGTTTTAAAGCTGGCAAAGTGTGTAAACCAGTGATAAGCTCCCTCTGATGGGGAAAAGGCGGGGGTAACATTCCCCCATTTGTGCAGCCATGGATCATTGCATGGGCGAGAGACTAGGTGGGCAGTAAGAAATAGGCGCAACAGTACCCTTTTTGCCAAACCTGGTGTCTGTACAACCTGACAAAAGTGTGAGTATACAAGCTAATGCTGCTTTGTAAATGATGCAAAAGGAATTCTATAGCAATTTTGTAAAGTTTTGATATTTAACTAATTGTCTAAAAAGATATTTTAACATGTCTTAGTGTGATTGTATGTCTGCATATTTTTTTCTGCTTTTCTTTTAAATTTACAGATTGAGTTTGTCCCATTCACTACTTTCAAAAGTCTGTGCTCTGCTATGGCTGTCATCTTGTTTGGACTTGTTTTTTTCTTTCTGTCAAGCTTTTCACTGGGGAGATCTTTCTTGTTGAAGGTAAGCAATTACATTTTTTTGTTTTTTGTTTAAATCTTGATGGTTTTTGGTTTGTGGTTTTGTAAAAAAAAAATGTTTTTTGTGTTTCAGTATCCTCATATTGTTTCAATGGGAGTTTTCAAGAAAGGTGGCCCAACCAAAAAACAGGTAAACTAAATGTCTTTGTCTGTTAATTATTTTCTATCGCATGTACAATCGCATAAGTTAATAGATTTTATTTGTGCAAAGAAAATTTAAAAAAAAAATTTTATATTCTTATTTTAGTATAAAATTAAAATCAACTATAAAATCTCAGTCAGGGTTTTGTAATAGAATAATGACTTGTTGTTCACAGATTGAAAACACTTCCTTCTCCATGACCTTTATTGCTTATGGCTTCACCGATGATGTCACAGACAGGACTGGGAAAAAACCCAATAAGAAAATTATTACCAAGCTTATGGGACCAGGTTGGTGCACAACATGTGTAGATATTTGTGAACTTTGGCAACAATAATGCAAAACTTTGTCCCGTTTTGATCGCTATTAAGTGTTATTTTAAACCTTTAAACCATCAAGGAATTTATTGGGGGAAAGTTTGTATGTTGTGTTGAAATGGGCATTTGTTTCACTAGTGGTAGATCATTAGATTATAGGAATAGTTACAATTCTGCAGAGATAGGAAAAGATTTCTATTACTTCTAGCCCTATATCTGCTATTGATTATGTGGTCGACAGATTCTAGCCCTATATCTGCCATTGATTATGTGGTCGACAGATTCTAGCCCTATATCTGCCATTGATTATGTGGTCAACAGATTCTAGCCCTATATCTGCCATTGATTATCTGGTCGACAGATTCTAGCCCTATATCTGCTATTGATTATGTGGTCGACAGATTCTAGCCCTATATCTGCTATTGATTATGTGGTCGACAGATTCTAGCCCTATATCTGCTATTGATTATGTGGTCGACAGATTCTAGCCCTATATCTGCTATTGATTATGTGGTCGACAGATTCTAGCCCTATATCTGCTATTGATTATGTGGTCGACAGATTCTAGCCCTATATCTACTATTGATTATGTGGTCGACAGATTCTAGCCCTATATCTGCTATTGATTATGTGGTCGACAGATTCTAGCCCTATATCTGCTATTGATTATGTGGTCGACAGATTCTAGCCCTATATCTGCTATTGATTATGTGGTCGACAGATTCTAGCCCTATATCTGCTATTGATTATGTGGTCGACAGATTCTAGCCCTATATCTGCTATTGATTATGTGGTCGACAGATTCTAGCCCTATATCTGCTATTGATTATGTGGTCGACAGATTCTAGCCCTATATCTGCTATTGATTATGTGGTCGACAGATTCTAGCCCTATATCTGCTATTGATTATGTGGTCGACAGATTCTAGCCCTATATCTGCTATTGATTATGTGGTCGACAGATTCTAGCCCTATATCTGCTATTGATTATGTGGTCGACAGATTCTAGCCCTATATCTGCTATTGATTATGTGGTCGACAGATTCTAGCCCTATATCTGCTATTGATTATGTGGTCGACAGATTCTAGCCCTATATCTGCTATTGATTATGTGGTCGACAGATTCTAGCCCTATATCTGCTATTGATTATGTGGTCGACAGATTCTAGCCCTATATCTGCTATTGATTATGTGGTCGACAGATTCTAGCCCTATATCTACTATTGATTATGTGGTCGACAGATTCTAGCCCTATATCTGCTATTGATTATGTGGTCGACAGATTCTAGCCCTATATCTGCTATTGATTATGTGGTCGACAGATTCTAGCCCTATATCTGCTATTGATTATGTGGTCGACAGATTCTAGCCCTATATCTGCTATTGATTATGTGGTCGACAGATTCTAGCCCCATATCTGCTATTGATTATGTGGTCGACAGATTCTAGCCCTATATCTGCTATTGATTATGTGGTCGACAGATTCTAGCCCTATATCTGCTATTGATTATGTGGTCGACAGATTCTAGCCCTATATCTGCCATTGATTATGTGGTCGACAGATTCTAGCCCTATATCTGCCATTGATTATGTGGTCGACAGATTCTAGCCCTATATCTGCCATTGATTATGTGGTCGACAGATTCTAGCCCTATATCTGCTATTGATTATGTGGTCGACAGATTCTAGCCCTATATCTGCTATTGATTATGTGGTCGACAGATTCTAGCCCTATATCTGCTATTGATTATGTGGTCGACAGATTCTAGCCCTATATCTGCTATTGATTATGTGGTCGACAGATTCTAGCCCTATATCTGCCATTGATTATGTGGTCGACAGATTCTAGCCCTATATCTGCCATTGATTATGTGGTCGACAGATTCTAGCCCTATATCTGCCATTGATTATGTGGTCGACAGATTCTAGCCCTATATCTGCCATTGATTATGTGGTCGACAGATTCTAGCCCTATATCTGCTATTGATTATGTGGTCGACAGATTCTAGCCCTATATTTGCTATTGATTATGTGGTCGACAGATTCTAGCCCTATATTTGCTATCATTATAGTTTTGTTTTGGCTTAGAGGATTTTGCTTTTTTCTCTGTGGATGTTTGACCAAAGCAAGCTGATTAATGTGCTACGCTATTGGTTTCCTCTTCCATATACTATTGAATGTGTGATATTTGGTTTTCTGCAAAGTTTAGGTCATCAAGTTGGTGTCATAGCAACTTAGTAATTAGGTTCTTTTCTGTGTCCATCCTTATAACCCAAACAATAGTTAGAAGGAACAAGAACAGTAAGAGCAGGCAGCTCTACCTTAACCCTGTTTGCTACTATCTTTACTTTAACCACTTGGAGAGATTTTCAAAATGTCTTTGAGATGCATATACTATTTGGTTTGCAGTAGACTATATTCTCTATTTGGTTTGCAGTAGACTTATATTCTCTATTTGGTTTGCAGTAGACTATATTCTCTATTTGGTTTGCAGTAGACTTATATTCTCTATTTGGTTTGCAGTAGACTATATTCTCTATTTGGTTTGCAGTAGACTATATTCTCTATTTGGTTTGCAGTAGACTATATTCTCTATTTGGTTTGCAGTAGACTATATTCTCTATTTGGTTTGCAGTAGACTATATTCTCTATTTGGTTTGCAGTAGACTATATTCTCTATTTGGTTTGCAGTAGACTATATTCTCTGTTTGGTTTGCAGTAGACTATATTCTCTATTTGGTTTGCAGTAGACTATATTCTCTATTTGGTTTGCAGTAGACTATATTCTCTATTTGGTTTGCAGTAGACTATATTCTCTATTTGGTTTGCAGTAGACTATATTCTCTATTTGGTTTGCAGTAGACTATATTCTCTATTTGGTTTGCAGAAGACTATAATCTCTATTTGGTTTGCATGCGTAGGCATACATTTTACATTTAGAAAACTTTCGTAGGTGTACATATTACTTTCTTTATATAACTGAAATTGAAATCGACAAATATTGTAGGTTTTTACATTAACAGGAGAGCTTCTAAATAATCTAATTTATCTTTTATTCATTTCGTTTATTTTACATATTTTTTTTATTTTTTTTTTTATTATCCATTTATTCATAACTGCCATACTTACTTTAACACTTTAACAAAACGTATTATATGAAATAATGCATCCAATTGTATAGTTTTTTGAAAACCTTAAATAAGATGTACAAAAAGTATTTAACAGATACTACTTTTTATTTTTAGATTCATTCGTACTTTCTATACATATTAAACTAATTTAAACATATATTAATCGTAATTTTCATTTTTAACTTATACATTTTAAAGTGCGTGATTAATAGCCGTTTTAAACATTTAAGATTGAAAAAGAGGATAGAAGGCAATCATTCCAATTTTACATCTCCAAAGAGATAGGAGACAAAATAGTATTGGGTCATGGGCATAGATTTATCTAAATAGTCTCTTTTTACTTCATTTGTTCATTTTATTTTAACATAATAGTAATAATACTTTCAAAAGTTTAAAATTTTATAACCATAATCATAAAGGGTAAGGGAGTTATGTACATTTCTCTTCTTTATTACATTTGTCTTCATTTTGACATGAAAATAATTTTAAAAACTTGCCATGATACAAATAGTCTCTATTTGGTTTGCAGTAGACTATATTCTCTATTTGGTTTGCAGTAGACTATATTCTCTATTTGGTTTGCAGTAGACTATATTCTCTATTTGGTTTGCAGTAGACATAACTGATGAAACCCTTTGTAGCTTAAGGAATATTTTTGTGCTTGAAGAGGTTCTACTAATTACCAGACTGTTTAAAGCACATAAATCTGACAGTTTTTCACCATTAATTTCTCCTATCCCATGGTATTACCTTGCAGTCTTTATATTCTTTGTTGTCACTGCCAGTTTTGCATTAGGTCATCCATAAGTATTTATATTATAATTATATGTGTTTTGGGCAATTCTGTCAAATGGCTTGCAATCTGATAGAAGAACGTCTTTACTTTCATTGGTTTGAGCATATGCATCTCCTGAGTTTAGTACTGCAGACATTTCAACAGGAGAATACATGTTCAAAGCTATAATAATCTTCTTTCTTGATCGAATATCTGTAGCTGAAAAGACAAAACTAATTATTGATGTTGAATAATGCTTGGAAATTTGATTATCAGTTTCTAAAGGAATAACCATTATCAGCTTAGAAAGCCATTAATGGTTTTAAAAGCAACTGTCAGCTCTCAAACAGCCCATTATTTTATTGACTCGGAAGTAAAAAAAAATATTTTTATTATTATGTTGGATTCCCAGGATTTAAGTTATCAAATACCGTACACACACACACACACACACTCTCACAAACACATCAATTAGACTTTGAATATGGTTCCTTGAACCTACCTTACACACACATTAATTAGACTTTGAATATGGTTCCTTGATACTACCTTACACACACATTAATTAGACTTTGAATATGGTTCCTTGAACCTACCTTACACACACATTAATTAGACTTTGAATATGGTTCCTTGAACCTACCTTACACACACATTAATTAGACTTTGAATATGGTTCCTTGAACCTACCTTACACACACATTAATTAGACTTTGAATATGGTTCCTTGAACCTACCTTACACACATATTAATTAGACTTTGAATATGGTTCCTTGAACCTACCTTACACACACATTAATTAGACTTTGAATATGGTTCCTTGAACCTACCTTACACACACATTAATTAGACTTTGAATACGGTTCCTTGAACCTACCTTACACACACATTAATTAGACTTTGAATACGGTTCCTTGAATCCCAGCTATCCTGTTTATTATATTACAAACAGTGATGTTTTGGCTTTCTTATCTAGTGACATCCCAGCAATGGACTAAAAGATTATTACATATCTACAAATACAAATGAGAATCGGTTTTGGAAAAAAAACACAATATTAATATCTCTGTAGCTAATTGTATATTTCTCAGGTACTTTATATTGTTTGGTATTTTTGTCAAAGGTATAGTGATTATGTCATTGTTTCATGTACTTTTAGAACCTGGATATGTCACAACACCAATCTGTATGGTACAGGCTGCTGTGACTCTTTTGAAGGAAAGTTACAAAATGTATCACAAGTGAGTAATCAACTTCCAATTAATTTATTTTTTTTGTGGGAAAATCCAAACAATTATCTTTTTAGCCATACAAATTTGATTTTGAAACAATGATTTAAATAATAACTCATTCAAATGTTTACATTTTCTGAATAATTTCTTTAAGTTATGAGGCATTGTGTCTTGAAAAGTATACAGTCATGTTAATTGAACATGATGTAACATTGAATTTCATAAAATGAAGGCATTGATATTTCAACTAATTGCAACATGTTTAATATATTTAGTCTCATGATACACCGTTTTAATTCTCAAAGTGAAAAAAGGTGGAAGGTAAAAACAGAGAATCCTATGGCTTGAAAAAAATGTTCTTTAGTTTTGTAACATTGAAAATTTACTTTCAAAATATATTCAATAAAATATAAAGTTTTAGTATATATGTGAAATAATTATTAAACTAAAGAGCCCAATTCAAATAAAAAGGTGTGAAAAATAGAACATGAATTCTATAACAGCTCCTTACAAATGCTACAATTGACTATCTTATCTTAAAAAACTATATGACAGATTTTATAACCTACAAGTACAACAAGTTAAGTTTTTGTTTGCTTGTGACTATTTCAGGGGTGGTGTCCTGACTCCTGGTGCAGCTTTCTATGGAACTGACTTGATGGAAAGACTACAGAAGCACAACATTCAAATGATCACTGTCTCTTCAGGCAACATTGGCGAGAAGAAAAAAGAAGAGTAACTGAGAGGGCCAATTGACGAGTTTCCTTTTCTCATTCGAACTCCATGAACACTTTTTTGATTATGTGCAATAAGCTCTCTAGTGAAATAGTGAAACCGTTTTCCACTAATTATCTGGAGTTCTGTAATTCAAGAGGGATCAGTTTTAAACCTATAAGGTTTTTTTCTTCTTTAATTTGAAAAAAAAAAAATTGCATTTGTTCACTTGTTTGTTTTCTACAGTTCATTTTGAAATCAATATTATATTTCTTGAAAGGACAAATTTGATTCTGTATTACTTATTAATCAAAGTACCAATCAATTAATTTTATGGTCAAAACTAATGTGATAAAATCAACAGAAGCTTGTTGCTACCTTTGTGTTTTTTTTGTTTAGTTGTTGCTTTTTTTTTTACTGACTTTGTTGCCAATTTATTTTTACTCAATATTTTTGAATGATCCAGAAATACTTTCCATTGTTATTTGCTTCAAAATGTTGCTTCTTATATCAGTCAGATTCAATTTTAAACTTACTGAAAATGTAATATTAAAATTATTTACTTAAAAGTTGTTTATTTTGAGGAACAAACTTTTTTTCCCATAACAAACTTATACAGAAAAGCCTTATATTTGTTCAAGTCCAATTATTTTATCACATATTTACTACTATTGATTGTTGTGCATTCAACTGCTCTGCTTAGTTATTTCTTATATTGAACTAATATTTGTTGGCATTATAACTGCCTTTGGTGATGTCTTTCTATTGTTCCTGCATTTACAGTAATCTATTTTGTTATATTTGTATTGAAATTGAATTAATAAAGGCGCTTGGCTTAAAAATTTCATAAGATTTACTTGTATATTTATTTACCTCAACATTTCTTCATTATCACAGACCAAATGAGTAGTTTCTTCTTCTGCTATTTAGTCTGGATTAGATTGTTTCTAGTTTTATTTATGTCAGGAATTTAATGGTGAATTAATATATTATATTGTAAGAAGGTGAAGAGGTGACTCAGATAATGGTGAATTATTTCATTTAACTTTCAAATCAAACAATTGTGGACAAAAGCTAAATGTCAAAGCATGGGGAGAGTCACAATATACAAATGATCATTATTATTAGTAAAAAAGTTGGGTAACTGCAAAATTGTTTAGTATCCACAATAGATGTACTGATTGGTTTAGTATCCATTTCTGATAGGATGTCCCGAATTAGCCAATTTCAGACATCCATAATTGCCATTTTCAACCTATCATAACCAACACTTGTATCTACAACAAATGTATTATTGTATATACAACAAAGAACTGCAAAAAAAAAAAAAAAAACGCCTATTTAAATGAGTCTACCAACAGCTCTACAGCCTGTATAACTGGAAAAAAAGGTATCAGCTGTAATGTTATAGACAGGTTATTTTAGTGGATTGCATTTAAAAATGAAAGTGGCACTTGACTAGTATAGCATTATACAAATATATTCAGAGTACCATTTTAAAAGATGAAGACCTGCTAAATACAAAAAAGTATTTATCCTTCATTGTAGATAGCTGTAACATAATCAGCATTGATATTACATTGTCTGAATTCATTTGGTGATAAGGCTTTGGCTTCAAAAATCTAACAAATCTGGTTCATATTCATCACACTTTGGTCAGAAGTCAACTACCGTTATTTATTTCTTATGCTGACTATTAACTAACTACATTTCTTAAATGCGATAAGCTGTGACAAATTATTAGCCTTAATTTTATAAACATGAAACACCAGAAAATTATGGTTGAAAAAAAAATGATCACGAAACAGTTTTAATGCCTATTGGTCAACATTGAAAATAACAGCATTTCCATAATATTAAATGTACTGAGAAAAAAATATATAAGTCACAAGTGCAATTGTTTTTTTAAGACATTTTAATGAATAAATACATATGACATAACTATAACCAAATAATCTGTATGTTACACTGGATTTAGGCTAAATGAAGATTGTTTGTAGCTTTGTGGTGGCAGTGAATGTAACAAGTTGTTACTCTCCAGGGTGGGAGAAACGGGATGAGGCTGTGAATAGTATCCGACCGTCCCTGGGTAGGCCTGTCCAGCAAAAGAAGATGTGTAGGCTGAAGACCAGGACCAGTCATCCTTGAAAATCTGTATAGTGAGTTGGTGCACAAGATTGTTAAGTCTGTTGTAAACGTGAGCTAAAACCAGCTGCTCATCTGCATCTCTTCGGACTCTTACTTGAACAGAGCCGGCCTGGAGAAATAAGAGGATGATATTTTATTGCGATTACAAGCGTATAGTATAACGCTGTGATGGTATATTATTAAGATTAAAGTGTTTAATACTCTGATGGTAGTTTTTTACTCAAATGGTATTTATTGAGATTTGAGGTTTTGAGCTTGATTAAACAAAAGTGTTTAAAAAAGACAACTAAATTACTGAAACCATTGTTTGTTTACCAATGTTCCAAAAGAAAGGGTCCAAAAATGTTCATGCCTGAACTCAAGTACACCCTCCAATGTGGACGCTTCTCTTAGAACTTTGTCAAGTTGACCCAGTATGTGTGAAGGTGTAGTCTGTATGATCAAAGAAAAAATGGGTTACAAAAATTGTTCTAAAATGCACAAGATAAAATATATTTGAATACAGAAAACTTAGCAAAAGAACACCAGTTGAATCATTCTTCATTGAAAGTATCAAATTATATCATCTTTAATTACAATATTCCCAAAAAATATCAAAATAAAACAATAACTAAAAGCTAGGTAGTACGAGTGTATATTATTTTGTTTCCATTAACAAAGACAAGAAAATACCTGTAATAAAATTTTCCCTGTATAGGCACTCATAGGAAACATTGTTCCAAAGGTCATGATAGCTATGGCTATTGCAGCCCATGGATCAGCTATGTAGTATTGGCTGGCGAAGAGATAGATGTTCAAATATATATGTTTATGAATTGGATTGAATCCATTTTTGCAACTCCTAGATATTGCTAGGAATTAGTATTTCATTATGAGCTATAGTCTTGAATCAAATTAAATTATTTGTCTTGAATTAATCTGTGTAAGTCAGTGTAATGTCATGAATCAAACCCAGACTTATGGACTCACTGTGTGTCAATAAGGAAGTAAGTTACAAGCAACTCAAAGCAACAACCGAAGCCAATCAGAGAAAATGGGTTAATTCTAGGCAGCAGTAACTTGCTAAGTCCAGGTATAAATGTACACAAGCTGAGGATAAGAACATATGCACAAAAAAGAATCATTCAAATACCAATGAAATAATGCAAAAAGTATATTCAGTTCAAAGGGGGGGGGGGTCCAGTCTAGAATTAGCCTAGCTTTATTTTCATATCTTTTACTGATGGTGTGGCCTAACCATCTCCACTTTCTCTCAAGACTTTGGCAACCCCTTGTTTTTGTTTTTTTTGGTTGAAGCCATTAAAATTAATTATAAATTTCTATTTTATCTAACCATTGAATTAGCATTAGATTATCAGCATAGAAATAATTAAAGTAATAGTAGTGAGACAACAAAAATTGTTACAGCAATCTGGACTGTATAGAGCAATACCTTTCACTCATATCTGTAACATGTTCTTGTAACCAACTAGAGCTGGATGCATCAATCACATGGTTGAATGCCCTGTTTTTTACAGCATAAATGACAGACAGGTGAACAAATAAACCATACAGTGTGCCAACCAGTAATCTGCCCCTGTGGGTGGAAACAAAAAAAAACATTAGAATAATTGATAGTAAAAATTGTCATATAGTTATAGAAATATAATTTCAAACAAGGGCTTAAAAAAACTTATTGAAACAAAGAAACAAACTCACATGTGCACATCAGGAGGAAACAGCAAGCATTCAATGCTAGAAGAGAAAAGGGAAATAATGATAAAGAAAAGGGAAATAATCATAAAGAAAAGGGAAATAATGATAAAGAAAAGGGAAATAATCATAAAGAAAAGGGAAATAATCATAAAGAAAAGGGAAATAATCATAAAGAAAAGGGAAATAATCATAAAGAAAAGGGAAATAATCATAAAGAAAAGGGAAATAATCATAAAGACCTGAAAAACATTTAAAGAAAAGAGATCTATAGTAAAAAAAAAATTAATTAAAAGCATGTAATGTAAGTTTTTGGAAATCTAAACAAATGTAGTTGTTGTTGTTTTTTAGCTAGATCTGTACATAACTGAAATTGTGTCTTTTTTTCTCTAGTTGTTGTTTTAAGTCACAATAGTGCAGAGAGACAGCTGGTAATTTTTTTTAAAGTAACTAGATTTACAAAACACACAATATAGAGCTTAACATTATCTGCCTTTTATTCCCCTTCCCACCCCAATTGTTTCTTTACATCAAGTTTTATGATAATATTTGTCTACATTAAACTGTCATTTCTTTTTTAAATCTGAAGATCACAAATGTATTGGGGGAGAAAACCAAATACAAGAACCATTGAGTGTCAATGAAGGACAAGTTATGAACATACCTTTCCTTTAAAACAAAAAATGCTCCTAGTTGGGCCAACATTGTACTAGCGAATACAGCAAGAACTTCAAATCTTTCATAACTGGGGAGAGATGGAGAGATATATCAATACAACGAATGGTTTATGAATCTCAAAAAGCTAAGTCAATAACAATTAGTGAGTTACTTGTAGTCACAATCATAGTGATCATAGAAAAATATCCATGATAATTGAAAAGACAAATTTTTGTATTTATTTTACATGACTTACAGGGGCAGACTGGCTGCAATCTCAAATACCGTAAAATCTTAAGTATAAGTCGAACCTATGTATTATCCGCAGGTATACTTTGAAAGGTGAAAAGCAAGTAAAATTGAAGTTCACATTTATAAGCCACACTAAAAAAATATTTTTGGTGCAGGCTACCTGTATAATTTCTTGATCCATATTTTTAATTTTACACAGTTGCTGTTTGTGAATTTTTATTTTTTGTTATATGGAAGATGAAATAACAGCTATATAATATATATTATTATACATCATTTTAAAGCCTGAAAGCCCAAGCTCTAAATGAGAAAGTTGCACCGTAAGTGATTAAGCCTAGATTCTAGACACAAATTACAAAAAGACAAAATGGCGACTTTGGTCACTAATAAGAAACCTTTGGGAAACACTGATCTACAATATGTCTGATATAAAGTGTCTGATATAACCATTATTTATTTGAATTAAATTATTAACATAAAACACTTTGATAAAAATAGATTTATTGTTATGTTGGATTACATTTTAACTTTTTTTTCATTATTTACGAGTCTTACAGTACTGCTTACGTTAACCTACACATTGATTTCAGTTGATATCCAAAACTAGGAATCAAACTATCTTTTATTTACACATATATAAGCTGCACCAATTTCTCTTTCTCAAACCAAAAATTTTGGTAAAAGGCTTATACTTGAGATTTTATGGTGCACACATCTCAGAAGATCTATTTTTACATTTCTGCCAGGGGAGGTCATTTTTTATGCAAACCATGATGATGTAAAATACTTTCTTAAGCATTAGCTACTAACAAAAAAAAAAGGCATACTTAAAGACCTACCCAAAAGAATAAGCGCTGGAAGGTTGCTGGGACTGTACCCAAACACTCAGCAAGCAGGTCAGAAGACTGAAAATAGTCAATAAAATATTGTATAATGAATCATTGAATGTAATCATTTAACTAATGTAAGTAATAATGATTACAATCTACATGTGTATTGATACCATGACATGAAAATAATTTATTTGAAGGGGGACATGATTTTAATGCACACTAAATAATGTTCAGCTTAAATTGAATATTGTTATAGCAGTGCAAAGTATGCAATTGTTTACTAAGTCTAAGTAAGGCTAATTACCTGAAGATATCAAATATCAAGAGGAAGCTGAATGCTGTGAGAGCTAAAAATATAGATAGAAATATTGGGTTACAAGTTTAGGAGTACAGGTAATGCTTTTACATTTACTATTCTAGTATTATCTATGTAGTAAAGTTGTTTGCCATCTTCATCATGTTCAGATAAGCAGATGACATCTTTTATTTTGTCCATTATTTCTGTTTCAAAGTACTTCTATTTGAAAACTTTGATACACTGTTCTAGCCCTAGTGAAATATAACATGGTCCAAGTGCAAGGGATTCAAAACTTTTACCATTGCGGCACCCTTTTGAAGTAAGGTTATATCATTGTGCCCTTCCCTAAGTTAAAGCCCTATATGTGGCATGCACAATGAATCAAAAGGATGCCGCTGCTACTTAACACACACATGTTGAAAACACTGATCTAGTGAACTGATGCATTTCCTTAGTTAGTTATGTGTATTTTATATATGTGAAGTTATAAACTTTATTGACTATCGCTAAGCCAAACAAAAGCAAGCTTATTAAATAAATACATAACGTCCCTTAAAACTTGATTATGTATACAACAAACTATCCCAGTATGCTAATGCCACCTTTCCTGATCTGCTAGTAGAAGATGATTTAACAATGGAAATGTAAACAATATTAATATTATATCCGTCAAAGTTGATTTCACAATGAAATTTTATCTATATTAATACTTTTCACAAGTCTTAATGAGGTCTGACCTTTTCAATAGGTCATGGTTAAACGCGTTCGCAAATTTTCGGTTCATTTCCGGTCACAAAAAAATACTTTTGCGGGTGTTTGCCATTTTATTTCAACCCAACAGCCAGTTCTGGTCTTTTAGAAATATACAAAGTCTACAAGATAAGTTATGAGGAATCCGTTTTTTTACATTAAAAGTAGATATGTGATTAATTAATACTCTAAGTGTTAGTCGCGTTAAGTTTAGCTTATTAATAAAATAAAGTAGTCAAAAGTAGCGTTTCTTGGGTATTAAAGATCCGTAGATACAAAACATTATTTTGCATCAAGCAATAAGTTTGGGATTATAAATGGGTGATTTTTAACCTCTTACTATCACAATTCATCGTTTTCTTTCGGCAATATCTTTTGGAAATGAAATAAAATTTAATCCCCTACACCTTTTCTTACTCGCAGTATAACAAATAACGCAGCACACAGATGTTTTGTTTGCAAATTAACAAATGAGACCGGAAATGTTGGTACACGTTTAACCTTTAGATTCACCATGCATGCATAACATTTAAAACTTTTTTTTAAAACATCTCGCAGTTGAAAATGTAAAGAGACTCGTCTAATAAATAGAATAACATTTAATGAGACGAAATGTGTTTTGTACATACCCATACTGTTTGTAGAATGACACCAGTAAAGAAGAAGAATTGTAGATAAAAAACAAAATCCAAGAAAGAAAATGATTTGTTTGGCCTGTAAGTAAAAACAAAAACAAAGTTATTACACAAATTTGAGAATGGCTAAATATTAAATTTGTGGGGTTATCTACTACTTAAGTGCATGCTTTAATAATTGTTTTTTAAATTACGGTAAATAATAATTTATTATTTTAAATGAAATAGCTTTAATAATAAGTTTCAACGTAAGTCTCTCCGGTGAAACTATCATTTAATCATAATCAAACTCTTGACCATTGTGGTCATTGGGGGGGAGCAAATGGACACCTCAGCAGTCATCTTTCTTTATTTGTGCCTATCTTGAGGGGCTGGTCAATAGTTCAGTTATTTGCAGGTGAAACTATCATTTAGTCATCATCAAACCCTTGACCATTGTGGTCATTGGGGGGGAGCAAATGGACACCTCAGCAGTCATCTTTCTTTATTTGTGCCTATCTTGAGGGGCTGGTCAATAGTTCAGTTATTTGCAGGTGAAACTATCATTTAGTCATCATCAAACCCTTGACCATTGTGGTCATTGGGGGGGGAGCAAATGGACACCTCAGCAGTCATCTTTCTTTATTTGTGCCTATCTTGAGGGGCTGGTCAATAGTTCAGTTTTTTGCTGCTTTGTCTAGACTTTTATTTTGTTGAACCAGGTCAATCAGTAAATCTTAGATTGCATAGGGATCTTACACCAATGGAGATGGATGTGTGGTAGTCATTGAGTGTTTCTTGCATGATTTTTTCTAGGAAGATATTGAACAAGACTGGCGATAGAATGCAACCTTCGCGGACTTCAAGTGACATCTCGTAGAAATCCCTTATACAACCATTGAGTTGAACTGCACTGGTTATAGAGTGCTTTGATCGCCTGTACCAGCCCTTCATCAATGTTGTAGCTTCTCATCACTTGTCATATTCCCTTGTGCCATATACGATTCAAGGCTTTCTTGAAGTACTTGAAGTTTAAGAAGTTATGATGAAGTTTGCTTTGGTGTTGCTATGTGTTATTCTATGTGCAAGCGACAGTTGAAAATCTGCTCAATTGTGCTTCTGCCTAGTCTGAAGCATGCCTGTTCTTCTGCCAGTAATTCCTCAGTCACAGGTTTATATTAAGGATAACTTTTAGCATTACCTTGCTACGGTGGCTGATGAGACTGATTCTCCTGTAGTTCTGGCATTGCCTTTCTTGGGCAGTGGTATTATGAGTGTCTGGGTCCTTTCCTTGGGCCATTTTTTATTTATTTTACTCATATCTTCTGGCAGTTTGTTGTTTGTGTTTTGGTTACCGCTACACCCCTAGGTTTCAACAGTTCAGCAGGAATGTTGTCTATCCCAGGAGACTTGTCCCGCTTTAAACTTCATACTGCTAGCACTCAAAATTAAACATGACACATATGAATTAACATATCCAACAAAATGTTTAGGCATCTAGAGTTCTCATTCAAATACCAGCTTCATCACAATTTGAAAACTATAGTCTAGAAATGTAAACACAGTTTTCTTCAATAATCTGTCCAAGAACAATTGATAAAATTTGAAACTGGTCAAAATCAAGGCAATTATTTCCTTTGAATTAATATAAACCAAAAAGGACAGGTATCAATGTACTATCTGGGGTCACGACCTTTCATTGGCTTTTCACACTAGAAGTAGTGTTACTTTGGCTCCATCCAGCCAAGCATTTCACTTTAATTTCTATCTGATCCAAGCTGCATTGTATGACCTAATCCTTTTCATAATATCTATCTCTCAAAAGCAGACAACCCCACGGAAACTTACCATTTTACAGTACCCAATTGCACTCTCAAACAATAATAACTGTAGCAGATAAATTTACCAGTACTAACAGTTTCTTTGAGTGTAGCATTTGTAAACAAAATGAAACGCAAATTAATGTAAAATATTTACAGAAAAAAAATATTTCATGATCAATAAGTAAAACTTGCCTCCTGAAGATATATCAACTTGATGACTTCTTTGACAAAAATTCCCATGGTGGTTGGATGATGTGGAGATGAAAATGGATAAATTGTTCCCTATGAAAATAGATGTCATTTTTGTATTTTTTTATCATCAAATCTGCTTGAATGTCTCATTTTGAAGTTTAAAAAAATGTCAAGTGTCCCCATCAGACCAATTTAATCTATAGGGCCTGTGAAGCAGCGTTCACAAGTTTCTGTGGCATACTAGGGGATTGTATGGCATACTAGGGGATTGTATGGCCAGCACAATGTCTAGATGCCTTTACTTTGTCCCAACTTATGTCAGGTACCATAGACTCATGATCACCTTCCAGACCCAGGAGCGAATCCCAGCCTTCATCAGGATTAAAACTCAGGATCTTTGGTACACTAGCCAAGTGCAACTAGCCCGCCATGTTTCATTTGGAACAAAGTGCAACTAGCCCGCCATGTTTCATTTGGAACAAAGTGCAACTAGCCCGCCATGTTTCATTTGGAACAAAGTGCAACTAGTCCGCCATGTTTCATTTGGAACAAAGTGCAACTAGCCCGCCATGTTTCATTTGGAACAAAGTGCAACTAGCCCGCCATGTTTCATTTGGAACAAAGTGCAACTAGCCCGCCATGTTTCATTTGGAACAAAGTGCAACTAGCCCGCCATGTTTCATTTGGAACAAAGTGTAACTAGCCCGCCATGTTTCATTTGGAACAAAGTGCAACTAGCCCGCCATGTTTCATTTGGAACAAAGTGCAACTAGCCCGCCATGTTTCATTTGGAACAAAGTGCAACTAGCCCGCCATGTTTCATTTGGAACAAAGTGCAACTAGCCCGCCATGTTTCATTTGGAACAAAGTGCAACTAGCCCGCCATGTTTCATTTGGAACAAAGTGTTTTATTTTGTGGAGCAGGATTTTTAGGGAAGCTTTGCTCCGGCTTCAACCCCGGCAATTATTTGTCAGCTTCGGCTCAACTCCGATTAATTACCAAAAATTATAATTAAGTCAGTTATAAATTAGAATTTTCTAACTTTGCCAAAGAAGCATTAACAGGATTAGGGGTGAAGTTTAACAAGCTCTAAAGACAAAGTTTTTGTGTAAATCCTCCAAATGCATTTCTATTAAGCCTTCTGAAGATTTTGCTCTTTGTCACCCACAAAGAAAGAAAGAAAGAAAGCACAAAAGCACAGTAAACACACAAAGTTTCAGCTTGATAGAATGTTTGAAAGTGGGTTTGAAGGTCGCCAGCCAGCCAGAAACATAACATACAAAAGCAATGCTAGAAAATGGATTTTTTTTTAAGTTGTTTTTTTTCTTGAGTAATTAATAATTTAAAAATTCTGACTAGACGTATAAATTGAACAATAAAACTTACATGTGTACTGTGAGAGTAAAACTTACAAGTGTACTGTGAGAGTAAAACTTACATGTGTACTGTGAGAGTAAAACTTTAAACTTACATGTGTACTGTGAGAGTAAAACTTACATGTGTACTGTGAGAGTAAAACTTACATGTGTACTGTGAGAGTAAAACTTACATGTGTACTGTGAGAGTAAAACTTACATGTGTACTGTGAGAGTAAAACTTACATGTGTACTGTGAGAGTAAAACTTACATGTGTACTGTGAGAACAAAACTTACATGTGTACTGTGAGAACAAAACTTACATGTGTACTGTGAGAATAAAACTTACATGTGTACTGTGAGAGTAAAACTTACATGTGTACTGTGAGAGTAAAACTTACATGTGTACTGTGAGAGTAAAACTTACATGTGTACTGTGAGAGTAAAACTTACATGTGTACTGTGAGAGTAAAACTTACATGTGTACTGTGAGAGTAAAACTTACATGTGTACTGTGAGAGTAAAACTTACATGTGTACTGTGAGAGTAAAACTTACATGTGTACTGTGAGAGTAAAACTTACATGTGTACTGTGAGAGTAAAACTTACATGTGTACTGTGAGAGTAAAACTTACATGTGTACTGTGAGAGTAAAACTTACATGAGTACTGTGAGAGTAAAACTTACATGAGTACTGTGAGAGTGCCCTCGTAATCGATCATCATCTAGGAAACAGAAAACATTATTTTTTGTTTTTATGAATACCAGATTTATTAAATTGGCTTTAATGTGTCATTATGTCAATTATTTCAAGTCAAAACATAATATATTAATTATATTTTAAATAAAAAATATTATTTCTACCACAGTCACAGTCAATGATATAATTAAAAGCAACTTACAGAACATTATTGCATTTTACGCTTTTACATGACTTGAATCTGATATTGCATTTTGATAGCAGTGTTCAATGGAAATTATGTTAACTTAAGTTAATTAATTTTTTCCTAACAAGTTCAGGCGATTTATTATTTTTTTAAATAAAGAAAATGCATTGGAGAGAATTCACACATATTTATGAGTAATAAGAATTTTTTTTATCACAGGCCTGCTATTTTATAACATTATTATCCCTTTATATTTTTAAGTATGCATTTAATATTTTTATCATTTATGTCTAGGGTTGCCAGAAGTCCCACAAGAGGAGGACATATCCACCTTTTTAACTTAATGTCCTCTATCTGGCAGGCAAAGCTGAAAACCTCTGGCTTTTGTAATATTTTATTATTTTGTAAGCCTATGGTTTTAAAAGAAATTTCAACATGCTGAGAATGCAATTATTAAACAAGTGATCATTTGTACAAGAAACGACGTAACAGTTTTTTTAAAAGACTTTTTCATTAATTGTTATGTTGTTTTTTTCAAAGTTGCTCTAATACAAGTTGCTTTTCAGAGTTACTTGAAATATGTGAACTATTCTTCTCTGTATCCCTAGACACAAATGGTAATGTGGAAAGAGTGTTCTCCTTAATTAATGCTCAATGGACAAAAGAAAGGAACAGACTCTTAGTTGACTATCTGTACAGTTTGTAGAACCTTACATCATCATTACATGTAAACAGTTTTATGCATATATATAGGTAATTGTTAACAAAGATCTTCTGTGAAAGATTGGCTTGTCTGAGATATATGTAATGTAGTATTGTAGTGTATTAATAGGGCCTAAAGATTTTAGTGTAATATAATTGTAGATTTTAGGGTTCTAATTTTCAAATAATGATTTTTGGCATTTGGAAAACATCCTAAGTTTAATTTATATTTAATTCTTAACAATACTTTTGCTTACTCGGTTTACCAAAAGACAATTATTGGTAACTGGTAACTATTCTAAAATTGTAATAAAATTTTACAGGTTGATGGTTTAAATATTTAATATGTAAGAATTCAAATGAAACACTGGGATTCAATACTTAAATATGAACGCCTTTGCCAACCTTTTATGCCAATGCATCTAACAACCCTTCTCTTGTCTGTCTATTATTACTAGTTTCACTTTTACTCTGCTTGCTCATTATTAATCACGATTGATATGATTATCATGATTTTGGCATAATGTGTTTTATTTTATTATTTAGCCTAGTGAGCCCCATACTAAAGAATCACCTCAAGATGCATGCATCATACATAGTGACATAGTAAAGTAACATAGGCCTAAATAAAGTAGGCCTAAGTTAGATTATAGCCAGCTATAGTCACTAGGCACTAGGCCTCTACCGGCTATACCTAGCCTATAGTATATCTATAGCTTAGGGCTTAGGTATAGGCAGGTCTAACTAATGTGAGAGAGTTTTTTTTTTATTTCTTTCTATGATATGAATATGAACTTATAATAAGTAGTTTCAAGTCCTTACACTACTTAGACTTACAGTACAGACTTACACTACTTACAGTCTTACGGAGTCTTACGGCTAGTAGAATATCGTATAGAGTAGCCTATAAAACTGCTTTAAATTAAAATTATAACGAAATCACCAAGACAAGACTAAGACTTTAACTTTAGTAAGACATACTTAATAAGACAAATAAGTCTTCATAAGATAACACCAAACCAAAACAGTCAAAACAGTAACTCACTGTAACTCAGTAACAAAGTTTTACTTCTTAAAAAGTTTAAGTTTCTTAAATAAATAAATACCTTCTATATTGACACTACTGCTTATGAGATCGGGCATCCTGTTGAATGTTGCCATGATATGGTAGACTTATTTATTAAATGTGTACAATTATAAGAGCTTTGATCGCAACATGATAGTTATTTAAAATATATTTTGTGACGTGGACGATCATATTATTCAGGAATCTTATACTCCATAATGTTTACATATAGACTCTATGTCTTGTTTTTTAAAAAATAGGATTATCGGATATCGGAAGAAAACAATATTCATAATGTCATAATATAAAAAATACCAAATTCTATTAGATACATATTCTAAAAAAAATAACAGATATACATAAAAGAACTTATATGAACTCAATCCATTTTGTAAGATTCACGTTAGAGCATATATCTCTGCATATCTATGGTTAGGGATTTAATTATTTTTTAATAAATGATTGATTAGTTAAGGAGCGAAAAGAGATAATTGAGATTAAGAAGAGACAGGACTAGCGGTAAATAGCAGTAAAAAAGTGTTAGTAATATTTTCCTGGTTTCAAAATGGAGTATATTTTTCACGAAAAGGTAATATTAGATCTAATATTACATCTGTCTCGTCGGTAACTTTATAGAATACTATTCTTTACATCTCTTAAATGTATGTATTATATTTATGTAGCCAGGGCAGACATAGGTAGTATTAGTATACGCATGGCCATTAAGCCTACTCAGTGACCACTGAGTCCCTACTCACTACTCCTACTACTTAACTTTAACTCTTTAACTTAACTACTACTACTACTACCTAGTCCTACTCTCACTCAACTCACTGGGTTAACTGGGTTTTTCATTAGGCTAAATCATTAGGCTAAATTATAAAATGAAATTACTGACTCAGTCTGTCACTAGACTCCTAGACTAGTATCACTACTGTCAGTTTTCACATTGTGATTGCGATTAAATATTATTAGAAAAGATTATTTATGACAGCTCTACACTATTCTACTTTTGTTCGCTTTTTGGGCCTTGCTGTCTTGCTATTAACTATAACTATACTAGTATACTAGTAATAGTAACTATAGCCTAGTGACGCCTAGTCTATAGTTATAGCAGTTATAGCAGTCTATAGCCTTGTAACCTTGTTTTTTTTTCTTGGGGTGTGTTTGGCACAATAGCCTAAGGCCTAACTTGATCTTGTGTAGGTCCCTATGAGCCTATGAGTAGTATGAGGGCCTTCTATGCCTATCCTGCCTATAGCTTTACTATACTATAGTGATATTATAGTGACTATAGGCTATCCTATAACTATAGTCATGTAGTCATTATAGCCTATAGTCGCCTATAGTAGAAGAAGAAAAAGAAGTATACTATAGCATGGCCTAGGCCTATAACTTATAACTATAGTAAAGCCTAGGCTAAGGCTATAGACTATAACTATAGACTCTATCCTATACTATAAATGTAGGCGTATGTATAGACTTTCTGACTGAGGGTGAAGTGTAGCAGTATAGCTTATCAATTTGAGTTTATCCAACTTCTTTGGTAGATAATAGTGATGGGATGATTAATCGGAATCGTATCGGAATATCTGGATTTTTCCAAAGTATCTGGAATCGTATCGGAGCTAAATAATTCAGACCCGATTCTGATACCAAAACGATTCTTAAATATACAGGGCGTAAGATAAATAGCTATAACACAGGAGGAGTGCACTGTGTGGGGGTTTGTGTAATGTTCCTAACTCCCTGATATTTCTTCAGTCTTTCTTGACCATTTTCCAATCCATTCAATTCCAGCTAATTCCAACTCTATGCTGTAACAGTATAGGTTTTCTTCCAAATGAATGTACCCTAACTTTTGGATAGTGGTAGCGACTGTGAAAAAAACATTATAGAAGTCAGAAGAACAATCATTTGCAGTTTTAAAATTCAGAATTAAACTGATTGCTATTATTAGTGCCGTATTTCACGTACAAGTGTAAAGAACCACCTTAGATCTGATAGCACCTGAACAGAGTAACCAAAATCGCTTATAGAAAGGAGCTATGGGATATGAAAATGTGAGTTCCAAGTACTTTATGAAGTCATGAAGTGCGTCTCCATTAGCAATTATCTTGTAAGCGATTTTGGTTTCTCTGTTCGGTGCTATTAGATCCATTGCTATTAAAATGCAATATGATTGTAAGTTTAGTTTTTGTAACTCAATCTGGTCATCACCAGTTTTATTTATCAATTTCTATTTATTTTATTTCAGAGCAAAATTAATCATGGCGAGGGGCTGCAAAAGTTTAATACATATATGTAATAATGGCCAGGAATCGGGAATCAGGATAATTGGGTAGAATCGGAATCGTTAAAAATTTTGGTATCGTCCCATCACTAGTAGATAACCCTTTCATTGGTTCCTGTAGACTGATCACTGATGGCGTCAAGTTGAGCATATTTTTAATGACTTATTCAAAGTTAAAGTGTTAAAATAATAAAGGCGAAAGTCGTGGGTTAATGTATTAAATATATAACATATAATAAACTTATACATATTTAAAATACGGTAGGCTACAATTTTTCCATGTCTTCACTTCATAGTCGTACTTTATTTTTATAGACTTCCTAGACTAGAGCAAAACTGGTTTGTATAAATTATAAATTGATTTTTAAGTCTAATTATGAGGCTTTAATTATAATGAAAATAATTTCCATTAATAATAATAATGGTCATTTTTTAAAGCGCGTCTATCCATGCTATTAAATATAGCATGCTCAGTGCACTCTTGGTATGAGATAATCAGTGTGGGTGCCACTGTTCTGAAAATGAAATAGAAAAATTACCTTAGATTAGATAGAGACTTTTATCTTTTAATGCTCATCTCACTTTTGTGTTTTAAAATGGAAAGACAAGCCTAATATAAGTGTGTTGATGTGTTATAACATCTTCTTTTGTAATCTAAGCCAATATACCTTCTCATGCATGTAGTATATTATATACTTATTAGTGAATTGAATTTAGTTAGCAGACATGCCTACAGTTCCGGATTTTCCGGAACCGTTCCGTAAAATGGCAAAAAATTACCCCCATTCCGGAACTCCACATTAGACCAGTTTGTTCCGCAAAATCGGCGTCTCCGAAAATGCCGACATTTTAATTAAGAAAATAATAATGCGAAATAAACAAAAGGCGCTTGCCAACTTTCTTCTTGTCACTTCCGTTTCAATGTGTTTCCTATTTTTTGCAGAGAATGCATAAGCGTATGGCTACGCGGCACTGCCAAAGCTACTTTGCCATTTTGCTATGAAAAATTTTAGGGAAACTAAAACTAAACTAATCATTGCTAACCAAAACAAAATATTACCTTCTAGTTCCTTAATAAAAGTACATGCTAAATTAAAATAAAGCAAATGATATTTTCCCTACTGGTTTAACTTTAAATTGGCTTGTAAAACTGATGTTGATGTGAGTGTAATAGAATTAAAACACTTGAACAGACACAGTGTTAGTGCCTAGTGCATTTAGCTAGGCCTATTCAAGCCTATTGAAATACATTTCTTTTTAATTTATTCATACATTGACTTAGTTAGGCGTAAAGTGCTTTAGACTTTAGACCTAGGCCTATACAGCTATACTTATAGGGCCTACTTATGATTTATGATTCTTAGTTAGTTTTACCAATAGGAAGATATCAAGCATTTATAATAAGTTGATACTCAATTACCTTGACCTTAGCCTTAGTTTAGAATATAGATAGGCCCTAGTTAGGTAGACATATAATATTGATTAACTTGACTTTAACCACTTTCTGCCCTAGGCCTTAGACTTTTTGTTTTAGTGGATTGAAAGGTTTACTTAAATAAAAACATAGCATTGTAATTATTGCCTAATAGCTTAAAATCATATAGCTACATAAAAAAGCCACTGTTTTCCCTTTTAATGGGTTTATAACCTTAGTTAAACTTAGATAAATGTATTCTCCCACCCCTCCCCACTATTTTTTTTTCATTAACTCTAAATTGTCTTAGATTGTATTCTATATTTTATATATATAATATTTACAGTGTTATTACTGTAAGTGAATCCATTTTTCTTATGTATTTTAATAATATTATTTAGCGTATATATTGGCTCTAAATCTAAATGCTTCCTCCGCGCTCACGTTCCTCATTTTAGTCCCATGTTCCTCATTTTTACCTTGGGTGTTCCTCATTTTGATTTGTGGAGGTAGGCATGTCTGAGTTAGTCTAAGAAGACATCCTAGTTCATGTTTAAAATAAAAAAATTGTGTCACATGACCATGATGATGACCATCATCTATAGTACAAGACTGGCAAAGCATTTACTGTGAACTATCTGCTATCATGTGCGTAAAAGCTAGCTTGGCACATAATCACATAACTCTGCTGTCCTTTAGTGACCTGGGTACTGTTCACCCGTCTTTGAAAAATGTATCACATGATCTCCCTTATTTAGTTATAATTATAGTATACCCTTAAATGATCCACATTAAGGTAGATATACATTTAGAGGCATTTGAGGGCTTGTAGAAAAGCAATGCCTTTGACAGCAGAACCCATTTACTTGACATGTCTTATACTTATAAACCAATACTTGTTTTTGATTTTCTAATTCATAGATGTAAATAAAATGTATGTTAAAAGTTAACATCTTGCATAAAATTTAAATGTACATTCTTTTCTTTCTTTAGCAAGAAGGGTCATTGTGTGCTCAGCATTGCCTCAATGCTTTACTGCAGTATCAGTATTTCAGTGCTGTTGACTTAGCTCAGATAGGACAAAGACTTGATGAAAGGGAAAGAGACAGGATGGCAGAAGGTGGTGTTGGAACCAATGATTATCAAAGATTTATTGAAGTCAGTTGTTTATGTAATAAAATTTAGAGTTAAACAAAAAATAATGTGATTCTTTAAGCTTAAACACTTATTTCCTGATAAGCTTAATGAATGCAAATTTGTAAGCCACACAATATCTCTAATAGGAACCTTCAAGTAATTTTGATGACAGCGGCTTTTTCTCAGTCCAAGTTATCACAGAAGCATTATCAGTTTGGGAACTAGATGTAGTTCTTTTTAATAGCCAGGATGGAGTGGCCGTTCAGGCTAGAGAAGATCCAACGTAAGAGCCGTAGTTGTTTTTACATTTATCTAAGATATTAAACTGCAATTTGCTGCATTGTAATAACTATTATTTAACAATTAGCGGAAAAATGATAATGTCGTTTTATTCTTTACAAATGCATTTCATAAAGTCAATTTTTTTTTCATTACAGCAAGATGTCTGCTTTTATTTGTAATTATCTTCAACACTGGTTCTGTGTACGCAAATTAGGAGAACAGTGGTTTAATTTGAACAGCCTCCTTTCTGGTCCAGAGTTGATTTCTAATACTTACCTATCTTTATTTCTCACACAGTTACAGCAAGAAGGTTTCATTTTTATTATTTAATATATTTATTTATATTATGTGATAGTTGTGTTTGTATCACGTTTTTCATTAGGCCTACCGGTACCCATTATCATTGAATTTATTTTACCAAAATAATTGTGTACCAGTACTGTTTTAGTGTAAAAAAAGACAGCTAAATTTAACTATTTACATTTTGTGCAATTAAGCTACTTCACATAATTCTAAAGTATTACTGACTGCAATATAAAAAATCATTGTGCATAAATATTTCTTTATCCTGTCTCACTATAAGTACTAAGAAATTATGTTACATCCCAACAGGATATTCAATATTTATAGTTGTGGGTAGATTACCAGAGTGTGATGCGGACCATCTACTGAGATTAAAGCCAGCAGTCCAGACAGTCAAGCCTCGCCTGCTTAATGAGAAAGAGACAGAAGGCGCTGAAGGTGATGATGAGGATAGGGCCCTGAGAGAAGCTCTGAGAGTTAGCAAAGAGCTTATTGATAATGATGATAAAGCATTACAGAAAGCCTTACAAATGAGCATGGAAGGTAAGCTATGTATCATTTTTAGTATTATATTTATACAGTACTGGGTGATTGTTTAGTAGGGCAACATACCTGGGTACCTGTCAGTATTTCGCCATATTCATACTCTTTTGACACCCCCAGTAGGGCGATACGGCCAATACAAAAAAATACGGGCAGCAAAAATGTCTTAATTTTTATTTTATTTTTATGGTCGACCAATTTAAATTTTTAAAATTTGCCCGCCCGCTAATTGCCTTTAAGCTAAATTCGTAATTTTGAGTAGATCTCTTTACACCAAAATTGGACATTTTTGGTCGTAACAAACTAAATGATCAACTTTTTTCTTTCATGAAACTTAAAAGGCAAAACAATAAAAAAAAACAGCAACTGGAAAATACCAAAGTATCGCGCATGTCTGATTCTATATTTATTTCTAGGTCAGGGTTTCCCTAGCTTTTGTTTTCGGCGCCCGGTAATTTTTATAGGACTACCAGTCACTGGTAACCAGTGCCTCCTGAGTTTTAAAATCTTTTTTTTTATCACAATCCCGTAATGTGGCTTGTTTGACATATATATAAATCTCCAAGAAGCCTACGTTTTTATGGTCTGACACTGCAATCTGTAATACGCCTATTTCACGCAAATTTGTTTTTAGGTCAATCTATACGTCATGGTCATAGTTAGCCAGTCATAGGCCTACGACACATCAAGCGTTACTCGTGCTTTCTTTTAAATTCTTGACGTTTTATTTGACTAATGGAGAGTTCAGAACTACTTGTTTTCATTACAATATTACAATAAAATTACAATAAAACTTTTGATAACCAGCCTAGGCCTATTAAAACGAAAGCAACAAGATTTTCTATTTAATAGACTTTATCTGGGACCAACGTCACAGTCTAAATTATTGCTATCAATGATTTGATGTAAAATCGTCACTATAAACTTGTTTTTGTAGAACACAGCGCGCTGTAGGACCTACATTGTTATAGTATAGTTATGTTACTCGGCGCGGCAACCTTGACCTGATATCCTTTTCTTCTCTCCCGCAAATGTCAAAATTCTGCGACCGTAGGCTATTTGTAAAAAAAAATAATTTGCGGATATGCGATCTTGTTGTGTTTTCCTGACAATATCAAAAATGTTAGAAGCAATTAATAAAAAAAAATTACTAATGTAAATTTAAATCACTGAACTATATATACTATTAATACTATATAATAAAATATCTTCGATGTGTACTTTTTATGTTGCTGTTACTGTTAGTGCCTTATAAATAATTGGAAGTTAAGGCTAAGGCACATAACAGAGTTGTTGTTTTTTAAAGTTACCCTTTATTTATGAAGGCATCTCAGGCCTGAGAGTTAAGATAAACTTTTTTATGAAAATTGGTCATTGGCCTAAGCCTAAAATTAAAACACTGACTAAAATAAAAAAAAAGGGGGAAAAAAACATCTGCACATTTATAATAATAAATATTAAGTTAAAAAATAGAAGTATCATAATTTAAATATGCTTTATCTCATTAGTTTTATATCAGTTACAAATAATATCTTTGTAATAGTAGTCAATATTGTATGTCATTATTTTGTGCCAAAATTAAGTAAAAGTTAAAAAAATATTCGTCACGACAAATCTGGTCAACAGTCTCAAAATACTCTTGCCAGCCAATGAAAATACTCTTAAGAAAAATTAAAGGTACCCAGGTATAGCTCAGGACTATTTGTCTTAATTATTGTATAATAGTATAATTCACATCACTTTACTTATATTATTAGTCATTTTTTTATGAAATGTCTCCTACTTTTACATAGCATTTCCATTCTTATAATTTTAAGTTTACTTTTTTCCAGTAATCAGAAAGGCTTTTTCCTCAAAAGATTATATTTATAATAAAACTCCCAATTCTGTATTGTTAGGTTTTGCCCAACGTGGTATGCCCTCATCAACCCTTTCAAAACCACCCAAGATTGAAGGGTCGTCTGAGATTCAGTCGACATCTGCAGTGCAGTTATCTGCTGAAGATTTGAGATTAAAGCGGCTGTCTTTTCTAGATAAAATAAGTCCCAGTAAGAAAACTGATGTTGTTTCTAATACTGAGTCTGATACTGGTGAAAATACCACTGATCCAGGTGAGGTTCATCTACTTACATATCATTTATAAAATTTACTAATACTGAGTCTGATGCTGGTGAAAATACCATTGATCCAGGTGAGGTTCATCTACTTACATATTATTTATAAAATTCACTAATACTGAGTCTGATACTGGTGAAAATACCACTGATCCATGTGAGGTTCATCTACTTACATATCATTTATACAATTCACTATCTTACTTACCGGGTACTTGATCACTCATAGCCTTTAATATGTTATAAATTATAGTAACCTATTAATTTTAACAAATGTTTCATTTTATTTCTTTATAGAAATATTACTGTGTTAACTAGAATATAAGTCACATATATTGGTACCAACAACACTGAAACAATTTAGCTGTGCGACCTTTACACTGGTATAGCTGTACTAAATTTGAAAAACAGCACCACTCTGCTCAAAAGATATCATGAATATATATTTACATTTTACATAAAAAGCTTTCACATTCTCAATAATGTGCTATTTTAAATTAAATTCAAGCTAAAGATACCAAAATAAAGGTGTAAATATGTCACTATTGCTATTTTGGGGCAGTTAAAAAATCTTTAAACTTTAATTTCTGAGAAATTTCATGTTGTTTTCATGTTAAAAAGGGCAATGTACCAAGATTATAGTTCTACCAAACTGTGGGTCAATTGTTTGACCCTTTTCACCAGTGCGAGTATACACAGTAATTAATAGTAAAATCTTTATTTAATTCCTTAAATTTAATGTTTAATTAGCAGTAATGCTGAGGGGTTATTGGTCGTTTCATTTCATATAACATTTAAAACCACACTACCTTCTTATATTTTTTTTTTTCTTAAGACATGTCAGAGGAAGAATTATTGAAACAAGCAATTGCCATGTCTATGGAGCCCAGCTGATGACACTACTGAGTACCTTTACTTCCAGGCTGTGATACTCAAGTACACAAGAAACCATGCATTTATTCTTTGCCTTGCTCAGTAAATACTTTTGAGTATGAGGCTTAAAAATTTGTTTATTTGCATCAATTCTTTTGTACATATTCATAAATTGATATTGTTTGGTTCATTACTAGAAAGCCAAAACAGAAAGTTGTACAATTTTTCACCTTTAACTACTTTAAGTTAAAACATTTTGCTTTTTTTTTTATGTTTCAGTTTTCCAAAGAGGCAGTTTATATTGCATGTTAATATAGTTATGATTGTAGAAAGATGTCAATTTCTAGAACAATAAACTCTTCTTAGATTATTGTCAAATATTGATGACATAAATGTCTTCTACATTTGAGACTATATATTTATTGTATTCTACCAGTTTAAAAAAACAACCTGTGAAATGTTTTATGAGTCCTCCATGTCTATTGAATTCATTGGTAATATTTTATACATTTTTTCTATTGCTTCACTAAACAAATATGTGATTAAATTAAAACTTATTGATTTTATATATTACTTGAATTTTGTTTTAAAGTGTTTTGTGTACATTGAATTGTATTCAATTCTGTGTTTGTGAGATAAAATATCATCAAAAGGTGCCATGTCGGGTGGCGTAGGCCTTCATGTCTTTCCACATATCTTTTATTCTGGCTAACTCCAACATTTCCGTTGTTCATGCCATTCCGTTAGATCGTCTAGTATCTTCTTTCTCTGTCTTCCTCCCCTCTAGCTTTCCAGTTAGTATTATTATGATGTTTTCTATTCTAATTATGTGTCCTACTAATGTCAATTTTCTTTTCATGATCTTTACAATTATTTCTCTGTTAGTGTTTGACCTTTTTAGCACCTCCAAATTAGATATTTTATTTGTACATGCCATGTGTTGCTTTCTTCTATAGAGCCACGTCTCTGCACTTTCCAAATATGCAGTCATTTTTTTGTTCAATGTCCATGCCTCACAGCCATATAGTAAAATTGGTTCAATGTAGCACTTTAGTACCTTCTTCCTTGTCTCTATCCCTAATGATTTGTTTCTTTAATATATTTTTAATTTTCATGAAGGCACCTTTAGTTTGTGCAAATCTAGCCTTTATCTCAATCTCACAGCGCCCATCTGATGTAATCATTGTCCCCAAGTATTTGAATTTATCTACTTGCTTTAATACATTGTTGTTTATTTTTACTTGGCATACTGGGCTGGTAGCCTTCTTTGTTATAACCATAGTTTCCATTTTTCTTATATTTAGATCCAAGCCCTTTTTTTCACTTTCACTTACTACCAGGTCTAACTATCTTTGTAAGTCATTCTCACTTTTCGCCACCAAGACAGTATCATCAGCATACCTCAGATTGTTTATGATGTGTCCGCCTATTTTAATGCCTGGGAGTTCACTTATCGAGCTCATAATCAGCTCACTATACAAGTACAAGTTAAACAAGTCCGGTGACAGAACACATCCCTGGCATACTCCTCTGTTAATCTTCTGAGATTTAGTGACGCTACTATCCATCCTCAATGCTGCAGTTTGCTCTTAATACATGTTTTTGATAACCCATAAATCTTTTGTATCTTTTTTCAAATTTTCTATTTTCAGCATGTCTCACTCTGTTAAAGGCTTTTGTTTAGTCAATAAAGCAAAAATATAGATCTTTGTTGAACTCAACTTCCATAGCTCTCTCTATGATCATATGCAGTGCAAAAATTGCATTGATTGTACCTTTTCCCTCCCCTCCATGAAACCGAATTGCTCTTCAGCAATTTCTTGTTTTATCTTTAAGGCTTTTGAGTCTTGGTCTAGCGGAGAAACCTGTAGACAAACCGATGGAAGGCAACGGGAAACCACCATTGTATATCCCAAGAAAATCATGTAAATAAATAATTATAATGCAATAAATTGCATTATTGGACATAGAAAGAAAACCTTTGGAGTGCGCGCCTTTGAGGCGGTGGCGCCCGTATTATGGAACAATTTGCCTATTTCACTAAGGCAAACTGAAGCAAAGTCTTTTAAAAAGAACCTGAAGTCCTATATGTTTAAGTAATCATTGTCTAATTTGTGCTCTTGTATCTATGTCATGACAGCGCACTGAGCATGCTATTATAGCATGGATAGTTGCGCTATAAAAGTGCTCATTATTATTATTATTATTATTATTATGTCAGGAAACAACAAGCACACTATCATATATTCAGGGGGTAAGCACGAAAAGGGTGTAGGCATCATCATGGACGAAACAATCTCCAAAACTGTCATAGGATATCATGCAATCTTAGACCGGGTCCTACTACTACTACTAGTGAAATTTTAGGGACACCCTATAAACATCAATATTATTCAGGTGTATGCCCCAACATCAGACAGCTCAGATGAAGACCTTGATAAATTTTATACAGAAATAGGAATGACAAAAGAGCACTGCAAAACGGGTGAAGTATTAATTATATCTGGAGACTTCAATGCCAAGGTTGGGCTGGAGGCAGTTGAAGGTGTTATAGGAAAGTTTGGGCAGGAGGCAGTTGAAAGTGTTATAGGAAAGTTTGGACTGGGTACAAGAAATGAAAGAGGAGAACGACTTATCAAATGGGCAAAAATCAACAACATGATTATAAGTAACACTTGGTTCAAACACCACCCAAGACATGCGTGGACATGGCAAAGTCCAGACAGTCGAACAAGAAACCAAATAGTAATAGACTTTATCCTCATAAATAACAGATATAGAAATATGTTATTGGATACAATAGTAATAACAAGTGCAGACTGTGATAGTGATCATTGGTTAGTAGGAAGTATCGTTTTGATTATAGTTTTAGTTTTAAATGATGTTAAGATTTTCTTTTGTAATGGCTATTTTCTTATCCCATCCCTGGAACTACCCAGATCTGTTGAGTATCAAAAGTGTTAGGCATCCTATGCAAAATTATGGTGATATTGTGATAAGAATCTTTAATTTTCTGAAATACTTCAATTACTGAGACATTAATAATGAAATAAACATACTTGGCCTTGGTTTTTCCATTAAGAAATTAATTTGTGTTCTTTATCAACTTTATGACCAACCTCTCATTCATTTAATTTATTGAAAGTTTCATTTGTTGAAAGATATGTTTTACAATAAAATATTACTGAATTTGTTCTCTTATCATTGAAGTTATGGTAGGTTGCCAACACTAACTGAGAGTAAGTGTACAATGAAAGAAAGATTTTAACAATATCTTTATTTGTTTGAATTTAAGTTAATGATAAATTTAAATTAATGATAATGCCCATAAAAATCCAACATGTGTCTAGCTAATACATCAATTACTAACAGTAAATAAAGAATTGAACATGTAATTTTAAGCTCTGTAATTATACAATTCGACAGACTATTAAGACATAGAAAAAATATAGAGGGAAATCCATGTATTGAAATAACAATGTCAATGGATGACAATTACTGTAACACATTTTTTTCCACCAAAAAAGTAACAAATTTTCATAAAAAGAATAATTAACTATGGTATACCTAATAAATAATATTCCCATTTATTTTAGAGGTGATTATTAGATTTTAGCAATGCTCTTAAAGTAAAAATGTACCAATTTATATTTAATAAAAAGAGAAATAATATAAATAGTTCTTTGAATACATACAATACTATTCTATAACAAAGAACCAATTGATTAGTAAATAACATGCATATTTTAAAATTGAATGTAAAATATATATGCAAATGTATATTCATTGAATAAAGATGGGTCAAACCAGTATATGCAAGTTTTTTGTTTAATAAAATCATTGATCTTTTACACTGGATTGGCTGCTGGCTTGAGAAGATCCTTCAACAATTGATTTGTGTAGCTAAAAAAACAAAACAAGATGCTATAACTATAATATTAAATATCGGATAAAAAAAATTATAATGAACTCATAAAACAAAAGTTTTTAAAAAAAAACATAAAATTTGGCTATTTGCATAAAGCTGTATGCCTGGGAATGAATAGAAAAAATACCAGGCTAAATGTCAATGACATTTTTTGTGACCAGTTTTTTAAAACTTCTATTGCATAGTTCATTAAATTAGAATATCCATTCTAGCTACGTCAATACTTGAGGGCTGAGGCTAAAATAGGGTTGAAATATGACAAAATGTCTGCCTGGGATAAAATATACGGTATTGTTATAGTACTTATAACTTATAGTGTTATAGTTATATATCAAGTTTTTATTCTTTTTGTGACCTGGTAAAAAAAACTGTTCATGGTCTGGTCTGACTGGTACAAAGTTGAGTCACTCTACTTTACAGTAAAAAAAACTGTTCATGGTCTGACTGGTACAAAGTTGAGTCACTCTACTTTACAGTAAAAAAAACTGTTCATGGTCTGACTGGTACAAAGTTGAGTCACTCTACTTTACAGTAAAAAAAAACTGTTCATGGTCTGACTGGAACAAAATTGAGTCACTCTACTTTACAGTAAAAAAAACTGTTCATGGTCTGACTGGTACAAAGTTGAGTCACTCTACTTTACAGTAAAAAAAAATGTTCATGGTCTGACTGGTACAAAGTTGAGTCACTCTACTTTACAGTAAAAAAAAAACTGTTCATGGTCTGACTGGTACAACCAACAAAGTTGAGTCACTCTACTTTACAGTAAAAAAAAATGTTCATGGTCTGACTGGTACAAAGTTGAGTCACTCTACTTTACAGTAAAAAAAAAACTGTTCATGGTCTGACTGGTACAACCAACAAAGTTGAGTCACTCTACTTTACAGTAAAAAAAACTGTTCATGGTCTGACTGGTACAAAGTTGAGTCACTCTACTTTACAGTAAAAAAAAAACTGTTCATGGTCTGACTGGTACAAAGTTGAGTCACTCTACTTTACAGTAAAAAAAACTGTTCATGGTCTGACTGGTACAAAGTTGAGTCACTCTACTTTACAGTAAAAAAACTGTTCATGGTCTGACTGGTACAAAGTTGAGTCACTCTACTTTACAGTAAAAAAAACTGTTCATGGTCTGACTGGTACAAAGTTGAGTCCCTCTACTTTACAGTAAAAAAAAACTGTTTGTGGTCTGACTGGTACAAAGTTGAGTCACTCTACTTTAGAGTAAAGTTAAGGGAAACTCTCAAACACAAAATTGCTAATAATTCTAATACATCTTAATAGTTATCTTGAAATTGTTAATTGCAAAAATGATTAATTTGTAAACTAACAAAAAAAAAAAAGATTATCTATACTTTATCATGGTACACAAGGTGAAACACCAAACAGTTTAAGACCAAGTCCAAAATCAAGCCTTCACAAGAACATCACCTAATGCAGTTTGTAAATGGGGAGTTAGACCAGTTAGAACCACTGAAATTTACAACAGTGGGAAAAACTAATTTTACAAAAGGCTAGAGGACAATAAGCTATAGATTTGAAACCAACACATAACTACCAACAAGATAGAAAAGTTGCCTATCTGGTACAGCTTTTGAATACCCATGATCAAAATACACTTTAAAAAAAAACTTATCAATCTTTAGAACTCTAGTAACAATACAAAATCTAGAAGCAGTGACATCAGGATGCTTATAAGCAAGTTTCCCATGACAATACTATTTTAGTAGAGTCTATGGCACAAATAGAGTAATGTCTATCAATGTAGGAGGGCCCACCCAAAATACATCAGTTGATTCTAAACTATATTTTGTATTTCCCAGAGTGATGCAATAATGAAAACTTACCACAGCTGATATGTCCACCCACTGTAGGCCTTTCAGTATTAAATCATCAGGAGTAGGAGTTTTATCGAGGTTCCAATAATTGAATTTATCAAAAGAATGAGTGGCCACTAAATGTCTGTCTTCATTATCTGTTGTTCTGGAAATTGGTTCTTTCAAAACTATACCTAAAATCAGTGAAATTATCATTAACTCAGAATCAGGAATTAATTCAATTGTAATTAAATCAGTTATGCCATGGACAACATTGGTTTACAGCTCTAATTAAGAAAAGTTTTTAGAGGTCACAATAAACAGCGACCAGCAAACTTTAGGCTACTGCTACTTTATTACTTTATAACTAATAGCATTAGCAGGTAGGATTCATAACTGGGTGGACTCAGCAGTCAAAAATTACTTCTGAATTTCTGGGGCCATTTGATGGAACTACTAATAGTTCATGCTGTGGCTGCTTAGATTTACTTATAAAATTGTCATAATAATAAAGTTAAATTATTATATATTTTTGTACTTAGACGATGTTGGTTATACTAGCCACTAGCTGTAACTAGGAGGCTAAATCATATCAAGTATGAAATAATTTAAGAATTGGCTTTGCTACCTTACCTGTGTAACCTGATGGCATAGAAATCTCCACACCCTTTAAAGGCCTTCCTCTAAAAACTGCTGTTAGAGTTTCAGAATCTGTAGAAACAAAAAATAGCACTAAAACTCTCATTCTATATCAAAAATTCAAAATGCTTATGAACTTGAGGTAACTTTAAAGCTGGGAAGTAAAAAAAGTAAAGCACCCTCCAGACCACACTGATCATAGGGCTGGTGAAGCAGCGTTCACCAGTTTCTGTGGCCACGGCATACTAGGGGATGTGTGACAATGCCCATGACCAGCACAATGCCCAAAAGCTGGGAAGGCCAAGGGTTTATTTATTATATCATTAGTCAAATTAAAGTGGATTATGGACTGATGACAAAACAGTTGATTGATCTCACAGTAATGATTCTAAGGGTTTTGCAAAATAGAAAAAAAAAAAGAAAGTTGATTATTTTCTTCATTTTGCTAAATTTTTTCTATTATTAGACATTGTGATGTCACAGCCAGTATCCCTTGTAGACTAGTGGAGTTAAATTTAAATGCCCTCAACTCTAACAAAAAGACCTGCCAGGCAAAATGTGTTTTGTTTCTATGTATCAAACTTTAAAAATTCAAGTTATAACTTATAGGCCGTGGGGTGGGCAAATGTGGCTCAGAGAGCCCTATACAGCTCTGAGTCAAGTAAAGAATTGGCCTCATGTGTGCACATCCCTGACCTATACAGTACAATTTCTTTTTTTTGTCTTTCTTGTTATAATATATATATTACAGAATTCGGTAAAACTGATTTTGCAATAAAGGTAAAATAAAGTGAAAGAGGGGTCCTAGGTCATATTTTAGATTATTATTGATTTGCTAATAATGAATGTCTTAGCTTATAGCTGTGAAATTTTCAGGGCTGTGGAGTCGGTAGATAAAAGACTACTCAGTTTTTTAATACGCAAATGTATTGCTATGCATTGGTCTTTATTCTTACAGTAGAGAAGTCATTAATTATTACTTTTTGTGAATTGGGACATCTAAACTTGCTTTTACAAAAATTCCAATCTAAATTGAGTGGGAGTCTGAGTCGGTGCATTGTGTGCCGACTCCAACCCCAGGTACCCAAAATGTCCCCCGACTCCTCGGCTCCACAGCCCTGGAAATGGTAATACTTTGGTTCAGCTGCCTCACGAAAAGTAGGGTTCTAAAAAATTCCAACTGAAAATTTTTTCGCGTGGATCTATTGATAAGTGTCTTAGGAAGAGCAGCAGACTATTGAAAATGGAAAAAAAAAAATTTTCATCGAAAAAAAAATTCATTTCCATTGTGTTTACCAAAGGCTTGTGACGTCACACAGCCATGAAACACGATGTCTGGCGATTTCCTAAGACACAATTATCAATAGCTCCGCTACTCAAATTTTCAGAAGGAATTTCTTAGAACCGATACCGAAATGGGAAAAGGGGCGAAATAGCACGAAATGTATAAAAAAATTTATTATTCTTAGGCCTACCGTATTTTATATGAAATAACACAAAAAGACACAAAATCCTATTGTTCTCTCTTCCTAGTCGAGACCACCTGTCTCTTGTTGCGCATGCGTGACATGTGCTTTTCTAGATTACTACTTCCTGTGCCAAGATATCGCCAGGTTGGCCGATACTACTCATTAACAAATACTTAGAAAGCTTAGAAACTAACCGATAGTAATCATTAACAAATACTTAGAAAGCTTAGAAACTAACAGATAGTAATCATTAACAAATACTTAGAAAGCTTAGAAACTAACAGATAGTAATCATTAACAAATACTTAGAAAGCTTAGAAACTAACAGATAGTAATTATTAACAAATACTTAGAAAGCTTAGAAACTAACCGATAGTGGGGAAAAATCTGGTCCGAGAAGCGTGTGGTACATGGAGTGTGTGCGTTTGATATTATAGTATAGGTACTATAGGGATAAAAGAAAAAATAAATAAAAATAAACAAATCAAAGGGACGTAACAAAATTTAACACAAAAAGCTCAAGGGAAGTAACAATTTTTAATAAAACATGCAAAATTACCAAATTTTCAACATTAAATAAAAATCACACAAATGGAACCGCTCAATAAAACCTAGATTGTTGTATTCAGAACAAAAAGATCTTTAAATTGATATATGGTACTTAGAAAAACTCCGTGAGGCAGTTAAACCAAAGTATAGCCTAATATAGAAATGCAGAACTAGGCTAGACTCAAACCACGGATGAGTGTAGGGTGTAATAATGATAATCTTCTTTAGAGAAGGCGTGTCTAAAATTAAATTATAGTAATATAAATATAACTTTTATATAAGTTAATAGTTAATAGCCTATATAATATTAGGCCTAACTATACTATATTATATATTCAATAATATTCTATATAATATAAAGATATTATATATAAGTCTATAAGTATAAGTATAAGTATAAAAAGCCCTAATAAATATACAATATTTTTTATATATACTTAAATGTACCGTAATATACGGTAGCCGGTAGGCTAAGTTACATTTTCAACTTTATATATATAGGCCTAAGCTAAGTTAACTAAGTATTATAAATTATATTATTATAAAAGAATAAGAAGAAAAAGGTAGTTAAAAAAGTTTAAAAAGCAACAACCTTACTATACTAACTTCTAAGGACTTTACCATGACCATGACCATAGGATAGCAGGCTAATCATTAAATTAAACTTAGACCTACCGCCTGTATTTGATTCATGAGATATTGTAGTGTTGAAAAAATTAGACACATTCGCTTCTCCGTCGAAGTTAACTTGGCAAGGAATGAAATGACATTTTTCTGACGAAAGATTATTTGCAACCGCAGAAACGTCTATAATTGTAGTCGTCATTATTTCGCGGACTTTTTATGTTTACAATGATGCTGAATTATGTTTCAAAACATAAAGAGCTTCAGTAAGTGCGTGCTCAGTGATATATTATATAGTTCAGTGTTATGCACTGAGCAATATATAATATATTTAATGTAGTACTACTAGTCTACATTTTAACCTCTAAATTTAGAGAAACAAAATGTGTTAGTGTTTTTTTTTCGTTTTATGAACTACATCTGGTAAGTTTATGTGAAGTAATGATCAGAAAAATAAAAATTGATGGTCCAAAAACTATCAAAAAGACATCTGACATCTCTCATTAAAAGAAATTAGCCTATATAATATATTATTATAGTATATAACTATATAAAATAAACACTATCACTATAAATTAGTAGGCCTAATTAGTATAAACTAGGTGACCTAGAGTCTAGACTAGGTCTAGTAACTAGTAGGTCTATACTACTAACTACTCTCACATTCATCACATTGTAACACAGGACTAGGACATAAAATCAAATAGGCTACAAGCGTCAAACTCAAAACTTCAGCATTAAAAAACATTCACACTGTCTGTCACTGTCCGAGTGTCAATGACTGGGTCGCTGCACTGGACACTCACACTGGTGACTGGACTGAATACTGAAGTAGTGAAGTCACTCTCATTCATCACATGTCCCTCGATACTAGAGGAGAGGGGGAGAGCATTAACACGGGATATTTGATTGTGTCATATATCATATATCAAATTAAAGGTCTACTTGCCCTGATTACAAAACATTGTTTGGCAGTTGCTTTTCTGTAATTGTTTAAAATTAATTTAATAGCATATGGCCTAATACAATGAATAATAGTGTAGGAACGTAGGCCTAGGCCTATTATTGTTTAAATTGGTACATTTTGACAATTTTGTTTGTTACGGATGACCCTAATCAATGACACTGTGTCTGTGCTTTACATTTATTAAAATTATTAATGGTATTATTAACGGTACTATTAAATATGTATATTCTTTTGATTTGTGCTATGTGAAACATTTTCGGATCGATCAATACTGTCGTGAGTTGGTTCGACATTGGGGTTTTACAGTCGAATATTTAGAATATTGGCTATAGGCTGCGTTGTCTGACAGAGTATGAGATGAGTCCCCTAGTGTACTGTTATATTCTGCGACACACCTCAAACAATATTTATTTATGTTGAGATCGCTGGCTCGTAACATAGGTATGGCTGATAACTGGATTTAGCACTAAACAACACACAACATATATATTCTAGAATCAATTAATCAAGCTGGCGTGGGTTATCTTCATTTTATTTATAAAGTATATCTACGTCCCTAACAGTAATATCTGTAGTAGGCTGTAGCTCAAAGGCTGATGGCCTAAACACGACCTATCGCTTAGATGGCTATAGTGTAGAATGAGAGAAAACCTAAACATGCAGGGGGGGGGGGAGTGAAAGAGGGGGAAGAGGGAGGAGACACAACAGTACAAAGACAGATGACATGACAGTACAAAGACAGGTGTGTCCAGCAAGGATGTGCTGTGGGGGGGGGGGAGGTATCATTGTTCCCATCTCACAGTTGAGTTTGGGGATGGGAGGGGGCAGTTGTTAAGTACGGTATTGGAAGAAATGGGTGACATGTCACTTGATATTCTGGGAGCCTGGGCTACTCTGAGATACATCTTACTAGTGTTCCCCTGGTTTACAGTTTACAGGGGAAACATGAAAGAACAACATTTAACTGGTGAGAGAGCTGAGACTACTGAGAGTGGGGGAGGGGTACAATTTATGTGGGAAAAGTTTAAGAACAACATTGAACATGTTTAGCAAATGGTGAAGTAAGCAATAATATATAGTGCATCCGTAAGATAGATAGATATATATATATACGCAAAAACACTAATAACAGTTAACACTCATCCTGCTTTAAAGTGACTATCTTTTTTTTGCTAGATAGTGGAGTCCAGTTCTAATTATTAGTGCTGATTACTCCTATTATATATATAGACTGAGATTATCACAAATACATTATTATAATACATTTTAGGTCTGTGGTGTGTTGTAGGTAACTTTTTCTATTGAAACTGTCACTTCTCTCAAATTCACTTGATGATAAAATATATTTGTCAAAGTTTAAAGAAAAATAGTTTCAATATGGCTAGTAGAATAAGTAAATCCTTTGTTTGGGAAAATTGTGAAAAAAACGCCAGTACAACGATGGCTTAGTGTAAGCTATGTTGCTAACCGATATGCTGGAGCGGTGGCTGTATCACTGGAAGCATTCCTGATTAACATCGACATCCTCTTCAAAGGCACAGCCTTATCTGACATCTTTTATATAGTGGCACAAAAAAACTGTTCCTATACGCACAGCATCGCGCAAAAGGGAGGGGGGGCGAAAACCAGTTTAAAATCTGATTTATAGAACCGAAAAACGGTTTTGACAATAAAATTATATAACATCCCCAGTTTTTAGGAAAGATTGTTTTTAGGTCCCTTTGTGCTGTTATTAAACATTGTTACGTCCCTTTTGTTTGTTTATTTATTTTATCTTGTAATCCCATTGCCAGTACCGTAATAATTCTTAAAACTAAAATGTGTAAATACATATATTGTAAACTACATATGAATTTCCATTTCTGAAGACTGAAGAGCATCAGAGGACTGCAGTTGTTTTATAGAGAATGAGCATGCCAAAAACTATGATTTAAAACATGTGGATTTTTTCAGCAATATAAAAGAATGTTTTAGTTTTAGGATTGTTTGTTTTGGATTATTGTTGTCAGAAAAGCAATACTTGTTTCCTACAGCTAGCTAATTTATGTTTTAGGCATCTGTGTTTTTGTGTGGTCTGAAAATAAAGTGTTAGTGGCGCTACATTGAAGTTTTGCACAAGAGCCCCCCAAAACATAATATGTTTTTAAATATCTCATTTGTCTACAAACTTTCTTTTCATGCCAGACACGTAACTAGAAGACATTGTCAATTGCGCATATTTCAGGCTATTTGGAACTACAAGTTTATTTACATTCAAGATTCTTTACAGGCCCTAAGTGAATGAATTCCAATTAAATTTTGGATAATAACCACAATGAAAATATGCACACTGAGAATGACAAATGTGATTGCATAGATAGAGTCAATATACAAATGATATCTTCATCAAAATAACTAACAATTTTCTTCATCTTTTTTTTTTTCAAAAAAAATTTTCCCCAGTGAATCAAACATTTAACAATGAAAAAATATAGATTTCAAGATCCAAAGTTAATCTCTCCATGGCGACGCTACAGCAAATTTGTGTTCATGTTTATGGGCTGGAATTTCATCGCTTACGCAATTTGGTATTCGGCTGCTGACAGAGCTCAAAAGAGAAATCCAAACTTTAAGAATTTATCTGAAGGTAGGCTGATTTCTTAAAATTAAAATTTACTGCATATACTCACTCACCTATAAGTTGCAACAGTGGATAAGTCACACCCCTATTTTAGGATTATTTTTCTTATATGTTGTCATTGACCTGACCTTCAGGGTTACACAGCCTTTTAATTTCTCAAAAATTCATGCTTTTTTAAACATAAAATGACTAAATGTTTACCCTGATTTGGATACTTTCCTGAACACAAACATAATCAAATAATGGCAGCAGTTCATTTATTTTTAACAACTGATCAATACTCCAACTTTTGATCATAATTTTTTAGTAAAAAAAAAGTGTGACTTATACGCGAGTATATACGCTAAGTATGCAAAGTTAATTTAGACTATTTTATTCACCTCAATTTATATTAGGTTACCGGTAGTTTACCGTACTTAAAACTATAACCATTGGTAAGTCATTGCAGCAAACATGCCTTTGGCATAAAGAAGATGCAATAGCTGCAATTTCCTGGTAATACCATAATTATAATACTTACGGTACCAATGAATCACATGGTCTATTGAGGGCCTGAACAACTGACATGCTGAAATATAACATGAAAAATTGTTGTGCTGCTTCTGGTGGGGGTTCCATGGTATATGAAAACAAGAGTGCAAACATTTTATGGAATTCTGTAAATATTTGTCACGCGAAAGTTCAGCCCCCCCTGGAATTTGGTAAATAATCATGGCCCCCCCCCCCCCCCCGAAAAAAATTCTGGCTTTGCCCCTACCCAAAGTAAGCCTGGAAAATCTCTTATGGCTCAAATCCAGAAATGGCCGTTGCCCTATCAAGATCTTTCCAGGTTTAGGCAAAGTTTTTCTTCCTGATGTTGCCATTGCAGGGAAGTAGAGGAAATGGTGGAGCATATTCTACAAATTTGCAGTTTACTTACCACTTTTAATTTTAAGCAGGATGAGTCTAGCTTCCAACCTTCCATTGATCTCTATGGGAACATAGAACAGCATAAAATCTAGTATCTAGGGCTCTAAGACTCTTAGGGATGATTAATCTCAGTTCTAGATAGTTTTAGCCTGGTCAAGCAGAGCTCACTGATCTAAGCCCCAGTTATGATTATACAATCAACAGCCATTTAGTTTCTCTAAAACCATGGGAAAAGACTTTTATCAGACTTTGAAGTAAGTTTTGGATTGTGTTAGTTGCCATTCCATATAATACAAATGTTTTTTTGTTTTTTTAATGAGCACTTTTTTGTCAAATAATATTTTTGTTATTACAAATTGTGTGTCATCATAAGCTTAGTTAATGTGTAAATTTCAGTCTCAACTATTGGTATATTAATAGTTTAAATAGAACTAGATACAAATGTATCAATAGCATCCTTTCACAATGGTATAAATAGAGAAAGAAAAATTACTAGATAAACAGGCTCACCTAGATGAAGCCATCTAGCTTAACATGGCCACCAAAGGTGCTCATTTATAAAATGAGCTATTAGTTTGATTACAAATGTCACTTCTAATATTTTCTTTTAAAAAAAGCACATGTTTAAGGCACAGGTTTTTTATAAGAAATAATGGCATTTGATATTTTATTTTCAGCTGAAAAAATTCTAGCTGTGACAGGAAATGATCTTTCTGAAGTCACTAGATCCAGGATCTCATTGATAGGTGTGGAAAAGAAACAAGACACAAAATAAGTGTGTCCTTTTATTGTTTGTGTGTCAAACTTCAAACAATAGTCAACTGCACTGGAATATTTGAAACTAAAGAGCATGTTCCTGAAGAAAACATTTCATGCTGATAAATTTTACTGGTTAATTATTAAGTTTTTTATTTTCTCTGTTGGAATAGTGTCAATAAATTTCTGTAAGCAGTTTGTAGTGGACTACTTGGTAAATAATTATTATTGAAAATTTCCATTTTGTGCTATCTTGAAAGTTCAATATTAACTAATTCCAATGTCTTAGAATAGAATTAAAACAACAAATTTTGTGTGTTTCTTTTTTTATTGTGCCACTTTACGGGTGCAACATTTGACTAGATTACATGTCGGAATTAAATTAAAGAAAATGGAAAAGATTGGATATGAATTTTTTTTTTATAAACAGTAATTTAAATTTAAAAAATACATTCATTTTCAGGATTTCTTACAAATTAAAAACAGTCTCTTGTACAAGAAATTTAGTGCTACAGCAGGATGACTTTAAGGCTGTTGGCACGCTGAATAAATTAGAAATCATACTTTGGCACACTGTTATCAAAAAGTTGCTGACCCCTGGCCTAAGACATAAGACACAAACATGAGCTCTCCAGTCATCTCCGGTCTTGTACCAATTTCTCATGCTGTCTCCAGTTTTGTTTTATGAAGCTATTTCTTCTTTCTGTTCAAGTCAAATTTTTGTCAACCACTTTTGCACTGTGGGTTTTAGGCAAGGGCATGCCTTGTGATGCTGGATGTGGAGTCTCTGTGATTGTAAGTTCCTCAGGTATATGGAAATAAAAGCATCGGTAACCATATAAAGCCTTGTAAACTCGTGTCTCATCACTGCCCAGCGCAGTCATCTTTTAAATCACACCATATGTCTGCAAATGTCCTACTTGAAACACAACAAAAAAAAAATTAATGATGTTTACTGTATTTAAGAAAAAATTATGTTCAAATGACGCTGTTCCTTAGAGTAATTGGAAAATGTCCACAATTCAGCAGAACTGAAAGTTGGGAAAGCAACAAGTGAAAAGAATACTAGCTATTGGTCTGACCAAATTATTAGAACTTAATTTTGCTTTGTTCATTGATGATTTGTATACAATATAAAAGTATTTTGTAATGAATGGTTTTAGGTTTATGAAGCATATGCGATGTAAAATTTATCTATAGTTGTTTGTGTTTACCAGAATGACATAAAGTATTTTGTGATAGTTGTCTAGAACTTGTCTATGTTGTAAATTGACGTAGTCTGTGTTGTTAACTGTTTTTTATATTTTTCAACTTTTTATCATGGTGGATTAAACATTTAACATTGTTAACTTGTCTGATTTGTATATTTTATATACTGCTAATCCTTTCTACCTTTGTAAATGTGGCAAGATTGCATGTATATGACCTCATACTCATACAAGCTCCTTTTTTACAACTTTGAGAATTTGTTTTCTTATGTACATAAATGTAAAGTGTAATACATTCACTTCTGCAAAGTTTATAATTAATCAGTACACATAAAAAAAAAGTTAATTATAAAATACAGAATATTTGCCTGTACCTTAAATATAACAGTACCGGTATTTAAATATGACATTATGCAAAAGTTCAAATACACACTCAAAACTGAGTCCAGAAAACTTCATATAACAGAAAGTAATAATTATCCTACCATCAGCTTAGGTTAAGTACTTAAGTTTAGACTACATAACAAAATGACTAATATAGCCTACAAACATTTTCAATCTGACACAAATAAAAAATTAAGTTAAACAGTAGCAGCTATTAAAAGATTTTTTAAGTTCTAGCCAATAGACTACCGTATATTAGACTAGACTAAATTAGTAGGGCCTATAGGCAGGGCCCTCGAGAGAAAAAAAAGATGCCGGTACGAGATCTTTTCTGGGCCCCCCGCCCGGCCCACATTTTTTTCTAACACTAGTCATATCTAGATGATTTATTTGTATTACATACGTTTGAAAAATCAGGAATCTTTTTTCAAGGTCTGTGGACCATTTTGTGAAACTGTTATAAGTGTTACCATTTACCATTAGAGTGTAATAATTTCAATCACATCCTTACAGGTCTATTACAAGAATACTTTAACTTTAATCAAGTACATAGTTCTTAGTTTAAATTATTGTAATTGTTCCTGCGCTTCAGTAGGCCTATTGATCTTGCAAATAATATTACAAAAAAAAAAAACAACGAGTTCCTGGATATCATCCTTTTAAATGTTTTTACTTTTACACCAAAATACACATTTTTATTACTAAACTTTCACATTTTGATAGTTAATTATCGCCTAAAATTATTATTTAGTTATCCTGATTCGAGATATGGATCTGGCATTTGCAATACATTAATTATATTTCCATCTCAGTTTTACTGAGATATTCTCTTAGATTATTACGCAATGGGATATATGTCCAGACTATCATTAAGCGGTGTGGAGACATTGTAATCATACAAACTGAGTAGTTAATATAATGTTTAAAAATGTACACACTTTATTATAAATTCTTTAGTCATATAATATTTAGATCTATATTATTTTCAACTAACTTACACAATCTGATAATTTTAAAATTATAAGTTGTAAGAGCCATTAAAGTTTTTATTAAAGAAAAATTTGAAACATATTGGAAATATTAGTATTAGAGCAAAAAAAAAACAAATACAAAACGGGTTAATTATCTCCCTTTTATAAAAAAATAAAATTCCAAATTTCATTCTATAGTGATAGTGATTCCCCCCCCCCCCCCCCCAAAAGGTATGTTTTTTTTTAATATAACTAATATTAGTCTACTTTTTAATTATAATTTATTTTTGTTTAAAATTAAACTTGCTTTTTTTTTTTTTTTTTTTTTTTTTTTTTTTTTTTTTGGGATAGGAGACATTTATTGCTTTTTTACAATTCCAAAGAGATAGAAGACAGCAGAGAATATTTAAATACTTAGTTTACCTGCACAATCTCATATATTTTACACGAAGAAAAGGAAATAGAAGAACAGTTCATACACATTTAAGGGGATAGAAGACAAAATGTTTTACGAGACAAAGAGTTTTCTAACTAACTTTAAATTTAAATTCATTCATTCTTTTTATTTGACATTCAATCCTAGCATCCATACATATTTAAATTCCAACTTTAAATTTAAATTCATTCATTCTTCTTTTTTTTTTACATACATGCTTAACATCCATACATATTCAAATTAATTTAAACATGTATTAACCGTAAACATCCATTATTAACTGTAAGATATTTAAAACAACGTAATATGGAGAAAAATAAAACAAAGTGTGTAGAAATTATGTACATTTCATTTCAATTGTTCTATCCCTTGGGATATATATCTTAATTTAAACCACCAAGCGCGATCTTAAATGTATATATAAAGAACAAAGAAAGGGTCACATATGACAAAGGAAAGTGAAACACCTATTGAAGACGGGTGACGAAAGGTGTCATTCACAGGAAATCCCACAATCGGGACTTCCACAAGTGAGAAAAAAAATATGTACAATTCTCTAATAAGAGTTGAAAAATCCCTAATTGTCTTAAGGTTTCAAATAGCGTTTAGCCGTTCCCCAGTCGGCATGAACTATTGAACGAAAGATAGGGAAAGAAATACAAATCTGTTTGTAGTGACATAGAATTTGGAAGGCCCGACTTTCCTGACCCTCCCACCCTTCTAAGCCAGCGTCGCCGGATGACTGGTCTGCACCAGTTAACACCCTGGCGAATGTGACAAAAGAGGGGTTTTGGGCCGGTATTTATATATCAGTCCTTCTTCTTTTATTATACATTGATGTCACTCTGGTAAATGTAATTTGAAGACAAAAGATTAATATTAGACGCAAGTTTCCTGTATTAGATAGGTAACCAAGAACAATTTTGAATAGAAAGGTTGGGAATAACTGGAAGAAAACAGTAATAAAAGGGAAGCTAAGTAAGCGAAGACGGACCCAGAAAAGGCCAAGTCTCTCTCCTCGTTACTTTATGTGTAGTAAGCCAAGAAGTTAAAATTAAGAAAATAATCCCGAAAACTTATTTTAAAATACTATGTACATAGTGGTGCGTAAAAAAGAAAATAAAAAACTGCACAAGATTTCACATTCACTGAAAGAGACACCGCACCGGAAATGAAAACAAAAATTACACCGGAAATGAAAGTAAAAATGTGCCCCTGATGAACAATTAATAAAATCAAATGTACAATACTAGTCAAGGGCATCCCCATACCCAAAAGAACGCATTCAACAACATAAGCATGTCCACAGATCTCTCAACCAAACAAATGAACCAATCAAAAAAATACATTAGGATCTCATCCATGAAATACATTATAATACATAAAACATTTATAAAAGCAAAACATCAAATAAAATTACAGAGTGGGCGGTTGATGTTTATCTAAATGTGCTTCAAGTTTTTGTCTAAATATGTCTTCTATGATGTGTGGGGGGTAGTGTTTTTGGTCAAACCGTGTTTTAAGATACGTTGTCCAAATGTGTTGTTTGTATTCTGCCAATGTGATGAGGTTTAATGTGTGTTTTGTGTTGTTTCTAAGTCTAGGTATTTTAAAGAGTGTAATGGCTAAATCTATATCTATGTTTGACTGTGTTGTTGTATCCATTATTAATTTCAATGTTTGTTTTGTTGGTATGATTGCGGGGCATGTAAGATAGATATGTTCCTCATTTTCTTGTGTATGTGAGGTACACATCTTGCATATAGGTGTGTTGCGTGTATTTTGTTTCTTCCTATCTAATGTTGGTGTCATGTTAAAAATGAGCCTGTATGATATCTCCTTTCAATGTGGTGCAATGTGTTTGTTATGTAAACTGATGAATGTGTCATGAAAGTCTGTAATCCCTAGCTGTCCCCCCCATTTAATCCGTGTATGAAGTGGGATCTGGACCCGTGTAATGAGTGATATGTAAATGTTCTTTGTTTTGCTATGTATCAAGTGTTCATTGTTAAGTAAAATGCGTGTAACTGACTTGTAAAATGAAGAGGAAAAGTTGCCAAAATAATGAGGTGTATTGTTTTGAATTGGAATAAGTTTGCTTAGCTTTAAACCATAAAAATACATAGCTAAAGGCAACTTATCAGGTGCACGTACAATTTGGCCTATATATTTTAATCTCAGTGCTTGTATCTTTGTTTTTATATCTTGCAAACCTATCCCGTTTATTTTGTATCAGTGTGTTATGATGAATGGAGCGAATGGTAGATTTAAATAAAAAGGCTCTAATTTTTTTATTCATATTGGTTATGAAATGTGGTGGAGGTTCTGTAACTGAAGCTATATAAATGATTTTCGGTATAATGAGAGTGTTAACGATTGCTGAACGACCAAAAATCGTGTGTGAGATGTGTGTGTACATATTTATTATGTTATCCGTTGTTTCTAACAATCCATTGTACTGTTCTGTATTGTAAGTGTGTGGATTGTTGTGCCAAACGATGCCTGTAATTTTGATTTTTGTTTTATTTTGAATATTTGACGGAAAATGTTCTTTTCGTTTCCAGGCACCAAGGCCCATTATATTCGATTTGTTTATGTTAATTTTCCCTCCAGATGCGGCATTGAAAGTTTTAAAATGTTCCAGAATTTGTTTAATGTCTTTTTCCGATGTTACTGTAAACGTGGTATCGTCGGCATATGCCTGTACCTTCAACACCTGTCCTCCAGGCATTGATATGCCCGTTATACCAGCATCCGTTCTTACTTTTTCCAGGAGCGGCTCCAGACACAGGGCATATAAAAGCGGTGAGAGCGGACAGCCCTGCCTGACAGATCTTTCAATTGGGAAGGGTGAGGTCAGCGTATGGTTTACAAGAATTCTGCTACATGGTGAAGCGTAGAGCAGCCTGACCCAGCCTTCGATCTGATTTCCTACGTTGTTTTTCCGCAGCACTTTGAATAGATAGCCGTGGTCCACTCTATCAAAGGCTTTTTCCTGGTCTATCGATAACAGGGCTGCTTGCGTGTTTTTGATGTGTGTGTATATGATAATGTCCCTAATAGTGTGATTGAGAGTTTCTATGTTTCTGCCTGGTATGCCGCAGAATTGATTTTCGTGTAAAAGTGTATGCAGGTATGGTTGAAGTTTGTTTACCAGTATCTTAGTGAGAATTTTATAGTCTGTATTTAATAATGAAATGGGTCGGTAGCCCCCCACAGATATTCTGTCGTCCGGGTTTTTCTCCAGGACGGTGATATATGCTTCACTGAACATCTGTGGAAGGGCTCCCTTAGTATATGCATGTGTGTACATGAGTGATAGTAAGGGAACTAACTGGGGTGAAAAAAATTTGTAAAATTCTCATGTCAAACCGTCTGGTCCTGGGGACTTGTCCAATTTCAATTTGTCAATTGCTAATTTAATGTCCTGTACTGTAATGGGTGTTTCTAAAAGAGTTTTATCTTCGTCTGGTAGGTGTTTACAATAGGTCAGTATATCATCTTGTTCCCTGTCGTCAGTGTGTTCCTTAGAATAGATGTGTATAAAGTGCTCTTTAAAAGTGTTTGCAATTGCTACGTTTCCTGTACGTATTGTTCCTAATGAGTCTTGTATCCGTGCAATCATGCGTCTTCTTTGTGTGTTTTGTTCTAGTGTGAGAAAAACCTTGTTTGGGCCCTCTAACATACCTCGTGTCCTACATCTTGTTTGTGCGCCCATATACTTATGCTCTTGTATTTCTGTTAATTGTGCTTTTATTGTATGTGCCTCTAAAGTATCTTCTGGAAGTGTATCTAATTGCTGTTTTAAGTGTTGTTCCGTCTCCCTTAGCTGCGTATTAATGTATTTGGATATTATTTGTGTTAAGTGTTTGATGCTATGCTTAAGTACTGTCCACGTCTCTCCCATGTCAGTCTGTTGGTCTAAGGTACTAATGTCTATTGTGTTTTCAATGAGAGTTTGAATTGTTTTTGTGTAAAACTCACTCTTTAAAAGTGAGTTATTAAATTTCCAGTGGGGCGACCCGGTATGCCTGTGTCGGCTCCACGCTGCTGTGGTCACCGACACTAGCACCGCTTTATGATCCGTATACTCCAATGTTTCCCCCAAATGAGACACTCTGGCAACCGTGTCCCCATCCGGTACATAAACCCTATCTAGCCGGGACTTAACTGGGTGAGCGTTGTAGGCAAACGTCGTGTCCTGTCCAAGTGGGTATATTTTCCTGTAAGCGTCGACAAGTGAAAATGTTGTAAATGTATTATCTAACCAGTGACTACTTTGTTTGTTTTTGTTAAGTGTGTTCACTCTGTCAAGTTCGTCATGTGTATAATTAAAGTCTCCACCTATTATAAGTTTATCATGTTGATATGTTGTATTTAAAATGTCATTTAAATTATCAAAGAAGGCAGGTTTTTCTGTGTTTTGTGTAGGAGCGTAGATGTTAACTAGTGTATATTTATTGTTACTGTTTTCTATTCTAATTATAGTGAGTCTACCCTGGTTATCTTTATGCTTGTGTGTGACTTTGTATTTATCTGACGTTTGAATTATGGCTGTTCCTCTAGCGAATGTACCTAAACTAAAAATGCTATCTCTGAAACCCATTTCTGTTATGTATCTGTCTGCAGAAAATTGTTTGTTTATGTTGGTTTCTTGCAAGAAGATAAAATCGGGTTTATGTTTCCTTGCAAGGTGAACTAAGTATTTCTGTTTGTTCCTAAGGCTATGTATGTTTAACGTGACTATTGTTATGTCCGCCATTCTTCAATTATAGAGTGTTTGATTATTAACCTACTGTTTGTCATCCTTATCGTCTTCGTCTATAACCAGAGGAAGTGGCGATTTTATCAAATCCATCTCCTCTGTCTGGTCATTGATATAAGTTTCACTGTTCAGTGAGCTTATTGGGGACTCTGCTGAGAAGTGGAACAGTTTTTTCCTGCTTGACTCAGCAGAGCGTTTTGAGGGAGAACTAGGAAGAGATTTGGGGCTTTCATCACTCTCCTCATATTGCCGTTTTTTGGCCTGAGGTACTTCCCACACCGACATAAGGGGAGGTATTTTGTTTGGAGATTTAGTTGGTGTTTTATTGGGGGATAAAGGGGTTGAAGGAGTACTCGATAAAGGGGTTGTTTTTTGACTCTCTTCATTTGGAGGCATTTTAGGACTTCCCACAGTTTTATTCATGGAGGGAGATTTGGGTACAATACCCGTTTCCAATAGGGAAAGGGGAAGGCTATTATTATTATTATTCTTACTTTTGCCAGTCACCAGGGTATAACCATCATCATCTACGATGGTTTTCCCTGGCGCACCTTTAGCCGCTGCTAGTGGTGGTGTTGAAACTGGTGCCGGCTTAGATGTGACCGTAGCCGCTGTTACCACCGCCGCATAAGACCTTATTGTTTTCTTACACTGATTGGGCCAGTGTGTGTTCAGCCCACACTTGTAACAGTTTTGTCGACGTCCGGGCACTGTGACCAGAACTTTATACGTACGAGGGTCTCCCTCGTACGTCAGGTTTAAATAGTGGGGTAACTCCACTCCCTTTTTGGGGGTTATGAAACCACCCCACTTGTCTGCCGCCCCTGACAGTCTTTGGACTTGGGGAGTTGTCCCCGGCTCAGACAGAGCCTGAAACATTTCTGTCACCTTAGTAACTGCTATGTTGGCAGATAGCCAATGAAAGATGACCTTCACCTTCTCGGTCTCCAGCGGGAGTACCGCTACGGTGAAAGTCTGATCCGTCCCAAAAGTCTTGTTAACTAGCCTATCGTACTCCTGTTGTGTGGTTTTTAAGAACCACAACAAAGGGTTTTCAAACCGATATATAGCCAACGCCGATTGGCCACTTAACTTTAGAGTGGCCATCAGCGTAGCCAACGACACTCTTCTGGCCTCAAGGCCACTTAGATTAAGACCAAGGGTGCCAGGTGCATGCACCAAACCACCCTCCAGGTCTTTTTTGCCCACCGCGAAGGACACAGTTGCCATCGTGCACAAAAGGGAAGAAAATATGGTTATAAGACCCCACCGGTAAATTTAAATGTTATGATCAACTATTTGCAGCAGCCCGTCTCTGCAGTCGTCAAAACAGATGACTGGTTATCACAACTGTACACAGTGCATACAGGAGCTGTACATCCACACAAAATGTCAAATACTGATGTCCAGATATTGTAACTCAATAAGAGTTCTCCACACAGAACGAATATTTACACTTTGCATACACTAGCATAAATAGAATATCACAACCGTTGAATGTTTTGTATTATCCACCGGGAACTTGTTTACGGCGCAGCCCGACTCCGCAGTCGTTGAAGCTACACTCAATCAATATTCTCCGAACACCGTTATGAGATTTAGTTCAAAGAATTATAACATAAATAAATACCTTAATACTCAAGAATTACACAACAAAAAAAATAGCATCACCGCCATCTTGGTGCGAAAACTTGCTTTATTTTAAATGGTCATTATCCCTTCACTGACGGTTGTATGTGTACATGTGGTATGAAAACAAGAGTCTATAAATTTGAAAGTCTTGTCTTTGTTCATAAAACTCCTCTCAATCTATTTTAATATATGCCATAAATTAGGGAATTACAAGTAGTTAAGTGTTTTGAAATTGATTTAACGTGCGAGATTTGTCCAGTTTCAATGAATATAAATTCCAATGGTCGAACAATTCAAGTGCTGTTTGGCCACGCCCTAGTAACTCATTGAAATGTGTCGCTCGCCATTCGGAAACATCGGCTTCAACAGTTAGTGCCTCCTCATTCAATTATTGAAAAAAAAATCAACAAGAAGCACCTTTTCGAGGTCTCTCGCGTGCCATCTAAAATCTAAAGGTCTCTCGCGTCCCTTAGGTAGCCTACCCCTGGCCGAGGCTACTAAGCTAACAGGGAGAACTGTAAGCCTGTAGGTCATAGGCTCATAGGTCTATATTTGTCTCTGGAGAAAATAAAATAAAAAAGAGATCCTAAATGCTATCGAAAATAAATAGGCCGCATTTTACAATTAGAGTTACAGGTTTCTTTGCAAATTTAACAAAATGTTCAAGTACACATTCAAAGAATACCCAAATAATGGGCCCTCAGCGCCACGTGAGATTGTAGGAGGTTTTGGTGCATCTTTTCTTGGCTTTATTGCAACAATTAAAAATACTTGCGTAATTGCCAATTTAATTTTAAATTTTAATATTCATGGGCCCCCTAAACTCTTATGGGCCCCGGTACGGCGTACCGGCTGTACCCCCCTCTCGTGGGGCCTGCCTATAGGCTCTATTCTACATTTTACATAACCTAATTAATTCAAACAATGAACTGTAAAAAACAAAGTAAGTCAAGATTTAATTTATCAATATCTGTAGCCCTACATAGACTGAATACACATGGAATGGGTTGCCTGAAAAAAAATAAAAAAACATCAATGTTAATTTTACAAAATTTAAAAATTAAAAAAAAATATATGTTATGAAAATGCAAGACTCCTTAAACCACAAACAAGCGTACTGTGAGACGCAGATTATCTTCTGCATAGTCTAGCACAGGGGTGGGCACGCATTAGGTTAGGGTCGATGAGATCCTCATTCCGTTTATTTATATAATAATAAGTACCAGATGACCGATCATTTGATCGGTAATAAAGATCAGGTGCTTAAAGTGTACTTGAACGTCATGTGTATGTAAAACAACAGTGCATAAATTTAAAAAATAGGCCTACGTCTTTACCAGACCAATAAATTTTATTTTTATTTTTTCTACTATGAATAACATAGGCTTTAAATTCTAACAGTCGAAGCAGATTTTATTTGTGCAGTCTAATATCTAGATTTTGCCCAATAAACCCCCCCCCCCCCCCAAAAAAAAAAATTAAACAAAAAAATAAAACAGCTTAATCTCATTTCAAACCCTAAAAAATAAACGTGGACTAGAGTTATTAAAAGATGAGCTGGCCAGGACTCGGAAGAGATGCCCCACAGGATATCAACCACACACACCGCATCTCCTACTGCGCGGCAAAGGGCATAATCAAAGACATGTAGCCTACAAGAGAAAATGGACTGAACAACACAATCCCCCAACAGGAGACGACTGGCCACATCTTACCAGATATGAGCAGACCACCATACTCCGACTAAGGACATGACACAACAGACTATTAGACCACCAGCACCGAATCGGCTTAAGTCACACCCCTGAGTGCCCCTGTGGAACTGGACTCCAGAATGCAGAGCACATCCTGCAATGGTGCCCGCTCCACAGAGAGGCCCGTAACCAGGCCTGGCCTCAGGGAGCCACCATGGAGGAAAAGCTCTGGGGCCCAAAGCCATTCCTACAGACAACAGCCCGGTTTGTCAGAGAAACAGGACTGCCAGTATGACAGAGCAAATGAAAGCTAAATGGAACGCAGAAGAAGAAGAATGAACCGTGTTTGATGTAGTTTTTCCAAGACATACCTAAAAATCATTAAAATGTTAATAAAAAATACAATAAAAAATTTGTATTAGGATGTTTTTTCCTTGTCCCATTGGTTGCTAACTGAACAATGTCAGATAAAAGAAAGTTAAAAACAGGCCTTTAGTTTGGTGAATCTTCATCTAATTCTGTTATTATTTAAATGGCAAAATATTATCTGACTATTAATTGATACGTAACATTTTTTTTTATATTTAATCTAAAATATATTGAAGTTTAATCTTAAATATATTGAAGACGTTATAAATATTATAATCTAAATAAGCCTCGAGGGCCGAATTCTATTATTTGTCAGCCCGCGTTTCCCACTGACTGTAGTTTGCACACCTCTGCATTACATAAATTACGCTTGGTCTTGCCATAAATGTAGGCTTAAATGTAAAGCTTAGGCAGGCTTATTTGTATCCCCTTACTGTGCGGCTTGACAGAAGTCCAGAATAGCCTACATTACACTGGATTCTGGATAGATGTTTGATCTCTTCCTGTGGGTGGCTCTGGCAGATATAAATATTATAAGAGACGAGTGGGTGAAATGTCGTGAATTAGGGGTCTGGATCCAGGACGAGCAATGACGAATCCACGGAGTTCTATTAAAAAAAAATGGCACACATTTGAGTGTCACAGTCATTTGAAGAGTTATACGGATGGCGTAGAATAGATCATAGAACAGCCCCATTTCATTTCACTTAAGTCTGCATGCTTAGGTTATATTTGCCGTCCCCTAGAAGTGTCGCCCCCGGGCATTTGCCCCCTCATCCCTCCCCTTAGTGGGGCCAATGCAAACAGTAACCAACAAAACCTCAGATTATGGCCTAGCCTACACTTTGAAGCCTTCTTTGTGACATTTTCCCATTAGCCTACATAACAGTCGCCACCAACCAACATGGTATGTGACTAAGTGTATTATAATTGTAGGCCTATATGTAGGCCCTAATAACTGATTAGTGAATCTTAGGCTATATTATAGCTTATGCTTATTATAGGCAGTGGAGTATAATAGGCATGTTCCACATGTAACGTGAAAATGTTCCATTGGAACAGGGGCCCCCCAGAGCCTTTACAAGCTTATGTAGCGCCTCAGGGCAAAAGTTTCAGCGCCGCCCCTTTGCATACAGTAATGCTTGTTTAGTGCTAGGATTTGCTATACGCGTATTAATATTTAGACTACATTTGCCGCCCCCCTGGAAATGTCACCCCCGGGCATATGCCGCCCCCCTTTGTGAGGGTACTGGGGCCCCCACACATCCCAAAAAGAAATGTTTTAGTGACATCCCCATTCTTTCGTTGAAAATGTAAAATAAAATTCATTTATTCCCCCACAATTAAAAGCGCTCCAGTCCAACCAAGTGGTTACCAAGCTAAGTGCAACATAAAATTGCTGATTTTACAGAATTAACGGCCCTTTTCTGGGGTATGTGGAAGGCAGGGGCGACGGCGAGACCACGAGGGGAACAGGGCCCCCACAATCCTAAATACGACCCTGTGCTTAGGATTTAGTTGAAGGCTACCAAAAAAATATTTTTGTCGAGCAATTAATTTTGTAAAACTATTTTTAGTTTTTAGCCTATTTAGCACATTTAGCATTTTCTAAACATTTCCTATTGGCAATATTGTCTCCAATCACAACAATAAATTAGTAGGCCTATGTTAAACTATGTTTTACCGCGGCTATATGAATAAAACACTGAATGCATTTTAACAAAAATATATAGGCCTATAACTACTATTAGACAATTTTAGAACAATACCATCTTTGCCAATCTTTAATGAGTGTTTAAAGAAAACGCGAATGAACTAGATTCTATAGTTATAGTTATAAACTTATAGGTAGGTTCTACCTAAAAATAAAAAGGTGGGCCTAATCACTTATTCACTAGTCTAGTGAGTTATAAGTTGTTATAACTTATAATCAAGACATCAAGATGAACCATCAACACGAAAAGCTTACGGATTTGGAATTAGGCCTAGATCCTACAATAGTTTTGGCATTGAAAAAAGGTACCATAATGACATATAAGCTAAATAAAAATTAAAAAACTTAAAACCTATCTTAGCTATCTAATCATCTAATCTAAACCTAAATGATTTGACATTATAATTTATTAGCTATTACAATTACCTAGGCCTATATACTATATAGCCTATATACTAATATTAAAACTATGTTATGTAAAATGGTTGATGAAGCATATAATTATAATATGATATAATCTAGGTCAGTAGGTCCTGCTATATTACTATATAGGCCTAATTATAATATAATTATATAATATTATAGTTATAGGCTGCTATATTATATCATTGTAAATCATACTATATATAGGCCTACTTTAATTTATTCTTTATATAGTTGCAACTACAACTGATAAAAGTTGACTATAACTATAAATTATAGTAGAAATCGCTGATCGAGATCGTCACTGTCTATTAAATAAAAATCATATAAAAGAAAATTACAAACTTTAAGTATAAGCAACAAAGTTAAGATGGTGTTGAGTGTTGATTTATACAAGTTTACTTGTAGGCCTACACTAAAAAGTATTTTGTATAAATTATTACTCAGCCAGCAAAGCGTTCCAAGAAAATTTAAGCTTTTAAAAATTGCATTAATTTGTATAATTGTATAATAGACCAAGCTTTTCATGTAGGCCTAGACCTACATTATCATAATTTAAATAAATTAAAATAATTTATATGTGTTGCTTTTTTCTGATTAGCACAAATTTTAGAAACAAGACAAGTATTACACTTTTCTTGCACAGAGCTCCAGCATCTTACAAATCTTTCTTCGGAAGATATTTTCAAACTTAAGGACAAAGTAGCTGTTAGACACATGCATCATGGATGCTACAGTGGTAACGTTTTAAATTTTCAGTACCGTTAATAAATTTGATCATAGAGCTATAGCAAACCGGCCAAGTCGGAAATGTTCAATTTTTTTTTTACCAAAATATTTGTTCTTTGGGATATTCCACATGATGACTAAAAATATCTTGTAGTATTGTCCAATAGATTTTCTACAATTTTATTTTGTATTAAAGCGGCTATGTTGACTCATTTACTCTATCTATGCAGTTTTTTGCTTCTCCTGAAAATTTTTTTATTTTGGACTTGGCCGGTTTGTGCCTGACAACGACGATAAATGGATTGATTAAAACATTTTGAAAAAAATACTGCTAGGTATCCTATAATGCAGGCGTGTCAAACTCAAACAGCACCATGGGCCGCATAAGATACTTTGAGTTTACCGGAGGGCCACACCAACAAATATAAGAAACACTGTAATCGAAGTAAATATATTTAATTTTTTTACACGCCTACTACAACGGCTTTATTAAGCTATTGCCCCACAACGCCAAGCAAAACAATTGTAATCCAACATTTATTTAAGAACATTCAATCATTTTTACATTTTAATCAGTGTCCTGAGGTTTAATACCTCCTTTTCATGCCAATTTTTCGTATATTATCTGGCTGAAATGTGTTTGCAGTTCCGACCTTCATCAGGGATGACAAGTGTTCGCCGGACAGCCTTGTTCTCTGAGAAGTTTTTGTGAATTTTATGAAGGAAAATAAATGTTCACGCATAGGTGGATCCGAACATTGCCATAATACCTAGTTGAAAACTTTCTGAAGTTTGTAAACTTTTCAGGCAGGTTTAAATAGAGGCCAGGTATCCCGACTTCTAGATACTTTGCATTGAGTGTAGAATCAGACTGCATTTCTAATAGCTCCATCTGCAATTTTTCTTCTGCTTTGTCAACATCAAAGTTGAATGGTGCCGAGAATAATGCAAAATGGTATTCAAAAGATGAGAAATCACTAAATCTTTCCTGGAACTCTTTTGACAATAACTCTATGTGACTCTCATATTCAGCAAAGGTAAGTACAGATTCAGCATTGGCCTGGTTTTTTAGTTCTTTGCAGTTAGGAAAATGAACCAAATTTTCATGTGACAACTGTGTCTTCCATAAGCTTAGTTTTGTAATGAAATACTTGATGTCGTCGTACAACTGAGTGATGAGAATGTTTTTGCCTTGTAATTTTAAATTAAGATCACTTAAATGTGCAGTAGTGTCCACAGCTAACGCTAGATCCTGAATCCAACTTTCATCTTTGATTTCATCTGTGTTTTTAACCTTTCATCTCCAAAGATAAAGTAATTTCTGGTCTCAAGAAAAAAAATCTTTTTAGCACTTTGTGACACGACAATCAACGGAATTCTAAGTAGAATGGAACATCGTTGAACTGACTATCCATGTCTAGTAACAGCTGACTGAATTGACGATGATTGAGAGCATTGTATTTGATAAAGTTCACTATTTTCGTGACCGCACTTAGCACGTGATTCAATTTAAAGTCTTTGAACACAAATTTTGCTGATGAATAATGCAGTGAAAATGTGCAAATGATGAATTGGTTACGAGTTCTCAATTTTTGTTCGCAAAACCATATTTGCAGCACTGTCAGTAGAAAAACATTCAAGTTTACTCAAATCAAAATCATATTCATGCAGAATCTGCTCGACTTTTTCAAAGCTGTCTTCGCTTGCTGGAGTGTCATGCATCTGGATTAGTTCAATCAGTTCTTCATAAATATTAAATTCACTGTCACCGGCCCTAATAAATAAATGCAAGCTGTGCTATTCCAGTGATGTCAACGGTATCATCAATAGCAAAATGTTCAAATTTGGATGATGCAGCCTTCAACTGTTGTTTCAAATCATCTGCCATTTCATCAATCCGTCCAGCAACAGAGTTCCTGGTAAACAAATAATCTTAAATAACTCTGCCTTCTGTGGGCACACAATGTCAGCCGCTTTCACAGGGCAATGCTTTACGAAATCCCTTCACTTGTAAGACTTACCACTCATGGCGAACATTCGGCTTAGTTCATAGCTTGCAGTAACAGAAGCGACATTGACTTGATCTATTTTTGTAAAACATGTCCATTGCTGTATCAAGTTAGCTTTCAATTCCCAGAGTCTTGAAACACACATTAAGCCCTCATATAATTTATCACAGGATCGATGGTTGGTTTTATAATGTACAGATTTATGTTGTATATACCTAGATATAAAGTATTAAAACTGCAATTTTCGCCATTAAATGAGAAAATAATCGCATCCTTGATGCGGGCCGCACACATGCTTGCCGCACACATGCTTGCAAAGGCCCGCGGGCCGCACGTTTGACATACCTGCTATAATGTATTGAAATAATTTTAAGAATATATATAAATTATATAACAGACAAGGAAAATAAGTATTAACCAACAGGGTCTATATATATTTAATATTATTTGTAATATATCTTTTATGGGTCACTGTGGTCTAGTGGTAGTGTGCTCGGATTTGAATCCTGATGAAGGCTAGGACTTGTTCCCGGATCTGGAGGATGTCCCTGAGTCTACCCAGCTCTAATGGGGACCTGACATTAGTTGGGGCTGAGTATTGTGCTGGCCACTCAGTCCTCTAGAATGCTGTGGTCACAGCCACATGTAAACACTGCAGATTAAATTGGTCTGACAGGGATAGTATTAAAAAATCATATTCTGGTTTATATAACAATAATAACATATATAAAAAATATATAATAAATATTTGTATATGTAAAAAATATACACAAATATATACAAAAAAACTTTTATTTTTCCAGCTTTACAAATACTTAAAAAAGAAGTTCCTATAAATCTTCAACATTGGAAACTGTCTACAACTTGTAACATTATGGATTCAGCCCTAAAAGGTAAATTTGAATGTAACTCTTTATACACAGCTTAATGTGTTTAATAAGTTTTTATTTCAAACCAGTTGATACATAGAAACAAAGTAACAGGTCATGAAGTTAGAAAATCACTGATCAAAACAGAGATTGAGTACATTTCAAAACAAAATTTAAGCCACTGAATAAACGCCTTGATTAATACTGTATAAGAGTAAGTGCAAGTAAAATGCAACTCATTAAGGGCAAAATCTTTGTGAGGATAAATGCATAATAAACGCATATAAAGGATTTATACAAATAACTTTATTTTAGTGATTGTTTAAATATAACATCAATTACAACAGCTCTGATATTTTATTTCACTTCACCTCCTACTCCTTATTATCCAAATGTGACTTTATTTTGACTAGGTGGCATCTTGTCAGGTGTACTCAATGAAATAACAGGAGAGAGTGGGAGTGGGAAAACCCAATTATGTTTGCAACTCTGCATCAGTGTTCAATTCAACAAGGAGCTATCAGGAGGTAAATTCACTGAGTTTTCTTTTGAAATAATATGTTATGGACTTTGGCATTGGTTGGAAATTGGCCTGTTTGTAAAGTATTTGTCTGATTGACCAGCTGTAAATAGTGTAAAGAAAATCACTTACGCTTTAGACATAATTTAATTTAAATGTAACAAAGTTATAGTTAGTAAGTTTTAATATTTTTTACATTTAACTATACTTTTTTTTTATCCATTTTAATTTTGTTACTGTACCTAATGTTACTGGATACTTGTAAGAAATTACATAAATTATTTGGTCCATTTCAATACTTAGATCTATATTATTAAAAATATATTTCTGAAAAATGTCCTCTGGGGACGTCCATTAATTACGTCAACAAAATAGGGGGGAGGGGGGGTCTGAAAAAGTTTGACAATTGTTGACATGGGGGAGGGGGGGAGGTCAAGAAAAGTTGACGTCAACAATTTTATTTTTCATGAAAAAAAAATTATACAAATTTATTACAAAATTCTACATTTGTTCTGTTCAACTTACATGGATAACATGTAAAAACATGGTTTTACGTTAATACAAATAATATATCAATTATGGAAACTACAGTTGTCATGTCCTTTTTGTATTCATCTTGTTAGTTTGTTGATCTATGTATGGGTGGAAACTAATGCAATTGTTAGCAAGGCAGTATGACCGACCAAAATTGTAGCAAACCTCACCTTCGCTGTCTAGCCTAGGGTTGCCAGACACATATGGGTGTCAAAAGGAGGCCAAAGGAGGACATTGTGTTTCAATTGGATAGATTCGCATTAAACCCGCAATCAGTATTATTTTATTACAAGAGCTGCCACTAAGTTTTAGTGTGTATTTGTAAACTGAGCAAAGAAACAGTTTTGTAAAAAATAACAGATAAATTCACGGTAGACTAAAAGCAGCTTGCATTTGGTTGGGCAACTTTAAAGCTCATGCAATAGTCTTTTTAAAAAAAGATACTTCTTGTACAAATGATCCCCTGCTTATTAATTATATTCTTAACGTGTTAATACTATTTTTAAAAATGTATTTGTCTTTATTATTACAAATTATTAGAAAAGCCGGGCATTTTTAAAGTTTTGTGTTTTGCCTGCCTGACGAAAGACAAAAGTCTAAAAAGAAGGACATGTCCTCCTTTTGTCGGACATCTGGCACCTTAGTCTAGCGAGACATGGTGGCTGGAATAACAAAGGAACATAAACACACCAACAAACTGTCTGCCATAGCCTTTACAAGCCTATGTGGCGCCCCAGGGCAAAAGTTTCAGCGACGCCCCCTTGCATACTGTAACTGCTTTGTTTAGTGCTATATTTAGACATTTAGACTATATTTGCCGCCCCCTAAAAGTATCTCCCCCGGGCATATGCCCCCCTTCCCCCCTCCTTTGTGGGGGCACTGCTGTCTGCAGAGTACGTTCAGAAACCCAGTGTTTTGCCGCTCAGTACATCTAAATTAGGTATCAGAGACTGCAATGGCGGTATGTAAGCCATGCAAGCGATGGCTTGGATTGGCAATAGAATTAAAAACAACAATAGGCCCCCTCTGAGACAATAAGTAATGTTTGCAAAGCATTGAAAGAAGTGTATTGTGTGAATCTCCAACATGGTTATTTTAAAATATTTCCTTGAGAAAAATAATTCCTGGCCCACCACATGAAGTACGGAATACTTAGCATGCCTAATTTCCTTTTAACATCCCTTTTCTTCTTCGTTCTCAAATGTTATGATTGGGAGGATTCAGACAACAAGTCCGATAGTTGTAATGAACTGCGCCGTGGCTGTCAGTTGCTCTAGTCCACCGAACAGTTTGTCGTTGAAAGTAGCCCCCAGGGGTCAAAAGGCTGACCGGGTAGAAAGATGCAGAGAGCAGGTCTGAAGGGCATGCTCCGCATTTTCGGGAGCTGATCGCAGGGGCATATTTCGCTTGCTCCGATTCGTAGTTTGTGGAACATGTGTTTCTTTAGCCTGATGTGACCAGTCCTTAGTCTGAAGATGATGTGTTGAAATTGGCGGGAGAGTTTGTAGCAAGCATCAATTTTTGGGTTGTCTTGTTGCAGCTCAGACCATCTTTCGGATGTATTCCTTTTGAGCATTGCCTTTATTTCTTCGGGGTGTAGAGATGGGTCTGTCTGGTTTTGTCTGCCTTCAGCTTTAGCTAAGGTGTTGGCAGTGTCATTTCCTTCATTTTGTATATGCCCAGGGATCCATTAGAGAACCAGTTCTTTAGTTATTTTGCCCAGTTTTAAAAGTTCTGTACTGAGTGACTGGTTGATCAGGGCATTTGGGTTTAACATCCCTAATTCTGATATATTGACTAATATATTTTTGCTGACTACGATATAGGCCTAATAGGTGAAACGTTAAAATTAGGTCGATTAAGCTACATAGATCTATTTAGTAATTTTTTAGTTTTAATTTCTAATTTTCTGGAAAAATTGTATGAGAAAAAAATATATTATAAAATATATTAGTATCAGTGGCGTTGCCATTAGCCTATTGCAAAGTGTGGGTAGCAAATAGTGCAAGATATGCGAGGTAGGGAACAGGGAAGCCTAGGCAACTACCGTGTGTATAATGTGTGTGTAAGTGGACAATAATGCAAGAAGGAATAGTGAACACATGGTTAAAATAGAAGGCTAATAAACAATTGGTGCACGATGCACAAGTTCCCCACAAAGTATTTAACAATTAATTAACATTGTACCAAAAGCTCATCAGTAAAACGTAAAATAAAAAACAGATTAAATATTTCTATGTAAAGAACAATAGTAAACGAAAAGGAAAGAAATATTTTAAAATCCTCGGATTGGAAAAAACATTTGGGAGGGGCGAGTGAGGGGGGTAGGAACCCTTCTTGGCTACGCCTATGAGAGTTATAGTCAATTTGAAATCTTTTAAACAAGTTATAATTGTATTACAATTAATTATAGTATAGACCTTTCCGTTTTAAATCTATTTTAAACATAAAAGCAAGCGTCTAAAATTGTGTTACTTGTTTTGAGGGGGGGGGGGTAACAAATTGTTGACGTAATTATATAGGGGGGGTCTCTGAAAGTTTGACAGTTGTTGACAAGGGGGAGGGGGGGAGGTAAAAAACGCCAAAAAATTTTTGACGTGATTAATGGACGTCCCCTCTAATGAAAACTTTAAATTGTGTGTGGCTTAGAATTTAGATCAAGTCTGTTTTAATTTACCGGATGTGTGGCTTAGAATTTAGATCAAGTCTATTTTAATTTATGTGTGGCTTAGAATGAATAACTTTTCTTAAATATTTTATTTTAATACCACAGTTTTTGTCTACAAATATTTTGTTGGGAAAATTATGTTTCACTGTAAAAAAAAAAATATTCTAACAAAACAATTTTTATTTAAAATTTTTGCTCTATGCAGTAAGATGTTAAATATATGTAAATTAAATTTAGTCCAAAAATAATAATTTAAAGAATAAACTATTATTAAAAATACTAAATTGTAGGTGCTGTGTTTATTTGTACCGAAGATGCATTTCCCAGCAAAAGATTACAACAGCTGATCAAATATTATGGAAAGTATTTACCTGGGCAGAATCTAGGAGATAAAATATTTGTTGAGCATGTAGCAGACTTTGTAAGTAAAAAAAATATTTTTTAACTGACAAGCAAGTACTGTACCTTTACAACACTTTAGATTAACAATATATTAACAGTAATTCACAACACTCTGGATTTGGTTTTCCCAAATAGGAAACTTTGGAGTTCTGTGTTAAGAAGAAATTGCCAACACTTTTAAATAGAGGATTAGTCAAACTTATTGTGATTGATTCAGTAACAGCTCTATTCAGATGTCATTACGACTCATCTCAAACTGTCAACAGGGCAAAGCATCTGATTGAGTTTGCATCAGTGTTGCGCAATCTTGCACATCAATACAGCATTGTTGTCATCTGTATTAATCAGGTTATCTTTGATGTTATAACAAAAATTTTCTTTCTTACATTGCTATAATAATTTTTGATTAAACTTATCAATTTTTAGTTTTGGTACCACCTTTAAATAAGGCATCAATAAGAATAAGACTAACATAGACTAAAATTGTGTAGTTTTTCCTAACAAGTTCTTCTATGTTCTAAAATGTCTACAGGTGTCTGCAAATGTGAATAAAGTTGATTCCCATGACAGCAATGTGATTCCTGCACTAGGCCTGACTTGGTCCAACCAAATGACTTGTAGGATAATTTTGTCTCGCCTAAACACTGGAGAATCACAGCAGAGCAGTACAACTAGAAGATTGTTGAAACTATTATTTGCACCACATTTAAGTCAGTCTGAAATAGACATACGCATTGATGAGTCTGGTGTTCATGGAATCTCAGAAAACTAAGTCTTCACTAGCTCATAGAAATATTGAGCAGACTGTTTTAGGTACTCTCTTGAGTTTTTCTCATACAACCTCTATAGTGCACTCCACTATACTGCTAACACTTGAAATACTAAACCAGGATGTCTTAGTACACTGCAGCTCAACCATTAATTAATATAAGAAAGACAAATTGAAATAACATGCTTATCAAATAATTAAGTTACAATAGTTTAAAATGTCATGCAATGTGTTCATATTTACCAGTACTGTTTATCAATATTTGTAACATTTAGTAACGGTAAATAATGTAACACTTTATTGAGCAATAAATTGTTAAAATTATTCTTCTCTTTCTGTGCCATTCATTATTTAAAAAAATCATTTACTATGATTATGACAGCAAGATTTATATTAATTAAATGTGCTTTAACAGACAGTATTCGATTACCCATTGTAATTCTTAGTCTTTGATAAAAATACTAGAAGGCTAGAAATTTTGCATGAGTGACTACGAAGGACTGATAGGTTTCTGACAGGTGCTGGGGAAAGTAAAAGCTACTTACTCCCCTTGTATGCTTTGGTCAAAGAAACTAGTGAACACTGAATCATTACTTTTGATGTGTGTAGTGGTTTCTCTATGGGGATCCCATGTCATTAAAAACTCAGAGAGTGGGTCCCGAGGTTCCTGACAATTCCAACCCAAGCCTAGAACTAGAAGTGTCTATCACACTGGGGACACCAATGTACTGCATGCTGACCTAGTAGTAGGGAACCAATGTACTGCCACTGCATGCTGACCTAGGGGGGAACCAATGTACTGCATGCTGACTTAGGGGGCACCAATGTACTGCATGCTGACCTAGTGTTAGGGAACCAATGTACTGCATGCTGACCTAGTAGTAGGGAACCAATGTACTGCATGCTGACCTAGTAGTAGGGAACCAATGTACTGCATGCTGACCTAGTAGTAGGGAACCAAACCAATGTACTGCATGCTGACCTAAGGCGGTGGAGCAGCTGGTCATAGATTTGCATAATGGATGCTTTTAAACTGCATCGTCTTTTCTGTTTGTAAGCATGCTCCAGCATTTATTTTGCAGTAGCATAAAGAGCGATAAATGGCCTGGCTCTACCAGTTGGTATTTGTAAAAATTATGGACAAGGAATTATTTTGACACAGATTATTTGGGGGAGAATGAGTAAGAAAATAAACCCCCCTAATTTGTAAAAAACAAACATTTGAGAGCCAGGCTCCCTCAGTATTTCTAGCCCCATTTTTAAACCCTACTAAAAATATTTTCATTACTGTTAATCTATGTCTTATGGGGCACGGCGTCCGAGCGGCTGTGTAGACTGGCGCACCGAGAGACCCGATTTCAAATACTGGTGAAAACTAGGATTTTTTCCCCAGGTCTGGAGGGTGTCCGTGAGTCTACCCAGCTCTGACCTTAATTGGGGTAAAGTGAATGCGGTTGTGCACTGTGCTGGCCCCACAATCACCCAGCATGCTGTGGCCACAGAAACTGGTGAACGCTGCTTCACCAACCCTATGATCAATTTAGTCAGAAGGGTACTGGTACTTTACTTATGTAATCTATATCTTCAATTTTTTTTATGTTTCTTATAAAGTTTGTTCTACCAGAATCAGCAATTTTTCTGGAATTACTTCATTTGTAATTTAAACAGACAATAAAAATACATGACAAAAGCCTGTTGTTTTTTTTTTTCATTACATTTTTACTGGGTTTCAATTTTGTGGACAACACTACAGGCGGCCATTATGAAAAAATATAACATTTGCACCCATTTAAATTCTCTTTCAAACAAACAAAAATATTTCCTTTATTTTGCTTAAAGTTTTCCAAAAGTACACAAATAATTGTATCACATACCACAAAGCAAACTGTCCTTAAAGCACTGAAGGAAAAAAACAACTTTGTACTCTTAACACACATCATGTGGCACATGTACACTAGACTTGAAGTGCATGAAAGGACACAGGAACCCCCATGGAGTGTTGGTGACAGACATGTCCTTTCTTCATCTTATAATTTATAATAGCAGCTGAACAAGGAACACCAAATAGTTCTAGCATGAATAGAATCACAGGGTTTTCTTAGAACTATTTACATTGCTCAAGTGCACATCAAACTTGGCAGCAATAAAAAAAAAAAAAAAACTCAAAATAAGTACATTGACCTAATCTGAAAATAAGGAACTGCAACTATTGTATACAACACTAATAGCTAAAACATAAAGAGAAATTCACAAATTTACTTTACAGAACTTAAATTGCAGGCATTGAATAAATACATCTATTTTTATAACATCTAAATGTAAAAAAAAATGTACCGTACAGGTATCTTGTTTCAATTTGATCTAAAATTGTCATGAACTATTGAAAAGCATTATTATTAAATAATTGAACAGTTCATCAAGAAAAAATGTGTTTTTGTAAGTTCTAAAATAAGCACACATCAGCTTTCGTATCCATTCTTTAACAAAACAAATACACAAACCTCTAAATATAAAAAAAAAAAAAACACTTTCAAAGACGAAGCAAAAATTAAGCTCAATGTAAAAAACAACATTTTTTGTTTATATGTGCCACTACATTTACCACACTCAATAAACCATATAAAGAATATAACCATTTCTCTCTTCTTCAATTTTAGTCACCATACAAATCAAGCATTCAATAGGAATATTTACAATATGGACGTTAGTCTAGAACTAGAGAAATGATAAAGTGACCCAGTTTGTCTGCTGTTGTTTTTTTATTGAAAGAAAAAAAAAAGGCCTCCTGTTATAAACTGTACAAGACAGGAAATACAATGGCTTTAAAAATACATAAAAAATAACTGGCACCATACAAATGATTCATCCCATGTAGAGAACACTTACAGACAAAACCTATCCATCAAAGACCTGATAGAATCAGGACAGAGTTTCAATTGGTGAGGAGGAGAAATAATACAAAGAATATTTCTTGATGGAGGAGAGAAAAAAACACAACAACAAACAACTTTCATTAATTTTCACAGCCATGGTGAACAGTTATGCTAAAACTACAGAATGATTCTAAAGGCAACATTTGATCATTTCACTAGAACCCTCAAACTATTTAATGTCTATTCATCATAGACAGCTTTGTTCAGAAACCTGGCAATACATTCTCAAAATGTACCATCAGCTCACTCCAAAACTATTCATTCTTCCCATTTTACACATTTAGTGTGCCATGAAAATCCAAGGTTGCATAAGTTAAGTTGAAAACATAAAAACAGCTATGCAAATGAAGCAATTTGCCAATTGCATTTCAAGACCAATACAAGGTGATTATAACCCACATCAAGTGCAAATATTTTCTTTTATAGATCCTAATGTGTCCTAGTTGCACTGTTATTTTACTCTTTTTTTATTTGTATTTTTTGCAGCTCAGTTGAATTAATGTAATACATTGCAATGAACCTTTTATTCCTTTCAGTGCTGTACATTAAGAAATAATAGAATTTTCTTTGTACAAAATTTACATGTGTCAGGGTGTATCAAAATATAAAATGTCAAAGTAAAAAGAACAGCGGCATAAAATAACTCCCATACCATGATAGACAAGAAAACAAAGAGAGCATTCCACAGTTTTTGATTTATCCACAACAGGTTGAAACAGTACAATGTGCCAATAGACACATTTCAAAAACTATCAAGCTCCCTTGTTTTCTAGTCAAGTGGCTTTCACTGTTCACACATGCCATTCACTGACAGAGATACATACTATACACAGACAAAAAGTCCCTGCTTTATAATAGAGCTATTTCAATAAAACTACTGTGCACATACATTCATATAATGTGCCACATTATATTGGTTAAAAGGTGAATATATGTAAAAAGTCTAAGCATACATCAGACTTCCTTCCGTTAGAGACATTGTATGAACATTGCTAGTTTACTGGTGGCTAAACAACTCATTCTGATATACTAGATTATACTAAATACTAAACTTCAATGCTGAAAACTTTTCCGTGATTATCATTTTATTTTTTCCAATTAAATTGTTAAAAATTTCTTTTAAAAAACAAAGCAGGCATTTATTTCCTATGATTACATTTGTCTACACTCCATTGACCTTACACTTCAAACAAAGAATCAAATGAAACAAAATGAACTGTTACAAATGTACTTATCAATAATTTAGGTAATATCAATCTACTAACTAAAAAAAGAAAAGGTTATTATTATAACAAAAGAAAACAACATCAAATAAAACTCTTTGTACATACTAAAACACAAATATCATCCTTGAGCAGGTATCACAAAGATTATAGTGAATAGTCCCAATGATTTACTTTTTTTGTAGTGACAAATGCTTCTGACATTATTTTATGAAGATGTAACAAAATATATGAAAGAAAGAAATGTCAACATTTTGCCTCAGAATTTTTTTGTTTGTTTTCAGCAGTTTTATAAGTCCATTAGTCCATCATTACTTACATTTTTGTTAAATTATTACCCTTTAAAAAACATGTATCTGAATATATTGTTTCATTAGTTGAGGAAAAGAAGAGCTCAAGAGTATAACAGAACATACATACAATATAAAGTCAATAAATGATCACAATTAGGGGAAACCACTCATGCATTCTTTACTAATCATTCCTATTATAAGTCAAGCTTAAATAAACATGGCATGAGTTTAGTGAACCACATTTTATATCTAGCTTTTAATCATTTACAGATCCATTTTGATACAGAGCATTAAAATTGTGTATGTCACCTTCCTATTGCTTACCAGTCTTTGCACATGAAACTCTATAAGCAATGGCACAAGCAATGTCCATCTTTTACATATTTCACAGCCTTTAAGTTGTTCTATAACTGACCAGAAATAATTTATTTTTTATTTCATTTAATTAGAGGGTAAATATATTACTTTAGTATTTTCTTCAAGAGAAATGAGATGTTGTCTTCTATCAAACGAACAAAAAATAAACAGCATTTGTATGTACTTTAATTTAGAACAAATGTGCATACACCATCAACTAATCACTAGGTTACCATGAACTAAATTTAAGAAATGAGTGTTACAGATGAAGGAACAACTAAAAAATAATTGTTACAGATGAAGAAACAACTAAAAAATGAAAGTTACAGAAGTAGGAACAACTAAAAAATAATTGTTACAGATGAAGAAACAACTAAAAAATGAAAGTTACAGAAGTAGGAACAACTAAAAAAAAATATAGACTGTTACAGATGTATAAACAACTATTTCACAGCAATGTTTTAATTTTTGAGTCTGTGCAAAAGACAGACAGAATGTGCACTAAATGACTTGTTTACACAAGAGTGCAAGCTGATATTTGGTCATCTTTTGTTGAATGAAGACTTTAGAAAAAAAAAAATTTCTGTTTCAGATGGAAGTCACTACTACACATAAAAATCATTAAGTAAAAAAATCCACTCAATAACAAAAAAGTGTACAGGTTAATATATAAAAATCAAATGCAGATTTTTTTTCTTAAATGATTTCATCCCTTGAACATAGACATGAATGAAGTGCTCAAGTTGAATGAAATTACTGAGATATACATTTCATTACACAAATTCAACAAGTCCTTACAATGACCAAGAAAAACAAAAGTATAAACGAAACAAAACAAAACTAGCAGTGATCCTTTTCATGGAACACACCTGAGTAGTTTATCTAAGGGTCACTATTGAATCGTACATTGTCAAATGAATACCCCACCGTCCCCAAACAACAAATAATTTGAACTAAAGATATAAGGACATATAAATAATATATTCTTAGCTAAAAAAAAAATTGCTAAAGTTTTAACTCATTGGCTATTTTAGATGCAATGTTCTTGAAGCCTATTGATGTTCCTGATATGCGCTTGAAGCGAACTCCATTCAGGGACAAGCGAGGGAGTTTACATACTTCCATTTCCCACTGGACAAGGCTATCAGTGTTTGGATCCCCATGGACGCATAATAAAAGGAATCGCTCTCTTTGTTCATAGTCGCAATTATTGGCATCCAGAACCTTGAAAAAGAACAACAACAACAAAAAAAAGAGTTGTTAGTGTATTATAGCCTTGCTGATAATGTAAACAACAAAATATACAATTGGATAAAAATATTTAAAAAAATCAGTTTCTCATTTCAATTTCAGCCTTTTATAACAGTTTTCTACACTAAAAGGCAAAAGACATTGACAATGTTCAAACTCAGTCTCACTAGACAGCTTTTCATCTATGGATATAGTTTATTAGAGGATCATGGCCTGAGATTTGTAGAAATAGAAGCAATATTTGTGAGAACTTAGAAGGTGTTAAGTTGAAAATTGTTTAACAGTTAATAATATCTTTCTGTTAACCCTTTACCGGGCATTGCGGCCAAAAACGTCAGTTGCCGATATGGGCAAAACGTCTGAAAGCATCCGTCACAATTTATATAGTTCAGGCTACTTTCTCGTTTGGTTCGAGATCTCTGGAGTTTTCCGTTTGTTTATTTCCCGTTAATATAATGTTTGAAGCATCTCTAGTAAATTTTTCATCACTGTAAGTTTATTTTTTCATATTTTAAACATTTTTTTCGCGAAGTGGTGTGATGGAGCCGTCATGTCTTAGTTAGGCGTTCTTTGGTTTTAGTTTAATGGGCATTTAAGTTGGGGGAATTTTTTAATCGGGTGAAGTTAAGTTTGATAGTGACATCGATAGTGGCCTACTTTCAATTTTTCCGACAGTGAAAAAAGATATATCGAAAGTTGTGAGTCTGATCTTGAAGTAGATGGGAGGGACCATCGGGAGACCCCGCCATGGGTGGAAAATGTAACAAATGAAATAAAAATAGAAGAATTTAGGGAACAAACTGGCTCTAATTGGCCTGTGGCTAATCAGTCTCAGTTAAGCTACTTTTAATCAATTGTTTGAAGAAGTAACAATGGATAAAATAGCTTCTCAAACAATAAAATAAGCGCATTGAAAAAATCCTTAAAAATCTTTCCGGCACAGAGCTAGAAAATGGAAAAACGTCTGCCCAGTAAAGGGTTAAGTTTAATTAGGGATTTCATACAGTTCTAATATAGCAAACCCCTTGGATTGACATTAATGATTACATAACTAGCCAGGTGGATGTTTTTATATTTCATATTTATCCATCTAATATTAAATCTATTAAAATGATCTCAATCTTTTATTACAGTTGTTAAATCCAAGATTTAAGATACATTTTTAAACGTTAATGTATGAATTGAAATATAAAATATTTTTTTTAAATATGCTTTCCCTGTCGCTGTCATTGTCCCATTATTTACCATCATTTTAATTATTATGAAGCAAAGGTTCTTGTTATCTATAAATGCATTTCAATAAATATTTTCCTTGTAACTCGGTTATTTTTAATTTTTTTTACTTTTCTTTGTGACCTTCTAATAATTAATCTAGTCCAGACCTGCCAAGTTGAAAACTTTAAAATTAGTATTGAGCCACCTCAAAATTAGTATTTTGACCCCCAAATTAGTATTCCTTAGACACTCAAATTAGTAGTCAATTAGTAATAATATTTGTAAGCATTTTACACAACATCACAGTGTATTTATTGCACTCATATCCATTTCAAAGAAACTTCATAAAGTATACACTATTTATGAAGAGGCCTACAACTAGAATTTACTATTTAGGGACACATTTGTTTTTTAAGCTTGGGACAATTACTTAGTCAAGACTGACTTTATCAAGTAGTTCCTGAGGCCTAAGGTATACAGTTTTGACCAAGTGCACCAGTTGAGTTGCTCTTTATAACAAGCATGGCCTCTAATAATTGACTTTGTAGATAAGGAGGTTGACAAACATTTTATTTTTTATCTCAATGATAAAATGTTAGAAGGCCTGCTGCTAGTTTTCTCCAAAAGAAAATTGGAGCCTTTGTTGTTTAATTTGTAAAGCGTAAAAATACTAATATATATTAAATAAAGTTTAAAGACAAAGTTGATAGTTGATAGGCTACTTGGTATCTAGACAATTTGCTTCTTGCAGAAAACCTATTGAGAATTGGCAAATATTCTCAAATATGCCCTATATAATAAAATATAGAGTTGCAGGATATATTATGAATATAATGAAGTTAGTAGGCCTACAATTATAATAAAGGCCTACTATATAATAATATAATATAGAATAGGACATAGAAGGGGCCAACTATTTTAATTCAATTGTAAATTAAATCAGTTACTAGAACTTTACAATTAGACTCAATTTCAATTAATTTTTAATTAGAGACGGAATGCTAGCAAAGAATTTAAAAGAATCCTTAGACAGTCATAGTCCATTAGCTTATTAGCCTCATAGAGTCATCACAGCTTCATTAGCCAGGCCTACTCTCTTGCAGACATGCCTACCCCTAAGGACTAAAAAGAGGAACAATCTTGATGAAAAAGAGGATTTTTCATCAAAAAAGCGGAACACTCTTTATCTGACAATTTTTTATAACAAAAAAAAAAAAAAAAAAAAAAAAAAAAAAAAATCTAGTCTAGGCCTATTATTAGATTTAAAATGTAGGTAGGCTTACGTTTCACAGACAATTCGCAATGGATCTAGATCTAGTAGGCCTACAAAGAACATTAAATTCACATTTGCTGAATAAACTCCTCTGAATATTCCTTCCAATAACACTGAATTAGTTCTTTTACAATTTGAACAAGTCATATTTAAACTTTCTGAGCCAGGACGTTTAGACATTTTCACAATCTTAGCAATACAGTAAAGGAAAAGAATATTAATTGCCAAACACGAGTAATACCGCAAAAAACGTTAGAAAAGCCCACAATATCTCTTTTAATAAACCCAGAAAACCGAAGTAATGATAATTACAGCATTGCGACTTTTTTGTGCCTTTGTTTTATCAACCTAGACACGGACTATATTTCAACCCATGAAAAACCCAAACTTTCCAATTCGGCGTAACAAAACTAGTAAAAAGCGTAACGGCGTAACAAAGTGTGTTTTTTAATCAAAAAGCGGAACAAATACGCCAAAAGCGGAACGGTAGGCATGTCTGCTCTTGCCTTGGTCTTAGGAGCAACTCCACCACTTTAAAAACCAGGAATGTGATAAATAAAAGGGAAAAATGAAAAATATATTTGTCATGAAATCAGTTAGCGAAAGAAAATGCTATTAAATGTATTAATTTATTGATAGAAACGATGCAGTATCCCAGCATAATCCCAGTTTTAAAGCGTGTGAACTTTTTTTTTATATAGATCAGTAGTGAGGGACACAAATATTTATTAAATGCAACTTCCGGCCGGAAATTGTAATTTTAACTTTTAGAAGTCGGCATGTGTCCCATTCGCATTTTTATATATGAAATTTATATCTTTCTTAGAAAATCAGAAAAAAAGCTGAGTTTTTTGCTTTTTAGCGAAAATCTGAGAAAATTTGTATTTTTTTTCCCAAATAGTAATTTTGTAGTCGGACCTTGTTTTTTGTATAAAATCCAAAAAATTCGTAGCACATGGCAGGTCTGCTAGTCTATAGCAGATGTACATTTTTATGCAGTTTAAATAGGTGAATTGCACAAAAAATGGACAAACAATTAAAAAATTACATATGATAAAATTGACAACATTATAGAATTACACATTTATAAGTTATCAATTTAAATATTAGGTTTTTTATATTTATACATTTTTCAATTTGAATATAAAGTCATTTTTAGTATCTTTGTTTTATTTGAGCTTATAGTTATGACTTGGCAGTCTTTTTCTTAAACATGCTGTCTGCTACATTTTAATTGAAATTTTGTTCTTTCTACATAGTTTAATAGTTATGAGCTTGCCATGGCCATTTAGCACAGTAGAATTGCAAATCCCTGATCAGTGAAACTAAATGTTAAGCATGTCTATGATGCTGAAACTTTTGTTTGTTCTAATGACATACACAAAAGAATCTATATCATTGGATGTATTTGCCCAATGAAAATCTGTAACATCTTAATTTTTTTAATTATTCTAATATTTAATTTCTTTCAAATATTAAATACCTTAAAATGTTGAACATAAGTTGCACTTTTTAAAAAAAATTTTGTGTTTGAGAAAGGGAATTTACACACACATATAAATAAAAAAAAATATTTTCCTAAGTTCGAATATCAACTGAAATTGAATTTAGAGCAGTATTGTAATACTAGACAAAAAAATAATTGAAAAAAATCTTGATTAAATTCAACAAAATAACACTAATTTCAGACACTTTATATCAACATACTGTAGATCAGTGTTTCCCAAACGTTTACTATTCGTGAACAGGTTAAGTCTGACTAAGTCGCCATCTTGTCTGTATTTTAACGTCTAGGTCTAATGACTTACGGTTTAATTATTCTTTTTGTTGTTGTATAAAAAAGTTTATATAATACAAAAAAAACACAGCATATACAGTTCTATTTGTAAGTTTTCTTACTTTGTTTGTAATGAAAGTTTCCACTGTATATATATGTGTGTTTCTATGCTATTTTTTTGTTTATCATCTGTTCAATTGAGACTAAATTTCACATACTTAGAAGGGTAAAATTATACAGCAAATATTTCATCTTCCATATCACAAATAGACACAAATTCACATACAGCAACAGTAAACAAAATATGGAGGAAGAAATTATGCAGGTAGCCTACACCATTAAAAATTTGTTTAGTGCGGCTTAAACACGTGAACTTAATTGTACTTGCTTTTCCCTTTCCAAAGTATACCTGCGGCTTATAGTCTAGATTTTAAGGTATTCAACTAAGGGCTATTCAAGACAAACTGGTAATTTTGGTTTTAAAAGTACGGAAAAATGTGTAGTGGTCAACAGTCAGAACTTACCCAAAAAAAGATGATTTAAATGAAAGATGACACAGGTTATGCATACAATTTTTTAGTGTAAAAAAAAGTTTTGCTCCCTCCTTCCCCTTCCCGAAACACTATTAAAAAAAACAGTCATAATACTAGGTTGCTACGCAGATGCAGTAGGTTATATGAATGTAGAGTTCACATTAGTAAGTGGGCTATACAACCATAAAACATAACTTATATCTTAAACCAGTTATTTATCTCAAGGTTTTAAACCAGTAAAATGTTTTGTCTGTGTTTAAAAAGTGCAGTCATAGCATATTTTAAAATGGGTAGCAAGGACTTTACATTAAGAATATAAAACCAGGCTTGCTTGTCTCTTTCAAAGAAGATATAAGCTATTCTAAACAGTACTAACAAATCCAAAGGTGAAATCAGCATATAGTGCACAAATGTAGAAGAAGATTGTATTAAGTATGACAAAACAAAAGCAACTTCACTGCTAGAATTTAGTTCATTTATCCTGTGTACTCAAATGATATTACAAATCTATCTATAAAATCAATTTTCTTTTGCATAAGTTTCACTTTTATAGATGACAAACCTTCCTGATTTCTTTCATCATGTCATTGGGGTCCATTGCACTGGTGGTTTTCATGCTCCAAGTAAAACGAAGAGAACGGGGTTTTATCCCCTCAGGGTCTCGGGTTTCTCCTGACATAGACCTGCGAAAAACGTGGCTGCAAATTAGAAACAAAAACAGCTATTGGCAGTGACACCCGAAACCAAGCATTAAGCTCAAGCGTATGGCAAAACTTTATAGAGGAATATGGGAAATAAAAAAAAAAATGAATATTTATAAAAAGTTTTGAGAAATGAGAATCTTAGAAAGCTAAAAAAAGACAACAACACATAATACATAAGGAGACAACAAAGTTTATATAAAAATAAAGGTGAATATTAAGTAGACATCTGTAACTAAACTATTGATTTCAATGAGCAGAAGCAATCTTTCTTTAGTTAAATAACAAACAATGGTTTTGGTTTGTTTCCATTTAACAAAATAATTTGTCAATTATCAAGTGTTGGTTTTAAGGAAAACATGACGTCAACAATAAAAATAAGATTTAAATGTCTATCAGTCTAAGTCCAATATTGCTCTGCTCACTGCTTTACAAATGTCATAAGTACAAAAAGGTTTGGCAAGTTATGTCTGTTAGTACACACCGAAATAAAATAGAGGCAAATCACTGATAAGCAAAGCCAATGAAAAAAATGATTTGTTCACTTTAACAGGTTTAAATGGTGTAAGTAGTGCTCAGATTCTCTTCAACAAGGGCACTTTAACATTGCTGAAAAAATAGTTGATAGTAGGATAGAGACATGTGGGAAAATTATTAAATGCTTGTGTATTTAGCGCATACTACTGAAAGCATCATCTATGTGTTAAATGCATAGCTGGATCCAACCCTCAAAATTTTAAACAAGAAATTTGTGTCACAAAAACAAAAACTATTAAAAAACATTAAAAAAGGAAAAACATTATTTTTTTTAAAAAAAGGTGGTATTCAAATTATTTGTTAATATTACACATCAACACACAGGTTAATAAGGATTAATATATGAAGGATAGGTGTTCAGTTATTATCCTGATGCATGAAAAAGCAAGCATGCAAACACATGACACAGAAAAGCAAAAAAAGCTATCGAACATATAAGAGTGTCACTGCACATGAAATATAAACAAGTTTTTAAGACTACACAGAGATGAGCTCAGGCTAAATTATTTCATGCTAAAATACAAATGTTTACAGTCAATGCAGATCAGAACATAACAAATAACCCCCCACTAGAAACCATATAGATAGATTACCATTTCATGGATGAATGATTGAATAATTTAGACAATAAACAATTCATGGTAAAAAAAAAAAAGAGTTACATTCTAGCAAATAATCTCTTCCCCTTTCCTTGTTTTAGTTTTTAAAGTTACACTATCAGAAACGACCATTTAGAACACTAGGCCAGAGACGGACAGTACTTTTAATTATCTAGCAAAGTACTCACGGCATTATGGCGGAGGCTCCCCCAGTGGCATATGGATGGGGAGAGGAGGAGCTCTGCATTCCACCATCAGGTCTGAAATTTAGTAGTTGGTGATTGGGGAGAAAGAGTCAATCAAGTCAGTGGAAATAGAAAGCAACAATGACAAGTTAACATGATTAAACAGAAACAAAAACATGCTGCCACAGTAATACTGTCACGTTATTTCATTTAGTAGTTCAACAAAAAAAATAAATGGAAATAAATATTAATATGCTTTTTAAAATAAATTAAATTTCATGCTCTGATGCAAAAGAAATAAATTAAAAAATCAATGTTATTCCCTGATGGTTGATTAATAATATAAAAAAAACAACTTAAAAATATGTCTTAATCGGGAGGTAAATAAAATAGCTGTTCAAAACAAAGTATATGCCTTGTTAAAAAAGAGGAACAAAAACTCAAAATTTTGAGGGTGGATGTGCTATATTCAGTAGATTTAGAATGAATAATATTAAGATTGTAAATGTAGCAACTCATGCAAGCATCAATTATGTAGATTGCAGAAAACAAACAAAAATATATTCCTATATGCAGTGATAAATAGATGTTCAAGTGTTTATTTTCATGATCAATGTAGTAAGCCAAAGCTTTTGCATTGTTATTGGCTTCTACAATAAAACAGTCTCTAGTGTTCAGATATGACTAAATATACACATGTAATATTCTATATAAGAAAAACTGTTAACAGAGGACAAAATTTAAAACAAATGGCAGTCATCAAGTTTCATTTTTACACTGCAGGAAGATTTTGGGTATTTCATAGTGCTTTGTATTTTCTTCACAATCACTGTTGGTTTATAATGGATAGATAATGGCAAGCACATATTTGGACATTTTGCTGAAAATGAAACATTCATTGACTAGATAGCAGAAATATATTCACCAGAATGAAGTAGTGGTTTTTTTTAAAAGACAAACACATTTAAAAAGGGTAAATTGCACAGAAAATGTAAATAAAAAAAAACTAAAGCAAAGAGAAACACACTCAAAAATTGGTAAAAAAAAACACTAAGGAATATAAAGTAAGTATGCAATAATTATAAATACCTCATTCCAGGACTGAGCAATAAAATAAATAATAGTTTCATTATAACAAAGGAGAAAATATTTTTTTACATTATACATTTGGAACTGCTGTTTTATTTCAAGAACTCAATTGAAATACATTTGCTATGTGTCAGAATAATACTAATGGAACATTTTAAAATCACTTTCAAATACTGAAACTAATCCAACCAATGAGCTACAAGTAAATCTATTCTTTTCACTTAGCCACAAGCATGGTGTGCATGAATGAAATACTAGTTTAATATTAGGAAAATGGTGTTTTTTTTAATATTTGTTTCATTATGAGTTTGATATGATTGCAATGAAATGTTAATTGAACACAATGCAGTATACACAAAGATTGGTTTTAAAAAACAACTCTTGTTATGCAGACCAGGGTATTAAAAATATAAGAAGTTCTAATATCATATTTGTATAGATCTATATGAGTCTAATTTCCTCACAGAATGGAGTGTGACTTAATTTGTCACTCAGAAACTTTTAAGCCAGCAAGCTTAAGTAAAGAAATCTAAATAAATTATCCCCCCCTCCCCCAAAGCTCACTGGTTATGTAGCATGGAATTATATTGATAATATTGTTGTGTCCAAATCATCTTAACATTACATTCACAAAAAGTTCTTAAATGCTTCTAAAATAAAGAAGTCTATGCAAGATCTTCAAAAAATCTTCTCAGATTTAAGGAAAGATGTATGGGAACAAATAATGTAGATTGCTCAAGTCAAATATTCATTGGAAAGATAGGAACATAAAAGCTTTCAAGAATAGCATGCATAAGAGAGAATATATAACAATAAATGAACATAAGTTGTATAGACTTTCTTAGATAGTATTGTAATAGTTTAAAGACTAAAATATTCAAATAATAACAAGAAGAAAAAAAGACTCACCTTCTACTGAATTTTGAAGTTATTCTGTTGAAAAATGACGGCCTTTGACCTGCCATATTGGAAGAATCTGTTGGATGTTGAGACATACCACCAGGTCCATTGTAAGGATTGACTACTTGCTTACGAGCATCACGACCATGGAATGTATTTCTAGCTTGTGTCCCTCTGGTCAGATTTTGTTTAACTCCAGGGGAAATAGCTGGTGCTTTACTCGGGGCAGTCCTGAAAGTGTTTTTGTTATGAATTAAGAGTAAAAACTCACAAATGTTACTGACTTACTTAATTATCCTTGTTAATAATTCAGGCCAAACCAAGTATACAAATTTCACTAATGCCAATTATGAGTATTTGGATGTACCTTTTGCTAGATATGCATATGAACCACTGGTAGAGAGCATCTTTAGTCACAAAATATACTGCAAACTACGGACCTTTATACTATTTCTCCTTCCTGAACCATTTTGCAACTGCAGTCACAGCGTACTGGTAGACAAGTTTAGTTGCTGCAGTCACTGATTGGAAGCTGTTTCATTTTTGATAGCACTACGAGTTTTTAAACCTTTTTAAACAGTCTAGAAAGCGCACTTCAAAAGACTTTTTTGTATCAACCCACTATAGTGTGACTGACTATAGGGATAGGAGCTTGAGTAGGACAGGGACTTAGATGAAGAAACAGATGCCTTACAAAAACTTTCTCATATGACTAATGGCTGTATTGATCAAAAGTTAAAAATAAATGAAGTGCTGCCTTTATTTATTATGTTTGCATTATGCATGATTGAAACCATTTTTTAAGGAAAGTTTCCAAATTAGGGTGAATTTTTTTTAACTTTTAGGTTTAATAGGTATGCATTTTTGAGAAATTAAAAGGCAGTGTAGCCCCTGAAAGTCAGGATGCAACTTGTAAGTGGGTCAATGAAATCATATAAGAAAAATAATCTTAAACTAGAGGTGCGACTTATCCACCGGTGTGACTTATACACAAGTATATACAGTAACCTAATCCATTTATTTGTTAACTCAAAAAAATTTAATTCAGTTGCTTTAATATTTTTTTCTGAGAATTTTTGTCTGATTTTGTTAACTATAGGTATTATGCAACTTGGCTTGAAGATTGGGGAGTTATAGGCTGGTAACTGCTTAGGGCTGAAAGGGTTAAATTATCTTCCATAACCTCTGTTGGTCAAATAGTTTACATACAAGATATAAATGGATAGAAACCAAAATTCATGATGATAAAAAAAATGGATTACTTTCAAATGTGGTATTTCTATTTTCCCGACCTAATCTTTCATATTATTATTGATTTTCATAAAGAGCTAACACTAATTCCCGACCTTCAAAATTGGAATGAGATAGATATGCAGAAAACATGTAAACATGCAGCCATTTTTATCCAATAGAAACTCCATAGGATTCCATATGTATAAAGCATCACACTTACGTGGGCCTCTGCTCTCCATCAGAAATAGTGATTGGCACTTCATTTCCACGTGCAGATTGAGACATACTGTTTGACTTAGTATGACCTTTTGGTCTTGCAGATGAAGGATTAGGAGTTGAACTTGTACTTGTTGGAGGGTCAGTTGGTGTAGAGCTTGAATTGCTGTTCATAAAACATTTTGACAAGTTTGTTAAGTATGGTTAGGACTAGATAAAAAGTAAAGATGCTAAAATGTCTAAATTTCATAAGTTTCCGCCTAATATCGCATTCAAATCCTGCTGTTTGCAAACATAATAGTCAAATACTGGAGTGAGTTTTTTTTATTGTTCTATAACAATTTTAACCTGCGAGTATCCTGGCCATTTGTAGGTCTTGGTTTTTCAGAAGGAGTCACCGCTTTACTATCTCCTGGACTAAATGTACTCCGTCGAGGAATGCCTGTACTGTGGCTATGGCTCATTATAGTTTTAGGGGGTGCTGAAGACGTAGCTGAACCAGTGTGATTGCTCTTCCTTGTTGGCATTGTTGCCCTGATAGGTGTCTGTGCAATCTACAATAGAAGGAAAATGGGTTTCCGTAATGCAATGTAACTAACAACAATATTTTAGTCCAAATCACTGTCAACTTTGGTCATTTCTCATTTGGAATATCTAAAACAAAAAGTCTCCTCAACTCCATTTTGAAATGCATACAAAGTATGAAAAAAGCTTTAGTAATAAATCTTCCTAAATGTGGTGCAATATTAATATGTACTTTAGTGTGCACAAAAAGAATTAGAGAAATAAAAGATACTAACAATACTACAGAGGAGTGCAATATTGTGCCAAAATGGTTGAAGCAAATGAATCATTAAACTTAAGAAAACTAATTTACTGAGCCATATTAAAGACAAGTAGTTTTTCCAGCCCAACCAAACTTTGTAGGATTTTGTTAGCTTTTTGTTTTACTAAATAAATGTTGACAATTATTGGATTTTCAATCAAAATGTAAAAAAAAAATGAAATGTATTTTAACTAGTTATTTGCCTTGAAATTAGATCTAAAACTACCAAATAGAATATAGAAAATATTTTTTGAAAGACTTTTTTAAACCTACCATATTTAAAATATTTTATAAAGTACTATCTTTTTATAAAAAAACATAGCTGATAGAGTAAGAATTAAAGATTAAGAACTGCATAATTATAAAATTTGTAGATATGTTTAAATTGTATTTATTATAATAAATAAGAAGTAATGTTAAATACTATAAGGGAATGTTGGTAGTTGTGGAAATTAGCTCAGAGAACCAAAAGCTTGTATTGAAAAACTGTGTGGTTGGTTGCTAAGGTAAATATTTGGTTTATGCAAGTGTTAAAGAGCTTGAAGGGTCCAGGATGATAACAGTACCTTTTCAATTAGGAAAGATTAAATTTGATTATTTTAAATTATTTTTTTTACATATACCTTGTCCAACACTTTATTAAACATCACAATAAATAGACATAAAAAAAAATGACACCTAATTTTAGACAAACAATAAAATACAAACAGCATGTTCAATACCAACAGTTCAGATTTCCAAATGTGTTCTTACTCTAGGCTGGTGGGGATTGTAAAAGAAAAGAAAAATACCCACACAATTGTTTATCCTAGAAGTCTCTACGTAAGCCATTATGATCACTGGCTACAGACAATGTTTATGCTAAAATATACATCATTGTAGACTGTAATGGGAAATGATGTCATAATTTTCCCATTATGAAATAAAAACAAAAAAACTTTTTTCTAAATCAACTTTCCCTTTCAGATATGCTTTTTCTTTATACTAAATCTGACTGTAGCCTTTCAATACAAAAAGGGAGTTACGTTAAGAGCTTAGATACAAAAATTACTGGACAAATAAACTTATGACTAGAAGTCGTAAGTAGCTGAACAAACATTTTCACTACACTTAGATCACTTTACACTTAGACTTTAGGAAAAGTTTTAAACTTTCTTTACAGCACATCTAATATAAAAACATTGTCCTGTAGTAAAAAGTTAGTCAATTAATATGCTATTATGATTCAAACATGGGTTAAGGTTAAATTTAGAGAAAAACGTGCAAAATTATGTGCATACAAAAAGTTGAGATAATGGAGAAGCAAAATATGTGAAAGGGATTAAAAGATTAGGTATTTATACATATTTAATATTTAATGAAGTTTTGTTGTATACTTTAAAAACCTAAACAAAAATAAATATAGATTTGCTAAGAGAATAATTATGTTTATAAGGCTTTAGACATCAAGCTTACAAGGAATGCGAAATGCAAAAAATGATCTTTGGACGCAAGTGGGTTTTTTTGTAGTTCTATTAAAATATTCAGGTCTTAAAAATTACAAACTTGAAAAATACAAAAATATTTTTATGAAAGGGATGATGAAATTTATAAAAAGCTTGAAAGAAAAGTAAAAAAACAAACAAAAAAACTTGTCAATCTAAGAAAAAGATTTATCACTGCTCCTGAGAATGTTTTTTTCTGAATAGTAAACTATTTTACCAAATAACTTAAAACGTGACATAGAAAGCAAATGTGACATGGAGATCACTGTTGAAAAACACTGAACATAACAATGAACTGCAGGAACCTGTCAGCCCCATACCTTCATGCCCTCGGCAGAACCCCTTGGTGTCTTTGGACGCGAGGATGGGGCAGCATTCTCTTTAGATGATGAGGTGGAATGATTTGAGCCTTTTCTGGCATGCATCTAATAAAAAATATAAATAGCATTGCTATGTCTGATTTTAGAAATATCTATTTTGCTCAGGGGAATATAAACATGCTTTGTGCAGAGAGATTAATAGTTTTTAGCAAAGAATAATTGTTTCTTTTTTATTTGACAAAAAATGCCTTTTAAAATACAAGTAAAGCATAACTGAGGAAGCACAAAATTATTTTTTTTATATAGCAACAACTTTTACAAATAAATAGTAGAATATTGTAGAATAACTCTGTAATGTTTTATATTTATATTTTTCAAATATTATTATCTAAAATCAATTCACTTAAAATGGTATATGGATTAAATTGATTTTTTTTTATGGAAGGTCGTTACATTAGAAAGTTTTAACTTCATTCTTTAAATTTAAAATCAACATTAACAAGATAAAGAAATATTTGACAAAATAAAGACTATAATTAGTAGAACCAGTTTTCCATGTCAAACCAGCTTGTTAAACTGATTAGGTGGGCTTAGCTGGTAACAAATCTTATAGATTTATGATATGCTTTAAGATCTACATCTTTTTTGTGCTGCCCACTTACTTTGTATACAAAAAATTTAATGTGCTTTTTATGTTTAATATACTATAAAAAAAAAGAATTAAATGATGGATTAATTTAGGTATTCTCATTGACTATTTGTTTAATTTGTATGATATATTAGGGAAAAACATTTAATATAATAGTTTAAGTGCTTAAAGTGGAAATGCATGTTTATTCAACACAATATTTACCTTTTAAAGGTACATTTGAGATACAAAAGAAATATAAGTATTACAAGTGGCCAAGAAAATTTATATTGATATATATGAATATATATATAAATATATACACATTTAATAGACTATATTATAATCAAGATGATTTGGTTAGTTACAATTTGATAGATAAACATGTCTTAGCTTTAAAAATTTCTTATGTTTTTTGTTTTTTAACAATCAATCCTTAAATATGGTTAAGTATGAAATAAAAACTGTTAAAATGTCATTATATTATTTGTAGATTAGTAAAAGGTTGGCCCACATTATCCAGCAAAATGAAGTATAGAAATCAATAAAATCAGTAATAAGAAGAATATATAGATAACTGTGAAAAACTGTTTTCTCTGCAGAGCATATTCATTAAAGCCAATTTGTTTTTTGTTTTTTTTAATTTTATATAAATAAAAGAAAATAAATAACAACAATATAAACTTGAAATGTTTTCTTAACCAAAAAAAATATTTTTTTTAAAGGATTTAGTTTGCTTTCTATTGCCAAGTGTAGTAAATTAGTATGCAGAAGAAATTGTTTGTATGATTCCTGACTGATAACTAGTAAAACCATAATATAATACATGTAAACAAATATTTACTGCTGCAAATTGTTTTTTCCCAAATGACTTTATAAGTGATGGTTTGGGCCAATGCATGTTTATATTACCAATAAATACTGTAAACATTATAGTGTTAGTATTTCATGAGATTTAATATATTAGTAAGCCAAGCCCAAGAGATGCTTTAGTCAATATATATATGTATATTTTAATACATTGATATTTGGTAGCAGTGTCATTATAAAACCCTTAAACATGTGTAGCTAAATAATCAAAGCATTGTTTATTTGTATCCCTTTATAAATAGTCCCCATACCTTAGGAGAATCTATGGAGCTTTTAGAAGGGGTCTTCGGTTTATTGCTGAGCGAACTAACACCTTCTGTACTGTCAGAATGGTTGACTGTACTCTTGCCTGTTTCAATCTGAGATGCGGACAGGCCATAGGAAGGTAGGAAAGAAATTCATTCAAAAACACTGATTTCTCAGTAAAAAAAACATTCCTTTAGGCAAATGTTCAACTTGAGAAACTTTATGTTAGAAAGATTAATGCTCTTTGAAAATCAACAAATTCACAATGTATAAACAAACAAAACAAAATTGTCAATCAGTGGATAAAAAAAAAAAATGTTGTTGCGCCTTCCTCAAGTCAAGCTGTATGCAATAAAATGTAACAATACAAATGTCAAGGACAATGCAATTAAAGAAAGAAGAACTGGCAACCATGCTTTAAAATATGAGCACAAGATATCAAGATAGAGAGAAAAAAAAAAATTAAGTTAAGAACAAGCATGCAACACTGAAAAGATTTGCCAGACTCAGTGACTTTGTAAAAAGTTTTCCTCTCCTTTTGTTTTCTAAATTACAAGTTGTAGTTTTAAAAAATAAATATTTTAAGATTGGAATCTACTGATAACTACTTTAAAACATATACAATGATGAAAACTAAAACAATGTAGATCTATCCTTTGTTTTATAAAATTAAAGTACCATCATTCATTTTTAATATATCATTTGGAATATGAATTTATGATCTAGGGTATCTTAGAATTAAAAAAAACAACTCCTGAGGCAATTCTAATAGGGTATCAATTTAAAAACAAATCTTAAAAAATGATTGTAAAGATAATTTTTAAATAAAGTAATGCTTCTGTCTCACATTATTAATAGTCTTGAGTATGAATGCAAGTTTATTAATAAAACAACTTTTTCTATTTTTAAAACATTCTTTGTTCCAGACATGTGACTACAACACTGAATAGAATATTTTATTTGCCAAGTCTTAACAGGCACATTATGAAAAAAAAAAAGAAGAAAAAACTAAAAATGTTCCTGAAAAAATTGCACCTTTTTTATAAGGGGCAGGGGGGGTAAAGTAAAGGTGGCTGGGCATTGTGCTGGCCACAAAATCCCTAGTATGCCGTGGCTACAGAAACTGGTGGACGCTGTTTCAGCTGCCCTATGGACCGATTTGGTCCGACAGGATACTTTATACTTTTAATTTTTCTTAGAAGAATTCAATGAATAGTATCTGTAAATAAAATTGCGCTTATAAAATAAAAACGGGTTAATTAGCAGAAAACCACTATAATTTCACCACAAGTCTGACTCCAAGCCTATGCAATTAAAGCAAAAACCTTGATAATTAAATGTGATATTAGTCTCATTAGCTCATTCAAACTGTTTTATAAAAAAGAAGCCTACAGATTTTAGTTTTAGTTTAACTGTATTTTCTTTTTCTTGAATCCCTACATTTGCATTTTTATATTCATGTACTGGCTGAAAGAGTTGCTCAGATTGTTTTTAAGCACAAACATTTCGTGTCGTTCTTGAAGTCCATCATGTAAAATTATCAGAGAGTAAATGCAATTTTAAATAGTGACAGAAGAACAAAACCACTACTCTGTATGTATGTGAGTGTAGACTGAGATTAAGTATTGGTCATAACCACACAAACACATTTTATTGACAAACCACAAAACTTGATAAAAACATTTTTCAGGCCCAATAGAAACTTAGCACTGCATTAGATATATCCTTAATAATTAGAACATGAAATCCTTTACATATATTAACAAAAGCATTGGATAAAAAGGAGGACATAAAAAAAACAAAAACATCACAATCTTAAGCATCTATAAAAACACTACTTTCTAAATTATGAAATAAGTTATTACCTTAGGAGAATCTGATGATACAACTGGTGCCCCACTATTAGCACTTCCTGCCACTGATAGTTTTCCCATTCTTTCTTCTAATGTACTCTGTTTAGTTGCTGTAGAATCGGCATTTGGCCGCCTCGTGCTTGCAGTTTGAGAGGAGGTTACACTACCGGAACCTGTGAGGTTCAAGGAAAAGGTAACTAATTATTTAAAAAAAACAATAAGCATATAATGTAACACATGAATTTTTAACTTTTGAAATACACTAAAGATGGATGAATACCAACATATTTGCTTCTGTGTAAGTTTGCTAGTTTTAATTTGATAAAAAGGCAGAATTCTACTTTTATTTTGCCATACACCTACAACTAATATCATTTTATGATAAGCACTAATCTACTCACCATTGCCATTATTATCTCCTCCTTGACTGTACCGCCGAGGCTTCTGATTATTTGAGCTGCTGGTGGCTGACTGGCTCCGAGGCACCTTGTTAGGAGATTGACCTGAACTACTGTTGTCATGGGGCCGCGAAGATGGAACACGAATCTGTTGTAGAGACAAGTTGCTACCTGATCTATCACTTCCTTCTAACTGAAAAGTGTTAAAACCTTATTTTATTTTAGTGGTTTTTTTTTCTATATTTTTAGTTGATTCTTTTGGGTGGGAGGGGGGAGGGGTATAAATTTAGAATACTTTAGATTTTCACATTTGAAAATAAAACATATACAAGGCCATGTTGTTTGTATGCCTGTTGAGTTTCTACCAAATACAATATTTAATAGTGAACCATAAAACTGATCTCTTTAAGGAAACATTGAACAAATCAATGAAGCTCTGTGCACTGACTCTTACAGCACCTATCTGGCACAACCCCCCTCCTTCTTTTTAGTATTGGCTGTGAAATGTGGAAAATTAATTGTCTTTATAATGTTCATTTAGAACTTTGTAAACCACAGTAAGCACCTTAATAATTTTAACTCTTTTACAGGGTTCTCACATTTTTTCTACAAAAAAAAATTCAAGGCTGTTTCCAGACTATTTTAAGGCTATAAGAGCCAAATTCCAGGCTGCTGGGGCTTGTTGTTTGGAAAATGGTCACACGCCTCTTCCCCCTAAGTGACCTAAATAATGCGTGAATGAGGTATTAATCTAAGACTTGGTCAGTGGGCGTTTATGGCGTATAAAAATGGGATTGCCGTTTTTTGTCTGACCTTCATTTTTATAATAAATTTAGATATAAATATAGATTTAGATAAATTTCCAGGCTGACAGGCTATTTTTCCAGGCTAAAATGCCAATATTCAAGGTTGTCCAGACCTTGCAGACTGTGTGAGAATTCTGCTTTTAGGTTTACATTATTTAAAAAGGATTTCTGACCTCTTTACTATAAAAATGGGGTGTGGTGGCCGAGCGGAAGCGCGTTTGACTGGCGATCTGAAAGTTCTGGGTTTGAATCCTGGTGAAGGCTAGGACTTTTTCCTGGGACTTGATGGTGTCCCTCAGTCTACCCAGCTCTGATGGATACCTTACATTAGTTGGGGTAAAGTAAAGGCGGCTGGGCATTGTGCTTGCCACACATTCCCTAGTATACCGTGGCCACAGAAACTTGTGAATGCTGCTTTACCAGCCCTATGATTGGTCCGAAGGGTACTTTACTTACTATAAAAACAATTTTATGTCATTTTTCTAAAACGAGGGCTCCCTTAGAAGTCATCCACCTTTGAAAAGTACCCTACACTAGATGCTAAGTACTGTGCCTAATCCCCTTGTTTGAAGTGGTTACTTTATTACTTATGATCAAGATAAAATTAGGTCATTAAAAAATAAATTAATGCTGAGTTGAAATAAAACACTTCAATCCAAGAACTGCTAAGATTTTTTAAAATAACAGTTCATTAGCCCGTCAGTTCAGAAAGCTAAATTTGAGCATGCAGCCCCTTAAATTGAGTGGTGATTTCCATTTTAACTGCAAATGAATTGATAATAACTTACATCTGTTGTACGCCTTCCCAATAAAAGATATGTAGCATGGATATCATCATACTTTTGCATTTTTAACGATTCTTCAATATCTTTACGAATATAGCCCATGTTGATCATAACTTCTGCAAAATTTTTAAAAAAAAGAAAAGTCAACATTTTAAAATGTTTAAACCCCTAAGTCACCAGAATAATGTTAAGTTAAAACTTAATTTATAATTTATAATTACTTTTAACAAAAAAATAAATAAATACAAACACACAGCCCTTTGAAAGATGGTGAAAAAGAACAAAAGAATTATTGGCTATACGAATTAAAAAACAATAGGCATTAAATAATAAAAATGAGAAATACAAAGCACAATACATAATATTAAGCTATATTAATAAAAGGAAAATGGCCTAAGTATTATGTTACGATAAAATATCTGCCAAAGTCAGAAAATAGTTCAATATTTATTAATAAAGGTTTATTTAAAACATTTTACTAGCTTGCGATTTTTTCCCAAATCTTCTGCTAAATAATAGTAATATTCTTTAAAAAAAAATTTTTTCACAATAAAAAAAATATATATACCGGTTAATTTTAAATTTTGTTTTTGTAAAAACACATTTTTAGCTTGCTTTTTTTTTTTTTACTATCTTATAAAATATTGTATTAATTTTCTTTTAAAATATTTTGTATACACTAGTTAAATTATATAATCATTAATGTTAAAAGAAAGAGAAAAAAAAAGAAAAAACATTCAAATAGTCATTTGCATGTATCATTTAAGATTTGCAATGGTATGTTTATGCTGTGCACAAAACTTGGATAAAGAAAATTTGTGTACAATTTATTTCTAATAATAACAGACATCCAAGTAAATATTTTTGGTCAAAATAAAAAAGTTTCTCTATTGGTTACAGATAGTGTCTTTACAATTGAAACAATCTAATATATTAATATCCTTTGTGGTCTTCATTTAATATATTTAAATCATTTAAGTTTTATAGTTATATCTAATATAAAGGATTTTAAGTTCAAGCACATTTTTATAAAACTGTAACTTTGTAAAAAGGCAGGGCCCAGAAAATCAATTTTGCATAAGATGTTAGATATTGTGTAGATAAATACATAATTCTTTATATATACACATCTAATATTTTGAAAGATGTTTTTTTGTAGCACATCAAAATTTAACATAAGTAATACAAAATAGCTCAGGGGTCTCAGATTCATACTGCTCTGATGGTCACATAAGGTTTAATAAAGTAACCAGAGGGAGGAATCAACAGATTGATTTTTTTTAATGATAAAATTCTATTCAATTTTACTTAACCTTTTTAAAAACTAATGTAAAATGTCTATAGAAAGACTGAGAATCAATTTAAAAAAAAGTAAACATTTCTTATGGTTAAAACACATTACATGTCAAACACTGGCAAGAAAAAATATATTCATTGCCTTTTTTTTCTCCGTCTTTTTTTTTTTTTAAGACCCCTGTTCTAGATTATGTTTAAAAACAAGAAACATTCAATATAGCACTTGATTATCTAGACAAAACATTTAATCAAAAGAAGCACTTCTAAAGCCTGACAAATCTTTAAGAAGTAAAAATGATAATATGATATGTTCAAATTAGTCAAAGCAAAAATATTAAATTGTACATGCAGCATAAAATGGTAAATACAGCTAGGTCATGCTGAACTTATAATGCATTAAAGGTTTTGTAAAAAAATTGTGTCACAAAAATGGGTCAAAATTTAAAAATCAGTTTGAAATATAGATTTACATGTATGAATTTAACCCTTACAGTCCCGGTCGCGTAATATTTCCTCCAAATATTTCTTTCCCTCAGTCCCAGACACTTATATTTGCCTCCGAAAAAGAAATGCCCTCAGTCCCGGCCACGTATATTTTCCTCAAGGAAGGGTGTCTTTTAAAAGAACAAAATAAAAGATTTGACCTTTCACCATAGTCTCGGGCAGAATATTTATTCGATAGCTGAATAGTTAAATTTTATTTCGTTTTTAAATTATGAAAATTGACCAATTATTTAGTTGTTTTTTTGAAAATGAAAGTGCGGTCCTAATGGACGCTATCGAATTACCTTCGGTTATTATGGCAATACATGTTGATGTGACTTTTTCTTAAGGATTATTATTACGAATGAATACAATTACTTTATGAATTAGATTATTCTAAGAAGGTAAGTTATTGTGTTTCTAGCAATTTACTCTCTTTGTGTTATCAATTTTTACAAACAAAAAGTAAAAAAATAATTTCGGAACACTATCGATGTCTCAGCCATTCTGAAATAATGTCTGGGATGGAGGGAATAATTAGTAAAATAATGGCTGGGACTGAAGGTATACATAGCAAATAAAAAGGTCGGTACAATAAGGGTTAACATTATTAATTTTCTACATTATAAAGTATTTCAAACCGTTTTGTACACAAGGATTTAAATTTGAAATGTAAAAATGTTTTTATTTTAGTCTTATTTAAAGTCATGCCTAAAAAGTATAAAATGCAAACTTTAAAATATTAGTACAAAATTACTTTGGAATGTAAAATGTGAATAAAAGCAATTCACTATTCTACACAAAAGAAGAACAATGCTTTCAACCTAGGCAAAGGTACATGTTAGCCGTTAGTGTTCTACAATCTATAAATGCTAACATTAGTCATAAGTACAGGGTGCAACCTTTACAACACTCTTATCTGAAGAATCTGCATTGATGCATGTTTTTTAACATATGGAACAGTTTTTGGATGTTTAAAAGTAAAATAGAATGAGCTTATACTGGATGTTCGTTTGTTTTGTATTACCAGAATGAGAAGGGGAGATGAAATCTCAAGCGTAGGATTTTCACACAACATTTACCTATCCGCTGTAAGTCTAGTTCGTCTTTCGACGGCTCTTTGAATGGCTTTAAATCTCTATCTTCATAACCCATATTGATCCAGCGGTCTTTCATTATTGTCTGAGCAATAAAACAAACAAGTTCTGAGAAAAATGCATTAACAAAATCTCCTGCGGGATTAAATGTGAACAAGGAGGGCCCATCCTAACCAAAAGAAAAACAAAAAAAAACAAAAAAAAACAAATGCAAACTAGTTTATAGGGTATGTGGTAAAGATTGCCCCTGGTACAATATTTGTCTTAGATTGAAAGACATTTTAAGAAAAACAAAAATCCAGATTTCAAACAGTGGTACAGTGGCAGTCTTAAAATTACACACCCTAGCATGCACCATGCAAATTGGCCCTCCTTAAAGCACTAACAAATTGACAGATGCATTAATATGTGTTATGGTACATGGACACATCCAGTGGAAGACCAACTATGCAACAGAAGATGGAAAAAAAAAAAAATTTTAGGGGGGGTAAAACAAGTCAGCGCTCTGCAAAGTTGTAGTGAGAGCGGCAAGGGCTGTGTGTTGGCAGAAGGCCAGCATTTTTACCTATTCTTGTTGGTTCATTTATGTCTGGCAGGGGCTCTACAAATGGTTTTAGTTCTTCATCTTCATACCCTATATTCATCCACTTGTCCTTCATTATGTTCTGTAGTTAACAATATAAAGGTAAGAAGAACATTTTGAACAGAAAAGATGTGTGAAGATCAAATGATATTTTAATGTATGAAATACAGTTATAAGACTATAACTGTAAGAAACTGTAAGTGTAAGAGAAAAACAAGTCACAATACTCCATGAAAATTTTTTTTTTTAAAGAATAGACATTTCTGTCAAGAAGTGGAATTTAAAACATGTAAAATTGAATAGCTGCTAAATAAATGGAGAACTAAAACTAAGTAAATTTTAATAGTTAAAACATGTAAACTTGAACTTTTAAAAGTTTGTTTTCCTGCCATTAATAAGAAAGAAATTCATGTGACTATGTTCATTTTTAAAGCTACTTACATCTCTATGTTTGACAATTTATATCTTGGTGGTCTTTTTCATTTACTAAAATTGATATTTAAGTAGTGAGATTCAAATACTGAAAAATGCTTTTCTGGTTTAATAGCCTTAGTTGTGAAAGTGAAGTGCACATTTTTGTAAATAATAGAATATAGCACTCTCACCTCTAAACTTGCTCTTTTTAATGGATTTAATACAAGAAATTTCTTTAATAGATTTTCACAGTCTGTTGACATATAGAATGGTATTCTATATTTTCCTCTCAGAACTCTCTCTCGAAGTTCCTAAATAAAAAAGGTATGCAATGTGGTTAACTTGACAATTAGACATATTCATTTATAAAATTGTATCAATACAGTTTAGTGGTTAAATTATGCAATCATTGAAATTTATTACTCAATTGTGTGATCATTCAAATACATTGGTTGAATTGTGCAATGGTTTCAATTCATTGGTAAAGGTGTACTATCAATATTCAATTATGAAGATGAGCAAACAATAAAATTCATAATGGATTTCTGATTAAATTAAACAATTTAAGGTGATTCCCGACTTTTCAGAACATTTTTTTACCCTAATTTTGTCATAATATAAAGTGCACTGGTTTTGTTTTAAAATGTGTCTGATACCCAAGGTGAGTAAGACACAATGATAGGAATTTTTTTTTAATATGTAATAAATAATTCTTTTTCAACAAAGGCATATAAAATCATTTTATTTAAAATCATATCTTACCTTAAGATTTTGACCATCAAATGGTAGAGATCCACTAACCAGAGTGTACAATATTACACCTAAGCTCCACACATCAACTTCTGGTCCATCATATTTTTTTCCTGCAAAGAATACAAAAATCATTTCTTTAATTACCTTTCATGTACTAAAAAACATTACCTTACATATTCTTCTTCTTCTTCTTCTTTTAGCCAGTCTGCTGAGCTGTTTGCTCTCTTGCAGTCAATGCCAAACAAACATATTTACATGTTTTTTTCAGTTGTTCAATACTGCTATATAATGTGTTGTAGGTTGAGGGGGGAGCAGAGTGTATCTGAGGTCGGTCAGCTCAGGACATTCAAGCAGGAAGTGGTCTACATTTTCTTGTGGGCAGGGGCAACGTCTGCAATTAGGTGGGTGAGTTGGGTTTATTCTATTTAGGTGTGAGTTGAGTGCTATATGTCCTGTTCTCAACTGGAATATAGTGCATTGTTCTTTGCGGGGGAGGAACTTTAATTACCTTACATATAAAATGTGTCCGAAATGTGTATAACTGTTTCACCATTATATATGCTGAGTCTAAAATAAAGTGGTGTTACATTATGAGAACTTCAATGCTAAAAGTAAAATGTTAGCAGCTATATAAATCCTAGATCTCATATATATCTTCAGTACACTATAACAGAATATCCTAGAAAAAATTAGGAGGGTTAATATAGTTCATAGTAAAAAAACTTTTAATCTGCCGTTTGGTTTCTGTCCTTGATTGGAGGGAATACCCCCCCCCCCCCCAAGTTATGTCACTGGTCAGAAAAGTCAAATTAGCATTGTCTATACTATACAAAATGCAACGAAATTTTGTAAACTTAAAGTTTTCAGGTCATAGTATGACAATGATTTGTTTGAATCCAACATGATTATTATGATTCAAAGCTCCAGAAACAAGTGAATCAAGGGCAGGGCTGCCTACCCCCAAAAAATTTTCTCAGTAACAAAAGCCTGAATTGTCAGTAACAAGACCCTCTTGTCAGTAACACTTTAATAAAAGACTGAATTCGCGTTTTCTAACGATATATAATCAGACTCTCGCACACTCTCATATATACTACATATATATATATAATATATATATTGTGTGCATACTGTATACAGCAAAGTGAGTGTAATTTTTAAAAGAACAGACGCTGTTGCAGAACATCATCAAGTTTAATACCATTTTATGAAAACTTTGTCTCCATTAGACAAGAGAGCCATACAAGTCAAGCTTCCAATGTTTCCATAGGAAGCTCTTTGGTCAGGCTTTGTCTTTCACAGTGGTCTGAGCTGAATGGAATGGTGGCTAATATAAGTATAAGCATGACCTTGGACAGATATGTATTAAGTACTAGTCCTTCTTTATCCTTCATCACCAGTTTTCTTCATGTGATATCAATAGCTATTTTTGAAGTTGTAGAAATTTCTAAATCTTTAATACTAATAAATTTTGCTATAACACAGTGACACATCTATTGTTATTGGACTACAGTTTTAGTAGCTAATGGAAATTGTTGAAATGATTTAATATCATTGCTACCATCTGTAGAAATTGTAAATGGAACTGTTTCATCCTCAAGTAGGGGCCCGGGGGGATTTATGAATTTGGACCCCCCTCCCCCTCCCTTAGCTACGCCACTGTCTGTCACGTCGGAATGTTCAGCATCAATGAGAAAACCCAGGTTGTTGCGTCTCTTTACTAGTATGCGTCTCTTTATTAGTAGTCTAAGTCTAAGGTCTAACGTTTATCAAGATACGATTCCCGATTTTCGCTTAAAATCCCTAATTCCTGGCAATATTTTTGAAACCTTGCTTGTTAAAGATCTGTGTGTGTGTGCTGGATGAGGATTTTTCTTTCTTTTTTTTTTATCAACGGCATTTTACACACGTAGTCGTAGGCCTACACCGCCCTAGGCCCAGTAAAACTGGTAGAGCTACAACGTTGTTGATAATTGGAACAGAGGGATCTTTTGCAATGACTAGACTCTAGTGTTTTTATTTTTAGCAGGCTGATTAAAAAAATTAATTTAGTATTATTTATTTAGAAACTCATCTTAAAGATGTCAAACATCGCGCTATGCAACCAATAAAGAAAACGGAAATAGATTCCGACAATAAAAAAAAAAGTGGGAAATATACGGTAATATTACTACTAATACCAACTACCGCATCGGACCGTAAAGACTGTTATCGTATTTTTCGGACATTTTCGGTGGGATGTTTTAAAGCGTCGTTGAGAAAACGGAAACGTATTTCACCGATAAAAGAACGAACGAAACATTCGGGAATAGGCCTACTAGTATCGGACAGTAATGACAATTAAACTTATTTTTCGGACATTTTCGGATATTTTTTTGTAGCGAAATTTTTTTTTTCCACTGGACCATAAAAAGCGTAACAGATTTTAACCTTACCGTAACACCGTATTTTGGGTACCAAAATCGTAATGTTACGGCCGAAACCGTAACAGTAGGCAGCCCTGCAAGGGTTACTAGAGGTAAAAAGATTACCTGCCTAGAAGGCCAGTTAATCTAATTTCATGGAATTGTTTGACATTCCCAGAAGAAATGCATCAAATTTGTGTGTAGAACTAATTAAAATCTATAAAAAGTGTGCATACCTTGAAAGAGCTCAGGGGCAGCATAAGGTGGGCTTCCACAAAATGTGTCTAATTTGTTACCAGGGGTAAACTCATTACTAAAACCATAATCTGCTATTTTTATATTCATGTCACCATCTAATAATAGATTCTCAGCCTAGAATAGAACAAACATTATTTTTGATGTGAATGTGAAAATATATAAAAAAATGGCATAACTATTATATATATTATTATATAAGAATAAAGCTTATTGTGTTTAAATAAACACGGGTCTCATATTTCCATGGAGATTTTCACTGGGCCCTATTTAATGTTACATTGTAATTACCTTCAGGTCTCTGTGAACTATATGTTTTTGATGACAATATTGTACCGAAGAGACAATCTGTTGATAAGATCAATAAAATTATATTAAACAATATTAAACAAATATATTCATACTGTGACATACTAGCTTTTTGGGAATGGTTATAATGTGTTTTTTTTTACTAATAACACCCCCATTCCCATTAATATAGAAATTAGAAACGATAGCATATTTTATTAAAATCCTGATTTTCCCTAATGTATCTTATTTTATCATGTTGCTTTTGTCAGTGGATTTTTCTTTCTTTCTAACATCTGCAAAAATGTACCAGTTTCAGGCATATATTATAAACATGTTTTCTTCTTACTCTATTTTTAGGAAGAAGTAGTTTTTTCTGCAGCTAAAAGGAGAATTACAACTATTTTCTTTTCTTTCATTGTCAAATGTTTTAGTTTTACTATCTATATTGTACAAAGCTATCTGTATTAATTAAACATTCCTGTTCAACTTACATTAAGGAGATAGGGCTTTTTGTTCCCTTTTGAATTTTTTTCCCAAATCTACTTAAACTAGCACACACTTTATAGATGCAAGCTATTCATATCACCTTTTAATATATACATATATGTAAGACCTCACAATATGCACATTCCAATAATTTAATGAGAAAAAAAAAGCACCTGTCTGAACTTGGCCCTTGCCTCCTTTTCCTTCATGCGACCATGAGCAACCAAATAGTCAAAGACTTCCCCTGAAAGTATCAAATTAGTTTTGTACTGTTAACAGTCCCACAATAGCATTTAGAAAATACATATCAAACATATTCTTATCAAATAAAAATATGGAAACACAATGATTGAAGTATAAGGCCAGCAGAAAAATGTTCCCAATACACATCACTATGCATAATGTATACCATCATGATAGGTTTTAAAATCTAAATACACTTACCACCACTTGCATATTCCATGACAAGATAAAGTGTCTTTTCTGTTTCAATAACTTCAAAAAGTTTAACTGAAAAACAAAGAATGAGTATTAAAATGTATCCTTAAAATGTTCTATTTCCACTAATAAATTTGATTTTGTCATCTCAAGCTTACCTATATTTGGGTGATCAAGTAGTTTCATTATTCGAACTTCACGAAAGAGCTGATGATAAATATAAACAAAAATGAAAGATATCTGCAAGATGTTAATATATTTTCAAAGCACAAAATATATTAATTACAGAATTTACCATAGATCTTTTCTTAAAGATTCCAATTGAGTGTTTTATGCTAGTAAGTTGGCTTGCCTGTCCAGGTAAAAATGCCTACAATGTCTCTGTATTTAGGGTATACCCAATTATCAGCTCAGATGTGAATCTGATATTACATGTATTTGAAGGGAAAAGAAAAGAGAACTGAATATTGTATCAAGCTCACATTATTGTGTGGCCAAGATAACAGTCACTCCTCAAAACTCCTAGTTTGGATGGACACAGAAAGAAGTACCTGGGAGTGAGCTCAGAGTCAGTAGCGCCTTCTTTATGGAACAGCCTATCTCAGACACTGAGAGAATCTGGGACAAAAGAAACTTTTAAAAAGAACATAAAGACCTTTCTCTTAGGCTAATACATCTGCCACTGCAAATCACACCAAGAGCGCACTGAGCAAGCTAATTTAATAGCATAGATAGAAGTGCTATAGAAATGCCCATTTTTATTCTTAATGCATCTTCCGTTCCTCTGAAGATCTACATGGTTTGCAAAGGGTACTATTATACTTTTTTTTACCCAAGATAATTGATTTCTACACATAATAGTATTGCTAGTGTTATTTAAATTTTTAAAAAAATATTTGTAAGTTATTTTTTGGAAGCATACATTTTTAACAGTAGAAAATAATACCTTTTGTAAACTTGATGGATTTAATTGTGTTTTATCAATTATTTTGATGGCCACCTGTAAAAAAAATTCAATAAAAAAAAATGATAACATACTTCTCAGAAATGCTGAATGAGCCTATTGGCTACTTTGTGTTAATAATCTCTAAGCTTTTTAACAGTTTATTTTGATTTAAAAAACGTATGAGACAAGTGTTGAGTTAAAAAAATTATTCAAAACTAATGTGAACATTAAAAATGGATCTGCCTAATAATGTTTTTAGAACTACTAAATAGTTATCATCAGTAAATGCTTCTTTGGGCACATACCAAGTTAGTCATCAAACTTTGTAGAGCAAAAGTTTTACTTTTGGTTTCTGTTTTAAGGGACAAGGGCCTTATTAGGATGGATGCACAAGTTGCTTAAGACTCAACAAGTTTAGTGCAAGAAAATTAACCAGAAATTCTCTTTTTAAATAAGTTGTTGAAAACATGATATGGTTTTAAAATGTTTGAGTTTGCCAGTTCTAATATTTAGTGCATTCTATCAAATACTTTAAGACATCTGAGATACCCAAGTTAATAGAATAATACTACTACTTACAAAATATGAATTTATTTGAAATTATGGACATTGGTATCGTCCAAAAAAAGTAAATTTGATTAGCCAATATAAGATCTTTTTTGTTGTTGTTTCAAAACCAATTGTTGCTAGATCTAGTAGCGTTTTGTTTTTTGTTTTTAAAATGATTTTTTGTCAACTCTCTTCATGGTGAAGTCAAAGCCAAATTTGATATGTTTCTACTAAAATAAACTTTCATTTTCAACTGTATGGAAACAAATTTTTGAATTTCCTTTCGGGTTTGTTTTGTTAGTTTGTATGAAGTGCTTATTGGTAGAAAATAATGTACCATAATTTTTCGTTAGCAAAGGGACTAACTCATAATATAAATTTAACTATCACAACTTTGGATGCAAGGTGAATCACAAAAAAACTCTATGTATAATAGGTCAATAAAAAAAAAAGTTGCACATTAATTTAGACGGTAGTTTAACACGGTACAAAATAATACAATATTTATATTATTTAATATAATTTAAAGGCAAGACAGTCCTTGTCTGTTCAAAAGGTTTTAGCGTAAGCTGGCAAATTCAGTTCATGTTGACTTAAAGTATGAAGGCATGCCCCATAATGATGAGTGGGCCTGCGTCAAGAAAACTCATGTTCATTGTAACTTCAACAAAAAAAAAAACATCTAAGACACTTAAATTAGTTTTGCAAGTCATTGAATGAACTGCTTTGTTTCATTCCAACATGAATATTGCAAATTATTTTTTTCAGGATCAAACAAAATTCTGGGCTAACATGTAAATTTAAAGGTTTCAAAAACTATTTTTTTGACCTCTCTATTTATGACCGCAAAAAAAATATAACAAAAGTATCTCCTCTTAATGATTAATTGAGTATGCAACCCCCTATAATGGTTTGATTGCTAATGCAACATTAAAATTACATTTATTTAGGGTGACCAGATTGCAGGGGAGAAAAAAACATCTTTCTGTGCATAAAATTAATTGATGCGACCTAATGATAGTAGCATAGCATACATTTATAAACATTTATAATACATATGAGATAATATTACTCTATTGATCCAATTAAATGAACATTTGATTTCATTACAAAATGGTTGGTATGTCAGCATTGCCTTTGTACTTGTAAATCATACAAATAAGAACCACAACTCTAAAGAACTAGACATACCTAAAACAGCATAGGCCTAACAAAGATGTAAGTTTATAACTGATTTAAAACTGATGACAAAATTGTTACTCAAAACCATAAACATCTTATAGCACTTTCTATGATTTACAACTTAATAAAATAGCTATCACGGTTATGTTCTTTCCCTCTTTTTACTGACTACCTTTACTTTAATACTATTTATGATATTTATGTCTATACTAACTAAACTAACTGATTTTTTTTAAGTTAGCCCCCTCAGTTGTGTCATCATTTAAGTGAGCTTTGATGTGCCTTTTTAAGGTTTGGAAGGTATCAAAATAAAAGTTGTTTCACAACATGGTTTCATGTGCCAGAAAATTTAGTGGTGTGCTATGTTTTGCACAGCAATCACCCCTGGATTTGGTCAATTACCAACAACCAACTTTGAATTTAACTTTAATCCTAGGCCTAAGATATGCAAGTAAACAAAGACGGTTTGCTGCCAAAATATAAACTTCAAATGATATTATAATGTACAATGCAAGGCATTCATGAAAGGAAATTAACCCTTTCTGTCCATAACCACGCAGGCTGCATTGGTCAGTCATTACCCATCTGCAGAGTCAACATGGCTGGCGTTGTTTTAGGTGACTATATATATTAACAATTAAATCCAAACCATGTTTCTAAAATTAACTATAACTTCCGCTGCCTATTGATAGAAAACAGAACTCTTTATAACGTAAGTTTAAAGGATATTAAACTACCTTTTAGGCTTTTATTTTCATTGTTTATCGAGATGATTTTTATTTTGTTACGATGGTCACAAATACCCATAATGGTGGGCCTAGTAAAGATTGTCTAAAATACTGTCTGCTCTGCTTTTTTGAAGATAATATTCAATAAAAAAGATACAGACTTGTTTGATTTAATAATTATAGACACAAATTTTTATAAAATTTATGTTGAAATTAATTATTTTATCGGTCTAGGACTATATCCCAGTCGGGAGAATCAGCGCGTGAAGAATGGGCGTCACCAACAAGGACCTAATCTTTCCAATGTTTTCATCATTGATTTATTCTGTTCAAGATTAAACTGTTTAATTGTTCATATTTAAAATATATACTTTGCTCTCTTTTTTATATATGACATGCCTAATTTTTAATAACAAAAATTGTATTTATTGTCTGAAAACATAAAAACTCAAAAAAATACATTTTAAACTATCGTATTTAACAAGTTTTTTTTGAAACAGTGACATATATTAATTAAAAGGATGAACTGTCGTTTTTGTAAATTATGTTGATAGCCTAATAGTATATAATTGATATACTTATAGCTGCCAACTTTCCTGCTAGGAAAAACTGGATTTTTTTCGTGAAGTGGCAAATCAATGACGTGAAGAACCTAGACCGCTAGGGGGGTCCGGGGGCATGCTCCCCCGAATTTTTTTTTTCGGAGCTGGATTTAAAATGGTGCTATCTGGTGCATTTTAAAGGTCAAATTCAATTATTTTTCAGACCACAGAAAATAAATCTTAAATCAGATTTTTTTTAAAGATATTGGTCTGTACCAGTTCAGTTAAACATAAATTTACCTTCATAAACATACATTTGAAAACTATAATTAAAAATAAATAAAGATTTTTTTTGACAACTCAACCAATCCCAGCCCATATATACATAAGTCCCTGAACAATATTTCTATATTTCAGTGATGAAGAGGATTCTACTAGGTTGACAGACATATGCAAAAGTCACTGAACACTATTTAAATATGTACAATTACAATGATTAAGAGGTTTCTGCTTTTATTTTATTTACATTAGATATAGGCATATAAACCTATATATTTTATTAAAGCTTATAGTTTGGGGAATTGGAAAAAAAAAGTTAGGCTAGCCTACTTTAAAAGTATAATTACTTTGTTCTGTATTTTCTAGGTCAGTTACCAATAAATGTAATTTAAATATTGTATCCTAATCCTAGTGACTTTAACTCTTAGGCATATGATACTTTAGTTAATTTAGGATAACATGTTAACTAGTAAACTATTGAATCTAGTCTGTAACTCCTAATGCCTAATGACTGAATAGCGGGGAAAAAAAATAAGGATTAATACACATTTTTTTTATATAGTTCAGTGATATGACGTATTTTTATTTTGTTATGAAAATGAGGAAATTCGCAAATGCGTGACACAAAGAATTTAAAACTTTGTTTGGAAATTAATTTTAAATCAACATTATTTTTTTTTTCATGTTTTATTTTTTATTAAAGGAGATTTCCACCAACATCAGATTTTGTATATGCCTAAGCTTATTTTGCAAATCTATCTTTTTCTTTTTTTACTTAAGTCTGAAACCGTTTCAAGCAAACTAAAAAATATGTTCTTTGCAAATACGATGGCCGTAATTCAGGACATTTGATAAGAGGTAGTTGAGCTGCCTTAAAATTTAATGCAGTCCTGTAGTTACTAGTTCTACACACTACACCGACTGTTTTACTCCATTCATTAGGCCTGATACATATGACGGCAAATATAGGTACTATATACAGGGTTCGTACAGAAAAATTGCCTCAAAATTCCAGGAGTTTTCCAGGAGTAAATTATTTGAAAAGCCAAGTTGAGCTCTTTAAAAAAAAACTCGCTACACAGCTTTTTTTTTTGTTTTACGACATTACGGGGACTTGTATAGCCTACATCCCAAGTTTGGTTTGAAAAAAAACAAGATCTAGTAAAAAAAAAAAGAACCATCACTGGTGTCATCAACGTTTGCGCGCAGAAATAAAAAGTGGCAAACCGGGTTAACTCCAATAGGGCTTTCTGGAAAAGTGAAAGTACAATCTTAAGAGCAGTGATTACGATTTTTTTAATTAATAATTAATCTCCCTCGAAAAATAAGGAGTTTTTAGTATTTTCCCAGGACTAAATGCAGTTTTTCCAGGAGTTTTAAGGTCCTGGAACACAACTTTTTGTTTTCCAGGAGTTTCAAGGAGTTTCCAGGAGCTGTACGAACCCTGTATATATTAAACAGTAGGCCTAACTGTGACATTGCTCCATTAGATTAATTTATTCATATTTCGTCACCTTCATTTTAGCGGGCTGATAAAAAAATTATTTTTAATGGAGAAAAAAAAAAAAGTTTTTCCATTCAAAAGACAATAACCTGTCATATTATATTGTTAGGCCTAGCCTAAAAGCCTACACGGAGTAATGTGAAACGGTCGCCGAGTCGGAAATTACCAATTAACGATATGACGATAAAAATCTAGGCGGCTGGAAAATTTAGGTAGTCTACATTATTTTCCGTCCATTTTTGTGAATTTAAAAAATGAAAACGAAAATATCCGACCACATAGCGTGTAGGCCTGTCTAGGTGTGGTTTACAGTAGGCCTACTTACTAGGTCTAAGTAAACTTATTAAGTCTTTTTATAGCGGATCCGATTCTTACCGAACCGGGTTTCGTACTGCGACTTCGGAACCGTATTTTTTTTTTTATAATCCACGAATCCGGAATCAAAGTAAATTAAATCTCGCAAATCCGGAGCCCAAAAATATTTAGCCTCGTGAATCCGGATTTCCTGGATAATCCGGAAAAGTGGCACCCATGGGCCTTTTTAGAAATGTAATTATTTAGAAATTCGATTTTCCGGGATTTTTGTATAAGTTCCGGGTTTTCCTGGTGAGAATATAAAAAACGGGAGAATCCCGGAATAAACGGGAGGGTTGGCAGCTATGTATACTGTATATACTAGCATATAAGTCGCACCCTTATTTTAGGATTTTTTCTTATATGTTGTCATTGACCTGCGTATAAGTCATATCCTGACTTTCAGCGGTTACGCTGCCTTTTGATCTTCTACAAAATTCATACCTTTTAAACATAAAAGTGACTAAATGTTCACCCTAATTTGGAAACTTTCCTTAAAAAATAGTTTCAATCATGCACAACGCAAACATTATCAAATAAAGGCAGTGAGTCATTTTATCTTTTACAGCCATTAGCCATATGGGAAAGTTTTTGTAAGGCATCCTTTTCTTCAGCTAAGTCCCTGTCCCTACTCAAGTTCGTATCCCTATAGTCACACTATAGTGGTAAAAATGGGACATAAAAAAAAAGATTCTATGTACCTGTACATCAGTTTATGGACAATTTAATGAATATATTTGTTTGTGGGCAGTTTAGTTTTTATATATGTATATATGTCAATGGAAAAAAAAGAATGGTGAACCAGAAAAACTGTTTAGATTTTTTTTTAAGATATATAGTCGATTATCAAAACAGGATTGTCTATTATCAAGGCAAATATTCACATCTGTCTTTGAAACTTACAACTACATCTATAAGAAACACTAAACTCCAAAAATGTATAACATACCTCTCTTCCAGTAGGTACATGTTTGGCAAGCTTAACTTTGGCGAAATTTCCCTTTCCGATAGTTTTTATCAAGCGATATTTTCCTATATGAGGTTCATCGTTTGCTCTTGATCTGGAGGACGGTACCCTTGTTGAAGATGAAGTGGTGGTATTTTCTTCAGAGCCCTAAATATATAGAAATTGCTATTAATTATATTTTTTAACCATAGTATTTACAATTTCATGCTTATTTTCATACTAGGATTTATGTCCGTCAAAACGACGGAGAAACAATTTATTACAATGTGTATTGTTAAAAGAAAAAATAACCAACAATAACACCTGTAGTGAGAACGTTTCTTTCTGCATTTGGCTTTTGTTATTTTTTATTGTTTACTGTGGGCTGGCCATGGAACATGCATATGGAATGTTGCTATCAAGATTCTGACTTATTAATAATATAACAAACAATAATACTATCAAAAGGAAAAAACAAACACAAACACCAAATAGTAAAAAAAAAAAGTATATAGTAAAAAAAAGTAGACAATAATATTTTGCAGTATGGAAAAACACAGTTTAAAAAAAAAACACCATAAAAGCATTTCAAAAGGACATCATTCTGAGATGGCGCTCAATTTAGAACCTTAACATACAGTAATTAGTAATAGGTCTAAGTTTATTTGAAAAAATAAATTAAAGAATTAAGCAATATTGTTTATATAATAAAAATTACTTTTGGAAAACATTTCCAATGTATACATTTAACTTTTGTGCCAATCTGTCAAACGGCCTAGCAGCCTATAGCGAACAAACATATATATAAATATACAAACATATGAACAAACTCACAGTAATTATATACCTGTATATTGACTGTACTTTTAAAAGTTGCCAAACTCCATACAGTTGTGAAAAACATAATGCTGATTCTTAGGAGTTAACCCTTCTTGCACCGACCTACCTTCTAGCTATTACAGAAATGATAGCTCTACCTTTTGATCTGTAGCCTACATGTTTAGTGCATTTGCGACAAAATAAATTTTACATTTGAATTAAATATAAATATTGAGATATCCTGGTATATGCAATATACAGATAGAAATCCTAATGCATTTCACTTTGATGACTAATGATGTTTTTTTCAAAACTGTAACAGTAATAAACATTTTATCTTTTTAAATTTTGACATTAAATTTAATTACCATAATTAGTTTTTGGCATATATAGTTATTTATTTTCACAATACGGAAATTTGTCCATGTTAGGTCTGTATTTTTTGTTAATTCTTATAGCTTCCTTTTAAATAAAATAATGTGCATATAAATATACACAGTCACAAAATCTGTTTGGATTAAATGTAATAATATTTAATTCAAAGTTAATGAAAATTAAGCACTTATACTTATACTTATAACTGTTCAAAATATTGAACCTTATACATAGCTTTGTATTTTTTACACGTCTATAGAAAGTATTGTTTATGTCCAAATTTGATTTCAAGTTAGGATATTGTTGCTTGATTTTCGTCATCGGCTGCATTTTACGTCTCGATTGCCCAATTATATTGGTGTTAATCAGTTAATTACAACACAAAAAAAAAAAAAAAAAAAAAAAAAAAAAAAAAAAATGTAAAAGCAGTTTATTTTGTGTTTTGTCATTATGATGAGCATTCTAATACTATGTGGGGACAATTTTGGACAGAAAGAATAAATCGCTTGATTGAAATTAAATTTAGCGCCCCCCCCCCCCCCTCACGCCAAAAAAAGGGGGCAAAGATTTTATGCTTTTATAGTACCCAGGACACTTAAATGCACAAAAGCTAGTTAAGTATAAATTGCCTGTCTCTCTTCTAACAAATCACAATTTTATAGAGCGTTATATAAAAAACAGATAAATCTGCAAATGTGCTTTATGCTAACACTATTTATTGTTTAGAATGAATCAAATACGAATGTTTTCAATTTTGACTTTAAACTGTCAATATTATCTTCCTGTTTTTAGTGTTTGAGCGTTCATTCAGCACTGAGGTGCAACAAGCAGGGCTGTGGAGTGGGGGGACATTTTGGGTACCTGGAGTTGGAGTTGGCACACAATGTACTGACTCCGACCTCTACTAAATTTAGATTGGAATTTTTAAAAAAAGCAAGTTTAGATGTCCCAATTCACAAAAAGTAATAATTAATGACTCTCTACTGTAAGAATAAAGACCAATGCATACAGTGCCTCATGTAACCGCAAAACTAACACATGAAGTGACCGTGAAGAAGCATGCTTTTCATGTGCCTCACTATGTGGCAATACGTTTGCATATTAATACAGAGGAGTCGGAGTCGGGAGCCGAGTCGGAAGTACAAAAAACTGAGGAGTCGAAGTTGGAGTCGGAAAATGTATCTACCGACTCCACAGCCCTGGCTACAAGAATATAAGGTGCCTTGTTGCAAATATTTTTTTTTACTGTTGGTACTTTGAGTTGTATTTTTTTTCACATAGCCTTTTCTCTCGGGTGTAAAGTTCAACTATGCACTTTTTACAAATTGTATCTATTTTTGGATTGTCCGTGAAGGCTTTCATAAACCATTGTGAAAACTTTGTGAAGTTTATCCTCAGTGTAATTGATAGCCAATAGCCAATATAGTTTCTTTAGACAAGTTATTGAATTTGTTTCATGGTTTAGCACAATGTTTGCAGCAATGTTTTGAATTCTTTCTAGTTTTTTAAGATCATAGTCCAATATATAGGCAGTTCACATCTAATAGTCTTAACTATGAGATTACAAGACCTACAACTAGTATTTCAAATGCCTCTGTTAAGAATGTTTCTTATAATAACTTTTACTTATAGGCCAATACTCTTTATTTGTTCTGAATAGAAACAATTCAGTTTTTATTGAGATATCATTTTAGTCTTAACATACATACGGTGTTTATCTGCACATTTTTCAAGTGTTGAAATTGCCATTGCTGTTGCTTCATTTTTAGCTTGTAAATACATTCTATATATATCAAGCAATATATACTACTTTTCAACTAGTAATATAATGGAATGAATCATGCTAATTAGGCTTAGATGTCTATTTTTCTAAAAGATGTAGCCTAATCTTGTCTAGACACATTATTTTAGCAGAGCATAGCCTGGCATAGAAGGTTAGATACTATTAGTATTAGTAAATAGTGACAGTAAATTTTGCTATATAAATTATTGAAAATGCTACAAAAGCAGGTTTAAAATGTGTATGGGTACATGTTGATGCTCCCTTTTTACCTATAAATTTTAAAATACTACTACTACTCAACTTCAACCACTTCATATCATCATAGCCTAACTTCAAGAGACTCTTACTTTTTATTTTTAAATACATTATATCTTCTTATTTTATGTCTTATCTTTTAAATTTGAAATGTTTTAAATGTGTAGGCCCTACCATATTATTTTCAATATGTAAGATGAATTACAGACTAAGTCCTCTTTAAATATTAGATGCATTATCCTGGGACCTAATATGGCCTAAAGATAGTAGGCCTATAGTGATAAAATTACATGACTAATTTTAGTAGTAACACTGAAACAGTGACCAGTGAACAGTGATGTGTGTATCATAATCATGTTAGTGTTAGTCATGTATGTGAATGTGACATTTCACTAGTCTATTAACTATTCTCAATATTTAAAGGAGTGTTAAAACTCGTAGACAGCCAAATTTACCCCCACCTCCCAAAAAATATATACAAAAAGGCTTTACCTCTTTTGGTTTTGACGAACTAACATGCCGATCTGAATGATCAGTCACTACCGATTCATGAACAGTTCGTAGTGGAGCTGGAGCTCTAGCACTTGCCGACATCTTGTAAGCCTATTGTGTAAATCAGCGATTTCCTTCAGTTATAATATAACTTAAACTTTCATTACAGTTACTTTCATGCACAACAGAAGTACAAAGCATATATTTTTCCGTCCTAATATTCGTTATGGGACTTTAATTGAGGAAGACAAGAGGATTTGTTGTCACTTGTCGATCTAGCCCGGAAACGGGTCGCTAGGGCAAAGATTGCCTCAAAGCTACAGAAACCTACAGGTGTCCTCAATGATCGCAATTTTATCCAGCAACCAGTTTAGAAATATAATTATCTGTGCAGTATGAAGCTTCGAATTCATCCATTTCATTATTATATTAAAACTAAACAAACTAATTTCATGTTTATTCCACTATTACACTTTATTCTAATATCAAAATGGCTGACATCTCTCCACGCCAAAACGAGGGTAACTTGCGCATGGAGGTCAAACCCGTAGACTTCGTCTGATTGGCTCCCTTGAGAAATTATGACATCATATTACAGACGAACAGCTGAGCAATACCTAACTTTTAATATTCAGCTAGTATTATTTTGTACTACTGATAAAATCAAACACTTTACTATGTGCCTTAAAAAAAAGTAAAATAGCACTTAGGCGAAAATGTATCCCGATAGTTTAGATCTTGCGTTCATATTGTCTTACCTAATCATTGACCCATGCATACCTTGAGGGTAACGCCCACTATTTTTAATGCTCAATGAACATATGCTGACTATAAGCACAGAAATGTTTATCAAAGCAGTAGTAAAACTTAGTGTACCTAATACATTGTTTCCATCGATTCCACTAAAATGTATTCTTGAAGTACATTTGTATTGGATAGTCTACTACTACTAGGGCAATTATGTTTAGCCTACAATTTTTACAGCCCTATTTAAACCAGACAAATACGCATACGATAATAGTTAAATCACTAAACATAGAAACATGTTGCTAGAGGACAGAAGGGCAAGTAGTAATAATACATAAGGCATTAAATTCTAATTTAGAAATTAATATAACACAAAAACATAATGCTCAGATAAGAATACGGGCTAACACTTTCCCTATATCCCTTATGTGAGAACGAATGCATATAAGAAATGCAGAACTATAATTACGAATATATGTAGGAAGCAATAATCTTCTTTGTAGAAGGGGCGTCTTTTATGTATAAGATAAAATAAGACAAATACATGTTTCTTATACTTATGCCTACTATAAAATATATTTCAATATTTCTATTGTATTGAGTCTATATGACATATGCCGTTTCGTCTCAAGACCATTTCACGGGGTCACCTAAGACCATTGGAAAACATATCTATATATTTTCGTTGATCTTAGTCTTAGGAACCAAAACACCACTCATCTATCCGTCTACCGACAGAACCGTCGACATACAGAAGCGTTTACACACGAGTACCTGCCGTCATCATCGCGCCAGCCCCATCACATAGCCTACTCCCCGTACACATACAAATGTAGCCTAAGTGTCATGACGTATACGGATACATTTCATACAATTTATAACAGTAGTACATTACAGTTATAAGGGAGCGACGAAAATAATGTTAAGGTTGGGGGTCGCCACAACGTGAGAAGATGTAGGCATATTAGCCTAGAGTTAGAGAGTCGCGGTAAAGAAGGTTGGAAACACTTGATCAAGAATCTAGACCAAGAAGTCAAATAATATCACTCCTCTGCTCCGATCTCTGCACTGGCTTCTTCTTCTTCTTCTATCCCATAACCTGAGCGAGGGTCGTTGGGGGCACCATTTTTTGACAGTTGGGTAATTTTACGCCATTTGTCTCGGTCCTGCGCCGCCCTCTGGGAGTCTGCAAGAGACAAGCCGGTCCACTCCTTGATGTCATCATCCCATCGTCTCTTCTGCCTGCCTCTCTTTCTTCCACCTCGCACAGTACTCGCACTGTGCCCTGCATGATGGTTTTCGCCAGGCCTTCGGATCTTGCCACATGCCCATACCATCGGAGTTTTCTGGATTTAATGGCACTGAGTAGATCCTCATGAGGGCCGATGACGTAGGTGATTCGCCCACGGACAGCCTCATTAGTAACTCGATCTTTGTAGGAGATGTTTAAAATTTTACGTAGGCATCTCATTTCCATGGCTCTGTTTCTTTTCTGGAGATCCGCTGTAAGTGTCCATGTTTCACAGCCGTACATAAAAACTGCCATCGCCAGGGAGCGCATCAGTCGAATCTTTGAGTAAAGTGAGATTGTCTTGCTTCGCCAGATGTTTTTTAGCTTGCAAAGTGCAGTAGTTGTTTGGGCTATTCTTGCAAGAATTTCTGGCTTGGATCCTACATCAGATATTATGGATCCCAGATATTTGAAGGATGAGACTTTCTCGAGTCTCTGATCGCCCACTTGTATTTCGGATTCAAACTCCATGTTTGCCATAACTTTGGTCTTTTCAGCGTTTATTTCCATGCCATACGCTAATGATGTTATCTCCAGTTTGGTTGTTAACTCCCTCAGTTCATCTTCACTGCCAGCTAAGCCATCTATGTCATCTGCAAAGCGAAGCTTGGTGACTTGTCTTCCACCGATGCTGACTGTCCCGACATGGTCTTCCAGTGCATCGGTCATGATCCTTTCCAGGTAAATGTTGAAGCGTGTCGGAGAGAGTAGGCCCCCTTGACGCACGCCAATGGTTGTTTTGAACCATTTGCCAGTGACATCGTTGTGGAGGACTGCACTGGTAGCATTGTCATACAGACTTTTAATGACTGCAATAGTGTTGGGGGTGATGTTATATGCTCTCATGGTTGCCCACAGCGCTGTATGCCAGACTCTGTCAAACGCTTTCTTATAGTCTACGAACACATGGTATAGGTGTTGTTGGTGCTGTATGTATTTCTCACATGTTAGTCTCAGGTTAAAGATTTGTTCGGTGGTACTTCGCCCTGCCCTGAAACCTGCTTGTTCTTCGGCTATGATTTGTTCGGCTTGAGGTTTTAACCTGTTAAGTATTATTTTCAAGAGGACTTCGCTGGGATGGCTGATGAGGCTGATAGTACGGTAGTTTTGACACTCTTGGAGGTTACCTTTCTTGGGAAGAGTGATTATAAGTGACTGGGTCCATGGTGTAGGCCACTCTCCACTCTGCCAGATCTTGTTGCAGATAATTGTAAGGGCATCAATCGTCGCTTCTCCTCCTGCTTGAATCAGTTCTGCGGGTATGTTGTCTACTCCTGGTGCTTTCCCTTTGTTCAGTGATTTCACTGCTGCCTCAACTTCATCTCGAAGAATGGATAGAATTTCTTCCCCTTCTCTATTCTGTGGACATGCTTGATCTGAGGGGTTTCCATTAGATGTGTGGTTGTAAAGGTCAGAGCAGTATTCTGTCCATATATCCAGGACGTCACGCGCTTCTGTTAAACACAGGCCTGATTTGCTTTGGATCGCAGAAATTTTGGGCTGTGTAACTCTTGTCAACTGTTTCACTGTTTGGTAGGCTTTCTTGCTGTTGTTCTTGTTCAGACTGTTCTCTATTTCCTGGCATTGATCCTCTATCCAGTTCTGCTTTGCTGAGCGCATGCTTTTTCTAATGTTGCTGTCGATTTCTCGGTAGGCATCAGCTCCTTGAGGGTTGTTCTTTTTCTTTCTCATCTCTCTTCGTCGATCACACAGATCTAAAAGTTCAGGGTTTTTTCCTTGGGCGGTGTTTGCCAAGTAGTTCAGTAGCAGCATCTGTCATTGCCGAGCTGAATGTGTTGGTCAGTGTATTGACATCTACCTCATCAGCTCCCGAAATGATCAGTGGTGCGAATTTTCCTCCCACTGTGGTTTGAAATATTTTTGCTACCTCTGGGTCATGTAGTTTGTCCAGGTCAAACTTTGGCCTGGTGCACTTTGTTTTGGTTATTCTCTTCAAGTGAAGCTGGAAGGACATCATCACTAGATCATGGTCGCTTCCTATGTCTGCCCCTGGATACGTACGTGTTTTACCAATGTTGATGCTGGATTTGAAGCGTTTCTTTACCATGATGTAGTCTATCTGGTTGTGATGTTCCCCGTTGGGACTGTGCCAGGTCCATCGCCTGGATTTTTTTGTGGTGACTAAGCGTGTTTGCCAGTATCAAATTATTGTATCTGGCAAACTCTAACAGCCTCAGACCTCTGTCGTTTGTCTTATTGTTGCAGTGGGGTCCATGTGTGTCTCCCCAGTTGTGGTATGTATCTTGTCCAACTTTGGCATTCCAGTCACCTTAAGTGCACTATGACTATGTCTCTCCTCGGCACTTGATCAAGGACAGTCTGGAGTTGCTCATAGTTGGGGCGTAAGTCTGAATGATGGTGATGTTGAAAGGAGCCGCTCTCAGACGGATGGTGATAAGTCTGCTTGAGACTGGGTGGCAGCCCATGACAGTGGCTAGAGTATCTTTGTGGACCAGAAATCCAACACCATGTTCATGCCTGTCATCTCTTCCGCTGAAGTAGAGCTTGTTGCCTTTGTCGGTAGTTGTTTCACCTAGACCTTTCCAGCGCAGTTCACTGATACCTAGGATATTCCATCGATAATGCTCCATCTCGTGGGAAAGCTCTTCTAGTTTTTCCCTACGCAGTTAGGGTCCTGACATTCCAGGTTCCCACAATGAATGTGTCTCTTGAGCGAATCTTGCGAAGGGGTGCAAGATGCTCACCAGTATTCCACTTTTCACCTCCGTCCTGGTAGTCAACGGAAGGCGCGGTCCTTGTTGACCCATCAACAACCGGATCTCATATAAGCTGACTTATCTCTGCTATAAGTGCCTGAATAACTGTGCCCCGGATTACCTTCACTCTTATCTTGAGCTCTACAACCATTCCCGCCCACTTCGTTCGGCTTCTGACGCGCTTCTGCGGATCCCTCGTGTGAGGCTAGTGTCCGCTGGTGAACGTTTGGAATCACCCCCCACTACAGCTTCGCCTGAGCCCTAGCTATCACACCTTCAGGAACCGGCTGAAGACTCACCTATTTCGTCAGCAGAATTAGCGTATTATTACATATTTCGTTGTCTGTATTCTGTAACTGTCGTCAGCGCATAGAACTGTCACCAACGGGATATGCGCTATATAAGCACCGTTATTATTATTATTAAAAGAATTTTTAAAAAATAAAGCTGCTCATTTTAAATTATTACATACGACGTTTCGTTTAGAAATAAAACGTTATGGTTAGGCTACTTCCCCAAACTACTTTTCTGCCAAATCACGATAAAGCCCATACCCCCCCCCCTCTTCAACTTCAACACTTTTCTCCCTAATCAGGACAAACCTCATACCCTCCAATCCTTCCCAAGCAGGCTGACTTCCCACTTCTACTGAAAGCTGGTTAATTTTATGGTGTCGAAGTGATCAAATCAAGGGAAAGTGAATATAGTATGGAGCTGGCGGACGCAAACATAGTGGAAATAAGTTCCACTGAACCCCTTTTCCTCCACCCCTTCGAATTAAAAAAATGTGTCAGCGTCCATGTAATCACTTAATTATATCTATATAAGTATATATATAGCCTATATATATACTTTCGGCGGTAGTAATGACTTGCATGTATCGGGCTCAAATCCAGGTAGAACAGTAATTTAAATGATGTACCTGGCCTGATGGGAGTAGACATACTTGAGTCAACGCAGCTTTGAAGGGTAACATTAGTTGACGAATATAGAGAACCGAGTATTGTATTGCCCGGGGGGGGGGGAGGGGGGAGAAGGCATATGGAGAACGTTGCTTCACTGGTCTTATGGATGTGAAGATATAAAAAATTAGAAGAGGTGAATCACGCGTCTTTTTCTAATATCAGAGCAAAAACACTAGTCACCCCACATAAAGTAGTTGAATGATCTGCATGAGTTTTATTGTCAAGATGATGTCAGTGTCTGCAGTGCAATTATTATAATATAATAATAGCATGACATTTTTTTTAATTACATGTACCCGTATGTATATAATTATTATAATAAACAACCGATAATAACAATTACTAACTTAAAATAAAATAGTAAAAAGTTCACCTATTGTGCTTGAAGCAAACTCATCATGTTATGATGACATTTAATACATTAGGCCCTTCAAACTGCAGTCAAATGCCAAACCAAATGATATGTTTTTAATTAAGTTGTTCTGGCTTGTTCATTGTGCTTGGTAGTCTGTGATATGTTTAATAAAATAGGGGATGAGGTGCACTAATTGATTGGGTAGTGACAGTCTAGTACTAGGTAGTCCAAACTGGGCGAAAAATGAAAATTTCGGTCATTTTTCAGTTTTGTACCAGCGATTTCAACCACTAATAGTGGTGCTACAGAAATAAAAATTATACTCTACTAAAGTTTAAACCTTCATCTCACGAAATATTAAAAATTTGTTTTTGTTTGTAATGTTTCAAAGTACCTTTTTTGTGTTTGAAGGGTACAGGGGTAGACCATTGCACAAGAAGCCAAGTTGATCAAAACCTATTGAACTTGAACAAATCTAGAACATTTCTAATATTAGTACAGTAATATAAGTAGGCTACAGTAATTGTACCAAAGTAGTGACTTGTGTACCGAAGTTAAACACTCAGAAAACTCACTATACTATTTACTATACTGGTACATTCAGGAGATTTTTCATCTACCCACTGTAAATATTATAGTTGAAAATTCCCAGAAGTAGGTACTGGTATTCATGTGTGATAACTTGTCTAATAGAAAAGTATTGCTAAAGTAAAATTCAGAAATTACTCATTAATTAGTACACAAGTCGGAGTAAAAAAAAACACTTTTTTGTTCAATCTGATAATGTATTTAATTCAACTTAAGTTTGAACACATTCTTTCCAATGATTTATTCATTAATTAATCTGTATGAAGGCAACCATATTTTGCATGAGAATACATATTATGTATAAGCATAGAAAAAAAACATGACACCTCAACATCTGTTCACAATTGATAAAACACACACTTACATAAGCTTCTATTGAAGTGTACTCTCATTCAACTCTCAAAAAAAACATATCGTACATGAACTAAAACAACCTGTGATTAGTGTACAATGGCAGATTAAAATATTTTAAATAGTTATCATTTATTCATTCATAAAACTTAAAATGGATCAGTCAACATTTCACAATCAATATTGATGTTTTGTATTACTAAAATTTCATTATCAACATTCAAAGTTTGCAATACTAAAGTCATTTCCAAGTTGTTTTTTAAAAAGAAATATATTTGAGACTGTTTTGAAAGAAATTTCTAAACATCAAATTCAGCAATGCACTGTTTACTCCAATATTAAAATGCCATATTATAAAACATTGTTTTTCATTGGTCAGCTTTGGACTATATCCATTAACCATCTCAACTTTGATAGGTGGGTGTATGCAGTATATAGGTGGTGTGTGCAGTATGTCTGGAAGTCCAAATACAACTTTTTAAGACTCCATATCTGACTCAATGTCCTCCCAGTTCTCCTGAAATTTAATGTAAAAAAATAAATAATGTGCAATGATTAATGAGTTAAAACTGTGAACTTAACATGAGTCACTAATGTTAGTACCGGTAATTGAATGTGTGGACAATACTTACATCAGACTCAACAGCGGCACCATCTATAGCTAATCCATCTGAATCATCCGAATCTGATTCTATAGAATAAAGCATAAAAAGCAATCAAAATTCATATTTAAGAAAAATGAAAAGATAAAAATCCTTTCAATCAATAATTCTAGCTACAACATATTCTCTAGACATTCTAAAGCAATGTTTCACAAACATTTTTTCTCGTGATTAAACCAACATGTTTAGTGTTGATAGTAGCACATCATTAACCTAACAGAAATGTATTTCTTAACAGTTTTTCTTGCTTTTTGCAACCCGGTACTGGGTTGTGACCCAGCTTTTAAGAAATGCTGTTGAGTAGCTTCAATTTAAAAAGATTTTTGTTTTGCAAAAAAAAAATATCTGAAATTTTAATGCATAGAGCGTTCTCAGTGGGCGTGGCTTAGGTTTTTTAGTGACGTATTTGTGTAAATAGAAGCCACTATTGGTGTACAAAAATGGCGAAGTACTTCTTTATCATGACAAATTCACATCTGAATATTGGCTATCCTACTCAAAAATAAGGAGGTAAATAGTAGTACTGTAGATTAATTAATGTGATTAGGCTAGGGCCGGCTAGACCTATTTACACTTTCAATTTCAGACATGCCTACCTCCACAAATCAAAATGAGGAACACCCAAGGTAAAAATGAGGAACGTGGGACCAAAATGAGGAACATAAGCGCGGAGGAAGCATTTTCGAGCCAATATATAATATATACGCTAAATAATATAATTAAAATACATAAGAAAAATGTATTCATTTACAGTAATAACACTGTAAATTTTATAATTATATATATAAAATATAAAATACAATCTAAGACAATATAGAGTTAGGGGCCGTCCATAAATTACGTCACACGATTAGGGGGGGGAGGGGGGTCACGCATTTGTGACGCGGTGTGACGAGGGGGGGAGGGGGGGTCTAAGATATCCGACGTCACATAAAAATGAATAAGCGTATACATATATATGTTTTTGCGCTATAGACTCCAATGCCGTTAGATCGATCGGGACAACCAAAAATGAATATTTTCTCGCAACTTTCAGGAATATAAAATTTTAGTTTTTTGACGTATGCTGCTGACTTTGTTAATTTTATATAAATAGAAGTATGCCATTTATGCACACATGAAAACTGTAATTAAAAAAAAAAAGAAAAAGCTTCTCGACGTAAAAGCGAGTAGCTTTCCTTTCATTTTGCTTTCACTGAGAGTGTTGAACAGCCAACTTTGGGTTTTCCCGACTTTTTTTGTGTGTATTACTGCGCACTCTGTTGTTTTATTTGCATTGTTGGTTTACACTGTACTTTTTTGTTCTCTATTGTTGATCTCGCTATTATTCTTTTAATTTCTATATGTTTTGTGTGGACACAATGTATCCACGGGTCAACTAGTTACTATTAATAAGAATTGTAAATTAAAATTATGATCGCATTGTTTCTTAGCTACATGTATTTTCAAATGATGATCGCATTGCGAACGCGTCTGAATGCTAAAAATAAATTTAATACTCTGATTGAAAGTAACACAGAACTATTCGCATCTCTGAACGTCAGAGCCAAGCATGGTAGGCCAAGACTTGAGGAAGATCACACATCGTTACTGGAAACTATTGTGGATATTGCTATGCACGGATCATCATAACACTAAATAAGGCAAAGTGATGTGTACAGAAGCATAAAAGCATTAGATGAACTCACTGAACACTTAAAGATGGACGGATTTACAATCAGTAGAAGTGGACTCTACCTTCGTCTTTTACCAAAGTGCAGCTCATCTCTTAAAGGCCAGCGTCATGTCTCAACAGTCCAAGTGACGCTCATTAGAGCACAGAATGATCTAAACATGCTAAATATATAAACGGTTTGTTTTGTACGGCAACAATAAGACTATTGGAAGAGTTGGCACCCATGCTAGGGTCAAACGAAGTGTGCTTTGTGAGCAAGACGATAAAGCTCGAGTGCCAGTCGGGTTGACTACTGCTAACAAGCAAAGTCCTTTGCTGATGCATATCGAATACAGAGTCAGCTTGGCTGACCATGACTGGGTTTTGGCTGCAGGACACAAGCTACTTCCATCGGTGTATGCTGGAATCCAAATTCAGTCCAATGGTTTAGGAAACCGAGAAGCTATTAGTTATTCAGGACCGACTTACATTGCAATCAGATCTGGAAAACACTCTTCATAAACAGAATTCAGTCATGGACTCGATTTCAAGAAATTGTCTCAAGGAATATAATGTCATTACATGGAGGGGTATTGAACGCTTGGTGAAACCAATTTTAGTGTCGACAGTTGATGGTGGCTCAGCCGAAAACCCAAGATACGGAAAAGTTATTAAGGTTGCAGTCTACCACTTTCTTCAGTACGATTTTTATGCTGTATTCATCGCTACTAATGCTCCAGGGAGAAGTTCGTTTAATAGGGTCGAAAGGAAAATGGCGCCACTCAGTAAGGAACTTACTGAATTGATATATAGATGCTGATTTAGAAAAAAAAGAATTTTCAGTTTGCAGGCAACACTCTAGCTGAACTTTGGTCACAGTTGGTAGTCGATAATTTTACAACAGTAGCAGAATTCATTGACCCAACAGTCTCAGAAATCGATGGAGATCAAATATGGTTTGACGTTCATGTACGAACAAGCCAATATTTAACTCAAATTGTAAAATGCACCGACAAAAAGTGCTGTTCAAAACCAAGAAACTCAGTGTAGTATTTCAGTGTAGTAACAGAGAGATTTTTTCCACATCCTTTACCAGTTGTTCAATCATGCGAAGGTCTGAAAATTCCAGAACAGACAACAGATGGAGCGTCGCATAAGTTTCCATCTCTGTTTGCAGCTCAAAGTCTGAAAATGGATGATATCCTTCCTCGGTCATCAAATCCTTACCGTTCGATTCCATACGATTTTGTACTGTCCGTCAATACAATCTGTGATTAGCGATGGGATTTTCAAAAAATGTTATATGTACTTCGCTTCGTTAGTCATGCTGCGCAGACATTAAATAAACACACAAGCAGGAATAAATTATTCCCCCCAAACCTATCAGGCCACAAAGAGTTGCTGCACATAGGTAACGTGAATTAATTGTTATTATCGCTAATGAAGAAAATGGAGAGAGTGCTGAATGGATAGCTGAAGAAGAGCTTGATTTGAATGGAATAGCTATTCCACCTGATGAAGAGACCAATACTTTCCCTATTTATTCCATAAAGGAGCATTTTTCATCACTATGGGAGAATGCATGATAAACATACATTTTGTGTTGTTGTTTTTTTATAAACTTTATCTTTAAAATTGTTCTGATTTTACTAAAGCATTTATTTTTGTGCAAATTATATTGTTATAATTACACTTTCGATTTTTCTTTTGTGTAATACAAAATTAATTAATTCATTATTACAAAACGATGACAATTTTTTTTAATTTGGAACTGTAAATCTGCATTTAAAAAAAAAATCTTTTAGGAAGGGGGGGGGTGCAGATTTTGTGATGTCATATTTGAGGGGGGGTCTGACTTTTTGTGACGATTTGTGACAAGAGGGGGAGGGGGGGTAAAAAATCAGCGAAAATTGTGTGACGTAATTTATGGACGGCCCCTTAATGAAAAAAAAATATTGGGGGGGGGGGGGGGGGATACATTTATTTAAGTTTAACTAAGGTTATAAACCTATTGAAGGGAAAAACAGTGGCTTTTTTTATGTAGCCTAGCTATAGGATTTTAAGCTTTTAGGCAATAATTACAATGCTGTTTTTTTATTTAAATAAACCTTTCAATCTACTAAAACTAAAAGTCTAAGGCCTAGGCATAGGACAGAAACTCAGAAAGTGGTTAAAGTCAAGTTAATCAGTATGTCTACCTAGCTAGGGCTTATCTAGGCCTATATTCTAAACTAAGGACTAAGGCCAAGGTAAATGAGTATCAACTTATTATAAATGCTTGATATATTCATATTGGTAAAACTAACTAAGTTCATAGGTATAGGCTAAGTATAGCCTAGCCCTAGGACTCAGTCTAAAAGTCTAGACCACTTTACGCCTAATTAAATTAAGTAATTAAGCCAATGTATGAATAAATAAATTAAAAAGAAATGTATTTCAATAGGCTTGAATATGCCTAGCTAAATGCACTAGGCACTAACACAATGTCTATTCAAGTGTTCTAGTTCTATTAGGCTACACTTACATCAACATCAGTTTTACTACTATTACTAGCCGATTTATATTATTATATAGTTATAGTTATAGTATAGCATAGCCATAGCAGAAGCCTAGGGAAAATATCATTTCCTTTATTTAAAATTTTAATTTAGCAGCTACTTTTATTAAGTAACTAGTAGGTAATATTTTGTTTTCGGCTAGCAACGATTAGTTTAGTTTTAGTTTCTCTAAAATTATTCAACATAGCAAAATCTGCAATGTTATCAAGTAGCTTTGGCAGTGCCGCGAAGCCATAAATGCATTCTCGGCAAATACATTGAAACGGAAGTGACAAGAAAAAAACAAAAGTTGGCAAACGCCTTTTGTTTATTTCGCGTTATTACTTTCTTAATTAAAATGTCGGCATTTTCGGAGTCGCCGATTTTGCGGAACAAACTGGTCTAAAGCGGAATTGCGGAATGGGGGGTAATTTTCGGCCATTTTACGGAACGGTTCCGGAAAATCCGGAACAGTAGGCATGTCTGCAATTTCACTTTATAGGCCTACACTTTTAATGTTTCGTAGGCTAGGCTAATGGCTAAGTACGGATGCCAAGTGATAGTGTTGGTGAATAGGCTATCTAGTCAAGTCACTAATAGGCTCACATCGTCTATGATCTATGTCTATGATAATAATAAAATAGCCTATTTTATTTAACAGACATAATACAGCTTAAATCTTAATAAGACTTAAAACACAACACATCATTTAAACAAATGCTCGAGCCTATATGAAACTTTATTAATACAGCGACCATTGTTACTTGTACACCATTACTCAAAGTAAACAAAAATCATGTGCTTTTTGTCATGTGATTGCAAACACCCTATTGGACCAAACATTATAAGCAATATGCCCATTTTTATTTCTTTTAGATTAAGAAGTCTAATATTGAAATTTGTGGATATCTCTGTGTTTAATTCATCACATAAAAAAGTGGTAGAGTTTGTTTTTAATAAGATACAAAATAAAAATACTTCTATAATAGAAAAAGAGCAAAATGACAGCCTTTATTGATTTAAAACTATATCACTTGGGCTACATAGAATTAGGCAATCAATCGTGCAGACTTAAGAACAATTTTGAAAAGTGAATGAATTATTGTTTTATTACCATCCTGATAAACAAGTAGTGGTTCTGAAGACATATCATCATCTTCTGTTGCCTTGGAGCTGCCCTATAGGAAGAATGAATACATTTAAATCAATTATCTAAAAAATTATGATAGATAAATGAATAAAATAAATTGTAGACAATGTTTTTTTTCATACATTGGTGCTTAATTTATAAGTTGAATTATATAAATAAAATTAAAGCACTAGTACTGGAATAATACATACAACTAGTAGGCCAACTAAATTTTGGGAGACAAATTATCTTATTCTATTTCTCATATGATTTGCTCTCATTTTCATTTGGTTTATGTCCAAGCATAAGCCTAACCTAATATTCATACATAAATCAGCCATATATATAATAGTAAAAAAAAAAGTTTTTATTATAATGCTTACTCCTTGTTTAACAAGATCTAAACGTCCTTTAAGCTGAAGCATCTTGGGAAAAAATCTCTGCCTTGCTAATAGTGATTGATACAGTCTATTCATGGATCCAATTATCTCTGGAACCTGAAATAGTGATAAGAATACAAACATTGATTTCTTCCATTAAAAATTCTTTACTCAACAATGTTTTAAAAAAAAGTGTCTCACTGTTATAAGCTAAGAAATTTACTTTAACCATAAGAACCCAAGATCCCCACCCTCCCTTTTAAATTATGTATTAGAAAGCTATGGCCTTAGAGACATAAATTTCATACTGAAAACAGTAGGCTAGATGGACAGTGCTTATATAAAAAAAATAATCTATTAATACACATTGAGCTCTATCCTACCACAGGACTTGACGGTTGTGCTATGCTTTTATTAAAATTTTTCTTTTTATAAGTGCTTTCACTGAATTACAGTATATCCAGAGAGACTAATGATCAATTAAAAAAAAAATGTTTTGAAAAATACCACTAAAGTTTGACCTACCAAAAACAAATAAGCTAGACTTGAAAAATTGTGAACTAAACTTTGAATAAATGACATGTAATAAAGGTGAAACCTACTGTTAAAATGTAAGAGGCATGGCAAGAAATCAGACAAGATGTCCACCTACTTAGATTCCACGCACTGAAAAAAAATGGACACATTTTAGAGATTAATGTACTTTTAAAAAAGTATTCAGTAGCGTAGAATTGAGATTATCAATTATTATTTCTTTAAGGTTTTACACATTTGACTAATTAGGAAAAAAATGTTTCAAAGTTCATTTTTAATAATACGGTCTCATGAGACAATAATATGTGAAAATAAGTCAATTGATGACATTAAGTATTTGAATTTTTTAATTAAAAAAGTAAAGTACCCTTCGGACCAAACTAATCATAGGGGATGTGTGGCCAGCACAATGCTCAGCCTTCTTTATGTATGAATTGCTACAAACTAAACTTTGACATTTTACCGCATTTATGACTAGATTGCAAAGCTTGCAAATTGAATTTGATAATATCTGAAACTATGCTTCGAAATCAAGGTTTGATTGAGCATTCTGTACATATTCTTTATGACTTAATGTGTTGTAACTGGTCTAGATTTTAGGGTCACAAGGCTATTGAATGCTAATGTTTAGCAAATAAGAAAAATTAACTTATTTTATTATTGATTTAAAATTATTGTCTCTATGTAATGTAAAATAATAACAAGCACACCAATCCAGAGGACGAAAAATTGTAAAACTCTTTTAGCAAAATATTTTGTTTAAGTAGTTTAACATTTTGTTAAAGCTCAAAATATATGTATTACACCAATTGTAATAATGTACAAAACAAAAAATTTTCCATATCCCCACTCTCTCCCACAATCTCTCTTTTATTTTTTTTCTAATGGGTATACAAGCTAGAAAATAAATAGCAATGGCTTTTACAATATCCAAGTTTATCTTCCTATTTTCATGTGGTCATCAATGTAGCATTAAGACATTAATAAAAACAAATAATAGTTTAAACCGAGACAACTATTTGATTAACTCTGCCAAGACCAGACATGCATACCCATAAGGACTAAAAAGAGGAACAATCTTGATGAAAAAGAGGATTTTTCAACAAAAAAGCGGAACACCCTTTATGTTACAATCTTTTATAACAAAAAAAAAAAAAGGAACATACCCATCTATTTACTATTTCACTATTTAAAATGTAGGCAGGCCTACGTTTTACAGACAGTTCGCAATCGATCTAGTCTAGATCTAAGACCTAAGGCTTAAGAACATTAGGCCTAAATCCACATTTTTCTTTGCTGAATAAACTCCTCTGAATATTCCTTCCTATAAAACTGTCTGTTTTTTTACAGTTTGAACAAATCAGATTTAAACTTTCTGAGCCAGGACGTTTAGACATTTTCACAATCTTAGCAATACAGTAAAGGAAAATAAGATTCATTGCCAAACACGTGTAATACCGCAAAAAAAAAAAAAACGTTAGAAAAAACTAGAATATGTCTTTTAAAAAACCCAGAAAACCCAAGTAATAATAATTATATCATTGTGACATTATTTATCCCTTTGATTTATCAACCTAGACACGGACTATATTTCAACACATGAAAAACCCAAACTTTCCCATTTGGCGTAACAAAACTAGTAAAAAGCGGAACGGCGTAACAAAGTGTGTTTTATAATCAACAAGCGGAACAAATACGCCAAAAGATGTTTTTGGGTCCTGATTTTACCAATTTATGGTACTATGTAAAATATAAATTTGAAAGAATGTTAACTTACTGTTGGGCATGTCCCATCATGCCCTGTTCTATGACTTTCACCAGTGGAACAATACAAGACACTGGCAATCTTTTAAGTGTATTTTTAACTATGGTTTCATTCGTTTCTTGGAAGACTCCCTGAAAGATATGATCTTGGTAATCAAAATGTAATGCTCCAATAGCTTAACTAAAATTAAAAAAAAATAACACAAGGCTAGTAGCATAGGGAATAAAAAATTTATACAATTATTACCGTTAAGAGCTTGCTGTCTCCACTAAGCAAAGCTTGTTGTAACAACCTACTCAATGTATTAGCGATTGGTTGCTGTTTAACCTGAACTTCACTTGGTGTATCAGTACTCATAGCAGCAAGTCTCTCCTCCACTGTTAGCTGTATTAGTAGCATGAAAAAAAAAAAAGAAATATTGAACATTTATATTTTCAACATAACCGCATATCTGGAGACAAACGCATTCATGCAGACTCCATAACATAAAAAAGTCTTTCATAATTTAATAAAACGAATAATAGTAAATCAAAACAGGGACCCCCCTCCCCGCGAACACATTTTTTGGCATGCTTTTTACACGAGATAAGAACCAAATCATTTTTCATTAAAAAAGTCTGAAAAGCCTTACAGTTGTTTAGTATGATAATGTATCTGCCATTACGAGTGATTTAAACTATAGTAAGTCCAAATACATAGCGTGACAGAAAATAATATTGCAATTTTGAACGATCACTACCAGCATTTTTTGGCTGGCATGGAGCTGGAACTGCAGAATATAAGCTTACAAGTAATAAAAGGTTTGGCTATATTGTTTTTATATTCTATCATAATACGGAACAATGCCTTTGTATAAAATTATTTTCATACCAAAAGTAACACAGACCTGAGCTATTAATGCAATTATGGCATTCTTGAAGGACTAAGAATAAGTACTTAATTAAACATATTGAATCATATTGAATGCCATTTCTAAATCACCAGTTTACTGTATACACATAGAACCTTTTGTCTTGCATTAGCTACTGAACAGAGTAGATTATAATATTTTGATCATATTTTCGACTTTACCAGAAATAAATTAAATATTAGACTCCATCTGCTTTATTTCATTGTTTTTAAGGAATTGAACCATTTTTGTCATATCAGCACTTTAGATTTTTAATTATGGTGACACAGAAATGATAAGTCCTATTTTGATGTCCTTGACACCCATATAAAATGTTCAGGACTGAGGTTCAAGAAAAAACACACATTATTAGACATTTAATCATCAGCATTCATTTTTAAAGATTTTATATTGACCACCACCAAGAGATGACAGTGAAAACAAAAATAATTCATAATAAAGCATGCATAATTTCATGCTCAAGAGATGCTTGTCAGTAGCCATTGTGTATTAAGACTATAAAACTACTCAAAATCAGAGCAAATAGCAATGGTGAAGAAAAAAAAGTCCTGTAGAGTTAACACTGAAAACACACGTTTTTTTCTCTTTTAAAAAAGGAGGACCTCCTGCCTCTATAAACCAGACAGTTAACTTGCCACAGTAATGGCTTAGCATAAGGTTATCCTAAACGTGTATCTGGAAAGAATTGCAAGGAACTTTCAATGATTTTATTCAGCCATAAAAAAATAATACCTGAAACAACAGTGACCACCCATGAATAATCTATGTAAAAACAATCAAGAGCTGGCTGTGTGTGTGTATATATTATTAATTATACACATTCTAATAAAATTAATAAAATCAGTAATGTATCAACTGAACAAAAGCAAATATAATGAAGCCTTACATCTGAAACTGACGATCTTCTTAGCCTTTTCTTCCCTTTACTCTTGCTAGCTGGGAGAGGTTGAGAATCAGAAGGTATCAATGTAGTCATGTGTTTAGACACTTCTGGCCTTTTAATCTGTGAAATAAAATCATACCAATATTAATCACTTAAAATGTGTTATAAAGTGTCTTATATGTAAGTATGTACACTATAACTTATCTGAACTACTTCAATTATGTCATACTGTATTCATTATTTAATTTAACTATGAGCTTGTGAAGAAATTTTTGTGATTAAAAGGTAAAATGCCCTATTCATAGAAACTTGTACACCAATTTAACTTAGGAATGAAATAAAATTGAAATCTGAATATAGATTGATATGAACTTTTGTTTCATTTAACTCTACCTGTGAATACTCTTCTTTATTCAAAGACAAGGGTGCCCCTTTAACTGTTATTACTATTTCAGCTTTTGCAGGGTCATACTTCTGTAGAAAACAAAACACATAGCATTAAATTCCCAAAAAGGATTAAAAATTGTAAAATGTTTCAAACTTAAAAAAGAGCCCAGTAAGAAAGTACTTACAACTCTCTCAAACTGTGGTTTGACTGGATTACCATATGCAACAAGAATAGTTTTAGATATAAAATTTGAAGCCAGGATAGGCACTGGTGTTTTCTTCGCATCACCTTGCTCATTTGGTGTTGACATTACAGCTTTGACTAAAACTTTTGAAGTTACAGGGACAGATCTCTTCCTGCAATAGCACAATATATCTATGTAACACAATCATAATATTTATATGCATGACAGGCTAAAAAATCTCAGAAATAATATACTGTGTCGATCAAATATTTTATGTAGGTTTCTTACCCATTCAAAATGTGCTCAAATATGTAGGCAATGCCTTTTCTTGATATCACTGATAACATTACGTTCTGTAAAATTAAAAGTGAAAAAACATATTTTAAACATTTATTAAACGATACATGGCAACTTAGATACCAATACTGTGCTGAGTACAAAATGCTGAGTCCAAAATTTGAGCTCTGTTGATATAACTTCTTACCTACATCCTACATATCCCCTAAATATAACCTAACCAAAGAAATGTTCTTTATTATCTAGTACACAAACAAAGCAATAGTCAGAAGATTTTAAAGCTCCTTTCTATTTAGAATATTAGTGATCCTTCAGTTGATGTTTCTTTTTTAAATGTACCATTCATTCAGCAAATAAGTTTTGTGATGTTTAATTTTTGTTTCAAAACATTATTTTTAAATTTTTAAACATTTCTTCTAAAGTGGAGTTATTACAAACACAGTTTTTTTTTAATTGTTTGAACACTCTTGTGTGAAGATGGTGTTCAGAAAACTTATATGTCATCAAAATTTACTTTCAAATAAATTGAACTATCCATATATTAGCATTGGGCAAAAAAATAAACCTTAAATGCTTTTTAAAAGATTTTTAAAGAGGAACACATATTTACTTGTGACAATGCAGAAGGTTTACACAATGATAAAAACACAGGCTCATCGGGAATGGAGAAACAGGCAACAGCATCTTTTTCTGTACAGGAGTCACCACAGTGCCTGAAAAAGAAAATACATATAGATTTATATTAACACACTCAAATGGTATACAGAATATTAAAGTCACTAAGTTGTAGTTGCAGCTGAATTAAAGCAGCCAGTGTTACATGTTATGCTTAAATTATTTGAACAAAATTTAAAAATTACCAAATTTGAATGTGTCTATCATCAAGAGAAGCAGATAAAACATAAGAAGCATCATCACAATTAGACAAAACCGGTATTAATCTAAAAATAGGTGAACAATGCCCTGTGTATGTCTGAAATGAAAACATTTTTCATAAAATTATTGCTTGGGATACAAATATTTTAACATATTTTAAATACCGTATATACTCACGTATAAGTCGCACTTTTTTTACCGAAAATTTCGACGAAAAGTAGGGGTGCGACTTATACACCCGACATGGTTTTTGAAAAGTTCGAAAAACATCACTACTCTGTCATAAGGTTTCCTTCATAACCCATATGCCTATAGATGATTGAAATGCTGAATATTTTTCTACCCCCCCCCCCCCACACACACACTTTCCTTTTGAACTTTCGGACCAATTTTGTTTTGCCGAAACGTGGCGTAAGTTTAAGGCGGCGTTTTTTTTCATAGGCCTATTAAATGCAAATTACAGTACGGAAGGAATCGTAAATGTGTACAAAACTGTCTAGACCTACAACGTAGCTTTAGATGCGTTTTATTTAGGACCTATTGCCTCTGACTATACGTTATAGCATACTAATAAGGCAGTGTGTAGCATTCCTGGGGAAAACCGCGCCATGATTCCAAAACTACAATTGGCCGGCCGATCGACTCATTTCATTAAATTTCAGGAAAATTCTGCACTAAACCTTTTTTTTTTCTTTTCTTTTTATAGAAATAATGCGTAAAATGTCAATAGTATGTTTCGTTTTTCATTAGTTGCATGTAAGAGTTGAAGAAAAACACAGCTTATTGTCGGTGTCGCAGTCGCGATTGTAATCATTACAGACAATGTTAATGGGAATTGGGACACTTGTGTAACGCGTGGTTAATACCGGCGCCGCTCAGTCTGAAATAGCGCACTTTTGTAAGCCTATTCCTGGCCTATTGAACGCAAATTATATTATGGAAAGAATCGTAAATGTGTAAAAGCCTCTAATCCTATAATATAGGTATAAGCTTGTACACTACTAGCTTAAGATTAGGACCGAGAAAACCGTGCGCGCGCCATGTCCGCATGTCCTAGCAATGTTTCCAATCGGCCAATCGACACATTTCCAGACATTTCGTAAACATTCTGCACTGAAACTTTTTTTTTCAAATCTTTATGAAAAAATGCTTGAAATGTCAATAAAGTGTGTCATTGTTCCTTAGTTGCTTGTATTTGAAAAAACACAGCTTATTGTCGATGGCGAAGCCAGCACACCCTCTGAGAAGCCACCAGCACTCCCCCCTTTTTAAATATTGTTCGCGCAGTAGCTTTGAAATCATTACAAACAATGTTAATGGTAATTAGTTCATCACTTGTATAGCCAACTATGAATACCGGCGCCACTCAGTCTAGGCTAATGATGCACATCAAAAGATTTTTTGTGTGTGTGGACCCACTATAGTATGACTATAGGATAGTATTTTGAGTAGGGACATGGACTTAGATGTAGAAACCGATACCTTATGCTATGAAGCAATTAAATAATATATAGGTAGTAACTATATTAATAATTAAAAAGTCGAAATAAAACCCATTTTTGGATATTAAGAAAACCTATATAGGAAGTAAATAGTCATGTGATTGCCCACGCTTATTCTTCAGTCGACTTCTTGTTCTTGTAATCAACACTCATAAAAATGTGTAGACTCAGTGCTCATTATGAAACTATTTCATATCAATACTATAACCATAAGTATTAAAGATTATTTCCTAAATGTGAAGTGTGAACTGTTAATGAATTGTTATTAAACAATATGCTGCAAAAAGGCGTTCTTTTATTGATTACAAGTTGGAATTTATATTGTGGTGATGTCGTCTGTCTTGATGTTTAATAGCAAATAATTCAGCTACTGCAACTCAAATACTCTGAAAAGACTGGTAATAATGTTTGATGGTCCAACAATAATAAAAGGACATCAACAGGTTTGGTGGCAGCTAACGGAGAGAGAAGCTGAAAAATATAATATTATGTTCAAATTCGAAACTTTTTGAACTTTTTGAAGACGTACTATAAACCACATGGAAAATTATGTGAGTACCAGTTTTTGAACAAAACTGAAGCCTGAGTCGATTATTTCAAATACATATACTATTTATCTGATTGAGCACTATAATAGCTCTAAGAAAATATAACGTTTGTCCACCGATGACAAATATTTCATCATTGGAAAATTCGATACATAAAATCGAAAAAAAAGTGACTATACATAGGTCATTGTTTGCAAGTCATTGTTTGCAACCGGAAAAAGTTTCGTTCCCACATGTTATCAACAAGGAACCTAAACTATAGATATATGTTCAAGTCCGATGTTCAAATCCGATGTGACACAACCATGTGTTGAATTTTATGTAGCCTACATAACCATATGTTCAAATCCGATGTGACACGACCAGGTGTTGAAATCTGATGTGACATAATCATATGTTGAAATATAAATAAATAACATTAAATAACTTTAAATATAATTAATATTTAATCTGTATACCAAAGACATTGACATTAATTTTAATTAATGGTATACATTTTTTTCTTGTGTTCATTCTAAAATTGGATTATACCATACTGAAGTGGAAACTTGAAGCAACTCAACTTGATACAGTGTGAACATTCATTGGATTATTAAATAATTAATTAAGTTTCTTCTGGATTTCTACTCTGGATTTACATTGCAGTAATTTCATACAGTGAATGTGTTTTCATTTGGATTATTAATTAGTCTTTAATTTTAATCATTTTTTACATTCATTAGTATGAATTATATATATATATATGTATAAAGCGGGCTCTGGTTGGCGGGAGTTTCTAATATAAATCTCTTGTCTATTCTTATTCTGTCTATAATCTATTTCTGTTTCTTAAAAGAGATTAATTAGAAATGATTCTTTGTTAGGGTTATTTCTGTTAGTTGTCTTGCCTTTGTTTGTTTTTGTTAAGAATTATTAAAGTAAAATTACTATAAATAGTCTTGTCAATGTTATACATGTTGTGATTCTTTGTCAAAAATTCCTCTATCATTTGTGGTCCAAGCAGCATTAGTGTATTGTGATTGTGTTTTTTATTGTTACTTGATATAAAAATATTTTTTTTGTGTGTATTTTTTGAAATATCATTAATATGCATTGGTTAGTTTTTGCTCTCTGAGTATAATGGTCTATGGTAAGAACAATAACAATAATAAGTTCACCAATATAATAATAATATGAATAATCAGATTCATACCTATATGATTTAAGTAGTGCCCAAATACATGTAACTACAATTAACAAAATAATAATTGATATCTAGTACATGTAACTACAAATGTATATAATATACACAATATAACAGGTAAAATAACCTAAATAAAAATAATATTGTGCTTTGCAGTGCTACTGTAATAATATTATCTAGAATTTACATTGCTATTAATTATAGTAAAATTATTGTGTATTGGCATTAATGAAAATGAAAATGTACTTCCAATACTGATAATAATTTTATCCATTTCCATTGCTCATAAGAATAATATCATAGTGGCTTATGATAACATTAATCTAATTCTTATATGCCATCCTTAATAATAATAATAATATTATATATGTGCTACCATTGGTAATAATAAGATTGTACATTGCTTTGCGGAAAATAATTGTGCAACCTATATAGTAATAATAAGTCATAATAGCAAAAAGTGACTTGCACTTGCTTTCAACTCTACTATAAAACTGATAATAATAATAAAATAAACAAGCCATAATAGAAAATGTGTCTTGGCTTAGCATAATTGTTGACATTCTAGCATCTTGCATTCTGAATTATAAACATTTTACTATAGCATAGGATTAAAAAAGTTGCTGTAATAATATAAAAATGCTCATTCTGTATTTAATAAATATTGTCATTCAGTAATATAAAAATGCTCATTCAGTAGTTAATAAATATTGCCATCCAGTATAGGAATAAAACATTGCTGTACTATAAAATAGTGCATTATAATAATTGTACTGTACTATAATATAATAAATCTTGACATTCATAATAAACAATAATGGAGTCAAAGGTTCAATTACTCTATGATGAGGCTAAATTGTTAGCAAAAGAATATGGTATTACTGATAAGAAAGAATATCAGGAATTTGTTGAAAATAAAGTTAAACAATTGAAAAAAGAATTAGCAGATAAGGAAAGAGATGAGCGAGCAGAATTAAGAGCTCATGAAATTAAACAAAAAGAACTAGAAATGAATAAAGAAAAAGAACTGAAAGCACTAGAAATGAATAAAGAAAAAGAGTTGAAAGAAACTCAACTAAAATTAGACCATGAATTGGAGTTGGCTAAATTACAAAATACTAAAGTTGAGCAAACAAATAATGAAAAATCAAAACATAGTGTAAGATTCAAAATGCCTCCTTTTGATGGAAAAGAGAAAATTGTTGATTTTCTAAATTTATTTGAAGCAACATGTAAGGGATATGGGATTCCCATTTCAGAATATTACATTCACCTTATCCCACAATTGAAAGATAAGGGTAGGGAAGCACTATCACATATTGATAAAGAAATAACTGATTATGCCATTATCAAAGAACAGTTAATTAAATTCTTTATCCACTCTGAGGATTATTACAGACAAAAGTTTCATAACTTTATCTTAACAGACAAGATAGAACCGAGAGCTTTTGTGTCTGAAGTGAAAACATTTTTACTTACCTGGTTAGACTTAGTAAAAATAGATACAAAAAATCCTAATGAGATTATAGAAATCATGGTTGTTGATAAAGTATTAGAACAAGCTTCTAAACCATTGTTTACTCACATTATGGAAAGAAAAGTTAAGACAGTTGAAAATTTGATAGATGCAATCTCAAATTTTAAAGATAGTCATCCTAATGTAGAACTGACTAAACAAAATCAAACAGTAAATACAATTCAACATAGAAGAAGGAGCTATTCACCTCCTAGGTCTAGGCATAATCAATTTGGCAATAGAAACAAATTTGGTAATCAACCAAAATCTAATAATTATAGATGTATTTTTTGCAATGGTACAAACCATTCATCAGAATATTGTTACAGAAATAACAATGCAAGAGGTAGAAATTTCAATCCAAACTTCAATAGATCAAATATTGATCATAGAAATTCTTCTAATTTTGATAATAGAAATTTTCCAAATCAGAATTTTTCAAATTTTGAAAACAGAAATATGCCAAATCAGAATTTTTCCAATAACAATGTGCCAAATCAACCTTTTGGAAGACAAGATTTTCCTAATACTCAAAATAGACCTCAATCAAATTTCCGAAATAGAAGAAATAGAGGAAAACTTAACAATTCCACATCTCAATCAAATAATGTCATATTTGAAAACAGGGGTCAATTAATACTTTTTCCTGCTTATGTGGAAGGAAAGACCACATACTGTCTAAGAGACACCGGAAGTAGTATAATATGCATAGATGAAAGTATCATTCCAAATCAGAAACCCACCAATATAATAAGAGTGGATACAATAAAACTTGGAAATGGTTCCACTGTAAATTGTCCTGTCACTATAATAGACATTGATTGTCCTTGGCTTACAGGAAAAGCAGAGGCAGCCATAATGAAAAACTGTGTTGCACCTTTAATTATTGGTAATTCTTTCAATGTCAAACATGATAATAGTTTTGACATTTTTCAAAAATGGATGAATGAAAAATCCAATGACTTGAATTTGAAACCTGTTCTATTGCAAAATGAAAAGTTGGTAGATTTACCAGAACAAGAATTTTACCCTGCTCTACAAACTTTTAATTTTTTACAAACCATAGGAAAGTCAGAAAATAATATTCTCTATGAGACACCTAATATTGACTTATCCATAAATAATGAAAAGGATAATCCTATTCCCAAATGGAATGGAACAGAAAAACTAGAACAGTATGTAAGCAAATTTGAAAGTCAATGTGAAATAAACAATGTACCAAAAGAATTACATGCTATTTCACTATGTAGACATTTAGAAGGTCATAAACAAATATTCAACATTGCAAAAAATCAAATATCTGATTTTACTAAAATGAAGAGTGAGATATTATCATACATTGATAGTCCTCATAAAAAGGAAACCCAAATGAAAAAAACAGAAAATATCAGTTTAATAAACATGCCTTTTGATGAGCTAACTCTAAAAAAAGAACAGAAAGAAGATCCATACATAATTAAAATGGTATCAGTAATTGAAAAAGGTCAGGTTAAAAATAAAAACATGGAAATAATAAATGGAATTCTCTGTAGAAAGGACACTAAATTAGATGTAACTCAAATAGTTATACCTAAAACATTAACTGTCAAAGTAATGCAAATTTCGCATAACAATGCATTGTCAGGTCATTTGAGTAGCAAGAAAACAGTTTGTAAACTCAAAAAGAATTTCTGGTGGCCTAAAATGGAAAATGATTTGAAAACATTTATTAAAAGCTGTGATACCTGTCTTAGACATAATAAAAAAAATTCTAAACATAAGGCTCCAATACAAATGACTGATACAAATAAATAAACCTTTTTACAAAATAGCAATTGATATAATAGGGCCCATGAAACAGACTAAAACTACCAAAGCAAAGTTTGCCTTAACCATTATAGACATGGGGAGTAGATGGATAGAGGTAGTTCCATTAAGGGAAACAACTGCAGAAAGGGTCTGTAATGCTCTTTTACCTATCTTTTGTCGTTTCGGTTTTCCAAAGTTCATATTGAGTGACAATGGAACTCAATTCAAATCAAACCTTACTCAAGCTTTTGCACAAATGTTCAAAATCACTCAAATTTTTAGTTCTATATACCATCCTGAATCAAATGGTATGATAGAAAGGGCTAATCAAACAATAAAACAAATGATAACAAAAGTGTGTGAAGACCATCCATTTGAATGGGATGATTACCTTCCAGCTATTTTGTTTGCTTATAGACAATCGGTTCATGAAAGCACAGGTTTTTCACCATTTGAATTAGTGCTTGGCAAAAATCCCAATGGACCATTGGATAATTTCAAATCAGAATTATTAGGACTTAAAGAAAAAAAAATGTCTCTATTTGACTTAGTCAATAAAACTGAAAAACATATGAAAACAGCTTATGAATTTGCTGTACAAAAAAATCAAGAAATCAAATCTAAAACTTTAATCAGAGAAAATATTCATAAGAACATGAGAAAACTAGAAGTTGGTAATAAAGTACTTGTTTATTTGCCAATTGGCAGTGGCAATACTATGGAATGGAAAGGACCTTTTGAAATTATGCATAAGTTATCTGATGTATTTTACAAAGTAAACATTAATAACATAGAAAAAATTGTTCACATAAACAATATGAAAACTCATGAAGAAAACAAAGTGATTGAAAATAAATCAGAAGATAATAAAAATAAATCAAAACATGCAAAAATAACATTAAATAAATGTTGTGCAATTCTAAAAAACTATAACAGGGAAAATAAAAGCAAAATAATTGAAATGGAAAATAAACCAGACAATGATATTATAAAATCTGATCATAGAAAAATAACATTGAATAAATGCTGTGAAATTCTAAGGAATTTTAGCAGAGAACTCAGGTATAATCAATAGAATTATACATAGGAACAACTAAATTTATGAATGGGATATGATATTTTCAGTAACAGGTATAATGACATGATAACATTTTTTTTTCTTTTGTAAAGAACAAATATGTAAATATGGATACTGGTATAAAATAATCTAATTGATGAAAATAATGATTATCAGTTGGAAATTTTTTTTATGTAGCCTCTGAACAGTTTGGTAAGACTGTTAAGCACATAAATTTTGTGGCCTCTGAACAGTGAATCTGTTATGCCATATGTTGATATTCATATGCCTATGTAAGTCTTTAAAAAAGCATTAGAGGAATTGAAATAAGAATGATATAATAATGAAATGCCTATGTAAGACTCTATATAAGTCAGAGCATTAGATGATAATATTGTATTGTATTCATGTAAGACTAAAGATAGCATTGAAGCCAATAAATAAATGATACATATAAGACTCACAGGAAGATGAGCAGTGTAATATAATTATATAATTGAAGGGAAGACTTGAATAACTCATGTAATATTTTATTGTAAACTAAGATGGAAGATAATCATGTTACATTGTAAGTAATGTTATTGAGAATATCAATCAATAATAATAAAAAACAATCAATAATAATCAAGAATAATCAAGAATAATCAATAAGAATATCAATTCAAAATAAATATTATGAAGATATATATTCATAATAACCATTATGAGAATATCAATACAAAATGACAATTGAAAAAAACGACATTAATATTATGTTAATCTTATTGTATAAACTAATAGATGTTGTATGAAAAAATTTTCATGGAATCTTTATAGATTTTGTGAGATAAAAGCAAATATGTTAATAGATAATCTCGACAGCCTTGATGAGTATTTAGCATAATAATTATCGATACACATCACTGATATCCAATAGTTTATCTCAGTATTACTGAAGTTGATTAGACAATACCGAAAGATAGTTGTCTATGACTAATTGTCATATAAACATTAGACATTATTCTTTGTGTCTTTTGGTTATATTTGTGCCTATGAATTTTTTTGTTGTTTGTACATATATTAAATGAATTTTTTCTCTATGTATTATTAAATGAATGATTATATGCATTAATTAAGATTAAGATAATTTTTTTTTCATTATTGTAAACATTTTTCGTATCAAAAATAATAATAAATTATTATTTTTTCTCTGTGGTTGGGGGGTATGCTATGAAGCAATTAAATAATATATAGGTAGTAACTATATTAATAATTAAAAAGTCGAAATAAAACCCATTTTTGGATATTAAGAAAACCTATATAGGAAGTAAATAGTCATGTGATTGCCCACGCTTATTCTTCAGTCGACTTCTTGTTCTTGTAATCAACACTCATAAAAATGTGTAGACTCAGTGCTCATTATGAAACTATTTCATATCAATACTATAACCATAAGTATTAAAGATTATTTCCTAAATGTGAAGTGTGAACTGTTAATGAATTGTTATTAAATAATATACTGCAAAAAGGCGTTCTTTTATTGATTACAAGTTGGAATTTATATTGTGGTGATGTCGTCTGTCTTGATGTTTAATAGCAAATAATTCAGCTACTGCAACTCAAATACTCTGAAAAGACTGGTAATAATGTTTGATGGTCCAACAATAATAAAAGGACATCAACACCTTACTTACCCATATGACTAATGACTGTATTGATAGGTTTTTTAAAATAAATGAAGCGCTGACTTTATTGGATTATGTTTGCATTATGCACGATTGAAACCATTTTTAAGGAAAGTTTCCAAATTAGGGTGAATATTAGTGACTTTGTAGTTTTAGGGTATGCATTTTTTGAGAAGTTAAAAGGCAGTGTAACCCCTGAAAGTCAGGGTGCGACTTATACGCGGGTCAATGACAACATATAAGAAAAAAAATCCTAAACTAGGGGTGCGACTTATATACCGGTGCGACTTATACGCGAGTATATACAGTATTTTTAAACTATGTCTTAGTATTAATTATCATTTTAAATGTTTCTTTTCCCTTCAACCTAGATGTAAACTTAAAACAACTATGGTGACTAATATAATTTTTCCCCTTAAAATAACTTGTGCACTTCTAACCATTAATAGTGGCTTACAAATTTATGTTTTATTAGTAGAAAAGAATAAATAGAATCTACAGAATAGAATAAAAATTGAAACAATACCTGTAGTACAGTCTTAGTGTCAAGGTCCCATAATTTAATACTATTACTTGCTGTAAGAAGTTTGTTATGAGAACATAAACACACAGATTGAATTCCAGAAGAATCACATTTCCATTTACTGTTGAATAAAAGATGTTAGACTATTATTTTTCTCAAACAGCCTATGGAATCATTTGCAGCCATGCATACTAACAAATACATTTATGTTATACAAATGGGCATCTAGTTTTAAGCAATATAATAAAAAATTAAAAAAACTACAACTCACTGCCTGACGTTTCCTTTCTTCAAGTCCCACTGGACCACTGTCTGATCATCAGAACAAGTAAATAATTCTGGTTTGGAAAAATGCCAGCAAATATCATTTACAGCAGAACTGTGTGCACCTGTCTGTAACAAAAATGAACAATTTATTTACAAATAAATATAGATATATATTTTTAGCAAGCTGTAAACTAATAATAACACTAACTTTAAAATTAGAAATAAAGACTCCAAATTAAAAAAAAAAAACAATTTAGTCACTTGTCACAAAATGTTCCAAATAATATGCATTACAAATACACCACTTCAATCATTTTAAACATTTTCTTTCACTTAGGTTAAAATATGGTGGTTGTAAAATTTAAAGGACAAGACAAGTTCAAGCCATGTCAATAACCATCCTAGTTTCTTCTGCTTTATTCTTGCAGCCCAACAATGTTTATTCAGCTTGGAGACAGTGGAAAGAAGGAAAGATATTACCAACCTACCCATATATTATAATTTGCGAATAAACAGATTGAAGGAATTATGAATTATCTTCAAACCAGTTCTAACAATAATAAAAAAACTCAGCATATAAATACATGTAAATTAAAAGAACAAAAATACCACAACATTAAAACTAACCAATTGGGTGTGAAGGAGTCCTTTAGCAAAACTGTATAAGTAAACAGTGCCAGCAGTTGTACCTAACGCTAGAAGCTTTAACTCGTCATAATAACTTTCCTCTTCAGTTGTATTATTAAGCTTTTTTCTCTTTGTATTAGGACTGGATGGCTAAAGGAATCAATAAAAAATACATAGAATATAATGTTATCAAGACATTAGCCACAAAACATTATTATATATATTTTGTTGTCTTTATAGCACCATAGTGAATTTAAGTATTATATAGAGGGCCTTTGTTAGTGCAAGCCTTTGTCACCCAATGCTTAAAGTAGGAATATCACCTTTTATTTTATTTAACGTTACAGTCCTAAGTCTAGCTTAATGGAAAGAGACATATAATGAGACAAAAATAAAAAAAACACAAATTTATTTACAAATAAAATGTTTACACCCAAGCACCACAAGAGAAATCCCATTTATTTATCAACAAGGTTGGTGTGGTTGGCTCCCTAGCATACAGAGGCACTTATGATGTATAATGCGCATGAGCTAAGAATTTGTCGGAAAGTTATCAGTACTTAACAATATTTAGACTTACACTGGGGATAAATGACATTTGGTTTAATAGAGGGTACATACTAGAAGAGGGTAATACAGACAACAGATATAGTAGTGTCCAGGACACTCTGTTTTATAGTCAACAAGCTAAATTCCCCGGCGTTGCCAAGGGAAAAATGAAATAGGCCTATATAGGCTAAGTTAGATAGGCCTAAACATTTAATAACTACAATGAACAGAAAGATATAATCTAGCCTAGATCTAATAAAACATTTAGGAAAGTAATAACAAATATTACAATCGGGTTAAATATAGGCAAGTCTTTTATTAAACCAAAAGCTTAATTTCCTGGCGTCCCTCGGGGGAAAAAATAAATTTAAATAGGCTTAGGCCTAAAGCTACAGCCTACAATTTTTATAAACTACAATGATCAGAAAGCTATAATTACTCAAAAAAATATAGATCTAATTATTATTTATTTACAGAAAACATTAAAGAAAGTAATTAAAAGTAAATGTAATCAGGTTAGAAAAAGCATATCTTTTTAATTAACAAAAAGTTAGACTATCCCTGTTGATGAGAATACAAACACTTGTCGTTCGCGTGCGTCCAAAATAAGGCCTTATTAATCTATTAGATTTTATTTATTGAAAACATTTTAGGAAAGTTTAAAGTCATAAAATCCTTACAATCTTAAAAAAAAAATTAATATTTAAATGGTAATTTTATAAAAAAGTAGAAAAAAATAGAGCCATAGCGGGGAATCGAACCCACGCCGCCAGCTTGGCAGTCAAAGACGCTAACCACTACGCTAGAGAAACATCGTGTAAATTAGTGATCACAAAAGTAAGATATAAGATAAGGATACGGTCATGTTAAATACTTCATAAACTACAATGTAGTAACTTTTAAAGTCGTATTGGCTTCTTCTTTAGGAAATATGAGCTTAGGAGGCAATAATCTTCTTTATAGAAGGAGCGTCTGTAATGTATCCGATAAGATAAGTAGACATAATATATTTAATTACAAAATAATCTTTAGGTCAGTGATTGGGCGTGTTTTCAAATTGACCAATGGGGATCCACGGGGACACAAACACTGTCTTTTTATATAATATATATAGATGAGTGTTCAACCCTAATGTGTTTGACTAAAGTCTAAAGAGGACTCTCCAAAGGTGTGGTCGTGGTTGACTAACCAATCTGATCTTATAGCTAGGTATCTGGATGTTAACAGCAAATAATAAACAAATATAATAAAAAGGTAGGTAATTTATAAACAGGCTAAATAAATAAGATTAACTCATTCCGTGCCAATCCCCCATATATGGTCGATTATACTCTGCGCTTCCGTGCCAATCAACCATATATGGTCGATTATACTCTGCGCTTCCGTGCCAATCAACCATATATGGTCGATTTGGTTTTCTTAGCTTATTTTGTTGCTATAGCCTATTAATTCAACTTTTTATAATCTCAAACGAATGACAAATCTTTCTGCTTCCTTTCTGCTTGGTTTACTTTCGGTTATTAAATAATAATTACGATTTTTTATCAATTTCTGTGTAAACTTTTGTAAACAAAGTATAGCCATGCCTGCTCAAAATGTTTCTAGGCCTTGGAACTTGTCAAATTTGCTAGTAAAAATGACTTTTATTGCTAATTATTAAATTCTATTCATCAGATAATAACTTTACTTCATTTAAATCTGGTTTTGAAGACGTTCAGTTTATTTACTGATTAAAGATTGCGACATTCATGGTTAGGCCTAGCCCTATGTAAACTATATATATAGAAATATAAAGGATCTGCGTTTGCCGGCTGATACTAATATTACAAAAATGAGTATAACTCAGTAACTATATTATGGGATATTTTCAAAATTCAAAATGCATTCTGATCAGGAATAGATATACTTTTAGTGGTTTTAAGCCGAATAGGATATCTGCTACGCATACCATATACAAATCTGTTAAGATCAAAATCAATGCAAGATCAATGTTTTTTTTTGCTCCTTTTTTTTTAAACAAAAAACTTGATCTCTAAAAATTACTAATAGAGATGTAACTATTATTATAATATTTTTTTAACTTCTACTTATTATTATTCTTGTTTAATATCCTTTAATTTGATATGAAATACAGGTATCTTGCTAAACAAAACCCTTAAGAAATTTATGAATAAATAAGGGCACCCTAAAAAATTAAAGCGGCTTAAAAATGTCCTGGCACAAACACGGTAAACCCCCGGCACAGAATGAGTTATAAAGCTATTTCAATTGTCTCCATACTGACCCTGGATGACAATCAGAAAGTCTGATGACACAACCAAAACAAAGGGTTTTGTAAAGCGGTCCTTCAAAGCTGCTTAGACTTTTAATGTATAGTATAGGCCATAATACTTAATAGGCCTACCCAATTCCAAAAATAAAATAATGGCTTTAATCAGGATTCTATTTTCCAGACCCAATGTGAGTTATCAATTCAACATATGCCACTATTGTCAGCTAGGGATGTTAATATAATATTTTTTTTAAAACCGATTTTCAGTTCTAGAAATCTGATTTTAAACAAGTTTTTGGTTTGCCCCTTTCCCCATGTGACGCCCATGTCCTTTTTGAGTTTCTTTTTAGTCTTTTGTTAGTATGTATGTGTAGGTGGAAAATAAAGCAATGGTACTTTAGCAAAGTGAACAAGCGAAAAAACAACAATTTCACCTTCAAAGTTTAGCAAGGTATGTTAAATGTTAATTGGAATCACACAAAAACACTCCAAACAATAAAAAATGCTAAATAGTCAGAGTCTATTGGTCTGTTCTGTACAATCAGCGTCTTTAAGTTTAAGGCAAGCCGATTTTGCTTTTCGAGGACGTGGATGAAAATAATTGTGTCACAGAATTGCGTTTTATATTTATAAAAATGGTAACTTTACATGTGCATTTGTTGTTGTCTGTGTAGGTTAGGCATATAATATCAATATCACTGGCTATGAAAAATACAACAATAGGCCTAGATCTAGACTATGAGTCGCCTATGACTATGACATTAGACATCTAATGTTTGCAAGACATATAATTTTAAGGCAAGGCTAAGGAATTATCTTGTGCCTATGCAAATCAATTTTAAATATTTCTTTGAGAACAAACAAAAATAGCTCCAGGGACACCATACTGACCAAAGCCATTTTTTATAATATAATATGTTTGTATGAGTATGATTTTCCCAAAAATTTCCAACAAAACCGAAAATATGTTTTAAGTTAGAAAACCTCTTTACGGTTTTAAGACCATAATTCCTTTTTCTATTAGCATCCCTAGTAGTCTAGTAGTATACTACTAGTAACAACATTGGAAAGCCGCAAAAGCAAAGCCAGCATGGCATAATTTTGTTCCACTTTGATTTTGTAATATAATTAATTGTTTCACTCTACTAGTCTCAGTCTAGATCTAGATCTATATTTGTTTCATACCAATCATACCATACTGGCATTACTATCGACGAAAAATTAACTTTTGTAACTAATTCAGACTAGATTGTTAAGCTAGCCATATTATTGTTTTAATTATTTCTAAGTTGGTTAGCATACTTTTTAAAGGTTTATAAATTAGACTGAATCCTAAGATTATTTAAATTTAAGATAACTTTCATTTTCAAAAATATTGGTATACCGATTCTTTTTTAAGTCTACTCCACGTTAATGAAGAAGTAGTCGATGAAAGATGTGAACTTGAACTATATTCTTGTTTCAAAGTAGCAGTTGCACATTCAAATATTCTTAATGTGCCATCCGAACTGGAATGTGCAAAATATTCCCCGTCTTCAGAAAAACAACATAACTGTGTCGTGGCCATTTTGTTTTCTACAGCACGTGTAGAAAATACATATGTTGGCTCTTTGACTATCCATACGGTTACTGATACATTTAGAGAGAGTTATTGCTAGATATACTTACAACTCTTCTATGTAGGCCTACCCGCACAATTATAAAGTGTAATGCAAACTATAACATCACCGTTTAGATGAAATTGAATTATATTGAGAATGTATGTAGAGGTTAACAAAGATATAAAAGGTATTATAAAAGGCCTTTGTTAGATATCCATCAACCCTCGAGAATGTCTTTTGACAACCAAATATATTAAGTTGTTGTTCGTCCGTCGTGTTCGACGATGACCATTTTTGTCGTCCTACGAAGTTTGGGGTGTGGCTGTGCGATGGGTTTTCAAGTGGCTAATGAGGCGTATCCTTGCTCGGAAGGTACGACTGCATACCGTACAGGGGAAGGTCGGAACGTCGACAGTGAGCTCTAGGGCACGATCTTTCCTGGCTTTCCGCTTGGACTCAGCTGCTCTCTGTTTTTGCTCTTCGCAAAAAGCTGCTCCTTTATGGACAGCTGAGCGCCATGAGGCACGGTCTTAGGCTGTCACCTCACAGGAGACGTCTTTAATTGAGAACGCTTTGAGTGATGCCTTGAGGCACTTTTTTGGACCTCCGCGAGCTCGCTGACCGTTTTTTAACTCGCCATAGAAGAGCCTCTTTTGGAAGACGGCAGTATGGGCCACAGTCTGGCATGCGTATAACATGTCCTGTCCAACGAAGTTGAGACTGCATCAGACTTGTGGGGATGCTTGGGAGTCCTGTCCTGGCAAGTACCTCAAAGTCTGGAATTTTGTCCTGCCATTTGATATTTAGGATTTTTCTTAGGCTTTTTGTGTGGAAGTGATTCAGGAGCTTAGCATGTCGTTGGAAAACAGACCACGTCTCACATGCATATAATAAAGTAGGCAGCACGAGTGCTCTGTAGACTTTTATTTTGGTTTGGGTGCTAATGCCCCTTCTGTTCCAGACATTTTTGTACAGACTTCCAAAGGTTGCACTGGCTTTTGAGATACGGAGGTTTACTTCATCATCAATGACAACAACCTTAGACAGTGTACTACCAAGGTACGTAAAACGGTTTACTGTGTTGATTTTTTTCACCATTGATACTGATGTTTGGCTCGTCGTAGGGCTTTCCGGGGGCTAGTTGGTACAGAACTTCTGTCTTCTTAGTGCTGATGGTAAGTCCAAAGTTTGAGCATGCACTGGAAAATTTTTCAACACTGTGTTTCAGATCAGCTTCAGAGCCGGCATTGAGAGCACAGTCGTCGGCAAATAGTAGGCTAAGTCATGAATGGTGTCAGACTTGACCTTTGTTTTTGCTTTGAGTCTCCTAAGGTTGAACAGCCTGCCATCAGTGCAGTACCTAATGTCTACACCCTCACGTCCATCCTATAAATGCATCACTGAGCATGGCTGTGAACATAAGATTAAACAGTGGTGGAGCCAGAACGCATCCCTGCTTGACGCCATTTGTCACTGGAAAGGGTTCAGACATCTCTCCGTTGTCCTGGACACGGGCCTGCATACCGTCGTGAAACTACCTTACCATGGCTATGAACTTTCTAGGGCAGCCGAACTTTGCCATGATTTTCCATAGGCCATCTCTGCTGACTGAGTCAAAGGCCTTGGTCAGATCGATACAAATTGAATACAGGTCTGAGTTCTGCTCTTGGCACTTCTCTTGAAGCTGTCTAGCTGCAAATATCATGTCGATCGTGCCGCGTTCCTTACGGAAGCCGCACTGGCTTTCAGGTAGTAGACCTTGCTCCAGGTGAGCATTTAAGCGATTTAGTAGAAGTCTAGCCAAGATCTTGCCAGCAATGGACAACAGTGAGATTCCGCGGTGGTTGTCACAGGCCTGTCGGTTGCCTTTGCGTTTGTAGAGGTGAATTATGGAAGCATCTTTGAGGTTCTGTGGTACCGTTTCTGTCTCCCATATGGTCTGAAGTAGGCAAATCAGTTTATCTGTCAGCACAGGACCACCCTCTTTGTAAATCTCAGCAAGAATCATATCGGGGCCAGGTGCTTTCCCATTGGACCTTTGCCGGATAGCTGCCATTAGCTCGATCATAGTTGGGACAGCTTCAAGTGTATTGTTCATCGGGACTTGTATCAGTCTTTTGATGGCTTCATGGCTTATAAGTGAGGGCGTGTTTAGTACATTTTTGAAGTGTTCCGCCCACCTTTCTAAGATTTTTTCCTTGTCTGTAATAAGCGTGGAACCGTCTGCATCAAGGAGCGGGGATGAGCCTGAGGTGACAGGACCATAAATTTCTCTTAGACCCCTATAAAAGTTCTTCATGTCTTTCGTGTCTGCATAGCCCTGAATTTCGTCAGCTTTCGCACACAGCCAAGAGTCCCGCATTTGTTGCAGTTGCTTCTGAATGCTGCTGTTTATGTTTCCCAGGGTGGTTTTCTTTGCTGTTGACATAGGGTCATCAAGAAGTGCCTTGTGTGCTTTACGTCTTTGCTCAAGTAGAAGTTGGATCGCTGTATTGTTTTCGTCACACCAGTCCTTGTGTTTCCTGGTGGAGGGTCCGAGACACTCAGTGACTGTACTTTGTACTGTGTCGCGAAGTGTGGTCCATGCTGCTTCCTTGTTGTCAAATTTGATAGAGGCAAGGCGTCCATAAAAAGTGTGGACAAATGTTTGTCTAGTATCAGGAATCTTAAGCCTATCTATGTCTAGGCGTCTCGGAGCCCTGGAGGGCTGAGGTCTTCTCTTTGGTTTGAAGTGGATTTTCATCTTGGAGACAATGAGGCGATGGTCAGTCTAACAGTAGTAACAGTCGGCACCACACATGACCTTGGTAACTCTCACGTCCTGTCGGTCCCTGTTTCTGACAATGACATAGTCGATTAAATGCCAGTGTTTTGAACGCGTGTGCCTCCATGATGTCTTGTTGCGAGTAGGGAGGCTAAAGATGGTGTTTGTTATTAGGAGGTCGAATTCAGCACATGTCTGAAGAAGCAGCAAGCCATTGATGTAACATTTTCCAACCACGTGCCTCCCTATCACTCCCTCTCAGGAAGAGTTGTCACTACCGACACGAGCATTAAAGTCTCCAAGAATAATCAATTTGTCAGAAGAAGGTGTGGCGGAGACGACAGTGTTGAGATTTGAGATCTTCATATAATTTAGCAATGGTCTCTTCCGAGTTTGTCATTGTGGGTGCATATGCGCTGACAATTGTTGCAAACTTCTTACCATGGCAAAGAGGCAGTCTCATTGTCATGAGGCGATCATTTATTCCTCTGGGGGAACTGGTGAGCTTGCATGCAAGAGAAGATTTAATCGCAAAACCAACTCCAGCCTCGCGTTTTGCGATTGGGTCGCGTTCGCTCCAGAAGAATGAGTAGCCAGCAAGCCTTTCTGTGAGTTCGCCTACACCAGCTAGTCTTGTTTCACTAAGGGCAGCAATGTCTATGTTGTATCTAGCAAGTTCATGAGCAATGAGCGCTGAGCGTTGCTGAGGTCTATCTGTGGTATCTCTGTCGAGAAGTGTGCGGATATTCCAAGCTCCAAATATTATAGGAGTTGACTTTGACTTTATTTTCTTTGAATTTCGACCACATAAGCAGTGGCGTAGCTAGGGGAGGGGGGGGGGGTCCAAATTCGAAAGTCCCCCCGGGCCCCTACTTGAGGGGGGCCCCCAAAGGAGTGTCCGAATTTGTTTTTCTCATGTATAAATCTTGACTGTCAAAATGCAGGGGCCCCTAAAGAGGCCAAGCCCCCCGGACCCCCAAATCCCTAGCAACGGCACTGCACATAAGTTGGGTCCCCGCCGACCGCGGTTTGCCGGCCAGGGTGTAAGGAGCAGGCAATTTTTAGGGCACCTTTTCTAGCCCCTTCCTCATGCTAGGAGGTGAGCAGTGCTGTCCTGAATAGGGCTGCTCAGTCACTCAGGTGTCTGCCGGATTTCACTTCTGCTCCATTCAGTGGGGAAACGACCCTATAGCCTGAGTCGCCTGTGTGCAGCCTTCTGGCAACGACTGCCAGTCTGCTATTGCACCACACCTATCGCTTCGCCGCTTACCCATCGCCACAGGGCTTGGGATGATGGATGACTTATGATTTGCGCATGTTAGTTTGTTTAAAGTGAAGAAGAGTTGCGCAGCGTCGTCCTCACTCTCTCGTCCGGGTCCAGCAGTCGCTAGTGGCAAGAATAAGTCTAGACGACCGGCGATGGGCTCAGATGCAGTGGATGACCAATATGTGTCACGTGCCTCACCTTGCTCTACGCGCTCCACATTGCGTTGCTGTAGTCGCCGCTTCACCTTCGTTGGATCTGGTCGATCTCCTCCGCAGGGTCCGCCGATGTCCAGGCTTCGCATGCACAGGTAGGGAAGACCTATATTATGTCACCGTTGGTTCGAGCCCAGCGGCTACCCTCACCTGGTTTAGCCAGCGAAAGGAAGCCGTTCCCGGGGTATGGCCGCTGTTGCATGCTAACAGCTACGAGGAGCCACAGGTGAGAGCTGGGTGACAGGTGAGGACCAAGACGGGCGTACTACCTCTACCTGAACACCCCATATACCCCCATAATATAAAATATAATATATATATATAATATATAAAAACTAGAATCTATGGTGTAAAAACAATTACCCGGTATATTTATCCCGTAGAAACAATATTTATTATTATATTAATTAAAGGCCGCGGTGTTTGTTTGTTGTAGTTTAATGTTTTGTTGTTATTTTAAATAGTTTTTTTGGGGGGAAGGGGGGGGGGGTAAAAAGAAAAAAAAAAACTAACAAAATATAGGAAGAAAAGAAAAAAAATAGTCTAAAGCATAGGGTCTCAACGGGGGCGATATCGCCCCCCAGGGGGCGATGAGACGCTTTGGGAGGGCGATAACATTCCCGGGGGCGATTGGGGGGCGATGAAGGGCAAATGGGCGGTACAAACGTACCTGCTATAATTTCAACACCTCAGCTATTTGAATCGAGTAGTTTTTGGATGAAATATGATGTAAACGCAAGTGCTACTAAATATCTGATATCCCTCAACAGTAGGCATACATATTATTGAACAAATAAGAATCGCAATGACTTTTCGTTGAAGTAGATCTAAGGGTTAGTATTTGGCAAATATGGTATGCGGCCGTCTCGTCTAATAGTTGATTCACCGGACTGTCGCCTTAACATCTGCTAATATTACTATTTTGATCTGTTTGTATTACCGAGATGTCCTTTAATGCGTTTGAATCCTTCGTAAAGAGGTAACCACAATAGCTGTGCGTTATAGATACATAGTAATCATACAAACTGGGTAGTTATTGTAATGCTTCAAAATATTCATATAAATTCTTTAGTGATACAATATTTATAAAATTTTTAAATATTTTTTTTACAGATCTATCATATCATTTCAAAGTTATAAATGCCATTTAATTTTTTATAAAAGAAAATAAAATTGAAATATTACCTCAAATAAAACGGGTTAATCATCTCCCTTTAATTAACAAATGTTTCCGCCAAAATTAAATTGGGGGGGGGGGGCGGTGAGCGGAAAAAGGTTGAGAACCTATGGTCTAAAGCATACAAAGTACTTTTTTTTTACTAACTTTGTTTTAAGGTGGAAGGTTTATAATAGGTATGTAGATAGCTCAGTGGTATGAAGTGAATGCAATGCCCTCACATCGGTGGGGGGGGGGGGGGCAGAGGGGGCATATGCCCGGGGGCGACACTTCTAAGGGCGGCAAATATATAGGCCTAATATAGTCTAAATATAGCACTAAACAAAGCAGTTACAGTATGCAAGGGGGCGTCGCTGACACTTTGCCCTGGGGTGCTACAAAGGCTTGTGTGGGCTCTGAGTGAATGATATGTATGCCTATTTATAGCTTCCGCTTGTACCAATAGGTACAAACAAATTTATTAAGAAGTCTCTATACCAGGGGTCGGCAACCTTTGGACAATAGTGTACCAAAGTAGGATTTCTAAATCACTCAGCGTGCCAAGTGGTTAAAATGTATCCTGCTCTAGAACTCAATTTCTCGTAGAAAAGACTTGAATTTTTTTTTTTTAGGGTCTTCGCTTCCAATGAAAATGGCTCTGCATGCTAAGTCTGGCACGTGTTTCGTAGGTTGTCGACCCCTGCTCTATAGGCTACTGCTCCATAATATTTATTAATATCCATTATTTTTATAGATCAGTGATCGGTTACGTTCCTTTTAAAGCTGTTATCCACCTAGATTAGGCTGTGAACTGAGTGCATTCGTTTTCGTCTCCGCTTCGTGATGGTCCCAGCTTGACCTTTGCTCTCAGTTGCCGAATCACCGGAAGAGCCTCATATTTCAATCTAGGCAACTGAGTGCACCCCTCTCGCGTTCCTCTCCTTTTTTTGCCGCTCCCATTTGCTGAATCGAAAACGAACGTTTTAACTCGCATCTAAAATTTCTCCCAGTTTACTCTCAGCAAGTGACTAGACCAGCCGCAAAAATGTCAATTAACGAAGCTCTAATCGCCGCAGTGCAAAAACGGCAAGCACTGTACGACAAAACAAGCGATAACTACTCGAACAGAATTTTTATTGCTAAAGAATGGGAAAAAATTGGCAAAGAAATTGGAACTGATGATACATTTTTATTTATTTATTTATTTTTAGCTTATCTGCCTCGTCTTTTTCCCTTCACTCTTCCTCCCTTCCCTCTCTCTCTTTCTCTCTCTCTTTCTCTCTCACTCCCTCCTTCCCTCTCTCTCTCACTCCCTCTCTCTCTTACTCCATCCTTCCTTCCCTCTCTCACTCCCTCCTTCCCTCTCTCTCTCTCACTCCCTCTCTTTCTCTCCCACTCCCTCCCTCCCTTATCTGCCTCGTCTTTTTCCCTTCCCTCTCTCTCTCACTCCCTCCTTCCCTCTCTTTCTCTCACTCCCTCCCTCCCTCTCTTTCTCTCCCTCCCTCTCTCTCTTTCCCTCTCACTCCCTCCTTCCCTCTCTCACTCCCTCTCTCACTCCCTCCCTCTCTCTTTCTCTCTCACTCCCTCCCTCTCTCTTTCTCTCTCTCACTCCCTCCCTCTCTCTCTCTTTCTCTCTCACTCCCTCCTTCCCTCTCTCACTCAAGAACATTGTCTGAAATAGTTCATAGGAAACGTGATAGGAAGTAGCCTACTGCAAAAATTGTCGCCAGTGACGATACAAAAATGTAACATTCGTTGCCGTTCGTCGAACGGAGACGAAAGGGAAAGGAGATCAAAACTTAACACATTCGTTTCTCTTCCATTTTCTTGCCGTTTGTCGAAACGGAGACAAAAGGGAAAGGAGAGGAAATTTTAAAAAAATGTAATTTTGTATAACATTTTTTGGTAATAAAATAAAATGGAAATTATTTTATGTTTGTCAAATTATTTTAATTTAGAGTTTATTACAAAATATATATATATATAATTTATTGAATGTTTTTATTCATGAGCTCTTTATGTTTTCCAAATGTGTTTCTTTTAGTTTTGCATGCACAAAATATTTGCTTGCAACATGCTACGTGAACAAATGATGATGTATATTATATAGTAGATATAGTAGTGAAATACTAAGTTTTACATTTATCAAAAGTTATTTAAACTATAAGAAACATAAATAGGAAACAAAATTTGAGGATGGCAAGAAAACTTTTTTTAATTCAATAGAAGCAACAATTTAAATTCAGATAAATGAAAGCAAAGTCTGTTTAATTTGATACAAATTGAATATCATATAAAATATTAACATAGTGTTATAAGGCAATAGTTGACTAAAGAACACAACAAATGACAATAAAAAAAAAAGATATATTTTTATCCTGAATATCATTCCAAATATACTGTACATAAAAAAAATCTATTGAAATGATAATATCATTAAAAAAAAACAAAATAGTATACAATGGAGCAAATTTTTTTAACAAGTTGCAAGCTAATTGCTGAGGAACTTTTTCACAGTAAACTTTTATTTCACAATATATGTGGGTGTAAATATGTGATCCATATTTTGATGCAAGGGATATATAAATAGAGATATACAATTCCCTCAGTTATTTACAAGGCAAGGATATACACAACTTAATCATTCTACAAGGAAAAAAATGCCATAGTCAATTATTTTTTATCATAGAACCACGTATTTAATATTACAACAGTTGCATTATTTAGTACAAATATCTTAGCAAATGATATTCTATTCTTTCAAAAACATTTGAACTCAACATATTAATAACAATAATCCCATTCAATCATTTTTTGCTATCAATAATACAGAAAGATTAAAAAAAATTAGAAATTAACTTACAATTTAGATTCAACTCCAAATTATTTATTGGACTAATCTATACTTTGGTAAAATTCTTTACAAATAATTACAGGAACCCTAATTCCTACAATAAATTAAGTATAAAAAAGAACAGTAAAATGTTTCCAAGATACCACAGTGTAATGATATGTTTACACTGCATTCCATATGATTGTGTAGCCACTGCAATGCATAAAAAATGTTTCCTTCCCCAACATACATTGGGTATACAATAATGTTATTTCAAGAGAAGCTTTTAAAACCCAAGAATAAACCCAAATCTGAGATCATGAAACCATTTCTGAAACAAAACATTTGATATATCTTGAAGAAAAAAAGAAAAGTTCAATTCATCAATTATTCAAAATGATTTACAAATTCATCTGATTTATTTGTACAAGTGAAATTTTGAAAGAAAAATGAAATATAAAATATCTAGTAAACAATAATAATTTAACATGAACATTTTTCAAAGAATTTATTACAGAAATGGGCAAAACAATATCCTAAAAATTGTGTAAATACAAAAGTGTGAGGAACAGATGCAGTTTAAAATAATTTGTTGTAAATCTTCTGCAGTGGCCGTGTGAGGAACAGATGCAGTTTAAAATAATTTGTTGTAAATCTTCTGCAGTGGCCGTGTGAGGAACAGATGCAGTTTAAAATAATTTGTTGTAAATCTTCTGCAGTGGCCAGGTTTGTTTTAATTCTAAAATGTTACAAGAATAGTTCCATCTAGTACACAATTCACCATAGCAGCATTTCCATCTTTACATTGATCATTCCTTTTACATATTATTTTAGAGTCTTTTTGTTTTTATTGAAGGCTGTGCACTATATTGTACATATAGTTTACATTCTTAATTCTTCCAAATACTTTTGTTCTATTGCCTATTTGACAAACATTAGAATATATCCTTGTCCAGATCCTGTGTTTGACCATTTCTACACACACTGGAAATCTCTGAAACAAAATAACATATATATATATAAATGACAATTACCATATCATCAAAATCATCAATATTATATAAAAGAAAATAGACACACACAAAGTACAAAAATCAATATATATCTATGCAGAGCATTTCCTCCGTCAGGGTTTTTAAAGTATTGAATAATATCTTAACAAGTCAAGAAATCCAGCTACATCTTTTAAAGATACTTAAGGATTATTAAGTACTGCATTATAAATTCTTTTATTTATGGGCCAAAATAAAATATCAGATAAACATTATGTTAATTGAATAGCATCTCTTAACATTGGTCTACTGTTAGTTTTTACATTAAGCCCAGAAATATAAGTTGTTTTTTGTTTCAAATTGAACTTTCTAATAACACTTTTAAAAAGGCAGTTAAATTTAAAGCAGATATGTACTATTTGCTGTTTTTTAGTTTAGTTTTGTAGTGTTTTTTTTTATATTTTCATAATAGGTTGAAAAGTATTGAATTAAAGTTTGCAAAACTACTTCTCACTGGTAAGTTTCTATTTTAAAAAAAGTTCCATGTTAAAGTTCTATCAAGATTATTAATTTCTCGTATGCATGAAGTACTGATAAGTGATGTTATATGTAATGTTTTACTCTGTGAAGTTATAACTCAAGGAGACAAAAGGAATTCCAAAGAGACTGGTAGATAACATCAAGAACATCATGGTAAAGGAGTTAAACTCTGTACTGTTGACACAAACCATTAAATAATGGAAGCTCTTTATACAAAAAATTATTTCTTGAAGAATACCCTAAAGCAATGATGACAGCTGGTGAAACTCTTTAAAAAAAAAGAGATATATCTAACACAAACAAGTAACATGAAATCTTGAAGAGAAATGCTGATGTTAAACATGTATAAAACTTATATTGGTGGAATTACCCAAGCTAGAAGCATGTGATAATAAGTCAATAGTTATCAGAGAATTCTACAGAAAACAATATTGGTTTTAATAAAATGGTCATGTTGACTTTTTATGTAGCTTCTTTGATTCAATGGTGTGGTAGCACAGTTGAATGGCATTCAACACTTGATGCAGCAGCATAGTAATAATAATAATAATAGTGCTTGTATAGCGCATATCCTGTTGATAACAGTTCTATGTGCTGACGACAGTTACAGAATACAGATAATGAACAACAGACAAAAATGTATGTACACCCAAATACTGCTACTGGAATAGGCGAGTCTTCAACCGGCTGGTGAAGGTGTCAAAACTAAGGCTCTGGTGAAGCTGTAGTGGGAGGTGATCACAAGGGATCTGCAGAGTAAGCGCGTCAGAAGCCAAGCGAAGTGGACGGGATTGGGTGTAGAGCTCAAGACAGGAGCAAAGATAATCCAGGGCAGAGTGATGAAGATTTGAACCTTTTTGATTTCAGGGAGGAAAAAAAATTTGTTGAATAAAAAAGGTGACAAAATTTGAACAATTTACAATTTTTCATCCATCTTCCACTAAAATGTCACGGTAAAGAATTAGCCAATCACTCTGAATGTGACTCAGTTGTTTTTCAGCTCTGAATGAAGTGTGTTGCTTTATAAAATATTTTGCAATTTAAGAAATCATTTGAAATTATGGTACTTTATTTATATTCTTGTGAGAAGAGAAGGATAAAGAAAAGGATAATTAATTACTCTTATCATTTTTCAAGGTACTTTTATAAAAAGCATAATAATCAGCGATTCCATAAAACAATTATTTTTAAAAGTTATCTGAACTAGTTTCTCTAATCATGGCATCAAAAAGAAGGAGTTCCGCCACTAGATACATATCCTCTTGCACAAGGTACATCGAACATGAAAAAATCTGTGAATATTGAAGCATTACAATGCTCAAAGATTTTGAAAATACTTGTAAAGCATTGAATTTTATTCCAGAGAAGGAATTGTTACTGTAAAATGTTTTTTTACATTTATTTTAACATTGTTCACTTGTTTAGTATTATAGTAAACAATAGACTTAATTTCTCATCTATTTCATTTTTTTTATTTTTCCCATCCAAGCTTTAAGTGTTTTGTAACATTCAATAAAAAAAAGCTTTGAATCGTTATGTTTTGCGTTAAATACTCTGTAAACTAGGGGTGTGCAACGGCGCCCACAAGCCACAATCCAGCCCACCAGACCAGTTGGTGTGGTCCCAGCTAATAGTGTTTGTTTTTATTATTTTGCACACGAATTTCAACCTTTTGAAATAATCGTGAAACCAGTTTTAAAGTTTTTGAATTGAGATTACCAAATGAAAAGAAAGTTGCGTCATTTAAATATAAAACAAGCGGAAAACAGTGCGGCCCCAGCTAATAGTGTTTTTTTTATTATTTTGCACACGAATTTCAAATTTTTGAAAAAGAAGTTTTATGGACACCATTGGTACTGAAGGGATTGTGGTTAATCACTGCATCATACACCAGGAAAACTTTTGCACAAAGGTACTTTCACTGACGTCATGAAAGATGTGGTTCAGTTTGTAAATTACATTAGCGCTCTTGGACTGAACAAAGGGCAATTTAAGTCCTTTTTAGAAGAACTGGACTCCGATTACCCTGATATTCTATATTTCACCGCAGTTTGTTGGCTCAGTAGAGCTGAAACTTTGAAAAGGTTTTGGAACTTAAAAAAGAAAATTGAAAAGTTCATGAAAAAAAAGCAACAAGGTGTTGCCTATTTAAATTTAATCAATGATGACTAGTTAAATGACCTTGCTTTTCTAACTGACATCACACAGCATCTGTTAGATTTAAATGTGAAACTACAAGGTAAACATCAGTTGGTGAACAAGAGGTATAAACACATTTCTTCATTTGAGAAGAAATTACAACTTTTTAAGACCCAGTTGAATAGAACAATACTCACTCGTTTTCCTACTCTGGCTCTCAGAAATGCATAACTAGCAGATTTTGATGGCTTCAAATATGCTAAAAATGTTGACAAGTTGTGAACTGAATTTACAAACAGATTTGATGATTTTAGAAAATGTGAAAAGGATTTTAAGCTGTTTTCTCAACCATTGAATCTTGTACCAGAGCACAGTCCTGAGATGTCTAATGGAGCTGATTACCTGAAGTCTGATGTGGAAAAGCATATGACAGCAATGACTTGGTAACTTTTTACAACAACTATGAATGTGGAAAGCATCTAAATTTAGAGCAACATGCCAGAAAAATGATCTCACTTTTTGGCAGCACATATTTAATTATTGTAAGGACTTTTGCTCAAGGATGGAATTCACTAAAAGTCTGTACTGAAGTCAGCTCACAGATGAACATCTAACAAGTCAGCTTTGAGTTGCTACCACATCAGTCAGAGCAGACATTGTGTGAAAAAATACTAAATTCCAAGTTTCACATTAATAAAATAACACAACATTTGATTACCTTATATTTATTTCCAAATGTATTTACAATGTACTTAACTATAGATATGAGATTACATTTTCCTATGGTAACTGGCCCTCTTTGTCTTTACAAAGTTCCAATGTGGCCCAACATTTGAATATGTTGCACACCCCTGCTTTTAAACTTTCATTAGCATGTTTATAACAAGAGAGAGTCATGCACAAAAGAATGCACATAATTAGACAGCAATTGAATGCACGCGAGTTGTGAAGTATGGATTACAAGGGCAGTTACTTGGGAGATAAAAAAGGTTAGACTCAACTCTTAGACAAGCAAGAAGAAACATAATAGATAGCTTACTAGCCAGTTGTATGATAGAGTCCAAAGTCGATAATAATTGTGTGGCTTATCTGGTTGTTATGATGCATACTTAATATTGAAATAATATTCTGTAAATAAGTTTAAGAATTAGGGGCATGTTGGCCAAGCGGCGATCGATCCAAAGGTTTTGGGTTCGAATCCTGGTGGAAGCTAGGATTTTTCCCAGAGACTTGAAGTTGTCCCTGAGTCTACCCAGCTCTGATGGGTACCTGACATTAGTTGGGGTAACGTAAAAGTGGCTGGGCAATGTCCTGGCCACACATCCCCTAGTATGGTGTGTCCACAGAAACTGGTGAACGCTGCATCACCAGCCCTATGATCAGTTTGGTATAAAAGGATACTTTACTTACTAACTTTAAGAATTAAATGCAGTAAGTAAGACAATAGCGATGGATTGGCCATACACTCCAGCGTCCAGCACAACAAGGCATGCCCTGAACTGGAACCCTCAGGGAAAACGAAAAAGAAGCCAGCCGAGGAACACTTGGCGCAGTAATGTGGAAGCAGATACCAGGGAATTTACCCTTACTTGGGGGAAACTGGAGAGACTGGCCCGGGATAGAGATTCTGGAGGCCCTCTGTTGGTAGCCTATGTCCTAGGAAGGACCACAGACATCGATGATCGGCGCCTGTTCCTCAAGGGTGAGAAGGCAGAAGAAGTTTATTTCGGAGTCAAGTTATTGATTATTGTTACCCAAGCATGAAAGAGCCGAAGGAATGAAGATAGGCTGGCACTAGAATCAAATAGAAATAAGTCAATACACTATCAAACATTACATCTACATAAGATAGACTGAGCACAAGAATCAAATAGAATCAAATAGAAATAAGTCATAACACTATCAAACATTAGATCTACATAAGATAGACTGAGCACAAGAATCAAATAGAATCAAATAGAAATAAGTCATAACACTATCAAACATTAGATCTACATAAGATAGACTGAGCACAAGAATCAAATAGAATTAAATAGAAATAAGTCATAACACTATCAAACATTAGATCTACATAAGATAGACTGAGCACAAGAATCAAATAGAATCAAATAGAAATAAGTCATAACACTATCAAACAATAGATCTATGTAAGATAGACTGAGCACAAGAATCAAATAGAATCAAATAGAAATAAGTCATAACACTATCAAACAATAGATCTATGTAAGATAGACTGAGCACAAGAATCAAATAGAATCAAATAGAAATAAGTCATAACACTATCAAACAATAGATCTATGTAAGATAGACTGAGCACAAGAATCAAATATAATCAAATAGAAATAAGTCATAACACTATCAAACAATAGATCTATGTAAGATAGACTGAGCACAAGAATCAAATAGAATCAAATAGAAATAAGTCATAACACTATCAAACAATAGATCTACACAAGATAGACTGAGCACTGAGCACAAGAATCAAATAGAAATAAGTCATAACACTATCAAACATTAGATCTACACAAGATAGACTGAGCACAAGAATCAAATAGAATCAAATAGAAATAAGTCATAACACTATCAAACATTAGATCTACATAAGATAGACTGAGCACTGAGCACAAGAATCAAATAGAAATAAGTCATAACATTATCAAACATTAGATCTTCATAAGATAGACTGAGCACTGAGCACAAGAATCAAATAGAAATAAGTCATAACACTATCAAACATTAGATCTACACAAGATAGACTGAGCACAAGAATCAAATAGAATCAAATAGAAATAAGTCATAACACTATCAAACATTAGATCTATGCAAGATAGACTTAGCACAAGAATCAAATAGAATCAAATAGAAATAAGTCAATACACCATCAAACATTAGATCTACGCAAGATAGTCTGAGCACAAGAATCAAATAGAATCAAAAAGAAATAAGTCAATACACTATCAAACATTAGATCTACATAAGATAGACTGAGCACTGAGCACAAGAATCAAATAGAAATAAGTCATAACACTATCAAACATTAGATCTACGTAAGATAGACTGAGCACAAGAATCAAATAGAAATAAGTGATAACACTATCAAACAATAGATCTACGTAAGATAGACTGAGCACAAGAATCAAATAAAAATAAGTCAGACACACCTTCAAACATTAGATTTACATTTAATGAAGATAGACTGAGCACTAGAATCAAACAGAAATAAGTGATAACACTATCAAAAATTAGATCTACATAAGATAGACTGAGAACTAGAATAAAATAGAATCCAATAGAAATATGTCAATACACTATCAAACATTAGATCTACGTAAGATAGACTGAGCACAAGAATCAAATAGAAATAAGTGATAACACTATCAAACATTAGATCTACATAAGATAGACTGAGCACTGAGCACAAGAATCAAATAGAATCAAATAGAAATAAGTCAATACACTATCAAGCATTAGATCTACATAAGATAGACTGAGCACAAGAATCAAATAGAATCAAATAGAAATAAGTCATAAGACTACCAAACAATAGATCTACGTAAGATAGACTGAGCACAAGAATAAAATAGAATCAAATAGAAATAAGTCAATAAACTATCAAGCATTAGATCTACATAAGATAGACTGAGCACAAGAATCCAATAGAAATAAGTCAGACACACCTGCAACTTCAAAACATTAGATCTACATTTAATGAAGATAGACTGAGCACAAGAATCCAATAGAAATAAGTCAGACACACCTTCAAACATTAGATCTACATTTAATTAAGATAGACTGAGCACTAGAATCAAATAGAAATAAGTGATAACACTATCAAACATTAGATCTACATAAGATAGACTGAGCACAAGAATCAAATAGAAATAAGTCAGACACACCTTCAAACATTAGATCTACATTTAATGAAGATAGACTGCGAGCACAAGAATCCAATAGAAATAAGTCAGACACACCTTCAAACATTAGATCTACATTTAATGAAGATAGACTGAGCACTAGAATCAAATAGAAATAAGTGATAACACTATCAAACATTAGATCTACATAAGATAGACTGAGCACTGAGCACTAGAATCAAATAGAAACAAGTCATAACACTTTCAAACATTAGATCTACATTTAATGAAGATAGACTGAGCATTTGTTTTTAATGTACTGCTTTTGTTTAATGTCAAATTGTTTGAACTTCTCTGATTTACAGATATTTATATATTTTTTTGTTATTCTTTCCAGTCTTTTATTAAAGGAATTTAATTTTGATGTGATATATTTAGGACAACTACTTTAATTTACAGGCCAACACGAAATAATAGATAAACACTCAGGAAAAAAAACAACTTAAATGACCAGAGATGCCAAAATATTTAGTCATTTTTTGTAAACTAGTATGGTTAACTTTATTGAATGCTTTGGAAAGATCTAGTAATAAAGCATACTTTTGGTTATCTAATCCTTTGGACAAGTCTTCTATTAATTAAAACATCTTTAGGAAAAACAGATAATGTGAAACAATTATTTTGCATGAAATGCTTGTAAGGGGAAACAGGTCTAGAATTTCCAAGGTCAAATGTATTTTCTTTATTGAGGTAGTCAATGAAATATTTGGGAAAGTCACAGTCCTAAATAAAAAATCTAAAGCATAGAAAGTAGGCATGCTGTTTTCACTTAGCTTCTGTGACTAACAAAGAGACTTGATTAGATCTCAAGTATAGATGTCAAGATGTTCCTGCCAATAAGCAATCTGAAACTAAATGTTGCAAAGCATTACCTATAAACATCGGTGGCATAGCCAGGAATGCAAGGTAAAGGCAAATAGCACAGTGTAGGGGGGAGGGGGCTAATAGTGCAAGGTGTGGCATGGTATATTCTGCAAGATGTGTGTGTGTGTGTCAGGAAGGGGGGGGGGGAGATTGTGTAAAGATATGGTGGAAATACTAAGAAAATTATTGCACTTTAAAATATTAAATAGGACTACTAATATTTACTCATTATCTAAGTTTTCAAAACAGCTCAGACACAGAAAATTTCTAATCGAAACTATGATATAGACTGTCCAAAAAACATTTCTCTGGAAAGCTAAAATTATCAGAATTTGGAAAATCTAATAATTAAAAAGCCTTAAATTATAATCATAATAGATTCAAAGAGACAAATAGAATTTTTTTTAAAGGTAGGCTATAACTATAATATAATAATGGGAATGCTAATTCTATTCAAAAATCTAAATAGTAAAGTCCTACATTGGGCTTACAACTGTGTATTCTATTAGAGCTATTCTTAATACATAGATCTAATTCCTACTAACAAAATCATTGAAAATGTACTTTTTGTAAATACTCGCTTGGAAAAAAAAAAGTTGGAGTTGGGATGTTTTGGAAGTGGTTGGATGGGTACGTGCCCCACCCCCCTTTCCACTCGGGCTATGTCACTAATTAACATTCTTAGAAGTGAGTTTGAAATTTTGTATCGTTATCAAACATCCAATAAATTATACATTAAAGTTGCTACAATTTTAAGAATAAGTGGCTCAAGTGGAGAAGTGGTAGTGGCAGTGGTCAAACTGAACTGATGTACGAAAATTTTTTTAAAGTCTAAGTCAAAGTGGAGGTGAAAATTAAATCGATCACAGCCTGTATTGTCAATATTTGTACAGGAATTAAAATTACAGTGATTAAAAAGTATAGGCCTACCTATGAAACACTATATAAATCCATAAAGCTTGTAAAGTAGTCTAAAATAAAAGAAGAAGCAAACAGGTGCTCTTAGCAACAAGAGGGAAGCTTATCAATGATGAAGTTTTGTAAAAACAATTAGAGCAAAGCCAAAATAGTATTAATAAATACTTTAACCGGGGCAACCCTCGGTCAAAGTGAAAGGTCAAGCGAATATTTTAATTTGACGAACAAAGTTTACGAGTGTCTAAACAAAACAGACAAAAAAAAAACCACGGTTACCCGACATTTAAACATGCGACACTTAAACACACGACAGATAAACATACGGACATTTAATCACACGACATTTAAACATACGGACACTTAACCACACGACAGATAAACATACGGACATTTAATCACACGACATTTAAACATACGGACACTTAACCACACGACAGATAAACATACGGACATTTAATCACACGACATTTAAACATACGGACACTTAACCACACGACAGATAAACATACGGACATTTAATCACACGACATTTAAACATACGGACACTTAATCCCACGACAGATAAACATACGGACACTTAATCACACGTCATTTAAACATACGGACAGTTAATCATAGTGACAGATAAACACACTTTTTCACTATACCATTAACATAAATCGGAAAATAATATAGATTATGTTGCCAATAGTATAAAAACGGTATAGAGGGAAGGAAAATACCTCATGGCATCAACAGGCCTACCGGGACACCTCTGCTCTACGCCAAGACCACCGTAAGTATTTACGATGGTCTTGCCTACGCCCACCCTTGGTTGCACTCACTCCCATTTCATCGTTATTTATAATTACTTTAACCTTAATATTTATTTCTTTTTATTGAGTTTTTTTTTAGCTTTTGAACTAGAAATCTATGTATACATACAACATTAGTTAGACAAAAAAAAAGCGTTCAGCGTGTTATCCCGACTTTTTGCTCAGTAAAAGTCTTGCATAATATCTATGATCAGGGCAATAGAGATTCTTCATTGGTACGCTCGGTGAAGTTAGACAAGAAAACATCTACTACTTGTGCCAAGTGATCTATTTGCGTACAGTAGTTCACAAAAAAAGAAAACATATCAGTACCATAGTCTTATACATATCTAGTGCTCAATTATAAATACTTTATTGTTCTTAATGTTTTGGTTATTAAAATTTTAAAACATTCATATTTTTGCATTTTTGGGAACTTAGTTATAAATAGAGTATTTTTATTCTTGCCACCATCATTATCAAATTAATTTAAAAAGTTATTTCTAAATAATCATTGACCAATGCAATTAAAAGCTATATGTGTCAATTCGACCCACTAGTAGATATAAGAAGTATTTAAAAAAATAAAATAAAACAAGGTGTGTGAGTTACATTATGGCCGAATACAGTTAAAACATGAAGAAGGGATGGCGCTAGTGAAGACATAACGGATAAGTGGATTATGTAATACTGGCCGTCCGATTGCTGGTCTGGGCAGCCACGCGTGAACTTCAACGTGAAGTAAGTCCCGCCCCTTCATCTGACCAGACAGCAACTAAAAAAACCTGTGGCGTCACAAATAACAGCCCGCCCCCTTCCCCCGACAGATAAACACACATTTTCACTATACCATTTCTTTTTGTTAAAGATTATTTTGAAAATAAACTCAAATAATAATTGGCATTTTTTTCACTCTATTTATGAACAGTCTTAATATTATTTATATATTGACAAAATGCTAAATCTAGAACGGTCTTTTTCCCTTCTCTCTCTCTTTTACTATCATTATTTTTGTTCTAATTTTCTCGACTATAAAACAGTTTAATAATATATTATAGACGAAAAATATACTATATTTGACCCACTAGTAGAAATAAGAATTATTTTTTTTAATAAACAAGGTTATGGGTTACATTTAACCACCTTGTAGTCGGATACAGTTAAAACACGAAGAAGGGATAGGGCTAGTGAAGACATAAAGGGTTAGTGCTAAGTACATTAATGAATGCTCGACGCCCGATCGCAGGTCTGCACCAAGACCATCGTAAACGATTACGATGGACAGCCAGCCACGCGTGTGAAGTACTGCCCTTTCATCCAATTTCGACCAGAGAGCGGGACTTACTTCACGTTGAAGTTCACGCGTGGCTGCCCAGACCAGCGATCGGACGGCCAGTATTACATAATCCACTTATCCGTTATGTCTTCGCTAGCGCCATCCCTGCTTCGTGTTTTAACTGTATTCGGCTACAATGTAACTCATACACCTTGTTTTAAAAAAAAAAAAAATTACTTCTTATATCTACTAGTGGGTCGAATTGACACATATAGCTTTTAATTGCATTAGCCAATGATTATTTAGAAATAGCATTTAAAATATATTTGATAATGATGATGGCAATATTAAAAATACTATATTTTTAATTAGGTTCCCCAAAATGCAAAAATATGAATACGTTTTAAAATTGTAATATCCAAAACATTAAGAACAATAAAGTATTTATAATTGAGCACTAGATATGCATAAGACTATGGTAACACCATCCATTCTGCTGAGCTTGCATCTTTTGCCTATCAAAGATTTAATTTATAGTGCCTCACTGAAGGTTGTTTATACAGAACCTTTAAGTATGTATTATTCGTTCTATATGTGCTGGTAAAGGTCCTTTGTTATCTACATAGATACAGTGTATATTCTGTTTAAAGGACCGTGAAGCACGTGCAGTTAACCTTTATTGAGCTGCAAACTTTCTGCAATTTCTGCGAACCTTTCGTACCAATGAAGAATCTCTATTGCCCTGCTCATAGATAGTATGCAAGACTTCTACTGAGCAAAAAGTCGGGATAACACACTGGACGCTTTTTTTTTTGTTTAATCAATGTTGTATGTATACACAGATTTCTAGTTCAAAAGCTTAAAAAAAAAAAACAAAAAAAAAAAAAAAAAAAAAGAAATAAATATTAAGGTTCAATTCATTATAAATAACGATGAAATGGAAGTGAGGAAAACCAAGGGTGGGCGTAGAGCAGAGGTGTCCCCGTAGGCCTGTTGATGCCATGAGGTATTTTCCTTCCATCTATCCCGTTTTTTTACTATTGGCAACATAATCTATATTATTTTCCTATTTATTTTAATGGTATAGTGAAAATGTGTGTTTATCTGTCGCTATGATTAACTGTCCGTATGTTTAAGTGTCGTGTGATTAAGTGTCCGTATGTTTATCTGTCGTGGGATTAAGTGTCCGTATGTTTAAATGTCGTGTGATTAAATGTCCGTATGTTTATCTGACGTGTGGTTAAGTGTCCGTATGTTTAAATGTCGTGTGATTAAATGTCCGTATGTTTATCTGACGTGTGGTTAAGTGTCCGTATGTTTAAGTGTCGTGTGATTAAGTGTCCGTATGTTTATCTGTCGTGGGATTAAGTGTCCGTATGTTTAAATGTCGTGTGATTAAATGTCCGTATGTTTAAATGTCGTGGGATTAAGTGTCCGTATGTTTATCTGTCGTGGGATTAAGTGTCCGTATGTTTAAATGTCGTGTGATTAAATGTCCGTATGTTTATCTGACGTGTGGTTAAGTGTCTATGTTTAAGTGTCGCATGTTTATCTGTCGCATGTTTAAATGTCGGCACACGAAAAAAAACACCTTAGATTTCTCACCCACCCCAACCCTCATTTGCCATATTGACCTTTCCGGGCTTGTATTGATGACTTTGTTGTTTTATTGATTGTTTATTAATCAGTGGAAAAGTCTCAATCGGTTTTTGGCAAAATATATTTAGGCCTACAATATTTCTTGAAATCTTGTAATAGAGAGTTCATAGGTCGCGGTATGTTCCTGTGTGCGTTGTATGAGTGTAGAGTGTAGAATAATTAGGACAATACGCGTGTGTGTGTGGGGGGGGGGCATACAAGTCAGCTGGCAAATCGAAACAACTTGCCAGAAAACAAATTCCAACAGTCATTGATAATAAATAATAATATAAACAAGTCGCTTGCTCACAATTTTCCGGGGCATTAAAGGGAAGTGTGTTAAACTTTGTCCTTTATTTATTCCACGGGGAAATGGAAAATGAACCCTGGTGTGATATACGTGGCCTTAGGGCCCGTGAGAGAGAAAAAAAAAGTGTGCTGGTGCGATACCTTTTCTGTGACCTCATTTCCAATAATACGTCATATAAGTCATATCTAAATGATTTATTTGCATTACATATGTTAATTTTTAGAATTCTTGAATTTTTTTAAAACGTATGTGGACCATTTCGTCAAACTGTCATAAGAGTTACCATTAGAATGTAGGCCTAATATCATTCACAGCCTTACAGGCCTATTGAAAAACTTTAATCAAGTACAGTTTTTAGTTGTAACTTATTTCCTCCGATTAGGCATAGATTTTACAAATAATATTATAAAGATGAGTAAAATGGGAAAAGTACAGCCACCAATGTTTAATTTGGATGAAAAGAACTCCTAGAGAAATATTGAAGAAAGTTGCACAATTAAATTGTCAATTAACTTGACACAATTTATTTTAATATGGAATAATTTGAATGAAAATTGAGAGAGTAAATTGAGAATCTGAGACACAAGTTAAGGTGGCTAGCAACTGGTAGTTATATATATAGATCTATATGACGGAAATCTTAATGTATACTATATAAATCAGGTGGGTCTCCCTGGGGCAATTGCCCCCCTCCCCCTGAACCCCATTTGGCTACGCCACCAGAAATCATTAGCAAACCAGTTTAAAAAAAGATTAACTAGCATCGACTCTGGCATAGGCCTACTAGTATGCAGCGACATAAAGCCTTTTAGGCCCACTAAGCTCACAGAGATGGCTCTAAGCCTGTGAGGCTACTCTATATTTGTAAGGGCCTCAAAAAAAAAAAAAAAAGGGATCCAAAATGCTATAGCCTACTAGGAATAGGATTTAATTATATTACAATTAGAGGCTACTTTGCATAGCCTATTTAGCAAAATGTTAAGCACACATTCAAATAAAACCAAATGTAAGGGCCACGGCGCCAGATGAGCTTGTAGGAAGTTTAGGTGTATTTCCTCTCAGCTTCAAAGCAATAATAACAAATACATGCTTAATTGCCCAATTCGTTTTTTGAAGTTAAATATTTATGGCCCCCTAAACTCTTATGGGCAAACTGCCATAAAAGAGATCTAAGAGTGCAATATATTAATATCATATATAAACAGTCATAAAATACACATACCTCTAGCTTGGCTGATGGAAGAATGAGATACAAGCGTGACCAAGCAAACTTTTTCATCTATACTAAAGCGGTCAGTAAAAAGTGAACACAATTCACAGGGACATTCAGAAATGCTATGCGCTGATTGGCTAGCTGGCGTAAACAATAAATCTGATTCAACACACTACTTTGAACTCAGAATAAAATGGGTGTGTGTGTATGTGTGTGTTGGGGTAAAGCTTGCTTACAAAAATATAGAGTGTCCATTTCTATCCTTTCAAAACCGGTGCTGGTTAAAATGAATAATATAAAAATCCCACCTGTAGCTCATGGGCAGTAGTTGACTGACGTAGAGTAAATTAATTAGAATCTAATAGCCAACCAAGGATTATGCAATAATATCTAATGAAAGACAAAGAAAGTATTAAAAAACAAAACAGATGGTAGATCTACACTCTGTGGTCTAGAATTGATAGCGAATTATCGTACATAAGGTCCCCGGTATCAAATCCAGGTTGACGCAAGAAATCCCCCCCCCCGGGTCTGGATGACCTCTTGGGGCCAGGCCCGGATTTCCGCCTAGGCCCACAAGGCCCGGGCCTAGGGGCCCAGCCGACCTAGGGGCCCCGGTGGCGGAATCTTTACATAAGCTCAAAAGCCTGGCTTGCCTAATCAAAAAGCTTTATAGAAAATACTGTTATAATAAATATTTTCACTACATTTTTCAAAAACATGGCACTCATAATATAACTTACAGCCCTGCTCTTCTTAGCCGAACATTAAGCAATGGTGAAACACGACCTCGACCTTGACTCAGGTTTTCGAAGAGCAAGGGTGCAGTGTTTTGCGCCTCTTGTAAGATGTTTGGGAAATTGGGGTCGCTAGCTAATGAAGGGTACAACACTGGAAAAACGCAGTTCAACGAATGAAGGAACATGAGGATTCGGACGAACACATGTCAGCAGTTGTGACACTATTAGCTAGGAAAGTGCTGTCGGTAGTGTTGACAATAGTCTTGTTCTTCAATCGGAAGAAGAAATAAAAAAATACTGACATGGGATTTTCATTTTGAGTCGCATTGGGGCTGTTGTGATGTCACTTTCTGCACGCGGATTGCCGTTTAGAGTTTCACATGAGAGATTTGGATCAAAAATAAGTGGGAACTATGTTATGACCCAAGAACTTTTGGCAGAGTTCGATCCTTTTCTGGACTTACACAAAGTGGCGCAACATCATATCTTTCGTCAAAATATGCGATGCAATTATCAATATAAGCCTGTGGCGTTTTGGGAGAAGATTAACGTCACACGCAACTAATAAAGGTCTTAGATGTAATCCGCTCTTATAAGATACTATAATCATATATCTGTACGTACAAACCACTGACATTAAGAGCCACAATCTTGCATGTCTGATCGGAGTAAGAATGTGTCTTTCCTTTTTATCCCCTATATTTAACATTAAAGTATTTTGCTTGCATTGAATTTTATTTACATATATGTATATGTTCGGCATGCCCATAAGTATATTACTTATATTGAATTTAGTTTCCATTCATGTATAATAATATTGTCATTGTTACTAAGTCTACATCATGCCCACCATTCTAAATTGTGTAACATGGTTACGTCTCGCCCCCCCCCCCCCGGTACCACGGGCGATCGAGAAACTGGTCAAGGTCATTCCTGAGCCCACCGTCTCTGACCTTCGCCCCCCCCCGTCCCTCCTCACTTATAACATGTATATGAAAATAGACCTCTAAGGGCTCGTTCCCTGGTCAAAACCCCCTTTGTTGCTTAAACAAAGGCGCCGCCGGAAGATAAGAATTACCTTGGATGGCTGACCGCCTCTTCGCCCCTCCCCCTCACCGCCACTCGCACCCACCATCCCCCACCCCTCTCCCCATGCTTTCCCTACTCCTGTCAATCAGACTAAACGTGTACATTTCCCCCTATCCTCCCATTTTATATCACGTGACTATTACTATTAATGTTTTAGTTTTAGTTATAGATTGAAGGTGTAGAGTTTTACGGACAGGCTAGCTAGGCGGTCGTGAAAGCGGAGTGGGTCCCGTATGGGCCCCTCCGAGGCCTTTGTGAAGGCTCCGACCCTAAGTCTGTATCTAAATCTTAATCTTTGCTGTTTATATTGTTGGACAATGTACCTAGGATATTATGTATGATATATATGCAACGGTATACTCAGTCTTAATGTGAATAAACTTCAGAATATAATGTTTCCGCTCGTGTTCTCTAATGACTATAATCGATGTTGTGAAGTCTATATGTGTTTAGTATAGCCAAACCTCTGCATAATTACCTCAGACGAGCCATGGAATTCTACACACTTAAATATAAATTTGATCATCAATACGTTAAACTCTAGCAAACTACTCTGGCGCATCCCTTAAGACAACACGCAGCCAACAATAATGGAAGATAATAATTCATCTCTTATCTATTTTTGCAGACCACTCTTATAAGAAGGAAACAATACACATACGAGCCTGCCTGCCACACAGCGTGACATAATTCAGTCACTTTTACTTAATCATACAGAAGGCACGACACACAGGAGGCTCAGGTGCAAATCTAACCCCAACTTATAAAGTTTACGTGGTGATTAAGTGGTCTAATCACCCCCCGTGATAAAGACAATCATGACTGAGATAAAACATGCCAAATATTTCTCTATCTCTGTGGAATCTACTCCGGATATTTCTCATGTAGGCTAAATCAATTTCTTTCATAGTGAGATATGTCTCTCAAGACGGATGTCCTGTGGAACGATTTTTTAAATTCATTCCAAATTGTGGCTAAAGTCGTCCTAGAGACATTGAAAAATCACGACTTGGATATCGCCGATTGCCGGGGGCAGTCTTACGACAATGCTAGCAATATGTCAGGTGTATATTCTGGTCTTCAAGCGAGAATAAAAAAAAAATGAACCCTCTGATAGATTTCGTTCCCCGTGCGGCCGAGTCTTGTAAAGCTGCTGTATTTTGCAGTCATTGTATGTTTTTTTTTCGGCATCAACACACAGATGGGAAATTTTGCTGTCGAAACTGAAGTCAAATTCAACAGTTAAGAAGTCTTTCTCGGACAAGATGGTCTGTTCGAGCTGATGCCTGCCGAAGTTTATGTTACTCCAGGGATGAGATCATAGCAGCTCTTCAGATAATTGCCAATGATGCAAATGAAAAACCATCTACGCACTCTGAGGCTTCAGGTCTTCTGAATTCATTAGACTCGACGAAAACTTGCTTTTTGTCACTTCTCTGGAATGTTTTGTTTATGTTCAACCGGACAACGCCGGGCAATTTAGCTTGTTCAACAATAAATGAGTTGAATAAGATGATAGTTGCACACATACCATAGTTTATTACTTACATGCTCTTTCATGGCACAATAAACAAAGCACATAATATATATAATGTAATCCAATTTTAAATAGTACAATCACAAATCCATTTCTTCAACTTACAAGTCACAATAAAATAGTATAGCTCCTTTCACTAACTTTTCTTGGTCTCCCTATCACCCGACTTTTACCCCATGTCTTCCTGTATCGCGGAGTTCTCATAGTAAACTCGTTCATGTCAATGTCAATAGAATTTCCGGCAGACGGCGCACGGAATAGACGCTAAGAGACTGCATTGCCTGATGTTTAAAGACTTCTGCTAAAGGGACAAGACTCTGGCACACATCGACCATAAATCGTGGGAGGGCCTTCCTGAGGCACGCGCCTCATGGTTGGTGCGAGAGGGCACGCGGGTAGCAAGGTCACTTCTGTACCCTTGGGCCAAGTTTGGAAACCACCAGTACGCTTGTATCAAGAGCACACCGGTGAGCCAACGCATAGGGCACAACCCTTGCTGCGCGTCCGAGAGTTCTCGCTCTCATTGCATCCGAGAGACCCAAGACCTCGATGGAGATTTCAACCCCACCCTGGTGCCTGGCGCCACCACGATAATGATCCACTGGGAACTCTTCAGTGGGAGAAAGATAGTGCATGTGGCTGCGGAAACTTAGCCTACCCTAAGTCAGAGGATTTATATATTTTTTTACACTAGTTGATGTTATTTTGACCAGTGCCTCTATTCATTTTATGACAATAATTTTGTATCTTATTATTACAGCATGATTATGTTACATTTATCTTGTATCACAGCTAAAAAAAATACTCAAAAGAAAACTTAACACAGTTCTTATAATAAAAATATGTATTTTACAACACTTTATTCACTTTCTTCGCTTTCTTCTTTACCACTGTCTTCCTCGGGATCTATTATTTCGCCGCCCATGTCACTTTCTTTGTCATCATCATTTGCAGTTTTGATCTCACCAGCTCTCTGGTTATTCAGTTCATTGGTCGCGGTGTTAGTATCATGAGTTTCACGTTTGTTGGAAATATTTCTGAGCTGGTCGCGAATGCTTGCAGATTTGTTCTGCACGAGAGACTTATAGAATTCCGAATCTTCGACTATTCCACTGTTCAGGTGGTAATCTCTATGTCGTGCATGATACAGTATGTACAGCAATAGACGCAGATGTTGAAGCGGTGTGTCGTCACGGGGATGTCGTAAAAGGAATAAAATATTATTCATTCTTTCTGAAAATAGTGGAACAAGGATACTTTTATGGTAATGTTTAAATGAACATATTTAACATGATAATGATTCAGTGAAAATGTCATCAAAATGCAATTATCGTGTCTCTATTGGCTACATATTATAATACTGTCTCCATTATAAGCCATGATATATTTCTATGGAAAAGTTTTTGCAACGATAACAATGCATCTTTATAAAACATGCCATGAAATGCCATGATATTGTATTAACAGAAAAATAACATAATTGTGTTAGTGTGAAAAACATAGCTCTTTGAACAAAAAACAAGTAGGAAAAAAAAACAATTTTCCTGTAACGAATACTTTAAACAATTCATTACTAGATTGTTTAACCGTTAAAATGGACAGAAAGTTCACCACAAATGACAGTTAATGCCCATTCCTTTTTGTCATATTTTAGGAAGGTTAAAAATACATTTCTCCCTTCACTCACCATTCCGTTTGTTTGATGGCTTCACTCCCCTTTGCCTCAGTCTAAATAAAATATTTCTAACGTTGTTGAACTTCTGTGACCTTTCGTCTGTGCAAGTATTTAAAAAAAAGAACATCATTAGACACACCTTGTAACCCAAAAAGAATGGGCGTACAGACAGTCTAGGCCTCTATAGAATGCAATATTGATAGGCTACTTTTGGAAATGTCTGTGTTTACATATGAAACAAAATATTTTTTAAAATTATATATAGACTCTATACATTTATGAAAAGTTATAATTGGTCATCACAAATTTGTATCTACATTTTATTTATATGAACATATTTTTTTATATTGTATTACAAAATGTATACAATGAGGCACTTCTTTTTCAGACCTAACAAATCAACGACCCTGACCTGAACTTTCATTTTCCTCGCTGCCACGATCTGGCCTTGACAAAGGTGAAACGGTTGTTCTTCTGTGAGCGTTTTCTTCTATTTTTGTACCATCTGTAGTCCTGGCAACCCCATTCAGGTGTTTGGTTGTTGCCTCCCTTTCTGCAGGAGTTGATGTGCTGCGCGTGTCATCCCATAAAATGGTTGTGTTGTATACTTGCCTTGTGCTGCGCGTGTCATCCCATAAAATGGTTGTGTTGTATACTTGCCTAGTGCTGATTGGTCCGGGTGTGTAGAGGAGGTGGGAGCATGTTTCGCAGCAATTTTCTTTGGCATAATCAATGTCGTAATTTGAGCATTGATCATTTTGACAAAGGTCAAATATGTCGCCGTACTCACAACCTTAAAAAAGATTGATATTAGGCTACACTATCTTGTAAATCTTGATGATATGCTTACTGTCTTACATTCAAATGTCAAATAAAAAACTAGTCTTGACTATAAGCACCATAAGCCATAAGTACAGCGTTAAATCATAGGCTACATAGTCCTAGAAACATATTTATAAATAAAGAATCAGCTAAATAGCACACTTTTAAAACTGAGTTAAAGATATAGTACGATTTTCAACTTCTTAATAATTCAATATATAATCTATAGACTATAGACTATAGGGTTGGTCCGGTGAAACGTATCAGATCGCAAGACTGGATTTGCTCACGTGGCGAGAGTGCCCACGGTGTCATCGGTTGGGCGTATTTTTTTTCAGAGCCTTTTACTTATTTCGAAAAGGGGGGCGCTATAAGACGAGGATTAGTCTGTGACAAATCACATCCTCATTCTACTATATATTTGATTCAGTAAAAATAAAAGTAAAGTTCCCTTTCACAGAACTAAGGGCCAACAAGACAAGTGAATCAGAGTTGACAAGTTTCTGGTTTCATAGTATGTTGCCTGTACAATGCAAAGCCAACTTTATCCCCCTCCTCCCCCTAAACCGAAGTCCTGGTACCGTATCATTCGTTCTCAACAGCAAACAATTCTCACTTTTAACTATTTGTATGTGCACATTCTCTAAGAAAACATTTTTGTAAAAAATAAATTAAAATAGGGCCTATAGAGTAAATAGCCCTTCTTGCAACCAGTCCTTCGGCTAACCACTTGATCAAACTCTCGTTGTAGGTGTTAAATCAAACAGAAAGATATCAAAGTATGATTCATTATGTCTACAATTAAGTTTTCGTTAATTCCGGATAAATTCCTGCCATTATGGAAGACAAAATTTTGCCGTGAAAAATGTATTTTTATGTATTGTTATGTCGACTTAAAGAATTTACCTGGAAGATGCAGTTTGTTGTTATAACATGACAAACAGCATCGAGATCTGAATAAATCTCCATAACAATGAGAACGTGAGGTCCTCAACAGTTCTGCGCATGGTTTTCCTTCCACAAGCCCTGGGTCATCACCAAATGGACAATCGTCTCCTTTTGTTAACATGTTATAAAATTGTTATAAGCCTATTTAATAAGAAATCAAGCAAAAATGAATGGGCGTTTAAGGGAATTTATTTTCCAAAAAGGGTTAGATCTACGTCTATGTAAAAAGTAGTTCCAAATTATTCGAATTGATAGCATAGTTTTAATTGCAGACATATATTTTACAAACTTTTAGGGGATGAGGTGAGGGAGACGTCGGTGGACAGGTAAATATAATAGTGCAGCGTTTCCATAACTTTAACTTTCCGTGACCCGGTAGTTGTAATGGTTCTACGGCATGGCCCACTAATATTTATTTCGTCTATATCAGGAGGTACGGGGAGGGCCACTAGATGGTGGTTAACAAACAATACACGATAAGAGCAGAACAAAACTAAATTATCAAAGCTATTGACTTATGGTTGTTCTTTGAATGTGCGTAATAGAATCTAGTTCAATTACGTGGTTTCTTGTTTGTGTGTGAATTACAGTAATTTAAATTGCTCCACTTTCCATTCGAAAAACCTCAGGAAGATACTTCAAATATTCTGGCCAAAGCAAATATCCAACGAAGAATTGATGTCCCAATGCAACCATGAAGACATGGCCACAATCAACATGAAAAGGCATTGGCGGTGGGGATTGGTCATTTGCTGAGAAGGGAGGTGGGGTGGTGAAGAGAACATCTACAAAATAGCCCTACACTGGACGCCAGAGGGAAAAAGAAAGAGAAGGTGGCCAAACGTAACCTGGTGCAGAATGGTAGAACAGGAACTGAGGTCTGGTAACTCCTCGGGCATAATTGGAATTGATGGAAATACTATGTTGCTGCCCTAAGCGCGCGTTACGGTCAGTAAATATTTAAAATGCTTTACTCGTATATTTTGAAATAAATGTTATGGGTTAGTGGAAGTAGGAAGTAGGCCTACTCGTAAATCTATATGAAAATGTGTTCAATGGGAGAAATAGATTGAAACCCACTGTACTTGCCTATTGACAAGTCTTAATGAGGCGTGAACTTTTGAACCCATATGTTCGTGAACTTCCTGTTCTATTTTTAAACTAATAAAAAAAAACAACACATGCTTTTGCTGGTGTTTGACAATTGATTTCAACCTCGACGGCCAGTTCTAGTCTTTTAGAATTATACAAAGGATACAATATTAGTTATGAGGAATCCGTTTTTAACATCAAAAGTGAGTAGGCGATAACTAATACTCAAGTGTTGGTCGCGTGAAGTTAAATATTTATTTGTTTACAAAATAAATGAGTCAAGAGTTGCGTTTTCTTGGTTATTGAAAAACAAAATGCGTAAATTCATAAAAACGAATAACAAAAATTCCTTTGCATTTAGCAATAAGTTTGATATTTTAAAAAGGTGATTTTTCACTTCTGACTTTCACAATACATTGTTTTGTTTTGTAAACATCTTTTGGAAATGAAATACATTTTAATCCCCAACAAATTTGAGTACAACCAGTAAAGTAGCACACAGATATGTTTCGAAACAAATGATTGAATTCGACCGGAAATGTTTTTTATTTGTTGACCTTTTATGCATGCATACACGTTAAAACTTGCCCATACCTAATGTGTAAATGATATTAATGTTCACACACGTTTCGAGACTAGTGACGCCTATACTCGAGGTCTGTATAGCCAAAATTGGGTTCAAACATCACAAATTGTCCGCATGGTGCGAAAATACAGTGTACACTAAAAGTAATTTATTGGACTATCGCCAGTACATAACAAAAAATTTGATCAAGATTTGAACTTTTCTTCTTTTTTTTTTCTATGCAACCCAGTAGGCCATTTGGGAAACCCAAATATTTCCTACAAGAACATTACTCCATTACACTCATGGGCTCATCATAGTGTAAACAGTAAAGTACCCGACGAACCAAATTAATTGATCATAAGGCCGATGAAGCAGCGTTTACCTTTTTCAGTGGCCACGGCATACTAGGGGATGTGTGGCCAGCACAATGCCCAGCCGCCTATACTTTACACTAACTAATGTCAGGTACCCATCAGAGCTGGGTAGAGTAAGAAAAACACCTCCGAGTCCAGGGCAAAAATCATAGCCAATAATTCCAGGATTCGAACCCAATACCTTCGGTGCGCCAGTCTAACGCACTGCCGCTGTTGGGTGATTGGTGGATTATATTATGATAAATAATATCTTTCAACCAATTAAATCTCCGTGGCATGTTATTCTATAAGGCATTAATTGTATGAGAATTAGGAGGACAATAATTCCAATTACCTTGTGTGGCAGGTGCCAACTCTGAGAACTGACATGTTCCATTCAAACACCACTACATGAACAAACAAAAAAAAAAAAAAGAAAGGTCAAACTACAATCAAAAGAAATTGTTTAAAAAACATAAGTAGGCCTTGATCTAGATCTAAATCAATCTAAAAACAATATACTTTTACGACCATGCAGCATATATTGAACTAATTTAAAAAATGAATCAGTGTAGCCCACTGTAGGCCTATATAGGGCTAGCCAATCAACGTTCCCTAGTTGTTATTTTGTGCCTCTGTACCAATAGGCATTGTGTTGCTAGCGCAATGTTCAACGATCGTTATTTAAACCAACTATATTGCAGGTAACCATGCAAGTATCCAGACCCGGATATAATTACTTTGTTTTGACCTCAAGATCTCCGGTACCACAGGTACTATACCGCAATGATCATCGCTGTTGAATATCTGATCGTCAAAACATACATTCCTTGAGTTGTTTACAAGACACCACTGCACTGGGAACTGGAACTTTGTTTTAACATATTATAACACTGCTCTCCACCCTTCTATCACTCCCCCTCCATACCCCTCACCCATCTTCCTCTTTAGACACACACACACTCTATATGTATTATATTATACCTAGGTCTACTGTTACACTCCCTAAAATGATGCTTTTTTTTCTGTTTCCTCCCTATCATGACTGTTTGAACAGTTATATCTGAAAGGTCAGTGTTAAAGAAGTCACAATCAGTCAATCACCTTTTTGTTTCCACAGGAGAATCCATCTGGAGGGAGTTTAGGAAAACACTGCTTTTCTGTAGGACTGTAACAGTAGACTCCAGCGAAACAAATACTACCGTAATCAGATATGTGCTGATCCTGTAATTAGACCACGGGATGGGACGTATTAATACATAAATAAATATAACATGTACGTGTAGCATTTACAAAACACTTCTTCATTAGAGATGTTTATTTTTAGAAAGAAATAACTTATTGTAGTAATGAATAAAGCCCAGGAAATACCCAGTCATTTAAATATCAAACGTGTTGGAGGCTATTTGTCAGATTTGTCGAGGATACGATCGAGGTGTGGATGTCAATTCCTATCCGAGTCGTGTTACTACGAGCCATGCCGAGTGCAGCCCTTACATTATGTGGGGAACAGCTTCCGTGGGCTCAGCTTTCAGGATACTACGGAAAGGTGCTATCATCGGTAGCAAGCGCAACAGCATCTGGCCCACAACTTAAACTTGGCATAGTACCTCGGCCCACTTCCTCCAACCAAGCGTTCAATAAACATAAACTGCGTAGGCTAACATAACACAATCCGAGTAATGAGTCACCAGGGCTGCAATGATGTGTTAGTCCAAAGAATATTCCACTGACTGACCGCTGGTCAGGTGAGAAATATACATGGCAACTGATTGGATGAAACCAAACTATCCCCCCTTCTCCGTATTGCTAGTGAAACCAAGACTCACCCTACAAATAAAGGAATCAGCACCATCTCCGATTCGGCAGAAATCATCACCCGCATACACCTCTCCAGGTAGAGAGTTTAAGAAAGGCTGTATCTCCTTGTTGTCTGTTTTGGATTCTTTAGTAACAAGACAGTTGGTGTCATTTCTGTCAAACAGAGATACAAACGACATAAAGTGTCCACAACAATTAGAGCAATTATGGATGTAGTCTAGTTCATTGTTTTTGTTTCAAAATTAAGCAACCTTTAACACATACGTTTTTATTATCAAGCCTTCAAAAGCATGTATTTTTTTAAATTACATTAGCTTTCGGAGGATTCTGTCTTTAACTTACTTTAAGTAGTTAAATGTGTTTATATATAAAGGTCCATAAATAGGCTTATAAAAGGAAATATCACCGAAAACCTTAAGCTATTGCCGTATTGATATTGTGCTGTCGATATTTATAAACAAAACAAACGTATTAACTAGATCTATATTCAAGAAAGAAACGCACGAAAAAACAAGTTAAGACGTAATGTTGTAATATGCATTAAGTGCTTTCAATAGGCCAAAGGATTTTCCAATGCGCACCTTAAAATGAGCAGAGTTGTGGTGGGGGATGAGGCTGAAATTTTGATAGAATGTGTTGTCATGGGCTTATCGTCTGTGCACCAAGTTTCTCTTCGATATGATGAAGGGAATCGGGTCAGTTAGCCCTATGAAGCCATATAAATTTAAGCAAAGTTAACATAAAGGATTTTTTTAAGAGCTGCAACTTTCCAAATCATACCGCAGTAGGCATTAGGTTAATAAATCTACCAAATAGCAAAGTCACAACGTGCACACATGTGCCTCTAATGAACTGTAGAGCTAACTGAGTACAAAATAAGAACGTTATTTCGACGCTAAGCTAGGGATTTGTTTAATCTTGCAGGTTCTCAGTCATTGCTGTCAGCAGACATGTGGACAAGGATAAACGTTTGCCCCCCCCCCCCCCACCATTATTGAACATACATCCTATAACCCTGATAGCCTAATGAATTATTAGGCCTACTTATTATTACTATCTTCCAAGGCTCATAACTTTGTGTTTGTTCTTTTTATTGCCCTTTATTGAAGAAAGATAATTAAATATCATTATTTTTACTTTCTTTGAAAATTCTGTGATGATGAAAATCAATTCCTTCTTTTTTTCTAACAGTTATAGTATGTTATTTCATGTACCAGAGAGAATTTAAAAAGAGAACAAAACGAATTGATACATCTTTATGTGCTTTTCGTGTGACTCTTTCTTTTTTTTTTAACTTTGCGGCTCAAGAGAGTTTTCTATTGTGTGCTCAATGGGCACTGCTGTTCGGGATATTCATCTAAATCTATCTGCAGACGTTGCCCCACCGACTTGCAACAGAAGTTACTTATTTCTACTTAAATTTCCACACCCGCCGAATTTAAAGCACCGAGCTATAAATGTATGTGGTGCTCAATCCCTGAAAATTGTTGGAAAAATCATAGACTATAATATACATGAACCGCTTGCTTTAGTATTTCTGCTATATGATGACTTGAAACACTGATGTTCGGAATTCCCGATTCGAAATAACGTAATTGCTATACAGAAAATAAAGTTATTGATACACAATTTCCGTTTTATTTAATCGCAATGATTTTCTCAATGAAAAATTAAAATCGAAAGTTGTACAGAGCGGAAACATTTATAGATCAGTGTTGTGTGCGCTAGGAAAAAGAACGTAAGCTCTAAAAATAGAGCAGGCGGTCCGTCTTATTTATGTCAATGATAATAGGATTAATAGGCCTACAAGTTTTTATTTAAAGTCGAAAAAATTGCGATTTAATAAAACGGAACTTATATAACAATTACTTCATTTAGAATCGGGAATTGCAAAAAAAAAAAAGAAGATAATACCATAAAAAACTAAAGCAAGCGGTCCATGTATATTATAGTCTATGGGAAAATGCAGAACTTTATATATAGATAAGTGGCGCTTACAAAAATGGCCGATTTTTTTACATACAAATACATACGTCTAAAGATCTACATTATGATCTTGTTGTAAGTACTTTAAGTGTGAATTAAATGCTTTAACCAGCAAACTCTGCAACAAAATAGAACAGCTAAAAAAAAGTAGATATCAATAAGTATTGGCTGCAAAGGAAGAAACATGTCTGCTGTCTGGATGACTGAAGAAGAATAATGAATGTGATATATTCAGGGTTCGGCAACTTACGAAAACGTGCAAGATTTGGCACGCTGAACGATCTTCAATGGCAAGTGGAAGACTTCTAAAAAGACTGCACAAGTATCTTCTATTAGAAATAGAGTGTTAATCAGGGTGACTTTTAGGCTGCTGGCACGCTGTATGAATTATTAATCCCATTTTGGCAAACTATTATCGAAAGATTGCCGACCCCTGTGATATATGATATAGGTTTTTTTTTTTTAGATAATGACTAACAGAAGAAGTATTGATCTACTAACTTATTCAATGCTTCAATGAATACTTTGAAGTAATCGATAGAACAAGGAGAAAACAGCCATGGATTTTGTGCTTTTCTAAATGTGGGAAATTGAAATCTTGACGTCATAATGTAGCGATCGAATGACAGGCAGGTGTTTCCGTCCATGTCGTGTCTAGCGCCTAAACTGAAACAGAAACAAAATTATTGAGATTATTCAAAGTGCGAAAAGAATTACTGGATAGCGTCACGTGTTTGGCCTAATTGTTCTCCATAAAGCAATTTCTTGTATATTCATAACCAATGGTGACGTCTGGTTAAAAAAAAAAGATCTTTGTTGAAATATAAGATAATCGCCGCCACTGTGTTAATCAATTAACAATATACAGGGCGTGTGGAACAGTGGAACACTGAGTGGGAAGGGGAGGATCGTAAATAATAATGACACCATTGTACGAGAGAATAGATGCCAGATACATTTTTGGACTGTTATGACTGTTAGGGTTATCACTTAAAGGGATTTTTTATTCCTAGGATTTATTGACAAAGCTGCAATGCTCGTGAAATCGTCACTGAGATCTTAGTCCAAACTTTTGCATGGGTGTTACCATTACACGGATTGAGTTTGCCATTTCAAACCACTAACCACACCCATTTGGCAGCTGTCCAACACGAACCGAAACAAAACACGTAGCTCTTATCTGGGGCGAAGCCAAAAGAAGGTGGGGGCGGAGGGGGGGGGGGGGGCTAAGTCATCTCCCCCCTGAAAATTTTGAAAAGTATATTGTTATTTTTTCGAAAATGTATTAAATTTGCGAAAATTTTGATAAATGTTCGTCACGCGAAAGTTCAGCCCACCCTGGAAAAATGTCTGGCTTCGCCACTGGTCCTACTCATATAATTTGCACTGTAAGGTTTTTAAAAGAAAATTATACCTGTGACCCAGTTCGTGTGCAGCTATTGCTACATCCCTGAATTCAAAATATTCTTCAACAATGGAAAAGTAGTACTCGAAGTTGCACGCAGAACCAAGATATGCCAAACCTTATAAAACAGTTTTGAATAATTATTTTGTAAACATTTAATTAGAAATGGATTTTTGTCTTCTAGCATTTATTGAGTACAAAATCTTCTCTTTAGGGATACCACGTTCTGTTTTAGCAAACATAAGACAGTTTTATTGGTTGCGCACGGATAAAAAAGGACATATAAGTTCTAAAAATAGAGCAAGTGGTCCATGGTCCATCTCATTATAGTCTTTGAGTTATCCAAACAACAATAACAAAAAATGGGCAGTTAAAATTTCTATATTAAATCTTAAGTAGGCGTAAAATCTATGTATCGGTACGCTGCGAGTTGTTACAAACATTTGACATTTAACTGATACTAATTCACTGTAATTGACCTATAGCCTACATTTTATTATAACTAAATATGTAGACATGAACAAATTATTATATTAAATAACCAGACTAAATATACACGAATATAGGCAATTAAAGATAGAGCTTTCGAAACAAAATATAAAATGCATGTCAGTCGATTTTTACCTGCATTCGACACGGACCCTCCATATGTCAAGTTGTGTCTTTATTGAAGATTAAAGGGAAAACAAACATCATGGAAAGAAGCATTAAAAAAAAACATTTCAAAATTATTTTTAAAAGCAAGTTCATTGGATTTTCAAATCGGTGTATGGGATGGTTATATTATATTTAAAAAAACAACATGTGCTTGCAGATTTTTAACCAAAAGCAATAATTTAATACTACAAATTTCAGTGTTGGCAAGGATTTCATTCATTGAATATCTCACCATAAGCAAGAATTATATTTCACTATAAGCAAGGATAATATTTCACCACAAGCAAGGATTATATTTCACTATAAACAAAGATTATATTTTTCTACAAGCAAGGTCTATATTTGACTATAAACAAAGATTATATTTCACTATAAACAAAGATTATATTTCACTATAAACAAAGATTATATTTCACTATAAACAAAGATTATATTTCACTATAAACAAAGATTATATTTCACTATAAACAAAGATTATATTTCACTATAAACAAAGATTATATTTGACTATAAACAAAGATTATATTTCACTATAAACAAAGATCATATTTCACCACAAGCAAGGTCTATATTTGACTATAAACAAAGATTATATTTCACTATAAACAAAGATTATATTTTACTACAAGCAAGGTCTATATTTGACTATAAACAAAGATTATATTTCACTATAAACAAAGATTATATTTTACTATAAACAAAGATCATATTTCACCACAAGCAAGGACTATATTTGACTATAAACAAAGATTATATTTCACTATAAACAAAGATTATATTTTACTACAAGCAAGGTCTATATTTGACTATAAACAAAGATTATATTTCACTATAAACAAAGATTATATTTCACCACAAGCAAGGATTATATTTGACTATAAACAAAGATTATATTTCACTATAAACAAAGATTATATTTTACTACAAGCAAGGTCTATATTTGACTATAAACAAAGATTATATTTCACTACAAGCAAGGATTATATTTGACTATAAACAAAGATTATATTTCACTATAAACAAAGATTATATTTTACTACAAGCAAGGTCTATATTTGACTATAAACAAAGATTATATTTCACTATAAACAAAGATTATATTTCACTATAAACAAAGATTATATTTCACTATAAACAAAGATTATATTTCACTATAAACAAAGATTATATTTCACTATAAACAAAGATTATATTTCACTATAAACAAAGATTATATTTCACTATAAACAAAGATCATATTTCACCACAAGCAAGGTCTATATTTGACTATAAACAAAGATTATATTTCACTATAAACAAAGATTATATTTTACTACAAGCAAGGTCTATATTTGACTATAAACAAAGATTATATTTCACTATAAACAAAGATTATATTTTACTATAAACAAAGATCATATTTCACCACAAGCAAGGACTATATTTGACTATAAACAAAGATTATATTTCACTATAAACAAAGATTATATTTTACTACAAGCAAGGTCTATATTTGACTATAAACAAAGATTATATTTCACTATAAACAAAGATTATATTTCACCACAAGCAAGGATTATATTTGACTATAAACAAAGATTATATTTCACTATAAACAAAGATTATATTTTACTACAAGCAAGGTCTATATTTGACTATAAACAAAGATTATATTTCACTACAAGCAAGGATTATATTTGACTATAAACAAAGATTATATTTCACTATAAACAAAGATTATATTTTACTATAAACAAAGATCATATTTCACCACAAGCAAGGACTATATTTGACTATAAACAAAGATTATATTTCACTATAAACAAAGATTATATTTTACTACAAGCAAGGTCTATATTTGACTATAAACAAAGATTATATTTCACTACAAGCAAGGATTATATTTGACTATAAACAAAGATTATATTTCACCACAAGCAAGGATTATATTGGACTATAAACAAAGATTATATTTCACTACAATCAATGACTATATTTGACTATAAACAAAGATTATATTTCACTATAAACAAAGATTATATTTTACTACAAGCAAGGTCTATATTTGACTATAAACAAAGATTATATATCACTACAAGCAAGGTCTATATTTGACTATAAACAAAGATTATATTTCACCACAAGCAAGGATTATATTTTACTATAAACAAAGATTATATTTCACTATAAACAAAGATTATATTTTACTACAAGCAAGGTCTATATTTGACTATAAACAAAGATTATATTTCACCACAAGCAAGGATTATATTGGACTATAAACAAAGATTATATTTCACTATAAACAAAGATTATATTTTACTACAAGCAAGGTCTATATTTGACTATAAACAAAGATTATATTTCACCACAAGCAAGGATTATATTGGACAATAAACAAAGATTATATTTCACTATAAACAAAGATTATATTTTACTACAAGCAAGGTCTATATTTGACTATAAACAAAGATTATATTTCACCACAAGCAAGGATTATATTGGACTATAAACAAAGATTATATTTCACTATAAACAAAGATTGTATTTCACCACAAGCAAGGATTATATTGAACTATAAACAAAGATTATATTTCACTATAAACAAAGATTATATTTTACTACAAGCAAGGTCTATATTTGACTATAAACAAAGATTATATTTCACCACAAGCAAGGATTATATTGGACTATAAACAAAGATTATATTTAACTATAAACAAAGATTATATTTTACTACAAGCAAGGTCTATATTTGACTATAAACAAAGATTATATTTCACCACAAGCAAGGATTATATTGGACTATAAACAAAGATTATATTTCACTATAAACAAAGATTATATTTTTACTACAAGCAAGGTCTATATTTGACTATAAACAAAGATTATATTTCACCACAAGCAAGGATTATATTGGACTATAAACAAAGATTATATTTCACCACAAGCAAGGATTATATTGGACTATAAGCAAAGATTTTATTTCACATCTTTCATTCCGCGTGTTTTATTTTAATCAAGGAGTTCACTCTTCACATTTTACTTTTTCAATCAGCACACTTCTAAATATTGTGAGGGCTGGCTTTAATATAAAGAATAAAAAATTGTAAAACAATGTTGCCGGTGATTGACTCACTGACTACCTATATGGATTAGTCCAATCAGAGCACTCATCATGCTGTAGTGGCACCCTCTTCTTTGGTCTGACGGACTACAAACTTTTAAATTCTAAGCAGTTATTTTTTTTTAACATAAAATCTTATCTCCCTTGCGTTTTATCTGACAGCCTTCTCTTTTTGACACTAAACTTACCAAAACAAACCATTGAGCCAAACATTGTTTAACCTAAAACGTGTTTCTTTACATACCCAGTGAATAGCATAACATGATCACTTGGTGGTAAATCTAAACCTTCACTTGCCGCCCAGTTACGGAAAGCTTCGAGTGCAGCAGACGATTCAACCAGATCGCGAGAAGATAGTGGACGATTTGTGGAATTTTTCCAAAAGCCAGGATCAGGTTTCTAAAGAAAAAGATAATTTTTTTTTAATTCCTAAAAATCTGCAGGCATGATTCTATTTTACTTTTTATATATGTTTATTATTAATGGGAGATTAAAATCTCTATTTTTTTGTTTCCTAACGCTGTGCTAATTATTTTGAGGTTTTCGTAAGGTAGGCTTACTCGAGAAAAGGGTTGGGAATATGCAGCTCTTATTGACATTTTAAAAATTTATTTTTATTTAGTAAATTTGAAATACAAGTCTAGATCTAGTTGTTTTGTATTTTCTACTCTGTCGCCATTATAATTTCTCAAATGTGCATTTTACATAACACTAACACTAGTTTGGTTGGGGTTTGTAATATAAGCTTACAGTCTATAATTCATTTGAATTTGTGTATTTAATGATAATATATTAAATAATAGTATGTAATTATTACCAAATATTGACCCAAGATTTAAGTATTGGTATAGGCCCTAATATTGGGCCAATATATTGTGTTGTTAGTTGTTTGGCTCTTATAATGCGTAGAAAGGGAATGAAGCTCTAAATAAGAAATATGCTAAACTTACATCAAAGACAACGATGCCAGCCCACGTGACGTCAATGGTAAAGTCTGCACTTCTTTGTACACTGTTGTAGCGCAAGTCAATCTAGATTATAGAATAGACTTTAACATTAACATGAAGATTAGTTGTATGTAGGGGGTTGAGAAGTGGTGGGAGTTACTGAAACACTTAATGATTAATGAGTCCTGACGCTTTCAATAGGTCAGCGTTTACAGGTCCCTTGAAATCCCGCTTACTGTGTTTACAATGGCAACCCTTGTTATTGTTTATTGCAATATCGACATTAAATTCAGGCTATTCAGAAATGAATAAAGAATATATATATATATATATATATATATATATATATATATATATATATATATATATATATATATATATATATATATATTTATATATATATTAATGAGGCTTATGTATTTCAAAAGTTAGTATGCAACAAAAACTTCGATGCGCTATACTTTTTTTTTTATTGCAAAGACTCAAATTAAAATGCGAATAATAAAATTAGATCAATTGTTGGTTTACATTACAACTTCTATTTGCCATTTATGTAGAATATGTTTACTGGCACTACAACCAGGAAAGCAGCATACAGGCATATTTTGTTAGTAAATGAACGAATAGGACCGGAAATGCTGGTTTACACTTACAGCAACCTTTTAAGTTCACCGTCCATGCATACTTGTTAAGACTGGCCAATGGGTTGCCTGAACTATTTAGAAAACCAACAACTTAACATTTTATTAAATCTCTTTAATAAAGGAGAATAATACTATCAGATGCAGAAATGACCTTGTTTGTAAATATTAGATACGTTATATTGATTGGAGTCCTCACTGGGACAGTGAAAATAAAACATGGATAGGAATCACCCATGTTAGACCATTAGCCACATAAAGGCTACGAATCTAATTGTTGCTTAAGTAGTTTTCACGTTTAGATGTTAAAAGCAATCCTTTTCCCAACTTTTATACTTCCCATTCTCGGACAAGGGCTGTTCTCCAGCATTTGCATAGGTCCTATTGCCAGTATAAATAATATAAAGATAGGTCACTTACAGCAAAGTTACATAGAGACAAAGCAACGATTTTTCCCACTGGGCATTAGAGCATGCAATGGGTTATCGGAACTAGTCAGGGAAAACAACGACTTAACATTATTATAAAACGTATTAAAATGGTAAAGTGTAAATTATGCAATGAAAAGGTTGTTGTTGCAAGCTTAGATATTTATAAGTATTATCTATATTGCTTGAAAGTTAGCACACACATTATCTCATAAGTATGTGTTCTATAATATGTATGTGAAATGACAGGTCGACATACCCCGTTAAGTACAAAAGAATAAAACTGTTTGATGCGACGAAGTGCTTCATTACGTCTGGCCTCTTCATTCAAATTTGAAACACCGTTCAGCCAGCTGGAGGATATAGAACATTAACGTAGGTTAGCATTTGAGATCTATCTCTCTATCAATCTATCACTCTATCAATCTATCTATCTCTCTATCAATATATCTATCTATATTTCAATTTATCAATCTATCTTATCTTATCTTCTTCATTAAAGACGCTCCTTTTATAAAGAAGATTATTGCGTCCTAGCGTTCATCCGTGGTTAGAGTCTAGTCTTGCATTTTTTATTAATTTTTAAAATGGTGTTAAGCTACTGGTTTTCCTGGTTCAGGCAACCCAGTCCATGTCCGAATGCCACTCAGGAAGAAAGAGTACTTACATGCATTTGTTCTCGCATAAGAGATAAGAAAAGTATTATTGTCTTTATGTTTATCTGAGCTTTGCTATTAATCTATTAATCTATCTCTCTATAAGTCTATATATCTATATTTCAATCTATCAATTTATTAATCTATCAATTTATTAATCTATCATTTATTACTCTATCAATCTATCAATCTATCAGTCTATCAGCCTATCAATCTATCTTTCCATCCATTCCCTCCTCCCACCTTCCCTTCTTATACATATCTATCTATCTAAATATATCTATCTATTTATTCATTTATCACTATATCATTCTATCTATTTGTCTATTTGCTATATAGACTATTTATTGACAACGTTCTACAGACATTGCCAAAAGGACCAACCGACGATATAGGTCTATATTTAGCCATTAGGAAACACGGAGATATATATAGAAAACATGTAATCGTTTTGATTTAAGCCAATGAGTGCTACAATAGATTTAGAATATGAAGATCACTTATTAATTAAAAATATGATTATTGGTCAGAATAAACGTGGAATGTTAGAAATGTACAAGCTGAATGACCACAGTACACTTTTTGTTTTCAGAAAAAAGACCGGCAGGTCCTTTTTCATTCAGTTTTAAGAAACATTCCTCATAATTAACAAAAGATATTGGTCTGTATCAAAGGTAATGAACTGATTCCGATTTGTAGTAAAATAATAATATATGCCATCATGGATCTACGTAACAATTATATATAATTGTAAATATAGATCAGTAATGAATATACCTCTGGTCAATTACATCCACGCTAAACAAAGCTAAATGGCTTTCATTGGCGATCTTTGTATTCTATATTTAGAACTGCTACATTTTAAAACTTAGGAAAAAATAAAGGTGAGGGACGGGCGGAGATAAATATAGGAAAATAGAACCCTACTAAATTGTTGTGTTATCCTTTGTGTCTTATGCATAAAAGTGCTCTTGTTTATGGACAACGAATGAAATAAGGGTAAACAAAAGTTATATTTAGTGTGCAGATCTTAAAGATCAAAACGGGCCAATAATTAATTAAATGGAGTTCCATAGATCCCTTGTTTTCTGTATTAATTATAGTGTGGTAGACTAAAACATTGCATCACTTTTCTTAGAGAAAATGTCGGTTTTATCGGTTTGAGCCCTAACCGTTCTAAATGGCAACCCAACTATTTTTCTCCAGCCCAAGTCCTCCATAAAAATATATGTAGGCCTACATTTTTTACAGATTTTTAAATGTCTATTCCTAGAATTTTATAAGTACAAACACAAGATTATAATAGTAAAAGGATTTTTTTAGGACCCTTAAATGTTTTTAAGAATATTGTACACAAAGTCTTCTGTTTTTTCTATATATTCTCTTGTAATTCAATTTTGGTCCTTACACTTCATAAACCCCATAGTCAATTACAACCAGGAGCTCCACAACATAAACTTTGGCTTGACGCTTTTCTCTTCCCTGGCCAGCTCCGGAACCCTCAGTATTTATCTCATCGCCTCCACTAAATGCCAGGTTGACACTCCCGTTTTCGCTGTTTTTACTGCCGTCATCCATTGATGTATTCGGGTAAGGCAAATACAAGTAGTCCTGGGGGTTCTCGATACTCAATTCTGTAAGAATGGAGCTTTTCGTTATCATTTCATAAGCTGTTTCAATGGTACCAATGGTAGAGTTATTTCTGTGACCATCTGTGTTACTTTGGTTTTCTTTCGAAACGTTTATCACAGAGTCTTGCTTCATAATATCTGTACAATAAAATATAAAAAACAACGCACTAAATTCAAATTTAATCAATAACACAAATAGTTTAACCACACTTCATACATATCCAGTGCCTTCTCCCCTTGTGAAGTTACACACATTACATAAAATAAAAATTATAACCTAGAAATACAAGATAATAATTAAATAAACTAGTGTAGGGATCGGCAACCTATGGCACGCGTACCAGACTTGGCGCGCACATCTATTTTCAATGACACGCGGAAGACCCATCAAAGGGCAATTCAATTCTCTTCTAAGAGAAATTGAGTGCTTAAGCAGGATGACTTTTAGTATGTTGGCACGCTGAATTTATTAGAGCAGGATGACTTTTAGAATGTTGGTACGCTGAATGAATTAGAAATCTTACTATGGCACTCTATCATTAAAAGGTTGCTGACCCCTGAACTAGAGATAGAAATGCTGTCTTATTCTCTTCTAATGGCTCATTCATATAAACTTCCGTTTTATATTCAGAGCGTCTTAAACTTTTATCAAAACCCAAGACGAGATTTAAACAGCAGAATATAAACAAAAATTTAAGTAGGCCTATTGTTTTACACACACAAACTAGGTACAATTGACATTGACGATTTAAGCCTACCTTTACGAAGGCTTGGATTGGCTTCGGTATTTGGCTCATGATAGAGCTTGTAGATCACGTGATCGGCTCCTAAACTTCTGTTTCCTGTGAGTGGCCGGATGGAATACTCTTCACCAGCATGAAAATAATTTCCTGTCTAAATGTATATAGTTATATATTCTTATCTTATATGTTACAGACGCTCCTTCTATACAGAAAATTATTGCATGTTTACCCATGTTTATAGTCCAGTCCTGCATTTTTATTAGGGTATTAAATGGTGTTATGTTATTGATTTTCCTGATGTGTTCGGGCAACCCATTACATGACCGGCTGCCACCCAGGGAGAAAGTGAAATTGTATGTATTGGTTTCTGAATGGGGAACAATAAAAGTATATTTATCCCTATTTCTATCTGAGCATTGTAATAGATTACTGTTGTGCTTCATTTCAAAGTTAATATTAAATGCTTTATGTCGTATTATGACTACTTCGCTCTTTGTCCTTCTGTCCTCTAGTGTTTCTAGCGATTTAATTATTGGTGTTACACAAGTCAACTGTGAATCATCATCAAATCCTTGACCGTTATGGTCGTTGGGTGGAGCGCAGTGGCGTAGCTAGGGGAGGGGTGGTCCAAATTCGAAAGTCCCACCGGGCCCCTACTTGAGGTAGGCCCCAAAAGGAGTGTCCGAATTGTTTTCTCTCATGTCATAATGTCGAATGTCAAAATGCAGGGGCCCCTAAAGAGGCCAAACCCCCTGGGCCCCCAAATCCCTTGCAACGGCACTGGGGCAGCGGTCATCTTTCTCCATTTTTGCCTAACTTGAGTGGCTGTCAATAGTTCAGTCATTAGCAGCTTTGTCCAATCTTTTATAGTGTCGAACCAGCATTTTCGCTGACGGTTTCTCAGAAGTCCACCTTATATAGTTCCTTGGAGGATGGTTTTTGGCAAGTTATTGTGCATGACCGAACCATGTCAGTTTGCGCCGTTTGATTGTTGTCATAATGGTTTCTTGAGGGCCCACAATCGAGAATATTTTGTCCCAGACATACTCATTAGTCCTCTGTTCTAGGTAGGAGATTCAAAGGATTTTCCCATGCATTTATTTTCGAATGCTTGCAACTGGTTTTCAGTGGCTGCTAGCAGTCTCCAGGTATCACATCCGTATAGAGCAATGGTTTTCACAAGGGCCCCGTAAAGCCTGAGCTTTTTTAAGGAGACTAATGCTTTTGCTAGACCAGATTCTAAGAATATTAACTTGTAATGAACTTTGAAGCTCTTTTTTTTGGATTTGTTCTAGATTTTAATTTTGTTTTTTCTTTCTTAGTTGATGAATCTTATTTAGAGATGCATATTCTAGTATATGAAAACCATTGTTAAACAGCATTTTATTTTAATGTTCTTGTTACATTTGTAAAAAAAAATGTATGAAGCCTAAAGGTGTGTTGGAGTTTTGTTTTTATTACTTCATCAACATGTGTGTACCACGAAAATTTGTCATTTATTAATACTCCTAAATACTTTGTGTTTTTAGTTGGATTAAATGATTTTTATAAATGAAATAGTATGCAATTGTTTGTTTTTCTTTGATACTATTAACAGTTGTCACTTTTCCGGAAGGATTGACATACCCCTAGTTAAATAATTTTTTAAAATATAATTTAACTAGATCTTTATGTAAAATTTCGGTATGTTTTTCTGTGTTTATTTTGCAATAAATAATACAATCATCTGAATCGATGCTACTTACCAGTAAATATTCACTAGCACCAAAGTCTAAGCACACCATGACTGCTGCACCGGTTTCCTTATCTTGATAGTAAGCATAATTGTTCTATGAAATTGATATAATTGTTCTATGAAATTGATATTTTAAATTGATATCCTTATAACGTCTTTTACATAAAAATAAAATATGCACATTGTTATAACAATGAACGAATAGTCCAAAATATAAAAATGCATGAATTATTCTGTACTTTTGGGGCTGGTAAAACGTAAGCTTACAAATGCTTATGAATTTCAACAGTAAATGTGTATAATAGTGTAATGGTTATGGGTAATAAAATGTGAGTGTGTTTTAAAACCTACTAGTTTTAAACGTTGATATTGTAATAAAGCATGAATTTTCGACGATTTAAAGATTTATTTTTAGTTACATTAATTAATTGGTAGGCCTAATAGGGCTATTCATTATAGCCTATGGTCGTTACTGTGATAAACCAACTGTATAGCGCATGCGTAGCCTTTATTAAAATGTAGACTAGCGACTAGTGCACACATTCTGAGCTATGAAATCAAATTATATATACATCACTGGGGTAGCCACACTTGCAAGGTAGTCTAACCCTTAGACTCTAAGGGAAAAGAATTACTTGGTGGGTCTGCATTCCAGCAGTCTGAACACATTCATAGACTCCTCCAAGTCTTTGGTGGGTCTGCATTCCAGCAGTCTGAACACATTCATAGACTCCTCCAAGTCTTTGGTGGGTCTGCATTCCAGCAGTCTGAACACATTCATAGACTCCTCCAAGTCTTTGGTGGGTCTGCATTCCAGCAGGCTTAACACATTCATAGACTCCTCCAAGTCTTTGGTGGGTCTGCATTCCAGCAGGCTTAACACATTCATAGACTCCTCCAAGTCTTTGGTGGGTCTGCATTCCAGCAGTCTGAACACATTCATAGACTCCTCCAAGTCTTTGGTGGGTCTGCATTCCAGCAGTCTGAACACATTCATAGACTCCTCCAAGTCTTTGGTGGGTCTGCATTCCAGCAGGCTTAACACATTCATAGACTCCTCCAAGTCTTTGGTGGGTCTGCATTCCAGCAGGCTTAACACATTCATAGACTCCTCCAAGTCTTTGGTGGGTCTGCATTCCAGCAGTCTGAACACATTCATAGACTCCTCCAAGTCTTTGGTGGGTCTGCATTCCAGCAGGCTTAACACATTCATAGACTCCTCCAAGTCTTTGGTGGGTCTGCATTCCAGCAGTCTGAACACATTCATAGACTCCTCCAAGTCTTTGGTGGGTCTGCATTCCAGCAGGCTTAACACATTCATAGACTCCTCCAAGTCTTTGGTGGGTCTGCATTCCAGCAGTCTGAACACATTCACAGACTCCTCCAAGTCTTTTTTTTTTTATCAACAATGATTGAAAGTTAAATTAGCTAAATTAAATAGTTCCCAGTCTTTAATTCCCCTCTACTGAAAACCATTTTTAATCAGCAAAACTATTATCGTATCGTACAGGTCTAGAGTCTAGAGTCTAAGTATTCTTATTCTATTAAGGAATCAAAAGCACTGACAAGGTAGAAGGAGGTTAGTACAAAAAAATACAAACATGTAATATAAGGTCCCTACATATATTTTAAATGTATAATATGTGAATGCTAATTGCAAATCAGTTAACTATGTATAGGTGGGCCTAACTGTCTTTAAGAGTTTTATTAAACTTTTAACCCTCCCCATTCTCGGTTTTAGAAAAAAATACAGTGGGTGAGAGTTATTTGCCTCCCCTTGCCCCCACCCTCTCCCCTCTGACTTAGTCACTGTTAAATATGGTTTTAAAAAAGGCTTTCAAATGATGGTAAACTATTACAATTGTAATTGTATCAAGATATTAATTAGTTAATGAACAAATACTGACTATTAGTTCATGATTGACTTCTCGTACTATTCTTCCTTGACGAACCACATAAAATGGCGGCGCCAGATCCATAAATACGTTTTTCCTCAAGTTTAACCTTACGTCATTATTGCCCATTCTAAAAGTAAATGACAAACTTGGCGGGAAACCGTTGACGAAGCCTACTGAACGGCGGTTCTTTTTGTAAATGGAGTTGACAGATGATAGAAGTAGGTTTGTTTTTCCTGTGGAGACAAATAGCATTGATAAAGAATAAATATGTACACGATAGGGCTCTTTATTAATCCAATAGGAAATTGTGTTTGAATAATCAGTGTGGAGCCTACAATATGATTTCATTAAACAGTGGAAAAAGAAAAAAACTACCGGTATTCTGTTTTCATTAAACAGTAATATAGATGCATTGTATATAGGTCAGTGTAAAACATCCGTTTTTCAGTATTAAGGTTAGGCTATACGATCAGAAAATGCAGATTACTGATGGACCCTTATAGGCATAGGTCAGGGGATAAATGAAACCCTTCTCCCTGTTCTAGCTAACTGTTTCAAAAGTTCTAAGTGATGCAAGTCAGTATTAATTTACTATTAATTAAAGTAAAGTAGCCCACGCCTCGCCTCTCAAACTAGTTGGTCCGTATAGCTAGAAAAAAAGTAGGTAAATATATAGGCCATAGATCAAGTTGGTCCACGAGTAGGGTTGCCATATCTAGCTGGGACCTGGTCTGGACACTCTGAAATGCGTGTGTAAAAATGAAGTAAAAAATGATTTAATATAATTACTTTTTATTTAGAACACAATTACATGGAGCTTGATGCGGCAGAAGTAGTTGGTACACCATATTTTTCGGAAGATTTCACCTTTTTCAGCAAGTCTTTTTTCCATTTTACGATATTTAAAAAAAAATAATTACCAAATGCTTACTAAATCCGATCAAGGGAGATAATAGTCCTATTTTAAGTCTCTGGGTCAATAATTTTATTAAACAATTTTTTTACTACACAATTTGCAGTTGAGAAAAATAAAATAATGTATATGCGTAGGCCTATACCAGTACCGGTACTCAAAATGATAAAAATACGTAAAATGAACAATCAATTAAATAATATTTTTACATTATAAATGCAATTTTTAAAACACCTTTTTAACTACTAGCTTGTTTTTAATAGTAATATTTACTTCTTTTAAAAGTACACATAGCTATCTGTGCATAATGTTAGTTAGTTTAATTTTTGAAAAGCCTTATTTTTAAGGTTTGAACAATGATAAGAAAAAAGGAATAGTCAATAGTCTAGAGTTAGTATAGACCAGTGATCGGCAACCTACGGCAAGAGTGCCAGACTTGTTACTCAAAACGATTGTCAATGGCACACAGAAGACTCCTAAAAAGCCTATTAAAGTATCTTCTATAAGAAATATTAAGAACTAAAGTGCTAAAGCAGGGTGACTTCGAAGAGTACTGTGCTTGTACAGGTTGTTGTGGAAAGCCTCAATTCTTCTCCCTTGGATCCGTCAGCTGCGAGGAGAGGGGGGACCTGCTGCATGGGCACCAGCTGGCTCTCCATATTATTTTGCCCAGGCACTGTACAACAGCTTCCATATGAGGTGCCTACGGAGAATACTGCAGATCAAGTGGCAGGATAGGGTCTCCAACACAGAGGTGCTGGGGAGAGCCAACATGAGCAGCCTTCACGCTGTGCTCAGTGAGAAACGCCTCAGGTGGCTCGGCCATGTGAAAAGGATGATTGCAGGTCGCATTCCTAAAGACCTCCTCTATGGAGAACTGGTCGAAGGCCACCGGAAGATAGGGCGCCCAAAACTGCGATTCAAGGACCTTTGCAATAGAGACCTGAACGAGAGCTCAATCGACATTGACACATGGGAATGCCAAGCTTCTGACCGACCAACCTGGAGGCTCGCAGTCAGGCTTGGCACATTCCGCGCAGAAACTGGGCGCATGGAAGCTGCCATCCAGAAAAGAGCGAGGCGGAAGGTTCCTTTACAACAGCCATGCACCTTCAAATGCCTGAAGTGCGGCAGGGATTGCCACTCCCGAGTTGGCCTCCACAGCCATTCTCGGCGGTGCAGCTGGTCACCTTTGCCGTGAAGCTACACCATCGTCTCTTGGAGACGGACGGATGCCGACGACGGCATTGTCAGTTTATTTTGTTTTTAGACTTTATGTAAGTAGAATTATATTCGTTATATAGTAAATAAAAATTAATTTTGGTAACCAGGAATTTCGCTCTTATAGCCAGGAAATAGACAGGAAACAGTCAGGATTTCTTTTTTCAGAAAAAGAGTGGGAACCCTGTTCTTAGTCTGTATCGCTCCCCGTGGAGCATAAGGCAGCAACAAAGTTCCGCCAGGCCTCCCTATCCTGGGCGAGCCATCGGATTTCATGCCATGTTTTATTAGTGGCCTTTGCTTCCTCGTCAATTGTCCTCCTCCACGTTCCCATTGGCCTTCCCCTTCGTCTTTTTCCTGGTGGTGTCCATTTCAATGCGCTGCTTGGGAGCCTCTTTTTGTCCATGCGGAGGATGTGACACAGCCATCTCCATCTTCTTTTCATGATTTCTTCGATGGTGAAGTTTATTCCAGTTCTCTTGCGGACTTCATTGTTGGAGATGTGGTCTTCCCAGTTAATCTTTAGCATGCGTCGGAGACATCTTCCTTCAAACCCTCTAAGGCGGCTTTCAATTTTGGTATTGGTCTTCCCGGTCTCTGCGGCATAGAGAAGGACTGAGCGCACATTTGACTTGTATAGTTTCAGTTTTTTTCTTAGTTGCAGAGAGGATGACTTCCATATTTTTCCCAGTTTGTTGAAGGCCTGAACTGCCATAGCTAGTCTGGTGGAGATTTCCATGTCTATGCTTCCATTAGCAGAGATGTAGCTGCCAAGGTATTTGAAGTTTTCAATCTCTTCCACCTCCACACCATTGACACTTAGAGCTCTTTGTCTTAACTTTCATGATTTTTGTTTTCCCTGAGTTGATCTTTAAGCCAACACTTTTGGCTATTTGTTCTACTCTTGTTGTCTTCTCCTGGATATCTGGTTGAGAATGAGAGAGCAGAGCTATGTCATCTGCAAAATCGCAGACTTCTAAATAGGAAGTTAGTCTCCATACTAGACCTCGAGGTTTGTCTGCAGTAGCTTTCCTTATGACCCAGTCCATTATTATTAAGAAGATAACATGTGATATCACACATCATTGTCGGACACCTGTTTTCACTTGGAACACTTGGAACCATTCACTCTGTTGGTTTTTATGGCGTACACAGCACTGGTTTCCAGTACAGATGTCTTTCAGGATGTTAATGACTTTGCCAGGGAATCCATATGATTCCAAAATTGTCCAAAGTGTTGGGTGGTGGATGCTATCGAAAGCCTTTTCAAAATCTATGTAGTTGATGTACAAAGAGGAGTTCTATTCCAATGACTGTTCCACTATGGTACGCAGGACAAAGATTTGATCATTGCATGATCTTCCAGCTCTGAAAACAGCTTGTTCTTTACGTAGGACTATCTCTATTTCTGTTCTCATTCTCATCAGTAGGATTCTACAAATTATTTTTTCTGTAGCAGACAATAAGTTTATGTCTCTCCAATTATCACATATGGTTAGGTCGCATTTCTTGGGAACTTTGACAATAATTCCTCGTTTCCATGAGGTAGGTACATGTTCTTTGTCCCATATTTTATTAAAGAGTCCTATTAGTGTTCTTGCACACAGGGTTGGGCTGGATTTGAGCATGTCTGCCGTAACTCTATCCTCTCCTGGCGCCTTGTTTCCTTTTGTCTGTTTGATGGCTTCTATTATTTCTTGTTCCATAATGGGCCCTTTAGACACTTCAATCTCAAAACCCATGTCTGTGATGTCATCCTCTGTTTCTGGGTCCGGTCTATTCAGGATATCTTCAAAATGTTCTGCCCACCTGTGGAGCTGGTCTTTCTCTGTCGTCAGATTATTTCCATTTTTATCTTTAACAGAGGTCGATTTGCTCCTTAGACCTCCCGTAAGGGACTTAATAATTTTGTAGACTGTTTGGTTATCGCCTTTATCAGCAGCTACTTGTGCCTCTAGTGCCATGTTGTCTACATAATCTCGTTTGTCTAGTCTTGCACTTCGCTTTACTCCATAGTTAAGTCTTTTGTAATCCTTTCTAGCTTCTGTATTTCTTTCTCCATTTTTTGTGAGCATTTTCCGCTTTGCCTCTTTCCTTTGTTCTATGAGGCTCCATGTGGCCTCTGAAATCTAAGCCTCAAAAAGACCTTCAAAAATAAGTGTTTTCCTATGGTCCTTGTCTACCCCCATGAAATGGTCGTTCAACCCCCAAAGGGGTCGCCACCCACAGGTTGGGAACCGCTGCGCTAACAGATGGCGTTACTTAAGTACTTGAGCCAAGCTCATAACAGTATTTTGCAAAATCGAGACAAAATTGGGTCTTGTCGGGATGTCGGGACAAAAAGGTCCTTAACGGTGACGGTCCCGATATATCGGGACGGATGGCAACCCTATCCAGGAGGCAAGGTGATTGTTTGTTCAGTACAATGTCCTAACACCTTTATTTTCACCTAATATCAGATATCATCATATGTGTTAGTTGATTTGTCCCATTGATCTATAACTAGATTAGTGGGTTGGCCCACAGCATAGCCTACTACTAGAGTATGTGGCCAATCCATATAATTGATCTATAACTAGATTAGTGGATTGGCCCACAGCATAGCCTACAACTAGAGTATGTGGCCAATCCATATAATTGATCTATAACTAAATTAGTTGATTGGCCCACAGCATAGCCTACAACTAGAGTATTTGGCCAATCCATATAATTGATCTATAACTAGATTAGTGGATTGGCCCACAGCATAGCCTACAACTAGAGTATGTGGCCAATCCATATAATTGATCTATAACTAAATTAATGGATTGGCCCACAGCATAGCCTACAACTAGAGTATGTGGCCAATCCATATAATTGATCTATAACTAGATTAGTGGATTGGCCCACAGCATAGCCTACAACTCGAGTATGTGGCCAATCCATATAATTGATCTATAACTAGATTAGTGGATTGGCCCACAGCATAGCCTACAACTAGAGTATGTGGCCAATCCATATAATTGATCTATAACTAAATTAATGGATTGGCCCACAGCATAGCCTACAACTAGAGTATGTGGCCAATCCATATAATTGATCTATAACTAGATTAGTGGATTGGCCCACAGCATAGCCTACAACTAGAGTATGTGGCCAATCCATATAATTGATCTATAACTAAATTAATGGATTGGCCCACAGCATAGCCTACAACTAGAGTATGTGGCCAATCCATATAATTGATCTATAACTAGATTAGTGGATTGGCCCACAGCATAGCCTACAACTAGAGTATGTGGCCAATCCATATAATTGATCTATAACTAAATTAGTTGATTGGCCCACAGCATAGCCTACAACTAGAGTATGTGGCCAATCCATATAATTGATCTATAACTAGATTAGTGGATTGGCCCACAGCATAGCCTACAACTAGAGTATGTGGCCAATCCATATAATTGATCTATAACTAGATTAGTGGATTGGCTCACAGCATAGCCTACAACTAGAGTGTGTGGCCAATCCATATAATTCGATATTCGCTTTATTCATATCTAATATAAATGTTTGAGACTTTATAAATGGCCATACAATCTACTTTGGGGAACTTTTTTCCTCTCCAAAATTATGGCCTGTCTACCGGAATACACACTTTATCCTTGGGCTGTTTTTAAATTCAATTCTTTATTCCAACAGCCAGTTGCAGGTAATTGTATAAGCTTATTCTAATTTATATTGACATATCTACGCACTAACAATAATTTTAAACAAAACAACAAACAAAAACTGCCAGTTTTAAACAGGAAACATTTGTTTTAAATTTAATGTGTCTAGTCTTATTCGTTTTTTTCTGCATTACAAGTTAATTACAACAAAAACTTGTTCACTTACCTATATAGATGTCCCATTGTCCTACTGTGATTTCCAATGCCTCACTGTTTACGTGATTATAGCTTGAAGTTATTAGCGCCAGAATAAAACAATGTAGATATAATCTTGACATTGTCAATGAACTACACCATTAGCTATAAGTTTACACGTGATTGTTTTTAAACGTAGGTTCTAAGGCTATTAATTCGACTAAAGTTTGATTTCTTTATCTTTTTTCTCCCACTTTTCTTACTCTGCGTTTTGTATTATGGTCTATTGTTTTTTATCTGTTTTTTTTTTGTTATAGCATATAGATCTAAACGTTGATAAATACAAAATCCATGTCTGTCTAAAAGCTGATCCCTATTCTGGGAGTCCCAGTTATCTCCCTGAAAATCAAATTAATCCCATTAACCATAAGAGACTTAGTTAGCCTACAACACACATTGATTTATTTTTCACAATGAAAAATTAAAGACTATTATACAAAATAATAATTATAAACAACGTTTTTTTTTCAGTCATACTATATTTTCCCAGAAGACTTATAATTTAATTACACATTTTTCTTGTTGATAATCACCGACCATTATAAACACTGTTTTATCTACACATTAAATTGTTTCAACTGGACAGAATAAAACACATTGGGAGAAAAGAACAACCAAAGTCATTATTGCGTAAACTATCTAGGTCAGAGGTTCTAATCTTATTATGATACATGATTCATGATATAAAAAAGGGCCCATATACTTCTAATTAAATATCTATTTTGTGGTAAAGTCTATGGTAGGCAGACTGCATCTTAAACTGTGTATACTATGATGCAATGCCAATTGGATCTGGCTGGCGGAGAGAAATAAGAGGAGGAATAAACGATCAAAACAACAACAACAAAAAAAATAAAAAAAAATTACAAACTGATAGAACTATAAAAACCAATAGGTATTATCTTTTGAAACTACAAGCTGATAAATTGTGACAAGATTGCTACAGTTAGCCGCCTTGTAGACAAAACATTTCATTTCAAGGCTCATTAAAGTAGTTTCTGTTTAATATCCAGATGTTATAGTTTTTTTTATATATATCTTGAATTCGCTAATGAGATTGTTAGTAGGCCTAATAATGTAGGCAATATAGGCGCACAATTTACAAGATCGTAATTACAAGACTGTTACATTTATAACCATCTGTCTAAAGCACTGAACTATATATAAAAGGAGTGCTCAATCACTTACAATAAAGCATAAAAATGTCAGGAAAATTCAGACTTTTATATATAAGCTTACAGAAGTGCTGTGTATGCTAATAATTGTTTGTAGACACTGACATACATAATCAAAAACATCTATAAAAGGCATTTGTGAGCGATGGAAACCAGTCATATTAATTAATGACACTTAATGCTATTAATGCGTAAATGCCGCTGTGTGAACCGCCCTGGTCATGATGGAATAGTGGGGTAAAGGCCACATTGTGAATCCCTGGTCATGATGGAATAGTGGGGTAAAGGCCACATTGTGAATCCCTGATCATGCTGAAATGGTGGGGTAAAGGCCACATTGTGAATCCCTGATCATGATGAAATGGTGGGGTAAAGGCCACATTGTGAATCCCTGATCATGATGAAATGGTGGGGTAAAGGCCACATTGTGAATCCCTGATCATGATGAAATGGTGGGGTAAAGGCCACATTGTGAATCCCTGGTCATGATGAAATGGTGGGGTAAAGGCCACATTGTGAATCCCTGATCATGATGAAATGGTGGGGTAAAGGCCACATTGTGAATCCCTGATCATGATGAAATGGTGGGGTAAAGGCCACATTGTGAATCCCTGGTCATGATGAAATGGTGGCATAATTGTTTCTAGTTAAGTACGGTGTCTTGGTCTAACATAGAATACCAACGCTTGTTTTTCTTTTTCTAGTTTTTTTTTCTTCTTCTTTTTGTCTTTGCAAGGAAATGATGACCAAAACAATAGTCTACATAAAACTTCATGTAACCTATCAGTCACACCGTGGCTGTTCTTCTGTAGTGGTAAAGTGATGCCGGGGCCATTTTGTTGAAAAAAAAGCACACAAACAAAAAAACGATGAACACGTTCATCGTCCACTTTCGTCTGGATTGGGTTGAAAAAGGGGGGGGGGGGATAGGGGGTGGTCGATGAAATGTAGGCTATGTCTGATAATGTCTCTTCTGTTCAGTGTTGTTGTGTTGTTGTTTTTTGTAGTCGTCTTAAGCTATGCCATGCTATGATATACCCAAAGTGATTTATGTGACACCAAGTAGGCCTAAGGCTTTGATTTGAAAAACCACAACAATACAAAACGACATTAAAGTTACACAAGAAAAAACAACAACTAACTAGATCTAATTACTTTGTACAGACATTTTAAACATGATTGGGTAGTTATTAAATTGGCATCGAGTCTATGAGCTAAGTTTCAGTTTCATAGGATGACGGGGGGAAAAAGCCACTTAGTCATCCGAATGTCAGGTCTGTTTTTTTTTCCTATAGGTGGCAAATGGCAAAATCTTTGGAAGGCTAGGCCTAATGCATAAGTAAAATGCATATAGCCTAAAGCAGATGTAGGCAATTACTTTCCATGGTGAGCCGCATTGTCACAATTGGCCAGAGGAGAGTGGTGTTCCGGTAGTCCATTGCAGCTTTTCACCAGTTTCTTAACATCTGGCTCTGCACGGTAATGGTCATAAGAATAACAAGTTTTTTTTTTATTTTAATAAATATAGGGAGAACATAATATATTTTGATTCAAATAGATCGTCTTTCCTTTTGTATTTGCACATCCTATTGTATTGTATAGGCCTATGTGTTGTCTACTTCTGGTAAAATTGTGCTGGTGTTAAATTAAATTAAAAAAAAATGAAATATTTATTTAGAGGCCATCCTTATATTACAACAAAATATATTATACGTACGCATCTATGTGTGTGTGTACTGGTGGGAGGTTTGGGGAAAATGCTTAGGCCTACGTGCGCATAAAAGTTTATACATAGCTTACGTAACAATAATTAAAAAATAAAAAAGCTCAGAACGTTGAAATGGGCCGGCTGGTCCAGCGGTTAGTACACCGTACTGTCAACAAATGCAGCCCGAGTTCTCGCCCTGTCGCCGCCCAATCCATGCCGCTTAGCAGTTGTGTTGGGCCCAAAACATAATAATATTCTATCTAGAAGGAAAGTCTGTATAACAGTGTATACTTATAAATACTAAAAAAAAATTAACCTTAAATTTTAAACACAATTATTTTTTTTACGGGCTGGCAATGAATTACAAATGTGCATGGGCGCCCGCAGAAAATTTTCTAGGGGGGGGGGGGCAAAATATTTTTAGTAATGTTTTAATGTAGTTTTAATTTACTGAGCGCATTTGTATTGTGAACGAAGGGACAGAACACTGAAGTAATTGTAGTACACTGTAGTAATGAAGGGCATACTGTAGCAACACATTTTTTATTAGCACAATATATGTATATAATAGACGTAAACCATACAAAAAAACTTAGGGCCTACTTTAAACAAACAATATTACAACGTAAATTTAAAATAAAATGTATTCTTTAAACAAGAACTGCAGTCGTCTGTTATCGCTACCAAACATATCTACAATTGTGTCCATATTATATATATTATATGACTAAAGAGTTTATATGTTTATTTTTTAAGCATTACAATAACTACTCAGTTTGAATGAATACTACGTATCTATACCATTTTACGATAACTTGGACATTAATTTTAAAGGATTCAAACGGATTATAGGACATCATGGTAAAACTGAGATCAAAATATCATTAATATTAACATGTGTTAGGGCGAAAGTGAACGGTCAGCAGGGTTGACAGTCCGGTGAACCAACAATAGGACCAACCAGCCGCACACCATATTTACTAAGACGCGTCACACAGCCATTTAGCAGATTTCGTTACATTATATAAGAACAAAGGGGACCGCAGCGACAGCAAGAAGACTGGAATCTCCCTCTTGAGCATAGTTGGTAAGATCCTTGCAAGAGGCAATATCAAGGCTGCAGGTGCTGTCATCTAGAGTCTATCCAGAGTCTCAGTGCGGTTTCAGAAGCGACTTATCCACTATAGTCATGATCTCCTCCATTCGACTGCTACAAGAGAGGTTCCGCGAGATGAATAAGCCATTATACATTGCTTTCGTTGATCTCACTAAAGCATTTGATATGGTCAGCAGAAGTGGACTCCTCAAACTCCTGGCAAAAATAGGATTCCCTCCAAAACTGCTCTCTTTCATTGACTGTTTTTTTTTTTAGAAAAGCATGTGCACAGTGAAGTTTAATCAGAGCCCTTTGAAGTCCACAGTGGTGTTAAACAAGACTGCGTACTTGCACCCACCTTGTTTGGAATATTCTGCTCGTGTCTACTGTACTATGCTTATGGAGACTGCAACGAGGGTGTCTACCTTCACACAAGCAGATCTGGAAAGCTCTTCAATCTAAACAGGCTCAAAGCCAAAATCTCAAGCAGTGTTCTCCTAGATGGGGAGATTAATAGTAGAATAGCTAAAGCCATGGGCACTATGGCAAGATTTGACAAAAAAAAAACGAGTCTGGATGAACTCACTGCTCACACGCTCCACTAAGTCGCCAGTTTATCGAACATGCGTTCTGATTATCCTGCTGTACGGCTGTGAGACATGGAGCACATATTCCTGGGAGGAGAGAAAACTGAACACCTTTTACCTTAGGTGTCTCAGACTCATTTTAGATATAAGATGGCAGGACAGGGTTTCAATCGCAGAGGTCCTACGAAGAGCAGAGTGTCAAGACATCCGTAATACTCTCAGTAACAGACGTCTCAGCTGGCTAGGTCATGTACGCCGAATGCCACAGGGTCGACTTCCACAGGACATTCTATATGGAACGTTAGCTTCGGGACAGAGCCCTGCTGGACGTCCAAAACTGAGATTTGCGGATGTCTGCAAAAGAGATATGAAACAATCCAAATTGACCCAAACAGTGGCGAGATCATGGCGCAGGATAGGCCCACTTGGAGGGCAGGAATCAAAGAAGGTTTCAGGCTTGCGGGAGAGGAGCACGCCAGGAAAAAGACAGTGGAGAAAAATGTGGTCCACTCCGCTACATTCAACTGCAACAAGTGTGACCGTGCCTGTACGTCCAGGATTGGCCTCTTTAGCCACATGAGGGCCTGCAAGGGAAATGAATCGTCTCTCGAGACGTAAAATGCCGACGATTGTGCTGAACGATCGCTCCACCGTACATGTTGTTGCTGGTAATGTTAGCAAAACTAGTAAGGCATACGGCAAGGTAACAAGTCGATGAAATTTTGGCTACTTTGTATTCTCGCGTTTTTCCGAAAATCAAACTAACTCAAGCCTTCACTATCAAAATTATCAATGTGGTATACCTGATTAATCCCCAAAGATAATGAGATCGATATGACAATGGAAGGAGTCACAGTTGTTACAATTAATTATAAATGTTTTAATTATTAATTTTTTTGTCTATTTTAGTCCAATTTTTTTTTATCTATCAATCGGGGGGGGGGCACTTTTCCAGGGGGCGCCCATGCAATGTGTTATCTACTTTAAGTAGGCTGAGGCCCCCACCTTGATTCGCGGTTTCGAAACTGAGGCGATGCAAAAGAGGCTGTCGGGCACTTGCTTTCTGAATGATCGGCCTTGAAGTATTTTAGAGTGGATGAATTAGGCTAAACGTTGGTGCCGAACCTTTATAATGATGTATCTATCTTGCCAAATAAAGCAGATTCTGATCTCTGGGCCATAAGAGATTTATCTCGGCCCGCGTTCTCACTTACAGAGAAGTAGCCTAGGGTTCAAGTCTGGCAAGAATCGTAGACATGCTTGTTGATTAAAAGCAAAGAATGTCGGCTATTTTAATTAGTTGAATGACTAAAATCTGCATTCGACTAAGACAGATGTAGGTCGGTGACTTAAATTAAAAGTGTGATTAATTGCTTTGTGCTGTACGAGTGGTCCGTTTGAATGTGTTTAAGTTTCTGTGCTCTGTGGGTGCTATGATTTGTGAGAATGTAAGTAATGGACTTTTAATGTAAATATATTTTATTATTTGTAATATAGATGTAGACTTGGGGGACTGTTTGGTATAAAAATGATGTATGTAAATATTGTTTTGTATTTTGTGAAAGCCCTGAAACGAGGTTAAGCGGCTAGGTCTTGCGTCATTTTTCGGAATTCTTTTTCTGATTGTCTTAAATTGGGTATTCGTTAGTGTAGTTTAATTAAAGTAATAGGTAGAATTTTTATTGCAGTTTAATTTAATATAGGGTTGTACATAAGGTAGACTTGTAGATATTTAGCAATTAGAGATTTAGAATAAGGATTAGCACTTTAGTCAACAGGAAATAGTCATTTTGAAATTAGTTAGAGCGAGAGTTGTCACTAAAGACGTTCGGTCAGCGTCTATAAATAGAACAATTAATCAATCACTTCCGTCTGAAATGGCCTTTTTGTGGAAGACCAGTGGTCAGATTATGGCGTAGTTGTGTGTGGCTTGTTCGGATATGACGTGAGTTGAGATTCAATTACTTTTTAGAATTTGTATGTTATTTTATGCTATGTTTTATTTGGTTATTTTATGCATATTGTCCACTTGTCTATGACAAGTGCATTGATGGGAATGGATTAAGTTGGAGGTTTGGGAAGGAACATTAGCCGCCATGTTGGCTTCTTCTTTTTAAATGTATATTTCTTTTTAGTTCATGTATATTATTATTTTAATGTAATGTTGCCTTTAATGGCCGGCATGGGAATAAGTTATGGTAGATGTTTTTATTTCATGCTTGGTTTTAACTGGTATGTATTAACCAGTGAGTGGCCTAACTCTGTGGTACAGAGTATAGAGCGGTGTTGTCTTGTTCTAGTCTTCATTGACTAGAGCTGAGTTGATTCTTATGTCATAATTCATATTATGTTATAAGATGTACAAGGAGTATAGGTTCATGTTTGAACAGGTTATAGTTGGACTATGCTATGTAGTTTTTATTTACTGTATATAGTATATATATATTATGCTTATGTATATAGATGACCATGTTCTAATTTTTATTTCTCTATTTCTATTATATTATATTGTAGGTCGTAATGTCGGCCTATGTTAGTTTTTTAGTGGGGAGTTGAAGTTTGGTTTTTAGTGGGGAGTTGAAGTTTAGTTTTTAGTGGGGAGTTGAAGTTAGTTTTTTAGTGGGGAGTTGAAGTTAGTTTTTTAGTGGGGAGTTGAAGTTAGTTTTTTAGTGGGGAGTTGAAGTTAGTTTTTTAGTGGGGAGTTGAAGTTAGTTTTTTAGTGGGGAGTTTAAGTTGGTTATTTTGTTTGGGTTCACAGTATGTTTAGAGTTTAGATAGTATAGGTTTATTGTTGGGGTTCAATTTGTTTTTAATGATTTTTATTTTCCCTTAAATGGGATGAGTGAATTTCCATGAATAAACAGTAATTTGTAATTTAAATATGATTTTAGTGTTTTATGTTTAGTGTTCAGTGTTGTTGGTCTGTTTAGAGTGTAATATCCTTCTGTACCAACGGAAGTGTCACGGAAGCCCAAAGTCCCCTCGTGCCCTAGTTTAGATGTATTTAGTTATGATTGCTGTCCTTTACCCACAACCCTCTTTAATTAGTAGTAACTATGAATTTAAAATTAATTACCCCCCCCTCTTCCCCCCACCCTGTTACAAATGGTGTCTAGAAGTGGGATTCCGTGCTTAAACAGACCAATGATTACTGTTTTTAGCTTAGGAAGGTTAGGTTTAATGGGTTGGAGGTTAGGATATAGGTAGAAAAAAACCAACATAGGCATGGCTGGTGAAGAACAAGCCACACAGACAGTGTATGTCGTCCTGCACCGTGAGGAGCCGATCAAGCTATTCCACGGCAGTAACCACCCAGGCGACGTGGAGAGCTTCATCGAGGACATTAGAGGTGCCTGGAGGGCGAGACGAGTCACCGAGAACGAAGAGAAGAGAGACGTGCTATGGGCTCACCTCGGCGAGTCAGTGAGGGCAGAGTGTAGGTGCCACCCACCGGAGGTGAGGTCCAACCCTGAAGAGCTGATCAGGGTGTTACAGTCCGTCTACGGGGAGAAACGAAGTATCTCCAAATTAATGGGCCTGTTTCTCACAGTCCATCAACATGTCTCAGAGACCGTGAGAGCTTACTCTCACCGCTTGCAGGCTGCATTTGATGCCCTGTTAGCGCGACAAACCTGTCTCTCAGTGGCCCTCACAGATGCCGTAATCTTGAGGGACCACTTTGCAGAAAACTTGCTGGACCCCCTCTTGAGGAAGTACCTGCGAGAGGAGATCCATAAATACCCTAGGACCTCCTTCCTAGACCTCCGGGATACGGCTATACGCTGGTCCGAGGACGAATGTGGCGTCCACTTGATGCACTCTGTAGCTACGACTGTTGAGCCACAACAGCCGGGCCCAGAGTTGGAAAAATTGGTGTTGGCACTGGCCAAACAGGTGGGTGAGTTATCAACAACAATAGAGTATCTGCAGCTTGCACAACAAAGCCCTGATGCTCATCCACACCGACAGCGTTCAGGTGAACCAGACCACTACGGTTATCATGCTGGATACAGTGTTAACTGTGGCAGCCCCGACCACCTTGCTGGAGAGTGCCTGAAAGGGAGGCAGTCAACTGTCGGAGCGAATGGAGCGATTCATCGCAAAGATGAGGATTCCACTCTGTTGAGCCAGATAATAGGCACCCGCCCTGCCGCAAATGTCAGCCTTAATGGGCTATGTTGTGAGGCCACGATTGACACAGGCTCCCTGGTCAGCACAGTGACGGAGAGCCTAATTACCAACCAAACTGCCAGTGTACTACCAGAAGTTGGGGATACCCAAACTGTTAGACCCCAGTCAGTCATGTTTAAAGTAGTTGTGCCAACAGGACCGGTAGTAAATAAAGGAATGGTTCAGGCGGCACCGTTATATGGCTTGAAAGTGGTTAAAGAAACGGTTTCGGTGGACCCTATGATAGTTAATGTGAGATCGGTGTGCCAAACAAGACGTCAAGCTGTACCAGGAGAGGACTCTGCTCTTTTTTCATTACACTTCTGTTTACTTTTTATTTGTAACCATTTTCTTTCCTTTTTTTATGTTTTTATGAAAATGATATATTTACTTTTTGTATGCCTTTATTACCCATTTTATGACATGTTGACTCTTTTGTGTCGTGTGCGTAGATTTTTCCTTTTTGGCGTACTTGGACGCTACGTATATCTCATTGTGACTTTGATGTCAGATGTTTTAAGAATAGGTACAGCATTTTTTGTCCCAGTGAGACTTTCACAGTTTCCACCTATCTTTAGGCTGCATGCTTTTTATGTCTGTCCCAATGGGTAACTTTTTGTATTGATCTAGGGCCAGAGGGGTATTTTTTTGTATGATAGTTTGTTTTGCAGAGTCGCAAAAAGAAAGTTAGGAGATGAATGTAGGTCGGTGACTTAAATTAAAAGTGTGATTAATTGCTTTGTGCTGTACGAGTGGTCCGTTTGAATGTGTTTAAGTTTCTGTGCTCTGTGGGTGCTATGATTTGTGAGAATGTAAGTAATGGACTTTTAATGTAAATATATTTTATTTTTTGTAATATAGATGTAGACTTGGGGGACTGTTTGGTATAAAAATGATGTATGTAAATATTGTTTTGTATTTTGTGAAAGCCCTGAAACGAGGTTAAGCGGCTAGGTCTTGCGTCATTTTTCGGAATTCTTTTTCTGATTGTCTTAAATTGGGTTTTCGTTAGTGTAGTTTAATTAAAGTAATAGGTAGAATTTTTATTGCAGTTTAATTTAATATAGGGTTGTACATAAGGTAGACTTGTAGATATTTAGCAATTAGAGATTTAGAATAAGGATTAGCACTTTAGTCAACAGGAAATAGTCATTTTGAAATTAGTTAGAGCGAGAGTTAGAGTTGTCACTAAAGACGTTCGGTCAGCGTCTATAAATAGAACAATTAATCAATCACTTCCGTCTGAAATGGCCTTTTTGTGGAAGACCAGTGGTCAGATTATGGCGTAGTTGTGTGTGGCTTGTTCGGATATGACGTGAGTTGAGATTCAATTACTTTTTAGAATTTGTATGTTATTTTATGCTATGTTTTATTTGGTTATTTTATGTATATTGTCCACTTGTCTATGACAAGTGCATTGATGGGAATGGATTAAGTTGGAGGTTTGGGAAGGAACATTAGCCGCCATGTTGGCTTCTTCTTTTTAAATGTATATTTCTTTTTAGTTCATGTATATTATTATTTTAATGTAATGTTGCCTTTAATGGCCGGCATGGGAATAAGTTATGGTAGATGTTTTTATTTCATGCTTGGTTTTAACTGGTATGTATTAACCAGTGAGTGGCCTAACTCTGTGGTACAGAGTATAGAGCGGTGTTGTCTTGTTCTAGTCTTCATTGACTAGAGCTGAGTTGATTCTTATGTCATAATTCATATTATGTTATAAGATGTACAAGGAGTATAGGTTCATGTTTGAACAGGTTATAGTTGGACTATGCTATGTAGTTTTTATTTACTGTATATAGTATATATATATTATGCTTATGTATATAGATGACCATGTTCTAATTTTTATTTCTCTATTTCTATTATATTATATTGTAGGTCGTAATGTCGGCCTATGTTAGTTTTTTAGTGGGGAGTTGAAGTTTGGTTTTTAGTGGGGAGTTGAAGTTTAGTTTTTAGTGGGGAGTTGAAGTTAGTTTTTTAGTGGGGAGTTGAAGTTAGTTTTTTAGTGGGGAGTTGAAGTTAGTTTTTTAGTGGGGAGTTGAAGTTAGTTTTTTAGTGGGGAGTTGAAGTTAGTTTTTTAGTGGGGAGTTTAAGTTGGTTATTTTGTTTGGGTTCACAGTATGTTTAGAGTTTAGATAGTATAGGTTTATTGTTGGGGTTCAATTTGTTTTTAATGATTTTTATTTTCCCTTAAATGGGATGAGTGAATTTCCATGAATAAACAGTAATTTGTAATTTAAATATGATTTTAGTGTTTTATGTTTAGTGTTCAGTGTTGTTGGTCTGTTTAGAGTGTAATATCCTTCTGTACCAACGGAAGTGTCACGGAAGCCCAAAGTCCCCTCGTGCCCTAGTTTAGATGTATTTAGTTATGATTGCTGTCCTTTACCCACAACCCTCTTTAATTAGTAGTAACTATGAATTTAAAATTAATTACCCCCCCCTCTTCCCCCCACCCTGTTACAAATGGTGTCTAGAAGTGGGATTCCGTGCTTAAACAGACCAATGATTACTGTTTTTAGCTTAGGAAGGTTAGGTTTAATGGGTTGGAGGTTAGGATATAGGTAGAAAAAAACCAACATAGGCATGGCTGGTGAAGAACAAGCCACACAGACAGTGTATGTCGTCCTGCACCGTGAGGAGCCGATCAAGCTATTCCACGGCAGTAACCACCCAGGCGACGTGGAGAGCTTCATCGAGGACATTAGAGGTGCCTGGAGGGCGAGACGAGTCACCGAGAACGAAGAGAAGAGAGACGTGCTATGGGCTCACCTCGGCGAGTCAGTGAGGGCAGAGTGTAGGTGCCACCCACCGGAGGTGAGGTCCAACCCTGAAGAGCTGATCAGGGTGTTACAGTCCGTCTACGGGGAGAAACGAAGTATCTCCAAATTAATGGGCCTGTTTCTCACAGTCCATCAACATGTCTCAGAGACCGTGAGAGCTTACTCTCACCGCTTGCAGGCTGCATTTGATGCCCTGTTAGCGCGACAAACCTGTCTCTCAGTGGCCCTCACAGATGCCGTAATCTTGAGGGACCACTTTGCAGAAAACTTGCTGGACCCCCTCTTGAGGAAGTACCTGCGAGAGGAGATCCATAAATACCCTAGGACCTCCTTCCTAGACCTCCGGGATACGGCTATACGCTGGTCCGAGGACGAATGTGGCGTCCACTTGATGCACTCTGTAGCTACGACTGTTGAGCCACAACAGCCGGGCCCAGAGTTGGAAAAATTGGTGTTGGCACTGGCCAAACAGGTGGGTGAGTTATCAACAACAATAGAGTATCTGCAGCTTGCACAACAAAGCCCTGATGCTCATCCATACCCACAGCGTTCAGGTGAACCAGACCACTACGGTTATCATGCTGGATACAGTGTTAACTGTGGCAGCCCCGACCACCTTGCTGGAGAGTGCCTGAAAGGGAGGCAGTCAACTGTCGGAGCGAATGGAGCGATTCATCGCAAAGATGAGGATTCCACTCTGTTGAGCCAGATAATAGGCACCCGCCCTGCCGCAAATGTCAGCCTTAATGGGCTATGTTGTGAGGCCACGATTGACACAGGCTCCCTGGTCAGCACAGTGACGGAGAGCCTAATTACCAACCAAACTGCCAGTGTACTACCAGAAGTTGGGGATACCCAAACTGTTAGACCCCAGTCAGTCATGTTTAAAGTAGTTGTGCCAACAGGACCGGTATTTAATTTAATATGATTTAATGGCGCTGAGTAGATCCTCATGAGGGCCGATGACATTGGTGATTCGATCCCATTACTGTACCCATGGGCCTCAAAGACTGGCGTAGTGTGTAAACCGCCGATACATTCCCACTAAGAATACACCGGCGGGCGAACGCAGGGGAACAGCCCCGCAGTGGGTCCGAGATCCATTCACTGCCGAGAGGCCACGTGGTCTCGGTGGGGAGGAAGCAATGGACGCTGCAATCCCGTCTCGACAACCACCCGGTGCCTGGGTCCTATAGTATAGGATTTGTGCTACCGGGTGACAGTGCAGCTGTACGGGCGAGCCACCACGTTAATGATCCTTAGGGGAACCGCAGTGAACGATCGCTGGGCTGTGGAAACCTTCCCTGTTACACGGCACGCCACGCCTTCGGCGTGTCGTGGGGTGGCTGGAGCCCGGACAGAGATTGCTCAATCCTAAGCGTTACACCCTGGACACAAGAACCGAAAGGCTCGTCTCGGTTTTCTAAGAGACTTTTTAATTCTGTCATTCAATCACGGACAGCCTCATTTTAAACGCGATCTTTGAAGGAGATGCACTGTGCCCTGCAAGGTGGTTTTCGCCAAACCTTCGGATCTTGCCATGGTACGGGCGTACCATCTGAGTTTTTTTGCATTTAATGGCACTGAGTAGATCTTTGTGGGGGCCGATGACGTTGGTGATTCGATCACGGACATCCTCATTTGTAACGCGATATTTATAGGAGATGTTCAAAATTTTACGGAGGCATCTCATTTCCAGGGCTCTGATTCGTTTCTAGAGATCTTCTGTAAGTGTCCATGTTTCACAGCCGTACATAAAAACGTGTTTTGCCTAGTAATTATTATTAGATTCAGTCCAAACTTTCATACATTACTAAAAAAAATCAGTACATAAAACATAGGCCTACTCATGTCTGAAAGATTTAAACTTCCATTTCTTGAAATCAATAGGCTATAAGTGCTATAAGTTTGTCTTTCGCTTCAATTGTTCTATTGTGGGCCTATCAATTGTTTTGAAGTAGTGTTTTAGACAATACAACTTGAATGTTTTATTGTATTTCTTTAATACATCTAACGTAATCAAATAAATAGCCTATGGTACAGACAAAAAAGTTACAATTGTAAAAGAAATGCCTTATGTCTTTGTCTGAAAATAGGTTTTTCAAACAGGTTCAAGGTGGGGGGTAAAAGAATTTAATTATTTTATGTAGGCCTACACATGGGGGATCAATGGTCCAAAAATATGTGAGCGCAACAGGGGGGGGGGGGAGATATGAACATATTACTTTTGTTCGACTACGTAATATATGGGTGGTCCCCTATAAGCAGTCTAACTTTTCATCATTAATTAGGGCCTATATTAGTCTACTTAAGAAAAAAGACATAGCCTACCTTATAAGCTGTAGGGTAGGGCTGTAGACGAACTAAATGACAATAACATAGGCCTACACCATTAGGCCTACTTGTTAACCGGAAATATAACTAAGTCTATAAGATTGTTTTGTGGCTTATATACTAAACTAGATTATAGGTGGTCGGGCATTGTGCTGACCACACAAACCCCCTGTATGCATTGTGGGGCAGAGGGGGCATATGACGGGGGGGGGAACATTTGTAGGGGCGGCAAATATAGTCTAAATATAGCACTCAACAAAACAGTTACAGTATGCAAGGGGGGCGTCGCTTAAACGTTTGCCCTGGGGCGCTGCATAGGCAAGGGTGGGCTCTGCCTGTATGCCTTTGCTGTGGCCACGGAAACTTGTGAACGGTGCTTCACATGCTCCTTACAAACAGAAGATTTTAGTGGCCTACGCATATCTATGGTTTGATTCAAGTCTTGCATTCTGATTAGTGTTTTTAATGATGTTAAGTTACTGGTCTTCCTGGTTTGTTCAGGCAACTCATTCCTTATGTCCGGATGCCATGCGGGAAAAAAGAATAGGCCTATAGTCATGTGTCATATGCATTTGTTCTTGCATTGGGCCATATGGGATAAGAAAATGGTTTTTGGCCGCTTATGTTAATCTGAGCAGTGTATTAGATTGGCTTGTCTAATTATATAGGCTATTACAGACGCTCCTTCGATAAAGAAGATTATTGCGTCCTACGCTCACCAGTCATCATTTTATTAGTGTTTTAAATAACGTTAAGTTAGGCCTACTGGTTTTCCTGCTTCGCTCAGGCAACCCATTCCATGCTCGAATGCTACTCGGGAAGAAAGAGTACTTATATTAAGTTATATGCATTTGTACTCGCATAGGGGATAAGAAAAGTGTTTTTGTATTGTATTTCTCACTTCTACTATTATTGCTCTTTGCCCTTCTCTCCTCTAGTGATAGTGTTTCTAGGTTTAGGCCCCTAGTGTCTAGTGATAGTGTTTCTAGGTTTAGGCCCCTAGTGTCTAGTGATTTATAACGATTTAAAACTATTGGTGTTAGCAGTGGCGTCTCCCGGGGGACTTGAGGGGGGGGGGGGCAAAGGAGTGTCCAAATTGTTTTTTTCGCATATCATAATGTCGAATGTCAAAATGCAGGGGCCCCTAAAGAGGCCAAGCCGAAAGAGGCCCCTAAATCCCTAGCAACGGCACTCTTGTCATGAACCTTGCAGCTTTTTTTTTTCTGGATTCGTATTAGATTTTAAAATATGTTTTCTTTAGTTGAAGTGTACCATACTGAAGATGGTCCTATTGGAATACTTTAGTGGGGAGTTGAAGTTTAGTTTTTAGTGGGGAGTTGAAGTTAGTTTTTTAGTGGGGAGTTGAAGTTAGTTTTTTAGTGGGGAGTTGAAGTTAGTTTTTTAGTGGGGAGTTGAAGTTAGTTTTTTAGTGGGGAGTTGAAGTTAGTTTTTTAGTGGGGAGTTTAAGTTGGTTATTTTGTTTGGGTTCACAGTATGTTTAGAGTTTAGATAGTATAGGTTTATTGTTGGGGTTCAATTTGTTTTTAATGATTTTTATTTTCCCTTAAATGGGATGAGTGAATTTCCATGAATAAACAGTAATTTGTAATTTAAATATGATTTTAGTGTTTTATGTTTAGTGTTCAGTGTTGCTGGTCTGTTTAGAGTGTAATATCCTTCTGTACCAACGGAAGTGTCACGGAAGCCCAAAGTCCCCTCGTGCCCTAGTTTAGATGTATTTAGTTATGATTGCTGTCCTTTACCCACAACCCTCTTTAATTAGTAGTAACTATGAATTTAAAATTAATTACCCCCCCCCCTCTTCCCCCCACCCTGTTACAAATGGTGTCTAGAAGTGGGATTCCGTGCTTAAACAGACCAATGATTACTGTTTTTAGCTTAGGAAGGTTAGGTTTAATGGGTTGGAGGTTAGGATATAGGTAGAAAAAAACCAACATAGGCATGGCTGGTGAAGAACAAGCCACACAGACAGTGTATGTCGTCCTGCACCGTGAGGAGCCGATCAAGCTATTCCACGGCAGTAACCACCCAGGCGACGTGGAGAGCTTCATCGAGGACATTAGAGGTGCCTGGAGGGCGAGACGAGTCACCGAGAACGAAGAGAAGAGAGACGTGCTATGGGCTCACCTCGGCGAGTCAGTGAGGGCAGAGTGTAGGTGCCACCCACCGGAGGTGAGGTCCAACCCTGAAGAGCTGATCAGGGTGTTACAGTCCGTCTACGGGGAGAAACGAAGTATCTCCAAATTAATGGGCCTGTTTCTCACAGTCCATCAACATGTCTCAGAGACCGTGAGAGCTTACTCTCACCGCTTGCAGGCTGCATTTGATGCCCTGTTAGCGCGACAAACCTGTCTCTCAGTGGCCCTCACAGATGCCGTAATCTTGAGGGACCACTTTGCAGAAAACTTGCTGGACCCCCTCTTGAGGAAGTACCTGCGAGAGGAGATCCATAAATACCCTAGGACCTCCTTCCTAGACCTCCGGGATACGGCTATACGCTGGTCCGAGGACGAATGTGGCGTCCACTTGATGCACTCTGTAGCTACGACTGTTGAGCCACAACAGCCGGGCCCAGAGTTGGAAAAATTGGTGTTGGCACTGGCCAAACAGGTGGGTGAGTTATCAACAACAATAGAGTATCTGCAGCTTGCACAACAAAGCCCTGATGCTCATCCATACCCACAGCGTTCAGGTGAACCAGACCACTACGGTTATCATGCTGGATACAGTGTTAACTGTGGCAGCCCCGACCACCTTGCTGGAGAGTGCCTGAAAGGGAGGCAGTCAACTGTCGGAGCGAATGGAGCGATTCATCGCAAAGATGAGGATTCCACTCTGTTGAGCCAGATAATAGGCACCCGCCCTGCCGCAAATGTCAGCCTTAATGGGCTATGTTGTGAGGCCACGATTGACACAGGCTCCCTGGTCAGCACAGTGACGGAGAGCCTAATTACCAACCAAACTGCCAGTGTACTACCAGAAGTTGGGGATACCCAAACTGTTAGACCCCAGTCAGTCATGTTTAAAGTAGTTGTGCCAACAGGACCGGTATTTAATTTAATATGATTTAATGGCGCTGAGTAGATCCTCATGAGGGCCGATGACATTGGTGATTCGATCCCATTACTGTACCCATGGGCCTCAAAGACTGGCGTAGTGTGTAAACCGCCGATACATTCCCACTAAGAATACACCGGCGGGCGAACGCATGGGAACAGCCCCGCAGTGGGTCCGAGATCCATTCACTGCCGAGAGGCCACGTGGTCTCGGTGGGGAGGAAGCAATGGACGCTGCAATCCCGTCTCGACAACCACCCGGTGCCTGGGTCCTATAGTATAGGATTTGTGCTACCGGGTGACAGTGCAGCTGTACGGGCGAGCCACCACGTTAATGATCCTTAGGGGAACCGCAGTGAACGATCGCTGGGCTGTGGAAACCTTCCCTGTTACACGGCACGCCACGCCTTCGGCGTGTCGTGGGGTGGCTGGAGCCCGGACAGAGATTGCTCAATCCTAAGCGTTACACCCTGGACACAAGAACCGAAAGGCTCGTCTCGGTTTTCTAAGAGACTTTTTAATTCTGTCATTCAATCACGGACAGCCTCATTTTAAACGCGATCTTTGAAGGAGATGCACTGTGCCCTGCAAGGTGGTTTTCGCCAAACCTTCGGATCTTGCCATGGTACGGGCGTACCATCTGAGTTTTTTTGCATTTAATGGCACTGAGTAGATCTTTGTGGGGGCCGATGACGTTGGTGATTCGATCACGGACATCCTCATTTGTAACGCGATATTTATAGGAGATGTTCAAAATTTTACGGAGGCATCTCATTTCCAGGGCTCTGATTCGTTTCTAGAGATCTTCTGTAAGTGTCCATGTTTCACAGCCGTACATAAAAACGTGTTTTGCCTAGTAATTATTATTAGATTCAGTCCAAACTTTCATACATTACTAAAAAAAATCAGTACATAAAACATAGGCCTACTCATGTCTGAAAGATTTAAACTTCCATTTCTTGAAATCAATAGGCTATAAGTGCTATAAGTTTGTCTTTCGCTTCAATTGTTCTATTGTGGGCCTATCAATTGTTTTGAAGTAGTGTTTTAGACAATACAACTTGAATGTTTTATTGTATTTCTTTAATACATCTAACGTAATCAAATAAATAGCCTATGGTACAGACAAAAAAGTTACAATTGTAAAAGAAATGCCTTATGTCTTTGTCTGAAAATAGGTTTTTCAAACAGGTTCAAGGTGGGGGGTAAAAGAATTTAATTATTTTATGTAGGCCTACACATGGGGGATCAATGGTCCAAAAATATGTGAGCGCAACAGGGGGGGGGGGAGATATGAACATATTACTTTTGTTCGACTACGTAATATATGGGTGGTCCCCTATAAGCAGTCTAACTTTTCATCATTAATTAGGGCCTATATTAGTCTACTTAAGAAAAAAGACATAGCCTACCTTATAAGCTGTAGGGTAGGGCTGTAGACGAACTAAATGACAATAACATAGGCCTACACCATTAGGCCTACTTGTTAACCGGAAATATAACTAAGTCTATAAGATTGTTTTGTGGCTTATATACTAAACTAGATTATAGGTGGTCGGGCATTGTGCTGACCACACAAACCCCCTGTATGCATTGTGGGGCAGAGGGGGCATATGACGGGGGGGGGGGGAACATTTGTAGGGGCGGCAAATATAGTCTAAATATAGCACTCAACAAAACAGTTACAGTATGCAAGGGGGGCGTCGCTTAAACGTTTGCCCTGGGGCGCTGCATAGGCAAGGGTGGGCTCTGCCTGTATGCCTTTGCTGTGGCCACGGAAACTTGTGAACGGTGCTTCACATGCTCCTTACAAACAGAAGATTTTAGTGGCCTACGCATATCTATGGTTTGATTCAAGTCTTGCATTCTGATTAGTGTTTTTAATGATGTTAAGTTACTGGTCTTCCTGGTTTGTTCAGGCAACTCATTCCTTATGTCCGGATGCCATGCGGGAAAAAAGAATAGGCCTATAGTCATGTGTCATATGCATTTGTTCTTGCATTGGGCCATATGGGATAAGAAAATGGTTTTTGGCCGCTTATGTTAATCTGAGCAGTGTATTAGATTGGCTTGTCTAATTATATAGGCTATTACAGACGCTCCTTCGATAAAGAAGATTATTGCGTCCTACGCTCACCAGTCATCATTTTATTAGTGTTTTAAATAACGTTAAGTTAGGCCTACTGGTTTTCCTGCTTCGCTCAGGCAACCCATTCCATGCTCGAATGCTACTCGGGAAGAAAGAGTACTTATATTAAGTTATATGCATTTGTACTCGCATAGGGGATAAGAAAAGTGTTTTTGTATTGTATTTCTCACTTCTACTATTATTGCTCTTTGCCCTTCTCTCCTCTAGTGATAGTGTTTCTAGGTTTAGGCCCCTAGTGTCTAGTGATAGTGTTTCTAGGTTTAGGCCCCTAGTGTCTAGTGATTTATAACGATTTAAAACTATTGGTGTTAGCAGTGGCGTCCCCCGGGGGGACTTGAGGGGGGGGGGGCAAAGGAGTGTCCAAATTGTTTTTTTCGCATATCATAATGTCGAATGTCAAAATGCAGGGGCCCCTAAAGAGGCCAAGCCGAAAGAGGCCCCTAAATCCCTAGCAACGGCACTCTTGTCATGAACCTTGCAGCTTTTTTTTTTCTGGATTCGTATTAGATTTTAAAATATGTTTTCTTTAGTTGAAGTGTACCATACTGAAGATGGTCCTATTGGAATACTTTACTTTATACTTTAATGGAATATAGGTAATATAGGCCTTCAAATCCAAAACCAAATAACCTTGCGGTTGCGTGTCCTTACTAAACAAATTGTTTAAGATTTAGCATTTCAGCTCGAGCATCCATTTTATTATATAGATCTACTAAAAAATAATAACATAGAATTGTTGAAATTTAAAAAAAAAAAAATTCTAAATCAAAGAAAAAGTAAGAAGAAATAAAAAAAAAATTCGCGACGACACGTTGAACATCTATCACTTTTCCTTGAGCGAGTGGATACCGTACGTACTGCATGTAACTTCAGATTACTCTAGAATAGACAATGCTTCGCGGATTTTAGACGGGAGAATAGGAACTCTTCTGCACAATTGAAAACGTTTATTTAACATACCTGTCAAGTAACAACAACAAGACCGCGAAACCAACGCTAAGCACGCTGTAGTTGTACTAATTAATCTGAATATTTTGAATTTTAAAAATGTCTCACGATTTACCATTTCATGCAGAATATGCTAAAAGTGGAAGATCTTCTTGCAAATTATGCAAAAGGGCCATAAGTCAAGATTCACTACGTGTAGCAATCATGGTTCAGGTAAGAGAAAAAAATAAGAGTAGGATTTTTTATAACTTAACTTAAGAAGTTAAGTTAAATCAAGTTAATGAATGGCGTGAAGTGAATGTGGGTGGATGTGAAAAAAACAACAACACAAAGTCAAAAGTCCAAAAATAAAAACACACACATAGCATGCAGTATGATGAAAGTTAATGTGAATCACTGCATTTTTGTATAATTAAATAAGTATAATATTAATAATAAAATAGTTTAAATAGTCCTTCCTTCTTCATTATCATTAAGAATCATTAAATAATCATTACCATTAACGATGTGGCTATTCGGACCCGGTAGACTTAGTGATAAATATTAGTATCGGTTAGTTTATATAGGTTAGGGATGGATTTGTAGTATTTTTGGTAATAGTTAGTATCGGTTAGGTTATAAAGGATAGGGATGGATTTGGTGTTTTCTGTGCTACTTCTTATAATAAATATATGGTAAAACAAACATTTTTTGTGTTTGTTTCCCTCTTTTTTGATGTTTTCTATGAGTTTTAAGGAATTCTGACTGAAGCCGGGTCCGAATAGCCATTTCATGCTAAAGGGACCCGGGTCCGAATAGCGTCAGCCTACCATTAATTATAATTTAATACATTATAATTATTTATAATCATATAATGTGGAGACCCCGTTATTAACTTATTATTATTATACCATTTATACCAGAGGAAAAAGTCCACAATTATTAGGGCCTTTAGGGCTTAGGCCTATGTAAATGATGTAGAATTGATAGGCCTACCGTGTCACATAAATACCATGTCATGTAACACATGTATTTGAAATAAAATATAAACTCAAATAAATAATAATACTTTGCTTTAAACATGAATGTGTTTTGATTGAAATATTTATAATAGCCCATTTTTAAACCTTTTTTTTCAGTCTCCTCATTTTGATGGAAAGGTAAGTACTTTTTATGAAATAATTGTTTTAAAGAAATTAATTGATTAGTGAGATTATAATGAATCTTTACAATTTTATAAAAGTAACATTCCTTAGTTCTTGGTAGTTTTAAAACCGAAAACTGGTTTTGATTATCAAAACTGGATTTCGGTTTGTTGGTTGGACTGTAAACATTACTTTAAGTAGCACACCCTTTTTTTGGTCCTGACTATTCCTTTTGAAACTGTCATTTCCCTCATATTCACTTCCACAATAAATATTTGTCGAAGTTTATAGAAAAACAGTTTTGATATGGCTAGTAGAATATAGTAAAGCAATCCTTTGTGTGGGAAAATTTTGAAAAAACGTCTTTAGCGATGGCTCGAGTGTAAACTATGTTCCCAAAAGATAAGCCAGAGAGTGGTAGTACTAGTACTACTGGATTGTGTACGCATCTGCGTACAAAGCATCATGGATTAACATCGTCATCCTCTTTATATGGAATTAGGAATGTTAAAACCGTTTTTTGTTGAAAATCAGAAATTTGATTATCACTGTTGAAAGCTATTATCGGTTTTAATCAATAAGCCCAGATTTTTTGTAGTTCTAAAGAATTGTATACGTAAAGTGTACAAAATCATATTGTATTCACACAAATCAACCCCTTGAATGCCCAGCAAACACTAATAAAGTTTGTACTATTTTTCAAATATACCTACAACGCACATTTGGCTTTTCCGGCCAGTGACTTGTAACATTGATGGAGGGGGGGGGGGGCAAAATCCAGTTTTAAACCGATTTTATTGGACCGAAGTCTTTTTATAACTGTTTCATCCACTTGTATATTAGTAATATTTAAATTTTTTATTTTTTTAAAAGGTTCCCAACTGGTTTCACTTTGAATGTTTCTGGAAGCGGGGTAAATGCAAAAACCCAGATGACATTTATAACTTTCACAGTCTACGTTGGGATGACCAAGAGAAGATCAGAGAGAAGATTGGTGGGGGTAAAGGTAAGACAACTCTCTTGAACTGTTTTCCCCATCATTATACCTCTATTTATTTGTGCTAAGCAGCAAATGCTACTAGGGGTTTCATTTTCACCGCCAGGTGGCGCCTCTTCAGCAGCTCCTAGCAGCAGCACATCAGCAAGTGATTCAGAGTTTGCTACAGAATATGCAAAATCAGGTCGTAGTCAGTGCAGAGGCTGTGAAAGCTTCATTAGTAAAGTGAGTTTTTAAAACAATAATCTGTGATAAAAAAAAAACTTTTACCAAGAATGCATATGTAGGACAGATGTTCATTTTTTTAATGCCTATAACATTAAATAGACAAAATTAATTTTAAAACATATTTCCTTTCCTTGGATTTAATTTTGTAAAGACTTGATGATTTTGTTTTTTTCTGTGTAGGATGGTTTGAGAGTAAGTAAGAAAGAATTTGAATCCCAAAGAGCTGTAATGTATGGACCACAAGATTTGTGGCATCATGTGGATTGTTTTGTCAAAGCTCGGGATGAACTGGGCTTCACCTCTGACATGAACCCCAATGAGTAAATATTATTTGTCATGTTTACTGTAGGCCTATTGTAAAAAAATAAAAGTGTATTTATTTAGGATATTTTTGTTAACATATACAATGATGTAGTATATACAGTCATTAATAATGTATATCTCATTTGCTACTAACCTACTTTCCAAAGACACCCGGGAAAGTACTAGCCAAAGGGAAGGAACTCCGTATTAAATTTAGTAAATTTTTTTTTAATATTTTTTTTTAATAATTAAATATTCCCCAAAGTGAATAAAAATTACATCATAAAATAGATAAATATCTTAGCTTTCTGGAAATGTATACTTTTATACATAAAAAATGACGAATTATCGGTAGAATCATTCGCTGAGTGTTGAGACCCTATGATTTGGCTAAATATTTTCTCTAGGCCTAGCGTCAAAGTCCGATAAAGTATAATAAAGCCCAAAAATCGAGTTGAAATGGAAATTTATCTAAGTCTATATCTGCAGCATCCTTATTATCAGAACTGTTGTTAAATGTTATATTCGGATGTATAGAGCTATCGATTAATAAAGTAAAAAATGAAAGACGAAGGCTATAAAAAAAGTTTTACAAGACGAAAGGCAAGTGAAAAATACCCAATTTTTTGACGCGCATAGCAAAAAAACGAAATTAGATAAAAACATCCGGTTTTTATTAACGAAACAGACTATATTCCTACTTTTTAAAAGCCGTTTTTGCAGTAAAATAAAACCCCAGAACGCATGTCGAAAAAAAATCTAGAAACGACAAGGTTAGTCACACACGTGGCGGCCGCGTTTGGGCGCATTAGTACGGAGGGGGGTATGTCGCATTCAGTCGCGGTAGTAGCAAATGAGATATACAGTCATTATATTTTTACAAGGTTCGTATGGTTTGGGAAAATTTACTTTGTCTTTCAAGTCTGGGAAAATTTTGCACCAATAGCATAAAAGGGATTTATTTGGACATTTTTAAAAAGTGAATAACTATATAGTTAAACGTAAGGAGTATTTTTAAGGTCCAAAAGTTTTTAAAATTTTCTAAAAATTGGGTAATGGGTAATTATAACATATTCACAAACATCTTTTATTTATTTTGACTATCATCTTTAAACACCACAAACACAATAGGATATTTCACACCTACCAGTATACATTTGTTTGTAAATTTTGAGCAAACTTTGGGAAAAATTTATGAATTTGGAAATGATTTTTCTAGTCAGAACCCTAATTCAGGAAACATTTGTCAGTATCATTATCCTTAAAATGAACACTAAACCATATATAAAATATATTTGAAATCTGTTTTAAGTTTTAATCCTTCATATGAATATGTAACTAATATATCAAACTAGTGTGTATCTAGTTGACCAGCTTCAAGCAATAAAAAACAACATTTTCTCAATCTAAGGTAACCAACATTATGTGTTTGTAATCTGTTCAATGTACAAACTTGTACAAACTTGTACTTTTCTAGGATCAAAGGATTTGCAAAGCTGAAACCAGAAGACAAACAATTGTTGCTTTCTAAACTGGGCCCGGGGACAAAGTCTAAGACACCGTAAGTAATTAAAGGAACTAATGGAATAGATAAATATATATACATGATGTTTTCTAATTGTATTGTTTCTTATTAATGTTTCATTTTTTATTTTTGTTAACAGGGCCAAACGTAAGGCTGAAAAGGAAAAAGAAGAAAGCTCCACCAAAAAAGTTAAAAAAGAAGAAACCGAGGAAGAAAAAACTCTAAGAGTAAATATAAACCTGAGATATTTGTTCATTTTAATGAGTGATTATGTTTAGTTAAACAAAAGTAGCGTATAACCAAGTAGAAGAAACCCATAAAGTACCAAATCTGAGTACTTAGACCTTTAATTTGAAGAACCTGAGTATGTAAGACTTTTGCTATCATAATATACACAAAGTGTATTCTCTTGATAATCTTCTCCTTATCTCCACCCCTTCCCCCTATATATCCCATTAGGTGCTTACAACAATAGCAGTAGTTGGGGCTTTGGCAAAAGTGATGTAGGCTATATTATGTTATGTTAGATATTTATACAAATATATATTTAAAAAAAAAAACTATTCTTGTGATAAGATTTGTTTTGCCTTGCCAAATACTTCCAAAAAACAAGATATATTTGATTTAGACAACTCCCAGTACACCCTAAACAAAGATGGCTAGATTTTATTTTTGATATTTAGCCATTTTTTGTTTGTTTATTAGTGTATGCTACAAAAAATTAAAACTGTTAAATCATTAACAATGTTTAGTTTAATGAAGAAAAAAATGCCATTAAAAAAGATACACTAATATCTGGTTACAAATTTTAGGAGCAGAATAAATTACTTTGGGAAATTCGAGATCAGTTGTCTAAGGAAGTATCTAATGCAGCAATGAAGTTAATGCTTGAAATAAATAACCAAGACATACCATCCGGAGAGAGTAAGGTAAGTTTTCCCTGAGGCTTTATAAAAGAAGTAAAAATGAATGCTAATTCTAATATTTGCAGTGTGTCAGAAACTCTTTGTTTTCCAAAATCTTATAGTTGTTTTAAAAGCTAATAATCAACAATCATTCCAACATAACATTGCTCAATGTAAAAAATATATATATTTTCAGTGAGGAAAAATGTGAAATAGTATATGATGAGTGGTTAACTGTTGTTAATTCTTTACTTGATCATTGTATTAAAATAATAATATTACAGTTTACATGTTTGTATATAATTAAGGATGTGATAAAAGTTTGACAAAATTTGATTAGTAACATAAAATAAAATTTGATTTGCACATCAGCTGAAGGAAGAGGCAATGTTTCAGTAATTGTTTCGTATGCTAAAGAAAAGTGGCCTAAACCTTTCATGTAATTGATCAATGTGTGTACCTATGAAGAAATTCTGCTATTAAACATTTTTATTGCATGTTTGTTATGCTGAGCTTTGCTTTAGTATAGACACATTGTGATATTTCTTATTGTAAGAAATATAAATGATTCTTATTAATTTTGTTCAAAGCTGTTGGATGCTATGTCTGATTGCCTTCTTTTTGGAGCCCTTGAAAAATGCACAGAGTGTTTAACTGGACAATTGTATTTCACGTAAGTAGTTTGATCCCTTCTTCGGCACATCAATGTAAATAGGTTTAACAGTGAAAATAGTTTAAAATTCTCATTTGTATACAGTATCTTAAATGGTTATCATGTTTGTGTGTTCATGATATTATTTTTCCTGTTTGTGTGTCCACTTTTGCTTGTTTAGATCAGAGGGCTATGCATGCTCAGGCAACCTCACTGAATGGACAAAATGTATGCACATGACAAAAACACCAAAGAGGAAAGCTTTCAAAATTCCCAAAGAGTTCCATGATGTGCCTTTCCTGTAAGTTGTTATAAACACATTTCTGACATTAATTGTTTTCCATAGAGAGTGTATAAAAACTGAAACATATTTCATCAATCTATAAAATGTAATTAAATTGTTGTCTAGAAGCCATCCAAAGTTTATTTATTTTAGCTTAGATTTATATATTGTTGGTTTTTGTACTGACCAGCCTAATCACTAACTTCCACCTTGACAGTTTAATCTTCTTGTAATCTTTAATCTAAGCCTACAATAAGAAATGTCTTGGAAGTAAAAATACAATTTAATTATCCTTTGGTTGATCTCTGTGCGGCTAAGAATTCATTCCCATGTCAAGGTTGTTTTTTTCATTGTGTTTCCAGGAAAAACTATCGGTTCCAAAAGAGGGAAAGAATTTTCCCAGTGGTCACTGTGAGTGCCAAGTCTGCTTTAGTAAGCTCATCTGTAGATGCAGTAGATGGAGGGTAAGTAGTTCACATCAAATAGTATAGATAAATAGTAGATAGACTTGATTAGTAGATATGTCTTGTGTTATAATATAAATATAGATATCACGATGAGTCTCAGACTTGATTAGTAGATATGTCTTGTGTTATAATATATAAATATAGATATCACGATGAGTCACAGACTTGATTAGTAGATATGTCTTGTGTTATATAAATATAGATAGACTTGATTAATAGATAATGTCTTGTGTTATAATATAAATATAGATAGACTTGATTAGTAGATAATGTCTTGTGTTATAATATAAATATAGATAGACTTGATTAGTAGATATGTCTTGTTTTATAATATAAATATAGATAGACTTGATTAGTAGATATGTCTTGTGTTATAATATAAATGGTAGATATGTCTTGTGTTATAATATAAATATAGATATCACAATAAGTCACACACTTGATTAGTAGATATGTCTTGTGTTATAATATAAATGGTAGATATGTCTTGTGTTATAATATAAATATAGATATCACAATAAGTCACACACTTGATTAGTAGATATGTCTTGTGTTATAATATAAATATAGATATCACAATAAGTCACAGACTTGATTAGTAGATATGTCTTGTTTTATAATATAAATGGTAGATATGTCTTGTGTTATAATATAAATATAGATATCACAATAAGTCACACACTTGATTAGTAGATATGTCTTGTGTTATAATATAAATGGTAGATATGTCTTGTGTTATAATATAAATATAGATATCACAATAAGTCACACACTTGATTAGTAGATATGTCTTGTGTTATAATATAAATGGTAGATATGTCTTGTGTTATAATATAAATATAGATATCAGAATAAGTCACACACTTGATTAGTAGATATGTCTTGTGTTATAATATAAATATAGATATCACGATGAGTCACAGACTTGATTAGTAGATATGTCTTGTGTTATAATATAAATATAGATATCACGATGAGTCACTTTGCAAGTGGAAAAGAAGAATCCAATCAGCTTGCTATTCCAAAAGTCTCAGGTCTGGAATCTATCCAGATCTGTTGGGTACCTGACATTAGTTAGGGTTTATATTGGCGACTGGGCATTGAGTTGGTCACACATTCCCCTTGTGTGCCGTGACAATGTAAACTTGTAAACAATGCTTCACAGGTCCTTTGGCTCTACATGGTCGGAAAAGGATACTTTACATAATTATAGAATAATCTGTTTACCCACACATCATTCTTTCCAAGCACACTAATGTAACAGTTTTGGTGAATCTAACAAATGAATTAAAATATTTATAAAGCTTGAAGTATTTTACTATGTCTAGGCTGTAGGGACATGGAAAAAAACTGCTGTCAAATCATCAAATTCATGCATCTGAGTCTAATTAAATAAACAAAAATCATCGGGTTCAAAAGATTGAATAGATATTCAGTTTATTGGTTAGAGAACTAACATATGTACGTCGTGAAATATTTAAGACAACAGCAAAGTCATACAATAGTGGGGAAAAGTCCCAAGATGGCTACAAAAATAAACCTTACAACTTACAAGTCATAAGATTACACCACCAATGATTTACGACATGAAATTTACCATTAGGGTAAAATATTTCTGTTATTTTAGGGTGGATTAATACTCAAAAAGTCAGACTGGCTAAACCAACTTTGATAGTAACACATAGTTATTTCTCAAGCTCTTGAATTACTATCACACATCTGACCGCCTAGTAATATGCATTTGTAGCTATGCATTGCTTACAAATAGAAATTTTGGAAGGAATTATCTTGTGTAAAGGAGGAGAAATTGTAACATAGAAGATGAAAAACATTACCACTGACCAATAAAGCAAAATATATTTTAATACATTTCTGTCTATAGTGGTTCAAGTCAACCTTTGAAAAATATGAAGTTTTATCTTTGTGGAAAACTGGCTAAAAACAGAGAGGATATGACAAAAGATATCACAGAAATGGGCGGCACAGTTGTTAAAAGGTTGGACTCCAGTGTGACAGCAGTCATAAGTACAAAAGGTACCTTCAGTTTTCTATTAAAATTGTTTCATTCTTTTTTTTTAAATGAACTGAATTTTCAATTTTAAATAGAGGCTAAGAAGGGACATACATATTCTTATCTTATATATTTTTTCCTCTACTTAAATCTTTTTGAAAAATGATTTTAAATTACTTTTCCTGTGCATAATTTATTACAATTTTAAGTTTTACTTTGCATTTTATATTGATTAAATTTACTTTAAAAATTCAGCTGAAGTTGAGAAAAGTTCACGACATATGATGAGTGCTAAGCAAAATAACATCTATGTTGTGGATGAAGGTTTCTTGTCAGATTGCAAAGGAGGGGATGTTGCAAAAGTTGTCGAGAAGCACAGCATTGCACCCTGGGGTGCTGGGGTTAGTATTGACAAACACAGATTATGTAATGAATGACAGACATGTACAGATTAAATTTATATAATGAATGTCAAACATGTACAGATTATATAAGGAATGACAGGCATGTACAGATTATATAAGGAATGACAGGCATGTACAGATTATATAAGGAATGACAGGCATGTACAGATTATATAATGAATGACAGGCATGTACAGATTATATAATGAATGATAGATGTGTAAAGATTATATAATGAATGACAGACAGTTGTCATGTAACATTTATCACCTGATAATTTTTTTTCTCATTATACTTAATTTCTTCTGACACCTTGTCCATCATATTTTAATTTAAATGTTATGTTTCTTTGTTCCATAATTTTTACTGATAAAAAATTTGTTAAATTTTCTGTACAGATAGAGAACAAAGTGGCCAAGAGAGTCAGTGGCATGTCTGCTAGAGATGGTAATTATAGTCCTTGTTTCTGTGACCATGTTGTGTGGAAGTAAAGATACAGTGTCGAGTGGTTTCAGTTCAGCTCGACACTCACTTGATCTTCCTAAATTGTACATGCTCTCTGATGACTTCACTGTCATGAGACTACTGTGAGGACAGATACGGGGCAGACATATTCAATAGATTAAACCTGAAGATGATTCTGTTTGTTTTGTTAAGCTAGCTACACTTACCAGACACAGTAGGTGCTACATCCACTTGACTGCACACATTGCCTCACAGAAAAAGAAAACCATTTATTTGAAAACACTATAAAAAAAAATCTACTATACAATGATTAATTTGATTGTGCATTTGTAATTTGTACATGACTTTATTGTTATTTGAGTTTATTGTTATTTGAGTTTATTGTTATTTGAGTTTATTCTCATCATAACATAAAGGACTGTACAAAACAAACAACTCCTTACAACTCAACCTGTTTGCTTTATTTAATCTAGCAAACACTAGATTTTTTTGGGCAAAGGCATCAACCAGTAATTAATTTTCATCAATAAATGAGTTTCAAAAATATTTTTTCTGCTCATTTTTGTGCCCTACGAAGTGGTATAATTATTTTTTATAACCGTATAATTAAATTATAATATAATTAATTATTCTATCACAATTAGGACTGTTAATATCGTTTAAAAGAACCCAACTACTTTGTGGTTCTAGAAATCTGATTTTAAACCGATTTTCATTTCGGTATTACCAATAGTTTGGTAATTTCCATGAAATTAAGATTAATAATGTTTAGGTGTTTGGCTTGTTTGTTTCTTTGTTGTTTTTTTTTTCATTTTTAATCTGTTAGTTTTTATTAGAATTGGCCAGTTTTATCTGCATGTTATACAAAAAGAAAAAATACCAAAGTGTAATTCTAATGATTGAACAATTTTTCATTCTAGAGGCCAGGTATACTAAGAGTGTTCCTACCAAAGTGAAAATGACAGTCAAGGGAGGAGCAGCTGTTGACCCAGATTCAGGTTACATTTTGTTTGAACTTTTGCTTTAGGTTCTTTAGATTATAGTGATGTTATTATTAGAATAATTTGGTCAATTGTAATAATGTACTTCAAATTGTTATATTGCCAAATTTAACAAATGGTAGTTTCCTACCAGTTTGCACAGACTGGTTCTCTAAATAATCAAAGTTTAGCAAATAATTCTAGAAAAAAGCAAAGACAGTTCCTTAAAATAAGTAACTTACCCTTATAGAACTGATTTCTAGAAATCTGGGATGCTTCCACTAAATATTGCTTTTAACATTTTAGCAAAAAATTGTTTATTTTATTTCATTAATAGCTTTTCTTCGGTATTTCAATATTCAGGCTTAACAGAGAAGGCCCATGTTGTCCAAGAAAAGGGGGAACCCCTAACTGCAGTTCTTGGGTTGGTTGATATTGCTAGGGGAACTAATTCCTTCTATAAATTACAAGTGCTGGAGAGTGACAAAGAAACAAGGTTTGTTTTTTCTTTCTCTCTTTTAAAACATTTTGTTTACAATCAGTATTTGAAATGGTTACCAGTTCTTGTTTTGAGCCAAACTAACCAAATCTACTAAAAGTGCATTCAATTCAATATAAGTGCCGTAATGATCTCAATGCTGATATTTATCATTTATGTACAGGGTAGCAGTTTTGCAAATTTTATGCTGTGTCTAGGAAGTTAAAAAAGAGAAAGACAGTTAGCACTATAAGTTTCTGCATTTGTATCTAACCTTTCTTCTCTAGTTGGTGGGTGTTTCGTGCCTGGGGGAGAGTTGGAACGACTATTGGTGGCAACAAGCTGGAGAAATGTGGATCCAAAAACAGTGCCATAGACAAATTTCGAGAGATCTACCTTGACAAGTCTGGGAACAAGTGGGAAAACAGGAAGAGTTTTCAGAAAATGCCAAACAAGTTTTATCCTTTAGAAATTGACTATGGCCAAGTGAGTTTTATCCTTTAGAAATTGACTATGGCCAAGTGAGTTTTATCCTTTAGAAATTGATTATGGCCAAGTGAGTTTTATCCTTTAGAAATTGACTATGGCCAAGTGAGTTTTATCCTTTAGAAATTGATTATGGCCAAGTGAGTTTTATCCTTTAGAAATTGACTACGGCCAAGTGAGTTTTATCCTTTAGAAATTGACTATGGCCAAGTGAGTTGTAATTTTTAGAAATTGACTATGGCCAAGTGAGTTTTATCCTTTAGAAATTGACTATGGCCAAGTGAGTTGTAATTTTTAGAAATTGACTATGGCCAAGTGAGTTTTATCCTTTTGAAATTAACTATGGCCAAGTGAGTTTTATCCTTTAGAAATTGACTATGGCCAAGTGAGTTTTATCCTTTAGAAATTGACTATGGCCAAGTGAGTTTTATCCTTTAGAAATTAACTATGGCCAAGTGAGTTTTATCCTTTAGAAATTGACTATGGCCTTTATCCTTTAGAAATTGACTATGGCCAAGTAAGTTTTGCTGAGCTTTACAGTTTCTCTAAGCAATTATTTTTTCTTCCTGTTGATTGTCAGTTTTCTATTAGAACTCTTCTTTTTTTAAAACTTTATGAACATGTTCCATCTAACTGTTGGCAAATATCATTTTGACAGGATGAGGATAACATTAAAAAACTTGACTTGGCAACATCGACATCAACTCTGCCCAAAAGTGTACAAAACTTAATTTGCATGATCTTTGATGTGGAAAGCATGAAGAAAGCTATGATGGAATTTGAGGTGATCATTTGTACAAACAACCCATGTAGAAGATTTTAAGTTGATTTTTTGTATTAACTTTGTTGTGAATAGTTTAATGAAAAATTTAAAAAGAAAACTTTTTTATTTTAAGATTGACATGAAAAAGATGCCTTTAGGGAAGCTCTCAAAAAGACAGATACAGACAGCTTATTCTATATTAACAGAATTACAGCAGGTAATGTTTGTAAATAACCTCATCATCATCATCATCTGTCCTTTGGGTTCCTTGTGGAACATAGGGCCTCTGTCAAAGCACGCCACTCTTCACGGTCTCTTGCTAGTCGCTTCAATTCTTCCCAGCTCTTTCCAGTTCTTTCAGTTTCATCCAGTATGCTTCGTCTCCATGTTCGCTTGGGTCTTCCTCTATGCCGTTTACCCTGGGGATTCCACTCTAAGGCCTGTCTAGCTCTGTTGTTATCTTTCCTGAGGGTGTGTCCAATCCATCTCCACTTCCTTTCCATGATTTGTTGTTCTACTGTTCTTTGTCCACACCTCTCCCACAGCTTGGAGTTTTCTAACTTGTCGAACCATTTTATTTTGAGTATATTTCTTAAATAACCTAGTTAACAATAAACTTATGATTCAAGAATTATGCCCATCTCTAGCTATTTTTGTCTTTCTTTCTTCATACGATCAGTTGATTGAGACAAAAGGATCACAGACAATGTTTCTGGACGCTTCAAACAGATTTTACACGCATGTTCCACATGACTTTGGTATGAGGAAGCAGCCTCTGTTGGACACATCAGATATTATCAAGGTAGTTAAACTTTGTCCGTAGTAAACATATTGAAGCAAGACTTTGTCTGTAGTAAACATATTGAAACATGACTGTCTGTTGTAAACATATTGAAGCAAGACTTTGTCTGTAGTAAACATATTGAAACATGACTGTGTCTGTTGTAAATATATTGAAGCAAGAAATTGTAGTAAACATATTGAACCAAGACCTTGTCAGTAGTAAACATATTAAAGCATTACTGTGTCTGTAGTAAACATATTGAAGCAAGACTTTGTCTGTAGTAAATATATTGAAGTAAGACTTTGTGTGCAGTAAACATACATACAGTTAGCAAGAGTTTATTGAATTAAGATCCTTAGAGAAAATAATAAGTCCATCTTGTTCATTGAAATAATAGAGACATTTTCATTGAGGCATTTTTTTTTCCTCTTTTAACAAAAGCTTTAGATTGAATCAACAAAGGCTTTCATTTATTTACCTTTTTATGTAAGCCATAGGCTTCACATAAATGTTGATATTTTTTGCCTAATTTTCTCTATTTGTTATTGATAGTTTTCTAATTCTCATTTCTGCATAAATATTTTTATGTTTTCTTCATTATTTAAAAAAAAAAACACCATTAAAGCAAAAAACAGACATGTTGGACAACTTGCTAGAAATTGAGGTAGCCTATTCCTTACTGAAAGGTGGGGATGAAGGAGAAGATCCCATCACTTCACATTATAAAAAACTAAAGTGCCTTCTGGAGGTAAAATAATTTGAATTTGTTTCAGTTCTTGGTTTTCTTGTTATTGTGTTTTTATATTTTGTTTGAAACTGTAACTTCTAAACCTTCATTAACCCGATGGTTGTGTTGTTTTGTTTTGTAGCCACTTGATCCAAGCACAGAAGAATTTGAACGATTGAAGACATACACCAAGAATACTCATGCCTCAACACATAATATGTTTGATCTGGAAATATTGGATGTTAGTATTAGTTTTGTGTTTTTTTCTGGACTAATTAATCAGTTTGCAATTTACTGATAAAATAAAATACAAATAACAAGCTTCTCAGTTAAAAACTGTATGATTTCTCAAGTTCTTTTATTGAATTCTGAATACACAAGATTATAAAGTTATACTTTGTTTCTCAATGTTTTGAAATGAATACTCTTTAGCTCATATTTTTTTTTTTTAAACTGTTTATAAAAGCAATGGTACTTAATTTGATTTTTTAAATACCCTTAATTACTTCACAGGTCCTTAAAGTTGTCAGAGAAGGTGAATCCAAGATGTTTAGACCATTCAAAGAACTTCACAACCGTATGTTGTTGTGGCACGGCTCACGGGCAACAAATTTTGCTGGCATCCTGTCACAGGGTCTGCGCATAGCGCCACCTGAAGCCCCAGTGGTAAGAAAATCTTTTAAGAAAGCATTTTATATGGATTCTTTTGTTCTTGTCACATATCATTAAGCAGTCATGTTGTTTGTTGTTTAGACCGCTAGTCACATATCATTAAGCAGTCATTTTGTTTTTGTTGTTGTTTAGACCGCTAGTCACATATCATTAAGCAGTCATGTTGTTTGTTGTTTAGACCGCTAGTCACATATCATTAAGCAGTCATGTTGTTTGTTGTTGTTTAGACCGCTAGTCACATATCATTAAGCAGTCATGTTGTTTGTTGTTGTTTAGACCGCTAGTCACATATCATTAAGCAGTCATTTTGTTTGTTGTTGTTTAGACCGCTAGTCACATATCATTAAGCAGTCATGTTGTTTGTTGTTTAGACCGCTAGTCACATATCATTAAGCAGTCATGTTGTTTGTTGTTTAGACCGCTAGTCACATATCATTAAGCAGTCATGTTGTTTGTTGTTTAGACCGCTAGTCACATATCATTAAGCAGTCATGTTGTTTGTTGTTTAGACCGCTAGTCACATATCATTAAGCAGTCATGTTGTTTGTTGTTGTTTAGACCGCTAGTCACATATCATTAAGCAGTCATTTTGTTTGTTGTTGTTTAGACCGCTAGTCACATATCATTAAGCAGTCATGTTGTTTGTTGTTTAGACCGCTAGTCACATATCATTAAGCAGTCATGTTGTTTGTTGTTTAGACTGCTAGTCACATATCATTAAGCAGTCATGTTGTTTGTTGTTTAGACCGCTAGTCACATATCATTAAGCAGTCATGTTGTTTGTTGTTTAGACCGCTAGTCACATATCATTAAGCAGTCATGTTGTTTGTTGTTTAGACCGCTAGTCACATATCATTAAGCAGTCATGTTGTTTGTTGTTGTTTAGACCGCTAGTCACATATCATTAAGCAGTCATGTTGTTTGTTGTTGTTTAGACCGCTAGTCACATATCATTAAGCAGTCATGTTGTTTGTTGTTGTTTAGACCGCTAGTCACATATCATTAAGCAGTCATGTTGTTTGTTGTTGTTTAGACCGCTAGTCACATATCATTAAGCAGTCATGTTGTTTGTTGTTGTTTAGACCGCTAGTCACATATCATTAAGCAGTCATGTTGTTTTTGTTGTTGTTTAGACCGGCTATATGTTTGGGAAAGGTGTTTACTTTGCTGATATGGTGTCAAAGAGTGCCAACTACTGCCGGACGTCCAAAACTGATAACATTGGCATTCTGTTACTTTGTGAAGTAGCTTTGGGAAACATGTAAGTAATGTAACTCAATTTGATTTTCTTGAATAAATCTTTATAGCGATTTTGGAGACAATTGATAAATAAATCGTTTTCAAATATTGCCTTTCTATTTTTATTTTCACCAACCAGCTGAAACACTGAACAGTTTAGTCAAATTATTCTAGTTGGTATTTATTATTTTTATTTGCAAAATGACAGGTATGAACTGACCAACTCAGAGTATGTGACAAAATTACCTAAAGGGAAACACAGTACAAAAGGTAAAATATTTCACTTTTGATTAATTAGTACTGTTAGTTTACAATGGTTGGTTTCAGCCTGAACAGATCAACTGACCTAGTTTCTTACTGGGACTTGCTTATACATTTTAACAATATTGACTTGCTGAACTAGTTACGACTAGCACTATGGACGTGCTGACCTTGTTACCTTGTAGCGGTTGACTTGCTCCTCACCTAGTTACCACTAGCACTATGGACTTGCTGACCTTGTAGCGCTGTTGACTTGCTCCTCACTTAGTTATCACTAGCACTATTGACTTGCTGACCTGGTTACCTTGTAGCACTATTGACTTGCTGACCTGGTTACCTTGTAGCACTATGGACTTGCTGACCTGGTTACCTTGTAGCACTATTGACTTGCTGACCTGGTTACCTTGTAGCACTGTTGACTTGCTGACCTGGTTACCTTGTAGCACTGTTGACTTGGTGACCTAGTTACCACTAGCACTATGGACTTGCTGACCTTGTAGCGCTGTTGACTTGCTCCTCACTTAGTTATCACTAGCACTATTGACTTGCTAACCTGGTTACCTTGTAGCACTATGGACTTGCTGACCTGGTTACCTTGTAGCACTGTTGACTTGGTGACCTAGTTACCACTAGCACTATGGACTTGCTGACCTTGTAGCGCTGTTGACTTGCTCCTCACTTAGTTATCACTAGCACTATTGACTTGGTTACCTCACTTAGTTATCACTAGCACTATTGACTTGCTGACCTGGTTACCTTGTAGCACTGTTGACCTGGTGACCTAGTTACCACTAGTACTATTGACTTGCTGACCTGGTTACCTTGTAGCACTGTTGACTTGCTGACCTGGTTCCCTTGTAGCACTATTGACTTGCTGACCTGGTTACCTTGTAGCACTGTTGACCTGGTGACCTAGTTACCACTAGTACTATTGACTTGCTGACCTGGTTACCTTGTAGCACTGTTGACTTGCTGACCTGGTTACCTTGTAGCACTGTTGACTTGGTGACCTTGTTACCACTAGCACTATGGACTTGCTGACCTTGTAGCGCTGTTGACTTGCTCCTCACTTAGTTATCACTAGCACTATGGACTTGCTGACCTTGTAGCGCTGTTGACTTGCTCCTCACTTAGTTATCACTAGCACTATGGACTTGCTGACCTTGTAGCGCTGTTGACTTGCTCCTCACTTAGTTATCACTAGCACTATGGACTTGCTGACCTTGTAGCGCTGTTGACTTGCTCCTCACTTAGTTATCACTAGCACTATGGACTTGCTGACCTTGTAGCGCTGTTGACTTGCTCCTCACTTAGTTATCACTAGCACTATGGACTTGCTGACCTTGTAGCGCTGTTGACTTGCTCCTCACTTAGTTATCACTAGCACTATGGACTTGCTGACCTTGTAGCGCTGTTGACTTGCTCCTCACTTAGTTATCACTAGCACTATGGACTTGCTGACCTTGTAGCGCTGTTGACTTGCTCCTCACTTAGTTATCACTAGCACTATTGACTTGCTGACCTGGTTACCTTGTAGCACTATGGACTTGCTGACCTGGTTACCTTGTAGCACTATTGACTTGCTGACCTGGTTACCTTGTAGCACTGTTGACTTGCTGACCTGGTTACCTTGTAGCACTATTGACTTGCTGACCTGGTTACCTTGTAGCACTGTTGACCTGGTGACCTAGTTACCACTAGTACTATTGACTTGCTGACCTGGTTACCTTGTAGCACTGTTGACTTGCTGACCTGGTTCCCTTGTAGCACTATTGACTTGCTGACCTGGTTACCTTGTAGCACTGTTGACCTGGTGACCTAGTTACCACTAGTACTGTTGACTTGCTGACCTGGTTACCTTGTAGCACTGTTGACTTGCTGACCTGGTTACCTTGTAGCACTGTTGACTTGGTGACCTTGTTACCACTAGCACTATGGACTTGCTGACCTTGTAGCGCTGTTGACTTGCTCCTCACTTAGTTATCACTAGCACTATGGACTTGCTGACCTTGTAGCGCTGTTGACTTGCTCCTCACTTAGTTATCACTAGCACTATGGACTTGCTGACCTTGTAGTCATGTTGACTTGCTCCTCACTTAGTTATCACTAGCACTATGGACTTGCTGACCTTGTAGCGCTGTTGACTTGCTCCTCACTTAGTTATCACTAGCACTATGGACTTGCTGACCTTGTAGCGCTGTTGACTTGCTCCTCACTTAGTTATCACTAGCACTATGGACTTGCTGACCTTGTAGCGCTGTTGACTTGCTCCTCACTTAGTTATCACTAGCACTATTGACTTGCTGACCTGGTTACCTTGTAGCACTATGGACTTGCTGACCTGGTTACCTTGTAGCACTATTGACTTGCTGACCTGGTTACCTTGTAGCACTGTTGACTTGCTGACCTGGTTACCTTGTAGCACTATTGACTTGGTGACGTAGTTACCACTAGCACTATTGACTTGGTGACCTAGTTGTCTAGTAATGGAAGTGAACAGACTTTTAAGACCAGAGCATAAAAGTCCAACAGTAGTAGGAATATTTTTACCAAAATATATGTATGAAGCTGATCAATGTTTATGTATTACAAAATCAACAGTTTTAACTCTCTTTACCTCATACTTGGTAAAGGCTAGGATTTTTTCCCAGGTCTGGAGGGTGTCCCTGAGTTTACCCAGCTCTGATGAGTTTACACAGCTCTGATGAGTATACCCAGCTCTGATGAGTTTACCCAGCTCTGATGAGTTTACCCAGCTCTGATGAGTTTACCCAGCTCTGATGAGTTTACACAGCTCTGATGAGTTTACCCAGCTCTGATGAGTTTACACAGCTCTGATGAGTATACCCAGCTCTGATGAGTTTACCCAGCTCTGATGAGTTTACCCAGCTCTGATGAGTTTACCCAGCTCTGATGAGTTTACCCAGCTCTGATGAGTTTACCCAGCTCTGATGTGTACTTGACCTTAGTTGGGGTAAAGTAAAGGCAGCTGTGCATTGTGCTGGCCACACAATCACCTAGTATGCCATGGCCACAGAAAATGGTGAACACTGCTTCACCAGCCCTATGGATCAGTTCGGTCCAACAGGATACTTCACTTTTTTTTACTTGACTTACCTCATACTTATACTATAGAATAATGTTTAATTAAATTATTTTTGTTTCCGCCTGTATTTTAGGTATTGGCAAAACGTGCCCTGACCCAAAAGATAATTATGTGACACCGGACGGCGTTGTCATACCTATGGGAGCTGGCATAGACGCTGCTGTTGCCAAAACAAGTTTGCTATATAATGAGTATCCTTTACAAAATATTTCACCATTTCATTTATTAACCATTTCGCCACTACAGTCGCTGCGCGTCGCCTCTACTGGCTGACAACTATAGTTGTCGACAGTACTGCTAGTTTTTAATTGCTTAATAAACTCTTTTTAAACTCTGACCTAGAAGAGCGATAGTGACGCTATTTTTACATGTTTGTTTGGTATTTTTAGCTCGATCGATCTGATTTTAGTGAATTTTTGAAAATAACGCATTTTTAACGCTAGTTCTACGAAAATTGAAGGTATTTTGGAAATATTTAGAGAAGCATTAGGCTAGGCTTATGAGGAAAAGGCTGTATTATTTTGATAATGCTAATATAATAGTGATATTGAAAGCATTGTAGAAGTTGAATAGGCTTTGAATAGGATTATTTGAGTCCGATACGATAAATTCAAAATTTCTTGACAAACTATTGGAACCTATTGATGTATACTCAGTGATTTTTATTATTTTCCTTTTTATTTATTAGTTAATTGTCATCTCTTCTAGTTTGAATTAAACTTTATATTTTTATATTTTAACTGTGAAGAATTTAATTCAGTAGCATGGATAGTTCTTTTACAGTGAATTTGAAAAAAAATAAAAATTTTTACATATTTTTTTTCAATAAACGGAGTTATGCAACTTGGCTTAGGGATAGGGGAGTTATAGGCTGGAAAATGCTTAGGGCTGAAATGGTTAATTCACTGTGCCCCATTTTTTTTAAACATCAAAATTTGAATGCATTTCAAGATGAGCATTTTAGAAGTTTCAAATTCTATGAATATAAGTATAAGTTGTACAGATTCACTCATTTTAGCATTAAATGTATTTAAAAATATTGCTTTTATTTATATACTAGTTTTAAACATTTCTTTTCACTCTCTTTAATGTAAGACAAAAAAAAATTAATTATGTAGAATATATGCAGGTTATTGTTTTTTTGCTGAAAAGTTGTGTAGATCAGACTACACAACTCCCTGAAGGGATGGACCAAACAGGAAGAGTTTGAAAAAAAAAATTAAAGTTTTAGGTCAGTGTTATAGAGTTAGAACTACATAGCTTCTCCAAGCCAAATCACCACAAGGCATTGTTGGTTTTAGAAATAGAAATATATTTCATTATGCTAGAGGAATTAGTTCTCCTAATTGACAAAAATATTGGTAGTCGCCAATTAGTAATAAAATAAAAATATATGGACCAATGATCAGTTAAATGGCCCCATCGGAAGTGATGTTCATTTCCATGAATACCTTTTGCTAAATTTGTGCAAATCTATAGATTCTATTTTCTGCATCATTAGTTCAAATTAAATGTGTAATTTTGTCTTAACTGCCTGTTAGATTTATTGTGTATGACACAGCCCAAGTGAACATCAAGTATCTACTCAAGATGAAGTTCAATTACAAGTGGTAGTTTTTTAACTAAGATTATTTGTTTTGCCTCCCTTCATTTCAAGGCTTTTGGTAACACAAGGTCTAGTCCTAGTGGTGGAGATAATTGTTTTGCTTTAGAACAAAATGATACATTCCTGTTCTGGAGAAATTGATAACAGTAACAGGTGCTCTTATTTTGCTGTTTGAAAATGTTACAAAAATTTTGTTTTGATCACTTTTTGTCATTGATAATTTGTTGTATTCTGAACAAAGATGTTACAAAGGATGTTAACAAAAAAATGTTTTTATTTTATTACTATTGATTATAGAAATTGATACTTCTAAACATTTTCTAGTTTATACTTTTAACATTTTTTATAAACTTTTTTTGGTTCTTTTAAATCTAGAGATCTTTAAAAGATTTTTTCCAGAAATGATTTTTTTAAAGAAAGAAATAAGTATATAATAAATATACCGTAAATCTATTCATTTCATTTTGTGCACTTCATATATACTTTACAAATTTTAGAAGCCATTCGGTTTACTTTGTAATGACACATTTATAATGGGCTTTCTTATACTTTTATAGTGACCTTTTTTTTCTAACGAGAGTATTGTTGAAGTTTTTTGTTTTTTATGGAAACATAAGAACAAAGAGATTCTTTTATCCACAGTTTTTGTTAATGTTAAACACATTTTATCCCTTATTTGTAATGCATTGTTCAATGCAACATTTTCTATCTGTCACAAAAATGTAACTTGTTACAAATATTGACTTCAAATTCAGTATACCTCAAATGTGCACCATGGCATCTGTGGGCAGTAAAGGCATCTTTCAATGGGTGCCTCAGAATGTTGCAAAGGCTTTTTAAATTTCTGTGTTAAAATGTGCCATCTAAAGCTTGGGCTGGTCACACTGGTGGTCATGTATTGATTTCACTCAAATTCTATTGGTTTCTGTGATTACCGCTTTGTTTGTCTTCAATAATCATCTCTGTTTAAAGTCAGTGTGATTACCGGTATGTTTGTCTTCAATAATCATCTCTGTTTAAAGTCAGTGTGATTACCGGTATGTTTGTCTTCAATAATCATCTCTGTTTAAAGTCGGTGTGATTACCGCTATGTTTGTCTTCAATAATCATCCAAGTCGAAGTCTGGCAACTGCTCTTTCAAACAACTATATTTCCTTCAAGAAATATTGAAATTATTTTTTCTTATATCTGAGTGTACCGGGGGTATAATTATTTTGTATGTATTTTATTTCCAATGTTTTAGTTTGGAATGTTATTCTGGTTCAAGTAGACCACATTTTATGTAGATCACATTTCATGTACTTATTTCCATTCTTAAAATAGTTTTGTTGTTTTAACAATTAAAATGTCTTGATTTACATCATTACTGGTTGTTGTTTTTTGTTAAAGTTTTTATTCCTTAAAGTCTAATGCAAGGTTCACTTTATTAAACAAGTATCTGTATTCTGTTTACATAATTTACATCAGGTTGATTACCAAAATAAATAGTAAATAAAATCTGTGAAAAAAAATAAATATATATGAGATTAATGTCATAAAAAGAAATTCTTACATTTTATTTCACATTATAAATATAAAGCTTTCATGTAGACATATTTAAAGTACCGGTAGGTCTTTCAAACCAGTTTGGTCCTTGGAGCTGAAGGGTTTACACGAGGTCTGGTATGTTTGGGAAAATTGACTTTTAAAAAATGTTTCAGAAAGTTTTGTAATTTCAACTAAAAGAATTTAAGAAGTGTGAAAAATATAAATTATTCTAAAATGGTTCTATGGTAGTTGAAAAATTAAAACGGCCACAAACATTATTTTGATTATTTGGATTATTTATATTCACTACAACTACAAGAAATAAATATATTTCTTACTTGACAATATACTGTACAAATTTGTTTGTAGAACCAGTTTGAGAGGCAACAACATACAAGGAGACTACAGCACAATGACCAGACGCCTTTACAGTGATGCTGTTAAAATACCTAATATATCTGGCCGCTTTCTTGTTGAATTTCTTTTGGTTTCTTATCAGTATATCTCTTTTAACTCTTATTTTCAAAGTTAGGTAATTCCCTGTAATAAGTTTTGTTTTTGATGTAAATAGTTTAAATGGTAATAATGAGAAAAACTTCAAGGAAAGATGAACAAACTTGCAATTTTTAAAGTTAATTATTTCTGATAAGATAACAGAAAAATACATTCTTTTAATCAGGCAAATGGGTTATTGCATGTTTCAAATTTAAAAAATAATATCATGTATTAGGCAAAATATAGTAATAGTAACAGGCCTATTTATTATTAATTAGTCTCCTACAATAATAACATTGATATAAAAAATGAAATACAAAAAAAGGTTTTAATGTATTCAAATATCAATTTATCAATAATTTTCTTTATTATTGCTTATCTTAGTAAGGCTATTTGAGTTATTAAAATGTATTAAAAATTGAAATTATATATATAACAAGCCGTTATGTGCCCGGTCCTCCGAACCGGCTAAAAGTTATGTTTATATACACTCTAACTACTCAGGCAGTTATAATGAGATTGCCCGCATGACCTACGACACGAATTTAAACGTGAGGTAATTTTTTATTTGCCCGCTACAACATGAATTACCCGTTAAAATCATTACTCATCACCCATTATAACAATTACAAAATTGCCCGCTATAAATTACGACGCAAATTAAAACATGAATATATTTTGTTCTATTCATTGATAAAGAACATTCGACAGTACTTTTTTTTTTTTTATGATTGTTTGATATATTTTTTTTACGACAAACATTAAGTCGCAGACCTATGTTGTGTTGTTTTTGTTTATTTGCTATTTATTTATTTATTGTTGCTTTGGAAGCAAACTTAGAATTAAATTTTCTATTCAACATGTAAAACAATAACAAATGAAACCCTTATGAAATAATGTTTATAAAACGTATACGACACGAATTAAAACTTAAAAAATTTAGTTCCGGCAATTTGAACATTGCCCGGCAAATTAAACATTGCCCGGTAATTTAAACATTGCCCGGTAATTTAAACATTGCCCGGTATATAAACATTGCCCGGTATTATAAACATTGCCCGGTAATTTAAACATTGCCCGGTAATTTAAACATTGCCCGGTAATTTAAACATTGCCCGGTATTATAAACATTGCCCGGTATTATAAACATTGCTCGGTAATTTAAACATTGCCCGGTAATTTAAACATTGCCCGGTATTATAAACATTGCCCGGTAATTTAAACAATGGCCGTTACCTAGGCGATAAGCCTAAAGGTGCCCAGTTCTCGGAACTGGATAAAATAACCCATGGAGTTATAAACAATAGTCTTAAGCGGGGATAAAGTATTTTCCGGTAACTTATACCATTTAAATATTGCATTCCACAAATAACGACGCAAATTAAAACAAAATTTTGTTCCCTTCTTAAACGCATAAATACGCAAAATTTGATGACGCCATATAATTATAAGCTTAAATATATAGTTTAACCAGGACCACTGCGTTTAAATAAGCTTAGTAAGGCGTCGGTATTACTTCCCGAAACAGAAAAAAAAATACTATATCTATTTGCTTTGTCCTATGTTTGTAAAGTTTTAAATTATTAATTAGCTTTAAGTCATGTATTCACAGTGTAAAGTATTAAAGTAGTGATAGATTAAGAAAATCAACTACAGTATTGGTAGTGTAAAGAATTTATGTTGTTTACGGCACGTAGACAATTTAAACATGAAGAAAATTTGTTCCCGTCATTGAGTTGAGATAATAAAATCCATGCACATAGTTTGATGACGTCAATTTAAACATGAATGAAAAATGTCCCTTCATTGCTACAAAATCCATGCGCAAACTTTGATGACGTCATAAAAATAATCTCAGCGCATCCTTTTTTTTCTAACTTTGTGACGAAAAACTATAAAAAGTTGTACTGGCAAAGACAATGTGAATCAAAAGTTGTGTTTTATTCGCGTTTTTTGACCAAACTGACCACTGCGGTCATTTAAATTTTTTTAAAACCTTGACAGTGTTCACCGCCGTAACGCAAAGAATATTTGTAGCAAATTTCACGTTTTTATGTCCAGTATTTAAAAAGATTATGCGGTATGTACATACCCAGCCAGCCAGCCAGCCAGCCAGCCACATACATACATATTCCTTTTGAGATTTATATATATACAAGCCGTTATGTGCCCGGTCCTCCGAACCGGCTAAAAGTTATGTTTACATACACTCTAACTACTCAGGCAGTTATAATGAGATTGCCCGCATGACCTACGACACGAATTTAAACGTGAGGTAATTTTTTATTTGCCCGCTACAACATGAATTACCCGTTAAAATCATTACTCATCACCCATTATAACAATTACAAAATTGCCCGCTATAAATTACGACGCAAATTAAAACATGAATATATTTTGTTCTATTCATTGATTAAGAACATTCGACAGTACTTTTATTTTTTTTTAATGATTGTTTGATATATTTTTTTTACGACAAACATTAAGTCGCAGACCTATGTTGTGTTGTTTTTGTTATTTACTATTTATTTATTTATTGTAGCTTTGGAAGCAAACTTATAATTAAATTTTCTATTTAACATGTAAAACAATAACAAATGAAACCCATAAGAAACAAAGAAGAAATATTTTTTTTGTTACATTGTGTTCAATGTAATCGCATAATGATCTTTTACATACATTTTACATATCCATGGAGTTATAATGAGATTGCCCGCTACACAGTTAATATATAAGGCAATTAAAGGTAATTTTTTATTTGCCCGCTACAACATGAATTACCCGTTAAAATCATTACTCATCACCCATTATAACAATTACAAAATTGCCCGCTATAAATTACGACGCAAATTAAAACATGAATATATTTTGTTCTATTCATTGATAAAGAACATTCGACAGTACTTTTTTTTTAATGATTGTTTGATATATTTTTTTACGACAAACATTAAGTCGCAGACCTATGTTGTGTTGTTTTTGTTTATTTGCTGTTTATTTATTTATTGTTGCTTTGGAAGCAAACTTAGAATTATTTTTTCTATTCAACATGTAAAACAATAACAAATGAAACCAATAAGAAACAAAGAAGAAACTTTAAAAAAAAAAAATTGTGTTCAATTTAATCGCATAATGATATTTTACATACACTTTATCTACCCATGGAGTTATAATGAGATTGCCCGCTACACAGTTAATATATACGGCAATTAATAAAACCCTGCCCGTTAAAAAGTTTATCGATGTATACGTCACAAATTTAAATGTGAATGACATTTTGTACGCCCGCTACAACCGAAACGAACTGAAACGTGAAATATTTCCCGCTAGAAACGAATTGAGTGAAATATTTCCCGCTAGAAAGATTTTAATGCGTATACGCCCGCTTCAAACGAATTGAAAAAGCTAAAAGTTATGTTTACATACACTCTTACTACTCAAGCAGTTATAATGAGATTGCACGCAACAACTACAAAGTTTATATTTCGTATACGACACGAATTAAAACGTGAATATATTTTGTTCTATTCATTCATAAAATACATTAGCAAACATTGAAGCAAAGTTAATTTTAAATGAATACGCAAAATTTGATGACGTCATTACGAAAAGCCGGCTATCTATTTCTGCGCAAACTTTGATGACGTCATCCTAAAAAAAATCTCAACGCCATCCTTTTTTTAATTTTTTTAGCGCGATCGATCGAAAAACTATAAAAAGTTGGAACGGCAAATTCAACATGAACCCAAAATATGTCGTTTTATTCGCGTTTTTTGACCAAACTGACCACTGCGGTCATTTTAATTTTTTTAAAACCTTGACAGTGTTCACCGCCGTAACGCAAAGAATATTTGTAGCAAATTTCACGTTTTTATGTCCAGTATTTAAAAAGATTATGCGGTATGTACATACCCAGCCAGCCAGCCAGCCAGCCAGCCAGCCAGCCAGCCAGCCACATATTCCTTTTGAGATTTATATATATACAAGCCGTTATGTGCCCGGTCCTCCGAACCGGCTAAAAGTTATGTTTACATACACTCTAACTACTCAGGCAGTTATAATGAGATTGCCCGCATGACCTACGACACGAATTTAAACGTGAGGTAATTTTTTATTTGCCCGCTACAACATGAATTACCCGTTAAAATCATTACTCATCACCCATTATAACAATTACAAAATTGTCCGCTATAAATTACGACGCAAATTAAAACATGAATATATTTTGTTCTATTCATTGATTAAGAACATTCGACAGTACTTTTTTTTTTTTTTAATGATTGTTTGATATATTTTTTTTACGACAAACATTAAGTCGCAGACCTAAGTTGTGTTGTTTTTGTTTATTTGCTATTTATTTATTTATTGTTGCTTTGGAAGCAAACTTAGAATTAAATTTTCTATTCAACATGTAAAACAATAACAAATGAAACCCTTATGAAATAATGTTTATAAAACGTATACGACACGAATTAAAACTTTAAAAATTTAGTTCCGGCAATTTGAACATTGCCCGGCAAATTAAACATTGCCCGGTAATTTAAACATTGCCCGGTAATTTGAAACATTGCCCGGTATTATAAACATTGCCCGGTATTATAAACATTGCCCGGTAATTTAAACATTGCCCGGTAATTTAAACATTGCCCGGTAATTTAAACATTGCCCGGTATTATAAACATTGCCCGGTATTATAAACATTGCCCGGTAATTTAAACATTGCCCGGTAATTTAAACATTGCCCGGTATTATAAACATTGCCCGGTATTATAAACATTGCCCGGTAATTTAAACATTGCCCGGTAATTTAAACAATGGCCATTACCTAGGCGATAAGCCTAAAGGTGCCCAGTTCTCGGAACTGGATAAAATAACCCATGGAGTTATAAACAATAGTCTTAAGCGGGGATAAAGTATTTTCCGGTAACTTATACCATTTAAATATTGCATTCCACAAATAACGACGCAAATTAAAACAAAATTTTGTTCCCTTCTTAAACGCATAAATACGCAAAATTTGAATACGCCATATAATTATAAGCTTAAATATAGAGTGTAACCAGGACCACTGCGTTTAAATAAGCTTAGTAAGGCGTCGGTATTACTTCCCGAAACAGAAAAAAAATGCTAAATCTATTTGCTTTGTCCTATGTTTGTAAAGTTTTAAATTATTAATTAGCTTTAAGTCATGTATTCACAGTGTAAAGTATTAAAGTAGTGATAGATTAAGAAAATCAACTACAGTATTGGTAGTGTAAAGAATTTATGTTGTTTACGGCACGTAGACAATTTAAACATGAAGAAAATTTGTTCCCGTCATTGAGTTGAGATAATAAAATCCATGCACATAGTTTGATGACGTCAATTTAAACATGAATGAAAAATGTCCCTTCATTGCTATAAAATCCATGCGCAAAGATTGATGACGTCATAAAAATAATCTCAGCGCATCCTTTTTTTTCTAACTTTGTGACGAAAAACTATAAAAAGTTGTACTGGCAAAGACAATGTGAATCAAAAGTTGTGTTTTATTCGCGTTTTTTGACCAAACTGACCACTGCGGTCATTTTAATTTTTTTAAAACCTTGACAGTGTTCACCGCCGTAACGCAAAGAATATTTGTAGCAAATTTCACGTTTTTATGTCCAGTATTTAAAAAGATTATGCGGTATGTACATACCCAGCCAGCCAGCCAGCCAGCCAGCCAGCCACATACATACATACATATTCCTTTTGAGATTTATATATATACAAGCCGTTATGTGCCCGGTCCTCCGAACCGGCTAAAAGTTATGTTTACATACACTCTAACTACTCAGGCAGTTATAATGAGATTGCCCGCATGACCTACGACACGAATTTAAACGTGAGGTAATTTTTTATTTGCCCGCTACAACATGAATTACCCGTTAAAATCATTACTCATCACCCATTATAACAATTACAAAATTGCCCGCTATAAATTACGACGCAAATTAAAACATGAATATATTTTGTTCTGTTCATTGATAAAGAACATTCGACAGTACTTTTTTTTTTTTAATGATTGTTTGATATATTTTTTTACGACAAACATTAAGTCGCAGACCTATGTTGTGTTGTATTTTGTTTATTTGCTATTTATTTATTTATTGTTGTTTTGGAAGCAAACTTAGAATTAAATTTTCTATTCAACATGTAAAAAAATAAAAAATGAAACCCATATGAAATAATGTTTATAAAACGTATACGACACGAATTAAAACTTTAAAAAGTTAGTTCCGGCAATTTGAACATTGCCCGGCAAATTAAACATTGCCCGGTAATATAAACATTGCCCGGTAATTTAAACATTGCCCGGTAATTTAAACATTGCCCGGTAATTTAAACATTGCCCGGTAATTTAAACATTGCCCGGTATTATAAACATTGCCCGGTAATTTAAACATTGCCCGGTAATTTAAACATTGCCCGGTAATTTAAACATTGCCCGGTAATTTAAACATTGCCCGGTAATTTAAACATTGCCCGGTAATTTAAACATTGCCCGGTAATTTAAACATTGCCCGGTATTATAAACATTGCCCGGTAATATAAACATTGCCCGGTAATTTAAACATTGCCCGGTAATTTAAACATTGCCCGGTAATTTAAACATTGCCCGGTAATTTAAACATCGCCCGGTAATTTAAACATTGCCCGGTAATTTAAACATTGCCCGGTAATTTAAACATTGCCCGGTATTATAAACATTGCCCGGTAATTTAAACATTGCCCGGTAATTTAAACATTGCCCGGTAATTTAAACAATGGCCGTTACCAAGGCGATAAGCCTAAAGGTGCCCAGTTCTCGGAACTGTATAAAATAACCCATGGAGTTATAAGCAATAGTCTTTTCCGGTAACTTAAACCATTTAAATATTGCATTCTACAAATTACGACGCAAATTAAAACAAAATTTTGTTCCCTTCTTAAACGCATAAATACGCAAAATTTGATGACGCCATATAATTATAAGCTTAAATATAGAGTGTAACCAGGACCACTGCGTTTAAATAAGCTTAGTAAGGCGTCGGTATTACTTCCCGAAACAGAAAAAAAAATGCTAAATCTATTTGCTTTGTCCTATGTTTGTAAAGTTTTAAATTATTAATTAGCTTTAAGTCATGTATTCACAGTGTAAAGTATTAAAGTGGTGATAGATTAAGAAAATCAACTACAGTATTGGTAGTGTAAAGAATTTATGTTGTTTACGGCACGTAGACAATTTAAACATGAAGAAAATTTGTTCCCGTCATTGAGTTGAGATAATAAAATCCATGCACATAGTTTGATGACGTCAATTTAAACATGAATGAAAAATGTCCCTTCATTGCTATAAAATCCATGCGCAAAGATTGATGACGTCATAAAAATAATCTCAGCGCATCCTTTTTTTTCTAACTTTGTGACGAAAAACTATTAAAAGTTGTACTGGCAAAGACAATGTGAATCAAAAGTTGTGTTTTTTTCGCGTTTTTTGACCAAACTGACCACTGCGGTCATTTTAATTTTTTTAAAACCTTGACAGTGTTCACCGCCGTAACGCAAAGAATATTTGTAGCAAATTTCACGTTTTTATGTCCAGTATTTAAAAAGATTATGCGGTATGTACATACCCAGCCAGCCAGCCAGCCAGCCAGCCAGCCACATATTCCTTTTGAGATTTATATATATTACAAGCCGGTATGTGCCCGGTCCTCCGAACCGGCTAAAAGTTATGTTTACATACACTCTAACTACTCAGGCAGTTATAATGAGATTGCCCGCATGACCTACGACACGAATTTAAACGTGAGGTAATTTTTTATTTGCCCGCTACAACATGAATTACCCGTTAGAATCATTACTCACCACCCATTATAACAATTACAAACTTGCCCGCTATAAATTACGACGCAAATTAAAACATGAATATATTTTGTTCTATTCATTGATAAAGAACATTCGACAGTACTTTTATTTTTTTTAATGATTGTTTGATATATTTTTTTTACGACAAACATTAAGTCGCAGACCTATGTTGTGTTGTTTTTGTTTATTTGCTATTTATTTATTTATTGTTGCTTTGGAAGCAAACTTAGAATTAAATTTTCTATTCAACATGTAAAACAATAACAATTGAAACCCATATGAAATAATGTTTATAAAACGTATACGACACGAATTAAAACTTTAAAATTTTAGTTCCGGCAATTTGAACATTGCCCGGCAAATTAAACATTGCCCGGTAATATATACATAGCCCGGTAATTTAAACATTGCCCGGTAATTTAAACATTGCCCGGTAATTTAAACATTGCCCGGTATTATAAACATTGCCCGGTATTATAAACATTGCCCGGTAATTTAAACATTGTCCGGTAATTTAAACAATGGCCGTTACCTAGGTGATAAGCCTAAAGGTGCCCAGTTCTCGGAACTGGATAAAATAACCCATGGAGTTATAAACAATAGTCTTAAGCGGGGATAAAGTATTTTCCGGTAACTTATACCATTTAAATATTGCATTCCACAAATAACGACGCAAATTAAAACAAAATTTTGTTCCCTTCTTAAACGCATAAATACGCAAAATTTGATGACGCCATATAATTATAAGCTTAAATATAGAGTGTAACCAGGACCACTGCGTTTAAATAAGCTTAGTAAGGCGTCGGTATTACTTCCCGAAACAGAAAAAAAAATGCTAAATCTATTTGCTTTGTCCTATGCTTGTAAAGTTTTAAATTATTAATTAGCTTTAAGTCATGTATTCACAGTGTAAAGTATTAAAGTAGTGATAGATTAAGAAAATCAACTACAGTATTGGTAGTGTAAAGAATTTATGTTGTTTACGGCACGTAGACAATTTAAACATGAAGAAAAATTTGTTCCCGTCATTGAGTTGAGATAATAAAATCCATGCACATAGTTTGATGACGTCAATTTAAACATGAATGAAAAATGTCCCTTCATTGCTATAAAATCCATGCGCAAAGATTGATGACGTCATAAAAATAATCTCAGCGCATCCTTTTTTTTTCTAACTTTGTGACGAAAAACTATAAAAAGTTGTACTGGCAAAGACAATGTGAATCAAAAGTTGTGTTTTTTTCGCGTTTTTTGACCAAACTGACCACTGCGGTCATTTTAATTTTTTTTAAACCTTGACAGTGTTCACCGCCGTAACGCAAAGAATATTTGTAGCAAATTTCACGTTTTTATGTCCAGTATTTAAAAAGATTATGCGGTATGTACATAGCCAGCCACATACATACATACATACATATTCCTTTTGAGATTTATATATATATATGATATATATATGATATGATATGATATATATACAATGTGTTTAAATGATCAAATAAAACAAAGACAAAGTAAATTGTACAGAAGAATGTTAGAATGTACAAAAGGTTATGTAAACTGTACACAAGTTATTTACTAGAAAATAATTAATATTTGTCTAAATATTGCTATGCCTGTAAGTGTAAGAGTTAGATGCTAATTATATGCAAACTTTTATAGCAACGTATTAGAAATGAAACAATATGAATTTTAACAGAAATGCAATAGTATTATTATTAGTATATTGATCTTGAAAACTGGTGCACGCCACATGAAATTGTATAAAAATAAAACAGTTTTTTTTAAAGTATTTTCCAAAAAAGTGACTAAAAAACATCTCCACAAACTAAATTACCGTAGTTAGATTGTACCTAGAGAAATTGTAAATTCCAAAAGGGTATTCTAAAAAAAGTTTGCCTTTTATTTTCATGTAATTGTTTATTTTTAAGAATTATTCTAGCATTATTATTATATAGCACATCCTCTCCATTAACACTCCACATTAGTTTAAAATATAGTCCTTCAATAACAACAGGATTAATAAAAAAACCAACAAGAAACCATAATATACTAGATTTATTCTTAACTAACAGACCAGGACTAGTAGTAGATTATGAAATAATTCCTGGACTCTCAGATCATGATATTGTCAGAGTAAATAACAAAATAAAAACCCAAATAAACAAGAAACCTAAAAGAATAATTTACCTCTGGAATAAATGTAACACAACAGAACTACATCAAGCAGCAATAAAATTCCAAACCAATTTTCTTACTAAATACAATATAAATAGTCCAGTTGAAGATATTTGGCAATTCATAAAAACCAACTTAAAAGCAATAATGGCTGATTCTGTGCCAACAAAACAAACATCAAATAAAATTAACAAATGTTGGTTTAACACTAAACTAAAGAAACTGTGTAAACAAAAAGAAAATCTATTCAAAAAGTTTAAGGCAACTAATTCAATTAGACTACATAAAAAATACCTAAAAATTAAACATTTAACTCAGAAACTAAGCAGACAGCTGCAAAATGAATATGTAAACAATGTAATTACTAAAGATAATAATAAAAACTTATGGTCCTACATTAAATCAAGAAAAATGGACACTACAGGCATAGCTCCACTAAAAGGCCAAAACAATGAAACTTATAATGATAATGAAACCAAAGCTAATATCCTTAACACACACTTTGCATCATCTTTTTCAAATCCAGGTGACAAAGAAATCTTCATAAATTTAAACAAACTAGAAGAGATAGGACATATAAATGTAGATGAAAAAGGCATTAAACAACTCCTAACCAACTTAAAAGCAAACAAAGCTTCTGGTCCAGATGAAATATCAGCAAGACTGCTTAAAGAACTAACCAATGAAATATCTCCAATCTTTAAAATACTTTTTCAGGCCTCTCTAAACCAGGGCAAAGTGCCCAGAGATTGGAAATTAGCTAATGTAACCCCCCTTTTCAAAAAAGGAGATAAATCTGACCCCGGTAATTATAGACCTGTTTCTCTAACCAGCATAACATGTAAATTACTTGAACATATCATATATAGTAGTATAGTAAATCATCTAGACAAACTTAATGCACTGTGCCCACACCAACATGGCTTTAGGAAAAATAGATCATGTGAGACTCAATTAATAGGCCTAATAGATGACTTGTCAAAGGGATTAGATAATAACAACCAAATTGATGCTATATTACTAGATTTTTCAAAAGCATTTGATAAAGTTCATCATTCTAGTCTACTAAAAAAACTTACATATTTTGGCATCTCTGGTCCCTTACATCAGTGGATTCAGGACTTTCTTATAGGCAGAGAACAAACAGTGATAATAAATGGCTCTAAGTCATCACCAATAACTGTAAACTCAGGAGTTCCACAAGGAACTGTTCTAGGACCCCTACTATTTCTAATTTATATTAATGATCTGCCAAATTGCATCAACACAGGAACAAAAGTAAGATTATTTGCCGATGATTGCATAATTTATAGAATAATAAAGACAGGAAAAGATAGTGAACTCCTACAAAAAGACCTAGATGAACTACAAAAATGGGAATCAAACTGGAGTATGTCTTTTCACCCAGAAAAATGCCAACTAATAAGGGTATCCAAGAAAAAGAAACAAATAATATCAAACTACTTCATTCATGGTAAAGAACTAACTCAAACTAACAATGCTAAGTATCTAGGAGTAATAATAAATGATAAGTTATCTTGGAACCCTCATATTGATGAAGTAATAAAAAAATCAAACAAAACTTTAGGATTCATAAAAAGGAACTTTTACAAATGTAATAAGAACATAAAACTAAAATGCTATCTCACATTAGTTAGGCCTATACTAGAATATGCAGCATCTGTATGGGACCCATCAACTAAAGAAAACATTAAAAAATTAGAACAAATTAAAAAAAGAGCTGCAAGGTTCATAACTAGTGAATATTCCCAATTAACAAGAGTAACACCATTAGTCAAATCATTAAACCTAGAAACACTAGAAGACAGAAGGGCAAAGAGTAAAGTAGTAATAATACATAAGGCATTAAACTCTAATTTAGAAATACAACACAATAACAACCTGTTGCAAATCTCAGATAAACATAAAGATAAAAACACTTTCCTTGTCCCTTATGCGAGAACAAATGCATATAAGTACTCTTTCTTCCCGAGTGGCATTCGGGCATGGAATGGGTTGCCTGAACAAACCAGGAAAACCAGTAACTTAACATCATTTAAAACATTAATAAGAATGCAAGACTAGACTCGGACCACGGATGAGCGTAGGACGCAATAATCTTCTTTATAGAAGGAGCGTCTGTAATGTATAAGATAAGATAAGATAAGGATTGTCACCAAACAAATGGATCAATTTTCTTTAGTGAATATCAGTTAGTAATGAAGATGTTGGGTGACTAATGAAATCTGCTGGGGTGTTGTCATTGATGATTTGTTTTTTATAGTTTTTTTTTCTTTTGTCTTTTTTTTGTTTGTTTCAAAAGCTCAACAGTTAGTTTAAAATTTCTAAAACTTCCACCTTTAATATTTTGTCTATATTTGGCACCTTGCTTTATACCAAAAGTTACTATTTTGTCCCTGTCATTACCCTCTTTATCAAATAACCAATCTAACGTGTGATTGGTCTTTGATTTACATATAATATCAATAAAAGACATTTCTGCGTTTAATAGGGGCTCGTTTGACCAGAGAGTCAAAGTCAACTTTGCCAAGTAGGCTATCAATTCTGCCCACATGAGTGGGGCACTTTCAGCTTGATGAATCATCTCCTCACTGGGATTTGCCAAGGGATCATTTAGGTATCTAACTCGTCGGCATCCGTCCGTCTCGAGAAACGATGGTGTAGCTTCATGGGTGAGGTATCCAACTGCACCGCCGAGGATGGCTGTGTAGGCCAACCCGGGAGTGGCAATCCCTACCGAACTTGAGGCATTTAAAGGCGGATGGCTGTTGTAGCAGGTGTTTCCGCCTCGCTCTTTTACTGGATGGCAGTCTTATTACGCCCAGTTTCTGCGCACGATGTGCCACGTCTAACTGCGAGCCTCCAGGTTGGACGGTCAACAGCTTGACATTCCCATGTGTCGGGGTCGATGAAGTTCTGGATCAAGTCCCTTTTGCCTAGGTCTTTGAAGCGCAGTTTCGGGCGCCCTGTCTTCCTATGAGCTTCGATCAACTCTCCGTAAAGTAGATCTTTGGGAATGCGGCCTGCATTCATTCTCTTTACATATCCGAGCCACCTGAGGCGTCTACACTGGTTGCAGTGAAAGGACAGCAATACATGCCCTGCCAAAATGTTTAGGCCTATACAGCAGAGTAGGCTAGTTCATCAACATTTATGATTTATGTTTTTTGCAGTGCATTTAAAGTAGCATCTTGCGGTAAAGGTTGATCAAAGGGATATTAATTTGTTTTTGTTTAAATATATGAAAATGATAAAGCAAATACAATTTGAAGAATATAGGGCCTACCCTTAGATCTCCATCAACTTAGAAATGCTATATAAAATATGAACAGTGAGCATACTTGGAAAATTTATTTGGTAACAGGTTAAGGTAAATATAAGATAATACTTAAACCACAGCGGTAAAAAGGGTATATAAATTTAATAAGGAGGCTCTACCCAATCTTTTTATAGATCAGTGGTAGGGCCCAATAATTTTAGCATTGTGTAGGCCTATGGAAGGGGCGTCTTTAACATGATAATATATTTAAGATATTGAATCCGATCGAGTTTCTTAAACTTATCACCCCCCCCCCCCTCCTTTTCCAAAAAAAAAAAAAACTCTTTTAAAAAAGTCAAGAACATCGTGTTTTTGTCACTAAAGTTCACTAAGCAGATAATTTCAGGTTCAGGGCCGGTCATCAGTTCACGTGCACCTTTTAACTTAAAAACAAAACAGTTTAGTCCTATGGTTGGTTGTCCGTCGTTTTATGAGACATTAGTAGGCCTTTTTTGTCCTTTCTTATCTGTGAGCTCTTATAGGTAGACTGTACCACGTGTAGTTGTGTAGTCCAAGTTTGGATATACTCGGTAAACGTTTAGACGTCATTAAAAAAAGTTTTTCTTTAGACCCTTTTGATACCTAGCCTATGTCCTGTAGGCCTACGTGTAGGCCTACCTATATGTAACCTATCACAAGAGGAAAGGGGTGTATGAGGTAAATGAAAACGCACCCTTTCCCTTTTATAAAAAAATAAAATATATATAAAAATCACCACTTTAACCAGTTTTAGTTTAATGGGATTAGGACTACAGGTAGCCTATTCTTGTAATATGTAATTATGTACCTTTTAAACATTTTTTAGATCCTTACAATTATTGTATAATTAGTCTATACTTTTATATTAGGTCGGTTATAATTCTACATTTACTTGCACAGTTGCACAGATTTAAATTATTAATAAGCTAGGCCTATATATTTTTTAGCCTAGGGAATTATAGCCTATCCGTGTCCTTTAGTAGGTTTGTTGTTCAATGTTAAATGCACTATGAGCTTACAATATGTTTGTTGGCAGCGCTATAGGCTAAATGCTAAATGATGGAATTATTAGGCTGCCGCTATACTCGCTATACTATATTAAATTATGCAGGCCTACAATAATTTAATTAAAAATCGTTTTGCAGTCACCTTTTTTTTTCTTACATATTCAATAAAATAAGTAGGCAAAGTTATAAATGTTCTTGTAATTCAACTAATACTGCTAATAGTGTTTCTTTCTATCATTTTAATTTGGGAGGGGAGGGGATGGTTAAAAGTTAAAACTGTTAAGAGTTTTTTTTTATTACCATTTCAATCTCCCCAATTAAACACACGAAAAAAGCAATTTTGCGAAATCAACTTGAAAAGCAAATAATATTATATAGGTTGTGGATTTAAATCTAAGTGGCATAACTCATATTTATAAAAAGTTGTCGCACTTCTCATTTTTTTTTTTACACATTCATTGGAGATTCGAATTGTTTAAAACACGAAATTGTACTATTGTACACCAGCCGGTGTAGCAGCGTTGAGAGGCGGAGAGAAGTGATTTTGGGGATTCATTTATTGAATCTACACATTTGCTGAGTCAAGAATGGCATCAGAACATGCTTTTGATTATGATCCAGGTAGTCACGACACGAGTTCACAGCTTACAGAAGATTCGGTTGACGCTTTCGCCTCGCATAAACTAAATTCTAAATAATAAATTGTAGTTGTAGTATGCCACAGTATGCGGCTATGCCTAGGCTACACCATGATAAAAAGTTCAGATGTCTGATCTGATACCTGGACTAGGGCAGGGTCTAAGACTCTTGAGTCTAAGACAATCTAATTCTAGGACTCTAGGAGCTTACCTTTTAATTTATAAAATAAACCTTTTAGTTTTATATTAAGGCTAATTAATAAGCCTAATAACTTAGCCTAATAACTAGTAGTAATAAGTAATTTAATAAGGGTTAAAGTTAAGTTAAAAGAAAACGTATTTAGAGAATTTAGGCCAACTAAGTCCTAAGTTTTAGCTATAAAATACTATAAAAGTTTATTAATTATTAACAAATTCAATTGGTGTAAAAAAAACTTGTGTAACTGTCACAGCAGTGAATTCTTTAATAATTACAATAATTATTAATACATTGCTACAGCGTAACTACAACTGGTTTGCTCACTTTGCCTCAGCCATAGGCAATGACTATGATACTGCCGCCATAGGCTTCTAGCTTTAGCAAGCCCTTTTCATCTTTTGCCTCAGTCTTAGTCAGCCTTGGTAAAACATAAACTAAAAGTTCCTAGTCCTGCTCATAAAGTTTAATTGATAGTGTTGATTGGCGGTATTGGGTTGCCTAGCCTATGCTAGGTATGTGAATTTCCAATTTTTACATTTTACATTTTTTTTTAAAAATCTGTGCCTATTTTTAGCCCACTTGTTTGATTGTGGTGCATTTGAAAATGTATTTCAGTGTATAATTTGATACATTTTTACTAGATCGAGTTTTCACAACGTAATACACCTATTTTCCTTACATTGTGCACATTGTTTTGTATCACGGCTTATGTATTCTTAGGATTTTACAGCATTGAAGTCACCCATTCTGCATAGCATTAAATTAATAAATGACAGGTATTCTTAGTAGCGCAAGCTGACATGGTTCGATCTCGTTTTGGTGCATAATATTATAACCCGCAAAACACCATCCTCCAAGGCACTGTAGAAGGTGGACTACAGTAAAAAAAAAAAATAGCCTTTGGATTGATGTAATTACGGATAGAATGATCTCTCCCCCCCCTCATGATTGATATACGTCTACCTAATTATGACACTAAGAGCTTAAATTCTCTAAGCCACTTAAATTCTGGCCTCTTCCTGCAAACTACTGGTATATTGTTTATAGATCTACACTAAAATAGAAAGAAATGATTGTTTCTTGCATAATCCATATTTGTTTTGATTTGTTTTTTATCACAGAAAGAAATTATGATGAAGATACTATGGCTCAGCAGAGAGAGATTGAAAAGGAGGTAAATTAAAGTAAATAAAGTAAAATGTCTGTTCCAGACCTTGTGGGTACATGGGACAAGTAAAGCAGCATTCAGCAGTTTCTGTGCCCACCACAAACAAGAGGATTGTTTGACTAGCACAATGCCTAGCCACCCTTTCTTATCCCCATGTAATGTGAGAACCCTCAGGAGCTGCTCGGACTCAGGGACACCTTCAACACGTCTGACAAAAAGCTTGGCATTAAACAGGGTTTGAACCCGGGACCATCAGGACAGCAATACATCATAATACATGTGCTGTATCTTGAACACCATGTCCTACACCTGTTACCTTGTTACACAATTATCCTGTGGTTTAATCACAATAACTGATTTATATGCCCCTTGCACAAGCTTATAATTATATTCTTATAGTTTAATACAATTTTGCTGTTTTAAAATCTAAATCTGACTCTGGTATCCTTTTTTTTCTATATTAGACACCTAAACTCCCATTTAATCTTCTAAATAAAGCTTAAAGCTAATATAGAATATAAGAGCTGTGAAATTTTTCTTTTAACCAGATAGCAGAGTCTCAACCTTTGGTTAGTGGACTTTACATATTTGATGACATAGTTGAAGAGTATTCAAAAGAAGACGCAGTCTATCGACATAAAATCGAAGTGAGTAAATTATAATTTTTTAGAAGACTAAACATGTTTTTTTAATCTAGTTAGTTTTTAAGTTTTTTTTATGTAAGATTTAAAAAGAATGTTCACTTTTTTAAAATTCTGACAAAACTTTTAAATAAAATTCAATGAGCATACAAATTAATTGACTGAATGGTGCGCAACACTGTGCAGGCATCTCTAACTAATGTCTGGTACTCAGGATAGACTTAGGCATGCAGTCTGTCAAGCATAGACACCTGTGATGGTTACCAGCCTCTAGTCCACTATATCCAAATTTGGAAAACAGTATACAACAGCTGTAATCTTCACTAGTATACAACAGCTGTACTCTTCACTAGTATACAACAGCTGTACTCTTCACTAGTATACAACAGCTGTACTCTACACTAGTATACAACAGCTGTACTCTTCACTAGTATACAACAGCTGTACTCTACACTAGTATACAACAGCTGTACTCTTCACTAGTATACAACAGCTGTACTCTTCACTAGTATACAACAGCTGTACTCTTCACTAGTATACAACAGCTGTACTCTACACTAGTATACAACAGCTGTACTCTTCACTAGTATACAACAGCTGTACTATTCACTAGTATACAACAGCTGTACTCTTCACTAGTATACAACAGCTGTACTCTACACTAGTATACAACAGCTGTACTCTTCACTTATGATAATGACTGCTTTCAAATAGTTCATAACTATTTAATAGCATCTTACTGTGCTTTAAATTTGATTTCCAGTTGGAATATGTTTCTATTGTGTCTTTTTTTTTATTTATTAGGATCTCAAGTCTCGTTATGTAAACATGAGAAAAACTAGAGGTGATGGCAATTGCTTTTTCCGAGCTTTTGGTTTTGCTTATCTTGAAGGTCTAATTAAAGATTCAAAAGACTACCAGAGGTGAGTTCAAAGGTCACTGTGTAATCAAAGGTCACTGTGTAATCAAAGGTTTTTTATTTGACAGTTCAATCTCATCTTAAGAGCTGCATGTATTTCTTTGACCGTTGAGATTTTTAACTTTCAATGTAGTTTTATAATAGACAGACATCATAAAAAAAATGTTAATTTTAACATTAAAGAGTATATAATATATTTCAAAGTATATAAAAGAATATTATACAATTAAGCCAACAGTCCAAGTTTATATCTTATATCCATGCTACCACTAATAATTACATTGTTCCATTTCTAGAAATAAGTTTTATCATTTTGAATTTTCAGTTTTACAAAAAAAGGGACTTGACAGTAAATCCATATTTATATATAGATTAGTGATCCTGCTCTGTCTGCAATTTAAATTTTTTTCCCATCGAGTGAGCTTTATATTTTGTTGTTTAATTCAAATTAACTCATTTCTCCCCACAGATTTCTGGAATTGGTGACAAAATCTAAAGATGAACTTGTTGCTCTGGGATTCCCACAATTTACCTTGGAAGATTTTTATGACACTGTAAAAATTGTTTTCTCATTTAAAATACATTTCTTTTCATTGTAGTTTATAAAACTCTTATCTGTGGCTATAGCTAGGCCAATTTCCCCGGGAAATTTAGCTTGTGCATTATAGGGATTAAGTGATCTGTCACCAATTTAATTTTGGGTTTGTGCTCACAATATAGATAGTTGGGCACCATAAACTTCTGTGGGTTACCTGATAGCCTTTCGATATATATAGATTTAAAGCAACTTTGTAGTGTGCTGCCTGCACAATTTTATGGCCACCAAAATGAATGTACACTGCTTGATTAGACCTATTTATAAAATTGATCCACCTAGAGATAAACTTTTTTTTTTTAAATTGTGAATTATAATTCAATTTTAATGAATCTGAAATACCAGGTCTGTTATTTTGTTAGCTATATTCAGATTTGTTTCCATTCAGTTTATTGATGTAGTCAAGCAAGTGAAAACACCTGGCACTGTGGAGAAACTTGTTGAAACATTCAATGACCCAGGCCTTTCTGACTACTTTGTTGTCTACCTAAGGCAAGTTGTAGATTTTATTTTTTGAATTTCATTCATTGTTTCTAATAAGCTGTATATCTTATGGTTTAATTGTACACTTAAGGAAAACAACTAAAATAGATATCGGTCAGTACTTTTAATTGATGATTGTTTGTCTCCTGTCTTGTACTCAGATTGTTAGTGTCTGGCTACTTACAAAAGAATCATGAGGAATATATTCACTTCATTGATGGGGAGAGAACTGTAAAACAGTTTTGCGGTCAAGTAAGTTTTGTTGTGCTTGAATTATCTTTCTTTATTATAAAACAAAAGATCTTTTAATGGATGGGTCATTTGGTTTTCTACCTCATTATAAAAGAGTCTTAGATTAATTTCAAATTTTAATGAACAATTTTAGTAAAATTTTACTGTTACAGATGGTTAAATATAACATCAACCTTATTCGTCCTAAATATACTTCATTGGGTGTTGAAACTTGGATGGGTTGATAATTGTCTCTTAAAAAATCAGAATGTTACAGGATAGGCTGCTATATTTTAAACATTACAAATTAAATGATTTTTTAAAAACTTAATAGAGAATACATTTTTTTCTACCTCATTGCTATGAATAAATTTTGATGTGTTTTCCACAACTCCAAATTAGGCAAGAATGTTTCTATAATGTTCATTATAGTCACTGCCATTTAGAATGTTTCTATAATGTTCATTATAGTCACTGCCATTTAGAATGTTTCTATAATGTTCATTAAGGTCACTGCCATTTAGAATGATTCTATTATGTTCATTATAGTCACTGCCATTTAGAATGTTTCTATAATGTTCATTATAGTCACTGCCATTTAGAATGTTTCTATAATGTTAATTAAGGTCACTGCCATTTAGAATGTTTCTATAATGTTCATTATAGTCACTGCCATTTAGAATGTTTCTATAATGTTCATTATAGTCACTGCCATTTAGAATGTTTCTATTATGTTCATTATAGTCACTGCCATTTAGAATGTTTCTATAATGTTCATTATAGTCACTGCCATTTAGAATGTTTCTATAATGTTAATTAAGGTCACTGCCATTTAGAATGTTTCTATAATGTTCATTATAGTCACTGCCATTTAGAATGTTTCTATAATGTTCATTATAGTCACTGCCATTTAGAATGTTTCTATAATGTTCATTATAGTCACTGCCATTTAGAATGTTTCTATAATGTTCATTAAGGTCACTGCCATTTAGAATGTTTCTATTATGCTCATTATAGTCACTGCCATTTAGAATGTTTCTATAATGTTCATTATAGTCACTGCCATTAGAATGTTTCTATAATGTTCATTATAGTCACTGCCATTTAGAATGTTTCTATTATGTTCATTATAGTCACTGCCATTTGAATGTTTCTATAATGTTCATTATAGTCACTGCCATTTGAATGTTTCTATATGTTCATTATAGTCACTGCCATTTGAATGTTTCTATAATGTTCATTATAGTCACTGCCATTTAGAATGTTTCTATAATGTTCATTATAGTCACTGCCATTTAGACTGTTTCTATAATGTTCATTATAGTCACTGCCATTTAGAATGTTTCTATAATGTTCATTATAGTCACTGCCATTAGAATGTTTCTATAATGTTCATTATAGACACTGCCATTTCTTGAAAAATTAACTGAATTCTGTGTTTATTTTTAATTTTATGTTCTTTCAGGAGGTTGAGCCCATGGGTAAAGAAAGTGACCACATTCATATTGTCGCCCTGACCAGGGCTCTGCAAGTGCCCATTCGTGTGGAGTACATGGACCGTGAGGGCCTGACCTGCAATTCCTTCATTTTCAATGTGTCTGATGCCCCAGATGATGCAACAGAGAGGCCAGAAGTTACACTGTTATATAGACCTGGCCATTATGACATTATTTACCCTCTTTGAAACACTGGGTTTATTTGCATTACTTTGTATATGTTTTGAAAAGTGCCAACTCATCATCATTCAGCTGAAACTTGTGACAGTTTTATGGCCAGAATAGAGTTTCCTGTATTTTTTTTGTTCTGTTTCAAAAACTCAAAGTTTGGCAAAACATGCCAACTGAAAAACAGTTTAGAACTATTCAATCCTAGTGTACATGCAGACCATTGGATGAGTTGGATTATCTTAAGCATTTGACAAATTTTGATATTTACTGTTGTTGAAATTATTGTTTTCAGTATTTGATCAACTTGTGCATTGAATTCAATTGTCTGTTGAAAGTTAAACTCGTAAATCCCAACATTTTTGTTTTTATTTTGTTGTTTGTATCAAACATGTAAACAAAATGTTTTGTTTTGTTCATTTTGGTTTCTTTTGTTTCTTTTCTCTTGTTCCAATTTTGCTATAAATAGTTCACTGGTTTTCAGTCTCGCTTGACTTTCACAAACTGTTGTGAATTTTTTTTTTCTCTCAATAAATGAATTTAGGGTTTCTGAATTCTCACTAATAGTAATAGTGCTCTACTTTTTGTTTGATTTTCAAAAAAGGAATAATGTATTTTAAAAGTTTCATTTCTTTATGCCTGAATTGGAAACAAAATGATGATTTAGCTTTCCCTAAAATAGAAGTTTGTGGTTTGAATGCTTTCTAGAAGGGTATAATATAGCACATGTTACTTAGATTTAAGACAAAGTTTCACTAAAATAGTTGTTTGTGGTTTGAATGCTTTCTAGAAGGGTATAATATAGCACATGTTACTTAGATTTAAGACAAAGTTTCCCTAAAATAGAAGTTTGTGGTTTGAATGCTTTCTAGAAGGGTATAATATAGCACATGTTACTTAGATTTAAGACAAAGTTTCACTAAAATAGTTGTTTGTGGTTTGAATGCTTTCTAGAAGGGTATAATATAGCACATGTTACTTAGATTTAAGACAAAGTTTCACTAAAATAGTTGTTTGTGGTTTGAATGCTTTCTAGAAGGGTATAATATAGCACATGTTACTTAGATTTAAGACAAAGTTTCACTAAAATAGTTGTTTGTGGTTTGAATGCTTTCTAGAAGGGTATAATATAGCACATGTTACTTAGATTTAAGACAAAGTTTCACTAAAATAGTTGTTTGTGGTTTGAATGCTTTCTAGAAGGGTATAATATAGCACATGTTACTTAGATTTAAGACAAAGTTTCACTAAAATAGTTGTTTGTGGTTTGAATGCTTTCTAGAAGGGTATAATATAGCACATGTTACTTAGATTTAAGACAAAGTTTCACTAAAAGTAAAAGGTGGTTGGTATGTTTTAGATTTGACAATCAGATGAACATTTTCCAGAGACAGCCAGGGCGAGGACTTCAGCAATACAATTTTCAAACAACTTTTCAAGTAACTATTGTTGCTTTTTGGCAATGCATTAGTTCACATTATGATGGGATATTGAATATATTTAGTGGACCGTGTGTGTGTGGGGGGGGGGGTGTTAAAATGTACAAGTTGGGCTCAATGATTGTGAGTTAGAACATAAATGTTTAGTTAAACTAATCTCTACTCACAACTCTATTTTCTCCAATGTTTGTTTAAAATATTTGGTTGACACCCAGGTTTTACGACTAAAAAAAAACACTAGAAAAACATGTAAATAATCAACGAATTTGATGTTTAATTTACTCACTCAGTCCATTTACATGTTAAAGATAAACTTAAGTGGACACATTATTGTATATATAATACATGGGCAAAATACAATAGAAGGACATTAACAGGAATTATAGTAAATGAAAAAAACATGTTTTAAAGAATAAGATATTCTGGACTTAGTGGTAGAGGACATCGTCCTAGTTCACAAAGTCTGAAAACCAGGCATTACTGTTTCTTAGTCTTAGGATCGTTTGGTGGTAGTGGAGGTAAGTAGCGAGAGCACCAGAAGGGCTGCACGGTGCCAGACCAAATGAAAAATATGTTAGGGGCAGTGGCGTAAGCCAGGACTGCGCGGTGGGAATAAAGGGGGGGGGGGAATAGTGTACGCTGATGTTAATTGTTATTTGATGAGAGAGGGGAGGGCTCATTCTGGACTGATGCACAATATTGGAAAAACAAATATTCAATTTAATTATCAATTTGAAACGTAAAAAAAAAATAATAGATTAAGTATAGAACTAAGTTAAGGCTACACATAGGCCTACAAAAATTGGGTCACGAAAAGCTTGATAAACGTTGTTGTGATGTGATTTCTTTAATAAACAAGCTTTTAAATAACTCTACATTTAAACAAATGCCTTGTAACTATGGCCAAAAGAACTAATACTTGTTTTAACAGGATGGCGGGAGGGTGTTGAGAAGCTAATTGTGTGGGAGGGGATTCGAAATAGCATAGCGAACCACCATTTAATGTTACTTTTACCGTCAACAAAAAGCTAACTAACCCATATTTTGATTTACTGTACATAAAATAGGAAACACACATCTATGTATATAATGCACGATACTTAGCTATTGTGACCTAGGCTACCCAACTTGCTCGAAACAGATATATTAAGCCAGTGGCGTAGCTAGGGGAGGGGGGTCCAAATTCGAAAGTCCCCCCGGGCCCCTACTTGAGGGGGCCCCCAAAGGAGTGTGCGAATTGTTTTTTCTCATGTCATAAAGTCGAATGTCAAAATGCAGGGGCCCCTAAAGAGGCCAAGCCCCCCCTCCCCCGGGGTCCCCAAATCCCTTGCAACGGCACTGTATTAAGCCCTATAAATTAAAATAAATAACATTTTTTAACAAACTAAATCTAATCTATACCTACTATGTACAATATTTCACTTGATTTTTAAAAAAAGGCTATTGATTATATTTTGTATTACCAGTATTTTAAACAAGTGGGAAAAACAACCAGGAGCTACTAGACAAAAAGTTCGTTGAGGCAAATTTATATAAGCTTAAAGTCTAGATAGAAAATATCGTTGCGTTTCTTTTCCTTCAGCATCATTTTTGTTTAGTTTCTTCTCTTTGCGATCAACTATTTTTATTAGCTACATACAGTTACTGCAGGGGTATTGTTGTAGTTCTTCTTGGGAATCTAGGACTTCGGAGCGTTCCTTTCTTAGGTTACTGCCCCTACATGTAGATCTATTACTAGATCTAGATCTACATATGAAAAAATGCTTTTGGAATTTTGAATCCGTTTTAAGGACTTCATTGATTTCATATAACTGCCACTGAGCAAATGAATGTCCGTTATATTATAATAATTTTGTTTTGAGTGTAGATTATGTGTGATGATTTGTGCACTAAATTGGAATGAATGCCATTCAATATGTTTACATGTATAGGCCTATACATTAATATTTTGTATGGCAGTGTGCACCTTATGCCCCAATATGGCTGCAGGCAAGCTCTAGGTCCCCAGGAGCATCAGCACCCCCTCCGAATAGGGACTTATCTTTTTACCTCTTTCTCTCGCTCTTTCCTCTCTTTCTCATGAATCTCATCCCCTCTCTTTCTCATGAATCTCATCCCCTCTCTTTCTCATCCCCTCTCTTTCTCATCCCCTCTCTTTCTCATCCCCTCTCTTTCTCTCGCTCTTTCCTCTCTTTCTCATCCCCTCTCTTTCTCATCCCCTCTCTCTCTCTCATCCCCTCTCTCTCTCATCCCCTCTCTTTTTTTTTTCTTTCTCTTTCTTTCTCCCACTCTCTTTCTTTCGTTCTATCTTAAAAGAAAAAAACACACACGTCATATTGAAGTAATTGTTAAATTTTTATGTTCAATTAATTTATGTGTGGAAGATCCTTAATGGCGCCCACAAGCACTTAGCGCCCATGGGTAACTGCCTGTGTTGCCGGTACCTTGAATATTATGTTATGTTTTCGCCTTTAATTCAATATTATATAGCCGCAATTATACCTATTATCACATCTACGAAAATAACAACAATAGCCTCCAAAGAGTCATTAACTTTGACCTTTCAAATCTTTGCAAAGTTCAATACCATTGCCGTAAACTTTGATCTCAACCAAATTGGTGTAAGTCTTGGAGAAAAAACAATACGATTTGATTTGGCCGTTGTGAACATGATAGTATCATTCACAAATACACACATACTCACAGCTCCTTTTTGTAATTAAATTATTATGTTATGTTTTCGCCTTTAATTCAATATTATATAGCCGCAATTATAGGCCTACCTATTATCACATCTACGAAAATAACAACAATAGCCTCCAAAGAGTCATTAACTTTGACCTTTCAAATCTTTGCAAAGTTCAATACCATTGCCGTAAACTTTGATCTCAACCAAATTGGTGTAAGTCTTGGAGAAAAAACAATACGATTTGATTTGGCCGTTGTGAACATGATAGTATCATTCACAAATACACACATACTCACAGCTCCTTTTTGTAATTGTTCATTGGACACAAGTATGTGGACTATTACTGGGAAACGAAGTCACCTGTTCTAGTAGAAATTGATGAAGTGTACGGGAAGACCGTGCTCGGATTTTCACGTCCAGTCCATAGCCTCCTCCACGAATTGTAAGATGATGACGTGACAGTCATTGTCCGATACACGTTCTTATAATGTTAGCAGACCACGTGTAAATTGTAGTGACAGGCCAAAAAGATATTTGACCCGAGGTTAAGACTCTGTCAGGTCGTCGAGGATGTCAACAGCTAGGTCAGGGTTTTCCATTCCGATTTTCATCTGTAGACAAATGTAGTTGTATAGTTTTTTCCACGCAAGGCTGGCCTCCTTGGTGTAGCCCTCCCCCAGTACAGTAGACAGGCCATGGTGGAGAGACGGCCACATTTTCTACACATAGAAAACAAAGAAGACATCAATAGATTAGAGATGTTCGTCACAAAAAAAAAGAACATTAGTAAAAGAAACAAAAATTTGATTTTAGAGCTAATATAAGGGCTTTTATATCTATTATCATGTTTTTAGGGAGATTTAAGGTAAAACTTCAACCTAAAGGACTCATAGGTGTCCGTTAAATCAGTTCTTCCGTTAAACAAAAGCAATTTTGCTACGAATGTGCTTGTGAACAAAATAAAATTATCTTCCTAGGTCTAGGCCAACTGCATTGGGACACTAGTACGTTTAGATGTCTAGAATTCTAGAATTAAAATGTCTGTGTACTATAGGCACTAGCACGCCTAGAATAAAATCAATATATTCTCAACTAGAATCACCAAGTGGCCCATAAGATCTAGTTAACAAATAATAAGCAACCTTCAGCATGTGAGGCTTGATGTTTCGCTTTTCATGAGTCTGCCCAAGGGCGATAAGCACGGAGTTAAGTAGATGAGAGTCGTTGAGTGTTTCCACCGCAGCACCAAGTCCCTCCATTACAGTTACTGCATGTTTCTGAAATAATTGGTTCGTGTAAAAAATATAATTATAATTTGGCTCATGACTAATATTATTGTATTACTTCTTTATCATTTAACTTAAAACACGTCTGCAAAGGCAACTCAAAAAGGCCATCTGCGTAATTTAAAGAGCTTTTAATTATATTACTTGATGCTTTTACTGTTTGTTTAACTGCAGTATAAAACTTTTTTACCTGTAACTTTTAAATAGTTACCTGCAACATCTCCCTATCAACATCCCATTCCAACTGGTTACTTTCATTCATTCTAATCATTTTGGGGAACAACATTTTTAGATCAGGTTCTGTTTCAAAAAAGCTGTTTGAAAAAGAAAAAAAAAAGAAAATATACAATCCATTTTTTTTTCTCATACAATGCATGGGCTGATAACAGTTACTATGGACTGCTTTTTCGGATACATCATGACTCAGAGTTGTCAGCTTAATGCAGACGTAAGACTCTTTCTTTATAATAGAGCTTCATCCGTCGCTGCCCTTTACTGTGACGACTATTGATCCGGGGTGGATATAAAAGGGCGAATGCACTCTTACTTCTGGTAGGTTTTCCCCCGCCGATACTAAAAGCTTCATTTGCATGCTTTTTCCTGTCCGGTGGTTCTCGCTCTTGGATTCAATAAAGATATTTGGAGGGGCAATAGTTATGTGTAATTTAATGAGAGTTTTGCAGGGACACGCATTAGTCAGTTTATTTTGAGCTTGACCTATTTTTTTTATCATTTAGTATTAAAATATAAAAGTATTACCAACATTCCTTTGTTTGAGAAAGTAAATGAGTTAGCCTACTTTCTTCCCGAAATTCGTTCGATACAAGCGGAAAGAACCGTTGTTATAGAGAAGAAAGGGAAATTAGACTTATCGTCTGCTTTTAGTCTGCAGTCTGCAGGAAGTAGGCTATTGTGTGAAAATAACTTCCGGGGATTCACTCGAATGTAATGTTCACTTAAATTAGAGGAAATGCAAAATATCGTCTGCTGACCCACTTACATAATATCACGTTGTTGTTGTTTTTGATGTTGTGAGTTTAAGAGTAAAAAAAGGGCAGTCATAATTAAACTAATCAGTAATTAATGCACTTCCGGGGCGCTGCTCTGCAGGCGACCTGATTACGATGTGTCGTTTTTCAGCTTTTCTACCATCTTATCAAGCCAGAATTTATTAATTTGTATATGCTTAAAGTATGTGAGTAGTTTGTATAACGGAAACTATTGTTCCTAAAACTTTTATGTCAAGAACCGCCTTACACGAAACTATTTTACACCATTGGTGTCCATACTAATGAACGAACCGCCATCTTGGATACAAATGACAACAAATAAACATGTCTTCACACCAACAGGGCGAAATAAATGTGGCCGTAGAGGAGGAATATGACTGTGGACATTTTATCTGCTTTGCTCAGACAGACCCGTCAACAGTGGCAAAGTAAAGTTGGATGGCTGGCTATCTATATAAACAAACAATATTACAATACCAACTGTTTTACAACAAAAGAAGAATATGCACACCAGACGAAGAATTATTGCGCGTCAGCCTCAGGCCATACTATCTACCATAAATATATCGTTTAAGACTTCAGTCAGCCAGAATACAGTGGATGACTACTAATGAACTTTTTTCTTTTATGATAAATTGTGTGAATGTGTGTGCGCTTGTCTATTTTATAAGTATATTTCTGTACTTGTATACAAATTACAAATAATTATTTTATTTTGTTTAAAATATGCTGAAGGACAAAACATCTGTAATCAAGACAAATTTCCATTTGTTTGGATCAATAAAGAAATCTTATCTTATCTTATCTTAATTGGATTGCTGTTTTTTTAAATACAGAACAACGTAAAGCTTTTTCAATTTCCAAATTAGTAGAAAAAAAAACACTTTGTAAAATAAAATTATTTACGGTTTAGCATCGCTCGCGGTTCTAACAGACAGACATACATGCATTGACACTTATTGCTTATTGGACATGGACCTCGTTCTTGCAATGCTTGCAGATTCGTAATTGGCTTAAATAAGAGTTATTGTGTATCTGGTTGTAAAAAATGTCAATGTTATTTCATTCCTTTAGGCTCTATTCATAAAATAAAGGCAAAAAACAATTGATTATGCAATGACCCACTCATTTGAATTCTCCTTCTTCCCGATAGGCACCCGGGAACGGAATGGGTTGCCAGAACAAACAAGAAGACCCAAAGACTTTATATCACTTTATATACAAGTATAAGTTTAAAATTCTAGACCAAAACCATGGATGAAAGTAGGAAGCCATAAACTTCTTTAGGCCCTAAAGGAGGAGCGTTTGTAACATTTAAAAAGATTACATTAATAAATCGTAATAGAATTATAGTTTACTGCAGCCCAGGCTACCATATCCACTGACCAGGGCCGTAATTTGGATTGTGGGGGCCCTGTTGTCAAGGGCCAAATTTATGTGGGGGCCCCTCGTGGCATCGCTTTTGCATTCCGGCATTGCTGTGTTAACCCGTGTTTTGAGATGTGTGGGGGGCCCCTTTTGTGTCGGGCCCCTGTTCCATAGAACGCGTGGAACATGCCTAAATAGGCCTCTGCCACTGACATCAAATTTGAACACTTAATTGAGACTGACGCTATTAAAAATGTGTGGGCAACATTGAACAGACCACCTTACGGTTTCCTGCTGAGAATATAGTCCGGCGCCGATAGCTCGGTTGCCTTGACCCATCGGTTGCCTTGACCCATCGGTTGCCCTGACCCATCGGTTGCCCTGACCCATCGGGGTATCTTCTTTTTATAGTTTTTTTTTATATGATTAATCTAAGATTAGCTGTGACTATTAAACGGAATAAAATAAATTGGGAGAATGGAGGGGGGGGGGGGGTTCCGTCGCAAATATTGAGGACACACTATATCCCCATGTTTTAGACTAAATATTTTTTCTTGCTGGAATATTGAACTACTTAAAGAAGACGTATGATTATTATACGTGTTGATTTAGGTCAGCATGGCGCCACCCAAGGGCATCTTTAGACGCCCCGCCCTCAGACTGCTCAAGCTGCATAAGACTCTCCAGTCCACTCTGCCGGGTACTCAGACGTACCGCTAGTGTTTCCGCTCAGCGCCCCTCCACCCCTTAGCACTGGTCAATGATGGTTGGGCTCCTCCCTCACCGCACCAGGTCAGGTCGACCCCCCGATGGTAACACATTAATTTTCTCACCTTTTCTTCGTTTTTTTTTCGTTTTCTTCTTTTTTTTTTTTTGGCATTCCGGAAACACCCGAAGAGACACGAAGATCTCTTCGCCGTTACACAGATTGCAAACAAATAAACTAAAAGTGTTTGGTGGTGGGGGAGAATTTTTAAGTAGAAGAGATTCGGCTAATTAAAAAGTAGGACTATTGCTTTCATTTCTAGAGTAAAGTTTGACTTATTAATTATGAAGAAACAATTCTACATTAAAAAAAAAACTAATACGAGATCAAATTCTAGGTCTCTTTGAAATAGAGAATAACTATTTTTAAAAGTAGAGCAACGGGCTTTAGGGACCATCCATATATTACGTATGCACTGATTTGGGGAGGGGGGGGGGGATGTCGGAGATTTTGCTAACGGATATGTAGGAGGAGGGTGGTATATTTATGTTGGTGTGACGCACATATTTATCCTTAGACTAACAACAAAAAAATAAAATTCTCACGCAGAAGACTGTTTGAAGTCACACACATTAGAATTTAATAGAATAACTTTCTTATATGGCTAGGCAACGGGACACGAGAATATTTCTACACGCTTGCACTCGTTAAAACAGAAACTGGAGAACGCTGCTTCATCGGTCCTACGATCAATGGTCAATTTGGTCCAAAGGGTACTTTACTTTTTGCACTCGTTAAAACAAAATGTTGTAAACGTCATTCGACTGATTCAAGACTGATGTGCAATATGTTGTTACAAATGCTAAAGAAATTTGGATTATTTTTTAAAATTGGAAGCAATTAACATTTGTTTCAGAGCAAACGATCATAAACTACTAAAATTAGCGTTTAAAACTTAAATAAGTCTATATTCACGTTTGATTGCTTTATATTTCCATATTTCTTGAAATTAGCATATATTTTTCTTAAACTTAGAGACTATATTTTGTTTTTTAAATAAATAAATTTGATGCAGTTTTTAAAAAAAAAAAAATACGTTTTTTTAAATTTCTTTAATTGAAATAAAGAATGTCAACGCGAGTAAGCACGATATAGTCTATATAAACAACACCAACTAGATCTATAAATTAAATAGTAAAGAAGAATGCCTTAATGTGACTAAAGCTATAGGGCCAACATTTATTTTTCAAACAGGAGTAGGGGAGGGGGCATAGACGTTTTTGTGTAACCTAAGCAATAGATTGGGAACAGGGGGGGGGGGGGTAGAAATGTGCGGGGTAGAACAATGAAAACGTGGATTTAAAATATGACTAGTTATGTGTACGTAATATAGCCATTGCCCCGTAGACTCGATTTGTAGGATGAAATTAAATGTATTTTTTCACAGATTACATTCTTTAACAATAACGTCAGGGAGGGACTTTAATGTATTACTCTTTGATTGGTATCGCTGTGAAGTTTTTTTTATATATTTTAGCCACAAGAAGATCCATATTTTGCAGCCCTTTGTTACAATTTGCATTATTTCTTACATCACATGTAAAAAAAAAAACATAGATCTTTATAATGGTCTACATTCATAAATTAACTCAAGAAAGGCAACTCTGGTTCCCCAAACACATAAAAATGTACAAGCACAACTCGCCACGTTACAGCCCTTGTCACTCAGCAGGCTTTTAGCTTTCAATTTTGAACCACATTTTGTTTTTGGCGAAAGGAATTTTCAACACCCAAGAGTAGCCTCCCCCCCTCCCCCTACCCCCCTTCCCCACCCCACCGTACACTTTCCATACCTCCCATTTTCTCCCTTGATGATGTTTCTGAACAGAACATTCTCATCACCCACTCGGAACATTCCTCTAGGTCTCACTGTGATGTCTACGTTGCGGAGATGTTTTGTGATTTTAATGATTAGGTTTTTACCATTGATCTTATCGGGAAAGAAACAACTTTTTGGTCCAGGGACTGGACGTATAAGAACAACACTAAAGAAAAAAAAACTAACCCATTAAAACCAAGTTTTTATTATAGGCTACTCCCTTTCTTTGTAAACTAAGTTTATATTTAATTTTTATTTTGATAGATTTAAATAAATATAAATGATATCATAACTTATGAATTTCCACACTAAAATTTCGAATCGGTAATGTCGGCAAATACATATCTAATTATAACGATTCCGCATTTTTTGTTAAAAATACCGGTTTCTAATTTCCGTGAACATGTGTATGGCTTTAACAAAAACACGACACGAATGTAAACATGAATTAATTTTTTCCCTTCATTCACGATATATCATATGTAATAAGGAGTCTTTCCGATATTTTGTTTCTTATACTTACTCTGAAGCCTTCCCAGTTAGCAGCGGAGTAAAGCAAGGCTGTGTACTTGCACCAACACTGTTCGCAATATTCTACTCTATACTGCTCCGATACGCCTTCAAGGATAGTAGTGATGGAATCTGGTTACACACCAGAGCTGATGGAGGACTTTTCAACACTGCCCCGTCTCCGAGCCAAAACCAAAACGAAAGAGGTCCTAATTCGCGAGCTACTTTTTGCTGACGATGCGGCCCTGATATCACACACAGAGACAGGCCTACAACAGCTTGTGTCAAGCTTCGCCAACGCCTGCAAAGAGTTCGGCCTGCAGGTGAGCATAAAGATAATGAATATCATGGCCCAAGACACATGCTCCGTTCCTACCATTACTATAGAAAACGAAAACTTGGAAGTTGTGGACTGCTTCACCTACTTGGGGGACCAAGATTTCCAAGCTCATTGTCCATAGAGGATGAATTAAATAGCAGAATCGGCAAGGCAGCTGCCACAATGGCTAAACTTAGTAAACGGGTTTGGGAAAACACCAAGCTGACAGAAAGGACCAAACTATGTGTCTACCAGGCCTGCGTCATCAGCACGCTGCTTTATGGAAGCGAATCATGGACAACCTATGCGTCCCATAAGCGCAAGCTAAATAGCTTCCACCTGAGGTGTCTGCGTCCCATCCTTGGCATCAAATGGCAGGACAAAGTTCCTAATAGTGAGGTACTGACGCGCGCCAACGCCCAAAGCATGTTCGCAGTCCTCAGTGAAAGACGCCTAAGATGGCTAGGACATGTAAGAAGAATGAGTCAAAGCAGAATCCCTAAGGACCTCTTATATGGAGAATTGGCATCTGGGAAGAGAAAAACAGGTCGCCCACGCCTCCGCTATAAGGATGTCTGCATGAGGGACATGAGAGCAGCCAGAATAAGTACAAGTAGTACAAGTGACTGAGGATAGGTCCACCTGGCGCACTGTTGTCAGGTAGGGGGTTAAAATGGCAGATAAAAATAGAAAGGAGGAGAGCAGAAAAAAGGGCTAAAAGAAAAGCAGAGAAAATAGGATCCATGGAACACGTGTGCAAAGGCTGTAAAAAAGACTGTCACTCAAGGATAGGCGTGCTCAGCCACACGAGGAAATGCAACCTCGAATCACGGTGATGCACCATCGTCTCGCGAGACGGAAGGATGCCATTGATACTTACCTATATTTGATCTCAATTTAACTGAGATGTCCTTAGATGTACTGACGATATCACTAAGTACCGATATATTATACTTAATAAAGAGTCTTCCCGGTATTTTGTTTCTTATTTGTTATATTTCACTATATTTGATCTGTTTAACTGAGATGTCCTTAGATGTATTGCCGATATCTTCAGGTACTGGCATACCTTAATTAAACGGAATTGATACGTAGTGATCATACAAACTTGGTAGTTAATAAAATGTTTGAAAATATACTATACATAAAATTCTTTAGTCATATAATATTTATATAATTTTCAAATACTTTTTTACAGTTTGATCATTTCAAAGTTATACAATGTAAGCCATTTATTCTTTTATAAAAGGAAAAAAGAAACATATTATTACAAATATAAGTGCAAATAAAATAAAACAGGTTAATTGTCTCCCTTTAATTAGAAATCGTTTCCACACTGATGCCAAACAAATTATTTTTTATAATAACAAACATTTTTGACTAGTTATTATTTCTTTATATAAATCCAACATTACGGTATTCAATACACGATTGAATTATTAGAGGATTAAAATAATTTACGTTAAACGTTTGTTTAAAAAAAACATTTCCTGCATTTATTGTTTGTCCACGGAGTTTTTCTTACAAACATTAATAATGACCGAAATTACATAATAAAGTGCTATTAAATAATTCTCTTGTATGTATTAAATTAATTATACAAACAAATTTGTTTAAAGAAGATGAGTATAAAACTATTTTAAATGTATCCATTAATGTGCGCCATGTCTCAAATCATCATCATCATCATTGCCCGACACACCAGCTGGGTGCCGCCAACCACAGATCTCCACAGTCTTCTGTCCTGAGCCATTCTCTCTAATTGGGTCCAGCTGTACCCCCATCTTTTCGGTGTCTGCCTCAAGGTCGCGTCGCCATGTATTTCTTGGGCGTCCTCTTTTCCGCTTGCCTTGGGGGTTCCACTTCAGTGCTTGTCTGGTGACGTTGGTTGGCGGCTTGCGCAGGGTGTGCCCTATCATCGCCATCTTCTCGTTCTGATATCTTCTTCTATAGGACGTTGGCAGGTTCTTTGCTAGAGGTCTATGTTGTTAATGGTGTCAGGCCATCGGATCTGGAGTATCCTTCTGAGTTCTGAGGTAGCTGTTGATGAAAGTTTGGACTTTGCCCACTGATCTCTAAAAAGAATGGATTAGGCTCGGAAGTGAAATTTTTAAGGAAATTTCCGACATTTTGTTTCTACTGCACTGATCAATATATACAATTACCGTGAGTTTGTTTATTTATTTAGATGTTTGTTTCTGCTCTACAGTCTCCGTTTAACTAAACGTGTTAAAAGTTAAATGTATAAATTGGAAACGTCCTCCAAAATAAAGTTTTATTTTTTCAACAATATTGCTTAATTCGTTAATTTATTTGTTAAAATAAACTTAGACCTTTTACTAATCACCGTATGTTAAGGTTATACAATGCGCGCTGTTTCCAAATGATGTTCATTTGAAATGCGTTCAAATTTTGTGTATTTCGAGACCGGATTTTCCCGTACTTCGAAATATTGCTGTCTACTTTTTTTTATTATTAACTTTTTTTATCTTTTGGTATTTGTTTTCTTTTGATCGTATTATTGTTAGTTATATATTATTAATTAGAAGTAGGAAGTTTGACAGCAACAATTCATAAGCATATTGTGTAAAATTGCTGCAACATAGATTCCGTTCCGATCTATTTATAGATCTGTGGCGCAGTAAGTTTTAGACACAATTTTGTTTATATCTGTAAGTGCAGTGGAAATTTTGAGTTTTCCCTTTCTTATATAGATCAGTGCATTTCTTCACATTTCTCAGACCAATTTATTAAGAAGGCGCAATCCAGTCTTTTTATAGATCAGTGACTTTGCCGGTCATGCTTCAAGTTTCCGCTCAATACAACAGGACTGACTTAACATTAGAATTGAACTGTCTAATCTTGGTATCTAGGGACAGCTTCCATTTATGTTTTACTTGGATGAAGGCGGCTCTTGCTTTGCCGATCCTTGCCTTGACGTCCGCAACTGTTCCTCCCTGCTGGTCGTTGATACTACTCAGGTAGGCAAAGGACTGTAACTCCTCCAGTGGGCGTCCAAGTATTGTGATTGATTCAGTACTTAGGGGTTGATCTTCAGGGTTATCTTATTGATGTTTAGTCCCACCTGTGCCGACGTGACTGCCACCTTGTTTGTTTTCTATTGCATTTGTTGTTGACTGTGTGAGAAGAGTGCAATATCATCAGCAAAGTCTAAGCATTAAAGCTGGTCCCACAAGGTCCACTGGATTCCGTTTCTGCGCTCCCGATTGGATGTTTTCATAATCCAGTCTATAACAAGAAGAAAGAGAAATGGCAACAACAGGCATTCTTGACGAACTCCGGTTCGCACATGGACAGTATCTGTAAAGGCCTTTCTTAACCGGGCCAAACCCTAGGTTCGCAAACCAGATCGTCGATCCTACCCGAACCGTTCTCCGTATTAACCTGCCGGTCTTGGGTTGGCGATCTCGGGTTGGAATGGATCGCAAACCATGGTTGGAGGTTTGCACGTCGTGTTGAGCAAACCTAGGCCGAACATGGCACATTTTTTGAACGGAAAGGCGCAGGAAGGTGCAGAAAGACGTGAATGCATAGTTGCGGTAAGCAACATGGCGGAACTGTACTTAAACGATGATGAGACCATATTTGTTTACGTTTCCAGAGAAGTACGTCAAATGTAAGATCGGCCTTGTTAAGATTGCAAACCCCGATCTGCGACCTCATAGAAAGGTTAGGGGTTTGTATTCGTACACGTGACTATGGTTTGCAAACTAGATCACCGATCTCAGGTTCGACCCGGTTAAGAAAGGCCTTCAGCTGTCCTCCATGTACAACTCTGCAGGACTTCTCATTGTAGGAATTCCTGATAAGGTTGGTAATCTTATTAGGGATGCCGTCGTAGTGCAGTAGGAGCTTCCATAGGGTCTCTCTGTCCACGCTGTCGAATGCTTTTTTATAATCAATAAAAAGTATATACAATAGGAAGTTCCACTCTAATGACTGCTCAACTATAATACGAAGCGTCGCAATCTGATCCGTGCAGGATCTGTTTTGCCGGAAGCCTGCCTGCTGGTCTCTCAATTTGTGATCAACAATGTCTCTCATTCTATTAAGGAGGACTCTGTTAAAGACCTTTCCTGGCACTGAAAGAAGTGTGATGCCTCTGTAGCTGTTGCACTCACTCGAGTTGTTGCTATACCCACTCAAAGAGTGGGTATAGCATCTCTTCTAACGAATACAAATCTGCTTTTAGAGTCTCCGCTGGTATGTCATCTAATCCAGCTGCTTTCCCATCTTTTTTATACCAGCAATGGCTCTCCTAATCTCATTTCTGGTCGGCTTTTCACAATTAATCGGGAGAACCTCGAATGCTCTTCGCTAATTGTATAATTTCAGATACATATTTAGATCTAGTCACTTCTGAATGGTCAAATATAGGTCACCTCTTTCATGTGCGATAAGTGTACGTTGAACCATAAGCTGAAAGTAGAAGAGCGAATGTCTAGCAGTTGAGAATAGCAGCTGACTTTCCTAACCAGCTTCCTTCCAAATTTTTTCCGCAAATGGGCACTTATGTATGCCCATTTTTTTAATGTTTAAAATTCAACTTACTGAATTTTAAAATCGTCAATATCCATCCTATTCAAAAAGATCTACATCTAAGAGGTCGTAAGAAGATCAAACCAGTTAGCCTTGATGTGGTATAAAAAAAAATAGTCCATGCGTTTGTTTTGAAAACTTCGCTTTGAGTGCATCGATGTACTTCTGAAAAAGCCCATCTATACTTATATATCTTAATATATGCCTTAATCTATGGACGTACATGTAGTTAAATGCTGGAGTTATCTCGCGCGCCATCGAAAATCGCTTTTAGTGCCAAGTTTGACAAGCGTGCATTTCATTGGGTTGCTGACCCCTGCTCTACAATATGAGGTATCTGCTCGACACCCATACTGAATGAAAAGTCTGTCCGATGGCTAATACTGAATGAAAAGTCTGTCCGATGGCTTAGTCTGAATGAATGGTCTGTCTGATATCTCATACTAAATGATCTTCTGTCCGACGTACATATTGAATGAGGACTGCCTAGCGGCTTCTAACCTACTTAATAAATTATATATACTTGGCCTCTATATTGATAAAATCAACAACTTAAAATAGACCATAGAAAAGAAACTAGTACCAAGAAAGTAATTCTAGAACGCATGTGTTTTAAATGAGATATTGGTTGATCGATAAAACTGGAATAGTGTATATTAGGTATTAGAGATCTTTATAACAAACAATGTTTTTATAAGGTTAATATTAACTTCGCAACAAAATCAAATTTACAAATAGGTGCATGTTTTCTTCCTATTTAGGCTATACAAAAGTATAATTATTTATTTCTATTTAAATCAAAATCGAAATAGGTGTATTTCTTTCCAATTCACACCAATATATACCGGTATATGTTTGAAATAGGTGTATTTCTGTCCAATTCACACCAATATATATTATGTGTTTGAAATAGGTGTATTTATTTCCAATTCAGACCAATTTATATATGTGTTTGAAATAGGTGTATTTCTTTCCAATTCACACCAATGTATATGTTTTTTTTCTCTGTGTATATTGTGTATTAATTAAAATCCTCACATTTCTTCCTATTCAAAACCTTGCGCAAGTATTTCTTCCTATTTACAGTGCTATAAACGTATTTAATTAATATATACCTGGCATGACTTCTTGTCTCTTGTCCATAACTATCTCTTGATAAAATGGTTTCCCCATCTTAATTTTTTTTTTTTTGTGATTGTAATTTATGAAAAATAAATATATTTCCCTTTTTTTTTTTTTTTTGGGGGGGGGGGGGGGGGGCACAATGTCAATTTAATATTAAATTATTCTATACTAAGCATTCAGACTTTGGAGCTTAGATATTATTCGATGCAAAAAAATATTATTTATGATTAAGAAATATCAATACCCATTGGAGTTGAACAATAAATGAGTTAAAAACAACTCAAAATTTACTCTCCTGTGATCCTGTTGTCAAAACGCTCGGGTTGCGTCAGATGGCCCATTGGATCTTTTGATAAAACGTCCAAGCGTTTATTGACACAGGACTCTTGTATCCACATACATTGGGCTGTACAAATATAATCCCGCCCCCCCCCCCACACACACACACATAACATACCAGCCACAATGAAAACGTCGATAAGAAATTTCGGTGAAGTTTACCAAACGTCTTGGTGTCATTTGGCTTCTTTCATCCTAAAGAACATTGCGTCCAGCAGACGTGTTGGAATCAAGGTTAAATGTTACAACTTTGAACAGAACCTCAACGGGTGTAGAATTTGATGTTAATATTTATCTGGAACGCTTCGAAAAAAGTTAAAAATAAATTGTGCTTGTTTAAAACATATATGGTTAGTTTAGAAATTGTATTTAAAAAGTGTTGAGTTTACAAAATATTCATCGCCGCTTACACAATATTTCAAATAGGCCCTACAAATGTGAAGAAAAAAATTGGCTTAGAAGTTAGACCTTTGATTCTTGAGTAAAAAAATATTAGCTGCTTAAATGTAAGCTAGATAATAGGCTTACATTATAGATGAAATGTAGTAAAAAGAATAAAGAATCACAATAGAACAACAAGAGCTTAATATATAAAAAAAAAAGAAAATACAGAAAAAACAGTAGAACAAACATAGAAATATAAACTAGCAGCCTACAAAAACAAAAATTACAGCAAAAAAAGAACAACAACAAAAGTTGGCTACAACAAAACTGGAACAACTACAGCAACCACAACATAATCTTCTGTATAGAAGTAGGAGCGTCTGTAGCATATAACTTCATATAAAATATATAAGACAGAAAAGAACAAGATCAAAATGGAAAAAAAATGAACACAATAAAAACATTGGGAGATGATTGTGTTATTTTAACATGGCCATATTCTTAAGAGAAATATTTATCTGTTCACAAAACGCTTCTCTTCTTTAAAGGATTCCCAAATTTTAGCTCAAATACTTCCCACAATTATGACCAATAATAAATAGCCTATATAGAAGGTCCCAATTCTGTTGAAGAAGCTATTTCCCTTAAAAAAATGTAGATAAAAACAACAACAAAAAAAAAACAAGCCTCTTCGTGCAGAGCCGGGGTATTTTCAGGAACTCAATACTCGGTTCCGTTAAAGCTAACAAATTTCTTTAAAAAAATAATAACAATTATTAAAAACGACGAAAAAAAACAATACAATAATATTTTAACCATAAAATGTTTCAAATCCCATTTGAGATTCACGATAAAATTTGAATTTTTTATAAATAAAGGAGAAAAAAATTAATAGTTGAAATGTAACAACATTGTATTTCTATTGTTTCTTTAATTTTCTTACAGTCGACGCTAAGTAGTAGACGATGAGTAGTCGGTAGGCTAAGCCACTAGCCTAAGTAATTAAAGTCTCCCTTGTGCCGTTGGCCGTTGGTCCCATTCTATCCACAGAGGCCCAGTGAAGCAGCGCTCACAAGTAGGACCTATCCATGGCCAGCACAATATGTCGTCAATAAATGTCCAGCCACCTTTACTTATCCCCAACTAATTTTCAGGTAGGCTATCTATCCAGCTGGGTAGACTCACATCTCAGGAGGCTCGACCCACTTGGGGAAGACTTTGGAAAAGATCCAAGCCTTCTTTGGAATTCGAACAGGGACACTCGATTTGCTAAGTCACGCGCTGTCGCTAGGTTACCAGCGGTCGACGTACTTCCCCTGATTTTAGGAGAGTGTAGCAAGGGGAGGGGGGGGGGGGTGATAGTGTGGGTCTATAAAATTCTAAAATAATGTGTTGTCATCGGCAACGAGTTTAATTCTAAGTTCTAGGTTTCAGCTCGATATAACGACAGGAAGTGAGCAGATGTAAGCCTTCCGAAGGTATTGTCACAAAGAAACAAAAAGTAAAGTTATTAAGATAAAGAAAAAAAAATGAAACCATGCTGTAAAAGAGATAACGGGTAGTATAACGTTTTAAAACAAAAAGTACACTTTGCAATGTATCCATGAACATACAGTACAAATATGGTACACTCCATCTCATAGAGCAGAGTGGCGCAGTGGAAGCGTGCTGGGCCCATAACCCAGAGGTCCGTGGATCGAAACCACGCTCTGCTAAGGATTTAAATTATTTCCTTTTTTTTTCTTCATCTATTATTTTTTTTTTTTGGCCTAAAAATGAATAAAGAATTACATGGGGCCTACATAACATGGTGACTACTTTACATAAATCTTTCTCTCTGGTTAATTTGTAAAAATCCTATTAGGCCTACTTCTTCTATCACTTCAATTAGATCTACTTTTATTCCATCCCACTGTTCGTTTATGTTTGTGTATTCTTTACATTACGCACAATTTAGGTAGTGTCCTGCTTTACACTATTTGTCTACATTTATTCTTCTATACTGCACAGTACACACGGTTATTGCATCAAGTTGATCTGAAAAATTAAGACCCATTGTCGATGCCATTAGACCAATGGTCAATTAGTTGATCAAGAGGAAACGTAGACGCCTAAATGACATATATATTGCCCTCGAGGCTGCAGGCGTCAAATTAATCTCAGTGACTCAGGCCATTTAAATCAGGACTCGAGAGTTTATTAGTGACCAGCTTAGCAAATACACCTCTGTAGGGCCTACAGTTAGGTCTATATATTGCTATAAATGTATATGCTATGTCACTATAAAAGTTGATTTGAAAATATGTAGGCCTAGATAGTAAAAATAACAGTGCTCACCATTTCACGTGCATTAGAAAAAAAATAAATTTTTACCACTTAAATCAAGAAAGCCAATTGTAAATAAAATATCTGAAAGCTCAAAGTATTCGGATGAGTGGTTTTCGATTAGCCTAATTATCAAAAATATACCTTGGACAGGTCAAATTGACCCACCTAGTAGAGATAGGGTTATACGGAAAGGGATGCCTACACACAATGACATTAAAAAGGGAACACCCACAATACTATTCACTTTCTGTAGCGAGATAGACGTGTAGCAGAGTGGCGCAGCGGAAGCGTGCTGGGCCCATAACCCAGAGGTCCGTGGATCGAAACCACGCTCTGCTAATATTTTTTTATTTAAATCTTCACCAATTTTTTACGGCTGATAAAACTGTGAAAGCAGATCTGTCATGATGTTGAGATCATGAGATTTCCATAAATTTGTGAAAAAGAAAAGTTATGAGCACACACAAAAAGCTACCTTTAAAAAAAAAAAGTGTTACCACTTCCATCATTATAAGAGAACTTCTACTGAGTTAAGAGCTGGCTATTATCAGGATGCACGCATAGAGTGGCCAGGTATCCGTGAAGATCAATGGAAATAGTTTTCCACGACACTTCCCATCTAAAGATAGCTTTCAAATGTTATTCTGTGTAGGCTAGTATGAAGTATGAATGTCATGTTTATCTGGATGATAACGCCTCTTTAGTCTCTTTAATAAAATCCCAAATGCCAAATAAATCTTGAAGTAATAGTAGGCCTAGGTATTGGGCACTTGCAACAGTCGTCACAAGGTCTACATATCACTTGATTAACATAAACGTCATCCATTTTTGCGAACTTGTAATATGATAATAACACTATGTTATCTTTAGAGTCTAGACTATAGTCTATAGTACTATAACACTCGACTAAGCTCATAGGAGGCCGTAGGCATTAGGGCCTCATTAGGCCTAATTATTTGATAGACAAATACGTTACGTTAAAGTTAATTTAATGATTAATGTTAGTGACCATTTTAATATTTTAATATACATTATAAAAATACGTTATTCTTTCTTTTTCTTTTAAATAATCTACGAAATAAATTAAAATACTAAACATATGTTGTGATCTTGCAGTAAACGTGTACAAGAAATAAAAAGGAAACCCCGCACGCCTTCGCAAGTAGCCTTCCTATAACAGATAATGGTTACACAAAGTATCTGAAAGGCAAGAAGCAGAGTGGCGCAGCGGAAGCGTGCTGGGCCCATAACCCAGAGGTCCGTGGATCGAAACCACGCTCTGCTAATTTTTTTTTTCTCTTTTTTTTTTAAAGTTTGAGTGTAGAAATTAAATAACAATTCAGCAATATCTTTTGTAAAGATAATCATAAATTTCACAGTACAGTCCCGTCTAAAGTTTGTAAGTCATACGCTCAATGGGATTTGTAATTTGTGTCGGTCCAATAAGCCGTCACATGTAATGGCTACATAATAAATACATTTAATTGTAGCCAAATAAATGAGCTCAATGTATTAACCCCCCCCCCTCCCTATATACAAATCTCTCGATAATCGGATACTGAGTTTTCATCGTTATTTGTACTATTACAAGGCAATTTATTCACCATAATAAATCATGGATGAGACCTTCTATTTATATCACACAAGTATAATTATAATTTATAATGTTATTACGGCTAGAGCCCCCATTCAATTTATGAAAATAATAGTTATAGTATTGTTATTGTTAGAGTGAGTATCCTTGTATTAGTGAAGATCTTATTATATCATTCTGAAGTTTATTTGTAGTTGTCTAGAGTATTCCTGGTTCTTATAATCCCCTGGCAATTCACATAACGTAGTTTTAGAGTTTTCAGTTGATTTACTTCATGTATAATTATTTGTGTGGCTCATATTATACAGCAAGAACCTCGATGTTGAGTTGTAGTGTAGATTATTAAAATAGTTGTATAAATACTACACATACCCACATGTATATAACTTTGAAATATTGACGTTAACCAAGTTGTGTAAAAAAGCAACGATAAATTTGGTTTAATTTACAAAATCAATCCAGTAGGAATCCAAATAATATTATATACACAATCAAGAAATACACATATTCCAATTAGTAATGAATATCTTCAATGAACATATAGCATGGTAGCTAATAGTAGAATAATAAAGAATATTCCATACTACAAATCAAATAGAAACGATACTCAGAGACTCAGAATCTTAGATGTTATCCGATCGGCTGTACGCCAAGAACTAAACTAAAAGTGTCGAATCGCGTAGAAATATGTTATGGGTCAATCGTTGGAAAATCCCGCCAGCCTAGTGACACGAGTATTTTAATCAAGCCTGCGTGTTGACTGCGTGATCAGATTGTCTTTTTATTAAGAACAAGCAATAATGCTCTAACAAAATAAGGAGAGACCGGACGACCTTGACACGCTGTGTTTGCGTGAACAGTTCATGTTTTTATCGAGGTTAATAAAAAAACAATAATGCTCTAATTAGGTTAGGAAAAACCCGGGGGAAACCTTGAGCTGAGAAATATTTTATATCGTTTAAACGCAATTCGCTTAAATGATTTAGTTGGTTTATTAACATTACAATGTAGGGAATTTACGTTTCGTAACAGTCGCCCGTACCAAAAGGAAAAGAACATTGCATACTAAACAATAGAAGTGTGCAATTTCTTTTAGAACCGCCTGCACTTAACTTTAGTTCTTAACAATATACAAAAAAAAAACTGACTCCACCTGGGTAGTCCGTTAAATAAGACAAGTAAGGGAAATAATTTATTCTATTAAACCCTCATCATAGAGGATCTCAAGTTATCCTTAGACCATAACACATGTTCGCGTTATTCTAAAAAAATTATACTCTCTGAGATATCATTCCTCATAAACATCATCATCTTATTTATAAGGTAAAAATCAACATAACTAATGTTATCATATTAAACAATTCAATCATTAATTAATTCAACTTAAATGAAATTAATAATTAAATAAACTTAAGAGTAAGAATTTAATCTTAAGTGTGTAAGCATGTGAAGTGTATGCACATTACTCTATTTTGGTTTTTACATAATCACAACTATAGTTTGATTGTTTCAAAATAAGGATGTACATTTCTGTTCATTCATTATCTTATTAATAAAGAAAGAATTATGTTCATAAATCCATAATATTTAAAAGTAACTTATTAGGTTTTTTCTTTTTTCCTACAGCAATAATAATATTTGTTTTTGCAAATGGAAATATTCATGGCATAAAATAAGGCATAAGATATTGCATAAAATAATCACAACATATTCATATATTCATGCATTTATATTTTAAATGATCCAATTCTCTTAGTTAGGATTATCAGAATATATACATGAAGTTATCTATCCCCTTATACATTTGTTACATGCGCGATAGGGTGTCCGCGACGATGTTATCTTTTCCAGATAAGTGAGTTATTTTTAAGTTGTAAGCTTGAATAAACAAACTCCATCTTAGAATGCGCTGATTTTGTTTGATGCGGGAAAGAAATATTAGTGGATTGTGATCAGTGAATATCTCGATTGGGAACTGTGAACCATTTACATAGTAGTTGAAATGTTTCAATGCTTGGATAAGTCCTAGTAATTCCTGCTCTATTGTGCTATGATTTACCTCATGTGGGTTAAATTTTTTTGAACAAAAGCTAATGGGATGTTCAAGTGAATCATCTCCTATTTGTGAGATTACCGCGCCCATTCCTGTATTACACGAGTCCACCGTTATTCTGAAAGGTTTAGTATAATCAGGTGAGACTAATACTGGTGCCTTGGTCAGTATGTCTTTTATATCATTAAAGGCTTGGTCACATTCCTGAGTCCACTTAAATTGATTTTTCTTTCTCAAGAGATTTGTCAAAGGGCAAGTGATAATAGAAAAGTTTTTACAAAACTTCCTGTAGTACCCGGCCATACCCAGAAATCCTCGAAGTTGTTTCTGCGTTTTAGGGACAGGGAATTCCTGTATAGCTTTGACTTTGGCATTCACTGGTTTTACTTTGCCATTACCCACTACATGACCTAAATATTCAATTTCTGCATGGCAAAATTGACTTTTAACTAGGTTTATAGTAAGATTAGCCTGTTTTAGTTTTTGGAATAATAGTTTTAACTGATGTAGATGATCATTAAAGTTATTACTGAACACTACGATATCGTCCAGATATGCATGGCATTGTGGGATATCATGGATAATAGTGTTTATTAGTCTTTGAAAACTAGCTGGAGCATTGACCATTCCGAATGGCATTACTTTAAACATATATAATTCATCAGGAGTAACAAAAGTTGATACCTCCTGAGCCCTATCTATCAATGGGATTTGGAAATAAGCTGTTAGTAAGTCAATCTTAGTTACATAGTTTACTGTGCTTACTCTATCGATTAGATCATCTATCCGTGGTATGGGATACGAATCTGTTTTTGTCACTTGGTTTAATTTCCTATAGTCTACACAAAAGCGTAGTGAACCATCAGATTTGGGAACTAACCAGTTGTATAGGATTAACCCTATACGGATGTTGTTTGACAGGTTTAACATTATCATCTTTTAAAACTACATCATGGGTAACCAAAGTTGTTTTGTTAGGAACATCACTAAACAAATTTACATGATCATAGATTAAACCCTTGATAGAAGTCTGTTCACCTGAGTCTAGATGTGCCAGTTTATCATTGAGGTTTTTAAGTGCTTCAGTGTTTTGAAGTTTACTTTCTATGATTGTCTTTTTAAATTTAGGCGGGGGTGTTTCAACAGTTTTGATAGCACTCACTGGTCTAATGTCAGTTTGTTCTTCCCTAACAACATAAGGTTTTAGCATGTTTATATGGCACAGTCTCTGTGTTTTCCTTCTATCAGGGGTTTTTACAAGGTATGTTACATCACTGATTTTATCTAAAACCTGATATGGTCCTGTATATTTTGCACTCAGGGGTTGTCCAGACAATTGGGTCAACATGAGGACTTTATCACCAGGATGGAAACATCGGGATCTGGCCTTGACATCATAGTACCCTTTCATTCTTTTCTGAGCCTGCAAAAGATTATCTTTAACATGATTAAAAGCATGATAGATTCTATTGCTAAATTGTTCCACATAAGCTACAAGTCCAGTCTCTTCATCAGAATTTAACAAGGTTTCCTGCAACAGTTTTAGAGGTCCTCGAACTGAATGTCCAAACACTAACTCGAACGGACTGAATCCAAGAGATTCCTGCACAGTTTCTCTAGTCGCGAAAAGAGCGAATGGAATACCGCGATCCCAGTCTTCAGTGTTCTCAAAACAGTATGTGCGGAGCATGGTTTTCAGAGTCTGATGATATCTTTCTAGGGCACATTGGCTTTGCGGATGGTACGCAGTTGAAGTTGCATGTTGGATGCCTAGTTTCTTTAAGACCTGGTTAAACAGCTTTGATGTAAAGTTAGATCCTTGGTCTGACTGTATAGTCTTTGGAAGACCGTATCTTGAACAAAATGCAATCAGTGCGTCAGATATCTTATCTGCGTTAATGGTGCGTAGCGGAATAGCTTCAGGATATCTCGTGGCAGTGCACATTATAGTGAATAAGTACTGGTGTCCTGTCTTTGTTTTAGGCAAAGGACCTACACAGTCTATTAGCAAGTGGCTAAATGGTTCTGCAAAGGCAGGTATTGGCTTTAGAGGTGCTACCGGTATAGTCTGGTTAGGTTTACCAACTATCTGGCATGTATTGCATGACTTGCAGTATTTTGTGACGTCACGATGTAGTCCAGGCCAATAGAAGTACGGAAGAATTCGACGGTAAGTCTTGTTCACTCCTAGATGACCAGCATATGGCGTGTCATGAGCCATGTGTAAAATGTCATTGCGATATATGGCTGGTACCACAATCTGACTTCCTTCTCTGCAATTGTCATTATCACATTTCACATCTCTCCATTTTTGCATTAATATTCCCTCCTTCAGAAAAAAATCCATTTCCTTTAATTTCTGCCTCCTGTTCAGTTATCACCTTTTTCTTCAGGTGTTTAATTCCTGAATCTCTATTCTGTTCTAATAGGAGTAATTGTCGAGGTGACAAATTACTTTCAGTAGTCTTGACTGAGGGACCACTCAAAATGTCAGCCAGGAAAGTTGCCTGTAGGTCAATTTCTGGTTTTATTTTTGACTTTGACATGGTTTCGACAGACTTTTGTTGTTGGGCCATACCTCTCGTGACGATGCATATAGGTTTGATAAAGCTCTCACTTTTATTAAGGTATTGTTTATTCTTAAATATGGAATGCACCACATCTCCAGCAATATTATTTCCCAGTATTAAAGAAACGCCTTTAAACGGAAGTGATTTGTATACACCCACAACTACATTTCCAGTGAAGTACGCACTCTTCAGCTGTATTTGATGCAAAGGAACTTGTACATTTTTCCTTGATACACCTTGAATAGTAAGATCCTGTCCTGTATATGTCGATTGTGACGTTGGAACAGTATTCTCTAAAAGTAGTGAAACCTCAGCCCCTGTATCACGGAGTATTCTGATGTTCTTTTCACTAGTGACACCATTTATTATGGATGACACGGAACCTTCTTCAATGAATGGCAAACAATTGCTTGGTATCTCAGTATCGATGAGATCTGTATCCAAGTTATTTTTGTAAGAGGTATGTTTAGTACTCATGGTGGTTCTATCTGATATAGACTCATTGGAGCTCAGATTAGAATTAGAATTATTGAAAACCATTGTCTCTATTTCAGGAACTATTTCTGGTTTCACGTTTCCTAGATACGTGTGTTTTGTCAGGTTATCTGCATTAGCACTAGGTATCTCTGTTTGAGTTCTAACATCCTTCTTTACATTTACATGAGTTCTTTGCTTTGGCATTGTTACATACGATAAGACAACATTCTTTTTATTCGGGTTCCCATTCAATATCCAGCACTTTTCCTTAGTATGTCCAATTCGTTTACAATGGCTACAGGTTGGCTTGGAATTTGTTGGACCTTCATTGCTCTGCTGATGTCTCTTTGATTGATAGGATTCATTTGGATTCATGGTTTTCTTTTCTACCTTCATATCTCGATTCTGGAATTTAGATTTATCAACTGTTGTAAATTTATTGCTGGAATGGATAATAACATATTCGTCTGCCATTACTGCTGCTGTTTCTACTTGTTCTACACCTTTGTCTGCTAAATGTATTCTTACATCACCTCTGATGTTATTGTTAAAGTCTTCCATTAGCATAAGATTAGCTAATTTATCAAAGTCTTTGTTTACACCCTTAGATCGAATCCATCTTTCAAAATGTTTCTTTTTCTGTCTTAGAAAATCAACATGGGATTGTTCCTGTTCTTTCTTAGACTCACGAAACACTTTCCTATATTTTTCAGGTGTTAATGCATAACTTAGCAGTACTCTATTCTTGATCAGTTCATAATCATACAATTCCTCTTCAGTAAGACTTAATACAACATCAAGTGCCTTTCCTTTGTTCAGAGCTGAGCGTAGGAGTATAGCTTTCTTGCCCTCGGAAAATTGATAGTCTCTAGCGTTTCTCTCGAAAATCATGAAGAACTCTTCCACCGAATTATCTTCAAGAACTGGAATATGTTTCTTAAGCTTATACAGTTCTGCATCTGCTTCAGAGCTTGCATTCGAATGATTTGACGTACGAGACCTTGCTATCTCAATTCTTTCTTGGCTTGCTATTTTCTCTCTTGCTATTTCTCTTTCCATCTCAATTCTCTTGTTTTCTCTTTCTCTTTCCATCTCAATTCTCTTGTTTTCTCTTTCCATCTCTAATTCCATCTTTCTTAACTCAAGTTTAAATTTCAATTCTTCACTTAAGTCACCAGTTGTATGCTTTACTCTTTGTTTTATAGGAAAAGGTAATTCATCATCTGATTCATCATTAATGTTATCATTAGCAGTAGTTTCTTCAATAATTAGTGTACCTTGTTTTCTTAAACACTCAGTTACCTCTTGAAGTAATTTAGTTTTTGATGGCCTAGTTTCTGTGATAGAAATGCCCAATGATTTAGCCAATTCTTTTAATTGTATCATTGACATTTTATTAAGCTGTTCTGAGGTTAGATCAAATATCTCTGGATCCAATGTAAGATTATTTGTGGCTTCCATTTTCTATATTATTAAAAGTTACTATAAATCTTGTTAATAATACAATAAAGAGTCCAACTTACTTTTTGTCCTTTGAATAATTCACTACACCACACAGTTCAGATTTTTCACAACAAGGTCATAAAAATAATACTTTCTTAGAGTTACTTTGTTTGATAAGTTAATACACAAGATAATTTTCCAGGCTGAATAGTTAAGTTTTCCAATTCTCAATAGCAATGTTCAATTCAATCACAATCTTTAGTATATTGTATTATTGTTCATATTTTCCAACACAATCCATCCAAGTTACGAGTATGTATTACGGCAGTTGTAAATAGTTTTTTGTAAATAGTATAACGATTCTTGAAGTTGAAGTAAATCCTCTAAACGTTTGTTAGTAAATCACTTACGAGCAAAACCCATTTTATTACAAGGCAATTTATTCACCATAATAAATCATGGATGAGACCTTCTATTTATATCACACAAGTATAATTATAATTTATAATGTTATTACGGCTAGAGCCCCCATTCAATTTATGAAAATAATAGTTATAGTATTGTTATTGTTAGTGTGAGTATCCTTGTATTAGTGAAGATCTTATTATATCATTCTGAAGTTTATTTGTAGTTGTCTAGAGTATTCCTGGTTCTTATAATCCCCTGGCAATTCACATAACGTAGTTTTAGAGTTTTCAGTTGATTTACTTCATGTATAATTATTTGTGTGGCTCATATTATACAGCAAGAACCTCGATGTTGAGTTGTAGTGTAGATTATTAAAATAGTTGTATAAATACTACACATACCCACATGTATATAACTTTGAAATATTGACGTTAACCAAGTTGTGTAAAAAGCAACGATAAATTTGGTTTAATTTACAAAATCAATCCAGTAGGAATCCAAATAATATTATATACACAATCAAGAAATACACATATTCCAATTAGTAATGAATATCTTCAATGAACATATAGCATGGTAGCTAATAGTAGAATAATAAAGAATATTCCATACTACAAATCAAATAGAAACGATACTCAGAGACTCAGAATCTTAGATGTTATCCGATCGGCTGTACGCCAAGAACTAAACTAAAAGTGTCGAATCGCGTAGAAATATGTTATGGGTCAATCGTTGGAAAATCCCGCCAGCCTAGTGACACGAGTATTTTAATCAAGCCTGCGTGTTGACTGCGTGATCAGATTGTCTTTTTATTAAGAACAAGCAATAATGCTCTAACAAAATAAGGAGAGACCGGACGACCTTGACACGCTGTGTTTGCGTGAACAGTTCATGTTTTTATCGAGGTTAATAAAAAAACAATAATGCTCTAATTAGGTTAGGAAAAACCCGGGCGAAACCTTGAGCTGAGAAATATTTAATATCGTTTAAACGCAATTCGCTTAAATGATTTAGTTGGTTTATTAACATTACAATGTAGGGAATTTACGTTTCGTAACAGTACTCAACTGCAATACACCTATGATACTGAGTTTTCATCGTTATTTGTACTCAACTGCAATACACCTATGATACTGAGTTTTCATCGTTATTTGTACTCAACTGCAATACACCTATGATACTGAGTTTTCATCGTTTTTTGTACTCAACTGCAATACACCTATGATACTGAGTTTTCATCGTTATTTGTACTCAACTGCAATACACTTATGGATCATAATAAAATCGGAAGAAAAAAAAAAGGTTTTGACTTACTGTAGAAATACAACCAGGCCAAGTGTAACCAAGTCCAGCTTCAGTATAGACCAGTTACACTGTATCAACTGTACCTGCACAGGCGTTAAATACTTGGACAGTTGGCAGTGTTGCCTGCGACAGCGCAGACATGGCCCGCAGACCACGGACAGTAGCGTTCCCATGGCAATGCATTTAGTCAAAACAGCATGGCGAAATGTAGGCCAACTGAAAAGATAAGTGGAAATCCTTTGCTAGTAGGCCTACAAAGGCGTTGTATAAAAGTAGGGATGCTAAAACCGGTTTGTTTTCAAAACCGGTTTTCGGTTCTATAAAACCGGTTTAAGACCGGATTTCGTTTACCTCCCCCCCTCCCCCAGGCCAGAAAAGCCAAATGTGCTTAGTTTGGTAGGTATATTTGAAAAATAGTTCAAACTTAATTATAGTTTGCAGGGCATTCAAAGGGCTGATTTGTGTGAATACAATTTAATTTTGTACACTTTACCATTAAATTCTTTAGAACTTAAAAAAAATCTGGGCTAATTGATTAAAACCGATAATAGTTTTCAATGGTGATAATCTAATTTCCGATTATCGTTGACCATAATATTAAGAAGGATATATATAGAGGATGACGATGTTAATCCAGGATGCTTCGTATGCTGGTGTGTACGCAATCCAGTGGTACTGCCACCGCTCAGGCTTATCTGTTGGGAACATAGTTTACACTTACACCGAGCCATCGTTAAATATTTTTTTCAAAGATGAGCCGAAAAGTAAAAAGATTCATGTTAATTGTAACTGTAACTTAACATTTGGTTTGATGTTGTTTTTATCGCAAACCATAGTTCGCATTTGGAAAAAAAGAAAAACATTATCTAAGACTAAATAGTGTTAGCAAGGCATTTCAAGATTTGTTTTGTGCGAATCCAACATTATTTATTAAAAATATTTCCATCAGAACAAAAAGAAAAGGGTTGCTACCAACAAACCGAATGCCGGTTTCAAAAATCAAAACCGGTTTTCAGTTTCAAAACCGGAATCCGGTATTCCGGTTTTCGTTTAACATCCCTATATAAAAGTAAGAGAGACGCTCTTTCCGTATTGAGCTTGACACTTCTCAGTGGTTTAAGTCTAGTCTATCAAAAGGTTTTAAAAATGATTATTGATTTGCATGGCTAGTTTGGGTAATCTATTCCATGTCCTGAAGAAAAACTTTTATGGCTTTATTTATTACGAAATAAGACATAAACAAATCTCACTAGTTGATTGAGTTATATTTAATAGATTTGTGTTATTGTATGTCTTTCTAGTCTTTCTAAGTGAGTATTTGAACTGTATTTGATTTGCATTTTATGTTTGCTCCGGCCCTGCATCAGAGGCATGCAATAGTACGAGAAACAAAATGAACACTGAATATGGAAGCTAATGAACCAATCGCTTTGTCCAGCCTTGCATCAGAGGCATCCACTAGTAGGCCTATCATCTATGCAAGTAGTTTCGTTAGAATATAGATAAGGTCAATATTGTTTTTGGAAAATAAACATACGATAATTTCCAACTTTTCTTGACGACTCCATTTTGTCCTGAAGATTTTGTGTTGAGAGTAGGCCTAACTCGGGAAATGGAAGAAAAAAAAATGCCAGTTTAAAAGTATATAAAAGAAAAACTCGAACGAGTTGAGCAAATAGTTCATCCTTGGGTGTTTTATAAATAGAGTGCTGTGTTTCATCAACAGAACGTCTTCAAAAATTATATGAATTAAAAAGCAAGCATTAAAAAGGTAAATGTAATCATTAGTAAACTTCTACTCGTTAGCGCCATCAAGAAGAAAAATGACGTACATTACAGAAAAGATTAACGAAGAAAGTAACTTTTGGAACACAATAAGAACATGCTACATTACTCTTACGTTTACCTTCACTTAATGATTCATAAAAAAAAATAATTTTTAAACATTTTAATTAGATTCAAGTTTGTAATATAGTTACTCTATAACAAAATATAATATAAGAATCTCCATTACAGAGTAGGTACATAATTGATTTTTTTTTTGTAAACTACAAGTTGACTGAAGCTACACTCTCCATCAGCAAATGAGATTGGTATAAGGACGGTAAGAAACTGTACTTCGTATTTTCTTAAATATTTGTAAATTATAATAATTGATTGAGAGTTTCTATGTCTACATTCTATCCACTGCTGGTCTACCCTGGAAACCATGAAGTTATTAACCCTTACAGTCCCGGGCGCGTATATAGCGGAACTAAGGCAGCATAGATAAAAGTAGGTCGGTACGGGAAGGGTTAAGTACTACGTGCTTCAAGTATTGTTGTTTTTTCTTTGATCGGATGGTTTAATTCGTTTTGAACCAGAAACTAGTGTTTTACACAGTTCTACTCGATGACAAAGAGCTGGGTATTTTCACATTTAATATGTAAGCATTAACATGTAAATTACCTTTATGTTTTAGAAACACTTAATTAAAGAGTCAGATGTATTTTAGAATATTTGTATGATTTCCTGCATTGTTGTTGGGACAAACAGAAACAGAAAATAAGTTGCAAAACACCAAACAGATTTAATAGACGTATACCAGAAAATGGACAAGGATGGGGTAAATTAGAGCCACATTTGCCCACCTCTGCTATATGCTTACTGATAATAAGAATGACATCAACAATAACCCAAGCTATAAAATATATCTCTCAAGTAGTGTTGGATGACATGGGATATCTCTACATAATTATGTTTTGTCCATTTCATATTTTTACCTATGTCTATGTAGATTTCGAAAATTGGATAGGTTTATATGAGGATAGATAGATTTATAACAGTATAGATATATAAATAAATATATAGAAGCTAAGTTAGATTAATAGATGGATAGAAAGGCAAATCTAGGCAGTAATAAAAACAAACTAAGAGGAGTGAAACCCAGATCGTTGTTTGGAAAGTTAATTGCATGTCAGTTTGGGTAGAGGTCTAGAAGAAATCGTTCAGTTAGGTCACTTCGGCTCTATAAATCAGCGAATTACCCATCAATATCTTTCATGCCTAGACTAGAGTTTCCTCAGAGCGAGCAATGTGTCTTTACCCTTGTCTAATCCTTAATATTAATATGAATGAAACGATCTCTCATTACATTGTAGAAGTAGACGTTTTAAGATAGAATTCCCACGAGCCGGGAATAGAGCTCATTTAGAAGAAAGAAGAGAGTAAATGAAATTTATCCTAGACATGCATCCATTAAAAGCTTATTGATTGACATACCTTCAAGCATAACAGATTTCATTCATACTCTGGGGTATCAAACTGATATTAAGATTTATATGAATACACATACAATTAACTTAGTTTGTGCAGGATAAAACAAGTTTCTAATAGGCTTACTTATATATTTGTTACAATTATTTCACTTGTAACTATCTGGGCAATAAAGAAAAAACATTAATAGAAACCAATGCTCTATAGCTATCTATCTATCTATCTATCTATCTATCTATCTATCTATCTATCTATCTATCTATCTATCTATCTATCTATCTATCTATCTATCTATCTATCTATCTATCTATCTATCTATCTATCTGTCTATCTGTCTATCTATCTATCTATCTATCTATCTATCTATCTATCTATCTATCTATCTATCTATCTATCTATCCATCCATCCATCCATCTATCTATCTATCTATCTATCTATCTATCTATCTATCTATCTATCTATCTATCTATCTATCTATCTATTCTATCTATCTATCTATCTATCTATCTATCTATCTATCTATCTATCTATCTATCTATCTATATATCTATCTATCTATCTATCTATCTATCTATCTATCTATTTATCTACCTACCATTCTCTCTATCTATGTATCTGTCTATCCATTTTATCTGTCTATCAGTCTATATTTTGTTTTACACTCCTTCATGAACATTATCAAACAATAATTTCCAAAATTCCCCCCCCCCCCAAAAAAAAAAAAAAAAAAAAAAATATAAAAAAAAAAAAAAAACAAAGAAGAAAAAGTAGAACCATTACAAATGACCAACTGAAGTTAGATTTACAACCAACAACACTTCTGCCACGTGGAATATGTTCTTCAGCTGCTCGGAGAATTTTGTTTACAATGTGTGAATAAGCAGTAGTTTTTAAAGACTGGAATGCTTGACAGTTCTGAGTCTGTTTCTTGGGCATATGTGGCCCAGTTAGGTTTCTCTTGTAGTTCCAGAAAGTTTTTCTGTGCTTTGCATCCCCCTGATCTTCCTATTTTGATTATAATGGGTCTATGGTCACTGCCCACATCATCGAGCACTGTATATGTGTGTTGATTTATGATGTCTGTTGACATTAGTGTCACATCTGGTCTGCTGGCTGTATTGTGTGTCCTGTATAGAAAAGTTGGTGGAGTATTCCTATTCTTGTTTTGTAGTAGCTGAAGGTTTGTTGAGTTGACAATATCCTCTAGGTCTTTTCCTATGTTGTTGGAGCTTGAGTATCCTAGGGTTGGTGAAGTCACTGTCAATAATTGTTCTAGAGTGGTAGAGGAGCTGTATGTCAATTCTTGCAGTTGATGATGGGGGGGGGGGGGGGGGCAATACAAATTTCTTAGTGTGTACTTCATTCCAGTAGCGTAGCCAGGTTTTGACTCTAAGGGGGGCGAAATTTTAGGAAAAAGGCCCCACTTTTAGCAATGGTCGTCGACTGTTTTAGTTCAGGAATGTTTGTATGCAAAGCTCCCATCATTGGACTTGCAATCTATTGTTAAGATAGTCAATTGTATAGTTTCTCAAGTCTCTTCTAGAAGAAAGTCATATGGTGTATAGATAAAGTTTTGGATAGATTCTTTTCTTGTCTGGAAGCAATTAAGATGTATCTTAATGGAAAAAAAAAATCCGTTATTGAATGAGGAGAACTGACTGTCGAAGCCAATGTTTCTGTATGACTTGACGTTTCAGTGAGTTAAACTTACATTTACAAGACTAGGTCCCAAAGCACTTTAAGTGTTGGACAACTGGAATGGATTTGCATTGAAACTGGGCATATATTTCCGTCAAATCTATTTCAAAACATTTAACTCTTTCCTAATTTAAGTCAGATTTAGATAGATGAGCATTTTCAGAAGTACACTAGTTATATTAAAACAATTAACTCTTTTGGTATCACTAGCATCAAATTTAGAGAAGTTAGTTGAAGGGAGATAATTAGTCCGTTTTCTTTACATTAATATTTCTAATATGATTCTTTTGTGATTCCTTTTAGAAAAATTAATGACTTACAATTTATAACTCTAAAATGATCAAATTACACAAGATAGTTGAAAATTATATAAATATTTTATGACTAAAGAATGTATATGTATATTTTTAACATCAAAATAACTACCCAGTTTGTATGATAATTACGTATCTCTTCCTCTTAATAGCAGCACGATGTACATATATGTCCTATAAGTTATAATAATATGTCTCAGTTATTATGAGATCAAACATTAAAGACTTTATATCTATTATAATAGAATAATTTCTTGCCTTCTGGCTAGGATCGATCCCCTCCCCCAAGCTCTGGCTCTCATAAATAACAAAATACAAGTCTAGAAAGCCCAAAGGAGGGGCAAGGAGGTAAAACTCCGACGCGCCTCCTGATGGAAATAAAAAAAATAATTTCTTAACAACTGAATTCAAATGTTGGTAACTATTAATGCGTAAGTTGAGTAATGAAATTGTGTATTAGCTATGAATAGATTTTTTTAAATAGCTGATAATAACAAACAGGTTAATTTTTTTAAACGCTTTAATGATTTTCTCTATTAAGCTCCTTTTCTTTTGGTCTTGGTCTTGCTACGGCACTAAATAAATTGTCTGATAAAAATAATATAGTTGAACAGTTTGACTTTCACGCAGTGAACACGCTGAATGGTTCAAATGATTGCAATATATACAATTGTTAAAATGCAATTGAAAGAAAAAAATTAGAAACAGTATAAACTGTGCTTCGTGGCTTGTAAATGAATTAAATAATTTTTTTCACCGAAAAGGCCCTTTTTTTTCGAAAATGGTCGTACCTGCTCCCCTTTGGCTACGCTACTGCTTCATTCCTCCTCTCCAAAGAACTATGTCTTGTATGTCAATGTCTGAGCAATTGTTGTTGTTCGTTACTTCTGTTTAAAAAGCATATACTTATATTCCAATCAGGGCCAGGCTCATTAGTCGTGATAGAAAACACTAGGATCCTATTTAGTATATCATATTAATTTCGCTAATAGGCCAATGCTGACTTAAAAAAAACTTCAATTTAATAATGAGGACACAAGCAATTACGGCTCTGAAAGGTTTAGCCAAACAACTAAATCCAAAGATTTTGTCAAAATTATTCTGTAGCCTACACCAGGGGTCAGCAACCTTTTGATGAATATGTGCCAAAGTAGGATTTCTTAATCATTCAGCGTGCCAACAGCCTACAGTCATCTTACTCTTTTCTTTCTGAAAAGACTTGAAATGTCTTTTTATGGGTCTTCCGCGTGGCATTGAAAATCGCTCGGCGTGCCAGATCAAGCACTCGTTTTGTAGGTTGCCGATCCTGGCCTACACTAATCATGTTGCATGCCTTGTTTCTCAATGTATGCATTAGCCAAATGTTGTCAGTTTCCGAGAGCGTAGAAACAAAATGTTGATACAGTCGATATGAGGGTCGGCAATCTTTTGATAACAGTGTGCCAAAGTAGGATTTCTAATTCATTAAACGTGCCAAAAAGCCGATATGTCTTCCTGCTATAGCAATTACTTGAATTGCCTTTTTTGGTGTAGTCTTCCGCATGCCATAGAAAATCGCTCTGCGTACAAAGTCTGGCACGCGTTCCGTCGGTTGCCGACCCCTGAACTACACCATTCAACGTAAGTCCGTCTTTATTTTCGACTAGTTTTGTGTGCTATAGGACAAAGACATAATATAGAACAAACTGGACACCGCCATCTTGTTTTCTCATTTTTTAAAAAACTTTTTCTAGGGACGGGGTGGTATTTAGGGATGAGGAGATGGGACGCCGAGAGATAAGACAAATAGATTTAGACGCGTTTGTTATACAATAATATCAATATATATGTCCAGATTCTAGATCCATCGTATCCTACATCGGTGATCCCGACACAAAACACTTCGAAAAGAAAGAAAAAATGAATGAAAGTAATCTGCAGATCTCCAAATTGGCTCCGGCAGAGGAGAACGGAGAGAGAAATAAGAGCTTAGACTAAAGTTTATCAAAACTATTGATTATAAACAGTGGTGTTTAGAGTAGCTCTATGATTGATGTGAAGATACTCTGGTAGATTTAGATTAGATGTTGGAAACTAAGTTGTTCTTCCAATGTAAAGGCAAGGAATAGTATCTAGTCTACAGGGGCGCTGTAGTCAAGTTTTTCTTCCGATAACGTTCAGTTGTTTGTTTACCAATAGGACAATAAAGACAGAAAAAGATAATGAACTCTTACAACAAGTCCTATATGAATTACTTAAATGGGAAACTAACTGGAGTATATCTTTTAACTCACAAAAATTCCAACTGCTAAGAATATCCAAGAAAAAGAAACAATAAAAATCGAACAAAACATTAGGCTTCATGAAAAGGAACTTTGTACAAATGTAATAAGAATATAAAACTAAAATGATATCTAACATTAGTTAGGCCTATACTAGAAAATTAGAAAATGCATCTTCTGTATGGGACCCGTCAACTAAAGAAAACATTAAAAAATTAGAACAAATTCAGATAATAGCTGCAAGGTTCATTACTAGCGAATATTCAAAATGACAAGAGTGACACCAATAGTTGAATCACTAAACCTAGAAACACCAGAGGACAGAAGGGCAAAGAGTAAAGTAGTAATAATACATTAAAGCATTAAACTCTAATAATTTAGAAATAAAACCCAATAACAACCTGTTGCAATGCTCAGATAAACATAAGGAAAGAAACACTTTTATTATCCCTTATGCGAGAACAAATGCATATAAATACTCTTTCCAGGAATACCAGGAAAACCAGTAACTTAACATCATTTATAACATTAATAAATTTAAAATGCAAGACTAGACTCGGACCACGGATGAACGTAGGATGCAATAATCTTCTTATTAGAAGGAGCGTCTGTAATATATAAGATAAGAGTCCTCAGGAAAAGGCGTTCGACGTTCTTGAGTTCGATGGAGCGTGCTTTTTGAAGTCGATCTGACATTAGGCTTGCTCCATCATCGCCCAAGAACAAGTCGGTGTCATTGTAAGGGAAAGAGTCCAGGACTACTACGAGGGGGGGGGGGGGGAGATCTTGCTCCACACTACGTTATTTTATTTTATTTTGGGGAGCACTAAATGATTAAATGATTAAATGATTAAATGATTAAATGATTAAATGATTCCATTTATGTTCCATCTTTACACAGTAACCTCAATGTCTTAAACTTAAAGCATTGAATAACAAGAACTGATCAACTCAGTAGATCGTGATATGTTGGTTGATACCTGCCTGCGAGGAATTCTCTTATCGCATTGATATTGCTCGTACTGCAGGTGATGTTCACTTTGAACACTTGTAAGTCAGAATATAAAAGTTGACTGTCGTTATAATATTTGGCACTTGGCTGGAGTATAAGATTATTTCTTTGACTTAATGAAATATTGCGTAATAAAATCAATTTATCAAGCCCTTCTTGTTTTTAATTACCCTATATATAAAGTTTGCATACAGCTCGATGGACGATCTGTGATTGGACACATTGACGAGAGTTTACAATTGATGTGTAGTCTGTGTAGTAGGGTTTATGTGATAAAACTAAATGTAAAGATAACAAGTTGGCCTATAGGTCTAGTATTAGTATTGGCATCAAGCGAGGCTCAAAACATTATGTAAAAAAACATCCATTATGGGGAGGTAACAGAGAGGTCGAAATGAAAGCTTTCTAGTTGGGGTGACCTCTCTTGCCTTCTCGCCTCTCAGTGAGAAGAAGAAATCTCAGACCAGCGGTCAGATAATTGTTTTTCGCGGATCGCAGTGATAAAAAAATTGGTATGGGGCCTGGGCAGCCGCAGAAAGTTTTTCCGCTGAAAAGGGCGGGGGGGGGGGGGTACATTTTGAGGATATTGAAAACCAACTCCATTAAAACTGTTATATATATAAATACTCATACAAAAATAAAACGAGCTAGGGATGTCCCCCCCCCCTTTCCGCCACCCTACGTGTCTCCATCTTCCCACTAGACTCACATGGTCGAGTTGCCAACTTCTAATTTCATTCCTCGTAGTTTATACATTGAAAGAAACTGCTCTTTAACAATTTTTAGTTTCTTTGTTAAATCTATTACTGAAGTTTAAATTATTATGTCTTCTAGTTTGACGTTACGAATGAATAATTGCGCGACACCCTTTCAAAATTCTAACAATACTTAAATGTTCATTCAATACTAGACACTGTTCTTATCCCTACTCTACCCTTTCTACTATCCTATGCTGCTGGCTGCTGGTACTACTTTTTTCGCCTGTCATAAAAACATCCTAATTCTAGTTCACCAGGAGTTAGGCTTTTTATTTCTACGTCAAAAAGGCAGACATTTTAGACCAAAAAGTTTTAAAGGTTAATGGATCGATAGTCTGTAGCGATCTGCTTCTTGAATTCAAAAACTCCAGACAGAGACTCAACAGCACTAAGAGTAATGCCGATCTAACAATATTTTTTATTATATGAGTGAATATATACGTGTGCTATAAGCATAATTCGGGCTTAATTTATGATTTGTATAATGTCGTCTTAATGTGTGATGTGTCAAAATCTAATAAAATTATAACTAGTTAATACTTTCTGGATTCATTTAGATAAGTAAAGTAAAGTACCCGTCGGCCCAAATTGATCATAGGGCCGGTGAAGCAGTCTTCATCAGTTGCTAGGGGATGTGTGGCCAGCACAACGCCCAGCCGCCTTTACTTTACCCTTACTAATGTCAATTACCTATCAGAGCTGGGTAGACTCAGGACTCCTTCCAGACCCGAGAACAAATCCTAGCCTTCAAAAGGATTTGAGCCCAGGACCTTTGGTACGCCAGCCGTTCGACCACTGTGCCTCCCCCCCCCCCCCCCCGCATTTATTTATGACTGTGTCAATCGGCAAAATTATAGGCTTATTTAACCTATCTTATGTCTTAAAGTTGTTGACACCCTTACGAAGCATTGGTTGATGTTTGTCACATGCTATTGAGACAATTGGTTGATGTTTGTCACATGCTATTGATACAATTGGTTGATGTTTGTCACATGCTATTGAGACAATTGGTTGATGTTTGTCACATGCTATTGCGACAAAAGGTTTTCATTTGAAACAAAACATTAAATGACATGTTTCATTTTGTCACTAAACATTAAAAAGGTCTAAGACATTGCCATAAATGAGTTTTTAAAATAGTTTAGCAATTTTCGTTTAGAAATACACAGAATAATAACAAAACACAACACACACAAGTAACAAATACAATTTTCTTTTGGTAGAACGAACTTCCGAACACAATTATTAAACGAGCAGATAATAGTGCTATTTTAAAAAGAAAATTAAAAACAGACTTATTCGAATTATTTTAATAACATAGGGTAAATGTAAAGAGCATTCGAAGACTAATTGTTATGAATAGAGCTTTATAAATGATGTAATTTGTAATTTGTAAGTCACCAGCACATCCAGAATTCAAGACGCTAGCGTGCTTTAAAAAAATATAAACAAGAATTTTCTAACTTCGTTGGAAATAACGATAACACGTCAAGAGAATAACTTTTTTTGTATGGGTGACCAGAAAGAATTAAATTTGTATCACAATTTTTTTCTCCACAGATTTTCTCCAATTCTTTATTTATTTTGTACAGAAGTGAAAAGATTGAATTATGTAATTGGTTTCAGCTATTCGGGGCTTACACATTTTTGTGTTTTTCCATTGGGAATGCATAAAGTTAGTTTCTTTTTAGAGAAGAAACATGATTGACTTAAGTCTGGAACTTGGCTTCAAACAACCCTAGTTTTAGATGTTGACATGCAGAATGTATCAAATCCAGGGCAAGTAATAAAGTATATCAATGATAATATCTTGAGTTTTCTTTTAGTTTTGTTTTTGTTGCTATAATTTGTTGTCATCTGTTTTAATCTCCTAAGCATGATAAAAATAAAACAATCAATAAGAATATAACAATGCTAACAATTTTGATTTGTCGGACTGAAATTATTATTTTTGTAACTTTTTTTTTTAACCACCCGCCTCAAAAAATATTTCCGTTGACGATCTGAACAAGATACATAGGCGTACATTCCATAAAGTTTCGTCTTCCATGTATTCTCTTTGACTTGACATTGTCTGATATTTATATAAAATGACATTGTCGTGCGTCTCTGTTCTTATAACATGATTAAAATTTCGCACGCGCCTACGCCCACTCTGACACTCTCATATGTGTGAGCACAACCTGGACAACTAAACACCAACTAAAAGTAAAACCAAGAACAATAAGCTTACAGACATACGAAATCGCATACTATAGTCGCAGACGCAAATACACATAGTAACACACACGCACTAATACAAGCATAATACTCAAAACACACATGCTAACACAGATAGACAAACTCACAGACACAAACACACATACATACAAACATACAAAGACAAACACACACATACAAGTGATACAAAGACAAACACTCATTGATAAACACACGAAAACAAATTCTAAATAAAAAAATCTAGATAAACACAAGAACACTCTTTTGAAAAAAAAAGCGACGAACTATTAGATCTATACAAGTGAAAGTTGTCACTTACCTAAATAATCCAATTACGAAAGAGTACAAGAACAACAAACTAGATCTAAATTCTATCTGCCTCAATATTTTGCACAAACAGTGTACATTCTTTGTATTTCATCGACTACATTTGTTTGTATATATTATTTCCCTATAGGTGTAGCATCCTAAAACTTGTTTGAAACCAGATGAATATTTGCCTACTAATTAATATTATTTTCCTACTGCATCCGCTGTAATGAATTTTAAAAACAAAATAAACTTAAATAAGTACGATATTTGATATTAAAAAATGCAAACGTTTTAAGTGAATCCAGATTTTTAAAACAGTTTGTTTAAAAAAAATAAAATAATAACTATTAAAAAAAAAACACACACCACAACTCAATTAGACAACTCAGCGAATATCATTAGAGTGCTCTCCTCTTCGCCTCTTCCCGCCAGTACAACAACGTGAGTAAGCTGTAGTCTGCTTGGGTAGCGGATCCGGCCTTCAACATAATAGCATTAAAATATTTCATTTGGATCGCTCTCGTTCACTTAACACCGTGGCTGGTATTGTGGGAAATGGGTGTGAGGTGGAATTAGGAAAAGGGGAGGGGTGTATTGGGGAGTCCTAATACGATGAGTAAATATTCTCCTTAAATATCATTATCGAATTTTTTCCTTGTCTAGTCATAAGGTCTAATGTAACCAAGATGTTGCTTAGGCATACTTGACCGTTCTTTAACATAAACAGGAAATGGGCTAGGATAGACAAGCACATGTATAATATACTCTCATATTATAGTTTCAACGACGATATGCTAACAAGATAATAATAATATTAGGCCAACTCTTCTCACGTCGCAAAAGACAGAAAAACAACAAAAAATTATAAACAAGCAACATATTATTTAGATATGATATTATTATATTATATTACAAAGTATTATTATTAGGGGCCTACGCTTATATTCAGTGGCGTATTTAGGCATGTTCCACATGTTCCTTTGGAACAGGGGCCCCCACACAAAAGGAGCCCCCACACATCCCAACACGAATTTTTTAGTGACATCGCCAGTCTTTCGTGGAAAATAAAATAAAATAACATTCATTTATTCCCTAACAGTTTAAAACGCTCCAGTCCAACCAAGCTAAGCAAAACCTAAAATGTATTTATGATTTTAGTGAATATAACATGAATTAACGTCACTTTCCTAAGGTATGTGAAAGGCAGGGCGAGGCCACGAGGAGCCCCCACATACATTTGGGAACATGGCCCCCACAATCCTAAATACGGCCCTGCTTATATTGCATGACTCAAAAGATGAGCTGTTAAATAATCGATTATTCTTAAGTTCACATATAAATAATCTCTATGGATTTTAAGAAGAAAAAGATCTGATTGCCAAATACCTGCCAACTTAGTCTCACATTATTATCCTGAGAGTAACATCAGTCAAAGTATGTCCAGCAGTTCAATGTTGTCCATACTGAATTGCCAACTTAGTCTCACATTATTATCCTGAGAGTAACATCAGTCAAAGTATGTCCAACAGTTCAATGTTGTCCATACTGAATTGCCAACTTAGTCTCACATTATTATCCTGAGAGTAACATAAGTCAAAGTATGTAAAGCAGTTCAATGTTGTCCATACTGAATTGCCAACTTAGTCTCACATTATTATCCTGAGAGTAACATCAGTCAAAGTATGTCCAGCAGTTCAATGTTGTCCACACTGAATTGCCAACTTAGTCTGACATTATTATCCTGAGAGTAACATCAGTCAAAGTATGTCCAGCAGTTCAATGTTGTCCATACTGAATTGCCAAATTAGTCTCACATTATTTATCATTATTATCCTGAGAGTAACATCAGTCAAAGTATGTCCAACAGTTCAATGTTGTCCATACTGAATTGCCAACTTAGTCTCACATTATTATCCTGAGAGTAACATCAGTCAAAGTATGTAAAGCAGTTCAATGTTGTCCATACTGAATTGCCAACTTAGTCTCACATTATTATCCTGAGAGTAACATCAGTCAAAGTATGTCCAGCAGTTCAATGGTGTCCATACTGAATTGCCAACTTAGTCTCACATTATTATCCTGAGAGTAACATCAGTCAAAGTATGTCCAGCAGTTCAATGTTGTCCATACTGAATTGCCAACTTAGTCTCACATTATTATCCTGAGAGTAACATCAGTCAAAGTATGTCCAGCAGTTCAATGTTGTCCATACTGAATTGCCAACTTAGTCTCACATTATTATCCTGAGAGTAACATCAGTCAAAGTATGTCCAGCAGTTCAATGTTGTCCATACTGAATTGCCAACTTAGTCTCACATTATTATCCTGAGAGTAACATCAGTCAAAGTATGTCCAGCAGTTCAATGTTGTCCATACTGAATTGCCAACTTAGTCTCACATTATTATCCTAAGAGTAACATCAATCAAAGTATGTCCAGCAGTTCAATGTTGTCCACACTGAATTGCCAACTTAGTCTCACATTATTATCCTGAGAGTAACATCAGTCAAAGTATTCCAGCACAGTTCAATGTTGTCTACACTGAATTGCCAACTTAGTCTCACATTATTATCCTGAGAGTAACATTAGTCAAAGTATGTCCAGCAGTTCAATGTTGTCCATACTGAATTGCCAAATTAGTCTCACATTATTATCCTCAGAGTAACATCAGTCAAAGTATGTCCAGCAGTTCAATGTTGTCCAAACTGAATTGCCAACTTAGTCTCACATTATTATCCTGAGAGTAACATCAATCAAATTATGTCCAGCAGTTCAATGGTGTCCATACTGAATTGCCAACTTATCTCACATTATTATCCTGAGAGTAACATCAGTCAAAGTATGTCCAGCAGTTCAATGTTGTCCATACTGAATTGCCAACTTAGTCTCACATTATTATCCTGAGAGTAACATCAGTCAAAGTATGTCCAGAAGTTCAATGTTGTCCACACTGAATCGCCAACTTAGTCTCACATTATTATCCTGAGAGTAACATCAGTCATAGTATGTTCAGCAGTTCAATGTTGTCCACACTGAATTGCCAACTTAGTCTGACATTATTATCCTGAGAGTAACATCAATCAAAGTATGTCCAGCAGTTCAATGGTGTCCTTACTGAATTGCCAACTTAGTCTCACATTATTATCCTGAGAGTAACATCAGTCAAAGTATGTCCAGCAGTTCAATGTTGTCCATACTGAATTGCCAACTTAGTCTCACATTATTATCCTGAGAGTAACATCAGTCAAAGTATGTCCAGCAGTTCAATGTTGTCCACACTGAATTGCCAACTTAGTCTCACATTATTATCCTGAGAGTAACATCCATCAAAACTCCGCCTGGCTATCACCTTTGGGGGTATCCTGCCGGTCCCAAGCCCGGGTAAAGGAGGAGGGTTGGTCGTGGGGCTAGCGACCTTACACCGTAAAAAAAACCAACCAATGCTACAGAAACCATAACTACACCAAACCAAAGCAAGCTTAGTCAGGGAGGTTCTCCTTCTACCGAAGAATTCATGACGCAAGCTAGTGAAAGCCCTCGGGAAGCTAGCTTGCAGACAAACCTCATCACGACGAAAGCAAAATCCAGAATAGGGACCTGGAATATAAGAACCCTATATGAAGCCAGCAGGTCGGCCCAAGTAGCAAAAGAAATGAGAAAATATGATATAAAGGTCCTGGGATTATGTGAGACTCTGTGGAATGGTAATGGCCAATCTAGACTAGACACAGGAGAGACAATCATCTTTTCCGGTCATGAGGATCTAAACCATGACCACACTCAAGGAGTGGCACTGATGCTATCACCGGAAGCAACAAAGGCATTAAATATCATGGGAACCAATCTCTCCAAGACTAATCTCTGCACGATTCAAGGGCAAAGGGCAGGAAAACCACCATCATTCAATGCTACGCTCCGACTAATGCAGCGAAGGAAGAAGATAAAGAAAATTTCTATGGGTCACTACAAGCTGTGATTGACCACACACCAAAAAGAGACATGATAATAGTCATGGGTGATATGAATGCCAAAGTGGGCGTGGACAACACAGACAGAGAGCTCATCATGGGTAGAAACGAAGTTGGAAACATGAATGAAAACGGTGAGCTCTTTGCTGACCTCTGTGCTTTCAATGATCTTGTCATTGGTGGGACAGTCTTTCCACACAAGACCATCCACAAAACAACATGGACTTCTCCAGATGGAAATACAGAAAACCAGATTGACCATTTTACAGTTTCACGCAAATGGAGAAGAAGCCTATTGGACGTTAGGGTGAAACGTGGTGCTGACGTAGCTTCAGACCACCAGCTTCTGATTGGAACATTGAAAACAAAGCTAAAAGCCTTCAAGGAATTTGCAGATAAACCACACCACAAGTTTAACACACAGTATCTAAAAAATGAAGCTGCAAAAGAGGTTTTTAACTGCACTGTTAAAAATAGATACGAAGCCCTTTCAGGACTAATAGAGGAAACTATAGAACAACACTGGGAAAAAATCCAACAAATCTGGAAAACAACATGCACTGAGATCTTAGGGAAGAGTAAAAGAGAGCAAAATGTATGGATAACACCAGAGACATGGAACAAGATAGAGGCTAGGAGAGAGATTAAACAGAAAATAAACCAATGCCAAAGTGAACAAGACAAAGAAAACTTGAGAAGACAATATTGGGAAACCAACCGCACAGTGAAGAAGAGTGCAAGAGAAGATAAAAGGCGTTTCATTCATGAAATGACAGAAGAGGCAGAAACAGCAGCTGGACAAGGAAACATGAAAAGATTGTATGAAATAACAAGAACTCTGTCTGGCAAAAGTTCCAATCCCAACAAACCAGTCAAGGACAGTAATGGCAAGGTCATAACAAGCGATGTAGGACAGAGAGATAGGTGGATCCAACACTTTAAGGAGGTACTTAACCGACCCCCACCACTATCTCCCCCAGACATCCCACCAGAAAATGAGCCTCTCAATGTCAACACAGGTCCTCCTTCTAAGGCAGAAATCATCAAAGCCATCCATGCTATCAAAAACGGTAAGGCGGCTGGACCAGATGGCATCCCACCAGAGGCACTAAAAGCAGACCCAGCAGTATCCGCAGAGATGCTCCAGCCACTACTACAAAAAATTTGGGAAGAGGAACAAGTGCCACACGAATGGAAACTAGGCTACATGGTCAAGCTACCGAAGAAAGGTGATCTCTCTGTATGCAGCAACTGGAGAGGAATAATGCTTCTCTCAGACCAGGATTATCTTAGAGAGACTGAAGGAAGCCCTAGATGTAAAACTTAGGCCAGAACAAGCAGGTTTTCGACAAGGCCGATCATGTACTGACCACATTGCCACTTTGCGGATAATCATTGAACAATCTTTAGAATGGCAATCTCCCTTGTACATGACGTTTGTAGACTTTGAAAAGGCTTTCAACAGTGTGGATAGAGAAACCATCTGGAAGTTAATGAGCTACTATGGCATCCCAACAAAATTCATCAACATCACCAAGAAACTATATGAAGACTGTTGCTGCCAAGTGATCCATAAAGGAAAGCTAACCAGTCCATTTGCTGTGAAGACCGGTGTGCGTCAAGGCTGCATGCTGTCACCGCTGATCTTTTTAATTGTAATAGACTGGATCATGAATAAGACAACATCGGGAAACAGCACAGGCATTCAATGGACTTTCACAAAGAAGCTAGAAGACTTGGACTTTGCAGACGATGTCGCCCTCCTCTCACACAGACAGCAAGACACACAATCTAAACTAAACCGACTGTCCGAAGAGGTGAGAAAGGTTGGCCTAAAAATAAATAAAAGGAAAACAGAAGTCATGAGGATAAATAATGAACAGGACAGGTCAATACAGCTAGATGATGAAGAAATAATAGACACAGACAAATTTGTCTACCTAGGAAGTGTGATGAGTAGAGATGGAGGAACAGATGAAGACATAAAGAGCAGGATCAACAAGGCCAGGCTTGCTTTCAATGCCCTGCGCCCCATGTGGAGCTCAAGTGCGCTGTCCTTAAAGAACAAAGTAAGACTATTTAACACAAATGTTAAGGCAGTCCTCCTATATGGGTCAGAGACCTGGAGAGTTACTAAGGCAAATACAAGCAGACTCCAGACTTTTGTTAACAGATGCCTGAGGCGCATGCTGAAAATTCGATGGCCGGAAATAATTCACGCGTCAACCTATGGGAAAAGACCGGACAAAAACCCATCGACAACAGCATCAAAAGCCGTAGATGGAAGTGGATTGGTCAAACTTTAAGAAGAACAGAAGACAATGTGGCAAGACAAGCACTTGACTGGAATCCCCAGGGCAAAAGGAAAGTAGGCAGACCCAGACAAACTTGGAGGAGATCGGTCGTAGGTGAGGCAAAGGCTGTTGGCCTCACATGGACACAAAAAAGGGGAGCCTCCCAAGACCGAGACCGATGGAAAAGTGTAGTTGCGGCCCTATGCTCCTATGGGGATATACAGGATTAAGTCAAGTAAGTCAACATCCATCAAAGTATGTCCAGCAGTTCAATGGTGTCCATACTGAATTGCCAACTTAGTCTCACATTATTATCCTGAGAGTAACATCAGTCAAAGTATGTCCAGCAGTTCAATGTTGTCCACACTGAATTGCCAACTTAGTCTCACATTATTATCCTGAGAGTAGCATCAGTCAAAGTATGTCCAGCAGTTCAATGTTGTCCATACTGAATTGCCAACTTAGTCTCACATTATTATCCTGAGAGTAACATCAGTCAAAGTATGTCCAGCAGTTCAATGTTGTCCACACTGAATTGCCAACTTAGTCTCACATTATTATCCTGAGAGTAACATCAGTCAAAGTCTGTTCAGCAGTTCAATGTTGTCCACACTGAATTGCCAACTTAGTCTGACATTATTATCCTGAGAGTAACATCAATCAAAGTATGTCCAGCAGTTCAATGGTGTCCATACTGAATTGCCAACTTAGTCTCACAATATTATCCTGAGAGTAACATCAGTCAAAGTATGTTCAGCAGTTAAATGTTGTCCACACTTAATTGCCAACTTAGTCTCACATTATTATCCTGAGAGTAACATCAATCAAAGTATGTCCAGTAGTTCAATGGTGTCCATACTTAATTGCCAACTTAGTCTCACATTATTATCCTGAGAGTAACATCAGTCAAAGTATGTCCAGCAGTTCAATGTTGTCCACACTGAATTGCCAACTTAGTCTCACATTATTATCCTGAGAGTAACATCAGTCAAAGTATGTCCAGCAGTTCAATGTTGTCCACACTGAATTGCCAACTTAGTCTCACATTATTATCCTGAGAGTAGCATCAGTCAAAGTATGTCCAGCAGTTCAATGTTGTCCATACTGAATTGCCAACTTAGTCTCACATTATTATCCTGAGAGTAACATCAGTCAAAGTCTGTTCAGCAGTTCAATGTTGTCCACACTGAATTGCCAACTTAGTCTGACATTATTATCCTGAGAGTAACATCAATCAAAGTATGTCCAGCAGTTCAATGGTGTCCATACTGAATTGCCAACTTAGTCTCACATTATTATCCTGAGAGTAACATCAGTCAAAGTATGTTCAGCAGTTCAATGTTGTCCACACTTAATTGCCAACTTAGTCTCACATTATTATCCTGAGAGTAACATCAGTCAAAGTATGCCCAGCAGTTCAATGTTGTCCATACTGAATTGCCAACTTAGTCTCACATTATTATCCTGAGAGTAACATCAGTCAAAGTATGTCCAGCAGTTCAATGTTGTCCGTACTGAAATGCCAATTTAGTCTCACATTATTATCCTGAGAGTAGCATCAGTCAAAGTATGTCCAGCAGTTCAATGTTGTCCACACTGAATTGCCAACTTAGTCTCACATTATTATCCTGAGAGTAGCATCAGTCAAAGTATGTCCAGCAGTTCAATGTTGTCCACACTGAATTGCCAACTTAGTCTCACATTATTATGCTGAGAGTAACATCAATCAAAGTATGTCCAGCAGTTCAATGTTGTCCACACTGAATTGCCAACTTAGTCTCACATTATTATCCTGAGAGTAACATCAATCAAAGTATGTCCAGCAGTTCAATGGTGTCCATACTGAATTGCCAACTTAGTCTCACATTATTATCCTGAGAGTAACATCAGTCAAAGTATGTCCAGCAGTTCAATGTTGTCCATACTGAATTGCCAACTTAGTCTCACATTATTATCCTGAGAGTAACATCAGTCAAAGTATGTCCAGCAGTTCAATGTTGTCCACACTGCATTGCCAACTTAGTCTCACATTATTATCCTGAGAGTAACATCAATCAAAGTATGTCCAGCAGTTCAATGTTGTCCACACTGAATTGCCAACTTAGTATCACATTATTATCCTTAGAGTAACATCAGTCAAATTATGTCCAGCAGTTCAATTTTGTCCACACTGAATTGCCAACTTAGTCTCACATTATTATGCTGAGAGTAACATCAATCAAAGTATGTCCAGCAGTTCAATGTTGTCCACACTGAATTGCCAACTTAGTCTCACATTATTATCCTGAGAGTAGCATCAGTCAAAGTATGTCCAGCAGTTCAATGTTGTCCACACTGAATTGCCAACTTAGTCTCACATTATTATCCTGAGAGTAACATCAGTCAAAGTATGTTCAGCAGTTCAATGTTTTCCACACTGAATTGCCAACTTAGTCTGACATTATTATCCTGAGAGTAACATCAATCAAAGTATGTCCAACAGTTCAATGGTGTCCATACTGAATTGCCAACTTAGTCTCACATTATTATCCTGAGAGTAACATCAGTCAAAGTATGTCCAGCAGTTCAATGTTGTCCACACTGAATTGCCAACTTAGTCTCACATTATTATCCTGAGAGTAACATCAGTCAAAGTATGTCCAGCAGTTCAATGTTGTCCATACTGAATTGCCAACTTAGTCTCACATTATTATCCTGAGAGTAACATCAGTCAAAGTATGTGCAGCAGTTCAATGTTGTCCATACTGAATTGCCAACTTAGTCTCACATTATTACCCTGAGAGTAACATCAGTCAAAGTATGTCCAGCAGTTCAATGTTGTCCATACTGAATTGCCAACTTAGTCTCACATTATTATCCTGAGAGTAACATCAGTCAAAGTATGTCCAGCAGTTCAATGATGTCCACACTGAATTGCCAACTTAGTCTCACATTATTATCCTGAGAGTAACATCAGTCAAAGTATGTCCAGCAGTTCAATGTTGTCCATACTGAATTGCCAACTTAGTCTCACATTATTATCCTGAGAGTAGCATCAGTCAAAGTATGTCCAGCAGTTCAATGTTGTCCATACTGAATTGCCAACTTAGTCTCACATTATTATCCTGAGAGTAACATCAGTCAAAGTATGTCCAGCAGTTCAATGTTGTCCACACTGAATTGCCAACTTAGTCTCACATTATTATCCTGAGAGTAACATCAGTCAAAGTCTGTTCAGCAGTTCAATGTTGTCCACACTGAATTGCCAACTTAGTCTGACATTATTATCCTGAGAGTAACATCAATCAAAGTATGTCCAGCAGTTCAATGGTGTCCATACTGAATTGCCAACTTAGTCTCACATTATTATCCTGAGAGTAACATCAGTCAAAGTATGTTCAGCAGTTAAATGTTGTCCACACTTAATTGCCAACTTAGTCTCACATTATTATCCTGAGAGTAACATCAATCAAAGTATGTCCAGTAGTTCAATGGTGTCCATACTTAATTGCCAACTTAGTCTCACATTATTATCCTGAGAGTAACATCAGTCAAAGTATGTCCAGCAGTTCAATGTTGTCCACACTGAATTGCCACCTTAGTCTCACATTATTATCCTGAGAGTAACATCAATCAAAGTATGTCCAGCAGTTCAATGTTGTCCACACTGAATTGCCAACTTAGTCTCACATTATTATCCTGAGAGTAGCATCAGTCAAAGTATGTCCAGCAGTTCAATGTTGTCCATACTGAATTGCCAACTTAGTCTCACATTATTATCCTGAGAGTAACATCAATCAAAGTATGTCCAGCAGTTCAATGGTGTCCATACTGAATTGCCAACTTAGTCTCACATTATTATCCTGAGAGTAACATCAGTCAAAGTATGTTCAGCAGTTCAATGTTGTCCACACTTAATTGCCAACTTAGTCTCACATTATTATCCTGAGAGTAACATCAGTCAAAGTATGCCCAGCAGTTCAATGTTGTCCATACTGAATTGCCAACTTAGTCTCACATTATTATCCTGAGAGTAACATCAGTCAAAGTATGTCCAGCAGTTCAATGTTGTCCGTACTGAATTGCCAATTTAGTCTCACATTATTATCCTGAGAGTAGCATCAGTCAAAGTATGTCCAGCAGTTCAATGTTGTCCACACTGAATTGCCAACTTAGTCTCACATTATTATCCTGAGAGTAGCATCAGTCAAAGTATGTCCAGCAGTTCAATGTTGTCCACACTGAATTGCCAACTTAGTCTCACATTATTATCCTGAGAGTAACATCAGTCAAAGTATGTCCAGCAGTTCAATGTTGTCCACACTGAATTGCCAACTTAGTCTCACATTATTATCCTGAGAGTAACATCAATCAAAGTATGTCCAGCAGTTCAATGGTGTCCATACTGAATTGCCAACTTAGTCTCACATTATTATCCTGAGAGTAACATCAGTCAAAGTATGTCCAGCAGTTCAATGTTGTCCATACTGAATTGCCAACTTAGTCTCACATTATTATCCTGAGAGTAACATCAGTCAAAGTATGTCCAGCAGTTCAATGTTGTCCACACTGCATTGCCAACTTAGTCTCACATTATTATCCTGAGAGTAACATCAATCAAAGTATGTCCAGCAGTTCAATGTTGTCCACACTGAATTGCCAACTTAGTATCACATTATTATCCTTAGAGTAACATCAGTCAAATTATGTCCAGCAGTTCAATGTTGTCCACACTGAATTGCCAACTTAGTCTCATATTATTATGCTGAGAGTAACATCAATCAAAGTATGTCCAGCAGTTCAATGTTGTCCACACTGAATTGCCAACTTAGTCTCACATTATTATCCTGAGAGTAGCATCAGTCAAAGTATGTCCAGCAGTTCAATGTTGTCCACACTGAATTGCCAACTTAGTCTCACATTATTATCCTGAGAGTAACATCAGTCAAAGTATGTTCAGCAGTTCAATGTTTTCCACACTGAATTGCCAACTTAGTCTGACATTATTATCCTGAGAGTAACATCAATCAAAGTATGTCCAACAGTTCAATGGTGTCCATACTGAATTGCCAACTTAGTCTCACATTATTATCCTGAGAGTAACATCAGTCAAAGTATGTCCAGTAGTTCAATGTTGTCCACACTGAATTGCCAACTTAGTCTCACATTATTATCCTGAGAGTAACATCAGTCAAAGTATGTCCAGCAGTTCAATGTTGTCCATACTGAATTGCCAACTTAGTCTCACATTATTATCCTGAGAGTAACATCAGTCAAAGTATGTGCAGCAGTTCAATGTTGTCCATACTGAATTGCCAACTTAGTCTCACATTATTACCCTGAGAGTAACATCAGTCAAAGTATGTCCAGCAGTTCAATGTTGTCCATACTGAATTGCCAACTTAGTCTCACATTATTATCCTGAGAGTAACATCAGTCAAAGTATGTCCAGCAGTTCAATGATGTCCACACTGAATTGCCAACTTAGTCTCACATTATTATCCTGAGAGTAACATCAGTCAAAGTATGTCCAGCAGTTCAATGTTGTCCATACTGAATTGCCAACTTAGTCTCACATTATTATCCTGAGAGTAACATCAGTCAAAGTATGTCCAGCAGTTCAATGTTGACCGTACTGAATTGCCAACTTAGTCTCACATTATTATCCTGAGAGTAGCATCAGTCAAAGTATGTCCAGCAGTTCAATGTCTTCCACATTGAATTGCAACTTAGTCTCACATTATTATCCTGAGAGTAACATCAGTCAAAGTATGTTCAGCAGTTCAATGTTGTCCACACTGAATTGCCAACTTAGTCTCACATTATTATCCTGAGAGTAACATCAATCAAAGTATGTCCAGCAGTTCAATGGTGCCCATACTGAATTGCCAACTTAGTATCACATTATTATCCTTAGAGTAACATCAGTCAAAGTATGTCCAGCAGTTCAATGTTGTCCACACTGAATTGCCAACTTAGTCTCACATTATTATCCTGAGAATAACATCAGTCAAAGTATGTCCAGCAGTTCAATGTTGTCCATACTGAATTGCCAACTTAGTCTCACATTATTATCCTGAGAGTAACATCAGTCAAAGTATGTCCAGCAGTTCAATGTTGTCCACACTGAATTGCCAACTTAGTCTCACATTATTATCCTGAGAGTAACATCAGTCAAAGTATGTCCAGCAGTTCAATGTTGTCCACACTGAATTGCCAACTTAGTCTCACATTATTATCCTGAGAGTATCATCAGTCAAAGTATGTCCAGCAGTTCAATGTTGTCCATACTGAATTGCCAACTTAGTCTCACATTATTATCCTGAGAGTAACATCAGTCAAAGTATGTCCAGCAGTTCAATGTTGTCCACACTGAATTGCCAACTTAGTCTCACATTATTATCCTGAGAGTAACATCAGTCAAAGTATGTCCAGCAGTTCAATGTTGTCCACACTGAATTGCCAACTTAGTCTCACATTATTATCCTGAGAGTAACATCAGTCAAAGTATGTCCAGCAGTTCAATGTTGTCCATACTGAATTGCCAACTTAGTCTCACATTATTATCCTGAGAGTAACATCAGTCAAAGTATGTCCAGCACAGATCAATCTTGTCCATACTGAATTGCCAACTTAGTCTCACATTATTATCCTGAGAGTAACATCAGTCAAAGTATGTCCAGCAGTTCAATCTTGTCCATACTGAATTGCCAACTTAGTCTCACATTATTATCCTGAGAGTAACATCAGTCAAAGTATGTTCAGCAGTTCAATGTTGTCCACACTTAATTGCCAACTTAGTCTCACATTATTATCCTGAGAGTAACATCAATCAAAGTATGTCCAGCAGTTCAATGTTGTCCATACTGAATTGCCAACTTAGTCTCACATTATTATCCTGAGAGTAACATCAGTCAAAGTATGTTCAGCAGTTCAATGTTGTCCACACTTAATTGCCAACTTAGTCTCACATTATTATCCTGAGAGTAACATCAATCAAAGTATGTCCAGCAGTTCAATGGTGTCCATACTGAATTGCCAACTTAGTCTCACATTATTATCCTGAGAGTAACATCAGTCAAAGTATGTACGATAGAAACAATGACGTAGGAGTTAGATTGAACGTAGCCTAGATTTGGTAGCGGTAGGACGTGCTGGACTAGGCTATAGAAACTGTTGTATTACGGTTTTCGTTTAACATCCTTTATTTCGATACAGTGAACTGTTAAATAAGAACACTTTTAGTAAGTTAGTTGTTTGTTTTATTTTTTTTCCATTTCTATTTCTATAATAAATCTATCGCATTATCTTTTTTAAATGCATGTAGCCGAGAGGAATATGTTATAAGTCTAAGTTCTAGTATCTAATATTATCAGAACTGCTATGAATGTCTAGTTTAGGCACTACAAGACCAAAGATCGCCCAATTCAAGGACCACATATCGACTACCCTGTCCAACGGCCAATTCAAGGACCACATATCGACTACCCTGTTCATCGCCCAATTCAAGGACCACATATCGACCACCCTGTTCATCGCCCAATTCAAGGACCACATATCGACTACCCAGTTCATCGCCCAATTCAAGGACCACATATCGACTACCCTGTTCATCGCCCAATTCAAGGGCCACAATATCGAGTACCCTGTCCGAAATCCCAATCGATTATCTCCCGTGTCTCATTAATGCCAACTACTGATGCCCGTGCACAAATGACAAAAATAAAAATCATAAACCCATCAGTCACGAAACAATATTCTTAATAAAAACCTAAAATTATGGACTAAATATAAATGTAAAGAAGAGAGATCATGTTTGTGTTATTAGTCTATCTATCTATTTAACCTGTCTACCTACCTAAACACATATTTATCCATACGTCCATCTATCTTATCTATTTCATTTGTATCTATCTATCTAACCAAATATCTATCTATCCATCAATCATTTTATCTATCTGTCCATTTTATCCCTCTATCCGCATCCCTCTATCTATTTATCTATCCAAATATCCATCCAGCTATCTATCTCTATCTGTCTGACTGTGTTTGTTCATCAGCTGATTTGTATGGCACTTATTTATCACGTGGTTCACCTTATTGTACTCTAAGTCAACTTGATATGAGTTTAACATAAAGAGGTTACAAGGCATTGTGCATAAGACTCTCTATATAATACGATAAAAAGCCAGAGTATTTTCCAGTGGTGGGCACGCAAGTTGTCATTGAGAGTCGCATGCCGTGTTTTATATAGTATTATTACAAATAGAGCCTATGTAGCGTTCATGGCAGTTTCAGCGACGCCCCCATTGCATACCGTAACCGCTTTGTTCTGTGCTATATTTAGACTATATTTGACGCCCCTAGTAATGTCGACCCAGGGCATTTGCCCCCTCTGCCCCCCCCCTTCAATGTGAGGGCACTGATTACAAAGAACATTAAAGGAAATCTAGTCAATTAAAGTAGTTCAATATTCTACACAATAGTGTTATGTAAAGTACACATATAAGAAAATATACACAATTATTTCTGCACTATGACAAAGCTTTAACGTGTTCCCACCATTACTGGCATAGACAACTATAAGTCTATTGTAGACCAACATTGAATCATTGATAGGGTCTATTGTTATTTCAATAGATTCTTCCTGTTTTACTCATTCATTTTATAACCAGGTCAGTAGGCCTGACTGCGTATTCAATTATAATCATTCTTCCTTTTTCCCCTCTTAAAAGTGTTGCCTATAAATAATTGTGATTGAATGGATGGTGTTGAGATGGAGAGAAAGCAGGGAAGGGGAGGAAGGGAATAGACCTCACACATCACAGAACAAGACTACACCTAGAACAATATGAACCTGTTATATCTGCTGTTCTGGCAGGTTTTAATTAATGATTGCAATTGCGTAAATTATGATTGATTGACTGACCAGATTTACAAGCGATCTAATACAAACATAATAAAGACACCTAGGCCTACATCTGTTCAATGATATCTTATAATACAACAGAATAAAGACACCTAGGCTTATATCTGCTCAATGATATCTTATAATACAACAGAATAAAGACACCTAGGCCTACATCTGTTCAATGATATCTTATAATACAACAGAATAAAGACACCTAGGCTTATATCTGCTCAATGATATCTTACTTATAATTCTACCTACATCCTACATATCCCGTAGTCTGTTGAACAGTTGGGGCGCCACAGATGACATGTAAACCAGCCTACTCCACTCCTCCCGTCTCTTAGCCGTTCTCATTGCCTCGCACAGTTTTGTTCCTGTCCATTCCCTGATATTATCTTCCCAACGTTTCTTTTGTTTTCCTCTCTTTCTGCCTCCTCTGGTGGTACCCTGCAGGATGGTCTTTGCAAGCCCGTTGGTTCTGGTGACGTGGCCATACCATTCCAGTTTTCTTTTCTTGGCAGTGGCCAGCAGATATGGTCTTTTTATCAGATACCGAGCAGGTTCCTGAAGCATCTCATTTCCATGGCGTGTATCTTATTTTCCAGCTCAGCTGTTAGTGTCCATGACTCACAAGCATATAAGAAAATAGAGTGGACCAGTGAGCGCATCAGCCTGATTTTGGTGCTGAGGGCTAAGTTCTTGTATTTCCATATTGTCTTGAGCCTCTTTAGTCATTTAGTGATGCTGTTGTCTGGGCAATCCTGGACATTACTTCTGGTTTGGAGCCCTCTTCGGATACAATAGCTCCTAGGTATTTGAAGCTGCTGTTTCCAAACTCTGCCCACCAATCTTGATCTGCGTGGTGATGCCGCTGGTGTTACTAGTAATTAATTAATTTTTTTCGGCACTGAATTGCATGCCATAGGATGCGGAAGTTTTGTCCAGTCGCTCCACTAGATTGGCTAATTCTTCCTCACTCCGGCGAGTCCATCTATATCATCTGCGAATCGAAGGTTGGTGATCCTTCTGCAATTTATGCTGATTGTCCCTTCATGATCCTCTAGTGCATCCGACATGATTCTCTCCAAGAAGATATTGAACAGTGTTGGCGAAAGCAAGCATCCTTGTCGTACTCCAACGGTAGTCCTAAACCAATCTCCAATGTTGTTGCTGAAGAAGACTGCACTGGTGGCCCTGTCATAGAGGCTACGTATCAGCATTGTCAGGCTGTCATTAATGTTGTAATGTTTCATGGTTGCCCATAGGGCTGCGTGCCAGACCCTGTCGAATGCTTTTTTAAAATCAACAAATATATGGTACAAGTGTGTGCAGGTTAAAGATCTGCTCTGTGGTACTACGTCCCTGCCTGAAGCGGCATATTATCTTATAATACAACAGAATAAAGATAACTAGGCCTACATCTGTTCAATGATATCTTATAAAAAAACAGAATAAAGATACCTAGGCCTACATCTGTTCAATGATATCTTATCATACAACAGAATCAAGATACATATAGGCCTACATCTGTTCAATGAAATCTTATAATACAACAGAGTAAAGATACGTACCTAGGCCTACATTTGTTCAATGATATCTTATAATACAACAGAATAAACATACCTAGGCCTGCATCAGTTCAATGATATCTTATAATACAACAGAATTCAAAATACCTAGGCTTATACCTGTTCAATGATATCTTATAATACAACAGAATAAAGACACCTATCCTTCATATGTTCAATGATATCTTATACCAAAGGATGTCATTGGATTCTGCCTTTAATTCTGACCATGCAAAATTTAAATCATATATTTAATTCAGCAAACATGATAAAAGTTTATATAGATCTACTGGTATTGTTGTTGATTTTGTAAAAGTATCAAAGTAATAAAAACATGACGACTACACAAGCACAACAAATGTCACGAAATAAAGAGCGGTCAACATTCATTATTCATCAAAATTATTTAATATAATATTATAATATCATTATAATATTATTATAATATAATATTGCAAATGTCATTTAAACATGCTGTATGGTATGTAAAAAATAACATAAAAAACGTTTTTTTACCAAAAAAAAAAAAGGTAAAAAAGCTTTCAATTTAGACCAACCCAATGAAAAGAGAATTGTTTTTTTGTATAATTTGTGTACCATTGTAGCCCATTTAACATTAACATGAAGTTTTTCTTGCTAGTAATTAGACTTAGTTATTTTGTTTTCAACAGACACTTGTTCTGACTTTTCACATAACAACAGATAATATTGCAGAACTATTGACAGCTTATATTATAAATCACACATACATACATAATCATGGTCTAGAAATACTTAGAAGCAATAGCCATTAAAATGCAATATACTGGTAACTATAATAAGATAAGATAACTGTCTAGAAAGAATTATAATTGTGGTAGTTAGTATTCTTTTATAGACAAAAAAACATTCCACTGAAAGTCATACAATGTAGTAAGTTATTTTTGTATTTAGTAACACCATGATTTTGTGAAATAATTTGGAATGTCCATGTATTAATCTGTGACTTAAAAAAAAAAAAAAAAAAGAAAAAAAAAAAAACTTTGGTAATTAAATGCCAAGTAACAGGAAGCAACAAATATAATTGAATCACATATTTTAGGATATCACAGTATGACCACGCAAAACATAACATACAATGACAACAACAAGTGAACAGACAAGACATTGAATTAAATATCTAGTGACCTATTAATCTAGTATAGATCTATGATGCAAAATATTTGACAAATACCTTAAGTAAGTTAGAAAAAATATGTTGGCCTTATGAAAATATTAATTATTTACTGTTACAATTACATAATGACAAGGGACTTAGATAATTTGAACATTTAGTGAAGATGAAATAAAAATAATATATCTTGACATACATAATGACAAGGGAATTAATTTGAACATTTAGGGAAGATGAAATAAAAATAATATATCTTGACATACATAATGAAAAGGGAATTAATTTGAACATTTAGTGAAGATGAAATAAAAATAATATATCTTGACATACATAATGACAAGGGAATTAATTTGAACATTTAGTGAAGATGAAATAAAAATAATATATCTTGACATACATAATGACAAGGGAATTAATTTGAACATTTAGTGAAGATACAAAAAAAAATATATCTTGACATACATAATGACAAGGGAATTAATTTGAACATTTAGTGTAGATGAAATAAAAATAATATATCTTGACGTACATAATGACAAGGGAATTAATTTGAACATTTAGAGTGAAGATGAAATAAAAATAATATATCTTGACATACATAATGACAAGGGAATTAATTTGAACATTTAGAGTGAAGATGAAATAAAAATAATATATCTTGACATACATAATGACAAGGGAATTAATTTGAACATTTAGTGAAGATGAAATAAAAATAATATATCTTGACGTACATAATGACAAGGGAATTAATTTGAACATTTAGAGTGAAGATGAAATAAAAATAATATATCTTGACATACATAATGACAAGGGAATTAATTTGAACATTTAGTGAAGATGAAATAAAAATAATATATCTTGACATACATAATGACAAGGGAATTAATTTGAACATTTAGTGAAGATGAAATAAAAATAATATATCTTAACATACATAATGACAAGGGAATTAATTTGAACATTTAGTGAAGATGAAATAAAAATAATATATCTTGACATACATAATGACAAGGGAATTAATTTGAACATTTAGAGTGAAGATGAAATAAAAATAATACATCTTGACATACATAATGACAAGGGAATTAATTTGAACATTTAGAGTGAAGATGAAATAAAATTAATATATCTTGACTTACATAATGACAAGGGAATTGAACATTTAGTGAAGATGAAATAAAAATAATATATCTTGACATACATAATGACAAGGGAATTAATTTGAACATTTAGGGAAGATGAAATAAAAATAATATATCTTGACATACATAATGACAAGGGAATTAATTTGAACATTTAGTGAAGATGAAATAAAAATAATATATCTTGACATACATAATGACAAGGGAATTAATTTGAACATTTAGAGTGAAGATGAAATAAAAATAATATATCTTGACTTACATAATGACAAGGGAATTGAACATTTAGTGAAGATGAAATTAAAATAATATATCTTGACATACATAATTTATATGACCATGAATGAGCATGAAAGTAATGACTCAAGTTTAAATATAAAATACAAAAAATGAAGCCAATCAATATTCAATGCAATGAATTTTCAATATATTTATGTATGTACCTCAAGATGGAGGTTAAACATTCAAAAGAAATCAGGCTTTCCACTTGAAAAGGATAAAAAAAAAACAACTTAAATTAAGGATGAGTGGAGATGATGTCATGAAAATAAAGTACAAAGAGAATGAAAAAATACAACATTAAACATTATTAACATTGAAAACATATGTCATTTAATAAATACTAGGGCTTATGAATACGAAATAAAAAATGAAAGTTCAAAAATATTTAAAGATGAGTGTCCTCTACATACACAATTCAAATAATGTTGCTCTTTAACAATACAAGTCATAGAATATTGCCTTCATTAATCAAAATTGCATAGATTATTTCTCTCAAAATTTAAAATTTATAGATAAATAATAAATAAATTGTGAATCCATGTTATACATTTATTCATGCTACTGACTTGGTATTCTGGTAAAATAAAATGATGGCACTGAATTTCACATTTAGCATTGCTGTATCTGATAGTAGTAAGTAGACCACTGTGTGTTCCTAAGTCCAGTTTAACAATGCATCTAAGTGGTTTATCCATAGACCACATTGATAGAGGACAAAGGCATAAGAAATCTATATGTGGACATTTAGCAAATATAATATGTCAACAACCATTATAATGTTTACACTAGCAGCAATGAAGACATTAAAACCCACATAACATGTACCATAATTTGGCCATGTGATATACCCATGCTGCCAGCTTGGCTATTACATTTTGTAACAGAAAACTGAGAAACATCTGTGGAGTCAATAGGAATTTAGGTTGCCTTTGAACAGATAAAGATGTTTGATACAAAAGTAAAGCAAGGCTATCAAAACAATGCAAGAATCACAAACTAAAGATGTCTTGGACGAACATAAAAAAAAATGTTTAGAGAAAACTAGTGAGTACAATTATTTAGGTGAATTAGAAACAGTATGACGGATTTTGTTTTCAAAACCAGAATCCGGTATTCCGTTTAACATCCCTACCGGCAACATAATGAGAACTATTGTGGCCAGGGAAGAAAAAATCAACTAAAAGTGAACCATGAATATGATGAGCTAAAGGAGCATACTGTCCTAAAAATAACACTGGCCAGCAACAATACCATCACATGCCATGGTTCTTCTTGAGTTCTTTCTTTAATTGGCCTTAATGCAGCTGTACCAATGTTTCATTAAGAAAATCAATGACTTTATTGTTGCTAAAGTGAGGAAAAAACTAATGCAGATACATTGTTCATCAAAATTTAAAAACATGGGTAATTACTACTGATTAGTATTACAAACATTGAATTACTATTGATTTGAATTCATAGTCTTGAATAGGTGAATAATTCCTTGACCAAGATGAACAATTACCCTGTCTTACAGCTAGCAGATAATTCATCAAAGACTTAAAAAATTATGGCAAAGCCACTGAGCTGAACAACTTCTAGAAGACACAGCACCAATAATAGATCCTTATTACAATAACATATGCATTGGTTTGTTCAACAAATAAACAATGTGACTAATATGGTGGACATTTAAGGCTACCATTTTTTTTTTGAAGGACAGAATTTAAGAAATATATAACTTGACATAATAATTATGTGGTCAAAGAATGAGCATGAAAGATGCTCATATATATAATTATTCCATTTTCAATAACACAAAATATTCACATTGAGGCAATCCAATAGGTAGCAAAATGTATGTTTTATACATTTAAATATTATATGCCTCAACCTGTTTTTGTTCTTCTGATGACTCACTAACTCACTAATGCTAGGCCGTTCGCCGAGGCAATAGCTTGTTTTATGGATCTCATTTAGTCATTTTCTCTGTAACGGAATAATTATTTTGAAGATCTTTATACGATTTTATCTCTCGTAGGGCAATATGTTGTCATGGTTACGGGCTCTGCTTTAAGACAGACTGGCTAGAGAGGCAAAGTTTGCTAACAAAACAAACACCACGGAACCATCCTCTGTTGAAGTGACTGAGACATTTGGAACATCCAGAGTCCTGTTGTTTTACTTCCTCGTCCCGTTCTGAACTTTGTATTGGGGAATTGTCGCGACAGTTTTTCTCTGCACTTGTGTCTATGGCTTCATTCTCATCAGCACAAACGTTGTCATCTGGGGCTTCAGTGTGCTCATCGCTGTCCTCGAGCGGTGGGCATTTGGGGCCTTTTTTCTTATTGTCACCTCGGCTAAGTAGTGTTTCATATATGGAATCACAATCTGACTCTGTAGAGTTTGCACCCTTCACACACTGTGTATTATCAGCACCTTTCACAAGCTGGTCGTCTAATGGGCCTGAACTGCAAGAGTCATCAAAATGTTCAATTTGGTCAGGTATTCTCTCCAGTATAGCAGAATTAAGCTCAACATGTCTCTGCTTGTTTTGATCACGTTTATTCCCATTATCATCAGAGATCAGATTCTGAACCTTGCATTCCACTTTGTTTCCGTCCAATCCGTTTTCTTCATCATCAGAGATCAGATTCTGAACATTACATTCCACTTTGTTTCCGTCCAATCCGTTTTCTTCATCATCAGAGATCAGATTCTGAACATTACATTCCACTTTGTTTCCGTCCAATCCGTTTTCTTCATCATCAGAGATCAGATTCTGAACATTACATTCCACTTTGTTTCCATGTAATCCTTTAACTTCATCATCAGAACAGGGCTTCAAAAAAAAAAAGATGAAATGAAAAACAGTGTTAAAAGATGTGAAATTGAATGGATGTATCAGTGTTCATTTGATAAATAGATTGAAACCAAAACCAATAATTTCTGGTCCATTCAAGAATTCTCTAGCTATATGAAACCAATAATTTCTTCTCCATTCATGAATACTCAACTATATGAAACCAATAATTTCTTGTCCATTCATGAATACTCTAGCTATATGAAACCAATAATTTCTTGTCCATTCATGAATACTCTAGCTATATGAAACCAATAATTTCTTGTCCATTCATGAATACTCTAGCTATATGAAACCAATAATTTCTTGTCCATTCATGAATACTCTACTATATGAAAGCAATAATTTCTTGTCCATTCATCGTTTTGGTGCGGGACGTTTTGGCGCGAGGAAATAATTGAGGAAAACCTTTAATTTTTTTTCTTGTATAATAAATGAAACTAATAATAAATAATAATAATTTAAAACGATGTACTTTAATGCATTTATAGGACTATTAAACTTTAAAAACTTTGTTTTTTTATATATGCATAAAGACTTATGTATCTATTTATGGGCATAAAATGCTTATTTATCTATTTATCTATATATATATGTCGTCTTAATAGGGAAGTTGTTTGTTAATATTTATTCAACCCCTAGAACGTTAGGCCTAGATGCGAAAATTACGCGTGCTAGTCTTTCCACAAAATTCTAATAATTACACATGTTCATGAAGTAACTTTCAAATAACTTGACTGTTGTAAAATAGTTGGGAGGGATTAAAACCGTGGTCAATCGTAGACAAGATGGTCAGAGAATTAATGATAACAATGGATGTTTTAGAATACTGGGTGGGTAGTAAAAGGATAAAAAGATACTTTTTTTATTTGGAATGGTCAATGAGGAGTGGTCATCGCGTCCAGCCAACAATTTGCTTACAAATCAGAGATAATTATTTGGTTGTGGTTATCTAGATTGGGAGCGGCAAAGAAGCAGTTTCAGTTGAGACAACTGCATGTATAAAATTAATAATCCAATATATAAATTGTTTTAGTATGTTTTAATTTACTATTTGTTTCATTTATTATACAAAAAATATTGTTTTCCTCAAGTTATTAAGTTAATTTGATTAAATGATGTGACGTGTTTTTAGTCCATCGCGCCAAAACAGTCGCGCCAAAACGGCTGCGCCCAAACGTCCTGCTTCGTAGGAGACAATAGAGCAGAAACAAATATCTAAATAATTAAACAAACTCATATATATTGATCAGTGACAGTATAAACAAAATGGCGGAAATTTCTTCAAGGATGTTACTTCCGCACCTTATCCATTCTTTTTATAGATCAGTGACTCTAGCTATATGAAACCAATAATTTCTTGTTCATTCATGAATACTCAAGCTGTATGAAACCAATAATTTCTTGTCCATTCATGAATACTCTAGCTATTTGAAAGCAATAATTTCTTGTCCATTCATGAATACTCTAGCTATATGAAAGCAATAATTTCTTGTCCATTCATGAATACTTTAGCTATATGAAACCAATAATTTCTTGTCCATTCATGAATACCCTAGCTATATGAAACCATAAATTTCTTGTTCATTCATGAATACTCTAGCTATATGAAACCAATAATTTCTTGTCCATTCATGAATATTCTAGCTCAGTGGTTCTTAACCGGTGCTCCATGCTCCGCGAAATTATGAAACTCAAAATTTAATGTTCACTCACTTTACTCTATCTGATTGAGCTGAACAAACGGGGAAAAATTGGCCTTTTTGCCTATTTTTACTGTTTTAGTAACGAAGCTTTGACTCACTTGTACTAATGTTACATAAATAAAATTTATATGTGATTAAAGTTGAAGCCTTTATCTAACAAAATATTTTACTTTTAAACTCATTAATTGTAATTAAAAAAGTGTTTTGTGTGATTGAATAGTGGGGGGTTGGGTCGTTTTGACAGCGGCTTTCAAATGGGTCAGTAAATTTCCGTTCTCCCTCGTGTTACGCGATCGTTCGCCGCTCGGTTGGTAATCCACTCAGAAGCATGATTTGACCACCATTTTAAAGTAGGGATCCTGGGCTTTCATTTGATATATAGCACTTTTATATATCTCATGTTGAACATTTTGAAATGATTGATTGAAAACTTTAGTCAAAGAAAAAAAGAGAAAATATTTAAAATGTTGTAGTTTTTTTTATATCAATTGAAAGCTTGGCTTTTAACCTAATTTCTGAAGTGAGATGGTTATCCAGAAGAAAAGTGTTAGAACTGAAGGATGAATTGATGACCTTTTTCCAAAATGAAAATATGGATGATTTTGTGGAATATCTTCAAAATGACATTTGGTAAGCTAAATTGGCATATTTAGCTGATATTTTTTTTAATTTAAATTGTGTTAATACCAGCCTTCAAGGAAGAAAAGAAATTTTTTTAACATCGACCGACAAATTGACAGAAAAAAGTTAATTTTGGAAAAATCGTTTGTTGGAGAAAAAGAAAGTAGATATCTTTCCTTCTCTTAATGATAACACTACCGACGAAATTATTTCAGCAGTAACAGAGCATTTAACTTTATTAAAAGAAAAGATTGAATTTTATTTTCCATCAATAAACGTAGAAACATATGACTGGATACCTAATCCCTTTACCACAGTTGATACATCAAATAGTAAGTTGTCATACCAAGAAGAAGAAGAATTAATCAACCTATCATCGGATCGTACACTTAAATAAAAATTTCCGAAATGGTTCTGGAGGAATTTTGGATCTTTGTGCAAGAAGAATACTCAGCTCTCGCCATGAAGGTACTTAAAATCTTGTTGCAATTTTCAACATCATATTTGTGTGAACTCAGTTTCTCGATATTCACCAACATAAAAACTAAAAAAACGAGCAACACTTAGGCCTACTCATTTGGATGAAGAATTGAGGGTAGCTATTTCTAAAATTAGGCCTAATATCACTGAAATTTGTAAAAACCGTCAAGCTCAGGTTTCACATTAAATCTTTTTATTTTTCTGAATTAAATTTTGCTCAATGTTATTTTTTTACTTATTAAATATATCTTTATTAAAAATTTGTTTGTCATGTTATTATTTTAAACTCTTATGTTATAATCTTTTATTTTCAATAAAAGTTGTACGTATGTGTATTTGTTTGTTGTTTTTTTACTCCTTGATTTTTGGTGCTCCCCAAATTTCCGACTTCAAAAGGTTAAGAACCACTGCTCTAGCTATTTGAAAGCAATAATTTCTTGTCCATTCATGAATTCTCTAGCTATATGAAAGCAATAATTTCTTGTCCATTCATGAATTCTCTAGCTATATGAAAGCAATAATTTCTTGTCCATTCATGAATACTCTAGCTATATGAAAGCAATAATTTCTTGTCCATTCATGAATTCTCTAGCTATATGAAAGCAATAATTTCTTGTCCATTCATGAATTCTCTAGCTATATGAAAGCAATAATTTCTTGTCCATTCATGAATACTCTAGCTATATGAAAGCAATAATTTCTTGTCCATTCATGAATACTCTAGCTCAGACATGCCTACCCCTAAGGACTAAAAAGAGGAACAATCTTGATGAAAAAGAGGATTTATCAACAAAAAAGCGGAACACTCTTTATCTAGATTTAAAAATCTTTTAAAACAACAAAAAAAAAACATTAGCTAGACTAGGCTTTTTTTCAGGTAGGTAGGCTTACGTTTTGCAGACAATTCGCAATGGATCTAGATCATTAAATTCACACGTTTTTCTTTGCTGAATAAACTCCTCTAACTATTCCTTCCTATAAAACTGAATTAGTTTATTTTACAGTTTGAACAAGTCAGATTTAAACTTTCTGAGGCAGGACGTTATCTTAGCAAATTCAGTAAAGGAAAATAGGGGCCTAAGATTCATTGCCAAACACGTGTAATACCGAAAAAAAATGATAATTATAGTATTGTGACCTTATTTGTGCCTTTGTTTTATCAACCTAGATACGGACTATATTTCAACCCATAAAAAAAAAAAACTTTCCAATTTGGCGTAACAAAACTAGTAAAAAGCGGAAGGGCGGAACAAAGTAGGTTTTTTATATAAAAGCGGAACAAATACGCCAAAAGCGGAACGGTAGGCATGTCTGCTAGCTATATGAAAGTAATAATTTCTTGTCCATTCATGAATACTCTAGCTATATGAAAGCAATAATTTCTTGTCCATTCATGAATACTCTAGCTATATGAAACCAATAATTTCTTGTCCATTCATGAATACTCTTAGGACTCTAGCTATATGAAACCAATAATTTCTTGTCCATTCATGAATACTCTAGCTATATGAAAGCAATAATTTCTTGTCCATTCATGAATACTCTAGCTATATGAAAGCAATAATTTCTTGTCCATTCATGAATACTCTAGCTATATGAAACCAATAATTTCTTGTCCATTCATGAATACTCTAGCTATATGATTGATCTATAAAAATTGATAAACTGACAGGATGGGACTCCTCCGACAGATGTGAAAGCTGAACCAAGCTAGGCACAATGATTTCATCTGTGTTTTCCTCAACACTGTAGTTTATGCAAAGCTCATCATCATCAAATATGGGAGATTTAATGGGTGAGAGGTCCAGCTGTTGAGAAAAAGATTCTGATGACTTATCATTATAATGTACAGTGTCTATTCCTATTGATATTCGTTTATCTTTTATAAATGCATGCATCTTAACTACTTCATTTGGCTGCTATGAACTAATTGTCAGTGCTGCACTACTACTATTCTATGTACCCTGTATGTCAGACTACAGTTATACATAATACTACATAATAGCAGTTTCACTCTAATACCTTACTACCAATGTCATAGAATTACAGCTCAATGTGGCAGTACTCTCAAACTATACACTAACTGTGCCACACTGCTGCTAATTGCTGTCCCACTACTGCAAAAATATTCATAACAGTGCTAGGCTGCCAGTACTCAGTATCAGGATAATACTTCACTAAATACTAGCACTGCCACAGTACTACTAATCAGTTGTCACGGTGCTTCACTATGTATCAACTATCTGTGTTACAATACTGAAGTACTATATACTCACAGGATAATACTTCACTAAATACTAGCACTGCCACAGTACTACTAATCAGTTGTCACGGTGCTTCACTATGTATCAACTATCTGTGTCACAATACTGAAGTACTATATACTCACAGGATAATACTTCACTAAATACTAGCACTGCCACAGTACTACTAATCAGTTGTCACGGTGCTTCACTATGTATCAACTATCTGTGTCACAATACTGAAGTACTATATACTCACAGGATAATACTTCACTAAATACTAGCACTGCCACGGTACTACTAAACAGTTGTCACTGTGCTTCACTATGTATCAACTATCTGTGTCACAATACTGAAGTACTATATACTCACAGGATAATACTTCACTAAATACTAGCACTGCCACGGTACTACTAAACAGTTGTCACTGTGCTTCACTATGTATCAACTATCTGTGTCACAATACTGAAGTACTATATACTCACAGGATAATACTTCACTAAATACTAGCACTGCCACGGTACTACTAAACAGTTGTCACTGTGCTTCACTATGTATCAACTATCTGTGTCACAATACTGAAGTACTATATACTCACAGGATAATACTTCACTAAATACTAGCACTGCCACGGTACTACTAAACAGTTGTCACTGTGCTTCACTATGTATCAACTATCTGTGTCACAATACTGAAGTACTATATACTCACAGGATAATACTTCACTAAATACTAGCACTGCCACGGTACTACTAAACAGTTGTCACTGTGCTTCACTATGTATCAACTATCTGTGTCACAATACTGAAGTACTATATACTCACAGGATAATACTTCACTAAATACTAGCACTGCCACGGTACTACTAAACAGTTGTCACTGTGCTTCACTATGTATCAACTATCTGTGTCACAATACTGAAGTACTATATACTCACAGGATAATACTTCACTAAATACTAGCACTGCCACGGTACTACTAAACAGTTGTCACTGTGCTTCACTATGTATCAACTATCTGTGTCACAATACTGAAGTACTATATACTCACAGGATAATACTTCACTAAATACTAGCACTGCCACGGTACTACTAAACAGTTGTCACTGTGCTTCACTATGTATCAACTATCTGTGTCACAATACTGAAGTACTATATACTCACAGGATAATACTTCACTAAATACTAGCACTGCCACGGTACTACTAAACAGTTGTCACTGTGCTTCACTATGTATCAACTATCTGTGTCACAATACTGAAGTACTATATACTCACAGGATAATACTTCACTAAATACTAGCACTGCCACGGTACTACTAAACAGTTGTCACGGTGCTTCACTATGTATCAACTATCTGTGTCACAATACTGAAGTACTATATACTCACAGTCAAAAGTACATTATGGTAATGAGGTGTACTGGATTTAAACCACTCTCCTTCTTTATCAGCCTGAAATTTAAAGGGAAACATTGGTTTAATATCCAAGCAATGAAGTACAATAACACTGACATATATATTTACAAAGAAATTTTTCTGACATAAATCATAAGATAGTATTTCTCTTCCAGATGTTACTGTACAAAAAACAACAACAAAGAGAAATCAAATATACATTAAAAATATTGTGTAGCCAGGTCAATGCCAAGCTTTCTTACTTTCTATTTTGATTTTGCTACTTTTTCAGACACATCTTTTTGACCTTAATAAATAAACATATTCTACTTTCAATGGGATTTAAACTTCAGGTCTTTGGGTTGCTAATGCAGTATAGCTAGTTTGGGCCCCACCAAAGTAAAGATATATTCTGGTGTTTACTCCATCAGTCTGTGCATTGAGAAAACTTTAGGGAATATATATATATACAGTGAGAGAGAGAGAGCACAAAGGAGAAATGGACACAACTATAGTAAATATTTCCCCAGTCATGAATGTGTTGTTCCACCAGAAGTATCTTTTTATGTTGACAGGGACTTTGGAACTGTTGATGATTTATTTGGGCAGCGGTAGTGAAGTTTTATTTTCTGTATACAATTCTTATTTGTTCTATGTGCATTATAGTTTCTTATAGTTAAAAACTCTGATGTAAATATAATATAATGGTTTCTTTATTATTTTCTTCAGCTTGAACTCATAAGTTTGTTTAATTACCAAATGACTTCAGCATGGCACTTACATATAACTGCTGACCTCTGACCTAATTGAAAAGAATGGTTTTAACTTATAACAGCACAAATGTTACTGTAAGGAATACCTTGATAGTATCTTGGTTTAGTTCAACTATAGTGGACTGTCTATTATATATCTTGGGAGTGGGCTCTTCTTGGTGATGAACATCAACTCTAGTTTTACTGGCTAATAACAAAAACATTTAATCAGTAAGGTGGATGTTCTTTAATTGAATAAGCTCCTCAATGAGCAGAAGATTTAACATTTATCAACACATTTTTAGTTATAATTCTTGCAGCTGCAGTTTTAACTACATTAATATAAATGTAAACTTTAATCCTATTGTTCCTACAGTGCCAGCTTGCATGTTTACAAGCAATGATCTTCCTTTTACATATTATTACATATATTATCCTTGTAGTAGTAAGTGGCACAGAGCTATTGAAATTAATGTTCTACTAGGCTTTTAGTATCCTATATTTTTGAAAGGGATAAAAGAAAATAGGTCAATGCCATTTTTTCCCTTTTCAACTTTCAATTTTTTTTTTTTAACTGCTTTCTCTCTGCTGGTTCAATGTCTCTTCAAACTCTACAATTCCTTCTATCTCTCTATCTAGGATTATTTTTAACAAAAACTTCATACTTTATTTGTTATTACCTCATGTTTTATTATTTACTAGTTTATTGTTTTCAGTAGATTTACAAAATATAATAAGAGTTTCAGCCTTGTGAGTTGAAATGAGCAAATTATAATAATCCTAAATGTTTATGAAGCTTTGATGCTATGCTGGATATAGGCCTATATAAAATGAAATCACAAATTATAATAATCCTAAATGTTTATGAAGCTTTGATGCTATGCTGGATATAGGCCTATATAAAATAAAATCACAAATGGAACAAACTTGATTACAAATCACATTACATAGATAATTAATCTACACAAATGAAATGAAAAATGCATGAGAATGTTTAATAATAGTCTAAACAGCTCAATGAACTAATTCAGTACATACTGAAGCTTTCATTATAATGAACTATATATATTTTTTTTACTATATTTAGACAAACAAACATTCATATAAATATATATATAGGAATCATTTAAAAAAATGTTTTTAAAAAGTTAACAACTGAGATGTTTACCCCTTTGACATCACTATGTTATGAAATAATTCCTACAACATTTGTTCATGATTCATTGTTTGCAACTGTCTTTTGTGTGTGTTTTTAATAAGCAGTAAACAAAATAAATACCTTCCTGAATCGCTGATAGACTTAATGAGTGCAACATTTTGGTCTGACTTGATGAGATGGAGACAAACAATTGAGTTGAACATTTGGGCTCAGGATTCGGCTCACCTTTCCCTTCACATTTCCTGGAACAGAAAATAATGTGAAGTTTTATACAGCTTTAAAATAGTTTCACTTTTTTAATAACAACAACAACAATAACAGCAACCTTTAATTAATTAGAGTAACAATAAAATTCAGCTTTTAAATATCAACTAAATAATCATACTTTGGTTCACACAACAAGTTTGCTTACTTTTTAGCAATCTGATTATTCCAATTTGGAGTTTTACCTACAATGGGAGTGGAAAGATTATTAAAATCTATATTCAACAATGAAAAAAAAATTTTTTTATTTTACTAACTAATAAACAGATAAAAACGAATCCTTGACAACCATGAAAAGTTAATTTTTAGTCAATGTATGTACTGTACACACCACCAGGAGGAATGGGTTTCACCTCTATAGGTGATATGAAATCTGGAAACTGGACAGTGCCAATATCATCTTTATCCCAGCAGGTGGTAGAGTTCAACTTGGGTTGTAATTTCTTGATGACAACATGGGGAGATGTTCTGTCATTTGATGAAGCTTTGCTTGTCACTGTATTCATGTATATAAAAGTAAAAAAAAAACATCCAACAGAACTTTTTCTATTTTACTACTTCAGGGTTGATAACTCTATGAAAACAAAAATCACACGGTCTTTATCAGGATGTTTGGAGGTGAAACCAGATACATAGAGTTTGACCCCGCCCATCCGGGTTCATTTAAAAATTGCAATTTCTATGTATAACAAAACAGCCTTATTGATTATATGTAGAAGTAAATAAAGATACTAATGTTTGTCTGAAATGTTTAGAGTTGGGAGAAGAGGAGACAAAGTATGGCCCGCAAGCCAGATTCTGTTTTAAATGACTTTCCATAAACTTGAAAAAAAATACAAGCTAATTTGTCCTAACTTTCCCGACCAATAGGAAACCTAGAAGGGTACTGGAAAATATGGTTTGGAAACCTTTTTAGATTTCCAATGTAGGAAAAAAATAGAAACAGTTTTTATTTGGAAATGCCCTCTAGATTATTCTATTGAAATAAAAGTTGATGAGTAGTGCCATATAGTAATTTATCTGGTTTAAAACTGAGCAGATTGAACTACATATTTCCAACCATGGGCCTATTCATTGGTTTTCCATAATGTAAAGAGTAAATAATACAAAAAAGGCTCATTGTCAATCTAAATTATTTTTTTAATAATACAAATAGTCTCATTGTCAAACTAAATGATTATGTAAATACTACAAATAGCCTCATTGTCAATCTAAATTATTTTTTAAATAATACAAATAGTCTTATTGTCAATCTAAATTAGTTTTTTAATAGCATCCCTCCACATCAGGGGTTGGGAACCTTTTTTCTGTGAGAGCCATGTAAACCACATATTTTGAAAAGTAATTCTGTGAGAGCCATACATTATGTTTAAAACTAAAAATTCAAGTAAATGTGTGCATTTTGTGTAATTTCAACACTAAAAGTACAATGATTATGTCTCTGAATTCTTCTGATGCTGAGCTGCACACTTTAGCTCATTTGTAGAATCAAATATTGATATGCAATTAATATATAGATCAAAAAGTCTAAAAAAACACATTTTTTTAATAATTGAACATTTGTCTGCGCGCCAGATGCAGCCATCAAAAGAGCCACATCTGGCTCGCGAGCCATGGGTTCCCGACCCCTACTCTACATTAAGAGTTCTCCTTACCTGTGTTATCTGTGTATGTTGAAACATAAGAATATGTGTACTTTGACTGAGACATTTTTTGGCTACTTCCTGTGTCTGTGTAATAGCTTCTGGTTCCTTTGCTGTCAGCTAAATATAGAAAGAAGATCGTGTATATTGTCAAAATGAGTCATATCAAAGCTCAGTGGCATTTAAATAATTTATTATATGTGTTCAATGTGAATGTGAAATTTATTTGTGGCACTCAACCAAAACCTAAGTTGTATTAACTGAATATTGACTCTATGCCAGATTTGTGTAACAAGAGCAATTTTTTACATATATTGAAAAAGGTTGAATTAAAATGAAGTATTTATGTTGAGGAAAGTAAACAAGAATTAATCACATTTTTTATCATCATTAATTCAAACAGACCAAGGAAGTGAAAAAATAACTGTATAAATGTAACAATTGACTTAAAGATTTTAAAACATGAAGATATAAATTTTTTTACAGCTTATCGTGACCCATTTTTCTTCTGATGAAACCAGTTTTTTTTTCTGGCCAGATTGATGAGCACTGGAAAAAGACTCGTCATCACTTTGTACAACTTTTACTGGAGGGCTATAGTGCAGTCCCTTTGTTGACCACCTGGAGACATCTGCTTGGTGGAAAACAAACAAGGAATAAAGTTTCCAAGTAAAAGTAAACATGATACATTTATTAAATGAAAGTGTGCTTTGGGAGAAAAACAAGATTTGTAAAACAACAAAACTTAATTTCAAACTCTGTCTTCTAGTAGCTTTGGCAGAGAAAATACTAAACCTCTATATATTGCTAAGCCCTCAGATGTCTCACAAAACTCTTCCCAAAGCTTAAAGCTTTTAGTCAGCATGTTATAATACTTTTACCTAATGGTGCCTTCACACTGGGCTGTGTGACTCCTGCCGATATAATTACATATCTCTACTGAATGCATAGTATAATTTCATTTTGGTATGCCTGTGATATTTAAACCACCCTCCCACACTTTATCATGTAATAATTAGGTGTGGCTAATATAAAAAAAAAATTCGCATATAAAAATGATATATCAAAATATTAAAGCCTTTCTTTCTAAGAATTTAAAGTAGAATTTACCATTTAACATTTATATAAGTTCATATCAATTTATTCCCTACTTTCAACATTCTGACCATATACATCAGTTAATTGACCCTACTAGTCCTGTTTACTATAAGCTCTTCTCAGACTGTTTTCTTTTCAATTATATGTAGATTTACTACATATTATATGGAATCAAAAATCACTCGGTCTTTATCAGCATGTATGGAGGGGAAACTAGTTGCAGAGAGTTTCATTGAACCTGTCCCATGTCTTGAGGCAAAATGCAGTCTGTGAGCTAATTTAGCACTATCTGCATTTCAATGGCTTGTGGTTGGCAATGAGTTAAAAAAAAAGTGTTAATTAATGTTTACCTTTACTTTCTCTGGCAATTTCAATGCTTTCATTTAGATTCAACTCTAAGTGGCTGCTGGCATTTACTTTGGGTGGTTGACATTGTAATTTGGAAACAGTCTTACAGTTTGGTATACTTTCTGAACAAGCTGAAAATTTGTCAACCGCAAACATGAGCAACTCAGAATTTCCATCACCATCTGAGCCTGAGAGTGTTTCAATCATGCTTGAAATTTCTTTTAATTTGCCACGTTTAGCCACAGAATGCTTTGCCACATGACCTCCGTCTTTCTGAAAAAAAGATTGTAACTTATCTAGTCTATACCTGCATGTAAAAACTACAACTTTTTAAAACATATTTAATTAGTCCATTGTAAAAGTGCATGTAAATTGTTAGAAACTGACGTACAGATGCAAACATAAATAAAGATGGTCATAATATCACTCTTTTCTATCCATAATTTATACAATAAACAAAAAAGTGGGCCTACCTTTTTCCCCAAAAAATTATCTTTAAATAATTCAAAAGAATCTTGCAAGTTTCTTTTTCTAATTTTGCTAGAGTGTTTTCTAACTTCTTTATTCCTATAGTTATGTAAAAACAAAGAATAAATAGTTACAATTTTAAAATGTTGTATCTAGTTCAGTCCAATTTATATTTATTGATATATTATTCAATAAATATTTTTTTTAAAGCTATGATTTCACACTATGTGCAATGAAAATGGTTTACACCAGAAAATTTGTAAAAATAAATAAATAATAAATGTTGTTTAGGATAAGCTTTAATGGTAAGTATAGGAAAAAAGTTCTAGCACAAAAACTTCCTAGGATATAAATACCAATGCAAAATTTAATATACTGGTATAGAAACCTGTAGATGTTGATAATTAAAACATATAGAACAAAAAGAAAGGCCCTAGGCAATTATGTATATTCCTACTTTGGTTTTGGTTGTTTGTGTGGTCTTGAGGGAGAATCATCAGAGGATGTACCTGAAAATATTTTTTTAATGCATTAGATTTTCACAAAAGAATGTCAACTATATTCAATTTTTAAAAAGTTCCACTTCAATACAAACACCAGAGGAATGTGCGGCTAAGGCTTAAACTTAAGTATGACCCAAATGTGCTTAGAACTCTCAGATGTCCTGGTATAGCAGGGACATTTGTGACATGATATTGATTAAAGTAAAAAAATCTGGGAGACCTAAGCTGTATTCTGGAATGTGTAAAGCTATTTACATTTTAATAGCATAATAAGATAAAATGTAGACAATAATAATATGAACAGTCATAATATAACTAGATTAGCTAATCCGTAATGAAATAGTTATGCTTATAATTTTACCTTTTAAAACTATTTCATTAAATAAAAGATCATTTTGATGATCTATCCCTGCCTTGGAGATTTCATTGTTTGGTTTTCGCAAAGAGTAAGTTCGTTTGTACATCCTTTCTCTTGAGCCATAGAATATCTAAAGAGCTAAAGAAACAGAACAAACTGTATTGGGTTACAGTATAGGCATAAGCCTGTGCATAAACATCTTTAACTTTATGCTATACTTGCTAATACTATATTATTCATAATAGAGGCTACATGGTTATGCTTATACTTAATCATATACTGTATATCATTTATCATATATAAGATAAGAATGGGCATTTCTTCTAACGCTTCTATCCATACTATTAAATTAGCATGCCCAGTGCGCTCTTGGTGTGATTTGCAGTGTGAGATGTATTAGCCCCTGCAATATATGAATATAATGAATAGGTTAATATATTTTATATCCTATTCACTATGACACCATCATAGTGGTGTGTCTTAGTTTGAGTATGACTATATTTACTCAAGGGGCACGGTAGCCGAGCGGCATCACGCTCGACTGGCAAGCCGAAGGTCCCGGGTTCAAATCTTGGTGCAGGCTAGGATTTTTTCCCGGGTCTGGAGGGTGTTTCTGAGTCTACCCAGCTCTGATGGGTACCTGACATTAGTTGGGGTAAAGTAAAGGCGGCTGTGCATAGTGCTGGCCACACAATCACCTAGTATGCCGTGGCCAAAGAAACTGGTGAATGCTGCTTCATCGGTCCTATGGATCAATTCGGTCTGACGGGTACTTTACTTTACTTACTATATTTACTCAACAGTAGTTACAATTATATGATCCCTTAAAGCATTTCTGAATTTGTAACTCCATTTTTAAGCCCATTTTGAAGTATGGTTTTGAAACTTAGATAGTTACAGCCTCCAATGCCAGGAAAATAAAGGCATTTGTTAACACCTGCCTCAGAAGGATCTTATCTTATCATAAACTTTACAGATGCTCCTTATATAAAAGAAGATTATTGCGTCCTACGCTCATCCGTAATCATTAGGACCATTAAGATATGCTGATCAAAATTCATCAGCAATGAAGAACTCTGGCAGCAACTAAGCAGAGGCCTGTGGGAGAAGAAATTTCCCGAAAGAGATGGAAATGGAATGGTCATATCCTCAGAAAACTAACATACAGTATCACTCGGTAAGCCCTCACTGGGCAATAGGAAAAGACGTGGCCAAGAATCACCTTGAGGTGAGATATAGAAGCTGATGCACAAAAATTAGAGTGTAATTTAGGTCAGATAGAGAAACTGGTCCAAGATCAAGATAACTGGAGGACTCTAGTTGGTGGACTATGTCCCAGATGGAGCAAGAGGCATAAGTAATAAGTAGCCTAATACAACTACATAAAAACATTGGAATAGGAGTAAAATGATTCTAAATACTAAAGTGTGTAAAAGTAAATGTAATATCACACATCTGTATCATAAAATTGTATTATCCATTTATATGTCCAGTCCATGAAAGTAAAACCAGTTTAATGTGATTTTTGCATCAGCAATTTATAATAACCTTTTACTTTTACTGGCATTATTTAATTGTTAAAATATAACGTTTTTTGAATGTTTATAAATCTTTCAGACACAAAATATTTATATCTCTAAATCACAATTAGAAGTTGTTGTTTTTTAAATAGTTACTAAGCCAAAAACGAGTCTAGATCAGAAGTTAAAATGACTAGCCTAAAGAGTTTAAATTGTTAATTTTAACTATACATTTGAAAAAATGAACCCAAATACCAAATATATGCTAGCGGTAGGCCTATATTATTTTATATTCCTTTATGAAACAGCATTTTTCAAAATATACAGAAGAAAATTTGAATTTAGTTGAAATTAAATGAAAAGTGAACATTAATAAGGCCTACGTAAGTTTTAAGCCATTTAATTATATTTCAAATCTTATCTTATATATTACAGACGTTCCTTCTAGATAGAAAATTATGACATCCACTATGCCCAAAACTACTGCAGGGCTACAGGGATCGGTCGGTGGCAGGGATAGAACCCGCGACGTGTCAGTTAATTTTTGGTTGACAGTCCGGTGAACTAATCACTGGACCAGCCGGCTTCAATCACCATTCTTATATAAAATATATTGGTATAAAGCCTAATCATAACATTTTATATAAAATATAAAGTAATAAAGATAACCTAGAACAACTGTAAGAGGCTATAAATACTATAATTCTACTGATGCCCATGGCACTGATAAGAATTTATTTTTTTTGGTACAAAATAAACCAATTCAATAAACGGCTGGTCCAGCGGTTAGATCACCGGACTGTCAACCAAAAAACCAACTGACAGGTCGTGGGTTCTATCCCTGCCACCAACGGATCCATGTCGCCCAGCAGGAGTTTTGGGCCTAGTGGACGTAATAATCTTCTTTCTAGAATGAACGTCTGTAAACTTATAAGATAAGGCCTATTGATATTTTTACTTTTGTGTGTGTATTTTTTATTTTGTTAATTCATTTATAATTTTTAGTGTGAGATCTGCCAGTGCAACAATACTAAAACACAAAGCTATAACTATCTATAGACTATAATAGCCCTAATATATGGCCATAGTCATCTGTGATCTATGAATCACACTATATATTATAATATATAAATATATTATATAGGCCAATTTACTATGACTATGAGTACTATGACTATAAAACTATCCCTTTAATTAACTTAAACTTTAAGTATTTTTTATAGTAGCCTAATAGTTAGTAGTCTACCAATAGCCGCCTAGAAGTGAAGTTAACTACCAATAGCGGTAGCCTTCGACAATGATTTATTTGTGTTTAGATATTTTATATATAAGTTTTATAACTAGTCTATATTATGATTGACTTCATTTATTTTTATCATTCACATCGTTCATCCGTGATTTTGTGACATTTTGTGGTTGCGGATTTAATTTAATATATAATATATAAGGAATTTTTAACCCTAATTCTGCGTTTTTTAAATGGAACAATGTTACTTATCCAATATAATCTTACAATAGGTAATCTATTACAATAAAACTTAAGAATAACATTTAAGTCTTAAAACGTAAGACGACGCTCACAGTTTGTCAAAATAAAACGATTGAAACATAAACAACAAGAAAACTAAGTCATCCAATCAAAATATTGCAAACCTATATTATTCGTTTCCGGTAGAAATCCAACCTGCAGACGATTACAAATTCCTGTGTTTATATACAAACTATGCGATATTTTAAAACTTCTAGATTATCCTCTAGCAAGTACTATTATTATTTGCAATATCATAATATATATATTGTCTAAATATGACCAAGGCGAACACACACACAATTATTGACATTATACATTTACATAATAACACTTATAATTTATAGAAATAGTTTCGGCTTCGGGCGGGGCCAATATTACCAAGACCAAGGCGATATCCGATATATTTAATATATTTTTTAAATATATTATAATTATATAGGCTATATTGCTATATAGACCTATAATTCAATATAAAAAATAATCATATTATTATTAATACGTCTGTATACCAACATAATATATTTCCTTTATTGTATAATTATGTATAAATAATATTAAAACTAAACAATTAAACTCAAAATTTTCTTAAAAAATTGAACGCTAAAAAGTAACTTCCTACTTAGCCTAAGGTTGTTGCTGGTGTTTTATTTTTAATTTTTCAAATTTTATACAACTTGGTTTGCAATTGACTTGACTTGCATTTATAGCTACCAGTAGGCCTACTTATAATTTAAATTTATAATTAACAGAGTTCCTTGTAGAAAGAAGATGTTTAGGCCTACGTCTACTGCTTAAAACAGTGTATAAGTATAAGTATCCCAGCGTTTAGACTATTTTACATTTTGCCTTTTGGACATTTAAGGGTGTTCACTAACAGACTAACACAGTAGGCTATGGCTTTTATTATAATAAGCATATCTAGGCAGGGGAGGAACATGTTGGGGGGGGGGGGGGGGAGAGAGAAGATCAAACATTTGTGAATATGTGACGATATTTGATGGAGGGGGGGGGGGGATGTTTACAACAGCCATTTAAAAAAATGCATATTTTAATACAATTTCCAAAAAAACTAGTTTTACTTGTAATTAACTTTATTGACAAAAGTAATAATTATTTTTTTAGGATTATTATTATTAGGCCTATAGGATAATATATTTTAAATTTCTGATTTTTAGTTAAAGGGAGAGGATGGGGGAATCAAACAAATACTAAATGGAATTGGGGATAGGGACAATATAATAGGAGAAAATCCTGACATCCTGAGCTAATAGTTCCCATTTCATCATAAAGTATTTGAAAGTTATTTTATTATCAATAGTTGAACCTTAATATATTAAGAATCAGATTAATTAAATACTGCAAAATTTTAAATTCTCATTTTCAGAACCAAAATAGTAACCAGCAACATCTGTAATTACTCTCAAGAATTAAGTTAAACATTAATACAGCTACACAGCACTAATACAGTAGAGGGCTAGTCAAATTAAGTGATGCAGCAGTTTCAAATTTGTTAAATGGAAAGCCAAAATTATCACGTTATGGTCAGCATAAAATAACCTTAAATTTCCATAGAAATAAATACACAGAATATTCAATACTCATATTAAGGTATAATAATGTGAATACAAATATTATTCAGAGTTATTAACTTCTTAAAATGTCCTAGTTTTTTAGTATGTTTTTTTTTTACTTTTGTGGCGTTATATTGGTAAGGGGTCTGACCTTTTGTGATGACTTAAATTGGGACAAAGACAAGGATAATTAAAAGTTAGCCAAAATCATGTGACATCATTTACAGATGGCTCTTTAAAGTCATTGTAAGGCTTTTCTGATATTCTGAATACATTGTTGATTATCAATAATGTTATTTTCAACAACTTAGATACCTGAACTTTACTTACTAAGTCCATTTAACAAGGTTTGTGGGGGAAAACATTGGATATAATCTTTTTAATTTAAAATGTTGTTTTTTTCTATGAGAGCCCACTTAGCTCAGAGAGCCCACTTTGCCAAAGAAAGAGCAGCCTGATAACCATATGTTTGTCCGCACTCCTGTTAAATGTTCTGTTTTAATTATAATTTTATTATAATAACTTTACAATTTTATAATTTGTTTTATCATATCATAATTATGTTTCTTTAAATTCATTTTTATATGCATTTTCCTAACTTGATTTTTATTAACTGTTAGGTAATTATGCTTGGTAGACACAACTTTGACAGGCCTATAGATTTTTCTTCAAGTCCATTTCCTCTAATTGCACCATCAAGTCAAAATTCTGTAAGCTCCCAAGCAGAATCCAGAGTTCCAGCAACTCCCAAACATGTTTGTGAGTAGGCAATTACATTAGGTTTGCCGTATTTTATGAAATCTTTCAAACAGTTAGTTGCCTAAATATTAATTATCCCATAATTGATTTTCATTTTTTTACCTTGAATATTTCAGATCATGACCGATCATTTGACCAAAATGTTCCTTCTACACCTTTCACTAACTTATCTTTGCCAAATATAACTGCGGCCCATCTGAGAGAAACAGATGTCTCACATTTTACAACTGCTTCCTGCTTGATCACACGTGAAAATGTCTCTAGTAAGAGAATTACTTCCCCTTCACTTTATGGCTAGGTTTTGAAACAAATCATATCTGTTCAAAACATTTTTAAAGAAAGTTATTGGCATTCATATATTATACTTTAAGACCTATTTTTTCTAATAGAAATAACAATATTTTACATGGAAAAAAAATTGATGACAGTAAAAATAATGTTACGGATTTTGAAATATATAATATGTAATTTTTCTTATTTAAAATACACATGGTGTTTTTGATTATAATATATATATATATATATAGATATATATATAGATATATATATAGATATATATATATATATATATATATATATATATATATATATGTATGTATAAATAAATATGTTTTTTTAATAAGGCTACTCAAGGACTGGTGATCAATTAGTACCCTTAACACCTGAAGGTTATAGACAAAATACAAATACATCAATATCGTCTACACAAAGTCAAGACTCGGTGTCCTCAACTTCCTTTCAAGCCACTAACAGCTACAACTCTATTAAACAGCCTTCTTCCCTTAAATATAAAAGTAAATTATCAATCAATAAAAATGGAAATTCAGGTTTCTACCTAAGTGCTCAGAAGCAGTTAGATTCAAATGGTTTAAACTCTAGTCCACTGCCTTCTTCAAAGCCATCCGCTATTTCAACAGATCAGTTTGAGATGAACAAGTTGAAAGAAGAGAGCACGCACATTTTCCTATCACATGAGAACTCTTTACCAGGTCCATCCTCAGTACACAGAAAAACACCAACAGATATAAACAGAGCTGAGGTGACAAATATCAGACGCTCCTTATTCAACTTGCAGTCTTCTTCTCCCTTCAGCAGCCATGTAACAAATATTGACTATTTATTTTGTGGGGATGAAATTTTTTTGTAGCATTTCAATATTTTAAACAGCTTTTATTATGAAGAAAAATGTATTGTAAAATGTATTCTTATTCTTTACTCCTTTTTTTTTTCTGCAAATACATTTTTTTATTGTCTTTATTGATGCACTATTTGAAGAATTTTTTTCATTGAATATTCAATTTAAAATTTTGATTCAAAATAAAAATAACAATTTTATTGAAAATAATTTTTATTGAACATGTGTGTGAAAGAGATAAGTAGGCCTAGATCAAATAATAAACTAAGCAGGTATGAAGTATGTGAAAAGTCTGTTAGAGTTAAATCAGTTTTGACCATAAAGTGTCATTTCCCTCTAATAGATTTTCAAACTGGAATTTGCACTTGTGAATTTTTCTATAACAGGACATAGCAGCACTAAAAAACATTTATTAAAAAAATAATTACTTTGTCCTTAAGTAAAGGAGACCAAATTCTATTCCTATCAATAATTTAGTTTTTGGAAATAATTCAATGAGTTCTATGAAAAATAAATCCACAAAATAAAATGTTCATTTAAGACTTTATACTTTATGTATATTACCTCTGGTTGGCATTTGGCGAATTAACACATACAATACCCCAGTATGTATTGGTGTGTAAACCTTTCATATACCGAGTTGAAATGACTTTAGATTAAGAACTCTGATACAGAAGAAATACTCCAAACCACTAGAGTCTTTGAATGTCTATACTATCTGGCATCAAATCCAGCTTCTGGCCTTCACAAGCGGCTCTACTAGATCTGAGCCAGGTGAAACCGTGTTTCAAATTAACAGGAAAAGGTAGGGAGAGTGGGGATATCTGGGCCAAAAATGTTGATATTTCATAAGAAATATTTTTCAAAAACCATAGAAGATAACACAAACGGATGGTATAAGTATATATATATATATTATAATAAGAAAGAATGTTATTCCAGTTGAAAAACTTCTATATGCAAGACTACATTTGTAATAATTCCAATTTGATATCACAAAGCTCTGTATCCCCCCACCAACAAAAACATCTACGGTATCTAATTTTCAAATTATCTAATTTTCAAATTATCAAGTGTCAATGGACACTTTCGTCGACTCAGCTTACACATAGGCCTATTACAAATCAATACAAAATGTAATTCCTGTAGTTGATTAAGTGAAAGTGGAAATGTTATCTAAGGATGCACATTTTTATGTGACTTTACGTTGTTTACACACTTGGCACATATTATATATTATATTCCCTATGTGCGCGACGTCATTTATGGACGGCCCCTATTCCCTCCCAAATAGCTCTTGAGAATATTTTAACATTATCTATAGCTTAAATTATAAATCATATTTTGATTTATTATAAATTGAAGAAGCTTATTGCAAAAGAGTCTTGAATCCCGTCGATTCTAATAAAATAGTCAATGTGTTGTAATTGTAACAAGTGCAAGCAGCGTGTTAACAATTCTCATCACAAATTATCTGTCCTTGAGAAAGTTGGCTATATATTACTAGCCGGTATAGATCTAAAGATCTAATCGTGTTTATATATTCAAGCTTAAATTAAATTATTTAATTGCGTTTTTATTGTCTCATGACTCATTATGACTGTGATTTCAATCGGTCTTCTTCCCAAACAATTGGTAACTTTTAGAAATGTAATAAAAACATAAAAGTAAAATCATCATCATCATTGCCCGTCGCCCCAGCTGTGGTAAGGGCCGCCAACCACATTATCTCCATTAGTCCTCTGACCTGAGCCATTCTCTCTAATTGGGTCCAGTTGTACCCCATCTTTGCTGTGTCTGCCTCAAGGTCGCGTCGCCAGGTATTTCTTGGCAGGCCTCTTTTCCGCTTGCCTTGGGGGTTTCAATTCAGTGCTTGCCTAGAGACGATGCTTGGAGGTTTGAGTAGGGTGTGCCCTTTCAACTCTATCTTCTCCTATTTGTGATAATTAGTCAATAATGAGTTAAGATGTATGAAGGGTTTTTTGTTTACTAGGGTCGGGTTGTTGGGGGGAGGGGGGTGTGTGCGGCCCTTGACACATTTCTTAAGTTTAAGGCCCCTGGTCTATATAGTCCTTCCCGTCTTTCTCTTTACTATTCTCTGAGCTTCTGCGTACTCGAGATCCTCTTGTGCCTTCATACTCCTCTTGTGCCTTAGCTTTGGTTGCCCTTGTTTTGCTGTTGCTTAGGCTAATTAAGTTATTTCTAAAATCTCAATTAGGCCCACTGCCACTAAACCTAGAAACAACCAGAGGACAGAATTAAGGGCAAAGAGTAATATTAAAAGTAGTAGGCCTTTAAATCTATTAGAATTCTAACTTGGAAACTAAGCACAATTCTGAGTGCTCAGGTAAACATATGTGTAAGGAAAAAAACACTTTCTTTATCCCATATCAGGGATGCCAGCAGGCCTAGACAAAAAAGCCTGGAAATTTTTTTCTCTCCAAAAACTAATATGCAAGTTTGAACGCGCGACAATACGTATAGTGATACAAATCATAAACATTATTTGTAATTTAGCCTAACTAATTATTTAATGCAAATAGTGGTGTACTTACAAACTTTACATAAGCAGCATGTTTAAAAGAAGGGGAGGAACAGCTAATTGTTTGTCTATTTCCCTTTAAAGGGGCTAGCCGGAAATTTTCAAAAAGCCTGAAATCAGGCTTTAGCCTGAAAACTGGCATCCCTGCCATATGCTTCACATGCATATAAGTACTCTCTTCTCGAGTGGCAGATGGGTATGGAATGGGTTGCCCAAACAATAATCAATTAACCTAACATATATAGTTTAAAACAATTAACAATTATCAAAATGAAAGACTATAAGAAAGACATCTTCTTTATAGAAGGAGCGCATTTATGTAACATATGGGATAAGATATTTGTGTAAGTTAATTGTTACGTAGACTATAAATAAATAATGTGTGCCTATATGAACACATTAAATTAATAATTGATACGTAGCCCCCCCCCCCCCCCCCGGAAAGCATCCGTAGTAGGCCTACACAAAATTCCTACAAAAAGCTAATAAGCCCACATTGCCTATAGAACTAGATTCGTGTCTACCGAAAATGTATGGATCCAGACCCACAAGCAACTAGATCTATACTATATGACTTCTTCAGAAGATGGTCCTCATCAAGTGGTCATCGAAACCGATGGACAAAAATCACCAAATATAATATGGATCCTGGATAACTCCTTACCAATAAAAAGAAAGCATAGTCTGCTATCTTTGAGATAAAAATAGACATGACAGTGAATGTAACCTATATATTTAGTATAAGTAAGTATCGTGTCTGTCACTGTGTTTAGTGGTCTGGTGGTGTAGGCTTATTGTTCGTGAAACTGCTTCTGAACTCTGAACACATCACTCATCAGTACAGGATATCACATTTAATAGGCTTAGGACCTACTTAGAACAAAGTTTACAGTGTCGTGATACAGTCTGAGGCTCTGAGGTATGGAATGTAGCAAGACGTAATTAAGGCCTAATTTAATAGTAGGAGTAGGCAGGGGCCTATATATATAGATTTATAGTAGGCCTTTACTTTATTATATAATATATACCTACTATTTTAATTTGACTATTCAGTCTATTCTATATATAGTAAATAATCTAATGGGTAATTCTTATCTAATGAATTTTATTAAAAATTTAGTAGTCTTTGGACGCTGATGAAAGACCTTTCAATACTTTTCATGGATCTCTACATACTATAATTTACCAATCATTCCAACTCGATGGCACGGTGCGAAACTGATAGTCTTTGTAAACTAAAACGAAGTTGTTTAGGCCTACTTTTAGCGTACCAATGTTTTGGTCACATGACAAAATATGTTTAACACACTGATCTATAAAAATATTAGTGGTTTAACATTTCAATAAACATATTATTATCTTTTCGGTAATTCAGATAAACTTGCGGGCCTCCTACAGTGGACAACTAAATGAGTTAGAGTTTGAGTATTGTAAGTTAGACTATGTAAGTCAGCTAAGACAAGTCAAGTGCGCTAGACTCGGCATATGTTTTACTGTGCCCGCCCGTGGCCCGTGTCATTGTGAATGATTGTGTAATTTGTCATTTGTGTATTGATTGTTTTTTTTCTTAAAAAATTAGGCTAATACTAATACTAATAAAATTATACTAAGACTAAGGGTCTAGGACTCTAGACTCTAGACTCTTATACTTATACATCTTTTTGACTAACATTGTTACAATTAATTAATTAATTGAATTATTATTATAATCTGACACTTTCACTCTTTTACACTTGACTTAAAATTTAATGAGTCACTGAGTCTTATCTTATCTTATCTTATACATTACAGACGCTCCTTCTATAAAGAAGATTATTGCGTCCTACGCTCATCCGTGGTCCGAGTCTAGACTCTAGTCTTGCATTTTTATTAATGTTTTAAATGATGTTAAGTTACTGGTCTTCCTGGTTTGTTCAGGCAACCCATTCCATGCCCGAATGCCACTCGGGAAGAAAGAGTACTTATATGCATTTGTTCTCGCATAAGGGACAAGGAAAGTGTTTTTATCTTTATGTTTATCTGAGATTTGCAACAGGGTGTTATTGTGTTGTATTTCTAAATTAGAGTTTAATGCCTTATGTATTATTACTACTTTACTCTTTGCCCTTCTGTCTTCTAGTGTTTCTAGGTTTAATGATTTGACTAATGGTGTTACTCTTGTTAATTGGGAATATTCGCTAGTTATGAACCTTGCAGCTCTTTTTTGAATTTGTTCTAATTTTTTAATGTTTTCTTTAGTTGATGGGTCCCATACAGATGCTGCATATTCTAGTATAGGCCTAACTAATGTGAGATAGCATTTTAGTTTTATGTTCTTATTACATTTGTAAAAGTTCCTTTTTATGAATCCTAAAGTTTTGTTTGATTTTTTTATTACTTCATCAATATGAGGGTTCCAAGATAACTTATCATTTATTATTACTCCTAGATACTTAGCATTGTTAGTTTGAGTTAGTTCTTTACCATGAATGAAGTAGTTTGCTATTATTTGTTTCTTTTTCTTGGATACCCTTATTAGTTGGCATTTTTCTGGGTGAAAAGACATACTCCAGTTTGATTCCCATTTTTGTAGTTCATCTAGGTCTTTTTGTAGGATTTCACTATCTTTTCCTGTCTTTATTATTCTATAAATTATGCAATCATCGGCAAATAATCTTACTTTTGTTCCTGTGTTGATGCAATTTGGCAGATCATTAATATAAATTAGAAATAGTAGCGGGTCCTAGAACAGTTCCTTGTGGAACTCCTGAGTTTACAGTTATTGGTGATGACTCAGAGCCATTTATTATCACTGTTTGTTCTCTGCCTATAAGAAAGTCCTGAATCCACTGAGTCTGAATTACTGGTAGGCCTAACGAGTCTTGCTCTTACTCTTGCCACTCTTGCTTGCCTTTGTTAAAGTTTTGTTGTCTATTATTCTATTATTATTATAAATTATACGTTTCTAGAACTTATTAACTATGCATATCATATATTATATATAAAAATACTATAAAAATAGTAGCCTATCCTATTATAATTATAGTATATATTCCTATATTTAAGTAGGCTATAAGCCATTTTATTATAAGCTCTAATTTTATAAAGTATAATAAAGAATAAAGTACAATGATAGGCCTATTCAATAGGCTATAGCTATGGCTATAGCACTATAGCTATAGGCTTATATCATATGATATGACTATAAGTATATGACTTATGACACTATCAAAACTCAATTCAATATAGGCCTATAATTACTTATTTAACTTATTACAGTAATGATTACAAAAAAAGCTTAGGCCTAGACTTAGGACTTAGGACTTAGGTCTATAAGTTATAACTTCTTCTTCATATTATTGTTGAGACCCGCTGTGCATTAGAACTGAGGAACAAGCCCAAAATTTAACTGGCCTACATACAAAAATTTAAAACATCACAAACAAGAATTACAAACAGATGACAGCGTTTCACTTGAGGTATTTTTAGATAGGGCCTGGATAGTAAGATACCTAAAAATAAGTTAGGTCTTAAATCTTAACAACTTAACAGAAATAAAAAGTCATATCGACTCATCATATTCATCTTAGAATCTTAGACATTAGATTTCATATGTCATAACTAACATGCCTGGTCATTTAGGCATTCCGATTCATGAGAATGATAGAGATGGATTTTTCCTCAGGCCTACTAAATTACTTCAAGGAAAAAACTTTATAGAATTTTGAAAACAAAATCTATCAGTGTAAGTATATAGTATATGCATTATATGCCAGTAGGCCTATATTTAGGCCTAGTTATAATTATAGAAGGCCTATATAATTTTTTGTAACCAATATCATGCAAACAGGTGTAACACAAGACCAAGAGCCGTTAGTTAACATAATCCCCAAAAATTAGAAACACTTCATTTTCAGGAAAAAGGGTTATAAACTAAACAACAATAATACAATTTATAATACATAAAGTATAGGGCTATTATAATAAGGACTAAAATCTAATTAAGAAAACCATTTTCATTTTATAATAAAAAGATACCCAGAAGACTAAGACCCTAAGTCCTTTATAAGCTAGAGTTTTAAAAAATTCTTTTTATCCATGCAAAGACTAATTCGTGTAAGTTTTCTTTATTTGTTGGCGTCAATCTGGTAGTCTATTTTATGGGCTTCCTGAATGGAAAAAAGCAATTCAATGCCTTTTAAACACTTTTAAAACCACAAAATCATAGGAGTAGGCAGCAGTAGGTCTAATCTTCTGTATGGAATGGCATCTGTAATTTATTATATTTAGAAGTTATAAGATTGAAAAAGATTTTTCGATGTCAACATTATCATTATGAATAGGTACTAAAAGGCCTATAACTATTATAGTCTATAATAGTCCAGTCATTTGATTTTAACTCTCTATATAATGTGTATATTATAGCATAGACCAAAGGTCGGCAACCTTTTGACAATAGCGTGCCAAAGTTAGATTTCTAATTCATTCAGCCTTAGGCCTTAAAGGGCTTTAGCATCCAGTTTCTTGAAGAAGAGACTTGTGGTGCCTTTCTGGGAGTCTTCCGCATGCCATTGAGACTTGGCATAGACAACCAATGAATTATCTTTCATTTATAAGCTAAAGCCTTTTTAAACGTATTTATGAATCATTAGAGCCCACGATTGACTCTGGCCAGAACTGTATATTCTGCGGCAGGCTTTTTTCAAATTATAACATTTTTGTATTAGAATATAACGAGATAGTAACATTTCGGACAACAATTTTAACATAAGTATAGAGTACTATTCTTTATCTTTCATGAACAGTAACATATTATTTAACTTGAAATAATTAATAAAAATCACACTCAAAGAAAACTTAAAAAAAATAAAATTGAAATCAATTGACATTTTTAAAAACAATATCTGGCTCAAATTTTGAAAAGTCCCATTTAAATAATCTTTAATATAAATGGAAATAAAAAATAAAGTTGTAAATAATAAGAGAAAAAATAAATTTAAATGTTAAAAATTATTGAAAAAAAATAAATTTGATTTGAATTTTAAAAAGATTATAAAAAGCAAACCATTTAAATCAAGCTTGCTTGTGTTAGATTTTATTTCTTTGTTTGACTCCATAGCTGATATAAAATATATTGAAGTTTTTTTTTCTGTGAGTTACAAAAATTTGGACAAATGTACTTCTGTTGATGGCTAGTGTTGTTCCAACTTCAATTGTCTCACCCCATTTTGAAGTGAAGCTGGGTTCATTAGGCTTTCAATCACATTGCACCAGAGGAGCATTGACTGTATGTGAAATAGGCCTAATCATTTTTTTTGTTTGTAAATTTTACAGAACATGTCTTTAAAATAGTAACAAGGCATGGCTCTTTGTCACTGTTATTTTTTTTCATTTGTTCAGTAATATGGAACTATACATAGGATTTGTTGATCATCTCGCTATTGGAGATTTAGGAATTATTTTAGTGTGAAAAACAAACCGGACTGTATAAGGTGCAGATAACAAATTTATAAACTACACTTAAAAGAAAGCAATAAATCTTATTTTTAAAATATTATTTTTTCACTGAAGACTTTTAGGAAAGTAATTTAAAATAAATATTGTAATCGGGTAAAAAAAATAGGCAAGAATTTTTTTTTTAACAAAATCTAAATTGCCTGTAGATTTACAATGTCTTTTGTTTTAAAAAGTTAGAAAAAAAAAATTGTCAAAAAAAAAAGGTATAGTCTAACTGGAGAATCGAACCCGGGTCGCCCGCATAGCAGTCCGCTATGTTTACCACTGAGCTATTGAAGACACATGTGGGATGTGAAAAATTATTAGACAGTATATAGGCCTAGGCCTAAATATGTCAGTGGCACAAACTCACATGATTTCAAATTGACCAATGGGGATCCGAATGCTGACAAACAGTCTTATTTTATATATATATATAGATAACAGCTTTTATTAAGTAAATAAACTGTTGGACCTAGATCCTACCTATCTTCCATAAATATATTATATAGAAGCTACTGGAAGCAATGAGCTTCTTTAACAAAGCTAAAGAGCCTTTCTTTTTAGAAAAAGCTAATATTGTAAAAGTTTAATTAATCTCATAGACTTTCCTTGAAGGCAATAAAGCCAAATTGTCTTTTAAACAAAGAGGAAATATTATCAGGTTTTGTTTGTGTGAAAGAGGAGGGGAAGGAACTCTAGTATAACTATTATAATGTAAACACTGGAGATGTAACTTGTTTCCTTTCAGCTTTCTTCATTTCAACATGTCATCACTGTGCCTAGTTTTGATTTTAGTTTCCTTAGCCAGGTGAGAAAGCAATTAGATGTACTACCACTATTTTTAAAAATTCAATAAGCTTACAAACAAAAAATCTGTTAAATATGCTAGATCTACTCTAAATGGATAATGCTAAGTATACTCTGCCTAATAAACTACGCTAAATACACAATGCTATCTACATTGAATACACTATAATAAATAGGCTTCATAATGGGAAATGCACTTTTAACAGATTTTTTTAAGCCTTTGTAAAAATACATTGTAGTAAATAAATACACCACTACCACCAATATTCACTGCAACATTATGTCATCCTCTGTTTATCAACAAACTCGTTGAAAGCTGCTTCACTGGACCTTTGGATCTAATTAGTCCAACGTGGATACTTTTATCAACAAAGGATTAATATTAGTGTCGAGTTTATATTGATATCACAGATAATATCTTTGAAAATAAATTTTGTCAAATTTTTTTTTTTAACTAAAACTAATAGAAACAAAAAAGAAGTAAAAACTCTTCCTGTTTTTTTTCCATTGTTTTAGTTCTGCAGTAATACCAAGAGATGATGATTGGGATTTTCTTCTGCTAGCTCAGTTTTGGCCTTCAACATCATGCATTTATTTTAAGCACTCAGTGAGTATCTTTTAGATAGTCCCGTCATTTGATTTATTAATGTGGATGTGCACAACATTGGGCCACTCAGATATTGAGTAAGCTCTCAGATATTGAGTAGGGTCTCAAATATTGACACAGATAATCAGTGTGGGTCTCGGGTATTGAGTGGGGTCTCAGATATTGACACAGATAATCAGTGGGGTCTCAGATATTGACACAGATAATCAGTGGAGTCTCAGGTATTAAGTGGGGTCTCAGATATTGACACAGATAATCAGTGGGGTCTCAGATATTGACACAGATAATCAGTGGAGTCTCAGGTATTGAGTGGGGTCTCAGATATTGACACAGATAATCAGTAGAGTATCAGGTATTGAGTGGGGTCTCAGATATTGACACAGATAATCAGTGGGGTCTCAGATATTGACACAGATAATCAGTGGGGTCTCAGATATTGACACAGATAATCGGTGGAGTCTCAGGTATTAAGTGGGGTCTCAGATATTGACACAGATAATCAGTGGGGTCTCAGATATTGACACAGATAATCAGTGGAGTCTCAGGTATTAAGTGGGGTCTCAGATATTGACACAGATAATCAGTGGGGTCTCAGGTATTAAGTGGGGTCTCAGATATTGACACAGATAATCAGTGGAGTCTCAGGTATTAAGTGGGGTCTCAGATATTGACACAGATAATCAGTGGGGTCTCAGATATTGACACAGATAATCAGTGGAGTCTCAGGTATTAAGTGGGGTCTCAGATATTGACACAGATAATCAGTGGGGTCTCAGGTATTAAGTGGGGTCTCAGATATTGACACAGATAATCAGTGGAGTCTCAGGTATTAAGTGGGGTCTCAGATATTGACACAGATAATCAGTGGAGTCTCAGGTATTAAGTGGGGTCTCAGATATTGACACAGATAATCAGTGGAGTCTCAGGTATTAAGTGGGGTCTCAGATATTGACACAGATAATCAGTGGAGTCTCAGGTATTAAGTGGGGTCTCAGATATTGACACAGATAATCAGTGGGGTCTCACATATTTAGTGGGCTCTCAGATATTTAGTGGGCTCACTCTCAGATATTTAGGGGTCTCTCAGCAAATTTTTTCTCTTCTCCTCTAAGAACCCAGTTTTAGTTGTGACATAGGCTCATATTAAATATTAATTTCTATGTTTTGTCTCTTTGTATGGTATGTGACTTTCTGCGTATTTCACAGACCTAAATTCTTTCTCCTGCTAAAAAAAAAACTTTCAATTTTTAAATTATATGGCTGACTAATTCCTTGATTTCTAGAAGATGTAGTTATATTTCATTCCAGGGGTGTGATGTACCAGAAAAAGTCAATAACTGGACAATCCATGGACTGTGGTGAGACAACATATTTTGACTTTTAAAATGGAATTTCTATCCAATTAATAGATAAACCTTAAAATCAAAACTGATAGTATTTATTTAAGAATTAAAGCTAGTAAAACTTAAAAGAATGCTGAATTTATTATCAAAATGTAATTCACTGTTTTTAGGCCATCCCGTGCACAAGAACCTCAACCAGAGAACTGTAATAGTTCCATGCCATTTGATTACTCAGAGATACAGGTAAGTTATATATTATATATGTATAGTATATATATTAATTAAGCAATGTAAATGCTCTCAGATAATATCTGACATTCATTCATTGTTTAGCTCTTCTAAGCTTATTCTGCTAGTTATGAATGATCAAATTTTAAATTTGGATGGTGCTCTAAATGAATGCCCACTGGAGGCCTACAGACTTTTAACTAGTCCTTTCATTACAGGTATGCAGCTAAAATTGTTTTGTTTCTTTAATCATCAGAGTTTGGAAGGCAGACTTGAGGTAGAGTGGCCTTACTTTAACAAGTCAGGAGAGAAAACATACTTATGGTAAGTACTGAGACTTGATGTAGAGTGGCCTTACTTTAACAAGTCAGGAGAGAGAACATACTTATGGTAAGTACTGAGACTTGATGTAGAGTGGCCTTACTTTATCAAGTTCAGGGGAGAGAACATACTTATGGTAAGTACTGAGACTTGATGTAGAGTTGCCTTACTTTATCAAGTTCAGGGGAAGGAACATACTTATGGTAAGTGCTGCAGAAACAAAAATGGCTTGACTGTTTATCAGATGGGAGACATGTGAACATGTTTGATAAAATGCCTTCTTTTTTTTTAAAAAAGCTGATATGTGAAGCCGCCAATCGCACCTATGAAACAGTAAATTAGAAACATTTTTATTTTAAAAAAATAAAAAATGCAACAGATTACTATTTGCTTTTTGGTCATGTTCTTGATATTGTCATATTACAGGGAACATGAGTGGAACAAACATGGAACCTGTGCTTACACTTTGCCAAATCTGAGTGGAGAATTGAAATATTTCGGCGGTGCCATGAATCTGTACCAAACCCTCGACTTAGCTGGGTCAGTGCATAATGCTCTCTCTCTCATATTAGGGTCAGGCATTATTCTAATCTTTGTGACCCAGGGGATGGTGTCACTGGTTTGACCTCTATGTTATCTCCACACCAGTTATCTCTATCCTTTTTCTTGTGTGTGTTAATTATGAGAGGAATTTGAACATCTAAATTATCACTGATTGATTATTTGTTTTCCCATATATACTATTTACAATGATAACAACTGTGGGAAGTGAAACAGTAAATATAAGATTTCCCTAGATAGAAAAATAGGCAAACATTTTTATTACTGCATTTGGTACATAGATAGTTTTGACCAACTGCTATAGTGTAAGTTATAAGAGAAAAGCCAAATTTTTAAAATAAAAGTATATGTATGTACACCAGTAGTGGACTTGGGGTAACATTATGGGAAATCGACCATGTTTTTAAAAGGCACATCAAAAAGTTTATCTCTGAATTACTTTTTATGTTAAATTTGTTCAGTGTATGTCCTAAAAGTTGAACATAACAGCACCAATACCTCTTTAATCATATATATCATATATATACCATATATAAATCTCAAAAGGAATATGTATGTGGGTATGTGGCTATGTACATACCGCATAATCTTTTTAATACTGGACATAAAAACGTGAAATTTGTTACAAATATTCTTTGCGTTACGGCGGTGAACACTGTCAAGGTTTTAAAAAAAATTAAATGACCGCAGTGGTCAGTTTGGTCAAAAAACGCGAATAAAACGACATATTTAGGTTTCATGTTGAATTTGCCGTTCCAACTTTTTATAGTTTTTCGATCGATCGCGCTAAAAAAAAAAAAAAAAGGATGCGCTGAGATTATTTCTCTATTGCGTCAACACATTTTGCACAGAGCTAACTAGCCGTCTTTTTTAATGACGTCATCAAATTTTGCGTATTCATCTTAAATTAACTTTGTTTGAATGTTTGCTATTGTACTTTATGAATGAATAGAACAAAATATATTCACGTTTTAATTCGTGTCGTATACGAAATATAAACTTTGTAGTTGTTGCGTGCAATCTCATAATAACTGCTTGAGTAGTTAGAGTGTATGTAAACATAACTTTTGGCTTTTTCAATTCGTTTGTAGCGGGCGTATGCGCATTAAAAGCTTTCTAGAGGGCAATATTTCACGTTTCAATTCGTTTCTAGCGGGAAATATTTCACGTTTCAGTTCAATTGGTTTGTAGCGGGCGTACAAAATGTCATTCACATTTAAATTTGTGACGTATACATCGATAAACTTTTTAACGGGCAAGGTTTTTTTAATTGCCTTATATATTAAGTGTGTAGCGGCAATCTCATTATAACTCCATGGATATGTAAAGTGTATGTAAAAGATCATTATGCGATTACATTGAACACAATTTAAAAAAAAATATTAATTCTTCTTTGTTTCTTATTGGTTTCATTTGTTATTGTTTTACATTATTACGTGACACAATTCCTTCGAACAGAAACCAACAGTTATTTCGTTCTCGTAATTACTGTCCGTGTATTCAACACCACTGACCATCAACGAAGTAAGTAATGGGCTTACCTAATCAGCTATGAGATGTTGTTTCAGCAAGCACTAGTGGTCATCCAACACTTTCATGTCCGCCGAGTTATAATTTTTTTATTATACCTGATCAAGTCAGTTCATTATATTGTCCATTATGTTTATTTTAGATGACATACTAATCCGTATTAAGAATGTTATTCTTGTATTTTGACTCCGAGCCCCCCTTAATAAATATGAATTCCAGCTCAATTGTGCTGTTGTTTCAATGTTCAGTATATTTATTAACAGTTCTTCTTATGACAGAATTAGTAAGTAGTTGATGTTTATCTCATTAACTTAGTATGAGTTGAATTACTGTTGTTGTTGTTATTATGGTTGTTATAGTCTAGAGTATGAGTATGCCCCAAAGTTGTATATCCTTTTGACATCTGTTATGCAACAATAGTGTATAAGTGTAATTCATCTTGTTTCCTGGTAAATATTTATATCAGCTCAAGTTGGTTGTATATTTTACTTGTCTTGTATATAATAGGATTACTATCAGTAATTATAGTTCCTAAGACCACACATGTAAAATAGTTTACAATGAAATGACTGAGATAAGAATTCAGTTGTAAATACTTTTAAACTTTAATACTGAAAGTACTGAATTGTTCTTCAGTTTCTGATATTCACATATTTGTACAATAGGCTACAGTTCCATAATTGATATAAAACAAGAGTATGGCTTAGATCCATTTAACATGCATTTCAATAGGTGTATGTATGGAATCCTTGTCCAAATAATAAATTGAAATATATAAGAAACACATTCCAAACCTGATATTTAGAATTTACATTATTAAGTTGAGGTAGTTGAACAAACAAGGCAAGTTCAGAGCACATGCACGAAGTGACTTATTAACAGACAGCGACATACGCCTAACTGTATTGAAAAGGCAATAGGCCGAAAAGGGGATAGATTGAACGCGGTTGTTCCTTTTATAGTTTAACAGTTTGGGCGTATCGTAATTGTTTTAAGCATATTTTGTAAACAACACGATTACTTAAGGTAAATGACGTTGTATCGTTCTTATCGATTATTAACGAGACTTTATAAATCGAATTAAAATGCTTCTAGAAGATTCTTAAAATAGCGTCTCTTCCGGTGTTGATATTTAATAACTTTTATTCTCCCAACGTTAGATTCGCGATTCGCAATTATTAATACTAGAATTTAATAAAGGTAATTATTATGAATCTCCGTTTCATAACAGTCGCCCGAACCAAAAAGAAAAGACAATTCCTCACTAGATAATAGTTATGTGTGGAATTTCTTTTAAACATCCAAGAAAAATCTATTTTAACTATTTAAGTTAAAATTTAATAAGAAAAATTTGTTTTGCTCTTGTACTCTGAATCATCCTTTTACAATCTTTACATAAATAAAATTTGATCCAATAGTCAAAATAATTCAATAGCAAAAATTTAAAATCAATTTAACTCAATTAAGAATTATTAATTATAAATCAATCAAGCAACTAATAGTGTGAATTTAAGTTTGTGTGTGTGCATGTGGAATGTCTGCACTTTCAATTCAAACCTTTACATAAGCACTATGGTTGTCTGTTCAGAATATAATGTACATTTCCTGTAACTCTAGGTACTGCAAATGTCATTATCTGTTGAATAATAGTATAATATTAATAACACAAAAAAAAATTATTTCACTATATCTTTAAAGTTAGTATGATTATCATTACTTTATCAAATAAGAAATATGCATGGTATAAATGAGTAATATAGCATAGCATAATTAATTATAACATACAATGTATATCTATGGCATACAATTTATAATGTGATTGAAATTAATATTTCAAATCATCAATTTTAAATCTCTTCAATAACAATGAACTAAGGTTTTCTGATTCTTACTCAAGAAGAAGTATCTTATTATCAATACAATATTTTAATGTACATTGTAATATAACTAAGTATTCAAGATTCATAGTTATTCTTTATGAAATAAAGCAAGTATTGTATTTACATAATTGTTTTCTATAATCTATTTAGCTATTAGTACAGCATAGGATAGGGTTACATCAGTCATGTAATATAACAATAGGTTAAAATACTATAGTTTAGTATTTATTCTAGTCTTCTGGCATAACACGTGACAAAGTGTCAGCAACAATGTTATTTTTCCCTTTAACATGTACTATGTTTAGGTTATAGGACTGTAAAAACAAACTCCATCTCAATAATCTCTGATTTTGGTTAATCTTTGAGAGAAACACTAATGGATTATGGTCTGTATAAATGTCAATTGGAAATTGTGAACCATGGATGTAATAGTCAAAATGTTTCAGAGATAAGATAAGGCCTAGCAATTCCTGTTCTATACAACTGTAGTTAACCTGATATGGAAGGAACTTCTTAGAACAAAAGCTAATTGGATGTTCCAAGGAATCATCTCCTACTTGTGAAATTACTGCCCCCATTCCCTGTTTACATGCATCTACCATTATTTTAAAAGGTTTAGTATAGTTTGGTGAAACTAATACTGGTGCCTTAGTCAAAAGATCTTTTATTTCCACAAAAGCATGTTCACATTCCTGTGACCAAACAAACTTAGTTTGCTTCTTTAGAAGATCTGTCAATGGACAAGCTATAATTGAAAAATCCCTACAGAACCTTCTATAATACCCTGCCATTCCAATATAACTACGTAACTGTTTACGCGTTTTAGGAGTAGGAAAATCTTGTATAGCCTTTACCTTTGCATTTACTGGTTTTACTGCACCACTACCTACGATATGTCCTAAATACTCAATGGTTGCACGACAAAAGGTACACTTGTTCAAGTTAATGGTGAGTTTAGCTTCGGTAAGTTTCTGAAATAGTAATGTTAGTTGGTTTAGATGTTCATTAAAGCTATCACTATATACAACTATATCATCTAGATAAGCATGACATTGAGGAACATCAGATATGACACTATTTATCAACCTTTGAAAACTTGATGGAGCATTGGATAACCCGAATGGCATTACTTTAAATTTATATGTCCCATCAGGAGTAATGAAAGTGGATATTTCCTGTGCTTTATCAGTCATAGGTATTTGAAAATAAGCAGTGAGCAAATCTATTTTAGTTACATACTTAGCATTGCTTACTCTGTCAATAAGGTCATCAATCCTAGGGATAGGATATGTATCTTGTTTTGTGACCTGATTAACTTTTCTGTAATCTATACAAAAACGTATGGAACCATCAGACTTTGGAACCAATACACATGGTGATGACCATTCACTTGTACTAGGAATAATTAGGTCATTTTCAAGCATGTAATCTACTTCTTTCCTAATGTGTTCTAGTTGTATCGGATTAACTCTATAAGGATGCTGTTTTATAGGTTTTGCATTATCCTTCAAAATGATATCATGAGCAACTAAATTAGTTTTGTTAGGAACATCACTGAATAACTGCATATTGTTATCAACTAAACCCTTGATAGAAGTTCGCTCACATTGGTTTAGGTGTGCTAACTTATCATTTAGGTTCTTAATAGCTTCAGTATTTTGAAGTTTGCTAGTTATAATAGGCTTTTTGAATTTTGGCATTTCTTTTTCTACTGTTTTAACAATAGTTATAGGCCTAATATCAGTTTGTTTATCTCTAACAATATATGGTTTTAGCATATTGATGTGGCACAACCTTTGTGTCTTCCTTCTATCATGAGTTTTTACAAGATAAGTTAAATTACTTATTTTCTCTAAAATCTCATAAGGTCCTGTGTACTTAGCACTCATGGGTTGTCCTGCCAATTGTGTCAGCATGAGAACTTGGTCACCTGGTTGGAAGCATCTGGTCTTGGCCTTGACATCGTAGTAACTCTTCATTTTCTGTTGAGCCTGTGAAAGATTAACTTTTACATGATTAAAAGCATTGTACATTCTATCAGTGAATTTTTCCACATAAGCCACTAGTCCAACTGGTTCATCAGAACTTAAGAATGTCTCCTGCAATAGTCTTAAGGGTCCACGAACCGAATGTCCGAACACGAGCTCAAAAGGACTATATCCAAGTGATTCCTGCACCGCTTCTCTTGTAGCGAAAAGAGCAAAAGGTATGCCACGATCCCAGTCTTTTTCGTTTTCAAAGCAGTATGCACGGAGCATAGTCTTTAGAGTCTGGTGGTAACGCTCTAGAGCACCTTGACTTTGCGGGTGATAAGCCGTCGATGTTACGTGCTTAATGTTCAATTTCTTCAAAACTTGGTTGAATAGCTTGGAAGTAAAGTTGGTACCTTGGTCAGATTGTATTGACTTAGGTAGACCATACCTGGAGAAAAATTCGATTAACGAATCAGATATCTTATCTGCATTGATTGATCGTAACGGTATAGCTTCGGGATATCTGGTTGAAGAGCACATGATAGTAAACAAGTATTGGTGTCCCGCCTTGGTTTTTGGTAGGGGTCCCACACAATCTATCATTATATGGCTAAACGGTTCAGAAAAGGCTGGTATTGGTTTCAGTTGCGCTGCCGGAATGGTCTGGTTAGGCTTTCCTACCATTTGGCATGTTTTACATGACTTGCAGTAGCGGGTAACATTGCGATGAATTCCAGGCCAATTGAAATATGGGAGAATCCTTTGAGAAGTCTTCTTTACTCCCAAATGACCTGCGTATGGCGTATCATGAGCCAAACGTAGAATATCATTTCGATATACCTCAGGCACTACTATTTGATTACTGTCTTTGTAATCGTCATGATTACTTTTCCACCTCTGCATTAGTATACCTTCTTTCATGAAGTATCCACCTCCTTTCTTTTCCGCTTCTTCTTCAGATATTGCTTTTCTTTTCAAGTTAGCAATCCCCTGATCTCTATCCTGTTCCTGTATCAATAATTGTCTTGGTGACATTTCATTTCCTGAAGTCTTATCCGAAAAACCATTCAATATTTCAGCCATAAAAGTAGCCTTCAAGTCAACTTCTGGTTCTGATTCTGGTTTTAATTCGGTTTTATCAGGCTTATTTTGTTGTTGGGCTGAACCTCGAGTGACAATACATATTGGCTTAGTTATGCATCCACTTTTCTTAAGGTTTTGTTGATTACTGGTTATGGAATGTACAACATTTCCAGCTATATCATTTCCCAAAATGAGTGATATATTTTCATGTGGGAGAGTTTTACAAATAGCCACAACAATGGTCCCATTGAAGTAGTTACTCTTCAATTGAACTTGATGTAGAGGACATTTTACATTTTTCCTGACCACACCTTGTATAATAACATCTTGCCCAGTATAAGTCAATTGTGACGTTGGTACAGTGTTATTTAATAAGAGAGAGACCTCAGCTCCTGTGTCGCGAAGTATCTTTATTCTCTTTTCTTTAGTGACACCGTTTATTTTTGATGACACTATACCCTCATTAATGAAAGGTAAACAATTACTTGGCTTCATAGTAGCTTCTTGACTTTTGTCCAAGTTTTCTTTGTGAGAGGTAGGTTTTTCACTCACCAATATTTCATCTGTAGTGTTCTTATCACAACTCAGATTTGAATTATTGAATACCATGGTTGTCACTGTGGAAACTTTTCCTGGCTTCAATTTATTTGGATACTGGTTTCTAGACAGTTCATTTGTACTATTACCTAGTTCCTTTGTTTGTGATTTAACCTCTTTACTCACATTCTTGCCACTTTTCCTTTCAGTCACTGCTGCATAAGATAGAATAACCTTACTGTTTTTCTTATCTATATTCTTGTTCAATAGAAAACACTTTTCCCTTGTATGACCAACTTTCTTACAGTGGTTACAAACGGGTTTGGAATTCATTAAACTTTCTTTGCTCTGATCTTTGTGCCTGTTTTTATTATACTCAACTGGATTTGATTGTTTCCTATCTATTTTTGATTCCTGATCTTTCTGTTTATTTTTATCAAAGGTAGAAAATCTACTGCTGGTATGAATTACTAAATATTCGTCTGCCTTCACAGCGGCCTCTTCAACTTGTTCAATATTACGGTCTGCTAGGTGTATCCTGACATCTGATCTAACATGGTTGTTAAATTCCTCCATTAATATTAGATTTGCCAATTTCTCATAGTCCTTGTCTACATTCTTAGACCTGACCCATCTCTCGAAATGTTTCTTCTTTTGCCTCAAGAAATCTACATGCGATTGTTCATGTTCCTTCTTCGATTCTCTAAACACTTTCCTGTACCTTTTCGGAGTTAAAGCAAAACTTAACAAGACCCTGTTCTTAATCAACTCATAGTCGTACAGTTCCTCTTGTGTTAAACTCAGTACTACATCTAACGCTTTCCCCTTGTTTAACGCAGAGCGTAAAAGAATAGCCTTCTTTCCTTCCGGGAATTGATAATCAATAGCATTTTGCTCAAACATCATAAAGAAGTCTTCCACAAAGTTGTCATCTAGAGTTGGTATATGCTTTTTTAAATTTATACAACTCAGGATCTGTTATGGAGCTTGCAGTTGAATTATTTGAGTTGCGAGACTTAGCTATTTCAATCCTTTCTAGACTTGCTATCTTTTCTTTAGCTACTTCTCTTTCCATTTCTATTCGTTTCTCTTCCATTTCCATTTTCAATCTTCTATCTTCTCTTTCCATTTCTATTTCCATTTTCTTCAGTTCAAGTTTGAACCTCAGTTCTTCACTTAATGTACCTGAATTAAATTCATGGTTGGCATTTCCCATTATTCTCTGGGTATCTGAGAAATTCAAGTCATCTTCCGAGTCATTTCCACTATTAGCAGTTACTTCCTCTATTGTTGAACCTTGTTGTTTTAAACCTTCTGTTATCTCTTTAATCATTTTAGTTTTTGATGGTCTTAGTTCTGTGATATTAATACTCAAGGATTTAGCAATGTCTTTTAGTTGTGACATAGACATTCTGCTAAGTTGATCAACAGTCAGTGTAAAAATTGTTGGATCCAATGTAAGATTACTGGCACCTTCTGTATCCATATTAAAAATATTCTTTAATATAATAATGATGATAAGATTACCACTTACTTAGTCCATGAACTTTCACTAGTTATTGTCCTTGAAATTACTATAATGGTGAATTAATCACAGTCAATTTAACATCAAAAATAATTTATGAATCTGTGAGATATGAATCAATACAGATTGAATGCAGATTGAATACTGTTCATAACCTTCAAGCAAAAATTCTGATAAACTTAACTTGTATAATCAAGATGTATAACACGGTTGTAAAAAGTTCTTGTATATTCTTGAATTATTGTATTATTGTGAATTCACACTTTGTTACATCATACAGATCACGAACGAGCTAACCATTTTATTACGTGACACAATTCCTTCGAACAGAAACCAACAGTTATTTCGTTCTCGTAATTACTGTCCGTGTATTCAACACCACTGACCATCAACGAAGTAAGTAATGGGCTTACCTAATCAGCTATGAGATGTTGTTTCAGCAAGCACTAGTGGTCATCCAACACTTTCATGTCCGCCGAGTTATAATTTTTTTATTATACCTGATCAAGTCAGTTCATTATATTGTCCATTATGTTTATTTTAGATGACATACTAATCCGTATTAAGAATGTTATTCTTGTATTTTGACTCCGAGCCCCCCTTAATAAATATGAATTCCAGCTCAATTGTGCTGTTGTTTCAATGTTCAGTATATTTATTAACAGTTCTTCTTATGACAGAATTAGTAAGTAGTTGATGTTTATCTCATTAACTTAGTATGAGTTGAATTACTGTTGTTGTTGTTATTATGGTTGTTATAGTCTAGAGTATGAGTATGCCCCAAAGTTGTATATCCTTTTGACATCTGTTATGCAACAATAGTGTATAAGTGTAATTCATCTTGTTTCCTGGTAAATATTTATATCAGCTCAAGTTGGTTGTATATTTTACTTGTCTTGTATATAATAGGATTACTATCAGTAATTATAGTTCCTAAGACCACACATGTAAAATAGTTTACAATGAAATGACTGAGATAAGAATTCAGTTGTAAATACTTTTAAACTTTAATACTGAAAGTACTGAATTGTTCTTCAGTTTCTGATATTCACATATTTGTACAATAGGCTACAGTTCCATAATTGATATAAAACAAGAGTATGGCTTAGATCCATTTAACATGCATTTCAATAGGTGTATGTATGGAATCCTTGTCCAAATAATAAATTGAAATATATAAGAAACACATTCCAAACCTGATATTTAGAATTTACATTATTAAGTTGAGGTAGTTGAACAAACAAGGCAAGTTCAGAGCACATGCACGAAGTGACTTATTAACAGACAGCGACATACGCCTAACTGTATTGAAAAGGCAATAGGCCGAAAAGGGGATAGATTGAACGCGGTTGTTCCTTTTATAGTTTAACAGTTTGGGCGTATCGTAATTGTTTTAAGCATATTTTGTAAACAACACGATTACTTAAGGTAAATGACGTTGTATCGTTCTTATCGATTATTAACGAGACTTTATAAATCGAATTAAAATGCTTCTAGAAGATTCTTAAAATAGCGTCTCTTCCGGTGTTGATATTTAATAACTTTTATTCTCCCAACGTTAGATTCGCGATTCGCAATTATTAATACTAGAATTTAATAAAGGTAATTATTATGAATCTCCGTTTCATAACAACATGTTGAATAGAAAATTTAATTCTAAGTCTGCTTCCAAAGCATCAATCAATAAATAAATAGCAAATAACAAAAACAACACAACATAGGTGTCTGCAACTTAATGTTTGTTGTAAAAAAATATATCAAACAATCATTTTTTTAAAAATAAAAGTACTGTCGAATGTTCTTTATCGATGAATAGAACAAAATATATTCATGTTTTAATAGCAATTTTTTAATTGTTATAATGGGTAATGGGTAATGATTTTAACGGGTAATTTATGTTGTAGCGAGCAAATAAAAAATTACCTCACGTTTAAATTCGTGTCGTAGGTCATGCGGGCAATCTTATTATAACTGCTTGAGTAGTTAGAGTGTATGTAAACATAACTTTTAGCCGGTTCGGAGGACCGGGCACATACCGGCTTGTATATATATAAATCTCAAAAGGTGTATGTATGTATGTATGTATGTGGTTATGTATGTACATACCGCATAATTTTTTAAAATACTGGACAGAATGAGATGAAATTTGCTACAAATATTCTTTGTCTTAATGCGGTCAATACTGTCAAGGTTTTACATTTTTTGAAAATGACCGCAGTGGTCAATTTGGTCAAAAATAGGTAAAAAAGGACAACTGATTCACGTTAAAATTGCCAGTATCAAATTTATACAGTCCGGTTTGTTTTTCACACTAAAATAATTCCTAAATATAATATGAAAAAAAAATGGCGTTGAGATTATTTTCAGGATGACGTCATCAACGTTTTCGCATGGATTTTTTATCAAGAAGGGACCATTTTCATTCATGTTTAAATTGACTTCATCAAACTATGCGCATGGATTTTTTCTAAATGAAGGGAACAAATTTCAATCATGTTTAAATTGCCTACGTTAGTAAACAACTTTAATTATTTTTGTAGCGGGAAATGTTTAAGAAGGGAACAAAATTTTGTTTTAATTTGCCTTGGTAATTAAATTACGAGAAAATACTTTATCACCGCTTAAGACTATTGTTCATGACTGCATGGGTAGCTACAGTGTATTTGAAAATTATTTTAGCCAGTTCTGAGAACCGGGCACTTTTAAGCTTACAGCCTTTGTAATGGGCAATGTTTCAATTTCATGTTTCAATTTCATTCGTGTTAAATTATCTCAGTAGCGGGCAATGTTTCAATTTCATTCGTGTTAAATTATCTCTGTAGCGGGCAATGTTTCAAATTCATTTGTGTTAAATTATCTCTGTGGCGGGCAATGTTTCAATTTCATTTGTGTTAAATTATCTCTGTAGCGGGCAATGTTTCAATTTCATTTGTGTTAAATTATCTCTGTAGCGGGCAATGTTTCAATTTCATTCGTGTTAAAATATGTCTGTAGCGGACAATGTTTCAATTTCATTTGTGTTAAATTATCTCTGTAGCGGGCAATGTTTCAATTTCATTCTTGTTAAATTATCTCTGTAGAGGGCAATGTGTCAATTTCATTTGTGTTAAATTATCTCTGTAGAGGGCAATATGTCAATTGTTGGTTTGCGAATGAACTTTGTGAGTAAAGGGAACGAAATTTCATTCACGGTTAAGCTTAGACCTATAGGCTAACCTTTGTAGCGGGCAATGTTTAAATTAAACGGTGGGCGTTAACTTTGTGAATGAATGGGGAATAGTTAATCACCTTTTAATTAGCCTACCTGAAAATATCTGTCACCGCTTAAGACTGTTGCGCTGATTATAACTGCATGGGTAGTTACAATGTCCCCAGGGTGCAAGACGAAGAGGTAGACCAAAGAACACCTGGCGGAGAGAAGTAGAAAAGGATGTGCAGCTGATCGGGATAACTTGGAAGGAGTTAGAGAAAATAGCCAGAGACAGGAGGACATGGAAAGAGATTGTTGATGGCCTATACTCCACTAGGAGTTGATAATTGAGAAGAAGAAGAAGAAGTTACAATGTATTTTAAAATAAATTTTTGCCTTTTCGGAGAATCGGGCACATATCTGCTAGTGCTAAATATTTGTGAATGACTTTTTGAGAACATTTTATATTTAAGTAATGTTTTGTTTTTTCAGAGTGCTGAAAAAGGCTGGCATAGAACCATCTAATGATACAACCTACACTGTAAGAATTTACTCACCTAAGCTTTCATTGTAAAGATAAAAAAAAAAAAAGTTAGAATTAAACTTTGAATAGTTTTACTAAAAGTTGTTTTATCCATGCATTAAATTGTCAAGCTTCAATGTTTGTCTCAGGAGAAATGAAATAAATTTTGAAGAATAACTCAGGGCTTTCAAAACATTTGATAAAATCCAGAGCACTGTCCGCCTTACAGAGTTTATTTGTAAAAAGCTAACCTTGCTTTAAATTCATTTTTAAATATATATTTTTTCTCATTCCACTTTCAGGCCAAAGAGTTTTATGATGCGCTTGTTTCACATTTCACTTTCAAACCAAACATAATTTGCTTGTTCAACTCAGGGGTAAGCAATGCGTCTGTCTGTAGTTGTCACTTAAATTGCTAGGCCCAGGGGTCAAACATAATTTGCTTGTTCAACTCGGGGGTAATCAATGTGTCTGTCTGTAGTTGTCACTTAAATTGCTAGGCCCAGGGGTCAAACATAATTTGCTTGTTCAACTCAGGGGTAATCAATGTGTCTGTCTGTTTGTTCTCACTTTTATTGCTAGATTGTTTTGTTTTTCTTTCCAGAAGCTGATTAGATAGTTTTTTTACCCTAAAATGCATGATTCTATTTCCAATTATGTGCACAATAAAATTGATTTCTACATGAGCTATATTGTATGATAGATTCTTCCAACAGAATTGTAATATACCCACTCCGGCATAGATTAATAGATTATATATATATCACCAGCACAGCCGCATTAATGCACCCACTCCAGCATAGATTAATAGATTATATATAATTATATATATATCACCAGCATAGCCGCATTGAAGTAGCAGGTGGTCTCCTAAGTTTTATACTTGTTTCATCCTAAATGGGCTAAGAGAAAAACATTACTTCAATCATAAATGTAAAACAATTATTAATTAGTATCAGTAAATTTGAAGAGTTATTGTGATAAGGATCACAGGGATTGATTGGAAGTCGTTGTATACTGATGAATTCTATTGGAAATTGTATTTGTTTTCTGATTCAGTGGACATTTTATTTTTAATGTCTACATCTCTTAATACATTAGGATGTACCAATGTCCTCTGTTGTTTGAGATACCACTTAACAGCAATGGGTTTTAAGACACCCACTTGAACTGACTTCCTCTTGTCTCTTATGAACTTATCTTCAACCTGAAGTCAATTCAAACATAGTTTCTTGAATGTCTCTTATGAGTAAAAAAAAAAAGGGAAAAAAATTGTTGAAAGAAAAATATCCAAAATTGTTACTAAGCAACAAAAGGCATAAAGTTGTGTTTGAACTACAAACACAAAATCAATCTTATCAATAGTTGCTGAAATATATCATTTCCTGTCAAGACATTATAAGAGTCTATTTGGTCATTGTAGATTCAATGGTTATGATTCAGAAGAGGACATTGTGGTCAGTATGAGAAGACCTTGTAATGCAAGATGAAAGAAAGATATATTTTTCTGGACTCTCGACCACACTTGGGACAATAGAGTTATATATATATGAATTAGGCAGCAGTTTAACATGTTATACATTGATACCCTTCAGATTTGTTATACATCAATGTTATACATTGATACCCTTCAGATTTGTTATACATCAATGTTATACATTGATACCCTTCAGATTTGTTATACATCAATGTTATACATTGATACCCTTCAGATTTGTTATACATCAATGTTATACATTGATACCCTTCAGATTTGTTATACATCAATGTTATACATTGATACCCTTCAGATTTGTTATACATCAATGTTATACATCAATGTTATACATTGATACCCTTCAGATTAGTTATACCTCAATGTTATACATTGATACCCTTCAGATTTGTTCAGATTTGTTATACATCAATGTTATACATTGATACCCTTCAGATTTGTTCAGATTTGTTATACATCAATGTTATACATTGATACCCTTCAGATTTGTTCAGATTTGTTATACATCAATGTCATACATTGATACCCTTCAGATTAGTTATACCTCAATGTTATACATTGATACCCTTCAGATTTGTTCAGATTTGTTATACATCAATGTTTTACATTGATACCCTTCAGATTTGTTATACATCAATGTTATACCTCAATGTTATACATTGATACCCTTCAGATTAGTTATACCTAAATGTTATACATCGATACTCTTCAGATTTGTTCAGATTTGTTATACATCAATGTTATACATTGATACCCTTCAGATTTGTTCAGATTTGTTATACATCAATGTTATACATTGATACCCTTCAGATTTGTTCAGATTTGTTATACATCAATGTTATACATTGATACCCTTCAGATTTGTTATACATCAATGTTATACATTGATACCCTTCATATTCGTTATACATCAATGTTATACATTGATACCCTTCAGATTTGTTATACATCAATGTTATACATTGATACCCTTCAGATTTGTTATACATCAATGTTATACATTGATACCCTTCAGATTTGTTATACATCAATTATATACCTCAATGTTATACATTGATATCCTTCAGATTTGTTATACATCAATGTTATACATTGATACCCTTCAGATTAGTTATACCTCAATGTTATACATTGATACCCTTCAGATTTGTTCAGATTTGTTATACATCAATGTTATACATTGATACCCTTCAGATTTGTTCAGATTTGTTATACATCAATGTTATACATTGATACCCTTCAGATTTGTTCAGATTTGTTATACATCAATGTTATACATTGATACCCTTCAGATTAGTTATACCTCAATGTTATACATTGATACCCTTCAGATTTGTTCAGATTTGTTATACATCAATGTTATACATTGATACCCTTCAGATTTGTTATACATCAATGTTATACATTGATACCCTTCAGATTTGTTGTACATCAATGTTTTACATTGATACCCTTCAGATTTGTTATACCTCAATGTTATACATTGATACCCTTCAGATTTGTTATACATCAATGTTTTACATTCATACCCTTCAGATTTGTTATACCTCAATGTTATACATTGATACCCTTCAGATTTGTTCAGATTTGTTATACATCAATGTTATACATTGATACCCTTCAGATTTGTTCAGATTTGTTATACATCAATGTTATACATTGATACCCTTCAGATTTGTTCAGATTTGTTATACATCAATGTTATACATTGATACCCTTCAGATTTGTTATACATCAATGTTTTACATTGATACCCTTCAGATTTGTTATACCTCAATGTTATACATTGATACCCTTCAGATTTGTTATACATCAATGTTATACATTGATACCCTTCAGATTAGTTATACCTCAATGTTATACATTGATACCCTTCAGATTTGTTCAGATTTGTTATACATCAATGTTATACATTGATACCCTTCAGATTTGTTCAGATTTGTTATACATCAATGTTATACATTGATACCCTTCAGATTTGTTCAGATTTGTTATACATCAATGTTATACATTGATACCCTTCAGATTAGTTATACCTCAATGTTATACATTGATTGATACCCTTCAGATTTGTTCAGATTTGTTATACATCAATGTTATACATTGATACCCTTCAGATTTGTTATACATCAATGTTATACATTGATACCCTTCAGATTTGTTATACATCAATGTTTTACATTGATACCCTTCAGATTTGTTATACCTCAATGTTATACATTGATACCCTTCAGATTTGTTATACATCAATGATTTACATTGATACCCTTTAGATTTGTTATACCTCAATGTTATACATTGATAACCTTCAGATTTGTTATACATCAATGTTATACATTGATACCTTTTAGATTTACTATACATCAATGTTACACTGATAGTCTATTACACTTAGAATTGTGCCCCCCCCCTACAAACACTGTCTGTTCCTCCATAAAGTCTAAAACACGTAATCTTGAACCAAAATGCATAGAAAATTATCACGGTACTTTCATCATCATCCGACCCATGACTTTCGTCTTGGGCGTGCTATGACGGTGGTCCTAACCAGATTTCTCCATTCGTTCTGGTCAGAAGCCGTTTGCAGAAGTGTATCAAGAGGTAGTTCGGCCCACGCTTTCAGGTTGTCCAACCACTTCTTTTCTGGCGACCTTTTCTGCATGCTCCTTTCACTGTACGTTTTACGATGGTTTTGGTGAAGGAGTCATGCCTTACAGTATGACCAAACCATCTCAGCTTTTGTCGTTTCACAGTTGAAAGGAGTCCCTCCTGATCCCCTTCCAGATTATGGACCTGGAGCAAGACATATTCGTTTTTCTTTTTTGATAGCATATTCCTAATAACTTTCTGTAGCATTTGTTCTGAAAAGCCTGAATTCTTCTCTCTGCCTCTACATTCAGCTTCCAAATTTGGCAGCCATATAAAAATACGGAAAGTACCAGTGATGAGTATAATTTTATTTTCACAGAGCAGCTGATATTGCTCTTCCATATTTTCCTTACTGTCATAGTTTTTTTTTTTAATGACAAGTATGTCTGGTACCAAAGAGTTGCTTATAAATCTATAGCATAAACTAAGAATTATATTAAAAGAATGATTGCTTGATATTTAAAAAGGTTCCCCACACCTGCCTATAGTCACTGGATAGTAATTAATTATAAATTATTTAATAGTATGTCAGACTGCTGTCTCAAACACTACATACTGGCTGGGTTTGAGTAGTGAGCCCTTGACTTTAACTATACAGGAGCAATCTTTTTTTTTTTTAATGAAATTAATACTTTTATAATAAAGAAATATAGTTGGGTCATTCATTTCCATGGTTGGTTATTAACAGATATTGTAAAGCTTATTTTATTTCCTGTTTCATCTTGCAATATTTTTTACAGTAAGCCTGTTAAACAGAAATTGTAATACAAAGCATTCATTTTTTCTGTTGTTACTTATAAACATTGGGTTTCTGAAACTGGCAAAGTAGTTTTTAATATTTTTTTTTAGTTAATAAAAAGGGCTACATTTTGTGCCACTTAACTATTACAGTGTTGTATGAACACAACCTGATAAGAGTTATATTTCTTGATAGTCAAACTCACTCAGTGTCATAAAACACACTTCCTTTTTATCATTGCTGTTTTATTTTAAACAAATCATCTTTTAATCCACCCAGGAAAAGGCATATTTTATTGAAGAAATCTACCTGTGCTACGACAAAAATTTGACCATGCAAGACTGCGCTGAGATCACCAGCAGAAAACACAAGGACAATGCCCTTAAGTTCATCAGTGAGAAAGGCAACCAGATTGACAACTTTGAGAGTTATATCAAGGATTGCCCCAAAAATGGTGGTGTCAAATATCTGCCGATACCACATTGATGAATGTATTGATCAGATTTATCTGGATGGAAGGATCACGGCTATCCTTATACACTTTATACCTTTGTAAAAAAAAAAAAGATAAAAAAGAATTTCTATTTGCAATATACTTATATTATTTTATGCTTGTTTACATCTACAGTCTTCAGTTTATAAACTAGCATTCATAATTGGCAGCTTTTGAAAAAAATGCAATATTGTCTGTTGTTTAATTGATGGTTCTGATGTGATTAATACAATGGTATACAATTATTCCCATTCAATTTAACCCCATAATTTAAAGCTTGTAATAATAGAATTTACCATACATGAAGATTGTGTAGTCTAGCAAAACATATGTCTTTTGTATTTGCAATATCTTAGCAATGCACAACACTAACTGTTGAGATTATCCAATTCTTTAAACCTTTTATAAACATTTCTCATCTTTGAAGAGGTTGAAATTTTTTTTAAAGCTAAACATTCCAGTAAAAATAAATGTATCAAAGATAAAAATTACGTCTTACTTAAAAAAAAAGATTAATTTTTAAAATAGTTAAATGAATATAGTCAAATTCATATTATATAAATGCTTATTCAGTTTAATTTCTTTTCCAAATTTTAAAATTAATGTTCAAAATGTTTTGATAATTTTTTGTTCATAACTCAATTTTTGTCAAGAATTATTTCCTTTCAAGGGAGTTTTTGTTTGTTCCAACTTAAATGTTTAAGTTCATGAGACAATGTCCATAAAGTCAAGGTTTGAGTCAGCATCTGATAAATTGTCAATCAATATTTGAAATAGTGACCTCAAAAAAAGCCAGTGTAGATCAGTTATAGTTTTCTTATCTTAGAATTCTTTTTAAACATACACAAATATTGCTAAGCATATTTGTGGTCTAAGTCTTGTCTTTCAGTTGGTTGAAGGTTATCAAATGTTCAGAACCTATTCTATGTCCATATGCTGCAATACAAAAATGAGTTGTGTGAATTTGTTTTTGCATAAGAAATAAGGAAAGTAGTTTTATTATTCCATTGATTTTTTATTCCCACAAGTAGCCTTTAGAGTTAGCATTTCATCAAGGTATACAACTCTTGACATTGAACAATAACAATCTTCTTCTATGTTTGTATTATGACTTGATGTGTTCAGGTAGTAGATCACATGACCTACTTTAAAATTTCAGGGTTTTGAATCTTTGACAACGTAATGTTCTTGTGTCTGATCAGTTGATAACGTAATGTTCTTGTGTCTGATCAGTTGATAACGTAATGTTCTTGTGTCTGATCAGTTGATAACGTAATGTTCTTGTGTCTGATCAGTTGATAACGTAATGTTCTTGTGTCTGATCAGTTGATAACGTAATGTTCTTGTGTCTGATCAGTTGATAACGTAATGTTCTTGTGTCTGATCAGTTGATAACGTAATGTTCTTGTGTCTGATCAGTTGATAACGTAATGTTCTTGTGTCTGATCAGTTGATAACGTAATGTTCTTGTGTCTGATCAGTTGATAACGTAATGTTCTTGTGTCTGATCAGTTGATAACGTAATGTTCTTGTGTCTGATCAGTTGATAACGTAATGTTCTTGTGTCTGATCAGTTGATAAAAAAAAAGTTTTGTTGAACAAAACTTTTGAAGTGGTGTCCCCTTGTTTCCTCAATTACTGTGCCTGTTGTGGTTACGCAGTTTTCTTCATCTGCTTTTTTACTCAACAGATCTTATCCATGACCTGCATATGACAATGTACTCGGTGTTGGTCATTTGTGACAAAAATGTCTTTCCTACTGGCACATAATATTGTTTTTAAAAGTCCTTTTTTTAAATAATTTTAAAATTGTGGCACACCACAAATAATTAATGACATGCCATTTGTATATATATGGTATAAATGTCTATATGTTGGTATATATATATATGTCTATATGTTGGTATATATATGTCAATATGTGTGTGTTGATACTTACCTTAATATTCAAAACCCAAATAAATTAATGTTAATCTACAAGAATAAAAGCTAGAGATTTTTTTTTCTGATTTTGTTTTCTTTTTATTCCAGTTGTATTATTTATCTAATCTTGATTTTTTATATTATTGATTCTAAGATTTAAAACAATAAATGCATGTACATCCATCCAGAAGTGATGTAGATCGTTGTTTAGGAAATTTCTTTCTTTATTAGATCAGTAATGGGGATTGAAAACGGTGAGCGCTTGTACTCAAGAATTTAGTTTATGTGTCCATTCCGTTTGGGGCACGGTAGCCGTGCGTTCGGCTTGCGTACCAAAGGTCCTGGGTTCAAATCCTGGTGAAGGCTAGGATATTTTCTCGGATCTGGTGGGATTCCCTGAGTATACCCAGTTCTGATAGGTACCTGACCTTAGTTTGGGGTAAAGTAATGGTGGCTGTTCATAGTGCCCAGTGTGCCGTTACCATAGAAACTGGTGAACGCTGCTTCATTGGACCTATGGATCAATTTTGTCCGACGGGGTCCATTCCATTCTAGGTGTAGACAAATAAATATGATATGATTATAGAAGCCACGTGAATATGTAGAAATCCGTACAAGTGACAGCAAGTGTAATCAATGGCATGAACAAATCTACATGGCAGATACGACTGTAACTATCACATTGTTATGTACTTACCAACTGTGCTCTTGATAATAAATATGTTAGTTGGAACATTCTGAATGAAAAGGACAATGACCTGCCACTATCGGTGCTATCACTGTAGGTCATAATTTGACACCTTCTCAACCCCCTCTCCCCAGCCTTTTAAAACCAAATCTTTTATGGCAATCCAGTAACAAACTTACAACAAATAGGCTAACATCACTTTTAACACGCACTGTCCCTATATAACAATACACGAATATATAATTATATATGTATATATTAGAAACATCGGTGTTTTTATATAATGCAAACTATAATGGCCCACCCCTATTATATCCAAAACTGCTGGACCTTAATGTTTAGGATGTAAATGAATGTATTAAGTACATTCTTTTTATGGTCCTCCATCAATTTCCGGGCGAAATGTTAAATAATTGTTGGACTGGATATGTTTGAAATTTTATGTTAAAAAAATATACTTTTTGAACTTTTACATTTTTTAATCAAAATTAAGCTTTTTTTGTCTTAATAATTGGAAAGTCATTTTCTTAATACATCAATTATTTAGTTATAACAATATGATATTTTAAATTATATTTTATATCATGTAATTTTTTAAAAAATATTTTTATATCACAACCCCCATATGGGGAGAAATGGCCCACAATTTGTGGGGATAAATGGCCACCCATAAAACTAACTTTTTTAGCAAACTATCCTTTTAAAACAACTGTTTTATAGTAAATTAATTTAAATTTACCACTAATATTGATAATAATTTAAATTACTAATTAAATATATTTTGATATTACAAACTATTGTGTTTTTTAAAGATTGTTTTTTATTATTAAAAATTCAATAGCCAATAATAGTGAATGTAGCCCTATATATAGTTTGTAGTAAGCATATGCAATCTATTGCTTATTAAACTATGATTAATATGATTATAAGAACTATGAATATTAAATAGACTTTACCAACATGTTTTTTCTAAATGTCTAATTATGAAATTATAATTTTTCTATTCAAACGTCAAGATTTTAAAAGGACTCCAAATACTATAGCATTCAACGGGATGAAAAAGTGGACTAATTACATTTTTTTTATATTACTAAATATGTAAAATGCTCATGCTAAGATACAGTTTACATATAGCCTACTTTTCAAAAGCTAAATGGTAGGAAATAGCAAAAAAAGCATTCAGGGCCATTTCTCCCCACCTAGTGGGCCATTTCTCCCCATGCTATGGCCATTTCTCCCCACCTATATGTACATCAATTGTTATTTATTATCTATAAATCTATATATAATTAAGGGATAAACAAGGTATATTAACTTGTATTATTGGCTAGACTAACATCTATTACAATTTCATAGTTAAATATACATATTTGTATAAATTAGACACAGTTTATCAAAAAAGACTATTTGGTGGGCCATTTCTCCCCACTCTCCCCTAAGTAAATATTTCTATTTAGCAAAAAAAAAAGAAATTATAAAAGAAAAATTGTTTTATCTATTGTGTGTGTTTTGTTTTAAAGTTCACGTCTTGTGGAGATGTTTATGATGTTTTCTCAAGGAAAGCAAAAAATGATTATTTGATTATCTCTCTCCCCATGAAATCAATACAATAGTTAAATGACACACAAGATCTGTTATCAGGCTAATATTACAGCCAATGGTTTGTTTAAAACTCTTGAAACGGGCTCAATAAAACAATGAATTTGTTATCACCCCTTGACTATGACCTACTGACCACCCGCGAATCTCAACAGGATCTGATTATAATACGGGGCGTGAGCTGTTGTCATCAGGATGTAGACCAAAGTTTGGTGTTTGCTCAATCCCACCATCCCCAGCATTTCGTCATTCTCATTACCCCCTCCCGTTATCACACACACACGACACACATCGCATATAAGTATCACACATGAATACAAACTAAGGGAAGAAACCGAGTTAATTTAACTTGGACCGCCTAAAATTAAAATTACAAACTCTTCAAAATAAAAAGAAGAATGTTCCACAAATTCTTTATTTGATATGTAAGCACTCTAAATTTGCCTCTGTCGGTCTATTGTATTGGACAAATGATCTGACCGCCAATGGAGACATATCCATATTTGTAAATTAACATACTAAGCTTATTCAGTGGCATTTCCTATAGGAAAATCTGGCCAGGCTAATTAAATGTAAACTCATGCTCGACTTGAGAAGTAGGCTATATCCACTGGTCGTTGTTAAGCAATAAATAGCCATCCCCAGACATCTACCTAACGCCCAGTCTACATGTATGTGAAAACCTCTCCGTCTCCAGACATCTACCTAAAGTCCAGTCTACCTGTCTGTGAAAACCTGTCCGTCTCCAGACATCTAGATCTACCTAACACCCAGTCTAACTGTCACAACTTTGTGCGACAAATCCATCTAACATTACATTAAATCAATGATTAATACGTCTGTTGTTGTATCCCAAAATTTGAATGTGATTTATTTACATATGACTACTTTATCTTGTATGTTCTATCTTATAAAAACAAAATGATAATCGAATAAAATACTAAGAAAGACATCGAGATAAAAAAAAAAAATTCTTGCAAGAAAAGATGCTTTTCAATTCTCTTTCGTTCCAGACCTGGAAAACCATTTCCCATCATTTCTAAAAACTTTAATCAAGATCTAAATAAACTAAAACTTCTTGGGACCAAACAATATTCTAATTAAAAGGATCTTCTTTAGCATAAAGGGCAACTAACAAGCAGGCCTACATAAATTCGAATAAGCCTAGGGTTTACAAATATTGTTTTAACTTTTAATCACGAGATGACCCTTAATTTATCTTTAAAATAAACCATTTTTAAGGTTAGGCCGTAATTAGGCCTTCACATACCATTGGTCATTACAATGTTATTACGAAAGATTATTATGTTTCTTTTTATGGCAACATTTTATTATCTTTTAAATTATGCTTATATAGCCTATATTTCTAGTCACTACAGAAATGAAAAATATAAATAAAAAAAAACACATAAATATACAAAATAACAACAATATTATGGTCTAGGCCAACATGCAGGGGCGAAGCCACAGGGGGGGCTGAGGGGGGCTTAGCCCCCCCCTGGAATTTAAAAAAAATATATTTTTCAACTGATTTTTTTAAAATATGCACTAAATTCGCTAAAAATTTGGTAAATCTTTGTCACGCGAAAGTTTAGCCCCCCCTGGTATTTGGTAAATATTTGTCACGCGAAAGTTCAGCCCCCCCTGGAAAAAATTTCTGGCTTCGCCCCTGCCAACATGGATTTAGACTTTAGACTATAGACCAGCGATAGCGAACCTATGGCACGCGTGCCACAGTTGGCACGCATAGCCATTTCTGTGGGCACGCGAGCATTTACCAAAAAAATGGAACAGCTAAGTTATGGTATTTGGTTTTAAATGCTGTGTTGGCACGTTGAAAGAAATAAGTTGGTCTTGTATTGTAATTTGGGCACGCGGCCTCAAAAAGGTTCGCCATCCCTGCTATAAACTATTGAAAAAGCTTTACAAAAATCCAAGCATTCTTTATTTATAGCCTACATATTTGTATCTCTTTAGCCTATGTGAAACAATTTGGAACAAACAATTTTATAGGACGATTTTTGCTGTGACTGATTTAAAAAAAAAAGGGAGTGGAAAAGTAAGCTGGGGGGGGGGGGCAATCCAGTAGCCAATCATAGCTGTACATCTAGATTATGTTTGGCTGATTTCCGCGTCCTTACCCACCAAGCGCATTGCCTAGTAACGGAAAGTGGCGGTGTGCAGTTGTGTTGGTGACAGCGGAGTGGGGCGTTGCGTCAAACATCAACACACAGAGGCACACCTGGTTTTGTACTTCACGATGTTGGATACTTGATGGGTGAGTGCATTTTTTATTACAACTTTAGTATTGTGACATCTGATATGGTCAGCATTTTAAAAATAAACTGTTATTTTATTAGAAACAATATATCTTTCTGTTTATGTATGTTTCAATGTATCTATGTATGTAGACCTATCTATGTGGGCCTATGGCCTATGTGTCTATCTATGTATCTATGTATGTAGGCCTATCTATGTGGGCCTATGTGTCTATCTATGTATCTATCTATTTATCCATCTACCTGTTTGTCTTTCCATCTGTCATCATGTCTATCGATAAGTCTTTGAGTCCTATCTATCCACCCATCTCACTCTTTCTCTTACTTACTCTCACGTTCTATCTATCTATCTATCTATCTATCTATCTATCTATCTATCTATCTATCTATCTATCTATCTATCTATCTATCTATCTATCTATCTATCTATCTATCTATCTATCTATCTATCTATCTATCTATCTATCTATCTATCTATCTATCTATCTATCTATCTATCTATCTATCTATCTATCTATCTATCTATCTATCTATCTATCTATCTATCTATCTATCTATCTATCTATCTATCTATCTATCTATCTATCTATCTATCTATCTATCTATCTATCTATCTATCTATGTATTTATCTCATTAAATCAATCTATCTATCATTTATCTATAATCTATCTGTCATCTATTACCTTATCTGTCTGTCTCTGTCAGCCTTTCAGTCTACCTAAGCTATCTGTTTGTCTTTAAATCTATCTATCTATTTACCGATCTATAAATCCCTCTATCTTTCATCTATCTATGTATCTATCAATCAGTCTGCGCCTGTCGGCTTTTCATTCTATATAGGCTGTTTATTCTTAAATCTATTTTCTATTCATCTTCTGATCAATCAATCATTGAATCAATATATCAATCAATCTATCTATCTATCTGTCTATCTATCTTTATATCTATCTATCTATCTATCTATCTATCGATCGATCTATCGATCTATCGATCTATCTATATATCTATATATCTATCTGTCTGTCTGTCTGTCCCTCTCGGCTTTTCAGTCTATCTAGTCTAACAGTTTGTCTTTAAATCTATCTTTTTATCCATCTTTCGAATAAGTAATCATTCAACCAATTATTTTAATATCTATATATCTAGTTCTGTTGGGTACATGAAAGCCGGCTGGTCATTATGATAGTCACACACATACCAAATATACTCTCTCTCTCACTTAGTCCTCTCAGTGCCGACTGGCGCTTGAGGCGGAAGCCAAGGATCTCCATTTGTCTCGATCTGTTGCAGCTCGAGGTGCTGTCTCAAAGTTCAGGCATGAAGCCTTTATGTCCCTATCCGCCGTCCTTCTCCAAGTTTCCTTTGGTCTGCCTTTCGACCTTTTTCCCTGGGGGAGTCCATCTCAGGGCTGTCCTGGGGAGGGAACCAGCTGACATTCTGCAGACGTGTCCTATCCATCTCCATCTCCTTGCTGAGATGCTCTCTGCTAAAGGGATTACTCCTGTTTTCTCACGTAGATCCTCATACACTGAGGATATACACTGGTGAAGTGAAGCCGGCTGGTCGTGCGGTTAGCTCACCGGACTGTCAACCAAAAAACCACCTGACACGTCGCGGGTTCTATCCCCGCCACCGGCAGATCCCTGTCGCCCTGCAGGAGTTTTGGGCCTGTAAACATATTTGCGCCAGCAGGCAGCAGTGTGTTTACAGAGCGCACTGAGCATGCTAACCAATTTTTAAATTTAAATCCGGTGATCTCTGTTTGATCAGCACTATAGAGCCTTAGGTTCCTCAATGGAAGCTATCTCTTGACTCTTTACAGACAAACCCTCATTAGCATAGCTTTTTAGGTTGTCCAGTTTAAATCTAAGACTAATTTTGCAATCTTGTTTCACACATTGCAAACAAACAAAAGCAAACACACAGGACCTAAATAACAGTGCTAGAAACAGAGATGTGAAACAATGGAAACATTGGCAAACCTTAGAACATTCTCAACAAAAATTGTTATCCCATAAAAATTTTTACAAACTAAACTCAAGAACACACACACACACACACACACACACATAACAGACACGCACATAAACTTTGTTTTCTTTATATAAACAAAAGCATTGCATCGGGAAATACAAACTTTCCACATGAATGAACCTGAACAGCCTCTCATTTGTTCATCACGCGATGACTTTTATTGTAAAATTCAATCTCCCAACTGGTATGAAGAATTATCACGACATTTAACCTCATTAATGAAATCATTGTGAAATCCCTCAAACTTTGGATACACACAAACTGTCACAGTGACTATTACAATGACCAGGGGCGTTTTTTTTATTAGTACTGTCATAATTAGTTTTTTGAGCGACTGGCATCCCAAAGACTTTACAGTGGGCAAATGAGGTACCGATAGCCGAGTGCGGCTCTTCGTTGGGTTGAGTTCGGCTCACTATTTCTATCGATTCAATACAGTCTAGACGTTATGGAAAAACTTCACACACAGTATGATACATAGATCTTACAAAATTAGACATTGCAGAATGTCAAAGGCAGCAACTTTAGTGTCCTCGTCCCTCATCCCCTTCCAGGGCTTTTTTGGGTATGGACATATAATTAAATGCTGCAGTCGGCTTGTTTTTACCTCCTTCTTTGCCAATAACACAATAACACATCTGACCAATCTTTATAACTTCCCTGCTCAAACTTCGTCAAACTTTGTTAAGCTTTGTCAAACTTTGTCAAACTTTGTCAAACTTCGTAAAATCTTTTCACCAATTGCATCACCCCACCACACTATTTTACTGCTCAACGTCTTATTTGAGCTACACAATAAAACTGGCCGAAGGTAAACATACGAAATATTTAATTAATTCTAAAAAGAAACAACAACAATATAGAAACTAAATATTCAAGTTAAACTCAAGAAATTAGAAATGACTTATTAAAAAATAAAGATTTTACATAATTCCTTTATATCCATTTTTTGCGTTCCATAGAGTTTTCTCGTCCCTACTAACAAAAAACAACAACAAAAAACCCAAAAGAAGCTAATTTAATACAACTATTTAATGATTAAATCAAACAATACATTTTCGTTTGTAAAAAAATAATTTCGTCTATATGCAATTTTATTAAGCTTTCTCACGATATATTGCCATTCACCAGTCACGGAGTAAGAAAAAAATCTAAATACGAAGTTAACATAATAGTGCATAAAATATTGAAAATCATTGAAAATCAAAACAAATATTTTATGAAGAGAAAAGCGCGATTCAATCAAGTAAACACACTTATGGTCTTATGGTGTTTATATTCATTTTTGTGCCAGGTTTCAGATCGCATAGTTTGATTGTTGGCCAATTCTAGCCTGTCATAATAATATATAGATCAGTGTCGGTCGACGGGCACACACTTAGAAAAACGTTTTGCGAAATTAAATTGGCCTACATTATTTAACAAATTCAATGGGTGTATAAGATATTGAGAATATATTTGATTTGTTGTATTTCTGGCTTAACGACAACGATGTTTTTTCCTTGTAGTCTTAAGTTTATACATTCGTTAATGATAACTGTATTATAAATATTAGTGTTGCGGAATGGGTCATATAGGCCTATTATTATTTTATTACAAATTGGTTTGAGGTCGAAATAATTTTCTCCTTCAAACTTGTTTTAAAAGAGTAAGCGATCTAGACTAGTGATACATATTATAAGACTTCGAATTCATCTATCACTTTAAATTAATCACAATTCAGAAAAGTACAGATTTACGAGCTTAAAAAAACTCCTTTTAAAAATAGCACAATGTAGCTTATTTACAGAAACATTATACTTTCATTTACATAACACTTTTACTCTAAATACCAGCTTTTCTTTTTCATTCAAACAACAATCGAGTAACATAACCGTAATCCTTTAGGCCTACATGATAGGGTTGGTTAAAATATAAACAAAAAGGGTTAAAAAAATAACAACAACAACAACAAACTAAAAGAAAAGTAAACAAATATTGTGAGTTGAAATTATTGCGTGTTCAGGTGACGTCGAGAACTCTAGACTATTGCTTTACTGTAAAAACACACGGGCGGTAAGAGGGGATTACGAAAATAGAATTATCTGAAAATCTGGTTAGGAAGCCACAATTAAATCTGGATTGGTTTACATTTTACATAATTATTCTATTTAGGGCATGGCGCGACTATTTTTTTTGTTGCTGTTCTGGTTGTAATTAATTTTTGACTAAATAAAAATGTTTATTACAAAACAACATCAAATAAGCAACAACCAAGAACTTGTTAAGATTTGATTTCAGTCTAGCTAAATGTACTCACGAACATGAATATAATACTCTAACCAAATATTATGAGAAAATATGGGACTCTTTTTTTTTAAATATATTATTTTTGCTCTCTTCTTCTTTGTTATTTATATATATACCACTAGCAGACACTAGCATGTAGATTTAAACGAAAATTCTTCGCATTAGTAAATTTTCGGCCATGACACAAGAGGGTCAGTTTAAAAAGAAAGTCCTAATGTTTTATCATCAGGTGCACATTATAGTGATTATTACATACAGCCCCCATGATGCTACCACAATGGAGGATTCGGACCTGTTTCATCCCCTAACCTACTTTCCAGACCTACGTGATTTTGTTGTCTAGGCCCCAAGCTGTCGTAGAGAAAAAAAAAGGGACTATATTGACCACATTGATCATAGGGCCGGTGAAGCTTCGTTCACCAGTTTCAGTGGCCACCGTATACTAGGGGATGTGTGGCCAGAACAATGCCCAGCCGCCTTTACTTTACCCAACCTAATGTCAGGTACCCATCAGAGATCGCCTTTACTTTACCCAAACTAATGTCGGGTAGCTATCAGAGATAGCCTTTACTTTACCCAAACTAGTGTCGGGTACCCATCAGAGATCGCCTTTACTTTACCCAAACTAGTGTCGGGTAGCCATCAGAGATCGCCTTTACTTTACCCAAACTAATGTCGGGTACCCATCAGAGATAGCCTTTACTTTACCCAAACTAGTGTCGGGTACCCATCAGAGATCGCCTTTACTTTACCCAAACTAGTGTCGGGTAGCCATCAGAGATCGCCTTTACTTTACCCAAACTAATGTCGGGTACCCATCAGAGATAGCCTTTACTTTACCCAAACTAGTGTCGGGTACCCATCAGAGATCGCCTTTACTTTACCCAAACTAGTGTCGGGTACCCATCAGAGATCGCCTTTACTTTACCCAAACTAATGTCGGGTACCCATCAGAGATAGCCTTTACTTTACCCAAACTAATGTCGGGTACCCATCAGAGATAGCCTTTACTTTACCCAAACTAGTGTCGGGTACCCATCAGAGATCGCCTTTACTTTACCCAAACTAATGTCAGGTACCCATCAGAGATGGGTAGACTCAGGGACACCCTCGAGTTCAGGGGAAAAATCCTAGCCTTCACCAGCATTCGAACCCAGGACCCTCGGCAACGTGCGTTGGTTGTCAACGGAGAAGGTGCTCAGCCGGTTTGCGGCTTGTCTGAGCGAAATACGGACTTTACTTGAAATATAGAATGTCGAGCATACCGAATGCGCTGCCACTCGGCCACCTGCCACATAAAGGGACTATAACATGTCATTATTCAAATAGATACTCTTGTAGTCTTATTGTAGTTCTTTCGTTTGAATATTAAAAAATAATAATAACACAAGTCTTGACCTATGAGCACATTAATTATAATATACATAATATAGTCATACGGAAAGTAATATCAAATAGTAATAATAATAAAACTGGTTATTTATATAGCGCTTCTATCTATGCTATTAAATTTAGCAATCTCAAAGCGCTATTGGAATAAATTGCAGTGGCAGTTATATTGGTATGTAAGGCACACGGCCACCAGCCAAAGAGAAAAGTTTTAAAACTATTCTTAAAAGACGCTTTTGTCTTAAATTCTCTCTGTGAGAGTCAGTGTCTGGGGCAAGGTGTTCCACATAGAAGGTGCCACAAATTCAAATGAGCGCACTTTAAGGTACTTCTTTTTGTGTCTAGCCACACTGGGAATTTTAGGGAGTGACTATAAAGGGCTAGCTTCTAAAAAGCTGAGCGTCTTTAGACAATCTATTAAGACCTACAATTTATTTAAGTACTGTAGGTCTATTATCAAACTAACTGTTTACCGCTAGCTGTTCACGACATTGTGGCAATTTGTAAAAGGGGAGAGAAGCGAGGTCGCAACACTTATGACAATGACAGAAACAAACAATTAAAACAATTACAAATCTCAGTGAATGGAGAAACAGGTTCTAGTCGATATTCAATTACGAGAATAAAATATATAAAAAACAAACACAAGTTCAGCATACACAAATCTCCCCAGGTTATCAGAAATGCCAACCTGGCCAAATGAAGACTGGAATCACGAACACAATAGCGTGTAATGAAAATCTGGCGCTTATCGATTCATCGCCTACTTGGCTGATCTATCGATTGCCTAGAGATGGAGGCGGAAGTTCGTTCCTCAGACACTTGATAACCAACAAAATTTACAGCAGACTTCGAGAATACATGCGTGTGTGTTATTTTTACAAGTGGTCATGTGCAAGTCTTCTCAAGAAATTAGTTCGTGATGTGTACAATAATTTTTGTTTACATGACAAAAAAAAAGCGAACTTCGTGATTATATGAAAAGAAAACCGTCATTAAAGCCTCTCTCAGCATACAGACGCTATATACAATCTAGATAAGCTGTTTGTTGGTCGTTTGCCGTTTACGACAGTGAGAATTCATTGGTACCTTAATCTGTGAGGTCTATGGGAGAGTTGTAATTTACGACAATGCTAATCAATGTGTGCCTGTGTGAGCTCTAAAGAAGCTCTGGAGACATATAGACTCTAGACTCTAGACGTTCGCCGAGTCTGAGGCATGCTGGGAAACTAAGGCTGCAGAATCTTGTCTAGCTGCTTGCGGAGTTATGTTTCTTTGGTTCGTTGTTTGCCGCCTCGCGACTTCTCCTTTCAAAACTGTTGCTTGAATCTTTTGACATCTGCTCGCATTTGTCGTTCTATTTTGAACTGTTCTTTCTGGCATATTATATGGAAAATATGGCTTGCAGAACCGGATGTATTTGCCGCAATCTGATTTTCAGTGCTGGATCTAATAAGAACCGGGCACCCCGGCTCTAGACATGGGTCTCAACATTTTGGAAATTTAAAGAAAATAAAACTGTTTGGGTGACGTCCATTTGGGAAATTTAAAGAAAATAAAACTGTTTAGGTGACGTCCATTTGGGAAATTTAAAGAAAATAAAACTGTTTAGGTGACGTCCATTTGGGAAATTTAAAGAAAATAAAACTGTTTAGGTGACGTCCATTTGGGAAATTTAAAGAAAATAAAACTGTTTAGGTGACGTCCATTTGGGAAATTTAAAGAAAATAAAACTGTTTAGGTGACGTCCATTTGGGAAATTTAAAGAAAATAAAACTGTTTAGGTGACGTTCATTTGGGAAATTTAAAGAAAATAAAACTGCTTAGGTGACGTCCATTTGGGAAATTTAAAGAAAATAAAACTGTTTAGGTGACGTCCATTTGGGAAATTTAAAGAAAATAAAACTGTTTAGATGACGTCCATTTGGGAAATTTAAAGAAAATAAAACTGTTTAGGTGACGTCCATTTGGGAAATTTAAAGAAAATAAAACTGTGTAGGTGACGTCCATTAATCAACAAAATAGTGCGGAGGGGGGAGGTCTACAAATGTTTGACAATTGTTGACATGGGGAGGGGGGAGGACAAGAAAAGTTTTCGTCAACAATGTTACTTTTTTAAGGGGGTGGGCACATAGTAAAAGTGGGGGAGGCTGGGGTTGTGCAAACTATGTATGTGTAGGCTATGTGGAAGAAAATATTGCACGACATGAGGGACATACACGTTTTAATCTGATGTATCAACTAATCTATTTATTTTCCTAATAACTTTATACTAGGTGAAACATTAAAATTAGATCTATTAAATGGATCTGGTAATAAGTTCAACGTTTTAATTTTCTGGAAAATATAGTATGATGTATATAAATTTACAGTTTGAAATAATCAGTGGCGTACGTAGCCAGGATTGCACGGTTTGGGGGGCGGGAGGGGATAATGAAAGGTAGAAGAGGTAGGTATGTGCCTATTAATACATATTATTATGTGTAAAGTTCGGAGGGGGGGGGGATAATGCACGAGGGAATAGTGAACTTACGGTGGCTTATTTGGAAGGCTGATGCACGATTCCCCATAAACTATTGAACAACCTGCATTGTATCCTATTATCAATAGTGAAACGTAAAATAAGATTCATTAAATATTTCTTTGAAAATGAGAAGACAAAAATTATATACGAGCTAAACTCTACATTACTCTAAAATGCTACCAGTTCGTGAAGTATTGGCTTCTCGTGAGATCTGTAAATGCCATTCGAGCATTGTCTGTCACCATAGAAACAGAACAGACAGGAAAAGTTGTGTAATGTCCGTTAACCCGTTGGGTTTGTGGAATATAAACATACATGTCCAGGATTTATCGCCCTTGCGTCACACTCTGAAAATGTTACCTCACTACAACACTTAAGAGAATAGCGAGCGCACGTCCTTTAAGTACACCCGAGCATACCGTTAGTTAATTAATGCATGTCACTTGGAATGATTGGTGTTCTCTTTTAAAGCTGGCTCAGCATTTATTTAGGACAGAGCCGTGCTTTGATGTAGAGCGGCATAAGAAGCAAAATCTAAATACAAAGGTGAATATTTAAGGTGAGGCATTTCGATGACTTGTGCATCCCACAGAGAACATCTACCGCATTTTTTCATTTATTGTATAAGTGAAATGAAAAGTGACTAAATAAAATAATACAAGTAGTTCCATCTTAATGATAGTAGATTAAACACTACATAATACAAGTCTCAAATATTGTGGAAACTAATTTTAAAATGGTCATATATATCACTTAGGACCTCTGACAACAAAAAATTGACTTAAGAAAAAAAACATACTAATTCTTGATGGATTTCTTCAAGAATTTAACACACATATCTCCATAGCCTATATATATGATATCCAAGAGTATTACAATCATAGGAGTTGCAAAAGACTCCACTCACTTGAAATGACAACAACTGTCCTAAGCAACACTATTCTTTTTTAAACCCTTGTAAAAAAATTATCCCTGCATCAATTTGAACAAACTTTGTGGCAAATACTTATTTAAGGGCTTCTTGTATTCACCAAATGAGTTTGAGATACATATAAAGCTCCTAGGTTATTGAAATAAAGTCTAGACAAATTGCATGTCTTATGACTTAGAGTCACTTAGAGTCACCGGCAAAAAAAACGTAACATTCTCATCAAAAATGCGTTTTGAGGCATATTTTAATCAACCTAGGTCAAAATGCTATCTCATGCTATCTCGTTGTCCATGTTTGGTATGATCTAAGTCCAAGTTTTAACTATTTCATTGCATTTGGACCCTTTAATAGCGATTTTAAAAATATCAGTTTTGAGGTACGACCTTTTGACTTGTGCTCTAATACATAAAAAGACATGATTTAATCTCATGATTAATACACGTTCTAAAGATAAGATCATTGGATCCCATGCTCATCCGTGAATTAAGTGTCGATTTGCTTTTTTCATAATTCTTTTAAAGTCGGTTATGTTATTGGGTTTCCTGACCTTTACAGATAATCTATTACATGCGCAAATACCAATCAGAAAAAAAGGGAACTATGAATTTATCCATCTTATCGTATATATTACAGTCTAGTCTTTACATTTTATTAGTGTTTTAAATTATGTTAAGTTACTGGTTGTCCTGGTTTGTTCAGACAACCCATTCCATGCTCGGATGTTATGTGTCATAAGACAAGTGTTTTCTAAGTTATTCTGAGTATTTCATTTTATTATCATTTCTTATATAATTTAACTTTGAAACCAATTGTTCATGTTGTAATTGTACTTTTCATAATCTTTTTATCCTGAAGTGTTTCTAAAATCTGAGATTTTATAGCCTGTGTTTACTGAAGTGTTTTTAAAATCAGAGATTTTATAGCCTGTGTTTACTGAACACAAACCCTCTATTTCTCTCTGTATTTCTTTCGTTTAAACCACGTCCTACTAAAAGTTTTCTCAACCAAATGGCAGTTTTAAAGATACATATTCATAAATCTTTTCCAATAGAATCTATCTATATCTAACATTGGCAGTAGTGTAGAATTAAAATGCTTATTGAATAGCATGTCTGTAGACTCCACTTTAGTTGATTGTACAAAGCATTGTGTACAGGCAGTGTATGTTTTACTCTACTTACTGGAGTTTGGAGAGTTCAGCAAATCTATTTTTAGATATCACGAGGCAGCAATTTTATTGAGCAGACAGTTGGGGGCAAAAAATCAATCTCGAAAACGATGATTGATAAACTTCGAGGAGTTCTTCGTAGACATTTACAACTCGAGCAGACATTTTATATAAAAACATTATAACATACAGAAACAAAAATGGATGTGTTCATACATGTATTCAGTGATGGCTACAAAGTTAAATTAGAAAAATTAGAATAATTTGATTAAACTGTAAATCTATCTATCTACCTATCTACCTATATATCTATCTATCTATCTATCTATCTATCTATCTATCTATCTATCTATCTATCTATCTATCTATCTATCCATCTATCTATCTATCTATCTATCTATCTATCTATCTATCTGTCTATCTATCTATCTATCTATCTATCTATTTATCTGTCTATCTGTCTATCTGTCATTCTATCTATCTGTATGTCTGTCTATCTATCAATTTATCTGTCTGTATATATATATATATCTATCTCTCCATCTATCTATTAATCTATCTATCTATCTATCTTCATTTATATACATGGTTATCTATCTATCCGTTTATCCTCCAATCTGTTGTTCTGTCTACCCATGCTTTCCTGTCTGTGTGTCAGTTTTCTTTCTCTGTATGTAATTACACACCTAGAAGCTAAAAGAATACTTAACTTGTTTTTAATGGCCATCTATCATTCCATTTTTCTTTTAAGGCTCAATGTGAAACATAGTTCGATATAAGACAACAATTAGTATGTAGACACTCAACCAATAGAGCAAGATCGATCTTATTGCAGGATTTGAAAGTATTATCTCCCATTGGACATGGCTTAACGCGCTTATTATTGCACTAAGAAGGCAGGCAACATAATCCTCAATGTCCGAGTGTGCCAAAGACTATGCCTAAGTCAGTCATGGACTATGTCGCCACACTGACTGACCGACGCCCTCTAGCTGTGCACTTGCCTGTATTATGCCGAGATCCTACCAGGTGTCGATGGTACGAGGATCTCACGATCACCACGCACATGGGGCCTGGTCACTCAAGGACCGAACAGAGACAGACTACGGGTCGGAGACTCGCGGGCGGGCAGTGTCCACCCACATCCTGGGCCTGGGCATAGTTTTAGTTGGCGTTCTGCTGCTGGCTATTGGACTTATCATGGGGCTGGAGTTCCCGAAGTACGTTCACGAGAAGTACAAGGAGAACCAGTGTGTGGTGTCACCTGACCTTGAATCCTACACATCATGGGTAAGTCTGTTACACAATAACACACAGTTACATCTATAGATAGATAGGAAGATACAAGGATAGATTGATATAAATATAGATATTCTACAGAAGTTTTTTTTTTGTAGCCTCATAGTCATGTTAAATGCGCTCTGAGCTTACATTATGTTTCTTAGCAGCGCATTGCATATATAATAATAATAATAATTATTATTATTATAGTTAATAGATAAATCGATATGTACATGCATATTGATAGAGATTTACATATATATATATATATATATATATATATATATATATATATATATCAACAACAACGGAATTTATATTCTATTCGGAGCAAAACATCTGAGGGTAATATTCAAAGTTTTGACCATGGTTTATAAAAGCCTTCGGGGACCATTCTCCAAAGTACATTAGGTGCATGGTTGAACTTTACACATCATAGAGCAGGGGTCGGCAACCTAAGAAACGCGTGCCAAACTTGGCACGCAGAGCGAATTTTAATGGCACGCGAGAGACCTCCAAGTAATATTTGTTATACAAAACATAACGTGTTTGGCATCAATATTATTGAATCAAATGTGGCAACGTTTTCTAATAAAAGGGAGATAATTATCTAGTTCTATTTGAGCTAATTTTTCTAATTTGTATTTGTTCTACTTTTATAAAAGAATAATAGACTTCCAATTTATAACTTTGAAACGATCAAACTGTAAAAAGTATTTGAAAATTATATAAATATTTTATGATTAAAGAATTTATATGTATATTTTGAAACCTTACATTAACTACCCAGTTTGCATGATTACTACGTATCTATTCCGCTTGACGATGGTCATATATCCATACCATCAAAGTGTTATACACATTAAAAAGACTTCTCAGTTCAACTGAAATGGAAATATAATTAGCATCACATCTGCATGATGTTAGATCTTCATCTTGACAAACGAATGATAGATATCATGGTTAGACTTTAGACAATAATTACCTTTAATGTGAATGTTTAGCAATAAAATATTGGTCTTGCTATGAAGTTAATGTCCTATAAAATAAATTTATAAAAAAAAAAGTATAATAGAGAAGGCTGACTTTTAGGATGTTGGCATGCTGAATGATTTAGAAATCCTAGTTTGGCACACTGTTAGCAAAAGGTTGTCGACCTCTGTCATAGAGAATGTGAGTGCATTCAAATAAACTATATTCATCAACAGTAACAATAAAATATTTGCAACAGGCTCGTACAATTATTTTGTAGCCCCTCAGTTGGACATGGTGGCCGAGACTCGTTCTGCTGGCGAACCGAAGGCTCTGGATTCGAATCCTGGTGAAGGGTAGGATTTTTGCCTTGGACTCGAGGGTGTCCCTGGATCTACCCAGAACTGATGGGGTAAAAGTAAAGGCGACTGGTCATTGTACTGGCTACAAAATCCCCTAGTATGGCGTGGCCACAGAAACTGGTGAACGCTGCTTCACCGGCCCTATGGATCAATTCGGTCCGACTGGATTACTTTTTGTTTTCTAAATTAGGTTCTTTAAATGTGAAGTTTCTAATTTGATATAAACTTAAAGATAAACAAAAATATAGAGAATGACAGATAGAAAATTACTTTTTGTTTCCTAAATAAGGTTATTTAAATGTGTAGTTTCTAATTTGATATAAACTTATAGATATACAAAAATATAGAGACTGATAGACAGATAATAACTCCCACCTTGTACCGCAGTATACTCTTGCGTCACCCACTGATGATTTACTCAATACTCATTAGTTCCGAACTCATTTACGAATGACTCATCATGGAAAGTTTTTAAAAATGTAATATAAACAATGTTGATAGATTCTCGGGAAATGTTTCGATGACTATTAATTTTTCAACTGGGTAGAAAGAAAAAATGTAAGCTGAATATATTTGTTGTAATTATCAAGAGTGCCACATGTACAATAAGAAAACAGTCAAAATCATCAAAGCCACAAGCCATACAGTCAAACAGGACAGATTACGACATTATTTAGATGCATACATTGTTGCAAGACTGAGTACGGATTGCACTGTGCCGATCTTGATACTCGAATTTCCAGAATTTGTTTCAATTAAGATTTGACTTGTATATATACAGAGATAATGAAAACATACTGCGCTTAGATAATTGGTTCTCAAACCTTTTGAGATTTCTGGGGGATGGGGGGGTCTTTTAAAAATTGTTTTGATGGCTCGCAGATTCTTTTAAAAATGTACAATATAAATGAAAGAAGAATTGTTGAGTCTATACTATTTAACACATGTCTGGAACATAATGAGAGATCGCTTTGCTAAGAAGATATACATGTTGTTTTGTCACTTAATACCGCCATCAAAGCTAAGATTGTTTTTATCAATATATTATGTGATCAGTGGTGGGATTGGAGCAAAGTTTCTCGCCACTAACATTATATGCCATAAGTTCGAGCTTTATTTTAAAAGCTGTCAGGCTTATGTGTTTTCTTTTCATAACAATAGAGCTCTGATATTTCTCTTTCTTTACAACATCTGGTTAAAAGAGTTCACTGAATTAAACATGCCCACCAATAATGAAAGGAATATAATTAAATAAACATCAAAATATAGATCTACCTGATTTAGCGTCTTGCAAAAAAAAAGTGCTGAATTTTTTCAAACAGTTTGGAAATGTTTCATTTGGAATGCTTGTTCACGTTTGGCTGAAAAATTGTAATCTCACTTGGTGGCATAAAAAACGGGTTTTGGGTGCATTAGGTTTAATTGATGTAATCACTAGATCGATAATTTTGTTTAACTCTTTGGGTATGGTTTTCACCATTAAGGTTTGGCTATTAATAGTGCAGTGTGAATCAATAATGTTTTGGGATCCAGAACAACATCCAAGCATTGCTGGTGTGCCTGTCAGTACATACACCAATGAGCCGATGAGCAAATAAACCAACGAGCCAATGAGACGATGACCATTAAGCTAATGAGACAATGAGCTAATAAGCCAATGAGCTAACGAGCCAATGAGCTAGAAAAACGATGTCCAATTAGCTAATGAGTCTATCAGCTAATGAGACAATGAGCTAATGAGACAATGTCCAATGAGCTAACGAGCCAATGAGCTAGAGAGACGATTTCCAATTAGCTAATGAGCTTATCAGCTAATGAGACAATGAGCCAATGAGCTAATGAGCCAATGAGCTAACGAGCCAATGAGCTAGAGAGACGATGTCCAATTAGCTAATGAGCCTATCAGCTAATGAGCCAATGAGCTAATGAGACAATGTCCAATGAGCTAACGAGCCAATGAGGTAGAGAGACGATGTCCAATTAGCTAATGAGCCTATCAGCTAATGAGACAATGAGCCAATTAGCTAATGAGCCAATGAGCCAATGAGCTAACGAGCCAATGAGCTAGAGAAACGATGTCCAAATAGCTAATGAGTTAATAAGCCAATGAGACAATGAGCTAATGAGCCAATGAGCTGATAAGGCAATTAGCTAATGACACAATGACCTAATGAGCTAATGAGACAATAAGCCATTGACATATTTCCATTTAATACCGTGCACCTCATAATATTTTAAAGTGTGACTTTTGCTTGACAGAAACTGTAAAAGTAAAGTTTACACTGAGCCAAAATTACAAATCACCTTGAAGACACATCACATATTATTTTTTATGCCGGTATAGAGTAAGTTCTTTACACTCAAAGCAGACTTTCAGAAGGCCAAATAAAGTTAGATAACTAAACTCTGTAGTAGACAATCAAATTCATTTTGAGAACAATCTGTAGACCTTATTTCTAAATATATTACTCCTGAGAAATTAATCTCTTCACATTCTTACTTGAACTGCTTCGTGGTCACATAGGACCCCAGTTTGAGACACACTGGTTTAGATCAACAAGTTAACGATACAGCAAAAACTACAAACTAATGAAGAGTCATACTTGATCTTAATACAAAAACGCAAAGAGAGAGTTAGAGAGAGAGAGAGAGAGAGAGAGAGAGAGAGAGAGAGAGAGAGAGAGAGACAGGGATACTGAGGGTGTGAGAAAAGTGAGAGAGGGGAGCGAGATGGAGAGAGAAACATTAGAGAAGAGAAAGAAGAGAAGGGTGTAAGGTAGAAAAAAGAATTAGAGAGAAGTTGGAGGAGAAGAAAAGTGAGAGATGATAGTACAGAAGAAAGATGAAGAGATGGAGATAGGATAAAAGAAGAAATATAGAAAGGAAAGAGAAGGGGAGGAAACAGAGAAAAGAAGGGAAATAGGAAAAGAGTTGAGGAATAGACAGATGGGGAGAGAAAGAGATAGAGAGAGTTAAAATCACGCTATAGCCACGGCGAGTTACACTAAAGAGGTCAATGAATCTCCCAACAATCCGGTCATTTTGCTGAAGATGAGAGTTAAGCCTACAATCGATGTAAGTGATCGTCTTACTGCATTGATCTTCTCACTACAATCGATGTAAGTCATCGTCTTACTGCATTGATCTTCTCACTACAAAGTAGCTAAACACAAAAACAAAACGTAATTTACTCTAGTATTCTACATGGCCCGTTGGTGTCTTGGTAATAGGAAACCAAATCATCACAGAAAGTCATTAGTGCTGCTAATGGTAAATGGTATACGTCATTGTAACCACATGGTAATCATTCTAATGACCTGCGTATTTTGGAATACCTTGGTAATTATCATTGTAGTGGTAGTTGTAAAGACTCAATCTCACCCGCCTTATAACTGGAAGCAAATGGAAAATAGTCTTGATTACAATTAGTAGATTAGCGTTATTAATAACATCATAGTAATCAATGCACATAATATGCAAAGATAAGCGTATCAGAATTGACATCTAAAAAGAAACACTGTAAAGAGACAAGTAAACATGTTGTCAACCGATCACTCAGGGGCCGTCCACATATTACCTACGCACTGAGGGGTGGGTGAAGTGGTTAGATAAGGCAAGTTTTGGGTACGGGGAGAGTTTTGTGTACGGGCTATAATATCATAGCCTTCATAACAATTAAAAACTACAACAACCGCTCAGGCAGAATTCAAACACATTCGAATTTTAACAGACTTTTCACAGGCATTCAATGGTACACAAGAATATTTATACGCTTGCAGTAGTTAAAAACAAACATTGAATATTTATTATTAGAAGCAACGTAATAAATGAAAACGACAAACTCAATCGACAAATTCAACACTGACATGCAACAATTGGTTATAAATGTGAACGAAATTCTTTTCTTTTTTTTAATTGGAAAAATTCAAATTTGGTTAGAATCAAATATTCATACATTACAAAAATCTGTACATAAAACATATCCATATATGATTGATTAAGATCTAAACTCTATAGGCCTATTTCCATTTCTTAAAACTACAATAACTTTCAATCTTTGTTTTTCATGACTCGGTTATCTTTATAGATCTACTTCCATTTTGTGACCCACTAAAATTTATATCGGCGAGAATAGTACATAATACCGAAGACTAAGATATAATAAGATGGACAGCTTGTTCTATTTTTAGAGCTTATATGTTATTTTTTTCCGTGCGCAATCTTAAATGACTTCTACGTTTGCATTAAAGGTTTTCCGCTGTATAGAACTTTCGATTTTATTTTAATTTTTCATTGAGAAATCATGGCGATTGAATAAAACGGAAGTATGCAGTGCTAAAGGGAATCGGTAATTCCGAAAAGACGTAATTCGAGTCATCAAATAGCAGAAATATTAACGAAAGCGGTTTATATAGTCTTTGATAATACATATGAATATCTACACATGCTTTTCTCTATACTCTATGCGACCCTGTTATTTTGTTTTTTTGTGGTGTCGTTACTGGGCCACGACCCGGCATTGGGGAAACGCTAGTTTATAGTTAAGATTTAAATTGCAATTGAAAGTTGTTGTTTTTAATTTTCATAAATATCCATGCCCAGTTTAGTATTGAAACATAAAGAATATTTTATTTCCTAGAATTGTATGCCACATAATGGCATCGCAAATGTGAATTGTTTCAGTTACTGTCTTTTTCTTGTTCTGTTTGAATGGCATTGTCGTTTTGTTTATGTCATGGTTTTTCATTCTAGGAACTGAACACACGTGTCCACCTGTTGTACAATCATTTCTCTCTTCTATTGTGATGGATTACTGTAGGCTAACCACTAGTAGTGTTAAAACTGACAACCACTTCTTAAGTCTTTTCATTACCAGATATTTAAATTCTCCAGAAAAGTAAGTAGAATTCTTCAAAAATATAAACGTATTCAATCTAGACTCCAATTCAGTGCGTTAAAAATAATCGCATTTCGATTATATAATTTAGTCATTTATACAATCAGTAATGCCCTTCTTTAAATACAACTAATTATTCCAACATTACTATTTCTTTTCAAATTATGACACTAGAATTTTTTTACATCTACTGCTGATCAAATAAATTACCTATTGTTATTACATTGAAAACATGTGCTGTAGTTTTAAAGCTTAAAGATGTTTAGACATTTTTTGCTAGAAATATTGTGACTCACTTTTATCATTGCTACGACGTTTCAGTGAACGACAAAGTTGTACAATACATATAGCTGTATTTACATTTACATTATGTTCTATCTCATCATAATAGTTTACACCAATGTTAGGTTTGCGTGTTTACTCGGCTTTCATCTAGTACTATCTCGTCCATTTATCTCTAATGCAAGAACGACAATACCTGCGCGGGAGTTTTGATTTATTTGTTTTAGCTACGAGTTCTGTCCCATGTCAAAATAATGCTTTAAACACAATAATAGGAAATTCCAAATTGAACGTGAAGTAGTTGATTTCATGTAGTCTATATTTTAACATACAAAGTCGATTTATCCAGTTGATTGTAACAAATTATAGATTTATAACGTATAGGCTCTGCTTCTTTAGAGTTTATGTTTATCAATATCGAGGTCTTGCAACGGGCTAACATGCCTAGCATGATCACTCTCCTTCGCCAACGACGTCTTCGGTGGCTTGGCCATGTTTCCAGGATGGAGGATGGGCGAATCCCAAAAGACCTGCTATGTGCTGAGCTCGCTGAAGGCAAGAGAGCTACTGGCCGCCCCCAACTCAGGTTCAATGACGTCTGCAAACGTGACTTAAAGGCTATAGATGTAGAGGTCGGAAACTGGGAGAACCTTGCTCAGCACAGAAATAGTTGGAGAGGCACCTTGCACACCGGTATAAATGCGGCTGAGGGCAAACTTCGCCTTATGGCGGAGGCTAAAAGAGGAGCGAAGAAAAGTAGGCTGCCCCTAACAATCTCCAACGGTCCAGCTTTCAAGTGCCAGAGATACGACAGAGCCTGTCTCTCAAGAATAGGTCTCCACAGACACAGTCAATTTCGCAGGGCTGGCCAAATCACAGGAGCGCAAATCTAATCGTCTTTCGAGACTATGGAGCCAATGATGTTTATCAATTACATACGCGAGTTTCCATGTGCAAAGTAAAGGTCTTTTTCCAATGTTTAGAATTCGCTTTCCATTCACCCAATGTCTAGAATTCGCTTTGTTTCATTCTAATTAATTCCTTAGAGCCTTAAAAAACAAACAGCTAGAAAATTTTTTTTCTTGACTTTGCATATGTTTCCCCCATACAAACACAAATAGGAAAAAACTTCTTTTTTTTATAATAATCTATTTGGACACTGGGCACTGGGGAATAGATCGAATATACAATTTTACACGTAGTTCTAAAGGTTTTTCTTCAAAAAAAGTTTGCGGAACATCAGAGCATCTGTTCGCAAGGCCAGAAAGCTGGGTTTATTTATTCTCCTAACACTAATGCCTACAGGCATGGCGGTCTAGATGGCTGATGTCTGAATTGCCATATTTGAACTTGATGAATGTTCAATAGACTTTGTTTACCAAACGGAATCAGATTTAAAAAAATGACTTCACATAATGGCGCTGTTGCAATTTGCTCGGAGCTTTTAGTAAATAAAAAAACTCCAGTGTAGACAAAATGGTTTTTAACATTTAGTTAGCATTTCTCTAGTCTAGTAGGTATAGCTAGTATCTCAGTAAGGAGTCGTAAACTTAAAAACGAATACTACCATTTTCTCTAGCCAGTTTAATGAAATATTATCCTATGAAAACTTTCCCAATGACATTTTTGTTTATTCGATCCTCACACGTGTGTGATAAACTGTGAACCACGAGATAAGCAAATCAACGAACTCGAACAGATAACTGCGAAATAAATGCAGTATCGATTCTAAATCATGTTACGTTAGTCTCATCTTTCCGACAGCGGTATCGATCTCTGTGCCACTGTAGAAAGTATCGTCTAACTAGCCTTACTCTGCACTACTTTATATGTATTAAAAAGAAATTTTGAATTATACGCTTGGCTTAACTGAAATTAAATATTCTGGAGAGATAGTAAATTATTGAGAATGTCTTCAGATATTACATTTTTTAATAAAGCAAATAAAAAAACATCATGTATCTTTGGTTTCTCTCTAGTTCAAAAAGTTCGAGGGCTCAAAGAAACGAAGATAAATGTCTAACGATTTCTACTGCTTTGAAATGTGATGGTCGCACTATTCAGATTTGAAATGTGATAGTAGCAGTCTACATATTTGAATTGTGATGGTTGCATTAGACAGATTTGAAGTAAGATGGTAGCAGTCTACAGATTTAAAATGTGATTGTAATAACCTACAGCATAGAAATGTCTAAACGCAGATGTAACAGACAACGACCAAAAAAAAATCCCATTTAAAGTCTACAATATACAAAATCAGAATACACTGGAGATGTGAGATCAATCAAACGATGAGCACTGAATACACGGAGCTCTGCTAGTTAACAATGAACAATCTCACAACAGTTTCTAGCACTTTTATATACGAAGTTTTTCTCTACAGCAACATACCGTGTTAAACTGGTGTCCATCTTTGTCAGCTTAAAGTCAAACGACACATAGATTTACTAAGGGTCAGCAGCCTTTTGATAATAGTGCGCCAAAGTAGGATTTCTAATTCATTCAGAGTGCCAACAGCCTAACGTCAACCTGCGCCACTAATCAATTTCTTGTAGAAGAGAGTTAAATTGCCTGTTTATGGGGTCTTCTGCCTGCCATTCAAAATCGTTCTGCTTGCCAAGTCTGTCACGCTTGCCATAGGTTGCCTATCTGTGTTGTTGTTATTTAGATGGAGCAAATGCAACGTGGAATGAATGAAACAGCTTAACACAATAAACAATTTCATGTATTTACTATTTTAATGTAAAAAATAAATATTGCGGCATCACGAGTCTTGTATATAATTAATTACTTATTATTGTTATCACTATTACTGTTTTGATGTACCCTAATGCTATAATGTATATGCCTTTGTTGTACTTATGTACTACGTGGCTAATAAACATTGATGGAGCGTCCCTTGTAGTATCAGATTCCATTAACGGTTACATGGGCTGTAAGCCTTTCAAATCCCATTTCCTGGTTGTCTCCCATTTGTATTCCACTGCCATTGTTTTGTGATCATACATATTTAGAAATATTTCTTTTTGTGCGTTGTAATAGTTTGTTTATATAACAGTAATAACCAATGTATCTTCTCGTATCCACTGTATACACTATATAATTATATACACCGTCTACACCTTATCCAGCATTTCCAATGTAGCAAATATATCCACTGTAACAACTATATCTGCTGTATACACTGTATATACCATATAAACGAATGCATACACTATGTCCACAGCATTTACCGTTTTATATTACTATATCCACTGCAGCAATTAACTTTGAACTGAAGATAGAGGGTGAAGCAGACCCACCCTACTCATTCTTGCATCTGTGGCGCCACATAGGGGAGATTATATCTACTGCATTCACTATATCCAGGGGGCTACGGTGGCCCTGCGGCAGCGCGTTCGGCTGGTACCGGGTTCGAATCCTGGTGCAGGCTAGGATTATTTTTGCCCGGGTCTGGAGGGTGTCCCTGAGTCTACCCAGCTCTGATGTGTGTAGCATAGTGCTGGCCACACAATCACCAAGTATGCCGTGGCCACATAAACTAGTGAACGCTGCTTCACCGGTCCTATCGATCAATTTGGTCCGACGGGATACTTTACTTTATATCCTCTTTTTCCACGTATGCCATGGTGACTACCATATGCAGGGCCGGATTTAGACTAGATGGGGCCCTAAGCTATTTGAGATATGGGGCCCTTTATAATTCTCAAGATATTATATGTCAGTGCCAAATATAATTTTTGGATACTTAGAGTAGAGGGATACTTAGAGTGGAGTGATACTTAGAGTAGAGTGATACTTAGAGTAGAGTGATACTTAGAGTAGAGTGATACTTAGAGTAGAGTGATACTTAGAGTAGAGTGATACTTAGAGTAGAGTGATACTTAGAGTAGAGGGATACTTAGAGTAGAGTGATACTTAGAGTAGAGTGATACTTAGAGTAGAGGGATACTTAGAGTAGAGTGATACTTAGAGTAGAGGGATACTTAGAGTAGAGTGATACTTAGAGTAGAGGGATACTTAGAGTAGAGTGATACTTAGAGTAGAGGGATACTTAGAGTAGAGTGATACTTAGAGTAGAGGGATACTTAGAGTAGAGTGATACTTAGAGCAGAGTGATACTTAGAGTAGAGGGATACTTAGAGTCGAGTGATACTTAGAGTAGAGGGATACTTAGAGTAGAGTGATACTTAGAGTAGAGGGATACTTAGAGTAGAGTGATACTTAGAGTAGAGGGATACTTAGAGTAGAGTGATACTTAGAGTAGAGTGATACTTAGAGTAGAGTGATACTTAGAGTAGAGTGATACTTAGAGTAGAGGGATACTTAGAGTAGAGTGATACTTAGAGTAGAGTGATACTTAGAGTAGAGGGATACTTAGAGTAGAGTGATACTTAGAGTAGAGGGATACTTAGAGTAGAGTGATACTTAGAGTAGAGGGATACTTAGAGTAGAGTGATACTTAGAGTAGAGGGATACTTAGAGTAGAGTGATACTTAGAGTAGAGTGATACTTAGAGTAGAGTGATACTTAGAGTAGAGTGATACTTAGAGTAGAGTGATACTTAGAGTAGAGGGATACTTAGAGTAGAGTGATACTTAGAGTAGAGTGATACTTAGAGTAGAGTGATACTTAGAGTAGAGTGATACTTAGAGTAGAGTGATACTTAGAGTATAGTGATACTTAGAGTCTTAGAGGGTTAAACTGAAAATCAATGAAGAAGTATATAGATAGAGAAATAATAAATCTTTAATTTAAAATCATTTTTATTTATAACAAACTTAAAATTGCAAACCCTGGTAAAAGAAACAAAAGTTATTTTAAAAGGCACAATTTACAAAGGCTTATTATCTAATCTCTTGACACATGTTATAAGTATTCAGGAATTATATTAAACTTAAATATTTTCTTTCTTGTATTTGCCATTATCACCTAATGATAAACTACGTAGTTTGTCAATTTCTATGCACATGAGACTGAGGGAACATAATTTATCTTGAGTCATTGTTGTTCTACTTTCATTTTGTATAATCTTCGGCTGAAAAAAAATATTTTTCCAGAGCAATTTGTAACCATCATACTAAAACACAATCTCAACATTGCTTCTACATTTTAGAAGGTTGATTGGACAGGATCGTTAAATATTACCCAATACAGATCATGATGTGTCAGACTATCATGTTCCGCTGAACCATAGCCTTGACTATGTCTAACATATTGATGAAAATGTTTGATTTCTCCTACAAGATTCATGTCTTCGGGATATGTTTGGCATAAAGCTCTAAATCCTTTACGAATCTATTCTTCTGTAGCTTCTAATTTTGTTAAGAATTAATTTTTTTTGCAGCATCATTGAATATTGAGACCCTCTGTGCCAGACTTGACTATAATGCACCCATCACAGGTATTCATGTTTTGATTCTGAACTTGTCTCATGACTCAAGGTTCTCTAAAGCATCATCTTCATCATCACCGATATGTCTTCTTCTATATCTGCTTTTCTTTTAACTCAACATCAGGCAATTTTCCATCTCTTTTTCTCCAAAATGATCGAACATATCACTGGAACCTTTAACAAAATCCGAAAGTGAAGCATACAGTTTCCTACATAAGCTTACATCTAGACTAATTTGGGGGGTTTTGCAGAGATTTACTAGTCTTGTGAAATTCATTCTGCAAGTAACTCCACAAATATAACATTACCAAAAATTCAAACTCCTCCATTTTATTCAAAATGTGTATGGCTTGATTTCTTGTTTCGCCTTTCTCTGTAGTATCTATAAGCTGGTGCAATGCAGAAATTATTCAATCATAGCTATCAAGTATTGTACTTGTGGCCATTGAATGTGCTTCCCATCTAGTATTTGACAAAGACGTTGGAACTTTTGAATCATCTTTGAAGAATGACAACAGTAGGCTTAACGCCCATCTATGTGTATATGATGAATAGAAATTATATATTTGTGGAAAAATTCCAAAAACGTTTACTGCATCTTAACAACAGTAAACTGCTGCTTTACCAACAAGATTCAGGGAATAACCAGCAAATGGAATATACATAGCATACTTGTTAATCTTCAATATTATTTCTTGCATACCCTTGTATTTGCCAGACATATTGGCAGCATTATCATATGACTGTTCTAGAAGCTGACTAAAATCTATGTCACACTTATTTGTAAGGTACTTGTGCACCATCGTAGCCATACTTTCCCCTGTGTGACTACTCATCTCTAGGAAAGTTAGAAAACATCCAATTGGGAGCCCATCATCTGGTGAGACATACCTCACAATAACAGTGAGCTGATCAATATGGGACCGGTCTGGAGTGGAATCTACAAAAGTACCTGCAGTTCATAAATCATCCAAGATTAAGTCTCTTACTTTATGTGCCATAATTTGGATACATTCATCACGTATTGTTTTAGAAAGATAAGATGTGACCCTGATCGTTTATTCCCATTTTTTTAAATATGGCTTGCAAGAAAAAGATCAAATGTTGCTATAAGTTCAACTAATCCAATGAAATTGCCATTGTGAGGAAAACCAAATGTTCCCTTATCTCCTCTGAAAGGTAAACCACGCTCTGCCATAGTAGGCCTAATTATGACTGCCATAACTCGTTCAAGAACATTTTTTCTGTAGCCTACTGCCATTTATTATTTATCTATATTATAATAATGCTGCATTATATTTAAGTATGTATTACTATTGCCCACTCGAACCATTTTTTATTTGGGGGGCCCCTAAGACAGTGGGGGCCGTAAGCTATAGCGTGTTTAGCTTATAGGTAAATCCGGCCCTGACTATATGCTCTGAATAACGTTCAACATAATATAACCGACTTAAAAAAAAACCAACAACAACAACAATATCAACAAATGATCCGAAATGATATTTGACTTTATATAGTTCAGTGCTGCTTTGAGGTCACCCCGGTGAGATTTCTGGCATTTCCTGTTCGGAAGTTATTTTATGCTAATGTATCGACGTCCCTAAAAGCAATAGCAGCCACGCCCCCCAACTCTATCGATTGACAAGGCTAGTGGGTGCGGAGAGATGTTCCATGTCCTGTTTACTGTGTTGTCATGGATTCAGACCAGAGGAGTAGTCAGGCAGAACAAGACAGGGGAGGATTAAGCGGTGGATATACATATTATATAGTCTATTTTTTTTTTTATAATACTGCTGCTCTTGATCTTATACACTAGGGTTGAAGAGGTCATAGCGAGAAAGACAAATGACTTTTGGTATCAACCGAAGGCAGTGCGAGGAGCTTCAGAGAGTGAAGAAAGTTGAGCTCAACGGGATTGAATTGGATCGTTACAGAGACAAAGATAGAGAGAGAGAGAGTCAGTGATTAAAAGAGAGTTCATTGATGTAAGAGACAGTAAGAAAATGAGGCTGAGAGTTGGGGGGGGGGGGGGGGGGTTGGGGCGGGGGTAGCAAATAGTGAATGAGATAGAAAAAAGATAATGAGAAACTGTTTTGAGAAAAAGAGAGTGAGTGATTTGTGTTTTTGTGTATGTGTGTGAAAAAGTGAGAGTTAGGTAGAAACATAAATAAAAATAAAAACGTCTATAATAGAATTGAAATCGTCTTTAATCAATCAGAAATCAATAATCTATATTGAAAGTCTAATAACATAAGCTTAAAAAAAAGACAGTTATTTAATGTTAACTGGAAAATCGAAATCGACTTTCACGTGAAACTATTTCAAATAAAAACCCCGATAAGCTTTGACTTTGATATCTAATTATCTAATGGAAAAGTGAGAAAAAAAAATGTTTTTTTTTTAAATTGAATAGTTCTCACTAAGAAAACTCATTAAAGAATAATGGAAACTATATTTTGTTTATAGTAAAATGGTAATTTCAACCGGGAATACTTCTCATAGAATAAGTTTAAAGTACAAAATAATGTTGCATCCATTCGGAGCTAAACATTTTAATGTAATAGAAAATCAGTGTGTTGACCACACAATCCCGTTCTATGGTCTGATCAAAAGAGCGGGTGTATACTTTTTGGCTAGCCTCATATGAGAGCCGTGAAAAATGTAACCCGACTATATGGTAATGGTGGTCAGGTGATATAGTGTTAAGATTCACATTCCGTAGATCCCGAGATTCCAATCCGTTTGATGACTTTTTAATACCGGGTGTGAAGGGTTGGGCAAAAAAGTAAAAGCAACTGAGTACTTTGATGGTTATATAGGTTGTGACCTTTGGTGAGTGTCATGGAACAAACATAGAACGAAGTGGAAGTGTTATCCAATGATATATAGTAGGCAGAAGACTGCGAAATAGTTGTGTAGATTTCAGTTTGATGGGATGACGGGAAGTGGGTCGATTCGCCTTCCGATAATATTTATTTCTGACTAAAACTAAAGACTATAATAAGATGGACCGTCTGCACTATTTTTAGTATTTTTAGAGCTTAAGAGTTGTTGTTTTCCGTGCGCAGCCAATAACGTTGTCCTAAATGACTCCTAAACGTACCTAAAGTTTTCCGCTGTATATAACTTTCGATTTAATTCTTAATTTTCCATTCAGAAAATCATAGAGAATTACTAAACCGGAAGTCTAGAGGACCGAGTGCGATTGGAAATTCAGTAACAGAATGTTGAAAGTTATCAAATAGCAATATCAAACCAAGTGGTCAAAATTGTTATAGTCTTTGTTAAAACTAAAGCAGAGTTATTATTAAGAATTTTACAATTATTGCATTTATTAGACTGTGTACAAATGCCAACGCTATTGTAACTGAGAGATCTTCATAACATGTAGTAACACAACTCAATAAACTTGATAAGACTTCACTTGAGGATAATAACTTTAATCAACGTATTGTATATCACCATCACTTCTACACTTCGTTACTACTACCATATCAAGACCAAGAACATCACTCTTCCACGGCCTAACATACACTGACTTTGTTTACCATCTCTCTCTCCCAAGTAAACATTACATGACGTCAAACACACATTTCCTAGTTACTCCTTAATCGCACCTATTGCACAAACTTATTCCTTATAGCTTCACACCAAGTCATGCATCACTTACACCCTCCTTCTCACATTTAAAAATACCTTTAGTATTTTTTTTTTTTTTTTTTTTTAAACTTATAAATATACATCTGCTATTATACAAATGCTCCAACTCTATTTAATTAAAATTTTCAACAAATCATAACAAATATCCACTTCCTTTCATTAAATCCATTACGCACCTAGTAAACAAAGTATTGTAAAATGTAAATTGCACACCAACATGTGTTCTCCTCAACCAGTCATTACATCTAATTCATTCACTCATTTACTCATGTTCACCCATTTTATTTCCACTTAACCACAACACCAATATAGAACATATAACTTGACTTGGGTACAATGTGTGGCAATATAACATCATCATCATCATCATCATCATCATCATCATCATCAAAATATCATCATCATAATAACCAAATCAAAATCTGTGAAAAATGTAACATTTGTTAATATCTCAAAATAATAATATAAAAAACACTATTTACAATATTATCTACAACAATCCCTATCCTTAAACCAAATTTACACATAATCATTACCCATTCTAGATAGTATATCCGGAATATGATTATCACAACCTTTTATTGACCTAATCTGAAACTTGTAATCCTGCAATACCAGTGCCCACCTGGTTACCCTATTGTTTTTAACTTTTTCTGCTTCAAATAACTGTCACTATTCACCTTAATTTCATGTTGAATGACATTAGTTTGTCCTGGTAATTCAGAAATTACATCCTTATATTCTCCAATCAATTGTATTAATTCCTTCTTAACTTCACTGGCAATATCTTTATTAAACTTTATAGCATTCACTATATCGCTATCTTTACTATTTCCCATTTCTACAGTGTGTATTGTCACATTATCACTATTCTCTTCCACTGCAATATTGGACATCACAAGATCAATATAATATTGTCTCAGTAAATCTATGTGAAAAGTTTTGCTATTTCCCTTTATATTAACTCTGTAGTCTACATGACTGAGTTTTTCTTCTACTGTGTAAGGTCCTTGCCACGATTGTCCTCCACTACTTCCATTCGGCAAGTACACTAATACCTTATCCCCTACATCAAGTTGTCTTAAAAACCTATGTTTATTTTTAATTGTTCTCTGTCTTTCACTACTTTTCTCTAAATTATGTCTGGCCTCCTTAACTGAATACGCACTTTCCTCTCTAGTTTCCGTAATCATATCATACGCAGATCTATTCTTTACATCCGGAGTAATTATTTCGTTTTTTAATATATCTAACGGACCTCTCGGATTTGCTCCAAAAATAAGTTGAAACGGACTAAAGTTAGTAGCTTCATGTGGAGTTTCATTATAAGCAAACACCACCATAGGCAAAAATCTATCCCAATCTCTCTCTTTATCTTGCACTACTTTTCTTAACATAGTTTTTACAGTTCTATTAGCCCTTTCTACTGCGCCATTCGATTGCGGATGGTATCTAGCCGCAAATATTTGCGTTATTTGTAACATCTCCGCAAATGCAGCTGTCAGTTGAGACCTAAACTGTGTCCCATTATCTGACAATATTTTTTCAGGAAACCCAAATTTTGTGAAAACTCCTAACATCGCATGACATATAGTGTCTGCCAAAATGTTCTTCAACGGAATAGCCTCTATCCAACGCGAACACATATCTACTATCACAAGCATATATCTATGTTTCCTATCAGTCATAGTAGCAGTCGGTCCTATTATATCTACTGCGATTTTCTGAAACGGCCCCAAGGCTAAATCCATCGGTTGTAATGGAGCCTTGTGTTTTGCATCCAGACTATTATGTCTGCAACATATTTGACATGCCTTTACATAGGACTTTATATCTTCATGCATCTTTGGCCAATAGAAATGTCGGCTAAGTCTTTGCCACGTCTTATTATGACCCATGTGCGCAGCTAACGGAATCTCATGTGCTGCTTTTAGAACTAACTTTTTTAAAGTCCTCGGAACCACCACTCTATACTCGGGTTTATTATCACGCCCTATGTTATAGTTACGTTTAGCTAACACTCCCTGTATATAAAAAAAACCTTTATTCTTACTCACTCTAGCCTTTTCTTTTACCACATTTAATTCAGCATCATCTTGTTGCTGAGCAATTATTTGCTCTTTAGTAACATTCATTATAGTTTCCACACTCACACCCATCTCTACCTTTCTTTCTTTATTTTCGTACTTCTGTTGTGCCCTAGTCATCACGCTACAACTATCTACCATATTATATTCATGCACTAAACTAACTTCCCTAACGTCTGTTTCCGGCTCACTCATACCACACAGTACATGTTTACCAGGCAACATAATTTTAAATTGTGCCTGCTTTCTATCCATCCAGTCCGTTAATAATTTGTCATAATTGTCTTGAATCATTTCTGGAATATTTCCCAATACCAATGGTGCTGGAAGCGACTCCATAACCAATGCCTCCACTCGTCCCTTAACCCAAGGTGTGTCAATATCAATAAATGAGGTTCTACAATCAACCACAGAACCATCTCCTAACCTAACTCTTCTTCTATTGTCAGTCATATCTTCTCGTTTAATTAAACTATTCCGCACCGCGACCGTACTACACCCAGAATCCTTCAGCATATGTGTAATCTGATTATTCACAAAAGCGGGATAAAGGACCAATGTTCCTGTATTATCCAAAACCGTAGATACAATCTCCTCCCTATTTCTAGATCTATTTCTAGCATCTCTCGAAACTTCCCTATGTCCAGACCTCGACTCTTCCCTATCTCTAGATCTATCCCTGACACCTCTGGACTCTTCCCTATCTCTAGATCTACCTCTGTCACCTCTGGACTCTGGACTATAGTCTGATGTCCGGTCACTTTGAATTATAACATGGCAATCTCTATTGTTATTAATCCGGCCTCTTCCCGACCTATTAAACCATCCACCCCTTCTAAAACCTCTCTGATTATTCCTGTGCCAGTTGTCATTCTGATTTTTTTTATTACACCTAGCCTGAGTGTGACCCACATCACCACATGACCAACATTTAATACCAAAAGTACCAGGTTTTCTAAACCTATCCATCCGGGAAGGTAAACTACTATGTCTCTGTCTTACACCTCTCATAACAAATAGCTCTCCACTACTGGTCTCATTTTTAGCTAAATTTGAATTTGGGTGGCTATCTTTAAAATCAGCCAATGCCTTTACTAGATCTTTTTCTTTATATATCTTTCTCCCCTTTATAAATGCATATAATTCAGGTGTCACCATATTCAGCACTTTGTCTACTAATAAGAGTTCTAACATGCTACCAAACTCATGCTTAATTTCAGACATTTCAATCCAATTCATTAGATCAGACTTTAAATTCGCGACAAAGTTTTGCGGATCATCCGATTTATTAATTACCCTAGTATTAAATTGGATCCTGTAATAATCTTCGGTTTTATTAAAGTATACTAACAACTTTTTTTTTAACTCACTGTAAGCTAATCCCTCAGAGTTCTCTATACACGCGAGTGCCTCACGCGCACCCCCTCTCATAGCCTGGTATAAGTGGATACTCCACTGGTTCTCAGCGACTCCTACCATCTTCATGTGAGTCTCAAAAACTCTTATAAACTTCTCAATGCTTTCAGTCTTAGCATCAAAAGGTTGTATCTTAATGTTCTTAATCGCACCATTATGTTCATTAGTATTATGCACTGGTGCTGCACGCTGCCTAGCCAATTCTATTTCTAGTTCCTGTGCCCTCATTTTTAATACATGCTCTCTCTCTTTGTCTCTCTCCCTCTCTTCTCTTTGTCTTTGTTCTTTTTCCAATTCCCTCTGTATCTCCTTCTCCCTATCTTCTTTTTGTCTTTGTTCCTTTTCCAATTCCCTCTGTATCTCCTTCTCCCTATCTTCTTTTTGTCTTTGTTCCTTTTCCAATTCCCTCTGTATCTCCTTCTCCCTATCTTCTCTCTCCCTCTGTATCTCCTTCTCCCTCACTTCCTTAAACTCCTGCCCTTTTTTCTCCAAGAAATCACCCAAGGCATCCCCTTTTAATCCCATGCTCTTGGCAATGTCCACCCATAGCCTCAACGGATCCATGTCCGACATTATCGCTATTTATACTATACTAAAAAGCATATACTATAAAGAAAATCTATGCGTGTGCATATAGCACAAGTATCGTTCTAATACCACTATACACGATATTATAATACAATGCAATATGTGTACCAAAATCAATGTATGCACAACCTCCAAATCAGCACAAATACCGTCCTAATATGTGCAATGTTTTTAATTTAAAATCTTTAAGTTTTGATTAACATAAAGGCGTGTAAACGTTGACCATATAGCACATTACCTTAACCAACACACCAGCATAAATCATATATACTTACGACATAGCAATGTGATGCATATAACATTTATAGTTGCAATTAAAATTACAATTAGAATTAAATCATAAAGCAAATAAATATATATATATATATACACAGATAGTTTAGCAGAAAGACAGAAGAATACACACAAGTAAACTATACTTAATGTTTTGACACAAATCGATAAACAAAACAGCCCAAAACAAGATACCAGCACGCTAACAAACTAAACGAATAACATATACTTTAATTCGTTGGGAAGCCCACTCAAACCCACAGTCTAAGTCCGCACAATCCTTTTTTCAAAGGACGAATCTCCCCAATGAAGAAAAATACATATAAGTAACCTAATAGAGTACCATTGTCATGGGGTCACCCAGATATAAACTATGTGGCCTCACGACAATCCCATCCAACCGCCCGCAAAATACAGAATACAAATATACGAATATACATATAGCAATGATAATAAATTATACCCTAGGTATTATCATACAAGTTAAAAAAAAAATATTTAACTTAGCTTTCAGTAGTGCTGTCTCCAATCCAGGTCCACGCACGTCCCTTGTCCAACGTCCAAATTCCTCGACCTTGATAGCTCTGTCCAACCAAATCAACGTCAAATGTTCCACAGCATCCAACGGATCAACCTTGAGTGTCCTCCCAACCTTCAAGTCTACAACCAGCGTCCGTTGCGTCGACCTTGAAATCACCTATCAAAATTGCAGTTGAACTTGACTAACTTCCACCGACGTATTGTATACAGTCAGCAAACGAGATCAACAGCAAAGTTACACATCCGGCGCCAGGAGATGATATGCCCTCTGCACAAGGACGCAGACGATGTATACTTTTATCAGCGGTTGCAACGATGCAATGACGCCCGCAATAATATGCCCTCTGCACAAGGACGCAGACGATGTATGCCTTTATCAGCGGTTGCAACGATGCAATGACGCCCGCTTACTATGCCAGAAAGCTTTCGTAAGCAGTTACGGCTGGCAATAGGCAATAGTGTGTAGCCACGGCAAACCGGATAGTACGACGTCGACCTTGACAGACTTCGACACCAGATAGATACCAGCTCGTCAGTACAGCTCACAGACGACAGTACAACTTCAGGACACCCACCAGACAGCTTCGGACTTCGCAGCTCATCAGCTTCAGTACAATTCTGTAACCATTCCACAGGGTTGCTCCACAACTCACAAAAAGCTCCACTGGTCAATAAACATCCCAGTCATATACCATGACCCACAGTGCAACTCCACAAATCAATAAATCCACCAGTCATATACAATGACTCGCAGGGCAATCAAACGTCGATTCCCTCAAGTTACCTCCTCCAAGACAGGCAGGCAGGTCAACTTCTAACAGTTCCAACAACTGCACATAAAGTAGGCTCTGTGATGTGTCTCTCTATGGTCTTGATTTCTACTGCTGCTCCACCATTTTGTAACTGAGAGATCTTCATAACATGTAGTAACACAACTCAATAAACTTGATAAGACTTCACTTGAGGATAATAACTTTAATCAACGTATTGTATATCACTATCACTTCTACACTTCGTTACTACTACCATATCAAGACCAAGAACATCACTCTTCCACGGCCTAACATACACTGACTTTGTTTACCATCTCTCTCTCCCAAGTAAACATTACATGACGTCAAACACACATTTCCTAGTTACTCCTTAATCGCACCTATTGCACAAACTTATTCCTTATAACTTCACACCAAGTCATGCATCACTTACAGCTATATTGTTGGAGCATCACACTCTATGAAGTTAACAAGACTAGACCTGAAGAACACAATATAGATATAATGAAATATATGTATGATTGCTTATGTTACATACAAGTCTGTTATATAAAAATAAAGAAATCACTGAAGCTCATGTGAATGTTTTATTTTCTTTACAGATTTCTGGCACTCAGTGGGACAGGAAAGTTAAGATTTTTTACTGGACACTGTCTAACGTCAATGCATCTATGTACCAAGGGATTACTCCAAAGGTGAGATTAAGATTTGATATAGTTTATCCATTTATTTGTCTGTCTTAAAATCTACTCATTTGTCTACAGTCTGTTGGTTTATATTAAAAATAATTATGTAATTTAGTAATGTATATTTTATACTTTAAGCCCGTAGCCTTACAGTTGTTACTTTCGACCCTATCAAAATTTGAATTCTGCCAAACGTTGTGTATAATTAAAACATTTATAATTAACAATGCAAATTTCCAGAGCACATAATTTTAACATTTAGGTTGAGGAAAGCTTACATGTGAGCATAAGTTTACATTCGCATTTCAAATTAATATTTGGTGCAAGCACGACTAAAGCTGGAAATGTGAGGGGAAAATGCGATCATCATCATACTTTCCGGTTTTGAAACCAGAGAATCAAACGGAGTTAAGGGGAAATATGCAAATAAAAATTCATGTATAGTTTATGGATGAAAATAACATCGGGCCAAACAGCGCGTCGAAATTTCGTAACATACTAAACTTTCGTAAATTTAAGCAGGTCTTCAAACTGGTGATACGAAAAAGACAACAACAGCAAACACAATGATAAACTGCACACAAAGATTGTCATACTTCTACTAGTGCTTCCCAGCTAAACAAATATCAGAAATTGATAAACTAATTTAGCACTTAAAAACTCGCTCAGCTAGATAAACTATATCGATGAACTTGAGTTATTATACTTCTAAATTTATCTTAGACGTTTTGAATGACATGTCATATTCTGTACTGCGACTTGCCATTTTAAAATGCAGAATATAAACCAACAAATGCAACAACAACAAAAATAAGGAATATATAGTATCAATTTTTCTCAGGTATGCCTAAATGTTAATGTGGTTGTAAAACATTTCAACTAAAATACTAAATAACTAACCCATAAAAACAAAGTTTTTATTGTACTCCCTTTCTTTGTAAACTAAGTTTATATTTAATTTATATTTTGATAGATTAAAATAAATATAAGTGATATCATACCTTATGAATTTCCACACTAACATTTTGCGCATCCTTTTTTTTCTAGCTTTGGCCCGCAAAAACCATAAAAAGATAACTCGTTTTGTTTCGGCTACATTGTGTCGTTTTCAATCTATTTATTTCGTAAAAACGAACATATCCCAAAAGTTTTTTTTTACTTCCGGTAGAGGCAGCCATGTTTTACGTACAATATTTTCTTCGATTCGCAAATTGGTCGAAGGTATTAGTGACTATTCCAAAGGCTATGATGCTGAAAATTTGATAGAATGTATTGTTAGTCGGGACAAGTCTGCTGGCCAAGTTTCAGCTTGATTGGACGACGGGAAATGGTCGAAAAATCTATGCAAAGTTTTGCTATCAAGCAGACTGACAGACAGACAGACGGTACGAGTTAAAAGAAAGAGAGTAAAAATATTTTATTTTTTGTTAATACAAATGTAAATACGAGAATAGCATAAATCAATAAAAACAAGAATTAGGAAATAAAGAAAACGAAACATTTATATGGCATTTTTCTTTAAAGGTGAAACTAAAACAATCCCTAAAAACAAAAGTTTTTGTATAACTTATTCTTGTAGTCCTAGAGTCCTAGGAAGATATTATTCCACGTGGTCTAATATTATGATGGCGTCATTTTCTCCCTCAAAATATGCAGCAGGAATAAATATTTATATTTATATTAAGGATTTAATAATTTACATTCTTGCTATTAAAAAAACAACAAGAACAAACCATTTGTTTGGGGCTGTCATCAATATCGAGTCAATGTGTCAAGTTTCAGCTCGATATGATGAAAGCAAGTGGAACAGTAGTGGAACTACAGAGGATTTTGCATTTTGTCACCTACGAAGAAAGAAACATAAGTGAAGTTAATATAAAGAATTTGAAAAAAAAACATGCATATACCGCTCTACCGATTCAAGGACCACTTGATTTTGCATCATTATTAATTGGGCGCATTGGCTTGAATCAATCATCTAAATATAACAGAGAACAATGGCTGGAAGGCACATGCCGCTGCTATGTTTATCCACTGAGTTCTATGTTTGATTATCGCCGTAACAATCAGACACACCCAATTTTCCGTTGGACACTAAATAACCTTCAGATTTCTTATTATAGTCTTGTTTTTCTCTTAAAAGCTTTAAAGAACAAAATGGATTTTTAGAGCATATATCTATCTATTTACAAAATATATTAGTCACATAACAAGTATAACTAGTTTGATGAAATCAATGACACAAATTCAATTAAAAAGCTCACATTAATCCAGCTATATCATGATTTCATTAACAATAGTTTAAATCTTCACAATACGTTCATACTCCACTATTATAAAACGTTTGTCCTAGTGTATGTGGACTGCTGGTTTTGTCAGAAAAACTTCCATGGGGGTTCAACTTTCACTTCTCAGAGACTAAATTGTTTGATTAATTTTTATTGGTCTCTTTATTTCTCAAAGTGTCCATTTTTTTAGACTCTTTTCTAAAAATTGTAGATTTATTTTAAAATGTGTAGATAGTTTTTTTTTATTATTCATTATTTATCTATTTCATTCTTGTAATTAACTGGGTTGTCTTTCTTTCCCCATCCTATAATATTAACATACACTCCCCCCCTTTCCAAAAATGTCTAAGAAAGTAAAATAATATTACATTTTTACAATGAATAGCAAGTATTTACGAGCGAAATAGTTTAAAGTGATAACAATTTTTTTTTATATGATACTGGGAAAATATACATGTTTAATATTTAAACAGAATTAAATTGTAAAAATATAAAATTTGCGCATTGTAAAACAATGAACAAAATATTACATCATTGAGAAGATTTATTTCAGCAGTGTTTAATAAAACGTATTTATTTAAAGTCTTTGATCAGTAATGTTTACTGATAATCTAAACAGAATATCAGGAATATGATTATTCTATCTTTTACTTTTATATACTTTTTTTTTTCAAATTCGTAATCAGTTTTATTTATTGAATTATTTTTGCGATTATTATTGACATTGTTGATTTTTAACTTCAGTAACGGTTTATGATCTACTGGTATGGAGAAATTTCCTCCTTATAAAATTCTTAGTTAACTTAGAACAGTCCAAACTATAGCCAGGCCTTCTTCTAAATCAACCCAACACCATTTTTTAAAATCATTTTATGTCAAGGATCTGCTAAGGTAGAATGCATTTTTTCATAATATACTTTTGCTTGAATTAAAATTTTTTCCTTTATTTTGAACAGGTTGTTTTGTAAGACACATTTAAAAATAGCTATCGTGCTTTCTTACAATCTCGATTCCCTCTAAATATAATAATATGTCACATTGGTAATTCTTAGTTAGCCCAATCAAAGGTCTGGGATCACTTTTTCTGTGTTGAAAAGTTCTGAAACATCTTTCTGTTTGAAAAAGTTCTAAAACATCTTTATGTATTGAATAGTTCTGATACATGTGTCTGTCTTGCACAGTTTATCGAGAGAGGTCCTTACGTTTACACAGAGAAGGAAGAGAAAGAGGACATCTCCTTCGCTGTGACAGAAGTCTCCTACAGGTTAAACAGGAAGTACACGTTTGACAAGGAGGCAACAACCAGGGAATGTAAATCTTGCAAGGAGTATGACCAGGTAAAGGAACTTGATCATGGTGTGACTTACAAGGAATGTTTTGGTCCTATTAGTTTAGCCCTCAGTGACTTACAAGGAATGTTTTAATCCTATTAGTTTAGTCCTCAGTGACTTACAAGGAATGTTTTGGTCCTATTAGTTTAGCCCTCAGTGACTTACAAGGAATGTTTTGGTCCTATTAGTTTAGTCCTCAGTGACTTACAAGGAATGTTTTGGTCCTATTAGTTTAGTCCTCAGTGACTTACAAGGAATGTTTTGGTCCTATTAGTTTAGTCCTCAGTGACTTACAAGGAATGTTTTGGTCCTATTAGTTTAGTCCTCAGTGACTTACAAGGAATGTTTTGGTCCTATTAGTTTAGTCCTCAGTGACTTACAAGGAATGTTTTGGTCCTATTAACTTAGTCCTCAGTGACTTACAAGGAATGTTTTGGTCCTATTAGTTTAGTCCTCAGTGACTTACAAGGAATGTTTTGGTCCTATTAGTTTAGTCCTCAGTGACTTACAAGGAATGTTTTGGTCCTATTAGTTTAGTCCTCAGTGACTTACAAGGAATGTTTTGGTCCTATTAGTTTAGTCCTCAGTGACTTACAAGGAATGTTTTGGTCCTATTAGTTTAGTCCTCAGTGACTTACAAGGAATGTTTTGGTCCTATTAGTTTAGTCCTCAGTGCTTCCTCTCCATCTTATACAGCCATGTATGACATTCATTAGTGTGGCATGTGGCTTCGTGACATGTGTCTGTTTGACATGTGTTTGTGTGACGTTTGTTTGCATGGCATGTGTCTGTATGGCATGTTTCTGTGTGACATGTGATTGTGTGACATAATTATATTTATGTAGGGTGTTTTTGCATGACAATGGTTTGTGAGACATGTTTGGTGGCATATATTATTTAACACTAGTAAGTGTGACATATGTTTGTATGACTTCCAATTTTCCAACAGCTGACTAGTTGTCCCTAGCGTGCCTAACCACTGTGCATACATAATTCACCAGATATCAATAGTTTGCTAAACCAGTGTACTTAGCTCTATCCACGAGTTGTCATTTAATTGCCAAACCATTGTACCAGATACTATCCCCCACATGTACTTAATGCATGTAACCATTGTACCAGATACTATCCCCCACATGTACTTAATGCATGTAACCATTGTACCAGATACTATCCCCCACATGTACTTAATGCATGTAACCATTGTACCAGATACTATCCCCCACATGTACTTAATGCATGTAACCATTGTACCAGATACTATCCCCCACATGTACTTAATGCATGTAACCATTGTACCAGATACTATCCCCCACATGTACTTAAGGCATGTAACCATTGTACCAGATACTATCCCCCACATGTACTTAATGCATGTAACCATTGTACCAGATACTATCCCCCACATGTACTTAATGCATGTAACCATTGTACCAGATACTATCCCCCACATGTACTTAATGCATGTAACCATTGTACCAGATACTATCCCCCACATGTACTTAATGCATGTAACCATTGTACCAGATACTATCCCCCACATGTACTTAATGCATGTAACCATTGTACCAGATACTATCCCCCACATGTACTTAATGCATGTAACCATTGTACCAGATACTATCCCCCACATGTACTTAATGCATGTAACCATTGTATCTTTTTCATGGACCAGTTGTCTATCATCAACCCTTGGTACCTTCAGATCATGGGCCTGGCAGGAGGAGAGAACGCTCTAGCCTGGTCCCTCATCCCGAAATACGTCTCCGCCTATCTTCGGCAGTTCGGCTTCGTCGTCATTGACGAGGACATCGTCAGCTACAGCTCCAACATCTCAGCCCTGGGCAGCTTCACCTCCGGGACTCCGCCACCACACCAGCTGGAGGAACCCTGGGCCGCGTTCTCCTTCGGCGCTTGGCTGAACACGACGAGGTCCACCCAGTACAGAACGGCAATCCTGAGCGAGAGAAACGAAAAGCCTTACACCGTGTCAGAGGTCACGGCCTTGTACAGGGTGTTCTCCAACGTGACGTTGCTAGGGGGCCAGGCCCTCGCCCTGCCCAACGTGACCCTGCAGACTTTGTGTGAGAACTGGGCGCAAAACGTCTGCTCGAACGCGTATGTCAGGTTAAAGAGCATCGGCGTGCCCGAATGCGGGCTCTACTACCTCCTGAAAAAGTGCCAGTCGAACAACAACGTATCCTCCCAGGTAAAAGACATCCTTCAGCGGGCGTTCTGTTCTCCCGGGGAGGCGGGCTGCCTTAACGTGACTGGCCCCACGGATGATCTCCTGTCTGCCTACAAAAACGTCATCTTTGAGTTCCTGTTGTTTTTATCTGGGGTCGTGCTGGACCAGGCGATAACGTCGTGGGACGTGTCCCTTGTGGCCACCAGGAACCAGAGCGAGCTGGCCCTGGGCTACGACGCCACGGGCGTTGCCGGGGACGTGCGTGTGCCTGGGCTGCTGCAGCTGAAGTGGAAGGACCCCGAGCACAGAGTTCGCCCGCTTTGGAATGTGCTGACTTGTCTGGATGAAAGAGATATGAATAATAACATGGTAATGCAAGGTAATATATCTATTTATTTACCTCTCTGTCTGGCTATCTAACACTCTATTTAATGATATGAATATCTATTTATTTACCTCTCTGTCTGGCTATCTAACACTCTATTTAATGATATGAATATCTATGTTTTAATCTATCTAATTCTATTGTTTTTCTTTGTATCTATCAATGTAAAAAAGTAAGTATCCCGTCGGAGCAATTCGATCCATGTGAAGCAGCGTTCACCAGTTTCTGAGGTTATGACATACTAGAAGATTGCGTGGCCAGCACAATGCCCTTGCGCCTTTACTTTACCCCAACCAAAGTCAGGTACCCATCAGAGCTGGGTGGGGCGCCCTCCAGAACCGGAAACAAATTCTAGCCTTTCCCAGGATTCGAAACCAGGACCTTTGGTACGCCAGCCGAACGCGGTGCCACCATGCACCTTATTTGTGTAGCCTATCTATCTAGTAACTTTGTATCGTTCTATCCTTTGATCTCTCTATCGATATATATGTGTGTGTCTGTCTTTCAATCTTTTTTACACACTTTCTATGTTTGTTCAAGTATCTTCTAATCTTTCTATTTATCTTTCGTTCTTGCTAGCTGAATATTTATTTATATATCTATTTGTTATCTATTTAACTTGAAAACGATCTATTTTACACGTACAGGTTGGGCCCAAAAAAAATGTTACCAATTTTTTAATCTAACACAAGTTTTCTAAACTCAAGGGGCGAATAACATAATGATGAGGTTTGGTTTGGGCCCATAATCTTATCTTATCCTATTAACATGTCCATTGAGGTGGAAATGTGTTTCATCGCTGAAAAAAATCAGGTCCAACAAAACGGGGTGATCTTCAATGCATTGACTGATGTTTCTACAAAAGGTTAGTCTCTCTTCTCTATTTGCTGCTGTCTGAGCTTGCAAAAACTAAATTCTGTATGGAAAAGCATGAAGGTCTGTGTTCAGTATACGTGTAACGGTCGTCAAACGTCCTATTTCCCTGAACTTGTGCAGAAGACGTCTGATTTCTTCCCGGAAAGTGAATTGTGAATCGTCGCTGAGTGTGGATTACCGATTTTAATTCCAAATAAGCTTCCACGATCTTCCCTCTGTTCTCAACAGTATTATGCTTTCGATCCATTGGGGTAACAATTCAGCATTTCGTTGTTAATATTATTGAAAATGAAACAAAAATCTTCGTAGTTTTGGAAATTGTTAGAATATAAAAAGTAGTAACATTTTATTGGCTCACCCTGTATATCAAGCTGTTATTGGTTTGTCGACCTGTCCATTAATCCGTTTTTCAAGTTATCTATTTTTTGACATTAATATCATTCGGTATTTCAAAACTTGTATCTAACTTTCACACTATCTATCTATCTATCTTGCAATAACTATCTTTACAACTTTACAACTATCTATCTATGTAGTTCTTTCCAACTATCTATCTATCCATCTTTCCAACTATCTATCTTTTCTTTCAAACAATCTATCTATTTTTCAATACAGAGTTATCTTTCAAACTATCTATCTATCAAATTATCTTTCCAACTATCTATCTTATCTATCTTTTCTTTTCTTTCAAACTATCTCTCTATTTTCAATATATATTTATCTTAAAACTATCTATCTTTCAAACTATCTATCGTTTCATTCAAACCATCTATTTATTTATCTATGAATTACTAGGCCCATCTATGTGTCTACCCAACTCTCTGTCCTTACAAAAGTCCATCACTGAATGTGTTTTTTTTCTTCTTACAGAATATAATGACATGTGGTCAACACCGTCACAACTGCTGAAAAATCCAAACCTAGCCCCAAGCCTCAGCTCCTTCACCGATTTCGCCACTTCTTGTTCTTCACTTCGCGCATGCGGATCCTGCTATTCACGGCCCGCTTCCATCAGATTTTTCATGGAGGATTTGCTAAGGCCCGCCTCGTTTCATTTCAACTTCAGCTCCACCATCAGCGACGTCGAAGTCTTTAACTACACCTTGAATGCTGGTCAGTACCCACAGAGTAGTCTAGTGCTTCTCTTTAAATTCACGGAAACGCAGATCAATGCCGTGATTTTTAAAGCTCTCATATAATGATCTTTCTTTACTCTCGACTCATTGCTAGGCAACGCCGCAGAGAAGATTAGAATATGCTGGAGCAAGGCTGACATTAGGGCCCTTTAAAGATAAAGAAAATGGGGCCTAAGGATATTTTTCATTGTCGTTATATTATATTGGGCCCTCTTTTAACTGCGTGAGCCCCAGAGAGGCAATGCACCGGCTTCACCCCATTCTCCCCAGTCCTGGTTATGGCAACGTATTTGTTTAAATTTTGGCACGTGCGCAAAATAAATAACAAAAACTAGCTTACTGTGCTCAGTGGCGGGCCGAATCTAATCCACGGGCCTTAGTTTGAGTACCACTCTGTCTATATTGATAAAAGACCAACATATTTATGTCTGAAGTGTGTGTCTTAATGTCTTTTCGTTTTTTGGGCTTGTTTGTTTGTTGTGTGGTTCAAACTTCGTTATAGAAGACTTGACGTAGTCAGGCAACTGCCATTTTAGAAGTGTGTAGGCATACATGGATTGGTTGATCAATCGCCGACGTCATTTCCGCTTGCTCGACTTTTTTTTGTAACCAATCATAAACCCGTTTATTGTTTGAAAGCTGTAGCTATACCACAAATATCAATCGGCTTACACCTGCTCAAGGCAATTATTCCACACGGCGAGCAGTTTTTAAGCGCGTGCTTACTTATCATTCAAATCAATAGTCCCAAACGACAAACTGGCGCAAAAGAAAAAAAAAGGTTAATAAAAAAAAAAAAAAAACACAAAAACGATACAGACAATTAGACGTTTCCGGTTTTTGACAGCAGTCAGATTCCAGTTATTAAATTGAAAATAGTTGAATGATTGTTCTTTAATTAAAGGATTGACTAGAGAAATTTTTTTTTAAATGTCAAAGGCTTAAACTGAGGTTTAAACACAGATATACGAATGCACAAATACACAAATAAACGAATACACGAATAAACGAATAGACAATTACAGTATTCAGAAAAAAATAAAAAGACAATTACACGAATATACAAATACACAACTGCGCGAAAGCACAAATGCACAAATAAACAAATAGACAATTGCACAAAAAGACAAATAAACGAATACAGAGATACACAAATAAACGAACAGATGTTACACAAATGCACAAATAAACGAATACACATATTAACGAATACATAAATAAACAAATAAAAGAATAGACAATTACACAGATACACGAATACATCTTTTTAGTCAATTCACATTGACACGGGTTGAATGTTTGAGTAGTCTTTCCATCTTAGCTAACGTTGACGCATTGCAGAATTTCTTGTCTTGCACTTTCCAGCAGCATCAATGGTGTAGTTAATAGGATTTAAAAATGCAAATTATAAAGTGTAACGAACCAAAAAAAGCTGTCAAAACTGGATTTTGGGTGTTAGGATGAGGGGATGTAGTTGGAAAATTTGAAAGAATGTGTTGTCATAGGAACACGTTCACGGGCCAAGTTTCAGCTCGATAGGATAACGGGACGGGGTCAATAAGTCTTACGAAAATCTTGAAAATGAGCCATGAAAACCAAATAGTTCACAAGGCCTACATCCTTTTGTTATGCATCATCTCATGGTCTTTGCCACATACAAAACCAACAAAGAAAACAACAATAGAAATAAACAAAAGCTAAGTTGCTAGATATAATCTATATGGCCTAAATTTGTAATGATTAAAAAAAAATTGGAATGTGCGTTCAATAAGGATTTACCAATGCGCACTACTCAGCGTAAAAAACAACAACACACAGTTAAAACCATATTTTTGTGAGGTGACGTCCATGCTCACAGTTTATTGTTCTTTACTTTCCCCCAGAAGTTTTCAGCAGCTCCGACGTTTACCTGGTCAACGGTGGACTTCAAGCCATGACTGGGATGACTGGGTACACTTCATGGACGGGCCTGCCGCACACGTTTGGTGCCAGCACTGCTCACCTAGAGCTGGAGTCGACCCACAAGCCTGGAGACACCTATGTAAGTTAGCTAGCTAAGCTAATAAGTCTATGTGATACTAAAATGTAAAAAAATATGTATCAGATACGAAATTCGTAACATGATATCCATTTAAAAATGCAGCAGCAACTTCACGTCTTCATTTCTAGTTGTTTTCGTTAAGGCTGTAATATAACTGCCATTAGCCCTAGCCCTAGCAGTTTAAAAGTTTACAGCTTTTTCACGCCTTGCCTAATGCTATTAACAAGTCTTAATTAGGCGTGAACTTTTGAAATGGAAAAGGTCACGTGCACCTGGGTTCTATTTTTAAATTAATAGAGCATGCTTTTGCTGGTGTTTGACAATTGATTTCAACTTCGACGGCCCTTTCTAGTCTTTTAGAATGAGGCTTATACAAAGGATACAAGATTAGTTATAAGGAATCCGCTTTTAACATTAAAAGTGAGTAGGCGATAATTCATACTCAAATGTTAGTCGCGTAAGGTTAAATATATCTTTGTTTACAAAATAAATTAGTAAAGAGTTGCATTTCTTCGTTATTAAAAAACACAATGGAAAAAAAGGAAAATTCTTTTCCATTATGCAATAAGTTTGATATTATAAAAAGGTGAAATTTTATTTCTGACTTTCACAATCCATCGTTTTCTTTTGGCAACATTTTTTGGAAATGAAATAAAATTTAATCTCCTTTAGCTTTTAGTACAATCAGTAACACTTTTTTTACAAATTAAATGATCGAATAAGACCGGAAATGTCTTTCGTTGCGACCTTTTATGCATGCATATTTGTTAAGACTTGTCAATTAGGCCGTTATGTTTCCTTTATGCGCATTCGTGTATAATTAAAGTATGTATTTTTTTATATTATTGTATTTCCCATTTATCAAATTAATTTTGGGTCGTGCATGTGTTACGTGCAGATCACGGGATGTCAATTCGAAGATATCTGGTTAATATCCAAGTAAATTTTCCAAGAATTCGTTTTCTTGTTCTGTTCATGTTGTTCAGCTCTGAAAGTCACCTTAGTTAGTGAGATTAATTGAGGTAGGGCATTGTTCGGGCTACACAATCCCTTAGCATGAAAACGAAACTAGCTGAATTCAGTCATATGGACCGAAATGGTATTAAAGGGTTACTATTTTACCCGTGACAATGATATCTCCTGAAAACAGTTAACAAATAATAACCATTTAAAAAAAAAAAATTTAGACACCTTTCAGCTGGAGAATTTCAATTTTAAATATAAAATACACAATATTTTGTATACTATATTTAGTATTTCATGTTTTCGTTGAGTCATGTTTTCAACTAAATTAGTGATATTCTTCGTTAACATATAACAGCAACATGAAATAACATTAAAATGTATACTTTTAACTGTCCAGTTCAAATTTCTCTTTGATTTCTACATTTTGACGACTTTTTGAGGGGTTGAAATATTGAATGAAAATGTGCCATTTCCTTTCTAATTCGTCAATGTCCCAATACTATTTCAGGTAGTTGTAGAGCCAGTCACTGGCAGAGTCTGGGAGAGGCGCACGCAGCTTCAGTGGAATGTGGCTATCAGGAATGAAAGCGCCTTCTTCCAAGATAGGAACTTCGCAGCTGTAGACCTTCCACTTCCTGTTTACTGGTGGGAAAGGTCATCAGTAATCAGCAGTGAAGAAAAGGACTACTACAAACATCTGGTAATAACATACTTTTGTCATACGTACTATACTAATCTTATCTTAACTGTATTGATAAAGAGCTCCTTCTAAACCGACGTTTAATGCGTCCTACGCTAATCCGTGGTTTGAGTTTCGTGTTTCAGTTTGATTAGTTCATTTAACGTTTTTCCTGACCAATAACGGCAACCCCTTAATGCCAGCATTATAGGTTGAACCATTAGGAAAAAAAAAGGCACATGCTACGGGCAACAAATGAAGGGGAAGGCATCATGGACATGTTCCATAAGGCATTTACTGTAATTAGTAACCCATAAAGTGCTAATATTGCAGATGACCCACTCAAGGATTTACTAAAAGGGTCCTACATTAAAGAACATAACAATTCTTATCGAAGTAATTGTAATTTTAAAAAGTGCAATAACACTTTTTTTTTAAATATCAAATTTAATCTGCGAGAGAGGTTCAAATGGGACAGTGATGCGAAAACAAGACTCATTATGTCTACTAGCCTCTCCTGTTCAAGCCTACCTCACCTACCCGCCGGTGAACCCTGTTCTACCCAGCAATCCAGCCAGAGGTTGGGTGTAAACCCCAGCGGGTGGCTGGATGGGACAACCAACGAGGTTAAGGCGAAGTCACACACTCCCTTTCAGAGGGGAGCAGCTCCCAACGAAGTCGGAGATATGTCGACTGTTCCAACTGGGGAACAGTTTGGGAGCATCAGAAGACGGGCATACCCGCAACCATAAAGAATATGGAACGCAGATGAAGAAGAAGAATCTGGGAGTATACAACAATAAAACAACTTACTGAAATCTTTGTTTAATTGCAATAAATAATTTCTATTGCTTGGTTTATTCTTGTTTATTTTGAACTACTTATAGCGAGGCGGGTACGAAAAACTTGTTTGTGCGTAGGGCCTCTTAGGTTTTTAATCGGCCCTGAATGACAGAATGCAACAGAAAAAAAAAGAATAAGCTAAGTTTAGAAGATAAATTATTATTGCACAGCCGTGGTTTAAGTCTAGTCCTGCATTTCTATTAGTGTTTTAAATGACGTTAAGTTACTGGTTTTCCTGGTTTGTTTAGGTAACCCATTCCAGGCCCAGATGCCACTCGGGAAGTAAGATTACTTATATGCATTTGTTCTTTCATAAGGGATACGGAAAGTGTTCTTGTACTTATGTTTATCTGAGTATTGCAACATATTGCTTTTGTGTTGTATTTCTAAATGAGAGTTTAATGCCGTATGTATTATTACAACTTTATTCTTTGCTCTTCTGTCCCCTAGTGTTTCAAGATTTAGTGATTTGAATATTGGTGTTACTCTTATCAGTTGTGAATATTCGCCAGTAATAAACCTTGCAGCTATTTTCTGAATTCGTTCTAATTTTTTTATGTTCTCTTTAGATGACGCAAAACTTTCTAAATGCAATAGTACTAAATAATTGAAGTCCGTATAAATAGTTCGTACACAGACATACAAATGTTAAACTTTATTCCTAAGAACAGAATGCGAATCTATATTCCCAAAAGAACAACAATATCAAAGAAGATGACTAGAAAAAAATATCCGTCTGATCCAACTCTCTAACTTTCCCTTGCTCGCACACGAAGGCGGAACTCTTAAACCTGTAGTGCATGACGGGAGGCTCCAGTGGGAGGACCTCGACCTCCAGCACCCTGAGGTCCGGGACCAGGTGTCCAGTGTCGTCCATGACGTTGACGAAGTTGACCTTGTAGGCGGATGTGGGCACCAGGGGCTTCAGGAGCTTGATCTGGCTGTCAATGTCCAGGCGCACGGCGTCCTCCATGCGGTTGTCCAGGAACAGGCCGCGGACCTTCCTCTCCCGGTTCACGCCGAAGAAGACGGCGCCTCCACCGGAGTTGAGGTAGGCGCACACGTATTGACCAACCATCATCCGGAACGTTCTGAGGGAAGTGACAAGATGACATGCCTTTAACTATCTCAACTGTCTAGTTCATCATGAGAAATGCGCAAAGTGTGACGTTATTAGAAAGGCGCATACTGTAATTTTATAAGAAAGAAACAGGGTGTAGCTTTGTGGGGGAAATTGTGACTTTTTGAGAATCGCGCAAAGTGTGACATTTTGAGAAATGCGCAAAGTGTAACTTTTAGAGAAATGGGTTTAAAACCGAGTTTACATTAAGGTGGCAGAGCGGCAGCGCGTTCGACTGTCGATCCGAAGGTTCTGGGTTCAAATCCTGGTGCAGACTAGGACTTTTTTTCCCGGGACTTGATGGTGTCCTGGAGTCTACCCAGCTCTGATGAGTACCTGACACTAGTTGGGTTAAAGTTGGGCACTGTGCTGGCCACACATCCCCTAGTGTGCCGTGGCCACAGAAACTGGTGAATGCTACTTCACCAACCCCATGAACAGTTTGGTCCGAATGGTACTTTTTTACTTTACTATAGTAAGTTACCAAATGCCTTTAATATAAACGATCTAGATATCTTGGTCATATTTTGAAATGTTAACCTTATATTACATTTTAAAATCTAAGACTACATTTGAAAAGTTTACCTTGGACTACATTTGAAATGTTAACTTTGGACTAAATTTTGAAATGTTTACCTCGGACTACATTTTAAAAGTTTACCTTTGACTACATTTGAAAAGTTTACCTTAAAAACACATTGGAATAGTTTATCCTGGACTACATTCTGAAATGTGTACCCTGGACTACCTTGGAATAGTTTATCTTGGACTATATTTTCAAATGTTTACCTTGGACTACATTGGAATAGTTTATCTTGGACTACATTTTGAAATGTTTACCTTGGACTACAATTTGAATGTTTACTTTGGACTACATTTCGAAATGTTTACCTTGGACTACATTGTAATAGTTTATCTTGGGCTACAGTTGAAAAGTTTATATTGGACTACATTTTGAAAGGTTTACCGTGGACTGCATAGGAATCGTTTATATTGAACTACAATTTGAAAAGTTTACCTTTGAGTACATTTGAAAAGTTTACCTTGGACTACATTTTGAAATGTTTACCTTGGACTACAATTTGAATGTTTATCTTGGACTACATTTCGAAATGTTTACCTTAGACTACATTGGAATAGTTTATCTTGGACTACATTTGAAAAGTTTACTTTTGACTACATTGTAATAGTTTATCTTGGACTACATTTGAAATGTATACTTTTCACTACATTGTAATAGTTTATCTTGGACAACATTTGAAATGTTTACTTTTGACTACATTGGAATAGTTTATCTTGGACTACATTTGAAAAGTTTACTTTTGACTACATTGTAATAGTTTATCTTGGACTACATTTTGAAAGGTTTACCTTGGACTACATTTCGAAATGTTTACCTTGGCCTACATTTGAAATGTTTACCTTAGACTACATTGTAATAGTTTATCTTGGACTACAATTTGAAAAGTTTACCTTGGACTACATTTGAAATGATTACCTTGAACTGCAATTTGAAATGTTTACCTTGGACTACGCGACAAAACGTCTCCAATGTCAAAGTAAACATTCTTCAGACTAGTGATCAGCTTCTGGTTTTGAACGTAGAAGCTCAAACCGGAATGGAAGCACGGCGACACTTGGGCAGTCGACGTCTTGGCGTCGAGCTTGACCGGCCGCGCGCCGCTCACGACCCCGTCATCATCTTCGTCGTCTTCCCCCCAGCAGCTAGACCTGACCGGGCTGAAGCAGGACCCGGTATCCTCCGTCCGGGCGCTGTCCGCGATCCTCTCGTCATCCTCCTCCAGTCGGTGGAAGCTGATCTGTGTGTCTGAGTCGTCGGAGACGGCCGAGAGGCTGACCAGCTGATAGACCTGGTCGTCCATCCTGCGCTGATCACTGACGGTCTGAGGAGCCACGGTCGTCTGCTTCAGCATGGACAGCGCACCGCCCTCTACGATAGTGTAATCGTTCTTGACAGATGGCTGGATTCTCGCTAGTACAGCTTCGGAAATGCTGCTCAGCTCCTTATATAGAATCCGTGGATTAGGAAATTAAAAATGCGAAAGTAAAATAAAATATAAAAAAAAACATACATTTTTAAGTATCGAACATTCTATGCCAACTACGTACTAGACTAGATATTCTTTGTTACATAATGTAATGCAATGAATGTATTAAAATACAGTTACATTTTTTTAATTTATTAAAAACTTATAATTCAAATACGTTTTATGATGTTTGGTTGCGTAACTTAGCAACTAAAATTAAAAGCAAAAAATAAGTATTTAAAAAATGTGGATGTTGCTCATTTTAAAATTGTTTGAATAAAATATTATTTAATATTTCTATATATAAATTGTGGGCCATGTGTAGTTCTGGTTCACATGATCCAGTTTTACCTGGCCAGCGTCATCTGTCTGTTCACTCAATCTCTCTGCTTTAAGATGTTGTGGTTTGTCTGTCAGGCGCCGTAAATCATAAAGATTCATTATACTCTGAACCTCCTTCAGCACCTGGCAAAATACACAATGGGGGGATGATATTATGTTTTGCTTTTTTGTTTGTTTGTTAATTTACATCGGCTCCTTCCCTCCTACCAAAGAAATAGTCATTTTTATGCAAACACATGTGCACATGCAGGGCATATTTAGGATTGTGGGGGGCCCTGTTTTCAAATGTATGTGGGGTCCCCTCGTGGCCTCGCCCCTGCCTTCCACATACCTCAGAAAAGTGGCGTCAATTCATGTTACATTATGTAAAATCAGCTTGGTTTGACAGGAGCGCTTAAAATTGTAGGGGAATAAATGAATTTTATTTTACAATTTCAACGAAAGAATGGGGATGTCACAAAAAAAAATTTTCGGGATGTGTGGAGCCCCTTGTTTCAATGGAAAATATGAAACAGGCCTAAATACGCCTCTGTGCACATGCCAAGAGTTAACGACCTCCAAAATTTAACCCTGTCACATGACGCAAGTTTTCGCACGTCGTTAAATTTGTGTGGATGTAATACTCATACCACCGATTGACCAAATAGTTCAATGGAACGCTTGCAGCACATGTGGAAGATGTTAACTTGTAAAGTGAATCATAGTTCAATGGAACGCTTGCAGCACATGTGGAAGATGTTAACTTGTAGAGTGAATCATAGTTCAATGGAACGCTTGCAGCACATGTGGAAGATGTTAACTTGTAGAGTGAATCATAGTTCAATGGAACGCTTGCAGCACATGTGGAAGATGTTAACTTGTAGAGTGAATCATAGTTCAATGGAACGCTTGCAGCACATGTGGAAGATGTTAACTTGTAGAGTGAATCATAGTTCAATGGAACGCTTGCAGCACATGTGGAAGATGTTAACTTGTAGAGTGAATCATAGTTCAATGGAACGCTTGCAGCACATGTGGAAGATGTTAACTTGTAGAGTGAATCATAGTTCAATGGAACGCTTGCAGCACATGTGGAAGATGTTAACTTGTAGAGTGAATCATAGTTCAATGGAACGCTTGCAGCACATGTGGAAGATGTTAACTTGTAGAGTGAATCATAGTTCAATGGAACGCTTGCAGCACATGTGGAAGATGTTAACTTGTAGAGTGAATCATAGTTCAATGGAACGCTTGCAGCACATGTGGAAGATGTTAACTTGTAGAGTGAATCATAGTTCAATGGAACGCTTGCAGCACATGTGGAAGATGTTAACTTGTAGAGTGAATCATAGTTCAATGGAACGCTTGCAGCACATGTGGAAGATGTTAACTTGTAGAGTGAATCATAGTTCAATGGAATGCTTGCAGCACATGTGGAAGATGTTAACTTGTAGAGTGAATCATAGTTCAATGGAACGCTTGCAGCACATGTGGAAGATGTTAACTTGTAGAGTGAATCATAGTTCAATGGAACGCTTGCAGCACATGTGGAAGATGTTAACTTGTAGAGTGAATCATAGTTCAATGGAACGCTTGCAGCACATGTGGAAGATGTTAACTTGTAGAGTGAATCATAGTTCAATGGAACGCTTGCAGCACATGTGGAAGATGTTAACTTGTAGAGTGAATCATAGTTCAATGGAACGCTTGCAGCACATGTGGAAGATGTTAACTTGTAGAGTGAATCATAGTTCAATGGAACGCTTGCAGCACATGTGGAAGATGTTAACTTGTAGAGTGAATCATAGTTCAATGGAACGCTTGCAGCACATGTGGAAGATGTTAACTTGTAGAGTGAATCATAGTTCAATGGAACGCTTGCAGCACATGTGGAAGATGTTAACTTGTAGAGTGAATCATAGTTCAATGGAACGCTTGCAGCACATGTGGAAGATGTTAACTTGTAGAGTGAATCATAGTTCAATGGAACGCTTGCAGCACATGTGGAAGATGTTAACTTGTAGAGTGAATCATAGTTCAATGGAACGCTTGCAGCACATGTGGAAGATGTTAACTTGTAGAGTGAATCATAGTTCAATGGAACGCTTGCAGCACATGTGGAAGATGTTAACTTGTAGAGTGAATCATAGTTCAATGGAACGCTTGCAGCACATGTGGAAGATGTTAACTTGTAGAGTGAATCATAGTTCAATAGAACGCTTGCAGCACATGTGGAAGATGTTAACTTGTAGAGTGAATCATAGTTCAATGGAACGCTTGCAGCACATGTGGAAGATGTTAACTTGTAGAGTGAATCATAGTTCAATGGAACGCTTGCAGCACATGTGGAAGATGTTAACTTGTAGAGTGAATCATAGTTCAATGGAACGCTTGCAGCACATGTGGAAGATGTTAACTTGTAGAGTGAATCATAGTTCAATGGAACGCTTGCAGCACATGTGGAAGATGTTAACTTGTAGAGTGAATCATAGTTCAATGGAACGCTTGCAGCACATGTGGAAGATGTTAACTTGTAGAGTGAATCATAGTTCAATGGAACGCTTGCAGCACATGTGGAAGATGTTAACTTGTAGAGTGAATCATAGTTCAATGGAACGCTTGCAGCACATGTGGAAGATGTTAACTTGTAGAGTGAATCATAGTTCAATGGAATGCTTGCAGCACATGTGGAAGATGTTAACTTGTAGAGTGAATCATAGTTCAATGGAACGCTTGCAGCACATGTGGAAGATGTTAACTTGTAGAGTAAATCATAGTTCAATGGAACGCTTGCAGCACATGTGGAAGATGTTAATTTGTAGAGTGAATCATAGTTCAATGGAACGCTTGAAGCACATGTGGAAGATGTTAACTTGTAGAGTGAATCATAGTTCAATGGAACGCTTGCAGCACATGTGGAAGATGTTAACTTGTAGAGTGAATCATAGTTCAATGGAACGCTTGCAGCACATGTGGAAGATGTTAATTTGTAGAGTGAATCATAGTTCAATGGAACGCTTGCAGCACATGTGGAAGATGTTAATTTGTAGAGTGAATCATAGTTCAATGGAACGCTTGCAGCACATGTGGAAGATGTTAATTTGTAGAGTGAATCATAGTTCAATGGAACGCTTGCAGCACATGTGGAAGATGTTAATTTGTAGAGTGAATCATAGTTCAATGGAACGCTTGCAGCACATGTGGAAGATGTTAACTTGTAGAGTGAATCATAGTTCAATGGAACGCTTGCAGCACATGTGGAAGATGTTAATTTGTAGAGTGAATCATAGTTCAATGGAACGCTTGCAGCACATGTGGAAGATGTTAACTTGTAGAGTGAATCATAGTTCAATGGAACGCTTGCAGCACATGTGGAAGATGTTAATTTGTAGAGTGAATCATAGTTCAATGGAACGCTTGCAGCACATGTGGAAGATGTTAACTTGTAGAGTGAATCATAGTTCAATGGAACGCTTGCAGCACATGTGGAAGATGTTAATTTGTAGAGTGAATCATAGTTCAATGGAACGCTTGCAGCACATGTGGAAGATGTTAACTTGTAGAGTGAATCATAGTTCAATGGAACGCTTGCAGCACATGTGGAAGATGTTAATTTGTAGAGTGAATCATAGTTCAATAGAACGCTTGCAGCACATGTGGAAGATGTTAACTTGTAGAGTGAATCATAGTTCAATGGAACGCTTGCAGCACATGTGGAAGATGTTAACTTGTAGAGTGAATCATAGTTCAATGGAACGCTTGCAGCACATGTGGAAGATGTTAACTTGTAGAGTGAATCATAGTTCAACGGAACGCTTGCAGCACATGTGGAAGATGTTAACTTGTAGAGTGAATCATAGTTCAATGGAACGCTTGCAGCACATGTGGAAGATGTTAACTTGTAGAGTGAATCATAGTTCAATGGAACGCTTGCAGCACATGTGGAAGATGTTAATTTGTAGAGTGAATCATAGTTCAATGGAACGCTTGCAGCACATGTGGAAGATGTTAACTTGTAGAGTGAATCATAGTTCAATGGAACGCTTGCAGCACATGTGGAAGATGTTAACTTGTAGAGTGAATCATAGTTCAATGGAACGCTTGCAGTACATGTGGAAGATGTTAACTTGTAGAGTGAATCATAGTTCAATGGAACGCTTGCAGCACATGTGGAAGATGTTAATTTGTAGAGTGAATCATAGTTCAATGGAACGCTTGCAGCACATGTGGAAGATGTTAACTTGTAGAGTGAATCATAGTTCAATGGAACGCTTGCAGTACATGTGGAAGATGTTAATTTGTAGAGTGAATCATAGTTCAATGGAACGCTTGCAGTACATGTGGAAGATGTTAATTTGTAGAGTGAATCATAGTTCAATGGAACGCTTGCAGTACATGTGGAAGATGTTAACTTGTAGAGTGAATCATAGTTCAATGGAACGCTTGCAGCGCATGTGGAAGATGTTAATTTGTAGAGTGAATCATAGTTCAATGGAACGCTTGCAGTACATGTGGAAGATGTTAACTTGTAGAGTGAATCATAGTTCAATGGAACGCTTGCAGCACATGTGGAAGATGTTAACTTGTAGAGTAAATCATAGTTCAATGGAACGCTTGCAGCACATGTGGAAGATGTTAACTTGTAGAGTGAATCATAGTTCAATGGAACGCTTGCAGCACATGTGGAAGATGTTAATTTGTAGAGTGAATCATAGTTCAATGGAACGCTTGCAGCACATGTGGAAGATGTTAACTTGTAGAGTGAATCATAGTTCAATGGAACGCTTGCAGCACATGTGGAAGATGTTAACTTGTAGAGTGAATCATAGTTCAATGGAACGCTTGCAGTACATGTGGAAGATGTTAACTTGTAGAGTGAATCATAGTTCAATGGAACGCTTGCAGCACATGTGGAAGATGTTAACTTGTAGAGTGAATCATAGTTCAATGGAACGCTTGCAGCACATGTGGAAGATGTTAACTTGTAGAGTGAATCATAGTTCAATGGAACGCTTGCAGTACATGTGGAAGATGTTAACTTGTAGAGTGAATCATAGTTCAATGGAACGCTTGCAGTACATGTGGAAGATGTTAACTTGTAGAGTGAATCATAGTTCAATGGAACGCTTGCATCACATATGGATGATGTTAACTTGTAGAGTGAATCATCACAACAAATGAACACCTTACTATCCATTTCTTAAATCGTGCATCGGGAATCGTTGTTGAGTTTACCCTAAACTACCAGGTCGCCTATATAATTTGGATAAAGTACGTGGATATTGTTACTGGTGCAGTGGAAGTCAGAGGAAAATACTGAAAGAAGTAGACAACTTCACATATCTAGTATCTAGGAAGTATAGTTGATAAGGAAGGGGGATTTGGAACATGTATTAAGTCAACAATACAAAAAAGCCAGCGGAGCGTTTGCTATACGTAAAAATATTTGGTAATCAAAACAAATTAGTACAAAGACAAAATTAAGAATTTTTAACTCGAACGTTAAACATGTCCCGCTGTATGTCTCAGAAGGTTGGAGATCAACATAGGGGGGTTTGAACAAACTACAAACTTTTGCGAATGGCTGCCTGCAAAGAATACTGGTTATTTAATAGTATGAAAAAAATACAAACGCAACTATATGGGAAAGGACAGCTCATATTCCAATAGAGTAAGAAATCCAAAGAAGACGATGGAGATGGATAGGCCACACATTGACAAAACCCAATACAAATTTTACTAGATTAGCTCTTGCATGGAACCCACAGGGTGCAAGACGAAGAGGTAGACCCAAGAACACCTGGTGGAGAGAAGTAGAAAAGCTGACCAGAAAAAGCTGGAAAGAGTTAGAGAAGATAGCCACATACAGGAAGACAATGAAAGAAATTGTTAATGACCTATACTCCACTAGGAGTTGATAATGTCGAAGAAGAAGTAGATATTGTATTGACCACGCAATCACATTTCCAAGCTCGGATAGGAATCATCATACATCTCCGAACACACCATCAGAAACCTAAATGGCGGTAGATGGTCCCAGATAAACATCTATGGAAGAGTATCAAAACTCCACGTGCTATTCGAGGCTTTTAAAACCCAGTTTCACTTTTTTGCAATAATTGAACTCTTCAATCATGACCATACCTTAATGCAAAAATAGGCAATAATTAAAGTATGTTAACACAAAAAAAGGTTGACTTAAAAACAAGTGAACCTTGATGGCATAGTCTTCCACAGCCTTGTGGTAGAACTCCACCACGCTGTAGCCAGCTTCCGGGTTGACGGAAATTTTGGCCGTGTCCACGCACCGGATGCCAACGCAGTTCAGGAGACGGAAGATGTTCTTGGCGGTGTCGTCTGGGTTCTGCTCCAAGCGCAGTGGGCCGATGATCACGCCGTAATGACGCTCTTCGACCATGTCCAGGGCACTGAAATATTTTGTAGACATCACGCTATTATTTAATACTCGGTTTATGCTGATATTATAACAACATTAGCACTGCATTACTTATGAGTCTGTACATTAGCACTAAACTACTTATGTGTCTGCTCAACATTATCACTACATTACTTATGTCTGCAGAACATTATCACTACATTACTTATGTCTGTACAACATTATCACTACATTACTTATGTCTGCACAATATTATCACTACATTACTTATGTCTGCACATTATCACTACATTACTTATGAGTCTGCACGACATTAGCATTCCATTAAATTATAAACAAAACATAAATTATCTTAACTTTACGAAGCCTTCGATTTTTTTATTGTGTAACCCTTAAAAACAAACAACGTTCATTTTTAGCCGTCCGCTTTCCGTAATATTTTTGTAGAGCTAATATGGCGTGATAAGTTTAAAGGAGAAAAAGTTTTTTACAAGGTAAAATATTTACGTTCGCTTTAAATTAATCGTGTTAATTTCCTAGTCGCAGAGCGTTACAAAACGAATTATGTGAAAATTCAGTTAATAAAGTAATGGCAGTGATATCGTAAAAATAAATCAGGAGGGGTGGCAACCCCGTGTGACTCGGCAAAAAATAACTTTGACAGGCCACTAGTAAAATAAATATCTTCCAACTCCAAGTCTGAAGTACTGCTTAAAAAAATTATATCACTACTTTTTATTTTCAATGTAGCATTTTTGAAAACCAGAGATTCAATTAGCTCTGCTTATACTATTAAATGTAGACGCTTTTATGCAGGGCAGTGAAAATAATCAATCATTCAGTTATGTCCCTTATTATGGTGCCCGCCCGGTCGTATCTAATGCATCCAACGCCAAGTTAATTAAAGGAGGAAAATGTTTTTAATGGGCGATGTAAAAAGCTTGTAATGAATTTTTTTTAAAGATAACTCTACTGTAGAAAGAGTTCGACCATTACTTTTCTGAATATTTTATATACTTCTTTTCATTCATCCATTCTTACTCTCCAGATCTTGTGTGTCGTTCTTTTTGTCATTGAGTTTATTTATTGTCTGTGTGTTCGTTCATCGCGTTCCAAGTTCTTTTGTAGCTCTGTCTAGTTTTTGTACAGTTTTTAATTTTTAAAAATCTCTCTAGTTTTCTTACTTTCTCATATTATATTAGTCGGATCACTCTCTTACTCTCATGTTATATTAGTCGGATCACTGTCTTACTCTCATGTTATATTAGTCGGATCACTGTCTTACTCTCATATTATATTAGTCGGATCACTCTCTTACTCTCATGTTATATTAGTCGGATCACTGTCTTACTCTCATGTTATATTAGTCGGATCACTCTCTTACTCTCATGTTATATTAGTCGGATCACTGTCTTACTCTCATGTTATATTAGTCGGATCACTGTCTTACTCTCATGTTATATTAGTCGGATCACTGTCTTAATCTCATGTTATATTAGTCGGATCACTGTCTTACTCTCATGTTATATTAGTCGGATCACTCTCTTACTCTCATGTTATATTAGTCGGATCACTGTCTTACTCTCATGTTATATTAGTCGGATCACTCTCTTACTCTCATGTTATATTAGTCGGATCACTCTCTTACTCTCATGTTATATTAGTCGGATCACTGTCTTAATCTCATGTTATATTAGTCGGATCACTGTCTTACTCTCATGTTATATTAGTCGGATCACTCTCTTACTCTCATGTTATATTAGTCGGATCACTGTCTTACTCTCATGTTATATTAGTCGGATCACTGTCTTAATCTCATGTTATATTAGTCGGATCACTCTCTTACTCTCATGTTATATTAGTCGGATCACTGTCTTACTCTCATGTTATATTAGTCGGATCACTGTCTTACTCTCATGTTATATTAGTCGGATCACTCTCTTACTCTCATGTTATATTAGTCGGATCACTGTCTTACTCTCATGTTATATTAGTCGGATCACTGTCTTAATCTCATGTTATATTAGTCGGATCACTCTCTTACTCTCATGTTATATTAGTCGGATCACTGTCTTAATCTCATGTTATATTAGTCGGATCACTGTCTTACTCTCATGTTATATTAGTCGGATCACTCTCTTACTCTCATGTTATATTAGTCGGATCACTCTCTTACTCTCATGTTATATTAGTCGGATCACTGTCTTAATCTCATGTTATATTAGTCGGATCACTGTCTTACTCTCATGTTATATTAGTCGGATCACTCTCTTACTCTCATGTTATATTAGTCGGATCACTCTCTTACTCTCATGTTATATTAGTCGGATCACTGTCTTACTATCATGTTATATTAGTCGGATCACTGTCTTACTCTCATGTTATATTAGTCGGATCACTGTCTTACTCTCATGTTATATTAGTCGGATCACTGTCTTACACTCATGTTATATTAGTCGGATCACTGTCTTACTCTCATGTTATATTAGTCGGATCACTGTCTTACTCTCATGTTATATTAGTCGGATCACTGTCTTAATCTCATGTTATATTAGTCGGATCACTGTCTTAATCTCATGTTATATTAGTCGGATCACTGTCTTACTCTCATGTTATATTAGTCGGATCACTGTCTTACTCTCATGTTATATTAGTCGGATCACTGTCTTACTCTCATGTTATATTAGTCGGATCACTGTCTTACTCTCATGTTATATTAGTCGGATCACTGTCTTACTCTCATGTTATATTAGTCGGATCACTGTCTTACTCTCATGTTATATTAGTCGGATCACTGTCTTACTCTCATGTTATATTAGTCGGATCACTGTCTTACTTTCTCATATTATATTAGTCGGATCACTCTCTTACTCTCATGTTATATTAGTCGGATCACTGTCTTACTCTCATGTTATATTAGTCGGATCACTGTCTTACACTCATGTTATATTAGTCGGATCACTGTCTTACTCTCATGTTATATTAGTCGGATCACTGTCTTACTCTCATGTTATATTAGTCGGATCACTGTCTTACTCTCATGTTATATTAGTCGGATCACTGTCTTACTCTCATGTTATATTAGTCGGATCACTGTCTTACTCTCATGTTATATTAGTCGGATCACTGTCTTACTTTCTCATATTATATTAGTCGGATCACTCTCTTACTCTCATGTTATATTAGTCGGATCACTGTCTTACTCTCATGTTATATTAGTCGGATCACTGTCTTACTCTCATGTTATATTAGTCGGATCACTGTCTTACTCTCATGTTATATTAGTCGGATCACTGTCTTACTCTCATGTTATATTAGTCGGATCACTGTCTTACTTTCTCATATTATATTAGTCGGATCACTCTCTTACTCTCATGTTATATTAGTCGGATCACTGTCTTACTCTCATGTTATATTAGTCGGATCACTGTCTTACTCTCATGTTATATTAGTCGGATCACTGTCTTACTCTCATGTTATATTAGTCGGATCACTGTCTTACTCTCATGTTATATTAGTCGGATCACTGTCTTACTTTCTCATATTATATTAGTCGGATCACTGTCTTACTCTCATGTTATATTAGTCGGATCACTGTCTTACTCTCATGTTATATTAGTCGGATCACTGTCTTACTCTCATGTTATATTAGTCGGATCACTGTCTTACTCTCATGTTATGTTAGTCGGATCACTGTCTTACTCTCATGTTATATTAGTCGGATCACTGTCTTACTCTCATGTTATATTAGTCGGATCACTGTCTTACTCTCATGTTATATTAGTCGGATCACTGTCTTACTTTCTCATATTATATTAGTCGGATCACTCTCTTACTCTCATGTTATATTAGTCGGATCACTGTCTTACTCTCATGTTATATTAGTCGGATCACTGTCTTACTCTCATGTTATATTAGTCGGATCACTGTCTTACTCTCATGTTATATTAGTCGGATCACTGTCTTAATCTCATGTTATATTAGTCGGATCACTGTCTTACTCTCATGTTATATTAGTCGGATCACTGTCTTACTCTCATGTTATATTAGTCGGATCACTGTCTTACTCTCATGTTATATTAGTCGGATCACTGTCTTAATCTCATGTTATGTTAGTCGGATCACTGTCTTACTCTCATGTTATATTAGTCGGATCACTGTCTTACTCTCATGTTATATTAGTCGGATCACTGTCTTACTCTCATGTTATGTTAGTCGGATCACTGTCTTACTCTCATGTTATATTAGTCGGATCACTGTCTTACTCTCATGTTATATTAGTCGGATCACTGTCTTACTCTCATGTTATATTAGTCGGATCACTGTCTTAATCTCATGTTATGTTAGTCGGATCACTGTCTTACTCTCATGTTATATTAGTCGGATCACTGTCTTAATCTCATGTTATGTTAGTCGGATCACTGTCTTACTCTCATGTTATATTAGTCGGATCACTGTCTTACTCTCATGTTATATTAGTCGGATCACTGTCTTACTCTCATGTTATATTAGTCGGATCACTGTCTTACTCTCATGTTATATTAGTCGGATCACTGTCTTACTCTCATTTTATGTTAGTCGGATCACTGTCTTACTCTCATGTTATATTAGTCGGATCACTGTCTTACTCTCATGTTATATTAGTCGGATCACTGTCTTAATCTCATGTTATATTAGTCGGATCACTGTCTTACTCTCATGTTATATTAGTCGGATCACTGTCTTACTCTCATGTTTTCTTTTGTTTTGTCTATTTCTGCTCATCTAAGTTTACTCACTCCCCCCCCTCACTATTCCTCTGACCAAAGACTATAATAAGATAGATCGCTTGCTTTAATATTTCTGCTATTTCTTGACTCGAATTACTTATTTTCGCAATTCCCGATTCCCTGTTGTACTGTGCACTTCCGTTTTATTTAATCGCTATGATTTTCAATAAAAAAAAAAAATTAAATCGAAAGTTGTATACAGCGGAAACATTTAGGCAAACATGGGCGTTTTTGGATGCGCACGGAAAAAGAACATATGAGGTCTAAAAATAGAACAAGCGGTCCATCTTATTATAGTCTTTGTTTTGACACAATCATCACAAGTCGTTCTTTTTTTTTTGTATCCGACTTTCTTCCCGTTTCTCTCGCTATTCTCCATCTCTCTCTTTCAGTTTATCTTCTTTTGCATAACCCTTTCCTTTTCTCTTATCCCCCATAATTCATACCGGCATCTCTCTTTCTCTAGCATCTCATTAATCATCGATACAAAGACATAACTTCACAAATGGCAAATAATTCAAATATGATCATGTTGACACTACCTGAATATAAACTTTAGGATTAATCTCGTAAATGCATCTCAGCGGACAACACCTTGTTCCAGAAAACTTTCCTTATAGCAAATATTTCCAAATAACAAAGTCTACTTGACACAACACCAACACCCAAGAAGCCTCTGTATATAATAAGCAGTTCTCTAAATAATAGCTGCTTTTCGAATTCCTCTATAACAATCAGGCATTCTAAGCGTAGGCTTCCTGTTTTGAACTTTTGTGCACAAACGGGAATTTCCCGTAGGGAAGTGCACGCGACGAAAAAATTGGATGGTCTAAAAATAAATTTTCTACACTGAAGACTGCATTTGATGGAAACAGAATTTCATTATTCTCTGAAACATGACTTAACATGCTAAATTACAGACGAAGTTTAGTGTCCATTACCGAATTTTGAAGCATTAAATGGGTACACTTTTATTTTTGTATCCGTTACATAAGATTATAACGTCCAACGATTATCCTTGGTTTGATCCTAGTCTTGCATTTTGATCAGAGCTTGAAATGTTGTTGTAGATTTTCCTGGTTTCTACTTGCAATCAACTCCACGCCCGGGATGATACTCGGAAGAAAGATAACTTAGATGCGTTTGATCTTGCATAGAGTTTATTATGGAATAAGAAAATCCTTATGTTTATCTGATCATTGTAATGTATTGTTATTATCTTGTATTTCCAAGTTAGAATTTAACGTTTTAAGTTTTATTACTACTTTGTTATATGTGTCTTTCTTTCTTCTAGACACTTCTAGTGTTTCTATGTTTAGTGATTAAGTGCTGGAGGGTTGCGTGTCGACATTGTATCTTAGAATTCCCAGTGGTACCTTCGTTGGAAAAAATAATTGACGTTAAAAGCTAGTGCGTGGCTAGCGTCTTTAGTAGTCTTACCCTTTGATCACGATACTGGTTTTAAATGATGCTAAACTGCTGATTTTCCTAAGGGATCATTGACCATCTTTGTACCGGTACAATCTTTCTTTGTTTTGTTTTAGAGTAGGGACATGGTGTTCTTAAGACATAGTTTGGGATTGCGTGGACATATTATTATTCAGCAAGAATCGCGGAGTAATAATTATGAAACCATTTATTCAAGGCCGGATTTGATACCACCAGAGGCCCTAATCACTGAAAAGATTAACGTGCCTGTTCCCCATCATATATTGCAATTTAAAATTCTACAATATAAGAGAAAAGGATTTCAAATTTTGTTTGAAATATTATGCAACAATTAAAACAGCTATACATATCATTGTCGCACAAGGTTATTCCCAACTTTAGTTTAATATGTGCCAACTTTTTTATCCCATTATTTCACCCTATGAGCCATCGACATTAGAAAATAAATTCTTTTCTATGGAACATTTCCGTAGTGCCACTTTCTCTTATAATCGCGTGCTTATTTTGCTCATTAGTTTATACAGCCTAGCAATATAATTATTGTTTTCTATTCTATTACTTAAAAAAAAAAAACTACATGATGGTCAGATTAGAACACAGCCGGATCAAGGATCAGCAATATATTTCAGAATATTTCATTTTGTAAAATACCAAGGAGGCGCTTATATATCGGTAATTTGTCATGGAGTCCATGGGTGGAAATGTCATTGACATTGTCAATAGGTTATTAGGCCTTATAGATATAAAGGAACACAACGGGTGGCTAGCTAGTATATTGGGGTGTTTAAAGATTGTGAATATGATTTCGACTGGTGTCTAGAGAATGTCTAGAAGTTGTGTAAGGCATTAGTGGAGAGTGGGGGAGAGAGTGTGTATATGGTGTTTACGAGATGTTTAGAGAATATGTAGACATTTTACAGAAGGTGTGTAGCGGTGTGTAGAGATTGTATAGAAATAGAAGGTGTGTAGCGGTGTGTAGAGATTGTATAGAAATAGAAGGTGTGTAGCGGTGTGTAGAGATTGTATAGAAATAGAAGGTGTGTAGATAGCGTGTAGGAGTACATTGAATGTGTGTAGATAGCGTGAAGTGAGTGTTTCAAACTTTAACAAAACTTGGGCATTACAATATCAATGGTTCAATATTAAAGTTTTCTTGGGTCCTAATGTTTTTGGTCTTCATTTGAACTTTAAACAATACACAAAAATATCGATCATAGAAAAAGCATCTACCGTGATGTCGTTTTCAAAGTTCGAGGATCCCTGATCATAAAATAATAGAATGACATGTACTTTACATTTATTGAATTAGCTTTCACTGTGCTTGATTGAATAAATGGAAAAAAAAACATCTTTACTATTTTCTCTAATGTCATAATGTTGTTGCATTTTATTTTTTGCCTCGCGAGCAATATTTTGTTGTCACGTGACTAATGTTGTCCTGTTTCCGTTATCTTTGAAGTGAAGCTCTCAAGAAAAGTAGCCGTTTCCTTAATTTGGTTTCGTTCAAAAAGTTTTCAATAGTATTTTTACAAAAATCATGACTGAGTACTACTTGTTACTATTAATGCTTTCTAGAGATTTGTAAAGTAGTCTTCAAAGTTTACATTCATTATTCTTTTCAGCCCATTATTTTATTTTGAATCACGGTTTCGGTTTTGAAAGTAGAGTTTCGGTTCTTTTGTTTTAAAATAGTGAAGTAAACTATCTATTAATTATAACAGGTCTCTCTACTGTTTTTAATGTCTTATTATGTTGTATTACTCAGCCATACTGATCCCTATACAACTTCATTTTCTAATAATATTTGTTTGCTCCTGCAATCAAATAAAATAACAAAAGATACAATATTTATTTTAATAAAAAAGGGAAAATGAACTAAAATGTAGACTGATGTAGTCTTTAAAAAAATCGAAATGAAGAAAGAGCATGCACGCACGCGGAAAACGAATACGAAATTTAGAAATTTAGTTTTTAGAATGAATTCTATTCCGATTTATTGCGTTTGATTGTGATCCTGTAAACATGTTCTAATGTGGGTATGCTAATCTGTATAGCTCTCAATATGTCCCAGGGTCTGTAGGCTGCCGTCTCGACGCATGTAAATAATGTCTTTGTACGAGTACAGCTTCAACGGCGGCTCCCGCGGCCTGACGCAGAGTTCCAGCACTTTCAGGTCTCCGGAGAGATCCCCGGTCTGGTCCATGATCCTTGCGAAGTTGACGGAGTACTCGCTGGAGGACACGTGCGGCTCTATCAGGCGAACCGTGAACGCGATGTCCTTCCTCAGGGCGAGCTCCAGCTCGGAATCAACGTCCACGCCCAGAACGACGCCGCTGTCACTGACCCCGAAGTATATGGTGCCGCCCTCGGAGTTGAGGAACCCGCACATGTACTTGCCGATGATGGCCCGGAACGACTTCTTGTCGAACACGACCCCGCCTTTCTTGAACTCTGCGTGCCTCGTTTCGGTGCCGATGTTCTGGAGGTGGTGGTAGAAGACGGTCTCTGGACAGTCACAGGGCTGGAACACAGGGGTGGAAGTCTTGGTGCTTACCAGGAGGGGCGTCGGGATTCTGGTATACGCGGTATCCGTGACTGGTTCCGGAGGTTTGGGGGCCTTGGCAGAAGGTTTTGGGGATCGACGTATTTGCGATTCAGACATCGAAGTGACGAGTGTGGCGCCGTGGGATTTTCCCTTTGAGGCGCTCATATGAGCGTTTCGTTCACTTGGCGTTCCGGCAGATGTGTGGGCTTGCTGAGTGGGTTTACCTACAGCTTGCTTCGTTTGTAGTTTGATGGCAGATGATGTAGACGTCAGGCTCTTAGCTGAGGTTGGGTGTGCTGGACGCTGCTAAAACAAAAACACAAAAAAACGTGTATTATATTAATGAATGAAGAAGTAAAATCCTACGTTTTAAATACAGCATAGGATACAGTGGCCATGGGAAGCATACCGAATGTCGTGGGTTTGACTAGGCCTTTATTGTACCTCGGTACTATGTGGCAAATAAACATTGTTCATTGAATCCTGGTGAAGGTTAAGATTTGTTCACTTTTTTTTTCTGGAGGGTGCCCCCTGAGTCTACCCAATTTTGATAGGTATTTGTCATTGGTTGGGACAAAGAAAAGGTGTCTGAGCAGTATGTTGACCAAACAATCTCCTAGTATGTCATGGACACGGAAAAACTTGTAAACGCTGTTTTACAGACGGTATAGAGCGAATAGTTTTTTCTAAAAATTTGTTTTAAAATTGTGCATATTTTTTTTACACGTAAATATTATAAATATGTAGCTAAGCCCAACATACCTACCTACCCAAGATCCCACTACTACACACATAAACACACACACACCATACACTATACACTATAAATATTTACACCTGTAAACCATATTGTTATCAGGGGAGCTACTGCAACTATATGATTTTAATTGCAGGTAAATATGTAATATATCGACGCCATATAGTCTGTAACCTCTAGAGCAGGGGTCGGGAACCAATGGCTCGCGAGCCAGATGTGGCTCTTTTGATGGCTGCATCTGGCTCGCAGACAAATGTTCGATTTTAAAAAAAATATTTTTTTTTTACTTTTTGATCTACATATTAATTGCACATCAATATTTCATTCTACAAATGAGCTAAAGTCTACTACAGCTCAGCATCAGAAGAATTCAGAGACATAATTATTGTACTTTTAGTGTTGAAATTACACAAAATGCACACTTGTACTTGAATTTTTAGTTTTAAACATAATGTATGGCTCTCACAGAATTACTTTTCAAAATATGTGGTGTACATGGCTCTCTCAGAAAAAAGGTTCCCGACCCCTGCTCTAGAGGTACAAGAAGAAACATGTCATAAAATAGTAAACAATTCTCTTTTTTATTACATCATGTTTTCCAGTTCTGTAGAACTATTTTTTTTTTAAGAAGCAATGTTGATTGCATGATGTATTAGCTAGGGCTGTGGAGTCGGTAGATAAATGTCCCGACTCCAACTCCGACTCCGACTCCTCAGTTTTTTGTACTTCCGACTCCAACTCCGACTCCGACTCCAGGTACCCAAAATTCCTCCGACTCCGACTCTTCGACTCCGACTCCACAGCCCTGGTATTAGCACTGTACTGCTTTAAGAACAGTGTGTGTTTGGTTTTATTGACAGAACAGCTTCTGACGCGGCTGAGTTTGTATTGATGTCTTAAACACTGAGGATAACGTTAGCACAAAACTTTACTGGTTACAGGTTTCTTCTGTCTTGATTTGTACAGCCAGCATATAGTGCAATGTTCACAGGCTACCTCTATTATGGTCTACCAAAAATAAACGTACTTTGTATCATGGCGGTCAAGAGGGGGACATTAAGGTCAAAGACTGTCCTATTTGCCCGAATCCAATTCAATAAGAATTTGTTTTTGATGCATTTTTGTTCGGAGTATTATAAATAGGGATCTTAAAATAAAGAACTAGACTTAAACCACATATAAGCGTAGAACGCAGTATCGTCTGTGTAAAAGGAGCTATTGTGACAGATAAGATAATTAAGATAAGATATATAAGCTTATTATCTCAATTAATAAACCACAGAATATATTATGATGTCCAGTAGTAGGTCTAATAATTTCTAGATGTCTATAATTGTGTGAAAGATCCACATGTCCAACTCAAGCGTTATGAAAACTATACTATGAATTCTTCAAACCATTTTGAGAATCAAATGTACATGCCATTGTCTATGATGTAAACTATAAATAGTGAGAAAGGGAGATGTGAGACATGGATACATATAGTTCAATATATAGGCTCTGTTTCTTTTTTGTTATAATGTTTGTATTTTCAAATGCAAAATCTTTGATATAAATAATCGCCAGAGCTGCAGCATGTATGGTGGGGGTGGGGGGGCGGGGTGTAACTTACTTTTCTTTCACTGGCAGACTGCACGGGGGTGGCCTCGAGCTTCTCCACGTACAACAGCTGCGGCTTGACCGTGATAGTTCTCAGGTCGTATCTGTTCATAACCAAAGTGGCCTCTCTGAAGACCTTCAGGGCGTACTCCTCCAGCTCTTTGCTGACCAGCCCGACCTTGGCGTACGCCCCCTGGGGGCTGACCATGATGAATTTGATGTCCGCGCCCCTGATCCCCACGGAGCTGAGAAGGTTGTACAGGTGCTTGGCCAGAACGTCGGGCGCCTCGTCTTGGCGCACTGGCCGGAGCACTACGCCGAACGTATCGCGTGAGCTGTGTGCAATCTTGCACATCTTTTCTTTGTAGTTGCTGTTGCACAGTTGCAATGTTAACGAGAAGGTAATTGAGTACGAGATTCCCCCAATTCAAAAGGTGTGCCTGCAGTGTGTGCAATGTGTTCAGAACCTGGGCTTGCCAAGACCTGTGTTGGTGATGTCCTGGAAGCGGCTGCTGCAATGTGTTTAAAGCCTGGATCTGGCGAGACCTAAGTCGATGATGTCCTGGAAGCGGCTGCTGCAATGTGTTAAACGCCTGGGTATGCCAAGACCTGTGTTGATGATGTTCTGGAAGCGGGGGCTGCAATGTGTTAAACGCCTGTGTATGCCAAGACCTGTGTTGGTGATGTCCTGAAAGCGGCTGAGCTTTGCAGTTCGCCATATGCTTTTGTTTTTGTTTGCGCTAAAGTTACTTCCGTTCATTACGTTTTCTTTGGTCGTGCCTTGGTGGTGTAGACAGGCGCGTCACTTTAGCAAAATTGTGTGAATCTTACTTGTTATCTTGTATGTTATAGACACTCTTCTATTCGTTTATTTAAAGCCATCCATTCGGACCAAATTGATCTATAGGGCTGGTGATACAGCGTTCACCAGTTTCTGTTGCCAAGACGTACAAGGGATTGTGTGGCACGCGCAATTCCCAACCGCCATTACTGTCCCCCCCCAACTATAGTCAGGCACCCAACAAGCTTGGTAGAATTATGGACACCTCTAAGATACAGGAACAAATAATATTCAGAATACAGCAGATTATTGCGTCCTTCGACTCTCAGTGATTTGAGTCTAATCTTGTATTTTGATTTAATTTTTAAACGATGTTTATTGTAAGTTTTCCCGGTTTGTTCAGGCAACCCATTGAATATCCGGATGCTGCTCGGCAAGAAATAGAATTTAAATGCCTTTGTTCTTGAATATAGATTACGGACAAAATGTTTTATCTCTATTTATTATGTTTATCTGAGTATTGTAACTGGGTAGTCAGTAGTATTTCTCTGATAGAAATGAATGTTTTACGTATCATTACTTTTTTTCTCTTTGCCATTTTTTCCATCTACCGTTAGCTTTTAGAATCCTGAAGGCATTCAGCCAAGGTGAATACTTTTTAGAAAACGATGATACATTTCAAAAGACAAATAAACAATCCGTATAGGCCCATCGGCCTATCGAATCTTTTTTTTAGCACGATCCTAGCGATTTTTTTTTTACCTAATAGGCCTACAAAGGTGTGCAACAGGCGATCCGCGGGCTACAACAAGACCCGTCAAGCCTCTTAGAGTGACCTCTACAGCACCTCTAGCCACATATCAGAAATAAGATAAGCTAGATTCTGTGCTTCTAAGTACATTATTTTGATTTATTATATTAATATTGTTTATAACATTTTGTAGAATATGGGGCCCATCTTGTTGAATCAAACTCCTTCTTGGCCCAATGACGAAAAATGTTGCACACTCTCGCCCTAGTAGGCAGGCCAATTACCTGCATTAGTCTTTCAGTACGGTCCTTATGTTATTGTTGAAGCTAATCTCAAACATATATGCCCTATACATAGATCTAGTATATATATTATATATATCTAGATATATATAGAGAGATATATAACAAAAAAAAATATAATCAAGTTAAATAAAACATAGTTTAACGTTTATCCAATAAATATGTTATCTTGTTTCCATTTTCTAGGTCAGTCGACTCTTGCCCGTTTCCTGTGGAGGCCTGGTAGGTTTTACAGTCGTCGCCGTCTTGGTAGCCATTCTAGGGGCCATAATCTGTGTGTACCCGAGCAAGCCAAACAGAGTTGTCCCCATGATCGAAGACTCTTCCGCCAACCTTCCAAACGGGAAGCACCTTTAAAACAGACAATACAAACAAACTATATAAAAAAAAAGCAAGCAACAAAAATCATCCCAGATTGCATCGTGATAACACGTCGCCATGGCAACAGAGGACAAGACACATACTGAGGGGGAAATGCTGTTGCATCACCGACCGGAAATCTCTGTAAATAAATGGTTGCCTGGTGGCAGACTGCTACAGACTGCTAGCTGTTTGTCTATAAATAGACATTTTTAATTGAACAGTTTTTGCCTACACTGACAAGTTGTGCATACAACAAGTGTATGTGTTTGTGTAAAAGTCGTTGTATGTGAGGGTGTATGTAGTTGTTGTTGTTGTTTTTTATTTGCAGCCATTATGTATTTTCTACAACTGCCTGCCGTCAGCCGGCTATAATTGACTATTGATTAACTGTCAAACAATTAACCTTTTTTTCTATGTTTAGTATGACCGTGTCTTCTTTTCAGTACAGAGGAATGTGAAAAAAAAAATATCATTCACCATGTTCAGTAATGGCTAACATTTTAAAATCATACAAAGCCAGTTAATAATATCATGTGGTCAATGCAGTTAGATCAGTTCTTTATGTATTTATCAATGTATTTACACAGACTTTCATTGCATGTATAAAACTATTGAAGTATTTTACGAAGCATAAAAAAAGATGATGCCTAACATACTAATTTATTTATGACTAATTTATGTTTTGCCTGTTTATGTTTTTATATAATTAAACCAACTAGTTTGTAATCTTCAATAGGTCTTATGTTTAATAAAAAAGAAAAAAAATGTCGTTGACTTCTCCACACAATAGCTTAACGGACAAGTTTAACCTTTGACATGACCTCTGACTCTTTTTGTACGTCGTAATATTTTCTAGTTTGTTGAAATGTTGGTACTTATGTTCGTACTGATGTATTTACATTTGTGAAAAATCAATGTTTCGTAATTAGAAAAAAAAGTCTTTCTGTAAGTAAAGTTTCTTCCAAATGAAATCGTGTTCCAGTCCATGATTTTAGAGTATACGCACGTAAGCAGTTACCATGGTTACGGAAGTAAGCACACAAACAGAACAACATTTAACTAACATGTTACTGCATGCAAAAACAAAAAAATTCACTCACTCTCACCTTAAACACACACACACACACAAACATTCTCATTCTCTCTACCACTTTCTCTATCTCAATCTCTTTCCATTTTCATATCTTTCTCTCTCTCTCCATTTTCTCTCTCTCCTTCTCGCTCCCCTGTCCCCATCTCTTTCCTCTGTTTCACTCTGCCCCTCTCACTCCCCCCTCCGTCTCTCCTCCATCTCTCTTTCTCTTCATTGTAACACTAAAACATTATTTAAAAAAATGCTTACAGTTTAAAGCTCAGCCCCGTCCTCGCCCGACTCAATTGTATTTGATCATTAAAATTGTTATCCTATAAATTAATTTCTTTTTAAAAGCTTCAAATGAAATATTCTTACAATCAATGAGCAATAGGCGAGTGATTTTGAACAGAGTAGGTCTAAACTGAAAGTGGAAACGTCTGATTTATGTGGCTCGCTAACTTCCGTTTCCATAACAACTTTCAATTCAATGTCTGGCATTTTAAAGTTAAATTTTTGCCATTTAACATTAATAACTTTAATCCCTACATTGTAGAAGTTAATGAGATCGAATAATGTTTCTTTCGTATTCTTAAAGCGTTAAATGTTATACAGAATTAATTACCAGATAATTATGTTTGACATTTTTTTTTAACGTCCATCTAGCATATAATTATAAACTTTACTTGGGCGGCTACGACTTATTTGTTTTTCTATAGAAAATAAAAACAACAACATTCGAATTCTTATGATATTACATGACAATGTCCATCTCGGGAACAGGCTTATGATTCCCATTGTTTTTGGTACGGGTGGGGAGCGGATTGAGGGGGATGGAGTTAGGATTTAGGGACAAAATCAAGGTTGGGAAGGAGGAGCTGGGGAGGGGGCAAGCCCAAATGTAGGCCTATATTATTGTTATGTAGTTTTAAGTTTTAATAAAACAGTGGTGGGAAGGTAGAGGGTCAAGTGCCTTCTTTTCCCATGGCCCATGAGATGTTATCAACAACTAATAGGATACTGTAAGTTTTATATAGTTCAATTCTAAATTGTGATGTGTACATGAAATTATTATATTGTTCTATTTCAATAACTTAGGTAGCGTCACAGAATAAATATATACCTATTCTGTGGGTAGCGTAGCCCTGACTTTATTTATGTAATGTAGTTGTAAGTAGCATAAATACCCATTGCAGTACGATCTCAATATGCTATATAATATAATAACTAACTTATCAATCTCGTACATTGTAATTAATTTGTTTCGTATTGTTTTCATTTTGTTTATTTCTTAGGAAAAATATGTTCAATCATTTAATGGATGTCCTTTAGATTCGTAGCTCAATCTACTTTATAAAATCTATTTATAATTAAACTAGTTAAACTAAATATTAAAGGCTATGTAAATATATGCCTACATCTATGTAAATATAACCATAGACTATGATATAACTTACTGATGTCTGCCTATATCATATAGTGCAAGGTCTATAATTTACTTAAAGGGAGTTAAGCTTAGCAAAAATAGATTTTAAGAATTCTTTATTCATTAACTCGAGTAAAGTGAAACACTCGTTGGTATAAATAACAACTTCCTACATGTCCTGTAAATAGCAAACTTTCTTTGCTATCTTGTTTGTTCGGCATCCTGTTACATAAAGTATTCATTAAAAGAACAACTAAAACCTATAGGTAAATGATACCTAGGAGATAATATGTTGCAAAAAAAAAAAAAACTTGTATAATAAGCATTCCCATTTTTGTAGGCCTACATTATATAGACCAGTGGCGAATGTGAAACAGTTTCTGTATGTACATAGTTAGATAATCATAGATATATGCCTATGACCTTTGTTATTTAAGACTACATAAATAAGCTTAATATCCGACTGTAATCTGTTATTTATGACTTGTTGACATTATCTTATTTCTTATGTTACAGACGCTTCTATTATGCGTCCTACGTTTATCCGTGGTTTACCTCAAGATTTGTATCTTGATCAGTGTTACAAATTGTGTTCAAGTAACTTCAAGTTGTTTGTTGGTTTTCCTAACTGCTCTGGGCAAACCATCCAATGTCGCCTGAAAAAAAAGTGATAATGTATATTCATTTTTACTGCCATTTATGAAATGCCAAAACTTTTTTATTTATATCATTCTGAGCATTTCATTCTATTATTACATTAACAAATAGGCCTAAATATATATCAAATTAGTTCTTTCATTCTATTATTACATTAACAAACAGGCCTAAATATATATCAAATTAATTCTTTCATTCTATTATTACATTAACAAATAGGCCTAAACAGGCCTATATATCAAATTAGTTCTTTCATTCAATTATTACATTAACAAATAGGCCTAAATATATATGAAATTAATTCTTTCATTCTATTATTACATTAACAAATAGGCCTAAATTTTAATATATATAAAATTAGTTCTTTCATTATATTATTACATTAACAAATAGGCCTAAATATATATAAAATTAGTTCTATAAGTTTTGTGTTAGGCCTGTTGTATGAAAACAATTAGAAAAAAAAAATAATAATCCTTACATGGATAAAATTCTATAGGCTAAAATATATAGCTAATTAGTAATTAGAGAAGTTCGCTACCAGATATACATAACGTGCGCAACACACACACATAATGAGTAATTAGAGAAGTTCGCTACCAGATGTACATAACGTACGCGCACAAAACACACACAAGGAGACATCAAAGGAAATACTTATTTGGATTTGATCTGATATCATTTAACGCTAAACATCATTTCAATAATCGCTACTAGTTGTGCGATCTAAATCTAATTGGAGTGATCAATGTGTACAACAGCCTGGCAGACTTATGTAATATGTAATGTTATTTTAACCATTCAAAACAATTTCTAAAACGATGGGAGATAAACACTTTAACATATGTTCAATCTCCATAGTTAGTATTAATACATCAGCTACAACCCCTCGGGTAAATATTTGATTTCATAAATAATTCTGTAGGATGTACATATTATGTATTTATAACAACCCAATATTGTACATTATATTCATGGGTTACTGTGGCCGAGCCAGTGCGTTCGACTGGCGTTCCGAAGGTTCTGGGTTCGAATCCGGGTGAAGGCTAGGATTTGTTTCCGTGACTGGAGGGTTCCCTGACTCTACCCTCTACCCAGCTCTAATGGGTACCTCAGGTATGGTACCTGACACTAGTTGGGGTAAAGTATAGGCGGCTGGGCATTGTTCTGACCACACATCCTCTAGTATGCTTTGGCCACAGAAACCGGTGAACGCTGCTTCACCGGCCTTATGATCCATTTGTTCCGAAGGGTACTTAACTTTTTTTTGTACATGACAGAAAGTACATTGTATAAAGTCTTTTACATAGTGCATATTATATAGTATATGTTTTTCTACATTATTTTTTACCCATTCACTATTATACAATGACATTATTTAATTTTATGCCTAACTGTTGGAAACTTATTTTTGTTGGAATGTTTTGATGTTCTGGGAAAAACTCTTAAACAAAATATTGCATTGTGATTGTAAAACCACAACATAGCTATATAAAAAAAAAATCTACGAATAAGATTGAAATTATAGGATAGTTAGATTTAGTATACAAAACATATTCTTTAACGATTGGTTCATTTTACTATTTTGGCTTCTCCATTGACTACCTGCCCTTTGCCTGAAATAATAAAAAAAATCGCTTGCTTTAGTATTTCTGCTATATGATGACTTGAAACACTGATTTTCGGAATTTCCGATTCTAAAAAAAGTAATTGCTATACAGAAAATAAGTTATTGAATACAAGTTCCATTTTATTTAATCGCTATGATTTTCTCAATGAAAAATTAAAATCGAAAGTTGTTCAGAGAGGAAACTTTTATAGATCAGTGTTGTGTGCGCACGGAAATAGAAATAAAGCTCTAAAAATAGAGCAGGCGGTCCATCTTATTATAGTCAATGTCCCTCACTTTAATCAAAATCAAGCGTACGTTACGTCTCCAAATATCCTTCAGGGCCCGCATAGGACTGATAGGCCACCAAAGAGGTCACAAAGCGACTGGTAGACGTGGTCATGCTCGGAAATGAGGGACGAACAACAACAATACAACAAAATAGTCAATGGTAATAGGATTAATAGGCCTACAAGTATTCATTTAAAGTCGAAAAAAAATGCGATTTAATAAAACGGAACCTGTATGACAATTACTTCATTTAGAATCTGGAATTGCAAAAGAAAAGAAGATAATAGCATAAAAAACTAAAGCAAGCGGTCCATGTATATTATAGTCTATGAAAAAACGAATGTCGAGCTTCTTTTAGTGACAGCGCATATTATAAGGATCGAACATATCTGATTCTATTTTGTGGTTAACAAATTTATTTTCATGCCCTACTACTGAACATTATTTTCTTAATAACATATTGGCAAAATATTTTAGTGGTTGTAGATTGCGTACATCTGTACACGCAGAATCTCAAATGAAAGAAATATTCAACGGGAAAAATAATCGGACGGAAGACTAGAGACTTTGTATATTTTGTTACCATAAATTATGTTAAACTTTAACGAGATTTATGATTGGAAGAAGTAAATAATGTAAGTTAATTATGGCAATAAAAATTACAATTTGTGAACTTTTAATGGCACATGCTCGTTCTTCATTTTATATTGGAAGAATATATGGAAACGGTATAAGTATATTAGTCTGAAATTTAGTGTACTAATACACAGTGCCGTTGTCGGCATTGCAAAGTGGGGGGGGGGGCAAATTTTACACTGGGGCAAAATGGTGCAAGGTAGGGTCAAATTGTGCAATGTAGGGACTAAAAAAACAAAATAAGGTCTAATAGTGCAAGGTAGAAATAATTACTTCAGATTTTCCCTTATTCCTATGTTTATTTATTCATTTGCTTACTGAATAACTATTCACTCATTCAATAAGGTTTTTCATTAACCATTTATTTCATCTTTAACTTATTAATTCAATAATCAATTCATTTATTCATTATTTTACTTTCACTTGTATACTTATTCACTTATGTATGCACAAGTCAATCTGCTTACTCAATTAATCCTTCACTTACTCACTAATTCACTGACTCTTTAACATATTCACTAACGCACTCACTAGTTCACTCACTCCTTCACATAATCACTCACTAATTCACTGACTCCTTCACATACATACTCACTCACTAATTCATTCACACCTTCCCATACTAACTTACTCACTCACTTATTCACTAACTTCTTCACATACTTACTCACTCACTAATTCATTCACACCTTCCCATACTAACTTACTCACTCACTTATTCACTAACTTCTTGACATTCTCACTTACTAATTCACTCAATCTTTCTCGTACTCGGTCACTTGTCAATTTGCTCATTGTACATTCGTTCACTTATTTCTTCGTCGATTTCACTCATTCACTTACTCTTCCATTCACCCTATTATACTCTAGTTCACTCTATCTATAGACTCATTCACTAACTTTTTCACTTTCTGTTCACATTTCCGCCTACGCAAAGGATCTTACCATACGGTAATGGAATTCACTACCTCACCATAAATTATAGCTTATACCCCCCCCCCCCCCCCCGGCAAACGGTCACCCATCCATGTGAGCGTGTTTTAAAAGGGGGCGGGCACAGGGGACATCCAGCTTTATGATTTGCTGTTTCTGTTTAAAGTGGCGATTGTTTTAACACCACAACAACTTCCCTAGAGTAGATGCCAATGTCCTAAGACATGTTTGCATGCAATCATTTCCAAATATTTTCCTTTAATTAGTTCACAGTTAGTCTAACACAGCTACTAGAATGTCATTGAATCAGATTGTCATTCCATACGGTGTTTATTTTTCCTCTTTAACTGTGTCTTTCAACTTATGTGTAAGAGGGTTTGGGGAGGGGGAAGAGAAAAGTTGCTTGGCCTATTTCTATATTTAAGTCTGAACGGTTATAAACATACACAAACAATATCTCATTTTTTCATTTAAAAATGATTTTATTCAAAAACTACGTATTTTGGTTAATTAACCTCTTATAACACACATTCACCGTATTAAACTTAATTTTTTTTTAAATAATTATATAAATGCGTAATTTGAGCTCTGGTATTTAAAAACATTTGAATTTTTTGACGAAATTGACCATTTTATGCCCTTCAAGGGGTGACCATTAATAACGTCAAATATTCCCTCCCCTTCCCCAACACACACATTTAGCATTCTGAAGTAAGAAGCAGCAACTGAAATATAAAAACATTTTATCATTTACCCACCCCTGGAAAATGTTAACTTTTACATTTTTTTTCATTTAACCATTACACTGTGGGTTATCGCGGTTGTTTAGGGCGAAAGGTTCAAAGTTGAACGACCCCGACGACAAAGAAAGAAGCAGAATATTTTTCAGAAAACTTTATCAGGTGCATGCTGAGAGACTTGAGAGATAGAGAGACAGAGAGATAGAGAGACAGAGAGGGAGAGAAGAAATAAAAGAAGATAAAAACAGTATGAGCTTTTATTAGTTTGTTTTAAATACGTGGAGACAATGTAGTTTTCTATAAATACTAGAATAGAGTCAATTGAAAATGGATCAAAAGAGGCCTATTTATATTATTTTGTTGGCTATGAATATCTATCTATGAATAATCTATGTATCTGTCTATTTATTTATCTATCTATATTTGTACGGAGAGATCGGTAGGATAAGTAAATGTTTAGGTAGGTAAATATTGATTAAAATATCAAATGTTGATAGAAATATAGTTTAAATTGACACAAAGATAGATAGATGGGAAGATAGATATGTTGATTAGATAGATCGATAGATGGAAATATAAATATGTTGATTAGATAGATCGATAGATGGAAATATAAATATGTTGATTAGATAGATAGATAGATGGAAATATAAATATGTTGATTAGATAGATCGATAGATGGAAATATAAATATGTTGATTAGATAGATCGATAGATGGAAATATAAATATGTTGATTAGATAGATAGATAGATGGAAATATAAATATGTTGATTAGATAGATCGATAGATGGAAATATAAATATGTTGATTAGATAGATAGATAGATGGAAATATAAATATGTTGATTAGATAGATAGATAGATGGAAATATAAATATGTTGATTAGATAGATAGATAGATGGAAATATAAATATGTTGATTAGATAGATAGATAGATGGAAATATAAATATGTTGATTAGATAGATAGATAGATGGAAATATAAATATGTTGATTAGATAGATAGATAGATGGAAATATAAATATGTTGATTAGATAGATAGATAGATGGAAATATAAATATGTTGATTAGATAGATAGATAGATGGAAATATAAATATGTTGATTAGATAGATAGATAGATGGAAATATAAATATGTTGATTAGATAGATAGATAGATGGAAATATAAATATGTTGATTAGATAGATAGATAGATGGAAATATAAATATGTTGATTAGATAGATAGATAGATGGAAATATAAATATGTTGATTAGATAGATAGATAGATGGAAATATAAATATGTTGATTAGATAGATAGATAGATGGAAATATAAATATGTTGATTAGATAGATAGATAGATGGAAATATAAATATGTTGATTAGATAGATCGATAGATACAGAGATAGATAGATAGATAGATAGATAGAGCACGGACAAACTTTTTTATACCTCGATTTATTTAGTTGTATACAATTAAGCGTTCCTATTTTAGAGATAAGCTGAAGTCAAGTTAACGCATTCATAAAGGACATTCATAAAAAATTATAATAAAAACAAGCAAACGCGATGTTATTATACAATGGCAATGATTATTTTGAACAATTAAGAAAAGAAAACTCCAAAACATCGTTCGAAAAAATATCGCCCAAGGGATGCAATTTGTTGATGTGTTCGTTAAGGCTTTTGTTTTTTAAAGACAAGTTTATTGATTTCAATATAATTTCTAAAACAAAGATTGAATGAGATAAAAGAAAAAAATCATGTAATTTTTTTAAATCAAGTTTTAAAAGTGCCAACTCATTTTGTTTTTCAATTGTCTCAGCAAAATTAAAAATAGAGCGAAAAAACAACCGATAATGAATGTTAAAAATAACTACAGCACATTCAATTTACATTTGTTGACCAATCGTCTCGAAATAGTTATTTATTTAATGACCAATAAACATTCATTTAGAATTTAGATAACAAAAATAACTAAGATTTTTAGTTTAAATCAAGCCGAGTGTTTTATTTTTTTGACTAAATCTCAATTAGGACTAGACTAGATTATAAATTATTTTCTGACACTGATTTGCTTGAATAGTTCAAAAACATTTTCTAGTTGTTGTGAGATTAAAACTTGACAGGGGCGGACAATTCATGTGGAGAGTTATTTTTGTGACTAAGCAAAATAAAACTTTAAAAAAAAAATGTAGCTTTTATCTTCTTCATGGGCGACAATGGAGGACCAAAAAAGGGGGCTCTCCATAAATGGAGTCAAACATTTTTTCCTCCCTGCCTCCCACCCACCCCCTGCATCGTCACAAGTCATCGCAAAAAGTCAGACCCCCTTCCAATATGACTAAGTACGTGACATCATTTTATGGGTGGCCATTCCAAGCAGTTATTGAAGATTTAAATATCAGAATGATTTTGTGGTTGCAATAATGAGAAAAGAATAAAATGGAAACAAACCATAATAAAACAGGTTTTATACCATGTTGGTCTTTATGGTGCATCTGGCCAATGCATGACTTATAAGTTTACAGTGACTTATAATTTATGGTGCATCTGGCCAATGCATGACTTATAAGTTTACAGTAACTTATAATTTATGGTGCATCTGGCCAATGCATGACTTATAAGTTTACAGTGACTTATAATTTATGGTGCATCTGGCCAATGCATGACTTATAAGTTTACAGTGACTTATAATTTATGGTGCGTCTGGCCAATGCATGACTTATAAGTTTACAGTGACTTATAATTTATGGTGCATCTGGCCAATGCATGACTTATATAAGTTTACAGTGACTTATAATTTATGGTGCATCTGGCCAATGCATGACTTATAAGTTTACAGTTACTTATAATTTATGGTGCATCTGGCCAATGCATGACTTTTAAGTTTACAGTGACTTATAATTTATGGTGCATCTGGCCAATGCATGACTTATAAGTTTACAGTGACTTATAATTTATGGTGCATCTGGCCAATGCATGACTTATAAGTTTACAGTGACTTATAATTTATGGTGCATCTGGCCAATGCATGACTTATAAGTTTACAGTGACTTATAATTTATGGTGCATCTGGCCAATGCATGACTTATAAGTTTACAGTGACTTATAATTTATGGTGCATCTGGCCAATGCATGACTTATATAAGTTTACAGTGACTTATAATTTATGGTGCATCTGGCCAATGCATGACTTATAAGTTTACAGTTACTTATAATTTATGGTGCATCTGGCCAATGCATGACTTTTAAGTTTACAGTGACTTATAATTTATGGTGCATCTGGCCAATGCATGACTTATAAGTTTACAGTGACTTATAATTTATGGTGCATCTGGCCAATGCATGACTTATAAGTTTACAGTGACTTATAATTTATGGTGCATCTGGCCAATGCATGACTTATAAGTTTACAGTGACTTATAATTTATGGTGCATCTGGCCAATGCATGACTTATAAGTTTACAGTGACTTATAATTTATGGTGCATCTGGCCAATGCATGACTTATAAGTTTACAGTGACTTATAATTTATGGTGCATCTGGCCAATACATGACTTATAAGTTTACAGTGACTTATAATTTATGGTGCATCTGGTTAATGCATGACTTATAGATCTAAGTTTACAGTGACTTATAATTTAACAGATGTTCCTTCTGGATCATAGGTTCTCAACGGGGGCGTTATCGCCCTCCGGGGGGCAGCGAGAAGCTTTAGGGGGCGCTGGTGTTCCCGGGGGCGATTGGGGGGGCGGTGAAGGGCAATTGGACGTACCTGATATAATTTGAACACTATTTGAATCTATTAGTTTTTGGATGAAATGTGATGTAATTGCACATGCTGATAAATATCTGATATCCCCCAACAGTAGGCCTACATATTATTATACCAATAATAAAATAGGAATCGCAATGACTTTTCCAAGAAGTAGCGGTCAGTATTAGACCGTTATGGTGTGCGGCGGCCTGGTGCTGTGGTTGGTTCACCGGACTGTCAACCGACAAGTCACGGGTTCTATCCCTGCCATCGACCGATCCCTGTCGCCATACATCTTCGAATATTAATGATATATTGATCTCAGTGTAACTGAAACGACATTATATTTATTTTGCTTTAGTGAGCAATAATGTTGCTATCGTTAAGCGGAATAGATACGTAGTAATCGTACGAGGGGTGGGGGGAGTGGAGGCTAAAACAAGTTGGGGGCGGTGAGCGGAAAAATTTTTTTAAAAGGGGGCGGTGATACGAAAAAGGTTGAGAACCTATGTTCTAGATAGAGGATTATTACGTCCCCAAGGCCTAAACCTCCTGCAAATGGCAAGGATCGGTCGTCGACAGGGATAGAGCCTAGGTCGCTTTGTTGAAAGTCAGGTGAACTAACCGCAGGACCGGCTGGCATGCAAGGAGATTGTGTATCCAGCGCAATGCCCACCAGCTTTTACTTTTCCGGAGTTAATGCTAGAAACCCATCAGAGCTGAGCAGACTTGTAACTACACGCTCCAGACTTATAACCAAATGCTCCAGACTTATTACTACACGCTCCAGACTTATTACTACACGCTCCAGACTTATTACTACACGCTCCAGACTTAATACTACACGCTCCAGACTTATTACTACACGCTCCAGACTTATTACTACACGCTCCAGACCTTGGGACAAAATCCTGGCTTTTTACTCGGGAACTTTGGTACGGCAATCCGAGAGAGGTGTCTACAAGACGCGCCTAGATCGAGGCAGCAGACGTCAGGTTACGATTTCCATTAGCAAGTGTTAATGGCATTGTCAATGCGTTGTTGTTAAATCATTAAATTACTAATAGCTCTGCTGATTATATGTACACACAGTTTAAATTGATACGCCTATGTGGCTTACTTGCTACGCATTAACCATAGCCCCCCCACTCCCCCCACCACCCCCTTCACACACAGAAACACACATAATCTTCATCAAGATAAGCTCCTTCTATTTCTATAACATACTTGAATTTCAAAGACTTGGTCACGTGCCCAGGCTAGAGATATGTGGAATGATGGGATCGGTAATTTAAGGGACACTATAAAATAAAGCTCACATTGTGTCGTCTGATTAATATTTTTTTTATACTTTTATATAGAACTAGATCTACTGCTGCCATATTTCCCATTTTATCAAGATGATCAAATTCCTTTATTTCCTTACATTGTGTTATTTTGCTGGATCTGAAACTATTCAGTATAAAGACTGTCCTAATGGTAAGCTATTGATTAGAATAGATTTTAATTAAGCGAATTGCACAACAAGGACCAGATTTAAAAAAAAGGTTTTATCGACCCTTTTTTTGTTGTTGTCAATTTGGTTTATAGTATTTAACATAAGATGGTCATTTATGTGTTAATTATTTCAATGTTTTTATTTTAAATAGGTTTGTATTGTAGTATTTATATGTAGGCATATTTATGAAATAGCATGCACACACTGGGAGTCAATAGAACACATTCATGTATATATGTGTTAATGTTTTATCGTGGCTTTGGGAACTTTTCATAATATAATTGTGAATTGGTCTACCTCAACTATATACCTACTAAACAAAGGAAAAAGCTCTGATTTCCTCAGTGGCAGGCCAACACAAGGCAATCTAGAAACATGGTTTAATATTGTTGAAATTATATAGATAAACAAGGAAAGTTTATTTAGTAACATCTGAGATATGTAGTAACAGTTTTACACGTTTATTACACAAGAAGAAACATTTTTTTATAAAAACAAGGACAGTTTTTCGAAATGATTGAGAAATGATAATGTGTTCTTGTGTCTATAAAATCTCCCGGTGTTACTAAACTGTTATTGACTGTCTAAACTTCTTTAGTGTGTTTTTTTCATTTCACATAATATGTATAGGGGCCCTACATTTTTTTTATAGTTTGTCCTGGTGCTTCAAAAGTTCCTCGATGTTTCTCAATGTGTGTCATTTGTGTAAAGGTCTAGATCTATGTAAGTTATAATTTTGACATGGTTCTAACAATAACATTTTTACAATTGGCAGGTAACTTTGGCCACGCAACATCGGTGTCACTAAGTCCATGTCCTAGTCAACCTTGCACATTCCAACATGGAGGAAAAGTAACCGTCTCCATCACATTCAATGCTCGTAAGTAGATTTTTTTTACAGCTAGGCTAAATATTTGGGCTACATAGTTGAGCTAAATAGTTGGGCTAATTAGTTGGGCTAAATATTTGGGCTAAATATTTGGGCTAAATAGTTGAGCTAAATAGTTGGGCTAAATATTTGGGCTAAATAGTTGAGCTAAATATTTGGGCTAATTACTAAAACTAGATCAACGAATCCCGTGTGGTCGGATGTGTAGTTTTATAATTAATTGGTCTAATTAATGGAGCTTTAATTTAATGCCTAGTTAAGGCATTCGCAAAAATGATTTCAATTTAGATCAATTAAAGCACTTACACATTTTAGACCATTTTGTTTTTAATTACGTAGGCTTACACATTTATTTAATGTCCACTATCCGGAGAAGCCTTATAGATAATAGAAACGTAATATATTATAATATGTATACTCTATACTATATTATATTATATTGACTGTATTTTTGTTGTTGTTGTGCTATTTTGTGCTACGCTTTATTTAAAATTAGGAGCTTTGAGTCATGGGATACGTTCTAATCAACTAGAGTTCACTGACCTTGTTCTACATCAGTTTCCAGACTACTGAGTCACGACCCATTAGAGGAACTTAAAAGCAAAAATTGACGGGTCGCGAAATGAAGGGAAAAGTTCAAAATCGGAATCAAATTCTCGTAATAAACTAGCGATAGAACTATAGGCTAACAGAATATTTCGCGCTAGGCAGACATAAAGGTGCTATTTAAACCAGACTTAGCTACAAGCTATTGTATATCATATTTCCTAATGTTACAGTATAAAAATACCGAAGATTGTTATGTCCTAAGCTTATCCGTGATTTGAGTTTAATCTTGCATTTCAATAATGGTTTTAAATAATTTAATGTTACGTTGTTGGGTATTCTGGCTTTTTTTCGGGCAACCCATTCCATGTCCGGGTGTGCCATTTAGGCTGTTGGCAGGCTGAATGGATTAGAAATCAAACTTTGGCACATCTTATCAAAAACTTGTCGACCCTTGGTTTAGGCGATATAAATTCATACGAAAGTTTACAGAGAGCCTCGAGCAAGCATTGACGTCATCAACAGACCCGTCGACAGATATATGTGGGCGAGAATTAGCTGATGAAATGGAATCTTTAAGGCATATTCTACCAAATACCGCCAAAACCCTGGTAGACATTTGACGTATCTGTCCACTAATGATAGATACACTGCTTTCCCAAACTACGTTGTTGCACTCAGAATATTTTTAACAATACCCGTAACTGTGGCATCTGGTGAAAGAAGCTTCTCGCGCCTCAAACTAATCAAGCATTACCCGAGGTCAACAATTCACAAAGATAGATTGAACAAATTGGCAATTCTTGCTATTGAGCGTGATCTATGTAGAAACATAATTTTGATGATACACCGTATGACTTCGCTAGACGCAAAGCTCGTAGAGTAAAGTTAATTTGATCGTGATTTTGTACTTAGTAAAGAATTAATAAAATGCAAAGACAAATTTATTTTCTATTTCAAAATCTTCATTTTCACTTATTATCCTTATCCCTACCCAGACTAGACCCCGCGCAATCCGTTTCGCATAGGGCCCCGCAATTGTTAAGGTCGGCCCTGCTTGCACTAGACTAAAAGGCTTTAATGTGTGAGTTCAATTCAATTTCAATACATAATTGAAACGGTAGGGATTTCTAAATGTCAATGAATTCCCCCCCCCCCCCCCCGCCATCTCCCTTTTTGTTTTCTCAAGAGTAATGTTTTATTGCTGACAAACATAATAATATATAGGTCTAGAGTCTAGGTGGATCTAGGCCTACACGTAAAAATAATGTTTAAAGTTCACCGATACCCTGTTTCGAAATATTTTTTCGTCAATAGTTTCATAATCATTTTGTGCTCTCTATAAGAATTATGGTTGGGCACGGTGGGATGCGAGCTCGGCTTGCCAACTTGACATTTCAAAGGTATCGGTTTCGAAACCAGGTTAACACACATTTTTAGTTGGTGAAAAGTAAATGTTACAGGCAACATTTGCACATTTTGTACTCGTGCAAAATTTCATCCAAAACCTATCTCTACTTGTTAAAAAAAAATCAATATTAATAATTAGTTTAATACATTATTTCTCAGTTTGTAATTATTATTCGCACGAAAAAAAGTTATAAAAATAACACATTGCTGACCAACACAGTAGGTGGCTTTTCAAAACAACGACGTAACGCGTCAAAATGGCCAAAACAAAGCTTACAATTGAAAGCCAAAGTTATCATAATGAAGAAGAGCATGCAATGTCAATTAAGGAACAGTATTATAACATTTGCACATACAATTTAATTAGTATTTTTAAGATGCAATCTCTATGTAAAGGTCGATTAATAATATAGCTGTCTTACGAGATGGACCTCTCAAAAAAAGTAACGAAAATCGGTTTCGGAAAAAAAAGGTTGGTTTTCTGTAAAAGGTTTGAGCTCCCCCACTCCTCCCTTCCGTAACTAGGCATAAAATATAATTAGCTGCACCAAACTTTTTTTTTACTGTAATTTGAACTAAAAATTACACTAGAGAGACGAGAGTGTACTTTTGTTTTAAATATCGAAACTTATTAGGTCAGGTGGTCCCCTTATCTATACCTCACTTTTCCCTATTGCCAACTCACTACCTAGATCCGTCTAGATCCGCCTATGTTGATCAATACTGAGCCGCTTATCAACAACATTATTTTTTGGCGTTCTCATAACTAGACTTGTGTTCTGTGTATCTATCCAGATGCCACATTGGACGCACGCACTTTTGTACTTTTCATTTCTATTATTCAATTAAAAAGCTTATCGCAGTAGCCTTGATTACTGTACAACACCTTGTTTTTTGTCTACAAAAATTGATAGATAAGTAAATAGCGATGGACAAAAGTGCGTGCGTCCAATGTGGCGCTAATTTTTCAATGTCCTGTATATATTTAGTCACTTCTGAGTGGTCAAGTGTAAGTTAACTCTTTGTATACTTAAAACAGCTTTCATGGGCGATAAAATATGTTCACTAGTGTAAATTAAACTTAAAGCTGAAAGTACAGCGAATGCCTTGCAGTTGACAATAGCAGATGACTTTATTAAGCAGCTTCCTTTCAGATTTTCCCAAAAATCGTCACATTTCCCCACATTTCGATGCCCTTGTTTCGGATATTTGAAATGAAAAAAAATCCAATATCCATCCACTATAAAAAGATCCAGATCTAGATCTAATTAGTTTGTAGTAAGATGATGCCAATAAGGTTTGATGTGGTTTGGCGACATGAGTCCATGAATTTGAAAGTTTTGCCTTTTTTTATCTTAATTTGCCTTAAATTAAGGAAATAGTTAAATGTTTCAAAATTGATTTCACGACAAGATGTCCAGTTTCAATGCAAATCCATTCCAGTGATCCAACAATTCAAGTGCGTTTCGATCCCGTCCTTGTAAATGCAAGTTCAACCAGGCCCCACGAGAGGGGGGAACAGCCGGTACGCCGTACAGTGGCCCATAAGAGTTTATGGGACCCATGAATATTAAAATTAAAAATTAAATCGGCAATTACGCAACTATTTATTTAATTGTTGCTATAAAGCTAAGAGAAGATGCCCAAAAACCTCCTACAATCTCTACTGGCACTGGGAGCCCTTCATTTTGGTATTCTTTGTATGTCTACTTGAACATTTTGTTAAAAATGCAAAGAAGCATCTAGTTGTAATATATGGCCTAATTATTTTTGATAGCATTTAGGATCTCTTTTTTTATTATTTTTCTCCAGACACATACAAATATAGACCTATGAGCCTTACAGGCTAACAGTTCTCCCTGTTACCTTAGTAGCCTATGTCTAAATACTCTATGTCGCTGCATACTAGTATGGCAGTTAGTCCATCCTTTTACACTAATGATTTCCTGTGCGGTAGCCAAGAGGGGAGATTGAAGGTATCATAATTTTAGACAAATGTATTGAAAATTTAAAACATTTTTTTTTTGTCATTTAACAAAATGTATTTTGGGAAGAGTCTGTACAAAAAATATGTGTCAACTGTATTGCCACAGCAGATCTAACCTTTGCAAGATCAATACTGAAGCGTGTACTAGAGACCGACCGAGATTCGGTTTAAGCTTCGGTTTCGCCGCAGAAAATAGGCAAAAACCCTATTTCTGCGTGGTTTCGGTTTCGGCCGAAGCCAAAAGGTTAGTTTTCGGTTTGTTTACGGTTTCGGCCGAAACTGATATTGACTTTCGGTCATCAGCCGAATATCTATTTTAACTTTCAAAATTAAAAATGCTAAGCTATTTATTATGTTAAAACGTATTATAGATGCAGTTTTTGTTTTTGAAAACAAGGCATTTGCGTTCCTTCGCAATATCGAAACATTAAGCATAGACTAATCTTAGAAGGCAATTTATAGGAAACTCATCAGACTTTTCACTAAAAAATGATACACTTTGAGAATATTTATTACTTGGTGATGGAAATAAAACTTATTCCAGACATGCCAAATAATACGATAGAATCCTTAGCATCTGGGATTCTAAATAAAAAAATGTGTGGGTAAAATCCAAGTGGCCAAGAACGTAGCAGTAATTGTTGACTTTACTATTGATATTAACCCTTCCCGTACCGACCTACTTCTATCTATGCTGCCTTCAGTTCCGAAATATACGCGCCCGGGACTGTAAGGGTTAACATATTTTTTTCTATCATCGACACATGTAACCGCCGACGGCAAAACAGGTAAAAGATGCAAAGCAGCGATATTTGAAAATGATTGCACAAATGTATTTCAATACACGATTCAACAGATGTAAATGTAATATTAATACTGACTTTAACTAACATAGCGTTTCGGGGATTAAACACTGAGCTATATATATATATATATGGAGTGATCCAGCAAGTAAATTGACGAGTCATAAATCTTATGCATGCATAAATTGTGGATGACACATCATTTCCGATCCTATTCGCTAAATTGGATTTAAAAAATGGCTGCCTTCTGCTATAAATTCTGGCATACTAACTTTTAATATTGAAGACATAATCCTCACAATAAAACTTATAGCCTTTGTTTATTTGTAGTCGGTTTAAACTTGCTATTGAAAGTGCAATGAATTTCTCAACATCCGTGAATGTTAATTAAGACAGCAAAATGGCGTAAATCTCTGCTTTCAATCGTAATGGTTGCCATTGTAAGCAAAACAAAATGAAACCTGAAGTTCAACAATGCACTTGAAACATGCCGAAAAGATAATTATATGAATGTTTATGGGAATATATAGGAAATGCATAGGAAAGGGATGGAAGGGCAAAGTGTGAAAGGTGAAAGGGTGGAAGGGCAAGGGGTGGGGTGTAAGGGTGGGGTATAGGGGATGGGGGGGGGGGGAAGGGTTGGGATGAGCATTTACAGTGATTCAGTCTGCCTCAATTTACAACTAGTATGGCAGTCAAAGCTTAGAGTGATGCAACCCCACAGAATGGTACTGCAGTCGGCAAAATGAGATGTTTAGTTTAAGGTGTTTAATAAAAACTAATTCATTTATCTATACAATGGAGAAAAAATGTCTAAAATCGGTTGATTAGTTCAAAAGTTATTCAAAATTATATAAGTAAAGGTAAAGAAAGTTGTTTTGGAGAAAAATGAAAAAGAAAACACTACCAATTTTTAATAGTTTAGCATTGTAACAGATAATTAAATATTACCAGGATGAACAAATAATAACCAATCGCCATGAAATTAGGCAAACACTTTCAAAATGAGTCCAATACACAAGTCGTTGAAGTTTTAAACAGTTTAAAGAATATTTATTTGACTTATAAACAATTTTATCTTTAGAAGATATTTCGTTTGATTTTATACAAAAGCTGCATAAAAACAATTTTTTTTTAAACTTGCAAAAATAATTTTAGTTTGAAAATTTCACAGCTATAAGTTAAGGCATACAACATTATAAATCAATAATAACCTTTAAAATGACCTAGGACTCATTATACACGTTATTTGCATTTATTGAAAAATCAGTTTTACCGACTTCCGTACCGGTTCGTGGGGTCGCATCACTATAGTCGATCCTTTTACACTTTAATGATTTCCTGTGGGGTAGCAAAAAGGGGAGATTGAAGGCATCATACTTTTAGACAAATGTATTGAAATTTTAAAACACATTTTTTTTTTTCAAAATGTATTTTGGGAAGAGTCGGTACAAAAAAAAATATGTTTCAACTGTATTGCCACAGCAGATCTAAGCTTTGCAAGATCAATACTGAAGCTCGATTACTCGAATTAAAGTATTTTGTTAATAAACATGTAAGGCTATGATTGAAATGATTACACTCTAATGGTAATCAGTAACACTTATGATAGTTTCACAGAATGGTCCACAGACCTTTTAAAAAGATTCCTGACTTTTCAAACGTATATAATACAAATAAATCATCTAGTTATGACTACCTACATCCTACATATCCCGTAGTCTGTTGGACGGTTGGGGCGCCACAGATGACTTGTACACCAGCCTCCTCCATTCCTCCCGTCTCTCAGCCTTTCTTGATGCGTCTCACAGTTTTGTTCCTGTCCATTCCCTGATGTTATCCTCCCATCGTTTCTTTTTTCTTCCTCTCTTTCTCCCTCCTCTGGTGGTACCCTGCAGAATGGTTTTGGCAAGGCCGTTGGTTCTGGTTACGTGGCCATACCATCTTGATTCTGGCCAGCAGGTCTACATATTTCCAACTTCCTGGCGTATTCTTTTTCGTATCTGTTCATTGGAGATATTGTCTTTATAGAGGATACCAAGCAGTTTTCTGAAGCATCTCATCTCCATGGCGTTTTTCTTCTTTTCTAGCTCAGCTGTTAATGTCCAGGACTCACAAGCATATAAGAAAATGAAGAGGACCAGTGAGCGCATCAGCCTGATTTTGGTGCTGAGGGCTAAGTTCTTGTCTTTCCATATTGTCTTGAGCCTCTTTAGTGATGCTGTTGTCTGGACAATCCTGGACATTATTTCTGATTTGGAGCCCTCTTTGGATACAATAGCTCCTAGGTATTTGAAGCTTCTTACTGTTTCCAAACTCTGCTCACCAATCTTAATCTGCGTGGTGATGCCGCTGGTGTTACTAGTCATAAATATTTTTTTTTGCACTGATTTGCATACCATATGATGAGGAAGTTTTGTCCAGTCGTTCCTCAATCCCGGCGAGTCCATCTATATCATCTGCAAATCGAAGGTTGGTGATCCTTCTGCCATTTATGCTGACTGTCCCTTCGTGATCCTCTAGTGCATAGGTTCTCAACGGGGGCGATATCGCCCCTCGGGGGGCGGTGAGATGCTTTTGGGGGGCGCTGACATTCCCGGGGGCGATTGGGGGGCAGTGATATATTTTAACACCTCAGCTATTTGAATCGATTAGTTTTTGAATGAAATGTGATGTAAACAAAAGTGCTGCTAAATATCTGATATCCCCCAACAGTATGCCTACATATTATTGTATTTATAAGGAATAGGAATCGCAGTGACTTTTCGATGAAGTAGGGGTCAGTATTTGGCAAATATAGTGTGCGGCCGGCTGGTCCTGTGGTTGTTTCACCAGACTGTCAACCCTGCTGACCACTGTCGATCACTGTCGTCCTAACATCTGCTAATATTATTGATAGTTTGATCTCAGTTTAACCGAGATGTCTTAAATGTGTTTTAAATTATCTATATTAAGAGAATTCTATTGTTAAGCGGTATAGATAAGTAGTAATCATACAAATGGTGTAGTTTTTGTAATGCTTGAAAATATACATATAAATTCTTTAGTCATATAATATTTATATAATTTTCAAAAAAAATTTACAGTTTGATCATTACAAAGTTATTAATTGTAAGCCATTTATTTTTTATAAAAGAAAAAAAAACAGAAATATTAGCTCAAATAAAACGGGCTATTTATCTCCCTTTAATTAAAAATGTTTCCACATTTGATTCAATGGTGATGCCGAACAAGTTCTATTTTGTAATATAACAAATATTACTGATTATTAGACCTAAAGGCTTTTGCAACCAAAATTGAAACAAAAAAAGACAAATTGCTAGCAACACACCAGGCAAACGATTTACATTGTTACGAAACGTAAATTCCCTACATTGTAATGTTAATAAACCAACTAAATCATTTAAGCGAATTGCGTTTAAACGATATAAAATATTTCTCAGCTCAAGGTTTCCCCCCGGGTTTTTCCTAACCTAATGAGAGCATTATTGTTTTTTTATTAACCTCGATAAAAACATGAACTGTTCACGTAAACACAGCGTGTCAAGGTCGTCCGGTCTCTCCTTATTTTGTTAGAGCATTATTGCTTGACATTCTGATCACGCAGTCAACATGCAGGCTTGATTAAAATATTCGTGTCACTAGGCTGTCTGGTTTTTCCAACGATTGACCCGTAATATATTTCTACGCGATTCGACACTTTTAGTCAGTTCTTGGCGTACATTCGATCAGATAACATCTAAAGATTCTGAGTCTCTGAGTATCGTTTCTATTTGAGTTGTATTATGGAAAATTTATTATTCTACTATTAACTACAATGTTATATGTTCATTGAGGATATTCATTACTAATTGGAATATGTGTAGTTCTTGATTGTGTATATAATATTATTTGGATTCCTACTGGATTGATTTTGTAAATTAAACCAAATTTATCGTTGCTTTCTACACAACTTGGTTAACGTCAATATTTCAAAGTTATCTACATGTGTGTATGTGTAATATTTATTCAACTATATTAATAATCTACACTACCACTCGACATCGAGGTTCTTGCTGTATAATATGAGCCACACAAATAATTATACATGAAGTAAAATCAACTGTAAACTCTAAAACTACGCTATGTGAATTGCCAGGGGATTATAAGAACCAGGAATACTCTAGACAACTACAAATAAACTTCAGAATAATATAATAAGATCTTCACTAATACAAGGATACTCACACTAATAATAACAATACTATAACTATTATTTTCATAAATTGAATGGGGGCTCTAGCCGTAATAACATTATAAATCATAATTATACTTGTGTGATCTAAATAGAAGGTCTCATCCATAATTTATTATGGTGAATAAATTGCCTTGTAATAAAATGGGTTTTGCTCGTCAGTGATTTACTAACAAACGTTTAGAGGATTTACTTCAACTTCAAGAATCGTTATACTATTTACACAAACTATTTACAACTGCCGTAATACATACTCGTAACTTGGATGGATTGTGTTGGAAAATATGAACAATATACAATATACTAAAGATTGTGATTGAATTGAACATTGCTATTGAGAATCGGAAAACTTAACTATTCAGCCTGGAAAATTATCTTGTGTATTACCTTATCAAACAAAGTAACTCTAAGAAAGTATTATTTTTATGACCTTGTTGTGACAAATCTGAACTGTGTGGTGTAGTGAATTATTCAAAGGACAGAAAGTAAGTTGGACACTTTTATTGTATTATTAACAAGATTTACAGTAACTTTTAATAATATAAAATGGAGGCCACAAATAATCTTACATTGGATCCAGAGATATTTGATCTAACCTCAGAACAGCTTAATAAAATGTCAATGATACAATTAAAAGAATTGGCTAAATCATTGGGCATTTCTATCACAGAAACTAGGCCATCAAAAACTAAATTACTTCAAGAGGTAACTGAGTGTTTAAGAAAACAAGGTACACTAATTATTGAAGAAACTACTGCTAATGATAACATTAATGATGAATCAGATGATGAATTACCTTTTCCTATAAAACAAAGAGTGAAGCATACGACTGGTGAATTAAGTGAAGAATTGAAATTTAAACTTGAGTTAAGAAAGATGGAATTAGAGATGGAAAGAGAAAACAAGAGAATTGAGATGGAAAGAGAAAGAGAAAGCCAGAGAATTGAGATGGAAAGAGAAATAGCAAGAGAGAAAATAGCAAGCCAAGAAAGAATTGAGATAGCAAGGTCTCGTACGTCAAATCATTCGAATGCAAGCTCTGAAGCAGATGCAGAACTGTATAAGTTTAAGAAACATATTCCAGTTCTTGAAGATAATTCGGTGGAAGAGTTCTTCATGATTTTCGAGAGAAACGCTAAAGACTATCAATTTCCCGAGGGCAAGAAAGCTATACTTCTACGCTCAGCTCTGAACAAAGGAAAGGCACTTGATGTTGTATTAAGTCTTACTGAAGAGGAATTGTATGATTATGAACTGATCAAGAATAGAGTACTGCTAAGTTATGCATTAACACCTGAAAAATATAGAAAAGTGTTTCGTGAGTCTAAGAAAGAACAGGAACAATCCCATGTTGATTTTCTAAGACAGAAAAAGAAATATTTTGAAAGATGGATTCGATCCAAAGGTGTAAACAAAGACTTTGATAAATTAGCTAATCTTATGCTAATGGAAGACTTTAACAATAACATCAGAGGTGATGTAAGAATACATTTAGCAGACAAAGGTGTAGAACAAGTAGAAACAGCAGCAGTGATGGCAGACGAATATGTTATTATCCATTCCAGCAATAAATTTACAACAGTTGATAAATCTAAATTCCAGAATCGAGATATGAAGGTAGAAAAGAAAACCATGAATCCAAATGAATCCTATCAATCAAAGAGACATCAGCAGAGCAATCAAGGTCCAACAAATTCCAAGCCAACCTGTAGCCATTGTAAACGAATTGGACATACTAAGGAAAAGTGCTGGATATTGAATGGGAACCCGAATAAAAAGAATGTTGTCTTATCGTATGTAGCAATGCCAAAACAAAGAACTCGTGAAAATGTAAAGAAGGATATTAGAACTCAAACAGAGATACCTAGTGCTAATGCAGATAACCTGACAAAACACACGTATCTAGGAAACTTGAAACCAGAAATAGTTCCTGAAATAGAGACAATGGTTTTCAATAATTCTAATTCTAATCTGAGCTCCAAGGAGTCTATATCAGATAGAACCACCATGAGTACTAAACATACCTCTTACAAAAATAACTTGGATACAGATCTCATCGATACTGAGATACCAAGCAATTGTTTACCATTCATTGAAGAAGGTACCGTGTCATCCATAATAAATGGTGTCACTAGTGAAAAGAACATCAGAATACTCCGTGATACAGGGGCTGAGGTTTCACTACTTTTAGAGAATACTGTTGCTACGTCACAATCGACATATACAGGACAGGATCTTACTATTCAAGGTGTATCAAGGAAAAATGTACAAGTTCCTTTGCATCAAATACAGCTGAAGAGTGCGTACTTCACTGGAAATGTAGTTGTGGGTGTATACAAATCACTTCCGTTTAAAGGCGTTTCTTTAATACTGGGAAATGATATTGCTGGAGATGTGGTGCATTCCATATCCAAGAAAAAACAATACCTTAATAAAAGTGAGAGCTTTATCAAACCTATATGCATCGTCACTAGAGGTATGGCCCAACAACAAAAGTCTGTCGAAACCATGTCAAAGTCAAAAATAGAACCAGAAATTGACCTACAGGCAACTTTCCTGGCTGACATCTTGAGTGGTCCCTCAGTCAAGACTACTGAAAGTAATTTGTCACCTCGACAATTACTCCTATTAGAACAGAATAGAGATTCAGGAATTAAACACCTGAAGAAAAAGGTGATAACTGAACAGGAGGCAGAAATGAACGGAAATGGATTTTTTCTGAAGGAGGGAATATTAATGCAAAAATGGAGAGATGTGAAATGTGATAATGACAATTGCAGAGAAGGAAGTCAGATTGTGGTACCAGCCATATATCGCAATGACATCTTACACATGGCTCATGACACACCATATGCTGGTCATCTAGGAGTGAACAAGACTTACCGTCGAATTCTTCCGTACTTCTATTGGCCTGGACTACATCGTGACGTCACAAAATACTGCAGGTCATGCAATACATGCCAGATAGTTGGTAAACCTAACCAGACTATACCGGTAGCACCTCTAAAGCCAATACCCGCCTTTGCAGAACCATTTAGCCACTTGCTAATAGACTGTGTAGGTCCTTTGCCTAAAACAAAGACAGGACACCAGTACTTATTCACTATAATGTGCACTGCCACGAGATATCCTGAAGCTATTCCGCTACGCACCATTAACGCAGATAAGATATCTGACGCACTGATTGCATTTTGTTCAAGATACGGTCTTCCAAAGACTATACAGTCAGACCGAGGATCTAACTTTACATCAAAGCTGTTTAACAAGGTCTTAAAGAAACTAGGCATCCAACATGCAACTTCAACTGCGTACCATCCGCAAAGCCAAGGTGCCCTAGAAAGATATCATCAGACTCTGAAAACAATGCTCCGCACATACTGTTTTGAGAACACTGAAGACTGGGATCGCGGTATTCCATTCGCTCTTTTCGCGACTAGAGAAACTGTGCAGGAATCTCTTGGATTCAGTCCGTTCGAGTTAGTGTTTGGACATTCAGTTCGAGGACCTCTAAAACTGTTGCAGGAAACCTTGTTAAATTCTGATGAAGAGACTGGACTCGTAGCTTATGTGGAACAATTTAGCAATAGAATCTATCATGCTTTTAATCATGTTAAAGATAATCTTTTGCAGGCTCAGAAAAGAATGAAAGGGTACTATGATGTCAAGGCCAGATCCCGATGTTTCCATCCTGGTGATAAAGTCCTCATGTTGACCCAATTGTCTGGACAACCCCTGAGTGCAAAATATACAGGACCATATCAGGTTTTAGATAAAATCAGTGATGTAACATACCTTGTAAAAACCCCTGATAGAAGGAAAACACAGAGACTGTGCCATATAAACATGCTAAAACCTTATGTTGTTAGGGAAGAACAAACTGACATTAGGCCAGTGAGTGCTATCAAAACTGTTGAAACACCCCCGCCTAAATTTAAAAAGACAATCATAGAAAGTAAACTTCAAAACACTGAAGCACTTAAAAACCTCAATGATAAACTGGCACATCTAGACTTAGGTGAACAGACTTCTATCAAGGGTTTAATCTATGATCATGTAAATTTGTTTAGTGATGTTCCTAACAAAACAACTTTGGTTACCCATGATGTAGTTTTAAAAGATGATAATGTTAAACCTGTCAAACAACATCCGTATAGGGTTAATACCATACAACTTAAGAATAACTTACGTATTGGTAAAAGATCACATCGTCGCGGACACCCTATCGCGCATGTAACAAATGTATAAGGAAATAGATAACTTCATGTATATATTCTGATAATCCTAACTAAGAGAATTGGATCATTTAAAATATTAATGCATGAATATATGAATATGTTGTGATTATTTTATGCAATATCTTATGCCTTATTTTATGCCATGAATATTTCCATTTGCTAAAACAAATATTATTATTGTTGTAGAAAAAAAAAAAAGAACCTAATAAGTTACTTATAAATATTATGGATTTATGAACATAATTTTTCTTTATTAGTAAGATAATGAATGAACAGAAATGTACATCCTTATTTTGAAACAATCAAACTATAGTTGTGATTATGTAAAAACCAAGATAGAGTAATGTGCATACACTTCACATGCTTACACACTTAAGATTAAACTCTTACTTTAAAATTTATTTAAATATTAATTTCATTTAAGTTGAATTAATTAATGATTGAATTGTTTAATATGATAACATTAGTTATGTTGATTTTTACCTTATAAATAAGATGATGATGTTTATAAGGAATGATATCTCAGAGAGTATAATTTTTTTGAATAACGCGAACATGTGTTATGGTCTAAGGATAACTTGAGATCCTATATGATGAGGGTTTAATAGAGTAAATTATTTCCCTTACTTGTCTTATTTAACGGACTACCCAGGTGGAGTCAGTTTTTTTTTTTGTATATTGTTTAGAACTAAAGTTAAGTGCAGGCGGTTCTAAAAGAAATTGCACACTTCTATTGTTTAGTATGCAATGTTCTTTTCCTTTTGGTACGGGCGACTGTTACGAAACGTAAATTCCCTACATTGTAATGTTAATAAACCAACTAAATCATTTAAGCGAATTGCGTTTAAACGATATAAAATATTTCTCAGCTCAAGGTTTCCCCCCGGGTTTTTCCTAACCTAATGAGAGCATTATTGTTTTTTTATTAACCTCGATAAAAACATGAACTGTTCACGTAAACACAGCGTGTCAAGGTCGTCCGGTCTCTCCTTATTTTGTTAGAGCATTATTGCTTGACATTCTGATCACGCAGTCAACATGCAGGCTTGATTAAAATATTCGTGTCACTAGGCTGTCTGGTTTTTCCAACGATTGACCCGTAATATATTTCTACGCGATTCGACACTTTTAGTCAGTTCTTGGCGTACATTCGATCAGATAACATCTAAAGATTCTGAGTCTCTGAGTATCGTTTCTATTTGAGTTGTATTATGGAAAATTTATTATTCTACTATTAACTACAATGTTATATGTTCATTGAGGATATTCATTACTAATTGGAATATGTGTAGTTCTTGATTGTGTATATAATATTATTTGGATTCCTACTGGATTGATTTTGTAAATTAAACCAAATTTATCGTTGCTTTCTACACAACTTGGTTAACGTCAATATTTCAAAGTTATCTACATGTGTGTATGTGTAATATTTATTCAACTATATTAATAATCTACACTACCACTCGACATCGAGGTTCTTGCTGTATAATATGAGCCACACAAATAATTATACATGAAGTAAAATCAACTGTAAACTCTAAAACTACGCTATGTGAATTGCCAGGGGATTATAAGAACCAGGAATACTCTAGACAACTACAAATAAACTTCAGAATAATATAATAAGATCTTCACTAATACAAGGATACTCACACTAATAATAACAATACTATAACTATTATTTTCATAAATTGAATGGGGGCTCTAGCCGTAATAACATTATAAATCATAATTATACTTGTGTGATCTAAATAGAAGGTCTCATCCATAATTTATTATGGTGAATAAATTGCCTTGTAATAACATTAATATTGATTTATTTAAACCTTTTGTTTAGGCAATTTTTTTATCTATTAATTCTTGAAATATGTTTGTTTCCTTTTCAAATTTTTAAAGATAATTAATCACACAAAAGTCTAGTCCGCCAAAAAAAAATAATTGCGGAAACTATAGTCCAGATGGGCGGAAGGGGGGGGGGCGCTAAAAGAAAGTTGGGGGGGGGGGGGGGCGGTGAGCGGGAAAAAAATGTAAAAGGGGGCGGTGAGCCGAAAAAGGTTGAGAACCTATGCTCTAGTGCATCCGACATGATTCTTTCCAAGGAGATGTAAACAAAGTGGGGCGGTGGAGGGGGGGGGGGGCAATCTCTATAATCTGTTTTCAGCCAATTACTCCATTGTCTAACAATCTCTATAATCTGTTTTCAGCCAATGATTCCATTGTTCTCGACTCTAAAGTTTACGGTATTGTGGCAGACATACCTGTACAGTTCCCTCTGCCCAATTCTGACGGATGTAAAGAAAGCGGAGTTACCTGCCCGATAACCAAAGGACAGACATATACATATACGTCATCATTTGATGTTCTCAACACGTACCCAAAGGTAAATAGCTCCACTGGGTAAAACTGCGTAAGATATTTTGAAAAAATTGGTACAACTAAAATAGTGGTTTTATAATGTATCTATTTAGGCCACTGGTATATAAAAAGAATGTATTGGTCCCGGAAACTGTAGTCTTGAAATTAAAATCACATAGCTTTCAATTAGGCTATCTATAAAATTAAGAGTTCCTAATCACTGACCTGTAAATAGTTTCAAATTACTTAGACTTTCCTTTTGTCGTATAGATTTGTTATAGACTAGTTATATTTGCTTTATTCCTATAACTCGATAATATGAATAGTGTAGATATTGTTGTCGATTCTAGCCTCAATTTGCACATAAGCTTACACATTTATTATGGAGGAGCTATTGATTCTTTTTATCAATCACTAATTTAAGCTTAGATCTATAATTTTTTAAACGTCAAACGTCATAACAAAATGGAATTCTCAGAAAAGCGATTGAGGGTGGGACTGTGGTGTCGGAAGATCATCTCCATCCTCGGCTGTAAATTATATTGATAAGTGAAATCAGACAAATTGTGCTCCGTTGTAGAACTGCAATTTATTTCAATTAGCTCTTTGAAAATCTACTTTTCTTAACTTCTATTGCAGATAACTCTCGTTGTCATGTGGAAGCTGGAAGGATCTACCGGAAATGTCGTCTGCTTCACTTTTCCAATGGCTATCGCTGATTCCTCGACTGTAGTGGGTTAAGAAATTTTGATGCCATCGCCAGAATTACAGAAAACATTTTTACGTTTACGTCTGACTAAATGAAAATAAAATAATTAATATAAATACAGACATTTTCATAAGTTTTCTTTTGTGGTTATAGGTTAAAAATATGCAGACTCTTGCTAGACAGTGTTAGAGACTAGTTGACATAACTGTATTTCTTATAAGTTTGTTTTTTTATAAGTTTACTGACGTTTCTTCTAGATAGAAGATTATTACGTCCACTAGGCCCAAAAATCCTGCAGGGCGACAGGGATCGGTCGGTGGCAGGGATAGAACCCGCGACGTGTCAGTTGGTTTTTGGTTGACAGTCCGGTGAACTAACCGCTGGACCAAGATGTAATCAAGAGGACAATATTAAAACGATAAGATGAGAATAAAAAATAATGTTTTAGTGAAAGTGTAGTGAACAAATGTAAATATGCCTGTAAATAATGATACTTAAAAAGCAAGGGAGAAAGAGATAATGGTGGCAGTAAGTTTGATAGTGGTAGGAGAGAGAGAGAGAGTTTGAGAGAGAGAGAGGGCTTATGTGGCAAGGGGTACGTACGAATAAAGATTTAAATTATTATAATATAATTATAAAGAGAGAGAGAGAGAGGCGGAAGAGGAGGGAGGGTGGTGGAGAAAGATAATTTTAGCGACCCGCCATAATGCTTGATAGCTAAATCGGTTACGGTACGCATAATATGTTTCCGACTTGGCGCACCCTTTCACGAAGGGCACTGAGAAAAGGCCTGTCTCTATTTTTTTTTCAAGGGCGGTAGAGGGCGTTGGAGAAAATGTTGGCAAAATAGGCAACTTGAAATAAATCTTGGCAGAAGATGGGGTTTATATTGGGTCAATATAATGCAGTTAGGGTATTTATAGGCCAATTATTTATTGAAGAGAGAGGGAAGGAGGGGGGGGGGGAGAAATAGATCCTACTCGTCTAGATTTACATAACTGCAGAGGCCATTGTTACGTATTTTATGGTTTACATATGAATCGAAGACAATTTTTAAAAATCATGGGAAATGACTTGCACCAACACCGGAATTTTCTTTCTCAGCCATAATTCAAAACCTTTATGCAAGACTAGATTCTAGATTCTAGAGTCTAGATTGAAATGTAGAATAATAATAATAATAATATGTCAAAGGCATGGAACATGGAAATTTAAGAAGCTATTTATTGAACTTTTAGAAACGTCCGCGTGTGGTCCTTTCGTACAAAATAAAGCTAAGACTTGTGTACACTCCTGATAAAGGATATGTTAGATAAATAGCTACAGAAGTATATTATATTATGTAGCCTAGAGCAGGGGTCGGCAACCTTTTGATAATTGTGTATCAAACTAGGATTTCTAATAAATTTAGCGTACCAACAGTCTAAAATTCAACCTGCTCTATTAAACTTTTTTAATATCTTTTTATTGGACAATTCATTTAGCTCCGTACTAAGACCAGGCCTAAGGCCTAAAGCAAAGGAGATTTATAGAGAAAATCGTTAAAGTGTTTTGTATGTATGTTAGTGATTATCATCCTTTTTATTTTCATTTATATCTAATCATCAGACCCGTGACTTTCGTCGTGGGGTTCTACGACGGGACGGTGCGCATAACCTGGTTTGACCTCCACATCTCAACGAGAATGCGAGCCGAGATTACTCTCTTAGGGCTCGGAGAACGAATTTTGCTGTGTCACATAGCTGTGACAAACTCCCATATAGGGTCGGCGCAAACGGTTGGCCGTCCCCATCCACTCTGAACTCCTGCAAGGCGGGGCAACTTGCAAGCACGTGATCGACCGTCTCCACCGCCATTCTGCAGTTTCTGCACCGCGAATCTTCTAGGGGTCTCAACCTGTTAAAGTAGGCCCCTACTGGACAGTGTCCCGTGCGGAACTGTGCAATCGTTGAAGACTCTCAAATGCGGAGTTTCCACCACGGATCGGCTCGGTTGGGTCTCTTCAGTTGTTGCCACACACCCCGGCCCTTGTCAGAGTGATCCCAACTACTATACCACTGGTCGGTTTCCCAATCCCGAATCATTCGTATTGCACTCTCAATCGATATTGGTTCGTCTAGCATTGGTACTTGCAGGGACCCCCTCTTGGCTAGGGAGTCCGCTATCTCATTTCCAGGAACCCCTGCATGACCCGGGATCCACTGGAGCGTGACTTTCACTCCGTGCCTAGAGATCAGGTCTGAGATAGCCTTTAGCGCTCGGGAGAGTCGTTCGGGCCACGTCCCCAGTGTTGCAATCCATTTTAGAATTAACATGGATTTATGTATTTTTAACAACACGCCCAAAAACCCGAGATAATTGACTCTTAAAGTTGAGCGTGAGAAACTTGTTTGGACAGACTTAAATCCTTTCAGTCGAGGGACAGTTTAAATGGGAATGGTAATTAACCAAGAAGTTTTGCTTGGACTGGCGATATATATAGAAGTTGGAGGCAAGTTGAAATTCTTGACCCTGGGAAACAGCCCAAGAGGGGTTAAATAACCAATGATAAATGGGCGTCTAGTAGTATACCTTTCTGGCATGGGACAAGAGGGGAATAACTCAAGGTAGTTGAATACACCGTTGGAGGTCCCACGGCTCAGAGTCAGGTGAGGTCAGACTCCACCCCTATTTCCCCCCCTTTCCCCAACAGACCACTGGCAACCCAGGGTAACTGGATATGGTCCATTGTTCGCAGATGTTTCTGGCAAGCCTGAGAAACTGAAAATTTGGGAGGATAAATAGTCAGACAAGCGAGAGCTAGAGAGAGGGCAGACCGTAGCTAAGCAGAGACAGTCGCTAGATACACAGAGTCGAAGTAGGTCTTACATACACAGTTGACAGTTCGGAGTTACTTGATAGTGAGCATTTAAGTTAGCCGACGACACTGTACTCGATCGACTCTCATCTACCTCTATTTGTATATATTGGATGTATGTAACCTTAGATATACATATAGAAACTTCTTGTCAATAAACGTTGTAGAACTGTTGCATTTCGTCAATCCTTCTTGCTGAGATAGCTACAAATATAAATAGGTTTGAAAGTCGTCTCTCTTCATATCCTAAGACAACGACCTCACAAAAGCCTGATAAGCGTACGCACAATCTGCACATAATCAGAGCCGCGCCATCAGCGTGTGACAATCTGGGGATCTCGCCCGGGACTTACCACTTTAGGGACCAGAGAAACGACACTTTCAACACCGGGGGCTTACAGTAGCTTCACATCCAGCAAGAGACGCCGAAACCAGCTTCAACTACTTGGCAAAAGTTCATATAGAGTGTAGAGCCATCTACCAGACGACTGCAGTGAATAGCCAGATACACCAGCCACACCAGACCACCAACTACTTTAGCCTACCAGCAGCGAATCGTAGACTAGTACACATTACGCTCCACGTTAGAGCATCAATACGACAGCACTGGACACCCGTTCCAGCGTCATTAGAATACGTTACGCTCCACATCAGAGCATCAATACGACAGCACTGGACACCCGTTCCAGCATCATTAGAATACGTTACGCTCCACATCAGAGCATCAATACGACAGCACTGGACACCCGTTCCAGCGTCATTAGAATACGTTACGCTCCACATCAGAGCATCAATTCGACAGCACTGGACACCCGTTCCAGCGTCATTAGAATACGTTACGCTCCACATCAGAGCATCAATACGACAGCACTGGACACCCGTTCCAGACACAGCGGCCCACTAGCGACGAAGACCACACCCGAGACATCATTCTTCTACGAGGGAATCAGACCACACCATTGACCGGCAGACAGTAACACCACAAAGAGACGTCAACCCGACCACACAAAGACCACCGGACCACCACAGCAATTACCGAACAATAGTTTATCCAGAAACTATTCGTGACTACAGAAACTATCTTTCAATTTAAATTTCTAGAACATTTCATCAGTTGTTCTATACGAACAGTGAATTTATCTAGAGAACATTGAACTATATGTAGTTATTTGTGTGAGTGATAAGTGGTATTTTTAAATTATATGTGTGTTTATTTCCAAAGATCGACAGGAAATCGGGGTAAGTGGACCTTAACTCTTTTGTGTTTAGATATTAAGTGTTTACTTTGCATCTGTACGGCTCACTCAGAGGTCGTGGGATTGTATTCAAAACCTGTAGTAGAATAGTATAGTCTTTTTAAATTATAATTTATTAAGGGCGGGTGGTGCTTTGTTGTAGTTCGGCGAAGTAGGATTTAGGGGCTTAATTAGTCAGTGGTAACGGTAGCTATGGCGAAAGTACGAGGTCTACATGAGTGGATGGAGATTGCTAGGTCTATGGGGGTAGAAGAAGCGCAAGTCCTTACCTTTGCAGAAGGGGAAAGAAAGCTAGAGTTAGAATTGCTTGAGGCTGAGAGGGCAGATAGGATCGCGGAGCGTAAAATTAAAGAGGCACAACTCGCCACTGAGCAATCGAGAATTGCGGCTGATCAGACCGTGGCCTTAGCTAAGATAGCAGCCGATAGAGAAGTTGAGATAGCCCGCCTTGAATCAGGTCAAAACACGGCCCAGGGCATATCCATTACTTCTTCTCGCGAGCCTGCCCACCCCATCAATCACCACCCACAGCTCGCAAAATTTGACGAGCGGCTGGATGATCTGGATAGTTATATTAAGCGCTTTGACCGACACGCTCAAACGGCTGGGTGGTCATCTGAGGACATGGCTATGTGCCTCAGTAACTTGCTGACTGGTAAGGCATTGGCCACCGCCATGCGCCTTGACCCTATTGAGTGTAGGGACTATGAAACTTTGAAGTGCGCCCTACTGAAAGCATATGACTTTACGGGCGAGGGGTTTAAAAGAAAATTTAAATCCGCCAAAATAGATAGAAGCGAGAGCTATAATCTATTTGGGACTAGACTCAAGGGTTATCTGAATAGATGGATAGAGTTAACGGGGACTGAAGAGAGTGTTGATGGGCTAAAAGAGCTCATGCTAAGAGAACAGCTCTTAGAAGGTGCCCCGGAGGGTTTAAAAGTCTTTTTAAAAGAAAGGAACCCTAACTCTTGGACCCAATTGTTAGAATTGGCAGAAAATTATAGGGATGCCCATGGTAGAAAACCCCAGGAGGTTAAGTCGGATATAGTGGATGAGCCTGTTGTGGACCCATCTCGAAATGGGAATGGTGGACCTCACTTTCACAGGAATGAGGATAAGAGAGGCGCCACCCAAAGTAGAAATAATGACGGGAGGTATGGTTGGGACTCGAACTCTAAACTGACGTGCCACGGCTGTGGAAACAGAGGGCATAAAGTTCAGAATTGCCCCCTGAGGATATGTAAGCCTGCAGGGGCGGCAAAATTGTACGAGAGCGGTTTATCGTGCCATGCCACGCAGGCCACTGGCAGTAAGACCCAAAGTATTTCTCTTCAGTTCAATATAGAGGAGGAAAGGTGGCCTATATCACAGGGGTTGATAAATGGTGCACCAGGGACCCTTCTTAGAGATAGTGGTTTAGCAGGAGTTATAGCACGGAGATCTCTTGTTCCTGATAGAGCCATGACGGGGCGGTATCGCTACATCAAAACAATTGATAGTAAGGTACAGCGGGTACCGACGGCTATCGTTAGTATAGATTCCCCGTATTTTCAGGGGCAAGTGGAGGCTCAAGTACTCCATGAGCCTCTGTTTGATGTGATTATAGGGAATATTAAGGGTGCACGCCATCCCTTTTCACCCAATCCAAACTGGGTTAAGAAAATAGGAGGAACACCCGTTGCAACGGAAGAAGTAGGCGCCGAGGCGTTACGTGGTATTAAGGGGGCTGAAAAAGGCCACCAGGTTTACTCACCCAAGAAGGTAGGGGCGACGGTTACCCGCGGCAAGAAGCAGAGAGGAATGGCAGCCATGAAGCCAGTGGCGGTGCCAATCTGTTTACCTGTCGGGGCCAACCCCGATGAATTTTGTGACTCCCAAGGGGCCAACCCATCGTTTAAGGAACATAGGGGGCATGCAACTAAGGGGAGGGCACGGCCTTCAAAGTGTGGTTTAAAGAGGATTGTCGATGAAGGGCCAATAATAGACAGACAAGCGAGAGCTAGAGGAAGGGCAGACCGTAGCTAAGCAGAGACAGTCGCTAGATACACAGAGTCGAAGTAGGTCTTACATACACAGTTGACAGTTCGGAGTTACTTGATAGTGAGCATTTAAGTTAGCCGACGACACTGTACTCGATCGACTCTCATCTACCTCTATTTGTATATATTGGATGTATGTAACCTTAGATATACATATAGAAACTTCTTGTCAATAAACGTTGTAGAACTGTTGCATTTCGTCAATCCTTCTTGCTGAGATAGCTACAAATATAAATAGGTTTGAAAGTCGTCTCTCTTCATATCCTAAGACAACGACCTCACAAAAGCCTGATAAGCGTACGCACAATCTGCACATAATCAGAGCCGCGCCATCAGCGTGTGACAATCTGGGGATCTCGCCCGGGACTTACCACTTTAGGGACCAGAGAAACGACACTTTCAACACCGGGGGCTTACAGTAGCTTCACATCCAGCAAGAGACGCCGAAACCAGCTTCAACTACTTGGCAAAAGTTCATATAGAGTGTAGAGCCATCTACCAGACGACTGCAGTGAATAGCCAGATACACCAGCCACACCAGACCACCAACTACTTTAGCCTACCAGCAGCGAATCGTAGACTAGTACACATTACGCTCCACGTTAGAGCATCAATACGACAGCACTGGACACCCGTTCCAGCGTCATTAGAATACGTTACGCTCCACATCAGAGCATCAATACGACAGCACTGGACACCCGTTCCAGCATCATTAGAATACGTTACGCTCCACATCAGAGCATCAATACGACAGCACTGGACACCCGTTCCAGCGTCATTAGAATACGTTACGCTCCACATCAGAGCATCAATTCGACAGCACTGGACACCCGTTCCAGCGTCATTAGAATACGTTACGCTCCACATCAGAGCATCAATACGACAGCACTGGACACCCGTTCCAGACACAGCGGCCCACTAGCGACGAAGACCACACCCGAGACATCATTCTTCTACGAGGGAATCAGACCACACCATTGACCGGCAGACAGTAACACCACAAAGAGACGTCAACCCGACCACACAAAGACCACCGGACCACCACAGCAATTACCGAACAATAGTTTATCCAGAAACTATTCGTGACTACAGAAACTATCTTTCAATTTAAATTTCTAGAACATTTCATCAGTTGTTCTATACGAACAGTGAATTTATCTAGAGAACATTGAACTATATGTAGTTATTTGTGTGAGTGATAAGTGGTATTTTTAAATTATATGTGTGTTTATTTCCAAAGATCGACAGGAAATCGGGGTAAGTGGACCTTAACTCTTTTGTGTTTAGATATTAAGTGTTTACTTTGCATCTGTACGGCTCACTCAGAGGTCGTGGGATTGTATTCAAAACCTGTAGTAGAATAGTATAGTCTTTTTAAATTATAATTTATTAAGGGCGGGTGGTGCTTTGTTGTAGTTCGGCGAAGTAGGATTTAGGGGCTTAATTAGTCAGTGGTAACGGTAGCTATGGCGAAAGTACGAGGTCTACATGAGTGGATGGAGATTGCTAGGTCTATGGGGGTAGAAGAAGCGCAAGTCCTTACCTTTGCAGAAGGGGAAAGAAAGCTAGAGTTAGAATTGCTTGAGGCTGAGAGGGCAGATAGGATCGCGGAGCGTAAAATTAAAGAGGCACAACTCGCCACTGAGCAATCGAGAATTGCGGCTGATCAGACCGTGGCCTTAGCTAAGATAGCAGCCGATAGAGAAGTTGAGATAGCCCGCCTTGAATCAGGTCAAAACACGGCCCAGGGCATATCCATTACTTCTTCTCCCGAGCCTGCCCACCCCATCAATCACCACCCACAGCTCGCAAAATTTGACGAGCGGCTGGATGATCTGGATAGTTATATTAAGCGCTTTGACCGACACGCTCAAACGGCTGGGTGGTCATCTGAGGACATGGCTATGTGCCTCAGTAACTTGCTGACTGGTAAGGCATTGGCCACCGCCATGCGCCTTGACCCTATTGAGTGTAGGGACTATGAAACTTTGAAGTGCGCCCTACTGAAAGCATATGACTTTACGGGCGAGGGGTTTAAAAGAAAATTTAAATCCGCCAAAATAGATAGAAGCGAGAGCTATAATCTATTTGGGACTAGACTCAAGGGTTATCTGAATAGATGGATAGAGTTAACGGGGACTGAAGAGAGTGTTGATGGGCTAAAAGAGCTCATGCTAAGAGAACAGCTCTTAGAAGGTGCCCCGGAGGGTTTAAAAGTCTTTTTAAAAGAAAGGAACCCTAACTCTTGGACCCAATTGTTAGAATTGGCAGAAAATTATAGGGATGCCCATGGTAGAAAACCCCAGGAGGTTAAGTCGGATATAGTGGATGAGCCTGTTGTGGACCCATCTCGAAATGGGAATGGTGGACCTCACTTTCACAGGAATGAGGATAAGAGAGGCGCCACCCAAAGTAGAAATAATGACGGGAGGTATGGTTGGGACTCGAACTCTAAACTGACGTGCCACGGCTGTGGAAACAGAGGGCATAAAGTTCAGAATTGCCCCCTGAGGATATGTAAGCCTGCAGGGGCGGCAAAATTGTACGAGAGCGGTTTATCGTGCCATGCCACGCAGGCCACTGGCAGTAAGACCCAAAGTATTTCTCTTCAGTTCAATATAGAGGAGGAAAGGTGGCCTATATCACAGGGGTTGATAAATGGTGCACCAGGGACCCTTCTTAGAGATAGTGGTTTAGCAGGAGTTATAGCACGGAGATCTCTTGTTCCTGATAGAGCCATGACGGGGCGGTATCGCTACATCAAAACAATTGATAGTAAGGTACAGCGGGTACCGACGGCTATCGTTAGTATAGATTCCCCGTATTTTCAGGGGCAAGTGGAGGCTCAAGTACTCCATGAGCCTCTGTTTGATGTGATTATAGGGAATATTAAGGGTGCACGCCATCCCTTTTCACCCAATCCAAACTGGGTTAAGAAAATAGGAGGAACACCCGTTGCAACGGAAGAAGTAGGCGCCGAGGCGTTACGTGGTATTAAGGGGGCTGAAAAAGGCCACCAGGTTTACTCACCCAAGAAGGTAGGGGCGACGGTTACCCGCGGCAAGAAGCAGAGAGGAATGGCAGCCATGAAGCCAGTGGCGGTGCCAATCTGTTTACCTGTCGGGGCCAACCCCGATGAATTTTGTGACTCCCAAGGGGCCAACCCATCGTTTAAGGAACATAGGGGGCATGCAACTAAGGGGAGGGCACGGCCTTCAAAGTGTGGTTTAAAGAGGATTGTCGATGAAGGGCCAATAATAGACAGACAAGCGAGAGCTAGAGGAAGGGCAGACCGTAGCTAAGCAGAGACAGTCGCTAGATACACAGAGTCGAAGTAGGTCTTACATACACAGTTGACAGTTCGGAGTTACTTGATAGTGAGCATTTAAGTTAGCCGACGACACTGTACTCGATCGACTCTCATCTACCTCTATTTGTATATATTGGATGTATGTAACCTTTGATATACATATAGAAACTTCTTGTCAATAAACGTTGTAGAACTGTTGCATTTCGTCAATCCTTTTTGCTGAGATAGCTACAAATATAAATAGGTTTGAAAGTCGTCTCTCTTCATATCCTAAGACAACGACCTCACAAAAGCCTGATAAGCGTACTCACAATCTGCACATAATCAGAGCCGCGCCATCAGCGTGTGACACCCAGGCCGTCGATAACCAGATTTCTCCATTCGTCCCGGTCAGAAGCCGTTTACAGAAGCATGTCACGAGGCAGTTTGGTCCACTATTTCAGTTTGTCCAACCAATTCTTTTTCTGGCGACCTTTTCTGCGTGCTCCTTCCACTGTTCCTTGTAGGATGGTTTTAGCTTACAGTATGACCAGACCATCTAAGCTTTCGTAGTTTTACAATTGAAAGGGGTACCTACTGTTTCCCCGCCAGTTTATGGACCTGGAGCAAGACATATTCATTTGTTTTTCTTTCTTGATAGCGTGTTCCTAATAACTTTCTGTATCATTTGTTATCAAAGGCCTGAATTCTTCTCCCAGACTCTGCATTCAACGTCCAACTTTCGCAGCCATATAAAAATACGGAAAGTACCAGTGATGGGTTTTATTTTATTTTCACTGGGAAGCCGATATTGCTCTATCATATTTTCCTTAGTTTGACACCATGATGGAGGCAGTGCCCTCAGATAGGGGGGGGGGGAATGAAGAGCGGGCATATGCAATTATGTGGCAAATATAGTCTAAATATAGCACTAATAATTGCAGTTACAGTATGCAAAGGGGCGTCGCTGAAACTTTTGCCCTGGGGCGCTACATAGACTTGTGTGGGCTCTGGGTGAAGGAGCCCATGCTAAATTTTTTATTTCATTTATTGACCTTCCATCTCTTGGGTCTTTGACCCAAGGTATTTGAATGTTTCAACCTCCTCCAAAATGTGGCCGTCGAGTTTTATGCAGCATCCTGTGTTGTCTCCGCCGCTAATGAGTAGCCTATTTAACTTTTTTCAAATACAGTGTTGTATTGTTAAAATTTCATATTTTTGGTAATTTTTGTCTAAACATTACAATAGGTTGTTAAGATGAGGATCTAACACCTGATTTTATTAATTATAATTATATTTGATCTCAGTTATAACTGAGATGTCCATTATTATGGTATGAGTACAGTGAATAACGTACATCGAATATCATTAAGCGGAATAGATATGTAGTAATCATACAAACTGAGTAGTTAATGTATTGTTTGAAAATATACATATAAATTCCTTAGCCATATTATAATATTTATATAATTTTCAAATACTTTTTACAGTTTTATCATTTCAAAGTTTTAAATTGTAAGTCTTTTATTCTATTGTAGGCCTATAGGAGAAAAAAAAAAGAAACTTTTTAGAAATATTAGGAAAAGAAAATTAATTATCTCCCTTTAATTAAAACACGTTTCCACATATGTTTTGTAATATAACAAATATTAGGGACTAATTATTATTTCTTTATATAAATCCAAATTATTACAGGATCAAAATAATCTACGTTAAACAGTTATAAATAAACATTTTTTGCATTAATTGTCCATTTAATGAGTATATATTTTAAATATTCATAATTACAGAAATTACATAACATTTTGCTCTTAAATAAGTGTCTTATATTTATTAAATTAATAATACAAATAAATTTAGCCTATTTAGAAGTAGGCCTACTTATATTTATGTTTAATTAAAGATGAGCATAAAACGTTTTTAAATGTAATTAGTCTGTATCTAAGCGCCTAGTCTTGAATGCTCCTCGCTAATTGTATAATGCCGAATACATATTTAGTCACTTCTGAATGGTCAAGAGTAGGTGACCTCTTTGTAGGCCTATGCTTAAAACAGGATTCATGTGCGATAAAATCTGTTCACAAGTGTACGTAGGCCTAAGTTGAAACCAAAAGCTGAAAGTAGAAGAGCGAATGCCTAGCTAGCAGATTGAAAGTGATTTCACGGCAAGATATGTCCAGTTTCAGAGCAAATTCATTCCAGTGGTCTTTGTAAATGCAAGTTCAACTCACAGAAATGTGTCGCTAGATCATTCAGAAACATCGGCTTCAACAGTCATTCAGAACCGGAAAATGTTTTTTTTTGTTTTTTTTTCATCAATAAAAAACAACTCTTGTAGGCCCCTCGCGTGCCATTGAGAATCGCTCTGCGTGCCAAGTTTGGCACGCGTTCTTTAGGTTGCCGACCCTTGGCTTAGAGCCCAGTTTTTAGAAGTAAAGGGCTATAATAGTCAGAAAAGGAGGCTGCTCTAGGTCTAATTGGAGTGCGTTGAGATTTAAGGTGTATTTAGAATTTTGGAAAATATTGACGATGCTACAATGATAAAGTTTATTTTATTCATGTACGACCTAATAATTTTGTTCGATGAAAGTAATTAAGCAAGAAATTTAAAAGAAATGCATTTCAGTTTTTTAGTTTCTACTCTCCTGATTGAGAGGTAAATAGACGGTAGAAATCTCTAACCTATATAGTAGTATGTAGCCTAATTTATTGTACATCCAAATAATCTCTCATGTAAACATAGTCCAGTGTTTACATATAATTCATATAATTTTTGAACTTTTCTGTATAAAATGTGTAAAGTAAAATTTAATATATAGGACACCTATTACGAAGCTAAATGGAAATCACGTATGCTAGTTCTTTCTAATCAACATTGATGCTTGATAACTTGTGACTACTTTTGTCTTTTCTGTTTCTATAGTATATATATAATTATAATTATTATTAATTATATAGACTAGTAGAAATACGTAAAGTTTAAGTTAAACTTAATACTTAGTAAGTACTTAGTTTTAAAGACCAAGTGAAGAGCTTCTTATCAAAATTGAGTTAACATTTGATTTTGATAGTAAATAGTGTATTCAGTATCTGAATGTTAAAAAAAACATTTATACAAAATATCAAAGATACATTTTAAGTAGCCTAATTAGTTCAATATTTGCACTTAAATGTGTGTGTTTTTCGGATGATTACTCCAAATCTCGTAGCCATTTGAGATGTTTTTATTTCCGGCAATATAGGAAAGTGACGTAACTAGGAAAAATGAATATTGTCACGTGTTTTGAATCTATTGCCACATGTTTTGAATCTTTTCCCGGTTCTTATTTTTAACAAAATGGTTAAATATAGATTTATAGCGTCTATTTTTATTTATTTATTTCCCTTGTGATAGGTCACTGCCGTATGAGGCTATTCCAAATCTCGTTCCTTTGAGAAAAACCTCTTCACTTGGTCTTTAAAGTCTATCTAATAATATTAAATGAGAAAAAATTGGGGGTATATTTGTGGGTTTGTTTGTGCCAGCGTTCTCAAAAACGGGCCCTACGATTTTCGCGAAAACTGTCCAATTGATGTAGGCTACCTATTCCTATTCTGGTGAGAAAATGCGTTTTAGATAAATCTCATTTAATTTGAACCTCTGCTTGACCCTCAATTTTTGGAAAAACCACTGACCATTTCTAAAAATAGCTTTTAAATTGGGCTAAAAGAATAAACAAACATGTCATTGGATTCCCCATCTAGCGCGATTGCGTTCAATACAACTCTTTTGACGTCTTAATCGAGACGACTTTTATTTACTCTCAGCGCTTCGGTAATTCCCGTTTTAAAGCATTTAAATCGTTACTATTTTCCAATTCGCCGCGCAATTAAATATAATCAGCGTGAAAATGTGTCATCAATTTAAAAAAAAGGAAACATATAGTTTGATAGTTTATATGTTTCAAAGAGTCCATGTTGATTAGGCTCTTACCAATACATTAAACACTTAGGGTACTATTAAAGCTGTGGAATACATTAAAATATATATCGTTAATTGCATAGTTGTGATGGTAAGTATTTTATACAGTCTTTAAAGTTATAACATTTACAACTTTATGAGAAATAGCAGAAAGACGCGATCAACAATTTTGTAGATTACAGCAGCTAGAAAAGTAAGCTATAGATAAGACAGAAATGAGATTGGATTATCAAAGAAAGTGTATGACAAAACAACTGCAAAAGAACGAGAAAGACGATTGGAAGAAAAAAAGAACGTGAAGGACAAAACAACTAGATAAGGAAACTGCAGATGTAAGAGAAAAGACCATTAGACAATCTGAGACGTCACAAGGCATAGCAATTAAAAAATAAAACAATACATAAAAGAAAAGTTGCAACTCAACCGACAGAAAGCCATATCGATAGAGACCATTGATGAACGAGAACAACGCTTGGAAGAGCAACGTCGCCGTAATGTAAGGCAACAATTATTTTTTAAACAAAATCTATTGCCAATCTACATTTGCGCAATCTATTCCGACGTTACCTACACAAGTTTGGGACATTTCAACATAGCATGTATTCACTGTCATGCTTTTCATTTTTCCGAAGAACGGGTGTCGAACAGAATCAACCGCGACTCTTATGGTGACTGCTGTTTATCTGGTCAAGTAAACATAGAGCCATCAGTGTTTCCAAATCAGTTGGCCTGCCTCTTTCTTAAAACGTCATTTGCTCGCAGAAGAATTCCACAAGAGTATGAGGAACTTAAATTAATGTTTCGCACTGGCTTCGCTAAAGGTAGATGACGATCAGACAATCAATAGTCACGGAGTCTACAGCTTCATAGCAGCAGGACAAGTCTACTATAAGATGGATATTGCAGTACATCCAAGACAAATGTTAAGGGTGAATTTGAAAGTCCACAATACGTACATAATATGTACTTCTTAGATTCCGGTGACGCCGTCACCGAGCGACTTAAATATCCATTCAATCATGAAATCATGATTATTAATTTTAAATAGTACATACTACTATTATAATGTATTTATGATATTGACGTACATCAAACTATATATTATGTATATGGTTTAATTTTTATTCACTTTATATTCACATATTGTTGAAACCTGTCTGTACAATTGATATGTAAATATGCAGCTTCTTATTTGTGGCTGCTTTATTTAAATTTGACTTTCTTTTTATTATAATTAATGTTTTTTATAATTTGTCTAAACTTCACATTACAATGCATGTTTATTCGTGAACATTCGCATTGATACACTAACCTACACTATATGATATAGTCGTTCAATTTACTGGCCACATTGATGACCTTTATAAAGTCATTGATAAGTATGACATGCAATATTGATTAGTCATAAGGAATCTCACTGGAGGGATTTTTGTTCAATTAATAACAACTTATCAACCAGCATTTATTAAATGATATCACCAAATAATAATTGTTCTTTTGAAAGCCTTTAAAGCAGATTAAAATATATTGTAGAAAAATATATTGTAATGAAAACGAAGACATGACTACAAAATACATTTGTAGGCCTACACCTGATTAAATATGCCCCCCCCCTCGTAAATAGTAAATTATATACATTTATTCTAGATTTACAATTTCTATATTGTTTAAAAGATCTTTGATGTTAAAGAAATTAAATGCATCATATATTCTAACAATATTATTATTAGTATGATAATGCTTGACATTTCTATTATTAATTTCAGACTATTAATAATAATAATATTTGTATAGCGCTGCCAACAAACATAATGTAAGCTCAGACCGATCTCAGATCGGTCACCCCGATATTAATGATAATCGACTATACTAATTATAGTAATTATTATTATTATACTATATTACTATATCTTAAAAATAAAATAGTAGGCCTACATACTTTTACTAGTTACTAGATCTAGTAGTTTCTAGTGTCTAGTGTAGTTAAATAGTTAAAATAGTTATAGTCTATATTCTATATAGTATCTATAGTCTATAATTTCTATAATTGACTATTATTTACAATAATAAATAATAAATTATAATATAACAAGGCCTACTTTAACTACTTTTAACTTTTACTTTGATCTTTGTTAAGTTAAATTTGTTGAAAATTGTTGACGGCTACGACTCTAGAATAGTGACTAAAGAGTCCTATACTATAACACTGTCTAGATTCTAGATCTAGTAGTTTTGACTGACTCTTGTCTCTAGTCTAGGCTAGGACTGCTAGGAGTCTAGGCCAGGCTCTAGGACTCTACCTGGACTCTACCAGTCTACCGTCGCCTACGTCTATGATAGTGATAGTCAATAGCTGGTGATTCAAATAGGCCTATGGCCTATTGCGATAGTTTATTAGTCTGGTTTAGACTTTCTTTAAAAAAAGATTGTCTTAATAGCCTAGGCCTAATTAATAACTAAATAGTCTGACTTATTGAGTTATGGTAGTCAGGCCTAAGTTAGGCAGGTCTCACATAATGACATATAAAATAAATAATGACAAAAATCATAATGTCATAATACTATCACAAAGACATGACTCGGACATGAGTATCCTTATGATGAGTCATGAGTTGAGTTCATAGAAATTAGAAATAGGCTTACAAATAGAGACAACAGTAACAGACATGACATAGCCAGCAGACTAGGCTAATGACTAGGCTAAATTCTAAATATATGAAGACTAGGCCTATATTTATTTCTCTTATAGGCCTACTACTTAAATTTATATAACTTACTTTAGCCTACTTTTACAAAAATACATTCGCTGCATCAGGGTCTATTTTTATTTACAATCAATTTAACTATTAACTTGCCTACTTTAAAAAGCCTAAGCCTTAAGGTAACTTTTAAAGTAGGCACTATTATTTACTTTTAATGAAAAATCTATATCATAAATAGAGTCCTGTTAAACCGAAGTCCTAATTTTAATTCAATTAAATATGATATTTTGTAGGTAGAAATCTAGTTTTTTAAATTTTTATTGACTATATTGAAATATTGTTATCTCAACAAAGATGACAAAGGAAATAAAAGAAAGATCAATGGGTGACTCTGCACACTAAAATATTCAAGGCTTTACTAGTAAGGTCATAAGGGGGTTGCAACCTTACATTTTTACATCTTAATATTGCAATAGTGTATAAACAGGGACACAGGTTAAAATGGGAATTAAACTGCTAAAGTGACTAAAGGTACTATTATAAGTTTACAGATATTCCTTCTAGAAAGAAGATAATTATGCCCTTGGCCCAAAACTCCTGCAGGGTGGTATGGATTGGACTGTGGCAGGAATAGAAACCTGTTCGTCATTTTGACAGTCCAGTTTACCAACCACAGAATCATACTGTAATTGCCTTAAAAAAAAACAGACAAGTCTTCTGGCTCTTGGGTCCAGAGTGTAACGAGGTTCAGGGGTGTACAGTGTATAAGGGGGGGGGGGCACACTTAGATCCTGTCCGAGCACCAGCAAACCCACTGAACAGTCATAGGGTAGGGTCTACGCAGTCGCATGCACTACTCTACTTCTCCCCACCTGCGGAATTTCCCTTGGATCATTATAGTGGTAGCTTGCTCATATACCTGCACTTTCGTCTGGTAGCACAAATCTCAGACTGTAGGTCTCGACTTCCAGGGGTTGAAATGGGTTACACTCATTGCTTTCTCGAAGCCGAGTCTTGAAGCCTCTTGGCAGTGCCATGATCCTCAGATGCACAACTGGGGCTGTCCCCCATGTGTTAGCCCATTTGATGTAAGCGTATCGGTGGTGACCACAATATGACGACGATGAGACCTATGGGTACAAAAGTGAACCACAGAACCAACCATTTACAGTAGTTCCATCAGATTGTCTAAAGTTGACCTTAGTATAAATAATAATTAATATGACAATAAAACAATCAATACAATAAATCATGGAATAACTATGCAAGGGATACTTAAAAAGGCTGGTTAGGCCCAATTTAGAGTTGGTTTTTTAAGAGTCAGACCTAATACTTAACCCCCAGTAAGGCCTTAATTACCACGAATGTCACATCAACAATCATAGGTTTTGTACACATAACTACCCAAAACGGCACAGTGGCTGTAAAACATTTTTTAAAAAAAGTAAAAATATGCAGAGGACATTTTTTTATTAATGACTCTTTTGGTAGTTAATATGTTCATACAATTTTTTGACTGAAAGTAGTAATAATTCATAAAGAATTGTAACACAATAACAATATATTAAAATGCTCAGATAAACATAAGAATAAAAACACTTTTCTTATTCCATTTTCAAGAACAAATGCATATAAAAGAGGTGGTAAAGGGCATCTGGGCATGGAATGGGTTGCCTGAATCAGGAAAACCAGTAACTTAACATCATTTAAAACGTTAATAAAGATGCAAGACTAGACTTGGACCGCAGATGAATGTAGGATGCAATAATCTTCTTTATAGAAGGAGCGTCTAAATTACCGTATATAAGATAAGAAGATAAAAAATCAAGAAATTGACTTCATTTAAAACATTAATCAAAATGCAAGACTAGACTCGAACCACAGATAAGTGTTGGATGCAATAATCTTCTGCATGGAAGGAGTGTCTGTAACATTAGATAAAAAAGCATGCATTTATTTAGATGTCTGCATTTTGTGTCAAGCCATGATATTTATCAGCCCTGCATGGCAAACATATTTATTTATTATGCTTCTATGATACATTTACAGGTAGGCAAGGTGATTATAATGTAGAAAGGTCTCAGGAACAATGAGAGCTTGTGTTTTACTTCGGGCGTGTTCTCGTCAGATTTCTCTAAAGCTGTTATTCTTCATTACTGCCGTGATTTATTTATTACTGGTATGGATTGGCTATAACAGATTGGAGAAAAATATTTCTCACATGCATAGAATGGGCCATTCATTTCATCCTAAAATAAAGCAGGTAGTTATGTTATAATCTATACTTTAAAAGTATTTCTTGACATTACTCATTTTACTTTATAAGGCACGGTGGCCGTGTGGCAGCGAGTTCGGCTGGCGTATCAAAGATCCTGGGCTCGAATCCCGGTGCGGTACGACTGTTACTTATTTTTACTCATTTTACTTACAATATGCTTTATCTCAAAGCATTTTTATTGACAATGAAGACTATTATTATATAGTTAATAAAAGTAAAATGAAAAAAGAGTAAAATGAAAGTAAAATGAAATAAAAGTAAAATGAAAGTAAAATGAAAGAAAAGTAAAATGAGAGTAAAATGAAAGAAAAGTAAAATGAAATAAAAGTAAAATGAAAGTAAAATGAAAGAAAAGTAAAATGAAAGTAAAATGAAAGAAAAGTAAAATGAAAGTAAAATGAAAGAAAAGTAAAATGAGAGTAAAATGAAAGAAAAGTAAAATGAAAGAAAAGTAAAATGAAAGAAAAGTAAAATGAAAGAAAAGTAAAATGAAAGAAAAGTAAAATGAGAGGAGAAGTAAGAGAGAGAGAGAGCTTGTCTGGGGGATAGTGAATGTTATAATTTTCAATCCAATTATTTCTCTGTCCAGGACGGCAGCATTCAGATTTATGCCAAAGAATGTGAAAGCCTTCATATTTCAAACCAAGTTTACTTGTCATTGAATGATTCAGTCAAAGCTTTTAAATCAGACGAATGCCCTGTTCGACTTCACCCTAAGAGGTCTAACATACAGGTAAAAATAAACACTATGACATACATTATTTAGTCTTGAAAATGTTGTATTCATAAAAAAATACTGAGAAGAATTCAGTTTTGTTTCTGTTATTGTTGTGCTCTACTGTTTGTGTTATCTGTTTATTCATGTTTTTGTTAATTTACTTTGAATATTTCATCTTGACAAAATATATATTATTTTTCTAATATTAAAGATAGAAAGATTGGATTTTATGATAATGCTCGCACATCTCTTTATTCCTATTATGCAAGGGCAAATTCCTATGTACAAGTTATCATTCGTCTTAAGTGGCATTCACACTTGGAATGGATTGCCTGAACTAGTCAGTTAAAATACCAACTTAACATCGTTATAAACTGTTATGAAAATGTAAGACTAATAACCAGGGCAGTTTATGAAGTCTTTGTAAAGGTAATACATTACTATCAATGCAATGTGCATAGTAACAACACAAACATAGTTTCCTAGAAACCAGATGAATTGCCTAAGCTTTTATTGACATGCCAACAGCTTTACATGTGAACAAAATATCCCATCTGACCAAATTGATCCATAGGGCCTGGTGAAGCAGCGTTCACCAGTTTCTGTGGCCACGGCGTACTAGGGAATTTTGTGGCCAGTACAATGCCCAGCTGCCTTTACTTTACCCCAACTAAAGTCAGAGCTGGGTAGACTGCGTAGCAGTGGCGTAGCTAGGGGAGTGGGGGTCCAAATTCATAAGTCCCCCGGGCCCCTACTTGAGGGGGGAACCCCAAAGGAGTGTCCGAATTTTTTTTTCTCATGTCAAATGTCAAAATGCAGGGGCCCCTAAAGAGGCCAAGCCCCCCGGGCCCCCAAATCCCTAGCAACGGCACTGCTGCATAGAACGCAATAATCTTCTTTTTAGAAGGAGCGTCTGTAATGGATAAGATAAGACTCAGAGATACTCTCCAGTCCCAGGAACAAATCCTAGCCTTCACCGGTATTTGAATCCAGGACCTTCGGTACGTCAGCCGAACACTCAGCTTCTTGGCCACCATGCCCATAGCTTTTACCTGTCCAACTTTCCAAAATGAATTCATTACCTGCATGTACATTTTTTTCTAACTCTATTGTTTACCATTGTTATGTCTTAGATGGAAAGTGACTGGAATTCCATCAGTGTGGGTTATCCCCAATATGTTTACACAGTCAGTGGTTGGATACAAGTCATTGATGTACAGAACTATGAGCCAAAGCCACTTCAAGTTTTTATAATTCCTCACTCCCATCAAGATCCAGGTCAGAGTATTTACAATTGGTGTGTTCTACTTGATGATTAGTGGTATGATGAAAGGTTGAGATATATATAATGCTACTGTTTGGTAACAAGAGGGCATCTATTGCTTAGTGAAATGTTCTGATTTTTTTTTTACTTTTTTGCAAGAGAAAATATTGCTGACAATATTTTTTTTTAAAGACATAATTGTCCTACAAGCAAAAGAAAATGAGTAGAGCTCACAAAGAGCTCATGAAGTAATACTTGTAGAAGAATTGTGTTCCCAGCACAAAGAGCTCAATGAACTAATACTTGTAGAAGAATTGTGTTCCCAGCACAATGCCTATTTGTTCTATTTCCCCCAGATTTTATGTATGCTCACTAGAGCTTAAAGATTTATAAATGCCAGGAAACAAAATTGAGCCCATTATTTTTAGGTGACAGTTTTGATATATACTACTTGACCAACCCTACTTTAGTTTTTGTACATGACATAATTTTTCTGGGAATAGTTTAATTTAGTGTCCCATTTCAATATGACCCTATATAAATAGATTTTCAGCTCAACCTTAGTATATACCATTATCATATATTTTTATCTCCACAGGCTGGCTTGAAACTTACGAGAGTTACTTTAATAGGTACACTAGAAATACAATTGATTACATTGTAAAACATCTCAATGAAAATCCCAAATTAAAGTTCATCTGGTCAGAAGTGTCTTATCTGGAGAAGTGGTGGTCTTTGCCAGATTCTAAAACAGACCAACTAAAAAAGTAAATTTGAAACTATTTAAGTTTAAACATTCTTAAAAACTAATAAATCTTTTTCTTCTTTCTCGGTGATTTATATTTTGATCCATTTAAAATTTAAACATTCATTCCTATTTCCGTTAAAAATTGAATGGTTATCAATAGGTCCTGGAGAGAATCAAAGAGCTTTGTGTTGTGTGAAGTAATCTTACTTCAAAGCTTGGCCCTTGTCAGTTGAAATAACAAAAAGATTAAAACATTTTTTTCTTTCCCTTAAGAAAAGTATAATTTATTTACATTAAGGTCTCTTTCTTCCTGAGTGGCCGGCCTTTGGGTATGAAATGGGTTGCTCCAACTATTCAAGAAAACCAACAACTTATTTTATATTAGTTTCAAAATGTAAAAGTTAAGCCATTTATTATATATTTAGGTCTTCATAATGTTCTTTGAAGTTGTGCCGGTACTGTAATGCTGTTTGATTGGATTATTGCCTTTTTAATTTGAAATCTTTGAACAGATTAATTGACAATGGTCAGTTGGAGATAGTAAGCGGAGGCTGGGTCATGACCGATGAAGCTGTGGCTCATTATACCTCCATGCTTGACCAACTGATGGAAGGTCATTTATGGCTCAACAAGCATGGTATGTTTGGAATTTTTTTCTAAAAGACCTTATAACTACCTTATAACTACCTTATAACTACCTTATAACTACCTTATAACTACCTTATAACTACCTTATAACTACCTTATAACTACCTTATAACTACCTTATAACTACCTTATAACTACCTTATAACTACCTTATTTAGGTATTTTGACACATAAATATTTAGTTAGTAAATCAACACAGTAAATTTCATTGAAGCTTTTGAAAGGGATTCTGGGCAGGCTTTGCCAAAGCATTATTATCGTTTTTTTCTTTATAGGTATTTCCCCAAATACATCCTGGTCAGTGGATCCATTCGGGCACTCTCCCACAATGACCTATTTCTGGAACAGAGCCCAGATCAACCACATGGTCATCCAGCGAGTCCACTTTGCAATCAAGCGCCACTTTGCCAATCAGCAGAGCTTAGAGTTTTACTGGAGACAAGCTTGGGGTTTGTAAAAGCTGATCAAAATGGTTTTATGTTTTTAAACATAGAGATAGATTTATTTTAGCTGCATGTAATGTCGTAAGAGTTTATTTTTTAAAAATCATGGGAATGTGTCCGTCAGTAAAATAAGGTTCCCTTTGGAGAAACTAAAGATGTGTGGGACTTATGAGAGGCAGGGCCTATCAGTTTCAATTTCTACAGCATACCAAGGGTATTGTGCAGCCTGATCAATGCCCTGTTCCCTTTACTTTTACAAGCAGATGTCAGGAACCAACTGAAGCTGTGTAGACTCATGGGTTCCCTCATGATACCTGATTAATCAGATTTGAAACCAGTACCCTCCCCTCACCATAAAACACTTCCATTGCTAGATTTCCCGTTGTATATATTTTTAAACAATAAAAAATAACAAGATTAGAGTTATTAGAACATAAATGACCTAGATATTTTTGCTGCTACCTGGTTAGAAATTTTTGCTTTGCTATCACACAGTTTGTTCTATTTCAGACTCTGAGGGTAAAACTGGTGTCTTCTGTCACATGATGCCATTCCTGTTATACTCCATTCATTACTCTTGTGGCCCTGACCCTCACGTCTGCTGCCAGTTTGACTTCCACACAGATAAATGTTTCAGGGGAACAGAGAAGATTCCTAAAATAACTGTAGAGGAGGATAACATTCGAAAGCTGTAAGTGAATTGTTATCTCTCTCTCTCTTTCTCTCTCTCTCTCTCTCTCTCTCTATATATATATATATATGCTTCAATATATCATATCTATGTATTGTACTCTAATATATATCTAGCTGCAGCAAGCTTGACTGGCCAACTGAAGGTCATGGGTTCAAATCCTGGTAAAGGCTAGTCTTTTTTTCCCCATGTCCGGAGGGTGTCCCTGAATTTAGCCAACTCTGTAGGGTACCAGACTTAAACTCTACTTCTCAACAAGAAAATGCAAGCTGAGATTACTCTCTCACGGATCAGAGAACGAAATCAGCTGCATTATGCAGTTGTGATACATTCCCATAGAGGGTCGGCGCAAACGGTTGGCCATCCCTGTCTAAGACCCTGCAAGGAGAGGCAATTTGCAAGCACGTGCTTGACCGCTGAAAGGTGCCTGACATTAATAATAATAATAATAACGGTGCTTATATAGCGCATATCCCGTTGGTGACAGTTCTATGCGCAGACGACAGTTACAGAATACAGACAGACAACGAAATATGTAGTAATACGCTAATTCTGCTGACGTAATAGGTGAGTCTTCAGCCGGCTCCTGAAGGTGTCATAGCTAGGGCTCTGGCAAAGCTGTAGTGGGAGGTGATTCCATTAGTTGTTTTTCTATGTAGCTGATGATACACTTGTTTACTTTTCTTTCTTTGGGCATACTTTTTTGTTTTATAAGATTTTTACTTGTTATTTGAATGAAGAAACTGATGTCTGAAAATCATTAAATTTAAAAGCGAAATTTTAAGCAAGACTTTAAAACAAAGCTTGTGATTGTGAATTTTTGTAGAAATTGTTCCATGCAGTGGCAGAGCCAGAAATTAACAAAATGATTTACAAAAATGATATTCTTCTTCTTCCTCCTTAAGCATGATATGGCAACTGAGTTTTTTTTGTGCTATGTATTTAGAATTTTAATCGAATTCCATGTTACAGGGCCTGGGCTCTCTGGGAACAATTCCAGAAAAAGGCAACCTTGTACCGCAGCAACGTTTTACTAGTGCCCCACGGCGATGATTTCCGCTACAGCAGTAACAGTGAGTGGTCAGAGCAGTTTGGCAACTTGGGGAAGCTCATGGACTATATGAACAAGGATAAGGACATGAACATTCAAGTTGGCATGCTAATCTATTTTTAGCTTACATCTTCTTCATAGTTAGAACATAGTATTACATTTAAAGATAGTTTTTTTTTTCAACATTTAGGCTGTTACATTGAGCTTTGCGACTTAATAACAAACAAACAAATTACATATTTATATAGCACTATTCATAACAAAGTATTATAATAAACTATAATTATTTTACAATTTCTTAACTCTGTTTCTTAATTCATAATTTCTAGATCCAGTATGGAACATTGTCGGACTACTTCAGGGCAGTTGCAAATGAAAGTCGACCTGTTGGGAAAATAACTTTCCCTTCATTCACTGGTGACTTTTTCCCCTACAACGACAGAGATGACCAGTACTGGACCGGTTTCTACTCAAGCAGGCCACTCTTTAAACATATGAGTTATGTTCTGCAAGCAAAATTAAGGTAGGCCACTCTTCAAACATATACATAAATATCGCTTCTTTATTCCATCAATAGAACCAGAAATATTGTTTCTTTATTCCATAAATAGAATCAAAGAAATATTGTTTCTTTATTCCATCAATAGAACCAGAAATATTGTTTCTTTATTCCATCAATAGAATCAAAGAAATATTGTTTCTTTATTCCATCAATAGAACCAGAAATATTGTTTCTTTATTCCATCAATAGAACCAGAAATATTGTTTCTTTATTCCATCAATAGAATCAAAGAAATATTGTTTCTTTATTCCATAAATAGAATCAGAAATATTGTTTCTTTATTCCATCAATAGAACCAGAAATATTGTTTCTTTATTCCATAAATAGAATCAAAGAAATATTGTTTCTTTATTCCATCAATAGAACCAGAAATATTGTTTCTTTATTCCATCAATAGAATCAAAGAAATATTGTTTCTTTATTCCATCAATAGAACCAGAAATATTGTTTCTTTATTCCATCAATAGAATCAAAGAAATATTGTTTCTTTATTCCATCAATAGAATCAAAGAAATATTGTTTCTTTATTCCATCAATAGAACCAGAAATATTGTTTCTTTATTCCATCAATAGAATCACAGAAATATTGTTTCTTTATTCCATCAATAGAATCAAAGAAATATTGTTTCTTTATTCCATCAATAGAATCACAGAAATATTGTTTCTTTATTCTCCTTCAATAGAATCACAGAAATATTGTTTCTTTATTCCATCAATAGAATCAGAAATATTGTTTCTTTATTCCATCAATAGAATCAAAGAAATATTGTTTCTTTATTCCATCAATAGAATCAAAGAAATATTGTTTCTTTATTCCATTAATAGAATCAGAAATAATGTTTCTTTATTCCATCAATAGAATCACAGAAATATTGTTTCTTTATTCCATCAATAGAATCACAGAAATATTGTTTCTTTATTCCATCAATAGAATCAGAAATATTGTTTCTTTATTCCATCAATAGAATCAGAAATATTGTTTCTTTATTCCATCAATAGAATCACAGAAATATTGTTTCTTTATTCCATCAATAGAATCAGAAATATTGTTTCTTTATTCCATCAATAGAATCAAATAAATATTGTTTCTTTATTCCATCAATAGAATCACAGAAATATTGTTTCTTTATTCCATCAATAGAATCAGAAATATTGTTTCTTTATTCCATCAATAGAATCACAGAAATATTGTTTCTTTATTCCATCAATAGAATCAGAAATATTGTTTCTTTATTCCATCAATAGAATCAAAGAAATATTGTTTCTTTATTCCATCAATAGAATCAAAGAAATATTGTTTCTTTATTCCATCAATAGAATCACAGAAATATTGTTTCTTTATTCCATCAATAGAATCAGAAATATTGTTTCTTTATTCCATCAATAGAATCACAGAAATATTGTTTCTTTATTCCATCAATAGAATCAGAAATATTGTTTCTTTATTCCATCAATAGAATCAAAGAAATATTGTTTCTTTATTCCATCAATAGAATCACAGAAATATTGTTTCTTTATTCTCCTTCAATAGAATCACAGAAATATTGTTTCTTTATTCCATCAATAGAATCACAGAAATATTGTTTCTTTATTCCATCAATAGAATCACAGAAATATTGTTTCTTTATTCTCCATCAATAGAATCACAGAAATATTGTTTCTTTATTCTCCATCAAAAGAATCACAGAAATATTGTTTCTTTATTCCATCAATAGAATCACAGAAATATTGTTTCTTTATTCCATCAATAGAATCACAGAAATAATGTTTCTTTATTCTCCATCAATAGAATCAAAGAAATATTGTTTCTTTATTCCATCAATAGAATCACAGAAATATTGTTTCTTTATTCCATCAATAGAATCACAGAAATATTGTTTCTTTATTCTCCATCAATAGAATCACAGAAATATTGTTTCTTTATTCTCCATCAATAGAATCACAGAAATATTGTTTCTTTATTCCATCAATAGAATCACAGAAATATTGTTTCTTTATTCCATCAATAGAATCACAGAAATATTGTTTCTTTATTCCATCAATAGAATCACAGAAATATTGTTTCTTTATTCCATCAATAGAATCACAGAAATATTGTTTCTTTATTCCATCAATAGAATCACAGAAATATTGTTTCTTTATTCTCCATCAATAGAATCACAGAAATATTGTTTCTTTATTCTCCATCAATAGAATCACAGAAATATTGTTTCTTTATTCCATCAATAGAATCACAGAAATATTGTTTCTTTATTCCATCAATAGAATCACAGAAATATTGTTTCTTTATTCTCCATCAATAGAATCAAAGAAATATTGTTTCTTTATTCCATCAATAGAATCACAGAAATATTGTTTCTTTATTCTCCATCAATAGAATCAAAGAAATATTGTTTCTTTATTCCATCAATAGAATCACAGAAATATTGTTTCTTTATTCCATCAATAGAATCACAGAAATATTGTTTCTTTATTCTCCATCAATAGAATCAAAGAAATATTGTTTCTTTATTCCATCAATAGAATCACAGAAATATTGTTTCTTTATTCCATCAATAGAATCACAGAAATATTGTTTCTTTATTCTCCATCAATAGAATCAAAGAAATATTGTTTCTTTATTCCATCAATAGAATCACAGAAATATTGTTTCTTTATTCCATCAATAGAATCACAGAAATATTGTTTCTTTATTCCATCAATAGAATCACAGAAATATTGTTTTCCCTGCTGTGTGCTCAGTTGTCTGACTTCACCAGCGCTTTCTGTGCCGCCCAGCAAGGGGTCATTGTGGAGGCTCGCAGGTCACTGGGACTGTTTCAGCACCACGATGCCATTACAGGAACCAGCAAGAAAATTGTCATGGAAGATTACAGCAACAAGTAGGAAACCTCTTTTACCGCTGAAGGAATTTTCTTTGCTCAATCCCAGTGTTGATAACTTTAATCACTTTAGCATGTTCATAATACAGTTAAAGATGACAAATTATTCACTGATTCTGATAGAATGAACTAAAGGACCTGTCAAAAAAACTTTTGATTGTAATTTGCTTATTAATTGCATAATATGATTTTTGTGGTTGTAAAATTTTTAGGCTGTTAAATTAGCAGCACTATTCATGGCTCCAACATATTTCTATTATACCACTTAAAAATGTACACAAAAAATAATTATATTGAGCAGTGATATTTCTTACGTTGCAAAAATTCAGCTTTTAGTTATTAAATAAAGTAAAGTTTCCGTTTCAGGGTGATGAAGTGGAGCTCATCACTCTCATTGTTCATGGCATGTGAAGAGATTGTGTGGCCAGCCAACTTTACTTTCCCACTTGAGTAGTTCATCTTTTTTGGGACATCATTGAAAACCAATCAATATTTTTTACTTAAGATTCCCACCCTGTGACCTTCAGAATAAAATCCAGCACTCTTCTTCTTGACCAATAAGTTGTTCATCACACTTGGATTGCTTTTTTTTTTGGGGGTGTCTTTTAAATGAATGTTTTTCTTTCTCATTACAGATTGTACAACACAATGAACAAAACTGATGAACTCCTGGCTCTACTGATGTACAACAGTATACTGCCCAAGTACGACAAGGTTTCTACACTTACACCAGGTACAGTCCTGACAGTGGAAGAATGGAAATCTCCCACAGTTCCACCAGTTTTGAGAATCAGTGAATTTAAAGGCAAATGGTAAACACTTTTGACATTTTTTAGTTTGATTTACAGTAACTCTTAACTCAGGGACTTATAAATGTTAAAAGCTTCATTTCATGTTTGTTTCTTGCATTAAGGCTCTTTATTACACATTCTTTACTTATTAATAACAAATAACAAAAAAAAATTTTTAAGTTATAAACCTTTTGTAACATATTTGATAATACACGTTAGATAGTAATTATAAATAGAAAAACAGTAGAAATGAAAGATTAATTTGTGCCAAAATTTAAAAGAAAATTATAATAAACTTGACAAATGGGGCATTAGACAGACCTTGAGGCTAGATGACTTGATGACTTTGAAAATTGCATCTAAATATTTGAATACTGTATACTGTTTTGAGCTTTACATAAGCTTATAAATGAAAAAAACAAACAAATGTTAGTACTTTGCATTAAATATAAAATTCTAAACAATTTTCTCTTTAAAGTTCCTTTGCTTTTGGCCTTAATATTTCTACAGCTCTTAATAAATTGTCTTATAAAAATAAAATAAAAATATAGTAGAGCAGGCAGTAAAGGAGCATGGGAATTGAACTGTCCACATAATCCCCTAGTATGCCATGGCCACAGAAAACAAGTGAATGCTGCTTCACCTGCCCTATGGATCAATTTGGTCCGACAGGATACTTTACTTCTTTTTGAACAGGTAGACTTTTAGGCTGATGGCACACTGAATGATTTAGAAATCAAGAGTTTGGCACACAACTAGCAAAAGGTTGCCGACCCCTGTCATAAACCATCACAGATTTCTTTTGATTTAAAACAATTTCTACAATTATAATAGAAACTCTATAAAAAAACAAAAAACAAGTACTAGATGATCAATAAAGATATTTTGTTATATAAGTTTCAAGAAGGGAATGAAATAAAATACATTTTAAGACTAAAAAGTTTTTTGTGCTGTCACATTCATTAATTGATGGTAATTTGTATTTTCTGAAATGATGAAATGTTATTTCACTATTTCCTTTTAATCAAGGACTGTTCTTATAGTCAATCCACTAATGACACGGTGGGTCTCACCTCTTACCATCAGGACATCAACCCCGTGCATTGTCAAGAAAAATAATGGAGATGTGGTGGTCAGCCAGATTAATCCAGTCTTCACCCGAGACCTGCAGCCTATAGCTAAGCTCTATGATGTACGGTCAACAGTTTTAAACAAATCTTTTTTTTTCTCAAATTAATTTATCCGTTATGCGTTCCAAAACTTGAGGGTTGTTAAAATTCTTGTCACGGCAGATTAGATGTGTATGGGTGACAAATGTAAGTCTCATGATAAAGCTTCTGAGCATAGAGGTGGCGACACGTATGGACTATGACCATAGAAACTATGAAAGAAACCATAGAAACTGGTAAAATTATCTGGTTAGAAAATGCCAAGTTCAGCAGCCACTAATACTAGGTTTTGAAGTAACACTGATCATGACTTTATTAAACATACTAGATAAAAAAGTAATAAAGATGGTATTCTTACTTTCAAAAGAATTATATCTTACTGAAAAAGTCTTTACGGTTTATATTTATATGTTTTATGGGGCCCTGTGTCCAAGTGGCAATGCATTTGGCTGATGTACTGAGGGTCCTGGGTTCATGTTCTGGTGAAGGCTAGGATTGGTTCCCTGGTCTACCATGGTCCCTAGTATGCTATGCTATGGTCACAGAAACTGGTGAACGCTGCTTCACCGTCCCTATGGATCAATTTGGTCCGGTGTGATTACTTTAATTTTATATGCAAGTGTAGCTAACAATAGTTCAGTTTCCTTTCTTCAGATCGTGTTCATGGCAAATATTTCTTCACTTTCTCTACAACTCTATGAATTCCATGAAGATCATGATTCACTTCACTATGCCAGTATTACTATATATGGAGATGACATACAAACAGATTCATTCTGGTAAGGACTGAAACACTTCACTATGCCAGTATTACTATATATGGAGATGACATACAAACAGATTCATTCTGGTAAGGACTGAAACACTTGACTATGCCAGTATTACTATATATGGAGATGACATACAAACAGATTCATTCTGGTAAGGACTGAAACACTTGACTATGCCAGTATTACTATATATGGAGATGACATACAAACAGATTCATTCTGGTAAGGACTGAAACACTTGACTATGCCAATATTACTATATATGGAGATGACATACAAACAGATTCATTCTGGTAAGGACTGAAACACTTGACTATGCCAGTATTACTATATATGGAGATGACATACAAACAGATTCATTCTGGTAAGGACTGAAACACTTGTGTACTCAAGGGCCTCAAAGACTGGCAAAGTGTGTAAGCCGCCAATACATTTACATTAAGAATTCACCTGTGGGTTAAAACATGGAGGACAACCCCTGTTGCGCGTCCGAGGTCTCACTGCATCTCTAAGAGGCCCGAGCCTCTGGGAGGAGAAAGCAATGTATGCAGCAGGATGTCTCAAATCCTCCCTGGTGCCTGGATGTCCAGACCCATAGTCTGTGATTTGTGCTACTGGGCAACCGTGCAGTGAGTGAACCACAATGATAATGATCTGAGGGGAATTCTGCAGGTGGGGAGAAGTAGAGTAGTGCATGTGACTGCAGTCCCCGTACCCTGTGTTACGTGACACGCCTTATCTGCTTGCCACAGGGTGGCTAGTCTTGGACAGGACCTTGGTGTGCCCCCACTCCCGTCCACTCCAATGCGTCATTATGTCCTGGATTAGAGAGGTCTTGTCTTGTCCATTTTAATTTGACAATTGTAAATCGGTAGGGATTGAAAAGCTTGTGGAGCTACACAAAAATGTATTTGATATTTAAATGACTGAAAATGTATTTGATATTTAAATGACTGAAAATGTATTTGATATTTAAATGACTGAAAATGTATTTGATATTTAAATGACTGAAAATGTTTATTTAATCTCTCGGGCAAAAATTAAAGTAGAAGAATATTTTTATTATAATATTAAACCATTTACACTTTACTGTTCTTATCTTATATATTACAGACGCTCCATCTATAAAGAAGATTATTGCGTCCTACGCTCATCCGTGGTCCGAGTCTTGAATCTTTATTAATGTTTCAACAGTTATAATTGGTAAAAAAATAGGAAATAAATACTTCTTCAACTTTCCTTGACATTTGAAAATAGTTACTTTATTTGGTTTTATTGCGAATAATTTAGTTCATCCCTGCTTCTCTATATCTGAAAGAAGAAAACGGAATGTTGGCTATGACGTATTGTTTTTTTTGTTTTAATACATAATTTGTCTTGCTTTTTTCTTTTCAGCCCTTCAAAGATTTGTATGTTTAAAATAATGAATTTTTGTTATAGTTCAATATTTTGTTTGTATTTTCAGGCCTGTATATAGGCCAGCTCATTCAAAGAAAGAAATCATTGAAATTGAAAGCACTCTGCTACGAGCTACATTTTCTGCTTGCTCTGGAACTTTGCAGGTGAAGAAAATTGTTTTAGTTTCTCCATCTAAAATGTGTTCTCTTTAGCCACTGGTCAATTCACATATTTCACTGCTACAGTATTACAGGAATTGTTATGATGGGGAAATCTCTTTGTATTTAATCAGGTTCACATGGGTTGGGCAAGTTTCTGAAAATGTACATATTTCAAGTTTGGTAAATTTTGTGAATTTGGCTAAGAAGGACAAAGCAGTGAGAATAATAATTTTTTTAAATGTTACAAAAGTGAATAACTATATGATTAAATTTAGGAATTCTCTTCACTTCTGGAGGTGCCCCGTTTCTCTTTGGCCTGAGCGATTTCTCAATATCTGGCCCAATTGTCTGGAATCTACTTACCCTCCAACTCAAGCAAACAAGTTTTATTGTGACTTTTAAAAAGTACTTGAAAACACATATTTTTTATATTTACCTTTGTTAAACATTTTCTTAAACCCCTTCTGTTTTACTTTTATATTGGGTCGGTTAATGCTACATTTATTTGTTTTGTCATATGTTTGTAAAGTTTTAAATTATTTATTAGCTTTATATCCTATTCAGCCTAGTCAATCCTGTCCGTGTTCTTGGTTTGTTTGTTGTTCAATGTTAAATGCGCTCTGAGCTTACATTATGTTTGTTGGCAGAACTATACAAATAGAATTATTATTATTATCCTTGTTTTTTTTCTAAAAACTTGTCTTTGGGTAGAGAATACTTTTAAAAAGTCTACTAACATTTTTTCAATTTTTGGACTACTTATTTCAACTACCAGATTTTTCACATGCACTAGTAAAAATTATGAATTTAGTTTTGGTGTTTAAAATGATGAACCCTTTGTTTTTAAAATTCAGTCCAAGTATTTCAATGATAACTATTTCTGTTGCATAAAACAGTACACTCAGCGTAAAACTGATGGCACCTGGCACAAGACTGCTGTCCAGATGATGACCTATGGGACGGGTTCATGGATCAATCCTTACAAAGACAAGAGTGGTGCCTACATATTCATGCCTGATGGATACGCTCAGGTCAGTTTGGTGTGAATTCATTTGCCGATTCTATTTAGCCCTTCGTGCTGTTTTCTAACTAGCCTGAAGTATTTAATTTATTGACTTAAAGTGTGTTCTTTAATTCTTCAAATAAAAAAAGAAATAAAAAAGTTATCTTGTGTTGGAATCGATTACCCTAAATTAATTTAGGTACTTATTGGTAACTTGAGTTGAAGGGTGTTTCTTTTAAATGAGGGCACAGTAAATTATAAATATATATTATACAGTAAAAGTCAAGTAATTCCAAGTGATCTATTAGAAACATAGGGCCCGTGAAGCATTGTTCATCTGATTCCGTGGCTACCACAAGGGGATTGTGTGGCCATCAAAGCTGGGTAGAGTCAGGGACACACTCCAGACCCTGGAAAAATCCTTTATATATCTTTTAACTTTTGTTTTTTAAAGCTTTGTGAAGGGCAAAGGTCAAAAGCTTTAGAAGTCTAATCAAATTGCAAATAAAGGATTTATTGAAAAGAAATTATTATCAGGGATTGTTTAATTTTATTATTTGATGGTCAAATGTTTTTTGGCCTTTCTCATATTGTGTATCAAAAAATATTAATAATTGTTTATGCAGATTGCATAATAATTTCAGTAAACAAAATTATTTATATATTTTATTTTAGTTTTAAAATTATTACATCTTAGTATGTGTCATGGAACTTAAGGACAGAAAGTGATGCTTAATACATCTACGTGCATATTTTTAAACTATAAATGTTTCTTTGATGAAAGGAGTTAGAGATCTACTACCCAAGTGTAGTTGTTGTCAAGGGACCTGTGGTGTCAAGAGTGTTGACAAAACTACCCAGCATTCAACATTCTGCTTCTCTCTATAATGTTTCAGGTACTGGAACAATTGTCTATAAATGTCGTAAATTTTTGTTGTTTGATTCATGTCTTTTTAGTTTACAAGTACATAAAAATATAAAAATTCCCTTTGTATTTGAAAACCAAACCTCCATAAAACAGGTTTTTGTCACAAGTTCACAAATGATGTTTGTCTCATGCTCTTGCTTTTTTAAAATATCAAATTTAAATCCTATTACCATTAAAGAATGGCCAATCAGGAATGTGCCATTGAAGAATGGCCAATCAGGAATGTGCCATTGAAGAATGGCCAATCAGGAATGTGCCATTGAAGAATGGCCAATCAGGAATGTGCCATTGAAGAATGGCCAATCAGGAATGTGCCATTGAAGAATGGCCAATCAGGAATGTGCCATTGAAGAATGGCCAATCAGGAATGTGCCATTGAAGAATGGCCAATCAGGAATGTGCCATTAAAGAATGGCCAATCAGGAATGTGCCATTGAAGAATGGCCAATCAGGAATGTGCCATTGAAGAATGGCCAATCAGGAATGTGCATTTTGGTTATTGAGTTCAGTCTCAATATTTTGGGTTCCCAGGGTAAGAAGTAGAGGAATAACTCTTGTCTGAAGCATGCCAGCAACTGGGAGTGCAAACATTTGGTTACCTTTGTAGTGCCCGGATTATTGATGTGGGTCAACTGTCATATACATGCATGTCAGTCTGGTGCTTTGATGCCAAAGTTGTCATCAGAAATTCCCTTGTCTGGAGAAGGTCCAGTAATCATCTTGGGCAAAGCCTGGCCTTGGGATAGAATCAGGGCCAGATTTAGCCCTTAAGAGCATTAAAAAGAATGTGGGTCCTCCACTTACATGAGTTATTAAAAATATAAACAATAATAAATCAGAAAATATCATTTATTTCTTGGAATTAAAACAAAACTTACAGTAAGATGTGTTGGTGTTGTTAGCAGACACATTTTATGTTTAAAAAGTTTTATCCCAATTTTTAATTGTTTGACATTAAATATTTTGTTAAATATAGGTGGGTCCCTCTGTCACATCTGTGGATTCTAAATCTGGTCCACCATTTGCAGTATTGCACCACATGGGCCATGATTTATAGTAAATTCTTGCAATGGAAAATGTCTGTAGTTCCCCCCCCCCTCCCCCCAACCTTCTCCTTGATGCTCTATTCACTTGCTTATTTTACTTAATGGTTTATCCAATCCTATCCTTACTTCCATAATGCTAAACCCATCCATGCAATGCAACTTCAAGGCCATGATGGGTGAAAGTTCTCATGTGTAAGTTCATGGATATACTCACCAATGGTTTACCTGCACTGCCATCTATGAGGCCAATTGGTAGAGGTGTGAATTATGCCACCAACATTCTCTGCCAACCTGCAGCAGTTTTGGGTTGTGATCCCCACATGGCTCTAGTATATTTGTTCCAATTCTGCTGTGGTGGTAGAGCAGACTGTAATGTCACAAACTGTCCCACACACAAATAGGAATAAAGAAATGAAAATAACCCATTTTTGTGGGATTTACTAATACAAGTACTACTGGACCAGCTTGACTTTTATGCTATGGGGACCTATAAATAGTATCCAAGGGACTTAAAAATAGAAATACCATTGTACGAGCACAAAGTTTTAAATTATGAGCTACAATGTGTATATAAGAGTAAACTTCTTTGGGTGGTCCTTAGAGCTCATAAAGTAGGTTTTACCATTTCATACAAAGGGATGAGGTACCATGTTACAAAATTTTGCAGCATTAAAAAAATGTAAACTATGAAAATTTGATCCACAAACAAGTGTTATAGTTGTTATAGGTCATCACCTGGACAAGGGAGAATAGAACTGCTTAAAGGCTGTGCATGGTCTTGCTAATTCCATACGCCTTTATAGCAGAAATCTAGCAGAAAGCATTGATATATATATAAAATGATTTTCACACAAAAATATATATTGGCTAACAGATCTGACAAGAAAATTCTCTGCTGCTATTTTGTATGTGCCATATCTTGCATGTGTGTGTATTTATTTTGTATGTGCCATATCTTGCATGTGTGTGTATTTATGTATGTGCCATATCTTGCATGTGTGTGTATTTATGTATGTGCCATATCTTGCATATGTGTGTGTATTTATGTATGTGCCATATCTTGCATGTGTGTGTATTTATGTTATGTATTTGTTTCTCAGGCGCCAATCTGTTTCTCATTTCTTGCACAGGTCCAGTTGGAGCTGGCATTCACCTAGATAACATGGTGGATATATCCTCCAAAGAATGGGAGAATAAGGAACTCATAATGAGAATAACTACAGACATCTCTAGTCCTGATGCTTCCATCTGTGTTGATCTCAATGGGTACCAGGTTTGTTTTAGAATATTTTGGTTGCATTACAATGGAGAGTAGAATATGATTGCATATGATGGATTGATAGTTAATGATTGAGATATAATTTATATTTGTTTTTTGTTTTTTTACACATGATTTAAAAATCTCACTTGTCTGGTGGTGATGTTATTCTCTATGACAAATCTTCAAATCAAGTTTTGTTCCTCTTCTCAGGAAACTATCATTGAACAATTTGGAATATGCACTTGTTTTTTGAAATTTAATTATTTAACTTTCAAAAAAAGTTTTTTTTCTATTCGATAAGAAAATATTTTTGTTTATTAACAAAACTGAATTAATATATTTATTTGTGGCCTTTGAATGTGATGCTATTCATCTTGACTTTGTTGTCAATTGTTTATTTGTTTTGTCAATGTTCCTGGCAGATGCATAGAAAACAATACAGGAGCAAATTCTTAATCCAAGGAAACTTTCACCCCATGACCTCCATGACCTATATAGAAGATGGGAAACATGAGCGGGTAACTTTAATTACATCTGAACCACATGGAGTTGCCTCCCTGACATCAGGTAACATAGCATTGTCTATTACTGTCCTTGACTAAATGTTCAAACTTTAGTGAATGCTTATATTAATAAGTTGTTGTTTGTATGCATTCCCAAATTTAGCGGAAAATGAATAAATTATTAGCTCTAAACACTTTTTTTTTTTAAAGTTCCTAAATGATTATTCTCAACATTGATCTGTATTTTCTTGGATTGTTTGTTTTATGACATTTTTGGTAATGAAATAGTCCATTAGTGTTGTTGTTTTACTTTACAATTTTTTCATCAATTTAGATTCTATGGAAGTTGTGTTGGACAGAAGATTGATGCAAGATGACTGGCGGGGACTGAACGAAGGAGCTCATGACAACAAGGAGAACCCCAGCAAGTTTATCTTACTTTTAGAGAGAAGAGACAAACCTAGAATGGTAATTATCTTACTTTTAGAGAGAAGAGACAAACCTAGAATGGTAATTATCTTACTTTTAGAGAGAAGAGACAAACCTAGAATGGTAATTATCTTACTTTTAGAGAGAAGAGACAAACCTAGAATGGTAATTATCTTACTTTTAGAGAGAAGAGACAAACCTAGAATGGTAATTATCTTACTTTTAGAGAGAAGAGACAAACCTAGAATGGTAATTATCTTACTTTTAAAGAGAAGAGACAAACCTAGAATGGTAATTATCTTACTTTTGGGGAGAAGAGACAAACCTAGAATGGTAATTATCTTACTTTTGGGGAGAAGAGACAAACCTAGAATGGTAATTATCTTACTTTTGGGGAGAAGAGACAAACCTAGAATGGTAATTATCTTACTTTTGTGGAGAAGAGACAAACCTAGAATGGTAATTATCTTACTTTTAGAGAGAACGGACAAACCTAGAATTGTAATTATCTTACTTTTAGAGAGAAGAGACAAACCTAGAATGGTAATTATCTTACTTTTAGAGAGAACGGACAAACCTAGAATTGTAATTATCTTACTTTTAGAGAGAAGAGACAAACCTAGAATGGTAATTATCTTACTTTTAGAGAGAAGAGACAAACCTAGAATGGTAATTATCTTACTTTTAGATACATGAGATACAAGTGACCTGACATAAAATAGTTTTCTTACTTTTATACTAGTGAGACTGACCTAGACAGCTATTTAATTTAAATGCTTTATTCATAAGTTCACATTAAATTAGACTTTACTTTCTTATGTTATAATCTCTAGGTAATCAGAATTTCATCTTATTGTACCAAATTGTATGATTTTTTAATCTTTAAAATTAAATAAATTAACTGGTGGTGTATAATCACTGGCATTCAAATAGCGATGTTCAGACCAGTTATAAAGTACTATTCCGTTAATTACGCACAATTTCTGCCTGTAATACATCACTCAAATATTTTTTGCCCCGACAGACTAAAGGTCCAATGAAGTTTCCAGCATGCTATCCATCTCTTCTGGGACACTTGCTGGCACAACACCTGCACAACCCACCACAAGCACTCATGTTGGCCGCTGCGCCTGAAAAGTCTTCAGAGCGGCTGGTTAAGGAGCCATGGCCCTGCTTCTATGACCTGGTCAAATTGAGGAACTTGGAGGTCAACAAGACCTCTGTACAATCTCTGCTGGTTGTTCACAAGGCTGGTATAGACTGCAGCTATCCTCAAACATTTATGGAATGTACTATGCAGGTATTCATCTTTTCTTTTTCAAACAATAATAATTTATACCAGTGCTTCCCAAATTTTTACCCCCCTCATGGCGCCCATTTAGAAGAAGGTTCTGTCCCCTTATTCAGACATAAAAATCACATCACACTATATTGAATTTAATAATGGAGAAAATAATTATGAAATCCTTCAAAATATTTTAAGAGTTCCTCTATGGATACTTTAGAACCACTGATTGAAATGACCTTTCAAAATTGTAATAAATCTTCATAACTTCAATTACAAAAAGAATGATTTACAAGAATGAATACAAGTTCCTCAGAAGTAAAAGCTAATTAATAACATTAACAGGAAACTACTATTTCTTTCTTTATTCAAGTTTTAAAGTTTTATTCTCTTCTAAATTTAAAATGAAATGCAACTTTCTTTTTTTCCACTTAATTTTGTAACATTATATCCAAGATCAAATCAGTTGGGTTCTACTTAACAGTTATGTAAAACCATCCATAAGTGTGCATGAATAAATTATAACTTATTCACCTAATGAATAAAAAAGTCATTACTATTATTTTATCTTATATGTTACAGGCGTTTTAACTATACAGTTATATAAAATAATATAATGCATACTATGTGTTTTGTTTTATCATAATTAGCACCAAACAAAAAATTGAAGTATAAGTTATAAAATAACTATTAAAAAAGTTGTTTTATGGAATTAGCACGAAGACTATTTTCTCATGTTCTAAACACACTTCTATATTCATAAAAGTTCATAAAAGATTTTTTAAACGGGCATTGTAAGCATATTTCAATGCTGATGAATTTTGATCTAGTGATTTAATATTCAAAGTGTAAGACTAGGATTGATTTGTTGTGACTGAATAGTCGTCTTTTTTTTTCCTCCCTACAGAAACAGTTAAACATAAACGTGTTCAGTGACGTGAAAATGAGCACAGCTGTAGAGACAACATTGACTGGGGTTAAAGAATTGAGCCATGTCGTAGAGATGAAAGTTCAGCTTGCGGAAATGGAAATCAAAACAATTAAGTTGACATTTCGATAACATCAGAACCGCTAACATGGGAAATGGCAAATATAGAACGGCTAATTTTGCAACAGCTGACATTAAAACAGCCGACATTTGAACAGCTCAAATTGCAACAGCCAACATAGGAGTCGCTTCAAATATTGTTTTATGTTAAACTGGGCATTGAAAAATGTTTCTGCATTGATCTGTTTGAAAGATCCTGTCCTGAATTTTTAAATGTTGCTCTCTGGTTTGTTGTTTGGTGATTAAGTATATAATGGTGCCTGTGTTACAAGTAATATGGTTGTGTTAATAGGAATATGGTTGTTTTACAAGTAATAAGTAAAGTTATTTTACAAGTAATAAATACAGTTGGGTTAGAAAGAAATATTTTGCTCAAAATTTTTTTTATTTTGACTGTTAGTTCCTTTATTTATAACATGATAAAAACTATGATGTATATGATCAGATGAGAATTACTCTGACCTGCAAGCAATTCTGTGGATCAAACCACAGTCACCTATAGAGTTCATAAATAAGAAAAATCTCCTGTAACTATTGTATACCAATGACAGACTACCAACCAACCAAGTGTTTATTGTTCAGTCTATTGTATCATTCTATTTGGGTTTTTGTTTATTTATGATTTACTTTGTTTAGCTGTATATTGTAGACATTAACTTATTGCTTCCTACATCACTACAAATTACATTGGATTTATAATCAATACATGTACTGAGAGCGATATTAAAACAAAAATAAAAATTCTGTACTAAGAACCTTAACTCTACCGTGACAGTTCGTCTACCAGACAATTCAACTACCACGACATTTACAACAGTCTGTGCCTACTGACAGGTGTAGGCTACATTAAGGGTTTTTAAAACCGTTGGTGTACAAAACATAATTTTAAAATATTACAAAAGTCAGACATTTTAAGGGTTTTTAACTTTACCAGCCGGACGGAGTACACAGGGCTAAAAAGGAGTTAAATTTCTCCACAATTTCTCCTTTTGCTGGACGTCATTTTCAGTTTGATTGGAATATTAGGTAGAATTCTAAACTGTTTTATTTCTTTTGTTTTATTTAAGACAATATTTACACATAGACGCCATAGTTGAAACATTTGGTGAGATATTCTCTCTGATTGCAAGAAATATTTTAATAAAAAATCAAATGGCTCGAGTACTTTTTTCCAAAACATCTAGAAACATGCCATTGTAAATTACACCTAATGGATACCGGTACTGCTACACTCGCAATGAACAGGATAAAGATTTAACAACTGAATATTGGAGATGTGATTTGAGAAGGAAGTGTCCCAAAAGGACTATAACAAGAAACAGTCGACGAGATTTCAAAGAAACAATCCGCCGAAACCATCTGCCAGATCCTGCTAGACTCAAAATAAGAGAATTTAAACAATTTTTGAAACATTCAGTGGCAAATGTTATTGGTGCAAACACAACAACAACTATTGTACAAATGGCTCTAATGAATGCTTCAGATGCAGCTAAAGCAGTTTTGCCGATAACTGACTATTTGAAACAAAACATTCAGCGATGATTCAGCTGCAAAGAAATGCTGCATAAGTTCCTCTTCCATTACTTCATTCACGTGACTCCATGCAATTACCATTAGAGTTTCAATGGACTTTCTTATTGTGGGATTCTGGACCAGCAGTCGGAAACGAAGAGAGGATTTTTATGTTCAGAGCGCAAAAGAACTTAGACTTTATGCTAACATGCAGTTCTATTCTATTGGATGGGACATTTAAAAATGGACCACCACATTTTGCCCACCTCTACACTATTTATGACTTGTACCTCCAGATAACAAACCAAGTAAAGCTGTTCCACTGATTTTCCTGCTTCTTCCAGACAAAAATGAAGCTACATATTTAAGAGTGTTTCAAAAACTCTACCCTCAACTTCCACGTGGACACCTGATAGAGCAATGGTAGATTTTGAAAAGCTGCAATTAGTGCTTTACTTGCCCAATGGCCAAATCTAACCGTGTCCGGCTGCTTTTTCCATTTAAACCAAAACATCTGGAGAAAAATTCAGCAACTTGGGCTAACTGGTTTTTATGGAGGAGATGTTGAAAAGGCTATTCATTTCAAAATGATAGCAGCCCTCCCCCTTGTGCCCCCCCCCCCCTGCTGAAGTGATTCCAAGCTGGATGACTTGATAATATTAATGCAAGGTTGGATTCAGCCAGTTAATCAAAACATCAGAGATGCAATAAACGATCTACTGACATATTTTGAAGTCAATTGTATTGGTCAGGTGCAAGCAGGAGCAAGACAAGCCCCCAGAGTGGCTCCTATAGAACTCTGGAATGTGTATCAGCCAACTATTGACCACTATGGACGGACCGACAATGAAGTTGAAGGTTTTCACTTGAAGGTTGCCCACACAATAGGAGTTCAACATCCAAAACCTATGGAAATGTTTGAAAGGTCTTCAAGGCCTGCAGGTGGAAACTGAAAAATCCATCAAAGAAATAAATTAGAAAACAATGTGCCAAATATATATACGTTTGGCTGAACGTATTTGAAATGATGCTCTGACCTGGCTTACCAGACAAGATTTAGAAACATAGAGGAATAAGTTACAATTTTCAATACGAGGGAGAATAATTCAGCCACAGTAAAAAGTAGTAACATTCTAAAATGTCGCAGTAGACAAATTGTCCAGTAGACAAATTGTCCAGTAGACGAACTGTCGCGGTAGACAAAAGTGCTGGTAGATGAATTGTTGCGGTAGTAAAATTGTCTGGTATACCCAATGTTGCGTTAGATAAAGTGTCATTAGACTCACTGTCGCGTTAGACCAAGTGTTGGTAGACGAGTTGTTGTGGTAGATGTAGTGTCGGTAGACGTAGTGTCGGTAGACGTAGTGTCGGTAGACGTAGTGTCGGTAGACCTACTTTCTGTAGACGTAGTGTTATAGACAAAAAGTCTGTAGACTAGTTATCGTGACACCTTTTATCATAGTAGGCCCAGGTCTTAGTATACTAGTTCTAGTCTGATTAATTAATTAATAATTCAAATGTATAAATAAGTTAGAATGTTATGTTTTATGTATTATTATTATTTTGCTGTTTAATATTTTTGTAAACAAATGCATGAAATGATTTTATGAGATTTGTCATGGGAGTGAAATTTCCATAATAATTTTTGACACCTTTCTGCACATTGTGGAAAATTTAATCGGGTCACATAGATCGATACACCTGGCTACCGATTCTTGGGTAGAAGTCTTACTGTTGACTCAACTTTGTAGTTGGTAGATGACACATCATACTACTGGGGCTAGTTTTAACAGTGTCAACAACCCTCTCAAGTATTTAAGTTCCCCTTCACATTTTTATAATTTGTAACATGTAAAATTGTACGGAAGTATATGTTTTTCTAAGAGGTACATGTCTCTGTGTGTATCAGTATCAGAATATGTGTGTAAGGTTATCAGTGCATACATAAGGTTCAGTATGCTTGTCGCAACTTCATGACCAAGTTGAGCATTTTGTAAAATTGAAGATTTCCGCTTACACTGTGCTTTCACTGCTAGTTGTTTTCTGGTTTTATTTACTATTTATAAACTGTGTATATAATGGCATCATTTAATTAACTTAAACATATTCAATTATTTTTTTATTGAATAATTCATTTACATTTCCTATATACTTTGTTTTAAAAAAATAATTGATTGCTATGTGACACGATTGTTTTAATTGTACCGTTGATTGCTATGTGACACGATTGTTTTAATTGTACCGTTGATTGCTATGTGACACGATTGTTTTAATTGTACCGTTGATTGCTATGTGACACGATTGTTTTATTTGTACCGTTGATTGCTATGTGACACGATTGTTTTAATTGTACCGTTGATTGCTATGTGACACGATTGTTTTAATTGTACCGTTGATTGCTATGTGACACGATTGTTTTAATTGTACCGTTGATTGCTATGTGACACGATTGTTTTAATTGTACCGTTGATTGCTATGTGACACGATTGTTTTAATTGTACCGTTGATTGCTATGTGACACGATTGTTTTAATTGTACCGTTGATTGCTATGTGACACGATTGTTTTAATTGTACCGTTGATTGCTATGTGACACGATTGTTTTAATTGTACCGTTGATTGCTATGTGACACGATTGTTTTAATTGTACCGTTGATTGCTATGTGACACGATTGTTTTAATTGTACCGTTGATTGCTATGTGACACGATTGTTTTAATTGTACCGTTGATTGCTATGTGACACGATTGTTTTAATTGTACCGTTGATTGCTATGTGACACGATTGTTTTAATTGTACCGTTGATTGCTATGTGACACGATTGTTTTAATTGTACCGTTGATTGCTATGTGACACGATTGTTTTAATTGTACCGTTGATTGCTATGTGACACGATTGTTTTAATTGTACCGTTGATTGCTATGTGACACGATTGTTTTAATTGTACCGTTGATTGCTATGTGACACGATTGTTTTAATTGTACCGTTGATTGCTTTCTTTATTACTTTAATTGACACAAATTTGGCCATATCTTAATTTGTTAGTAATATTCACATAGTAATAAACATACAAAAACAATAAACGTATACTGAGTTGTCAATCAAATATTTATTTGGAATAAAATCAGCTCGAGTACAGTAGAAGTAGAACACTGATGTTGAGAGAAAGAAAATCAAAACTAAAATAATTCAGAAATTTTACATAGAGTTGAAATATTTTAGATGTTAAATAAAGTTCAAAGACAATTTTTTTTTTAATCCAATTGTTTGTGATAGTCAAAGTTTAACAAAAAATGTGTTTGGTTTATACATTAGCAATATGTTTCTTTTGTTTTGATTACCAGGCAAGTAAACTTCTAAAAGTACAAAACAGGAGTCAGCAACCTACGGCATGCCAAACCTGGCACGCAGAGTATATTTCTATGGCACGCAGAAGACCCACAAAAAAAGACAATGTACGTTTCATCTACAAGAAATTAATTGCTAGAGCATGTTGACTTTTAGAATGTTGGCACCTTGAATGAAATAGAAATTCTACTTTGGCACACAATAATCAAAAGATTGCTGACTCCTGGTCCAAAATGTCAAAACTCTAAAACCATGATAACTATTATTTAAATAAACATCCCTTACAATTACAAATTGCTGTATATTTGGAAATGTACAATTAGAAGAAAAAAAACTATTTACATACATTTGATAAAGTTATTTGTTTTAAAAAAAAATAGACAAATTTGTATGTCAATAAATGAATCGGACCAACGGTTGGTTTGGAAATAGAAAATAAGAGCACTAACATATATATATTTATATACAACCAGATTACAAAAGAAAACTTTAAAAATGATTGAAAAAATACTTTTTTACTTATAATTTAACTTTATCAAAATCGGCATCTGCTAAAGAGAGGAATACTTTGAGGTGATTGGACACAGTCACAGATATTTTTGGAATCCTACTCTACTATTGGTGCGCTCAGGATAGTGTCACATGGCCACTTAACTAGCTCTTGCATTCTTTACAGAAAGGAATTATATGTAAGATCCTTTCTAATAATGAGTCTTGTTTTGCTTATGAATTTACTGCATAATTTAAACAATTAACATTTTGTAAGTTTCAATGATAAAATGTGTAAGAGCTACACACCTAGTATTTAAAAGCTTAAAAATCATGAATTAACATATATAGTTTTATTTAATACTGCTATTTTCTTTACCATAACATTGGATAGTCACACAAATAATAAAACAATCTCCAGGTGTGATTCCTCCAAAAGTATCTGCTAGCCATGAACTGAAACAACAGTTCGCTAGGAAAGTATTTCCATTATATTGTTTTGTTGAGAAGTCGCCAACTTTTACGATTATTATCACTAAGCTTTTTTCAAGCCATAGCTTATAAATTTATTTTTAGACCTTTCAATTTACCGCAAAAAAAACAAACAAAAACAACTTAAAACAGAAGATTGTAAAATGATACATCCACAATGAAACTGAAATTTTCAGTTTCAGGTTTGATAAAATTTACAAGGAAATATGTTTTAAGAATACAGGCACAAAGATAAAACTTGGATGATAATATTTACAGGTACACAGTTATTGTTTTGAACAAATTAGACGGGAAGATTAGAAATAAATAGTTTGAAAATAGTGTATATACAATCTTAAAAATCCTTTTCAAATCATTGATGGACATTTAATGTGAAATTAATTGCACAAGTAACATGTAGAAAAAATTAAATCTGGTCTTGACTTAAAGAAAAAATACACCCTGGGATGACCAAATACTTATAGAAGTGTTCCAATGGTGCAGGAAACAAATCTCAAAACAGTTGAAGTAGCCACAACATCAGACAGCAACACACAGCAAACATTCACCTTTTAGTTAATCTTTTTCTTGGTAGCTGTGAACCTTTCCATGTACTGTGGACATTGAAATTAATAAAAAAAATTAGCTCACCTAAAATTTGTTTTTAAGGCTTCACCCATCTCATAATGGCATGCTGGCAATTATAATTTACAAGAATCTGAATTTTCCACCACACCATGATGATGCATGTATTTTTTCTTCAATCTCAAACTCTGGGAGACTAACAGAACAATGAGGCCAATGAGGTTTAATTTAGTTCATCAGACAATCCTTGCATCATTTATAACAGGTTTTTCTTACAACAATTACAATACAACAGAGGTCAGCAACCTTTTGCTAACAGTGTGCCTAAATCATTCTACGTGCCAACAGCATAAAAGTCAACCTGTTCTATTATACTTTAAAAAAATTATTTTATAGGACAATCAATTTAATTCCGTAGGAGATTTATAAAGAAAATAGTTCAAGCATTTTATATTTAATACAAACAAAATTGTGTTTGTGATTATCATCCTTTTTATTTGCATTTTTATCAAAATCAAAAACAATATTTTATTAGTCAACTTAACTTTCACATTTATGGTAATCATTGTCTAAACATTATTTTGGCACTCAAGATTAATATCTAACACTTACTAATATTAATTGACGAGTCTTAAATCTTATGCGTGCATAAATTTGGGATGCAACATAACTTCTGATCCTATTTGCTAAATTGGATTTTTTTAAAGTGGCTGCCTTTTGCTATAAATTCTGGCAAACTCACTTTTAATATCGAAGACATAATCCTCACAATAACACTTATAGCCTTTGTTTATTTGTAAGAAAAAACAAATGAAACCGAAAGATCAACAATGCACTTGAAACATGACGAAAATATAATTATACAATTGTTTACGGGAATATAGCGGAAATGCATTTGCATCCGAATTGCCTATTTCAGACTCGTCAATTATATTGTGATCTCAGTTTACTGAGAAATCCTATAATTTTAACTAGGATGGCAGAACCACTCCATTACTATTAAGTATAGATGTGTTGTAATTAGACAAACTGAGTACTTAATGTAATGTTTGAAAATAAACATATAAATTCTTTAGTTATAAAATTTTCAAATACTTTTAAAAGTTTGTTCATTTCAAAGTTATACATTATAAGCCACTTATTCTTTTATAAAAGAAATAAAAAGGAACATACTAAAATAAAAAGCTTAAATTATCTCCCTTTAATTAAAAAACGTTTCCACATTTGATTCATTAGTGATGTAAAAAATATTACTGACTTATTTTTATTTCTTTACAAGTGTAAGTTGAACCAAAAGTTGAAAGTAGAAGAGCGAATGCCTATCAGATGAGAATAGCAGATGACTTTCCTAAGTTAAGCAGTTTCCTTTCAGATTTTTTTCCGCAAATCGGCACATTTGTATGCAAATTTTTGAAAGTCTTGCCTTTGGTTAAAAAACTTTGCTTTGAGTACTTCGATGTTCTTCTGGAAAAGCCATAACTATCTATCTAAATATATGCCTTAATATAGGGATGTACACGTAGTTAAATGTTTTGAAATTGATTTCACCGCAAAATATATGTCCAGTTTCAATGCAAATCCATTCCAGTGGTCCTTGTAAATGCAAGTTCAACTCACTGAAATGTGTCGCTATGTCATTCAGAAACATGGCTTCAACAGTCAGTTTTCCTCATTCAGAACCAGAAAATGTTGTTTTTTTCATCAATAAAAAAAAAATTCTTGGAAATTGGCTCTGAACTAGCTACATGGAAGACAGTGCTAGTTTTAGTTGATAGCCTTCACTTCTTCCTCCATACTTCTCCATGTGCCCAGTCGTCTTTCCTCTTCCTTTTATTCAATTGGTGTCCATCTCTGGGCCATGTGGCTAGCCATCTACACCATCTCTGGGCCATGTGGCTAGCCATCTACACCATCTCTGGGCCATGTGGCTAGCCATCTACACCATCTCTGGGCCATGTGGCTAGCCATCTACACCATCTCTGGGCCATGTGGCTAGCCATCTACATCATCTCTGGGCCATGTGGCTAGCCATCTACACCATCTCTGGGCCATGTGGCTAGCCATCTACATCATCTCTGGGCTAGCCATCTACATCATCTCTGGGCCAAGTGGCTAGCCATCTACATCATCTCTGGGCCATGTGGCTAGCCATCTACATCATCTCTGGGCCAAGTGGCTAGCCATCTACATCATCTCTGGGCCATGTGGCTAGCCATCTACACCATCTCTGGGCCATGTGGCTAGCCATCTACATCATCTCTGGGCCAAGTGGCTAGCCATCTACATCATCTCTGGGCCATGTGGATAGCCATCTACATCATCTCTGGGCCATGTGGCTAGCCATCTACATCATCTCTGGGCCAAGTGGCTAGCCATCTACATCATCTCTGGGCCATGTGGCCAGCCATCTACACCATCTCTGGGCCATGTGGCCAGCCATCTACATCATCTCTGGGCCAAGTGGCCAGCCATCTACACCATCTCTGGGCCATGTGGCCAGCCATCTACACCATCTCTGGGCCATGTGGCCAGCCATCTACATCATCTCTGGGCCATGTGGCCAGCCATCTACATCATCTCTGGGCCATGTGGCCAGCCATCTACATCATCTCTGGGCCATGTGGCCAGCCATCTACACCATCTCTGGGCCATGTGGCCAGCCATCTACATCATCTCTGGGCCAAGTGGCCAGCCATCTACACCATCTCTGGGCCATGTGGCCAGCCATCTACACCATCTCTGGGCCATGTGGCCAGCCATCTACATCATCTCTGGGCCATGTGGCCAGCCATCTACATCATCTCTGGGCCATGTGGCCAGCCATCTACATCATCTCTGGGCCATGTGGCTAGCCATCTACATCATCTCTGGGCCATGTGGCTAGCCATCTACATCATCTCTGGGCCATGTGGCTTGCCATCTACATCATCTCTGGGCCATGTGGCTAGCCATCTACATCATCTCTGGGCCAAGTGGCTAGCCATCTACATCATCTCTGGGCCATGTGGCTAGCCATCTACATCATCTCTGGGCCATGTGGCTAGCCATCTACATCATCTCTGGGCCATGTGGCTAGCCATCTACATCATCTCTGGGCCATGTGGCTAGCCATCTACATCATCTCTGGGCCATGTGGCTAGCCATCTACATCATCTTTTTCCATTTTTGACATCCTTGATGTTGTTTATACCCATTCTATTTATCATTTCATTGTTGGCGATGTATCCTTCCCAGTGGACTTTTTATTGAAACCCGAAGTGGCTTTTATGAGTATTTGTCACACAATTCTTTTCCAAATTTTAAAAGAATATAATAATGTGCATATTACCCAATAATCTAAAAATTCACACCCGGTTAGTTTAAAATAATTTCTAGCTAGTTTAAAAGGCCTCTCAAAGTTTGAGTAAAAAAAACATATTTTAACTACTTAATGACAATACTTAGGTGTTACTGGGTGGTCTAGCAGAAGGGAATTCTTATTGAAATGCTGAATCACTGCTCAGATGGATATCTGGCATTAGTAGGGAAAGAGTAGAGTTTGAATGCAAGATTTCTCCCCTAGTCTGGTGGGTCTTTCCAAGAAATGAGTTGTGTAAAGTAAAGACAGCTGGACATTAGGCTGGTCAAACAATGGCCTTTCTTTGCTGTAGCCATGGAAACTGGTGAACACTGCATCACCAATAACCTCATGGTATGATCTGAAAGGGACACTTGACTTACCAAAGTGTTTTATAGCACCGTAAAATATGGACATTTTGGTAATTGTCAAGATCCTCATGATCTATAGAGCATTTGCAATAGGTGTGGCTTAGGTTTCTAGATGACGTAACTAAGTAAGTAGCAGCCATGATGGTGATGATGTTGAATAACATTGTTATTTAACATGTCTGTTTTACACGCAAAATATAAGGAATATGTTTGCCCAAATCTTGATATTTAACTGTGATACTATTCCTTAGTAGTCTGTCCATGAAGTAAACTAGATTTGAGGCTTTTATAGTTTTTCAATAGCTCTTAAGAAAACATTGCACAGCCTGCCTTATGCTTTACTTTTAGATAGTCAGTTAACAGGCTAACTTTCAACAATCAACATCTTCAAATAAATATTTTGCACATACGGATCCTATTCCATTGCTTTTTAATTTTTTAAATTTTAGCTTTGAATGTTAATTTTCATCGCATGACAGTGTTTTATATATTTTTTGTGTCATATTGTTAAAATGATGATATTTAAAAATAAAACCTTCTCAAGCCTATAGTAATACGGCTGCCATTTGTCACCACTAGACAAAGTAAACAAACAGCATGTACTTTTTGTCACATGATAGCAAATGCTCTATTGATCTATTGGACCAACAGTTCAAACATTATTTAAGAAAACAAAAAATACTTACATCATCATAACCATTGATCTGATGAAACAGCTTCATGTCAAACATATTGCCTTCAACTGCAAAAAGACTAATTTTTGAATTTTTCATTATCTCTGGAGTAAATGCAGAAATTTCCAAACAATTCTCCTCCAGCCTTAAAACTTTGAGTCTTGGACATCTGGCAACGGATTCTGGCAACTTACTGATCTACAATGAATAAAGAAATAAAAACTTTACAGCTCCAAACATAAATATTAATTGTGTGAAGACAAAATCAAACAATACTTCTCCATTTGAGATTTTGTATACTTGATGACATAGCAGCCATTATTTACTACATGACTATACTATCTCAGGACATGGTAGCAATGATATGTATGGCTTTAGCACCTCTCAGGACATGGTAGCAATGATATGTATGGCTTTAGCACCTCTCAGGACATGGTAGCAATGATATGTATGGCTTTAGCACCTCTCAGGACATGATAGCAATGATATGTATGGCTTTAGCACCTCTCAGGACATGGTAGCAATGATATGTATGGCTTTAGCACATCTCAGGACATGGTAGCAATGATATGTATGGCTTTAGCACATCTCAAGACATGCTAGCAATGATCTGTATAGCACATCTCAAGACATGCTAGCAATGATATAAATAGCACCTCTCAAGACATGCTAGCAATGATATAAATAGCACCTCTCAAGACATGCTAGCAATGATATGAATAGCACCTCTCAAGACATGCTAGCAATGATCTGTATAGCTTTAGCACCTCTAAAGACAAGCTAGCAATAATCTGTATAGCACCTCTCAGGACATGGTAGCAATGATATGTATGGCTTTAGCACATCTCAGGACATGGTAGCAATGATATGTATGGCACCTCTCAAGACATGCTAGCTTTGATCATTTATCTTCCAGCTTTATCCCAAGATTCAAAAGGTATCCAGAAGTAAGTTGGCAAGGGTTAAGTGACAATTGGATAAATAATAGTGAATGGATCCCATTAAATTTTGGACAATAGATGGCACTGAGCTTGCTAAATGTAATAACACAGAGAGAGACACACTATACAAATGACCATCGTTATTATTATCATCCACCTCAAAGCTAAATTACCATACAGCTTTATTTTCCCATAATTTAGTAGCACTGAAAATGTGTTTCACCATTACCTGATTTTGATTCAGATTGAGTTCAATGGCTTGTAAACCGGACATGTCCGGGGGCAATTCTGTGATGGAGTTTTGGGACAGATCCACAACGTCCAGCTGCGGCAGGGTGAGCACTTCACAGGGAAACCTTTTGAAATGATTCCCGCTCAAAGACAGAGTCTTCAGGTTTGTCAGATTGGAAAATGACGAGGGGAGGACAGTAAGAGAGTTGGCATTGAAACTAAGAACTTCTAACTTCTTCAGCTTACCGAAATCTTCTGGCAATGAGGCTGTCACAAAAGAAAAACAAAATTTGTAATTGTAAACCATGCAATAGTTAGCCCTCTCAAAATGAAATATTTGGCAGCTATCTTTACTATATATAGGGGCATGATGGCCATGCGGCAGCATGGGTAAAGTAAAGGCGGTTGGGCATAGTGCTGACCACACAATCACCTAGTATGCAGAGGCCACAGAAACTGGTGAATGCTGGTTCACCGGACCTATGGAACAGATCGGTCCAACGGGTACTTATCTTTATTCTATTTTTGTGTTTCTGTCCCTTACAGTTCGTATTGATCCTATAGTGTCAAGCAGGGGTGGGCAAACTTTTTGTGCCTAGGGCCACATTGACAAATGTAAAGCTATTGTGGGACCACATATATGTCCACTTGTTTGCAGCAACCTCTCTATTATGTATTAATCATATCATATTGCAATTTTATTTTACTTTTACTTTTTACATTATATTTTAAAAAATAAACAAAAACTTGTACACATTTGTTAATAATAAGATATTATATTGTTTATTAAAATATTTCTTATTATCTTTTAATGGCTTTAATTTAAACCAAACCGACCTCATTGTCAGTACAATTATTGGTATCTATTAAGATGTTTGTAACTGGTTGCAATTTTTGACAATATAACTTGGAATCTCAAAATTTGCATGACAGCATTCAAACTTGCAGTCCGACAATAAATATATATTCTTAGATTTGTTGATCTTCAAAGAAGAAAACAAGTGTTCGCAATGGTATCTTGATCCAAGCAATGATACAAGTTTAGCTGCAAAGTTTTGGAAATCAGATAATGATTTTACTGATAAAAATCCATAGAAATCCAGCAAACTATTTGATTTGAATTTCTCTTTCAGGTTAGGATCAGCTAGTAAGTCATGCAGCTCCAACTGTATGTGTTCTGGATCCATATCAGCTTCTGCACTAAAAGGGTAACTGAGAATATTGAATTCCATTTCTTCAGTCAATATAAGGCTTTGTACTTTTCAGTCATTTCACCAGATATGGTTTCTTGTTTTAGCAAAGGTAAATGACAAAACCTTTTTTTTCATTTGCTTGGCTGTAAAACAGTGAGAGTTTTGCACGAAATGATTTTACAAGTCCATACTTTTCATGTACAAATATGCCATTGTCCTGAAGTTTGCCATTCTGTTAACTCAACTTTGACATAATTCCAATGATATTAACAATGTTTGTATTAAAGTCACATTCTATGCCTCTCTTTTCTAGGAACATCTGGTGTGCTCAGGATATTCTGATTTAATCTTATCACTTAGCAACTTACAGTCAAATCACTAGCTCCACAGATGTAGCACTCACCATTATTTCAGTAGGCCTATATTTATTAACAGTATTGAATATACTGTAGCCTGTGGTTGGGTCTTTGAGTGACTAAACAGTCAGTGGCTCTTCAGTTAGATTGAAAGAAGTGTTTATTCCACGTATATAAATATCAATAATTGGGCAGTATCATGAACATCAATACTCTCATCCTATGCAAGAAAGTAAGTACCACAAAATTTACTTCCATATCAAAGTTCATACAACAAATTGTCAATAAGACCTACCTTAACTCCCAGTTTGGATGGACACAAAAAGAAGTACCTGGGAGTGCGCTCATTTGAATCAGTGGAACAGTTCTCTATGGAACAGTTTTTCTCAGACACTGAGAGAATCTGGGACAAAAGAATCTTTCAAAAAGAACTTAAACACCTTTCTCTTTGGCTAATACATCTGCCACTGCAAATCACACCAAGAGCGCACTGAGCATGCTAATTTAATAGCAAGGATAGAAGCGCTATAAGAAATGCCCATTCTTATCTTGTCAACAAGTCTAATCGCAGTTCTCCTTGATAAAGTATTGTTGTCATATTTGTTTTGTCTTTGTTCTGGAGACATAGGGTTATGTGCATCTAGCTAACATTCCTTGATGAACTCGACCATCAGAAAATTATTCTATTTTCCATTTTTATGTGACAGCATAAGACTAACTTCTGTTGCATAATCATGAATTGAAGACTCTTAGTGAAAACAGTTTGCTGTTTCTCCAAATGTTTCACCAGCTCCAGGTATTTCCGTTCCCTCTCTACAGTTGTTAAATGTATCCAAAAGGGGAATGTTTTCTTTGGTAATGTTTTATTTTAAATTGCGCTCCTTAAAGATAGCCACTGACCCACGACACAACAAGCAAACTGATATGCTACCAAATTTCGACCAATTTTTCTATTAAAAATAATAAAAAAAGATGTTAATTGCTTAACCTAAGACTAACCCAATTTGCCATTGTTCAAAGTTAAACTTTTCAAAGTTGACATAGAGGTGAACCATGGTGTTAGTTGAGTGATCTTATTGTCTGACAAATCTACAGTGCGCAAGTTTTTAGATAATTTCTGAAGCTCTTCTGGTATCTGTGGAGAAAAATCTAATAGGTTAATCTTCTCAAACTTCTCAGATAATAGTTAAATCATGTGCTAGCATTAAAATACATAGATGTATCCACATGTACAAAAAGTTAATGTGTCCTTTCAAATCATGTCAGCCCATGGGGCAAGTAGAGCAGCTTTCACAAGTTTCATTTGCCACAGCATACAAGGGAATTGTGTGATGCCTATCTGACTTCACTTGTACCTAATTAATATTATGTACACATCAGAGCTTGGTGGACACCTTCCAGACCTGGAAAAAAAACCTGACCTTAACCCTGGTCCAAATAAGGGACCTTCAGTTTGATGAGCCTAGCATGCTGACCATCGTGTCCCATTACAATGAATTACATGCATCACTCTTGATCCACAGGGCTAGTGAAGCCGTGTTCACTGGTTTTCTTGGTCCCTGGCATACAAAGGGATTGTGTGCCCTTCTGGTTCAACTATTGTCAAATACTTAAATTGTCAGAGCTGGGTAGGTTTTGGGACAGACCCAGACCTAAGGGGAAAGGGGGGGGGGGGGGAGACTTTCTTTGAACCAGATATTCCAAACTCTTCAAATGAACCAGTATGTTTACAATCTGTGTGTTTTGTTTACAAATTATATGAAAAAGACAATTGGAAAAATTATGAAATGTATAGAGTAACTCTCTGTAGCAGATAAGGCAAACCTCTTTCAGTGTAAGGTGTCTCAACTGGCAGACTCCAGTCTTCTGAGCTGTTTCTATATGTTGTTTCAGATTTGAGTTTCCCATGATTCTTTTCAAACTGTCTGAGCTGTGATGACTTTCCTGAAGACTGCTACTCCCTTGTCCCTTGTCTTGAGACTAGAGAAAAGAAAACAGGGGGAGATAAGTCTAAATAATACTTACATGGAAATACACAAGTCTGCAGTGGTGAAGAGCTTTGAGCTTGTTAATAGTTTTTTACTTTTTTCCCACTAATGAATGCTTTCGTAAAAGGTTAATTGTAAATTTATTATATATCAAGACCAATAACTATTACATATACAAACTTTTCATTCAACTGATTTGCTTTTACATAAAAAACAGCCCAATATTTTCTTTTTTTAATAAGCTTCTGATGGAATCTCAAAGTTTGAGTTGAATTTAAACAGTAGTCCAATTAAACCTAACAAATGTTTAATCAAAACAAGAAATCTGAAACACTTGTTTTTTTAAATATGTCACATAAAATAAACAAAAATAAAGTGTAAAACATGAAAAAAATGTACCGGTAATTAACAAAATTGTACACTAATATTTGAAAAGCTTTATTCAAGAAATTCTTATCTTTACCATAAATTGTTTTTCTTTTACTTAAGGAACTGACTTTAAGGTAATACTTTTTTATAATACGTGAATTCTTCATTTTGTTATGTGTTTTTCTACTACATAATTACAACAAAACCATGACATTCATGGGGGCATGTCACGGGCTGCCTAAACACTTTTTCATAAAAGTACACAGTACTGAACATTTCTACTTTGACCAAGCCCAGCAAACTCTCATTTAAAAAGAAACAAACACCAACTACCACCTTTTGTAATCTCTTCACCTAAAATTAACGGCCCACCCCCTTTCACCATCAGCTGTAAAGATGACCGACTACAAATATGTTCAATACCCTGCCTTTTCTTGTAGTATTCAAATGTACAAGTTAACAGGTATCTACGGTACTTTTAATTACATTTTTGTTAGGGAAAAGATCACAAGAAAATTTTTAAGCCTTCTTAAAAATTAGGATTCTGCAAAAATATATTCAATTTGTGACAACAGCAGATTGTTTAGGATTTATTTATAGTTCATTTAGTTATTTTTCTATCATTTGCTGTGTGATGCCTTTTCTATATGTGTATAGACCTACTTTGTTTTAAAAAAAGCTTATAATTTTGACTTAAGTAATGACAGTGTCATTTAATTAAACATAAGGACAGTGTATCTTTAAAAAGTAGTTTTTACAAAAAAATAAATGAAGAAATGTTTTTAAAATGAACATTTTCAACAAAACAAAGTTTTAAAACGTGTCTATCCACACAAAAAAAATGTAGATCTTTCTATTTGCACTTTCTTGAAAAAATTACAAAAAAAAAACAACAAATATTATTTTTAAAAGCCTTATAATTATTATGTTGTTTGTTGGATATGGTGATAAAAAAAATGTAACAAATAAGCTGAAGGCACCTGCAGATTATTCCCTTTTATATATAATTTTTTTATATATAATTTACAGGTAGGTATTTTTTTTTATCACTATAGTACTAACATTAGAAAACATTTATGTACTCCTTTTTGTGAAAAGTGCAGATATCTACATTCAATTTAGTATGAATAGTCACTATCAACAAATGTAAACTTAAAAAAACAATTGCATACTACACGAAAAGGCATGGTTGTGTTTAAAGAACTCTCTGACAAGTCATCTGTAAAAACAGACAGCAAGCCTGCAGTACTTTTAGCAACATGTTAGTTTCTCTTGTATTGATAAGAAGTTAAAGGACTTCCATTCTCTTCACTCAGATGGCATCAGCACTTTTTCAATCCACTTTTATGTTTTTTAGACTTCATGTTGTTTTATGATCTTGATAGTCCTATAGTGTTAAGAGTTTATAGATTAATTTTGAACGCATGCAATTATACTTGTGTTTAGAAAGAAAAAAAAAAAGAACAAATATATAACCCTATTCTGATTCATTTAGTACAGTACATAATTTACTGCTTGTTTTGCTGTTAAACTTTTGCTAAGCTTATAACTGAACTTTCATTTACGACTAAATCACTAAACCTGAAATTAGCACAATTTTATTACAAAAGCTGCTAATAATTATCTGTCAGTAAACCGACCAAGAAACTGTTTAATAAATAAATTTAAATTCAGTGTAGGGATTTTTTGAAATAAAAAAAAAAAATAAAAAAATACATTATTTAAAAACTAAAAGTCAATACTACAAATCATTACATTATAATAATCTTATTATTTCTTCATCTTATTCTAACCCTAGCAAAAAGTGTTTAACTAACTGTAAATAACTTTAATTCTATAATGTGTGTGAGTTCTAGAAATGTAGCATAAATGATGAAATATTGATTTTAAAAATATGTGTCTTGTTCTTGATTTTAGAAAAATGTATTATGCTTAACCTTGCATTAGTAGGAATATTGTCCAAGCAAAGGAAACACGTTTATAGACATTTAGATCATATAGGCTATTGTCATGTATATTGTTTTTCCAAGAATTGGAACACGCAATGTTTATTCTCCTCTCTCTCTCTTTTCTTACTACACGCGATATTAGGACGTTTAGTAGGAAAACGAAAGGTTCTAGGTAATGCTGGGATTCTGTGTTGATCTCAAATTCTCAGAGTCTGGGAACGACTCATTATTTAATAGGGGAAGTTCATATCGTTTTGTTATGAGTTTTGTAATGTTACCATGATTTTCACCCCTACTGGTAGTGGGTCTGTCCCTTGCACCACTCGGATAGTATTTAATGATTTGTTTTGTCTGAAAGACGGAGAGTTTCAAAATATGTTCTTTTGAGAACGTTTGTGTTTGCACTATTTTATTCTAACTGTACATAATAGATATATTGTATATATTGAACATACCACCTGAAATAAACTATCAACAACAGTTACACTGAAGCTTCTTTGTCAAGTTACTATCCTATTGTGTTGTATACATTACTATAAGATTTATCTACTACCATAATTTACAAGAAAGGAAATGTTGGAATACAGATACTGAATTTGTGCCCAGGACTATAAGAAGAGTTCGTGTAATACTGAAACATAAATACTAATAATTAAAGTCTCCCCTAGGACTAACGAGAATTATCAGCAAGATCTACACAGCTCTGGCCACAAGGGGATTGTGGACGTAACAAAATTTGGTGGTCTCGCCCGGTATATTTGAGTTCTACTTTTCCTGACCTAGGATTGACAAGATTTGGTAGTCTCGTTCGGACTGTGAAACTATTCTTTTTAAAAAGAGGAGAGAACTGGTTTGCGTTTTTATTCCTTGGGAAGTGTGAAGATTCCACGAAGTGTTTAATATTATATTGTGCAAATTTCTGGACAAATCGTAAGTTGGAACTTTATATTTTATTATACAATATATACTACTCTACTATAACAAATATTTCGAACGCTATACTATGGCTTCGAATATATCAAGTGAGGAACTTAATGCCATGTCATTTGCTGAACTAAAAGAATTAGCTGAGTCCTTTGGGATTGAGGCAGGACAGGCAAGACCTAATCGTAATCGTTTGACCAAAGAAATTATGACATGTTTGAACGGGCAGAATGCCATGAACACTGGTAGTGTAGTTGAAGTGGGACAGAACGATATCAATGAAGGTTATGTAGCTCCCAGTGGGGGCGAGGTAATTGCCCACGGAGACGAGGTAAGAAATATGTCATCTAGATCATCAAACAATGATGAAGATGAAGGGTTGAGTGAAAACCTAAAATTCCAATTAGCTATGAAGAGAATGGAATTAGAAAGTATGGAAAGGAGAGAATTGGAAAGAATTAGGATAGAAATTGAAAGCAGAGAAAGGATAGAGATGGCACGCATGAACAGACCTGACCATCGTAGGGACAGCAACGGTATGGATATTAGCGCAATGAAGCAACACTTGCCTATATTCAGAGAAGAAGATGTTCAAGATTTCTTTTTGCTTTTTGAGAGGATAGCTGTAGATTATCAGTTCCCTGATGATAAGATGGCTTTATTGTTAAGGTCAACTCTCAACAAAGGAAAAGCATTGGACGTAGTGTTGAGTTTAACACCCGAGGAAATAAATGACTATGAAGTAATCAAAGATAGGGTGCTGAAAAGTTATTCCCTGACACCAGAAAAATATAGAAAGCTATTTAGAGACAGAAAGAAGGCATATGATCAAACTCATGTAGACTTTTTGAGACAAAAGGAGAAAATGTTAGAACAGTGGCTAAGGTCACAGAATGTAAGTGAGTTTGATAAACTCAAGAACCTAATATTGTTTGAGGAATTCAATGATTGTATTCGAGTGGATATTAAAACTCACATCTCAGACCGAGGGGTTGAAGATGTGCATGAAGCTGCTAGATTGGCAGATAACTATGCCATAATTCACGCCAGCATAAAGCCATATTATGCTGACAAACCCAAAGTGCACAAACCAGAGTCCAAGGAGGCTAGTAAACCAAAAGAGACAAGTGAAAACAATAATAAGAACAGTGGTGTAAATAATAATAGTAACTTAGTTCATTTCAGGAAGCAGACAGATGTAAATAAAGCAAAGGTGGTATGTTTCAATTGCAAGAAAGAGGGCCACATGAAGAAAGATTGTTGGATCCTTACCAAGAAGCAAGGTGCTATTCTACACTGTGCCAGAGTGCAGAAAGATAGCAAGCAGACAGAAGAAGTGTGCAACACAGGGTCAAGAAACTCAAAAGAAATGCGGCCGGCATCGCCCATAGTTGTGGAGTCGATGGTTTTTGAGAACAGTCTATCTAAGGTAAAAGAGAATAGCTGTACTCAATCTATTATGCTTTCGGAAGGCCGTGAGGAACAGATGGTTCCTGAAGTCCCGGAAGAGGACGACCTATCCGATTTTCGACCCTTTGTCTACGAAGGGACAGTGTCGACAGAAGTCGATGTACTCAGCAAGAAGAAAATACAGATATTACGTGACACGGGTTCTGCTGTCAGCGTGATCCTGGAGGGCAGTGTGCCGTTAACAGATGCCACCAGTACCGGTGAGTCTGTTGTGCTGAGAGGTGCTAGTATGGAGGCTGTGGAAGCTCCACTGCACAGAATAAAACTCGAGTCGGATATTTTTACAGGTAACATCGTAGTGGGAGTGTGGCGCGCACTACCCGTCAAAGGCGTTTCCATGATATTAGGAAATGACATTATGGGCGGCAGAGTCACTGTCGAGCCCATGGTTAAAGTGTTGGAGACAAAGATGGCGGAGGACAAAAACCTACGTCCTGCCAATGAACGCCCAACATGTGCACTGACAAGAGCAATGCAGAAAAAGAAGTCGGTAAAGACTCCTGCTACGCCGTGTAGTGCAACGAAAGATGTGTTTGTCTGTTCTGAAGACACACATGCGAATGAAACAGTGATAACAGAAACACCTGACATCGATTTAAGTGCTACGTTCTTTGCTGAACTAACAACTGGTGATGCAACAGAGAACGATAACATTTTGTCACCAAAGCAGAAATTGGTGAAAGAACAATTGAATGACGAAGTAATAATGCAACTCAGAATGAAAGCTGTTGACGAAAAGACTGCAGATGCAATGGCGGAATGTTTCTACATGAAAGATGAAGTATTGATGAGAAAGTCGAAACCGCTCAACTCAGGTACAAACGAGTGGGACAGTATTCACCAGATTGTAATACCTAAGTGCTATCGTCAAGATATACTGCGTATGGCGCATGATCTTCCTTTCGCTGGTCACATGGGAGTCCGGAAAACGCACCACCGTATCCTCCCTTACTTCTACTGGCCAGGACTGAGAGGAGATGTCGAACAATACTGCAAGACTTGCCACGTATGCCAAATGGTAGGACGTCCTAACCAACGAATTCCTGTCGCTCCACTCCAGCCGATACCAGCGTTCGACGAACCATTCAGTCATATACTCATTGATTGCGTGGGCCCGTTGCCGAAAACAAAAGCCGGTTTTCAATACCTGCTCACAGTCATGTGTTCATCCACTCGCTTCCCGGAAGCCATTCCGTTGCGGAACATAACAACAGTGAAGGTGGTAGACGCCCTGACAAATTTCTTCACACGTTATGGCCTACCGAAGACAGTACAGTCCGACCAGGGGACTAACTTTACTTCGAACATTTTCAAACAAGTCATGGAACAATTAGGGATAAGCCATAGGCTATCAAGTGCCTATCATCCTGAGAGCCAGGGAGCTCTGGAAAGGTTTCATCAGACATTAAAATCGATGCTTAAAAAGTACTGTTATGAAAACGAGAAAGACTGGGATAAGGGTGTGCCTTATGTACTGTTCGCTGCAAGGGAGGCCACTCAGGAATCCCTGGGGTTTGGCCCATTCGAACTTGTGTATGGACACTCAGTCAGAGGTCCGTTGAAACTTCTACATGAAACTTGGCTAACGGACAGTGAACCGATTGGACTTTTGTCATATGTAGATAAATTTAAAAATAGGCTTTATCATGCTTTTAACCATGTGAAGATTCATTTTCCACAGATGCAGGAGCGTATGAGACAGAACTATGACCGTAAAGCTACAGCTAGAACTTTTGCACCAGGTGACAAAGTTCTTGTGTTTCTACCTTTGCAAAATCAGCCTTTAAGTGCAAAGTTTAGTGGACCCTATGAGATAGAGTCAAAGCTTGGCGAGGTCAATTATTTGATAAAGACTCCTGACCGGAGACAAAAACAGAGGGTATGCCATATTAATTTACTTAAGCCCTATGTTTCCAGGGAAAAGAGTAAACCACGGGAGGTCCCCATGATTTCGTTAGCTAGAGTCCCGACGGATTTATCTAGGATAGAATATAAGTTAGCAGAAAGTAAACTTAATAATACAGATGCCCTTAAGAGTTTAGATACAAGGCTAGAACATCCTCTGGTAGAAGATAAGGAGAAGATTATTGAGCTGGTGCATGAAAATAAGTCAATGTTTACAAATGTTCCCAGTAGGACACATGTCATAGAGCACGATGTAGTGTTAACCGATAATGCCAGGTCTATTAAACAGCATCCATTTGACCCCATCAGACCTGAGCATATTAAATTAGATGTAAAGCATATGTTAGAAAATGACATAGGAGGAAAATGTGATAGCAAATGGTCTACACCCTGTGTGATGGTACCAAAAGCCGACCACACACTGCAGTTTTATAGAGACTTTGGGAAATTAAGTAATTTGACAGAGACCGACTGGTATCCCATTCCCCGTATCATCGACAAGATAGAGACAAGGTCATAGCTGATACTCTATCTCGGGTGCTACATGATTGACTGAATAACCCATACTTCTTTTTCAGATCATCTCACTTATTCATTAAGAATGTGTCATGATAACCTATCATTCGTTTGAATTTTGATTATGGAATACCTATAGAATACTTGTATCATACAGAAGTCAAGTCTTTTGAAAGTATTAATAATTCTTATAATCATGTATAATATTGATGTTCTGATATATTTTAAATTCATTTGATTATGGAAAAGAAATTCCATTTAAATGTTGATGCATGATGCAATAAATATATAATATGCACGTATTTACTTGATATGGATGGATAAAAGTAATTGTCATCACATGCAATTAAGTGGGAAAACTTTGAGCTAGTTGATTTATTATCTTGTTTTATTTTAGTTAATGAATGGAACTAAATAATAATATGTACAATTTTTATCTTAGAAAGAGATGTAATCTTAATTGGTATAAATTAATAGATAATATTGGAAATCTATTGCTAAATTGTTATATCATGGCAATAGAATGGGAAAAACTAGTGGATATTCACTATGTTGTATAGGTTGTTATATATTCCATATATCCGGGAATGGAGGGAAACAAAGGTACCTAAAGGTGTGCACTCATTCAACCCTGAACAATCTTTTATATTAAACTTTTAAATTTGCCAAAAACGCATAATAGTGGATTACATTTTAATATTTAGATTACTGTAGTAATCGTAACTAGAGTGTATTTTCTCCTCGTATTTGAGAAAAGGGGAAGTATCATCATCTTAGGTATGAACCCTGTTAATGTCAAGTTGACACTGTAATTTAAAGGGGAAGTAACCTATAGTTTGATTCGAGTTATGTATTACTTATCTTTTGGTTTGTATATTAGAAGTAAACTGTTGGAAATTGACAAGAGTTTGAGCAATGTTATATTTGTTTAATAGATTAAAACTTTTTGCAAATTTTGGTGGAAATCCACACAACTGTACATAGTTAAAATAAGAATGACTAGAATATTTTTGAATTATTTGTACTTGTTGAGGCATTAGTTAATATTAATACTAACGGGGAAATATTTGTCCATCACGTTATAATCACAATTACCATTGGGTAGTGACACTTTTTATAATTTAGTTGTGCCAGTGAGCCATGTTTGCTTAAATTGTCTAATAATCTTCCATTGATTGTTGGTTATTAAAACGATAGTGTTAAGTACGAAAAATGTACCATGTTGAGTATTACTTGGGTAATTATGGTACATTATTTCTTTCATTGGGTGGGGGCGTGTCATGTATATTGTTTTTCCAAGAATTGGAACACGCAATGTTTATTCTCCTCTCTCTCTCTTTTCTTACTACACGCGATATTAGGACGTTTAGTAGGAAAACGAAAGGTTCTAGGTAATGCTGGGATTCTGTGTTGATCTCAAATTCTCAGAGTCTGGGAACGACTCATTATTTAATAGGGGAAGTTCATATCGTTTTGTTATGAGTTTTGTAATGTTACCATGATTTTCACCCCTACTGGTAGTGGGTCTGTCCCTTGCACCACTCGGATAGTATTTAATGATTTGTTTTGTCTGAAAGACGGAGAGTTTCAAAATATGTTCTTTTGAGAACGTTTGTGTTTGCACTATTTTATTCTAACTGTACATAATAGATATATTGTATATATTGAACATACCACCTGAAATAAACTATCAACAACAGTTACACTGAAGCTTCTTTGTCAAGTTACTATCCTATTGTGTTGTATACATTACTATAAGATTTATCTACTACCATAATTTACAAGAAAGGAAATGTTGGAATACAGATACTGAATTTGTGCCCAGGACTATAAGAAGAGTTCGTGTAATACTGAAACATAAATACTAATAATTAAAGTCTCCCCTAGGACTAACGAGAATTATCAGCAAGATCTACACAGCTCTGGCCACAAGGGGATTGTGGACGTAACACTATTCATAATATTAACATTAGATTAATAGTCATGAATTTTAATAATTATACTAATACATGTACTGGAAATGCTGATATCAGTTTTATTATAGTGGAATTTAAGATCAAGCCTACTTATACCAATACATTTAAATAGGTAAGAATGTTAAAGCAATTTTTCTAATGCAGTGATTTAGGCTTAACATTTTGGCAGAGTTTTTTACTATTTGTTTTGTTGATGTTTTCTATAAGTTTTTACAGCTTATTTAGAGAACTAAAAATTCCCCTGAACAACTAGAATTGTTATGTAATGTACACAAAATACTTTTTGATATATAGCCACTTTACTTTCCTATTAAAGGCAGTCAGAGCAGAAATGAGATTAAAACCTTTACAAGGATTTGCAAAAAAAATGGCTTGAAGTCTTTTAATCAATAAGATCTAAGCTGTTTCTATTTAAAATATTTGCAATGCCTTTATAATGCAGACTCTATTTAGGGTAGCAAGAAGAAATAAAGAAAATGACCTGCAGTTATTGAAGACACTCTGCGGCCCATCAAATCAGGACCTATTTTGATGATTTACTATATATATATATATATATACCTTACCAAGACTAAAACAGACTAACACTGTTATACTGTAGCATTAAAAATGTGTCTAGTCATTCAAAAGGCTTACATTTTAAGTATTTTGCTCTAGTTCTTTCAAAACAGTATTACATTATTACTATTTTACTATCAAATAACAATAAAAGTTCAATCAAAATAAAAAATGAAGAAACTCTGCAACAAACATGCATTTAAATTTATTTTATATAACCTATTTTTTACAGTTTTAGGTATGAACTTTGATAAAACATACATTGAACTATCTAAAAACTTCTTTTATTCATGTCCTTTTTAATGTATGACAGGGGTAGTATTGAAAAGTTTAAATTCTTATTTTCTAAAAAAGCGCACAGTGTGAGATCAGATTCTTTCAGTGTGGCTGTCGGTCATAGATGTGTACAACTTTTTACATGTAAGATTTTTCACATTGTAGCCTTCTGTGTGAGAATGATGCCCTCTACTGAGTTAACTAAAAGTCTGTTCCTTATAATAATAATTGTTTTTATATAGCGCTTCTATCATGCTAATAGCATGCTCAGAGCGATCTAGTAGATTATCACGTCCACTGGGCCCAAAACTCCTGCAAGGGCGACAGGGATTGGTTGGTGGCAGGGATAGAACCTGCGACGTGTCAGTTGGTTTTTGGTCGAGAGTCTAGTGAACTAACCACAGGAGCAGCAGGTTTCACTATGTTCCATTGAGCATTAATCAAGGATAACACTCTTTCCAATTTTACTGAATAAAACTTCACATATAGGCTATCACTTAAATTTGGGCAACTTTGAAAAATAAAGTTTAAAGCACATGCAAGATTCTTTCAAAAATAAATTTCAATCTTTTTTTGCTCAAATATGATGACTTGTATATAGTTTTATGCTTGTCAATATTTTTTTTAAAAACTTAAGTTTCCCAAAGCATATAAAATATATTTTTAAAACAGCTGGACATTTTACAGGTTTTTAGCTTTGCCGTGGCGCAAACCTAGCCTAATGCCTAATAATTCCTAATAATCTTTTTATGAATTTAAAAATGTCTAATAGAAACATATCATCTTTATGATGATACATGAATACATGAATTACATGATTATAATTTGATCGTATAACATTAAATAAAATATTATTTTATATACCCAATATAGGCTAAGCCTATATCAATAATCAATAGGCCTAATATAATCAATCATCATGATATGATATAAATATATAGGCCTAGGCCATTTATAGGCAATATATAATATAGCCATATCATACTATATTACTATACTATATAATATAACCTAACTATACTATATAACCTAATAATTAATATATAATATAAACATAGTGGTTATTCACACGGTTTTAACGTGTGGATAACGCCGAAAAATATACACACGGTTCCTCGGCGCATGCGCAATGATCCGCACGGTTTTAGACGTGAGAATAATGCCGATCAATATTCGCACGGTTCCTCGGCGCATGCGTATCCTCGGCGCATGCGTATTATAGCGGCTGGTCACGTGACATTGGAAAAAAGCGCGCCCGGTGTAGGTTAATGTTAGTCGTGACTGCACATACTCCCGAGTACGTACGTTTCGAACTGTTCCTCTATTTTCAAAAAGAAAAGCACACCCACAAGTTTACAATTCTAGGTCGCATGAGGCCAAGAGGCTGGTGCTTTTGTCTGGTTGTGTAGTGGACCCCACTGGTCTGCCTCCATTTTCAGTTGCTGATATCAAGGCAGCAGAGGGTATTTCCTCAATGTTAACAAATGATATATCATTTTCTCCCATTAAAGACATGTTTGATGAATCTGCATGGGTCACCCTTCAGGCACGTATTGCAGAGAAAAAAGAGAGAGAGCTTTTTACCTGCAATTCATGTTTTGATATTGACAATGGGGAGTTAAAAATGGTCGAATGTGAGGGGTGTTTGGAGTGGTATCACTACCACTGTGTTGGTATACGTACCAACTCCAAGCCCCAAAAATGGTATTGTAATGCCTGCTGGGTGTGATACTTTTTTTAATGTGTGAATAATTTGATTTTTTGAACATGTTTGCATTGTCTGATAGTGTGACTATAGTACCAGTATGTTTTAAATTTCCTTCTTTTCTGATGTATACATTTTGCATACGAATACGAGTAGCTTGATTGATTATCTATGCTTTTTTAATGTGTGAATAATTTGATTTTTTGAACATGTATATTTGCTCTTTTTTGTCTCAATAAATATTTGCTTTAACAAAAGTGACAAACTTGAAATAAAATGAGTTTGTTCTATGTATTGTCTATCTAGGCAATAAATTTGGAAGTTGGGACTTTTAAATATAACTTAAGCCTGCGTTATTCTCACGTCTAAAACCGTGCGGATCATTGCGCATGCGCCGAGGAACCGTGTGGATATTTTTCGGCGTTATCCACACGTTTAGACCGTGCGGATCATTGCGAATGCGCCGAGGAACCGTGTGAATATGTTTCGGCGTTATCCACACGTTAAAACCGTGTGAATAACGCTAGCCTAATATAAATATAATTATAATATATTATAATATATAAACTATACTAATTATAGGCCTAAATTCCTAAACATATTATATTGTAGGCCTTAAAATACTTATTTTATATTTATTTAAATTGTATACCTAAGGCCTATTTAAATATTATAATATAGTCTAGTAATATTATAGTATAGGCCTAAATTATTTAGTATTTAGGCCTAGTCAGACTAGTCATAGTAAGTATTAGTATTAGTAAGTATAGTGTCTATCAAGTCAAGGCCTATATAGCATAGTCTCTTATTATATAGGATTATAGGCCTAAAGTATATATATATTTATATAGTCAACAATGAATAGGTGGCCTGCCAAGAAATTCAGCCCTACCTGAACTACCTCTTCGTTTTTCCTGCAACAGCATAACAGCATTTGGCATTAACTAGTTGATTACTAGTCAAAAGATGTCATATGTTTCTTCTAACTAATGTTCATTTAAATGCAATCTGAAAATAATAAATATTTTCGTTTTATTACATTTACAACAGATGTTTTTAATTTGAATAAACAACTCTGTGTGTACAGAATTTGAGCTGGATTGTTTAATATTTTGGTTGAGATTTTGTTTTCTTTGCGAGTGCTCCCCCTTTGAGTGTTTTCAAAAGCTGCACGTGAAAAGAATGTTTTTATCGTGAAAGACGTGTGTTGAGAACTTGCAAGAGGTAGGCCTATCGAAGTTTCGAAAAGTTGACATCGCATCTTGTGGACATCATGGCCATGGCATCTTCCACAGTCTCAGTTAAATATATATTAATCACTGGCATTCCAGGTAAGCACTAATATAGGCCTCTTATTCATATTCAAGTAGCCTAATACTAATATTATTATCAAAATAAGCTGCTTGCTTCTTGTCCGTTGTCGGTTGTTTTTAAATTTTGGTAATACTTTGGTATAACTGGTTCTAGAAAAGTAGGGTTCTAAAAAATTCCAACTGAAAATTTTTTCGCGTGGGGCTATTGATAAGTGTCTTAAGAAGAGCGGCAGACTATTAAAAATGAAAAAAAAATATTTTTTTTCCAAAAAAAAAATATAATTTGTATTGTCTTTACAAAAGCCTTGTGACGTCACAGGTCACAGGCTGATCAAACACAATACATTATTGTCTGCCGATCTTCTTAATTAAGACACTATCAATAGCTCCACGTACCAAAATTTTCAATCAGAATTCCTTAGAAGCAATAAAAAAATAAAATTTATCTTACCATATTTAATAAGAAATAGCACAAAAGAAGAAAAAAGAAACAAATCGTATTCCCTAGATCACGACACCATGCTGTCATCCTCGTCTCCAAAACCTAATACTTCCTATCCCAAGATATGGCCAGGTTGGCTCTGTATAGCCAAATAAAAAAACTACAAAGCTCTCCCTAACCTTAGAAACTAACCGATAATAATGATTAACAAATACTTAGAAAGCTTAGAAACTAACAGATAATAATGATTAACAAATACTTAGAAAGCTTAGAAACTAACCGATAATAATGATTAACAAATACTTAGAAAGCTTAGAAACTAACCGATAATGGCTACAAATCTGGTCCGATAAGCGTGCAGTGCATGTAATGTGAAAAAAATAAACAAACCAAAGGGACGTAACACAATAAAACACAAAGTGCTCAAGGGAAGTAAAATTATTTCATAAAACATGCAAAATTAACAAATATTCAACATTAAATAAAAAATCACAGAAAAGGAATCTCACAATAAAACCAACGGATTCGTATTCAGGATAAAAAGATCTTTAAAATGATATATGAAACTTAAAAAAAAAAATAGAACCAGTTATACCAAAGTATAGCCTAAATTTTTACTTAGATCTTTTTTGCAAATTTACTATAATTTAAATTTAGAACCGACTTTTTCACTGATGAGACGACTGACAAAATGACGAGCGCGTGTTGCATCAACGTTCTTTAAATTATGTAGGCCTACAATACTTGCAATCCAGAACGAAAGCATTTGAATATATAAAATAAACTTGTATGCCTACTTAATAGATGTCTAATTGTCTATTCTATATTATAATATATACTTAATATAGGCCCTAGATCTAGAAGAGTCTATATATTTTTTCTATTTTAATGATAATAAGTTAAGTTTATTTTCTTTAAATTAATAACCTTCAACCTTGTGGCTTGTGGACAAAAACAATTTCATTTTGTAAAAATGAGGCTGGCCGGACCTGGAGGTAGTTCACTGGACTAGACTGAATGGACAGGCACATGTCTATAAAGCCTATATAATATAGGCTTTATAGACATGTTGCCCAGCAGGGATTTTGGGCCTAGTTGACATAATAGTTTTCTATCTTGAAGGAATGTCAGTGGTGCAGTAGAAAAGTACAAGTATTTATTTAATTTATCATCAAACTTCTCACTGCCTGATGAAATAAATACTAACTCAGGTGAATTATAACAACCATATGAAAGGACGCATAGGGCCTAGGCTAAGTTTTTTTCATAAACAAGGTATGGTAGTATGCAATTAACAAGCTCCACCAAGACACAAAAACAAAATTCCAGAAACGTAAGCAAAATTTTACATTATGCTACAAAGAATAAAAGTTCTGAATTAAAAAGAAAAGAGGCAGTGAAATTTTTAAGGGCAGAAAATCACAGTAGCCTACAATAGAAAAATTAAACAACTTAAAGCTAAACATAATGCGCAGCTAGAAAAGGAAAAATGGTAAGTTCACGAATTGAAGGCCCAGCACACTGCTCATTTCAAGGGAAAATGCTTTGGTGATTGCTGTTACTGTGCTGGAAAATGCAAAACTTCTTATGGAGGAAGAAAAAAATGTTTAATAAAAAGCCCTGATGTAAGTCCAGGAGCTATTCTATAGAAATGAGAATGCTAATTTTTAATATGCTAGTCAATAATGTTCCAACCAAAAAATTCCTATTCTTACACTTAGCCAGTTTATGACATGACTGCTACTTTACATAAAAAATTACCCGCTGCAGTACAGTGGAGCAAAGGACACAAGTTGGGCATTATCTCTGTTCTGCAAGCAGCAGAAATGGCACTCTTAATAACCTTATTTTTGGTTTCGACACTACAACTCGTGAACTGCATCCACATGACGTCAAGAGAAACGCTCCAACTATAGTTCCAGAGTTCAACTGGAACATCTACAATGAAAAAGATTCTGGATAAGAAGAATGTCAGTCTCAATACGGTCAAAATCTGAAAAGCTCTCTCCAAATAAAGGAAAACTGATGCTGAATTTTGTGTGTTTAGTAATATAATTATGACTAGCATTATTTTCTAGTCTACTAAATAGTATGTACATTTTGTGTTATATGTTATTTTTGCACCCATATTCTTACATAAAATGTTCAATTTTAATTAGTTGAATTGTTCATTAGTACCTCATACCAAAATAGACCAAACTGCCATATTTTACTAAATACTGTATATACTAGCCTATAAGTCACACTTTTTAAACTCAAAATTTTGATCAAAAGTAGGTGTCGTGATGTAGACACTGGGAGGGTGTGGGGTTGTTGGTGAGTGGGGGTAGTGGTGGCTGGTTGTCGTGGGGGTATGAGGTACGGATGCTGTAGTTGACCTGAAATATTTATTTGTCCTCTCCGGCTTGTTAATGATGTAGAACACACACATAACAGACAGTTCTAATTGGTAAGCAAGCAAGTCTCTGGTTACAGTTATGGCGTTTATTATCGTTTCAATGATCCAAAAGTGAATTACATATATATCAATTGGCGCAGTGATAACTTGCACAGATGCATGGTAATGTCACGTGTCCTAACATTAAGGGACGTGACTACACTGTGGAACTTAATACTAGCTGAACATCGATATCTAACAGGCGGGGTGATATGCTATATGAGGCGAGATATACAAGTATTATTTGCTGACGAGTTCTAATATCCAAGACTGAAATGTACAACGTGTCGGACAAGCGCCAACCTCAGACTAAAACTAAGTTTGTAAGATAGCGTTCTCGATTCTTGAGTCACGTGATCGCGCTCAAGTTGGTTGGTTGACCCTTTAATTACATTTAATTACATATTACTCCCATTGGACAGTTCGAACATATATTTGCATAAAAGTATGACTCGTTGGAGGGAAAAAATAGGGGTGGGTGTAGGTGAAACAATTTATACCGCCAAGACAGCGGGTGGGGTTTTAGATGAAAGGTAATTGATACAGACGTCATGCTGAGTGGAGGGGAACAAAAGGGAGGGAGAAATGCGATTCATCTCCCCTGCAAGAATTTTACGCTGGTTATCTCAAGTGATGGGGCTGGATTCGGACGAGGGATATTAGGTAGGTGCGAAAACCTTCCCCGGTCAATTTCCTGGACCCAACGGGGCAATAAAGGAATAACTAATGAGCCGCTGCTCACTCGTGAGTTGGGTGGGTAAAGGGGAGATAAGTGGAGGGTTAGCGGGGAAGGTGGGGGTGGGGGTTTTAGGCGCGGAGTCGATCAGTGACGTAATGTCTACATACTAGAGGGGTTGGAGTTAGCAAAATGGATGAATATTTACTATGCAAGCACATTAAAATACAACATGAATTAATAGTTGAAAACATAATAGAAATATATATACATTAAGGTATTCACACATGTACACTCATTCATTCAAGGTGTAGTACCAATTTGGTCGTATTAATTAGTAAGCTCTGAATTGGGACTTTAGAAGAGTGTAGTGAAGGTTAAAGGAGAGGTGAAGGAGAGTGGCGGGGGTGTTTCAATTGCGTAAGAGAGGGAGAAGATAATAGCGTCAGACTACTCGCCTCCTTCCTAATCTAACTTAAGCTAATCTATGGTTCTAGTTCTCCACTACTATCTATCTACATGTGCTACTAGTCAAAGTTACGTGCAGAACTGTGACAGTAGGGATGTGACTTGTACACCCAACATTGTTTTTAAATAGTTCAAAAAAATCACCTGTATCAGTGGTTGTTATGATGTAGAATTAATAGGCTAATGCATAAATACCAACATTTTGCATTTAGAAAACTTTCATATCTTTTTATAACTTAAATTGAAATGGACAAATATTTTAGGTTTTTCAAACCACCACCCCATTTTCTTTTGAACTTTTGGACAGATTTTGTATTGCTGAAGCATAGCACAAGTTAAATGCAGCATTTTTTGTGGGCCTATTAAATGCAAATTACAATGTGTAAAAGCCTATTATATACCATAGGTATGAGCTTTTACACTAATAAAAGGCTTGAGATGCATTTTATTTAGGACCAATAGGATATAGCCTACTAAGGCAGTGTTTAGCATTCCGAGAAAACTGCTCCCATGTCTTAGAAATGTTTCTGAAACTATCGTCGGATTGACACACTTAAACTTTTTTTTTAAAAATCTATATAGATCTGCTATAGGGATAAGAACTTGAGTAGGGACTAAGATGAAGAAACAAAAACATTCTCGTACGACTATTGGCTGTATTGATCGGTTGTTAAAAATAAATGAAAGGCTGCCTTTATGTTTGATTTATGCATGATTGAAACTATGTTTTAAGGAAAGTTTCCAAATTAGGGTGAACATTTAGTAACTTTTAAGCGAGTATATACAGTAATTATAAAAATTGTTGCGTTTTGGTATTCAGTAGTGACTATGTACTGCATACTATTTAATATTTCATCAGATTTCATATTGTGATTGTAGATGTATAATATTTTTTTTAAAGTACTTTTTTTTTTCATCTCACTTTAGGTGTTGGCAAAACAACGTTAATTAAGAAAATACATGAAAGTCTGGTGAAAAATGGTTTACTCTGTGCTGGGTTTTTCACTGAGGAGGTTCGATCCAAAGGACACAGAATAGGATTTGATGTGGTTACCATGGAGAATAATAGGGGACATCTAGCTCGACTGAGGTAGTAGCTCATTTACATAATTTATTGTATCTTGGGAATTATTTATCCATGCAACGGGAAAATGTTTTTGTACTTAATAGCACACTGACATAGTTTGCTTTGATACTTACATTTTGTGTTATTTAGAAAACTTGTGAATCTGTTGTAAATTTGTACCGTCACTCTATAGTAGACTTGCTAACTATTCCTCTTGATTGGTTTTTGCTGATTGACTCCATAGTTAAGACATTATATTGTTAAAGGTAATTTATCTTTGTTGACACATTACTTCAATATATTTAAAAAAAATTATTCTCAGTGATGAAACTGATGGTGCTCCAGGCTCAAGACAGAAAACCTACAAAGTTGGTCACTATAGTGTTGACATACAGTCATTTGAACTAGCTGCACTTCCAACATTACATATACCAGTAAGCACTGATGCTAAATTTGTTCATTGGAACTGAAAAATACATTAGTAATACAGATTTTTTTGCGATGCAGGGTACAGTTTTTGAAAAAAAAAATACATGTTCCATATACATGTGTCTATTTCCTCAGCCACACAATGAAGAGGGATGCAAACTGATTTATCTAATCGATGAAATTGGCAAGATGGAGCTGTTTAGTCAAAGCTTTATTCAGGTATGTTACATGTATTCAAATATAGAAATAATTAAAGCATTATAAGTAAGCAGTAATCAATTTCAGTTATTGTTAATTTTTGTCAATATTTATACTTGGATAATTGTACCCAGTTCATATTTTTCAGAATTTAAAAATATGTCTCTTCTTCTCAGTGTGTAAAGAAATTAATGTCAGAGCCTAAAGTTTGTTTGATTGCAACAATACCAGTTCCAAAAGGGAGACCTTTGCCTCTGGTGGAGGAACTCAGGAACAGCTCTAGGTCTAAAGTGTTTCATGTAAGTCATACTTATAGAATACTCAGAATACTGTTTCCTGTTTGTACTAATTCATGTCTGATGTTGTTTGTGAGGTTTATTTAACAGGGATTTAAAAGTGGATTTGACTTTATGTTAGATAAGTCAAAGTAAAACTTGTAATAAGAAGCAATTAAACTCCCTCTAGCTTCGCGTACAAGCACATTTATTGTAATGCTAAATTGAACATGTAAGATCTTATCTTATATATTACAGACGCTCCTTCTATAAGAAGATTATTGCGTCCTACGCTCATCCGTGGTCTGAGTCTAGTCTTGCGTCATTATTAATGTTTTAAACAATAAGTTACTGGTTTTCCTGGTTTGTTCAGGTAACCCATTCCATGCCCAAATGCCACTCGAGAAGAAAGAGCACTTATATGCATTTGTATATAGATGTATATTGATTACATGAAGATTTTCTATTAAATTTGTTACTTGTAGGTCACTCATCAGAACCGGGACACCATCTTACCTGATATATTGACTGCAGTGAATTCACAGATCAGCTCACAAGCATCATGATTTGAAAGGATTGAGTAGTTTTACTATTTTATTGCATTTTATATTTCTGAATGACTTGAACAATTTATAACTGTACAATATGTTGGCACAATTTGTATGTTCACATGCTGCAATATCCATTTGTATTAGTCTATATATATGCCATCTTCCCCCACATCTAAATATAAAAACCCAGAAATTTCAATACAGTGTATCCAAAGCTGTACATACCAATGTATGTCAGTATTATTCATTTTAGAATACATCTATATTCTAAAAAAAACAACAACAGTTAAGTACACAATTATATCCTCTCTGTATATCATGTTGCATTATTTGGCAGAAATATTGCCAGTAACTTGTATAGATGAATTAAGGTAAGGAAAGAGGTGTTCCCTCCCCCACCCCCATGACCTTGGTTTTGTTCCTCCCTTGTTGTGCCCATGATCGTGATGGTTGATATTGTTTGATCAGCTGATCTATTCTTCTACTAGTTTTTTTGTACCTTTTCTCAATTTATTCAATTATTGTCTACTTCAAAAGGATCTAGTTGTAATATGTCTAGGATAATTTATTTGTGACAGGGAAACCTCGACAAACTCCTAGAACTAGTTGTAATAATACTATCATCTTAAAACTAAAATAAATCCAATGTATGTAGACAACAAAGAAAAATTTGTGAATAGAACTATAATCACAAATATAAATATTTCTACACAATCAACTCTTGGTATTCTTTAGTTTAATGCTAGTACTTAAGTTTTTTTTTAGTTTTTTGATACACAGGCTTTTGTGGGATAAATCTTTTTTTTTTTGTATTTAGCTTTATATTTTGAAGTATTAACCTTGGTTAGATAAAGGCTTTGTCATAGTTCTGCTGTTTGTAATGTTGTAATCAACATCCTAAATAATAATAAAAACATCTTTTATCCAGCCGTTATCTTTTAGCTCTAAGCTCTCCTTTTTTCCATTTCTGCCAACTCTTGAGGGAACTATTTATTCCTGCTTGTATCTAGCAAAATTTGACTTTATTCTATTGTTACGACTCGCTGTCTAGGGTATGTTCATTCTCTTGAATGACTTTATTTTAGCCTTGTGAATCTTGGATTCTCACGTCCAACTTTCCATCCAAGCAATAAACGACCTCTGGAACAATTACTAACAACTTTAATAATGTGATATGAAATGTGTAGACTATAGCATAAGTACAAATACAGAATTTAAAGTAAATGCAAGTAGTATCAATTACAAAGCATAACAGTCTCTCTTGAACTCTACTCTGAACTCTCTAAACTACACACCACATGGGGACAAAAAACTCACTCCGTCCTTGCCCCCGTGATCTCTCAGGCCAAAAAATTGACAAGGGTCACGCAGGGTCACCAAAACATTGTGACCCCCAGTTACAAGGGGGAGGTGATCACAAAGAAAGGGAGTTAATTAATACTAACCTCATACATCAAACTTTGTAAAATACAAACAATAGCTTAAAAACATTAATGTAAGTTACAGGTAGAATGAAAACTGGTGTCAGTGATCTTTGGTGGTGTCTGAGTGAAGTAGGTCAAGTTGAGAAGTAGGTCAAGTTGAGAAGTAGGTCAAGTTGAGAAGTAGGTCAGAGTAGAAGATCAATCTGAGATGACAATAGGATAATAACAGGCTATACCAATAGGGCAGTGTGACTGCTTGTTGCTTGATTCCCTTATTCATAATTCATTAATAGTAATACATGTAGTATAAGATTTAATCTATGCAGTGTTTGGATGTGTGACAATTACTTGTAGACTAGACTCAGTTCATTAATACTAATAAAACTACTCGCATTCTTACTCATTCTGTCCACTCTCAACCTCAGGATATGGGAACCATCATACAAATCAGCTATGCATCTAAAATTGGAATGGATTCTACAACCTCAATCGGGGTGGGACCTTTTAAACACAAATTCTGCTAAATGGCCATGGTGGTGATGTTTTCGGTTGCCATAAGTAGGCAACGATGACCTCCACATCCCTTCACAGCCGTTCAACATTTTGGGTGTGGGCCTGGGGTTTGTGAGTTTAAAAAATTATAAGAATGATTAACTGTAAGGTGGGTATATCCTTCCATTCCCAGACAATTATACGCCTTCTAACAGTCGGTCATCACAGTCGTTCGCTCTTTCGCTCATCACAGTCGTTCCGGGGATAATTTTGTTTTTGGGTTTTAGAGTACATTGATTCTAACGAACTTTTTTAAAAACAAATGGTGCTCAGGCAAGATTAAGACGACTGCTTGCAAACAGACATATTTGGGTAGCAGATAGATCCCACTGTTCATTTCAACCAACACTTTTCACTAAGAGCAACTCAAATTCATACTATGATTAGTCTTCTGTAGGTCGAAAATTGCTTTGAGTCATGCAATCCTATATCACTCACCGTTTTCTTGTGCAGCTTTTTCCCGCCATCATTTTTTGTACAGGATAATAGGGGACGGTACTCTAACGCATTGTGCAGTCTAATTTGAGCTGTCACCCCTTGTTTTTGAGAAATCAGCTGTTCGATATTAGTCACCTGTTTGACATTTGGGGACTTTCCCCTAGTTAGTAGCCTATAGGTAGGCTAGACATATGGCTGTATACAGTATAGAAATATTTACTACTAGTATTGTTAGTAGACCTACTAATTCTATATGCCTATTATATAGTTACTAGTACTATTCACTACTATTATAGGCTATAGAGCCTATTTATTGCTTTATCTTTATGTAGATTTTTTAACACACACAAAGATTGCTACTAAGTTAAACTAATTACTATAATTACACTAAAAGCAAACAATATGCCTACTAGTTTCTTTCCTAGTAAATGTTATTCCATAACTTAAATTATGCCATTATGCTAGATTTCCCCCCCCCCCCTCCTTCCTTACAGATCAAACCGTAGTTGCTGACAGTTGCAAGGCCTCTATAGTTCATCACTATTTAAGTTACCGTATTTGATGTAGACACCATAGCCGACTGTACCGATGTCTACATTTGCCAACCCATCTGTGTAGACATGTACTGCCCCGGGCGGTAGGACGTTTATCGTGTCCATGGCTACTTTTTTTTAAGTAAGTTCAGTTTGGACGTTTTGCTGACTGAGGTGTACTTCAGCTTCATACGTATTTCTGGGAGCGATGGTGTGTTTTCCGGAGAGAAACCCGAGAACCTTTGAATAGGCAGCCTTGTTTTGAGTAGTTTGATTTCAGATGCCAGCCTTGTCGCGTTTTGCATAAAGGACTGCATCTTTAGTCTCTTCCTGCCCTTTCGTGCGTCTACAAGAACTCGAAGGGGTAGCCATCACCTCATCACCTGCCACTGGGGATGTTCGAAAGGTGCCACAGATGAAGCGTAGGACTTTTTTTTTTGGATGCAATCCAATGTCTCAAGGGCCCCAATTTGTGCTAGCCAGTCTCTTAACTAGATTAAGTTTATTCGAAGCTTTTCAGGCCAACTCTTGGACGTGGTCGAGTAGTGTTAGCTTTCGCTTGAGAACAACTCCTATGTACCTTGGTGATTAATCCTCCTCGAGCATCACGCCGCAGATTTTCAACTCTGTTGAGAATATCCATACCCAGGCTGAACAGACCATTTTTGAACAATTTATTTTGCGGCTGAATCTAAGATTCCTGCATTTAGCTTCTGGCAGCAAACAATACCAATGGTAATCCCTTGCCCCAGTCTTTTTATGCTCACAACAATACATCTAATACATATTACATGGTCTAGTGGAATCTTTCCAACACTCCTTGACTATGTGTGGTAGGCAGCTCTGACAGAATTATGCTAAGATATTTGGAGAAAGCCATTCACTATATTTTCTTTCCCAGTCATAACTGGTACATTATCAGTACCTAAAGCCAATGAAATTTGGTGAGCCTTAAGTTTTGAGCTTTTAATAAGTTTTAAAATATTTCTCCTGTAGCAGAACCTTCACACTGGTATTGAAAGCTATCCTGAAGTTACTAGCTTTGGGTTACATTCTGACTACAACGGGAAATAGTTTGGAACTCCCTAAGCCGTTACTGCCATCTGTTGATAAAATAAAAGGAATATTTTTCATCTTTGAAACTAAATTTAAAGTGGACTTGGCAGCAGTTTCCTCGACAAAGGCAGTTCCCTTGGATCTACCTCAGTGAAACTGTTTTGCCCCATCATCTTTGAACTGAACATACATTTAAAGCTTTTGTGTTCAAAGTTGAAAATGACAAATTCAACTGAACAATCAGCATAACTTCTGCCATAATCACATCGTTTGTTTGTAACTTTAAAGAAAATGTTTATTTTATTTTATTTTTTTTTGGGGGGGGGGGGGGGGGTTCTTGATATAGTTTTGCAAGGTCTGCATGTTTGTCCAAGCAATGTATCACATTATGTCAAATTTAACCTTTATGTTTTGAAGACAATTTTACAATTATTACAAATTGTATATAAAAACATTAAATTCACAAGTTATACTAACTTATACCTTGCTGAAAAAAAGGAAACTCCTGAGAATATTCCCTCCTATAAAACTGAATTTGTCTTTTAGAGCTTCCCATCCACTCCTAAACTCTTGCAAGTTCACAAGACTTGAACCCTACTTCCTTGAGAGAATGCGAGCCGAGATTACTCAAGTTTTTTTTAACTCAAGTTGGTTCTGGTTCAAGTTTGGACAATGCAAGCTTCAAACTGTCACGTGCAGCTTCGTCTTCTTGATCGGACTCAAGCTCTGTGCTATTCTGGGCTTCGTCTAGTTCAAGCACAGTTTTTAGTAGTTTCTTTCACCTGATCAATACAGTTGTAACTTGCTTCTTTAACTCAGTTTTAGAGGGTATTACCTACTCGACTTTGATTTCAAGAAAGTTGGCAACCAGTTTCAGTTTTAGCAAAACAAACCATCCTTCAAACACATGGGGGATTACATTTAACACAAAACTTACTTTCAGGAATACCTTAAAGCTGGTATAAATAGCTAAGGAATCGGCCTTCGTCCTTCAAAGATTGCAGTAACTCCACCAACAGTCCGAACAACGTTAATAGAATTAGAGGTGGTCGAATAAGAAAATACGTTTTACGTTGTCTGCCCTTATTGAAGCAAAAGTGACCGGTGTTGACCGTGTCTTACATTGACCGTTGTAGTTATTGCCACACTTGTGGTTACAAGTACCAGGAATAGTATTTGGAGTTTATTCTCTTTATCTTGGATTTGCTTTCATTTATTTTAAGTTCTAGCTGTTGTGCCAAGGAATCTAGTATTGTAGTTTAGTCTTGCATTTGCTTATGGCTATGTCATCTGCAAAGTCTAGATTCTCTAGATCTTCAAGCTGTTTAAACAGGGTCCATTGAATTCCATTTTTTCTTTTTTCTATAGTATTCTTCATGACCCAGTCTGCCATTATTGAAGCAAAAGTGACCGGTGTTGACCGTGTCTTACCTTGACCGTTATTGTTATTGCCACAATTGTGGTTATAAGTACCAGGAATAGCTGTGCTAAGTGCAGCAAATCCTGACATTATTGCTGTTATTTAGCTGATTATTGCTCTGATTTAACTTTGTCTGTAACTAAAACACATGTCAGTGTCGCTAGATCTTATTGAGTTAAGCTACAAACGCAGTGGGCACAAACACCAACACGTCTTCTCAGTGAATACGGCTTTCGTTGTGAGTCGGTGTTGGTGACACTATTTAAACCTTGTAACCGCACGCAGTGAGTTCAACACGACTTCGGACTTCAACAACACGCCTTCGCACCAACTTTTTTGACGAGAGTGCACAACTGGCTTGCTACATCTCATGCCTTCGTTTTTTTCACTGTTGCCAGTAGTCGCCTCGACCTTGAATGTGTGACATCATATGGCTGGACTAGGGAAATTTTCACTGTCAATTTTCTCATCGAGAAAGCATCGCAGAAAATATCTGATTTCATTTTTGAATTCAGCAACTAAAATTCAAGGGGACAATCGAGCAGAATTTAAATTTGTGAAATATTTAGTGAGATTTGAAAAAATAATAAATATCTCATGGCTGGCTAAAGGTTAAGTGAACGAGGGTCAAGAAGTCAGCCAAGTCCAAGACATTCTATGTCTATATGTACGCCTGTTGAACACAATAGGCCTATACAAAGTGATGCATACAATTATGAACAATACCACACATCTAATGCTACACATCAGTACTAATATAGTGCAGGGAAAAATCAAAGTGTCCAAGTTCCTTTGAAAATATTTTTTGGGCCGGTTCAAATACGATGATTCCATTTTTAACTTTGATCTTTTCAATAGCAAGGAGCAGTACATTTAAATGTTTTCTTTTAGGACTTGAAAAGACAACCAAGAAGCAATTTCCTTTTTCCTTAATATCATTATATACACAACATTGGATTGGACTTTGATCAATAAAAAGTTACGGTACTTTATAATAATCAGTACGTTTTCTTGTTGGTTCTGTTTTTGCTTTGTTCTGACTTGTTTGTTTTGTACATTAATTGTTGTACTATGTTTGTCTGTTTGTTTCTTTCTTTGTTTTGATCAAGGACTTGTATGAGTATAGGAGCTCTTAGTTTAAGTGGTCCGTAAGACCCGTACAGCCATGGCAGCCCAGCTTTGTACCCTGGGGACTGTAGGACCTTAAATGTACCTCAAGATTCTGCTGAGTGCAGATGATAATGACTTATCTCAATGTAATCAAAAGTCGTTCTCTTGGGGACAACGGTTTTCGGAAGTTTGTGGTGCGCTTGGTGATGCTTGGACTCACTAGCTCCAAAAGTGTCCGAAAAGTTAACGAGTCTCATCCTGATGTACGCGATGCATTTTTCCTCGTCGTTCAAAACCTCGTCTAAAAGATGATGGTATTCCCCTAACTTTTCTCTCTTTCGAAATATGCGATGAACCCAGTACCGTTGACGTTGTGCCCTATAATACCTTTTCCCGAGCCAATAAAATAGTAAAATAGAACAAGCTGCAAAGCTGCAATGCACAGCACCTCCATTTTGGAATGACCTGTGCGTCACATGATCTCTAGGCTCTCGCTGGCTAAAAGTTGAATGCATGTCGTATCGCGTATCTCAGTTCAATCGTACAACTTGCGTTCGGCTTAAGATACGTGCCTAAGGTGTGTTGGTGTTTGTGCCCACTGCGTTTGCAGCCTTACTTCTTTGATTTCTGTGATTATTGCTTCTGTTTTCTTCATTTACTTCAATAACAGTCATTCAACAATAATTGAGTGGAATAAAACAATAGTTGCAGCCCATAAAATATTTTATTACTTACATGCTCTTTCATAGCACAAATAAAGCACACATAATATAGTCATAATAAACCAATTTGAAAAAGTACAATCATAAATCAATTTCTTCAACTTACAAGTGCTCTCTTTCTCCCACCTCTGGTGGTGGCTTGCAGAATGGTTTTGGCAAGTCTGTTGGTTTTGGTTATGTGGCCATACCATTCTAGTTTCCTTTTCTTAACTGTGGCCAGCAGGTCTTCGTATTGCACAATTTCCAGGAGTATTCTTTTCCGTATCTGCTATAAAGACCATATCTCCAATGAGCAGATACCGAGCAGCTTCTGAAGCATCTCATCTCCATGTTTCTATTTATCTCTATAAATCAGTCTTTAACAATTGCGATAAGCAGATTTCATATTGCTTCCATTATTGGTCACATAGACCAAATTTTCACTGGCAATATTTGGTGGCAGATTACTACTGTTTGGGTTGTCTTTCCTTTTACAGCTATTACTGTTTTTGAATCATGAAATTCTTGTTTACCAATGCACTTGCTGACAAAGTTAATCTAAATTCTACATATAATGCAAAGCTCTAAGAGTTTTAAAAAATATTTGTCCAGAGATCAGTCGTAATTGCAAAATGTGTTATCCCTACAAGATCACATGACCTCTGGTTCAACATTGTGGTGACTGTGACATAGTTATTACAAACTAACTCAAGTCCTTGTAATAACCTTCACCTATCCCATAACCAGAGTGAGGGTTGTTGGGACAACATTTTTGGAGGTTGAAGGATTGTATGCCACTCGTCTTGGTCCTGCTCCGCCCTCTGGGAATCTGCAAGAGACAAGCCGGTCCACTCCCTGAAATCATCCTCCCATCGTCTCTTCTAACAACCAAATAACTTAAATACAACAAAATATATAATCTTGGCAATTAGTGGGTGATGGTCTGATGCTACATCTGCACCTCTTTTAACCCTAACATCTTGGAGAGATCTTCAAAACTTTTTGCATATAAAAACATGGTCAATTTGGTTGGCCGTTGACATATCTGGTGAAATCCATGTCGCCTTGTGGATATTTTTGTGCTTGAATAGGCTACCTCCAATGACTAGTCCATCTAAGGCACATAAATCAGCCAATCGTTCACCATTTTCATTCATCTCTCCCAAGCCTTGTGTCCCCATGCATTCTTTATAGTTCCTTGTGGCGACGGGTACTAAAAAACAATTTCTACTCCCCCTCTCAATCCCCCCAAATAGCCAGGTATCCTCTATATCTACCCCTATCATATTTACTCCGACCAATTTTGCATTCATCTATCTCTACCCCCCCCCCCCCCCCCCCCCCCCCCACCAAAATGAAAATGATAATTTTGCTGGGCCGCCCAAAATTGAAATCTCGTTTCTCAACCATCGCGTGTACACAAACCTCCCGTAAAAAAAGACAACCAGTCGATGGCGGTTGAGCTACTCGTATCAAATTCTAAACAATATACTTCTATAGTGGGATGGAAAATAGCCCACATCACCACAAGGTCACACATTTTTTTGGCGGGGAAGTTGGGAATTATGAAACCAGGTGAACTGGTTTTGGGACACACTAAAATTTCAATGCGCAGATATACGTTTCTTTTTATTCTTGGCCTCAAAGGCCTGTTTACAACAGCGAAACAAACCATCGTTCAAAGTCATGGGGGGGGGGGGGGGGGGGACTACATTTTTGATAAAGCTTACTTTTAGGAATCAGTTTATGGCTGTATAAAAATATAAGGAAGCGGTCCTCGTCCTTTAACATGTCTCTAAATTTACAGTAACTCCACCGGCAGTCAGAACACACGTTAATGGAATCAACACTATCGACATATACAGAGACAGCTCCATTATCCTCCATCGTTAGAGGAAATGTGACAGTTACTTGACCGTTGTTATAGAACTTATATTGTAATATATTTTTGAATCCAACCTGCACCTTCTCTCCTTTTAGCCACACATGAGCGCTGTGCGTGTGCCTTTCTGTGGTTGTGCCTTTCTGTGGTTGTGCCTTTCTGTGGTTGTGCCTTTCTGTGGTTGTGCCTTTCTGTGGATGTGCCTTTCTGTGGATGTGCCTTTCTGTGGTTGTGCCTTTCTGTGGTTGTGCCTTTCTGTGGTTGTGCCTTTCTGTGGTTGTGCCTTTCTGTGGATGTGCCTTTCTGTGGTTGTGCCTTTCTGTGGTTGTGCCTTTCTGTGGTTGTGCCTTTCTGTGGTTGTGCCTTTCTGTGGTTGTGCCTTTCTGTGGTTGTGCCTTTCTGTGGTTGTGCCTTTCTGTGGTTGTGCCTTTCTGTGGTTGTGCCTTTCTGTGGTTGTGCCTTTCTGTGGTTGTGCCTTTCTGTGGTTGTGCCTTTCTGTGGTTGTGCCTTTCTGTGGTTGTGCCTTTCTGTGGTTGTGCCTTTCTGTGGTTGTGCCTTTCTGTGGTTGTGCCTTTCTGTGGTTGTGCCTATCTGTGGTTGTGCCTTTCTGTGGTTGTGCCTTTCTGTGGTTGTGCCTTTCTGTGGTTGTGCCTTTCTGTGGTTGTGCCTTTCTGTGGTTGTGCCTTTCTGTGGTTGTGCCTTTATGTGGCCGTTCTTTTTACTCGCCACTCTGCTCTAGGATGTTTGCATGTCCAGGACATATTGGTCCACTACTTGACCAAGCCAGTTTGTTAATAATTGGAAGCTATAATAATGTTATAATATTTTACAATATTAAATAACATTTTCCTTAAAATAAGGAAATATTTTAATATACAGTCAATGAAATGGTTAATGTTCCACTGGCATTTTTTCCCAACACTAAAAGGTGTATAACCAGTCACGACCATTGCTATCAGGTTTTGTTTGTCTGTAGGCCAATAAAATAGGTAAATAATTGTCCCATTCATAAGGATGATCTTCACAGACTTTACTTATCATTTGCTTTATGGTTTGATTTTTACGTTCTACAATACCATTGGATTCAGAGGGTATATGGAGCTAAATATATGAGTAATGTCTAGCATTTTTGTAAATGCTTGAGTTAGTTTAGACTTAAATTGCATACCATTATCAGACAGGATTGTCTTAGGAAAACCAAAGCTACAGAAAATAGGTAGGAGAGCATTGCATACTCTTTCATCTTTTATCTCCCTTAGAGGTACTATTTCTACCCATCCGCTTCCCATATCAATTACTGTTAATGCAAATTTAAATTTAGTTGTTTTTGTTTGTTTCATGGGAACTGTGATATCAATAACAATTTTTTCAAAAGGTTTGTCTATTGTACAAGTTTTCTGTAGCGGTGCTTTAAGTTTAGCATGTATTTTGTTATGCCTCAAACCTGTTTTGCAACACATTGATCTTCCCCTTCGCCTTTTTCCTGGTGGTGTCCATTTCAATGTACTGCTTGGGAGCCTCTTTTTGCCCATGCGGAGGATGTGACCCAGCCATCTCCATCTTCTTTTCTTGATTTCCTCGATGATGAAGTTTATTCCAGTTCTCTTGCCAACTTCACTGTTGGAGATGTGGTCTTCCCAGGTAATCTTTAGTTAATCTTTAGTTAATCTTTAGTTAATCTTTAGTTAATCTTTAGTATGCAGACGGAGACATCTTCCTTCAAACCCTATAAGGCGGCTTTCGATTTTGGTATTGGTCTTCCAGGTCTCTGCAGCATAGAAAAGGACTGAGCGTACATTTGACTTGTATAGTTCCAGTTTTTTTCTTAGTTGCAGAGAGGATGACTTCCATATTTATATTTATTTATTCATATATCTTTCTAACATAATATCTTGAATTTGTTGTCAGTTTGCCCAAAATGTGTTAATAAAATATTGTTCACTTTTTCATAATTAGTTCTCTCATGCTCTTTCATGTATCTGAAGACATTTATTTCCTCTCCAGTGATTTTTGACAATAATAGAGTTGTCCACTTTTCCTTCTATTTTATTTTGTCTAGCTATAGTTTCAAACAGAATTAGGTAGCTAATACAAAACATCTAGTGATGCCAACAATTTAAATTTGAAAAGTTTACATATCTATACATAAACACCCATCATTTTTAAATGTAAAATAATATAATGAGTGTTGGGTAGCATTTATTATAATTATAACACAAAAGCAAAAAAAATAAATCTTGTAATACAAATTTACACAAAATTAAAGAAAAATCCTTAAAGATGATTTTTTAAACTGCATATTGAAAGTCTATTAAAGGGTTTAAAATGAATTAAAATAAATTGTCAGTAGCTCTAGGTTTAGTAAAGCATTAAATGAAAACATCCAAATGTACACACATTTTGAATAATTGTCCATCACAAAATTAACATATAACGCAAAGCTTCAGATTAAAATATATTTATAGTTTGACCTCTAGGAGCAAAGAAAAGAAGATTTGACAGAGTGCCAACCCTGGAACAAGCAACATAAAGTTGACCATGAGAAAAGCATGGGCTTTCTAAGTTGAGGCCAGCCACCTTTAATGACTGACCCTGGGATTTATTTATGGTCATGGCGAATGCCAACCGTAGGGGAAGGAGGGACTTGTCACAAATTTCATGATTATTGTTTTTTCCAACACTAAATATTCGCCAAAGAAGCCGAAAATTGGCGTTTAATAACATCCATATATCTTTTATAAATTATAACCAATCTAATGTTTCTGCGTTGAAAACTGTAATGCTAATTAGGTAAAGTTTTCACCAAAGTCAAAGTGTTACAACCTGCCCCATAGCGGGGTAAGTTGTCACGAGGGTTGGGGCATGTTGTCACACATTACCACTAATAACAACAACATTAAAAAACGACACACACAGCGTTAGATAACACAAGTAAAGTTAAATAAATAAATATGAACGCATTGTTAAAGGTAAAACAAAAGGAATGACTGGCATTGAGCCATAGCCACTCAGTTTATTTTTAAAACATCATTAAAAAGATCCTCTTTAAAAAAAAATCTTATCTTTTGTTCTGAGGGTTGTGCCCTTTAAAATTCTGGTCAGCTTTGTCTTGATCTGAGAAATGGGCACGCTGGCTAACTCCAGCACGTTTGGTTTAATAAAGTTCTTTGCCTTGGACGATTTTCTCAGAAAGTCAACCTCAACCTCATTGTCATCTTCAGGTGCTGCGTTTACTTGACCAACATAATGAACATCCGATTTCTTTGTTTTGTATTCCACAAGAACAAAATCACCAACTTATAAACTTTCACTTTCTACACCATTCAACTCAAAATTTAGCTTTCCTCTCCTTCTGAAAACTCTTCAGACACTTTGATCGGCTTCATCATGCACAGAGAAGTTGGATGGTTCATCTTCACTGCTGTCACTGTCAGACACTGGAGACGATGTGTTGTTGTTCTGCTCTTGGCACTTCTCTTGGAGATGACTTTGTTTTCTTTGAATTTCGACCGCATAAATTGGGTCCCCGCCGACCGCGGTTTGCCGGCCAGGGTATAAGGAGCAGGCAATTTTTAGGGCACCTTTTCTAGCCCCTTCCTCATGCTAGGAGGTGAGCAGTGCTGTCCTGAATAGGGCTGCTCAGTCACTCAGGTGTCTGCCGGATTCCACTTCTGCTCCAATTCAGTGGGGAAACGACCCTATAGCCTGAGTCGCCTGTGTGCAGGCTTGCGGCTACGACTACCAGTGCACCACACCTATCGCTTCGCCGCTTACCCATCGCCACAGGGCTTGGAATGATGGATGACTAATGATTTGTGCATGTTAGTTTGTTTAAAGTGAAGAAGAGTTGCGCAGCGTCGACCTCACTCTCTCGTCCGGGTCCACCAGATGCCAGTGGCAAGAACAAGTCTAGACGACCGGCGATGGGCTCAGATGCAGTGGATGACCAAGATGTGCTACGTGCCTCACCTTGCACTAAGCGCTCCACAGTGCGTTGCTGTAGTCGCCTTCACCTCCTTTGGATCTGGTTGATCTCCTCCGCAGGGTCCGCCGATGTCCAGGCTTCACATGCACAGGTAGGCAAGACCTATGTCGCCGTGGGTTTGAGCCCAGCGGCTACCCTCACCTTTTAAACGGACCGTACACTGTCTTGTCCAATGGCTGTAGCTCGTGAGAGCAGTGTGGAGGAAAGCTAAGGAGGCTTATATTGTTCTCACGACAGAAGTTTATTGCGTCTAAAGATACGTGAGAGCTGTGATTGTCTAAAATTAGGAGCACAGGCGCGTCTGCTGTAGGGTTGCTGTGGTGTTTGAAATGTTCTAAAAACGAGAGAAAATTTTCTTGTGTCATCCAGCCGCTTGCCTTGGGATGACCCTCAGCTTTACTTCCTGGTGGTAGCGCCTCAACCCAATGGTCTTGTTTTTTTACTCTTGGAAAAACTAAGAAGGTAGGCATATGGTTTCCGACTGCATTTATAGAGTTACAAACAGTCACTAGATCCCCACGCTCTTGTCCTGTCACTGATCCTACCCGCTTTTCACCCTTCAGTGCAACTTGCTTAACTGGCTTCTGGACTGTGGTAACGCCTATTTCGTCAATGTTCCATATTTTGTCTGGTGTAAACCCCTTTTTCATGACCTCCTCTAAGTTGTCATAAAAACAGTTCACGTTATGCTTATTAAAACTGGACATTCGTTGAAGTGATGTCGCTTCTGGTTGTCTTACTGATATATTTATACCTTCATTTTGTCTTTTTTTTATGATATAGTTCACAAACAAGAAGCATATGTTTTGTTCCAGCCATCAACATAATCTTGTGCAGGTCTCCTGCCCCGTCAACTTTATCAGTCGGAGTATCTGATTCGAAAAATAAAACTTCCCATCGTTCCAATATACAAGAAATTACTTTACCCTGTGACAACGAGAGGGTTTGTGCAAGTTTTAAAATTCTGATATTAATTGGTGCCTTGACTGCATCCAATATAAATACGGATGGTACATCTTGTATGAGAAATACCTGAATTCCACTATGTCACCCCATCATAGTGAAACTGTAATAGTTAAAGTATGAACTAGACAACACACCGGTCAGTGTAACTAATGAAGTGCATTGTATATTCTACATATCTCTATTATAAAAACGTATAGGTGGTTTCACTTGCCTACCATATCTTGTGGCAAATAGAGTTTTAGTTTCGTCATAGCATCTTACAACAATGGCCAGTATCTGGCATACGGATACATCAGTGCTTTCATCAATGGTCAATGGTCATTGAAAACTCGGATTGACAGATCCTATTGACCCCAATTTCTCCTCTTGAAGCATGTCATCTTGAATGACATTCGATGCTTACGTCCGCCTAAGAGTCATATATATTTGCAATTTTCTACCCGGGAACGTGTTCTTTAGTGCGTTAGTTAATATATCGGCCTGTTAACTGTCTTTTGGGATTTTTTTTCGTATTAGGTTGGAAAGGGGGAGGGTGATTTCGCTGAAAAGGGGCGAAAGAGCACGAAATGTATTTTTTAAAAATCTATAGTATCACCGTATTTCATATGAAATATTAAAACAACGTGCAAGCACATTTCTGCTGCGGTTGGTCATTGCAGTAACACGTCATACTTCCTGTCCTACTCATGTGATGGCTGGAAAGAGGCCGGGGGATGGGGGGATTTTAAGATGGTTTGTTTCACACCCATTCATAACCGACACTTACGTGAAACAACATCAACAACAACAAAAACAAACTACTCTTCATTCTCTACATTCTCAACATCATACAAATCAGATAAACGTCTAAAAATGGAATGGATTCTACAACCTAAATCAGGGTGGGACCTTTTAAACACAAATTCTGCTAATGGAGGTGATGTTTTCGGTTGCCATAAGTAGGCAAAGACGACCTGACATCCCTCCATTGCCGTTCAACATATGGGCATGGGTGTGAGGGTCTCCAAAATTATAGGTATGGTTAACAGTGAGGTGGGTATATCCTTCCGTTCCAAGACAATTATATGTCTTCCAACAGTCGCTCATCACAGTCGTTACGGGAAGATGTTTGTCTTTGATAATTTTAACAAGGTTTTAGGGTGCCTTGTGGGGGTACTTGTCACGTGGCGGGGGTGATTAGACCACTTAATCACCACGTAAACTTTATAAGTTAGGGTTAGGTCTGCACCTGAGCCTCCTGTGTGTCGTGCCTTCTGTATGATTAAGTAAAAGTGACTGAATTATGTCACGCTGTGTGGCAGGCAGGCTCGTATGTGTATTCTTTCCTTCTTATAAGAATGGTCTACATCTATAGATAAGAGATGAATTATTCTCTTTGTATCATTGTTGGCTGCGTGTTGTCTTAAGGTATGAGCCAGAGTACTTTGCTAGAGATTAACGTATTGATGATCAAATTTATATTTATGTGTGTAGAATTCCATGGCTCTTCTGAGGTAATTATGCTGAGGTTTGGCTATACTTAACACAAATACTTTACAACATCGATTGTACAGTCACTAGAGAACACGAGCGAAAACATTATATTCTGAACTTTATTCACATGAAGACTGTGTATATATCGTTGCATATATCATACATAATATTCTAGGTACATAGTCCAATAATTCAATAATACAAACAGCAAGGATACAAAATGGATTTAGTGTCGGGGCGCCAAAAGGTGCCAAGAACGGCCCGAAGGCACGCACTTTCCGACCGACCTCCTACCTAGACTGTTTTGTCCAAAAACTAAAATTACTTACATTCGGACCAAGCCTTCATCACGTGATGTAAGGGAGGAAGGGGGGGGGGTCAGTGAGATTGACATGTCTATTACACTTGTACGATTGGTCGATCTCTCTGTTGTCTTCAACATTTGATTAGCATTGGATCACAACTATCGTACGTTGGGTAAGGGGGGTTTAGATGTACAGGAGTAGGGGCGCACGGGGGGGGGGGGGGGGGGCGGGAAGGGGGAGACGGTGAGTGAGGGGGCGACTGTGTCCAAGCCACAAAAGGGTTCCGATCAGGGGAAACACCCTTAGAAGTCTATATTCGTATACATGCTATATTTTCTCGTTGGTCGAGGACGTAAGAAGTTAAAGAAGGGACGGGGTAGGGACGCGAAAGCCAGGGATGGTGGCTCAAGGATGATTGCGTCACATATGACCATGACTTGTTACCCGATCGTCCTTGGTACAGGGAGAGAGGGCGAGAAGCACACACGTGTTATAGCATTTAGAATGGTATGCATAAAGTAGGCATAGTAACAATGAATGAATACATGAATGGAAAATAATATCAATGATTAGTCATATGACAATAAGTAATATACTTATAGGCATGCAAAAATATACATATATAATGTAAGTAAAATTCATTGCGATGCAAAATACATTGTTTAATGTAGGAGAGAGAAAGGGTTCACTCCAATCAGACATTCAATAGTGGCACATAGTTTAAGTGGTTTGTACGTACAGATGATATATGATTATAGTATCTTATAAGAGCGGATTACATCAAAGACCTTTCTTAGTTGCGTGTGACGTTAATCTTGCCCAATAATACGCCACAGTACTATAAACAATTTCTACTCCCCCCTCATCCCCCCCCCCCCCCCAAAAAAAAAGCCTGGTACCCTTTATATTTCTCTTTATCTAACCCTATTATATTGACTCCTGCCAATTTTGAATTCGTCTATCTCTACAATTCCCCCCCCCCCCCCATGACATCGCGTTTCGCTACCATCGCGTGCACACAAACCTCCCGTAAAAAAAGACAACCAGTCGATGACGGTTTAGCTACTCATATCAAATTCTAAACAATATACTTCTATAGTGGATGGAAAATAGTCCCACATCACCACAAGGTCACGAATATTTTGGCGGGGAAGATGGGAATTAAGAAACCAGGTGAAGTGGTTTTGGAACACACTATAACGACACTGCACAGATATACGTTTCTTTTTATTCTTGCTCACAAAGGACTGTTTACGACAGCGAAACAGACCATCGTTCAAAGTCATGTGGGAACTACATTTTTCACAAAGCTTACTTTCAGGAATGAGTTCGTGGTTGTATAAAAATCTAAGGAAGAGGTCCTCGTCCTTTAAGATGTCTCTAAATTTACCGTTGCTCCACCGGCAGTTCGAACACACATTATCACAAACAGAAGCACTACTAGATCCTTTCATTATTGTAAGAAAAGTGACCGGTATTGACCATGTCTTACCTTAACCGTTCTTACAGCACGGACTTGTTAACAAACTGAATTATCTGTCCTTGTCAAAAAATATTGCTATAACAGAATGGCGTATAATCCAGGAAAATCGTTACATGTAATAAGAGAAATGTCTTAAATTAAACTTCAATGGGTAGTGAAGGCTGCATTCCAACAACAAAAAGTTCATTTACTAATTCTGATCTGTGGCCTAGCTAGGGTCATCTGCGCCCGGGGACATGATACTAAGTCTGCGGTCTGCGCCCCTTCTCGGACCGACAAAGTCTGGGAGGCTCAGTGAGTCCCCAAGAAAATTTAGCAATTTTACGGTTTTTATGGCTCATTTTCGAGACATCTGTTATTTTAATGAAATTGAATACAGACTAGACTAATAATTTTCGATACGATTGCAAACAATTTATTTGAACATTCGCTGCCATTAGGCAGTTGAAAATGACTTCGGCAGATGATTTGGGGTCCGTGATGGTCACATTGTTGAAGAAAAAAGTCTTTGGTTCAAAGTTTTTGCTCAAGAACCTTATGTAGATAACAAGGTGTTTTGAAACTGCAATGTCAGTACTTTCATCAATGGGGATTGAGAACTTGTGTGCTTTCAACTCTTCAACAAGGTCCAAATGAAGAGCGTCACCAACAATGTTCTGAAATTATTTTCCAGAGTTCACTGACTGATAAGTGGCATTGCCTGCTTTTTGCAGATTTATTATGTCCTCACCGCCTTGAAGTTTTTGAAATTCAATCAAAGAAGGATATTTTTGGATTGCAATGTCCTCCTTTGCCACCCACATTCCGGTTCTCATTGCTGCTAAGATGCTTGCCTCCCCTTTGGAGTGAACTTGAATTTGTTTTGCCTTTGCTGCTTCAGTTGCCTGAAGGCAACTTTTATTTTTATGATCAATATTCCAAGTTAACAAATTGCCTTTGAAGTGTGTGTGTGTGTGTTGTTGACATCATTGTTCATAGTTGATAGTTATTAGAAAATAAAACAACAACAGAGCTTAAAAATAACTGGAGAAGTTGATTGTTATAGATCTACAATAAATCATGAACTAATTCTTTTTCAGAGCATTTCCACAAATATGTATGATCTTTTATATAGACTACTGGGTATTTCGTTTAAAAATAAATTAAATACATTGCTACGATTAACATTTTGTTTGTTTGCGCGTTTCTTTGAGTGTGTGTGTGTGTGTGCACGCGAGTAAGATGAAATACCAACACTGTGTATTTGTGCCGTCTATGTCTTGGAATACTGAAATCGCATCACTGAAGATTACCACATCAGCACGAGCAGCTGGTGTTTCTTCAAACGTTTTCCCAATTGTCCGTACGGCAATTCTGATGGCTTCCATCTCTGCATGCAGATTTTCCCGCAAGGCCCACTTAGCTCAACCCGTTTTTCTACTGCCTTCGGGTACGACACAAGAGCACCATACCCAGAACGCGCTTCGGTCCCACTGATCGCGCTCCCATCAGTGTATGCCTCGACGAATCCTGAGAATGCCCGTACCGTCCTTAGAGCAGCTGTGCGCCTCTCAGCCAGGCAAGCGCCGTGTCCGACTGGTTCAATCAGGTTTGCCAGTATCTCTGGTAGGTTGAAAGTTAGGTGAGGAGGAGGTTCCACTCCCGTCCGCAGGGTGCGGTCGACCGAGAGTCCGATATCTGCGCTGAACTTCAGTGCGTGGTGCATGAAGGACTGCATTGAGATCCGTTTTCTGCCCTCTCATGAATCTACGAGCTTCCTGAGAGGCGAACTTTCCTCCAACTGTTTATACCGCTCGTATGCAGTAATAACGGGCCTTTTCCTTCTCCCATTCAGCTGAGGGCTGCCTTCTCCCATTCAGCTGAGGGCTTGGTTTTGAGTCCAACGTCTTCAACTTGAAGACTTCAACGCAGTATCAGACGCATAGATTTGTACCGGGAGGCTGTAATCCATTTGAGATCTTACCGCTCCTAGGTAGAGATTTCTCAACACACTCGTTTTGCACCCCAGCCAGTACTGGCCATTCTCTTGACAATGTTCAGCTTCGAAGCGGCTTTCTCTTGGACTAACCTCACATGGTCATACATCGTTAGCTTCCGGTCCAGTGTCACTCCGAGATAGACCTGCTTCTGGTCGCATGCCAGAGCGAGGCCATCACTGTTCAGCTCGATCAGCACCTTGAGAATATCAATTCGAAGGGTAAAGAGCGAATAAACTGTTTTTAGGCAGTTTAGCTCCATACCCCAAAGCTTGGCGTAACAGGCTATTGCGTTCAAATCCTGCTGGAGGGTCCGCTGTAGAGCAGGTGCTTACCTCCCGGTCGACCAGACCACAAGATCGTCTGCGAAAAGCAGCGACGAGCTTCCCAGATAGTTCGGCAGATCATTGGTAAAAGCTAGGAACAATGTACAGGACAGTGCAGAGCCCTGGGGCAATCCTTGCTCTAGGACGACCTTCCGAGAGATCGCTTTCCCGTAACGAGTTGCCACTGTCCTTAGGGTTAATGAATCCATTTGTACATGTTAGAGGTGACACTTAGCCTCTGTAGCTTCAACAACAACCCCGGCCGCCAGACCTTTTCATAGACCTGTTTAAAATCTAGGAACACTGCTAGTGTGGACTCTTCCCGCTGAAACCCGTTGTCACAGCTAATCCTGGTGTAATGGGTACACCTGTTGCGCTGAGACGTTTGCGTTGGCTAAGGGTTGAAAGAGGTTGTCAAACACACACACAAATTTCTATTTCTAATTCTATTGATGACACAACACAGTACTTGTAAGTTCAGGCGTTTATTTACAAGACCAATGCTACAGTTCCACCACATTCAGTCATCCGATTTTTATAATACTTCGCTTCGAGATTTCTAACAGTCCTTTACACTTAAGGGTACCGTCCTCGCCAGCGGGTTGATCTCCTCCATCTGACTAACCAAATTTTCCCCTCCTAAACCATTAATTCCAGGTCCCTTTGTCCACCCGACCCAGCCCACTTCCGCATACCAAACATGCAATATGATATTCTAGGCCTAAAGTTCAAGTCGAGCAAGTCTGTCTTTATAAAACGAAAAGGTCAAATGGGGGTCACTACCAACTTGACCCTAACACCCGTCAGCCTTTTTCTGAACCAAGAGCGTCACCTGATCCATCGAGCTTCTTCCGCTATGGAAGCCGGCCTGCGATGAGGCCAGTTTTCACCAGCCGGAAAAAAAGGGGGGGGGGCAGATGAGCTAATTTTGAATAATGATAATAATTAATAATTATGTTAATAATGTTGATAATTTTGAAAAATTATTTCCCTTTAAAAATAAAAATATAGACAACCCATGAATTATTGTTACCTTGTTAACAAACTGAATTATCTGTCCTTGTCAACAAATATTGCTGTTACATTTTTTAATTCGGAAGACTTTTCCATTCATCCTGTAGGTTGTTAAGTTCATATTCCAATAGTCACTCATCACTGTCGTTCCGGTGAGAATTTTCTCTATAATAATTTTTAAAATCAGAAGTCCCTTGTGGCTTACTTCACCATTATTTGATTTTAAAGCTTTTCTACTGCTAAGTGAAGGTTTTGACCAGCGCATCAAATCCTGACATTATTGCGATAAGCAGATTTCATATTGCTTCCATTATCGGTCACATAGACCAAATTTTCACTGGCAATTTTTGGTCACAGAATATTTATAAGTATTTTGGTTGTCTTTGCTTTTACATCAATTACTGTTTTGGAATCATGAAATTCTTGTATACCAATTGCACTTGCTGACAAAGTCTGAAGTTAAAATCTGCATAATGTAATGTAAAGCTCTGATAAAAGTTTCGTTTTCCAATTTCATTTGTCTATACATCAGTCGTAATTGCAAAATGAGTTATCCATGCAAGATGACATGACTTTTGTGTAGAGTCGTAAAATGACTCGTGGGAATAAAATCCAAGTGCCAACCCTAAATCAGTAAATATTTCTTTATGTGTCCAAGTTCGCTGTTGTAGATTGTATACAGTGATACCGCCATTGTCTACAATCTCTAGTCTCTGCTTACCTACAAAGCCAGTCCTGTGACACCTTTTCCATTTGAGCCGATGGAACTTCTCAGTAGCATTTTGTGTTCCACCATGTAACGTATTTTCTAGCAGAGCATCAGTGAAAAGGTCTATATCGGCTGCCGATGGCCGGTACTACGTCATATCACCTTCTGTCCCTAGTTATGTGATATGTCTGGGAAGAGGCCAGGCCAAATTGTCTCGGTCAATTATAAAGATGTTTGGTTTCAAACACATTTACAACTGAGACTAACGTAAAAAAAACATTAAAAAAAAACTACTCGCTTTCTTCCTCATTGTCTACACTTCAACACCGGGATATGGAGAACCATCATACAAATCAGATATGCATATAAAAATGGAATGGATTTTACTTGATGCCCGTGAAGGTTATGTTTCCTGTTGCCATAAGTAGGCAAAAATGATCTGGCATCACTCCAGAGTCGTTCTATATATTAAGTGTATGGCATTTGTCGCGGGATCTACAAAATTATAAGTATGATTAACTGTAAGGTGGGTATATCCTTCCGTTCCAAGACAATTATACGCCTTCCAACAGTCGCTCATCACGGTCGTTCAGGGGAGAATTTTGTCTCTAATTATTTTAAGAAGGGTTTGGGAGTCCTTTGGTGGCGACGAGTACTAAGAAACAATTTTACCCCCCCCCCTCTCAATCGCCCAAATTTAGCTTCGTCTATCGCTACAACTTCGCCCGGCCCCCCCCCCCTTTCCAATGACATCACGTTACTCAACCATCACGTGCACACAAACTTTCCCGTATAAAAGACAACCAGTCGATGACGGTTGAGCTAATCATTTCTAATTCTAAACAATATACTTCTTTGATGCGATCAAAAATAGCCCACATCGCCACAAGGTCGCAATGTTTTTCCCGGGGAAATTTGGCATTGTGAAACTAAGTAAACTGGTTTTGGGAAACACTATAACACACGTCTCTGTTTATTGCTTGCTCACAAAGGACTGTTTATTTACAGCGAAACAAACCTTCCTACAAGCACACGGGGGAACTACATTTTAGACAAGACTTACTTTCAGGAATAATTTTGTGGCTGTATAAAAAGCTAAGGATTCTGTCTTTGTCCCTCAACATGTCTCTAAAATTACCGTATCGCCACCGGCAGTTTGAACACACGTTAATGGAATCACTAGGAACAGAAGATGCAGTAGCGGCGGCAGCTCCGTTATCCTCCATTGTTTAAGTCACCGGTATGGTCTGTATCGCTTGTTTCCACCCCCCCCCCCCTCGACGATAAGGCATTTCGGGTTCCAAAAACTAAATAAGCACAAAGGGTATCAAATCTGTTTTTTATTGACAACAAAAAAAAAAAAATCAAAGGGAGGTAACTCAATTTTTATTTACAAAAATTTTGTTCATTCCGAATTTTTTTTAAATAAAAACACGCAAAAATGACACAGTTTCAAAATTAATAAATCACTTAAATGCAATCGTTGAACGAAACCAACGGTTCCGTAATCAGGATAAAAAGATCTTTAAGGTTAAAAATAGAACCAGTTATTCCAAAGTATTATCCAGAATAGTATGAGCGGTATGCCGTTTTTTTTAGGTCTCTGTCGCGCGGTCAATGTCTGGACCAATGATGTCTGGAAAGCTATTGTGCACTTCGGCACCCATGCGGCAATTAAAGTCTCCAAGGATTAATAAGTTTTCTATTTTGTTGGTTCTGCACTTCAACGTTACATTATGTAGCTGATCGTAAAATGTAGCCTTTTCATCTATACTTGATGCTGTAGGCGCATAGCACCCTATAATAGTTACTGGAATATTTAGAGTGGCTATCCTTCCATTTTTCTACTTGAAAGTAACGATAATAAGCTCTTTTTTCTTCACTATCAATAAAGCTACTCCAGTGTTTTTGCTATTATTGGGGTTTGGGTTTGAGTTCTATAATAAAGCTGAGCCATATCAAGCTCCATAGAAGACATCCTTGTCTCTGTGAGGGCAGAGATTTTAACATTTCTTTCCATTATTTTGTTGGATTGTTTTTTATATATTTTTCAGCTGCAGTGTGTTGTGCAGTTCTCCTATTTTCTCTATTTTCATGTCTCGTTGGCTGTTTTGCCCGAGGGCCATTCTTCGGACGATGTTCAGCAGTGTAGATAACTTTCTGTTGTCTTTTTGCCTAAGGACTATACTCGCCAATCTATAGGTCAGTATGGGGTGGATCATGGCTTCAATGAATTTAGATTTGGTTTCTGTTGATCTTATTCTGTCTTTATATTAGTCTTATTTGCAGCATGGCCATTCTGGCCTTCTTGACGTTTAAGGACACCGCTGTATCGTTACATCCATCGTTTGTTATGGGTGAGCCCAGGTATGTGAATTGGCTCACTTCCTCTATCGTTTCGCCGTTTATTACGATAGGCTTATTGTCAATGTTTACCTTCATGACTTGGTTTTGCTGGTTGACATTAGCATGCCGTAGTTTTCCAGGAATTTATTTAGTTTTATCAGTTGGACTTTGGCTTGCTCTACTGTGGGGGCCAGTATGCAGAGGTCATCTGCGTATTCTATGTGACTTATAGTCCACTTGTTTGAATCTTTATCGATACGTTTTCTTCTTTTATTTCGTTGTATACTTTGCGTATTATTTGATCGTATACTATGTTGAATAGTATCGGCCCCTCTTTGCTGCCTTGCCTCACCCCAAGTTGCATTTCAAATTGGTAGATGTTCGTGTCTTCTTTTCTTAAGTAGCCCTTGGATCTATAAGTTTCTCAATACTGGCTATTTCTTCTTTGGAGCAGTTTTGCTCCTTAAGGCATTTTATAATCAGATTTTTGGGTAACGTATCAAAAGCTTTAGTCAAGTCAACAAAAATAAGGACTAGCGGTTCTTTGGATTCTATTGACTTTTGAATTATGGTTAGCACGCATAATATAGCTTGTTGCGTGGACATATGCTCCCGGAACCCGTATTGTTTATAGCTTAGATTCTGATCAGATTTCTGAACTATTCTTTTGGACACCATTGCAGCGTAGATTTTTCCTATTGTATCCAACAGAAAAGTTGTTTATACAAATTACCACGCTACCAATAAAATGTTAAGTTGCTTATACAAATTACCACGCTACCAATAAAATGTTAAGTTGTTTATACAAATTACCACGCTACCAATAAAATGTTAAGTTGTTTATACAAATTACCACGCTACCAATAATACAAATAATTATAAGCACTAACAGTGGCCAAAGAGTCTCCAGCATGACCCGTTGCTACACACAATGGCTAATGTTCGATGCCCAGCGAGCTTTGGACAGTAGTCCTGGTCATCGGGTAGTTTCACTGGGGACGGTCTAACATACCAGTTTGAGTCTATGTGCCCTTTCATTTCATTTGTGTCACTTTTGAGCTGGCTAAGCCAGTCTTTAGAATAGATCTTCTTCCTGTTATTGCATGAGTTTCGAAATACACTATTTAATGTTCTTATTGTCAGATGGTCTGACCTGCTATTCATGGTGGCCCACAAGTTCATACGGCCCTGTTGAATTGTTTTTGCAATGTTTTTGAGCTCGGTCACTTTTATCTCTCGGCGGTCGTTAATTCCGAGTGTCATCCTTCTGGTGGTGTTCAGGAGGGCTTGGATCCTGTTTGTGTCCCTCTGTCTAAGGACTAAGCTTGCAAGACCATACGTCAGTACTGGGTTTAGCATGGTCTGTATTTAGTTTTGTTTTAGTTTTTGTTTTGAGCTTTGATGATCGCAGCACCGGCCTTAGCTGCATCGCTAACCTGGCTTTCTTTATGCTGGCGTAGATGGCCTCATCGTTGTTGCCATCACTTGTTATCTGAGACCCTAGATAAACGAAAGTTCTGACTTCTTCAATGGCTTCGTTTCTGATTGTTATTTTGTGACTTGAGGTTTGGTCATCATTTATTTTCATGATCTTGGTTTTATTTATTGATAAGTTCATATCGTACTTTATGAGTACGGTTAACTGTACGTCAACCAGCTTAATGAGTTTTAACTCAGCGATTTCTAAATTTTCTGCTAGTATGCACAGGTTGTCGGCATACTCAGTGACTCCAGGGTTGTGAACTCTGGTCTACTAGTTGTATCCCTTCGTCTTCGGTCTCATGGCACACCTCGGGAACAATGCTATCGTATACCAGGTTGAAGAGGATGGGTCCCTCTTTACTGCCCTGTCTAACACCTTGATGCATGTCAAACAGGTACTCGTTGGTGTCACCTTTGTTTTCTTTTCTTAGATGGCCCTTTGGTTGGTCCATCAGTTTCATCATGCTGTTCTCTTCGTTCTTGGAGCAGCCTTGCTCCTTAATGCATTTTTCAATCAGTTTTTTGGGTAACGTGTCGAATGCTTTGGTAAGGTCTACGAAGACCAATATTAGTTTACTGTTACTTTCAATAGCTTTTTGAATAACGGTTCTGACACATAGTATGGCTTGCTCCGTCGACAGCAGTCTCCGGAAGCCGAATTGAGTTGAGCTGAGGTTACGATCAGTTCTTTCGACAATTCTCTGCGTTACCATTGAGGCATAGATTTTTTCGATCGTATCTAATAGGAAATGCTTCTGTAGTTATTTGCATCCTCGGGGGAACCTTTCTTTTAGTACAGGCTGATCACCTCTGCATCGAGCCATGCCCTTGGAATTTCGTTGGGGTCTTCCCAGCATTTGTTATAGAAGGCGAGAAGGATAGTTTTGAGCTTCTCACCTCCAATTTTGATATATTCGCTCCTAGGTCTGTGTTCTGATTCTTCTTCTTCCACCGTTTGGTTTGTAGTTTGGACTTCGTCCTAGATTTCTTTGGAGGTTTTTAACAAATTTGCATAATGATTTTTTGAGTGTTTCTTCGGAGATTTTTCGTTCTCTCTGTTTTTAATCGTACCATTTAATTTTTTTGTTCGTTATAATTTCATGGAGGATTTAGAAAGCTTGGTGCTGTTCATGTGCATCAATATGTTTTTGTATTTCGTCTGCCTGCCGGTCAGCATAGAGTTTTTTGGCGTTTTTAACTAAGGCTTCCAAAGTCTTCTTTGAGTCCTTGTAGGTTGTTCTGTCTTCTTCACTGCTTGATTCTAGGCATTTAAGTATGGCATTTCTTTTATTTTTGATTGCAACTTTCATATCGGGGGCTTCTGGATTGAACCAGTTTTTGCTTGGCTTTACTGATTTCTTGGATGCAAAAGTTCTGACACTGTTTATAATGCCATCTTCAATATCTTTGTAATTACTGACACTTTGTAACTTTATTGTTCATTCTTTTTGAAAGGCGGTTTCATTTTGCTTCACTATGGCTATTTGTTCTGGTCTTTGCTAGTTATTATTGGGTACTCTTTTTCTTGGAGGCCTTGAAAGTAACAGCGCTCTGTTAAGGTCCCCTTCTGATGGTATGGAAATCCACACCACTACCAGGCAGTGGTCAGAGTCGGCATCTGCCTCTCTGCTTGCAAAAATGTTAGTAATATAGTATTTATGTGTTGGTCTGGCCAGCACTAGGTCAATTATTTCACCTTGTTTGGTACTAGGATGGTACCAGGTATATTTTCCATTTATATTTGGTTTCTTGAAACTCATATTCATTACTTTCAAGTAATTTTCTTTACAGAAAGATATTAGACGTAGACCATTTTCTGTGGTCTCCGTCCTGGTTTCAATGTGCGGGCCAATAATGTCTGGAAAGTTTTTGTGCACTTCGGCACCGATGCGGCAATTAAAGTCTCCAAGGATCAGCAGGTTTGCGGCTTTGTTGGTTCTGCATTCCAATGTTACATCATGGAGCTGATTGTAAAATGAACTCTTCTCACTGTTATCTTCATTAGATTCTGTGGGCGCATAGCACCCGATAAATGTTATTTGTCTATCTATAAAAAAAAACGTTAAGAGTGGCTATCCTACCACTGTATTCCTTGAAGCTAACAACGACGAGGTCCTTGTCCTTCCTTATCAAGAAGGCGATTCCAGTATATCATACTGGTATTTAGATGAGGATTTGAATTATAAAACATTGCAGAGCCCAGGTCGAGCACTGCTGATGGCATTCTTGTCTCCGATAGGGTGGAGACAACAAAATTTCTTTGCAATATTTGGTTTCTTATGTTGATTAGAGTTCCATCGAACATCCACGTACATTCCACAAGCCCACTTTGAGCCGAATGGGTGTCTTTTTGCATCTACTTACGAGCATGCATATGTCCTTTAGTGAATACCCCAGGAGCCGGACACCCATGTGCTCCTGAAGCGAGGCTAAATCTATAGTGTCCCAAGTAGTCATAAGGAGCAGTGGGTGGGGGACTAGACCAATCCACACGGGCCGCTCTCTTTAGCCAAGAGCAACTCCCGTGGCCCACCGAGTACCGCGCGGAGGTGAGAGTCGGACTTCATCTCGGCTTTTTTTTCTGAGGTGCCCCTTCCCGCTAGCCGAGGTTGGTAAAGCCTATTGGCTTATCTGGGTTTGACACCTGCACTCGTGTCCCAGACCCGCTAGGCACAGCTATCGGGGCGAGTTAGCTGTTTTTGGCTTGGTTTGTCAGGGATGCTCTGTCCGGTTATCGCTGACCATCTGTGAATGGTATAACAGTGGTTCACAATTCCTTTCCACGTCCGAAGTGTTTTCTTGCAGCCATCATATGGACATTTATGGAGGTTATCAGAGGTCTTCTTTTCAGCTGTGTTTGTTTTATTCCCCATGTTTGGTTCATTTTTTTCTTGAGTGTTCTTATCCTCTTCCCTCTCCTCATAGGACTTGGGATCTGTGTTTTTGGCAATATCACGTGTTGGGTGGCAAGATCATATGTGTCTTATCAGCCAGCCTTTTGTCTTGTAAGATTTGTAACATCCATCTACAGGGCATGGTAGTTTTTTTTTGTTTTGGTTCTTTCAGGAGAGGTCTTAAGCTGATCATCGCCTGTCTTGCTTTTGTGACATTTTGAGTTATAGCGGAGTTATTTTCACCATTTCTTGAAATAGGGGAGCCGAGATAATTGAATGTTTCTACTTTTCTATGGTTTCGTTTCCGATTTTGATCTCTGTGGAGTCTTGGTTTATTGTGCCATCCAGTTTCATGACCTTAGTTTACTTAATGGATAATTTTATGTCATATTTATTTAGGATTTTATGAAGCCTTTCTAGAATGGTTTGGGCTTCTGTGATTGTTTTTGTTACGATTACCAAGTTGTCTGCATATTGAATATGTTGTAGAGACCAATTTTCTCTATTTTTTCGACCATTTCCACTCCATACTCTGCCATCGTATACTTCTTTTATTATTTGATCGTATACTGGGGGGAGGGGGGGGGGCTTCTTAGCTCCACTGTCTCACTCCAATTTTCATTGTGAATTCCATCTTTTCTTCATTTTCATATTCACGCCTTGTATGGCCCACTGGTTCGGACATTAATTTTTCAATGCTCTCAATTATATTTTTTGAACATTTGCTTTTACTGAGTGCATTTATTATTAGATTTGTTGGTAGGGTATCAAAAGCTTTTCTAAGATCCACGAAGACTAGTACCAGGGATTGAGATTTATCTCTATATATTTCTGAATAACAGTGCGTACTGTTAAAATGGCTTGTTCAGTTGACATACGGTAACGGAAGCCGAATTGCGTATTACTTAAATTTTCATCCGTGGCCTTAAAGAGTCTTGTGCAGACCATCGATGCATAAATTTTGCCTATAGTGTCGAGTACAAAGATGCTACGATATTTATCCGGGTAATCTTTACTGCCTTTGTTCTTATATAGGCTTATGACCTCTGCATCTAGCGAACTTTCACGTATTCTTTCTGCGTCGAGCCAGCATTCATTTATAAACGATAGTATACGTTTTTTTTTAGAGTTTCTCCACCAAGTTGTATAGATTCTGTTCTTATGCCGTTGGAACCTGGGGGCTTATTATTTTTTGCTTTTGACAGAGCTAGGTCTAACTCTTTCATCTTGAATAGGTTTACATCTGGATCATTTTGTATCGGGTCTTTTATTAGTTCATTTGTGCATCTCGGATTGTTAAAAAGCGTTTGGTAGTGCTTTTGCAATGTTGTGTTTGAGATGTTTTTCTTGGACTGTTTGTGGATGTGCCCTCTGCATCTCACAGTTTTCTTTATGTCGTTTAATACTTTAAAGGCCTCCTGCTGTTTAATTCCATCAATTATTGATGCATCTCTGTGGCTCTTTCTTCTATATATTTTTCTTTGCAGTGTTTGATCAGTTGAGCCGTTTTGGCCTTTAGTATTTAGTATTTTTCTTTATTCTCTCCGTTTGGTTGGCAAAGTAGTCGTTCCTTTGCTCTTCGTTTTTCTTTGCTATTCTGGACCAATTCGAGATTGTTTTCATCAAACCATGCCTTGTTTTTCGGCCGTTGGTATCTATTTGATATGACTTTTATGCTTTCAATGATGGCTCTCTCTGTGTCTTCGTACGTGCCGTTTGCATTTAATGCCGTGTTGATTTCAGTTTGATATTCTGTTTCGTTTTCTCGTAGGGTTTTCATCACACTTTCTTGTTGCCATTTCTCCGTTTTGCATTTGGAGTTTGGCTTTTGATCATGCTTTTGTTTGTCGTGCTTTTTATTTAGTTTAGTGAGGTTGATTATCGTTTTCACTACGCAGTGGTGAGAGTTAGCCTCTGCCAGTCTACCCGCCTGGACGTTTTCCACTGGCAAGTTTTTTGTTTTTTCCATCAGTATGAAGTCCAAGACTTCACCTTTTAATGTCGCCGGGTGGTACCATGCATAACGCCTATTTTTAGGTTTTTGGAAATAGGTATTTGTGATCTGCAGGTTGTAATCTTGGCATAGTCCCATTAATAGGTATTTGTGATCTGCAGGTTGTAATCTTGGCATAGTGCCATTAATAGGTATTTGTGATCTGCAGGTTGTAATCTTGGCATAGTCCCATTAATAGGTAGTTGTGAGCTGCAGGTTGTAATCTTGGCATAGTCCCATTAATAGGTATTTGTGATCTGCAGGTTGTAATCTTGGCATAGTCCCATTAATAGGTATTTGTGATCTGCAGGTTGTAATCTTGGCATAGTCCCATTAATAGGTATTTGTGATCTGCAGGTTGTAATCTTGGCATAGTCCCATTAATAGGTATTTGTGATCTGCAGGTTGTAATCTTGGCATAGTCCCATTAATCGCATGAAGTTTTCTGACGTTTCGGTATTTGAGTCTATGTTATTGCCCACGATGGAAGGCTGAGCTTCGTGCATGTCAATACCTATTCGGCAGTTGAAGTCGCCCATTATCAGATAGTTTGTGTTTCTGTCTATATTGTCTTTGATCTTACTTGATAGTTCTTTATAGAATTGTTCTTTTTCTACTTCATCAGTGTTGGTCTCCGTTGGTGCATAGCACCCAATTATGGTTATATATTTTTCTGAGGTTGCCCCTTCCAGCCAACAGTCCGGTGTGAACCAGTTAGTTGGTGAAGCCGTTAGACTTTTCTGGAGAAGAACTTCGAGAGTATAGTCCCGAGCCCGGCTTAGCTAGCGGGGCAGGTTAGCTTTTTTTGGCTCTCTTAGGACTTGGTGTTACAGAGATTGCTACGTGAGTGAGTTACTTGTTGCTACGTGAGTGAGTTACTTGTTGCTACGTGGGTGAGTTACTTGTTGCTACGTGAGTGAGTTACTTGTTGCTACGTGGGTGAGTTACTTGTTGCTACGTGAGTGAGTTACTTGTTGCTACGTGAGTGAGTTACTTGTTGCTACGTGAGTGAGTTACTTGTTGCTACGTGAGTGAGTTACTTGTTGCTACGTGAGTGAGTTACTTGTTGCTACGTGGGTGAGTTACTTGTTGCTACGTGGGTGAGTTACTTGTTGCTACGTGAGTGAGTTACTTGTTGCTACGTGGGTGAGTTACTTGTTGCTACGTGGGTGAGTTACTTGTTGCTACGTGGGTGAGTTACTTGTTGCTACGTGGGTGAGTTACTTGTTGCTACGTGAGTGAGTTACTTGTTGCTACGTGGGTGAGTTACTTGTTGCTACGTGGGTGAGTTACTTGTTGCTACGTGAGTGAGTTACTTGTTGCTACGTGGGTGAGTTACTTGTTGCTACGTGAGTGAGTTCTTCTTTTGTACGTTTTCTTTTGCGTTTGTGTTCTCCGGTAATTGCGGACCAATTATGGTCTCGGTAACAGTGGTTCTGTATGCCTTTCAATGTTGGTAATTCTTTGAGGCACCCCGGAAAGGGGCATTTGACCTTATCGCGGTTTGCCAGGTTTGATGGTAAAGTGTTCTTGTCAGGGACGAGGGATGCTCCCTCGGGGTGGCAGTTTCGAATATGCTTTGTCAACCACCCTTTTGTTTTGAAAGTCCTATAGCAGCTAGCTTCCACGCATTTGAATTCGTTTGACGAGCACGATTTCGCAGTGTGGTCGTTTCGCAGGTGTCGGAGCATTTCTTTTCTGGTCGCGAACAGTCTTTCGCATTTTTCGTATTTGGTGTTAAGTGATCGCTTCCCTACAATTTTTGGTCGGTTGGCCGGGTCGTTTGGTAAGCACACTGGCGACGGGTTTAGAATCCAGTTCGGGTCTAGGTGCCCTTCTAGCCCTTCATATCTCGGCGGCTGTTCAAACCGAGGGCCATTCGTCTGATAGTGTTCAGCAGCGTTGTTAATTTGCTGTTGTCTATTTGCCTAATGACTATACTCCCTAAGCCATAGGTCAGGACTGGATGGATCAGGGCTTCGATAAATTTGCTTTTGGTTTTTGTTGATATCTTGCTTTGCCTCAGTATCGGTCTTAGCTGTAACATGGCCATTCTGGCCTTTTTGACGTTAAGGGACACTGGTGCGCCACTAGAGCCATCGTTGGTGACTAGTGACCCTAAGTATGTGAATTGGACCGTTACTTTGATAGTTTCACCATTTATTGTAATTGCATCTTCAGTTTTATTGTCAATATTGATCTTCATTATTTTAGTTTTACTGATTGACAACTGCATTTTGTACTTTTCCAGGTTTTCATTGAGTTTCAACAGTTGGGCTTTGGCCTGCTCAACCGTGGGGACCAGTATGCAGAGGTGATCTGCATACTCTACGTGACTTAGAGTCCAGTTCTTTGCAGAGATCATCTGCATACTCTACGTGACTTAGAGTCCAGTTCTTTGCAGAGATCATCTGCATACTCTACGTGACTTAGAGTCCAGTTCTTTGACTCATTGTCTACCAGTTTTATTCCATCTCTTTGGTTGTTTTCGTACACGTCACGCACTATATGGTCATAGACGATATTGAATAATATCGGCCCTTCTTTGCTACCTTGTCTCACACCTCTCTGCTTTTCTTAAATAGCCTTTGGGCTGGTCTATGAGTTTTCCAGCTAACGCACTATTTTCTAGTTTTGTCTGATGAGGCAGGAGGCGCAGGATAGGTTGTGTTGTTAAATGTGGGGGGAGGGTCGTATGGGCTCCTTGGGGCGGGCTGCTGCCATCGCGTTTTACCTTCTCTAGGGGCACTGATTAGGCCAGTGGGTGTCATCTTGGCAACGGTAGACGCGCTGACGCCAATACCTTCCGGGTATTGTTACTAAGACTCTGTACACCGGGAGGTCACCTTTATACTCCACTGACAGGTAGTGGGGTACTTCTGTGTCCTTTCTGACAGGTAGTGGGGTACTTCTGTGTCCTTTCTGACAGGTAGTGTGGTACTTCTGTGTCCTTTCTGATTTGAACTTGGCATGTCCACTTGTCAACAGGCCCCGGTGGTCGCTCCACCTTGACCTGCGACCCGGGCTCGGCAAAATCTTGAAAAATATTTTCTACAAAGCTGCTTTTTATATTCGCTGTCAACCAGTGTAGTGTGATTCTGGTGGTCTCTGTTTGAGGGTTTTAAACTGATATTTTAAGATCTCTTTCTTGTCCATATTTGTTATTTAATAGTTTGGTTCTTGTTTCTTGAGTGGTTTTGAGATACCAAACAAGGGGGGGGGGGGGGGGCTCAAATCTATAAAGGGCGATGATTTCTTAGTTTTTAAGTCCTTAAGGTGTTAGTAATGTTGGTCATGGTACTTTTCCTCGCTGCCTCTGGGCTGCTTAGGTCAAGTCCGTGTCTGCCTATATATTTAAGTCTAAAAGCTCCCATGCTTGGACATGTATGGTAAAGGTTTGGTCGGACCCAAATTGTTGGTCTAGTAACCTGGTCCTTTCGGTTTCATTTGTTTTCATAAACCACAAATAGTTGTTTTGAAATTTGTATAGGGCGGATAGAAGACAAATTTATTCATTTTTACAAATCAAAGGGATAGAAAACATTTAGGAAAATGTATATTCATGATTGTGTCCCTTATGAGGTGTAAATGTTGCTTTTTATTTGCACACAAGTTTGTCTTTGTAAAATCGTATTCTGGTGAGTTGTTTTGTATATTGGTCATATGCCTATATTTTTTAATAAAATTAATTGTTTTTTATTTAATTTTTTTTTTTAAATACATTTTTTAATTAATTTCATTGAAACGTGCGATTTGAGCTCTCGGAAAGGACATGTTGATATTGTAATGAAAAACGTTAGTCATATGCCTATTTTTATTTTTTTTCAAGTAGTTGAATTGATTGATTTTTCTAGAACTTTGACTAAAGTTGTTAAAATGTAAACCGACAGTTTAGAGAGACCTCTACAACCCATTTGTAATGGGAGTCAGGACAGGGGGGGGGGGGGGTAAACAGCTTAGGAGGGGGTACATGGGAGTTAGTCGAGAGGTTTTTAAAAAATAATTAGTATTAGGTCAGTTTTTCTTGAATTTTGATTAATGTAGGTGGCCAAGTGGCCCCAAATGTTGGACGGTGCATTTCGTTGGAATGTTTAGTGAGTTGACGGATTAGAGGCTACCTGTGAGAGCGTTGACTGGTTAGTGGAATGAGTCAGTTAATTCTCACAACCATATTAACCGGAGCAGGACAAACATGAAAATCTCACTTTATAATACACAAAAACAGTCATCTGAAGCAATGAAATAAAAACTACTTATAATGAAAATAAAGATAAACTAGAGTAAAAAAACAACCACTGAACTATGGATTACTTGTTTTGCTTTATTGTAATTTTCTTAAAAAACCTTATCGGTTGTGGGCTCTGGTTGTTGGTTGTCAGGAGGATTCTCACAGGGAAGAGCAATTTCGTTTTCTAAAATGTTCCTATGTAAATACTCTCCAATAGTTCCATGTCTGGGGTCAGACATGCTATGAACATAGAGTCTCATTTCTTTTTTCATCTCTCATTTCTTTTTTCATCTCAGGTGTTGGAAGTTGCCCATGATTCATCAGGGTTAGGAATAAATTGTCTGGAGTCATAGTGAGGTCTTCTTCTTCTACAGGGAGGCCTGCATCTTTGAGTTTGGCCTTGAATGCGGTCATAGCTTCTTGTTTAGGGTACAATGTTTTTGATGCTCCCCCTATTCGTCTCATGAAAAAGGCAACAAAGATTGCCAAATTGAGTAATGTTGACATGGTCGAATTGTCTAACTTTCTAGCATTGAATGACCTTTCTTCACCCATCAGGGCGGCTACAGTATACACATAGGAATGGAGGTGTCGATTTGTCGTGGATGAGAAGGGTGACTTGGTAACAACTGACATTGACCGACAATAAGGCATATACGAAAACTGGTCACTTGTTTCCTCTTTAGTTTCTAATAAGTTCATGAACTCGTCCGATGCTTTGGGTTATTTTGCATTTTTCAATCAGTTTCTTTGGTAACGTGTCGAATGCTTTGGTGAGGTCTACGAAGACCAATATTAGTTTACTTTTACTTTCGATAGCTTTTTGTATTACTGTAATGACACATAGTATGGCTTGCTCCGTTGACTGTTGTCTCCGGAAGCCGAATTGAGTTGAGCTGAGGTTTCGATCGGTACTCTTTACAATTCTCTGCGTTACCATTGAGGAATACATTTTTCCGATTGTGTCGAGTAGAAAAATGCTTCTGTAATTATTTGGGTCCTGGGGGGGACCTTTCTTCTTATACATGCTGATCACTTCTGCATCGAGCCATGCTCTTGGGATTTCCCCAGCATTTGTTATAGAAGGCGAGAAGGCAGGTTTTTAACTTCTCACCTCCAATTTTAATATATTCGGTCCTTAGACCGTTTGGCCCCGGGGCCTTGTTATTTTTTGCCTTAGTGATTGCTTTGTTTAGTTCTGACATTGAAAAGGGTCTTGATTCCGCATTTTCTTCCACCGTTTGGTTTGTGGTTTGGATTTCGTCCTCGATTTCTTTAGAGTTTTTGAACAAATTTGCGTAGTGATCTCTGAGTGTTTCTTCAGAGATTTTTCTTTGTCTCTGTTTTTTTTGTCGAACCATTTAATTTTGTTATTGATGATAATTTCATGAAGGAGTTTGAAAGCTTGATGCTGTTCGTTTGCATCGATATGTTTTTGCATTTCGTCTGCCTGCCGGTCGGCGTATTTTTTCTTGGTGGCTTTGACCAGTACATCCAGGGTCCTCTTTGAGGCCTTGTATTTTTCTTCTTCTTTGCTACATTTTAAACATTTTAGTCTGGTTTTTCTTTTATTTTCAATTGCGGCTTTCATCGCAGGATCGTCTGGGTTGAACCAGTTTTTGCTTTTTCTCATTAGTTTCTTTGAAGTTAAAGCTTTGACATTGTTTATGATACTTTCTTCTATTTCTATCAGTGACATTTTGTAATTTTTGGTTTAGCTCCTTTTGAAAGGCGGCTTCATTTTGTTTTATTAATGCAATTTGTTCTGGTCTTTGCCAGATGTTATTTGTATTTCTTTTTCTTGGGGGTCTTGATAGTAACTTCGCTCTGTCAAGCTCCCTTTCTGGTGGTATGGAAATCCACACTACCACTAGGCAGTGGTCAGAGTTAGCGTCTGCCTCTCTTCTTGCATGAATATTTGTGATATAAAAGTTATGTTTTGGCCTAGCCAGCACTAGATCGATAATTTCGCCTTGTTTGGTATTTGGATGATACCAAGTATATTTTCTATTTGTGTTTGTCTTCGTGAAACTCATATTCATTACTTTCAGAGAATTGTCTTTGCAGAAGGATATTAGACGAAGGCCATTATCTGTGGTCGCCGTCCTAGTTTCAATGTTCGGGCCAATAATGTCTGGGAATTATTAGTGCACTTCGGCACCGATGCGGCAATTAAAATCTCCAAGGATCAGCAAGTTTGAGGATTTGTTGGTTCTGCATTCCAACGTTATTTCATGAAGCTGATTGTAAAATAGATTCTTCTCTTCTTCATCTTCATTTGATTCTGTGGGCGCATAGCACCCAATAAATGTTATTTTTATGTTTTTAAATAGAATGTTCAAAGTAGCTATCCTACCACTATGCTCATTGAAGCTAACAACAACCAGGTCCTTATCCTTCCGTATCAAGAAAGCAATACCAGTATTTTTACTGGTATTTAGGTTAGGATTTGAATTATAAAACATTGCAGAGCCCAGGTCGAGCACTGTTGATGTCATTTTTGTCTCCGATAGGGTAGAGACCAGTAAATTTCTTTTAATAATTTGATTTCTTATGTCTAGTAACTTATGTTCTTGTGAACATCCACGAACATTCCACAAGCCTAATTTGAGCCGTGTGGGCGCCTTTTTGCACTCATTACGATCGTGCATATGTCCTTCAGTGAATACCGCAGGACCCGGACACCCATTTTCGGACCGTTCCTGTGGCGAGGCTAATTCTACGTTGTTCCAAGTAGTCCAAGAAAGGCAATGGGTGGGGGCCAGCCCAATCCACACCGGCCGCTCTCGTTTGCCAGGAGGGTTGCTCCTGCCCACCGGGTACCGCGAGGAGGTGAGAGTCGGTCTTCATCCCGGCGAGTCGCTAAGGTACTGGTCAGTTCTTTGTACAATCCTTCTGGAAACCATCGCAGCATAGATTTTCTCAATGGTATCCAGCAGGAAGATGCTTCTATAATTGTTTGGGTCCTCTCTGGGTCCCTTTTTTTATACAGGCTAATCACTTCTGCGTCCAGCCAGTCTCTAGGTATATTGTTCGCATCTTCGCATCATATATTTTTCTGAGGTCGCCCCTTTCAGCCAACGTGGTTGGTGTAAAGCCGTAAGACTTTTCTGGAGAAGAACTACTGTAACTTTAGTCCCGAGCCCGGCACAGTTACCGGGGCGTCTTAGCTGTTTTGGCTCTCTTCGGACTTGCGGCCTGTTCGTGATGTTCTTTTGTTGTTCTTTTTCTGACTGATTGACCTGTCACAGCTGACCACTTATGGTCCCGGTAGCAGTGTGGTTGTTAATTCCTTTTACTGTTGGAAGTTCTTTCGTGCATCCTGGATAAGGACGCTTGACTTTGTCGACTGCCGTGTCAGTTTTCTTTACAGGAGCTTCTTCAGGGTGGCATTTCTGAATGTGCTTTAGGAGCCATCCTTTTGTTTTAAAGGTTTTATAGCAATCCTGTACTTCACACTTATTTTCGAATATTTCATTTTTGGTGTTTTTCGTGTGGTCGTTCCTGACGTGCCTGAGCATTTCTTTTCTTGTCGCAAATAGTCGCGAGCATGACTTATTTTCGCAGACAATATTAAGAGTTCTTTGGCCGACTAGTTTTGGACGATAATCCTGTTGTTCTGGCAGTTTTATTGGTGACGGATTATTAAACCAATTTTGGTCAATATGTTCTTTCATTTCAGTTGCATCTCTTTTTAGCTGGCTTATCCAGCTCTTTGTGTATATTTGCATAAGGACTATACTCCCTAATCTATAGGTCAGGACTGGATTGATCATGGCTTCGATAAATTTGCTTTTGGTTTTTGCTGATATCTTGCTTTGCCTCAGTATCGGTCTTAGCTGTAACATGGCCATTCTGGCCTTTTTGACGTTAAGGGACACTGCTGCTTCACTAAAGCCATCGTTGGTGAGGGTGACCCTAAGTATGTGAATTGGACCACTACTTTGATAGTTTCACCATTTATTGTAATTGCATCTTCAGTTTTATTGTCAATATTGATCTTCATTATTTTAGTTTTACTGATTGACAACTGCATTTTGTACTTTACCAGGTTTTCATTGAGTTTCAATAGTTGGGCTTTGGCCTGCTCAACCGTGGGGACCAGTATGCAGAGGTGATCTGCATACTCTACGTGACTTAGAGTCCAGTTCTTTGCAGAGATCATCTGCATACTCTACGTGACTTAGAGTCCAGTTCTTTGCAGAGATCATCTGCATACTCTACGTGACTTAGAGTCCAGTTCTTTGCAGAGATCATCTGCATACTCTACGTGACTTAGAGTCCAGTTCTTTGCAGAGATCATCTGCATACTCTACGTGACTTAGAGTCCAGTTCTTTGCAGAGATCATCTGCATACTCTACGTGACTTAGAGTCCAGTTCTTTGCAGAGATCATCTGCATACTCTACGTGACTTAGAGTCCAGTTCTTTGACTCATTGTCTACCAGTTTTATTCCATCTCTTTGGTAGTTTTCGTACACGTCACGCACTATCTGGTCATAGACGATATTGAATAATATCGGCCCTTCTTTGCTACCTTGTCTCACACCTCTCTGCATTTAGAACTGATAAATGTTCATATCGTTATTGTTATCCTTCCTTAAATAGCCTTTGGGCTGGTCTATCAGTTTTTCAATACTTATTTCCTCTTTTGAGAAATTTTGCTCCTTTAAGCATTTTACGATCAGGTTCTTAGGCAGTGTGTCGAAAGCCTTTGTTAGATCAACAAAGATAAGGATAAAATAAAAGGCTGTTTAGATTCTATTGATTTTTGGATGATAGTACGTATTCAGAGTATAGCTTGCTCTGTTGACAAGTTTTTTCGGAACCCGTATTGCGAGTCGCTAAGGTACTGGTCAGTTCTTTGTACAATCCTACTGGAAACCATCGCAGCATAGATTTTCCCAATGGTATCAAGCATGAAGATGCTTCTATAATTGTTTGGGTCCTCTTGGGTTCCCTTTTTCTTATACAGGCTAATCACTTCTTCGTCCAGCCAGTCTCTAGGTATATTGTTCGCATCTTTGCATCTTATATATTTTTCTGAGGTAATATATTTCACACCTTCCACCAACACCTATGTCTACCAAGTTTCTGTGCCAATGTCCGTTCAATGGATCGATTTCCGCCAAATCACATAACTGCATGACTTTGTATTTTATGAGCATTAAATTTCGATATTCGATAGCAAAAATTGTATGTATCCTGATATATTTAGACTAGAATTCGACGTTCATTTTGTCTACTTTTTTTATGACGTTCACAAACAGAAGCATATGTTTTGTTCCAGCCTTCAACATAATCTTGTGCAGGTCTCCTGCCCCGTCAACTTTATCTGTCGGAGTCTTTGATTCGAAAAAAAAAAAAAAAAACTTCCCATCGTTCCAATATACAAGAAATTACTTTACCCAGTGACAGCCAGCAGGTTTGTGTAAGTTTTAAAATCCTGATATTAATTGGTGCCTTGACTGCATCCAATATAAATACAGATGGTACATCTTGTTTGAGAAATACCTGAATTCCACTATGTCACCCCATCATAGTGAAACTGTAATAAATAAAGTATGAACTAGACAACACACCGGTCAGTGTAACTAATGAAGAGCATTGTATATTCTACATATCTCTATTATAATAACGTATAGGTGGCTTCACTTGCCTACCATAAATTGTGGCAAACTACTTGTAAGTTGTATGTTTCTGTACTTGTATCATTCATTCACTCACACATATCTTCGAGGCGTTCATAAAAGTACTAAACACTCCAGGAACAGTAAAATATATAGATAAGTTTATTTACACACACATTTTTATGTCCTCACAATTTAGTCGAAAATTCATACTTAATAATAATAATATATATATTCACTCAATTGCATTGCAAGTTACATAATAGAATTTACAGAATAGATTCACTGAGATCTCCTATATTATCTCCATTACAAAATCTCCACATAAAAATACAGCCCCTCTCTCACAAGAGCTCGTTGCACACACTGCAATACATGGTCAAAGGGATGTAACCTAAAAAAAGACACAAACTATTGTATGTTTTGCCTCCCCTTGATCATATTAATTAAATCACTGACACTACTGAGCTTTAGTTTCGTCATAGTATCTTAAAACAATGGCAAGTAGCTGGCATACTGATACATCAGTGCTTTCATCAATGGTTATTGAAAACTTGGATTGACAGATCCCAGTGACATCTTTTTTCTCCACTTGAACCATGCCATCTTGAATGACATTCGATGCTTACGTCCGCCTAAGAGTCATAGAATATTGCAATTTTTCTATCCGGAAACGTGTTCTTTGGTGCGTTTGTTAATTTTACGGCCTCATGACTTTTTCTTGTGATTTTTTTTTGCATCAGGTTGGAAATGGGGACGGCGATTTCGTTGTAATTTGGCACGACCTATTGATAGTATCCACACTAACCCAGGAAAGATTGTACGCCCGATTTCGTGGTGGTTGGGGGGGGGGGGGGGGGGGGGTATGATTTAAGGTTCTCATTTTTTTGTTCGAAATTTGATGGGGAAGGGGAACAGGGAGGGTGTTGCTGTGAACCTCCTCTTGTCATGGGACACCAGGGGAACGAGTGGTCTGCTCGGCAGACCATTTTTATTTTATTTTTTTAATTCCAAAAGAAATAGTTATTTTTCTCGTGTTTACAGCCGGTGGCCATTGCAGTAATACGTCATACTTCCTGTCCTAGTCATGTGATGTCTGGAAAGATGCCGGAAGAGGGGGGGGAATTGAAAGATGGTTGGTTTCACACCCATTCATAACCGACACTCACGTGAAACATCATCAACAACAAAAACAAGCTACTCACGTTCTTCCTCATACTGTCCAGTCTCAACCCCGGGATAATGAGAACCATCATACAAATCAGCTATACATCTAAAAATGGAGTGGATTCTACAACCTAAATCGGGGTGGGACCTTTTAAACAAAAATTCTGCTAAATGGCCATGGAGGTGATGTTTTCGGTTGCCATAAGTAGGCAACGACGACCTGACATCTCTCCACAGCCGTTCAACATTTTTGGTTCATGGTCTACAAATTATACGTATGGTTAACTGTGAGGTGGGTATATCCTTCCGTTCCAAGACAATTATACGTCTTCCAACAGTCGCTCATCACAGTCGTTACTGGAAGATGTTAATTTGTAACAAGGTTTTAGAGTCCCTTGTGGCGATGGGTACTAAAAAACATTTCTACTCCCCCTCTCAATTCCCCCCCCCCCTCCAAAAAAAAGCATGTTAACCTGTATATTTCTCTATATATCTACCCCTATTATATTTACTCCTAAAAATTTAGCATTTATCTATCTCTACACAACCCCCCCCCCCCCCAATGACATCGCGTTCCTCTACCATCCCGTGCACACAAACCTCCCGTACAAAAGACAACCAGTCGATGACGGTTGAGCTACTCGTATCTAATTGTGTGGTTGTTGTTACCTCGTCCTGCTGCTCTATCAGCATAGGACGCCCTCTTTCTGCATTGATTGGGCCAGTGTGAGTCTGACCCACACCGGTGGCATTCTTGACGCCTTCCTGTGATGGTTACCAGGAGTTTGTAATGGCGTGGGTCTTCCTCGTACTCAGCGGACATGTATGGGGAATGTCACGGTCCTTGGGGCGTTTTATCTGTGCCATCCGTTTCTCTCCGTTTCGTTGCATTTTATTACTTTAAAGTCGCTGCCTGGATCTGCAATGGCTTTAAAAAATTCCCTTACGTAGTCCTCCATTTTTTTCCGCAGTCTACCAGTGGATTGTTCCCCATACAAGGTCGGCCTGGTAGGGGGCTACTTTTACTTCAAGGATGTCCTTTGTGCCGTATTCTTTGTTATGGTTTTCAAGAACCAACTAGTGCGCGCTCTCGAATCTATACAAGGCCTTCACCTCGTGTTCCTTGAGGCCTATAGTATGCATAATTTTGTGCATATTGCTTAAACGGGCCGCATTTGCCCCGGAGAGCGTGATGATTAGCGTCTCGGAGAGCCTGTGTAAAACCCTCGCTTAGGCCCTCCTTGAGCACCTTTATATTGTATACCACGGCGTGTCACCACCGAAGAGTACTCACCTCACTGGAAACGTGTCTCTCTCCCACCGCTTGGTCCCTGCACGGTCTCCCTGCCGCGGACAATCTCCGTCGGTGGTCGGTGATGCGTGACTATATGGCTCCGGAGAGGTCAAGCGGTGGTGGTAGCAGGCCTGCCTACCCCCAACTTTAGCTTTCAGGGACAGATTTCACAGAGAAGAGGGACAGAGACCTGTTACCAGGGACAGGTCATTTCGCGACACGTTCCAGTCTTATCGGGCGCAGTGATAAAATATAATCAATATGTTAATTTTAAATTAAATACACAATACAAAACATTTAAATTAAAAATACATTATTTACTTCACCTATGTTTCTGTTACTTGAGAAATTGTTCCTTATATTAAATCTGAATAATGTACACTCAAAGCAATGTTTTTTACACAAATATCCTGGGAACTACTGAATTATATTACACTATATACATCTATATACAAGACTGGTTCAGTCCTAGCTAGACTGCCCTTGCAGGGACCTATGGTAGCCTTGCTTTAGATCTTTCAGATCATTGTCACTGTAAGATCTTTCTAGGGTTGGACCTGGCCTAAACTTGGCAACAATCAGGGCTTCTAGAGTTTCCTTTGACATGTTACCCCTGAATTCAGTCTTGTTTTTTTCTAACAAGAGAGAATACTCTCACAGTGGGCTGGGGAGTGAGGAATGGTGAGAATTGAAAACATCACCATTGGAAGAAACTTGAACATAAATTCACCATCTTCCTACAGCTTGCTTATCTCTCTTCAGGTTGAGTCAAACTGATCTGGGACCTTGCACAAAGTAATATCTGTGCTTTTGTACTTTGCAAATTTGAGCTGAAGATCAGTCACAGAAGCTTTTCATCTTAGGGAATTTGTTTGCAAAGAACTCGACAAAAGAAAATCAGCTTTCTATTTGCTTGGTGGGATCTACAACCTCTGTTTCGAAATCTCATCCTTGAGTGGCAGCTTTTTCAAAATGTAGGAGCAAGAAGTCTTGAAGAACTAACATTCCTTCACTTTCTTCTCTCTCAAGTGGTTGTTCTTGGCTTCGGCAATAAAGTTTCTAGCTTCTCCAATTATAAGATCTGTGTTCTTTTTGATATAAGGTGACATATAGTCGACTTCAATCAGATTTGCTGAGATCATGGCAGAAGGCTTCACGAATCTCAACCAGGTAGTATTTCTCAGAAGGTTGGTCTCGCGGCTCTGGGTGGCCAGTGGTTCCGGCTCTTCACGAGCGTATGAGTTGGAAAGGTACTTCTTCGTATGTTGAAAAACAGTATTTAAATGAAAATATCAACAAAACAAAAAAAAACATAGATTTGTAGCGTTGCCAAGATACACAAGGTATGGCTCTGCGCTCCCCACACTAGTCAAACCGGTTGAACATGTTGTGTAGGAGGGAAGCCAGAGTTGATCTTAGCCAAAACAAAAATGTTAAGTAAGACATGTGTTATTGATTCTATTTTAATTATTATTGTTCTTCGTAGGCTAATAGAATCATGAGTTGATTGAGTTGCTTGAGTTGAGTTAAATGTTTCTTTAATATTATTTTCACAGTACGTTTAACACACTTGATAATTCAAATCTTTGCAGCAATATATATCTATTTATTATTACTCACAATACATTATTCACAGTACATCCAACAATCACATAGAATATCCAATGAATCATATAATATAATATAAGTCCAAGAAATGAAATAGTATTCTGATAAAATGTGGTATAATTGCGAGTCTAACGTGTACGTCTACACGCTTCTAGATATTTTAGTCGACTGCTTATTCTCCGGTCCTTTACCCCCGTGATCAGACTGAGACATGTAAAACCCCGTGATCAGCCTTGCCCAGTCAAGCAAGTATCACATGAAAAACGTGCAAAGCATAAAGCTAAGACGCAGTAGAACAAACTAGATTGTGACATTCAAAATCTTCCCAGGGCCCATAACTCTTGTACTATACTATTGACTATTGACTATTTACTGAGTCATTTCCCTTTGACCATGTTAGTGCATACTAGCAACATGGGTAAACAAGTTTTATTTCATGATATATTTCTATTCAATATTGGTGTCTGTATAATAGCTACCCTCCCCCTCGCGTATGTTCCTGAACTAAATATACTATCTTTATAACCCATTTCTGTTGTATATCTGCTTGCTCTAAAGTGTGTGTTAATGTTTGTTTCTTGCAGGAGGATAAAATCTGGTTTGTGTTTTCTTACAAGTTGAACTATGCACTTTGGCTTGTTTTTCAGACTGTGTATGTTTAGTGTAATTACTGTAATGTCTGCCATTCTTAACCTATGTGTCTTGTTTGTTTAAAAATAAAAAACATAGCAATCGTTTATACAGAGCCAATAGCAAATTTAATATTGAAAAATAGGGGGCGGAGAAACTCGAAAGCCACCTGTCTTCCCCTTATGGCAGGGGTTATCGAAAATAGGGGATGTCGAAAGAAGAGAAAGTCCGCACAGTGAGGGGACAGATTAAGGGTTTGAGAAAATATTTTAAGATTTGAGTTCTCGAGCAGCGTTTAGCCGTTCCCCTTTCGGCATGATCTGCTCGGGATAACGAGGGAATGAGAAAGATTTAGAACATACGTAGAGTTTCCGGTAGTGACTTGGGGTTGGGAGGTTCGACTTTCCTCGCCTTCTCTTCCCTCGTCGGCCGACAGACGCCAAAAGTCAACAAGTCTGCACCTGCTGACCCCTGGCGGGTGTGACCGAAGTCGGGAAGTCAGGCTGGTGTTTTGTATATCGTCCTCCTTCTTCTTTTCTTTCAGTCACTCTTCCTTATTACTCTTTATTTTATTTGTGTCCTTCCTTTCCTTGCGCAGAATATAGAAGAAGAAGGTATGAAAGGGAGAGGTAGAGAAGGTAGGAGAGAGAGAAGGAGGTATTCTGGCAGAAGGGAGAGAACTAGTAGAGGGAGGAATAAAAACTCAGTGAGGTAAAGGGCTGGAATGGTTAATTTGATTGGGAGAGGGGGGCTGTGGGAGTTAAAAACATGGGGCAGGGGAGGACGGGTCTCCCGTCTCGTTGCTCTGTGCGAGTAAACTAGGTGGACCGTGACGGCGGATTTCTGCTGTTAAAGCATATTTTCCCTATAAATACAAATTGGCTTTAGTACAAGTATGTTAACTACCAAGAACAATGAGTATGAATATATCCACATACACACACACACACACATACGCACTCACTTCTACTATATACTACATTTCTGTATTAATAAATGACAACATTAGAGATATAAGACATCAAGAAAACACAAAAAAAAACTAAATCAAAACCAAAAAAAAACGAAAAGAAAAGTTCCAGTAGCTGCATGTAGCCAGCCCAATGGGACTTAACATAATAGAATCGTATGGAGAAACCATTTCAGTTGTTTTAAAACGTTTCACAAAAATTATAATACCTATTGCCGTAAATTTGCAATACAAAGAGTTACAGCAAAAAGGAAGACAAAAAGAATTTCGCCTTATGTATGCGTCATATTGTACAGCATGTAGAAACGTACAGGCTGTTACAGAAGGTTACTAAAAACAGGAAAATACAATAAAATATTCGCCGTTCTGAGGTGGCGTGATGGAATGCATTTGAAAATATGTGCATTATTTATTTAGGGCTAAATCTAATTTATGTCTGTATAGTGTTTCTGCAAAGTGTAGTGTTCGTGGGGTGTAACGGTCGGTCCGTGTTTGTAGATAGAAAGACCAGGTTTGACTTCCACATCTCAACGAGATTGCGAGCCGAGATTACTCTCTTAGGGCTCGGAGAACGAATTTTGCCATGTCACGTAGCTGTGACAAACTCCCATATAGGGTCGGCGCAAACGGTAGGCCGTCCCCATCCACTCTGAACACCTGCAAGGCGGGGCAACTTGCAAGCACGTGATCGACCGTCTCCACCGCCTCTCTGCAGTTTCTACACCGCGAATCTTCTAGGGGTCTCAACCTGTTAATGTAGGCCCCTACTGGACAGTGTCCCGTGCGGAACTGTGCAATCGTTGAAGACTCTCCCCTGCGGAGTTTCCACCACGGATCGGCCCGGTTGGGTCTCTTCAGTTGTTGCCACACACCTCGGCCCTTGTCAGAGTTATCCCAACTACTATACCACTGGTCGGTTTCCCAATCCCGAATCATTCGTATGGCGCTCTCAATCGATATTGGTTCGTCTAGCATTGGTACCTGCAGGGACCCCCTCTTGGCTAGGGAGTCCGCTATCTCATTTCCAGGAACCCCTGCATGACTCGGGATCCACTGGAGCGTGACCTTCACTCCGTGCCTAGAGATCAGGTCCGAGATAGCCTTTAGCATTCGGAAGAGTCGTTCGGGCCACGTCCCCAGGCCGTCGATGGCCTGAAGAACAGAGAGCGCACCAGTAAAGACAACGATGTCGGCTGTCGCCTCCGACTCGTCATCAAACCTTGTCCCGATTGCCGTAATGGCGTGTCTGATGGCCTCCATTTCTGCCGCGTAGCTGCAGATTGCCCCACAGGGCCCTTGCAACTCTTCTCTTCGGGTACCCACCCCTTGATACAACACAAGTCCTCCGTACCCGGCCCGCTTCTCGGTGCCACCGGTGGCGCTGCCATCAGTGAACACTTTGATGCAGTCCTGGTAGGAGTGTACCGTCTCCAGGGCGGTAGCGAGCTTCTCAGCGCAGCTGCTGTTTTTTCCGACTTTGGGGTCCGTCAAATGCATTCGTACCTCTGGAAGAAAGGGGGACATGTGCGGAGGAACGCTGGCTCCCGTGCCCAGGGGCATGCGGTCCCCCGGGAGCCCGATCTCTGAGCATAGGCTCGTTGCGTGATGCATGAACGACTGCATCGTGATTCTACGTCTGGCCACCCATGAATCGACCATGATTCTGTGTGGCGAGATTTCCTCTAGCCGCTTATACCGCTCGTAAGCAGTGATAATGGCTCTCTTTCTTCTCGTGCCGAGCGGAAATACGTTTGCCATGATTTCTCCCGCAGCCGTTGGGGCTGTCCTGAAAGTTCCACATATCAGTCTGAGGGCTTGGTTCTGTACCGAATTTAGCGTTCCCAAAGCGGTTTTTTATGCGTAGATTTGTACCGTGAGGCTGTAATCTATCTGGGACCTTACCGCTCCTAGGTAGAGTGTCCTTAGCACATTCGCCTTCGCGCCCCAGCTCGTACTGGCCAGTCTCTTGACGATGTTCAGCTTGGAAGAGGCATTCTCTCGAACTATCCTTACATGGTCATACATTGATAGCTTTCGGTCTAGTGTCACTCCCAGATAGACCGGTTTGGGATCGTTCCGCAAAACCTGGTCACCAATCTTCAGCCTGATCGGTTCGTTGAGGATATCTATTCCCAGGGTAAAGAGTGAGTAAACTGTTTTAGGCAATTTACCTCTAGACCCCACATCTTAGCAAAGCAGGAGGTGATAGAGAGATCCTGCTGGAGGGACCGAACGAGAGCAGTGGCATGGCATCCCTCCCCGTTTTCCATATCACAAGGTCGTCCGCAAATAGCAGATTCGAGCATCCCAGATAGTTTGGCAGGTCGTTGATGAAGGCTAGAAACAGTGTACATGAGAGGGCCGACCCTTGGGGCAATCCTTGCTCCAAGGTCCGTTTCCGGGAGATCGATTTCCCAAAACGAGTTGCCACCGTACGCTCGGCTAGGAAGCCGCTAATCCATCTGTACATGTTTGAGGTGACACCTAACCTCTGTAGCTTCAACAACAAACCCGGCTGCCAGACCCTGTCATAGGCCTGTTTAAAATCCAGGAATACTGCCAATGTGGACTCCTTGCGCTGGAATCCGTCCGCCATTTTTTGCACTAAGAGCGTCACCTGGTCCATCGAGTTTCTTTTGGCTCGAAAACCCGCCTGCGCAGGAGTGATCAGCTCCTTTTCCTCAAGGTACCTCACAAGCCTCCGATTGATCATCCGCTCAGCTACCTTTCCAACACACGATGTGAGGGATATCGGCCGGTAGCTGTCGGCTTGTCCCGGATCCTTCCCCTTTTTCAGGATCGGGACTACCACTGCACTTCGCCATAGTGCTGGGAGGACACCATCGGACCATGTTCGGTTGATAAGTTCTAAGAGTTTTCCCTTGCCTCCGTTTCCTAGGTGAGTGATTAGCTCGTTTGCTATTCTATCTGCACCTGGTGCCTTTCCAACTTTGCACCGTCTTAAGACATAGTCAAGTTCTTGCCGGGAGAAGGGCACCGAAAAAGTGTCGACCTCGCCCTCTCCCCTAATGTGTCTTTCGGCTTCCGGACTTTATCCAGTGCTTTAGACACACTCGTTTTTCCACCTGTCTTCCCTACGCTTGAGAAGTGTACGTTTAGCTTCTGAGCTCTCTTGGCGTCCGTAACCAAGGGCTCTGTACCGGTCTGAGGGGGCACTGCGTTCCTAGCAGTCTCAGACCTCTCTAGGTGGTTCAAGAGGTTCCATGTCTTTCGGATGTCGGCTAGATCCAGCTTCCCGCAAGTATCAGTCCATTTGGCTAACTTTGCCTCCGATATCGCCTCTCTTACTTCAGCTGTCAGCTTGTTAAACTCCCTACGGCTCTTAGCCGTTTTCCTTCTGCTAGCCTTCCTTCTAGCAGCTCTTCTCTGCCGACTAACCTTTCCAAGGCCGATGTTCAATATGGTCTGAACTTGCGTTTGGCATATGATCTAGGGATTGTACTTCTGGCCGGCGCCTGTATGGTTTGTACGAACTCACCATACGCTGAGTCGACATTTCTACTACAATCTACTCGCACTTTTTCGAGGGCAGTGTCGGTAGCCTGCCTGTTCTCGACCCAACGAGCTTTCGAAAAGATCTCCTAGGTGCGCTTGGATCGCTACTCGTTTTTCTGAGATTGACGGTGACCAAGACGGGCAAGTGGTCACTTCCAACGTCCCTTAGCACTTGGAATGAGGTGCTTCGTACCAGATCAGCGCTCACGATTGTGAGGTCTGGCCTCGAATCGCTCCCGTTCCCTGTGTGAAGCAGGGATGGGGGGACGCTACGTCTTGCAACAGAACTAGAGTTATTGCAAATCTCCTCAACCAAATGCCCAGAGTTGTTGTGTAAAGCGTAGCCCCAGGCCGGGGAGTGCGCATTAAAGTCCCCGGCCACGATAGTGTGAGAAAGAGCAGTTTGAGCGATATCTAACTTTAAATCTTTCTTAGGAGGGTTGTATGCGTTGGTTAGGCTATAAGCCTTTCCTTCCATATGTACCTCCGTCTCTAGGCTATCGGTATCACGACCAGCCGGGCTACGTCTCACTACTCGAGCTTGAAGTTAGTCCCGAACTAGGGCCAAATATTTCAGTTGCAGATTGTATTAATATTTTATTCTAACTGACCGTTGCACAGGGAATGGTGGAGTCAGGGTCTGGTTGACCAGCAGGCAACTCTGTGGTGAGTTGTACATCAGCCTGACCCACCTTTCAACCTGTGGACCCAAATTTCACATACGCAGCACTTCGAACAGGTAGCTATGGGCTACTCTGTCGAAGGCTTTTTCTTAGTCAATTGAGAGCAGGGCTGCCTGTGTATGTTTGAGATGTGTGTACGTAATTATGTCTCTAATGTTGTGATTGAGTGTTCCTATATTCCTACTGGGTATGCTACAATATTGGTTGTAGTGTACTATTGAGTGTTCCTATATTCCTACTGGGTATGCTACAATATTGGTTGGGGTGTACTATTGAGTGTTCCTATATTCCTACTGGGTATACTACAATATTGGTTGTGGTGTACTATTGAGTGTTCCTATATTCCTACTGGGTATACTACAATATTGGTTGTAGTGTACTATTGAGTGTTCCTATATTCCTACTGGGTATACTACAATATTGGTTGTGGTGTACTATTGAGTGTTCCTATATTCCTACTGGGTATGCTACAATATTGGTTGTGGTGTATTATTGAGTGTTCCTATATTCCTACTGGGTATGCTACAATATTGGTTGTGGTGTACTATTGAGTCTTCCTATATTCCTACTGGGTATACTACAATATTGGTTGTTGTGTACTATTGAGTGTTCCTATATTCCTACTGGGTATACTACAATATTGGTTGTAGTGTACTATTGAGTGTTTCTATATTCCTACTGGGTATGCTACAATATTGGTTGTGGTGTACTATTGATGTTCCCATATTCCTACTGGGTATGCTACAATATTGGTTGTAGTGTACTATTGAGTGTTCCTATATTCCTACTGAGTATGCTACAATATTGGTTGTAGTGTACTATTGAGTGTTCCTATATTCCTAATGGGTATGCTACAATATTGGTTGTGGTGTACTATTGAGTGTTTCTATATTCCTACTGGGTATGCTACAATATTGGTTGTGGTGTACTATTGAGTGTTCTTATATTCCTACTGGGTATACTATAATATTGGTTGTGGTGTACTATTGAGTGTTCCTATATTCCTACTGGGTATACTACAATATTGGTTGTGGTGTACTATTGAGTGTTCCTATATTCCTGCTGGGTATGCTACAATATTGGTTGTGGTTGTGTGCAGGTGTGATTATATTTTGCTGACTAAAAGACTAAAATTTTAGATAGTATTTTGTAATCTGTGTTGAGAAGTGATATGGGGCGGTACTCTCCAACAGACATTCTCTCATTAGGGCTTTTCTCCAATACGGTTTTATAAGCCTCGTTGAACGTGAGATGTTGTATATAATTTTAGAAGTATTGGGGCCAGAGAGGGCAAGAAAGCTTTGTAGAACTCAGCAGTCAAGCCATCTGGCCCTGGTGATTTGTCATTGTGCAAAGCGTTTATTGCAGTTTTTATGTCTTGGATTGTTATGGGTGTATCTATTAAGTCCCTATCCTGTTCTGTGAGTGGTTTACAATACTGTAGCATGTTGTGTTGTTCTGCGGCGTCTGTGTCTTCTTGCGTGTACAAACGTTGGAAGCGCTCGCGAAATGTATCGGCATTTCGTTTATTATCTGTCTGTGTATTGCCTTGTGCGTCTATAATGTGTGTTATTGTTCGCCTACGCTGTATATTTTGTTCTATGTTCTATACCTAAAAACGCTTTATTTTAAGCTTCATCTGCTACGATCACAAAAGGCGCCACATCATTTGAGTCGGGCAGGGTTGTTGTTTCCGAAATTAGCAGTGTTCCACTCATAAAAGCTTGATAAAGACTAGAAGCTTGGAATGTCCCTCCATCGCTCTGCTTGCCGTAGCCTCCCACATCGATGACGATAAATCATTTATTTGCATCCACAAGAGCTTGGAGAACAATGGAGAAAAAAATATACATAATTGTCCTTCTCGTCCTCCTACCAATTTTGCATTCGTCTATCTCTACAATCCCCCCCCTCCCACCAATAACATCTCGTTTCGCTACCATCACGTGCACACAAACCTCCCGTCAAAAAGACAACCAGTCCATGACGGTTTAGCTACTCGTATCAAATTCTAAACAATATACTTCCATAGTTGGATGGAAAATAGTCCACATCACCACAAGGTCACAAATATTTTGGCGGGGAAGATGGGAATTAAGAAACCAGGTGAAGTGGTTTTGGGACACACTATAACGACACTGCACAGATATACGTTTCTTTTTATTCTTGCTCACAAAGGACTGTTTATGACAGCAAAACAGACCATCGTTCAAAGTCATGGGGGAGCTACATTTTTGACAAAGCTTACTTTCAGGAATTAGTCTATGGCTGTATAAAAAGTTAAGGAAGCGGTCGTCCTCCTTTAACATGTCTCTAAAGTTACCGTAATTCCACCGGCAGTCAGAACACGCGTGAAAGGAATTAACACCAACAACACTATCAGCTGATGCAGACACAGATCCTTTAGCCTCCATTTTTAGAGAAAAAGTGACCGGTACAGACCGTGTCTTACCTTGACCGTTGTTATAGCACGGGCGGTCCGCGTATCGCATTGTGGGATCAAAGAAATACAATTTTTAAACAAATAAATCAACACATGGGGACGTAACAAAGGTTTTATCCGTGCAAGATCACGAGACTGTTGCGGCAGTCTCAAAATGACGTGTGAATAAAATCCAAGTTCCAATCTTAAATCAGTAATATTTCTTTACGTCCAAGCTCGCTGTTGTAGTTTGTAGACAATGGTACTATCATTGTATACAATCTTTAGTCTCTGCTTACCCACAAATCCAGTCCTGCGACACGGTGTCCATTTGAGTTGATGGAACTAACTTCTCAGTAGCATTTTGTGTTCCACCATGTAATGTCTTATCTAGCAGAGCATTAGTGGAGAGATCTATATCGGCTAAAGATGGCCGGTACTACGTCATATCACTTCCTGTCCCTAATTATGTGAAATGTCTGGGAAGAGGCCAGGCCAAATTGTCTAGCTACATCAATTTAAAGATGGTTGGTTTGAAACACATTTGCAACTAAGACTAACATAAAATTAAAAAAACACCCTACTCGCTTTCTTCCTCATTCTCTCCACTCTCAACACTCGGGATAAGGAGAACCATCATACAAATCAGATATAGATCTAAAAATGGAATTGATTCTACTTGATAACTCTGGATGTTGTTTTTTAAACAAGATATCGGCCATAAGGTGTCAACAATGATCTGACATTCCTCCAGTGTCGTTTTATATTCTTCCTAGTCTATAGCAGGTGTCAATGCCTACTGACTTGTCAATTTGTAAGTGCCCGTAACTGTTTTCTCACACCTTTGTTCACCGTCCACCTTAGCGATCCCAGTCAGCAGGATGTTCCTCTTACTCGCATTTAGCTCCATGCTTAGCACTCTACTTTCAATATCTCCCATTCCAACTTGGTCACAACCATCGAATCCCCTCCATCTCACCACTTATCTTCTCCACCTTTTCATTTAATGTATCTAATGATACTTGAAGAGCTGATATGTTCATTAGTTGCCCGGACATTACCTCCATTTTCATGCTATTATCCGCTATTAAGGCCTGTTCTCCGCTTAATGCTTGTAAAAAAAAACACTATTAGGCCTATTGTACTCTTGCTGGGTAGTGCCATCTGCTTGAATAACGAAACACCTATCTTCCGAAGAAGAGTGGCGTAATCTCTTCTTCTCACTAGTAATTGGTAGAGGATCCTGTATATTGGTAGTATTTATAGTAACCTGACAGAACTGTTAACAGACCATTTGTTTACTTTGGTTTATTTTGTCAACAAATAACTCACACAAAAAAACAACAAAGATTTGATAGTTTGACGATCTACAGGAGTAGATCTACAGTAATACATAGCTCGCAGTAAACAGTAATACATAGCTCGCAGTAAACAGTAATACATAGCTCGCAGTAAACAGTAATACATAGCTCGCAGTAAACAGTAATACATAGCTCGCAGTAAACAGTAATACATAGCTCGCAGTAAACAGTAATACATAGCTCGCAGTAAACAGTAATACATAGCTCGCAGTAAACAGTAATACATAGCTCGCAGTAAACAGTAATACATAGCTCGCAGTAAACAGTAATACATAGCTCGCAGTAAACAGTAATACATAGCTCGCAGTAAACAGTAATACATAGCTCGCAGTAAACAGTAATACATAGCTCGCAGTAAACAGTAATACATAGCTCGCAGTAAACAGTAATACATAGCTCGCAGTAAACAGTAATACATAGCTCGCAGTAAACAGTAATACATAGCTCGCCTTTCTCGTTTTTTTTTCATGTGAAAAAAAAGGAATACTTAATGTTGGGGTATAGCGATATTAATCATCCAATAATCAGCTTTTAAGTTATAAAGTTCAATATTTATTAACATAGACTAATGGCACAAATAGTATCCATACCAGAGTATAAACTTTTTCAAGAAAATTCCACTCGGATCTCTAGTCTACCAGTTGTATACCTTCTTCTTCGGTCTCATCATACACTTCGTGAACAATGTTATCATACACTGTTAAAGAGGATGGGCCCCCTTTACTTCCCTGTCTAACACCTCAATGAACCTCAAGTAGGTACTCGTTGAGTCATCCTTGTCTTTTCTGAGATGGCCTTTGGGATGGTCCATCTCATTATGCTGTTCATGGAGCTGCCTTGCTCCATAATACATTTCTCGGTCAGCTTCTTCGGCAAAGTATAAAATGCCGTTGTAAGGTCTACAAAGACCAGGATAAGTTTGTTATTGCTTTCCAGTGTTTTCTGGATAACAGTTCTGACACATAGTATGGCTTGCTCCGTTGACAGTAGTCTTCGAAGCCAAATTGTGTTGGGCTGAGGTTACGATCGGTTCTTTCAACTGTTATCTGTGTTACCATGGAGACATATATTTTGCCAATCGTGTCTAATACAAAAATGCTTCTGTCGATATTACGGTCCTCGGGGGAACCTTTCTTTTTGAAGAGGCTAATCACCTCTCAATTCTTCAGACAAACCAAATAAGGCCCCTTGAATTACTCCTATATGGAATATATGGAAGCTCTTGCTGAAGTTCTCTATTTCGGAGAAGTCTTCTCTTGATAATTCAACCAAGGGAAGGGACTCTGCCCAATGAGTTATTTGAGGATTGGATTGTTTAATGAGGACACGTCAGGAGGCATATAGGAAGAAGGAGATTCTAGCCAAACTTCTTTTATTTCTGTAACACAAAACCGACACTTGACATGAAAGGGATGTTGATGAATAAAAGCCTCCGATGTAAGGGTCATCTCTACACTTTTCTGTTGGTAAAAAAGAAGGATTGCTTGAAAAAGGAAATCATAGTTATTATCTCATTTGGTTAGTCCAGAAAGAGTATCTGGGGTCACATACAATTGGGTAAGCAGGTTTGGATTTGTTGTAGAAAATCCACCGGCCCCATATCTACTTGAGGGAAAGCGGTGTAAGGCAGACCATGTCCTTTTGTACTCAGTCCCTCGATTGAATCCTGATTCTCCAGTTAAAACTTGTAAGTTGTTAAAGATGCTTTGTCCCAATCTTGAGTCTGGAGCTACAAACCAATGTAAACAGTCTCGCATTTTGTATGCACTTCTAAGAATTGGTGTTTTTAATTCTCTTTCCCAAGGGTGAATGATTTCAGTGGAAGAGTTTGTCGATGATCCGAGATAACAACTCAGTTCACCTTTTCGGAAGTCGGTCTAGAACAAGGGTTTCGGATACACTACAGTCACATAATCGCCCGGAAAAGGCTCTGTGAGGCATTCGGAACACAGACTACTCCCTAAGGAGCCCTTCCAAACATTTCCAAGGGATGAGGAATTGTGGTTCCAACCAGATACTCTCCCCCATGATCTGAGTCTCAAAAGATCAGCTTGTGTTGATGAACATTCCCAAATAGTGTCTAGAGATTAGTATCTCTGATCAACCGTTTCCTGAAAAGCTTGAATTTCACTTCGATAGATTCTGTAAGAAATCTCATCGGAGAAATGGACGGACATAGTGTTCTTAATGTTCTTTGAGTTTTGGAACAGCCCTAGAAGCCATGGTAATGTTTCTGTTCTTTATTGAATCTGCTTTAGCCAGAAGCCCTTTCTTAACAGACTCTTTCATCATTCTCTCAGCACTTAATCCTTTTTTGAGGTTTAAGCTTGTGGGCTTTTCCGTTAACTTGGAAAATGCATTGGAGTCTATCTGTGCCATTTCTGGGTTTCCTGCATGTAGTGCTTCCAACTTGATCAATTCATTTGTGGATTGTGAATATAAAATTCTCCAGAATGACAAAAGACTCTGTTACAGGATCCGGAAATTGTCGAATTAGGAACCGAGAAAGAGACAATCCGCAAAGCCCTTTCAGAGACGGGTCTAGGAATAAGATTCGTATCGATCTCTGATGTTTCTGGTATTCAGGTAACTTTCCAATGTCTGGTTTATTTCTCAAAATTGGATTATGCTGATCTAATGTCCAGATAGCAACAATACCAAAGTATGTATAGTTAAGAATAGACTGAGCTAATGATGAGCTAAATTGGGCTACAGTTAGAGCATTAGTAGAGACTATGGCCATGATAGATGCCAATGAAGGGAGCTGGTCATTAGGAATACAGCATACCCGAGACCACCTCTTCGTTTCTACTTTTATCACATTCCCTCTTAAAACTGGAGTTTTGCTATACGTAAAAAAGTCTGCCGATTGGATAACTTCATCCTTGTTGATCCCACCTTGGCTGCACCTTTTTCAACTTCTTCCATGTTGTTATCATTATTTTTCTTAATCTGATGTAGCTCCTTGATCAGTTCTTCTCCTTTTAATTCTGAAGGAATGAAGTACATTTAATTACCTGATTGTCCCCCTGGGCCATAGTGTCCACTTTGGTGTTCCTCTCTTTTGCGGAATGATCAATCATAAGGAGATTGCAGAGGCACCACCCCTTCTGCCGAAGTCCTTCCAATCCCCCTTCTTGACCATTCCAACAGACGATGAGATCGGTGATTTCGATCAACTTCCCATTTCTGTGTCCTATGAGATCCCCTCGATCACCATAATAAATTAAGGATTATCTGAAAATTTGGTGAGTATATGTAAATAGATTGGGCATACCAAAACACTGCCCCATCACTCGAAAAATGGCGTAAGTGGAATCGTATCTCTGGAAATTATTCCATTTGTCTTCATCCAATGAATTAAAGATGTTAATTTTACTCTAATTTTCCCCATTTGGCCAGAGGTACGAGTAATGATATTTTGCATGACCGTATTGAGATCATTTGCCATCGTTATGGATTTGAAAACAGGAAGAAAATAATTCCTTAATCAATGCTTCCGTAGCAACAAAATATTTACGAGCCAGATACGACTTCAGACAGACAAATCTCCTTTCCTCCCTCTCTCTCTTTTGCTTTGAGACCTAAAATAAAGGAGTCCTTAGGCAAACCATGGTCATTCACTCCTGTCAAGAATTATTTGAGAGACTCCTCCTCTGTCTCCAGACAAGTTATCAGTTTTTGAGGGGATTGGTGTGCCAGGGTATATGTCGAGATGGGTGAATACTTCTGTCGAGATGGGTGAATACTTCTGTCGAGATGGGTGAATACTTCTGTCGAGATGGGTGAATACTTCTGTCGAGATGGGTGAATACTTCTGTCGAGATGGGTGAATACTTCTGTCGAGATGGGTGAATACTACTGTCGAGATGGGTGAATACTTCTGTCGAGATGGGTGAATACTTCTGTCGAGATGGGTGAATACTTCTGTCGAGATGGGTGAATGCTTCTGTCGAGATGGGTGAATACTTCTGTCGAGATGGGTGAATACTTCTGTCGAGATGGGTGAATACTTCTGTCGAGATGGGTGAATACTTCTGTCGAGATGGGTGAATACTTCTGTCGAGATGGGTGAATACTTCTGTCGAGATGGGTGAATACTTCTGTCGAGATGGGTGAATACTTCTGTCGAGATGGGTGAATACTTCTGTCGAGATTGGTGAATACTTCTGTTCGGGTATGGGAGTGACTCTTGTCATCAATAAGGTCCAATATATCTAATGACTCAGGGATATTGAATATTTGTGTAATTGGCAAGAGATGCCATCGATCCCCATAATCTGAAACTTGGTTGGGTGTTGGCCAGGTTGAGTTTTTCACATGTTCATAGAATAAATTATCTAATCCCAATTGTTCCAAATCCACGTACCACTTTCTCTTGTTCTGAATTTGACTATGTAAAATCTTGTAGGCTAGATTACTTGCTAAGACCTCAGCATATATCTACCTTCTACTTGGGCAGTGACTTGCTTCCGAAGAGAGTCCAGTCCCTTGATGTAATTGATAAAAGGGTGACCCCAGTGTCGGAAGCAACCAAGTATAAGTCTTACATCTGATGGATTTTTTAGGTTAGACACCAAATCAGTAAAAGTTTTATGATTGACGTGTGTCAAGGGTTCAAATTCTTCAACTGCTTTTCTTAGATGCATTTTAAAACGGGAAAATTATGGAATTAAAGGCCGGGTCTCATGGGCTAAAGATACAAATTGTTGATTGCACAACGGTTCTAGGATTTTCAGGAATTTGTATGATTTATCATCTATATCTTCTATCAAACTGTCTCCTATTTGATAGAGATTGTTAATTTTTTCACAAATATTATGAGACCATTTGTTGTCACCTGTGCCTGTTACAACTTTGTCTAGCACATGTTTTAATGCTACTGGTAATGTTTCGGACACCAGAGATTCTCTGTGCAAAAAACAGTGAGTAGATATAATATTGGCGTTTCTTTTCTTGGCGAGAGTCACAAACCCTTTTAATGAGCCTACCATTGATGGAGCACCGTCAGATATTGTGGGGAATGTATTGTGTTCTTCTGAAAACGGGACCTAGTTTCCGGCGCTTTTTCTTGGGTGATCTGATGCTGAGCGGAGTTTCAGAGGGTTGTTCTGTTTGCAATGTGGTCATCTGTTGATGGGAGCGGAGTTTCAGAGGGTTGTTCTGTTTGGATTGTGGTCATCTGTTGATGGGAGCGGAGTTTCAGAGGGTTGTTCTGTTTGGATTGTGGTCATCTGTTGATGGGAGCGGAGTTTCAGAGGGTTGTTCTGTTTGGATTGTGGTCATCTGTTGATGGGAGCGGAGTTTCAGAGGGTTGTTCTGTTTGGATTGTGGTCATCTGTTGATGATTATTATTAGAGTCATCGGGAAGGAAGGAAACAGATTTGGATGTGGCGTTCAGGGTGGCGTCCTGTGAATCAGAATGGGGGATTTCTGGGGGAGGGTTGTCCTGCTCCTCGGATGGTTGGGCCCTTGCGGGTGGTTGTTCCTCTAATTGACTGGTTGCACCCATACGGGGGTGAGTACTGATGTCCATCAGAGGGCTGGGAAGCCCTCTGGGTCGGGCTGCCGCCGTTGCATAGGTCCTTCTCTGTGGGCATTGATTTGGCCAGTGAGTGTCTTCCTGGCAGCGGTAACATCGCTGGCCTCCTGGGGACTGTCACCAAAAGGCGGTAACGTCGCGGGTCTCCCTCGTACTCAATAGTGAGATAATGAGGGATCTCGCGATCTTTTCTTGGTCGTATTTCAGCTGTCCACTTGTCGGCCGGGGAGTTTGGGGGCTGTTTTACATGGACATTAGAGTTAGGTTCTGCGAGATCCTGGAATATATTTCTGACAAAGTCTTCCTTTATCTCGGCGTAAGCCAGTGTACAGTTATTTTTACTAAGTACTGCTGGTATGGTCTTACTTTTATTAGAAAGCTTTCTGTGTCGCCGAATTCTTTATTACTTATTTGGTTCTTTACCTCGAAGGTGGTTTTTAGATACCATATGGTGTGGTTATCCAGTCTGTACAGGGCCTTCACATCTTCGGCCTTTAGGCCAATGGTGGAAAGTATGCGTTGCATGTTACTGAGTCGCGCAGCATTGGGTCCTGTTAGCTCTAAGACTAACGTGTCTGGGGCGTGGGTGTAACCTACACCTAGGTCTTTTTTTTTTTGTCGCTTTGTAGTGCGTCGGGAGGGGAGCGGTTGCCATGGTCGAGCACGGGGAAAAACAAAGGGTAGCACACTTACCCCTCAGCTACGATTGAGGAAAAAAACAACAGGGTCACTCCGCGTGCTGGAGTACTGTTGTTCTGTTTCGCCGTGTGTTGCCGTCTGCTCCTGGTGGTAGGGTGCGTGCTGGTCCTCGGTGGCAGGCTGGCTACAGATGCCGCTGGTTTCCGGGCGGTACAGCACGCCTTCAAGGAGGTAGCTCTGTAAGGACCGGCCCGGGATGGCCTTGGATTGCCGTTCACCGGACTTTTGGCGTTGCGAACTGGAGATGGTCACCGGTGTGCGTCTCAAGGGGACGGCCAGGGGTGGCCACTGGTAGGTGTTGGTGAAAAATGTCAGTGGTTCAGTTTTTAGTAGGATGTATTTGGTTATAACAGATACATGTGATCGTCTACGTGACTAGGAGTACCTAAGTACTGATCTGCACTCCTCGTCACACAACGAAAAACGGAAATCTTTAGTAAAAAGCGAAAGATTTACACGTTGTGTGTGGAAGCCAGATTTGTTTCAACAACTAAGAAAACTTATTTACGCACCTTGTAAAAAAGTCTCAAAACCCGGACGAGCCGAAGCTCTTAAGCCGGGGCGTAACGCTTTAGAAGTGGGTTATTTAAAACCCTGTCCGGGATCCAGCCACCCCACGGCACGCCGAAGGCGTGGCGTGCCATGTAACAGGGAAGGATTCCGCAGGCCAGCGACCGTTCACTGCGGTTCCCCTAAGGATCATTATCGTGGTGGCTCTCCCGTATATCTGCATTGTCACCCGGTAGCACAAATCCTGTACTATAGGCACAGGCATCCAGGCACCGGGTGGGTCGTGAGACTGGGGTTGCAGCATCCATTGCTTCCTCCCCACCGAGACCCGGTGGCCTCTCGGCAGTGCAATGGATCTCGGACATGCTGCGGGGGCTGTCCCCCATGCGTTAGCCCGCCGGTGTTTCAAAGAAATTACTGGCGGTTTACACACTACGCCGCTTTGAGGCCCATGGGTACAGTAGTGTATTTACGCACCAGAAATGCCTGCACAACGGTGCTTACTTCGGTTCAAATAAAAGTGTTTTCAACAAAGTTTATTTGGTAAAGGCATATACAATAGTATTTATATTTTTATACATTTAGAGAAAGGATAGAAGACAGGTATTTCCATTTTTACAATTCTAAAGGATAGAAGACAATAAAGAGAATTTGAAACAAAAAATTGATCGAAATAAATCTTTTTCTAGCTGATCCAGTTTTACTTCCATTCATTTCGTTTATTTTACGTAACAGTATAATTCATTTGTTCATAGCTTTCATACTTACATTAACAAAATGTATCATTTGAAATAATGCATTCATTTATAACGTATTTTGAAAGCTGTAAATAAGATGTACAGTGGTATTGAATTTGGGTTCGATTAAATAATTACGTTTGAGTAATGTGGTCATTTTGAATATAGTATATGTATAGTGATATGTTTTTGCAATACGAAGAAAGGGTAGAAGACTGTTATATTTAGTTTTAAACAAATCAAAAGGGTAGAAGACAACAATCAAATTAAATGTTAAATATTTATATGCTTATGTCCCTTATTCAGGATACAGTTAAAACGAAATTCATGAAATTATATGCGGAGAAAATTTTATCTTGGGCATATAACTATCTGTACATACGTATCAATAGTTGGACTTGTAAAGCGAGATTATTTTGTAGTTTGACTCGAAAAGGCTTTATTTCTCCATGTCTATTAGTAAGCGGGGCGGAGTCTTGTCGGGGTCTATTTCTACTTCTTCTACTTCTGTTTCTTCGGCCCAAGGGGCGTGCCTTGGTTGTTGGTCAGCGTTCTCTAGGGTCTTATTTAGGTCCTCTTTGTCTGTCTTGTTCGTTTCCCTTTCGTCTGTCTTCTCTAGTGTTTTCTCCGGCTCTCCTCTGAGGTGGGGTATGATATCGCGATTTACCCCTTCTGGGGTGTTGGAGTCGTCAATATCTTCTTTTGATTGTGGAGGTTTCCTTCCTGTTGCACGTTCGTAATCTATATAATTGGGGTCATCAGGATCGTTGGGGTCCTCTCAGGCGACATAGTAGCCGACATAGGTTCCTTTTTTTTCCATATCTCATTCGGTACAGAATTTCTCCATGCTCGTCCAGGTATGACGGCTCGTGTGGATTAGTGGGGGAGGCAATTAAATGGAAGGGGCGCTTTGTTGATTTGGTTCGCTTTTTTTTTTTGGGGGGGGTGAAGTTTTCACATGGGTCTCTCTGATATTTAATGCAGGGGGTAGTACGGTGATCGGGGAAGCAGGTTCGGCTACAGTATCTCAAGGTGTTACCTGTGGATCAGGCACGTGGATTGTTGACGTATGATCAGGACGAGCAGGAGTTGAGGCCTGCAGGTTCTTCTGTGGATCGGAGTGGTGGATTGCTGGGGCAGGTTCACCCTGTTTGTCGACGGTCATAATGGTTGCTCCATTACTCTCCGCCTGTCCACTGGGGTCCTCTTGTACAGCAGGGGCTGGTGGTAGAGGGTGGGTTGGGATATCAATAGTAGGGGGCTGTGTGTTGAAGCCCATCAGTAATCGGGGGGGGGGGGGGCTTGAGAGTGGGCTGCCACTGTGGCATAGGTCCTCCTGGCTCTGCACTGGTTGGGCCAGTGTGTGTCGTTGCCACACCGATAACAACACTGGCGCCTCCCAGGGACCGTCAGCAAAAGACGATAGCGGCGTGGATCCCTTTCATATTCAATAGTTACGTAATGGGGGATTTCGCAATTCTTCTTGGGCCTTATCTGCGCTGACCAATTGTCAGCGGGGGAATTTTTCGGTCTTGTTACTTGGAAATCTGAGTCTGGTTCGGCAAGATCTCTGAAGATTCCTTTAACAAAATCTTCTTTTATCTCCGCGGAGAGCCAGTGTATAGTGACCCATAAAAGATCGGCCTGGTGGGCTTTAATTTTTATTGAGAAGTATTCTTTGTTTCCGAATTCTTTGTTGTTTATTTGATTCTTTATCTCAAGATGAGTCTTTTTTTGTTTGTTTTCAACAAAGTTTATTTCACCATATGTACATAAACAATTTCCAAATATATGTTTCACATAGACAGAAAGGATAGAAGATATTTATTTCAATTTACAAAACTAAAGAATAGAAGACATTTCATGAGAAAAAAATAAAATTCTAGCCATTCATCCCACTCATTCTGTTTATTTCTTTCATTGTTCCGTTCGTTCATTTCATTCATTCGTTTCATTTTACATAGTTGTTCCATTTATACTTCCTTTCATTCTTGTGTTAGTATTCCTTATTCATTATCTTGCGTACAGTGTTTATCGAATTAGTAGTTTATTTACATTGTTGAAACAATTTATTGGGGCGTATATACATTAGAAGATTAAATATAAAGTGGAAAAACAATTGGTAATCTTATTAAAAAAAAAGCCATAGTTACATAATTTAGTCCCTTTTTTTTAAATTTATAATTTATACAATTTGAAAAGGGAGAGAACAAGGAATAGAGGCTGAGTATTACCATGGTTCTGCCCCTTTCGGGTACAGACTGAAGGACAGTAGCAAGAAGGAAATAGGAGGAGGGTTATGAAGAGAGGGAGCGTATGGTGGAGGTGGGGGGGCGTGGTTGTTTTATTTACAGAAGAGAGGTGAAAAAGGGTCGCTTGCTTTCCCCTTATAGCAGGGACCTTTTGTATTGGGGGTACTTGACCGGGGAAAATAGAAATTTTCGTTTAGTTTAAAATAGGAGTTTGCCGTTCTCCTTCGGCAATGACTGCTGGACTTTGTAGAGAAGAAGAATATAAAGAGGGAAGGATATATAGAGATAGGGGTGGGGGAAGGGGAGAAAGGCGGATACTGAGTATTGGTTAACGTGACGTAAAATAGTTTGAAAGGAGTGACTTTCCTCGCCTCGTCCCTTTGCCGGTCAGTGACGCCCTGAGACAGCTGGACTTCTCTTGCTGAACTCTGGCTGCTCGTGACCGGGTTGGGGTTTTTTGGGCTGGTATTGGTATATCACACCTTTATCTTTTTATATTGGCCTACGTTTCAATTTAGTTTTTCTTTTTCAGTATCTCATTTGCAACAAGTTTAGTGCAGTGTTCCAATTTATTAGTCCTGTTAGGACAGGAATATTAGAGGAAAGTAGAAGAGGAAAGGAAAAAAAGGAATAAGAAGGTGGGGTGAGAGAGGTGGATTACAGTGCGTTGTGGGGTGAGAGAGGTGGATTACAGTGCGTTGTGGGGTGAGAGAGGTGGATTACAGTGCGTTGTGGGGTGAGAGAGGTGGATTACCGTGCGTTGTGGGGTGAGAGAGGTGGATTACCGTGCGTTGTGGGGTGAGAGAGGTGGATTACAGTGCGTTGTGGGGTGAGAGAGGTGGATTACAGTGCGTTGTGGGGTGAGAGAGGTGGATTACAGTGCGTTGTGGGGTGAGAGAGGTGGATTACAGTGCGTTGTGGGGTGAGAGAGGTGGATTACAGTGCGTTGTGGGGTGAGAGAGGTGGATTACAGTGCGTTGTGGGGTGAGAGAGGTGGATTACAGTGCGTTGTGGGGTGAGAGAGGTGGATTACAGTGCGTTGTGGGGTGAGAGAGGTGGATTACAGTGCGTTGTGGGGTGAGAGAGGTGGATTACAGTGCGTTGTGGGGTGAGAGAGGTGGATTACAGTGCGTTGTGGGGTGAGAGAGGTGGATTACAGTGCGTTGTGGGGTGAGAGAGGTGGATTACCGTGCGTTGTGGGGTGAGAGAGGTGGATTACCGTGCGTTGTGGGGTGAGAGAGGTGGATTACCGTGCGTTGTGGGGTGAGAGAGGTGGATTACCGTGCGTTGTGGGGTGAGAGAGGTGGATTACCGTGCGTTGTGGGGTGAGAGAGGTGGATTACCGTGCGTTGTGGGGTGAGAGAGGTGGATTACCGTGCGTTGTGGGGTGAGAGAGGTGGATTACAGTGCGTTGTGGGGTGAGAGAGGTGGATTACAGTGGTTGTGGGGTGAGAGAGGTGGATTACCGTGCGTTGTGGGGTGAGAGAGGTGGATTACCGTGCGTTGTCGACAGACGACAAGGGGGGGGGGGAGAAAAAAATGGGGGGGGGGTGGAAGTGGGGTAAGGAAAGTCAGGTCACCGTCTCTCGCACTGTTATTTTTGCAGTGGACCGTGGAAACATTCCCTTCGTCTGTACATATTTTAACCCTTTTTTTTTAAACAGTCGTTAATAATATAATAAAAATGGAAATAAGTCGTTTCACTGCTCGTATATACATATACATTCATACACTCACATACACATCAATGCATAATTCATTATAAAGAAAGACATGCTCATACGTTATACATTGTGTTGAGCTAAATATCTCTCTACATAGGTACTGATTAAAAAAAAAAGGATATATCACTCAGTGAGTTGTATATATTGTCTTTTCGCCCCATGAAAGCGACATACTAAAAATAATAGGGACAGTATTCACATTGACAGCAAATTGAAAAAAGGAAAATTGTTGCTATGTACCATGTATACAGACACCCACACACAAGCACACATACATCTATCCATTAGCTACATATCTTATTACCCCAGTATCTAGTATACAAATACTAGTGTGTATTTGTTTGTGTCGTTTTCTACCCTAATGATTGCTATTCTACCCTTATCGTCTGTGTGTTTGTGAGTGATTGTGTATTTATCGGAGATTTGTATGATGGATACCCCCTCTTTTGCAACTCCTATGCTTGTAATACTCTTGAATATCATAAATATAGGCTATGGAGCTATGTGTGTTAAATTCTTGAAGAAATTCATCAAGAATTAGTATGTTTTTTTCTGAAGTCAATTTTTTGTTGTCATTTGTCCTAAGTGACACCAAGGTGTCTATAGCAGCCATTACTAATGTTTCGCGTTTTTCGTCACTGTGTCTTTTCCGTCACTGTGTCTTTTCCGGTGTATAACTTATCTTCCCACTATTCAAATCATGTGTAGGAAGGTTCTGACAATACTTAAGTGAAATTTTACACCTCTCTGTGAATATGAATTTTTTTTCCCTTAAAATAGCACCTTTTGACTTGGGCTCATCTATATTGTTGTGTTGTACAACATGACAAATGTTAAAATATTTTTATGACAATAAGTTGTTACACAAGATGTGTTAAAATACAACAGTGCAGTAAAATTCAAACATTGTCTTTGTTGATTGCTAGGTCTAATTTATGTCTATATAATGTTTCTGCAAAGTGTGGTGTTGGTGGGGTGTTTCGGTCGGTCCGTGTTTGTAGGTAGAAAGACCAGACGTGTTGGAGATAGACAGACAGTGTGAGGAGGTTTAGTTCGTGTGTATGTTTGTTTGGGTGTCGTGGAATTCTAAGTAATGTGATGGCTAAGTCAATGTCTGTATCTGTGTTTGTTGTTGAGTCTAATAGGAATTTAAGTGTGTGACTGGTAGGTGTAAATGTTGTGCATCTTAGGAAGATGTGCTCCTCGTTTTCTTGTGTGTTTGTATTGCAAAGTCTACAGTGTTGTTGTTTTCGCTTGTTTTGTGTTTTCCTCTGTATGAGGGGTGTCATATTAAAAACAAGTCTGTACAATATCTGTTTCATTTGTGATGTAATGATTTTGTTATGCAGGTTCGTGAAAGTGGTTGTAAAGTTGGTGATGCCTAACTATTTCCCCCACCTTATTCTGTTGAATAAGGGGGGGGGGGGGGGGGGGGGGGTTGCGTGTAATGAGTGCTATGTATATGTTTTTTGTTTTGCTGTGTATGATGTGGTGGTTGTTGGGTAAGATGTGTGTGATAGACCTATAGAAGGGGGAGGAGAGGGTACCAAAGAAGTGCGGTGTACTGTTGTTGAAAGTTGTGAGTCTAGAAAGTTGGAGGCCGGTAGATAAAGAGAGGATAGTTGTGTGGTGCGCTGATTATTTGTCCGATGTATTTGAGTCTGAGTGCCTGTATTTTGGATGTGAAGTCTTGTAGTGCAATGCCACCTTCGTTTTTAAGTTAGATAAGAGTGTTGTGTTGTATGCTTTGTAGTGTGTTTTTAAAGATAAAAGACCTAAGTTTTTGTGTATTTTCGAGACAAAGTTAGGAGGTAGTTCGGTGACAGTAGCTAGATAGAGAAGTTTGGGAAGGATGAGAGTGTTGATAATGATGGACCAACCGAATATTGTATGTGAGATATGTTTATACATTTGGATTGTGTTGTCTTTGTGTTGTAAAATGTTATATTGTTGTGTGTTATATGTATGGGGGTGGTTGTGCCAAATGATGCCTGTTAAAGTTTATTACATTTTTGTAGGTTTCCAGGGAAGTCTGTCTTCTCTCTCCAACTTCCAATTCCCATGATTGCTGATTTCTTTAGGTTGATCCTCGCCCCGCAGGCTGCCTCGAACCTTTTGAACAGATTTAATTTGTTAGTTATGTCTGTAGTTTGGGTGACTACAAACGTAGTGTCGTCAGCGTAGGCTAGTGTTTTTAGATTTCCTGGTTGCCCAGGAGTCCGTGCACCGTGGCGTCCCGCCGGATACCTTCCAACAGGGGCTCTATGCACAAGACATACAGCAGCGGGGAAAGGGGGCAGCCCTGTCTAACCGACCTTTGCACAGGGAAGGGTGGAGTCAGGGTCTGATTTACCAACAGGCTACTCTGTGGTGTAGTGTACAACAGCCTGACCCACCCCTCAACCTGTGGTCCGAAATTGCACATGCGCAGCACTTCGAACAGGTAGCTGTGGGCTACTCTGTCGAAGGCTTTTTCTTGGTCGATAGAGAGCAGGGCTGCCTGTGTGTGTTTTAGGCTAGTGTAAGGGATTATGTCCCTAATGTTGTGGTTGAGTGTTTCTATATTTCTACCGGGGTGGTTTACAATATTGTAGCATGTTGTGTTGTTCTGCAGTGTCTATTGGTTCTTGCGTATAAAGGTGTTGAAAATGCTCGCGAAAAGTGTTGGCGATATCTTCATTATCTGTAAGCGTGTTGCCTTGTGCGTCTATAATCTGTGTTATTGTTCGTCTACGTTGTATGTTTTGTTCTATCCCTAAAAAAACTTTATTGGGCCCTTCGGTTAGGCCTGTCGCTCTACATCGCGTCTGTGCTTCTTTATATTTATGGTTGTTTATATCCTCAAACTGTGCCTTAATAGTGTATGCTTCTGGTGTATCTTTCGTGGTGTGTTCTAATTGCTGCTTTAAGTGCTGTTCTGTATGTCTACGCTGCGTGTTTATGTGTTTTGCTATTCCTATTGTTAGTTGTTTGATTGTACGCTTTAATATTATCCATATATCTCTGGTGTCTACTTGTATGTCCGTATTTTGGGTGTTTAATGTATTCTCTAGGAAGAAGGCGAGTTTGTCTGCGTATTGCACGGGGGCATATATGCTTACTAGTGTGTATTTGTTTGTGTCGTTTTCTACCCTAATGATTGCTATTCTACCCTTATCGTCTGTGTGTTTGTGAGTGATTGTGTATTTATCGGAGATTTGTATGATGGACACGCCTCTGGCGTATGTCCCTAAGCTAAAAATGCTGTGTTTGAAACCCATGTCTGCCGTGTAGCGTTCTGCCATGTAGTGTGTGTTGGTGTTGGTCTCTTGTAAGAAGAGAAAATCTGGTTTCTGTTTCCTTACAAGGTGTAGAATGTGGTTTTGTTTGTTCCGAATACTCCTAATGTTGAGGGTCACTAAAACTAAGTCCGCCATCTTCCTATCTATGTTTGCTCTGTTTAGGTGTTTGTCTTGTCAGGGGAAATTGTCTCTCTCACGTCTATCACGTATGCAGAAGAGTCGGGGGAAGACTCTTGAGTCTCCATATTGTACATTAGGGGTTGATTGTAGTGTTAATAGTGAGTCGCGTGAGAAGGCTGAGTGGTTTGGGGACTATGATATCAGTGGCGTCACTATCTATCTCGTCCTCTGGCACACTCCCTTCTGGTTTGGACCGTTTGATATTTAAGGTTGGTGACGGGCTATCTATGCCGCGTTTACTAGTACCCCCCAGTTCTACTTCTGGGGTAGCTCTAGTATTTGGAGAGGACATATTTTGTGCTCCTGTCTCCGTCTGACTCTTGTTGGGACTTGTAGAGTGGCTGTGTTTGGTGGGAGACGGTGATGGGCTTTTTTCCTATTTCCCTTATCCTTTTTTCCTGGCGTTTTCGGGGTTGTTCTACTACTTTCTTCCTCCAGCGGTTTGTGACACCAGCTTGTGGGTTGGGTGTTTGGAGGGGTTGTTGGGGTGTCAAGGTTGGCATGAGGAGATTGGGGGGGGGGGTCCAAGGCCCTGCCGCTTTGTTAGCGTAAGTGGGTCTATTGAACTTCCGACACTGATTTGGCCAGTGCGTATCAATGCCGCATCTATAGCAGCAGTGACGTCTTCTTGGGACTGTGACTAATAGTTTATGGTGACGTGGGTCCCCCTCATACTCTACTGACAAGTAGTGGGGAATCCGCTTGTCTTTCATTGGTTTAATCAGCGCTGTCCATTTGTCATGAGGTCCGTTAGGTCTTTCTACTCGCACGTCTGTACCGGGTTCCGCCAAGTCTCTGAACAGTTTTTCGACGAAGGTCTGTTTAATATTACCTGTTAACCAGTGTATAGTGACACGCATAGTTTCCGCTTGGACGGGCCTTACTGTTATGTCTGCTTTCCCGGGGGTGGTAAAGGTTCCTTTTTTTATTTTCTTTTTCACCTCTGCTGTGGTCCTAAGGTACCACACCATGGGGCTTTCTAAACGGTAGAGGGAGATGGTCTCAACTTTTAGTTGCAAGGTGGCTACCTTGATAGCCATGGTGATTTGGCGGGCCGCCTTCGGACCGCTCAATTCGAGCATGAGCGTGTCCGAAGCGTGGGTAAACTCTTCTCCCAACTCCTCCTTTGAGGCCTTGTAGTGGGGGATTGCCATGGCGTCCACCTAGGTAGGAAAACAAAAGAGTACTCACCCTCGCCCTCACTGGAGTGTGTTTCTTCCCGCTGCTGGGCCTGTGCACTTGACCACCACACGAGCGAGCTCCTTCCGTTGAGATTTAGTGCAGGGCTGCCGTTGGTGGCTCCGAGCGGGCAAGCAGGCTACAAGGTGAGCGTCTCCTTGAGAGGTCAGTGGGGTTGGCACTTGACTTGCGGCCCTGGATGGCCAGTTGTGCTGGCTCTTCACGAGCTTCTTTCTAGAGTTTGGGAATCTTTCTCAGGTACACAGGATACAAAAAAATCATATGAAAGAGAGAATGCTTGTCTCGAACAAAAAAAAAAAGAAAAAAAAATGGCTTGTGACGTCAAGGGTTTACCGCTGGTCGAGATACCTAGGTATAGCTCTGTGCTTCGTACACGGGCGTGACGAAAGGTTCACACGTTGTGTGGGGAAGCTTACTTCGTTTTTTATGTTCAAGAATGTTTATTCAATTTTTGTACAAGTACAATTTTATATAATTTCACATGAAGAGAAAGAGAATAGAAGAGCATTTTATACAAATCTAAGACAATAGAAGTCAAAATGATATTAATTAGAGGAGTTTATTTACATTAACTAATCTTACTTTCGCTTCATCTGTTCTGTTTATTTTTCATAAGGGATATATTCATTCTTAACTTTCATACTTAATTTCACCTTAATAATACATTGATAATTGATATGTTTACAATATAAGAAAACAGGAAAGAAGACAAAAATGTATACAAAACAAAGGGATAGAAGACCGCAGAGAGATGTGTATCAAACATTTATGTGATTATGTCCCTTTTTGGGGGGTAATGGATAATATTTATAAAATCAAATCATTCTTTTAAAGTCATACTATACTCATTTGTTTTACATATGTATGAAATACGAATATAAAAGTTTACATTTAAGAAAAGGATAGAAGATATTTATTTTATTTTATTCTGTTAATTTATTAAAACAAAACCAAAGAGAAAGAAGACAGCAATAGAGATTCACTTGTGTAAATGCATTTTTTAACATTCCTGATGACAAAAACCTTAGGAAAGAAGAAAACAAAGAAGTTTATATCGGACATTTGTATTATTATTTTCATGTTTGAAATAAAATACAGGTAATTCAAGGAAAAGACATATATTAATAGTATTATCGTGATGGGATGAAACATTACAACTGAGATGTTTGAATTAAATGGAAGTACGTTTAAAAAAAAATTTCAGATACTACACTTGAGCTTAACAAGAAGTATGTTCAAAATACAAAGCTTTTTCAAGTTTAGGAATCGTTCATGTAAATAAACAAACAAAAGACACATTTTAGGGAGAGTAGAGGTGGGCTCTCAGTGTGCTTCTGAGATCTCCCCTCCTCGTGCACGGCGTAATGGCAACCGACGGCTTATGACTTAGTGGCGACCAGTCGCTTGGTGTGCTTCGTTTCCAGTCCCTGTGTGTGTTGTTGTTGTTGTTTTTTGCGAGTTAACTTTAATGTTCAAATTTCCTTGAATGGTCTAAAAATAGATCATTTGCAGTGTTTTGTGGTATATTCGTCTCGAAATTTTTGAAATTACAGTTGTAGTTTCTTTCCAAACGTCTAAGGTTTGCGTTGCTCGAAATCACGTTTTTTTTTGTTTGTTTTTTTGTTCGTTTTTTTCCGGGTTGGGATTAAGAAAAGGGTATCGTTTTGTGTTGAAAGACTTGTTGAGATTTATCCGTTGATGTCTTTATCTAGGTCTATTTCTAAGTTGGTTGGGCTTGAGTCTTAAGTCGAAATAAATTGATTGGTTGCCTGCGTCGGACCAGGGGTCGGTTGTGATGGATGTGCTCACGTTTGGGCAGTCATGGTATATTTCTGTTCCTTGGTTTTCTGGGGGAGTAGGGTTGATGTCCTCTGGGCCCCTTGGCGGACGCCTTCTAGTTGCTTTCTCATAGTACTCCCATTCCTGCTTATTGAGTTCTCGAGTTGGATCTTCGATTGCATCTTCCCGTCACTCTGCCTTTTGCATGGGCATAAAATCACCCCGTATCTGTCCACGAGCAAGTCATCAGCGGGGTTACATAGCACTGGGGCGTATGGGTTCCTGGGTAGTTTTCCAAAAGGGTAGTCTAGTTTAAGGCGTTTCTTTTGGGGAGGTTTTACGCTGAGAGGGATTTCAGTGGTTGGTTCAATTTGGGTTGGTGTTTTAGTTTGATGTTCGGAGGTGGGGGGGCCATGATGATAAAAAAGGGGAAGGTGGGGGAGTTAGCCATCCGGGTGGCCTAGTGGGCTTAGAAGGGGATGCATGAAGGGCACGTTTGCTGGGTGGTTGGTATCCAGAAACGACGGGGTCTGCTTCCTCATCCAAGGATTGTGACCGGACTTGGGGATGGTCCTTCTGTTGATCACCTGCTTCAGGGGGTGCTGTAGAGAAATTTCCGTGTGAAGTATTGGCTTGTTGGTTTGTCGTGTGGGTTACCGTGGGGAGTGGTATGTTTAGATCCATCAAGGGTTGGAGGGGCCCTCTAGGCGGTAGTACCGTTGTCCTTCTTTTCAGGGTTGGGCATTGGTTTGGCCAATAAAAGTCATCTTTGCATCTATAGCACTGTTGTCTGCGTCCTGGTACTTTGATGAGGACTTTATGTTTTTGGATCGTCTTCGTATCTTAAATCAAAATAGTGGGCCATTTCTTGTGTTTTTTGGGGTCTTAAAGTAGCCGTCCATTGGGTTGGCTCGTTTTCCACTTGGTGGGCTTCTATTTTCGAGTTCGGTTCAGCTAGCATGCTGAACATTTCTTCTACCTTTCCTTTCTTAATGTTCGGGGACAGCCAGTGCAAGGTCACCCTGACTGTGTCATCTAATTGGGATGTTGTCACTGTGAAAGATTCATCCATCTCAAAAACTTTGTCTACTATGAGGGCTCTAACTAGGTACCACAAACTGAATTTTCAAAATTGTTGTAGAGCTTAGTTGTTTATATTTATAGCAAGAACTCGTGAACCCAAGAATGTGGATACCAAATTTGTTCACATATCTCAAATAGTTTTTAAAATATGAATTTTTAAAAATGTGCTTTTTTGATTTTTTTTTCACGCAGTGAAAAGTACCATTTTTGCTAAGCTATATTTGTAAAACTATATCACCTAAACTGACTTTCTTACACTCAACATAAACACACATATATATAGACCATACTCAATTTTTTTGAAGGGTTTAAAATGATAAATAATGAAAATTTATTCAAATGAAAATGTCGTTTCGTCACATTTTGAAAAATTCTGAAAGGGAGGTAAAAAACACAAATTTTGTACCTTTTCAAAAATTCATAAAAAATTAACTGATAGTATGGCATACAAGATACTTATATCAAAATGAAGGGCAATCATAGCTCTATGTATATGAACAGTTTTCTTTTACATAGCATATATATTTAAAATACATGTATGGTTAGAATAGGACAGGGGTTCATGAAATTTAAAAAACACGTCGTTATAAAATATTTTTTTAAAATAAATAGTTATGCCCATAGTTAATCTAATCATATCAAAACACAGTAGTATTATAGCTCTAAGAGTTATAACAGTAATTGTGTTTATAACATTTTTATATAAAGTGCAAAAATGGCTGGAACTGTACAGGGGTTTAGCGTACCGGAATAATTAATTTTTCTACAAGGGTTAGAGTCTAACGGTTGGTTCGACAATTAGGAACCATATGACCGGGTTCTCAAAGTTATAGCACGCAATTACGCTGTCGGGACTGATCTTCAATGCTTGGACGATCGAGCTCTTCTTGGCTCCGGGGCCATTTAGTTTCAGTAAGAGTGATTCTTTTTGATGGACGAGTCCATTTGTCAGGTCTCCTTTTAGAGCCAAAACGGGTACCGTTGCCATTCCGCGCGCACGTGGGGGAGAAACAGGTGAAACTTACTTTTTTGTTTTCAACAAAGTTTATTCAGTGAATTGTGCATAAACAATTTCCAAATATATGTTTCACATAGAGAGAAAGGATAGAAAACATTTATTTCAATTTACAAAACTAAAGAATAGAAGACATTTCATGAGAAAAATAAAATTCTAGCCATTCATCCCACTCATTCTGTTTATTTCTTTTATTGTTCCGTTCGTTCATTTCATTCATTCGTTTTATTTTACATAGTTGTTCCATTTATACTTCCTTTCATTCTTGTGTTAGTATTTGTCAGGATGTGTTTACGATTAGGACATCAACCTGACAGAAGCTGGACAATGAGAGGGGTGCGGAGTCGTAGGTGAGTGGGGTAGTGGTGGCAGGTCGTCTTGGGATATGAGTTACCGTGACTGGAATCGCCCTGGAATAATTATTTCTCTCTCTGGCTCGTTAGATATTATGACGGACACAACAGATAGTTCTAAGTAGGCAAATAAATCGCTGGTTAAGTTCAGGTGTTTATTATCATTACACTCAATGGCAAGATACATATACGAATTTGCACAGGCTTCAGTTAACACTCAACACATGGTACTGCTAGGTTGTCCAAAATTAGGCAAACGTAGCTGTGTTCATGAAAATACTTATACTGACAAAATATATATCTATACACATGCAGGCGGTATATCCTATGGAACGAACTGAATAAGTGGAGGCTAGAATCGAACAACCTTCTCCACCTAACGCTTGAGCCGAAGTGCCCTAAAACTAGTTAAGCCCGCTTTCGTGGATTTTTAGTCACGTGATCTGTGGTCAATTTGATTGGATAGCTACATTAGTTTAGAATTACATATGTTCTGGTTTGAAATATACTTGCATAAAGGATTGACTATTGGGGGGGGGAATTAGGAGTGGGTGTAGGTGAACAATTAGTACCGCCGACTTTTGCGGGGTGGGGCACAGGGGAAAAGGGGGGGGTAGACGTATACGGAGATACAAAGGATAAGATAATGACTTATCTCCCTTGATGTACCTGTGTCTATTGGTTCTGGTCGAGCGCAGCCCGAGGCGCTTACGTATGTGTGAGATGCTTCGCTCCAGATGTCACTACGACGAGTAGATCAAGGGCTTGACCACGGGCGCTGAGTAGGGGACGAAGAGGGGAGATAATGAAAAAGGGGTAGAAGTGGGTGGGGGGTGTCTACAGGTGGGTGGGGTATTACGTGTATGCTGAGTTTAGCAAAATAAATTAGTAGTTACTATCAAATTACAACATGAATCATAATTGACAGCATAATAGAATATATATATATATACACATACATTAAAGAATACACACGCATACAATCACACATACAAATAGTGTAATACCAATTGGCTGAATCAAGTAGCAAACTCTGAATTCGGGAATGAAAGAGTGTAGAGAGGGTTAAAGAACAGGTGAAGAAGGGGTGGTTGGGGTGTTCCTAATGCGTGAGAGAGGGAGAGGGTAATAGCTCCAGGCCACTCTACCACTCCCTAATCTAACTCTACGCTAACCTATGTTTCTAGTTCTACACTACTTCTGCGCTATGATCTATCCATGAGTGCTAAGTGTCGCGATTTAATTCCAGAATCGTGACAACTCACCCGGGCAATTTGGGAATCTACTCAGAAAGTGGATTCACACCTAAATTATTGTGTCTGGCGCGTGGGAAAGGGGGGAGTCGGTGGAGTGTCGTCGGGGTTGGGATCTGAGTGAGTATCGGGATAGGAAATCCGCGAGGTGGTGTTCTTGGCGTGTCCACGTGTTGGTGGTGGGTCTGTGACGGGGAGGGGTCGGAGGGAAGAAGGGGACGCGTTAAGTTTTCTTCTGAGCATGCTATTATAGCATGGATAGTTGCGCTATAAAAGTGCTCATTATTATTATTATTATTATTCTGGGGGGGCGAGTATGGCGCTGGGTTGTATTTTTACCCAGCCCATCGGGTGTTTAGGGTTAACGCTAATCCTCGTGGACTCGAAATGGGTTTCGACCTAAGAAACATTTTAACAGGTCGAAGGCAAATGTGGCGTCTTCGTTCCAATGTAATTTTGGACGTGTGGTAGCATTCAGTAGATCGAATAAGGGCGTTGCGAGTTGCCGGAAGCCGCGTATAGCATTCCTTTCATTGTAACTGAACTCGTGAAGTATACGCTTTAGCTCGCTTCTGGTTTGGGGCAGTTTTGCGTTGCGGAGCCTGTCTTTAATGGACACGAATCGGGGAGGGCGGATCGGGCTGTGGGTGGGGCTAGGTGGCTCGTGGCTCACCTGTGTGGGTCGGGGCGGGAGTGGTCTGCCTACGATTGGCCTACCTAGTTGAACGACTACTTTCCCGTCTTTAGTCACGGCTGCTTCGATGGGGCCTGCTGTAAAGGCGGAGTCGATGTGTACGACTGCCGTCGGTAGACGCAGGATGGGGGAGTCATGGGATGGCCCTTGGAGTCGCACATAGCGGCCTGTGTAGTCGCGGGGGTCGGTCATTGATTCCGTTACTAGGGCCTCATAGCTGAGCCCGGAATCATATGTACACGAGCCCAGGTGGCCATTGATTCGGACTATCTCGTCGACACAGTTGTGGCGGGGTTCGTGGGGTCCGTCTACTGAGGAGATGGAAAATACGAAATGGACTTGATCCAAGTCGCCGTATGTTTCCTGGCTATTCCACGGGACGGTGGTTTCGGTTAAGTGGTTGGGGTAAGGGGCTTCTGTTTCTTGTCCTGCCGGACCGTTAGTATACTGCTGGTCGGCGCTTACGGGCTCTGTCGTGGTGTAAAATGCATCGGCGGCCAAATAGGGGGTGGGGTCGCGTCTGTTCCTGTCGTGTGCTAACTGAGGGGTGGGTCTGGTGTGGCGGTGGTCTCCGCGTGGGTTGTGAGGACGAGGTCGCCCGTGGTGGGGCGTGTGTGGCTGGGGAGCGGTTGAGGGGGAGGGTTGACGCGGTGGTTGTCCCCATAAGGTCGGTGGGGTTGTGGGTGTCCCGGGCGGGAGGATGACGCTATTAGGTTGGACTGCAGAAACCTATCTGCGCCCTGCAGGGAGGGGTTTAACCCGGATATTCCCTGTTGGATTAAGAAAGCCTTTAGCTTGGGGGCATCTGGGATTCTATCTGTTCAGTCATAAGAAGGGTGACCATGCCTTCAAAGGATTGTTCTATGTCCCCTAATTCTACCCACTTAAGTAAGTAGGCCTTAATTCGCTCCGCGAATTGCGTATAGTTCTCTCCTGACCGTAGCGTGGACGACCGAAACTTCTTTTGATAATGTGACGCGTGCAGTTGGTGTCGATTTAGCAGCGCGTTTTTCAGTGCAACGCACGACTCCCTGTCTTCTGGGGCCAGTTTACAATAGGTGTCATAATCCTCTCCTCTCAGAGTGGAGACGAGGATCCTACAATGTAATTCTGGAGGGACCTCATTTAACTCCATACAGTCGCTAAACCGTCGGAGGTAAATGTCGAACTGTTCCAGTCGGGGGTCGTGAACTTCAGTCCATAGAGAAGCATGTCGGGGGAGGGGATGGTTGCTGGGGTTTGCTGAGCTAAATGACGAGGGGGAGTTTGGGTTGTCGCTGTTGTCCGGGGGCCTAGTGCTTGCGGCTAATTCAGCTAGTCTTAATTCATGTGTCCTGCGTGCCTCCTCATCTAGCCTATTTTCTTCTCTAACTCTCTCTTCCCTAGCTACTTGTTCTAATCTAAGTGAGTCCTCCCTAGCTAATTGTTCTGCTCTCTCCTCTCTAGCTAATTGTTCTGCTCTCTCCTCTCTAGCTACTTGTTCTGCTCTCTCCTCTCTAGCTAATTGTTCTGCTCTCTCCTCCCTAGCTACCTGTTCTGCTCTAAGTTTCTCTTCTCTCTGCTCTAGTCTAAGTTTCTCTTCTCTTGCCTCATGGACCGCTACTTGTTCAACTACGTATTTAATGACGTCTCCGTCACTGTAGCCTATCACTATAGCCTCTTCTCTCAGCTGCTTACGCAACAGTACACCTTCGGCCATAGTGACAGTGTAAGGCGAGAGTAAGGCAGTAACGGACAGAGATATAACGAGATAGAAAGAGGAAAGTGTAAGAGGGGTTGGGGGGTTCAGAGTTTAACTAACTTAATACTAGTCCAAAATGGTACTCACCGAACCGCAGATCCTGGAATTTCACACACATACACATACACAATACACACGTATCCAATCACAAAGTTATCTTTTTTTTTGTACGGCGCTTACCGCTCTGTTGGTTGCAGGTAGCTTCGGTATAGTGAGAAGTTCTTTTCTCCCCGTGCCGGGACTGGATTAGCGTATAGTTATTGTCTATTTTTCCGGGTTTAGGTACCGGATGCTACGGCGGTTCCTTAGGGGAGGTTGATGGCGGTTCTCGGGTTCTCTGGGTTGATAGTTGTCGGGCAGGCACGTCGGTGCGGTGTCTCGGGTGACGATCTGGCGGTTGGGGTGGCGAATCTGGTCGTAATGGGGTGACGCAGGTGGCGTAGGATGACGAATCTGGCTGCTGGTGTATCTGGGGTGACGATCTGGCGGTTGGGGTGTCGAATCTGGCGTGATGGGGTGACGCAGGTGGCGTAGGGTGACGAATATGGCTGCTGGTGTATCTGGGGTGACGTAGATTGCTTAGAGTGGCGAATCTGGCGTAATGGGGTGGCGAATCTGGCGTGATGGGGTGGCGAATCTGGCGTAGTGTGGCGGGTCTGGCTGCTGGTGTATCTGGGTTGGCGTAGATTGCTAGAGTGGCGAATCTGTCTTAATGGGTGCCTTGGTTGGCGTTGGGGTGACGAGTCTGGTTGCTGGCGTATCTGGGGTGGCGCAGGTGGCGTGGGGTGACTTGGCTTGCGTTTGAGGTGGCGGATCTGTTTGCTGCTGTAGAAGGGGTGGTTGGGGTGTTCCTATTGCGTGAGAGAGGGAGAGGGTAATAGCTCCAGGCCACTCTTCTACTCCCTAATTTAACTCTACGCTAACCTATGTTTCTAGTTCTACACTACTTCTGCGCTATGATCTATCCATGAGTGCTAAGTGTCGCGATTTAATTCCAGAATCGTGACAGTATTCCTTATTCATTCTCTTGCGTACAGTGTTTATCGAATGAGTAGTTTATTTACATTGTTGAAACAATTTGTAGGGGCGTATATACATTAGAAGATTAAATATAAAGGGGGAAAACAAATGGTCAAAAGGTTATAGTTACATAATTCAGTCCCTTTTTAACAAAGATTCATAATTTATACAATTTGGAAAAGGGAGAAAACAAGAAACAGAAGCTAAGTATTAACATGGTTCTGCCCCTTTAGGGTACAGAAGGAAGGAAGTAGGTGAGGGGGGGGAGCGTGGTAGTTTTATTTACAGAAGAGAGATGGAAAAGGGCCGCTTGCTTTCCTCTTAAAGCAGGGACCTTTTGTATTGGGGGGTACTTGACCGAGGACTTTCTTTAAAATAGGCTGGCAATAGGAATTTTCATTTAATTTAAAATAGGACTTTGCCGTTCCCCTCCGGCAGTGACTGTTGGACCTTGTAGTCGTGGAAGAAGAAGAATATAAAGAGGGAAGGATAGGTAGAAGAAGGGAGAGAAGGGAAGAAAGACGGATACTGAATATTGGTTAACGTAGCGTAGACTAGTTTGAAAGGGGTGACTTTCCTCGCCTCGTCCCTCGTGCCGGTCAGTGACGCCCTGAGACAGCCGGACTTCTCCTGCTGACCCCTGGCCGCTCGTGACCGGTCTGGGGTTTTTGGGCTGGTATTGGTATATCACACCTTTATCTTTTTGTATTGGCTTACGTTTAAAATTAGTTTTTTAGTATCTCATTTGCGGCAAGTTTAGTCCACACGGAAATCTTTTTTTTTCCTTTTTAAGAGAGATAGGGGAAGTTGATAGGAGAGAAGAAGGTGTTCTGGTTGGGGGGAGGGGTGAAAGAGTAGTGGGAGGAATAAAATTTCAGTGCGGTGAGGTGGGTGAAAAGGTGGGGTTTACCACGAGTCGAAGGACCGTTGTATACAGAGAGAGGGGGCTGTGGAGGGGGGGTGTAAACTCATTGATCTCTGGTGGACGGTCTCCCATGATGTAGTTTGGGACAGGTAAAACCGATGAACCGTGACGGCTGGTTTTGCTTTTAAAAACATATTTAACAGTTTAGCTTCAGTACAAGAATGTTCATAAATAAAACCGTGCTACATTTTACAATACATATAGAAGAATATCCATTCGTCTTCACGTACACACATACACCCTTTCGCACTCATTTCTACTATAATATGTATGTCTATATTATTGAATATCAACATTTGGAATACAAGGCATTGAAGGAAAAAAAACATCAAAAAAACAACAACAAAAAAAACCAGAAATGTAGAAACAGAAACAACCAAAAAAATAAACCAAAAACATGTAGTCAGCCCGGAGAGGCTTTACATAAAAGGGCTCTTGTGGTGAGAGCGTTCCGATAGTTTACAAATAATACCTATTGCCGTCTAGTGTCGGCCTGGTACAATTTCGAGTACAGAAAAAAAATTATTTTACTAAACAATAAGGTCAGTTAGACAAAGGATTTGATGGATGAAAGTTCCAGGTATTCAAAACTGGACTCCTCTACACAGGGGCGGGGAGAGTACAACTTTAGTAGGGGCGGTACAAAAGGGGAAAGATAGTATGATGACATTGTAGAAAGTGAAAGTATTATAGTACGGAGTCAAATATAAACATATAGCCGGCCCATAGGGGCTTTGTATAATACAATCTTGTTTAAAAAACATTAAATTTTACAAAGGATGCGATTAAAAATCAAAGAGTTACATGTTTTTAAATACAGAGTACATTGACATGCTTTACACAATGGCACAAGTTAAAATAGGTTTAAGGCACTGGGGATTACATTTACTTTGTTAAAATACAGTGCAATAAAAATTACGGATTATCTTTCTTAATTACTAGTCTAGTTTGTGTCTATATAATGTTTCTGCAAAGTGTGGTGTTGGTGGGGTGTATTGGTCGGTCCGTGTTTGTAGGTAGAAAGACCAGACGTGTTGAAGATAGACGGACAGTGTGATGAGGTTAAGTTCGTGTGTATGTTTGTTTGGGTGTCGTGGGATTCTAAGTAATGTGATTGCTAAGTCAATTTCTGTGTCTGTGTTTGTTATTGAGTCTAATAGGAATTAAAGTGTGTGTTTGGTGGGCGTAAATGTTGTGCATCTTATTACAGACCTCCTGTAGTATTAAATTTAAATTAAGTGGTCTCGTTAAAGAGGTTGTAATAAATAACAAACAATATTAATTATTTGTAGCTAACTTAATTAATAAAAATTAAAATAATTTATTTAATAAAACAACCCTTCAGACGATACCAATTTTAAAACAATTTATTTACTAAGTCAAATTAATATCAAAAGAAAAATAGAAAAGAAAAATCAACTCACGAATATCCTTACAACAGAATAAAACAACAATGTAATAATGCGTACAGGTACATAAAAGATACAATACAGCTCTGCCACTGATGCGCTTACAATATGCTTAAACCAAGACTCAAGAATACTACATCGATGTAAAAACTTCTTTTTCTATCACGCGAATCTCCTATATTTATACTATACATGTTAGAGATTTCTGAAATAAAAGTAGGCTAAGAATAACTCACAAAAATTGTCAACATCTCTTTCTAACATATTCCAGACGGTGAAAGAATGCTCTAGGTACACTCTAGTAAACAACAATTATTGACGCAACGGTAGCAGAGTTCAACTAGAGGTCAGGACTAGGGCCCTGGCAATGGTGCAGTTAGTTACATAGGAGGGAAACAAGATATAATCTAAACACATAACAATCTCAGGAAGATGTGCTCCTCGTTTTCTTGTGTGTTTGTATTGCAAAGTCTACAGTATTGTTGTTTTCGTTTGTTTTGTGTTTTCCTCTGTATGAGAGGGGTCATGCCATAAACAAGTCTGTATGATATTTGTTTCGTTTGTGGTGTGAAGTTTTTGTTGTGCAGGTTCGTGAAAGTGGTTGTGAAGTTGGTGATGCCTGTTTCCCCCACCTTATTCTGTTGATTAAGGGCGGTTTTTGCGTGTAATAAGTGCTATGTATATGTTTTTTGTTTTGCTATGTATGAGGTGGTGGTTGTTGGGTAAGATGCGTGTGATAGACCTATAGAAAGGAGAGGAGAGGGTGCCAAAGAAGTGCGGTGTACTGTTGTTATAAGTTGTGAATCTAGAAAGTCGGAGGCCGGTAGATAGAGAGAGGATAGTTGTGTGGTGCGCTGATAATTTGTCCGATGTATTTGTCTGAGTGCCTGTATTTTTGTTGTGAAGTCTTGTAGTGTAATGCCACCTTCGTTTTTAGGTTGGATAAGAGTGTTGTGTTGTATGCTTTGTAGTGTGTTTTTAAAGATAAAAGACATAAGCTTTTTGTGTATTTTAGGGATAAAGTTAGGAGGTGGCTCAGTGACAGTGGCTAGATAAAGTAGTTTAGGAAGAATGAGTGTATTGATAATGATGGACCGACCGAATATTGTATGTGAAATATGTTTATACATTCGGATTGTGTTTTCTGCGTGTTGTAAAATGTCGTTGTATTGTTGTGTGTTGTATATATGGGGGTGGTTGTGCCAAATAATACCGGTTAGTTTTAGTTTACAACAGGTATGTAGGTTTCCTGGGTAGTTTGTCTTTCCTCGCCAACTTCCAACTCCCATGATTGCTGACTTTTTTAGGTTTATTCTTGCCCCACAGGCTTGCTCAAATCTTTTAAAGGAAGATAGAATATTTGTTCTATCATTGTTTTTGGTTACAATAAACGTCGTGTCGTCTGCATATGTCAATGTTTTTAGGTTTTCTAGTTGCCCGGGAACATGGAGTCCGTGCACTGTGGCGTCCTGCCGGATACATTCCAACTGGGGCTCTATGCAGAGGACATAGAGCAGTGGGGAGAGGGGGCAGCCCTGTCTGACCGACCTTTGCACAGGGAAGGGTGGAGTCAGGGTCTGGTTCACCAGCAGGCTACTCTGTGGTGTATGGTACATCAGCCTGACCCACCCCTCGACCTGCGGTCCGAAATTGCTCATGCGCAGCACTTCGAACAGGTAGCTGTGAGCTACTCTGTCGAAGGCTTTTTCTTGGTCGATCGAGAGCAGGGCTGCCGGTGTGTGTTTTAAATGCGTGTAGGTAATTATGTCTCTAATGTTGTGGTTAAGTGTTTCTATGTTTCTACCGGGTATACTACAATATTGGTTGTGGTGTACTATTGTATGCAAGAGTGGCTGTATTTTGTTAACTAATATTTTAGCTAATATCTTGTAATCTGTGTTTAGTAGTGAGATGGGGCGGTACCCTCCAACAGACGTTCTCTCATTAGGGCTTTTCTCCAAAACGGTAATGTAAGCCTCGTTGAACGTCTGAGGGAGGGCACCATGCAAGTGTAATGTCGTATATAATTTTAGAAGTATTGGGGCCAGAGAGGGCAAGAAAGCTTTGTAAAACTCCGCAGTCAAGCCATCTGGCCCCGGTGATTTGTCATTGTGTGAACTTACTTTTTTTTTTTTTTTTTTTTTCAACAAAGTTTATTCATGTAAATTGCATTGACAATAGCTTTGATATCAAGTTTCATAAAGATAGGATAGAAGACGGTAATTTCAATTTACAAAACTAGAGGATAGAAGACATTGCATGTAGACTATATTTTAATAATAACATTTATAGTATGGAAGGATCTTTTATCTCATTCATTCTATTTATTTCTTAATTCATTTATTCTATTCAATCAATTCATTTGTTATACATAATTATTACATTCATCCTTTCTTTCCAACACCAGTATTTTACATTTATTTTTTGCTTATGGCATCAGTCAATATAGTAGTTTGCATATAAAAGTTATAACAATTTGTAACAATATGTATGTATCTTTGCGAGTTTGAAAACAAGGAGAAACAAACAATTAATATTTTATGTACAGTCCATATTTCATGGTTCAGTCCCCTTGAAGGGTAGGTGTTTACAAATTAAATCTTGTTTACATTTTATAGACGGGAGAGAGATACCTTGGGCGTAAAGGTAGAAAATCCGTCTGTTCCCCTTACAGTTGGATTGAAAGTAGACAGCAGAGTATGGAGGGGGGGGGAGGGGGGCGTGTTGCTACGGTTTGATGAACCATAACACAGACGCGGGGTGAGAAAAAGAGGGGGGGGGGCTTGAACGGGTGGGGAGAGGGGGGTTATAAAGGGGGCGTCTATCGCTTGTTGTTTCTCGGGGAACTGGGTATCATGTATTTTTATAAGAATTGAAAAAAGTAGGCCTACTACAAAAAAATATGGCGACATGTCTGAAGTGGGAAGCAAAGGTATCAAAATTTGAAAACATTCAAACTATTATGCATGAAAAGCAGGTACAAATTTAAGCATGGAGACAATGATACATTTTATGAATGGGCACAAGGCATGAACGTAATACGTAGTTTGAAATGAAATCAAAACAAAAATTTTATTTACAATTGTCGAGAGATGATGATAAGGTCAAAATAGGCAAGGTTAAAGTGTAAGAGGTTCACAGTTTATCCGAAGTGGAAAATTACATGGAAGCTTTCAAGCGTACATTCAAATATTGTTCATTAATAAGAAATACAAATATGTCATGAAATAGTTATGCAAAGTATAAATGAAACAAAGGGTATGAAAAAATTACATAGTTTTTAATAGGGGCAGTAAAGGAGGTCTCAGTGTGCTACCGAGTTTCTCTCCCCTGCACGACACATGGCAACTGATACTGTCTGTATCAGCTTGACACAGGGTCGTTGGACTGGTTTTTATTTTTAGTCGAGGTGAGCTGAGCTCGTGACTGGTGTGTTAGTTGGTCGTATTAAGTCACTGTGTTGCAATGTTAGGTGTGAACTTACTTTACTTCTTCTTTTTTTTTTTTTTTATTTTATTTTCAAAGATCTTTATTTAATTTTTGTACAAGGACAAGGGAGAAGTAGTAGGTTGTTTGTATAAGAAGGTTTGCGGTAGAGAGACCTGTGGGAATTGTTAAAACAAGAGTATGATATGAGATATTTAGATATGGAGTATTTTATCATTTCCTTCCGGCGTTAACTTTTGGGCATGTGGTTGAGCGTTGAGGTTTGTTTTTGAAAAGGTCGACTTTCCTAACCTTGCTCTCCTCTCCCAAAAGGCAGACGTCGGGGGGCAACGGGCCTGCACCTTTTGACACCCCGGCGGTTGCTGTCGGGACGGTTAGTTTGGCTGGTATTGTTATATCGAGCTTTTTTCTTCTTTTATTTATTTCCTGTCGCTGTCACTGGTGCCTTATTTTAGCCGTAGTTTTGGCTTTGATAGGCTTGTGTTTGAAAGGAAAGAAAGTAGAAGTGAAAAGAAAGGAAAGAAGGGGAGAGAACAGTAGGTGGGTTGGGTGCGGTTCAAGGGACCGTGATAGAAGACTGGCTGGGGATATGGAGGAAGGTATCGAGCGGAGGGGGAGACGGGTTATCGTCTCTCGCCTCTTATTTGTATAGGGAACTCAGTGGACCGTGATGGTCGTCTGGTCACGCTGGACAATTTTTTGTTATTTAAAAGAAAATGTTTTAAAATTATATACATTTTACAAATTGTTCAATTTTTGCTTGAGGCGTATTATACAAATTTGCTTCAATAAATGAAATTTTGCGAATGAAAACATTGTACATTTTACAGTATTTCTATAAAGTTCCATGCTATCCATACGTATCCACATATACACACACGCACACTCACGCACTCACTTCTACTAAAAGGTACTGTATTAGCAAAATACCAACATTGGAAATACCCGGCATTGAAGGAAACAAAAACCAAAATAACAATTATTAAACAGATAGGGATTAGACCGATAACATGTAGTCAGCGTAGAGAGGCTTTACATAAATCAAAACTTGTGACGGGTACATTTCGATTGTTAGAAAAAAAAACATTTACATGAAAGATAGTGCATATTGCAGTGTAGTGTCGACTTAGTAGAGTAGTAGAGTGTAGATGATTTCTATTTTGTACACCAGAGAGCCGGTAAGGCAAAATGGTTTAAAGCGTGTCAGCTTGACTCTTCTACACAGAAGCGGGAAGATAGATCTTTGGTGAAGGCGAAACAAAAGGCTCAGGATTTACATGTTGTGTAGTGGGGCCAGAGATATAATGTGTTAATTTTTTTTGTTTTACATTAAAGCGTGGTGACATGGAAAACTTATAAAAATGCATTATAACAAACAGAAACACAACTAATTATAAAAAAATGAAACAAACCATGTACAAATTGTAATAAAATAGCTGTGAAAACACATAAAAACAAAAACATACAATGTTGCGACCTCCTGGTCACAATAGGTACAAATTATAATCAGAAACAAAAGAAAAATGTCGTTTCTTTCAAGTAATAAAGCAATTTGTGTCTAGTACAATAAAATCCTTCAGAAGATACTACTTGCTAGTAAATACTATCTGTAATAGTACAGATAAACTTGAAAGGGTGCTTTTAAAATGTTTTAGAATGTTTTTGATATCGCAGTCTTTTGATATTACAAATATAGTGTTCTCTGCATAGGCTTGCACTTTGCTGTTGCCACCTAGAAGGGTTAGGCCATAGACTTCTGGGTCCTGTCTAATCTTTTCCAGTAGTGGTTCTAGGCATAAAGCATAGAGAAGCGGGGATAAGGCTTTGGGTGTTTGTTTATTACCCTTTGAACTTAAATGTTGCTAACACTGTGTTATGGACGTCTCTATGATGACTATTATTACGACTCGTTAAATCGGATTCAATGAATATAGTTGTATCTTTATTAGAAGTCTAGATTCTGCTAATCTGTAGCCCAAGCTAGGGGTTCCTTGACTGACAGGTCTATGCAGTAATGTAGTTATATTCGTGATAATTATCTTCAACACCTTTCTCAACAATGATAGATCAAACAACTCCAGTTGTTGAATAAACAATTTTATTTAAATTGTAGACTCAATATAAACTTTCAATAAATACATCAACTGATGGTAACATAAGTATTTCAAAATAAATGGCATATAATGTACAAGTATTAATATAGCGACTTCACTTTACAAACTTTCCGACTGAACTAACTTTAAAGGAGGTGGGGACTTTACAAAGAAAACTATCATCGAAGATTCTACAGGGTCTTAATACGCATTTTAACCTCTTTCCCTATAGAATACTACGATCCAGAATTATCCTCCAATTTCCACGGGGTTGGACGAATTATTTTATTTAAACTGCCCTCAGGGCACAAAGGTCAAACCTTGGTCGCCTTGGACTCTGATACGCACTTGTTAAGAGGTCAATGCCTTACTACGTCATTCATTTATGACCGATATTCGTAACAACTGCTTTGTGATCCGTGCATTTCAACGTTTCCTCCAAGTGCGCGATTTTGGCAACGGTCGCAACTTCGGGGACGTAAAACCGGTCTAATCGAGAGGTCGATCGATATGCATTTTGTTGGAACGTGTAGTCCTGTCCTTGTGGATATTCCGTCCTGTAAGAGTCGACTAGTGTGGAAGTGTGTATTGTGTTGTTTTTCCAGTGAGTTGTCCGTTTGTTTTGGTTGTTGGTTAAAGGTCTGTCCATGATGTGTTCTGTAAAATAGAGATTCCCCCCTAAAAAAAAGTGTGTCGTTTTGGTAAGTGTTTTGTAGTAGTGTTTCTAGATTGTCGAAGAAAGCTTTTTTTTTTTTTTCCGTGTTTTGGTTGGGTGCGTAAATGTTATGTAACGTTGCTAAAAAAAAGTGTGTTGGTGTTGGTTCCTTGTAGAAAATGAAATCTGGTTTGTGGTTTGCTACTAGGTGTACTATGTGTTTTGTTTGTTCCTAAGACTGTGTGTGTTAAATGTTACTATTGTGATGTCTGTCATTCTAAAACTAAGTGTATTGTTTGTTTGTGTGTGTGTGTTTATTGCTCGTCAATAGGTGTGTCAGTGTCTGATGCTTGGCTATCTGTCTTGTTCTTCAAGTCTATCTGTAGCGGCCCTAATGAGGAGGAACTATCCTCTTCCTCTGTTGAAAGGTCTAGGGCTGTATGAGTTTCTGTTATTGGAGCGGGGGTTTGGTCAGCTCCTCGGGTATTGGGCTGTTTGGTGGGTTGGATTTGTTGGTTGGCATCCTCTGAGGGGCGTTTCCTTGTTTGGGGACTGCCTGTTTCTCTAAATTTTAGCCTAAGGTCTTCTTTAGGAGGTTTGTTTATGCTGTGGCCGGGGGACGTTTCAGGTGTCTCTATGACCGCCTGGAGGGGGGAGGCTGTGGATGTGGCAGAGTGGAAATCTTGGGGGAAAAGATCTTCTGCGCTGGGTGTGGTGGATTTTTGTTTCGTTGGGGAGGGTGGTGGACCGTCCTCAGCTGATGTAATGGGGGTATCTTCTACCGATGTGGTTTGTCGGTCTCGGGTGCTTGCTGCGCTTTGTGTTTGTTTGCCAGTGGGGATGGGTGTTATTTGGGTTGTGGTTTCGGTAGGCCTTTTCTCTAGGTCAGAGCGTAGGGAGATGCCGGGGGCTTGGGTTTCTCCCGTGGGGGGATTTGCTTGGTCATATTGCGTTGGGTTCCTGTATTTTGTTGCCCGGGGATAGATGGTTTGGAGCCGCTGGCTCGGGGGCTTGGGTTGGTTTTGTTATAGAAGTTTCGCTTGTTATGGTTGACCACTTGGTACCCATCTTTATTTACTTGGGGTTGTATATTCATTAGGGGTTGTGGTGTTCCCCTGGGGCGGGCCACCATAGCGTATGACCTTCTTTTTATGGTCGGGCACTGGTTTGGCCAGTGGGTGTCTTCTTTACATCTGTAACATTGCTGTCTACGCCCAGGGACTTTTATGAGTATTTTGTAGGTTTTTGGGTCATCCTCATATTTTAAGTCAAAGTAATGGGGCATTTCTTGTTGTTTCATTGGTGTTATGATGGCTGTCCATTGGGAAGGTTCATTTACGACTGGGAGGGCCTCTATCTTGGAATTTGGTTCCGCTAACATTTTAAACATATCTTGCACTTTTTCTTTTTTAAGGTTTGGGGACAACCAGTGTAGGGTTACCTTAACTGTGTTGTCTAGGGTGGATGTTGTTATTGTGAACGTTTCCTCTGTCCCGAAGACTTTGTCAACTATAAATGCTCTTACGGTTGGTTCGACTAAAAGAAACCAAATGACTGGGTTTTCGAAGTTGTAACATGCCTTTACGCTTTCTACATTGATTTCCAGTGATTGTGCTCATTTTAGCTCTTTTGGCTTCGGGGCCATTTAATTTTAGTAATAGGGTCCCTTCCGGATGGACGAGTCCATTCTTTAGGTCTTCATTTAGAGCATACACGGGATCGTTGCCATTTCGCGCACTCAGGGGAAATGAAAGAAATACACTTACCCCGGCCGAAAATTTTGTCTCCCCGCTTCCTTTTGCCGTCTGCTCTGTTACTGTTGTAGAAGGCTAGGGGTGGTTTGCTGTTATCAGTGTTGGATGTGGTCCAGGTAAGGAGTCTAGCCGTGCTAGGTTTCGGTTTGTCGACGTGTTTCTCGTTGCTGCTCTGAACGCTGCGATCTGGTCACGTGGGCTGGAAGGCTGCTTGTTGTTTGGGACTGCAAGGTTTGTTCGACCGCTTGGCTCCAGTGGCGGCTCAAGTGCCGCTTATGGAGGCTCCGATGACGACCCGGGATGGTCGCGAGTTGCCCGGAGGGGGGGGGGCTTCTTGTTGTTCGGACTGCTTTCTTTCAGGCTGGCGTGCCGTTTCAGCTTGTCACCGCTCTCAGGTATTTTCGTAGGTCTCAGTGAGTTGGATAAGAAAGATTCTCCGATCAAAAAAAGATCTTAGCCAAAAGGCCGAGAAGCTTACTTCAAATAAAGATTTTCAACAAAGTTTATTCAGTGATATGTACATAAACAATTTCCAAATATTTGTTTCACATAGACAGAAAGGATAGAAGACATTTATTTCAATTTACAAAACTAAAGAATAGAAGACATTTCATGAGAAAAAATAAATAAAATTATAGCCATTCATCCCACTCATTCTGTTTATTTATTTTATTGTTCCGTTCGTTCATTTCATTCATTCGTTTTATTTTACATAGTTATTCCATTTATACTTTCTTACATTCTTGTGCCAGAATCGTGACAGTATTCCTTATTCATTCTCTTGCATACAGTATTTATCGAATTAGTAGTTTATTTACATTGTTGAAACAATTTGTAGGGGCATATATACATTAGAAGATTTGATACAAATGGGAAAAACAATTGGTAATCTTATAAAAAAGCCATAGTTCCATTATTTAGTCTCTTTTTAATTAACAAAAATTTATAATTTATACAATTTGAAAAGGGGAGAGAACAATGAATAGAGGCTGAGTATTAACATGGTTCTGCCCCTTTCGGGTACAGACTGAAGGACAGTAGCAAGTAGGTAGTAGGAGGGGGGGGGGTATGAAGAGAGAGCGTGAGGTGGAGGTGGGGGAGGAAGCGGGGTTGTTTTATTTACATAAGAGATGAAAAAGGGCCGCTTGCTTTCCCTTTATAGCAGGGACCTTTTGTGTTGAGGGTACTTGACCGAGGACTTTCTTTAAAATAGGCTGGCAATGGGAATTTTCATTTAGTTTAAAATAGGAGTTTGCCGTTCCCCTTCGGCAGTGACTGCTGGACATTGTAGTAGTGGGAGAAGAAGAATAGAAGGAGGGAAAGATAGATAGAAGGAGGGAGAGAAAGGGAGAAAGACGGATACTGAGTATTGGTTGACGTGGCGTAAATTAGTTTGAAAGGGATGACTTTCCTCGCCTCGTCCCTTTGCCGGTCAGTGACGCCCTGAGGCAGCTGGACTTCTCCTGCTGACCTCTGGCCGCTCGTGACCGGACTGGGGTTTTTTGGGCTGGTATTTGTATATCATACCTTTATCTTTTTATATTGGCCTACGTTTAAATTTAGTTTTTCTTTTTCAGTATCTCATGTGCAACAAGTTTAGTGCAGTGTTCCAATTTATTAGTCCTGTTAGGACAGGAATATTGGAGGAAAGTAGATGAGGAAAGGAAAAAAAAGGAAAAAAAGAAGGTGGGGGGAGAGAGGTGGATTACAGTGCGTTGTCGACCGCCGACAAGGGGGAGAAAGAAAAAAAAAGGGGGGGGGGTGGAAGTGGGGTAGGGAAAGTCAGGTCACCGTCTCTCGCACTGTTATTTTAACAGGCGAGGCAGTGGACCGTGGAAACATTTCCCTTCGTCCATACATATTTTAACCTTTTTTTTTTACAGTCGTTAATATTAATAATATAATCAAGTTCGATATAAGTCGTTTCGCCGCTTGAATATACAGACCCACGCATGCACTAACATACACATCAATGCATACTTCATTCTAAAGAAAGATATGCTAACAAGTTATACATTGTGTTGGGGTAAATATCTCACTACATAGGTACTGACTAAAGAAAAAAAAAAATAAAAAAAATAAAAAATAAAAAAAAAAATAAATAAATATTTCATAGTCTAGATTAGTTACATAGTCTTCTCGCCTCGTATGGGCGGCGTGACAAAGAAAAAAGTTCACATTGACGGTGGGTTACAAAAAGAACATTATTGAACCTTCCTTAGGATATAAAAGGGTTTTAAGGGTTGTACATTTTATCATTAATGTGTACCGACTCATGTTTCACATGTACAATCTGACATACTTGTACACATACTTAATACATAGAGGACGTTAAATAGCTTAGCTACATATCTTATTACCCCAGTATATAGTATACAGATAGGGTGGGAGGTACAATGTATTTAAAAATAGTACTACACACAAATGTGTTAAAAAAAACAGGGGAACAAATGCGAGGGGAGTTCCATACATATTAACCTTTATATTCTCACCATATGAAAAAGTTATACATATTTAAACAACCATTACATTCTCTTAGAAAGTACGTATCTATATTGTCGTGTCATACAACATGACAGATGTTAAAATATTTTATGATAAAAAGTGGTTAAACAAGATGTGTTAAAATACAACAGTGCAGTAAAATTTAAACATTGTCTTTATTGATTGCTAGATCTAATTTATGTCTATATAGTGTTTCTGCAAAGTGTGGTGTTGGTGGGGTGTATCGGTCGGTCCGTGTTTGTAGATAGAAAGACCAGACATGTTGAAGATAGACAGACAGTGTAAGGAGGTTGAGTTCGTGTGTGCGTTTATTTGGGTGTCGTGAAATTCTAAGTAGTGTTATGGCTAAATCTATGTCTATATCTGTGTTGGTTGTTTTGTCTAGTAAGTATTTTAATGTGTGTCTGGTAGGTGTAAATGTTGTGCATCTTAGGAAGATGTGCTCCTCGTTTTCTTGTGTGTTTGTATTGCAAAGCCTACAGTGTTGTTGTTTTCGTGTGTTTTGTGTTTTCCTCTGTATGAGGGGTGTCATGTTAAAAACAAGTCTGTATGATATTTGTTTTGCCTGTGGTGTAGTGTTTTTGTTATGCAGGTTAATGAATGTGCTAGTGAAATTGGTGATGCCTAACTGTTTCCCCCACCTTATTCTGTTGAATAAGGGGGGTTTTAGGCGTGTGATGAGTGCTATGTATATGTTTTTTGTTTTGCTGTGTATGAGGTGGTGATTGTTTGGTAGAATGCGTGTGATAGACCTATAGAAGGGAGAAGATAGTGTACCAAAGAAATGCGGTGTACTGTTGTTGAAAGTTGTGAGGCTGGAAAGACGAAGGCCATAGAGGTAAATAGAGAGAGGATAGTTGTGCGGTGCGTTAATTATTTGTCCAATGTATTTGAGTCTGAGTGCCTGTATTTTAGATGTGAAATCTTGTAGTGCAATGCCACCCTCGTTTTTGGGTTGGATAAGAGTGTTGTATTGTATGCATTGTAGTGTGTTTTTAAAAATGAAAGACCGAAGTTTTTTGTGTATTTTAGGGATAAAGTTGGGAGGTGGCTCAGTGACAGTAGCTAGATAAAGTAGTTTAGGAAGAATGAGTGTATTGATGATAACGGACCGACCGAATATTGTGTGAGAGATGTGTTTGTACATTTGTATGGTGTTGTCTGTGTGTTGTAGAATGGCGTTGTATTGTTGTTTGTTGTAAACATGCGGTTGATTGTTCCATATTATTCCGGTTAGTTTAATTTGGGTTTTGATTTCTAGTTCGCCTGGAAAAGAAAGTCTGTTCTTCCACTTGCCTATGCCCATGATGGCTGATTTACGAATGTTAATTTTGGCTCCACTTGCTTTCCCGAAGTTGGTGAAATGTTTTAGGATTCGTTTAATATCACTGTCCTTGGTTGGTGTAAAGGTTGTGTCGTCTGCATAAGCGAGCACCTTCAGGTTTTCTGCCTTCCCAGGGATGTGGAGCCCATGCACCTCACTGTCCCTTCGGATGAGCTCCAGCAGGGGCTCGATGCAGAGGACATACAGCAGCGGGGAGAGGGGACAGCCCTGTCTAACCGACCTTTGCACAGGGAAGGGTGGGGTCAGGGTCTGGTTCACCAGCAGGCTGCTCTGTGGTGAGTTGTACAACAGCCTGACCCACCCCTCGACCTGTGGACCGAAATTGCTCATACGCAGCACTTCGAACAGGTAGCTGTGGGCTACTCTATCGAAGGCTTTTTCTTGGTCAATTGAGAGCAGGGCTGCCTGTGCGTGTTTTAAATGCGTGTACGTGATGATGTCTCTAATGTTGTGATTGTTTCTATATTTCTACCGGGTATGCTACAATATTGGTTGTGGTGTACTATTGTGTGCAGGTGTGGCTGTATTTTTGTGACTAAAATTTTAGCTAATATTTTGTAATCTGTGTTGAGTAGTGAGATGGGGCGGTACCCTCCCACAGACGTTCTCTCATTAGGGCTTTTCTCCAGTACGGTTATATAAGCCTCGTTGAACGTCTGAGGGAGGGCACCTTGTGAATACTTCAAATAAAAGAACGAAAACAAACATTTTAATGAAGACATAATATATAATAGTTTTATTTCATGATATCTATTCAATGAAAATTAACATACTTTTCCTATTTAAGCATGCCCTATTGTTCTATATATCAGCGAAATTGTATTTATTGTTTTTAAAATCAATAAAATTACACAAGAGTATCCATTTACTTATTTGGCACATTTAAATCATTTTGTTAAGTTACTGCAATTGTTTGTGCTGACATCTGACAAAGTCATGAAAATAATTTTTGAAAAATTATAGCCCTTTAAAAAAAATATAGACAATCCATGAATTATTGTTTAAGTGTTAACAAACTGAATTATCTGTCCTTGTCAAAAAATATAACTATTCCATTCATCCGGTATGCTGTCAAGTTCATATTCCAATAGTCCCTCATCAAAAAAGGGGAGAATTTTCTCTAATTTTTTTAATCAGTCCCTTGTGGCTTACTTCACCATGATTTGATTTTAAAGCTTTTTCTACTGCTAAGTGAAGGTTTTGACCAGCGCATCAAATCCTGACAATATTGCGATAAGTAGATTTCATATTGCTTCCATGAGCGTTAACATAGACCAAATTTTCATAAGCAATTTTTGGTGGCAGAATATTTCTATTTGCTTTTACAGCTTTTGAATCATGAAATTCTTATATACCAATGTTCTTGCTGACAAAGTCAAAGTTAAAATCTACATATAATGTAATGTAAAGAAAGCTCTAAGATTTTAAAAAAATCCCATTTGTCCAGAGATCAGTCGTAATTGCAAACTGAGTTATCCATGCAAGATGACGTGACTGTTGTTGCAGAATCGTAAAATGACTTGATTGAATAAAATTCAAGTTCCAACCCTAATTCAGTAAATATTTCTTTATGTGTCCAAGTTCGCTGTTGTAGTTTGTATACAATGATACAACCATTGTCTACAATATTTAGTCTTACCTACAAAGCCAGTCCGGGACACCTTTTCCATTTGAGTTGATGGAACTACTAGTTAGAATTTTGTGTTCCACCATGTAAAGTCTTTTCTAGCATAGCATCAGTGGAGAGGTCTATATCGGCTGAAGATGGCCGGTACTACGTCATAACACTTCATGTCGCTAGTTAAAGGGATATGTCTTGGAAGAGGCCAGGCCAAATTGTCTAGGTCAATTTAAAGATGTTTGGTTTCAAACACATTTGCAACTGAGACTAACATAAAAAAAATTTTTGTATTAAAAAAAAACTACTCGCTTTCTTCCTCATTCTCTCCACTCTCAACACCGGGATATTGGGAATCATCATACAAATTAGCTATACATCTAAAAATGGAATGGATTCTACTTGATAACTCTGGATGTTGTTTTTTAACAAGAATTCGGCTAAATGCCCGTGAAGGTTATGTTTCCCTGTTGCCATAAGGTGCCAACAATGATCTGACATTCCTCCAGTGTCATCCTATATTCTTCCTAGTCTATAGCAGGTGTCTATTCCTACGGACTTGACAATTTGTAAGTGCTCGTAAAAGAGAATTTGGCCTGTTTTCTCACACCTTTCTTCACCGCCCACCGTATCGATCCCAGTCAGCAGGATGTTCCTCTTACTTGCATTTAGCTCCATGCTTAGCACTCTACTTTCAATATCTATCATTCTAATATCTTCCATTCTGACTTGGTCACATGATCATTTAAACATCAAATCCCCTCAATCTCACCACTTGTCTTCTCCACCTTTCATAATATTTGTGTCAACCAGTCGATGACGGTTGAGCTACTCATTTCTAGTTCTAAACAATATATATACGTCTATGATGGGATGTAAAATGGCCCACATCGCCACAAGGTCACAGACTTTTTTATCGGGAAACCTCAGCATAATGAAATCACTTATACTGATATAAACGAGACTTAAAACTACATTTAACATACATACGTTTTCTTTTATTCTTGCTCACAAAGGACCTTTTATGACAGCGAAACAAACCATCAAACCAAGCACATTGGGGAACTACATTTTTATTTGAGGAATAACTTTGTGACTGTATAAAAGGCTTCAACGTGACTCTAACATTCCCAGTAACTCCACTGGAAGTCCGAACACACGTTCACAGATTCATTAGTAATAGTAGGCCTATCATTAAGAACAGGTATATTAGAGACAACGGCAGCTTCTTTCGCCTCCATTTCTTCGGTTCTACGTGGTCTCCACAGTATTACGAAGAAGAAGACATTATTGTGGCAAAAGAGACCGGTATAGACCGTCTCATACCATGGCCGCTGTTAGCACACGGGCGGACCGTGTATCGCTCGGACCGCCCCTGCATATGGCATTTTTGGATCTAAGAAAACATTATTATAAAAAATAAACATGAAAAGGGACTTAACACATTTCTTAACAAATTTCAAAGTGAGACAACTCATTTTTATTAAAAACACATTTCGAAAGGAAGTAACTCATTTTTTAAATTTACAAAACAATTTTTAAGAATATCACGCAAAAAAGACCCTAATTTCAAAAATTTATTTTTAAATAATCACAGACATTAGATCTCCAAACGAAACCATCTGTTCCGTAATTATCGTAAAAATACATAGTAATGGACTCAGACCAATCCCGTGGGCCAGTTTTTCTAAAGTATTGCCGAATCCCATCCTTGTCACCAAAATGTGATGTTGGTAGTTTACTGTAAACATGAAAAAAACGACATGCTGTGTTGGCCAGTATCGTCTGACGTTTATTGTTCTTTTTCGTCCTCTCGTGATCACATGGTCACTAGGTCCGAGAGGTCAACAATACAATTTATTTTCATAAAAAAATGTAGCCTAGCGATAAAAAAAAACCTGAAATAAAAAAACAACAACAATGAATCTCTAGGGCTACCGATGCAATGCCATATGATTGATATGAATGATTACCCAATGACCGGTTATCGCATTTGTAAAACAATACAATTTTGCGAGACATCAAGTAGGCCTAGACTAGATCTAATATTTTCTTGAAAACCGACACATTTTTTAGCTCTAGGCCCTAGGCCTACATCTCTGAACTATAAATTTAAACGCATATTATTCTTTTTTATACTGACCATTGAAAAACTAAATAAGATTAGGCCTACTACAATACTAAGAGAAAAAATATTTTTTTTGCCAAAATAACTTCGGAAAATATTTATTCAAAAATACATAGTACATGTACATAGGATAGACCTAGCCTATAGCATAAGCATAGCCTATAGCATAAGCATAGCCTATAGCATAAGCATAGCCTATAGCATAAGCATAGCCTATAGCATAAGCATAGCCTATAGCATAAGCATAGCCTATAGCATAAGCATAGCCTATAGCATAAGCATAGCCTATAGCATAAGCATAGCCTATAGCATAAGCATAGCCTATAGCATAAGCATAGCCTATAGCATAAGCATAGCCTATAGCATAAGCATAGCCTATAGCATAAGCATAGCCTATAGCATAAGCATAGCCTATAGCATAAGCATAGCCTATAGCATAAGCATAGCCTATAGCATAAGCATAGCCTATAGCATAAGCATAGCCTATAGCATAAGCATAGCCTATAGCATAAGCATAGCCTATAGCATAAGCATAGCCTATAGCATAAGCATAGCCTATAGCATAAGCATAGCATAAGCATAGCCTATAGCATAAGCATAGCCTATAGCATAAGCATAGCCTATAGCATAAGCATAGCCTATAGCATAAGCATAGCCTATAGCATAAGCATAGCCTATAGCATAAGCATAGCCTATAGCATAAGCATAGCCTATAGCATAAGCATAGCCTATAGGGCGTTTGCAATCCCGTGACAAAAAGCACGTGATTTGTGTTTACTTTGAGTAATGGTGTACAATTAAATATGGCCGCTGTATTAATAAAGTTTCATATAGGCTCGAGCTTTTTTTAAATGATGTGTTGTGTTTTAAGTCTTAAGAAGATTAAAGCTGTATTATGTATGTTTATGTAATAAAATAGGCTATTTTATTATTATCATAGACATAGTTAATCATAGACGATGTGAGCCTAATAGTGACTTGACTAGATAGCCTATTCACCAACAATATCACTTGACATCGTTGCCTAGCCTACGAAACATTAAAAGTGTAGGCCTATAAAGTGAAATTGAAAGTGTAAATAGGTCTAGCCGGCCCTAGCCTAATCACATTAATCAATTAATCTACAGTACTACTATTTACCTCCTTATTTTTGAGTAGGATAGCCAATATTCAGATGTGAATTTTGCATGATAAAGAAGTACTTCACTTTCACCACGTTATGTTTGTACCTCAAGTGGGTTCTATATTTACACAAATACGTCACTAAATTTACACAAAAAAACTTAAGCTCCGCCTACTGGGAACGCTCTATAGCATAAGCATAGCCTATAGCATAAGCATAGCCTATAGCATAAGCATAGCCTATAGCATAAGCATAGCCTATAGCATAAGCATAGCCTATAGCATAAGCATAGCCTATAGCATAAGCATAGCCTATAGCATAAGCATAGCCTATAGCATAAGCATAGCCTATAGCATAAGCATAGCCTATAGCATAAGCATAGCCTATAGCATAAGCATAGCCTATAGCATAAGCATAGCCTATAGCATAAGCATAGCCTATAGCATAAGCATAGCCTATAGCATAAGCATAGCCTATAGCATAAGCATAGCCTATAGCATAAGCATAGCCTATAGCATAAGCATAGCCTATAGCATAAGCATAGCCTATAGCATAAGCATAGCCTATAGTGTTTCTCACAATTATCTAGTACCGGTATACTAGGTTGGGTATGGGAGTATATACCATATGCGGTATCAATATGTTTAGGCCTGCTACTATCATTTTTAGTAGGCCTACTAGTTACTATTACTATTTAGGCTTTCTACTAGGCTATAGACTATAGACTCTAACTATGGCATATTGTTATACTGTAGGCCTATAGAGCCTTTATTAGCCTACAATATTTAGCTTTATAACTGGGCCTATTGATTTTCTTTAAAGTTAAATACAGAAAGTACTATTATTAAAACTTTAATCTAATGTCATTAGTATAATAGTAACAAACAATACTAGAGTTATATTCCTTCTAATAAAAAATAAATAACATGTATGCAATAAGGTGTCGCATAAAAACCAATAAGGTGTCGCATAAAAATCAATAAGGTGTCGCATAAAAATCAATAAGGTGTCGCATAAAAATCAATAAGGTGTCGCATAAAAACCAATAAGGTGTCGCATAAAAATCAATAAGGTGTCGCATAAAAATCAATAAGGTGTCGCATAAAAATCAATAAGGTGTCGCATAAAAACCAATAAGGTGTCGCATAAAAATCAATAAGGTGTTGCATAAAAATCAATAAGGCGTCGCATAAAAATCAATAAGGCGTCGCATACAAATCAATAAGGTGTCGCATAAAAAGAAACCAACAGATACGACCACCAGTGTACGATACCACATTTTTTCTTGCACAGTTAATGAATTTTTAGTTTTGACAAACCCTGCTGAACACCTCTTTCCTCCCCTTTCTCGTAGACTTAACGAATATTGAATATAGCTCATAGTTCTTTGAATATAGCTCATAGTTCTTTGAATATAGCTCATAGTTCTTTGAATATAGCTCATAGTTCTTTGAATATAGCTCATAGTTCTTTGAATATAGCTCATAGTTCTTTGAATATAGCTCATAGTTCTTTGAATATAGCTCATAGTTCTTTGAATATAGCTCATAGTTCTTTGAATATAGCTCATAGTTCTTTGAATATAGCTCATAGTTCTTTGAATATAGCTCATAGTTCTTTGAATATAGCTCATATTTCTTTGAATATAGCTCATAGTTATTTGAATATAGCTCATAGTTATTTGAATATAGCTCATAGTTATTTGAATATAGCTCATAGTTATTTGAATATAGCTCATAGTTATTTGAATATAGCTCATAGTTCTTTGAATATAGCTCATAGTTCTTCTTTCTGAATGATTTTCCCGCTTCAGTTAATTCCCCTGTAGTACAACTGTCTATTTGTAATTATTGGTCTAAGACACCAGCTATTGGTGTGTTTGTAAAAGTTCTTAAGAATTTCTCTTTCCTCCAAGATTACACACAATAACTGACATTTAAAAATAGCAATGTTAATGTATTCACATGTTTTATTCTCCCCTGTAGCCTGATATAAACCACCCATCCCTTCCTATTCCTTCCCCAAGAACGCCAATCTCATTGCCTTGTACTGCATTGGATTCACAGTGGTGCTGAACTCGCTGAAAGCGAATTCAGTTGTATGAAAATATCGCTTACTCCCAAGTCCCAATGATGGCTTTTAGTAATCTGGTAATTTATGCATCAAGTGTTTGTCAATGGGCCGTATTGCTGCTGAGAGTTAACACCCTTGCCTCTTATACAAGTCAATCTTTTATGACTGACTTGTAAAATTACAAGTCAGTCATAAAAGATTGACTTGTATAAGGGGCAAGGGTGTTAACTCTCAGCAGCAATACGGCCCATTGTATGATTGTATGTGTAAATTGGTGATTTTTTTGTTTATACTTCTGATATTATCATATTTTCAAACAATGTTAAATTACTTATGTTTTTTTTTAGATTTTGACCTTTTAAATATCCTTGAGAAGAAGAAATTCTTAATTATTTTTCATTGTTTCATTTGTTAGCTGTTGCGATTTTTTTTAATATTGTTTCAACACTTTTAAACATTTGTGTTTGTTTGTATGACTATTTAAATTGTTTAAGTGAATGCCTTTTTCGGTTTTGTAAATAATGAATTGGTTAAAGAAGAATGTTTTAGCATTAGCTTAAGATCCAATTTCGTGTTTAGGTGGTGACTGCTAAGTCTGTAGTATTCATTTAATTGTGATCGTCCTCTGTCAAAGATCTTCTATTGGATCTTAAAATTTTGTTCCAACACAATGTTGGTGTATTGTATAATAAAAGATTCTAAAACATTTCTTTTTGTTTTCTTATTTATTTTGTTTTTTTAAACATTGTTTACTTCTTTAAATTGAAAGACTTGAAAGTTATCAAAAATAATCACACATTCACTGGCAGAATAAATCATTAAATCACTGCTTTTACCAGTTACTGCATTTTACTAACATACACATTTAGTCTTTTCATTAAATACACTCATTATATAGCCTACAGGATTCAAAAATACACACGTAGTCTTGTACATTCTCCATATAGCAGGGGTGGCCTTAGTAGCGTGAGTGTCATTTGCAGGACTGAGAGCTGTACGATGATCTGACAGTGACAAAGATCTCCCAACGGGGAGGAGGCTTATGCGCGGAGCCTTTGGCAGTTACTCCGGGATTACCCCCCTCTGCATAAACACGCTCAATTTACTTTTCATTTTCTTATATTACAAAAATAAGCAAATGTCTTTAAACTGCACACAAGTTTAACAAACTGACATTTCATCGTGTCAACTTAATTTACAACTTAATGTACAAGTAAAAACTAGACTAAGTGTCATAACTGTGTAAAGTGATTGTTATTGTTGAGGTCTGAAGTCCTTGGAGACCAGCTCATTGGGGAAGATGTTGAGGACCGAGGCGAGGAGTAGGCCAGCTGTGTTGGTGAGAAATAGGGGTTGTTCAATGAGGTGATGATTAAAGGCCTAAAGGAGTCTTGACTTAAAAATGATGCAGGTGTGGTTTGCTGAGAAGTAAGGTGAGTGGAAGAAGACATTGTGGGCCAAGATGGAGGCTGCAGGTAGGGCTCGGGCTGGCGGACGCTGGACAGCATCATCGGAGGCTCCGCCACAAGAGGAAACGGATATGCCCGGTTGATGGCCGCGAAATGTGAGGCATGGTGGGTATGCAGCGACAGAGAAGGGTGGGCCATGGGATGAGGTTGGAAAGTTTTGCTACTCTGGGAACCGGAAAAACCGCTGACGTTATGCCGCTGGAGTAAATGGGTCAAGTGCGCGTTCGTATGCGCAGTCCTTGAGGCCGCGAGCGGATTGATCTGGACTCTAGAAGAAGCTGATTGGTTCAAGCTTCTCGTGGTCATATCTGAAGCTGGGTGGAGGTTGTCTAGTGCGCAGTACGTCTGCATGAAGTCTGTCGAGTTGTACTGACTCGGTGCTGTAGTTGTTGACAGGTTTAAGTGCTCCCACGGTCGCGAATCTGTGTTCTGACTCCGTGGGTTGCGAAAAGCGGACGTTTCGCTGGCGTGCAGTGTTGTATTCGCCATGGGCGTTAATTTGTTTGGTGGGGCTAACATGTCGTAGCTCTGAAAAAGCCGAGGCGCTTGACAAGAGGACAGTGATGAAAAGGAAGGCAAGGACGATAACTTTGCAGGAGCAGATGTGGTTGGAACTGGTTTACTTCCTTTTGATTTCTTTCGTTTTCTCTTGCTCTTTTTCAGTTTTAGATATTCGTTATTAAATTTATTTAACTCTACTATCATGCTGCGAAGTACGACAGGGGAAACCATTTGAGACGCAGAAGAGGCTGAACCTTGTTGAGAGTAGTTCCCCTTGTTTCCCGGCGACGTGTCGGTTCTATTTTCAAGGCTTTCGTAAGTGTCACTATTTTGTGACGTCTGAGGCTGTGGGTCATCTGTGAGCCTACTGCAGCCGTGTTGGTCATCAACTGTCCGGTTGCAGCCCTCGGAACTGTTATCACTTATGGAAGGAGACGCAATGGGGACATTTGGAGAACAGGCCTTGGCATCACTGGCGTTGCCTTTGACATCTGACTTTGAGCTTCCATTTCTAGTTGGCACAATTTTTGTGACCACATCTTTTCTTCTGCGATTTTGAAACCAGATCTGTGGGTAAAGCAAAGCCAATGATTAAATGTTGATCAAAATGTATTAGATTATTTTGGGAATTATTTTCCGGTTTTACTTTGAAACTAAAATTGTATTATTTTGCTTATCTTGGAGTCTTAAAATTTATAAAGCCTTTATTGATCATTTAAAAAAAATTGCATTTCATTGTGTCAACTTAGTTTACATAAAAATAAAATGTTATCTTATTCTCTTCTTCTTCTGTTAGCCAGTCGTCATAGAAATTTGATCTCATGCAGTCAATGCTAAACAAACATATTTTTACATATTATCATTGTTAATTGTTCTGTATTGCATGCAGTATAGTGCGTTGGTAATGGTAGATTGAAGGGGAGTAGTGTGTGCCTTGGGTAGGTTAGCTTAAGACAAACATTTAAATTTAACATATAAAGTATAAAAAAATAGACTAAAATATTGTCTTATAAAACTTTGTTTTTAAATTAAAGGCATTGGACGTAATTAAAACCAGGTACGGTGGGGCAATTGCATCCCCGGGGTAATTCCACCCCCTTAAAAAATACGCAACAATACAAATATGCTATAAACTATAGACACATTTATTCCATGTTTTTTTTATTGCCAACTTCATATTTCCTACAAAATGTATTTCACCTACAAGTTGAAAATAAAATTATATTTATTATACATTTGGTCAGAAAGGGCTGGAATTACCCCGATCGCGTAGGCCTAAATATAATTTTCCAATAATTTTTTTTTAATAATAATTTTATAAAAATTATTTTTTTTTAAAATATTTTGAACTAGCTTTATGTTTGAATTAGTCAATGAAAGCTTATTGAAATAGTTTCTTGTCTTTCATTCTATATGAAGGGTTTTTAAATTGTCTAAAAAGTAGGGAGTAGAATTACACCACTTTACCCTAAGCCTTATTTAATACTAAACCCATGTTATTCTCTTAAACTGTAACTCTAGGAGTCTAGATTCTAGATCTATATGATATATGTACTTGTAAATTATGAACAGATTTTTTACATTGCGAAAATATATAAGCTACGAATAGTTTGTGTCATTTGGTTTGGGGCTCTATTTGTTGACAGATTTTTTTTTCAATGATTTATATTACGATCATTAATTATTAGAAAGATCCTAAGCTTTTTCTAATTTAAAAATGCATAAGACAGTTAATGGTTTACTTTAACTTGGACGCAATTAAAACCCTATTTAATACTAAACCCATGTTATTTTCTCAAACTGTGTAACTCTAGATCTATATGTGCTTGCAGTGGCAAAGCCCTAGGAGTGGGGGCTAAGCCCCCTTTGGAATTTAAAAAAAATATTTTTTTCAACAGTTTTATTTGTAAAATAAGTACTAAAATCTATACAAATTTTAAAAATTTTTGTCACGTGAAAGTTTAGCCCCCCCCCCCCCCCCCCCTGGAAAAAAAATCTGGCTTCGCCCCTGTGTGCTTGTAAATTATGAACATATTTTGAATACATTTGTTTACAATGAGAAATAATCTACGCTATGAATAGTTTGTGTCATTTGGTGTGGGGCTCTTCTTGTTGACAGATTTTTTTTATTGATTTATAATACGACCATTAATTATTAGAAAGACCTGTAACCTTATTCTATTTTTTTTTTAAAGCATTAAACAGTAAATTGTTTACTTTAACTTGTTCCCTGGTAATCCCAACACGTTTGGCAATCAGCTGTTTCTGTGTTCCGTTTGGATATCTGACCTCTTGGTAGATGCCATTCAGTAAGGCCAGCTGGTAGCGCGTGTAGCTCAGTCGCTCTCTTGGAGGTGGAGGTGTAAACGGTCGGTCATCTGGAGGCAGACGATACAATAATACATTATGTTTAAGATGGACGGAAGAGAAAATGGAATCGTATAAATAATGAATCATTATAAATAAATTCACAAACTAAAATGGACCAGTTGCGGCAGCGCGTATGGCTGGTGTATAATAGGTGCTGGGTTCGAATCCTGGTGAAGGTTAGGCTTTATTCCCGGTTCTGGAGGGTGTCACTGGGTCTATCCAGCTCTGATGTGTAATGTACCTGACATTAGTTGGGGTAAAGTAAAGGAGACTGGGCATTTCGCTGGTTACACAATCCCCTAGTATGCACAGAAATTGGTGAACACTGCGTCACTGCCTCTAACTCTAATTGATCAATTTGGTCCGACGGGATTCTTTACTTTACCGGTACTTAATGTAAACAATGAGTGTGCTATCTTTTTTTAATGTTAGTCTGTATTATCTTCCGTAGATATTATATTCAAGGTGGACAAAATAATTTGTGGCCCACCACATGAAGTACGAAATACACCACTACGAAATACTTATCCTACCTTATTTCCTTTTAACATCCCTAATTCTGATATATAGAAATATAGATTTGCTGACTTCGTTATAATAGATGAAACATTGAAATTAGGTCGATTAGGCTACATAGTTCCATTTATTATAGTAGCTTTTACGTTTTAATTTCTAATTTTCTGTGAAAATTGTATGAGATAAAAAATGTATTAGTATCAGTGGCGTCGCCAGGATTGCAAAGTGTGGATGGCAAATAGTGCAAGGTACGAGAGGTAGAGGACAGGGAGGGCAACTACAGTGTGTATAATGTATGTGTGTGGGGACAATAATGCAAGAAGGAATAGTGAACATAATATGGTTAAAATAGAAGGCTATAATTAACAACTTGTGCAAAATTTCGCCCCCCCCCCCCCCCCCTACACTATTTAACAATTAACATTGTACCAAAAACTCATTAGTGAAACGTAAAATTAGAAAAAAAGGAAAGAAATATTGTTAAGATCCTCGGATTGGAAAAAAATGTGAGAGGGGCGAGTGAGGGGGGTAGGAACCATGTTACACCCCCTCTGTGGCTACGCCTATGAGAGGTATTATAATAGTCAATTTGACATCTTTTAAACAAGTTTTAAAATGTATTACAATTAAGTATAGTATATATTGTATAAACCTTACCGTTTCAAATCTATTTTAAACATAAAATCAAGCGTCTAAAATTGTGTTGTTTTGAGGGGGGGGGGGGGAGGGGTAACACATTTTTGACGTAATTATATAGGGGGGGGGCTCTGAAAGTTTGACAGTTGTTGACAAGGGGGAGGGGGAGGTAAAAATCGCAAAAAAATTGTTGACATAATTAATGGACGTCCCCAATAAATACAATAATGGCATGTTCAACGACATAACTAGAAAATTATAACAATGATAAATAATATACAGTTTTATCGAAACAAAAAATTATAATAATATAAATACTAAATTAATTTAAATTACCATTTAAAAAAATACAAGGGAAATAATTCAATTTAAGATACAATTTAAAACAAAATGAAAAATAAAGAAAGAAGGTATAAAGTGCAATGATAATTAATTAGTTCTCATGTCAAAAAGCCCTATTGCTATTTGAATATTGCTTGTGAGAAGTATGATGTGGAATACCAGATAATCATAAGAATATCCCGCCAGACCAAATTGAGGGCCAGTGAAGCAGCCTTCACAAGTTTCTGTGACCACGACATACTAAGGGATTTTGTGGCCAGTACAATACCCAGCCGCTTAAAATCGGAGCTCGGCGGTTGACTCAGGGACACCTTCCAGACCCGGAAACAAATTCTAGCCTTCACCCAGTTTTGAACCCAGGACCTTTGGTACGCCACTAGAACGCACTGCTACTCGGCTACCGTACCCCATTAGATAATCATGATCAGAAATAGTCTGAAAAACTACCTAGACTATTTACTGTCAAATAAAAAAGGTATGTAGTATTGGATGCAAATGTTTTATTTTTCATACAAATATCTATATTAAATCATTGCCAAAAATTGCAGTTAAAAAATGAGTTATAATTCAATTATTTTGTTTTTTATAAAATCATAAGAACTAAAATAAATAGAAATCTCAGTTATTTCTGAGCACAGTCCATTATACACAAACAGTCCATTATACACAAACAGTCCATTATACACAAACAGCCCATTATACACAAACAGTCCATTATACACAAACAGTCCATTATACACAAACAGTCCAATATACACAAACAGTCCATTATACACAAACAGTCCATTATACACAAACAGCCCATTATACACAAACAGTCCATTATACACAAACAGTCCATTATACACAAACAGTCCATTATACACAAACAGTTCATTATACACAAACAGTCCATTATACACAAACAGTCCATTATACACAAACAGTCCATTATACACAAACAGTTCATTATACACAAACAGTTCATTATACACAAACAGTCCATTATACACAAACAGTCCATAATACACAAACAGTCCATTATACACAAACAGTCCATTATACACAAACAGTCCATTATACACAAACAGCCCATGATACAAAAACAGTCCATTATACACAAACAGTCTATTATACACAAACAGTCCATTATACACAAACAGTCCATTATACACAAACAGTCCATTATACACAAACAGTCCATTATACACAAACAGTCCATTATACACAAACAGTCCATTATACACACAAACAGTCCATTATACACAAACAGTCGATTATACACAAACAGCCCATGATACACAAACAGTCCATTATACACAAACAGTCTATTATACACAAACAGTCCATTATACACAAACAGTCCATTATACACAAACAGTCCATTATACACAAACAGTCCATTATACACAAACAGTCCATTATACACAAACAGTTCATTATACACAAACAGTCCATTATACACAAACAGTCCATTATACACAAACAGTCCATTATACACAAACAGTCCATTATACACAAACAGTCCATTATACACAAACAGTCCATTATACACAAACAGTCCATTATACACAAACAGTCCATTATACACAAACAGCCCATTATACACAAACAGCCCATTATACACAAACAGTCCATTATACACAAACAGTCCATTATACACAAACAGTCCATTATACACAAACAGTCCATTATACACAAACAGTCCATTATACACAAACAGTCCATTATACACAAACAGTCCCTTATACACAAACAGTCCATTATACACAAACAGTTCATTATACACAAACAGTTCATTATACACAAACAGTACATTATACACAAACAGTTCATTATACACAAACAGTTCATTATACACAAACAGTCCATTATACACAAACAGTCCATTATACACAAACAGTCCATTATACACAAACAGTCCATTATACACAAACAGTCCATTATACACAAACAGTCCATTATACACAAACAGTCCTTTATACACAAACAGTACATTATACACAAACAGTCTATTATACACAAACAGTCCATTATACACAAACCGTAGATTATACACTAACAGTACATTATACACAAACAGTCCACTATACTCAAACAGTAGGCCTACATTATACACAAACAGTACATTATACACAAACAGTACATTATACACAAACAGTACATTATACACCAACAGTACATTATACACAAACAGTCCATTATACACAAACAGTACATTATACACAAACAGTACATTATACACAAACAGTCCATTATACACAAACAGTACATTATACACAAACAGTACATTATACACAAACAGTCCATTATACACAAACAGTCCATTATACACAGTATTGAAAAGCGATTATTATTGCTTCCTATATTTTTAATTCAATTCAAATTCATCTCTAAATAAACATATTTCAATTTTCAAAAATGGTTAAAACATATGTAAAAAAAAAACTTATTCACTAATAGGCTAAAATTGTTCAGAGATAGGCCTATAGGACCCACATGTTTTCAAAGAGTTTTTAGAAAATATTTATGAATTGAAATAGATTTTTAAAAATATGAGGTGGACGAGGAGGCGGGGGAAGGGGTGGTGGAAGGAGGACTGGTCAATGCAACGCTTTATACTTGTATTTTTCAGACATACAACATGTCTCAATGAACTGATGCTTGTCTAAACTTAATTAAATGCTCTGTGTTTTTTAAGGCCTTTACAAAATATAATATTTAGGCTATATGTAATCTGTTTAGGCATTGTATGATTGTATTGCTTAGGCCTGTACAGGAGGCTTTATAATGACTTTCTCTCTCTCTCGTTCTCTCTCCTCAAAGTCTCTCCGCCCCTCCCCTTCTCTGAAATCTTTACACATCTACTTAGTTGATCTAATCAGAGATTAACCAGTGGTTGTGTTGCTTAGCCTCTAGACAATGTATCAGAAAACCGTGACGCGTAGCCTATACATTTACAAACTAAAGACGAAGTCTCGACACACCATTCTCGTCCTGTCCAGGGGCATTACTCCAGTTGGATAATCTCGAGACAATGGGGAGGGAATCCACTGCATTTATAGGCAGCTACTTTTAAGGGGTTTCTTTCGTTACACAAGACTGCGCTCATGGGTAAGGAAAGAAAATTAAGTCGCCATACAGCAGACGTCAGGACTAAATGTCCAGTGAAAGGGAGACATGTTCTAGCCCCGAGGGACGTGGGGCTGTGTTTTCAACGTTATTTACAGCACAATTTGACCACTCGGGCCAAGAAGACGTTGATCAAAATGTACCCTCGGGGAGGAATATATAGGCCGTTGCTACACACATGGGCGAACAATGGACCAGTTAGTCGCGAATGGGCGTAAATGACTTACCAGAAATTGCCCAGGTTTGAATAGAGGGCCTGTAATTAGTCTACCTGGGTTCTTGGGATTAAACTACTGACAAAAGTGACCCGAAGGTTTCATGCGGTAATAGATAGGAGACGAAAAGATTATTTGCCAGCTAAATGTAGATTTATATCAGGAGCCGAAGAGTTTTATGAAAAAGAATTTCACAGTTGTGTATGTAACTTGTTTCAAGGGCATACGACATGACTTCTTCTAATACGAGACGGGGTTATTTCCCTCCACTCAGCTAGGCAGGACATACGAAGAAATCAAGATCGCAAAAGTAAAATAATATGAGACAATAATGTCACGTGTCTTCCAATAAACCAATAAGAATCATAATCCTCACACACATCCAAATATATATATATATATATATATATCCATCTGGAATAAAGCCTGCGTAGATTTAGTAAGGATTTACATGTGGCCACCTAATGGACAAGAGAACATAATCATTGAACAATCGATCTGTAGTAGACCTATTACTATAACATAAACATATTTATGCCTGTTATTAACAGATAAGAAAGTATTTAAACTTCGATAAGTTCTGAGAACTGTGAATAGAAAGATATATAAGACTGACTTGTAAAAGGAGCAAGGGTGTTAACTCTCAGCAGCACTATCTCCCATTATGCATCATGTACACTGTCCTTTGGATTAATTTAACTACATAGGCCTATGACTTTTTAAGCCTCGGAGCAAAGCCGTTTTTTGTTAGATCGTGTGGATGTGACTTTTACTATTTTCAGTCGACGTAAAAGGTCTTCTGGGCTCAAAATACTCTCTCGGATAGGCTACTTTGGCGCACCCTTCTATTGCCTATATATACATTAATAATACATAGGCCTACAAAGTTAGGCTGATGTATCGAATCCAGCCCAAAATAGTTGTGTGAAACAATTATCTATACTTCCAAATTAGAATAAGCACCATACTATAATACTATTTTGATCAAGACCATATAGAATTATTTTGTAAAAATATTAGTCGGGTCTAAAGCGGTTAAATAGTGGATAGAAAAGTATTGATTGTATAACGCTGAGGGGTTAATCGATCTATGTATATCTATGTCTAGACTCAATATTAGCAAAACAAATTGACAGAAAAATTAAACTGAATAACTTATTCCTAAGTTCAAACCATGTCATACAATTTGTTTGATGCAGTGATACTATTTAATGTCTCGGACCGCTAGTCAGGCCCAAGGCATGGACACTTCTATGCAAAGGTGGCTTTATATACTTGGTAGCTGTTCTTGTGGCTTTCGTTTGTATTTATATAAATCATTTTGTGTTGTCACTTTTCAAACAATAATGAATAGATTGGTGCAACAATAAAGATCATATAGTCCAGAGGTCGGCAGCCTTTAGATATTACGGGCCAAAGTAGGAATTCTAATTCATTCAGCGTGCCAATGGTCAAAAGAAAACCTTCTCTGGCAATAAGTTTGTTGTAAAAGTAACTTGAATTCCCATTTCGGAGGCCTTTCGCGTGCCACTGCAAACCGCTCTGCGTGCCAAATTTGGCACGCGTGTCGTAGGTTGCCGAACCCTGATCTAGTCTATATTTAAATAAAAACGTGTACAAGTGGAGCTGAATAGTCTAATGGATTTCACTTATTTTAAGTAAGAGTCTGTAGCTGGGGCAAAGTAAAGGCATATGGGCATTGTGCTGGTCACACAATCTTCTACTATGCCATGGCTATAGAAACTGGCATGCGTGGCTTCACCGGCCCTGTGGATCAATTTGGTCTGACGGGTTTACTACTGTTCTCTAGACATTTAATTATATATATGACATTTTTATATAATCTAGTTCTTTGTTTACACAAATCTTTCGAACACAACTATAACACTACCTTCTTCCTCTGACGTCTGCTCTTTGTCTCCTGGTGTTGCGCACGCTTCGATCCCTCCGTGCCTAACTTGATAATTTGGAGAGCACTGATCTATAAAAAGAGATCATCAGTACAAATTACAAATGGTTATTATTTTTTTTAATACTGCGTAATCTAACTGCTTCATTTTTATTAAAATTCCTTGGTAAAGAACTTTTTAGATGATCATACAATCATACAATCCCACTGTGCGCTAATTTGGTCACGAAAGCTGAACAGTTAAAAACATTTTCACAAAAAAGTTTAGAATTTACACTTGATAAAAACTCGAATAAACTTAGAATATTTTGAATGTATAATAAACTAGACTTTATGATCACTCAGAAATGTACAATATTTTGAACCAAGGACTACTTAAGACTTAAGTAGTCCTTGTTTTGAACATAACTAATTAAGCACCAAGAAATGTTGAGTATTTTGTGGCTTAACTCGCTTAACTATAAGCTTATAAGTATAGGTACCCTGAACCAAGTACCAAGAGTGTACAATGTTTTTTACCTAGAATGGCCTATTTTGTGGGTCTACATAAAGTATATAGGCTAAGCAATCAAAAGTGTAGAATATAACTGTAAATAAACTATATAGGCCTAACCAAATTTTAAAAAGTAGAAAGCATAGTATCTATACCTATTCGAAAGGTAGAAAGTTTAGTAGGCGCTACTTAAACTTTATAACGGTAACCCCTTAGAAACGTACAAATGGTTTGTACTTAACCTGTGTAACCGCTCAGCAACGAATAATAGTTTGGACCTAAATTGTATAATCCCTTTTGAACCACAGACTATATCTATGTAAACAATATATATCTATAATATAATATATCCAAGAAGAAAACGAACACCTCCTGTGTTGACAACAACAAGCAGTGTAAAACTGACAGACAGTGTGTCCATAAATGAAACTCACCGTCACTGGTCGACACTCCACTCAGACTGTCCAGTTGCAGCATGACGTCACCATTTAGCAAGTCTCCCTAGTTTTTTTAAATCATCAGCATGCCTGGGCGTCGAGTAAATTGCACTTTCGCCCAAATGAAACCAACTCTCTTGAAAAATCTCAAAGGTTTTCTTTTTGTGTGTATGTCTTTCTTCACTGGACAAATCTTAGTGTGGGGAGGGCAGTGGGGAGGTGGGGGCGGTCACCTAAACCTCCCCCCCCCCTCATCCCTTGTTCACACTAATTTTTTTTTCGTCACGGTTTAGGGGAAGTCACTCGGTTTTGATTGTCCGACGAACAATAACCAGGTAAGGTTGTCCTTCCACGTGACACATTCAGTAGTCCATAAAGCGAGAGTGGCCACGGCGTCCATCTTGTCTACCCCGATGACATTCGTATCTCGCAGCGGGCCACGTAATTATAGTCCGTTGCTGCGCTACACCAGGGGGACGTAAGCATTCTGTTGGGGGGGGGGGGTGACAAAATAAGATTTTAGTTACAGCCCCTGTTTCCCCTCACTTTACTCGCTCAGGTATCGCCACAGAACATGTATCTCTAACTCTGTATAACGGTATAGGCCTACTATAATCTCTAACTCTGTATAACGGTATAGGCCTACTATAATCTCTAACTCTGTATAACGGTATAGGCCTACTATCATCTCTAACACTGTATAACGGTATAGGCCTACTATAATCTCTAACTCTGTATAAAGGTATAGGCCTACTATAATCTCTAACACTGTATAACGGTATAGGCCTACTATAATCTCTAACTCTGTATAACGGTATATGCCTACTATCTACAGAATCTCACTTCCAATTCTTTAAGCCTAAGATCTATATATAACCTCTGATTTTTTTTCAAAAGCTTATTTTGTTGAATTTATTTTTTTAAGAATATCTATTGTTTTAAAATGAGATGAAAGCGAAATTAAAATTTCAATAACAAAACTAAAAAAAAAGGATGATTTTATGGTTGAAAGAGCAAACGGGTAAACTGGCTAGGCCCCTAGCCTATTTACACTGGGTTAACTATTTAAACAAATTGTGTAGATCTAATGTGAAATGAACAAACTGATGCCACACGTTGTTCACCTTTTATGATATTCTGGCGACAGTTTTAGTATTGACCACATGCCTCCGGGTTGTTATTATAGCGGCCACCAATTGAGTTAAAATATACCTCCTACACGCATTGTACCTGCCTTTAGATTGTACAGGTGAGAAAGTGTGATGTTTGGTAAGTAAAGAAACACATTCAAAAATATCCCCCCCCCCCCCCCCCACTCCGCTTTACTGTTTAATTTGGGGACTTAAATGGAGCAACCATCTGTGACCATTGTCGCGTGTTCCACTTGTTTAGAAAATAGCCATTCATTCAGAAGCCGTTTAATGTTCTCTGCGTCAACTGTAAAGAAACGGAATTGATATGACCACAGAATGTTCACAGTGACACGTTCGACAACTCTAGTATTTACGTCTATTCTGTAGGCTTATGTTTGTTATATTGTTGTATTCCTATTACAACTTGTGGAGTTCTTTATAATATTGCTTTTTATTCCATGTTATTTAAGGGGGTTTTCACTTTCACTTGAGACTAGGTCGTAGTGTAATTATATCGTTTAAAATATTTTAAAAAAGCATTATAGTGTAGACTGTAGCCCATCTGTGGGCATAATTACATACCGGTAGCGGTGAACTATGAGATTATAATATAGATCATGAACATTTCATGACAGTTTGTACTTTTGAAAAAAAACAACTATAATGTATTTGACCAAAGAATATAGACTAGTTGTTCACTTAAAAGAATATCTTATATATTATAGACGCTCCTTCTATGAAGAAGGTTATTAGACGCTCCTTCTATAAAGAAGGTTATTGCTTCCTACGCTCATCCGTGGTCCGAGTCTAGTCTTCCATCTTTATTAATGTTTTAAAGAATGTTAAGTTACTAGTTGCTCACTTAATACTCAATAGAATATAACCTAGTTGCTCACTTAATACTCAATAGAATATAGCCTAGTTGCTCACTTAATACTCAATAGAATATAGCCTAGTTGCTCACTTAATACTCAATAGAATATAGCCTAGTTGCTCACTTAATACTCAATAGAATATAGCCTAGTTGCTCACTTAATACTCAATAGAATATAGCCTAGTTGCTCACATAACATAAAAAAAAGACAGGTTAAAAACGCAATATATTCAAAAAGTGCAAAGTCACTTCTGAAAAAAATGAGTTATCCCTCCTGTCTTCAATAATAAGCAATCTTTAGCTTAGCTTTCAAAAAGTTCTAATTACTCCAATATATTTCATAGAAAATATTACAAAAGAAGATCACTTCTGTAACCATGGGCCTCTTCGCTGGCGAAGTGTGGGAACCACCAGTACGCTTGCATCAAGAGCACACCGGTGGGTTAACGCATGTGGGACAGCCCCTGCTGCGCGTCCGAGGACTCATTGCACGCCGACAGGCCCCGAGCCTTAGTGAGGGAGGAAGCAATGTGCTCAGCATTCCCACCACAATCCCCTGGTGCCCATACCTCTAGTATGAGATTTGCACTACCGGGCGACATTGCATGTATAAGCCTACGGTCGAGCCACCAAGTTAATGATTCGATGGGAATTACGCAGTGTGAAAAAAATTATGCAATACATTTGGCTGCGGAAACCGTACTCTATATTATACTGCCGATAGGGCGTGCCGTGTGGTGGCTGATGCCCGGACAGGACCTTGATGTACCTCCCCCCTTTTCTGGTCCATCCCTGAACATCGTTCATTAGATCGTTACGCCCTGTATGTAAGAGTTAGAAGGCTTGTCTATTATTGTTGTTGTTTAGGCATTATAGTATATAAAAAAATACATTGTAACGTAAAAAGTCAGTTTCTGGAAAATGAGACCCTGTTCACTTAGCCCCTTTTGCAACTGCAAAGTTCATATTTTATTGATACCATACTGTCAAATAATTTAACATATTCACCCAACTAATAAATCGTTGATTGTCTAAGCGGAACCTAAATTATTTGTGTGTGTGTGTGTGTGTCCATTGAGTATCCATTGTAAGGAATTTTCAACATAAGATCAACATGGTGCAATCTGCGGTCCAAGTAACGGGAACTTAAGAATGCTATGGGCCTACAATTTAAGTAAAAATTTAAATACCGTAGCATCTAATAAAATTAAAGTGTCAAAGTCGCCTAAATATCGAGGCTAAGAGTGAACATAAATATAAAATAATATTGGAATGCGACCCTCTAACAATATAAATATATATAATATATATAGGCCTTATATATAGCCTATATATCACTTTCTTATTATTTCATTTAAATTAAGGTATTTTAAATCGAATAAGTCTTTTTATTAAAGAACTTCGTTTCCTATTTATTTTTTTTATTTGTTGACAAATTTAGCACCATTTCTAAAGAACATTCTTGAAATTATTACTTGCCGACGTCAAGGCGCTATTGCGGCGTAGAGGGCGCTCTTTGAGCCTGAATTTGTATGCATTGAAATTAGCAAGCGATAAGATTAGCACGGCAAGCTTCACTATAATCGCTCAAGTTGACCGAAGATTAGAAGCTGAAAGTTTATAATAGCCTCGCCGTGTCTGTTTGACTTAGATTGCTTAGGACTAACTCTTGATTTAGGGAAAATGATAACAACTCGAAACAACGGATACAGATTAAACATAGACTGCCAGTTTGTACATCATTTCGAGAAAACATTAAAAAATAAAAACTTAAATAAAAAAGGGAAGGAGATGGTGTAGTAGAGGGGCTTACAAAGTGATTTCTTTTTTTTTTTTCATATGATTTAAATTATGAAAAATAAAAAAAATATTTCTCTTAGGAATTTCCAGTCATCGTACAGGCGTCCTTCTTTACACTGACCTCGCATCAGTTTGGAATTTAATGTAGTTTTGCATTGTGGTCTATAGGCAAGCCAGAATCCAAAAGATCTCTTTACTTTATAGCCTACTAATTTATAGCCCCCGGAAGGTGGGAGGGGTGATGATAGCTCCCCTACGGGAACTTATAAGTACTCGATATTCGACATCCTCAAACCATTGTGTTTTCTGAAAAGTGACACAACTCTATATAGTAATATTTCTCTCTCATTGTAAAAACCTTGTGATGAAAAAAAAAATTATGTTCAGTTGTTGTTGTTTTCTTAAGATGGCGCTTCGTGCTAAGGTTGCCAGATACCTTTACAGAAAATACCGGGCTCATTGTCACCCTTCTCCTCCCGGGTAAGCCGCCCATGAGAAAATCGGATACGCCTATATTGTTACAGGCCTACATGTCCAATAGTATGGCCTATTCTAATTTTTTTACCGGAATGTCTGGTGAAATCCAGGGCTGTCCAGTTTACTTGACGCCCCCCCCCTTTTCTAAGGACGCCCACAATCAGTGCCTGCTCAAGGTACCGACAATATGATCAGTAGGCTAACTAGGGTTGCCAAGAAAATGTATTCAAATATATTAACGCAAGCAGCACTGCCTTTACTAGTCTATACTATACGATGAATTGAGGCCATATAAAAGTAGTAAACTAAACTATCATTATCATATGAATTCGTTAGCTTATGGATAATAAATTCCATTTGGTACATAATATATTAAATATATAGAGCCAGTGGCGTACCGAGGGGGGTGCGGGGGGTGCGGACCGCACCGGGTGAAACCCTCTCAGGGGGTGACACCCGAATGAAAAAAAAAAACAATATTAAAAAAAAAGATAAATTTACAGAGCACGCAATGCTGGTATAGTCCGATAACAGAACGGATGGCAGATCATAATCAAATAAATTAAAATAAATCGCAGCACGATGTGTCATCACCATACAGCATGCATAAGCTACATAAAACAATTGCTGCCTAAAGTATTGCCTTAATGGATAGGGAGAAGAAAAAGTGGAAGGATATCCTAAACAGGTTGCTAGATATTACATTGTTTCTTGCGAAGCAAAATGTGTCATTTCGTGGCCACAATGAATCCTCGTTTGCGTTTAAGCAAGTTGCTGATATGTTTGAGGCTGTTCAGCCCAAGATTCTACTGTCAGCACGTGAAGAAGAGTTATTGGTGTCCGTTCCCAAATTAACCTCTTTCTTGATATAATCTCTTCCAACACTATCGAAAAGTCTTCAATTATTTCTAACGGTATGAGTGTCTGTGGCTTCACGTGAACGGAGCCTTTCAAAACTTAAAGCTTATAAAAAGCTATTTACGCTTCACCATGGGACAATAACGACTTTCTGATCTGGCTATGTTGTCGATTAAAAAAGATACTGTTAATGATAAAGATTTTGATGAGGTGATTGATACATTTGCAGTTTTGAAGAGAAGGAAAGGAAACATTTAAATAAAGTACTTTTAATGTAAAAACAACTAGATTCAAACCATATGGTTGTTTCAGTTATTTATTGTTTTTAGGCCTACTTTCGAATATTAAATTAATATTGTTATTCTTTTTGTCATATTTGAACTGTAGGCCTAGGCTTGTTTTAAGGGGACGAAACTATGGTGAAAGTCGTGGGCGGGGGGAGGGGGGTGACACCCGAAGTTTACCGCACCGGGTGACACCAGTCCTCGGTACGCCACTGTATAGAGCTCTCTCTATATATATTATATATATATAAATTGATTGAAAAAAAGCATTTTTAAATAAACTTAAATTGTTAAGCCATTAAAATAATAGGGACCTATAATTATTTTTATTATTTTTTTTTTATTATTTTAATTTTTGGGTAGCAGGGGCGTTTTATTATGTGTTGATAAGAGGGCCCACCGCTGAGCAGAGTTCTCCCCCGTCCGTACGTTTCAATAAAGTCCTTTCACCTTTTATTAGGCATGGACATGTTGGGGCCTTTTGTAGTGGAGCAAATAGTTGAACTTCTGCTGAGCTCATGGGATTACTGAATGTGTCGGAAATAAATCCCCGGGGATTCCGGGGTGATATCCGGTAACTGAAAACAGCGCCCCCTGTCGGGCTAAACGTTTTTTAGGCGGAAATTTCTTGTGGGCGGAAAACATTGATACCGGTATCTCCACTGAGCTATATATACAAGGAGTGCTCAATTAGCCTACTTTAGGCCTAATTGTCGGAGAAAATGCGGATTTTTATATATAAATAAGTGAACCGTGGTAAGATGACTGATTTGACAATATAGGCAGGAAAGAAAACTGAACACTTTTCACCTCAGGTGTCTCAGACGTATTCTAGACATAAGATGGCAGGACAAAGTTTTATTTACAGAGGTCCTACGAAGAGCAGGGTGTCAAAACATCCGCATTACTCTCAGCAACAGACGTCTTAGCTGGCTAGGTCTTTTTCTTGACCGAATGCCACAGGGTCGACTCACGCAGGACATCCTTTATGAAACGTTAGATTTGGGACAGACACCTGCTTGACGTCCAAAACTGAGATTTGCGGATGTCTGTAAAATAGTCATGACGCAGGACAGGCCCACTCGGAGGGCATGAATCAAAAAAGGTTCCCGGCTTGCAGGAGTGAATCGCACAAGGAACAAGAAGGTGGAGAAAAATATGGAAAAATATGGTCCCCTACGCTGCATTCATCTGCATCCAGAGAGACGGTGCCGGTATTTCCAGAATTGGTCTCTTTAGTCACATGACGGCCTGCAAGGGAAATAAATCGTCTCTCGAGAAGTAAAAAGCCCACGATATTAAACCTGTCCATACTAATGAACGAACCGCTATCTTGAATAAATGACAACAAAAAATAAACAAGTATTTACACAAACAAGGCGAAATAAATTCAAATAAATGTGGCCGCGGAGGAGGAATAGTCTGTAGACCTTGACGCATAATTTTAGCTCCTTCGCTCAGACAGACCCGTCAACAGTGACAAAAGTTAAGGCGGAGGGCTGGCTATCTATATAAACAAACAATAATGCAACATCAATATCATTACAACAACAAAAAAAAAAAAAAAAAAGGATATGCTTATCAGAATAGAATTATTGTGCGTCAGCTTGAGGCCATACTATCTACCATGAGAATTCACACAAAAATACGTAACAAGAAATATATCACCAAGACTTGAGTCAGCCAGAATACAATAGTTGACTATTAATGAACTTTTTCTTGTATGATATATTGTGTGATAGTGTGCGTGCATGTCTATTTTTATAAGTGTATTTCTGTGCTTGAGTACAAATGCTTCCTTTATATTGTTTAAAATATGCTGAAAGACAAAACATCTGTAATCAAGCCGATTTTCATTTGTATGGATCAATAATGTAATCTTATTTTATCGTATATTTATATATAGGTCTATATGTATATACTTATACGCCAATCGTCGCCAGAGTCCATAAAGGATTTATGAAAATGAGCATACAGACATAAGCCTAAAGGCTAAAACGCTTAAAAGTACGAACGCTTGAGCCCTAAAAAATATTGACCTCAAAGAAAGTCTTGCCACGAACTAGGTAGCCTACTATGCTGCCGCGCCCGTCCCTTTTCTCTCCTTGACAACCAAGGAATCTCTTCGCTCTATAAACATTCCGCCTTCGTTCACCCTCAAGACATAAAGATAATAAAATTGTAGCCTATTTGGTTTCAAGCAAAGACACTCCGATGGTCAGGACGAACTGTTACCGGCTCAATAAAAATCTTATTCCCCCTTAAAACCTTGGCGTTAGATTCTTTACAGACCCGGTATTTTTATGAAAAGCAATATTAGGGACAACGGACATAACAGCAAACAACAAAATAAAACACAGTGTAAAAAAATGTGACTCCCAAACCACACTGGACAACTGGTTGAATTGTTGACCATAAACTTGTATTTTGTATACACGGGCTCGGAAGTTTCTCACACACACAAAAATAAAAACGAGGTCGGGTTTCCAGATACTATCTGACCACACAGGTGGACACTATAGTAGCTGTTGGGAGTACAGAGTCAAGGGAAGCAACACAGTTTTACCTTAGATTGGAGATAACAAACATGGGGTTGAACCAAAATGTGTGTGTTGACTGGTTGTTTAGAAAAATAAAAGTTACACAGAATACTATTATAGTCATCTAGACTATCCATCTGGCTGTCTATCAATCCTCTTTATCTATTTATCTTTCGATCTATCCAGTCTATAATCTACCCATATATTTCTGATATATTTTAACACTCTCTCTTTCTATATAAAGTTCGAGATAGGTAGATAGTCCTAAGTTTTCAATTTTCATCTATTTAAATACACATCTCTCCATTTCCATTGTATAAGGATTAAGGATACAATTTAAAAAAACGTTTTCTCCACCGTTAAATGCAACTATTTTGGCTACCCCTAACTTGCACTATAGTGGCTATGCCACTGAGTATTGTGACCTGTATAGTCATACAAATAAGGGTGAGAAATAGTATGATCAATTATACATTGCTGTGTTTTAAGATAAATGAGATTAATGAACAAATTGATGTACAATTGAATTGTCTTAATACTTTGGTAAGAGAAAATACATATCAGCTCTACTTGTTCTTTCAAAGTGAACATCTTCAGCTCTACTTGTTCATTCAAAGTGGACATCTTCAGCTCTACATTGACATGTTCAATCAAAGTGGACATCTTCAGCTCTACAAGTTCACTCAAAGAGGACATCTTCAGCTCTACAAGTTCACTAAAAGAGGACATCTTCAGCTCTACAAGTTCACTCAAAGAGGACATCTTCAGCTCTACAAGTTCACTCAGAGGACATCTTCAGCTCTAAAAGTTCACTCAAAGTGGACATCTTCAGCTCTACAAGTTCACTCAAAGAGGACATCTTCAGCTCTACAAGTTCACTCAAAGAGGACATCTTCAGCTCTACAAGTTCACTCGAAGAGGACATCTTCAGCTCTACAAGTTCATTCAAAGAGGACATCTTCAGCTCTACAAGTTCACTCAAAGAGGACATCTTCAGCTCTACAAGTTCACTCAAAGAGGACATCTTCAGCTCTACAAGTTCACTCAGAGGACATCTTCAGCTCTACAAGTTTACTCAAAGAGGACATCTTCAGCTCTACAAGTTCACTCAAAGTGGACATATCTTCAGCTCTACAAGTTCACTCTGTCACGATGTGGCAATTGAGAGGGGGGTAATAATGGCTGGTTGTCTTAGAGGTACGAGGTGCCGATGCTGTGGTTGACCTGGAATATTTATTTGTTCTCTACTGGCTCGCTTAGATGTTATTAACACACACAACAGACAGTTCTAAGTTAGGCAAGCAAGTCTCTGGTTACGTTTCAGGTGTTTATTTATGACTCAAATTCAATATCCAATGATGAGATACACATACTAACATGCAGGGGAGATACAATGCTTGAGATATATGCACAGGAACGTCTAACACTCAATATACTGTGTTGTTACGGAATCCAAGGTTAGGCTACGTGACTATAATGAGGGAATTACGATTACTGGCTAAGTATCTGCAAGTCCGAGTAACAATTTGGGAGCTAGACCAAAACGATGTATCTAGCTCGGGAGCTGGGAGAGATCTGCTTTAGTTTAGTTGGGCGGCTTTTTCGTGGACACTAGTCACCTGACCCAAAGTTAATTTGGTTGGCTTACATTTAATTACATCCTATTCTCATTGGCTAGATTGAATATACATTTGCATAGGAAAGCTTATTGGAGCCAAAAATGGATTGGGGGTCGGGGTTGCGAGGGCGAAAAAGGGGGGGGGGAGAGAGGTCTAGATGAAAGACAATTTATACAGACGTCCTGCTGAGTGGGGAATTTTATCTTCCTTGGTAGAATCTTAAGTAGTTAACTCAAGTGGCTGGGGGGGGGGGGGGTTTCGGGCGAGAATTAGTTACGTGTGTGCGAACTGCTGAGTGGGGGAATTTAGTCAACCGCCCAGAGAACGACCGTCTCAAAGCAATTGCATAACGTGCCGCTAAGCTGAGGGGATATAAGAGGGGATGGGGGTGGCGGGGACGCGAAGAGGAGGGGGCGAACGAGGGATCGAATAATGACTCGCTCACATGCGTTAAAATAGCACAAGATATAAATACATTAAGACATGACATGAATACATTAATATAGCATAGGATAAAATATATACATTCTAACACATTCGTACCCATTCAACCAAGATGTAGTACCAAGTTGAATCGTATTAGTCAGTAGACTCTGAATTTGGGCGTAGTACAAGAGTATAGTGAAGGGTAGAGAAACAGGTGAGAAAGAGTGATGGGGAGATGTAATTGCGTAAGGGAGGGAGGAGATAGTGACGTCAGACTAACCTTCTCTCTATTCTAGCTAACTTAAGCTAATCTAAGGTTCTAGTTATACACTGCTATCTATCTAAGTGCTAATAGTCACTATTAAATCCAGAATTGTGACATCCCTCCGGGCCAATTTGGAATCTACTCGGAGAGAAGATTCATACCTAATTTACTGAGTCTGAGGCCTGGGAAAAGGGGAGTAACTACACACTCATTAACAGTGTGCGCGCGTGGGGCCGTATTACTGGGTATGCTGGGCCACGAAGTGTGTAGGGGCACTAGTTAGTGTCCGCTCTGCCGCGTGTGTCGAAAGGGGTTTTGGCCTAGGCACTGTTGCAATGTCTCGAAAGCATCAGTAGCGAGTTTGTCCCAAGATAATGGGAACGATGTGGGTGCGTTTAGCAATCTAAATAACGGACGGGTAATTTTACGGAAGTTTGGTATAAGGGTATTCTGATAGTTGCTGAATTCGCACAGTGTTTGTCTTAGTTCGAGTCTCGTCGTGGGCAGCCTTGCATGACGGAGCTTATCTTTAATGGACATGGGGTGGGGGAGAGGTGTCTGGTTGGGGGTGGGGCGGGGCGATCCGTAGGTTGCGGGTGTAGGCAGGCAATGCGTTTGTTTACCTACAATCGGTCTTCCGAGTAGGATGTCTACTTGTAGGCCTTCTATTACGGCGGCCTCAATGGGGCCTGTAAAAAGTGCTGAGCTGAGGTTTACGAGTGCGGTCGGTAGCTGCTGAATCGGAGAGTTATGAGATGGACCTTGGAGTCGCACATAGCGGCCTGTGTAGTCGCGGGGGTCGATTTTTGATTGCGTTACTAGGGCCTCAAAGCTAAGACCGGAATCATACGTACAAGAGGCGAGTCGGCCGTTGATTCTGACTATCTCGTCGACGTAGCTACGGGGGAATTGGTTATGTTTGTCTGCCGAGGAAATAGAGAACACGTGGTGGACTCGATCGTAGTCACTGCTTGAGTACTGGTCACGCCCCTGATCGGCGGTTTCCTGTTCGGGAGCTAAGTAGCTCGGGTAGCTGGGCGTTTCTAACTCGTGCGTTGCAAGTCCGTTAGTGGGATCTTGCGCTGGGTCTACGGGGTCCGTCGTGGTGTAAAATGCACCGGCGGCAAGATAAGGGGTGGGGTCGCGTCTGTTTCTGTCGTGAGCTAACTGAGGGGTGGGCCTAGTGTGGCGGTGGTCTCTATGTGCGTTGTGAGGACGAGGTCGCCCGTGGTGGTGCGTGTGCGGCTGGGGAGCGGTTGATTGAGGGGGAGGGTTGGCGCGGTGGTTGTCCCCATAAGGTCGGTGCGGCTGCGGGTGTCCCGGGCGGGAGGAGGGGGATGACTCTATTAGGTTTGATTGCAGAAACCTATCTGCGCTTTGTAGGGAGGAGGGTAACCCTTCGATCCCGTGTTGTATCAGGAAGGCTTTGAGTTTAGGCGTCATTTGTGACTCTACCTGCTCAGTCATTAGGAGGGTGACCATACCGTCGAATGACTGCTCGATATTTCCCAACTCAACCCACTTAAGAAGGTAGGATTGGATTCGTTCCGCGAATCGGGTGTAATTCTCCCCTGGTCGTAGCGTGGACGACCGAAACTTTTTCTGGTAGTGGGACGCGTGCAACTGGTGCCGGTTTAAGAGCGCGTTCTTCAGTGCAGCGCACGACTCCCTGTCTTCTGGGGCCAGTTTACAGTAAGCCTCGTAGTCCTCTCCTCTCAGAGTGGAGACGAGGATCCTACAATGCAATTCTGGGGGGACCTCATTCAGCTCCATGCAGTCGCTAAACCGTCGGAGGTAGATGTCAAACTGTTCTAAACGGGGGTCGTGGACGTCGGTCCATAGAGAAGCATGTCTGGGGAGGGGATGGTTGGGGGTGGCTGAACTAAATGATGAGGGGGAGTTTGGGTTGTCGTTGTTATCGGGGGCCCTAACACTTGCTGCTAATTCAGCTAATCTGAATTCGTGTGCCCTGCGTGCTTCCTCGTCTAACCTATTCCTCTCTTCTCTAGCTGATTCTTCTAACCTAAGTTTCTCTCTCTCCTCTCTAGCTAATTGTTCTACTCTAAGCCTATCTTCTCTTTCTAATTGCTTTGCTCTCTCTGTCTTGGCCTCATGGGCCGCTACCTGCTCTACTACGTATTTAGTGATGTCTGAGTCAATGTAGCCTATAGCTATAGCCTCTTCTCTCAACTGCTTACGCAATAGTACACCTTCCGCCATGGTAACAGAGTGAGGCGAGATTAAGATACTAGAGGCGGACAGAGATATAGCGAGGTAGGAAAGGAAAATATAGGAGGGTTGTTGGGGTTCAGAGTTTAGCTAACGTAATACAACTCAAAATGGTACTCACCAGACAGCAATTCCAGAATTTTACACACATACACTAACACACGTATATCCAATCATAAAGTTATCGTTTATATAGCGCTCGGCGCTGTTGGTGCAGATCTTCGGGCTGGTTAGGAATTCTCATTCCCCGTGCCGGGACTGGATTAGCGTTTAATGTTAGTGTCTATTTTCCCGGGTTTGGATACCGGGAACTACGGCGGGTTCCTACGGGGAGGTTGACAGGGCAGTTGTCGGGTTCTCGGCGGTCTCTAGTTGTCGGGCAGGCTGATGCGGCGGCGGTGGGTCTCTCTGCTGACGTCTCGGGTGCCGGTACGTTGATGCGGGGCCAGAGGGTGGCAACCTGGCGGTTGGGGCGGCAAATCTGGCGTAATGGGGTGGCAAATTTGGTTGCTGGTGTGTCTGGGGTGACGTAGGCTGGCGTAGAGTGGCGAGCCTGGCTTAATGGGGTGAGCTGGCTGGGGTGGCGTAGATTGCTCGGAGTGGCGAATCTGGGGTGGCTTAGGTTGGCGTATCTGGGGTGCGTAGGCTGGGGTGACGTAGGCGTAGGCTGGGGTGGCGTAAGCGTAGGCTGGGGTGTCGTAGGCGTAGGCTGGGGTGGCGTAAGCGTAGGCTGGGGTGTCGTAGGCGTAGGCTGGGGTGGCGTAAGCGTAGGCTGTGGTGGCGTAGGCGTAGGCTGGGGTGGCGTAGGCTGCGTAAAGTGGCGAGCCTGGTTTGATGGGTTGATGGATCTGGTTGCTGGCGTTGGGATGACGGGTCTGGTTGCTGGCTTAGAGTCTTTGTGTTGTAGAGAGATGAGCCCCCATCCAGGGTCGGTTTCAGCAGAATCGGCGTAGTCCTCGGGTTGTTGCTGTTGACAGTGCGCTGAACGGCTTGAAGTTCAGATAATCCCGGATACGAGGTCCCACTTTGTCACGATGTGGCAATTGAGAGGGGGGTAATAATGGCTGGTTGTCTTAGAGGTACGAGGTGCCGATGCTGTGGTTGACCTGGAATATTTATTTGTTCTCTACTGGCTCGCTTAGATGTTATTAACACACACAACAGACAGTTCTAAGTTAGGCAAGCAAGTCTCTGGTTACGTTTCAGGTGTTTATTTATGACTCAAATTCAATATCCAATGATGAGATACACATACTAACATGCAGGGGAGATACAATGCTTGAGATATATGCACAGGAACGTCTAACACTCAATATACTGTGTTGTTACGGAATCCAAGGTTAGGCTACGTGACTATAATGAGGGAATTACGATTACTGGCTAAGTATCTGCAAGTCCGAGTAACAATTTGGGAGCTAGACCAAAACGATGTATCTAGCTCGGGAGCTGGGAGAGATCTGCTTTAGTTTAGTTGGGCGGCTTTTTCGTGGACACTAGTCACCTGACCCAAAGTTAATTTGGTTGGCTTACATTTAATTACATCCTATTCTCATTGGCTAGATTGAATATACATTTGCATAGGAAAGCTTATTGGAGCCAAAAATGGATTGGGGGTCGGGGTTGCGAGGGCGAAAAAGGGGGGGGGGGGAGAGAGGTCTAGATGAAAGACAATTTATACAGACGTCCTGCTGAGTGGGGAATTTTATCTTCCTTGGTAGAATCTTAAGTAGTTAACTCAAGTGGCTGGGGGGGGGGGGGGTTTCGGGCGAGAATTAGTTACGTGTGTGCGAACTGCTGAGTGGGGGAATTTAGTCAACCGCCCAGAGAACGACCGTCTCAAAGCAATTGCATAACGTGCCGCTAAGCTGAGGGGATATAAGAGGGGATGGGGGTGGCGGGGACGCGAAGAGGAGGGGGCGAACGAGGGATCGAATAATGACTCGCTCACATGCGTTAAAATAGCACAAGATATAAATACATTAAGACATGACATGAATACATTAATATAGCATAGGATAAAATATATACATTCTAACACATTCGTACCCATTCAACCAAGATGTAGTACCAAGTTGAATCGTATTAGTCAGTAGACTCTGAATTTGGGCGTAGTACAAGAGTATAGTGAAGGGTAGAGAAACAGGTGAGAAAGAGTGATGGGGAGATGTAATTGCGTAAGGGAGGGAGGAGATAGTGACGTCAGACTAACCTTCTCTCTATTCTAGCTAACTTAAGCTAATCTAAGGTTCTAGTTATACACTGCTATCTATCTAAGTGCTAATAGTCACTATTAAATCCAGAATTGTGACACACTCAAAGAGGACATCTTCAGCTCTACAAGTTCACTCAAAGAGGACATCTTCAGCTCTACAAGTTCACTCAAAGTGGACATCTTCAGCTCTACAAGTTCACTCAAAGAGGACATCTTCAGCTCTACAAGTTCACTCAAAGAGGACATCTTCAGCTCTACAAGTTCACTCAAAGAGGACATCTTCAGCTCTACAAGTTCACTCAAAGAGGACATCTTCAGCTCTACAAGTTCACTCAAAGAGGACATCTTCAGCTCTACAAGTTCACTCAAAGAGGACATATCTTCCGCTCTACAAGTTCACTCAAAGAGGACATATCTTCCGCTCTACTTGTTCAAAGTGGACATATCTTCAGCTCTACATTTTCACTCAAAGTGAACATCTTCATCTCTACATGTTCACTCAAAGAGAATTTGTTTTCCCTTCACACATTCCACACTCCCTACATAAATTTTGTAAATCAACAAATATCTTATCTTATCTTATCTTATACATTACAGACGCTCCTTCTATAAAGAAGATTATTGCGTCCTACGCTCATCCGTGGTCCGAGTCTAGTCTTGCATTTTTATTAATGTTTTAAATGATGTTAAGTTACTGGTTTTCCTGGTTTGTTCAGGCAACCCATTCCATGCCCGAATGCCACTCGGGAAGAAAGAGTACTTATATGCATTTGTTCTCGCATAAGGGACAAGGAAAGTGTTTTTATCTTTATGTTTATCTGAGATTTGCAACAGGTTGTTATTGCGTTGTATTTCTAAATTAGAGTTTAATGCATTATGTATTATTACTACTTTACTCTTTGCCCTTCTGTCTTCTAGTGTTTCTAGGTTTAATGATTTGACTAATGGTGTTACTCTTGTTAATTGGGAATATTCGCTAGTTATGAACCTTGCAGCTCTTTTTTGAATTTGTTCTAATTTTTTAATGTTTTCTTTAGTTGATGGGTCCCATACAGATGCTGCATATTCTAGTATAGGCCTAACTAATGTGAGATAGCATTTTAGTTTTATGTTCTTATTACATTTGTAAAAGTTCCTTTTTATGAATCCTAAAGTTTTGTTTGATTTTTTTATTACTTCATCAATATGAGGGTTCCAAGATAACTTATCATTTATTATTAAACCTAGATACTTAGCATTGTTAGTTTGAGTTAGTTCTTTACCATGAATGAAGTAGTTTGCTATTATTTGTTTCTTTTTCTTGGATACCCTTATTAGTTGGCATTTTTCTGGGTGAAAAGACATACTCCAGTTTGATTCCCATTTTTGTAGTTCATCTAGGTCTTTTTGTAGGAGTTCACTATCTTTTCCTGTCTTTATTATTCTATAAATTATGCAATCATCGGCAAATAATCTTACTTTTGTTCCTGTGTTGATGCAATTTGGCAGATCATTAATATAAATTAGAAATAGTAGGGGTCCCAGAACAGTTCCTTGTGGAACTCCTGAGTTTACAGTTATTGGTGATGACTTAGAGCCATTTATTATCACTGTTTGTTCTCTGCCTATAAGAAAGTCCTGAATCCACTGATGTAAGGGACCAGAGATGCCAAAATATTTAAGTTTTTTTAGTAGACTAGAATGATGAACTTTATCAAATGCTTTTGAAAAATCTAGTAATATAGCATCAATTTGGTTGTTATTATCTAATCCCTTTGACAAGTCATCTATTTGGCCTATTAATTGAGTCTCACATGATCTATTTTTCCTAAAGCCATGTTGGTGTGGGCACAGTGCATTTAGTTTGTCTAGATGATTTACTATACTACTATATATAATATGTTCAAGTAATTTACATGTTATGCTGGTTAGAGAAACAGGTCTATAATTACCGGGGTCAGATTTATCTCCTTTTTTGAAAAGGGGGGTTACATTAGCTAATTTCCAATCTCTGGGCATTTTGCCCTGGTTTAGAGAGGCCTGAAAAAGTATTTTAAAGATTAGAGATATTTCATTGGTTAGTTCTTTAAGCAGTCTTGCTGGTATTTCATCTGGACCAGAAGCTTTGTTTGCTTTTAAGTTGGTTAGGAGTTGTTTAATGCCTTTTTCATCTACATTTATATGTCCTATCTCTTCTAGTTTGTTTAAATTTATGAAGATTTCTTTGTCACCTGGATTTGAAAAAGATGATGCAAAGTGTGTGTTAAGGATATTAGCTTTGGTTTCATTATCATTATAAGTTTCATTGTTTTGGCCTTTTAGTGGAGCTATGCCTGTAGTGTCCATTTTTCTTGATTTAATGTAGGACCATACGTTTTTATTATTTTCTTTAGAAATTACATTGTTTACATATTCATTTTGCAGCTGTCTGCTTAGTTTCTGAGTTAAATGTTTAATTTTTAGGTATTTTTTATGTAGTCTAATTGAATTAGTTGCCTTAAACTTTTTGAATAGATTTTCTTTTTGTTTACAGTTTCTTTAGTTTAGTGTTAAACCAACATTTGTTAATTTTATTTGATGTTTGTTTTGTTGGCACAGAATGAGCCATTATTGCTTTTAAGTTGGTTTTTATGAATTGCCAAATATCTTCAACTGGACTATTTATATTGTATTTAGTAAGAAAATTGGTTTGGAATTTTATTGCTGCTTGATGTAGTTCTGTTGTGTTACATTTATTCCAGAGGTAAATTATTCTTTTAGGTTTTATTTGGGTTTTTATTTTGTTATTTACGCTGACAATATCATGATCTGAAAGTCCAGGAATTATTTCATAATCTAATACTAGTCCTGGTCTGTTAGTTAAGAATAAATCTAGTATATTATGGTTTCTTGTTGGTTTTTTATTAATTTGATTTAAGTTTAGATTTTGGATGGTATTGATAAACATTTCATTTATTTCTTTTATGTTTTGATGTTTTTCTATAGAGTAGCTATTCCAATTTATATCTTAAAGAAACTCAATTTTGGTTAAACATGATATTATACTAATATATATTAGTAGATAACTTCTTACTTGAATGTCCCAAACTGGCAAACTAACCCATCTCAGACCAACCCTACCATAACCAACAAACACAGTCAACTGCAACACAGAACAGCTTAAAAAACATGACTGACTGCAGCTCCGAAACCTGTGGGCATATAGTTGTCAAGTTTAATAGTGAATAAGGGGCAGGGTGACAGAGTGCCAGTGTGTTCTTCTGGCGTACCAAAGGTCCTTGGTGAAGGCTTTAGGGTCTCGATGGTTACCCCAAGTACCCAGCTCTGACGGGTACCTGACATTAGTTGGGTCAAAGTAAAGGTGGCTGAGCATTGTGCCGTCCTCAAGAATCCACTATTAAGCCATGGCAACAAAAACTGGTAAATGCTCTAGTCTATGGATCAATTTAAATGCTCTATGGATCAATTTAAATGCTCTATGGATCAATTTAAATGCTCTATGGATCAATTTAAATGCTCTATGGATCAATTTAAATGCTCTATGGATCAATTTAAATGCTCTATGGATCAATTTAAATGCTCTATGGATCAATTTAAATGCTCTATGGATCAATTTAAATGCTCTATGGATCAATTTAAATGCTCTATGGATCAATTTAAATGCTCTATGGATCAATTTAAATGCTCTATGGATCAATTTAAATGCTCTATGGATCAATTTAAATGCTCTATGGATCAATTTAAATGCTCTATGGATCAATTTAAATGCTCTATGGATCAATTTAAATGCTCTATGGATCAATTTAAATGCTCTATGGATCAATTTAAATGCTCTATGGATCAATTTAAATGCTCTATGGATCAATTTAAATGCTCTATGGATCAATTTAAATGCTCTATGGATCAATTTAAATGCTCTATGGATCAATTTAAATGCTCTATGGATCAATTTAAATGCTCTATGGATCAATTTAAATGCTCTATGGATCAATTTAAATGCTCTATGGATCAATTTAAATGCTCTATGGATCAATTTAAATGCTCTATGGATCAATTTAAATGCTCTATGGATCAATTTAAATGCTCTATGGATCAATTTAAATGCTCTATGGATCAATTTAAATGCTCTATGGATCAATTTAAATGCTCTATGGATCAATTTAAATGCTCTATGAATCAATTTAAATGCTCTATGGATCAATTTAAATGCTCTATGGATCAATTTAAATGCTCTATGGATCAATTTAAATGCTCTATGGATCAATTTAAATGCTCTATGGATCAATTTAAATGCTCTATGGATCAATTTAAATGCTCTATGGATCAATTTAAATGCTCTATGGATCAATTTAAATGCTCTATGGATCAATTTAAATGCTCTATGAATCAATTTAAATGCTCTATGGATCAATTTAAATGCTCTATGGATCAATTTGGTCAGACAAGATACTTTTTTTTTTACTTTAGTCAATAAAAGGCTAATGAGGTCAATGAAATGTGCTACATGAAAAAAATGTCTGGTTGGGAATAAATAAAAAGATTTTATGAAACTATACTATTAAATCTGGTCAGACTGAATCCCTATTCAATCTATTTAATCTGCATTCTATACAGCATTCATAATTTTCCCATCAGAGTTAATATATTCTCAATTGCCCAATTTTGAATAAAAAAATAAAGCAACACATTTAAACCTAAACCAAATAAATAAAACATAAAAAAAACCACAAGAAATAAAATGAAAATTTTCAAGTTTATTCTTAAAATATTCTCTTCTTTTCACTCTTTCCTCTGATCTCTGGAAACTTCAATGGAACATTGAGTACAGCTGTGATGTCATGACCTCCTTTCTTAGCTTTGGCACTTTTCATCTTACAGCCTAGAGTAGTGGCATGGAGAGACAGCCTGGACAGGAGGAAAATATATTGATATATAAATATAGGCATTCCAAGCAATTTCAATATCAGAGAATTACTTTCATTTGTATGTAAAGAGGATTTAACAAAAATATGCTTTTGATATTACTTGCAAATCTGGTATTTCAGGCTTCTTACTCTAAAATCATTGTAAAATTCTTAAGCATTTCACAAATTTTACAAAAGATTCACACAACAATTTTCTAGTTTTCTTAATGCGGACTGGCATTGTATATAAGAAGACCAAATTAAAAAATAGTTTGAAAATGTTATTTAGGTAATTATTTTTACAAATTGTAGTTTTGAAAAGGAATTCTTAGCTAAATGACATGTTAGTTATGCATGTTTTAAGTATTTCTCCATTATAGGGAAATTCACAAACTTTACCAAAACTTGTTTTTTTTTTCTAGGTTTTCCCAAATTTGCCAAAATCAAGTCAATTTTTCCAAACTTTCCCAAGCCATACGTACCCTGATTAATTATAATTAACCAAAGTAAATTTCTGACTCAACACATACAGGTAGTAAAGTTGCTGGTACTAGTGAAGTAGTGTTCACCATCTTCTTGACAAAGCAGACTATTGGATTGTGTGGTCAACATAACACCTAGCTATGTTTATTTTTTACAACTAATGAAAGGTATCCAGTCAGCAGTACTGAGTAGACCCAGAGAAATCCCACAGACCCAGGGGTATAATTCCTGACAATTTTACTGGGATTTAAATCCTAGACGTGTGGCATGGTGCTGTGGTTTGCCACCACTAGACCACATACGTTTCAAAAATAAAACTATTAAACTTGAAATAAATCTTTTTGCAGGAGTGGATTATAGATTACATAGGTGTAACAGAGAAACAAAATTAAAAACAACCATGATTTTATGTGGAAACAAATAATTGAAACTGTTGGACCATTTAGACCCACAGGGCTGGGAAACAGCGTACATCCGACACCAGTTTCTGTGGCCGAGGCATACTAGGGGACTGTGTGGCCAAAACCATGCCTTGCGGCCTTTACTTTCCCCAACTTCTGTCAGGTACCCATCAGAGCTGGGTAGACTCGCGGATACCCGCCAGGCCCTGGGGAAAAATCATAGCCTTCACCAGGATTCGAACCCGGGACCTTTGAAATGCCAGTCCATTGCAGTGCTGGTAGACCACCAGACCCCAGCATTAAATTACAGACAAGCAACACAAGAAATACCAGGTAGACCACCAGACCCCAGTTCTAGCATTAAATTACAGACAAGCAACACAAGAAATACCAGGTAGACCACCAGACCCCAGTTCTAGCATTAAATTACAGACAAGCAACACAAGAAATACCAGGTAGACCACCAGACCCCAGTTCTAGCATTAAATTACAGACAAGCAACACAAGAAATACCAGGTAGACCACCAGACCCCAGTTCTAGCATTAAATTACAGACAAGCAACACAAGAAATACCAGGTAGACCACCAGACCCCAGTTCTAGCATTAAATTACAGACAAGCAACACAAGAAATACCAGGTAGACCACCAGACTCCAGTTCTAGCATTAAATTACAGACAAGCAATACAAGAAATACCAGGTAGACCCATGGGCGCCCGCAGGGGGGGGCAAGGGGGGGCACTTGCCCCCCCCTGGAAAAGTGCCCCCCCCCCCCCCCCCCGATTGATAGATAAAAAAAAAATTTGGACTAAAATATACAAAAAAAAATAATAATTAAAACACTTATAATTAATTGTAACAACTGTGACTCCTTCCATTGTCTTATCGATCTCATTATCTTTGGGGATTAATCAGGTATACTACATTGATAATTGAGATAGTGAAGCCTTGAGTTAGTTTGATTTTCGGAAAACACGAGAATACAAAAGTAGCCAAAATTTCATCGACTTGTTACCTTGCCGTATGCCTTACTAGTTTTGCTAACATTACCAGCAACAGCATGTACGGTGGAGCGATCGTTCAGCACATTCGTCGGCATTTTTCGTCTCGAGAGACGTTTCATTTCCCTTGCAAGCCCTCATTTGGCTAAAGAGGCCAATCCTGGACGTACAGGCACGGTCACACTTGCTGCAGTTGAATGTAGCGGAGTGGACCACATTTTTCTCCACTGTCTTTTTTCTGGCGCGCTCCTCTCCCGCAAGCCTGAGACCTTCTTTGATTCCTGCCCTCCGAGCGGGCCTATCCTGCGCCATGATCTCCCCACTGTTTGGGTCAATTTGGAGTTGTTTCAAATCTCTTTTGCAGACATCCGCAAATCTCAGTTTTGGACGTCCAGCAGGTCTCTGTCCCGAAGCTAACGTTCCATATAGAATGTCCTGTGGAAGTCGACCCTGTGGAATTTGGCGTACATGACCTAGCCAGCTGAGACGTATGTTACTAAGAGTAATACGGATGTCTTGACACTCTGCTCTTCGTAGGACCTCTGCGTTTGAAACCCTGTCCTGCCATCTTATATCTAAAATGAGTCTGAGACACCTAAGGTAAAAGGTGTTCAGTTTTCTCTACTCCCAGGAATATGTGCTCCATGTCTCACAGCCGTACAGCAGGGTAATCAGAACGCATGTTCGATAAACTAGTGACTCATTGTAGCGTGTGAGCAGTGAGTTCATCCAGACTCGTTTTTTTTTTGTTAAATCTTGCCATAGTGCCCATGTCTTTAGCTATTCTACTATTTATCTCCCCATCTAGGAGAACACTGCTTGAGATTTTGGCTTTGAACCTGTTAAGGTTGAAGAGCTTTCCAGATCTGCTTGTGTGAAGGTAGACACCCTCGTTGCAGTCTCCATAAGCATAGTGCAGTAGACTAGAGAAGAATATTCCAAACAAGGTGGGTGCAAGTACGCAGTCTTGTTTAACACCTCTGCGGACTTCAAATGGCTCTGATTAAACTTCACTGTGCACCTGGTTTTCTAAAAAAAAAAACAGGCAATGAAAGAGAGCAGTTTTGGAGGGATTCCTATTTTTTCCAGGAGTTTGAGGAGTCCACTTCTGCTGACCATATCAAATGCTTTAGTGAGATCAACGAAAGCAATGTATAATGGCTTATTCATCTCGCGGAACCTCTCTTGTAGCATTCGAATGGAGGAGATCATGTCTATTGTGGATAAGTCGCTTCTGAAACCGCACTGAGACTCTGGATAGACTCTAGATGACAGCACCTGCAGCCTTGATAGTGCCTCCTGCAAAGATCTTACCAACTATGCTCAAGAGGGAGATTCGTCTGTCTTTTTGCAGTCGCTGCGGTCCCCTTTGTTCTTATATAATGTAACGAAATCTGCTAAATGGCTGTGTGACGCGTCTTGGTAAATATGGTGTGCGGCTGGCTGGTCCTATTGTTGGTTCACGGGACTGTCAACCCTGCTGACCGTTCACTTTCGCCCTAAACACATGTTAATATTAATGATATTTTGATCTCAGTTTTACCGAAATGTCCTTTAATCCGTTTGAATCCTTCAAAATTAATGTTTAAGCTATCGTTAAATGGTATAGATACGTAGTAGGCCTAATCATACAAACTGAGTAGTTATTGTAATGCTTAAAAATATACATATAAACTCTTTAGTCATATAATATTTATATAATTTTCAAATACTTTTTCCAGTTTGATCATTTTAAAGTTATAAATGTATGCCATTAATTCTTTTTTATAAAAGAAAAAAAGAAAGAAATATTAGCTCAAATGAAACGAAATAATTATCTCCCTTTAATTAACAAATTTTTCTACGTTTGATTCAATAGTGATGCCGAACAAGTTATGTTTTGTGATATAACAAATTTTACTGATTATTATTATTTCTTTATATACATTCAACATTGTGGTATTCATAACAAGATTTAATTATTAGAGGATTAAAATAATTTACGTTAAACAGTTGTAAATAAACATTTCCTGCATTAATTGTTTTGTCCATCTAAGGAGTTTATATTTAAAACATTAATAATTACAGAAATTACATGATATAGTGCTATTAAATAATCTCTTATATTTCTAAATTAATAATACAAATAAATTTGTTTTAGAATTAATTATAGGCCTATATAGGCCTATGTTTAATTAAAATTAAGTTGGGGGGCGGTGAGCGGTAAGATTTTAAAAGGGTGCGGTGAGCCGAAAAAGGTTGAAAACCTATGGCTTAGATCTACAAAGTCAGATGAACGTCTGTCAAGGTTGTGCATGTTGTGAGTACATAGAGACAAAGTGAACAGCAACAAAAAAGAGTTTATGGACAAAATTGTAGATTTGTTTGGTAGCGGTAGCAGACGACTCCAGTTCTTGTTTAAATAATACATTTTATTTTAAATTTACGTTGTAATATTGTTTGTTTAAAGTAAGGTTTTTTGTATGGTTTACGTCTATTATATACATATATTGTGCTAATAAAAAAATGTGTTGCTACAGTATGCCCTTCATTACTACAGTGTACTACAATTACTTCAGTGTTCTGTCCGTTCGTTCACCATACAAATGCGCTCAGTAAATTAAAACTACATTAAAACATTACTAAAAATATTTTGCCCCCCCCTAGAAAATTTTCTGCGGGCGCCCATGGGTAGACCACTAGACCCCAGTTCTAGCATTAAATTACAGACAAGCAACACAAGAAATACCAGGTAGACCACCAGACCCCAGTTCTAGCATTAAATTACAGACAAGCAATACAAGAAATACCAGGTAGACCACCAGACTCCAGTTCTAGCATTAAATTACAGACAAGCAACAAAAGAAATACCAGGTAGACCACCAGACCCCAGTTCTAGCATTAAATTACAGACAAGCAACACAAGAAATACCAGGTAGACCACTAGACCCCAGTTCTAGCATTAAATTACAGACAAGCAACACAAGAAATACCAGGTAGACCACCAGACTCCAGTTCTAGCATTAAATTACAGACAAGCAACACAAGAAATACCAGGTAGACCACCAGACCCCAGCATTAAATTACAGACAAGCAATACAAGAAATACCTTTTCTGTGCTATTTGAAGATCTGTGGCCAAAGAGTTAAGAGGTAAGGTGTACTGAGTGAGTCTCAGGCATAAAACAATGATATAGGAGAGAAGGAGATCTTTCATTCTTGATGGCACACACCTTGGAGGAGAAAAGATAAATAAAATAACCATTTAAACTATTAACCAGACAACAGAGACATAATCTTCTTATCTAATGATTTACAGCCAGGATGAAGATTTGACTCAACCTGTCACATCCCTGGGTTTTACTCTGATCTAGCATTAAAATAAGGGATTTTTTACATGATGTAAAGCAGTTGCTTTTCCTGACTAGTTCAGAAAACCCATTTTAAGCCTAATGCCACTCTGGAACGGATGTGAAGTATTATTCTAACTTCTTAACGCTTCTTTATACAAGGCCAGAGTATAGGCAAATGCTTATAAATTTGTTTTTACGGTTTGAAAAGTTAAATGACAAGGGCCACTACTGTCAAATGACTTAGAATCAAATACATTTTATTATTCAAACCAGAGATTCCAAAACAACATCAAGCTGCTTCAAAAAAAGGTTGGATCTGTTTGAGGGGGGTGTTAACTATACAAGAATGTCACATTAGAACATTGTTGTGTCACAAGCCCAGTTTCATAAGATCAATAGCAATTTTTTTAATATTTAGATTCCTATCATGTTGATCGCAGTTGACGAACCTTCATAAGATACGTTTCCATCTTATACTAGTTTCCTGGGCAACATAATACAATGGGAGTTTGTGTCCAGCACAATGCTAACCTTCCTTTACTTTCCCTTATTAGTGTCTGTTACCCATCAGAGCTGGCTAGACTCAGTGACTTTATTTTTAACTGGCTTTTGACCTGTATTCAACCCCAAAACCTTTTTAATGAAAGAAAATGGCATGTTGAAATATTTGTTATAAGATAGTTAAACTAGTTAAATGATTAAAGCCAGGGTAATGCAATCATCACCTTCAGGAAATTCTAGCTCATAGGTCTAGTGAATCAGCTAAGTCGTTTCTTTAACCAAGACACAACAGGGGATTGTGTGTACAACCAGCTTCACTCCCCTCAACTGATGTCTTCCTTATATTGGGGGCAACCAAATAGCTCCAGGTGGAAAAAACTTTTTTTTTAACCAAAACTTGAGCCTCAGACCCTGAGAATAGCTCTGTAGAACTAAACCATCTTTCTTGAACTCAGTGGAATGTAATATTAACTTAGGGTGGTTTATCCTACCAAGGACTAATAATTGAGATTTATCCTTGTTTTTTTTATCCTACCAAGGACTAATAATTGAGATTTATCATTGTTTTTTTTATCCTACCAAGGACTAATAATTGAGATTTATCATTGTTTTTTTATCCTACCAAGGACTAATAATTGAGATTTATCATTGTTTTTTTTATCCTACCAAGGACTAATAATTGAGATTTATCATTGTTTTTTTTATCCTACCAAGGACTAATAATTGAGATTTATCATTGTTTTTTTTATCCTACCAAGGACTAATAATTGAGACTTATCATTGTTTTTTTTATCCTACCAAGGACTAATAATTGAGACTTATCATTGTTTTTTTTATCCTACCAAGGACTAATAATTGAGATTTATCATTGTTTTTTTATCCTACCAAGGACTAATAATTGAGATTTATCATTGTTTTTTTTATCCTACCAAGGACTAATAATTGAGATTTATCATTGTTTTTTTTATCCTACCAAGGACTAATAATTGAGATTTATCATTGTTTTTTTTTATCCTACCAAGGACTAATAATTGAGATTTATCATTGTTTTTTTTATCCTACCAAGGACTAATAATTGAGATTTATCATTGTTTTTTTTATCCTACCAAGGACTAATAATTGAGATTTATCATTGTTTTTTTTATCCTACCAAGGACTAATAATTGAGATTTATCATTGTTTTTTTTATCCTACCAAGGACTAATAATTGAGATTGATAATTGTTTTTTTAATCCTAACAAGGACTAATAATTGAGATTTATCATTGTTTTTTTTATCCTACCAAGGACTAATAATTGAGATTTATCATTGTTTTTTTTTATCCTACCAAGGACTAATAATTGAGATTTATCATTGTTTTTTTTATCCTACCAAGGACTAATAATTGAGATTTATCATTGTTTTTTTATCCTACCAAGGACTAATAATTGAGATTTATCATTGTTTTTTTTATCCTACCAAGGACTAATAATTGAGATTTATCATTGGTTTTTTTATCCTACCAAGGACTAATAATTGAGATTTATCCTTGTTTTTTTTATCCTACCAAGGACTAATAATTGAGATTTATCATTGTTTTTTTTATCCTACCAAGGACTAATAATTGAGACCTATCATTGTTTTTTTATCCTACCAAGGACTAATAATTGAGACTTATCATTGTTTTTTTTATCCTACCAAGGACTAATAATTGAGATTTATCATTGTTTTCTTTATCCTACCAAGGACTAATAATTGAGATTTATCATTGTTTTTTTTATCCTACCAAGGACTAATAATTGAGATTTATCATTGTTTTTTTTATCCTACCAAGGACTAATAATTGAGATTTATCATTGTTTTTTTTATCCTACCAAGGCTAATAATTGAGATTTATCCTTGTTTTTTTTATCATACCAAGGACTAATATTTGAGATTTATCCTTGTTTTTTTTATCCTACCAAGGACTAATAATTGAGATTTATCATTGTTTTTTTTTTATCCTACCAAGGACTAATAATTGAGATTTATCATTGTTTTTTTAATCCTACCAAGGACTAATAATTGAGATTTATCCTTGTTTTTTTTATCCTACCAAGGACTAATAATTGAGATTTATCCTTGTTTTTTTTTATCCTACCAAGGACTAATAATTGAGATTTATCATTGTTTTTTTTTATCCTACCAAGGACTAATAATTGAGATTTATCATTGTTTTTTTTATCCTACCAAGGACTAATAATTGAGATTTATCATTGTTTTTTTTATCCTACCAAGGACTAATAATTGAGATTTATCATTGTTTTTTTTATCCTAACAAGGACTAATAATTGAGATTTATCATTGTTTTTTTTATCCTACCAAGGACTAATAATTGAGATTTATCATTGTTTTTTTATCCTAACAAGGACTAATAATTGAGATTTATCATTGTTTTTTTATCCTACCAAGGACTAATAATTGAGATTTATCATTGTTTTTTTTATCCTACCAAGGACTAATAATTGAGATTTATCCTTGTTTTTTTTATACTACCAAGGACTAATAATTGAGATTTATCCTTGTTTTTTTTTATCCTACCAAGGACTAATAATTGAGATTTATCCTTGTTATTTTTATCCTACCAAGGACTAATAATTGAGATTTATCATTGTTTTTTTATCCTACCAAGGACTAATAATTGAGATTTATCCTTGTTTTTTTTTATCCTAACAAGGACTAATAATTGAGATTTATCATTGTTTTTTTTTATCCTACCAAGGACTAATAATTGAGATTTATCCTTGTTTTTTTTATCCTACCAAGGGCTAATAATTGAGATTTATCCTTGTTTTTTTTATCCTACCAAGGGCTAATAATTGAGATTTATCCTTGTTTTTTTATCCTACCAAGGACTAATAATTGAGATTACTCATTGTTTTTTTTATCCTACCAAGGACTAATAATTGAGATTTATCCTTGTTTTTTTTATCCTACCAAGGACTAATAATTGAGATTTATCCTTGTTTTTTTTATCCTACCAAGGACTAATAATTGAGATTTATCCTTGTTTTTTTTATCCTACCAAGGACTAATAATTGAGATTTATCCTTGTTTTTTTTATCCTACCAAGGACTAATAATTGAGATTTCTCATTGTTTTTTTTTATCCTACCAAGGACTAATAATTGAGATTTATCATTGTTTTTATCCTACCAAGGACTAATAATTGAGATTTATCATTGTTTTTTTTAATCCTACCAAGGACTAATAATTGAGATTTATCATTGTTTTTTAACTATAAATTATAAATGAAAATTCTTTCCTCAACATACTAGTAAATAAATGTGGGGAAAATGTCTTTGCGGATAAAAAAAAAAGGTTCCTATTACTAATTCAATACTAACATATTACACAGCCAAGGAAAGAACAAGTCTGACATTTCTATTTTTACAGTTACAATAAAACTAGATCAAATTCTGTAAACAAACATGCAGAGGACTAACCTTCTTGGTGCCTTAGAAGACTCTTTGACTTCTAAGGTAAACATTTTTAGAATGTGATCTTTGACTGGCTTTGGCCACTCTTGTGGAAGCGGAACTGATTAAAAAATATATATCATAAGAACAGATATTGAAATGTGTCCATGTTAATTAGCATAAAAATGTCAGTGTTTAACACACGCACACACACTAACTACTAAAGCTATGCTAACATTTATTTAGAGGCCAATTTCAGTACTGACATTTTGAGCGCAGTTGATGGGCCTTCATGAGATATGTTTCCATCAGATACTGCAGATAGATGAGACACTGACACTGTAGCAGCTTGACATCTTCTCGCAGGGACAGCCTGCCCAGATTGTCCAACACTGTGATAAAGTACCTGCAAGGATTAAATGAACATTTTACTGTCACCAATCTATGAAATACAGCAAGATACTTGTGAAGCAAGAATGTCTGCTCCATCTCTTGGAACGAAATTGTCACTGTAAAGTGTGAGTTCTTTAAACAAGTACTGATTAAAGTCGTAACACTGTTAGTACACACCTAGAAACACACTGTTTCATAAAAGACGTTTTATGAATGAAATAGTTAAATATATGTCTATGACAAACATTTACACAATCAACAGTACTAATACAAAACTAACACTATAAACTAGCACAACCTTTGTCGGCGAAACTCAATCGCAACTGCCTTTCATATTACACACACGCCGGGTCACCCCGTCATCATACGCCCACTATAAAAACACGCTACTGACGGACTACGCTCCATGACAGTCACCATTCTATGCAATACAGCAAGATACATGTGAAGAAACAATGTCTGCTCTATCTCTTGGGATGAGATTGCTTTTGATTATTGTGTTAAAAGCTTTTCAATAAAAATGACATTTTCCTAGATCTAAATTCAGCTGTCAAAGCTATAGAAAATATATTTTAAAAAACTTACACTTGATTTAATTGAATGGTTTAATAACTTATATTTCTAAATAAACTACACACTTGTGACACACTTTTAATATGAATTAAACAACTTATGAAGAATATTTCATCAGGATATGAGGGCTAATCCCAGAGTCTACTTAACCAGGGCGATGGGAAAAACAACATTTCTGACATTCAAGGAGTAAATATAAAATTGGGTGATCACACAATACTATTATACACAGTAAACAATGAAACTGAAAAGCTATGTTTCATCAGAATGTTCTTTAAATAGAACTTACTTTACTCTAGAAATAATATGAATATCTGTTATCTTATTACTTTCATCATTCAATATTATACAAAGTAATCAAGCAGAGCAATGTAAACTAGATGCAAAAGCCTCTGACAACCAAATCCAGCTTCTGGCCTTCACCAGAGATTAGCCTGGCTCAAAACTAGTTGCTTTATAATTTATTGGTGGGGTGGGAAGGGGGGCGGGGGTCTCTAACGTAAAATGGAACTAAAACCTAACCACAGATACATAGTGTGAATTAAAAGTACCAACTTCTTTTGAGTTCTCCAAGTTGCCAAATCAGCCAGTTCACATTTAGTGAACATTTCACAAGCTTTACTGAGGCTGGGAAGTAGATCAGGGGGAAGAACTGTAAAATAACACAAAGTTGCAGTTATACAAGAGTTGCTATACTTACGGTTAAAACAATTCCAGGAGATTTCCATGAGACAAACTAAAATTTAATGGGGGATTAACAAAAAGGATGAACTAAAGCTAAGCAATATTGTATTCTTCCTCATCAAACTAATTTAACACATTGACAAGTATAAACTAAGCAATGACTTTTAAAAGTATAGAGAAAACATATCATTTGTAAAGTTAAAAATTCATTAGGACATATTGATAATGGATATATTTATAATGGGATTTTATAACTTTCCAATCATTAAAAAGTCTACTAAAATTCTGCCACTAACATCAAACACCACAGTATCCACTTTTTAAAGATATAGCAGTATTTAGGCCACTAACATCAAACACCACAGTATCCACTTTTTAAAGATATAGCAGTATTTAGGCCACTAACATCAAACACCACAGTATCCACTTTTTAAAGATATAGCAGTATTTAGGCCACTAAAATCTAACATCACAGTATCCACTTTTTAAAGATATAGCAGTATTTAGGCCACTAACATCAAACACCACAGTATCCACTTTTTAAAGATATAGCAGTATTTAGGCCACTAACATCAAACACCACAGTATCCACTTTTTAAAGATATAGCAGTATTTAGGCCACTAACATCAAACACCACAGTATCCACTTTTTAAAGATATAGCAGTATTTAGGCCACTAACATCAAACACCACAGTATCCACTTTTTAAAGATATAGCAGTATTTAGGCCACTAACATCAAACACCACAGTATCCACTTTTTAAAGATATAGCAGTATTTAGGCCACTAACATCAAACACCACAGTATCCACTTTTTAAAGATATAGCAGTATTTAGGCCACTAACATCAAACACCACCGTATCCACTTTTTAAAGATATAGCAGTATTTAGGCCACTAACATCAAACACCACAGTATCCACTTTTTAAAGATATAGCAGTATTTAGGTTACTAACATCAAACACCACAGTATCCACTTTTTAAAGATATAGCAGTATTTAGGTTACTAACATCAAACACCACAGTATCCACTTTTTAAAGATATAGCAGTATTTAGGTTACTAACATCAAACACCACAGTATCCACTTTTTAAAGATATAGCAGTATTTAGGTTACTAACATCAAACATCACAATATCCACTTTTTAAAGATATAGCAGTATTTAGGCCACTAACATCAAACACCACAGTATCCACTTTTTAAAGATATAGCAGTATTTAGGCCACTAACATCAAACACCACAGTATCCACTTTTTAAAGATATAGCAGTATTTAGGCCACTAACATCAAACACCACCGTATCCACTTTTTAAAGATATAGCAGTATTTAGGCCACTAACATCAAACACCACAGTATCCACTTTTTAAAGATATAGCAGTATTTAGGTTACTAACATCAAACACCACAGTATCCACTTTTTAAAGATATAGCAGTATTTAGGTTACTAACATCAAACATCACAATATCCACTTTTTAAAGATATAGCAGTATTTAGGTTACTAACATCAAACACCACAGTATCCACTTTTTAAAGATATAGCAGTATTTAGGCCACTAACATCAAACACCACAGTATCCACTTTTTAAAGATATAGCAGTATTTAGGCCACTAACATCAAACACCACAGTATCCACTTTTTAAAGATATAGCAGTATTTAGGCCACTAACATCAAACACCACAGTATCCACTTTTTAAAGATATAGCAGTATTTAGGCCACTAAAATCAAACATCACAGTATCCACTTTTTAAAGATATAGCAGTATTTAGGCCACTAACATCAAACACCACAGTATCCACTTTTTAAAGATATAGCAGTATTTAGGCCACTAACATCAAACACCACAGTATCCACTTTTTAAAGATATAGCAGTATTTAGGCCACTAACATCAAACACCACAGTATCCACTTTTTAAAGATATAGCAGTATTAAGGCCACTAACATCAAACACCACAGTATCCACTTTTTAAAGATATAGCAGTATTTAGGCCACTAACATCAAACACTACAGTATCCACTTTTTAAAGATATAGCAGTATTTAGGCCACTAACATCAAACACCACAGTATCCACTTTTTAAAGATATAGCAGTATTTAGGCCACTAACATCAAACACCACAGTATCCACTTTTTAAAGATATAGCAGTATTTAGGCCACTAACATCAAACACCACAGTATCCACTTTTTAAAGATATAGCAGTATTTAGGCCGAGTGAAAAAATGTGCCATGGTGTGAAACTTATAAGTGAAATTATAATGTTTCTACAACTCAGATTTTAGGACATTATAATCTAGTTAGAATAACACAAGTTTGCAGCTAAGATAATTACAACACTATAAATAATAATAGTATTGCTGTCCTTAGCTTATCGAATTCACTTTAATAAACATTTTAAATAATAATTATACAAGTTAAAAAATTTGATATTTTTTTAAACATTTACATAATACCTTTAGAATACCCAATCCCTGAGCCTAAAACCCCAAGGTATTATTTCAAAAAGAGTACCATATATACTCGCCTATAAGTCGCACTTTTTTTAACCGTAAATTTCGACAACAAGTAGGGGTGCGACTTATACCCCCAACACTGTTTTTGAAAAGTTCAAAAAACATCACTACACTGTCATAAAGTTTCCTACATAACCCCTATAGTTGATTGTAGTGATGCAGAATGAATAGGATATGTGTAGGCCTACATTTTACATTTAGAAAACTTTCGTAAATGTAAATATTACTATCTCTATGTAATTGAAATAGACAAATATTTTAGTTTTTTCAGACCCCCCCCCCTTTTTTTTTGAACTTTTGGGCCGATTTAGTATTGCCAAAACGTAGTGTAAGTTTAAAGGCGGCATTTTTTGATAGGCTTATTATTGAACGCAAATTACAGTATGGAAAGAATCGTAAATGTGTGAAAGCCTGTCTAGGCCTATAATGTAGGTATACCTATAAGCTTGTAGACTAGCTTAAGATGCGTTTTATTTAGGACCTAAGGCCTAGGCTTAAAAGCTATAGCCTACTAATAAGGCAGTGTTTAGCATTCCGATAAAACCGCGCCATGTCTAAGCAATGTTTCCAAAACTACGATGGGCTGATCGACGTGTGAAATGTAAATAGTGTGTTTTATTTTTCATCTGTCGCATGTAAGAGTTAAAAAAAAACACAGCTTATTGTTGGTCACGCAGTCCCGCTTAAAATCATTACAAACAATGTTAATGGTAATTAGATCACTAGTCACTTGTATAGCTTGTCATCAATACTGGCGCCACACAGTCTAGGCTGACACACTTCAAAAGAATTTTTTTGTGTGTCAATCCACTAGAGTATGACATCAGGGATAGAACTTGAGTAGGAACAGGGACTTAGATGGAGAAACAGATACCTTACTTTCCCATATCACTAATGTCTGTAGGCCTATTGATCCTTTTTGTTAAATAAATGAAGCCCTGCCTTTATTTGATCATGTTTGCCTTATGCACGTTTGAAACCATTTTTTAAGGAAAGTTTCCAAATTAGGGTGAATATTTAGTAACTTTTATGTTTACAAGGAATGCATTTTTGAAAAGTTAAAAGGCAGTGTAACCCCTGGAAGTCGGGGTGCGACTTATGCGCGGGTGAATGACAACATATAAGAAAAAAATCTTGCGACTTATCCACCAGTGTGACTTATACGCGAGTATATACGGTATATTTCCAATAAATCTAACTTATTTTGCAAAGTATATAAAATGTGTGAATTTTTCTCATTTTACAAATAAATACAGACTTACTGTCATTTAACTTATAAACATCCTCTGGTGTAGTGGCATTAATGTCATGAGGTGGGATGGTTGATATCTCATTCTTCAATGGTTCTGTTGATTCTGTAGCTGTAATGAAATATAGTAATACATTCTACCTGAATCACATGTTTTGTCAGGTATGGTGGAAATGATTTTTCAGTAAAAGTAATGGCATAAATGCTGGAGTAGAAGTTTAGAACATGTCAAATATTTTGTGACAACAAAAGGTAAAGGTATCACTTTTCCACCAAGCTGGTCCATGGGGCAAATAAAGCAGCCCTCACTAGTTTCAGTAGCCACATCAGGGGATTGTGTCACTAGCTGGTCCATGGGGCAAATAAAGCAGCCCTCACTAGTTTCAGTAGCCACATCAGGGGATTGTGTCACTAGCTGGTCCATGGGGCAAATAAAGCAGCCCTCACTAGTTTCAGTAGCCACATCACGGGGTTGTGTCACTAGCTGGTCCATGGGGCAAATAAAGCAGCCCTCACTAGTTTCAGTAGCCACATCAGGGGATTGTGTCACTAGCTGGTCCATGGGGCAAATAAAGCAGCCCTCACTAGTTTCAGTAGCCACATCAGGGGATTGTGTCACTAGCTGGTCCATGGGGCAAATAAAGCAGCCCTCACTAGTTTCAGTAGCCACATCAGGGGATTGTGTCACTAGCTGGTCCATGGGGCAAATAAAGCAGCCCTCACTAGTTTCAGTAGCCACATCAGGGGATTGTGTCACTAGCTGGTCCATGGGGCAAATAAAGCAGCCCTCACTAGTTTCAGTTGCCACATCAGGGGATTGTGTCACTAGCTGGTCCATGGGGCAAATAAAGCAGCCCTCACTAGTTTCAGTAGCCACATCAGGGGATTGTGTCACTAGCTGGTCCATGGGGCAAATAAAGCAGCCCTCACTAGTTTCAGTAGCCACATCAGGGGATTGTGTCACTAGCTGGTCCATGGGGCAAATAAAGCAGCCCTCACTAGTTTCAGTAGCCACATCAGGGGATTGTGTCACTAGCTGGTCCATGGGGCAAATAAAGCAGCCCTCACTAGTTTCAGTAGCCACATCAGGGGATTGTGTCACTAGCTGGTCCATGGGGCAAATAAAGCAGCCCTCACTAGTTTCAGTAGCCACATCAGGGGGTTGTGTCACTAGCTGGTCCATGGGGCAAATAAAGCAGCCCTCACTAGTTTCAGTAGCCACATCAGGGGATTGTGTCACTAGCTGGTCCATGGGGCAAATAAAGCAGCCCTCACTAGTTTCAGTAGCCACATCAGGGGATTGTGTCACTAGCTGGTCCATGGGGCAAATAAAGCAGCCCTCACTAGTTTCAGTAGCCACATCAGGGGATTGTGTCACTAGCTGGTCCATGGGGCAAATAAAGCAGCCCTCACTAGTTTCAGTAGCCACATCAGGGGATTGTGTCACTAGCTGGTCCATGGGGCAAATAAAGCAGCCCTCACTAGTTTCAGTTGCCACATCAGGGGGTTGTGTCACTAGCTGGTCCATGGGGCAAATAAAGCAGCCCTCACTAGTTTCAGTTGCCACATCAGGGGATTGTGTCACTAGCTGGTCCATGGGGCAAATAAAGCAGCCCTCACTAGTTTCAGTAGCCACATCAGGGGATTGTGTCACTAGCTGGTCCATGGGGCAAATAAAGCAGCCCTCACTAGTTTCAGTTGCCACATCAGGGGGTTGTGTCACTAGCTGGTCCATGGGGCAAATAAAGCAGCCCTCACTAGTTTCAGTTGCCACATCAGGGGATTGTGTCACTAGCTGGTCCATGGGGCAAATAAAGCAGCCCTCACTAGTTTCAGTAGCCACATCAGGGGATTGTGTCACTAGCTGGTCCATGGGGCAAATAAAGCAGCCCTCACTAGTTTCAGTTGCCACATCAGGGGGTTGTGTCACTAGCTGGTCCATGGGGCAAATAAAGCAGCCCTCACTAGTTTCAGTTGCCACATCAGGGGATTGTGTCACTAGCTGGTCCATGGGGCAAATAAAGCAGCCCTCACTAGTTTCAGTAGCCACATCAGGGGATTGTGTCACTAGCTGGTCCATGGGGCAAATAAAGCAGCTCTCACTAGTTTCAGTTGCCACATCAGGGGATTGTGTCACTAGCTGGTCCATGGGGCAAATAAAGCAGCCCTCACTAGTTTCAGTAGCCACATCAGGGGATTGTGTCACTAGCTGGTCCATGGGGCAAATAAAGCAGCCCTCACTAGTTTCAGTTGCCACATCAGGGGATTGTGTCACTAGCTGGTCCATGGGGCAAATAAAGCAGCCCTCACTAGTTTCAGTAGCCACATCAGGGGGTTGTGTCACTAGCTGGTCCATGGGGCAAATAAAGCAGCCCTCACTAGTTTCAGTAGCCACATCAGGGGATTGTGTCACTAGCTGGTCCATGGGGCAAATAAAGCAGCCCTCACTAGTTTCAGTTGCCACATCACGGGGTTGTGTCACTAGCTGGTCCATGGGGCAAATAAAGCAGCCCTCACTAGTTTCAGTAGCCACATCAGGGGATTGTGTCACTAGCTGGTCCATGGGGCAAATAAAGCAGCCCTCACTAGTTTCAGTAGCCACATCAGGGGATTGTGTCACTAGCTGGTCCATGGGGCAAATAAAGCAGCCCTCACTAGTTTCAGTTGCCACATCAGGGGGTTGTGTCACTAGCTGGTCCATGGGGCAAATAAAGCAGCCCTCACTAGTTTCAGTTGCCACATCAGGGGATTGTGTCACTAGCTGGTCCATGGGGCAAATAAAGCAGCCCTCACTAGTTTCAGTAGCCACATCAGGGGATTGTGTCACTAGCTGGTCCATGGGGCAAATAAAGCAGCCCTCACTAGTTTCAGTTGCCACATCAGGGGGTTGTGTCACTAGCTGGTCCATGGGGCAAATAAAGCAGCCCTCACTAGTTTCAGTTGCCACATCAGGGGATTGTGTCACTAGCTGGTCCATGGGGCAAATAAAGCAGCCCTCACTAGTTTCAGTAGCCACATCAGGGGATTGTGTCACTAGCTGGTCCATGGGGCAAATAAAGCAGCCCTCACTAGTTTCAGTTGCCACATCAGGGGATTGTGTCACTAGCTGGTCCATGGGGCAAATAAAGCAGCCCTCACTAGTTTCAGTAGCCACATCAGGGGATTGTGTCACTAGCTGGTCCATGGGGCAAATAAAGCAGCCCTCACTAGTTTCAGTTGCCACATCAGGGGATTGTGTCACTAGCTGGTCCATGGGGCAAATAAAGCAGCCCTCACTAGTTTCAGTAGCCACATCAGGGGGTTGTGTCACTAGCTGGTCCATGGGGCAAATAAAGCAGCCCTCACTAGTTTCAGTAGCCACATCAGGGGATTGTGTCACTAGCTGGTCCATGGGGCAAATAAAGCAGCCCTCACTAGTTTCAGTTGCCACATCACGGGGTTGTGTCACTAGCTGGTCCATGGGGCAAATAAAGCAGCCCTCACTAGTTTCAGTAGCCACATCAGGGGATTGTGTCACTAGCTGGTCCATGGGGCAAATAAAGCAGCCCTCACTAGTTTCAGTTGCCACATCAGGGGATTGTGTCACTAGCTGGTCCATGGGGCAAATAAAGCAGCCCTCACTAGTTTCAGTAGCCACATCAGGGGATTGTGTCACTAGCTGGTCCATGGGGCAAATAAAGCAGCCCTCACTAGTTTCAGTAGCCACATCAGGGGATTGTGTCACTAGCTGGTCCATGGGGCAAATAAAGCAGCCCTCACTAGTTTCAGTAGCCACATCAGGGGATTGTGTCACTAGCTGGTCCATGGGGCAAATAAAGCAGCCCTCACTAGTTTCAGTAGCCACATCAGGGGATTGTGTCACTAGCTGGTCCATGGGGCAAATAAAGCAGCCCTCACTAGTTTCAGTAGCCACATCAGGGGGTTGTGTCACTAGCTGGTCCATGGGGCAAATAAAGCAGCCCTCACTAGTTTCAGTAGCCACATCAGGGGATTGTGTCACTAGCTGGTCCATGGGGCAAATAAAGCAGCCCTCACTAGTTTCAGTAGCCACATCAGGGGATTGTGTCACTAGCTGGTCCATGGGGCAAATAAAGCAGCCCTCACTAGTTTCAGTTGCCACATCAGGGGGTTGTGTCACTAGCTGGTCCATGGGGCAAATAAAGCAGCCCTCACTAGTTTCAGTTGCCACATCAGGGGATTGTGTCACTAGCTGGTCCATGGGGCAAATAAAGCAGCCCTCACTAGTTTCAGTAGCCACATCAGGGGATTGTGTCACTAGCTGGTCCATGGGGCAAATAAAGCAGCCCTCACTAGTTTCAGTAGCCACATCAGGGGATTGTGTCACTAGCTGGTCCATGGGGCAAATAAAGCAGCCCTCACTAGTTTCAGTTGCCACATCAGGGGGTTGTGTCACTAGCTGGTCCATGGGGCAAATAGAGCAGCCCTCACTAGTTTCAGTTGCCACATCAGGGGGTTGTGTCACTAGCTGGTCCATGGGGCAAATAAAGCAGCCCTCACTAGTTTCAGTTGCCACATCAGGGGGTTGTGTCACTAGCTGGTCCATGGGGCAAATAAAGCAGCCCTCACTAGTTTCAGTTGCCACATCAGGGGGTTGTGTCACTAGCTGGTCCATGGGGCAAATAAAGCAGCCCTCACTAGTTTCAGTAGCCACATCAGGGGGTTGTGTCACTAGCTGGTCCATGGGGCAAATAAAGCAGCCCTCACTAGTTTCAGTTGCCACATCAGGGGGTTGTGTCACTAGCTGGTCCATGGGGCAAATAAAGCAGCCCTCACTAGTTTCAGTAGCCACATCAGGGGGTTGTGTCACTAGCTGGTCCATGGGGCAAATAAAGCAGCCCTCACTAGTTTCAGTAGCCACATCAGGGGGTTGTGTCACTAGCACAGTACCAAGCCTACTTTACTTCTCCCTACCTAATGTCAGATACCAATCAGAACTGAGTAGACTTAGACCCTCGAGACCCAGGAAATACCAATCAGAGCTTAGTAGACTTAGACCCTCCAGACCCAGGAAATACCAATCAGAACTGAGTAGACTTAGACCCTCCAGACCCAGGAAATACCAATCATAGCTGAGTAGACTTAGACCCTCTAGACCCAAGAAATACCAATCAGAGCTGAGTAGACTTAGACCCTCCAGACCCAGGAAATACCAATCAGAGCTGAGTAGACTTAGACCCTCCAGACCCAGGAAATACCAATCAGAGCTGAGTAGACTTAGACCCTCCAGACCCAGGAAATACCAATCAGAGCTGAGTAGACTTAGACCCTCCAGACCCAGGAAATACCAATCAGAGCCGAGTAGACTTAGACCCTCCAGACCCAGGAAATACCAATCAGAGCTGAGTAGACTTAGACCCTCCAGACCCAGGAAATACCAATCAGAGCTGAGTAGACTTAGCCCCTCTAGACCCAGGAAAAAGTTTTTGATGTAAACCTAAAGGTCTAGTCCCGGATCATTAGTGCAGAAATCCTAGCATGATGCTGCCACATCACAGTCTTACAGACGTTTTTTTAATGGTTACAATTACCATAAAATTTGTGATGTTCAGTCTATGATTGCATGTATTTTAAAGGTTTAAAAAACTACCTGAACAGTCATTAGAAAAATTCTTTTTAATCTTTGTAGTAGAATGTAAAATGAGACTTGCTGTTGTTTTATATACCAGTCCACATATTTAGCAAGACCACAAAATATCCTCCTCCCCTGCAAAGATCTATGCCTGATATTCAAGTTAAGAACAGAACATATTGCACTCACATCTAAAGAGAATAAACCCAACATATTGCACTCACATCTAAAGAGAATAAAACCAACACACCCATCAATGTGGACTTTGCCCACAACCACATGAAACTGTAGACCACACCCTACTGGACTGCTCCAGGTTAATCTATCTCAGATAAACATTGCCCTTTCAACCTATCATTACCAACTCACAACATAGAATGGCTAAAAAAAAAGACATGTAAATGTGTTTGCCTGGCATTGACTGCAAGAGAGCTAACAGCTCTTCAGCCTGGCTAACAGACATAGCAAAAGAATGTCTGCCGGTGTACCATGTTGCTATATTCAGTGGCAGCTTCAGGTACAAGCACAAAAGTAATTTGAAAAGATACATAGATGCTGTCTAAGACAGATTGAGACAAAGTTTTGTTACTGCTATTTTGTCATGAAAGACAAAAAAATGTACAAAATGAGAGAAATATTTCAAAGACAGTTGGAAGGTTAAACATCTCAAGCTGCTGTATTAATGAACCTTATCTGATGTTTACAATGCAATAAGTAGAACTATTATCAATTAAACATCTATAAACATTTGATGCAATGTCTTATTGCATTCTTAAAGAGATATAAAGAATGGTGTGTGTGAGTGAAATTGTTTCAGTTATAGACAAGAACATAAATCCCTATGCTGTAACAAGGCCCAGTGGCACACCATGGCTTAAGCCATAATATGCTGCCAAACATATGCTATAATTTGAATGTGTTCATGTTAATGTACCTGCTGTTGATTCCGCTGACACTGTTACAATAGATTTTGTAGTATCTGCAATCATGTCACTATCCAAGGAATTTTTCAAACGTTTATTAACTGCTCTTTGACTTCTTCCTGAACCAAACTCTCGAGTTAAGGCATCTTTCTAAAAACAAAATGGACATTGTTTTCAATATGAACCAAAACATGACAAAACAAACAAGAAAATGAAATCTTTATTAATTTAATTTACTCTTAGTAAAAGATACATTCATACTGTAACAGTAACTGTACTGGTAAATGATAATTGAAGGCGTTGCTGCATTACAACTTGATTGACAATACAAAGAAAGATATAGCAATAATAGAAGTAACACCAACCTTTTCTCTAAATGTGTTGGAGGCTTTATCTACCGCATCTTCTAAAGGTTTGTCTGTAAAACAAAAAGAAGGAATGAAAATGCATATAACATCTTCAACAATGGGATTTGGTGGTCATCACAGAGAGCAGTTACCAGCTACTCTTAGGAAAATGAAACTTAGGGAACAATACATCTATAGGGGGAAAGCACAGAGAACAGTTACCAGCTACTCTTAGGAAAATGAAACTTAGGGAACAATACATCTATAGGGGGAAAGCACAGAGAACAGTTACCAGCTACTCTTAGGAAAATGAAACTTAGGGAACAATACATCTATAGGGGGAAAGCACAGAGAACAGTTACCAGCTACTCTTAGGAAAATGAAACTTAGGGAACAATACATCTATTGGGCAAAAGGTAGCATGGCACTGTGGAAGCCACACAATTTCCTGATATAGCATATAACCAATAAATACAAAATCAACTCTGCAATGTCAGTCTTGTATACTGTCGTGGTCTGCAGAACTTGACTATGTCTCCTGACACAAATGGTGTTATAAGCTTTGGATTAGCATTTCTTGACAAGCTCATTAACACCTTCACTTGTCCCTTAACCCAGTGGAACACATGAATAGCTATAGAATGGGCTCTTCCACTACACTGTCTCAAGTATCAAGAGTTAACAAGGCTAATACATACCAGTAATACTTTATTGGTTCTAAAGAAATGGAAATAAATTTTGCATGCAGTAGCAAAACAAGAAAAACAAACAAACTAAACTAAATGTTTTGAGCAATTTATAAAATATTTAAACAAAAATGACAATTCACAATTTTCAGTATTAAATTTGATGGCTTTAAAAACTACAGGTTAATTACCCATTTTTTTTCTTCATTTTTAAGTTCAAAATTAATGTAAGATCATGTAAAGCTGTACTGTTCCAAAAATAAATGTTGAAATACAACAAGAACATAATAAAACCCAACAAGAATAAATTGATTTACCTTGGAGCCATGGATCCAGCTGAATGAGGTTAGCAGGAACTACTTTCACTTTATTTCTTTTCGGATTAAATATAGCTATATGATAACTGAGAGATAAAAGATATATAATAATAATGACAAACGTAAAATGAAATCTTAGAAGTGGATTTAGTAACAACATAATTGCTGTTCATTGCTAGGCTAGCCTTGGTATTCATATTTTCAATAGTTACAATGGAATTCATGTTTAAAAAAAAGGTTTTTGGTTTACTTTTTCTACACATTTAATAAAAATAAATCTATTCTCCAATTATTCCTAGATCTTTAGGTCCAAAAATAAATACAACTATGTAGTCTATATATATATAGTCCAAATGATATTAAAATGATAGATAATTATTACATTGCAGGTGATTTGATAAATCTGATTTAGAGGTGTAAAGACAAGACATAAATTTAAAATTTTATAAGCTCAATAAAAAAAATGTTCAATTCATACTCGCAAGTATTGGTGGAGAATCTATCTGTATCTCCAAAATTGGTTCCCACATAGGTCATTGAATTTATTTCAGCTTTCTGAAACAATAAAATATGAAGGTATTTATGTATAATGCTGCAAAATATTTTTTTTAAATAATAACTTTTTAGCATCAGGAAAATTTTCAAGTAAATTGTATAATTGATTTAAAAAAGAATCTATTTACCACTATACATCTTTCAACTTCACATGATTTAGAGTTTGACGTCTTTGTCTGTTTAAAGCATTTTATATTAAGATTAGCTTTTAAATCATCTTTTAATGACCCATGGGAAAAACATACTGAAAAGATAAAAAAAGAAAAGATTATAAAAATTTTATATTATAAGACTTTTTCGTAGCTTGAACAGCTATTGAAAAGCATCAAACATGTTGTTATAAGTATATACAGTAACTTGTTTCAATTGTTTACATATATTGTATATTTAGAATTGAATCTATAATTCGTTTAGAGTTATTTATTTATATTTAATTATAATGGCTTAGAGTATTTGTGTAGTCAAATGTGTTTTCCACTTCTCTACTTATTTCTAGGAAGTATTTTCTTTCACATTTTGACAAATTGATGATGATGATGATTTGTATAGCGCGCCTATCCATGCTATGTTAGCATGCTCAGTGCGCTCTGGTTCCACGTTTCAGTTGGGAATGTGCTATAAAAATCCTTTCTAGCACTTTCTGCACAAAAACATATATAGGTCTACATTATTTGTTAGTCTAAGAAGCAAATTATTGTAAACCAGTGCAAATAAGTTCAAGTATTAAATTCTTTTATGTTCATCAAGTGGCTTTTGAGTGTATTTTTTAATAGTGAACCATGGGAGACAGACTCAGAACATAATAATATGTGCAAAACAGAAATTTAGTCTTTTAAAAGCTGGTCATCTTCCAGGGGATGTGTGTCAGACTTCACTTCACTTCACTATAAGAGCGATTTTCAATGGCACAAAGAAGACCCTCCCCTTCCCCCTAAAAGAATAATACAATCAAAGTCTCTCCTACAAGAAATTGAGTGCTAGAACAAAAATGACTTTTAGGGTGTTGGCACGCTGAATGAATTAGAAACCCCTACTTCGGCAAAAGGTTGACTTGATAACGCCTGATCTATGCAATAGAAACTATAATAATTAATGAAATAATTGTTAACTTTTAAAAAAAGAATAAAGTGCAATATAAAGAACGATAATGGTAAATTTTGACCTCTACTACAGAATAATGGTTATTAAGAAAAGTACAAGAGTCATTAGGGGACAAGCATAAAGGAAAAAACAAACTATATCTAGATTAGGAAGAACTTATATACAAGACTATTGTGCTCGTAGTAGTTAGATACATCCAGACTCATTGTGTTACATTTTTAGACCCTCAACAAAATGTTCACATGAACTGATAAGTTGACAAACACTGCTTGAACATAAATATATAGGCCTAACCTATATGTGTTTTCATCAGAAAAAAAAATTATGTGCCAAGTGGCCCAAGTTCTAGCTTGTAAGAATGATAGGAAGTTAATTGCAGCTCCGTTATTGATAGTTATTATTAGTTTTTAATATTAGTATTAGATAAAGGCCTAGGCCTGATCACCTACTGCGGCCTAGGCTATTTATTAAAATTGAATTTCACTGACATTTATTTCCTTTAACATGACATACTCATAGGTCATAGGCTATAACTATAGTAGTATAGAATAGGCCCCGATAGTGGCGATAGGCTAACACATAAAATTAACAAAACTACCACTACGACTACGGTACACTACGTCACTACGTCTCACTACGACTACAACTACAACAACAAACACACTCAGGCTCAGTGTTACTGTTAAAGTAGCCTAACTGTTACTCTGTTACTAGTAAAGTGTCACAGTCACACTTCAGTTCAGTTCACACTGTGACTGTTCTGTGTTCACAGTCACACTTCACTGTTCACTACACAGTTACTCAGACTCAGAGTTACTGTGATAGATAGTTAAGATAGTTAGACAGGCCCTAGCGGCGCCTTAGCCCTACTTGCCCTAGGGATTAGTGACGAGTGTCAGTAGTCAGTAGTGATAATAATATTGATATTGCATCCCTAAATTATACAAATATTACATAAAAGTAACATTACTAGCTTTAACACTCTCGTGGTTCTTTAAAACTTCAAATGTCGGCATATTTCAATGGCTAATCTAGTTACGATTCCAAAAACGTTATGAAATCTCATGAAACGTGTAGAAATATTTCGTTTAGGGAATAACATAACTCCGAATTTTACAATTTCATGCAGTTTTTTTTTAGCTGTATAGTCTATATAGCTAAGTGATTTTTAGTAGCACTGACCAATGTATTTCATAACTCCTATGGTTCGCTGACATAATCTGTCATAAAATTTCATATTCTTATAGTTAAGGCTCTACTTAAGAACTTTTTATTTTGTTTTTATAGATTTTTTAAAATGATTTTTACAAAAATTACAAAATATTCTTTTGCATAGAAGGATAATTTGTAAACCATAAGAAGTAGGCTACAGAACAAAAGAAACTTTTTGGGAAGTAGGCTAAATCTGTAACTTATTTTGTGTGAATAATTTATTACTTAGAGAGCACAACACAAATGAAAATGATGATACAAACCGGTACCCTACACTCCAATGTAGGCTATACTCTACTGCAGGTGTTGGCAACCTATGGACCGCATGCCATACCTGGCACGCAGAGCCTTCTGGTCCAGCGGTTAGATCACCGGACTGTCAACCAAAAACCAACTGACAGGTGGCAGGTTCTATCCCTGCCACCAACGGATCCCTGTCGCCCTGCAGGAGTTTTGGGCCTAGTGGACGTAATAATCTTCTATCTAGAAGGAACGTCTGTAAACTTATAAGAGCAATCTCCAATGGCACGCAGAGGACTCCCAAAATGGCAATTCAAGTCTCTTCTGCTAGAGCAAGATGACTTTTGGGCTCTTGGCATGCTGAATGAATTAGAAATCCTACTTTGGCACACCATTATGAAAAGGTTGCCATCCCCTGCTGTAGTGTATAGACACCTTACCTGCATTTAAATTGATACTATAATTTTTTTTTTTTAATATAATGATTTTTCACCCTCAAATTTTATGCTCCAAAGGTTCTAAATTTAAGCTACATAATTCCCATGTTTGCTCAGATCATTACATTTTTCCCTTCAATAAAGGTCTTCAATAAACTTGGCATGGCACCTTAAGACCAGAACTGGTTTTAATTTTTTTTGAAGGGCATACTGTTATTTAAAAAAAATAAGAGTAAATTAAGCAACCATTTGAAGATAGTCTCTGAGTCAACTAAAAAGCACTGATTCTATTATAGTGACATATTATCCATCTTATCAGGGGCAAAGCCATGTAATGTCTGGGACTTAATCCCATACCCCCCCCCCCTAAAAAAAAGTTGTACTGTAAAAGATGAGTAAATGGATGGTAATAATTGTTTGTAATTAAGTGCATAATATAAGTTGAAGAACGTAGTAGCACTATTTGTGGTATGAAAAGGGTAGAGAGTATTTGATGTTTTCCTGCCAAGCAAGAAAAGAAACTTCCCTTGGTGATCTGGCAGTGACAGAGCAAGTTCAAACCACAAAGGATGCTGCATGAATGTGCAATTTTGGAGATTTAATGGTCGCAAGAAATTTACCCCAACATTTGACATGTACTATATTTGCCTAAAAAAACAACAACTAAACCTAAGAGTACCAGTACCACCCCATGAAGAAAAATCATGGCTTCTCCAATGCATATTATGCATCAACCCTCTTCCTTTCTCACACCACCCATTTGACATATTTTTTACAATGGCAGGTTTTCTTTCATTAAAAAAATTAATGTCTAAGAATGAATCTACTGTAATAATAAAAATATTTTATCCTCTTGGTGAATCACAGTGTAAATAGTTATATTAATTTAATCCTACCAAAAGGTTTTAATTGTTTCTCATGCACTTTACGATTGACATTTATTGATTTATCATTTATGAACATTCATCAATGTTAGTGTTAGAACCTTTTTTATTCCTACACTACTACACAATTTTAGAATTGCAGATTGCAGAAAGTATGCTGATTTCAGGATAAGTTTACTTTTAGCATATTATTTACTATAAAATATCTTAAAATAAACATAACAATAACTAAATAAAGCAGGATGTAAACAAAGCAAGAAGCAATAACCTAATTGAATATTTGTAAGTAATAAGTACAGAAAACAACATCGATTGTTAAGTATATCAACAACACAATATATTTTGTAAAAGTTAATTTATTTTATACAACATAAATAAAACATACTGTATATTTAATCCTATAATATTATTAATATGATGATTCTTTACTCATTCCTAATGACACAACATAACGTAAATAATCAACTTAATTTTACATTTTTTTAAACAGTGCATTAGAAAATGTTTATACTGACTGTAATATTAATATGTATTTTCTCTTTGATCACGATGCTCTTCACTAAGAATAAATCTCCTAATTGTAAACCTTCAAAAGAAACTTTGATGATAAAATACAGTGGGTAAAAAAAAAATCATAATAATATTTCCTCTTTATAATGGTGAAAGTGAAAATTAAAAATTCAAATCAACATTGAAAACTTTATTCAACAAGTAGCAAATATCTTTTAAACCACACACAATCTGTAATAAATATTTGTGCAGGTTTTGCTATAAAAACTTTCATTTATAAATGTAAAAAACAAAAAAAAAAAAAAAGAATGGATGTGCATATACTGCTGTAATTGAAAATATGAATGGTAATGGAATGTATTCAACAAGTGCTATCACTGTGATGTGTAAAGAAGAACAAGGTAATGAAGCATGCACAATAATGAGCAATGATACTGCTATACATGTTTAAAAAAAGACATTTCATGGCAAAAAGAAATGTAATTTCACAATGGAGCTTTAATTAAGTCTTTAATTAAGTCTGTATTTAAGTAATGCAAATAAAAAATGATCTACACTACATACTCGCATATTAGTCACACTTTTTCTATACCAAAGTTAGACAAATAATTGAAGTATGACCCATTTACTTGCCGTTGTAACAATGATAGAAAAAATGGCATTACTCCGGCATAAAGTTGCACCTATCACCTGTATCTGTGATTGTAGTGATGCAGAATTTTTAAAATACCGGTACGCAAAAGTCTACATTTTACATTCTGTAATACTTTTTTAGATCAACTGACCTATTTTGTAATTACCAGGCAACTGAACCTTAAAAATTTGTCATATTTAATCATGTAATTAATGTAAAAAAAAAAATAAACTTCATCAAATTTATATAGAAATAGTGTTTATTTTGTATAGGTCAGTGTGTAAGAGCTAGGATATTGCAATGAGCTGCTTGGGAAGAGATTGATCAAATAATAGAAAAAGCCCACGCTGGCCACTGTGCCAGAAGTCTCATTGGAATCAGTAAAAAAACTGTAGTGCTAGACACAAAAACTCCTTTTGTTTATGTTATAAATTCTTGAACACTATATACCAGTACTGTATGGAAGAAAAGTTTACAAATTAAAATGAATATTTTGTAAAAAAAAAAGCCTCATTTTTTAAATTAAATTTCATGTTAAAAAAAGTAGTGTAGCTCCCAATATTAGTGCGACCTTTCTGTAGTCGACTAAAAATATCACTAAAAGTGCCATCTATATGTGAGTATATTACTATATATAGTACCGATACCGATTACATTTATTTCTTTTGGATCTTTGAGTCAAGTGAATGTATAGATAAGAAATGTTGATAATACCCAGTACGGTATTTGAAATGCATTCAAAGATGATTTTAAATACCCGAAATCAAAACTGAAAAACAAACAATCGTAAAACTGAAAAACAAACAATCGTTAAAAAAAAGCAGTAACAAAAAGGAAACAATGTGGTAACATGCCACAGAATAAAAAAAAAATTAATGGCTTTATAGATAACACAGATTTGTTTCATTAAAAATAATTCCACGTTTTTATATAGCTAAGGTGCATGCTTGTTTCAAATGAAATGTTCTTGAGTTTGATATGTACAGAATTCCTACTTAAAGCTCATCTTTCTTTGTGATCCAATCTTTGACAGAGTCTATGTCTCCATCTACTTCTTCTTTGTCAAATGAAGGTAAAGCGCTAAAAGAGTAAAGAAATGTTTAAACATTTGTGATCATTCTTAATAAATAACCTTAGAGCACTCTATTTACCTGTAATGCAATTTGTTTATACACACAACTTGAAGTAAAGCTGCCACTGCAGATATTGAAGATAATATGTGCTGGTGAAGCAAAATGCACCAGCTAACTGACCACAACATACATGGGAATTATGTGGCCATCAGAATGTCAGCCCATCCTCTAGCTGATATGACCTGTGCTGATCTCAGGTCATGGAAAAATATTCTTGCCAACTCAACTGGATATAAAATTCAGACCTTAGATTTTTAGAAACCCACTGATATATTGCCCTTTCTACATATAGATCATTTTTTAAATTACAGAATTTATTATTAATTATTATTTTTTTATTTCAAAAAGTTGCAAATGTTTTTTCTATACCGGTACCGATGATTATTAATTCCAACAAAAGATCTCTAAAAGATTTGGCTAGACTCATGTGTGTCACCAGTGGACCGTTAAATCATAGAATAATAATTCTGCTCAGGCTGGTAATTAAGTTTGTATGTAGTCTAGATGAGGGAGAGGGGTGAATAATCAAACATAGTATAGTGCTATTATAAATAATACTCACTTAACAATGGCTCCAGACACTCTATCTAAAATAGAACCTGAAATGTAAATATTGGTGAATGAGTTTGATCAGTAACTAGCTATACATAAATTTTAAATACCCAGGGCAGCTGTTTAATACTGCTGAAATTACAATGAAGATAATAAAGTTTTTTATAATTTGTAAGTGGTTAAACTATTATAAACATAAAATGGTTAAGGAGGATCCTGTGTACTCAATTATTTCAATCATCAGATAGCTTGCCTAACAGTTGTGTTTATAAATTCATGTGTACTAATTAAATGTATAGTTTATAAAAATGAATCAATCAAGTACTTATTCCACTTACCAGGAGTACAAACAGTTTCACAGAAAGCTTCACAGAGATAGCAGAATTTACAGTACTGAAATATCAAACAGAGATGATGAGCAATTTAAATATATTGGAGTTATAAAATAGGAATACAGTTTTCATAAATTAATTTCATTAGAGGATTCTTACTCTAAATCATTAAAAAATTTAATAAAAACTTTATTTAAAAAAATTCAACAACCGATAAATAGACTACTTGCTATGTATAAATTTAGATTTGTTTATTGAGAATGTATAAAGATAGTGTGAATTGAACATTCTCTTTGTAAATACTTTTAGTATTTATAGCACACATAAAATATCTGTCAAAAAAATATTATTTTAACATAATACCTGGTAGGTGTTAAGGACAATAAATAACATTTTTTTTTATCCTTTGACATGAAAATGAATTACATTTTTTTTCAATGCTTTGTCTATTATAACTAAATTTTAAAACTTTCCCAAACAGTCAATTTGTTCAAAGTCTCCCAGACTTGTATAAAACAATTCAGTTTTCCCACACTTTCCCAAGAATGAATCATATAAACCTTGCATAAAAGCTAACAGGTTGCTTACAATAGTCAATGAATTTAATTAATGAAACATTCAGGTGATCACTTTCCCTAAAAATGTTATTAATTTTTATACCTGGTAGGTATTTATTATATACCTGCAAATATGGAAATTTTAAATAGGGTTTGTTCTATAGTTAAAACTACAAAGTCATGAGAGAAAATAAATTGTACCTTGCACATTTTGCAGTTTGGTTTTGTTTTGGTGGTCTCACATGGGCAATCTTTACACAAATTACAGAACTGGGAAAATATTAAATTGCATGATTAGATAAAAAAAGCTAACAATTGTGAATAAAATTAATTTGCATTTTTCAATAGGGTTTATTACAGTAATTCAAATTAGGCATGTTAATATTCTTTGATTCTTTGTTTGTTTGTTCCAAAACTGATAATTGTAGAAATTCCAATTTTTAAACACTGATTATAAGTGTAAGTTATTATTATTCCTGCTCAAAGGAAAGACCCACCTCATATTAATGCAGACAGAGACAGCTGAAATGGCAAAGCAATAGCCTGATTTACCACACACACAAATTCTTCGTCTAATTAGTGTTTGCGGGACATTTATTTTATTTAATGACTGTATGTATGAATCCAGTAAAGTCATCAAATCAAATAACTCCACTTCATAACCAATAAAATCATGAACTCCTTTAGTTAAACATTTACCAAAACCCTAATTTAGAATTTTGAAATTGAAATGAGATTCTAAAATAAGTCAAATAATCAGAAACTGTAGCATATTTATGGTTCCTATCGGTCTCGCAAGACAATTGAAGCACCTTCAATATTCTAATGAGGGACCATGCTTGCTGTGGCTGAATGGCCTGATCCTCGAGTGACAGTTCCTTGAGCAGCCCTCGCATTAGAACAGCTGTGTGGAGGATGCTTTTGCCTTTGTCTAGGGAGGTTATCCTAGTGTAAAGGGCATGTCAGCTACAACTTCCTCCCATGAAACCTCTATATCCATTTCCCTGAGGTCCTGCTTACACTTTATAGTGTAGAAGAGGCTGGCATGTGGCTAGAGATCCTGCTGCCATTTCCCCATACAGGATGTCCTTTGCTATTTGGACATCATTCATGCACCTGATGTGGCCAAGCTAACACAGTCTGCACTATGACAGTAATGCACACATACTAATCATACTTGGTTCATGCCTGGATCAATAGCATAGTCTAAAAGAAATTTAATCCATATTCTGAATTCCGACATCGGACATTATTAACTATATTTTAAGTAATTTATTAATAAATCTTTACAGAGTGGTCATTTAAGAGCAGGTGCTGCAACCTTTATGTGCGTGAATGACAAAACTGGCAAAATTTTAGACAAAAATGTATTAGAAAAATAATTGTCTTCTTGAGAACCAGAAGAAAGGACACATTTTCACTCGTGGGGTTACAACACCTTGTATGATGAAAAAAAACTATTTAAAGCAACAATAAGTCTTTGCCACTTTCAAAAGAAGACATCAGATAGGATATATGTGTTCAGTTAGGATTTAATCACTGAAAAATCAAAGTCAGTAAAGTCCATCAGAAAAGTTTACTTCTACTTTTGATATATTATTTAGTGAGAATTCTGCTGACGCATCGCTGACGACATGAATGTTGAGGTGTCTCAGTGATGATAAATGAATAAATGTCACCTACTGCAGTAATGGGAAAGAGATTGTCTAAAGTCTAAATATAAAATTATTTATCTGAAATGCACCCCTAAATTGTCTAAATGTAGCATACATACATTTCTGATCTTTGAATAAATAAAAACACAACTTTTAAGAAAAGTGATTACATAGTCAAGTCAATCGCAGGAAATAGTTTCACATGTTAAAAAAGAGTGGTGTGCCGCGTTTCGCAAGCAAGCCAGCAGCTATTCACTTCTCTATTTTAGAGTGTCAAAGACTTAGAACCATTCTGTCTAACTGTAGGCCTATTTGGCACAAAGTTTAAACAAACAAAAAAACACTTTTATAATAAATTACCTCACAATAGGAGCAATATGAGCACACTGAGCCTTTGACATACTCTATCTTCTCTGGGTCTACATCAGTATTCTCATCATCTGTAATAGCTTCAGTAATTTCATCTAGGCCTACATCTACTTCAGCAGGTTCTTCCTCTGAGTGCACTAATGCCAAGCAGTAAAATAAAGCTAAGCAGAATATCTTTATGGTTGAAGATTTCATGTCTGAAAAGTAGTGAAAAGACATATTAATTATATGACATAAGTGAATAATATAACATATAAATAAATAAACTAAAAAAAACTTTAAACTGGCTTAAAAACTACAAACTAGTAGACTACAGTATAGACCCTACAGCTAGGGTTGCCATCTGTCCCTATTTATTAAGGACTGTCACAGTTTTGGACCTTCTTGTCCCGACAAGACCCAATTTTTTCCCAATTTTGCAAAATACTGTTACGAGCTTGGCTCCAGTACCGGTACTGAAGTAATGCCATCTGTTAATGTGCAACATGTAAATGCAACCCAGTTAGTTTTATTATTATTAACCCAGTTAGTTTTATTAAATGTCAACAAGTTTATGACAAGGTCGTCTTACAGATGGCGTTGCATGTATTGACGATACAAGTACCTTCAAGATCTAGTGCCATCATTTGAGAAAATACCAGACTGACTTGCATGAAGTTTTATAAATACGTAAAAGGGAAAAAAACAATTTGCTCAAAAAGGTGAAATCTTCAGAAAAATATGGATATATTTAATTTTAACATAGTTCATAGCCTACAGGAAATACTTCTGCCACAACAAGTTCCACGTAATAGTGTTCTAAATAAAAAGTAGTTAGGCCTATGCCTATATTAAATACATTTTTTACTTTATTTCTCAGACAGAGTGTCCTGACAGTGAGTGACAGGTGCCAGCTAGATTTAGATAGGCTATGACTGCTATGACCATGGCTACTCTACCTACTCAAGCTACTGCCCTACACAGGACACAGGCAGAATTCAGAATAGGCCTACATTGAATTTCACATTGGCTACATTACTACATAGCATAGCCTACTTTTTTTTATAAGGCTGCTACCATTCAAATCTAACATAAAATTCTAATCTAACATATGACATAGACTATAGACTCTAGGCCTATTATAATGCCTCCTATATGACTATATGATTAAAAGGCCTAACCCTAGTACTAAGCCGGCCTAAGCCTTAAGGTCTAAGATATATGTTAAAAATTTAGACTATAATTATAATACATTAAATATATAGGCACGTATATATATTTATATTCAATTGTTTTAAAATATTGCTGTGACTGTTACACAAGTTCAAGTTATACTGTTTTATAGGATAGGCCTAATTTATTGCTTATTTTTTTTGAGTTTTCACTTACTTTCATTTCAGTTTCAGAATAAGTAGGTAAGTACTACTAAATTTTAAGCAATTACCGTAATTTAAAATTTCAAAGAAAAAAAACAATAATGTAGGCCTACACGTTTTCACTAAATAATAGCTAGAAAAAATATGCTTGCCTACCTATTAAAATATAATATTTTGCTTATACTTTTATTACAATTAGAGGATGCTAAGACCGGCAAATTCTCTAAACGAATCGGCCCGTTACACGATAGTAACAATGTTGCCAAATCAAAATGAACTGTTTTCGGCTAGATCGGGTTAGTCGAAAGCTAGAAATGTTTTTTGTTTTTTTTATACACTACGGGATAGGTCTATAAGAGGAATAAATTCCGAGCTAGAACATTTTGATGTTTTTCTTTTCCTTTTTTTCTGCAAATTTTAAATGAAAGCATTTTCATAATATGATTTAAAAATCGCTAATTATTTAGGCCTACTAATTAATAATTATATACTACTATAGACTATTGAAACGATTGAAACATTGTGCTCGCTTGGGAGGAGATCTAGCTAAAAAATGGCTATAGGGTCAATTACCCATTTCTGAGTGTGTTTTTTAGTAGCCAATGCAGTTTTAAAACAGGGGGTTCAAATTTTATATATATCTACTTTTTTTTTTCATCTAGGGTCTATCTGTAATCTGTAGGTCTGGCCAATATCTCTGGTGTACAATAAAGTGCAACATTTTTCGTCATTGGGCAATATGCCTATCTTCTAAATTCTGAATAGAAGGAGCGTCTGTAAAAAATACTCATATAAATATAGGGCCATAATATAGCCTGCATAGGGCTATACGATGACGATGAGAACAACAATAAAATATTATCACTATGGGCCACACATAAAATCTATATAGGCCTACACTATTTATACAAGTAGGCCTATAGCATACAATCTACATTAGGACAATAGGCCTAAAGTATATAAAGAAAGCACAACTGCCATTTTAGAAGCCGCGAGAGCCAGAGTAAAATGCCATAGGGCGCCTATGGGTGTTGTTACGGTGAACAGTGAACAGTGCCCAAGATAAACATGACATGGCAAAGCGTTATGATTGTGTCATATAGACTGACTTATAAGCTCTCTATAACTTATATATTATATACGAATATATTTTTTTAAGCCTTAGGCCTTAATTTTAATTAGTAGGCCTATGTTACTATGTAGCATATATACTATATGGCTAGTAATGCGCAGGAATGGTCGCATGTCGCATGAGTTGCTTGAATTTCACGAGAAGCAGCAGAGCGCTTGGTTATAATACGAAACAATTTTCGCTACGATAAGCGTTAATCTTCATTATAGAAAACGCAATATAAACGTTATAGGACAGTTTAAGATTAGGCTAGGCTTTGTGGGCAAGTAAATGAGAGAGAAAAAAGGGCAATTTCAGCTAATTTCCGGCTGTTGTGCATTTTACAACAGAGTTATTTACCTTAGACCTGGAAACCAAGTATGGCGGATACCATGGGTAATGAAAGCACGACTGTTGATTCGAACGCAGAACTCGCAAAAAAGCCATGTGATGTAACTGATGCAGATAAAAAGAAAGCCGAAGAAGTTAAAGAAGAAGCAAATGTGTATTTTAAAAGTGAGCAACATGTTATATAAAATAATATCCGTTAAACTTTTAAAGTTCTTTTGATTTGATCCGCTTTTTCAGTTTTGGCTTAAAATAAAATAAAAATTATAAAGTTAAATTTAAAGCATAATATAGAATATAGGGCAATATAGGCCTATTTAAAATGTTACTAAGACTAAGCAATTCTAACGCAAACAATACAATCTACAGTATTAAATAATAAAATAGTCGTATTATTAATTATATAGTAACTAAATCCTAATTACTAATATAAGTATTTTTTAGGACTAGCCGAGCCTAAAGGCTAATTTAACTAATTATTTTAAACTTTTAAAGCATAGTCATAGTCATAGTCATAGTAGATTAGTAGAGGCATACATAGAAGACATGACTCATCATCTCTCTCATGACTTAGAATTCATAGATACTAAGATAGGCAGATAGGCTTACTCCTACTGACTCCTAGGCCTACTTAAGCCTACTTAGTACTACTACTACACATTCACATCTATTTTATAGGCTAGACATTTATTTCATTTAATGAGACATAGGCATAGGCCAAAACCTAAAACTTTCATTTAATAAATAAAAGTTTAAAGTAAATGTAAAATAGAAATAGACTCTGTATAGTCTAGAGTATAGTCTAGATATTATAGACAGACTTATTTATATAAATTATTTATAATTATTTTGAATTATAATAATATGGCCTAGGCCCTATTTAATGAACATGTGATATGTCATATATAATGACATAATCACATAATGTCAGTTCTTACTATAGTAATTAGTATAGGGCAGGTTTCACAATAAGGATGTCAAAAGTTCCCTTTTTTTTACTAAAAAATATTTAAAGCTTTATTACTGTATTATATATCATTTTAAAGCCTAGAAACTGAGGAATCCGAATATGAAGGTTAGAAAATCAGCTGACTTTCCAATGTTTTATAGTTAATAATTTTAAGATCGGGAAAATTTCGTCGGCAGAATTGTTGCCGGCGCTAAAAAATACACAAGACTAAACAGCTGCAAAATATTATTAAAACCTACAATATTGTTTTTTAAAATTATTTTTATGAAAAATAAACTTATAAAACGTAAAATGTCATCATTTGTGTTGTATTTTGTTATTAATTTCACAAATAAACTAATAATTTTGCATCCTGGGGTCATAGGCCAGAGGTTGCGTTGAAACTCGGAAATAAACAAAATGGCGGCCATTTTGTTCTTAAAACGTTGTGTTAGTGAAAAGCGTGGAGAGATATGTTTTTTACGTTTAAACAATTACCGTTCGCGTAAATTTAGTTTTAAAACATTTAATAATATTGCTGTGTTTTTTTAAATCGTAATTTAGAACTTGGAAATCCAAAATAAAATGCGTAATAGCGTTTTAGAGTAAATTATCGGTAACGGCCGAGCGGCGTGGTCCTCGGCTGTATTCAACGCAACCTGGATGCCACATATCTCGCAGACACGGGTAAAATATTAATATTAAATTGAAAAACGTATTTTTTGAGTCTGCAAATGTATCAAATAGAACAAAACGTCCATCTGATTGGATTTATATGTTAAAATTGACTCGAGCGAAAAATTGATTCAACTCTGTGTGTTTCACGTAAAATTCTGCCTCCCGATCACGTTCTCGTAATGAACATCTATGATTTTGTGGGGTATAAACTGAAATTTGTGGCAGAATATTTAAAAATAATGCCGTATTTATGAATAAATATATATTTGGGTTAAATTTGGAGAGTTTTAGAAATCTAAAGTGACTTATATATTTTTAGATCGAATTTTAGGCCTAGCGCCGTGAATGGAGAAAATCCTACAGAGGCGACGTAAAAAAATAAGATATTTAAAATATATATTTAAAAAAAAAATAAACATCTGTAACGACTTTCAATGCAAGTGTAGCATATTATAACATATGTGTAAATGAAAAACATTCAGAAATCGCGTAAATTTTCATTTTATATACTTTTAATTAAAACTTTTAAAGTAGGTACAAAAAAAGGGGAATTGGGATCTGTAAGATTGATTACGTGGAACACCATAAAAAATATAATAAACAACACTAAAATAAAATAAAAACTCACAACATTGATTTTGCTGATACTTTTATTACATATAAACACAAACATGTAAAAAAGAAAACATTTTATACATAAAATTATTTTTTTTCAAATATTGTAAAAAAGCTAACCCTTTGGTGGCCATTTTGTGAAACCTGCCATAGTATAGTAGGCTTTAGTTACAGGCCTACATAGACGTCGGTTATTATTAGTTAAGTAGTTTAAGTGCTTATAAGTATAAGACTTATACCTATAGCAGGCCTAAAGTTAAGTGTTAAGTTAAGTAAAGAAAAGACAAAGATGTTCTTGAATTTTGAAATATTTTATTGGCTGCGAAATTGTTAGTCCTATATATACAGTTTTGACAAAAGCTAAGTTAACTAGGACTGGGGCTAACTAGGCAACTAAGTAGGCTAAAATCTTTTCATATTATCTTTATTTAAACCAATAATTGTGATATAAAATATATATTTCTTAACCATTAACTTAGAATTAACTGGCATTAATTCTTACACAGTCTCAACATAAAATACTCTGTATTTTCCTAATGAGCCTAATGGCTTCCATTGTAAAAAAATAGGCAATTCTTCAAGTACTTCTTTGTGGCTAAATAACAGAGATCATAAAATTAAAATATATCCTTATTAAACTATGCATCAGTTAATTAAAATTAATTTTATCTTGTAGAGAAATTCATTCCAGTTAGTATAAATAGTTATTAAAAATATGTTTTTTTGGTTGTAAAGAAAAACCCCATTAAAAACGTGACAACACATGCACATCGTAGCAATTTTTTAAATCATCATTTTGTTTTTATTTAATACTCTACAAACAACTATTGCTACATTTACATGTGGGCAAGTAAATGAGAGAGAAAATATTATTTTTTAAATAACAACAACACAATCTTAAGGAATTATCAAAATTCAATAAACAGCCTTTAGCTGATTGCTCCTTTACAACAGCATTGGAAAAATTATTAATGCTAATAAAATATTAATAAATTTAATTTCTATAACAAAGGAGTGCTGGTTAAGGCCGGCATACCGGCATATTTCAAATTTTGGAAATTTTCTGGCCAGCCAATCGATGTCAAGCTAACTTCTTAATATTAGTCGTAATAAACTAAATGATCGGCAACAGGAAAATACCACTTATATTATCATTGCATGCGACTCTATTTATTTTTAATTTGCCTAGGTTTTAGTTTTCTTGACCTGGTAATTTGTATCCATGAGCTTCATGACTATTTACAACTTTTGTTTGCAATCCTGTAATTGAGTTTTTTTGGACCCATTGTGACATATTAAACCGTTATCCTGGGTACTTGTGCGCATTTCTACGTATTTGTACGCTATTGAGACCCTCATTACGATCTTACGCATTATTGAATATAAAAAAAATACGGGCAATGAAAATTTGGCAATTAAAAAATTATTTTCTGTGGCGAGATTTAAAAAGATTGGTAATAGTCTACTTCATGCCCCATTTTTTTAGGTTTTGTCTTTTGAATTCTCTGGCGTTTTTTTTTATATCAATGGAGAGATAAATTCTTTATTTCATTAAAATATAAAGTTTTTTTATCAGCCTACTATAAGGACTGCAATGAGTTATTCATATATTTTGGCACAACGTCACGGTTTCAATTATTGTTATCAAAGATGTAAAATCGTCACATTAGAATGCTGTAGTACCAACGTCTCTATAGTTTCATGACCAGGAGACATGTTTTTTTCTCTCGCTAAAGGTCCTTATTTGTCTACTGTAATTTAAACAAAAAATATTTTTTTTTCTGACTATATCGGAAAAATTAGAATATATTTTTTAAAACAATCAAGAAGAAACGCTGGTAAAAATGAAGTTTTTACAATTTTTAGTGCTGCGCATTCCTTCTAACTAGTGTAAATTATTATCACTGCCTTTATATGCCTATATACAAAAATATCTAATTCAGAAGTTTTTATCTTTGACATTACAGTTAGTCCGTAGTTAGGGCATATGTTAGAGAGGTTATGAGTTAATAACAAGTTACCCTTAATTGATTAAGGTATCTCAGGCCTAAATATTTAATTTTTTTTTATAAGTAATTTATTTAGCTTGGAATTAAGACACAGAGTAAAATAAAAGAGTGAAGAAAAAAAAAAGAAAAAACATTTGCACAATTATATTACGTTAAAAAAAAAAGAAATAATTTGAATGGGCATGATGTCATTAGTTTAAAATTAGTTTTAAATTAGTTACAAATAAATATTTTTGTTTTATATAAGTTTCAAATCCTTGTTTACAATTATATAATTTAGAACTAGACTTTAAAAATAATCAGCCTATAGTAAAAAAAAACAAAAACCACCCGTCGGACCGAATTGATCCATAGGTCCGATGAAGCAGCGTTCACCAGCCACTGCATACTAGGTGATTGTGTAGCCAGCACTATGCACAGCTGCCTTTACTTTACCCCAACTAAGGTCAGGTACCCATCAGAGCTGGGTAGACTCAGGGACACCCTCCAGACCCTGGAAAAAATCCTAGCCTGCACCAGGATTCGAACCCGGGACCTTTGGCTCGCCAGTCGAACGCGCTGCCGCTCAGCTGCCGTGCCTATAGAATCACAGAAATTCTTTTAAACATTCTACACACCAAACTTTTCCAAATCACAATGTGTAAACACAGCTAGTAAAAAAACAATACATTTTGATGTAAATAGAATATAAATCATAAAGGTATTTAGTTACAGGTATATATGTAGTCTAACATTATATATATAATATAAATATATTATAAATGGTGACAGGTCACTTAATCCCCAGACACTTAATTAAGTGACTAGGATTCATATAAACATATGTGAACACGAAAGCTAAAACTATGATTTTAAGCCAAAACTTGCAGGCTTTTTGGCAGTGCCAACTCTTGCTTGTAAGCCGATTGGGGGTCCAGCTGTTACACCTATGTATATCTGATCTACAATTTTTGTCAATTATTCAATGGTGCAGTGTCACATTTTGGGTAATTTTACCTAAGGCCTGCTAAACTATATTTGGAGATGAGATGGTTTCTAAAATTCTAAGCCAGTAAATCATATTCATATATATCAAAATTGTGTTTATTCCAGATGAAGACTACTCCAAAGCTATTGAAAAATATTCTGAAGCAATCATATTAAACCCATTTGTTGCTGCTTACTATGGAAATCGCAGTTTTGCCTATCTACGCACAGAATGTTTTGGATATGCACTGCAAGATGCTTCAAAGGCCCTCTCATTTGATCAAAACTATTTAAAGGTACCTTAATGTGCCCTTATTGTTTTAAAGTTGGCTTTTTATTATCTCTGCTATTAGCATGTACATTACTGTTTGACACATTCTTTCAATTTTTTGTTTTCTTATAGGCATATTACAGGCGGGCATCCGCTAACATGGCTCTAGGGAAATTTAAACTAGCCTTGAAAGATTTTGAAGCTGTAAGTAAAAGTGTTGGCGTTAAATGATTTGTAGAAAAGTGAATCAAACAAAATATGTATATACAAATACAAATCCTCATTGTATTTTTTTTTATTGATTTCTACTAAATGCATTTTTAGGTAACAAAAGTACGTCCAAGTGACAAAGATGCCAAGATGAAGTATGATGAGTGTAACAAAATTTGCAAGAGGATTGCCTTTGAAAAAGCCATTGCTTCGGACGATGGGAAATGTTTATCTGACACTATAGACATTGAAAGCCTAGGTTTGAAAATGTTTATTTGACACAACAGACGTTTAAAGTTTAAGATTGCAAAGGTTTATTTAAACTATAAGCATTGAAAGTTAAGGTTAGCAAATGTTTATCTCACACTATGGACATTGAAAGCTTAGTTAGAAAAAACTGGAAAAGCATTTTCAGGGACAGAGGGACTGGAAATTAGTGGGGGTTTTTTAAATTGATATAAAAACCATTTTCAATTTCCCTTAATATTATTATTATTTCATATAACAGGGATGCCAGTTTTCCGGCTAAAGCCGGATTTCAGGCTTTTTGAAAATTTCCGGCTAGCCCTGAAAATTCCGGCCGGATTGCAACTTTGATCCGGCCACCAGTCGGCACTTTTAGAAAATCTCCGGCTAGCCCCAAAAATTCCGGCCGGATCAAAACTTTAAAGCGATCGCTGATCAGCACATTTAGAAAATCTCCGGCTAGCCCCGAAAATTCCGGCCGTATCGAAACTTTGATTCGGCCACCGGTCGGTACTTTTTCGTCGATTTTTTTTTCTTGTTTCGTGACCGCGGCCGCCGATTCTAATTCTAGTTTTTAGCTAACTAAATCAAGCTTAGGCCTATAAAAATACGGGATTTAAAATTTAAGCGGAAAACGAACATCCTTATGCATTGGGACTAGCTGTTTTGTGGTTGTTTTCTTTAAAATCATTCTTATTTCTAATCAAGACTTGGAATATTTTGTAAATTTTTTATATTCATAATATTGTGATATAAAAATAACTGATAGTCTACTAGTACTGACTAATGAGTTAGTAGCCATTTCTACGGACTAAATAAATGATAGTGGCTTTTACTGGTTTATGAGTTAGTAAATTAGCCATTTTTACGGCTCTACGGACTTAAGTCTGCTAACTGCCATCAATTCAATAACTTTATTGTCTACTAAACTAGATTATATCATGGCAAGTTTAGAGTTTATGGACAGAAAAGGAAGTGAGTTGTTGTTGGGAACCTTAGAAAAAAATGTTAAGAACAAGTTTAAGTGGGCTTGGCTTGAAGAAAAGGATCAGTTGGGACAGTTTTTTTCTGACTATATTAGAAAGATAAAGGAGCCAGGTATTGTTTGGTGCACAACATGTCGTGATAAAATTCAATATGGATCTAGTGGTAAGAAGGCTCTTCTAAATCATGGTAAGCGTGCCTCACACCAGTTGAAGTATAAGCAAGCTACTGAAAAATCCCAACAAGCTCTGCCTGCCATGTTTCAAGCTGTGAAGGCTATGGAAGATGGAACGCTATGAAAACATCACCTTTTCCATATGGAAGTCCAGCAAATGTAAAAGTTGCTTTAAAAGAACTGGTTCCTGACAGTTATAAACAGCATGCAGAGCAACAGCCTCCTCGCCCAGTTAGCATAGCCGACAGAATCTCAAACCAAGAAGCAATGGTCTGCACATTTCTGGCTGAGCATTCCCTTCCTATGAATCTTGCACAACATCTTGTTTCCTTAGCTCAAGAACTTTCAAAAGACCCAAAAGCTCTTTCCCAGCTTTCTCTTGGTCGAACAGCTGTGAGCTATAAAATGCAAGAGGGAATATCAAAAGTTTTTCACAAAAGACTAGTGACAGCAATGAAATGTACTCCATTCTCCTTAAATATAGATGAGTCCACTTTGAAATCAAACAAGAATCGTGTACTGAACATTCTTGTTTGTTATTTCTGTGAAAACTTGATGAAATGTGTCACACATTTGTATGCCTCAATACAGATGACAGTTGTTAATGCACAAACTGTGTATGAGGCTGTGCTGAATAAATTTAAAACTGATGATATACCATTAATAAACTTAGTATCTGTTTTGAGTGACTCTGCTGCATACATGCGTGGAAATAAAAATGGTTTTCAAGAAAAATTGAAAGCAAATGCACCAAATGTACTGGACATTGACGGTGATGCTTGTCACCATATTCACAATATTGTAAAAGATTTTAGCAGCAAGATAGACCAAGAAAGCTATCTACAAAAACTGTTAGGTGATATTCACAGAGACTTCACATTTAGTGCAGACCTTCGTGATGAGCTTGGTCATGTAGCAGGTTTACTAAATCTCCCTGCCTTGCTGCCAACTGAATTTATTGGACATAGGTGGCTTTCTCTCTTTGACTCATCCACAAGGTTTATAGATATTGTTGACCAGCTGACAATATTTTATTTTGCCTGGCTACCAATTAGCGAAAAGCACAAGTTTGCAAATGTGGTAACTGACATAATGAAAAAAATGTAACATTTCAACAGCCAATCGTGCACTCATATATTCAATTTTGCGCCAGTTAAAAGAAAAAAGTTTGACAAACTTTGGAAAGGCCAGAAAAGCAAGAATAGTTCAGAAACTGTTCCAAACAAGGCAGCAGACTCTCTTATTAAGTCATGTTTTCAAGGCAGTACTGCCAATGTTTAAAGAGTTTGTCTTAATTTTTGAACAAAAGTCTCCTCAGGTTCACAAGATTCATGACAAACTGTTGGAAACATACAGACATTTCCTGGCTTGTTACATTCGTCCTGAAGTACTGTCAAAGGAGAAGATTTTGACCATCAACCCAGCAAATGCAGATATTATGTTACCCACAAGACATATTTATGTAGGAGGAGAGACAGACACTGTTTTGAAAACTTTAAATTCTGAACAAAGGAAAATTGTCATGGAGAATGTAAAGAAGGCATATTCTAGCACTTCTCTCTACATGCAGAAGAAGTTGCCTTTGCAAAATAGTTTGTTGATCAGCCTGTCTGCACTAGACCCCATAGTTAGAGGCCACACAGCTACCTTCAGTCACCTGAAAAATCTGTGTTGCATATGCAAAATAAAAGTCACAGATGAGCTTGACTTAGCATTGAGACAGTACCAACTGTCTTCAGATATCCCCCCTGCTGACCACAACACACCTTTGGATATCTGGTGGGGGAAAGTACTGCCTTTATTTACAAGCCTGTCACCAAAACAGCTGAAGAACTCTTTGGGCGAACAGACATCCTTTTTGACCCTGTTGACAGCTCAGTTATTTTTCACCTACAAACTGCACATAGCAGGTGGAAAAAAAGAATAACTGGAAAGGCCAAGGATGGCAAAAACAAATTACATGGCAGAACAGCAGAGGAAGGACATTTGCATGAATGCAAAAAAGAGAAAGGGAAGCCCTTTAAAGGGCAACCCTCTCAAGAAATAAACAAACAATTAGCTGTTCCTCCCCTTCTTTTACACATGCTGCTTATGTAAAGTTTGTAAGTACACCACTATTTGCATTACATAATTAGTTAGGCTAAATTAAAAATAATGTTTATGGTTTGTGTCACTATACGTATTGTCGCGCATTCAAGCTTGCATATAGTTTTTAGAGAGAAAAAAATTTTCAGGCTTTTTTGTCTAGACCTGCTGGCATCCCTGATATAATAGTTTTAAAAAAAAATTTTGCTGGTTTTAAGTTATAATTGATGAGAATGGTCATTTTTAAATCGTTTCTGTCCATGCTGTCCTATCCAGCATGCACAGTGCACTCAATTTCCAAATTTGTGGATATTATCCACTATTGGATCGTAATTCATAATCCATTGTCTAAGAGAGAGACTTTGGATCAATAAAGCAATCTTATCTTATCTCATAGCCATCTTGATTTAAAAAGATACTTGATAGGGAATAATTTTAAAGTTTATTTTTTAATAATTTGGTTTGTTAAAAATTTTGATAAGATTACATTTTATTCCCCTTCCCAGTTCTGGAATTAGTTTTATTACAGGATAGATTGATCAGTCCAGAAATTTAACACAATTTCACAATTTAATTGTTTTTAAAATATAAAGTGTTCAAGGTATATTAAAACAAAGAAAGCTAGATTTCACTCTAAGTATGGCTACAAACATGTAAATTGTTGTACATTTGTATGTGAATAATTCATCTCTATTGGGTTTATTATTTAGCAAGGAAACATTCTGTTGAATCTTAAAGCATTGAATCTATTTCTGTTTGTTTGTTTTGTATCGCAGTGATTGAACCCAGCTATGATGGTCCTCATTTACAAGATGGTCAAGTAACAAAAGAATTTGTTGAAAATCTCATGGAAGCTTTTAAAGAACAAAAGAAATTGCCCAAGAAATATGTCTGCCAGGTACCTTTAGTTAATTTTTTTTCAATAATAAATTTTGACCTACGGTCAACAATGAGTTTAGTGTAAGCTCTGTGGTATAAAGTTAAATAAATAAATTATAAAAAACAAAAAAACACTCTATTTTCAGATTTTAATTCAAGCCAAAAAATTGTTTAGTGAGCAGCTATCTTTAGTTTATATAAATGTCCCTGGGGTAAGCTTTTCATTTTTATTATAAAGATTTTTGAAAATATAAATGTTTCTAAAATTAAAATGAGAGTAGAAGTTGATTATTGCATTTTTATTTAAATTTCAGAATTCAAAATTTACAATCTGTGGAGATATTCATGGTCAGTACTATGATTTGTTGAATATTTTTAAAATGAATGGCAGACCATCAGAGGAAAATCCATATGTATCCTTTTTATCAAAACATTGGTCAATCAACATGAATGCATTGTGAAATAAAAGTATTACCCATTTAGATACCCTTTTACAGTTTGTGCAACTGAGGTATTAAACCTCATTCAGCAATCATGATTTCCAGATATTTGCTTTTTTTTACTGTTTATCCAATAATAAGTCACTTTTTACATTTAATATAAAGTACTATCTATCAAGGGGCACCAGTACTCTTGCGACAGTACGCTTTGATTGATGTAGTAATGCCTTTTTTATTTCTAACCCGGGATTTAGGGGATGTCCTTGAGCTCTGATGGGAACCTGACATTATTTTGGTAATGTTAAAAATGGCTGGGCATTGTGTTGGCCACAGTCCCCATGTATACCATTTCTCTAAAACTTGTGAACACTGCTTCACTTACCCTATGATCTGAAAGGGATACTTAACTTATAATCAATCTTGGTTTAAAATGTCAAAATATTGCAGACATTATATATTCAGATTTTTGTGTGAGAAAAGAAGTACTACTTGTCTTTCTTAACCTGGAATGCAGCTGTTCAATGGTGATTTTGTTGATCGTGGTTCCTTCTCTGTTGAATGCATCATGACTTTACTAAGTTACAAACTTCTGTATCCTAAACATTTTTACATGGCAAGAGGTAACAATACTGTTTTCATTTATTTTTATTGTTTTGAAATAACATACTTTAACTTTAACAAAAAATGTGACCAGAACTTTAAAATATTTTAATGGCCCCTAATTTAATTTTACAACTTTAAATGACATTTTGATTTACTAGATTTTTTAAATAGCTGTTTTTATCGTAATTTTACTTTTGATTTAATGGAATGATCGTTAGTTCACAGACATCTTGAGATTTTTTGTTACTGATGAGTTTATTCTTATTTATATTCAATTCTTCAAATATTTACATTTATGTAGAGCACAGACATTCACAGAATTCAACCTGCATTATAAAACATGCCTAATAGGATTCTTTTTTACTTCTCTTGATTGTATTTTTAATAATGTTTGTATGACTGAACAAGGATTACAGGGATAGTACTGTACTAACTTTTGGATGATAATAATGTATAGTTTATTTTATTTTGTCATGTCAAAAAAATCTTTTTTCATCTCATCTTTTTTCCCTTCCATTTTTCAGGCAATCATGAAAGTTTAACAATGAATCAGATGTATGGTTTTGAAGGAGAAGTCAAATCAAAGTATCCTCAATATTTTTAAAATAACATTTCATGTTGTTTTATTTCAATATGTTCTTGTGCTCTAGAAAAAAAAAAGATTATTTTAACCAGCACAATAGTGGAGCTTTCAGTTCACTGTGAGAAAATTTGATACCACATTTAGATTTGAAATTTATAAATCTATCAACTGCATGTAAATGTCAACCTTGACTTGCAAAACAAGATATTCCTCGCAGCTGTGTGAACTTTTTACAGAAGTCTTCAATTGGCTCCCATTAGCTCATTGTATAAACCAAAAAGTATTGGTGAGTGAAACTTCACCAAATAAAAAAGTATTCTGTTTATTTATATATTAATGAAGACTATATTTCAAGTCTGCAAAAATTATAACCTATATTTGATATTGTTTTAAATGTTATTTAGAAATAAAATTAGTTTCTAAGGAATAAAAAAACTCAGCACACAAAGTTCTGCAGTAAATTTGTGTAAGATTTATATTTCTTTAAGGTCTGTATAAGCTTTATAGATTGACTATATTTCTTTAAGGTCTGTATAAGCTTTGTAGATTGACTATATTTCATTAAGGTCTGTATAATCTTTGTAGATTGACTATATTTCTTTAAGGTCTGTATGACTATATTTCATTAAGGTCTGTATAATCTTTGTAGATTGACTATATTTCTTTAAGGTCTGTAGGCCTATAATCTTTGTAGATTGATTTAGATTGACTATATTTCTTTAAAGTCTGTATAATCGTTGTAGGTTGACTAACTATATTTCTTTAAGGTCTGTATAATTTTTGTAATTAAGTATTGAAAACCAGGTCATTGTTTTTCTATGCCTTCATTTTGAGAAAGGCTTTCGATCTCAAGAAATTTTGAAATATTTAGATTATATAAAACCATTTGTCCAAATGAAATTTTATGGATGGAATTGCATTGGTGTTCTTTTAAAACAAGGTCTGAATTGCAGATTACTTTAATAATGATTGCTTTGTAATCTAATCATGTAAATTTTTTTTTTTTTTGTGTGTTGAATTAAAAATCTTTGTACATTTGTTTCCTACTGTACAGGTCATGCATGGGGGTCTCTTCTCTTCAGATGATGTAACCCTTGATGATATTGCAGTGACATTTAGAAATAAACAACCCCCAGAGAGTGGTGAGTTATTTGATTACTTCTAGCAAATGTTTTAATTAATCTCCATGTCATTGTCTACTAGTTAGTTAGTATATTTCACACAATACGTCCCATAGGGCAGCAACATTATCCAGTTTGCTCATTCCGATGTACTCCAATCTACTGTAGGTCTTTCTTGCAGGTAGCACTCCAAGTAGTCGTGAGACGCCCTTGTCTCTTGCTATTCTTTTGTTTCTGTTTATAACTTCTCCCGCTCACTCTTCTCCTTTTAATCAGCTCCGCCATTGTCAGTAGGTTGAACTGCTTGAGGACTACCTCAATTTTTAAGTGGTTGCTGTAACTTACACCCAGAATTTAGGTGCTTCTGATGGAATACATTTTATGTGACTTTGATCTTAGTTCCCCTTCATGTTTTGCTGCCATAATAATCAATTAGTGTTGTGTTGTGCACCTTTTGTAGTTCTATGTCAAGATCAAAAGTTTTCATGGTCCAGATTTTCCTTTTTTTTGAAGGTTGCAAAAGCCAATCGAAAATCCTAATCTGCGCATCTACATATAAATTCTTGAGGCCATTACTGACATATTTTTTTTTCTCTGCTTGTTTAGGAATAATGTGTGAGCTCCTGTGGTCAGACCCACAGCCCCAGCTTGGTCGGGCACCAAGCAAAAGAGGGGTCGGGGTTCAATTTGGACCTGATGTCTCCAAGAAGTTTTTAGAAAAGAACAAACTGGAGTATGTTGTCAGGAGCCACGAGGTGAAGAATGATGGCTATGAAGTCATGCACGATGGCAAATGCATAACTGTTTTTTCAGCACCCAATTACTGGTAAGTTATTTTTTATTTCCTTTTAATATTTTCTGACCTACTCCTGAAATGTAGTGTTTAAAAACATTAATGCTGCAGATTTAACCCTTGCAAACAACTCACATTGCTTGATAATAATGTGACATAATGTTTTTTTGTTTGTCTTATTGTTTCTAGTGATACCATGGGAAACAAAGGGGCTTACATCAACATTACTGGTGATGATCTTACGCCAAAGTTTACTACATATGAAGCTGTGGTAAGTCCCTCTTACTCTTAGTCATTTTTTTTCTTTTTTTTTCATTGAAACAAAATTGTTACTATACTCTTTAAATTAATAAAATACTGGCATTAGAAAAAAAACACACCAAAAAAAAATAGAAATTTTAACTTTTTTGTTTTATTTTTATAAATGAAAAGTCTATTGGGTTTAGCTTTTTAGTGTAATATTAATATTACACATTAATTTTTATCTTTTTTTCAAACAAATGAGGAAAAAGTAAATTCTAAAACATAAACTGGTGATATAATTATAGTAATTCGATCACATTTTTTTTTAATGAATATGATTTATTATTTGTTGAAGAAAATATATATGAAACAATTTTAAAAATAAATATTATATTATTAACTGTTTGACTACTACCTCTTGGGTAGTTTAGAGCTCTCTTTTGATTATTTCTTCAATTAAAATCCATATTATTTACATGTAAACTTATGTTTGTATGTACACATATTTATACGAATCTATTAAAATATTAACATTGTTAGAATAAGATAAAAAAAGAAACATGAAAAATGTTACTTTTACTTTTAATATAAATTGCCAGAATTAATTTCTCCTTATAAAGTGTAGTTATAAATTATAGTTTATTTACTTAATTAGGGAATACTGGGCCTACTCAACATTTCTCCAGTGCACTTAATTCTGGGCAGCCTTTAACAGTTCACCACATGGCAGAATGCAGCTCTTCATTTCCTCTTCCCTGGATCATCTCCAGGTGGTCTTAGGAAGACCAACCCATCTTTTTTCCCCTGGGTTTGACTGTAAAGGCTACTGGGTGGTTTCCATAGGACTTTTCCGGCCCATCACCATTACAGCCTGTCAATCTGCTGGTCTCTGGTGTCCATCACCATTACTGCCTGTCAATCTGCTGGTCTCTGGTGTCCATCACCATTATTGCCTGTCAATCTGCTGGTCTCTGGTGTCCATCACCATTACTGCCTGTCAATATGCTGGTCTCTGGTGTCCATCACCATTACTGCCTGTCAATATGCTGGTCTCTGGGATCCTGGTTTGTCTGCTGCCATCAAATCTTGTGTTCTTAAATTTTGACTGTCTGCATGACCTTCAGTAATCCTATTGTGGCTAGTTAAAACATTGAGTATATTTGAAACCTATTTTTCTCAACCAGGACTGGATGCCAGACTCCTGAAATTCCTGAAATTTATTTTTTTTAAATTGTGTACTGTATTGATCAAAGTACTATTAATTATTTTTTTTTCAGCCTCATCCGAATGTGAAACCCATGGCTTATGCAAACCCATTCTTCGGATTGTTTTAACAGAAATATTTTGTTTAGAATTATAGAAAATTGTCTGCTGGAAGTGTACATAGAATGTGTAAATGAGGGTTTCTTTTAAATGCTTTTATTTTTTTGTTACAACTTAAGGGCATACAACGACTTATCAAAAGTCTCGGGTAGTGAGTTAAAAAAAACTGTATGTTGTTTAAGGCTCACATGTTCATATATCAGCCCATATGATAATGCTCATTTTTTTTGTGTGACTTGTTTTAGAAGATCAAATGAAATGGTTTAGCTGGTAGATGTCCTGATATCATTTGTGTTACTGTAACTTTGTTGCAGTTGAAACTATGTTACTGTAAACTAAATAGATCATTAATTTGAAGAAATAAAAAAGGAATGCTTTTTATCAATTTTACAGATAAACAAGCATATATGAATTTTAAAATTAAATGTTCTTTTTTGTTTCATTATTGAGAAATAATAGAAATGTAGAATATAAAAACAAACTTTTCAATGTACATAAGAACTCATTTGCTCAAGTTTGTCAAGTGATGAAAAGAAAAGGGCAGTTGTTTACACAACTTGAATTCTCTCAGAAATTAAATGTGTAAGTAGAGGTCATTATTTTTATATTGGATACAAATTGTGAAAATAGTCTTATTTAACTAGATATTACTGTTAGACAGAAAAGCTTTAAAAACAACAATGTCTTTAGTTATGTATTTTGTCAACAGTTTATATTCAGAGAAGAAACAAACAAAACAAAAAAAGAAGAAAATAAACAAACTGTTGTTTTTTTAAAGTTGCTTTTGATGTTTGTTTTTTTGTCTACACAATCTATATTTACAAAAACAATCACATTCTTTGTTTGTTGTTTCAGTTTTACTGAGTTTTACGTGATATTTTAGTAGGATGATAGGGAAATGAGCGTGAATGCATAAAAAAGAAGTCTCTTTAATATGAAAGATTTAATTACGAAGTTACAGTGTGATTGTAAATCAACATTTTTTGTTAAATTTTATAGTGATATCATATTTCTGAAGTAATTCTAGAACAGCATGGACGATATCGTTCAATCAATAGCTGAATCTCATCTTACATCGACAGTAAAGTTTAGAAGGAGATATGTTGAAGATTATTGCATCCTATGCTTATTTATGTGCTTAAGTCTAGTATTAAACTAGATATAGTGTGGTATGTAATGTATAAACATATGGAGCTAGGAAAGTCAAAGAAATAATCTTGGTGCACCATTGTGAAAAGAAAAAATACAACAGTTTTAAGCCTTTTAAATATTTTTTATTGAAACTAATTTATTTTTGCACATTAAAGCCTTTATCTTGATGCACTTAAGTGCCCTTTCATACCATACTGATTGAAGCAGTTTCTGATTCTGTGGCCACGGCATACAAGGGAAATGTGAGGCTAGCACAGACCAGCACAGTGCATACCCACCTTTACTTTACCCTCACCTCCCATCTTGTAAAAAGTCTCAAAACCCGGACGAGCCGAAGCTCTTAAGCCGGGGCGTAACGCTTTAGAAGTGGGTTATTTAAAACCCTGTCCGGGATCCAGCCACCCCACGGCACGCCGAAGGCGTGGCGTGCCATGTAAAAGGGAAGGATTCCGCAGGCCAGCGACCGTTTGCTGCGGTTCCCCTAAGGATCATTATCGTGGTGGCTCTCCCGTATATCTGCATTGTCACCCGGTAGCACAAATCCTATACTATAGGCACAGGCATCCAGGCACCGGGTGGGTCGTGAGACGGGGTTGCAGCATTCATTGCTTCCTCCCCACCGAGACCCGGTGGCCTCTCGGCAGTGCAATGGATCTCGGACATGCCGCGGGGGCTGTCCCCCATGCGTTAGCCCGCCGGTGTTTCAAAGAAATTACTGGCGGTTTACACACTACGCCGCTTTGAGGCCCATGGGTACAGTAGTGCTCACCTCCCATCAGAGTTGGTTAGACTCTAAACACCTTCTAGACTCCAGGTCTCATAGCGCGCTCCCACTAGCCCCAGCAAAATGCAAGAGACTTAGACTACGGATAAGCCTAAGCGTAGGATATACAATAATCTGCAAAATTAAAGAAGTAAAGAGCTCGAGCTTCCGGTAATTCATTAGATAAGAAAAAAAATTATTTTTTTTCGGGTAAATCCGAATATCAAAGCTATTAATCAGCTTTTAACGTGCTGAACGGAGCCGTACTTTTCCTATAAGTATAATGCTAATGGTGCACATGTATTTGCGATGCAATCTCTTTATTTTTAAAGTGAATTACTAGAATAGTCTACTATCACAGTAAAGCAAATCTACATTTGAAATATAATGCAACACTTCCGAGCTAAACAAATTGAAAGAAGAAATGAGAGAAGTAAAAATTTATGGAGGCCATCAGCTGATGATGAGAAATTGAGACAATTGGAACTGCTGGTTGATGAAAAAATAAGTCAACGGTAGGAGATATTAAAACTAAACTTTTGGATGTTCTCATCACTGTGCTATCAGTTCATTTATTTCTATCTGTTACACTCTGTTATCACATGCCTATTTATGGTATATAGTATAATATAGGCCTAATAATAAGCTTAATGCATACGACATGTACAGGTGTACGAGTTATATTAGGATTATGAAAATTATAAGGAAGGGTAATGGGGAACAAAAAGGGCAGGGCTTCAACGAGTTGTCTCGTTTTCTTTTTTCTTTTTTACAATTTCTTAGTTTGATGGTTATTTCCCCTGACTCACGCAGCAATTTTTTTTTATTCGTGCTAACCAGTGCCCTCGCATTGTGTGTGTGGAGGGGGCAGAGGGGCCATATGCCCAGGAGCGGCACTTCTAGGGGCGGCAAATATAGTCTATATGTAGCACTAAACAAAGCAGTTACAGTACGCAAAGGGGCGTCGCTGAAACATTTACCCTGGGGCGCTACATATGCTTGTGTGGGCTCTGGTGCTAACACAATAATTATATTATCATACAATAATAATAATATGTTTAACCCCGACCTTAATAGCATCACAAACTGAGGCTATGTCGATAGACCACCATACCATAGATATTATTAATTTTACTTTTGACTTTTTTTCTATAGTTTTCAGGGATGGTGCCGTGCATGCGCAAGTGAGCATTGTTGCATGGAGAAGCAATTCAAAGAATCACACAGCATGACAGAAGAAGACCACGCCACGCATCTCCAAAGCTTTATAAAGAAACGAGTAGATTTTGAAAAATATATAGGTCAAGTTGATAAACTGGTCAGCTCTTGTCGTTATGGCATCCTCCACGCTCGATGTCACCCCACGTATGATGAGCAGTTGCCCATTTGGCTTTACGAAATTTTAGGCGAGGGTTTCACGCTTCCGTTGCTGCCAACTTTTCCTACTTCCGCTTCCGCTTTTGAGGCTCTGTGCTCCGGGGCTGGTCTCCTAGAATGAAACAGCCATCTTAGATATGAATATTTGGGAGCAGCATCGTGTGCCAGACGATTGGTTGTCAATGGCGGTGAACCATTAAAATCTATGAACACGCATCTGGCTAACGTTTTAATAAAAGAGGAGATTAGTCAGGGATATCATAGAGATAATCTGCAGATGTCTTCATGTAAAAGAAAAGAACGAGCTAAAAAGGGAGATAGTAGTTCTTTGGCCAAGTTCTTGCTGGAAACAACAACCAAGATTATATCTAAAAAAGATGACTTGGACAACAGCGAAGAAAACTATCATGGGATCTGTCTACAAAAACTTGAGAATCAGATGCAATGGACTGGTGCATACTGTTGTGCAAATGCCGAGGTCAGGGAGTGTGGCCGGGAAAGGGCTCTCGTCGTGGGACAACTGCGTCGGGCTAATGGAAAAGAATCAACCGGTGGTGAGCCTGTTTGTCTCCCCTTCAAGTTGATCTTACTGCTTGACGATCGTCAAGATAGCAAGAAGAGAGTCAAGGGAACATTTTTACTGCTTCCTCCCGCTTCGACCTGCGATGGAAATTCAATATCAATGTAATATGATTATTATGTAACATGATCTATTTTTTGGCATTGTGATATTATTAATAAATTATATGTATCTAGTAAGTAGATTAAATTGAACAAATATATTATGCACACTTTGCTTTAATATATACGGGAAAGTGGGGCTTGAAGACACAGGGACAAGTTGTCACAACGACTCCAAAGCCATAATTTGAATACGAAATTAAAATATAAAATTATTTTTTTCACTTGCTTGCCTGAAGGTTGAATGATATTATCGAAGAAAGCTACTCACATTTTCCTTTCATCACCAATGCTACTCAAGTTTATGGTATATTAGCTATTAAGATTTAACACATGTCGTATAACACCCAAAATATGTTTGTAGCATTAGACTACTTTATTTGATACTGTTGTTGTTTACACATCAGCATGATTATCAACGGTGTTTTTCTCATTATAAACTCAATAAATTGCTATTCAATTATAATTGTAAAAATGTGTTGTGGGATATGTAGTGACACTCGATGGGGTTACAAGTCATAGTTGTGACTTTTTGCTTTTACTCATTGAAGCAACATATTATCATATTATGTTAAACATAATTCACTGAAAATTATAGTCTCTATCCTCAAATCAAGGCCAACAGTGTGGGCTCTAACTCTGCATATCAGTTCTGCTGACTTATTATATATACAAATCAAAGTTATCTCCCTTTACCAACATACTGTTTCTAAAGGCACTCTCGTCAACGCAGAATAACAAAACCAATTCATCACACATTAAAATTAAATAGAGTCAATTTAATATTACTACATCATCTTATTTGAAAAGGAAACGTGTGCAGATGACTTATGAAACTGACGATGACAATATTGGCAATGTTTCTAAGCCAGGAGTTCAGATGAGGTGGCGGACACATAAATTTAGTGAGGGGGGGGGGACAGTGCACGGTATCTGGGAATGAGTGCACAGTAAAAAAATAATTGTAGGCTAATTTTGAACTGGTACAATATTTCCCCCTAAGCTATTTAAAAATTAATATTTTATTTCATAATTATCAACAGTTACTTGATTAAATATATTTCAAAGTTTTAAATTCTCAATTTTCTGATTAAAGGCGAATGATTAAAAATGTAAAGGCCTAAATTATCAGTGGCGTAGCAAAGATTACACTGCAGGCGGGATGCATGTGGAGTGCAAGCTGTATGAAGGGGGAAACTATTATTATTATAAAGTTTATAGTGTACGGTGGGGGAGAGGCACATTCTGAATTTTTTTGTTTTTGTTAAAGAAGGAAAACGAAATATTTTCATGCGTTTACATTAATTAAACATCTACGTTGGAAAATTAATGTGTTATCATCCAGGCCCTAGGCTAATATGTTTATAATTAAATCAAATAGGCCTAGTTGATATCCTTACATATTGGTGAAATCTGTTGATCCTTACATATTGGTAAAATCCAAGTTAAAGTGGACATAGAATCAAAAAATTACATAAAGTGGGTAGTGGGTAATATTATATATTTCATCAATCGTGTTTTTAAGTCTTTTGAGCAGTTATCTTTGATTTGTTTTAGTCAAACGTCTTTGCGGCCTTTATCTATCGTTACGTCAAGGACATAACTATATTTATTTTAAAACGTGCAACCTGTTGCAAAGCTCAGATAAACAAAGAAAAAAACACTTTCCCTTATACGAGAACAGTAACGATTGAAAAAAATAAATAAAAATAATGCTAAATAGTTTTAAAATTCTTCAGTCCACCATCACCAACAAAAGAATCTAGCCATTGACATTTTTTTTCTGCGTACGATAGAAAGAAAATATTGACCCCATTTGAAATTCATATTGCGAAAATATGAAATTATCTGGTTTCAAATATGAAATTATCTCGTTTCTAACAAAAGAAATTTAAACGAGACATTAACTTAAATTAGAGGACTAAGAAAAATATAGATGAAGACAGAACCGTTTGGCCCAGTTGAATGGTTATAATAATCACAAAAGTAATCTTCAGAAAAAAGGTTGTGGCCCTTAAAAGGACCATTGTGTTAGTTTCAAAATAACTAGAGTAGAAACTAGAGTAGAGGCAAATCTTATGCTTTAGTTGCTGCTGCCTTCTTTGGTGCTTTGGGCTTTTTAGCTGCTGGTTTCTTAGCAACCTTTGGCTTAGCTGCAGCTGGCTTCTTAGGGCTCTTTGGTTTCTTGGGTTTAGCAGCAGACACCTTTTTAGGAGACTTGGCTTTCTTGGGAGCCGCTGGCTTCTTGGTGGCGGCTTTCTTAGGAGATTTAGCGGTTTTCTTGGCACCAGCTGGCTTCTTGGGCTTAGCAGCAGCTGCCTTCTTAGGAGACTTTGGCTTCTTTACTGCAGCCTTCTTGGGAGACTTTGGTTTCTTTTCTTTCTTCTCAACTTTCTTTTCACCCAGACGGAAGGATCCTGCGGCCCCTGTACCTTTAGACTGTTTCAAAGTGCCATTTTTAATTCCAGCTTTCAATGCAAGCTTGAGGTGGGCGTTGATGGCAGTAGAGTTATCACCAAGTTTGTAGTTGGCTAGGATGTATTTCAAAATTGCCTGTCTGGAAGATCCACCTCGTTCTTTCAAAGCTTCAACGGCAGATTGGATCATCACTTTATATTGTGGGTGTGAAGCTGGGGCCTTAGGCTTGGCTGCAGCTTTCTTCTTGGGTGCCTTGACTGCCTTGGAAGGAGCTGGTGCGGGAGCAGCGGCTGCGTCAGTATCGGCCATGATAAAGTTAGACTGGATGAGCGTAACGAGAAGTAGTGAAAAATAAGCGTTGTGTGCGTGGTACACGAAGTGTGCTTTCTGCTGCGATTCGCTCAGTCTATATAGTGGCGCTCGAACATATCGGAGAGCACTACGTCACAGCCCTGTTTCACCCAACCAGGTAGTGCTTTACGATTAATGGAAATGGCAAATTCGTATTCGATGGGTTTAGAAAAAATTATTTTTTCCCAAAATGACAAACACAAAAATCTGCGCACCGTTGTCAAAATATCAAGCATTACTTGGCCTTTAATTTGATATGTAATTTTATTGGGCCGATATTTTTCTTAAAGTTGAAAATAATAGTTTTAATGCGAGATAAACTGTCAAAGTTCATAACAGACACTAAGAAAAGTTAACAAAATGCTTTTTAATAGTCTTCTTTTAATGATTTTACACATTGAGAGTATATTATAATCATTAAAGTATTATATTTTGGCAAATTAAACGGTATAAAATACTTAATTAATTTAAATTTTTTATTTTTCCAAGTACACCTTCGCACATTCTGACATATTTAGTTGTGCCGATTATACTATAAAATACAAATTAATGTGAAATATTTATACAATTCAGTCAACCAATTTTTATAATAATATTGTCAATTTATTCTAAAATTTTAAACAATTTCTTATGTATATTAATTGTATGTATTATATATTGTTATTTTATTTTATAGACAATTTAATGAGGCAATTTTCAGATTTGTTTTTTTGTTCTTTGTAAAAATGGTCTCCACACTGTCACTTGTAGTAGTTAGAATTATGATAATTCTACATTTATTTTAAATATTAAAAGTTCCAATATAAATATAATGAATAAGGAAAAGGTAAATAATTTCAATTAATTTGAATATCAATAATAATAACCCTTTCTTAAAAGAAAGAAACGATTAAACCCAATATGACTTTATATGATTACATTTTATTTTTGGGCGCCATTTCTGTGCAGTGGCGATGAATGGACCTATTCAATGTCATAAGATTTACACTAAAATAAGATATAATATCATTATATCTCACTCATAATATAAATATCTAAAAGGTGTTCAATTAAATGTACATTATTTGAAGTTGTATTGTGAATTTTGTTCTCATGTTCATCTAAAGAAATTTGACCGTAGCTGGATCGGAGTTTTGAGACAGATCAGCTGTCAGATGTAGGCTAATATTATATATATAAATATAATATAAATAGTAGGCTAAATAGGCTAATAAAAATATCCCGATATAAAAATATTAGATCTAATAATTTTGTTTTAGAAAGTTTGTAAAAAATAGTGGTAGGAAGATTGTGCCAAAAAAATAACAAAGTGGTAAAAATTCTCCCTCATGTCATATATCATTGACAATTTTTAAAGCATTAAATTTGTGCGGTTAGTTCACCGAACTGTCAACCAACACGTCGCGTGTTCTATCCCTGCCAGGGCCCTGCCTCCGACCGATCCGTGCCGCCCTGATAGATAAGATAAAAATACTAATAGAAATTAGAATCTACATAGTCATAGCCTACGATACATTTGAAGCCCCTTACTCCATTTTTGTTGAATGGGACGATTTTAAATCTGTTATTATTGAACATGTGTGTTCTTTGCTTATAAGTTTACAGACGTTCCTTCTAGATAGAAGATTATTACGTCCACTAGGCCCAAAACTCCTGCAGGGCGACAGGGATCCGTCGGTGGTAGGGATAGAACCCGTGACCTGTCAGTTTTGTTTTTGGTTGACAGTCCGGTGATCTAATACCCCTTACCATCCGGCTTCACAGTGTTTATTATAGGATCTGTTCAAATGCCTGTTTGTTCGTCTGTCTTTCTATCTATCTAGATCTATAGATAATCTATTTTTATATATTATATCTTTATATTAAGTTTATATACATAGTTTATTAAGGTTTGTTGAGTTACATTAAAGTTGCCTTGTAAAATTATTGTAATTGGAAAGCACGAATAAAATTGCGAAAAAACAAGGCTATCCCAAAAAACAATTGGAAAAAAAGGAACAGCTACTCTAATAAAATGCTTTAATAAAAATAAAAGTGAAAGACAACAAAATGTGTCTTTTTACCTTTGCAGGCATACATTAAAATTAAATCAACAGAATTTCAGGTCTTGGCTTTGGTATGAACATTTTAATTGTAAGAGTAAGATTAACAATGAAGACAATTAACATGATATATTTCATATATAGTATATATATCCATTTGTTTACCCCACCCCTTTTTTTCAAGCAAAAATTATCAAAAATATTATTTTGTAAAATAAAATCATTCAGTAATTATTAATTAACTAGTGGTTATGTCCGTCAAAATGACGGAGAAAAGAATGACTACATAGGCCTAATGTGTTTTGTTAAAAGAGAGAGACAAAAGACAACCTTACAATAAAAACTGGTGTGAGAACGTTTCTTTTCGGTATTTAGTTTTTGTTACTCTTAATTGTTTCTGGTGGCCCTGCCATATGCATAAGAATTGTCGTTGTCAAGCTTCTGACCTAAAAGACTGGCGTAGTGTGTAAACCACCGATACATTCCCATTAAGAATACACCGGCGGGCGAACGCATGGGGGACAGCCCCCGCAGCGGGTCCGAGATCCATTACACTGCTGAGAGGCCACTGGTTTCGGTGGGGAGGAAACAATGGACGCTGCAATCCCGTCTCGAGAAACACCCGGTGCCTGGATGCATGTACCTATAGTATAGGATTTGTGCTACAGGGTGACAGTGCAGGTTTACTGGCGAGCCACCACGATAATAATCCTTAGGGGAACCGCAGTGAAATCGCTGGGCTGTGTAAAACTTCCCTGTTACACGACATGCCACGCCTTTGGCATGTCATGGGGTGGTTGTAGCCCGGAAAGAGATTGCTCAATCCTAAGCGTTACGCCCTGGGGTGGCTGGAGCCTGGACAGAGATTGCCCAAACCTAAGCGTTACGCCCTGGGGTGGCTGGAGCCCGGACAGAGATTGCTCAAACCTAAGCGATACGCCCTGGGGTGGCTGGAGCTTGGACAGATATTGCCCAAACCTAAGCGTTACGCCCTGGGGTGGCTGGAGCCCGGATAGAGATTGCTCAAACCTAAGCGTTACACCCTGGACACAAGAGCCGAAAGACTCGTCCGGGATTTTTTAAGAGACTTTTTAAACAGTTGTGTTGACTTAACTTGTTATTAATAATATTAAATTAACAATAATATATATACTATCTAAAAGAAAAAAACAACACAAATACAAAACAATAAAAAAGGTAAATAATATAAAAAATATTAGAAAATAATATTTCAATGCAATGAAAACTATAGTGAAAACGACTTTTTTCGGTATTTACTTTTTGTTCTTGCTTTTTGTGTCAATAAAACAGTATTGAGAATGTTTCTTTCGGTATTTACTTTTTGTTCTTGCTTTTTGTGTCAATAAAACAGTATTGAGAATGTTTCTTTCGGTATTTACTTTTTGTTCTTGCTTTTTGTATAAATAAAACAGTAGGCCTATTAATAATGTTTCTTTCGGTATTTAGTTTTTTTTTTAATTCTGTCCGGTCGCCCTGGCACATGCATACAAATTGTTGCTGTCAGGCTTGTGCTATTTAAAAGTAATCATTTATAACTTGTCACTTGTCCTTAATAATTAGTAGGCCTATAATTTAATTTATAGAGGCTAGAAAGTCGCCTATTAAAGGATGCTATCAATAGCGACGTGCATCCATTAAAAAATTGAAACATGTGATTACTTTTACTTAAAAGATAATGCAAACATCTATGATGAAAAAATAAATAATTTGATAGACATTACGTCATACCCTAGAATTTTATTTTAAAGTAGCCTACAACCATTCAAACTCTCAAAGCCAAATTGCGGTGCGTAACTTTTGAAAAAAGGTCTCGCCACATTAAAAAAACAACAGCAGAATTGGGAAAATCCGATAAGGCCTTCGCATTCAACATAGTGAATCTCGCGTTCAATATAGTAAATGAACGGAAATGGCCATTTGTTCCGTAAGGTTTTATGTATTTGTTTAGCTGGATATACTTTTTTTGATTTATAAAATCAACACATTCATGATTATAAGTCATAAAATAAAATAAAAAATTTGTTTGACGTTTTCAATTTATACGTTTAACTTTTGTCTTGATTAGTCAAACGGCTTAGGAGCCTATAGAGGACAAACATATATATATATATAGGCCTATAAACAAACATATAACTCACGGTAATTATATAGATTTATAATTTATATTTATATAATTCATTTGATTTTCACTTTGATTAAATTAAATGATTAATTATATAATTCATTAGCCTAATAATTAATAAAAATTTTATAAACCTGAAAATTAAAAAAAACATTCTTAGCTTAGCCTTAACCGACCAGAGGATTCGAACCCTTGATGTTTGGTTTTTAAAAAAACTTATACGTATAGGCCTATATATTTAACATTTAAAAAATATAGTCTAAGTCGTCTGAGTGATAATACTTTAGTGTAACTGGTTCTATTTTGTTTTCCCTAACTATTGAATTGATGAATGTTTGATACCCATCAGTTCAACTTCAGGAACAAAAAGGATGGCATTAACTGTACAGGTCCTGGAGTTTTGGAAAATTGATAGGACCATTTCCAGTATGAAAAAGTTTTGGAAAATTTCATTTTGATAATTTGGGCATGGAAAAGTTTTTGAATTTTTTTATTTAGAAATTTAATTTAATAAATTGAGCTGACCTCAACAATGGTCCCTAATATGCTGATTCTGCTTTTCTTGCAAACATTCCCACCTTCCATTTGTTAACTACGTCAAGCCTTTAGCGTTATGTTTTGTGTCTCGTGAAAAATGGTACCTAAAGGCTCTCTTTCTCTCCCCCACAGTTTGGTGTCTGTTACTGTTAGACAGGTGCTGTGCGCAGAATTTCCGTGGCGTATGAAATTTTCGCATCAGGCGTGGTTTTATCCAAATGCTTAACACTAGCTTAGTAAAAAAGCTTACATTCATTAAACATCTTTATGTTGACATTTTAGACGCTATTTTATATCAAAAAGTAAAAATTCCAGTAGCCTAGGCCTATTTAGCAAATATAAATATATATGCAAGTTGTTCACGACGTCCGCCTATATCATTATTGACTTTTTGTTAAGGGTTAGCCTATATGACTTTATTAATTATTATATTGTATGCGTACAATTAAAAAAAAATATTAGAATATACTCCGTAGCCAACAATCAGAACATATTTAAAGGAATTTTGTTTTTTCGAGAAAAACATGTGTGGCATATTTATGTTATCAGATAACTTTAAAAATGCTCATCGAGCAACACTGTTGATGCTTGGTATAATATATAAGCTTGTGTTAAGCTCATCATCTCTCTCCTATTTTCCCGCTTGGACTATTGTAATTCGCTTTTGGCCGGTCTCTTGGCCTCCTCCCTTCAAGGACTCCAACGCATCCAGAACTGCGCAGCCCGACTAGTTCTCAAGAAGAAGAAGTCAAATGATATCAATCCTCTGCTCCGATCCCTGCACTGGCTACCCATCAACAACCGGATCTCATATAAGCTGGCTTCCCTCTGTTATAGGTGCCTGAATAACTGCGCCCCGGATTATCTTCGCTCTTGTATGGAGCTCTACACCCAATCCCGCCCACTTCGTTCGGCATCTGACGCGCTTACTCTGCGGATCCCTCGTGTGAGGCTAGTGTCCGCTGGCGAACGTTCATTTTCCTACGCAGGACCGTTCGCTTGGAATCACCTCCCACTACAGCTTCGCCAGAGCCCTAGCTATGACACCTTCAGGAGCCGGCTGAAGACTCACCTATTTCGTCAGCAGAATTAGCGTATTACTATATATTTCGTTGTCTGTCTGTATTCTGTAACTGTCGTCTGCGCATAGAACTGTCACCAACGGGATATGCGCTATATAAGCACCGTTATTATTATTATTAAGTGAATTAGTTAAAATTTATCATAAATATAACTATAAAACTATAACTATAATGGCCTGTTAAATCACTATTCAGATGATGTAAATAGTATGTATGTCAACACCAGGAGCCAATATTGTAATATACAAAATAAATTAAATTAAGATAGAAAGTGGAGTAACATTTAAAATTTGTGGACCACAACCATAGCCTAGGGCATATTAAATCTAACTCAGATCTTTACTCCTGGGGAAGCATTTTCTAAACAATTACATATGAGGGCTTAACATTTTTATCTTAAAAAGCTTTTCCGCCTCTACTTAGCTACACATATTGGTTGTGATTTTGAAATATTTGTTATTATCTTATCCAGACACAGATGGCTGCTAGAAATGTTCCTCCATACAAAAGTTGCCTGGGCAATCAAATCTCAATGTGGCAAAAAAAAGCTGATGAGCACAAAGAAAAGCAATTACTGAATCCATTTTCTGAATGGGCTGGAGCATCACACAGAGCAGCCCTTGATAAAAGTGATGAAAACTATGGACGGCCTGTAGAGGGTTCCATGACAGAGTATAGGAGCAAGCAGGCAGGAAATCACATCAGTGCTGAAATTGTTGAACTGTGCCATGTTATTAAAGAAATAGGTAAATATAGATTACGGTATCACATAAAATGTTTTTTAAGTTTAAGAAATTTGTTTTGTTTTTATACTTTTTCCAAACATTAATTTTTCAAATTATATTTTTTTCAGGTAGGCCTACGTCAGGTTTAGATGGAAGCTACTATATTAAATTTGGACAGTTGTTTGAAGCATACACCAGAATTTCCAATAAACTTGTTGGCATGCTTTTAAGAGCCAGAAAGCAAGGTCTGGTGACATTTGAAGGCGAGATGCTGTATCAGCGAAGAGATGATGAAGTCATGATCACATGTCTTCATGTGCCTGATCCATGAACTGGAAGCCTTTGTGTCTCTTTTTATGCTGTGATTAATTTAAGGTTACCTTAATGACCCCAATTGCACCCTTATAGACATAAGACATATTTTTTTTAAATTCCAAAAATTAGTATTTTTTTCTTGGAAAAAATTGTTCATATTGGTTGCTAATTAATTAAAGAAATTATAACTATTTAATTTTTTGCATACCTGTAACTGTAACTAATGAGGTATATTTTTATGCTCTCTGACCGTACTATACTACGATAATGTTTGATTTTTTATTCTTAATTACTTTCAAATAAAATAACACAATATGATAGGAGAGACGCGCTTTAGAAATCATCATCAACAAAAATATTCATATGAACAGGAAAAGAAAAAAAAAAGATATTTTAATGTCAGAAGCTAAGCTCTAGAGATGGGAATCGAACCAAACCCGAACTGAACACACCGAACTCGAACGCCAGTTGTAGCCGAACCGAACCCGAACTCTGATGGTAACCGAACTCGAACGCCAGTTGTAGCCGAACCGAACCCGAACTCTGATGGTAACCGAACGGAACCCGAACTTCAAAGTCGCAGAGTACGAACCGAACCGAACGAACCTATTGCAAACTTGAAAGAACCTAAATTTGTGTTTCAACTCTCCCACCGTCACTGTTTTACACTCAGACTTTCATTGATGTCTTTTTAAAAGGTGGCAACTAAAGCAACAGCGCCATGGGAACTAAAACAACAACACCACATAGGGGTCTATTTTGTTATCTTAAGTCAACACATCAAAGCAAGTGTCCTCAATATAATTGTGTCACACAAGCTTGCCCCCCCCCCCCCCCCCACCTTATCATCACTAAGAGGCCGCAGGTTGTTTTCATTACCTCTTATTTATCTTCTACCTCCTGATTGTTTTCCTTTACTCCTACCCCCCTCCTAACCCAATGTATTCTGCTGAACCGTCCAACAACTAGTCAAAATAGATTTTATCGCCAACATTTGATACTTTTTTTCTTCTAAAAAAAATAGATATTAATATGATCATTAGCAAAGCATTTTTTGAGAGTCAGAATAACAAAAGCTTGCTGCCTTATTTACTTTGATTGCAGAGTATGCAGCAAAATTATTTTATCAGATCCACAATGTCATGTGGGTGAAAAATGAGATTGCGAATTCCGGTAAATGGAGCAAAGCAGAACTGGAAAAGTTTTTATCTGAAGAAAAAGCTGCTTTGGTGTCAGCAACATGGACAAAAGTGAATGCTGGTCTCGGTACCGATGTATTGAAGTAGGAGATGAGGTAAGCAATGCTATATTAATGTTATATTATTATTGGAATGTTTTATTATAGTTATAGTCAATTCTAGTTATGTGAGCCCATGGAATATCTTTCAAATAAAGAAAAATGAAGATAATAATTAAAATTATGTTTTAATGTGGAATGTTTAAAATGAGACCGAGAGAGGAAGAGGGAGAAAGTAGAAAAGAAAGAGACAATCACTTTTAACAAGACTTAAAGATTTTCGTGTATTAAATATCTAAAGAATAGATTCCCAGTGTGGATAATATCGCCCCATTTCCCATGGAGGCTCTGGGAAAATGTTTGAGGTTACTTATATTCTAATGGCTTGCACAAAACACCAGCAACCAAAGGTTGCATCTTACTAATATATATTAAATATAAAGTATTGTGTTCAACAGGTTGTCAGGGAGTTTGCTGTGTGCAGACAATGTGCGAAATTGTTGAGTGTGCCTATTGGACATACCACAACTCTACAAAGACATACCACCTCACATGTGAAATTTGTCGACAAGGATCCTGGACAATCTAAAATTCTGAATTTTCTTCCAAAGAAGAAAGCGGTTAGTACTAAAAAAAATTCATTTATTTAGAAGAAAAGGTGATTGACAATAAAATTTCTAAACGTAACTGTAAACTAATTAATTTTTTTATTTATCCATTTCTCTAATCGTGCCTAAAGCTGTTCGAGATATAACCAAACATGCGGCCCTCTACATGATTGCAAAAGACATCCAACCCTTTACCTGCATTGAAGATGATGGTTTCATATATTTTGCCCAAACTATGATCGACATTGGTGCGAAGTATGGGTCTATGCCATTTGATGACATCATGTGTGATCGAACAACTCTCTCAAAGTCATTGCTACCAATGGTATACAAAGAATGTGTCCAACAAGTGTCACGTGATCTTGTAGGGATAACTCACTTTGCTATTACCACTGATCACTGGACAGATGACATTCTTAAAAACTCTTATCAGAGCTTTACACTACATTATGTAGATGGTAACTTTGATCTTGTTAGCAAATGCATTGGCATATATGAATTTCCTGATTCAAAAACAGGTATAGCTGTAAAAGCAAAGACAACCCAAATACTTAGTAGTATTTTACCACCAAATATTGCTAGTGAAAATTTGCTTTATGTGACTGATAATGAAAGCAACATGAAATCAGCATATCGCAATGATGTTAGGACTAGCTGTGCTGGCCACAATCTCAACTTAGCTGTAGTAAAAGCCCTGAAATCAAATAATGGTGAAGTAATCAATGAAAGGATTAGGACTTCCAAAGAAGTAGTTGCATACCGGTACTTTAAGTTTTAAGCATAGTGACAAAAAAAAAGAACTAGTATACACACTTAAGCAAGATGTTGCCACACGTTGGAATAGTCAATTTTTTCTGCTGCAGTCCTTAATTAAATGACGTTAAGTCAGTTCTTACTAATGCAAAACAGTTTGACAAGCTTGAGATGTTAAATAATGTGGATGAAAAGCTTTTGAGTGATGTGGTAGAGTTTTTGCTTCCTTTTCACCAAGCAACAGTGCAACTCTCACGTGAAAAAGTACCAACCTCTCCTGATGTGTGGCCGATGTTATGTTGTCTCAAATCAAATTGTAAAATAAATACAATAGACAGCGACAGCATGCTGGATCTGAAAGCAGCATTTCTGATAAGCTTAGACGAAAAGTATATCATTCATCCACTGCACAAGCTTGCAACTCTCGTTGAACCTTCTTACAAATATCTGTCTTTTGCACATGTAGATAAAAGGGAGTCCGCCTATTCAGAAATGCAAAGTATGTTTGATACCATTGTACTTCCTATTCCCTCAACATCAAGTGACCTGGTTGATACAAAAGGAGACATCATTGGAGAAACTAAAGATTCAGTAGAAACGCCTTTAAAAAAAAAAGAAAGTTGAAAGCGATTTATTGGCAGACTTTAGAACAGCTGCTACTCCATTGCCTATAGGTAGTGATGATATCAGACATGATGTGGACATATATCTTTCAATGCCTGTGACAGAAAAAGATACATTAAAATTTTGGAAAGAAAATAGGCAGTCTCCCTAAATTGTCTATAATTGCAAGAAAGCTGTTGGCTATTCCTGCTACAAGTGCACCTAGTGAAAGAATATTTTCACTGTGTCGTCTCACACTGAATGAGCGCAGGGCTAGATTAAGCAGTGAAACTTTAGAAATGTTAGTGCTTCTTAAGTATAACATGAAACCATAAACATTCATATTTTAGTGATTCTAGTATAAACCTTGTTTTTTATCATTTTAAGGTGAATAAATTTGCATAAAACTGATTCTTGGTTGTCTTTTCATTAATAGTTCATTTTTTATGTTTAATTTTCTGTGTCCTCTATGCATGTCTTGTTTAAATCTTGAATTAAATTTTTTTATATTTAACTTAAGAAATATGTATGAACACTTTGCACACATTTGTAGGCCTAGCTTCAATAACAATGCAAGTATTTAAATAATGTTATAAACCATAAAATGATATTTAAAAAAATATGAAGCAGATAAGTAAGTTAAACTTTTTTTGATGAGAAATAGTTGACATTCTTGTGAAATAGTTGAAGTTATATTGTTGTTGTAGGCCTACTAGAATGGTGGATTTATTTTCAAACATTGTGTACCCATTCAATATAAACTGTAAAATGAATCTCCCACAAGATCTAATAGTCTCATATTGGAGCAGTCGAACAAGTTGAACAGTGACATTCTTGTTTTTCTTTTGTAACTTGAGCGTGGGGAAAATTATCAAGGGAAGATGAAAAAAACAAGATAAAAATCAGGGAAATATACGTCTATTTTTACTAATGCGTGAATGCAGAATAAACAAGAGTTTGTTGGAGATGGTATAGACATGGTGAAAAGAAGACATTCAAAGAAAATTAGTCTAAAAATATATATATGTTTATAATAAAGTATTCAATAGACTACTCATTAATGTATTATTAAAAAATTTAAATATTAGCAATATAACTAACAATTATTTTGAAAAAGCAAGCTTAGCCTTTACATGTGCAATAAGCATTAGATATGCACCTATGCACTAAAATAAACAAAAATAAAATTACTTATGTTATCATTATAATAGTACAATGGAGTTTGTATAACTAAACCAAATGCTTATAAAATATTAGTTGGAGCAATATTTTCAGTAATTGTACACAACTTAATATAAAAAATAATGCTTCACTTTTTTTCCTAATATCATTTTTGTGATTTTACCATTTTACTTATAGTAGTAGTAGGCATATAAACATCCGTGAAGGCTATTGTAATGTTAAAAAAAGTTAATTTTTTTTATTTTAGTGCATTTTTTTTAAAGCATGTTTTTATTTATTTGTTTAAATGATTTTTTTTTATTTAAATCAAAACTAACTCCTAATATATATAGCGATGAATAAAGGATCAGGTTGAATTTATGTTGTTGCCCAAATAAATCTGACCTTAAGTTTTACAGAACAAAAATTTTAATTCCTAGCGAACCGAACTTAGGGTCTTACCAAACCCTAACTTACGGTCCTACCGAACCGAACCCAAACTTAGGGTCAAACCGAACCCGAACTTCTAAAAGTGGGTTCAATTCCCATCTCTAAAGCTTACCCACCCATTTATCCATTTGAAAGAATATCTGTGCAGGTTATGAAAAGACTTAAAGTGTCAAGTAATGAAGGGGAGTTTGGAACAATAGAAATACTTAAACATTAGGCTTAAGCCTCTTACCGTACCTTGTTATCCATACACTTTATCTGCTTATCCTCAAATGATGCCTACTCTTTTAAAATTGTTTGCTAATTAAAATAAATTTTTGCCTATTTTAATGTATTTGTGATATCAAGCCTTCAAACAGAGGTGCAATTTTGTCACCCTCCATAGAGCAATTGACGGGCTTGGTTATTCTGTGATAATTTTGATATACTTTGGTACAAGTATACTTTGATATTTATTTAAGTCTATTACCAGTACTAACATCTGATTCTGTTTGTATATTAGTATGAATATTAGAATATCATTCAGATTAAAAGTGATTATTATTCAAGTTCATTGTTTTATTATTCTATAGATATCTTTTTTTTTTAAAATAAAAAATACATTTCCTGGACTGCAACACATTTCATTTTGTAACACTCATCAAAACTGAGTAATCTAAAATTTTGGGTTCTGATTCTTTTCACTCTGCCCATTTAGTCAAGTTATCTCTATATATAAAGTAGACTGTATCCCCATTGGTTAATTTAAAGACATGTAACCTTATTGTCTCATATTTTACTTTTGCAATCTTGCATTCGGCATGTGTCCTCCCTAGCTGAGTGGTTAGCGTATCCTACTGCCATGCAGGCGACCTGTCACGATTCACCACTGATTGTTTTTTCTTCTTCCACTTTTCCATTAATATTACTTTTAAAAAAAAAAAAGATTGTAAAGAATTTCAGGACTTGTAGCTTTCCTAAAATGTTTTCTGTAAGTAAAATCTAATAATTATATTTTAGTGGCATGTGGGAGACAGGTGTTCGATTCTCTTGGAGGGATAGTGCTACCTTTTTTTCAATAAAAAGAATTGTTTTTTTCAACCCAATTACAATATATATATATATTTTTATTACTTTCTTAAATTTTGTAGTAAATAAATAATAATTGGCAGCGCGTTCGGCTGACATACCAAAGCTCCCGGGTTCAAATCCTGGTGTAGGCTAGGAATTTTTCCCGGGTCTGGAAGGTGTCCCTGAGTCTACCCAGCTCTGATGGGTACCTGACCTTACTTGGGGTAAAGTAAAGGCAACTGTACATAGTGCTGGCCACACAATCACCTAGTATGCAGTGGCCACAGAAACTGGTAAACGCTGCTTCACTGGACCTATGGATGAATTGGGTCAGACGGGTACTTTACTTACTTTTACTAATTGCATTATTTAATGCTTTCCTAAAATGTTTACAGAAAGTAAAATCTATTAAGTTAATTACATTTTAGACATGTGGGAGAGGGGTGTTCGATTCTTAGCCAAGAATAGTCCTAACTTTTTGTTAAACAAAAAAACACGCCTATTTGTGACCCGATTGCATATTTATTTTAAATTACTTTCCTAAATGTTTTCAGTAAATAATAATTTTAATGTAATGTCATCCAGGGCAATGCCAGGGATTTTAGCTTGTAATACTTAAAGGCCTATATATAATATATTTATGACTTACTGTGTTTGAGCATCACATTTTGTAGACACATTATTTAACTTTGTACATTGCAAAAATGTGTGTTGTGTAAATACTTTGTGATATAACAGGAATATATTAATTATTAATAATGAAATAGAAAGTAAATAAACATCATTAATTGTAAGAAGTTTTTTTGTTTTTTCATAAAGAGTTCGGTTAAATAAGAAGTAGATGATTTATTTAATAATAACTACCCGGTATAATCATAACATTTAAAAAAAACTATAATTGTTTATATATTTTTTATGTAAATACAGATTTTAATTGTTAAAGAGTTATATTTCTAATTTCTAAAAAATGTTATTAAATACGGTAGGCATTGAATTATGGTAGGCCTACTATTGCTAAAAAAATTAAAGACATATTTACACAAATATTTGCATATATAGTAAAAACTAAATAGCTGTATATTAATTTTATAAGTAATAAAAGACATTAGAAAATAGTAATGAGACGTCTTTCCCCTGCACAAAGACATGCAAATAGACTAGTTGTTTTGTTTTTATAATTGTAATAAAAAATAATTTGAAATAAAACAACATTTAAAAAATGAATTTATTTACAGTCAACAATCATGTGACATTTTAAGTTACAACTTATTTACATGACAAAATGAAAGTCACACACAAATAACAAATCAACTTTGTATCACAATTTTCACTAAGCCTCTCACACTATAACTTATTATAAGTTATTACAACAGGAACACTTCTTACTTTCTTTTGCTCAATTACGTTGCCATTTGCTTAATGTTCTACAACTAATTCTCTTCACTTACACTTTAAAAAACTGTTATAAAACACACAAGTTCAACAGCTGCATAGTGTACAGTCCAAGCACCCAGCATTCAAATTTACTAAATGTTTATAATCCATAACTTGTTCCAGTTTTGATGTCAATTTTTTCTTGGATTTTTATTTCTTACTCATTATGCATTAATCCATTTTGTAATAATTTGTATAAAATTAGCATTCGGATGTGAATTCAACTATAAATACTGAAAACATGGTATTACTGATAACAAACTCCATTTAAAAACATAGGTCAGCTGGCTTCTAATTTTTGTCTTTCTTGCACCTGAACCTCTTTGGAATCTTCCCATGGTCTGGGCCCACGAATATTCTGCCAGTTATCAAGATCTTTTTCTTCAATCTCCTGCAGAAAACAATGACATAAAAAATTCAGAAAATGAATGCTTTTTTTTTATACAAATCATTCACAAATAATAAAAAAAAAGCTTTTCCTGTACCGGGTATACAGAATAATACTTCAACGTATGAACTAGAATATTAATTTATCTTAATTCTTATTTTAAATTTTTTTCAGAAACAACTTTTAGATTATCTGTATTTTATTTAAAATAGACACAATATTAAAATATTATCTAACTTACACTTGTACATTACTATTTATACAAATATTGAAAAAAAACAAGAAAAGAAACAACTCTACATGTTCAGCTTTGGGTGTAGGTAACGTAAGTAAAGTGCTAAGTAAGTAAAGGGTGTAAGTAATGTAAGTAAAGTGCTAAGTAAGTAAAGGGTGTAAGTAACGTAAGTAAAGTGCTAAGTAAGTAAAGGGTGTAAGTAACGTAAGTAAAGTGCTAAGTAAGTAAAGGGTGTAAGTAACGTAAGTAAAGTGCTAAGTAAGTAACGTAAGTAAAGTGCTAAGTAAGTAAAGGGTGTAAGTAACGTAAGTAAAGTGCTAAGTAAGTAAAGGGTGAAAGTGTAATATAGAAAAAAAAGTTTTTTCTTCTCACTTTTAATATTTCTTTGCAGGTTTCATCCACATCAATTATTTTTAACCCCTTGGCCTCCGCTTCTTCTGGGGTCATCTTTAATAGAAACATTATTATCAAACAATACATCAGCTTTTCCTTTCTTTAATAAATACTTTATGGAGATATTAGGTAAAGTCTTTAACATTTATTATAATATTTACCCTCTTAGAATTTCGGAACTCGTATCTGATACTGGCGAACTGCTTTAAGTACAAAGATCCACCAGCCACAAAAATCTGAAAGAAAAAATATTTTTAAAAATCTGTTTAGGTGATTCTCAAAGTAAATGTTTCATGTTTACTTTAAGTATGTGCTGACTGATCATATGTATAACTAAGTAATCCCCAACCCTAATAAATTGGAGAGTGGTTCCTACATATGTGCATTGAAGTTCTCCAGTTGCTATATTGAATTATTGAGTAATTTTTGCAGTATTACACCTTTGTTTATTTTTATTTTTTTCCATTCATTTAAACAGGGGTAGTCACAGTAGTCAGTAGACTCAGGGCCATGGGTCATGGCCAGTCATGGCACAAGAAAACACAACTGAATGCTAACAGTTTCTAGTTCCTTTCCTTAGCTCCCTAATTAATCAAATGTGATGCCACTTATTCATTCTTCTTATATATCTTATCTTATACATTACAGACACTCCTTCTATAAAAAAAGATTATTGCGTCCTACACGCCTCCGTGGTCCGAGTCTAGTCTTGCATTTTTATTAATGTTTTAAATGATGTTAAGTTACTGGTTTTCCTGGTTTGTTCAGATAACCCATTTCAGTGATTCCATGCCCAAATGCCACTCTGGAAGAAAAAGTATACTTATAACTTATTTAATAAGCATTTGTTCTCTCATTTAAATTGATTTAATAAAAGGGATAAGGAAAGTGTTTTTGTCTTAATGTTTATCTGAGCTTTCCTCCCAAATCTAACCATATTTGAAACCTGCTTTAAAAAAGTATATATATATATTATATGGGCCCCTATAGATCTATAATAATATTATTTAATTTAAATATAAAATATAACATTATATTATAACTTTTTATAACCCTTTGCGACCAGACGCCCTGCTTTGGCTGGCGTTAGTTTAGTTAGACCCACCTTGTAAAAAGTCGCGAAACCCGGACGAGCCGAAGCTCTTAAGCTGGGGCGTAACGCAATAGAAGTGAGTTATTTAAAACTCTGTCCGGGATCCACCCACCCCACGGCACGCCGAAGCGTGGCGTGCCATGTAAAAGGGAAGGATTCCGCAGGCCAGCGACCGTTCACTGCGGTTCCCCTAAGGATCATTATCGTGGTGGCTCTCCCGTATTTCTGCATTGTCACCCGGTAGCACAAATCCTGTACTATAGTCACAGGCATCCAGGCACCAGGAGGGTCGTGAGACGGGGTTGCAGCATCCATTGCTTTATCCCCACCGAGACCCGGTGGCCTCTCGGCAGTGCAATGGATCTCGGACATGCTGCGGGGGCTGTCTCCCATGCGTTAGCCCGCCGGTGTTTTCAAAGAAAATTACTGGCGGTTTACACACTACGCCGCTTTGAGGCCCATGGGTACAGTAGTGAGTTAGACCCACCAGATTTTATTGAAAAACTGTTTTTTATGGGCAGTAATATTAAGTATGACGTTTTGATGTATGGTGTAAGTGTATGAATCTGTATTATTACTATTTTTATAATCAGGCCTAAGTCTATTTATAAATGATTAAAATGAAAATAACGTCTAGTGTCACTCTAGTCACTAGTGACTAGTCTTTAACTGAGCCGAGACTTTAACTTTAATAGTCACCCCCGCCACCGTACGTCAGACACGGTCGAGTCCATGACCATGTAGAATCTAAAGTGTCTACATTTTTTAAAGTCCATTTAATAGGCTTCTTATAAGTTTACAGACGTTCCTTCTACTAACTTCTAGAATATTCTAGATAGAAGATTATTACGTCCACTAGGCCCAAAACTGCTGCAGGGCGACAGGGATCCGCCGGTGGCTGGGCTAGAACTCCCGCGACCTGTCACTGGTCAGTCTTCTGACAGTCCAGTGATCTAACCGCTGGACCAGCCGGCTTCACGTTAACTAATGGACCATGGCTATTTTATAATTTATTTTAATTAAAAAAACTCACGACGAATGGAATTCCATTACGAAGAAACTTATGTTTCATAATGAAAGTGTATACATTTCGAAAGGTCGCCGCCATGTTGGTATTTTAAAATTGTGTATGCGCTAAATGGGAAGTCACTCGCAAACTTTGTTTACTGTTTTCATCAAACCTTTTACTTATATTTAGACTGTATAAATAGGCTTAGGGCCTACATAAAATTAGAGTCTTTATAAAAATGAGATCAAAATCAACAACAACAAAAATAACACTCCCCCAAAAAATTAAAATAAACAATGATTGGCCCAACATTAGACCTGTAATGTTGGTGGGCCAGTGGGTAGGCCTTCTAGGCCAACTAAAGACATAGGCTACATGGTACAGAATAGGACTAGGCTGCATGACTAGGGCATTTTGCAAAGTATGATTTTATCTAGATTAGTAGGCCACATAGAAAGTATTTTTTTAATATCACCCTGACAATAGGCAATGCCAGCATAGGCTGCACGTGTTTGCAGGCTGCGAACCAGAACATATGATTTGATTTTTTTTTGGAAATTAGTCACCACTTCTATTTTTAGACACATGCTAACCCAATCTTGTGCCTGTTATAGCGGGAATTACCGAAACAGATCGACGTGGAGGTAAACTCGCTGGCGATTTCTTGCTGTAATTATATGGCAGTGTCAAATCAAACGTAGCAGAGTTATGCTGGCCACTCTCAACGATTGGTTATCATTCTATATAAATAAGCCACTTGCAGCAGTAATGAAATTAAAGGCAACTCACAACACTTCGAAAATACCATCGCAGTTTGCACTCATAGCCTGCAAATATTCAGATATACGCTTAGACAAATTGGGTGCTTTGGTTTTTAAGTTTAAGACTTGATATTAGTACAATTACGTCAAACAACAACATGGGTCTTCTACTGGCTAAACTTTACCAAGCTCTACAGATGTTCCAGACAGGTACACCTACCAGGGTGTTGATGTTAGGTTTGGATGCGGCAGGGAAAACTACTATTCTTTACAAGGTAGGCCAATTAATGTCTTTTGTTTTCTTATTGTTAATTGATATACTGATATACGTCTATTTTTAAATGAACTTTGAACTTTGTTACGGTTTACATTTACCCGAATAGGCCTACATCTGGTCATTGATTGCCTTTCATTTTATTTATATATTTTTTTGTATGAATGATTAAACTCGACCAAGTCCATGTACATAGTCTGCTATATTTTAAATACTCGAGCTTCGAATCATTCGTATTCCTGAAGTGCCCAGTAGACGCGTTTGGGCTCATTGACAGCAGCATTGTGGGAAGACAGGAAATAATGTTTATTACACTCGTCAATGAAATGTTGAGCGCCAGGGCCGGTGTAAGCCATAAGGAGGCCCTAGCCTACTTTAAAGATTTTGGTGCCTCCCCTCTTCTCTTATATAAGTTCAATAGGGCGTTTGCAATCACGTGACAAAAAGCACGTGATTTGTGTTTACTTTCTGTAATGATGTACAAGTAATAATGGTCGCTGTATTAATAAAGTTTGATATAGGCTCGAGCTTTTTTTAAATGATGTGTTGTGTTTTAAGTCTTATTAAGATTTAAGCTGTAGTATGTATGTTAAATAAAATAGGCTATTTTATTATTATCATAGACATAGATCATAGACGATGTGAGCCTATTAGTGACTTGACTAGATAGCCTATTCACCCAACACTATCACTTGACATCGTAGCCTAGCCTACGAAAAATTAAAAGTGTAGGCCTATAAAGTGAAATTGAAAGTGTAAATAGGTCTAGCCGGCCCTAACCTAATCACATTAATCAATTAATCTACAGTACTACTATTTACCTCCTTATTTTTGAGTAGGATAGCCAATATTCAGATGTGAATTTTGCATGATAAAGAAGTACTTCACTTTCACCACGTTACATTTGTACCTCAAGGGGGTTCTTTATTTACACACATACGTCACTAAAAACCTAAGCCACGCCCACTAAGAACGCTCTATTGTATAAGCAATAATTATAAGACATAAACCAAAAACATATAAATTAATTTAATGCGATAAAAAAAAAACACTATAAAAATATCAAAATAGCCTTCGTGATTAAATTATTTTAATATTTGAACATTTTCTTATTCATTTTCAAAATTAATTTCTAATTCTTTGATTTATTATTATTTATTGTTTTGCGAATAATTGTTTAGCTGCACCATTTTCAGTATTGCAACATATAGCCTATGGATCAAAGAACTAAGGCAAATTCCTGCTTGTGGGCAATGTCTTTGTGTCCCCTTCTATTAGTGTCCAGAGTCCAAGGCAAATGTTTATTTTGCTTAATTCATCCTTGTTGAGAATACAGAGAACAAATATCTCATCCGTACAACCGCTATATTTATAACTTATATGTATATACATCTCGTATGACATAGTCTCTAACGATGGGCCCGACATTGTTGTATTTGTAGGTGAAGCTGAATGAAAACGTCTGCACAATCCCCACCATTGGATTTAATGTTGAGACCGTGTCGCCGATCAAGGGCGTGACCTTTACAGTGTGGGACGTTGGTGGACAGGAAAAAATTAGACAGCTGTGGAGACATTACTACGTCAACACACAAGTAAGTTATCCGCATTAAACACAAATTAGTTTGATTAAAATCGAGGGTTTAAATAGGTTTATATGGATATACCGTACAGAATGAAGTTATGTAGCCTAATACTCGTCCATTTAATATGGCGTGGTTTACTGAAAGAGGGTTCACATTTTAGGAGGAAATACGCCTCTTTTAAGTCGGATTAAGAGTTCAAAACTGACCATGTCAGGATTAGCCTATTTGTTTTCATTTTATTGTTAAACTGGGTTCGTACAGCTCCTGGAAACTCCTGGAAGACAAAAAGTTGTGTTCCAGGACCTTAAAACTCCTGGAAAAACTGCATTTAGTCCTGGGAAAATACCTAAAACTCCTTTTTTTTCGAGGGAGATTAATTATTAATAAAAAAAAATCATAATCACTGCTCTTAGATTGTACTTTCACTTTTCCAGAAAGCCCTATTCGAAAGCGAGTTTGCCCGCTTTGCATCTTTCTATTTCCGCGCGCAAACTTTGATGACACCAGTGATGCCACCACTCCTTGTTTTTACTAGATCTTTTTTTTTTAATCCAAACTTGGGTTGTAGGCTATAAGTCCCCGTAATGCCGTAAAACAACACACAAAAAAGCTGTGTAGCGAGATTTGTTTTTTTTAAAGAGCTTAGCTTGGCTTTTCAAAAAATTTACTCCTGGAAAACTCCTGGAATTTTGAGGCAATTTTTCTGTACGAACCCTGTTAAATTATTTTATGTTTTTAAGAATTGGGGTGAAATATATAGGCCCTACATATATTTAAAACTATACTATAACTACACTGAATATAAAATCTTATCTCAAGTAATATTTTGTGAATAGTCATCGTTGATTATATAGATGATTGCTTTATATATAATGAATAACTCAAAATATAGGCCTATATATATATATTCATACACCTAAAAATGGCGGGGGGGGGTTAAGATTTGTTCTATCACAATGAAATATATAGTGTAGTTACAAATATTAGGCATATAAAAGGAATGAGATAAAAAAATGATAAAAACTAAACTCGCATAAGGCATAAGTACGACCGCTTTCCTGAAGTAAGTCCAACCTTTTAAAAGCTAAGTGTACCATCCTTCTATGACAGCTGATTTGTCAACTTGTCCCTATATTATTAAGCCATTTCTCTCTGCACATTTCAGGGTCTCCTGTTTATCGTAGACAGCTCCGACGTTTCCAGACTTCCAGAGGCCAAGCAGGAACTGTTCAACGTCATCAAGTCCGATGAAATGCGAGGCGTCCCCGTGGTTGTGGTGGCCAACAAACAAGACTTACCCGGAGCTCTGTCCACCGCTGAAGTCGCTGACCGACTAGGCCTGGGGGAGATGAAAGACCGGAAGTGGTTTGTGCAAGGCGCATGCGCTGTCAATGGTGATGGAATATATGAAGCAATGCACGAAATGGCAAATTTGGTGAAAGAGTTTATTAAAAGTTGAATCTTCAAAATCTAGACAATTTAGGAGAAAGATAAACTTCATATTATGTATAAAGTGTATAGAAAAATCTGTGATATGTAATATTTAAATGCTTTGATGACACATTAACATTTTTTAAAATTGAACTGTGCAATTGTTATGAACAAATTTGAATATATAAGTATAAGTGATATAAATATTTATATAGTAAAACTCTGTTGATTGTTATAAATGGTTGTATATTTATTGAACTCTCAAATTTTTAGTTATACTTGTTAGTGTGATGTTAATATAAATTTCAAAGTTCAAATTCAAAGATTGTCATTAATAAAATGGAGCCTCTGAAAAAGTCCTCATGTTTAGTCTTTGTCGCTCACTGTGGAGCATAAGGTAATAAAACAATTTTGAACATGTTGACCTATCCTTATCATGGACAGCTAACTAATTTCATGTCAGCTTTAATTCATTGACTTCACTTCTTCTTTCAAAGTTCTTCAATAGCACATTGGTCTTTCTGTCCTCTTGTTGTCCAGTTTGTGTCCGTTTCAGGGTTATGTCTAAGCTTAGAGGCTTTTTTCGCTCCATTATGTCGAGAACGTTGTCCAGATAACTCCATCTAAACAACCAGAAGGCCAATATATTTTATATCATTGTAGACAATGACAGGATCAACATGTAAATATCAATAATTATGCTAAACACACACGTAACTTTAAAATGTATGTAATATTATTCACACATTCATATTTTAAGATGTTCTTAATATGTGTAAATACTTTTTGTAATATAATATATGTTTAATGTTGATATTTATAAATATTGATAATGTTGATATTTTGATACTGATAAAATAAATATTTGTTTTATGAATCTGACCTTGTATTTATATGTTTTCATTATCTGTTTTGTGCAATGGTCGTCATAAAATAGTGATCGTTTAATTTGTCCATATATAACAAAGAAGATAAGTGAAAAGTATTAGACGAAACATCAAACTTATGTATAAGTATAATCAAATTTCTTCAACAAATGACAACTTGTTTTGAGGTCTAGGGCAAAATTCACAAAGAATATTTTTAAATTATTTCTTTAGACCTACCGTTAACAATCGCAAATTTTGTTCTGAGCTTGGTAAGTTAATTAACGAATAATGAAACAATCTCAAAATATCGCTACACTGCCACTGTTCCTTTGTTGTTTTCTTTGCTTAAGGAGCAATGACTCAATCGATATGACAAGTAATCTAGACATGTAATGTAATGTTCCTGAACTGGCTTGAGGAGGATGTCAACCAACTCTTGTTTTTTTTAAAGAATAGCTATTTAACTTCAGATTTAAAATGCTTTCTCACGTTTTTGGGACCCTTAAAGAAATTAAATTTGATGTAAGAATAAAAAAGCACACAAAACTTTGGTTTTTAGTTCAAATTTTATAGTTTTCCAGTTCCCTTACTTTTTAACTCCGTGTTTTTGTTAGCGGATCTTAGAGCGACCTCTGCATTAATAAAGGTGGGCAAAAATAAGTTTTCCCAATTAAAGTCACTTTTTCATTTAGAATGAAGCGAAATTTAAATAGCGCTATTAGGAGCTTTTTCACTCTACTCCGAAGAACGACATATCCCGCGGAACCTCAAAATCTTTTAAAGAGAATAGTTTCTTTGCAATAAGTCATAGTCTACTAATTTACTTGATGGGGACCTTGACGAGGTTGGGCATAATAAGGCAGATTACTTAATCCGTTTCATTGCCACATTAGGGCTGTACAAAAGTGATTGTGTCCATTAGACTTTGATTTTAATAACAAATGTTGGGTTCCCATCTGACTATTGCAACGGCTAACGAATGCTCTATCGCAATATAAATTTGATATTTATTTCAGCACCTGTTAAATTACCTAACAAGACATTAAAATAAATAAAATTCAATACAAAATGTGTGCAATGAACAGTGTTGCTGCCAGACCCCCAAGTCAACTTCACAGAAAAAGGCTTATAATATAATATATATATTTCATTGTTTTCAGACATTTAATGTGGGTCCCAAAGAAAGGCTTGAAAAAAAAATTCTAAGCTTATGAAAGATTAATATGTAGAATAAATGAACATGTAATATGTCATTTACAAATCTAAATACTCTTTTTGGCGTTAAAAGTTAAGCGAGTCGGAGATAGTGAAATGCAGATATTATTGCTTTGAAGGAGAATCCCTCCAAATAAAGATTTTATGTATCCAATGACTATTCGGGATCACTTATCTTATGCACTACAAACGCTCCTTTTATAAAGAAGATTATTGTATCTCGGTCTTTTGACATTAGAATCAGTCGAAACACATTTTTTTAGCGGAAAAAAATCGAAGAAAACCGAAACCAAGGAAAGTAGAAGTTAACGAAAACCCGATGATTGACTTAACAAACAAATACAAAATTAGGATGAATAATATTTTTTTGAATACAACTAGAATGTTTTTTTTTATAACAAATTCAGAAACAGACCTGCAAGGTTAATTTCTAGTGAATATTGACAACTGACAAGAGTAACACCGATAGTTAAATCACTAACTAGAAGCACTAGAGAACAGAGGGGCAAAGAATAAAGTAGTAATAATAGGTCTACTAAGTCATACAATTCTAACTTAGAAATACAACCCAATAACAATATATGACAAGCTGAGATAAACATAATGACAAAAAAAGAAAAAAACAACTTTTCTTATCCCATAAGCAAGAACAAATCCATATAAGTGGCTCACTATTTTTTCCCGAGTGGTATCAAGGAATGGAATGGGTTGCCTGAACAAACCAGGAAAACCAGTAACTTAACAACATTTAAAAGACAAATCAAACTGCAAAACTATACCCAGACCACGAATAAGCGTAAGACGCAATAATCTAGTTTATAGAAGGAGCGTCTGTGACATATAAGATGCATATTTTCGAGAAAATGTATAATTCTTTACTTCTGTGTTGAACCATTTTGGCTTATAAGTGGAATTTAATATAAATAAACTAACCCTTAAAAACAAAGTTTTTATTATACTCCCTTTCTTTGTAAACTAAGTTTATATTTAATTTATATTTTGATAGATTAAAATAAATTATAAGTGATATCATACCTTATGAATTTCCACACTAAAATATTGCGCATCCTTTTTTTTTCTCCTAGCTTTGGTCCGCAAAAACCATAAAAAGGTACATTGTGTCGTTTTCATTTTATTTATTTCGTAAAAACGAACATATCCGAAAATGTTATTTACTTCCGTCTTATCCGGTAGAGGCAGCCATAATTTACGTGAAATATACTCTTCGATTCGCAAATTGGTCAAAGGAATTCGTGACTATCCCAAAGGCTATGATGCTGAAAATTTGATAGAATGTATTGTTAGTCGGGACAAGTCTGCTGCCCAAGTTTAAGCTTGATTGAACGACGGGAAGTGGTCGAAAAATCGATGCAAAGTTTTGCTAACAATCAAACATACAAGCAACCAACCAACCACGCAGACAGACAGACAGACAGTGCGAGTTAAAAGAAAGGGAGTAAAAATACAATCTAATTAGCGAAGAATAACAGTATGATTAGAAATAGTTCATAAAAAAGGAATTGAAGTCTATTAATCTTGCAAAAAAAAAAAAAAGAAAAAAAAAAGAAAAAAAAAAAGAAAGCATACTTGAAGACAGTTACGAATCAGTGAAATGTTAAACTTATTTTTTTCATTGAAATGTTTAAATCTACATATTTTAAATGTGTAAAAAGTTTTATTTTTCTATTTAAACTTGTCTTTATCAGGAACAAATTTCAGAGCCGAATAGTTGTGCATTTTTTTGATGAAATAGAAATTGTTGAAAATCAAGCCAATATGCTTAAAATGTGATAAATATAACAAGCACTCATACACACACACACACACACACACACACACACACACACACACACACACACACACACTCAGACACACAGTGTGGCCCTCCACTACGAAATGAATCGCACTGTGCCCTAAGGTAATTTTGAGTTATTTAGTTATCTTTATAGTTATAGTTATTATAAAGGTGAATTCAATGGTGAAAACCATTTAATAATTGGAGACATAGTCTTGTAGCTATGTGTGTTTTACTGTAGCTCCTGTCTGAAACCTGATTTTGAGACATTTCAAATTTACTATTTTTCTTTTTCACATGAAATAATACAGGGTGTTACATTTAAAATTTATTTCGAATAATTTATAATTATTATTATAATAAAAACTCACCACAGAAATGTGCAGAAATAAATAAATAATGAAAAAAAGTATCAAAATCCGACAATCCATATTTTACACCTCTACGACATATTTTCGGCTGTAGCTGAAATTAGCTCGAGGCACAAAGCGACTCATTTCTTGGTGGAGGGTTACCGTGTATGATGATACACACACAGAAAAGTAAACACTGTCCAAGTTATATATATATACAATATCGGATAGTTATGAATTAAATCTCGGTCAAGTTCGTGTGAGGTACTAGCGATACCTGACCTAAGTAAAAGTAATAAACGTGATAGAACATTTTGATAGCCACACCATCCCTTTGTATACTTGGCCACTGAAACTTGTAAATGCTGTTTCCCTTACCCCCATAGACCAACGTGGTCTGAATGAGGTTCTTTACTTAAACAAGCGATAATTCGATAACACCATACTCCGCCACAAATGAAGTTGTTGTATTTAAATTTTGAGCCTGACATTATAGCTACTATCTTCGGGTATACAGTAGATATATTTATATTGTCATATTAATTGTATAACGAAATTCTTATTTGTTATATGTTAGTTATAAACTAGAAGGACTGATATAATAAATGCTAGTGGTACAAGACGTAAAAGTTTAAAATAAACTGGATCACGAAAAAAGGTGTTTTTTAAATATATTTCTTATATGTTGGGCTAGAGCATAAACCTTCAAAACAATTAACAATAGGTAAATAGTGTTCCAGTGTGGGGGAGGGGGCTGTGCAATTTTCGTTGACACCAGTCTAATCAACGTCAAGGAAATATTCAGAAGGGAGTCATAGATAAAATCGTTAACTAGGTCGGAAAGTGTTTTTATTTTTGGCAACTTGGTCATCAATTGGCGTTCTATTTAACGAGACAGTGCTGTAAGCCGAGTGTAGACCTAATAATCTATATCTACCAGTTGGGAATTACCGAAACTACACACAAACTGACGACGTGGATTCGCAATCGTTGGCGTTTTTTTAACTTGTACCAACTGACAGCATTAAGATAAACATATATACTGATAGACGTACTCAAATAACGATTGGCTGCATATCTATATAAATCAAACTCATTACTGAAAAATAACATTCATAACTAGGAAAAGAACTAAACAACATCACTATATAGTTAATAGTCTAAAACAATAGAGGAAATCAAAGTGCTCAGGTATCAAAGTCTAGACATTACGTTTATTTGACCATGGGTCATTTGCTAGCTAAACTTTACCAAGCTCTAGAGATGTTTCAAACAAATACACCTACAAGGGTGATGATGTTAGGTTTAGATGCAGCAGGGAAAACTACAATTCTATACAAGGTAATGAATGACTTGTGGTTTATCTTTGTGTATAGCAGTCTATTTCGAGCTATTTATGTTTTGTCAATAATATTATTATTTCTATTTTGTCAAAACTATTATAACATTTCATTGATTAATTTTTGCACTACTTTCGTACTTAGTCGTGTCCTTAATTCACCATTCTCTTCACGGTCTTACGAGGAAATTACAATTCATCAATTTGTCAAAGTCTTGACACAAGCTGTGTTCCAAATTTGTTCTTCTCTCAATTTCAATCTCCCAAATTCAGGATCTTTGTTGGTCACCCACGCACACGTTTTTTGTTAAGAAAGTTTGGTGTCGATGGTTTTCAGAAGATTAATACAAGAATGTGGCCATTGAATTGTTATCTATTTATAGTCTAATATCTATGTACGTTATGTAGTTTATATCTATATTGTAAACGCTCCGCTAGCGATAGGTCATTTAGAATGAGAAATGTTACTTTATATTTTCACACCTTTTGTTCTTAAGACAGTACCGCCCTCCAATAACGCCAACATTGTTGTATGTATAGGTGAAGCTGAACGAAAATGTCACCACCATCCCCACCATTGGATTTAATGTTGAGACCGTGTCACCGATCAATGGCGTGACTTTTACAGTGTGGGACGTTGGCGGACAGGAAAAAATCAGACAGCTATGGAAATCCTACCTAGGCAATACGCAGGTAAACTAATTGACCTTTCTAAAGTCATCTTTAGTAAACCCCATCACTTATTGTTTTTTTTTTTCAATATCACATTTATAGGTCCTAACATCCCATAGACTTTATTGAAATATTTATTTCGGCACATTTCAGGGTCTCCTGTTTATCGTAGACAGCTCCGACGTTTCCAGACTTCAAGAGGCCAAGCAGGAATTGTTCAACGTCATTAAGCACGAGCATATGCTCGGTGTCCCAGTGGTTGTGGTGGCCAACAAACAAGACCTACCCGGGGCTCTGTCCACCACGGAAATCTCTGACCAACTCGGCCTGAGGGAAATGAAAGACCGGAAGTGGTTTGTGCAAGGCACATGCGCTGTCAACGGTGATGGAATTTACGAAGCATTGCAGGAACTGGCGAATTTGGTGAAACAGTTCATAAAGCATTAAATGTTCAAAATCTCCACAGTTTAGTGCACATAATATGAGCTTCTACAAAACGACAGGAAACCTATGTTGTTTAGAATATGTACCCTTATGTATTCTATGAATACACAATGTAAGCAGTGTGGTTACTAAGCTTATTCATCCTGTTATTGGACTCTGCTCTAAATGAGATAAACTCATCAACTGCTGACCTTTTCGCCTTCATACAGAGGCCATGCAACAATTCCACTTTATAATGAGTAAAGAGGGCCGATATTAAACATTTATATTCTTGCTCTAAGTATTGCAGTGAAAGTTAGAAAATATATAAAAGATAGAATGGATTGATACAGAATTTATTATTTTTTGTAGGAAGATTGTTGTTTGAAGGTTTGTTGGCTTGTCCTTGGCAGAAAAAAATCAATAGCCCAGGTTCACTCATACCAAACAGTGCAATATAATGACTTAGTTTTATAAACATTTATCTTATTAATATTGTTTAACTGTTGCTTTAAAAAATAATAATTTCAAATCGCTTTAAAGTTTAAACACACACACTTACACATTAAGGTCTATACATAATACACACACACACTCACATATTATTTTATATAGTCATAATATATCTTGTATAATATTAATTTTATGTTGTAAGATGATTATGTTGTTATATCTTGTATAATATTAACTTTATGTTGTAAGATGATTATGTTGTTGTTGCTAAAATAAAATAAAAATGTAAATTTATACATTGCGTTGTCTTTTATTTGGTCCTAGAAAAATGTTTTTCTTGTACAATTAATACAATCTTGAAAAAATATACTCTGTATGTGATGTTGTAATAATGTGGTGCGTTGTAGCAGAGAGATTTAAAAACATAAACACCTCAATTCAAATAAATGAAAAAGAAACATTCTAAACAATAGATGAGTCCTGTCAATTTTTTTAAATAGTATACATGAAGGTTCATAGTTAAAACCAGTATATTTCACCACTACAAAAGATGATCTACATGCTGCCAAACCAGGCAATTTACTAACTAGAAGATGCTAAACCAATTATGAAATAACCCAGTTAGTGAGACAAAGCTTTCACAATTAGTATTCACTTCTTTGTATAATTAATTTTAAATAATTATATGAACTTTTTATATTTAGCATTCAACATGACACATGTATAAAATGAAGTTAGGCTAGGCTACATTCTATTTTAATTTTTCCCTTTCTGTTTAAACAAAAATCAAAGGGAGATAAACTATATTTGTTTCATTGCAGCCTGCTTCTCAACCCCAGAACACAAGCAAAATGTTAGATCTGTACGACCTGTTTACTACAATTTGTTTTATAATGACATATTTAAAAATAGAAATAAACAACTCTAACTCTAATACGTAAAAAATAATTGGCTTAAGCAACAATACATCAATATTAATACAGGTATGGAGATATGTGTTTAAATAACAGTATAAATCAGATTCATGAATAGGTGTCTTGGGCATTTCAGTCTAGGGTGCCAGGAAAGATAGAGGCGTCAGGAAATTCAAAATGTTCGTTTACTTTCAATGTTAAGAGCCACCTTTTTTGAATATTAAAGTGTGAGTAAAAAAACAAACAGTAGAAAAAAAGTTATGCAAGTTATTTGCATATGTGTAAAAGGCACGTGACGTCCACAGAATAAATGAATATATTGTATATTTCTATTCTGTGGTGACGTCCTTTCAAGATTCACTCCAATGGAACAATACAATCCTCAAATACAACATTACCAAGAACCATCATGTTATTGTATAAATCGGGAGTATGCAATTAACATTGTATTTAAATTAATATCAGCGTAAGTCCCTTGTTGTCCTCGTACATTGGCGGTATGTTCTGTTAGATTTTATCTTCACTGTACAGTTTCTCTTTTTATATTCGATGGATTCAGAGCAACATAGAAATTGTGAGCATCTGGAAAAATAAATGTTTAATTATAGGGAAGAAAAAAACTATTTTCACAGACAAAGAACTAAATATCTTTTTTACTAGTGTAATATTTGGCAACTTTCTTTCTTTGTGTGGTGTAAATTAGAGACAAAGGAAACATTTGTGATGATTTGTTTTACATATACCGGTATATAGATTGTTTCATAACAGAATGCTACGAAAAATATCATGAAGAGTACAAAGGTCTAACTATACACACTCACACACACATACACATATATATAGATTATATATACTTCGGTCTCATTCTTTGTTTATACCTTTTCAAAACATAATAATTAGCAGGACAAAATGCAGTCATTGTTCTTTAGAAGAGGAAATTCTATCAAGTTTGAAGTATAGAGTAGCCAGAAACAGTTTTTCTTTAAATTTCATCTTGGAAATCATTATGCTAAATGTGATTAAACTAATTAATGATTTATGAAAATGAAAATGATTTTTATATTTTTATTTTTGTGTCATTCAAAAGCATTGGTAAAAAAAATGAATTTTTAAAACGAACATTAATGACCAACCTCATTTCTTGATAAATGGACGTTTCCTTTGTTCTTTGTTTCATCTTGAAATTTTTCTAGCAAAAAATGACAATAATTGGCCTTTTACTATTATTGTTGAGAAAAACGACGACAAGGACTAAACTATCAAACAAGCAATAATCTATAGGTAGTGACTAGATAAATGATATGAATGATATTAACGCACTAAAAGCAGAAACAAAGTCTTTGAAAAAAGGAAAACAACATTATTCTTTCTACTTCTTCTGCTTTTATAATATATTACAACAAACAGCTTAGAAGTGAACAAACAACTACAACAGCAAATTAATTTGTTGAATTACAACATAGAACATTTATAAATTTAGCTGAAATTAATTTTGGGCTATTTTTGTTACACCGGGCTGTTTTGTTTTAGTTATAATACGAAATACAGAAAAATGAAACAACTAAAACAAAACGAAGTAAAAGAACAAAAACAGTTATACAAAAATTCTTACGATAAATATATTTCAGTTTCCATGCGGCCATAATAAAATCAACCAGAGCTATAGAGTTGTCTTCTCCTCCATATCTCTGGACAATAGAAGTGAGAACTGACCAATTCAAGGCGACTCCAGAATCTGGTAGATCTATGAATACATTGAACATAGAATATACACCAATACAAAGAAATAATGTGGGATTAATATTTAGTTATCAAAGTGTGATCTCTTTCAGCAGTATCTGATTCACTGATAACACGTCTGTACCCATGTGAGTAAAACCGCCTATGCGTACACCGGCAGGCAAAAGCATAGCCCTGATGCGCGACCGAGGTTCATTGTACCACCGAGAGGCATCGAGCCTCGGTGGAGAGGAAGCAATGAGCGCAACATTCAGTCTGAAACCTGCCCTGGTGCCTGAATTACCAGATCTATAGTATGGGATTTGTGCTATCGGGCGACAGTGCAGGTATAAGAGCGAACAACCATGTTAAAGATAAAAGGGAAATTTTCGCAGGTTAGGAGAAGCAGAGTATCGCATTTGACTGCGGAGACCGTACCCTATTTTACTCGATACGCCTTATCTACAAGCCGTAGTTTGGCTAATCTCGGACAGTATCTTGGTGTGCCTCCGTCCTTTTGGTTTAGTCCTTTACATCATTACGCCCTGGACTAAAGTGACAAAAGGCTCGTCTGGTGTTTTAGAAACATTTTACAATCAATTCACTGAGAAATTGTTTAGTAAAATGACGAGACTAATTCAATGCTTTAGGCGCCTGTTACGATTCCTAAATGGTGTCAGTTCATTGAGTCAAGGGAATTTAACAATAGCAATGAAAAAAAAAAGGTTCGTACCTATTTTTGAGAACATGGCCACAAGGTTGGAAGCATCAACGGAGTCTGAGTTTTCCTTGTCGAACTCTTTATACACTTCCTGTGGGCAGACAATATTGTGAATCGTTGTGGAAATTTGGAAGTCTGCCAAATTTATACAGAATGTTTAAAAAATATTTTTACAAAATGGTACTAGTCTCTGTTCAACCCCTCACCCCTTTTTTTTACACCCTTTCTTTTAACTCATACTGTCTGTCTGCTTGGTTAGTTGCTTGCTTGGTTGCTTGCTAGCAAAACTTTGCATCGATTTTTCGACCACTTCCCGCCGTCCAATCGAGCTAAAACCTGGGCTGCAGACTTGTCCCGACTAACAATACATTCTATCAAATTTTCAGCATCATAGCCTTTGGAATAGTCACGAATTCCTTCGACCAATTTGCGAATTGAAGAAAATATCTTACGTCAAACATGGCTGCCTCTACCGGAAGAGACGGAAGTAAATAAACTTTTCGGATATGTTCGTTTTTACGAAATAAATAGAACGAAAACGACACTATGTAGCCGAAACAAAGCGAGTTTTCTTTTTTTGTTTTTTTTGCGGGCCAAATCTAGAAAAAAAAAAGGATGCGCAAAATTTTAGTGTGGAAATTCATAAGGTATGATATCACTTACATTGATTTTAATGTATCAAAATATAAATTAAATATAAACTTAGTTTACAAGGAAAGGGAGTATTATAAAAACTTTGTTTTTATGGGTTAGTTTTTTTTATTTTTTTATTTTCCTCAAACGATCTTAGCTTTTTTGTGGTTATTTCTTGCACTATTGGGCTCAAAGGAAATAGATATGTGCTTAATATATAAACATAAAACTATAAAACATTGAAACGGCTATAGGCCTAGAGATTTTAGAGAGTTGTTATTTGTTATCTATACAACTTTGTTTGCTCTATGCTGTAACAACATTCCTTGTTACACGGCATTATGTAATTCTAGAGTTTGAAACAAATGATTATGTGTTTACAGACTGGGGGATTTCATTTATCGCAAAATTTGATGAGTCATGTGTAGCGGAAATTTACGAGATCCAACAATTGCAAAAGTTTAAAACATAAGATGTATTATACTCGCTTAAATGTAAACAAAATATATTTGTAAAAAATTGATCACTGACCACCAGTGACTTGATTTCTTTCCATATCGTTTTAGCCTCACTGTACGTCACACATCCAGATCTTTCATAGGATCTAAGAATACAAATGGCAGACGACATAATATAAAACATAACGGGGACTCCACAGTATAATGAAGAAGAAGAAGAAAAAAAACATGAAAAGAAAGTCAAAGCTTTATAAAAGCCAGTGTTGCCAACAACCTATTCAGTAAATATTTTTTTTTTTCTTTTTTTTTTAGAAAAAGCTGAAAGAAAGTATGTAAAGAAATAGAGGGAGGGGAGATTATAAATATATTACTAGAATTAATTATTGGCCAGTCTTCATTAATATTCAACATATAAAACAGAACAGTTGGCTGCACTTGTTGAAAGTATGACAGCACAATAAATTTTACTTTTTCAATTATTTTAAATCAATTTTCTACCTCATATTGGGGGCGAGTGGACCTAATCAAGTACATGCTAAATACGTTATATTAATCACTAATATAATAAAACATATCAAACAATTAATAATGGTAAAAAAAGAGATCACTTTCATGATATTTTGATCTGCTAAGTTGTTTTCATTTAATATTATAAAACAGGGGACAGCAACATTTTGCAAATAGTGGACCAAACTAGGATTTCTAATTCAATCAGCGTGCCAAACTAGGATTTCTAATTCAATCAGCGTGCCAAACTAGGATTTCTAATTCAATCAGAGTGCCAAACTAGGATTTCTAATTCAATCAGCGTGCCAAACTAGGATTTCTAATTCAATCAGCGTGCCAAACTAGGATTTCTAATTCAATCAGCGTGCCAAACTAGGATTTCTAATTCAATCAGCGTGCCAAACTATAATTTCTAATTCAATCAGCGTGCCAACAGCCTGAAAGTCAACCTGCTCTACTATTTTTTAAATTTATTTTTATAAGACAATTTATTTAGCGCCGTAACAAGATCAAGGCCAAGATAATCGTTATAAGCTTTATATTTATTTAAAAATAAATTAATATGGTTGTCATTATATCTTTATTTTATTTCCTTATTAGCAAATACAAAATTTCATAAGTGAACTGTCACATCAATGATTAATGTTTGAAAATTTAAAATTTAGTGGTCAGGATTTAATTTTAGGACCTTCGTAATATTCATTATTATATATTATGTATCTTAAGCTAACTGAGATTTCTTCGAACATTTTAGTACAAGTGATTATTTAGCACTGTTGTTATATGGAAGTGCTACATAGTAATCATACATAGTGGGTAATTAATGTAATGTTGAGAAACGTACATATAAATTCTTCAGTCATATAATATTTATGTAATTTTCAACTTTCTCTTTAATGTTATCATTTTAAAGCTATACATCTAAGCTACTTATTTATTTTTGATTTAGACAGAAAAATGGAAAACATTTAGAAATATTAACGTATTATTAACGCAAATAAAACGGGCTAATTATCTCCCTTTAATAAAGTTGCCAAATATGATTTTATTTCGATGCCAAACAAGTTATGTTTTGTAATATAACTAATGTTACTTGTTAATTATTATGTGTTTATAAAAACCTAGCATTAAGATATTTATTTCAACTGATAATTCGAGTTTTAAAATGAAATTACGTTAAACAGTTGAAAGTAAACATTTCCTGCTTTAATTGTTTAAATCGATTTAAGGAGGGTTGGTTTTAAACACAATAATTTCAACAAACACATAACATTATTCTAATAAGCTTATATAAGGCTCTTATATTTCTTCAAATAATAATACAAATAAACTTGTTTTAGAAATAATTATATTTATGCCTCTGCTAAATTAAAGAAGATTAAGAAAAGAAAACTCTATCGAATGTTATCAGTCTGTATCAATTAATGAGCGCCTGGTACTTGAAGGCTCTTTGCTAATTGTTTAATGTCAGGTAAATATTTAGATATTTCTAACTGAACAATTTTGTATCACTCCCTTGTAGAAAAGACTTGCTTGTAGTCAATAAAAAGTGAGAAGCTATAAAATTGACTATTGTAAAAATAGATTCAATCAAAGATCGCAAGGCCAACGATGACATCTTGGCATACAAAGTTTCCTGAACATCTTCTTCTTGGAGATCTTTCGCGTGCCAGTGAAAATCGCTCTGCGTGCCAAGTCTGTCAAGCGTGCCTTTAGTTGCCAATCCCTATTATAAAATATTGAATTACCCCATGGCAAGAATACTCCTGCAGAATTCCGTTGGAAATGTTATTATCTCCTGTAATTCTGAAAAAAATAACGATTTTTAAAATTCAAACATGAACATTCGTATAAAAACGTATACCTTTAGTTATATTTTCTCAAACGACTTATTTTATTTTGTTGAATGTTATGTTTATTTTTACATTTTGGTTTAGCCAAATGGTGCTTTATCTTGTGATGTAATCTAATAACGTTTTGGCAGACGTATGTAGCCCAGAGTATTTTAGTCCAGTTCGTGTATAAAATTAGTTTTATCTAGAATCTCTATGTTTTTGTTGCTTGATTTTAAATGTGTCCCGAGCGTACACTATGATTGTTGACAGTATAAATACATTTATTATTATCAAATATATATGATATATATAAAGACCTACTGTTGGATGCAGCCATATTCAAGAAATCTTTTAAATTTCTTGCTGTAACCATTTCATTATCTCGAGAATGTTTGGCAAAAATATCCTGTAGACTTTCTCTGACAACACCGTCTGTTTCATCCTATAAATATTTTATGAATATATTAATAATTAGGCCTATTTAGAATCTACAATTTTGTAGAATTTTCGTTTTTAATGCACGTTAATGCTAAAAATTTGATCTTTACTGCCTTTTTAATAATTATTATTTTAAAAAAGTTGATAAATTAATTACTTACAAAAGAAAATTGGATTTTATCCACAGTACTGAAATATCAAAAGAAAAATAATTATACAACTATTTTTGTTAATAGCCTTATATAATATATTTTTTGTACTCGTCTGCTTTTTAGTTATCGGCAGTTTTAAGTCATTTAGTATGACAAGGAATAAGTTTATTTGCAACTATTTTTTCTTTGTATCACAGTTAATCATAAACACATTGACTAAATCTTTCAACACATTCCCAGATACACCTAGACACATTTGTAATACTTTTGTTTTTTAAATCTACAGTCATTTGTTTCTTCTTTCTAAAGCACATTTTTTTTATTCTTACACATCGAAAATCTATTAGATATTATCAAAATAGAAAAAAATATATATTATAATAATTTTAAAATGAGGGCCAAATTATTTTCCAATTGGTATCCCTAGCAGTGCCAGAAAACAATTAGTAGCGGCCGAGTTTGGCACGCATATCAAGGATTGTCCATCCCTGCTTTAGGATTTAACCAGTGGTTGTAGACCTATTTTTCTGGGAGCCGGTTTCGGCACCTTGATTAGAAAACCTACTCTGAATTTAATACCAAGTGCAGGGCCCTCACAAGCCCATGTAGCGCCCCAGGGCAAAAGTTTTAGCGACGTCCCCTTGCATACTGTAACTCCTTTGTTAAGTGCTTGTGCTTAGTTAATTATTATGATTAAAGACATTTTAAAATGTGTGTTTCAAATTTTATTTCCCCTTCAAATTTCTGGTATGAACTTAGGTTATATTTGCCGCTAGAAGTATCGCCCCCGGGCAATACGCCCCCTCTGCCCTTCCCTATGTGAGGGCACTGGTCGGGTGTCGTCACTGGCTTAATGTACGTACCCACTGTCAGCCTCCGTCTCTGTAAACACTCTCAATATGAAGTCTCCTTCTTCGTCGTGGTTGTAAGTGCAGGGGATTATGACGTAGGTGCCCGGTTTCAGACTAAATCTCTTCGTCACCTCCCGATCAAAGCTACAGATGATATCCCTATCAACGCTTTGCAAATACTTTTTCAAAACTCTGTAGTTGCTATGTCTATCTGCAGGAAGTCTTGCATTTTGCTTCAGCTGAAAAAAACAAACATATACAGTTCTAGTTGGGACATTTTCACATGAACAATCGTCAGATTAAAGAGCAAATCGACCAAATAGAAAGTAAAAGTAGCATAAAGCAAGCCATTAAATGAACTATGATTTTACTTATTGGAGTTACCTTGTAAACCCTTAAACCAATCGCCACGCTGGACCTGAGGTCCAATTTCTTAACCAGGAGGGAAACTATCATGGTACTATAACGTGATTGGTCCTCTGGTTCAAGGGTCACAAAGAACTGAGGATTTCTCCAGTGGAGATCTGTTGTAAGAAATATTGTGTAGAGTAAAAGGAAGTGCGGAAATAAAAAAACAACATGATCATCATTTTGTGTGGTCACCCACTATCCATTTATTCGCATGAGGACCTAGCCGCCCAAATTGGAAACTCAGTTTAAGTGTTCATTACTATAAAATATCAATAACCATAGCTATCAGTACAATAGAAGTTTTAGTTGTTTTTGTTTAAAGTTACGTCAGTAGTATGTACATTGGTTTTTTGTTGTTCGTCCCTCATTTCCTAGGATGACCACGCCTCCTAGTCGCATTATGGCCTCTTTGGTGGCCTATCAGTCCTATGTTGGTCCTTAAAGTTCTATTGCAGGTATTGCAGTCGTGGGGTCTGGCAGCGCCTTGCAGGTCTGCTTGCCTTTTTTGTCTGTCCGTTTTTGTTCCGTCCTGGAGATTCTGTTGTTTTCCGCCAACTGTTCCCCGTGCGACACACCATTTCCACCTGCTGTCTGGATCCACGTCTCGTGCTTTTAAGGTTGCTTTCAGACTATCTGTGAATCTCTTTTTTTGCCCGCCGGTTCTCCTTTTATCGTGTGCTAGCTCGCAAAAAAGGACCTACCTCGGCAATTTATGATTCAGCATTCTCACTAAATTGACCAGCCCATTACGAGCACACTATTTTATTTTGTACATTAGAATATAGACAAAGCCACACGATGATGTACAAGTTCATGAATGGCCACGTGGACATGTCCACACAGTCACGTTGCATTCAACAAGTGCCCCGCATTACCAGAGGTCATCAGCTCAAACTGCGTGTTCGACTCGCACGCACCGACGTTTAAAATTATTTTTTTTCCCGTCAGCCATTAGACTGTGGAACTCACTGGACCAATCCTCCGTCACTTCCCCTTCTGTGCCGACTATAAGATTCACCACTGAAGGGTTGGACTAGATACAATGACAGATACTATACAATGAAAGGCTGTGATCAGTTTATAACTGTTGCTTGTATGTTATAAAATATTATAAGTAGTAATGCACACTTGTGATCCCAGAGTATTCACACTCAAATTGTGGACTTTTCCCTCGTGTCTAGCGGGGTCTCCACAGTACAATGAAGGAGAAGAATATAAATAAGATGAAAATGAAACTCACGTTGATTGGGTGCCTTGCCACACCCACCAGCAGTTAGACCAATCACCCATGATTTCCGATATACAGACATGTACCAGGTTTGTTTATCCTGCAAGTAAAAAACAGACCGTATTCAAGTTTTGGTACAATAAAATATTTTAACAACAATACGAAAAAAAAAGGTGGAATGCCACTTTCAGACCGTATTTTTCCAAACAACAAGCAGAGATCACCAATATTATTTATTTAATAAATCTTACAGTAGAGATAACAGATATGCTATGTGATGGTCTCAAGACAGGTATAATTAATTTAAGGTAAAGTTTATAACCTTTGAGGTGGTAATCCAACAAGGCTGAGAAAAAATATTTGTTTTTTTTATTTATAATTTAGAAATACAACACAATAAAAACGTGTTTGCAATGCTCAGAAAACACTTTCCGCATCCCTTATGCGAGAATAAATGCATATCGGGCATGACATGGGTTACCTGACCCAACCAGGAAAACCCGTAACTTAACATCGTTTGAATCACTAATCAAAATGCAAGACTAGCATCGAACCACAGAGGAGAATAGGACGCAATAATGTTCTCCATAAAAGGAGCGTCTATAGGCCTAAGATACGAAAGATTTATACTAGTAGTCTATGCATTATGATATTGTCAAAATAGTTGTAGTTATTCTCTGCTGCAAAAACTAGTGTAAATGATTTCTATGTAAATGAATCGTTATGTTATAAAGATACTTCTACTGTAAATTTCTTACACTGTTATCTTCCAGTTCTTGTATCACAGCATCCGGTTGTAAATGGCAAAGTTGTAGACAGTCAAAGTTTCTTTTAAAATCTTCAAAACTCATCCTAAGGATTGACAGAAGGATAGCAATTAATTAACTGTAAATATAAACACACGTTCAAACTGTTATAAAGTGTACAACTAAACTTTGCTTAACGACCTGACAGTTTTATTTCTTTGTTTTCAGATGTTGTAATTTTTTTCTGCTAATAATTGTTGCATGTATTCATTGTTAAAGCATAACATCCTGTCTTCAGGTTAAGTAATTCAACGTTCAACAGTTTAATCTGGGTATCTTGTGGCCAATACAATGCCTAGCAATCTTTCAGACCATTTGATATCTTCCAGACTCTGAAAACAAAATACTGTTATTGTGTTTTTGTCTAGGTTTGAAGTTTGAACCAGACACCATTGCAATACAGATTTAGTGCGCTACCACTGAACCAAAATCCTTTACAGAATAGACTTTACTTTCTAAGAATATTTGCCTCACTAGAAAATATTTCCTGATGACTATAATTGTCTTTGTATCAATACCTCAACAATTTATAATTTTGAATTAGCCTTACCCATCATGCCCCACCCCTCCCAAAACACACAGATAATCGGAGATACAACTAGATCTAAATCTACACCATGCTATTTATACAACTAGATCTAAATCTACACCATGCTATTTATACAACTAGATCTAAATCTACACCATGCTATTTATACAACTAGATCTAAATCTACACCATGCTATTTATACAACTAGATCTAAATCTACACCATGCTATTTATACAACTAGATCTAAATCTACACCATGCTTTTTATACAACTAGATCTAAATCTACACCATGCTATTTATACAACTAGATCTAAATCTACACCATGCTATTTATACAACTAGATCTAAATCTACACCATGCTATTTATACAACTAGATCTAAATCTACACCATGCTATTTATACAACTAGATTTAAATGTACACCATGCTATTTATACAAACTAAATCTAAATGTACACCATGCTATTTATACAACTAGATCTAAATCTACACCATGCTATTTATACAACTAGATCTAAATCTACGCCATGCTATTTATACAACTAGATCTAAATGTACACCATGCCATTTATACAACTAGATCTAAATGTACACCATGCTATTTATACAACTAGATCTAAATGTACACATGCTATTTATACAACTAGATCTAAATGTACACCATGCTTCTTATACAACTAGATCTAAATCTACACCATGCTATTTGTACAACTAAATCTAAATGTACACCATGCTATTTATACAACTAGATCTAAATCTACACCATGCTATTTATACAACTAGATCTAAATCTACACCATGCTATTTATACAACTAGATCTAAATCTACACCATGCCATTTATACAACTAGATCTAAATGTACACATGCTTTTTATACAACTAGATCTAAATGCACACCATGCTATTTATACAACTAGATCTAAATCTACACCATGCTATTTATACAATTAGATCAAAATCTACACCATGCTATTTATACAACTAAATCTAAATCTACACCATGTTATTTAATTTATACAACTAGATCTAAATCTACACCACGCTAATTATAAAAACATATTACCAAAATTCACCATCGTCTTTTTCCTGGTACATTAAACTTTCTCGAATGTCTGATGAAAGTTGTTTCATTTCAGGTGACCTGTTGAAACAGTTATATAGTGTTTTTACATGTAGTTATACAAATTACATAAGAACTAATTTCTACATTCTACAGATGGTGTGTGTATATCCTTAGCCTGTGATTTAGATGCTAATTTTTTTTCTGTATCACATTATATTAAAAAAAAAAACACAACATGAAATAAATATAAAATATTACCTCCCCCTAAACGATTTATAGAAACCCTGTTGTAACTGCAAATTGTTATACCTATAAGTGTACATCTCTCTCTCTTTCTCTCGCTCTTTCTCTCGCTTTTTCTCTCTTTCACAGACACACACACATTCCGTGTGCAGCGCAATTAGAGTTTAGGTGTCGAAGTTTAAACAAAATAATTATAATCTAAGTTCACAAGGGCAAGTCACAGAGTTTGAGTAGGCCACTTGCTCCCGAAATCATCACCAGCATCATTCCGACAGTTGTGCAGACAGACCTTCTGTCTGAGGCTATGGTGAAGAAATTGCAGACTTTTTGTAACTGTTCGTAGTTTGAATACAGACTGTTAGAGAGGTAGATATTTCTAATGTCCTGCAGTGCCGGACAGTCAAAAAAGTGATGGGAAACTGTTTTATTTTGGTTTTTATGGAAGGGGTATGGCGCCACTGTTTATGGTTTGATGCGGTTAAGGTATGAGTTTAGATTTTAAATGTACGTGTCTTGTGCGCAGACGAAAGATTATCACTTGATCTTGTCTTTGTAGGGCATTTATTGGGTCTCTTGCAATAAAAGTTACGGTTGTTGTCCCCAAGAGTTGCCTACAGAATTATCGAGAAAGAGAGAGAGAGAAAGAAAGAAAGAAAGAGAGAGTGGAGCTGTCAAATTATGAATGGCGCATTCTTGTTATGTATCAGATAGTTGACATGTCACTAGAGTGTTTATCGATTACGCTTATTTTATTATTCCGTGTAAGATAGCTATGGCTATTAATTCTTAAGTTTGTATTCAGCCCCAACATGCATTTAAAAATGAACGAAAAGTTACATAAATGTTAAATCATCAAAATACCAAGTTGACTTTTTGCACGTACAATTTACAAATGAATAGTTTAAAAAACTATAAGCGAAACAACATCTTAATAAAACATGTAAAGGCCCCTATCTTTAATAAACATCCACACTCAAGACTAAACTCAAGAACTGAAACTAATAGTTAAAATGTTTAAACACAGTAGTTAAAGGATTCTATGGGTTAAACTGTTTCTAACATGGGGCTTTCGTGGAAATCGAAAGTAAAAAAAGGTTTTTTGTGGAAATAGAAAATGAAAACCACTTCTTTTTTGATACCTTAAGTTACTAAAGTAAATGTGGGTAGGGTGTGGGAGAGGTGGCAACAAATAATTACGTAGTCACTATCTTAGGACTTTAAATCACTTTTGGCTACTGTGTTATTTTGTTTGTTATCAGACTTGAATGCCTTTCTCAACATTTGTAGAGAGAATCAATGTATTTTTGACAAGTGCCACACTTCAAGGTTAACTTTGGCACGAAAATGTCTATTACGGTGGAACAGTTAAGCTATAGGTTAATCAAAAATGTTAAATCTGTATCATATAATATCATTTTACATAAAAATTCGTTTATACTAATCTTAGAGTACAGTGGAATTAAAGATAATATTTTTACTGTCCCTGTAAGTCGCATGTATAAAAACATTTTTTAAGTTTTACATTACCCTAGAATGCCTTAGATAGACATTAACGACACAACACAACCCCCATTTACACCAAATAATATATGCCCTATATGAAATAAATATCATTTACTTTACTCTGGAGCGCACATAAGTAGGCTCCCTATGCGATGATACATCAAAAACTAACGTCGAATTCTCCAATCGAATGGTTAACCTATCACATGCTTGCTTTTTTATCAATTAGCTTACAAACGTAATATATAAAAATATCATCAGTAAAGATTTTCAATGGACCGTATCAACAGTTAGTGTGTCCCAGACTAACAATAGGATAGTACTCAATTGTCACGACCATATCAACAGTTAGTGTGTCCCAGACTAACAATAGGATAGTACTCAATTGTCACGACCATATCAACAGTTAGTTTGTCCTAGACTAACAACATGCTTGTACTCACTTGCCACTCCATGTTCTCTTCTACTCACTTCATCCATGCTCCCTTCAACTCACTTGTCACTCCATGCTCCCTTCTACTCACTTGTCACTCCATGCTCCCTTCTACTCACTTGTCACTCCATGCTCCCTTCTACTCACTTGTCACTCCATGCTCCCTTCTACTCACTTGTCACTTCATGCTCCCTTCTACTCACTTGTCACTCCATGCTCCATTCTACTCACTTGTCACTCCATGCTCCATTCTACTCACTTGTCACTCCATGCTCCCTTCTACTCACTTGTCACTCCATGCTCCATTCTACTCACTTGCCACTCCATGCTACTCACTTGTCACTCCATGCTCCATTCTACTCACTTGTCACTCCATGCTCCCTTCTACTCACTTGTCACTCCATGCTCCCTTCTACTCACTTGTCACTCCATGCTCCCTTCTACTCACTTGTCACTCCATGCTCCATTCTACTCACTTGTCACTCCATGCTCCCTTCTACTCACTTGTCACTCCATGCTCCCTTCTACTCACTTGTCACTCCATGCTCCCTTCTACTCACTTGTCACTCCATGCTCCATTCTACTCACTTGTCACTCCATGCTCCCTTCTACTCACTTGTCACTCCATGCTCCCTTCTACTCACTTGTCACTCCATGCTCCCTTCTACTCACTTGTCACTCCATGCTCCCTTCTACTCACTTGTCACTCCATGCTCCCTTCTACTCACTTGTCACTCCATGCTCCCTTCCATTCTTTATATCCCCAGGGATTCCTAAGTCGAATTAAATCAACACGAGCTGGGCTCAGCTGGAGCTGTGGATAATTAGAAGAATCTGTGGATAAGTAATTAGAACTATCTGTGGATAAATAATTAGAAGTATCTGTGGGTAAGTAATTAGAACTATCTGTGGATAAGTAATTAGAAATATCTGTGGGTAAGTAATTAGAAGTATCTGTGGGTAAGTAATTGGAAGTATCTGTGGATAAGTCATTAGAGGTATCTGTGGATAAGTAATTAGAATTATCTGTAGATAAGTAATTAGAAGTATATGTGGGTAAGTAATTACAAGAATCATTTTGTCTTTGACCAGTCTAAGACTTGTAGGAAACTACCAGAGCCATGGCCTAATTCATTTACACTATAAGGCTATATTAATTTTCAGGGGGTGTGGGCGCGAAACAAAACATTTCAACGAATTTCTCATTCTATAGATAATACAGGGCCTTTTACCCAAACTTTGCATCTTACACTTAGTGTGCACCTCAGATTTTATGATTATAAGGACAGAGAATAAGCTAATAATATTATATTGAAAGTCACTTATCTGCTCATTTTAACGTAAGCATACATTAAAAGGTTATTCGTGTCAATTTTTGTCAAAGAATGATATAAGGGTAATTTTATTGGATAGCTAGTTTTATTATAAGTATTTTATGTTATTGTTTCCTGTTATTTAAGGGTACATATATATACTTATAAAAAAAAGAGAAGTATCCATAACACACCATAATGGCCCACCTAGTGAGACGGGTTCATACATTTCCGTCACCATTGTATTCGATTATCAATGGTTTTAATACTATAGTGCATTTTGAGTTTTAAATGTTTGTAAAAGTTATTTGATTTCCTGTCCAGTTCTTGTTTTCTAAAAAAGTACATATAATATATTATTATAATCTAGTTGTTGATTATCTTACTTGTTTAAATCCAGTTATACTGTAAGCATGTCTGCTGATTAGACCATTCTGTAGTTCTACTTCAGCCCTTGACGATCTTTCTGGAGGCTATACATTCAAGTAATAACATTTTTTTGTTAAATTTTTCCTTTTTCGCACATGACCAAAACACCCAATACTTTTATAGTATGCTTATTACAGAAACTGTCTCGTATGGGACAACGTGTGCTAGTGATAGGGCTTCGGAATACTTTTGTGAAGGTATCATCGCTAATATGTTTTACCGGGTCCACAGTAGTATATTAAGTCACATTTAGGTCGCATTCCCCCGCTCATTCCCCCGCTCCCCCGCTCCCCCGCTCATTCCCCCGCTCCCCCGCTCATGCCCCCGCTCCCCCGCCCCCTCCCCCGCTCATTCCCCCGCTCCCCCACCTTCTCTCCCCACCCCCACCCATTCCCCCGCTCCCCCACCTTCTCTCCCCACCCCCACCCCTTCCCCCGCTCCCCCGCCCCCTCTAAGGGTAAGGAGGGTTGTGACGTCAGCCCCCGCTCCCCCTCCCGACATGTAGCACACGTGACATTTCGTGACCTCCCCCTCTCGACAATTTTGTCATGACCTTTCGTGTTTATTCTTCTCCCCTACCCCCTGTATAATTGAGTCATATGTATTCAGCACATTTTTAAATAGTGTTGTAAAAAGAGTTGTGTTTTGTTTTATTTTATCCATAATGTATTTTTGTAGATTGTTACTTTTTTCTTTTTTTTTATTCGTTATCTTTATACTTTTGTATATAATAATATACTTTTGTATATAATAATATATATATATAACAATATTAAACGAGACACAAACGAAAAAATGAAACAAAATTCGTCTTAAATTTTATTCTTTTATTGTACTTTTTTCAATTCCAATTCATCAAAGGCTTTTAAAATATCATGTTGTAAGGATAACAAACGTTCAAAACATAAACGAGTCATAGTAATACCGGAATTGGTAGGAAATTTCAGATCCGCGCCATCCAAAAAGTCTCTAAGATTTAATGTATTTTTGTTCATGAATTGACTGACAATAGCCAATTTAAAACCGCTGTGATTCGTAGTTCTTATTTCAGTAAATTTATTTCCAGTCCTGGCCACAAAGATCCAATCCTCACTAGACATCTTCAAATCGGGCAAATAAACGTTTATAATTATTTCCAATAATTTGAAGGGCTAATCTTGATATAATTCGATCGTTAATGTATTGTCGATTCGGTGACGTTGAAAAGGGGCGAAGTATAACGTTTAAACTAGCACCCCGAGCTTTCATCAATACAAAATAGAGTGCGTATAATCCACAGCTGTTAGTTACAATATCTTGCAACGCCCTTGAATTATAAACGAGTGGTCTGTTTGAATTATTTTTGATAAAATTCAAAATAGTTGGCTGTCGGGGTGGTAATCCAAAGCTATCGAAATACGTGAATTGTGATAGACCATTGAAAAATAAACCCACCCAATGACTGCCTTCGTCTGTGGACGAATCCAAATTTATGATGAACACCGCCCTCTTCGTTCTATCAATACGTGCTGGTAATTGATCGCACGCTAAAACGGAAAAGCGAGATGTGCGTTGTACAAATAAATCAGCGGCAAGAATATTGTGTAGCTCTTTTGTGTTCATCGTTTTTATGTGTTGCTTTAGGCGGTGTAATCGGTCAACACTTGTCTCGTTTTCGAAATTTCTAATACCGAATCCAGTTCAGCATACACAATAACTTGAATCGGCTCAGATGTAACTTGAGAAAATTTAAGTTCAATAGAAACAGGTCCAGATTTAACCAATTCAAATTGTTCCCCGTCTAAAAGACTTGGACTTAAATCAAATGCAAACAACGTATAACCGTTCTTAAAATGTTTATAGTCTATTCCATTCCCAGCATCTTTACCAACCATACCAAGAGCGAGGTTTGTATCGAAAAAGGCTCTAATGGATTGGCTCTTATCAAAGTCCATGACAAGAGGTTTTCCGGATAATGAGCGCCCATCAACGCTGACATTAAGATATGTCAAGTGAAAATGTTGAAAATTGAACGGGTTTTTCTTGTAACTTCCATTAAAAGCTGTAGATGTGACTAGACCAATTACTAAACGGGTGGGTGTTTGGCTCATGTACAAATTGTCTTGGTTGTGACTTAACATACCTCTCGGTATAGCAAAAGTCTTTAAAACAATGCGTTTAAAAGGATATTTCGCATTCATTCTTGTTAAAGCCTTTTCGTGTGCGATAGAAATGGCAGGGTTAAGTCTGGCCTTTCTAACCAGCAATGTAGCGTACGTTATAACCGTTTTATATTGACTGGCTTGGTCTGTCAAGAGATTGAAAGTGTCTTTAGCGGGTGTGAGTTTAATTTTAACGTCAACACCATTCAGCATATAGCGATCTTGGGCAAATATGTCAGAGTGTATACGACCCATCATATCGATCTCATGACTGTTAGCGGCGGTGGTGTGTCGTATTTTATACCCTCTGTTACTGTCATCTTTGAATTCATCGAAAAAAAAGGGTGAGTCCCTGGCATAAAGAGCGGCCGATAGAAACCCATTCTTGGCGTCTTCCCCGTAATTTAACGTAGCCTCCAGATAGGCACGATAAGGATAGGTGTTCTCACTGGCGGTAATTAGCGTATCATTTAGAGAAATATCCACTTGTGAAAATAAACTGTGCAGAAAATAATTGACGGGGGCGACATCAGAGTCATCTGGTATCGAGTCGCCATTCGCTAAAGTGACTTTAGCTCGCACGTGTAAAAAGGTATTGAACAAATCTAGATAGTCTTCACTGTTGCCAGAAATTGTAAATTCTATAGGTGCACTTTGTGCCAATGATGCCAGAGGGTGCATTTCAATAAATTGACCTTCCTCGACGGCCGTTTGTGTCGGGGGTGTACTAAATAAATCCAATCCAGAATGTAAACACTCACATGAGCTGGGGTGAATAAGAGCCATCCTTAAGCAAATATATCTGAATACTTGGGCTGATTCTTCTTATTCTTAGTATGCGCTTTCGAATGCTTGTGACTTGGTCTGTGTGCTAGTTTTATCCGTTTTTCGAAAGGTTCGCCCGGTGGTCTCGACGACCCACGCTTTCTTTTCAGCCCTCTACCTGATTGGTTGCCCCCAAGGTGTTCAGCGGCGCCTTGCAACAAACGATGTCCAGCTTCTTTGGCGTGTTCTTTGAACGATTCCCCAACGTTTCTTCCCGCTAATGCATCGTTTGCAACTTGCAAACCGGTACTGACACCTTCCCTCAGTAAGGCCTTACCCCCCCGTCTTTAACCACGGAAGGACCATACGTCCTAATCCGCTAAAGAAACTACCAATACCGTGGCCTCTCTGATTTCTTCCACCGATGAAAACTGGGAGACCATAGCCGTGTTGGTTACAGTAAAAATCTTCGTACAATTTAGGGTTTCGACGTAAAAGTGTGTGCTTCACCATGTTTTGAATTATTCCAGATCAAAATGTTTACGCGTTCTAAAATGTAGTGTCAACACCGACGTTCCACTTGTGAATGGGATCGTTTGTCCCAAGTCGTTGGATAAAAGTATTTCCACAGTGTCGAACGAAAAGCGACTCAGGGGGACGTAGTGGGGTTTGTCGTAAATACGGAAAATAGAACTTGATCTCTTCTCAACGATCGGGACTGCCCGAAGCAAGGGGACCATTACGTCTCCGACCGGTCTCGATGCTACGAGGTCGCAATAGACGAATACAGTTTTTATTTCACCTTCAATATCGTTCTCTGTTAATTTACTGGGAGCAACCATATATCTTTTCAACTTTTCACTGATGGTACTTTCGATTCCTGGTTCAATTACTTTTACGACAACTTTCTTCAAGCCATCGTTACATTCCGAGGTTATAACTTCCACTTTTCCTTCCTCTAACTCTGTTTTTAATAATAGTTTTTTTATACCTTTGATAACCAAGTCGACGTTTTGGAATTTAGTCTGTCGTACACCAAATAGAAAAGTGTTAACGTCTACGCCTTCTCTGACTGAATAAAACTGGATCCAAACTTCATTTTCTCTAAGAATACAATACGTATTTGGAATTTGAATCTCGACGAGACCAACCTCGTAGTGCGAACTCACATTGATAGTTTGTGGTAATTTAACGAAAAAATGTCCAGCCTCATTGTTTGGAAATACAGTTGGTGATGCATTGCTAGGGAGAGTCACATAAAAACTCATTGTGAAATTTTGGTCCTTGCAATTGTTGGGTTAGGTAAAATATAACCAAGACAGCTGGATAACAACACGACCCAGAGTTTTCCCTCTTTGTCGTCGGTCGTTCCACGAGTCAGATTAAATAAGGAAAAAGTGATGACGATGAATATAACTAACATTTGAGACATGAAAACGATTTCAGGGCGTGTCCTTAGTTTACCAAGCCAGATCGAAATGGTCGAACCGATAGAGGACGTGGGGGAGATTGGTCTCACCTCACTCTCACCGATAGGTCTGAGAGTTTCTTCCGTATCATCCATCATTAGTCTTTATATTTCGAAATGTGTCTAGCTGAAATCCAACTGTTGAATGAGGGTTTATAACTGAACCACTTGACTAAATACTCTTTACCTCCAACACCCTGTCTTTCTTGTATAATTCGTTCGATACGGTACACCTTTTTGTCTCCAACTTTCTGAAGCTCCTCTTTGTAAAATGAACCTTTCAACTCCTCACCTGAATCATCTTTCAATACGTACGTTACGGGTGTTGTTGCGTTAACTCGGCTGACTGTAAACAGTTCTTCGGTCCACGAAGGAGTATAGCCCTTTTTAAAATTGTGTCTGCTTTGTCCGATTCTCACACGGTCCCCTTCATTAAATACTTTTCGGTAGGTAATATCCACGGGTGCGTATAAAGTATTCCACACGCTTTCTTGATTGCCCAAATTAACATTTACGGGTGCCATGTGAATGCTCCTGTGGTAGGAGTGGTTATAATTGTTGACCAAATGGTCTATCACGTTGATGTAACGAAGACGATTTGTTTTTGTAAAGTATCGCCACATTTTTTCTTTTAATGTACGATTGAATCTTTCAACTATGGCCGCCTTAACATCTTCATTCTCCGTGGTAAAGAAATGTACATCCTCATCTTTTAGAAATTTTAAAAATGTCTTGTTGACAAACTCACTACCCTTGTCTGTTTGAAAATTTATAGGTTTTCTACTCGCAAATATTTTACGTACAGCCTCCACTAAGGCTTTACCTGTTTTTTTCTTTATGGGAATGGCCCAAGCGAATTTGCTAAACACATCGATACAGGTCACTAGGTAAGAGACTCCGTTATTGTCATTTCGTAAAGTTCGCATATCTATGAGATCAGCTTGAAACTGTTGATTAATCCCACCTGTAATGATGGCGCGCCTTTGAAAGCGTCGCCGAAGGGGTTTATGCAACGTATAGGTATCCTGATGACTTAACCATTCTTTAATTTTTTTAGTTCCAATTTGGGGGTGCTTAAACACACCGCCGTAGGCACCTGCGCTACTCGGATCATAGTAATGCCTTCTTAGTGTTTGGTTTGTTGCCACGCGTCCCATCTGGTAGTGGTTGTTTTACTCTTGTTACTTCTAGTACGTTTAGATGGAGGGTCTTTTTCTTGATGTGTCTTCTTCTTAGAAGGTCGAGTTTTAGTTTCGGGTGAGGTGGTTTGTTTAGGTGTCGAGTCGGGTATTTCGATCGCTTCTTCCTTTTTAGGTTCGCTTGTTATTTTTTGTTCTTGTGGTGTTTCAACTGAGGTCGTTGGTGTATACGGGGCGGTGGGTGGTTTCACATCGATTAAACCTAGTGGCTTGTTTCTATAATCGCTAAGTCGAGTGGTATAGAGTTGTAGTGTTTTTTGATATTGTTTCACTTTGTCGTGCGGTGACAAATCTTCCCTATTTAAGATATGTTGCATTTGCATATCCAAGACTCGTAGGCTATCGTTGAGTGAGTCGGGTGGTATATAGGGTTTTTGGTTCATAGACTCTAATATACGAGGATCCATTAAAATCATTTTCCTGGCCATCCTTAAAATCCCAAGACACCTTTAAGCACGCTTATGACTGGTCCTAGTAAAGCCCCTATGAATCCACCAGTCTGCAAAAGCTGTTTTCGTCTTTTGACAGTCAATTTCTTTTTGGTAAGCTGTCTCAAACTCGCTTTGTGTCGACGCAAGCGTCTCTTCTGAACTGGTGTGAGCGGAACGTTGCCTTTTAAGACATTGTGACAACATTCACATAACGTTTGTACGAGTTGCGGTGAGGCATTTTTGACAACCGCTTTCACGACGGGTGGTTTAGCCCGAGCCAAAAAGCGTAACATTTCGCCTTGTCGTTTTACCGAATCAGACATGCTTGATTATTTTGGTACGTAAACAACTTGCTGGTCGTAAGGAAATATACAACTTCGTAATCTCAGATTATCCGGTGTTTCCTGTCGAAGGTCGACCAACAAATAACCATGAGGGGATGACGTTGCGTCTTTAAAACTTTCCTGGACATAGGAGACGCGACCTGGGTACATTTGCTTTGCCAAATTAGTAATCTGCGAACCGTCTCTGGGGTTTTTGAACAGCACGATGTAGTGCGAATTGAGACTGATAGTTCTTTGCTCTTTATTTTTTCCGAACAGGTTTTGGACAATGTACATGACGCTAATGTTACGATGGTGACTACCTTTGGTAAACAATTTTGTAACCCGGTCATCTGTTTCAGTCATCAAATCATCTATGACAACTAGACGACGACGTTTTCCATCCCCCATTGATCCGTTTTCTATGTCAGGAAGACCTTCCACAAATTGAACGTCTTTCATAGTATCGTAAATTGGTTGCCATTCACCGTAACAATATATAATTTCCTCAGGTACGGGGTCAGTCATGTCTGACAAATGGGATAAAAACTTATTTACGAAAACTGTTTTACCACTCCCGGTTGGCCCAGCAATGAGAGCTGTAAAGGGATGTTTCCACCTAGGATCCATGGCATTAAATAATTAGTATTATCCCAGTAATGCTACTTATAGAATATTCACATACAAAACATTCATACACAAAATAACAAACACACAATTTTTTTATTTTTATTTTATTTTTCAATTTTATTTTTTTTTATTTTATTTTAATTTTATTTTTTTACTTACAAATATGACACCCTTTTGGGCTGAGCCGCCGGCGTTTCGCCGGAGGTTCCATATTATTCTCCCCTAAGGGGCGTTTTCTTTTCGGTTTGTCCATCGGCTCTTGAAATAGCCCGTAACGCGGGCGTTGCAAGTAAACCTGCTCATATTTAATTTCTATTTTGCCATCTGACGTTTCTATGGTGCCCGATATCATCTTAATGGGCATTAAAGGTTGGCTGCCTTGGGGTAACTTTATTTCATCTGGGCCAATGTCATAGCCCAGATTGTTGGTCACATCGCTATAAAGAGAAAAAAATAATAAATAAATTACACAAATGTTACATTAAGGACTTTTAGAATACTGAAGCTATGAGGAAAAAGATATCAGAAATTAACATTATTGAAACCAACCCTGCTCGGTATTGTCCACAAATTTTTTTTCGAAGGGGTATTGAGTACGGTCGGTATCTGTATTGTTTTCGTGTTTTTTTGAATATTTTTGTGTGTCTGTTGTTTGACGAGAAAAAATTAATCAATTTATCATGCGAGAAAAAATTAATCAATTTATCATGTGATGAGTATAATAAAATTGATAAAAACACATTTTACTTACTTGACTGACTCCATGGGCTCTTGTTTGATTAAATTTTCTTTGTCCATCTATATTTAAATAATATGAATATCTTTTAAAACAGAATACCACAGATACAACACTTTATGACTCACAAACCAATCGACACAACGTTGGACAACACAATAATTCACAAAAGACCATTTAAATTTATATACATTTTATTTGTCTAAATATGCATTTCAGCATATGTCTTAAACATATAGTGTCATACAAGTCATGGTTCATGGACAGAGTTTTCATTAGTATTTATAGTGTCATACAAGTCATGGTTCATAAACAGTGTTTACATAAGTATTTATAGTGTCATACAAGTCATGGTTCATGGACAGAGTTTTCATTAGTATTTATAGTGTCATACAAGTCATGGTTCATAAACAGTGTTTACATAAGTATTTATAGTGTCATACAAGTCATGGGTTATAAACAGTATTTACATAAGTATTTATATTTACAAATGTCAGAATAGCATTATATGGCTAAGGGGGATGTTGTGACATTGTCTGAATGTACTTGCCTTTTAATGTAAAAGTAAGAAAGTGAGTTTCTGTGTTGAGTGTATGTATAAACACCTGCGTTAAATGCCCTGAACCCTGTATTTGTTCCACCCCCGGCTTGTTTTGTCGTGAGGACCTGCATAAATGTATCTTTGTCTAGTGTATTGTGGTTTTTGGATAGGCCTTTCGTCGAAATCTTACTGTAATCGCCAAAACAGTGGTAAGTTTTGCTACATAATGAAATCATCCCATCCCCTTCATACTCTAACTTAAACAACCCCGGCGTTCTCTTTTCATACAGTTTCCTAGCCCTACATGCCTGACAATTTAAAGCTACCGTCCCATTGCCGCTAATAAATTGGGATCTATGGGAATCACATACTTCGGAGGGGAACCACCTATCATACATTTCAAAAAACTCCTGTCGCAGTTCGGGTCTAACGGCTTTGACCAAATCATCGGTACTTAAAGCTAAATATAGACTATCTGTGTCCATCTCACAGAGCTGAAAGTCAGCCCTATCTATATATTTATCTAGAAAGTCATAATAAAACGCTAACATCCTAAGTTTGGCGTACTGGTAAACGAAAAAACCTATCTGTAGAGGGAGATCCCAATCTATCTTCTTTTTTAACATTTCTACCTCGTAAGCGTCCTCGGAAAGTTTTGTCATTTTTTTAAAGCGCGGGTTATTAATACAACTACCAACATCACTATCGCTACAGTACGACATGTCCGCGTGTCGTGCTTTGTTCGTTAAAGTTTTACCGTACGCAGCGTTTCCTAACAACTTCATCGTTTCGCTAGTTATCGCGTATCTATCATCTAAATCACCCTTTCTTCGCGCGTCTGAAACCGTATCCCCAAAGGTCTTAAAACATGTCGCTGGATTATACTCTATGATCTGATAAATTTTGGTGACCACCAGCCCATGGGTCAAGTACCATTTTAAAAGAGGGGTCGCTAATAAAATTTTCTCACCTACAAAACTACCAATCAAAGTACGTCTACCACTAGTCAATAATTTGTTCTCAATGGCATACTGTCTCATGAAAGTACCGATGTCGTCACGTGTAACGTTAATATTTTTAAAAATAGGTGTCATCTCACTAAAATGGTCTTTCAAATGATCAGGGACTTTAAGGTCAGCCTCAAGCAGTCCAAAAAATGAGTCGTCAAGCACAGAATCAAGGATCTGTTTTTCAGTCAGGGGCCATTTTTTACCATAGGACGGAGTCGGTGTCTTTTTGGATTTGTTTATTTTGTTTAAACATTCTTTAATAGCCGGGTTAGTTTTTTTAAGGTATCCCCACTCGCATTCCCACATTTCTATTACCTCTACATCAACAATATCGGTCAGATACCTAGTTATTTCAACAGTCTTTTCAAACAACTCAGTCAAAGGTCTATTACTAACGGGGTTTACAGTTCTACCTTTGGTTAGGGGACAGTCGGGGTGTCCGTGAAAGAGGCAGCCATGGAATTGATAAACTGTTCGACACTCCGCGTCCCACCCGTCTACTCTTATATGTCTAGATCCCAAACTAACTTCACCCCCATTAAACGCTGTTTTAAGGGTCACATCCTTTGTTTTTGAAACCCACGTTAACCACTGCCAGCTCTGTTCCCCATAATGATTTGCTTTTCGCGGTCTAAACCCATCCTCACTACTTCTAATAATTGGAAATCCGGTTGGCATTTTTTGCATGAGAGCCCATAAATAAAGCGCGTTGGCATCGTAACCCTTAATTCCCTGGACCACCTTATCACTATTCCCCCTAATGAAAGTTTCCCCCTTTTCATGATGTCTATGGAAGATTATGGATGGGCCACCCACAATATTTTTTCTTATTGTTTTATGTAAGTCTGCTTCCCTAGGAGAACACAAAGAAAAAGAAACGTCTTTGGGAAGGGTTTTGAAAAGATACTTTAAAGTGACTCCCGGGACTGAAATCGCGTCTTTGAAAATATCAACTCCTAAATCTTTGTAAAAACTGGTTTGGCGCTCGAGGGCCTCGATAAATGGTTTCACGTCGATGTTATTATACCATACAAGAAAATCTCTAAGGGTTTCCATACCGTTCTGTTGCCAAATTTGCCTACATGCCGCGTAGTCCTCGTCAGAGATGTTACAATTTTTTAATTTTGAAAAGAAGGCCGAATGAGGTGGTAAACTCGTTTCGTTTAAGACAGCTAGATTTGTTACATATTCATACGGGAAAAATCCTTTTTTCTGTTCAACGTTATACGCTGCGAGGTACTTACTATAGCTAAAACCGGGCGCGAGGTAATTGACAATGTCTAAGAACTTTAACTTGCTTGTTGCAATACACATAAAAGTGTTATTTCTTTTCACTACAAATCTAAAGGGTGTGTTCTTATCTTCTTCCTCTTCTTCTTTATTGTTAGTAATAGGTCCTTCTCCTACCCCTTCTTCTGTTTTTAAATAAGCTAAAAAGTACTGTATGAGATATGGTTTAATAAGGTTGATGTCATATTTTCCTGAATTAAACCCTATAACTGGCATTTGTTTCAAGTACTCCTCTAACCTATCACTGAGAACGCCATCGAACCCTCTCTCGTTGGATTTACTACCCTTAAATTTAGGAGGAAATAACTCCTTTATTTGTTTAAAGACATGCTCGAACTGTTTTCTCAAAATACCATAGGCTACCTCAGAAATTTTATGGAGTCTGTCAATTACCCTATTCACTAATTCTTGGGGGTCCCCGTTCGAAATAAAACAGATGGGTTCTTCGTACCCGACTACGTTTGATGCTATAGAACAAGACAAAGGCACGTGCCTGGCTACGCTTTTTGTTACACTACCTATCGCGGGTAACTGGGAATGCTCAAAGAAACACTCAAAATCAAAACTGGCACGGAAAGGATAAATAAATGTTGTGTCTACCTTTATCCCGTACGAGGCGAGGAACTCCCAAATTGTTTTCTGTGTGTTGTATATCCCTCCCTTAAATTTTTCTACAGGGTCGACCCCATTGCACCCTTTCTCGTGCCTATTAAACTGCCTAACAGTGGGCCACAATTTGCTACATTTAGAACATGCGAAAGAGTGCCCCGCCCCATCTATATTATTAATATACATAAAATGGTTCTGAAACAATAAAAGATACATTGTCTCCCTAAATCTATCACGGCTTCTAAGTTTAGGACAAAGGGCCTGGTTTTCATCAAATTCAAAGATTTCTATATTTATACTAAAACAGGACTCTAAAGTTGGTATTTCAAGTAAGCTAACCCCACTAAAATTATCCAAGGTTTCAAGACCTTGGTGTACTTGCCACTGTTTCAGAAGTTGTTTTGTTGGTTTTCTAAGATCTTTTACGGGTGCTTGGTAATGCAGAGCTAAACATCTAAAGAAACAGAAGTTGTCTGTGTATTGTTTTGAATGTGAATCATGTTGTAAAATGTTAATGGAGTGATTCTGTTTAATGAAATCTGGAATGTCTGTGGTAATGCATCCTATAGGAAATTCATTGAGGTTATACAGATAAAACGTTGTCCCTGGAATGGCCTCCACTGAGTATTTTGTATTGGGTCTTGTGTGTTCTGCATAGTTTAAGGTGTCTGCATTGTGTAATTGTTCTAAAAAATTGGCAAAATCGTGTCTGTTGTTAATTAACTTTGGAAGCTCTAGCACACATGCATTGTTATTACTAGAATGAAAAAAGCGATATTCTCCTGTTTCTTTATGTTTTAATATAGTGTGGTGACTGTAATTTATTTTGAATCTTTTTGTTTGTGTATTGAATATTGTGTCTATAAGTTTTGAATGCCAGTCTATTGGAGCAGTGTTTAGTGGACTGTGAAAAAAATTGAATGTTGATAGATGTTTTCCTTTGATCGAGTGTGTGTGTATCGCGTTCCAATTGTCGATGTATATAGTTTGTAGTTCTCTAGATAAATTAGAGATTGTGTCAATTTCGTCTAAAGGCAAGTCTACAACATCCCCCCTTATCTCATCTACAGGCAAAATATCTAATTCTAAATCAAAAAGTTCATCTACATTGATATCATCTAATATTTGGTCAAAATTGTCTAAGTCTGAATTTAAAAGTTCATCTACATTAATATCATCTAACGGTTGGATTTCATCTACATTAATAGCATTGTTTGATGTTTTTATGCGTTTGTTGCTTGTTAAGTTTTCATACGACCTATTTCTCTTCAACTGTGGTAGAATATTAGTGGTAGTATGGAATGATTGCCTATCTGTCACTGACGATGGCTGGGCTGTATGTTGAATGTTGGTTGTGGTTTCTTTGGTGTGTATTTTCATATAGTGTCGTTTTAAGGTGTCTGTTCTTGTAAATATCTTGCCACACTCTCTACAGTCGTGTTTTTGTCGCCCGTGTGCTGTGTCCTTATGTCGTATTAAATGGTCTTTGCGGGTGAAGCGGCGGTCACATGTCGGGCAAATGTATCGGTCCATCTATTCATTTAAAAAAGTGCATCATTATAGTCTGTCTAAATATAATATATATAAATTATGAACATAAATAAATATATTCATATATCAATTAGGAACATTAAAAAATAATGTATAACTACTACATATATGTATATATATATATATCATATAGGACATACACTGCTGTAATAAAAGATACAATAAATAAGCAAAAGTGAATAAAATTTGCAACTTACGGTTGAAACTAAGTATTTTGGACACGAGTCAAGCAAGATTGCCTAAGTGGGAAGGTGTTGAAGACTGCTGTATTCTTTTTTTAAATAGAGATTCTTATGTGTCTAAAATAAAAAAGAAAAAGAAAAAGTTTATAAGTTAAGTGAATGTAAATTTTTAATATACGTATATATGTCCACACAATCAACTAGTAGCCGTGACCGTATTAAATAAAAGTATACTAAAAATAACTGTTGAAAAAATGTTTAGCATTTTATGTTAATAAAATGTACAAACAGACAAGTCTGGCAAATGTTAATCACATTTTTCAGTAGCGATATATTCAATTGAATAAATTATGTCCCTTACTATACAACTTAAATATAAACGGCTGTAACATACAATAAAATAATCAAAGTGAATAAAATTTGCAGCTTACATCGTTGTTGTATAGCAGTATGAATCTAAGTGTCGTGTGGGGAGGAAGAACACAGTGATGTAAACTAGTAAGAAAATAAAATAAATAAATAATAATATTTAAATTGTATCAAAGTTAATGTAAATGTTTTAATATACGTATATAGGGTCACACAATCAACCTAGTATCCGTGACCATATTATATACTAATAAGTATACTAAAAATAACTGTTGAAAAAATGTTTATCAAAGGGAATGTTTTAATATACGTATATATGGCTACATAATCAACTAGTGTATGTGGTTCCCAATCAACTACCATACATGACCACTGATTAAAAAAATAAAATAATAAGCCTATATTAAACAAAAAAAAATTGACAAAAAGTTAATCAAAGGGAAGTAATCAAATTTTTTATTAGCGATATATTCAATTGTCTGAGTTATCTCCTCTCACTACCAAACGACAGAACTGGAAAAAAAATAATATTTTTTAGCATCAAAATACAAAATTCACCTTACCTTTTGCTGTTTGAAGCCTGCTTTTGCTGTTAGACTCGGAGACTGCCTTGTAAAAGAATGTTTGTAATCGCTGCCACAAGCTGAGTGATTGTAACTAAAATTTGTCATGGGTTATATACACTGAGACACTGCTTCGCGGAATAAACAAAATTGACATTTAATACAACACCTGTTGGTAAAAGTTAATTCCTACCATGATAAAATTAACATTCAACACATCCAAATTATTCAGGTATCCGTATTAAATGTCAATTTCATTTTAATTTTTTGGTGTAGCAAAAGGACAAAAAGTCATTACTTATTGATCTGTGGTGAATGTGTCGGAATGTATAATGAGCTCCCGTGAATACCCGCATTTTCATCTAATTAATTATACATTTTTTGGCCACGTAGATCTTCTCGTGAATATAGTATTTCCCGTATTTCATCTAATTAAATAAACATTTTTGGATACAGGAGGTGGGAGTAAAAGTCACGTATTGATCGACCTTCCCCTGAATATTCTAAACTGTTCAACACAATCATACCACCTGTTATCTTTGTAAGTAAAAGTAACGTAAAACGCGGTAGAAAGAGAGATAGCTAAAAAGCTGGAGAGACAGCGAGATAGATAGATAGAGAGATAGATATATAGATAAATAGATAGATAGATAGATAGAAAGATAGATAGATAGAAAGATAGAGAGATAGAGAGATAGATAGATAGAGAGATAGATCGATAGATAAATATATATATATATAGAGAGAGAGAGAGAGAGAAGAAAATAGATAAATAGATAGATTGATAGATAGACAGATAGAGAGATAGATAGATAGATTGATAGCTATATAGATAGACAGATAGAGAGAAAGAAAATAGATAAATAGATAGCTCGATAGATAGACAGATAGAGAGAGAGAGAGAGCGAGAGAGAGAAGGTGAGTTTTGAACGAGAGATAGGGGCAAAAGGTCAATAATCATACGTCGCATTATAAATTGAAATTACATCTTAATTATAGATGTGGGCTTGAGTTTAGCTGTAAACATATGCGACATTATACATTCAAATTATTATTGATCGCGAACGGGCTGTCGGGGTGGGGAGGAAGGATGTCGAGAGGATGAATCTTTTCATCTAATTAATTATACATTATTGATCCAGTGGTGGCGTTTTAAGTATGTACAAGCCAGGGCAAAAGTTCAATGCCCTAGGAATACAGAGATGATGGGGGAGGAGGTCACGAAATGTCACGTGTGCTACATGTCGGGAGGGGGAGCGGGGGCTGACGTCACAACCCTCCTTACCCTTAGAGGGGGCGGGGGAGCGGGGGAATGGGTGGGGGTGGGGAGAGAAGGTGGGGGAGCGGGGGAATGGGTGGGGGTGGGGAGAGAAGGTGGGGGAGCGGGGGAATGAGCGGGGGAGGGGGCGGGGGAGCGGGGGCATGAGCGGGGGAGCGGGGGAATGAGCGGGGGAGCGGGGGAGCGGGGGAATGAGCGGGGGAATGCGACCTAAATGTGACTTAATATACTACTGTCCACATAGTTTCCTGATTATACCTATCTCTTATGGTTGAGTGAAATTAGGTAGGGAAAGAAAAGGCGGTTCGGTATTGTGCTAGTCATACTATCCCTTTGTATGCTGTTACCACGGGAAACGTGAATACTGATTCACTAGCCTATTGCACAAACAAAAACCTGATAACGTTTTAATAACATAGAAACTGACATTATTTTTCTTCGGTTTAATAAGAGTTTTAAATAAAGTGAAGGTTTTGGTTTTACAGGCGTACCGTTAGCCCATTCCATGCTCAAAAGCTACTCGGGAAACATATGTTTTCTTTTCAAGTTTGTCATCGCTTATGGAATGTATTATCAGAAGTTGTTTTATATTTAATGACGAGCATCTAGACTAAAATACTAAATTATAAAGAACGCATTGACTACAGTAGTGTGCATTCATGAACATATAAAACAAAGGGTCTTTATTTCTGGACATTAAAATAAAATGTCTACTTTTCAGGACAAAGACATATTAAATAAAATGTCTTCTTTGTGAATAAATAAAATGAAATATATTTTTCAGGACATGTTAATTAAAATGTCTTCATTTCCCGATCGATTTAAAATAAATATCAGGTCTCTGTATATTATAAATGGAATGCTCTTAAGGGTGAAACGATTAGCAATGAAAGCGACAAGGATCAAAGCGTTTCTTTTTAAAAATAAATTTACATAGAAAAATAAATCAAAACAATATCACATGATGAGGTATGGGCCATAGACCAACGAAATGAAATACTATACCCTAATGGCTGCTCCCATCAAAGTTTTCATTTGGTAAGAGGTGAAGAGCAGGCCGAAGAGGTTGATGGGAATTCTTCTTTTGTCGCGGAGATCTATGTACTCGGAAATGCCACCCGTTAAATCCACCATAGCGTCTTGGGTATAGCCACCTTCCAGCGCTGCATAGCTTCCGTGTAGCCTGGCAGTGAGAGATGAGCCTTTATTTACCATAGAGACAATGTGGCTTACTTGTCCGTGTGTACACGTAATCATTTTGAATCCAATCAAGCCATTCCTTTCCATCCATCCACACACCTACTACCAATTACTCAAGCTTTATCCATGAAAACACCAATCCACTGGCGTAGCTAGGGTCATCGGCGCCCGGGAACGTGACACAAAGTCTGCGCCCCTTCTCGGACCGACAGAGTCTGGGGGCGCATTGAACCCCAAAGAAAATTTTGAAATTTTACGGTTTTGGGCCTATAGGCCTATGGTTCATTTTCGAAGCATCTTGTATTTTAATAAAATAGAATACAGACTAATAAGTCTCTATACGATTGTAAACAATTTATTTGAAAAATAAATAAATTCTACTAACTATACATGACTGGAATAGACATAGTCTACAACAAAGTGATCCTCCTTGATTTGACTGTCGCAAACTCGTCAATCACGTTGTCAAAATTAATATTCTCAAGTGTTTCTCTTTCGATGCTAAGGAGTGCAAGATCACTCAGACCAGGGGTCGGCAACCTTTTGCTAATTGTGTTCCAAACTAGGATTTCTAAACCATTCAGCGTGCCAACAGCCTAAAAGTCAACCTGCTTTATTATACTTTTTTTATGTTTGCTTTTTTATAAGACAATTTAACGCCGCAGTAAGACCAAGGCCAAAAGCAAAGATAGTTATGGAAAAAAACAACGGTAAAGCGTTTTATATTTAATAACAATAACTAACGCTTTTGTGATAACTTTTTTATTTGCATTTATACCAAAAAAATAATATTACCAAACTTTCACATTTTTGGTAATGCCTTTGTAAACATTATTTGGTTGTCCAGAGAAGGATCTAGCAACTGATAATAATTATGATAGTTTATTCTCAGTTTAACTGTGATTGTCTTTAATTTGCTAATTTTATTTGCTCAATGCTAAAGAAAACGACCGATTAACAATAACAGAGTGGAATTCATACATTGTAATCATACAGCCTGGATAGTTAATGTAATGTTTAAAAAATGTGCATGAAATGTTTTAGTGAGACAGATATAATATGTATATAATTTTCAACTATATTTTACAATTTGGTCATTATAACGTTATAAGTTGTAGGCCATTTACTCGATTATAAAATAAAAATAAAAAAACACAATATTAGAAAAAAATAGTATAAATAAAACGGGTGAATGATCTCCCTTTAATTCAAAAAAAGTTTCTAATTTTGATTCAATATTAATGCCAAACAAGTTATGTTTTGTAATATAACAAATATTACTGACTAATTATTATTTCTTTTATAAATCCAGCATTATGGTATTCATTAGATTATTTAATTATTAGAGGTATACAATTGATTTACGTTAAACAGTTATAAATAAACATTTCCTGCATTAATTGTTTGTCCATTTAACCCACTTGATTTAACCCGTCCTTGTAAATGCGTTCAACTAACTGAAATGTGTCGCTCTGTCATTCAGAAACATCGTATTCAGCAGTCAGTTTTCCTCATTAAGAACTGGAAAATTTTCGTTCTTTCATAAAAAAAAAACACCTCTTGGAAATCTCTCGCGTGCCAATGAAAATCGCTCTGCGTGCCAAATTTGGCACGCGTGCCTTAGGTTGCCGACCCCTGACTCAGACGATCTTGTCCCATTGAATTAAATAAGACAAAATAAGCTTGCTGAAGGACCGCTCACAGCTTGCAAATGAAACAACAATCGTTAGAAGTATTTGCAGTGAAATGCGCATATTCGGAAATACGTCATCTCCATATGAAACAACAAAACCAAGAAGATCCAAAGTATCCGGTAGAACTTCAGTCCGGGTACTGAGCAGCATTTTGCAGTCTCCGATTGCTGTGCACAATTCGTGACCATTGACGTCAGTGTCGTAGAAATTTTGAAATTTTGACGAAGTGTATCGACATTTGTCTCAGCGAAAAGACGAAAAGAGTTTTGACGTCTAGTGAAAATCCACATTTGGTGTTTAGCTTTTTTTAGACGTAAAAACCGTATTGATATCTCCTGAGTCTATCAATTACGTTCTTCATAACACGTGCAATTTCTTCTTCTGCAGAAAGTCCTGCATATCTTGCTAATTCTCCAGGCATCCTCCTTTGTCGTCTAATCCTTCTGTCAACCTCGAGTCCCCAAGTTGTGCATCTTGTTTTTCCTTGGTCTATCGCAACCTGCCTCGCCTCAAATTATAACGAATGTTGACAAGTTCTTGCTCTAGAGATTCAAGATTAGATGCTTGCTGCGTCTTTGAAATTCACAGTAGGATCCTGCAACCGTTTCTGGACACGATCAATTTTCCCAAGTATGATGTTCCAGAAATGTAACAAAACTAGGAAGTTAAAGTTTAATATACCTGCCAGCAAAGTTTCTGTATCACTTCTGGTGTCAGGCGTCATAGTTGCATCTTCTGATCATTTTTCCAACAGCTCTACTAGTTCATCTAGTCCTTCATAAAAAGCTTTAACAGCTTCTGATCGGCACTCCAGCGTGTTTCAGACTTCCTCTTTACTGTGAATGGCACAACTCTTTTTAATTCTCCCCAACGACTTGTTGAACGAGAGAAAAACAAATATATACTTTCAACTGTTCCAAAAAATGTGATAACAACTGGATCCTGTTTAGCTGAGTCTACTCATGCTAAGTATATTCGACTCGAAATCATCCAATCTGTATAATTATTAAAACCAGATGCCACTTTCAGTATATGAAGAATAATATTTGAGCCCGAACTGATCCTACATTGTGGATGTGTCATTTATTTGTTGTATGAGTAGAATGGCGCCCCTTAATGCTCAATGGGGGCGCCAAAATCATGCTTGCCAACTGGTTTATAATGAAGATATTTGTAGAGCTCCAAAATTCAATCTTGCAAACGTATTTGGGATACATTAGTTTACATCAAAATAAAATTAAATAATTAGTTTTAATACTAATTTTGGCGCCCCCTAACGTGGCGCCCGGGGACATATGTCCCCCCTGCACCTCCCTAGCTACGTCATTGCACCAATCCACCCATTTCCATTCAAATATCAATCCATTATATATCCATTTCAGTCGTTCTATTCATCTATCCATTCAGACCATTGCCTTATCAGCCCATCCATTCATTTACACTATTCTATCTATCTACTATCGACCCATCAATATATGTATACATCCACTGATCCCATAATCCACATATCCATGAACACACACATATACTTCATGCATGCACATCTGAGTCGTGTTTTCAATAAGATTGGCGACTTAATGAAATATGGCACAAGTCATCATCAGTAAATGTACTACGTACCCATTAATTCTTTCACAGGTCACTTATCATACAGGCAGTCCTTCTTTGCAGAAGTTAAGTGCATGCTTTGCTTATCCCTGGTTTTAGTTTATACTTGCAATTTATTTTGGGAAATGATTCAAGTTTGTTGGGTTTTCTGACTAGTTCAGTCAACCCATTTCATACCCGGATGTCTATTGTAATAAAAAGAACCAATACTAATCCCCCACCCCCTGCACTTGGATCAAGGAAATTGCTTTGTGTCTGTCTTTATATCTTTATAAGTATTATATTACTTTATTTGTATTCTAATATAAGGGTGAATTTCAAGCGTTCTGGGTTATAACTGGTTTCATTTTTAAACCTTTCAAGAAGACGATTAATACGTCCGTTCTGTTTTGCATTTCTCTGACACTTTTATGATTTAAAATCACAAGTTCAGATAACCCATCCTGTCACCGAATGCAGTTCCGGGATAAAAAAAATACATGTTGGCTGTTCCATTTTTTATTTCATGGCCATACAATGTTTGTACAACAACATACACAATCTTACTTGGCATAAGCTTTTTCCAATAGACAAGGCCAGAACTCATTCAGACTATTGTCATTGCGACAGTAAATTAGATTTCCACGACTACTCGGTAGGTAATCGTCTATAATGACCTCAGTCCAGTCTCCATACCACCAGATGTTAAAACGAAACATACCTAAAAAATAATAGATTAGATAGATATAGATTAATTGGTTAATCTCAATACTTTCTTTTTTATAACGCGAACGACTTATGAGCTCATAAATGTAATTTTAATATGTATTTAAAAAACGAAAGTGAAATTCATACTTTTTTTCATGAAGAAGTATGTCAATAAGACTTTTCGACCGAAGAGCCCATACTTTAAAATAATATAAAGCCAGGTCTCTGACTTCTATTATTAATCAGATACTGATATACATGTAATTGGTGGCGATTGTGGACCGTCCTCCTAAACAAAAGGGTGGCAGGTGTCATAATCCAAAACAACCGTTTATCTAACTTAGTATTAATTGAATATATATATATACATTAATAGAAAGCTGCTAAACTTTGAACGAATTACAATATTTAATAATTCAATTAGAATTTGGGTTTGAAATAAAAGATATAATATCAATATAATTGTTATTCCTTAGACATTTTTCAGTTCGTATTTGTATGTGAAAAGCCCAAGGTCACATGACATAATTCGATCAGCTGTTCGTAACTTCCTGTAGCTCACACATACAATCACATATTCCATACAAGAATGTAAGCTTTTGTGAACATAAAAAAAACACCAACGAATATGATAAAACATTCACACACAACAGTCGCAATCGTTCTACAAACAATATTCAAAATATGCATTGAATAATCCCATGACAAAAAAAAAAGTTATTTAAGGATGGTCAACGGAAATGAAGCCTAATGAGTTCGTCCAAGATGTAAGCTTTAGAATATAAAATGCAAAATCGCATAAACACACGCCTCAATACAAAATTAAACTATTTGTTTACATTTACGTACTTAAGATTTTCACACTCCTTTCAACCCTCCTCCGATATCTAGTCCATGAGATATTGTAAATGAGAAATGATATAAGACTACATTCTGAACTGCATCAGCTAGATCCCTAACTAACCTGTGTAGCTGGATGGGTCAAAACTTTGGTCAAGGGGCACAACTTTTTCAAACTGCTTCCGATGATTTGTAGCTAGGACCGCAGCTCCAGCTATAAACCAGCAATCACCTGGAGAGGAAAAGTTCAACAGTTGAAGTCGACGTGAGCCAATGATTGGGGCACATATTACAATCCCCCTTCCTTTCTACCCCCCACCTTCACAGACGCTGATGTCAAGGAGTTGCTTTATTCTAGGCTTGGTCTCACGGCATCACAATAACATAACAGAAACATAGTTCGACTTAGGATTGTTTGGCAAGGACGATCTATAGGTTTGGAGACAAGTTTAGTGTGTAGGTGTAGGCTAGTACGGACTGTAAACACCGAGACTGGAGCTAGTGATACTTGATACTGGTGCGACAGTGAGGGGGACTCTGCATGGACAAAGAGAGACAGAATCCAGCACGCTAATAAATTTAGTTAGACACTGACAGGTGTGGGACTTGGTGGGTTCGATGCAAAACTATTTAACGTAGGGACACTAAAAAATGTGTACAGAACTTGGACTTGTGGTCTGATGTTTGGATCACACCCAAGCCAAGTCAACTGTCCACAGACAGGTGAGTGTTTTCTGACACGGGTGAGTTGAGTTTTGCATCGATACTTTCCAATAGACAATACATAATTTATAGATATAGTTTAGGAGAACATTAAGGTTTTTTTTATTGACTCTTATGTAGGTTTCGGCCCGTATCCTGGCCCGTGTTGAGGCTCGTGACCCATAGTTCGATAGCGGTGGTGGCCGTAGCAACATGGCCGAGAGCGGTGGCCAGCTGGTGGCAAAGTGGCTGACTACTGGTGGCAAAAGGCCGGTGGCTGGCGGTGGTTGAGGTGACAGTGGCTTAGTAGTGACGTGTAGACGGCCGCGATGTAGACTGGTTGCTGATGGCAGTTTGGTGTATCAGTAGGTCAGTAGTGCGTCGGTTGGTGCGTCAGAGGAGAGGCAGTCTGATGCCGTAGAAGACCAAGCTAATGGAGACGTGTGGCGTAAGATACGATATTGTAACGGTTGTGTCTTGATACCATTCTTTTGTATATTACGTTTCATATGCTTATAATAATCATTTAGTATAGATCTAATGTTTTCCTATATGTTTACTATAAACAGTTTGATATTAGTTAGTGTTATATTATCTTTAAAATCACTATTCAATAAAATTAGAATAGTTTATAGTTCTCTTAGTCAAACATCAAGTGTTTGTTGTTTCATTTACGTATGTGTAAATGTTTTATTTGTATTGTATTTATATTATATACAATAATTAAGATCTGGAACCTGCCTAATTAAGCTATAACAATAAAGTAGTCATTTAATTGTAATTAATTAGAGGAGGTTCTTGACAACACACTCAATTGCGAACATGATCTGAAGCATATTTAAAATAGGGGTGACGACTAGGGTTTTAAGGGAGCTGGGGATATGAAATATTTTAGAAAAGAGGAAGTGTTGTACATATACTTTTCAAAACACACAAAACATTGAACAAAAGATAAAATAAAAAACGTGTCAGTTTGAAACATGGAAGTACGTCTATGTCACTTTGTGTAGACCTAGACTCTGGATTGAACATGCTTTTAAAATGTTACAAAATTAGAGGTCAGTTAAATTTGAAAAAAAACAACAACAACAACAACACATAAACACACAAAAACAATGACCAATGGGAAAGGAAGACTTACCAAGGTCACCCTGATCAAGGTCATTTCTATCAACGCCATCTACAACAAATTCTGGGTTTTGTGCTAGTTGCTATAGAGAGAACAAATGAAAATGACATGAGAAATGCTTCAATAAAAAAGTTGTGGTAAATGTTGTAAAATGTACTTTGGTAAGGTATTAGCAAACAATGTATCATGTGATGAAGTTAGGTAAGGTATTAGCAAACAATGTATCATGTGATGAAGTTAGGTAAGTATTAGCAAACAATGTATCATGTGATGAAGTTAGGTAAGGTATTAGCAAACAATGTATCATGTGATGAAGTTAGGTAAGGTATTAGCAAACAATGTATCATGTGATGAAGTTAGGTAAGGTATTAGCAAACAATGTATCATGTGATGAAGTTAGGTAAGGTATTAGCAAACAATGTATCATGTGATGAAGTTAGGTAAGGTATTAGCAAACAATGTATCATGTGATGAAGTTAGGTAAGGTATTAGCAAACAATGTATCATGTGATGAAGTTAGGTAAGGTATTAGCAAACAATGTATCATGTGAGGAAGTTAGGTAAGGTATTAGCAAACAATGTATCATGTGATGAAGTTAGGTAAGGTATTAGCAAACAATGTATCATGTGATGAAGTTAGGTAAGGTATTAGCAAACAATGTATCATGTGATGAAGTTAGGTAAGGTTTTAGCAAACAATGTATCATGTGATGAAGTTAGGTAAGGTATTAGCAAACAATGTATCATGTGATGTACTTAGGTAAGGTATTAGCAAACAATGTATCATGTGATGAAGTTAGGTAAGGTTTTAGCAAACAATGTATCATGTGATGAAGTTAGGTAAGGTTTTAGCAAACAATGTATCATGTGATGAAGTTAGGTAAGGTATTAGCAAACAATGTATCATGTGATGAAGTTAGGTAAGGTATTAGCAAACAATGTATCATGTGATGAAGTTAGGTAAGGTATTAGCAAACAATGTATCATGTGATGAAGTTAGGTAAGGTTTTAGCAAACAATGTATCATGTGATGAAGTTAAATTAGGGCATCTTGAATGCTTGTTTTTATTTTAGCCATTTTATTACTTTTTTTTGTCTGTTACATTTTTAACACACATTTGTAGTTGCACTTTTCAAATTGATTTTTTTTTCTGAGATGCTCTATCAATCAACTTTTATAGTGACTTATATGGCTTACAGACGTTCTTTCTAGATCATAGGTTCTCAACCTTTTTCGGCTCACCGCCCCCTTTTACAATATTGTTTCCGCTCACCGCCCCCCCCCCCTTTCCGCCCATCTGAACTATAGTTTCCACAATTTTTTTAGGCGAACTAGACCTTTTGTGTGATTAATTATCTTTAAAAAAACTGAAAACAAAACATATTTTAAGAATTAATAGATCAAAAAATTGCCCTAACAAAAGGTTTAAATAAATCAATATTAATGCGAATCCTTTGCCTGGTGTGTTGCTAGCAATTTGTCTATTTTTGTTTCAATTTTGGTTGCAAAAGCCCTAGGTCTAATCATCAGTAATATTTGTTATATTACAAAACAGAACTTGTTCGGCAGCAATTTGAATTAAATGTGAAAACATTTTTTAGTTAAAGGGAGATAATTAGCCCGTTTTATTTGATCTAATATTTTTGTTTTTACTTTCTTTTATAAAAAATAATTGGTTTACAATTTTTAACTTTAAAATGATCAAACTGTAAAAAGTATTTGAAAATTATATAAATATTATGTGACTAAAGAATTTATATGTATATTTTCAAGCATTACAATAACTACCCAGTTTGTATGATTACTATTTATTCTATACCGCTTTACAATATTACCAGATTCCTCCCAATTGCTTAAAACACATTAAGGACATCTAATATGCTCCTTTTATTACTTTTAGCTTCACTGCCTTCCACGGAATGGAAGTAAGGTCCATTGTTTTTCTCCCGTTATTCCTTACCTGTCTTTTCAAATTTTTCTTCGTTACCTATCTAATACAAGAAACTTACGTCTAATATTCATCTTTTTTCTTCAAATTATAATTACTTTTATCAGAGTGACATCAATGTATAGTAAAAAAGAAGGACCGATATACAAATACCGGCCTAACTCCCCCCTTTTTGTCACATTCGCCAGGGTGTTAGCTGGTGCAGACCAGTCATCCGGCGACGCTGGCTTACGGGGGTGGGAGGGCCAGGAAAGTCGGGTCTTCCAAACTTTATGTCACTACCAAACAAATTGCATTTACTTCCCTATCTCTCCTTCAATAGTTCATGCCGACGGGGAACGGCTAAACGCTATTTGAAACCTAACGACAACTTGGGATTTTCCTAATCTTTTTAGAGAATTGCACAGAATTTTTTCTCACTTGTGAAGGTCCCCGTTGTGGGAATACCCGTGAATGACACCTTTCGTCACCCGTCTTCTATGGGTGTGTCACTTTCCTTTGTCATCTGTGACCCTTTCTTTGTTTTTTTTATATATGTACATTTAAGTCCGCGCTTGTTGGTTGACATTAAAATATATACTCCAAAGGGGTAGAAAAATTGAAACGAAATGTACATAATTTCTACTAAACTTTGGTTTATTTTTTTCAATAATAATATGTTGTTTTAAATATCTTACAGTTAATAATGGATGGTTACGTTTAATATATGTTTAAATTAATTTAAATATGTATGGATGCTAAGCATGAATGTCAAATAAAAAGAATGAATGAATTTAAATTTAAAGTTAGAAAACTCTTTGTCTCGTAAAACATTTTGTCTTCTATCCCCTTAAATGTGTATGAACTGTTCTTCTAAAAATATATGAGATTGTGCATGTAAACTAAGTATTTAAATATTCTCTACTGTCTTCTATCTCTTTGGAATTGTAAAAATGCAATAAATGTCTCCTATCCTTTTTTTCTCTGTGTAAAATAAGAATTTTGGCAATGTAAATAAAATTTTTCATGAATAAACATTTTTGGAAAAAACAAAAAGAGATCAAAATATTAATAATATTAGCAGATTTTAGGGGACAGTTCGATGAACCTACCACAGGACCAGCCGCCGCACACTATATTTGCCAAATACTGACCCCTACTTCATCGAAAAGTCACTGCGATTCCTATTTCTTATTAAATATAATAATATGTGGGCATACTGTTGGGGGATCTCAGATATTTAGCAGCACTTGCGTTTACATCACATTTCATCCAAAAACTAATCGATTCAAATAGCTGAGGTGTTAAAATATATTAGGTACGTTTGTACCGCCCACTTGCCCTTCATCGCCCTCCAATCGCCCCCAGGAATGTCAGCGCCCCCCTAAAGCTTCTCATCGCAACCCGGGGGGCGATATCGCCCCCGTTGAGAACCTATGTTCTAGATAATTAAATACACCACTACAACTAAAGTTCCTGCAGGGCGGCAGGGATCGGTCGGCGGTAGGGATAGAACCCGCGACGTGTCGGTTGACAGTCCAGTGAACTAACCATAGCACCAGCCGCATGTTGAAGCCATTGTGTTGATAAGGAACGGTTGCGTTCTAGAATGTACTAGAATATAACTAGGGTAATTGTATTAAATTGTTGACTTCATTTATTTAAGTGAATTATCTGTGTCAAGGCATGTATAAAGGGTGACCTTATTTGTTGTTTGATTAGAGCTGAAGTATCGGCACTCGAACAATTAGCATTCCAGCTAGTAATAATACCGGTAACTGTCAATAATATTAAACATACCAAGAACAACTTGTACAAAACATTTGGATGATTTAACTGTTTGTCAACTGTATAAGTGGATTGAATCGATTGTGTACTTATATTTTGACGAGACCAAGAAGGGCAACCACTGACACGCGCGTTAAACATGGCACAAAACTATTTTTTTTTCTGGCACACGAAACTACATACTTTAATATTGTCCTTTTAATGACTTTTCTCAGTGGCGTTTGTTTTGTTTGTTTCATTTCTCTAATGAGTACACCGTACATATAGATGTGTGAAATAGATACATAATTTTACATTACAATTCAAGAAATAATAATGTATGCTCAGACCCGATCAGTGATTTGATTTCATCCTCCGCAACTGGATTTCATTGACAATACTTATTACCATAGTAGAGGACGCCAGGCACCCTTTTTAATTGGTTGTTTAGGATTGCCAATTTATACGCTTTATATTGCATGCATTGTTAGCTTTATCTACGCATACAATTTCTTTTCAAATCCCATCAAGTGTTTTGGTTTCAGACTCCGCAAATGGTTTTCACTGACTAAACTTACAAATGTTTTCATGGATTGACATGAATGACGTTAAAATGCAGCTGACTTAAATTTCAATGTACCTCAATTTGGAACCAGAAATTCATGGACCTTATAGCTGACTTGGTAAAAGCGGTTACAGATAGGGGTACCATAGAGAAGTGCAGAAAACGAACAATTCATGAAATGGAATGTTATTACAGAAAATGTTTCCTGTTTAAATATTTTTACATTATAATTATTCTCCATGTTTTTATCTACATAGGCTACTAATTCCCATTACCGTTGGCCTCTTCCACTCAATGTTGCCAGAATCTTCATCTCGTCTGGCATGCCTGTCAGAATACAATGAGGAGTCCTCTGGTGGGAAGTCTGGATCAACAAACAGCTTGTGCTGACTTAAGAGCTCTTCTCTTAGCGTACCATAGTCCTTAATAACGTGGTCTGGCATCTCCAAGACAATGTTCTTTATTTGTCTATACTAGTCTATAGGCTACCTATTGAAAATCTTCTAACACATCGCACGCTGAAAACGCCATGAGAAAAAACTGGTTTATAATCTAAACGCACAAATAAGGAAAATGAAAAAAAATGTTATTTAGATTAGCAACAAAAATTAAGAAAATTAACAGATTGTAGGTTTAATGAACTAGACTAGATAAAAATACAATGCAAGAGACGGTTGATACTATAGGCATATTACATAGAAGACTTAAATACTCACAATTACATAGAAGACTTCAATACACACAAGTACATAGAAGACTTCATTACACTCAAGTACATAGAAGACTTTATTACACACAAGTACACAGAAGACTTCATTACACACACGTGCATAGAAGACTTTAATACACGCAAGTACATAGAAGACTTCATTACACACAAGTACATAGAAGCCTTCATTACGAACAAGTACATAGAAGACTTCATTACACACAAGTACATAGAAGACTTCATTACACACAAGTACATAGAAGCCTTCATTACGCACAAGTACATAGAAGACTTCATTACACACAAGTACATAGAAGACTTCAATACACACAAGTACATAGAAGACTTCATTACACACAAGTACATAGAAGACTTCATTACACACAAGTACATAGAAGACTTCATTACACACAAGTACATAGAAGACTTCATTACACACAAGTACATAGAAGACTTCATTACACACAAGTACATAGAAGACTTCATTACACACAAGTACATAGAAGACTTCATTACACACAAGTACATAGAAGACTTCATTACACACAAGTACATAGAAGACTTTATTACACACAAGTACATAGAAGACTTCATTACACACAAGTACATAGAAGACTTTATTACACAAGTACATAGAAGACTTCATTACACACAAGTACATAGAAGACTTTATTACACACAAGTACATAGAAGACTTCATTACACACAAGTACATAGAAGACTTTATTACACAAGTACATAGAAGACTTCATTACACACAAGTACATAGAAGACTTTATTACACACAAGTACATAGAAGACTTCATTACACACAAGTACATAGAAGACTTTATTACACAAGTACATAGAAGACTTCATTACACACAAGTACATAGAAGACTTTATTACACACAAGTACATAGAAGACTTCATTACACACAAGTACATAGAATACTCCATTACACACAAGTAGGCTACATAAAGGAACAACTAGATTAGTTAAGCTGAACGGGTATTCCCTGTCGCTTTCAGTCATGTTTAGAAATTTACCCAAGGTATTGTATAGCCTTAAGAAATAATAACCGAACGATCCTGAACGAGACGACCTAAGATTCTGTTTGCATTTTATGAGTGTGTTATGCTGAAATGTAATTTGATCTCTCCCCACATCACAAGCACACATTCGCAGTAAACTAAATCTAAGACAGTTTTGATTGTGGAATTTTCATTTTAACAGCGTCAGCGTGAATAAACTGTTATATTTAATTCTGTTTAGCTGTTATTCTATTTATGTATCTATTTATCTATGTATTTATCGATTAATCTCTCTATTTATCCATTTTCATATTCATGGATATATTGATCAATCTATCTATCGATCAATTAATCTATCTATCTATCTATTTATCTATCTATCTATCTATATACTTATATATCTATATATCTATCAAACTATCTATCTATATCTCATTCTATATATTTATCAATTTTTCTATTTATTTATCTATCTATTAATCTGTCAATGTATCTTGTATCAATATATATATATATATATATATATATATATATATAAATTAATAATATCATTCTATAAATCTATTATTCTATCATATCTATTTATCTAGCTAACTATCTAGACTTTACATCTTTTTTTTTGTTTATCTATTATATATCTATATATCTAATCTATCATCTATCTAAATCAATTTGTACATCTGTTTATCTATCAATCTGTCTTTTAAAATCACAGCAATAATTTACGACATTAAAACACTACAGACTAAGAAAATAAAATTCTACTTACCAGAACTAAAAGTTGTAGACTTCGAAAAGTTAGCATATTGAAACTTATCTAACTTATAATTTTACTAATGCTAAAGCTTCCTGTTCTTGCTTGAGAGAATTTTCACACTCCAGTAACTAATGGAAAAAAATGTGAACACACAAACTATAATGTCTTACACCTACACACACATGTTATATGTGGGCTATAAAAACCAGGTTCGATAACTGTTACTGTCTTCACAAAAGTGGATTGTTGAACCTTGACAGAATTATCTGCACTTGTTATATGCATTAGCTAGAAAAAGCCTTAGGCTTAACTCTTTAAAATTTTACTTCTGGATTGTTTTATTAAAAATAATTTTTATCTATACGTCTTCAATTTTAAGGAAGTGAATTGGTTTCATTTTCAATTAAAGCCACGTAGGCCTAGGCCTATTTATATCAAACTTGACACAGGGTTATCTGATCAGATAACAGTTTTGAAGATATGATTCGGAAAAAAAAGCTTTTTCAAACCAAGGGAGGGAAGGAGGAGTGTCGTAACGAGGTTTGCAATCCAAGGCGGGAAATAGTGTAAGGGATAGAGGTGCAATATAGTGCAAGGAAGTGTCAGGACGGGGTAAGGCGAAAACAAAAATAAAGTGCAGAATATGGATTCAAATAGTGCAATGTATAGTGCAATAAATAGTGCAAAATATATTTATTAATGTATAATTATTTAGAGCTATCGTTTTCCAAAAGAAAATAACTAATTAGTTTGGGAAAAAATTTATGTCTCTTTGAGGAAGTTAAGGGCACGTGCCCTTTCTTGTTGCAATCCTTAGTTGCGCAACTGGATGGTTGCGAGTTACAATCAACATACACACACACACATTTTTAATATGTCTATCATACCCAAAGCAGACACTGTTGGTCTCATAGCAACCGCGTTAAAAAAACATCACTTATATAACTCGGATAGAAATAGATCTAGTGATAAAACAATTTTCGTATTCCATAAGCAATAACTCACATAAATTCTCATTCTGGAATGGGTTACCTGAACAAACAAGGAAATCAAGAAATTCATCATATCATCAATCCAATGACCGTTGAGGTCGTTAGGGGGAGCGAATGGACACTTCGGGAGTCAACTTTCTCCACTTTTGCATATCTTTCGCCCTGTCCAATCGTTGACATATTCGAACCAGCATCTCCACTGACGGCCTCTCCTAGGCCCACCTTCCACCGTGCCCTGGAGGATTGTTAATGTCAGGCTATTGTGCCGCAACACATGACCGAACCATGTCAGTTTGCGCCGTTTGTTTGTAGCCACAATGTTTTCCTTGATGGCCTGCTATTGAGGATATTCTGTCCCACACATAGGCCTACGCAATCAACAAATTAACCACATTTAAAACCCGTATCAAAATGTAAGCGCAAACCATGTATAAGCGTAGGACGTATTCTGTTTAATATTAGAAGTAGTAGGCTATATATACGAAAAGACATTTTTATTTTAAATTATTTATATTTTAATTATTCCAACAAAGTGTTTAAACTAGATGCATGTGCAATGAAGCGGAAAAAAGAAAACAAAATTATAATTCCTTTTGAATCCTTTGTATTTATCTGTGGACCTAGTGATTGGTTTTTAAAAGTAATCACTTTTATTTTTTTTATTTTTAGATAACGAGTGTGCCCTATTATATAAAAACACTAGCCGGTATGTGCCCGGTCCTCCGAACCGGCTAAAAGTTATGTTTACATACACTCTAACTACTCAAGCAGTTATAATGAGATTGCCCGCATGACCTACGACACGAATTTAAACGAGAGGTAATTTTTTATTTGCCCGCTACAACATAAATTACCCGTTAAAATCATTACCCATTACCCATTATAACAATTAAAAAATGGCCCGCTATAAATTACGACGCAAATTAAAACGTGAATATATTTTGTTTTATTCATTGATAAAGAACATTCGACAGTACTTTTATTTAAAAAAAAATGATTGTTTGATATATTTTTTTACGACAAACATTAAGTCGCAGACCTATGTTGTGTTGTTTTTGTTATTTGCTATTTATTTATTTATTGTTGCTTTGGAAGCAAACTTAGAATTAAATTTTCTATTCAACATGTAAAACAATAACAAATGAAACCCATAAGAAACAAAGAAGAAATATATTTTTTTTGTTAAATTGTGTTCAATGTAATCGCATAATGATATTTTACATACACTTTATCTACCTATGGAGTTATAATGAGATTGCCCGCTACACAGTTAATATATAAGGCAATTAATAAAACCTTGCCCGTTAAAAAGTTTATCGATGTATACGTCACAAATTTAAATGTGAGCGACATTTTGTACGCCCGCTACAAACCAATTGAACTGAAACGTGAAATATTTCCCGCTAGAAAAGAATTGAAACGTGAAATATTTCCCTCTAGAAAGCTTTTAATGCGCATACGCCCGCTACAAACGAATTGAAAAAGCTAAAAGTTATGTTTACATACACTCTAACTACTCAAGCAGTTATTGCACGCAACAACTACAAAGTTTATATTTCGTATACGACACGAATTAAAACGTGAATATATTTTGTTCTATTCATTCATAAAGTACAATAGCAAACATTCAAACAAAGTTAATATAAGATGAATACGCAAAATTTGATGACGTCATTAAAAAAAGACGGCTAGTTAGCTCTGTGCAAAATGTGATGACGCAATAGAGAAATAATCTCCGCGCATCCTTTTTTCTTATTTGTTTTAGCGCGATCGATCGAAAAACTATAAAAAGTTGGAACGGCAATTTTAACATGAAACCAAAATATGTCGTTTTATTCGCGTTTTTTGACCAAACTGACCACTGCTGTCATTTTAATTTTTTTAAAACCTTGACAGTGTTCACCGCCGTAACGCAAAGAATATTTGTAGCAAATTTCACGTTTTTATGTCCAGTATTTAAAAAGATTATGCGGTACGTACATACACATCCACCCACACACCCACACACATATTCCTTTTGAGATTTATATATGTACAAGCTGATATGTGCCCGATTCTTCGAACGGGCTTTTTTTACAATTTGCTTGACACATTATAGTTTTTTAGTTTTGTTTTTGCAAATTACATAAAGTAGTATGTTTTTTTTTTTAAAGTTAGGTCCGGCAATTAAACATTGCCCGGCAATTTAAACATAGCCCGGCAATTTAAACATTGCCCGGTAATATAAACATTGCCCGGTAATATAAACATTGATCGGTAATAAAAACATTTGCCCGGTATTATTAACATTGCCCGGTAATATAAACATTGCCCGGTAATATAATCATTGCCCACTAATAAAAACATTGCCCGGTAATATAAACATTGCCCAGTAATATAAACATTGCCCGGTAATATAAACATTGCCCGGTAATATAAACATTGCCCGGTAATATAAACATTGCCCGGTAATATAAACATTGCCCGGTAATATAATCATTGCCCGGTAATATAAACATTGCCCACTAATAATAACATTTCCCGGTAATAATAACATTGCCCGGTAATATAAACATTGCCCGGTAATATAATCATTGCCCACTAATAATAACATTGCCCGGTATTATTAACATTGCCCGGTAATATAATCATTGCCCGGTAATATAAACACTGCCCGGTAATATAAACATTGCCCGGTAATATAAACATTGCCCGGTAATACAAACATTGCCCGGTAATATAAACATCGCCCAATAATATAAACATTGCCCGGTAGAATAAACATCGCCCGGTAATATAAACATTGCCCGGTAATAATAACATTGCCCGGTAAATTAAACATTGCCCGGTAATATAAACATTGCTCGGTAATTTTGTTTCCTTGTAAAACGCATAAATACGCAACGCTTAAATATAGAGTGTAACCAGGACCACTGCGTTTAAATAAGCTTTGTAAGGCGTCGGTATTACTTCCCGAAACAGAAAAAAAACAGCTAAATCTATTTGCTTTGTCGTATGTTTGTAAAGTTTTAAATTATTAATTAGCTTAAAGTCATGTATTCACAGTGTAAAGTATTAAAGTAGTGATAGATTAAGAAAATAATTTACAATATTGGTAGTGTAAAGAATTTATGTTGTTTACAGCACGTAGGCGATTTAAACATGAAGAAAATTTGTTCCCGTTATTGAGATAAAATCCATGCACATAGTTTGATGACGTCAATTTAAACATGAATGAAAAATGTCCCTTCATTGCTAAAAAATCAATGCGCAAACTTTGATGACGTCATCCTGAAAATAATTTTAACGCCATCCTTTTTTATATTTTTTTTAGCGCGATCGATCGAAAAACTATAAAAAGTTGGAACGGCAAATTCAACATGAACCCAAAATATGTCGTTTTATTCGCGTTTTTTGACCAAACTGACCACTGCGGTCATTTTAATTTTTTTAAAACCTTGACAGTGTTCACCGCCGTAACGCAAAGAATATTTGTAGCAAATTTCACGTTTTTATGTCCAGTAATAAAAAAGATTATGCGGTATGAACATACCCACATATATACATACATACATACATACATATTCCTTTTGAGATTTATATATATGTATGATATGATTATACCTATCAGTTAAGGAGTGCACAACTAAAAGATTAAAAAAATTAAAAAGACAGTGTTTAACGAAAAACCTTTATTATACATTGACCATATATAGTCTTACCATGTCTAGGGCTACTTGTTAATGTAGTCGTAGCGATCGCCCAGTCAGTAACTCCTCATGATGATGATGTGTGTCCATCGTTTTCCGATGACGACCATCCTCTATCAGAGTCATGATTTCTTATGAATTCGGAGATGGCTAATAATGCCTATTCTTGACCGAAAGTATTTGCCACAGTGGGGGCACAAGTGCGTGGCTTGATGGCCGGTAGAAGCGGAACTGCCTTTGCTGGATTTTCTTATTTGCCGTTTTTCAATAGCGACCCTTCGCCTTTTATCTTCGTAAGCTGCTGCTCCAGTTCGGGTCATATTGCGCCAGGAGGATCGGCCCTCGGCTAAGCTTTCCCAGTTGCTAGGATCAATTCTAACGTTTCTTAGGAAGGCCTTCAGCCTAGCCTTAAGGGTGTCTTTAAACCTCTTCTTTTGCCTTTCCTGCGACTAGTTCGCCATAAAAGATCTTTTTGGGAAGACGACCTTCTGGCATGAGTACAACATGGGCTTTTGCCAGTTGGGTGTACATGCTTGGCATGCCGGTCCGCGCGAGGACCTCAGAGTCTGGGTCAGCTGTCGTAAGCAGCTCATATGGAAGTGATTTAGCTTCCTGGAATGACTGCTATACACGGTCCAGGTTTATCATGCGTAGAGAAGAATTGGCAGAACGGTAGCTGAATAGACTTTTAGTTTGGTTTGCAGCTTAATGCCATGATTCTCCAGAGTCCCTCGCGGCTGACTGTGTCAAATGCCTTAGTCATGTCTACAAAAGTGGCGTATAGAGGTACATGTTGTTCCTGGCATTTCTCTTGCATTTGGCGGGCAGCGAAGATCATGTCAATGGTTCTTCTCTCCTTCCTGAAACAGCACTGGCTCTCAGGCAATAGACCCCGGTCGAGATGAGCTGTAAGTCTGTTTAAGAGTATCCTTGCACGGATTTTGCCAGCGATGCACAGAGGCAATATCCCCCTATGGTTGTCGCATGCTTGTCGATTGCCCTTGCGCTTGTAGACGTGGATAATGGTTGCATCTTTGAAGTCCTGTGACCGTAAGTCGTTCAACCAGTTTGTGTCCACCTGATTTATATATTTCGGAAGGAATGGAGTCAGCTCCAGGAGCTTTGCCGCTAGACAGGAGATCAATGGCCTTTATTATTTCCAGCTCTTATGGAGGGTCAGTGAAGTGTTCTGCCCAGTGAGCCAGAATCTTTTCTTTTTCTGCTATTAGTGTGCTATCATCTGTATCCAGAAGGGGGACTGGGCCAGAAGACACTGGACCGTAAACAGCACTGAGAGAGTGGTAGAAATCGTTCATGTCTTTGCTATCAGCATAGGATTGGATTTCATCGGCCTTCTGGCTCAGAAGCTGGTTCTGAACAGTTCGACGTACTTTGGAGAAGGCTTCTTTCTTTGCCATGGGCTTGGGGTCATTGATATGTTCACACAGGAGACGATGCATTTCGTCAAGTAGAGTCTTGATTTCTTCACTGTTTTCGTCAAACCAGTCTTGATGCTTCCTGCGTGTCGTGCCGATCGTCTCAGATGCTGTGGAGTACACCAGTTGTTTGAAAGCAGCCCAGCTGGACTCGATATTGTCCTCAAAACTTAAGTGCTCTAGTTTGTTAGTCAGGGCACCCGCGAGAGCTTGTTTAAGACTGTCTTGCCTCAGTATTCAGCCGCTTTTGGACCTTTGGACATTTTGGAGACCAGCAATCTGTGATCAGTCCAGCAGTCAGCACCGCACATGGCTTTAGTCAAACGGACATCCTGCCTATCTTTTTTTCGGACAATCATGTTGTCTATCATGTGCCACTACTTGGATCGAGGGTGCATCCAAGTTGCTTTGTTACGGTTCGGCTGGCGAAACACGGTGTTGGTAATTAGGAGATCATGTGCTGCGCATGTCCTCAACCAGAGATGTCCACTGCTGTTGCACTTGCCTATACCATTTCTGCCCATGACTCCCTCCCATGCCTTATCATCATCATCTTTGGCCCTACAGCCCATGGAGGGCTTCGGCCTGCCACACCACCTCCTTCCACTCGGACCTATCCGTTGCCTTCTTTTTCCAGGCCTATACCCCGATCTGTCGCAGATCTCTCTCGACATTGTCCAACCATCTCAGTCTGGGTCTGCCTTTCGGTCGTTTTCCTCTATGGTTCTGAGCATATATCACTTTCGCTCCTCTGCTGTTAGGCATTCGTTCCATGTGGCCTGTCCAGCGTAGTCTGTCCTTTTTGATTTCAGCCACAATAGTATGGTCTTCATATAGCTCGTATACCTCTATTGGTGCGCATCCTCCATCAATTTTCATCTTTGGTTGGTCTAAAACATTTTCTGAGGACTTTCCTTTCCCAAGTATTTAGTATGTTTTCTGTTCTTTTTGGTGAGTGTCCAGGTCTCACTGCCATAAGTCACCACTGGTCTTATAATTGTTTTGTAGATGGTTTTTTTGTGTTTTTTATTGAGATATTTTTGTTTTTTAGCATGTTGTAGCAACTGTAGTAAGTTTTATTGTCTGCTGCTATTCTGTCCTTTATTTCTGCTAAGATTTCATTGTTTTCAGTGATTATAGATCCCAAATACTTAAAGTTATTTACTTTTTTGACATTATGGTTTCTAATTTTGATAAACCTTTTCTGTTTGTTCTTATTCTCTTGATGTGTACATGTATTTGGTTTTTTGGGTGTTGATTTTTAGTCCTGCTTTTATTGATGCATCTTCTAATTCTATGAATGATTGTGTGATATCTTTCCTGCTTTTTCCTAGTAGTGCAATGTCATCTGCATAGGCAAGGTACTGGATGGGTTGGCTGTATATGGTGCCTGTTGCTTGTTGGCGTTCATTATCTCTAAGGAAATATCTTGTTATTATTTCCCTTGTGTCAATATGGATATTTCTTCTTATTCTCTCTAGGTTGATGTTGAAGAGTATGCAGGACAGCGAGTCTCCTTGTCTGAGTCTAATTTTGAATTCTCTTGAATATTCACCCTGGATCTTGATTTTACTTTTAGAGCTGTTGAGCGTCATGTGTATTAGTCTTGTTAGTTTGTTGGGTATACAAGCGTCATGTGTATTAGTCTTGTTAGTTTGTTGGGTATACAAGCGTCATGTGTATTAGTCTTGTTAGTTTGTTGGGTATACAAGCGTCATGTGTATTAGTCTTGTTAGTTTGTTGGGTATACAAGCGTCATGTGTATTAGTCTTGTTAGTTTGTTGGGTATACAAGCGTCATGTGTATTAGTCTTGTTAGTTTGTTGGGTATACAAGCGTCTTGTGTATTAGTCTTGTTAGTTTGTTGGATATACCAAATTCCTGTAGTGTGTCATAGAGATATTTTCTTTTAATGCTGTCGTAGGCCATTTTGTAGTACACATAAAGTTGTTGTATCGGGATATTATATTCATGGCATTTCTCTAAGAGGCATCTGAGAGTGAAGATGTGGTCAGTAGTTGATTTATTTCTTCTAAATCCACATTGATAGTCCCCTAATATATTTTTAGTGTATTGTTCTAGTCGTTTTGCTATTAGTTTTGTTAGTATCTTATAAGTTACATTTAGAAGGGATATTCCTCTATAGTTGGCACATGTTAGTTTGGATCCTTTTTTGTGTATTGGTGTTATGATGGATGTTTCCCATTCTGTGGGTATTGCTTCTTCATCCCAAATTTGGTTAATAAGATTATGAATCTGCGTATGTAAATTACTTCCTCCATATTTAATAAGTTCTGCTGTGATTAGGTCGTCACCAGGGGCTTTGTGGTTTATTCATTCTCTTGCTAGCCTCTATAGTTTCTTCCAAGGTTGGTGATTCTATTAAGGGATCTGGACCACCTTGTGGTTGTTCATAGTCTTCATTTTGTTCAATATCTGCATTTAGCACATTTTCAAAATACTCTGCCCATCTTTCCAGTACTTGGCTGTTTTCCATAATTAGTTTTTCATCACTGTTTACCCACATTTGAGGTCTGGCCTGGAATCTATTCTTTTCATCTTTTATCCTCATATACATTCCTCTAATATTTCCTTTTTTTGACAAATCTTAAATTTCTATTAATTTATGTTTCTCCCATTCTTTTTTTTTTCTTTTTGCATAATTTTTTAGCTTTTCTTCTTGTTTCATTGTAGATCTGTCTAGTATTTCTAGTTTCTCTTTGTAACATTGTAATTCTTGTCCTGTTTCTTTCTTCTATAATTTCTCTGCATTCGTTGTCAAACCTTCCTGCTCTCTGTTTAATTTGTTTAAATCCTATTACTTCTTCTGCCGCTTTAGTTAGCGCTAATTTTATTCTATCCCATTGTTCGTTTATGTTTGTGTTTTCTTCATTCATTTTATCTTTTGATTTATCTAATTGAGACTATACTGCTTTTTTGGTATGTTTCTGCAATCAGAAGATCTTTGATAAGTTTTTCATTATTCAATCGTTTTTGTCGTTACTTTTGACTATTTTGTATCATACTTATTCTTTGCTTATATTTTATTTTAACTAGTAGGTGATCTGAGTCAGCATCTGCCCCTCGATAGCTTCTTACCTCTTGTATGTCTGAGCCATGTCTTCTATCAATCAGTATATGATCAATTTGATTACGGGTGATTCCGTCTGGCTGCCTCCGCAACATATTAAAGATTCGGTGGACAGAAAAAGTAAAGAACACCGACTTGTGGCGACGAACAAATCAGGATCCCCTCGAACAACAGATCACCAGGAGAAAGTGGCGGTGGATTGGGCACACCTTACGGAAGCCCCCACAGGACATCACGCGACCGGCTCTGCAGTGGAACCCCCAGGGAAAAAGACGGGTTGGTCGCCCGAAGACCACCTGGAGACGCTCCTGTGAGGAGGAAATGGCAAGCTGCAACCTGTCATGGGGTGAACTAAAAAAAGGCTGCCCAGAATCGCGTGCTCTGGAGAGCTGTTGCGGAGGCCCTCTGTTCCACAAGGAACCAAAGGAATTAAACAAAAAGTAAACCGTCTGGTGAGATCCAGGTAACTTTATGTATATTTTTGTGAGGGAATTTGGTGCTGCTGACTGTCATACGTTTTGCTGCGGCAAAGTCGATGAGTCGAAGTTCGTTGTTGTTGGTTTCTTCATGTAGGCTCTTCTTGCCAATTGTGGGTCTAAATGCTGCCTCTTATCCAATTTTGGCATTGAAGTCGCCAATCACAATTTTTATATCATGCTGTGGTGTGCCGTCATATATTTTTTCTAGTGTGTCATAGAAGCTTTCTTTTATATGATCCTCTTCATCTTCAGAGGGTGCGTGGTCATTTATTAATATTATGTTGAACATTTTCCCTCGTACGCGCAGTGAGCATATTCTTTCATTTTCTGGCTTGAATCCAATGACGTCATTGACTGCTTCCTCCCTGACAGCAAATCCGTTTCCAAGGGTATTGATATGATTGCCACTACTGGTAAAACGGGGCAACTTTGTACCACTTTTTTTCATACTTAATAATATTTTTACACAGTCTTTAATTATTTTGATGATGTTAATAGCTCTAATTAGGGGGAACAATAATTTAAACACAACTCAAGCCTATTGACTTTTGACTATTGAAACTTGTTCAAGTATATTATTATTATAGTAATTTAACCATAGTATAACATCCTAATAAAGAAGATATTGTTTTATTAAATTAAATTACATATGGCCTATATCTTCTTTTGGAAAATCACAACAAGCAGCCCACAATTATTTTCGTTTGACTTTTAAAACCTGAAAGTCTTATTCCCCATTGTGTGCACTTAGTGTAGTATTAATAACTTATAGGCTTATAGATAGGCCTATTGTTGTGATGCGCTCATCATTTCTAGACTAGTGGCTATTAATTTTCATTAGTTGCATGAAATAGTTAAATGATTATGAGGTATATATTTGATGACAACATGTGCCTCTTCTCCCATGAGCTCATTGTTAAGCCAACAACATGACACGTTCAATATGGAACTTGATATTCCTTTTTTTTAAAGCTTGAAGTTTAACATATTTACTATGGTTTTTATATTCATGGCGTTGCATCAGGCCTCAAATGGACTGCGCATGTTCCAACACACCCAAAATTGGCGAATTTCTATGACATTCAAGGTCAGAGTAAAAATGTCTATAGGCTAAATTTATCATTATTAAAATAGGCATGCTGGTCGTGCGGTTAGTTCACCGGACTGCCAAGCAGGGCTGTATTTAGGTTTGTGGGGGCCCTGTTCCCACATTTATGTGGAGGCCCCTTGTGGACTCGCCCCTGTCTTCTGGCATTTATGTGTTAGCCCGTTTACAGTGATGCTGATGCTGAATGATAACCATTAAACCACTCTGTCTGACTCTGCCAATTTGGCGAGCAAATTAGCATTTCACTTCATTTAACTTCAGTTCCTCTTTTGAACACTCTTACATGAACAACCATTTGGGCCTACAGTTTGTCAGTTAAAAATAAAATGCAATTTCTCATTCATAGTATTTGTTAGTTCTTTATCTGACTGTTTCTGACAGTTACATGCCCGCTACAGCCTTTATGATTCATTCCGTTTCATCATTTTATATGAACTTACATTTTTTTAATACATAAATTAATTTTCACAATTAACTTGATCCTTTTGAAGGTGGAAATATTAGTAGTGGCTGGCCATAAGAAAATATGATTTTTTTTTGTAGATAGCGGTCAAGATATGCATTGCAGTTATATTTTCTTACACCATATTAGTGGTTCAACAGCACTTGTTGATTTTCAGATAAAAATGTTAGCACACAAGCCGCTTTAAAACTCTAATATGGTTGATCCACGACCACTTTTTGTACATTTAATAAAAAATATTTGTTGCCAAGCTGGTGATTTACTAACCAGAATCGATTATATTAAAAGTTTTTAAAATTTTCAATGTTCAAAAATTTTAAAAATATTTTAGATCTAAATCTATATTTTTATTTCAAAGGATAAAATAGGGAATTTTTATTAAGTCCTTAATATAAATAAAATTAGAACGAAACAATTTGAAATAAAACAGTTGAACTATTTCAGCTCACATCACTAGACTTAATTGAACATTAAACAGCAAATTCTTCAATGATGTCATTAAAGTTCAATTCACGCATTATGTCTGATTAATTACTGAGAAGACCTAGGACAGACGCTTCTCCTGAGTCATGGTTGTTGGCAGCCTGCTTTTTTTTCAACTTCAAGTATATGCCAGACGTTGATTAACAATTAATTTGAAAATTAACTGTATATATCCAATATCACGTTTTTGTTTATTCTTCATTAAATCAATATGTTGCTTGGATAATTTAGCAAATTGAATCAGTTCATTACCGAAGTAATCGTCCAGACCTTTTTTTTATAAATTTTGACAAGTTTTACAGCTGCGTGTTGAATTTCATCAGCTGACATATTATTAAGTTGACCAAGGAATCCAAATCGTTCACAAACAATAATGTATGCATTCATACGCTGATCAAGTGATTGATTCATCTGGTCTATAAATGGCAGAAAACTGTCTACACGGAACTTCTCTCTTGGTGATAACTCTGCTTCTTGTACCTGTCCATTGTCCAGTGATGTCACACAAACACTGCGATGACGTTGTCTGGAATTCATTTTAATATATGCGGCTGTCCCAGACTTCACTTCTCATTGAGCTTCACACTCATGAAAGCTGTTTCGTTTGGGTTCAACACATGTTTTGATATACTTGAGACAGGCAACGGTCATGTTGATACCTATAATATATGAGTCTCAGGCTACTTGTTGCATTTTTTTTAAAAGGTATTACAGTTGACTTTTTTCTTAATTAAATTGTGTCTCTTAGACGCACTGTAGCTGAGTGGCAGCGCGTTCGATTGGCGATTTGAAGATTCTGGGATCGAATCCTGGTGCAGGCTAGGATTTTTTCCCGGGACTTGAGGGTGTCCCTGAGTCTACCCAGCTCTGATGGGTACCTGACATTAGTTGAAGTAAAGTAAAGGCGGCTGGGCATTGTACTGGCCACACATCCCCTAGTATGCCGTGGCCACAAAACTGAACCCTATGATCAGTTGGGTCTGAGGGTACATAAAACTGCGATAGGGACTACATCGTTGAGTCAGACAGTTAGACTAAAAATCCAGTTTGGTGTATTATAATACACAAGTCTTCAAAACTTGTAAAAAAATAATAAAATAAGTGCATATATCTAAAAAAAATTCTCTATAGGGCTTATAAATAAATGTTTACAAATTTTAATAGAAAAAATAAACAAAATATATTAAACAAGCTACATTGCCCGGCGTTGCCCGGGTAAAAAAAAAAGGACTGTCTGTGGTGCAGATAACAAATTTATAAACTACACTTACTGAATACTTTTAGGAAAGTAAATAAATATTGTAATAGGGTAAAAAAAATAGTCAAATATTTTTATTTAACAAAATCTATATTGCCTATAGATTTACAATGTCTTTTGTTTTTAAAAGTTTGAAAAATTAATTGTCGAAAAAAAAAGTATAGTCTAACTGAAGAATTGAACCCTGGTCGCCCGTATAGCAGTCCACTGCGTTTACCACTGAGCTATCGAAGACACATGTCCGATGTGAAAAATTTTTAGACGGTGTATTGGGCTAGGCCTAGATAGGTCAGTGACGCAGGTGTTTTCAAATTGACCAATGGGGATCCTCGCGGGGCTTAACACTGTCTTTTTATATATATAGATATAAATATTTGACACTCTCTCATATTTAAGAAGTTTATTTTCTGAATAGTAAAATTAATAATAAAAATAAAATAAAAATAAATTTACAAATGACGGTAAAGTGGTAAAGTACACGAACTATAATTAAATTTAACATCATCTTTACTGAGACAATACAAATATTAGGCACAATTATAATACAACTGAACGTCTACATCCTTACATACAAAGCTCATTCTTTACAGAAAAAAAAAGATTTAAATCTTACAACACGATATAATATTATATTTAGCTTAATTTTCAAGTAGTAGGCCTACATATTATTATTATTATTCTATTTCATTGGGATACACCGTTCAAAACATATACAGAATCTATAAGAAATAAATTATTTTATTGATATAATTACACTATGTAAAAATATTAGTTAGAAACGTTTCTTACATGAAGCACATAATACACTTTAAAATATCAAGACAAAATAGCAGTGTATGTAGATTTTTTTGTACATAATAAAAGATTATACATAAAACAACAACTATTTATGCTTTAAAAATTCTTTATCTTACAAATATATTTAGAAAATACATAAGCTTAGATCTAACTAGATCGTTTGTTCCCCGAATCTCCACTTCCACTCCGAACCAATTTGTAATAAAAATATATGCACGACTCGTAACCACTGATAATGAAACTAGACTTGTAATTTAGATGAACAAAGAAATGAAAAAAATGGCATCAGTATTTGAAGAAAAACATATTATACAATATATAATATAAGGTAGGTATGTCATGTACAATTTTTAAAAATCCAATTGATTAGTAGATGAAACTGAAAAATTAAACACTTTGGATTGTTTTAAATACTTTTATAAAAGATTCAACAACCATCCATTTGTAAACAAAATCCCAGGAGTCAGAGACAGGATTAATAAAATTGTCACCTAATATCTCACATGTATTCACTTATTTAGACAAGAAACTATTTTTATAAAACTTTTACCAATCTCTGTAAAAAAAAGTTATATTTGAATAGTTTTTATGCTGAAGCAGGTCGTTCATTTTTTTTCATTTAACCGGCCATAAGCGCACCCCTTTCTCAGACCTGACAATTTAGTGAACAATGTGCGGATTATACTTGAAATTAATTTTAATGTTAAATTAATGAAAAAATGTCATTGAAAAATTTAATAAATTTCATTCATCTTAGAAGCAAAAAAAAAATATGCAAATATAAAACTATGACCTACATTTACTGTACACGGCTGGTAAAGTGTAGATAATAGGATTCAATGCAGAGTTTATTGGTAATACAAATACAGCAATCCAAGCATACACTTCACGGTTAAAGTTGTAGCCATTTAATGAAAGGAATCCAAGTATCCCAACAGGAAACCAGCAACAAAAATCCGTGAATGCAACAAAAGCCAGTTTTTTAGCCACAGTCAAGTCTTCAGACCTTCTTTGAATAGTTTGTCGAATGCTTGGTATTGATTTCTTTACTTTGATCAAGTTAATAAAAATTGTCAACTGACCAAAGGCTATAATCAAAAACAATGTAAAATTAAGACCAACAAAAACGACGAAAGAAAAGATCCATCCTTTGTTTTGTGCAGGACTCAATGGTAGAGCCAGACAAAGTCCGTTAGATGAATAAATCTCCCAATCTGATAAAACAACTGGAATTATGGCCAATACAATACCAACAAACCAAACGAATGTAAATGATAGTAGTTTACCCGATTTAGAAAATCTATGTTCACCAAATGGGTAAGTGATACATAAGAAACGATCTAGAGTTATCAAACAAATGAAGAACGTGGAAGTCTCACTTGAAAGTGTTGAAAGAAACCCACACAAATTACATAGAAAACTATTTCTCCATTTAAAATCATCCAAGACATAAACTTCTTTATAGTAAGCATCCACACTAGCAATAATCATTAAATAAACTCCCATAATTAAATCTGAAATGGCCAAACCTGTTATAAAATGTCCATAAGCTTTCTTAAATATGTCTCTGTTCCAAAAAATTCTATAGACCAATACAATACCATTTCCTACTATAGTCAAGAATCCAACTATCCATATGACGATTCTTTTGAATGTGTCACCAACAAGATGTTTACATGAAGATATGATATCAATAGGTGCATGACATTTGTCAACTGATATATTTGCATTTAAAACTTGTTGACAACAAATTACAAAGTCACTAGCCATTAACTCAGAGTTTATGGTTAATCCTTTAAAAAGATTTGTGTCAATATCTTGGATTTCTATATATTGAATATACAAAGTATCTAGTGTAAAGTATGCTGGTAATCCCATATCTTTAAATTTTGTAATTAATGTATGACTTAAATTTAAATGTCTCAGATTGATTAAATCGCCAAAGATTTTATTTCTGAAAGAACTTATTTTGGAATGGGACAAATCAATTATTTCTAAAGATCTTGGGAAATTAAATAATTCATCTATTAGGAGATTTTCATTGTGGGAAAGGTTCAAGAGTTTTAATTGTGAATATTTTTCTACATATTTTAGATATTTACTATGATTTATTCTATTAAAGCTGATATCTAACATTATAAGGTCTTCAAATTTCCAATATAGAAATTCATCATTAAAATTTGTTATACTACATTTACTTCCTTCAAATGAAACAATTGAAAGTAAATGTGATGACAGTACTCTTATGTCATTGAGGTGAAATACTATCACATTAAATTTCAAATAAAGATCTACTCTTATATAAAAAATATTGACTTTTAACTGTTTTGTTCTTTCAGTTAAAAGCTTTTCTACTATTTTACTAGAAATACATTTGTAGTTCTTTGGACAAACGTTATCACATACAAAATGTGTCTCGTTTCCTATTGTTGGTAAAAGATCTTCAAAACTATTGAACTCAACACAAATGTCTTTGAAAACCATTGTGAAATTAGCTTCACATAAAAACATCTCACTTTTAGCATTTCTATTATAAATCTCATCCTCACAATGTGGACAGTCATACTCGCCATCATTTATCACTTCAGAGAAAATACAGTAAGAATTTAAACATTTAATAAAAGGTTCTGGGCAAATAAACGTTTCACAATTGTGCAAATGAGAATTATCTTCACATTGGTTATTATAATATTTGATACATTTAAGAGAATATTGAGTTTTATCTGATTCACATTGAACATATTCAAGTGTAAAGTTAAAATTCACTGTATGAATCGAGCATGTGTCATTAAATGTTTTGTTGTTTCTGTCATGAACACAGAAAATATCAACATTTGGATTAGATATTTTATAGTCTGTTTTATTGTACGAAATTGTTTGACAGTCATTATACTTTTCACATTTAGAAATATCTATTGTTTTAAAAGTATAAAATAAATACGTTTCTTTGATTAATAGCAACATATTTTTTCTGTCATTTTTAATTTCATAGTCGGTCTGTGTGTTTAAATATGTGTCACATAGATAATCGTTTAACCTGTTATCTGTACTGTAATTACTTAAATTGCAAATGACTGTAAAAGATGTAATAAAATGGTTGTCTCCATTAAAAATATTTAAATCATTGAGTATTTTTTTACGTGTTAAAGTTAAAATTTCTGAATCAGTTTTACGTTTTGCATGTACTTGTTCCATTAATTTTTCAGAAAAAACATGTTCATCTTCGCAAATTACTAATGAATGTTGCAATGGTTTATAACAGTCTATTTCTACCATATATTTACCTAAATTATACAGATTCTTGTCATGGAAAAGAATTGTGTCTTTGTAAGTTGACAAATTCAAATAAAAGCATGTAAAATTTTTATGTAAAATTGGATTAGGATAGTAAAATAAAAAAGGATTATCGTTAAGCCAAATAAAACTGCCATAATAATATAAAACTACATTGTAACTGAGAGATCTTCATAACATGTAGTAACACAACTCAATAAACTTGATAAGACTTCACTTGAGGATAATAACTTTAATCAACGTATTGTATGTCACCATCACTTCTACACTTCGTTACTACTACCATATCAAGACCAAGAACATCACTCTTCCACGGCCTAACATACACTGACTTTGTTTACCATCTCTCTCTCCCAAGTAAACATTACATGACGTCAAACACACATTTCCTAGTTACTCCTTAATCGCACCTATTGCACAAACTTATTCCTTATAACTTCACACCAAGTCATGCATCACTTACACCCTCCTTCTCACATTTAAAAATACCTTTAGTATTTTTTTTTATTTTTTTTTAAACTTATAAATATACATCTGCTATTATACAAATGCTCCAACTCTATTTAATTAAAATTTTCAACAAATCATAACAAATATCCACTTCCTTTCATTAAATCCATTACGCACCTAGTAAACCAAGTATTGTAAAATGTAAATTGCACACCAACATGTGTTCTCCTCAACCAGTCATTACATCTAATTCATTCACTCATTTACTCATGTTCACCCATTTTATTTCCACTTAACCACAACACCAATATAGAACATATAACTTGACTTGGGTACAATGTGTGGCAATATAACATCATCATCATCATCATCATCATCATCATCATCATCAAAATATCATCATCATAATAACCAAATCAAAATCTGTGAAAAATGTAACATTTGTTAATATATCAAAATAATAATATAAAAAACACTATTTACAATATTATCTACAACAATCCCTATCCTTAAACCAAATTTACACATAATCATTACCCATTCTAGATAGTATATCCGGAATATGATTATCACAACCTTTTATTGACCTAATCTGAAACTTGTAATCCTGCAATACCAGTGCCCACCTGGTTACCCTATTGTTTTTAACTTTGTCACAATTAAACTTTACCAAAGGCTTGTGATCTACCAATATATCAAACTGAGTTCCCAGTAGGTATTTTTGTAACCGCGTTACTGCCCAGAAAATTGCCAAACATTCAATCTCAATCACCGAATACCTCTTTTCCGCTTCTGAGAGCTTCCTACTTAAGTATAACACAGGCTGAAATTGCCCATTATGTAACTGCATAAGACAAGCCCCAACCCCTATCCTCGAGGCATCTGTAGCTAAAGTAATGTGCCTATTCATATCTATGGGTTTTAGTATAGCTTCATTTTGAAAAACAGCCTTAATTTTACTTAAAGCTACCTCACATTCCTCCGTCCAAACAATGTTTGCAGGACTGTCCTTATTAGCTAATTTTCCTAAAGGTTCAACTACCTCTGCAAAGTTAGGTATGAACGATCTATAAAAACTGCACAATCCAATAAGCGATCTAACATTTTTCTTAGTTTTTGGTTTCTCAATATCAAGAATTTTCTTAGCTAATTCTTTTGTAGGTTGTATTTGTCCCTGCCCAATATTATAGCCCAAAAAATCCAGTCTATTTAATCCAATTTTTACTTTCTCTGGCGATACTGTAATATTATATTTTCTAAGTATCCCAAATAACCGTTTCAAAGTTTTAATATGTTCTCCCCAGGACCTAGTATACACACATATATCATCCACATAATGTCTGATACATGGTTCTTTATGTAGAATGATATTCATCATTTTCACAAACGTTGCCGTACTGTTTACCAAACCGAACGGCATCACGTTCCATTCATACAAGCCTTCATGCGTAGTGAACGCAGTATACTTCTTAGAACTTTCTTTCATTCTAATCTGATAAAATCCTCTTGTACAATCTAAGTGTGAAAATATGTTTGCATCCGCCATATTGTTTACCAAGTCTTCTGGATTAGGTAACGGTTCCCTATCAATTACCGTTATCTGGTTAATTTTTCTGAAATCGCAGCATAACCTAATCTTGCCATTCTTCTTCTTGACTATGACTATAGGCGATGCATAAGGCGATTGCGATTTCTGTATTAGACCATTATCTAGCAACAATTGTATCTCTTTTTCTACATCTTTTCTATAATGATATGGTACTTGATATGGCTTCTGCTTCAAATAACTGTCACTATTCACCTTAATTTCATGTTGAATGACATTAGTTTGTCCTGGTAATTCAGAAATTACATCCTTATATTCTCCAATCAATTGTATTAATTCCTTCTTAACTTCACTGGCAATATCTTTATTAAACTTTATAGCATTCACTATATCGCTATCTTTACTATTTCCCATTTCTACAGTGTGTATTGTCACATTATCACTATTCTCTTCCACTGCAATATTGGACATCACAAGATCAATATAATATTGTCTCAGTAAATCTATGTGAAAAGTTTTGCTATTTCCCTTTATATTAACTCTGTAGTCTACATGACTGAGTTTTTCTTCTACTGTGTAAGGTCCTTGCCACGATTGTCCTCCACTACTTCCATTCGGCAAGTACACTAATACCTTATCCCCTACATCAAGTTGTCTTAAAAACCTATGTTTATTTTTAATTGTTCTCTGTCTTTCACTACTTTTCTCTAAATTATGTCTGGCCTCCTTAACTGAATACGCAATTTCCTCTCTAGTTTCCGTAATCATATCATACGCAGATCTATTCTTTACATCCGGAGTAATTATTTCGTTTTTTAATATATCTAACGGACCTCTCGGATTTGCTCCAAAAATAAGTTGAAACGGACTAAAGTTAGTAGCTTCATGTGGAGTTTCATTATAAGCAAACACCACCATAGGCAAAAATCTATCCCAATCTCTCTCTTTATCTTGCACTACTTTTCTTAACATAGTTTTTACAGTTCTATTAGCCCTTTCTACTGCGCCATTCGATTGCGGATGGTATCTAGCCGCAAATATTTGCGTTATTTGTAACATCTCCGCAAATGCAGCTGTCAGTTGAGACCTAAACTGTGTCCCATTATCTGACAATATTTTTTCAGGAAACCCAAATTTTGTGAAAACTCCTAACATCGCATGACATATAGTGTCTGCCAAAATGTTCTTCAACGGAATAGCCTCTATCCAACGAGAACACATATCTACTATAACAAGCATATATCTATGTTTCCTATCAGTCATAGTAGCAGTCGGTCCTATTATATCTACTGCGATTTTCTGAAACGGCCCCAAGGCTAAATCCATCGGTTGTAATGGAGCCTTGTGTTTTGCATCCAGACTATTATGTCTGCAACATATTTGACATGCCTTTACATAGGACTTTATATCTTCATGCATCTTTGGCCAATAGAAATGTCGGCTAAGTCTTTGCCACGTCTTATTATGACCCATGTGCGCAGCTAACGGAATCTCATGTGCTGCTTTTAGAACTAACTTTTTTAAAGTCCTCGGAACCACCACTCTATACTCGGGTTTATTATCACGCCCTATGTTATAGTTACGTTTAGCTAACACTCCCTGTATATAAAAAAAACCTTTATTCTTACTCACTCTAGCCTTTTCTTTTACCACATTTAATTCAGCATCATCTTGTTGCTGAGCAATTATTTGCTCTTTAGTAACATTCATTATAGTTTCCACACTCACACCCATCTCTACCTTTCTTTCTTTATTTTCGTACTTCTGTTGTGCCCTAGTCATCACGCTACAACTATCTACCATATTATATTCATGCACTAAACTAACTTCCCTAACGTCTGTTTCCGGCTCACTCATACCACACAGTACATGTTTACCAGGCAACATAATTTTAAATTGTGCCTGCTTATTATCCATCCAGTCCGTTAATAATTTGTCATAATTGTCTTGAATCATTTCTGGAATATTTCCCAATACCAATGGTGCTGGAAGCGACTCCATAACCAATGCCTCCACTCGTCCCTTAACCCAAGGTGTGTCAATATCAATAAATGAGGTTCTACAATCAACCACAGAACCATCTCCTAACCTAACTCTTCTTCTATTGTCAGTCATATCTTCTCGTTTAATTAAACTATTCCGCACCGCGACCGTACTACACCCAGAATCCTTCAGCATATGTGTAATCTGATTATTCACAAAAGCGGGATAAAGGACCAATGTTCCTGTATTATCCAAAACCGTAGATACAATCTCCTCCCTATTTCTAGATCTATTTCTAGCATCTCTCGAAACTTCCCTATGTCCAGACCTCAACTCTTCCCTATCTCTAGATCTATCCCTGACACCTCTGGACTCTTCCCTATCTCTAGATCTACCTCTGTCACCTCTGGACTCTGGACTATAGTCTGATGTCCGGTCACTTTGAATTATAACATGGCAATCTCTATTGTTATTAATCCGGCCTCTTCCCGACCTATTAAACCATCCACCCCTTCTAAAACCTCTCTGATTATTCCTGTGCCAGTTGTCATTCTGATTTTTTTTATTACATCTAGCCTGAGTGTGACCCACATCACCACATGACCAACATTTAATACCAAAAGTACCAGGTTTTCTAAACCTATCCATCCGGGAAGGTAAACTACTATGTCTCTGTCTTACACCTCTCATAACAAATAGCTCTCCACTACTGGTCTCATTTTTAGCTAAATTTGAATTTGGGTGGCTATCTTTAAAATCAGCCAATGCCTTTACTAGATCTTTTTCTTTATATATCTTTCTCCCCTTTATAAATGCATATAATTCAGGTGTCACCATATTCAGCACTTTGTCTACTAATAAGAGTTCTAACATGCTACCAAACTCATGCTTAATTTCAGACATTTCAATCCAATTCATTAGATCAGACTTTAAATTCGCGACAAAGTTTTGCGGATCATCCGATTTATTAATTACCCTAGTATTAAATTGGATCCTGTAATAATCTTCGGTTTTATTAAAGTATACTAACAACTTTTTTTTTAACTCACTGTAAGCTAATCCCTCAGAGTTCTCTATACACGCGAGTGCCTCACGCGCACCCCCTCTCATAGCCTGGTATAAGTGGATACTCCACTGATTCTCAGCGACTCCTACCATCTTCATGTAAGTCTCAAAAACTCTTATAAACTTCTCAATGCTTTCAGTCTTAGCATCAAAAGGTTGTATCTTAATGTTCTTAATCGCACCATTATGTTCATTAGTATTATGCACCGGTGCTGCACGCTGCCTAGCCAATTCTATTTCTAGTTCCTGTGCCCTCATTTTCAATACATGCTCCCTCTCTTTGTCTCTCTCCCTCTCTTCTCTTTGTCTTTGTTCTTTTTCCAATTCCCTCTGTATCTCCTTCTCCCTATCTTCTCTCTCCCTCTGTATCTCCTTCTCCCTATCTTCTTTTTGTCTTTGTTCCTTTTCCAATTCCCTCTGTATCTCTTTCTCCCTATCTTCTTTTTGTCTTTGTTCCTTTTCCAATTCCCTCTGTATCTCCTTCTCCCTCGCTTCCTTAAACTCCTGCCCTTTTTTCTCCAAGAAATCACCCAAGGCATCCCCTTTTAATCCCATGCTCTTGGCAATGTCCACCCATAGCCTCAACGGATCCATGTCCGACATTATCGCTATTTATACTATACTAAAAAGCATATACTATAAAGAAAATCTATGCGTGTGCATATAGCACAAGTATCGTTCTAATACCACTATACACGATATTATAATACAATGCAATATGTGTACCAAAATAAATGTATGCACAACCTCCAAATCAGCACAAATACCGTCCTAATATGTGCAATGTTTTTAATTTAAAATCTTTAAGTTTTGATTAACATAAAGGCGTGTAAACGTTGACCATATAGCACACTACCTCAACCAACACACCATCATGAATCATATATACTTACGATATAGCAATGTGATGCATATAACATTTATAGTTGCAATTAAAATTACAATTAGAAGTAAATCATAAAGCAAATAAATATATATATATAGATACACAGATAGTTTAGCAGAAAGACAGAAGAATACACACAAGTAAACTATACTTAATGTTTTGACACAAATCGATAAACAAAACAGCCCAAAACAAGATACCAGCACGCTAACAAACTACACGAATACTAAGTTCACTTTGATTCAATGGGAAGCCCACTCAAACCCACAGTCTAAGTCCGCACAATCCTTTTTCCAAAGGACGAATCTCCCCAATGAATAAAAATATACTCATGTAGCCCTAATAGAATTTACATATACAAATATACGAATATACATATAGCAATGATAATAAATTATACCCTAGATATTATCATACAAGTTAAAAAAATATTTAACTTAGCTTTCAGTAGTGCTGTCTCCAATCCAGGTCCACGCACGTCCCTTGTCCAACGTCCAAATTCCTTGACCTTGATAGCTCTGTCCAACCAAATCAAATGTTCCACAGTATCCAACGGATCAACCTTGAGTGTCCTTTCCCAACCTTGAAGTCTTCCGGTAACCGTTGTGTCGACCTTGCATATGAACTTGCCTAACTTCCACCGACGTGTTGAATGCAGTCAGCAAACGAGATCAACAGCAAAGTTACACATCCGGCGCCAGGAGATAATATGCCCTCTGCACAAGGACGCAGACGATGTATACCTTTATTAGCGGTTGCAACGATGCAATGACGCCCGCAATAATATGCCCTCTGCACAAGGACGCAGACGATGTATGCCTTTATCAGCGGTTGCAACGATGCAATGACGCCCGCTTACTATGCCAGAAAGCTTTCGTAAGCAGTTACGGCTGGCAATAGGCAATAGTGTGTAGCCACGGCAAACCGGATAGTACGACGTCGACCTTGACAGACTTCGACACCAGATAGATACCAGCTCGTCAGTACAGCTCACAGACGACAGTACAACTTCAGGACACCCACAAGACAGCTTCGGACTTCGCAGCTCATCAGCTTCAGTACAATTCTGTAACCATTCCACAGGGTTGCTCCACAACTCACAAAAAGCTCCACTGGTCAATAAACATCCCAGTCATATACCATGACCCACAGTGCAACTCCACAAATCAATAAATCCACCAGTCATATACAATGACTCGCAGGGCAATCAAACGTCGATTCCCTCAAGTTACCTCCTCCAAGACAGGCAGGCAGGACAACTTCTAACAGTTCCAACAACTGTACATAAAGTAGGCTCTGTGATGTGTCTCTCTATGGTCTTGATTTCTACTGCTGCTCCACCATTTTGTAACTGAGAGATCTTCATAACATGTAGTAACACAACTCAATAAACTTGATAAGACTTCACTTGAGGATAATAACTTTAATCAACGTATTGTATGTCACCATCACTTCTACACTTCGTTACTACTACCATATCAAGACCAAGAACATCACTCTTCCACGGCCTAACATACACTGACTTTGTTTACCATCTCTCTCTCCCAAGTAAACATTACATGACGTCAAACACACATTTCCTAGTTACTCCTTAATCGCACCTATTGCACAAACTTATTCCTTATAACTTCACACCAAGTCATGCATCACTTACATACATATAAATTCATGCTGCCAGCAACATTTGTTACTGATGTATTATTTACATATTTCATTATATCAACAAACTCGTCATAGGTCTCAAATGAAAGTAAATTCATTCCAAGTTTAGCCATACAGTAGCACATGGCGTCTCTAATACTTATTTCTAACAAGTGATTGACTATGCGATAATCTGAATTAACAATATAACTTCTCCTGGTGTATAATAAACTTTCGTCAATGTTTATATCACAAATCTTGTTGAAAATGTCTTCAATGTTTAAATCTTTAAATGATGATGTAAAGTGAATAAAATCCATTGAACTATAAACATGGTTTGGAATTTCAGAAGATTGTATTATAAAAAATCTATTGTAAGCTCTATATTCATTTTTCGAATTTGTAATATCATTAATTATTAGATTTGTGTTGTTATTGAAATCGGATATGTCAAACAAAAAAATAAACGATATATGTGTATGATAACAATACTTTTCAAAATGCTCTTGTCGTTCTCTTGATAAAGTCTTTACTAAATGGATGGGTAAGGTATCATTGTATTCTAACTCATCATCTAAATCAATGTAAACATTCTTGGAACATGACTTTCCTTTCATCATGATAAATGTCTGTCTAATGAAATTGTTGATATTCGTATTTTTTAACATATGTTCCTTAAAAGTCTTAGCGAAATGTATTTGTTCTTCAACTTCACCTTGACAATCCAGTAGAATCAAGTGTTCTTGCACACCAGAACGGCAGTTTTGTAGAGGAAACAAATATGCAACATCTGAGAATTACGTATATATTAATAATTAACAAACTTCAATAAAAACAACCGTAATACAATGTTATAATAAATACAAAATAGTTTCATTCGTATTTTAAACTATGTGACACATATAATGATATGTTTGTAAAGTTTCTATTTAAAACACTTTGAACCATTGGGTTGATGATTCATTAATTTTGTCTTTCTGCCAAGATAAAAAATATTACTACTTTAAACAAGTTTTTGCATTAATTTTATTGTATTTTCAAGATTTAGTTTTAAATAATAGTACATTTTTTAAAGTTTCTGTTTCTGTCAACTTTAATACTTCTTTTTAAATAGTGTGCGTCACGTTTAAAATTATCAGCTTTAAACAAAGAGAAAAACTATATATAGTAAAATAGAAATAAATTATGTAACGACAATTGTTAAGTGCTTATATTTCATATTGTAGCTTTTTAGGGTCCATAAGCATCATAACATTTTGTATTTCATTTTCACCACAGTTCACCCGATTCCTGACTTATAATAAACCTGCGAGTCAGTCTTGAAATCACGAAGAAAACAATCTTGTTCTTATTTCCTTCTATATTTATTAAATTAACTCTAACACATAGATAATAATAATATACTTTGATTTACACATCTGTGTTCATATAACAACTTCTTTCTTCCATTGTCTCTACTCTCTTGTATTCACCGTCTCGTATATCACTTCTTGACTTCTTTCACTCTTTGTATTCTAACTTCTTGTAAATATCCCTCCTTGTATTCTAACTTCTTGTAAATATCCCTCCTTGTATTCTAACTTCTTGTCAATATCACTCACGTCACAACCGCACCGCACAACACTCCTACTTTCACACGAAACACTTCCACTCTATATAGGGCGTTTGCAATCACGTGACAAAAAGCACGTGATTTTTGTTTACTTTGTGTAGTAGTGGTGTACAAGTACAAGGCCGCTGCATTAATAAAGTTTCATATAGGCTCGAACTTTTTTAAAATGATGTTTTGTGTTTTAAGTCTTATTAAGATTTAAGCTGTATTATGTCTGTCAAATAAAATAGGCTATTTTATTATTATCATAGACATAGATCATAGACGATGTGAGCCTATTAGTGACTTGACTAGATAGCCTATTCACCAAAACTATCACTTGGCATCCCTACTTAGCCATTAGCCTAGCCTACGAAACATTAAAATTGTAGGCCTATAAAGTGAAATTGAAAGTGTAAATAGGTCTAGCCGGCCCTAGCCTTATCACATTAATCAATTAATCTACAGTTAGTCCTTACTACTATTTACCTCCTTATTTTTGAGTAGGATAGCCAATATTCAGATGTGAATTTGGCATGATAAAGAAGTACTTCACCATTTTTGTAGTGGCTTCTATTTACACAAATACGTCACTAAAAAACCTAAGCCACGCCTACTGAGAACGCTCTATTCTCATTCAAATCAATACTTCACAACAATATCACAATTACGTACACGTCCTAACAATTCAATAAAAATATATATTTACAATTAGCCTCAACTATATTATCACCTTTCAATTTATGAAGACTTAACTTAAAAATGTAATTTTTATACTTACCATAACAATAAAAGAAGAAAAAGCAATAAAAAAACATTTTGTACAGTAAATTTTATAAATACACAAAAAAGGAAACTTTAAAAAACTCGCTACTCTTGCAAACACACGCGTTATTGAAAAAGTTTACAAGTTTACATAGCAAGTTCAAATATATATATATATTTTACATGCAGATAATAGTACTTCAATACAGTTCTATACTGAAAATGTCATCATCTGTCCATAATGTTAATAATTCAAGATGGGCGAACCTAGAAACCAATGAACGAAAATGTCATTGAATCAAAAGTGTCCAATAATAGTAATACAATGTATGCAGGGCCAGCAAAACACATTCTGGCGTCCTGTGCAAACCAAATTTCGGAGCCCCTATTTATATTTAAATTGGTTAAAAACATAAATTATTTTTGTAACGAAAAAACAAATAAACAAATATTAAATATTTCGACTATTCTTCTTCTTCTTCTTCTATTAGCCAGTCTGCAGAGCTGTTTTCTCTTTTGCAGTCAATGCCAGACAAATATATTTACATGTCTTTCTTTTTTAAAAATTATTTTGTATTTTCTGTATAGTGTGTTGCTAATGTTAGGTTGATAAGTGACGGGAATTTTTTTTATCTGAGTTTGGTTAGCTCTGGGAATTCGAGCAGTAAGTTGTCCATTATTTTAAGTGGATGCGGGACAATATCATCAGTTAGGTGATTGTGTAGTTAATAGGTGAGTTGTGTACAATATGATCTTTTTTTAATTGGAATATATTGCATTGTACTTTGCCGCGAATGAACTTTATATTTCCTTACTTGTTGGGCATGCTCATTGATTATGTAAACAAAAAAATTATATACATTAGTATATAAATATATTTAAAAAAAAGTTCTCGCTCAGTATTAAAATAGTATGTGAATACCCAGCCAGTATTTCTATCTAAATACTCTATGCAGAATTTCTTTATAAATACTCTATGCAGTATTTATTTCTAAATATTCTGTGCAGCTTTTCGTTCTAAATGCCCTCTGCAGTATTTTTTTCTAAATACTCTATGCAGTATTTCTTTCTAAATACTCTATGCTGTATTTCTTTCTAAATACTCTATGCTGTATTTCTTTCTAAATACTATGTGCAGTATTTCTTTCTAAATATCCTCTGCAATATTTCTTTCTAAATGCTATATGCAGTATTTATTTCTAAATATTATGTGCAATTGTTCTTTCTAAATACCCTAAAAATATTTCTTTTAAATACTCTCTGCAATATTTCTTTCTAAATATTCTATGCAATATTTCTTTCTAAATACTCTATGCAATATTTCTTTCTAAATACTCTATGCAATATTTCTTTCTAAATACTCTATGCAATATTTCTTTCTAAATATTCTATGCAATATTTCTTTCTAAATACTCTATGCAGTATTTCTTTCTAAATACTCTATGAAGTATTTGTTTCTAAATACTCTATGCAGTATTTGTTTCTAAATACTCTATGCAGTATTTCTTTCTAAATACTCTATGCAGTATTTGTTTCTAAATACTCTATGCAGTATTTCTTTCTAAATACTCTATGCAGTATTTGTTTCTAAATACTCTATGCAGTATTTGTTTCTAAATACTCTATGTAGTATTTCTTTCTAAATACTCTATGCAGTATTTCTTTCTAAATACTCTTTGCAGTATTTGTTTCTAAATACTCTATGCAGTATTTGTTTCTAAATACTCTATGCAGTATTTCTTTCTAAATACTCTATGCAGTATTTCTTTCTAAATACTCTATGCAGTATTTCTTTCTAAATACTCTATGCAGTATTTCTTTCTAAATACTCTATGCAGTATTTCTTTCTAAATACTCTATGCAGTATTTCTTTCTAAATACTCTATGCAATATTTCTTTCTAAATACTCTATGCAATATTTCTTTCTAAATACTCTATGCAATATTTCTTTCTAAATATTCTATGCAATATTTCTTTCTAAATACTCTATGCAATATTTCTTTCTAAATACTCTCTGCAGTATTTCTTTCTAAATATTCTATGTAGTATTTCTTTATAAATACTCTATGCAGTATTTCTTTCTAAATACTCTATGCAGTATTTCTTTCTAAATACTCTATGCAGTATTTCTTTCTAAATTCTCTATGCAGTATTTCTTTTTAAATACTCTATGCTACTCTATGCAATATATCTTTCTAAATACTCTAATCAGTATTTCTTTCTGAATACTCTATGCAGTATTTCTTTCTAAATACTCTATGCAGTATTTCTTTTTAAATACTCTACGCAGTATTTCTTTCTAAATACTCTATGCAGTATTTCTTACTAAATACTTTATGCATTATTTCTTTCTAAACACTCTATGCAGTAGAGACCAACCGAAATTCGGTTTCAGCTTCATTTTCGGCGCCGAAAATAGACAAAACCCCTTTTTGATGTGTTTTCGGTTTCGATATTTATTTTCGGTCATCAGCCGAATATCTATTTAACTTTCAAAATTCATAATGCTACGCTATTGCTGCATCTATTACTCTGCTTATCGATACTTTCATTTAGTTAATTAAACTGTTGTGAATTAATCTGCGTGAAGTAGGGATGTTAAACGAAAACCAGATTTCAGGAGGAAATCATTCATAACTGTGTCTAACAATTTATTTATCTTTTTATCTGAAGAAATATGTGTAACCCTTGTTTGATTAACACAAAACAATTCCTTAACATTATATTCATCGCAAACACTCGTTTGTCAGGGTCGAATTATAGTTTTTTTCAAATTCCGAATATTGATTGTGAATTCACGATACAAGCAGATAAAACAGCAAATGCAGATGTTAACGCTACTCGTCGGCACAGCCGTTTGATCTACGTATTCGACAAGAAAAAAACTGGAATTTCCCCACTGATGCTGAACGCTTTATTAACAGACAAACAGACCGATAGACGTAATGTTGCGAGATACTTGGACTTCAAAAGGAGGAAATAGAGAGACAAAAGAATGACATATTTAGTGTTTCTCAATCCACAATCAGTTCAGTTTTATTACATTAGCTGCCAAAAATGGTATATTAGTAAAACTGACCCAACGTTAAATTTTATTTAATATAGTGTGAAAAGCAACTTGGCTAATTAAAAACAACATCTTTGCAGCGCATATAAGGTTCTTTTAACAAATTGTTAATTTTCTTGCTGGATGTCTGTCAACCCTAGATAAATGTGTCTGGGATTTTATTCATATTCTACAAATATTCTTTTAATGTGTGTAACATATAGACTAGATCTAACATCCACTGATTTATATTATAATTATAAAGGTCTAAATTCATGACACTACAGCTTTTGACATCTACTAATCCAAAATCAACTATTTATTTTTAAAGATTTCTCGACGTTCTAAGGATCAATGGTCCTTTGTATTATTTTTTAAGTGTAATCAATGCAAATTTGTCTTTTCAAACTATAACTTACTTTGCCCGGGGGGCGGAGAGAGGAAACCTAAAACGGGTAAAAAATATGATATTTAAAACCGAAAATAGGTTTTGAGAAAAAAAAAGGATATTAATCCCTAATGTGAAGTAGAAGACTGAAGTTAATAATAACAAATTATTCAATCACTTCAAAAAATGGTTTACTCAAATAGAGTGCCCATAAACTAGTTAATATTACACATAAATGTGCAGTCTTTTGAAATCATTTGTTTCGCATTTTCGTTTTTTTTTTCGGTTTCGGACGATGTTGCAGTTAAACTTTTGGTTTCGGCTTCGGTTTCAGCCGAAAGTCAATGTATAATATTCGGTATGGTTTCGTTTTCGGCCGAAAGAAAAAAAATTGGTTTAGGTCGGTCTCTACTATGCAGCATTTCTTTATAAATACTCTGCGCAGTATTTCTTTTTAAATATTCTATGAATTTTTTTTTCTTTCTAAATAGGCCTACTCTATGCAATAAATATTTCCATATATAATGCAATATTTATTTTTTATAGGCAAAATAATGGAACATAAATTCCATCTGGATGAGTTACAAAATGCTTAGAAATACAACACAATAATATAAATATGTTACAATACTCAGATAAAAATTACGACAAAATTGTTTTTCCTATACCTTATGCGAGAACAAATGCATAAAAGTAAGCATATTCTTTCTTGCTGAGTGGCATCCGGGCACAGAATGCGTTTCCCGAACAAACCAGGAAAACTAATAACTTAACATCATTTAAAACACTAAGGAGCGTCTGTAATTTATAAGATAAGATTACCCTTTATTCCACGAAAGTGAAAACTTTATTATGGCTTATACCCAAACACTTAATGCCGTTTATCATTCAAGATATAGATAACTTCTTTAAGGGTTAATTGAAAAAAATAAGATAGAGATATTTTCCAATTATCTTATTTTACATATTACAGACGTTTCGTCCATAAAGAAGATTATTGCGTCCAACGTTCATCCGTGGTCCGAGTCATATTATATATATTACAGGCTCGCCTTCTACAATTAAGGGTATTATATAACTTCCCTTAAAAACTATTTTGCAAGCTTTCGTAAATCTGTTGCGTGGTGTCATCTGCATATAATAGTGTACATAGGGCCTATCTTAAATATCTCTACGCTCTTAACAAAATTATTGGTTTTTAGTTTAAACTACTTGATCCATTTTGTACTAAATAAGAATCTAAATCATAGGTTCTCAATCCTTTTCGGCTCACTGTCCCCTTTTATATTTTTTCCGCTCTTCCCCCCTCCCGAAAATCTTGACTGGTTTGGCGGCAAACGACGTTCGATGCGTTCGTTTCAGCTTGGTTTCGTTTTAATTTGAATAAAATATGTTTAAAATGATTCATAAAAACAAGCTTTCATACATGCACTTAAAAGAAGACAATAATTTTTTTTTTACGTATTATAGTACACCGGAACTTATATAACTAGAAATAGTTGAGTAATAATACTGTGGTGGGACGAATTGATGAAATGATAGGTGATTTATAGTACATTGTGTAATTACCTATAATATCGAAAACCCATGGCCTAATAAGAGAGAGAGAGAGAACCTTTGAGTCTCTCTTATTCTATATCTTTACAAATTACTTAGTGTCAACGTCATTTGTAAAGATATTGAATACGAGAGACTTAGATGTTCTCCCTTTCTTAGACCTGCCTCTCAGTTAAATGTTTTGTTCTTAGATTGACAAACGATTTAAATCGCTATATGAAGCTTGCAAAAAAGGCCATGTAATCCTATTGTGGTATATATGGGAAAGCTCTTTTAAGATCAAAAAACGTGCTAAACAGTTTCCTTTCTTTTGTTTTTAATTAAGAAGTTTAGCGCATATAAGATAAACGATGATTCAGTTGTTAAATAACCTTCCCAAAAACCCATTTGATCTTCATGTAACAAATTATTCGCCTCTAGAAAAATTTCCATTTATGCGTTTAGGATGGATGAAAATAATTTCCCTAGTCATTATAGTAAGGTAATTGGTATAGAGTTTTCAGGCTTCATCTTGCTGCCTTTATTTTTTAATTATATTGGGCATATTATCCATAGTTACTAACTATCAGGGGAAATTCCACATTTATTAATGCCATTAAATAGTTTTACGTATATAGGTATCATATTATCTTATCCTACATATTATTACAGACGCTCGTTGTATATATTTATTTTATTAAAGATTTTATCATTTGGGCAACTTTGAATTACTGTTTTTGTTGATTGTTGACAACACCTCATTGTATATTATTTCACCATTGAGACTTGTCTATGTTAGAGACAATTAGTTCAGCTTATATTGTACTTAGGAAACTGTTTGTATGCCGTTTCGTCCTAAGACTTTAAGAATGCAAGATTGGACACAAACCACGGATAATCGTAAGACGCCATAATCTTTTGTTTCGAAGGAACGTATGCAACATATAAAAAACATATTGGGCGCATGTATTTTGTCTTGTCAGCGATCATAATAATGATTATCGTAAGAAATAATTCTTTATGTAACCGATTATTAAACATGATTTTGTAAATTATCAAAGATTATAATAAGATGTACCGCTTGCTATAGGCTATGTTTACAGCTGAATAGTTAGTTTGCGCATGCGCGGCCTTCAATACTTTCTCAAGTTTTCCAGTTTGCATCAAGGGCTCTAATGAGTTGGACGGCTTGCTCTATTTTCAGAGCTTAACACTTGTTTTTTCCGTGCGCAGCCATTAACACTGTTTTTAATAACCCATAAACTTCCCTAAAGACTTCCGCTGTATACAACTTTCGATTTTAATCTTACTTTTCTATTGAGAAAATCATAGCGATATACTAAACCGGAAGTCTAGAGGACGTAGTGCGATCGAATATTCCGAAACTTAGAGTTTCAAGTTGTCAAATAGCAGAAATATCAAAGCAAGCGGTCCATCTTATTATAGTCTTTGGCTTGGTATTATAAATCATAGACGTTTCTATTTGGAAAATCTTAATTCTGTATAAACTAATTCTCTGACTTTTTCTGCTAAAAGCATCGCCACCGATAGCACTGTTCTCTCAATAATTTAACTTGGAATAATACTTAGAGCTTTTTTTATCTGGCAGTTCTTCTGATCATTCAAAAAAAGTCATGTTTTCGTCTTATTAAATCATTGTAACTTTTAAAATATATTTTATAAGAGTGAATTTCTCCAAACAATATAGAGCGTTCTCGGTGGGCGTGGCTTGGTTTTTTTTTAGTGACGTATTTGTGTAAATAGAAGCCACTATTGGTGTACAAAAATGGTGAAGTACTTCTTTATCATGCAAAATTCACATCTGAATATTGGCTATCCTACTAAAAAATAAGGAGGTAAATAGTAGTACTGTATATTAATTGATTAATGTGATTAGGGTAGGGCCGGCTAGACCTATTTACACTTTCAAATTCACTTTATAGGCATACGGCCTACACTTTTAATGTTTCGTAGGCTAGGCTAATGCAAGTAGGGATGCCAAGTGATAGTGTTGGTGAATAGGCTATCTAGTCAAGTCACTAATATGCTCACATCGTCTATGATCTATGTCTATGATAATAATAAAATAACCTATTTTATTTAACAGACATAATACAGCTTAAATTTTAACAGGACTTAAAACACAAAACATCATTTTAAAAAAGCTCGAGCCTATGTGAAACTTTATTAATACAGCGGCCATTGTTACTTGTACACCATTACTCAAAGTAAACAAAAATCACGTGCTTTTTGTCACGTGATTGCAAACGCCCTATTAAACTGAAAGTAAGATTTTATAATAATATTTATACTGGGTCATCTGGAATGTGGTGCACTGTGGCCGTGTTGCAGAGCGTTCGGCTGGCGTACCGAACCTCCTGGGCTCGAATCCTGGTGCAGGCTAGGATATTTTTTCCGGGTCTGAAGGGTGTGCCTAAGTCTACCCACCTATGATGGATATCTGACATTAGTTGGGGTAAAGTAAAAGCGATTGGGCATTGTGCTGGTCACACAATCACCTAATATGCCTTGGCCACAGAAACTGTTGACCGCTGCTGCTGGGACAAGTATCGAACATATTTAATAAACCTAGGCAGTCAAAAAAAAATTAAAACTCTAACAAATGAATAAAAACAAATCATATTTTAAAATAATGTTTATGAAAAAAATGATGTCTCTGTCGAATTGTGAGAGGCGGGCACATACGAATCGCGGGCACAGGGTTGGGAACCTCTGCTATAGACTAATGTAATATTATTTCCTACTATAATCAAGAATCCAACTATCCAGATGACGACTCTCTTGAATGTGTCACCAACCAGATGTTTACATGATGAAATTATATCAACAGGTGCATGACATTTGTCAACTGATATATTAGCATTTAAAATTTGTGGACAACACATTACGTAGTCAGTAGCCATTAACTCATAATTTATGGTTAATCCTCTGAAAAGGTCTAAGTCAATATACTCTATTGTTACACCCTTAATATACAAAGTATTTAGTGTGAAGTATTCTGGTATTCCCATTTCTTGAAATTTGGCAATGAATGTATAGCTTAAATCGACATGTTTCAAGTATATCAGTTTCTCAAAGACATTTGTTTTCAGTGCGTATATTTGGGTATGGGCCAAATCTATAACTTCTAAGGCGTAAGGAAATTCAAAATTGTCATCTATTATTAGATGCTCGTTATGTGAAAGGTTTAAATGTTTTAATTTTGTAAACTTATTAATAGACCTCAAAGCATTACCGTGAACAAATTTATTATGACTGAGATCTAACATTAAAATATGTTGAAATTTCCAGTATTGAAACTCATGGTCAAAGTTTTTCAAACCACAAAATGACCCTCTGAACGCAACTATTAATATTGCTGGAAAATTCCTAAAGAGATTAACCTTTGGGAAAACCATTGAGGGCAAAAGCTTTAGCCTTACATCAATGTTGAATGATTAAAGTTTCATTCCTGTATCTGTCGTGTTAGAGTAATTTTTCTACTATCTTGCTTGAAACACATTTGTAGTTCCTTGGGAAAACATTGTCACAAACAAAGTAAAAGTTCTCACCCACAAAGCTGCCTATAAATTTATGGAAACTGTCCGATTCTAGACAAACGTCTCTTAGAACCAATTCAAAATTTGCATCGCATAACATTGTATAACTTTTATGCTCGTCTTCACCATACGGACATTCAGCGTGTGTGTTATATTTCATTGACGGAACAATACAGTAGGAATATTGGGGCATTTTATGAAAGGCTTTGGGCAAACAAACTTTTCACACTCTTGTAAATGAGAATTATCCTCACAGCCCCCCCTGGTGTCGCCTTTAATACATTTATAAAAATGATTACTCTTATTTGTTGCGCATGGAAATTGTTCAAGGGAAAAATTTAGATTGAGCTTATAAATTTTAGTACACTGTACATCATGGTCTTGGCTTTCTCTGTCTGTAGAACAATAAATATCAACATCGGTATTTGAACTCTGTTCAATAGTCATTTCTTCTTTCACTTTATGTTGGCACCCATTATAGTTCTTGCATTTAGAGATATCCACATTTTGGAGTTTAAGAAGAGGCATTGTTTTCTTTGAAATGAGATAAATAAACTTGTTAAAAAATGAATCGAATCTATTTTCCAAATCACTGCTGCATAGATAACTATATAAAGTAGTGTTTGTATATTCCCCATTCAAAATGCATAACTTTACCAGGCAATTGAAGAACAAAGAGATAAACGGGTCTTTTTTTCTACATCCAAACCGAGAATACAACAACCTCGTTAAGTAAATTAAGTTGTTGGTTTTAATGGCATGCACGCCCTCAGAAATTTGATACTGATCTTCAATTGGTAATCTTTGTTGTTCAGGTAGAACTTCTTGGCGCTCGCAAAACACTAATGAGTTTTCTATTCGTTTGTTACAGTCTATAGCCACTATATATCTGCCTATAGCAGACTTATTTTTTTTTATTGAAGAGACTGTCCAATGCTTCGGCTGTCAAAGTCATTGTAAAAACAATTGGCTATTTCCGACCTTTGAAAAGGACGAAAGAAATGGAAAGGGTTTTTACTATCCCAGACAAGTTTACCCGAATGTTTTAGTCCAAGAGGGATATTAATGACCTTTGTGCTGTTGAAGGCTGATAGGCTGATGTAACGTGCAAGCTCAACAAGCTCATCATATTGTTACGTCCACAATCCCCTTGTGGCCAGAGCTGTGTAGATCTTGCTGATAATTCTCGTTAGTCCTAGGGGAGACTTTAATTATTAGTATTTATGTTTCAGTATTACACGAACTCTTCTTATAGTCCTGGGCACAAATTCAGTATTTGTATTCCAACATTTCCTTTCTTGTATATTATGGTAGTAGATAAATCTTATAGTAATGTATTCAACACAATAGGATAGTAATTTGACAAGGAAGCTTCAGTGTAACTGTTGTTGATAGTTTATTTCAGGTGGTATGTTCAATATATACAATATATCTATTATGTACAGTTAGAATAAAATAGTGCAAACACAAACGTTCTCAAAGGAACATATTTTGAAACTCTCTGTCTTTCAGACAAAACAAATCATTAAATACTATCCGAGTGGTGCAAGGGATAGACCCATTACCAGTAGGGGTGAAAATCATGGTATCATTACAAAACTCATAACAAAAACGATAGGAACTTCCCCTATTAAATAATGAGTCGTTCCCAGACTCTGAGAATTTGAGATCAACACAGAATCCCAGCATTACCTAGAACCTTTCGTTTTCCTACTAAACGTCCTAATATTGTGTGTAGTAAGAAAAGAGAGAGAGAGGAGAATAAACATTGCGTGTTCCAATTCTTGGAAAAACAATATACATGACACGCCCCCACCCAATGAAAGACATAATGTACCATAATTACCCAAGTAATACTCAACATGGTACATTTTTCGTACTTAACACTATTGTTTTAACAACCAACAATCAATGGAAGATTATAAGACAATTTAAGCAAACATGGCTCACTGGCACAACTAAATTATAAAAAGTGTCACTACCCAATGGTAATTGTGATTATAACGTGATGGACAAATATTTCCCCGTTAGTATTAATATTAACTAATGTCTCAACAAGTACAAATAATTCAAAAATATTCTAGTCATTCTTATTTTAACTATGTACAGTTGTGTGGATTTCCACCAAAATTTGCAAAAAGTCTTAATCTATTTAAACAAATATAACATTGCTCAAACTCTGTCAATTTTCAACAGTTTACTTCTAATATACAAACCAAAAGATAAGTAATACATAACTCGAATCAAACTATAGGTTACTTCCCCTTTAAATTACAGTGTCAACTTGACATTAACAGGGTGCATACCTAAGATGATGATACTTCCCCTTTTCTCAAATATGAGGAGAAAATACGCTCTAGTTACGATTACTACAGTAATCTCAATATTAAAATGTAATCCACTATTATGCGTTTTTGGCAAATTTGAAAGTTTAATATAAAAGATTGTTCAGGGTTGAATGAGTGCCCACCTTTAGGTACCTTTGTTTCCCTCCATTCCCGGATATATGGAATATATAACAACCTATATACAACATAGTGAATATCCACTAGTTTTTCCCATTCTATTACCATGATATAACAATTTAGCAATAGATTTCCAAATATTATCTATTAATTTATACCAATTGATATTACATCTCTTTCTAAGATAAAAATTGTACATATTATTATTTAGTTCCATTCATTAACTAAAATAAAACAAGATAATAAATCAACTAGCTCAAAGTTTTCCCACTTAATTGCATGTGATGACAATTACTTTTATCCATCCATATCAAGTAAATACGTGCATATTATATATTTATTGCATCATGCATCAACATTTAAATGGAATTTCTTTTCCATAATCAAATGAATTTAAAATATATCAGAACATCAATATTATACATGATTATAAGAATTATTAATACTTTCAAAAGACTTGACTTCTGTATGATACAAGTATTCTATAGGTATTCCATAATCAAAATTCAAACGAATGATAGGTTATCATGACACATTCTTAATGAATAAGTGAGATGATCTGAAAAAGAAGTATGGGTTATTCAGTCAATCATGTAGCACCCGAGATAGAGTATCAGCTGTGACGTTGTCCCTACCCCTCAGGTGTTTTATGTTTAAGTCATAGGCTTGGAGGAATAAGCTCCATCTAACAAGCCTCTGGTTTTGCTTGACCCTGGAGAGAAAAGTCAGAGGGTTGTGGTCGGTCAGTATTTCTATCGGGTACCCAGAGCTGTTTACATAGAAATCAAACTGTTTTAACGCTAGGATCAACCCTAAAAGTTCCTTCTCACTTGTATTATAATTACGTTCATGGATATTGAATTTCTGTGAGTGGTAGCACACCGGGTGCTCCTCTCCGTGGTCATCCTGCTGAGTCAGCACCGCTCCCATCCCAGTATCGCACGCGTCTACTGCAATTTTAAAGGGTCTATCAAAACGCGGGGTCACCAAAATAGGTGCCCTGGATAATCTTAACTTCAACTCATCAAACGCCTTTTGGCACTTGTCAGACCAAACAAAGCGATTGTTCTTCTTTAGTAGGTCAGTTAAGGGGCAAGCTACCGTAGAAAAGTCCTGGCAAAACTTACGATAATACCCGGCCATTCCAAGGTAACTACGGAGTTGTTTCCTTGTCTGTGGCACTGGGACATTCTGAATAGCTTCTATTTTAGCATTTACTGGTTTAACCTTTCCACCACCCACTACATGTCCAAGATACTCGATAGTGGCATGTCCAAACTGACTCTTAGCCAGGTTTATTGTCAAATTGGCGTTATTCAGTCGTTCAAACAAGTGTCGTAGTTGACTGACATGTGTCTTGAAATCTGTACTATACACCACTATGTCGTCGAGGTAGGCATTACACTGGAAGATACCGCGAGTGAGGGTGTTTATAAGCCTTTGAAACGTCGCAGGGGCATTACGGAGTCCGAATGGCATGACCTTATACCTGTAAAGTCCGTCAGGTGTCACAAACGCGGATACTTCCTGTGCCCGTGGCGTCAAAGGAATCTGAAAGTACGCGGAGAGAAGATCAATTTTTGTCACATACGTCGCATCACCTATCTTATCAATGAGGTCATCAATACGAGGAATGGGATACGAGTCAGTCTTTGTCAAATTATTTAATTTCCTAAAGTCTGTACAAAACCGCAATGTGTTGTCGGCTTTTGGTACCAACACACAGGGTGAAGACCATTCGCTATCACATTCTTCCACTATGTCATTTTCTAACATATACTTCACCTCTGCTCTAATATGTTCAAGTCTGATGGGGTTAACTCTATATGGATGCTGTTTAATTGGCCTGGCACCCTCAGTTAATACTACATCGTGTTCTATTAGATGTGTCCTCCTGGGAACATCTGTAAACAGTGACTTATATTCATGTACCAGCTCAATAATCTTCTCCTTATCTTCTACCGGAAGATGTTCTAGCCTTGTATCTAAACTCTTAAGGGCATCTGTATTATTAAGTTTACTTTCTGCAAACTTATATTCTATCCTAGATAAATCCGTCGGGACCCTAGCTAATGAAATCATGGGGACCTCCCGTGGTTTACTCTTTTCCCTGGAAACATAGGGCTTAAGCAAATTAATATGGCATACCCTCTGCTTTTGTCTCCGGTCAGGAGTCTTTATCAAATAATTGACCTCGCCAAGCTTTGACTCTATCTCATAGGGTCCACTAAACTTTGCACTTAAAGGCTGATTTTGCAAAGGTAGAAACACAAGAACTTTGTCACCTGGTGCAAAAGTTCTAGCTGTAGATTTACGGTCGTAGTTCTGTCTCATACGCTCCTGCATCTGTGGAAAATGAATCTTCACATGGTTAAAAGCATGATAAAGCCTATTTTTAAATTTATCTACATATGACAAAAGTCCAATCGGTTCACTGTCCGTTAGCCAAGTTTCATGTAGAAGTTTCAACGGACCTCTGACTGAGTGTCCATACACAAGTTCGAATGGGCTAAACCCCAGGGATTCCTGAGTGGCCTCCCTTGCAGCGAACAGTACATAAGGCACACCCTTATCCCAGTCTTTCTCGTTTTCATAACAGTACTTTTAAGCATCGATTTTAATGTCTGATGAAACCTTTCCAGAGCTCCCTGGCTCTCAGGATGATAGGCACTTGATAGCCTATGGCTTATCCCTAATTGTTCCATGACTTGTTTGAAAATGTTCGAAGTAAAGTTAGTCCCCTGGTCGGACTGTACTGTCTTCGGTAGGCCATAACGTGTGAAGAAATTTGTCAGGGCGTCTACCACCTTCACTGTTGTTATGTTCCGCAACGGAATGGCTTCCGGGAAGCGAGTGGATGAACACATGACTGTGAGCAGGTATTGAAAACCGGCTTTTGTTTTCGGCAACGGGCCCACGCAATCAATGAGTATACGACTGAATGGTTCGTCGAACGCTGGTATCGGCTGGAGTGGAGCGACAGGAATTCGTTGGTTAGGACGTCCTACCATTTGGCATACGTGGCAAGTCTTGCAGTATTGTTCGACATCTCTTCTCAGTCCTGGCCAGTAGAAGTAAGGGAGGATACGGTGGTGCGTTTTTCGGACTCCCATGTGACCAGCGAAAGGAAGATCATGCGCCATACGCAGTATATCTTGACGATAGCACTTAGGTATTACAATCTGGTGAATACTGTCCCACTCGTTTGTACCTGAGTTGAGCGGTTTCGACTTTCTCATCAACACTTCATCTTTTATGTAGAAACATTCCGCCATTGCATCTGCAGTCTTTTCATCAACAGCTTTCATTCTGAGTTGCACTATTACTTCGTCATTCAATTGTTCTTTCACCAATTTCTGCTTTGGTGACAAAATGTTATCGTTCTCGGTTGCATCACCAGTTGTTAGTTCAGCAAAGAACGTAGCACTTAAATCGATGTCAGGTGTTTCTGTTATCACTGTTTCATTCGCATGTGTGTCTTCAGAACAGACAAGCACATCTTTCGTTGCACTACACGGCGTAGCAGGAGTCTTTACCGACTTCTTTTTCTGCATTGCTCTTGTCAGTGCACATGTTGGGCGTTCATTGGCAGGACGTAGGTTTTTGTCCTCCGCCATCTTTGTCTCCAACACTTTAACCATGGGCTCGACAGTGACTCTGCCGCCCATAATGTCATTTCCTAATATCATGGAAACGCCTTTGACGGGTAGTGCGCGCCACACTCCCACTACGATGTTACCTGTAAAAATATTTGACTCGAGTTTTATTCTGTGCAGTGGAGCTTCCACAGCCTCCATACTAGCACCTCTCAGCACAACAGACTCACCGGTACTGGTGGCATCCGTTAACGGCACACTGCCCTCCAGGATCACGCTGACAGCAGAACCCGTGTCACGTAATATCTGTATTTTCTTCTTGCTGAGTACATCGACTTCTGTCGACACTGTCCCCTCGTAGACAAAGGGTCGAAAATCGGATAGGTCGTCCTCTTCCGGGACTTCAGGTACCATCTGTTCCTCGCGGCCTTCTGAAAGCATAATAGATTGAGTACAGCTATTCTCTTTTACCTTAGATAGACTGTTCTCAAAAACCATCGACTCCACAACTATGGGCGATGCCGGCCGCATTTCTTTTGAGTTTCTTGACCCTGTGTTGCACACTTCTTCTGTCTGCTTGCTATCTTTCTGCACTCTGGCACAGTGTAGAATAGCACCTTGCTTCTTGGTAAGGATCCAACAATCTTTCTTCATGTGGCCCTCTTTCTTGCAATTGAAACATACCACCTTTGCTTTATTTACATCTGTCTGCTTCCTGAAATGAACTAAGTTACTATTATTATTTACACCACTGTTCTTATTATTGTTTTCACTTGTCTCTTTTGGTTTACTAGCCTCCTTGGACTCTGGTTTGTGCACTTTGGGTTTGTCAGCATAATATGGCTTTATGCTGGCGTGAATTATGGCATAGTTATCTGCCAATCTAGCAGCTTCATGCACATCTTCAACCCCTCGGTCTGAGATGTGAGTTTTAATATCCACTCGAATACAATCATTGAATTCCTCAAACAATATTAGGTTCTTGAGTTTATCAAACTCACTTACATTCTGTGACCTTAGCCACTGTTCTAACATTTTCTCCTTTTGTCTCAAAAAGTCTACATGAGTTTGATCATATGCCTTCTTTCTGTCTCTAAATAGCTTTCTATATTTTTCTGGTGTCAGGGAATAACTTTTTAGCACCCTATCTTTGATTACTTCATAGTCATTTATTTCCTCGGGTGTTAAACTCAACACTGCGTCCAATGCTTTTCCTTTGTTGAGAGTTGACCTTAACAATAAAGCCATCTTATCATCAGGGAACTGATAATCTACAGCTATCCTCTCAAAAAGCAAAAAGAAATCTTGAACATCTTCTTCTCTGAATATAGGCAAGTGTTGCTTCATTGCGCTAATATCCATACCATTGCTGTCCCTACGATGGTCAGGTCTGTTCATGCGTGCCATCTCTATCCTTTCTCTGCTTTCAATCCTAATTCTTTCATTTTCCCTTTCAGTTTCTATCCTAATTCTTTCATTTTCCCTTTCAGTTTCTATCCTAATTCTTTCATTTTCTATCCTAATTCTTTCCAATTCCATTCTCTTCATAGCTAATTGGAATTTTAGGTTTTCACTCAACCCTTCATCTTCATCATTGTTTGATGATCTAGATGACATATTTCTTACCTCGTATCCGTGGGCAATTACCTCGCCCCCACTGGGAGCTACATAACCTTCATTGATATCGTTCTGTCCCACTTCAACTACACTACCAGTGTTCATGGCATTCTGCCCGTTCAAACATGTCATAATTTCTTTGGTCAAACGATTACGATTAGGTCTTGCCTGTCCTGCCTCAATCCCAAAGGACTCAGCTAATTCTTTTAGTTCAGCAAATGACATGGCATTAAGTTCCTCACTTGATATATTCGAAGCCATAGTATAGCGTTCGAAATATTTGTTATAGTAGAGTAGTATATATTGTATAATAAAATATAAAGTTCCAACTTACGATTTGTCCAGAAATTTGCACAATATAATATTAAACACTTCGTGGAATCTTCACACTTCCCAAGGAATAAAAACGCAAACCAGTTCTCTCCTCTTTTTAAAAAGAATAGTTTTACAGTCCTGAAAACGAAACACAAATATGCCGCTCTCAGTACTACTAATGTCACAAAATATTTATAGGTCAGGAAAAAATATAACTCAAATTTTCCAGACGAGATCAACAAATTTTTTCCAATCCTAGATCAAGAAAAGTAGAACTCAAATCTACCGAACGAGACTACCAAATCTTGTCAATCCTAGGTCAGGAAAAGTAGAACTCAAATATACCGGGCGAGACCACCAAATTTTGTTACGTCCACAATCCCCTTGTGGCCAGAGCTGTGTAGATCTTGCTGATAATTCTCGTTAGTCCTAGGGGAGACTTTAATTATTAGTATTTATGTTTCAGTATTACACGAACTCTTCTTATAGTCCTGGGCACAAATTCAGTATTTGTATTCCAACATTTCCTTTCTTGTATATTATGGTAGTAGATAAATCTTATAGTAATGTATTCAACACAATAGGATAGTAATTTGACAAGGAAGCTTCAGTGTAACTGTTGTTGATAGTTTATTTCAGGTGGTATGTTCAATATATACAATATATCTATTATGTACAGTTAGAATAAAATAGTGCAAACACAAACGTTCTCAAAGGAACATATTTTGAAACTCTCTGTCTTTCAGACAAAACAAATCATTAAATACTATCCGAGTGGTGCAAGGGATAGACCCATTACCAGTAGGGGTGAAAATCATGGTATCATTACAAAACTCATAACAAAAACGATAGGAACTTCCCCTATTAAATAATGAGTCGTTCCCAGACTCTGAGAATTTGAGATCAACACAGAATCCCAGCATTACCTAGAACCTTTCGTTTTCCTACTAAACGTCCTAATATTGTGTGTAGTAAGAAAAGAGAGAGAGAGGAGAATAAACATTGCGTGTTCCAATTCTTGGAAAAACAATATACATGACAATATGACTCGAACGACACTAAATCCATTCCGTGTCGACCCTTGCAATAACACAGAGCGTCCTCCTGAGTGATTCCCGAGAAACGCGCGGCTATACGGTAAGATCACGTCACATGACTTCCGCCTGTGTAAGACAAAGAATCATCCCTTTAACCCCTGTCACAAATCTTAGGGAAAATATCATCCACATCTAAATCTTTAAAAGATGATGTAAAGTGAATAAAGTCCATAGATCTATAAACTGTATTCGGATTTTCCGAAGATTGTATTATAGAAAATGTGTTCGTTTCCCTGTCTTGATTTTGCTCATACACAATGGTATTAAGAATGCCGTTATTGCTTGCATCAATATTTGTGACGTTATGGATAAAAACAAACGATATGATCAAACTGTCACAACCTCCTTTATTGTCATCGTCTTTAAAATCTTTCGTCTTTTTCATTACATCGCCATCGAACTCCGTTTCTTGCAAACATTATCTTCCTATCATCATGATAAATGACATGGATGAGTAATCCGTGTGACTGCTTGTAGTGAAATATTTCTCTACTTCTGACATGAAATTCTCTTGATATTCAACTTCGTCTCGGCAATCAATGAAAGCCTGGAAGTACTTGGATTGAGCATTGCAGTCGTTTAATGGGAAAAAGTTTATACAATCTGGGGATTAATGATCATATTATAAGTGGATGATTATTACATTCGTCAGTTTTCTTATTAAAAAAGAATACAGCGAAGTTTCACTTTTACTATTTCCCCATTCACTAAGCACAATCTTCACTTCACTGGGATATATTTCAAACATTTCTAATTTGAATATTTAAACTTAAGGAGAGGGATTTGTTTTTATTTCTCATCCAATATATATCTTATTTGGAACATATATAAGGATAGTACGAATAACAAAACTTATAAAAAGCCAAAGAAATTTGAAAAACATACTGTTTGTAATGGAGATGGCGGCCATTTTTATTTTTAATTAGTATTTTTTACTTGAACGAAACGTGACACTTGTTTTTTATCTATCAATAGAATTTATTGAAATTTAATTTACCATAAATGAACATTAACTACATTTGTGCAAAATTATATAAAGGAATTTTCGATTAATCTAAAAATGAATTTTTTTTAAAATTCGTTGTAAGTCATATGATGCAAACATTAAATAGCATATAAAAAGCTACTAAATATTAATTTAAAAAACCTTTTTGTTTTTTGCAAATTCCTTTTTTGCAGATTTAGGTCCCTAATGCAATGAATATCTGTTCAAAGTTGCATAAAAATCGGTTAGTAAATTTAAAAAAAAGTTCGGAATATAAGACCTGAAAATAACGTTTTGAGAAAAACCGGAAAAACTGACAATTCTATACAAAATATTTGTTTTGACAATATTTCGAAAAACATAATTTCTTCACCTAATTCTTAATGGTTTGTTGTAAGATTTTTTTCCACGCAAAGTCAAGATGTTAACCTTTAATTTGATATATAATAATATAGAATTAAACTATTTTTTATATTACTGTAATGTAAATATGTTTTTAAAAAAATACAAAATTTCTAAAGTATACCCATTTCAAATGCAATTTTGACATTGAAAAAGTGTTACTAAAATTCCCGAAATGAATATTTTAGATCCAGGAATAGTTAAGGTATACAAATTAGGCAAAAAGTAAAATTATTGTGAATTTTCTTACATTTATATTGTTACGACCACAATCCCCTTATGGCCAGAGCCGTGTAAATCTCGGAGCGTGCAAAGGGTTGGCTAGTCTCGGAGCGTGCAAAGGGTTGGCTAGTCTTGGAGCGTGCAAAGGGTTGGCTAGTCTCGGAGCGTGCAAAGGGTTGGCTAGTCTCGGAGCGTGCAAAGGGTTGGCTAGTCTCGGAGCGTGCAAAGGGTTGGCTAGTCTCGGAGCGTGCAAAGGGTTGGCTAGTCTCGGAGCGTGCAAAGGGTTGGCTAGTCTCGGAGCATGCAAAGGGTTGGCTAGTCTCGGAGCGTGCAAAGGGTTGGCTAGTCTCAGAGCATGCAAAGGGTTGGCTAGTCTCGGACAGGATCTTGGTGTGCCCCTCCTGAATCATCTCTTTACATCGTTATGTCCTGGACGTAAGTGCCGGAGGGCTTTCTTTTTATAAGTCAGATATGATCGATTCTAGGGCAATGATAGACAACATATGGCACGCACCCCGAATGAGAAACACCACTATTTTGTTCTGGTACGCAAAAACATTTCGTAATTTTTGTTACTTTGTTTTTTTTGCTGTACTTCCCAAATCTAAAGAGGCCATTAATACGATCCCAAAAGATGACTGCACCGGCCACCATATATTATTATACATGTAAAATAGATAGATATTAATAATCCAGCCTTTGGTGGATTTTCTTACAGAGGCTTTGGCAGTGGTTAGATCAAGACAGCTTGTTATTGACTGTAACGCCAAGATAATAATAATAATTTTAATACTGTTTAATTTTATATAGATCTTCTATCATGCTATTTTAGCATGCTCATGGACAAGTCTTAACGTGTATGCATGCATAAAAGGTCACGTGCAAAAACATTTCCGTTCTTATTCGATAATTTTATTCGAAACAATGTCTGTGTACTACTTTACTGGTTGTACTCAAATTTGTTGGGGATTAAAATTTATTTCATTTCCAATAGATGTTTACAAAGCAAAACAATGTATTTTGAAAGTCAGAAGGGAATAATCACCTTTTTAAAATATCAAACTTATTGCTTAATGCAAATGAATTTTTGTTATTCGTTTTTATGAATTTACGCATTTTGTTTTTCAATAACCAAGAAAAAGCAACTCTTGACTCATTTATTTTGTAAACAAATAAAAATTTAACGTCACGCGACTCACACTTGAGTATTAATTATCGCCTGTTCACTTTTCATGTTAAAAACGGATTCCTCATAACTAATATTGTATCCTTTGTATAATTCTAAAAGACTATAACTGGCCGTCGAGGTTGAAATCAATTGTCAAACACCAGCAAAAGCATGCTTTTTTTTGTTATTAGTTTAAAAATAGAACAGGAAGTTCACGAACATTCGGGTTCAAAAGTTCACGCCTCATTAAGACTTGTCAATTGCGCTCTATTAGATTATTACGCCCAATAGGCCCAAACTCATGTAAGGCGACAGGGATCGGTTGGCGGCAGGGATAGAGCCAGTGAAGTGTCGGTTGACAGTCTGGTGAACTAACTATTGCGAGACTTGATCTATTGTTTGGTTGTTTATTTGTAAATCAGCCAGTTTGTGTTTTTCCCTTCCAAAAGTCTACAATAATTTCTTTCGTTTTTGTGATACTCAATGTCAAGTAGTTCTCTCCGCACCGTTTGTAGATATAATCATCACTAGATACAATGCTGACAATGGCTGTGTCATCGGCGTATTTGATTAACGATACTTTGTTGATTGACGATCATCGAATGCCATTTGTATAGATTTTACTATAGATGATATGTACAACTGGCAAGAGGACGCACCCTTGTGGCACAGTAGTGCTTATTTCTCTTTTTTTGCCAGGTAAATTCCTCTACTCTGACAAATTGAGATCGGTTTATTAATAATTTGCATGACCCAAGCTTGGATGTGTTGACTGAAATTTTAAGCAGATAGCTTCTGTATCATAAGATGTGGTTGGATGGTATTGAACATGGAGAAATGCAACTGTCATCCTTATTCCAAAGAAAGGAAAGCCCGTGAAAGACCTTAAGTGCTATAGACCAATATCGTTGACCTCATCCATTAGATAACTTGCAAAAAGAATGACCTACGGAAAGCGTGCCAGACTTTGGCCAGAGCGATTTTCAATGGCACGCGGCACACCCCCAAAACACAATAATTCATGTCACTTTTACAAAACATTGATTGCTAGAACATAATGACTTTTAGACTGTTGGCACGCTGAATGAATTAGAAATCATACTTTGGCACTCTATTGTCAAACGGTTGCCGACTCCTGCCCTAACCAATTTTTGTGATGAATTCTGTAATGCCGGTATATACAAAGCAGAATCAATAGCGATTGAAGCAACACTAAACCACATGACAGCTATTTTCACTGCCTACCCGTCGAAACAAACAGATTTAGTAATCTTCTTTGACTGCTAATCAGTTCTACAAGCAGGTTGTAGCAGACATGTCAAAACATGCCCTGATGCGTTATCCTTTTTTGCAACTGTACAACGCGTGTACACCATCTTTTCAACATCTACAAAGAGATGGTCATTATTCAGAAAGCATGTTTCCAATCTATTTGTAAAACCTCTGTGCGAAACAAGGTGGGAATGTAGAATAGATAGTGTAAAAGCAATTCGTTATCGATTGCCTGAAATTTGTGACGCACTCGACGAATTAGCTTGAAGAGGCTAGTTATTGCGATAGTTAAAAGCGAAGCAGAAACACTTTATGAAACATTGAAGCAGTACACATTCTTCGTGTCAATTGTGTTATCTTATCTTATACATTACAGACGCTCCTTATATAAAGAAGATTATTGCGTCATACGCTCGTCCGTGGTCCGAGTCTAGTTTTGCATTTTTATTGATGTTATAAATGATGTTAAGTTATTGGTTTTCCTGGTATGTTCAGGCAACCCATTCCATGTCCGAATGCCACTCGGGAAGAAAGAGTACTTATATGCATTTGTTCTCGCATAAGGGACAAGGAAGGTATTTTTGTCTTTATGTTTATCTGAGCTTTGCAACAGGTTGTTATTGTGTTGTATTTCTAAATTAGAGTTTAATGCCTTGTGTATTATTACTACTATACTCTTTGTCCTTCTATCCTCTAGTGTTTCTATGTCTAGTGATTTTACTAATGGTGTTACTCTTGTTAATTGGTAATATTCTCTAGTTATGAACCTTGCAGCTCTTTTTTGAATTTGTTCAATTTTTTTATTTTTTTTATTAATGTTTTAATGTTATGGTACGACGTGCTCTTTCAAGTCAATTTTGTGAGTAAATTTTGTGCAATGGATTCGTACAACAACTTGATGACTTGGCTATGGAAACTGAGAGTTGATGGGTTTGTTCAGATTCTTGTTACATCGAAGGAATTGGCCGAAAACATGGAAGTTGTTGCAATCTTTCCAGCCAAACGTCAAAAAAAAAAAACAAGGTTGTATGATAAATCTGTGTAAAACTTTACACCTGGAAATGCTGAAGATTACTACAGGATAAATTGCTTCAACAGAATTGTGGACACTGAAATTCAGTCCTTGCAGTCGAGATTTGAACAAAAGAAATCAAACCACAATCTATTAGGGTTTTATGTCAGCTTCAAGAGCCTGCAGCGTGATGACATACGAAAGTATATTTTTAACATTAATGGTTAGGAACTGTTCAACTGAGCGCTCTTTTACTCAGTTGAAACGTACAAAAATCCAAGTAGATCGACAATGAAACAAGAAAGGCTTGATTCCTTATCTCTGCTGACAGGACCGGCTCTATAGTTTTTGACGCCCTAGGCAAAAACTAATTCTGCGCCCTACTTAAAACGCCTTCGGCTGGAAGAAACTGAGTAAGCCTAGTGTTAGGTCATACTTTCCTATTTACTAAGACAACGTAAATAAAATAACCTTCGCCTTTCACTACCTAGATCTAGTAATTTGTCTGCCTATGCTAGTACTAAACTTTAATTTAGTAAATATTTTTAAATCCCCAAATTAAAAAAAAAATCCTTACTTATGCCCCCCCCCCCCCAAAAAAAAAATTTGCACCCTAGGCGATTATGTTGTGATTATGTCCTCAAAAAATTTGCCAGATTGAAATCTCGAAAAAAGAACTTTGAAATGTACATGTTTGCTCTCTGTGACTTTCTCATCTATTAAAAAAGTTACAGTACTTTTGAGTATTATTATTACACAATTAATTAACTATTAATTTTAATAAGGAAATACCTTATTGTAGGTTTTATATGAGTGATAGTAGTACAAACATACATGTTAACAACTGTTTCCCTTTGTTAGTTTTTTTTTTCATTATATTGAACATACCAGATGTTAGTGGAGGATCAGAAACCGGGACAGAAGGGGGCACCCATGTGGGTTTGTGCCTAGGGCACCAAGATGGCTTAATCTGGCACTGGCCATTAGGGTAGTATTAATAATAGCTTGTTGGCTTATAAATAGACCTATTGTTGTGATGCGCTTATCATTTCTAGACTAGTGGCTATTTACCGATTGCATGGAATAATTAAAGAATTATGAAGTATATTCTATAATGACAACATGTGCCTCTTCTCCCATGAGCTCATTGTTAGGCCAACATGGCATGTGCAATATGGGACTTGATATTCCTTTTTTTGTGTTAGAAGTTTAGTATATTTAATCTGGTTTTTATATTAATGCCATTGCATCATGCCTCAAAAGGACTGCGCTTGTCACGAAACACCCAAAAATTGCGAATTTCTATGACATTCAAGGTCAAAGTAAAATGGTCTATAGCCTTTTGACAAGTCATAATGAGGTGTGAACTTTTCAAATGCATAAAAAGAGAAAGGTTTATAAGTCCTAAGACTAGTTAAGTCTGATTCTTTGTCATTATTTAAACTGCCATTTAAATTATCAGACCAAAAAGTTCTACACCACATCTGGTTTGTCTATTTAAAAAAAGTTCCTACTCTTTTACGGAAACGTATGTGTTCGTTTAAAGACTGAGTAAAAAATTCAATACCCGAGTTGAATACCCCTAAAACGTACTGCAGTACCCAGCCTTATATACCGTAAAAGTATTCTACATGCTCTATATCATATAAAAATTTTTTTCATAAAAAGTATAAAGTTAAGATTACATTATTTTCAATTATCAAACAAAAACATTTATTTTAAGATTTTTTTTAACTAAGACGGTATTTTGACACGTTTACTTTTAACTGACCTGACTCACTTACTAGTGTGTGGGTGTTGTTTCTCTCTGTTATAAAACGAACAAAGTAGTTGTGTATTTAAATTTAAGTATCGAAGTATGCCTTAATCACAACTAGTCTATATTTTATCTGACGTCTACTTTCTCTACATGACGAGATTACAAAACTACCTGACTGTCTCTGAGTGTGGACTTGACACTTTTTTTTCTTTTTTTTTTACCGTAAGCAGCTTTGTGTGTTTGGGGGGGGGGATGAGTCTAACATCTAGACTAAAAATACAGTTTGGTGTATTAGTATAGATCTACACAACTTTTGAAAACAGGTAAAATATGATGGAATAATTACATATATCTAAAATTGTATATATCTAAATAAATAATAAATAAATAAATAATAACATAGAGTAAGTCTTTTGTAAAATAAGTAGACCTATTTTAAAACCACTAATTGTAGGTAGTGTATATAGACCACCAAACTCAACACCAATAATGGCTGATTCTGTGCCAACAAAACAAACATCAAATAAAATTAACAAATGTTGGTTTAACACTAAACTAAAGAAACTGTGGAAACAAAAAGAAAATATATTCAAAAAGTTTAAGGCAACTAATTCAATTAGACTAAATAAAAAATACCTAAAAATTAAACATTTAACTCAGAAACTAAGCAGACAGCTGCAGAATGTATATGTAAACAATGTAATTTCTAAAGATAATAATAAAAACGTATGGTCCTACATTAAATCAAGAAAAATGGACACTACAGGCATAGCTCCACTAAAAGGCCAAAACAATGAAACTTATAATGATAATGAAACTAAAGCTAATATCCTAAACACACACTTTGCATCATCTTTTTCAAATCCAGGTGACAAAGAAATCCTCATAAATTTAAACAAACTAGAAGAGATAGGAAATATAAATGTAGATGAAAAAGGCATTAAACAACTCCTAACCAACTTAAAAGTAAACAAAGCTTCTGGGCAGATGAAATACCAGCAAGACTGCTTAAAGAACTAACTAATGAAATATCTCCAATCTTTAAAATACTTTTTCAGGCCTTTCTAAACGAGAGCCAAGTGCCCAAAGATTGAAAATTAGCTAATGTAACCCCACTTTTCAAAAAAGGAGATAAATCTGACCCCGGAAATTACAGACCGGTTTCCCTAACAAGCATAACATGTAAAATACTTGAACATATAATATATAGTTGTATAGTAAATCATCTAGACAAACTTAATGCACTGTGCACCAACATGACTTTAGGAAAAATAGAACACGTGAGACTCAATTAATAGGCTTAATAGATGACTTGTATAGAGGATTAGATAATAACATCCAAATTGATGCTATATTACTAGATTTTTCCAAAGCATTCGATAAAGTTCATCATTCTAGTCTACTAAGAAAACGTAAATATTTTGGAATCTCTGGTCCCTTACATCGGTGGATTTAGGATTTTCTAATAGGCAGAGAACAAACTGTGGTAATAAATGGCTCTAAGTCATCACCAATAATTGTAAACTCAGGAGTTCCACGAGGAACTGTTCTAGGATCCCTACTATTTCTAATGTATATTAATGATCTGCCAAATTGCATCAACACAGGAACAAAGTAAGATTATTTGCAGATGATTGCATAATTTATAGAATAATAAAGACAGGAATAGATAGTGAACTTCTACAAAAAGACCTAGATGAACTACAAAAATGGGAATCAAATTGGAGTATGTCTTTTCACCCAGAAAAATGCCAACTAATAAGGGTATTCAAGAAAAAGAAACAAATATTAGCAAACTACTTCATTCATGGTAAAGAACTAACTCAAACTAACAATGCTAAGTATCTAGGAGTAATAATAAATGACAAGTTATCTTGGAACCCTCATATTGATGAAGTAATTAAAGAATAAAACAAGACATAAGGATTCCTAAAAAGTAACTTTTACAAATGTAATAATAATATAAAACTAAAATGCTATCTCACATTAGTTAGACATACTAGAATATGCCGCATCTGTATGGGACCCATCAACTAAAGAAAACATTCAAAAATTAGAACAAATCCAAAAAAGAGCTGCAAGGTTCATAACCAGTGAATATTCCCAATTAACAATAGTAACACCATCAGTCAAATCACTAAACCTAAAAACAATAGAGGACAGAGGACAGAAGTGCAAAGAGTAAAGTAGTAATAATACATAAGGCATTAAACTCTAATTTAGAAATACAACCCAATAATAACCTGTTGCAAAGCTCAGATAAACAAAAGGACAAAGAAACTTTTCTTGTCCCTTATGCGAGAACAAATGCATTCGGGCATGGAATGGGTTGCCTGAACAAACCAGGAAAACCAGTGTAGATATTGCTTTTCCCCAAAAAATTATTATATTAATGATTTAGTTGATTTGATAATTGTATAGGTACATATGCATTTTCTTACACTGAATTGTTTGGTGTCCCTTGTTGGAGTCATGTATATCAGTGACTGGCACTTTGGCTGATTGTCTGCTGAGTTAAGGATTTTAAGAAACTAAGTTAAGTAGGACTACCGCCCTACAGAGATCGAGGCATAATATATTAAGTAAAGTAAAATTAAATTAAAATACATTAATTTTGATGTGTATTACAATTCCTAGATTATGATTCATAGAAGAATATATATCTGTGTTTATATTGTTCAATAAATATTGAAGTAAGTGAAAGAACTTCGTTTTCTTAATCATTTTCAAGAATTAATAGGTTGAGTGAAATATGATGGCGGTCTGTTACTGTTGGCTATGAATGATAATGAAATAAATGTTTAGCTGCCCATACTACGCTACCTTAATCATAACAAAAACATGGGCACTAACAACCAGTAATTTAACATCATTTAAAACATTAATAAAAATGCAAGACTAGACTCGGACTGCGGATGAGCGTAGGACGCAATAATATTCTAAATAGAAGGAGCGTCTGTAATGTATAAGATAAGATAAGATACATGTTCACACAATTTAATAGGTAACATATACACAATATATTAAATGTAAATATTTAAAACTCTCACATATTTAAATAGTTTATTTTTTGAATAGTAAAATGCATTAATAATATATATATATATATATAAAATTACAAATGACGGTAAATTACACGAACAATAATTAAATTTAACATCATCTCTACTAAAACAATACAAATATTATAATAATAGGGCCTGATACAACCGAACTTTTACATCTTTACATTAAAAGATTTTTCTTTACAGAAAAAAAAATTAAAATCTTACAACATTAACAAATATAATTTTTTGAAAACTTCCAAGCAGTTTATATTATTTTATCTAATTGGGATAAACCGTTTAAAACATATCCAGAATATATAAGATATAAATGATGTTATTGATATTTTTTACACTAAGTAAAAATAATAGTTAGAAACTTTTATAACATTTAGCACATAATAAACTTTAAAATTGCAAGACTATTATTTTATGTATAATTTTTTTGTACATAATAAAAGTTTATACATAAGACCACAACTAATTACGCTATAATTAATATATTGTTAAAGGTTAAAAGAGTGGAATATATATTTAGAAAAGATATTGATCTAACTAGATCGTTTGCTCATTGTGATACACCGTTTAAAACATATACAGAATAAAGAAAAAATAAATGATTTTTTTTCATATATTGACAATAATTAAAAATAATAGAAACTTTTTTTTTTACATTTAGCACATAATACACTTTAAAATAGCAAGAGTAATATTTTATTTAGATTTATTTTGTACATAATAAAAGTTTATACATAAAACACCAACTATATATGCTTTAAAAATTCTTTATCTTAAAAATATATGTTGCAGTAATAAGATATAATTTAAAAAGTTGTTGCAGCAATAAGATATAATTAAAATATTTGCTGCAGTAATAAGATATAATAACAATAGTTACTGCAGTAATAAGATATAATTAATATATTGTTAAGGTGAAAAGAGTAAAATATATTATATTTAGAAAATACAAAAATTTAACTAGATCGTTTGCTCCCCGAATAGGATCTCGACTTCCACTCCGAAGCAATTATCAATAAAAATAAAGATATATGCACAAGTCATAACAACTGATCATAAAACTTATGAGTTAGATGAACAAAAAAATGAAAAAAAGAAAGACTCTAAAAAATTTAATCAGTAATTAAAGAAAAACAAATTCTATAATATATAATACATGGGAGGGTATGTCATGTACAATTTTTAAAAATCCAATTTATTATTGAAAAATAAAACATTTTGGATTGTTTCAAATACTTGTATAAAATATTCAAATGATCAACGAACCATCCGTTCGTAAAGAAAATCCCAGGAGTCAGATAGAGACAGGATTAATAAAATTGTCATCTAACATCACACATGTATTCATTTATTTAAATTAGAAACAATTTTTAGAAAACTTTTCCCAATCTGTGTTAATTTTTAATTGTTTTTATGCTGAAGACTTTCGTTTATTTTATGAAAAGTTATACGGGTATAAGCCAGACCCCTTATTTGGACCTGAAAATTTAGTGAACAATGTGCGCATATACTTGTTATTTAACGGTAGTTATAAATTTCTAATGTAACGTAGAAATTTATTTTACTGTGAAATTAATGGAAAAAATATCATTGAAATATTTAATAAATCTTAATCATCTTAATAACAGCAAAAATATAAAACTATAATAACATTACAAGACAGGCATTGCGATGGAATCTCCAAGGAAAAAAGAAGAGGAGCCGCCCAAGAAATACATGGAGGCGTGACATGGAAGCCAAAATCACCAAAATGGGTTTCAGCTGGAACCAGATAGAGAGGATAACTCAGGATAGGAGAATCTGGAGAACTGTTGTTGGTGACCCATACTCCAACAGGGTTGATGGGCGTAAGTAAGTAAGTATAAAACTGTGACCTACATTTACTGTACACGGCTGGTATCGTGTAAATATATGGATTCAATGCAGAGTTTATTGGTAATACAAATACAGCAATCCAAGCATACACTTCACGGTTAAAGATGTAGCCATTTAATGAAAGGAATCCGAGTATTCCACCAGGAAACCAGCAAAAAAAATCTGTGAATGCAACAAAAGCCAGTTTTTTGGCCACAGACAAGTCTTCAGATCGTCTTTGACTATTTTGTCGAATGCTTGAAATTGATTTTGTTACTTTGATTAAGTTAATAAAAATTGTCAACTGACCGAAGGCTATGAACAGAAATAGTACACACTTTAAACCTACAAAGACAACGAAAGAAAATATCCATCCTTTGTTTAGTGTAGGACTCAATGGTAGAGCCAGACAAAGTCCATTAGATGAATAAATCTACCAATCTGATAAGACAACTGGAATTATAGCCAATACAAAACCAAGAAACCAAACTAATGTAAATGAGAGTATTTTACCAGTTTTAGAAAATGTATGTTCACCAAATGGGTAAGTGATACATAAGAAACGATCTAGAGTTATCAAACAGATGAAGAACGTGGAATTTTCACTAGAAAGCGTTGAAAGAAACCCACACAAATTACATAGAAAACCTTTTCTCCATTTGAAATCATCTAAGACATAAACTTCTTTATAGTAAGCATCCATACTTGCAATAATCAGTAAATAAAGTCCCATAATTAAATCTGAAATGGCCAAGCCTGTTATAAAAAGTCCATAAGCTTTCTTAAATATTTCTCTGTTCCAACCAATTCTATAGACCAATACAATACTATTTCCTACTATAGTCAAGAATCCAACTATCCAGATGACGATTCTCTTGAATGTGTCACCAACAAGATGTTTACATGAAGATATGATATCAACAGGTGCATGACATTTGTCAACTGATATATTTGCATTTAAAACTTGTGGACAACAAATTACAAAGTCACTAGCCTTTAACTCAGAATGTATGGTTAATCCTTTAAAAAGATTTGTGTCAATATCTTGAATTTTCATATCTTGGATGTACAAAGTATCTAGTGTAAAGTATTCTGGTAATCCCATATCTTTAAATTTTGTAATTAATGTATGACTTAAATTTAAATGTCTCAGATTGATTAAATCACCAAAGATTTTATTTCTAAAAGCACTTATTTTGGTATGGGACAAATCAATTATTTCTAAAGATCTTGGGAAATTAAATAATTCATCTATTTGAAGATTTTCATTGTGGGAAAGTTTCAAGAGTATTAAATGTGAATATTTTTCTACAGATTTTAAATATTTACTATTATTTATTTGATTGAAGCTGATATCTAACATAATAATATCTTCAAATTTCCAATATTGAAATTCATCATTAAAATTTGTTATACTACAGTTACTTCCTTCAAATGAAACAATTGAAAGTAAATGTGAAAATGTAATTCTATGTCAAAGCTGGAAGCTACTATCACATTAAATTGTAAAAATAAATATACTGTCGTGTTAAAAATATTGAGTTTTAAATGTTTGGTTCTTTCATTTAAAAGATTTTCTTCATTTTTACTAGAAATACATTTGTAGTTCTTTGGACAAACGTTATCACATACATAATGTGTGTTATTTTCTGGTAAACGATTTTTAAAACTATTTAAATCAAGACAAATGTCTTTGAAAACCATTGTGAAATTCGCTTTACATAAAAACACCTTACCTTTAGCATATCTATTAAAACTCTCATCCTCACCATGTGGACAGTCAGATTCATCATCATTTATCACTTCAGGGAAAATACAGTAAGAATTTAAACATTTAATAAAAGGTTGTGGGCAAATAAATGTTTCACAATTGTGCAAATGAGAATTATCTTCACATTGGTTAAGATCATGTTTAATACATTTAAAAGAATATTGACTTTTATCTGATTCACATTGAAAATATTCAAGTGTAAAGTTTAAATTCACTGTTTGAATCGAGCAGGTGACATTGAATGTTTTGTTGTTTCTGTCATCAACACATAAAATATCAACATTTGGAATAGAGATTTCATAGTCTGTTTTATTGTACGAAATCGTTTGACAGTCATTATACTTTTCACATTTAGAAATATCTATTGTTTTAAAAGTATAAAATAAATAGGTTCCTTTGATTGAAAGCAACTTATTTTTTCTGTCATTTTTAATTTTGTAGTCGGTTTGTGTGTCACAGAGATAATTGTTTAACCTGTTATCTGTACTGTAATTACTTACATTGCAAATGACTGTAAAACGTTTGATAAAATAAAGTTTCCGACAAAAAATATTTAAAACATTGAGTGTATTTCTACGTATTAAAGGTACTATTTCTGAATCAGTTTTACGTTTCGTATGTACTTGTTTCATTAATTTTTCGGAAATAACATTTTCATCTTCACAAATTACTAATGAATGTTGCAATGGTTTAAAACAGTCTTTTTGTACCATATATCTACCTAAATTATACATATTTTTGTCATGGAAAAGAATTGTGTCTTTGTAAGTGGATAAATTCAAATAAAAGCATCCATCATGGTTATGTAAAATTATATTTGGTATGTAATTAAAAAAGGATTATCACTTAGCCAAGTAAAACCTTTTCGACTGAATTTTAGTTTATTATATAAATTCATACTGCCAGCAACATTTGTTATTGATATGTTATTTACATATTTCATTATATCAACAAACTCGTCAAAAGTTTCAAATGAAAGTAAATTCATTCCAAGTTTTTCACGACAGTAACAAATGGCGTCCAAAAAACTTTTTTTCTGACAAATGATTGAGTATGCGATAATCTGACTCAATATATCTTCTCCTGGTGTATAATAAAGTGTTGTTCTCAATGTTCATATCACAAATCTTGTTAAAAATATCTTCAATATTTAAATCTTTAAAAGAAGATGTAAAGTTAAAAAAATCCATTGAACTATAAAAATGGTTTGGATTTTCAGAAGATTGTATTATAAAAAGTTTATTGTAAGCTCTATTCTTTGAATTTATAATATCAGTAATTATTGGGTTAGTGTTGTTATTAAAATCTGTCATGTTAAACAAAAAAATGAATGATATATATGAATATGAACTAGGCAAAAAAAAAATCGAACAAAATGTTAACCCAAGACTTTTTACCTCTTCTTATTAAATTATATACTAAAGATATCAGTAGGGTTTCATTGTATTCTAACTCATAATCTAAATCAATCTCATAATTCTTGGAACATGACTTTCCTTTCATCATGATAAATCTTTGATTAATCGTTTTTTTTATATTCGTCTTTTTTAACATATGTTCTCTAAAAGTCTTAGTGAAATGAATTTGTTCTTCAATTTCACCTTGACAATCCAGTAGAATCAAGTGTTCTTGCCTCCAAGAATTGCAGTTTTGTAGAGGAAACAAATAGGCAACATCTGAGAATTACGTATAAATTAATAATTAACAAACTTCAATAAAAACAACCGTAATAAAATGTTATAAAAATACAAAAAAGTTTTTTAAACTCTGTGACACATATAATAATATGTTTGTAAAGATTCTATTTAAAACACTTTGATCCATAGGGTTGATGATTCATTAATTTTGTCATTCTGCCAAGATATAACAAAATGTACTACTTTGAACAGGTTTATGCATTAATTTCATTGTAATTTTTAAGATTTCGGTTTAAAACATCGTAATTTATTTAAAGTAGAGTTTAATCTAACTTTACTACTTCTTCTTTTAATTGTGCGTCATGTTTAAAATTCTCAGCTTTGAACGAAGAGACAAACTAGTCATATTAAAATAGAAATATATTATGTAACGACAATATTACAAATACGTACAAGTGCAAACGATTTTTTTTAATTAGCCTCAACTATAATACATCAACGTGCAATTTATGAAGACTTAACTTAAAAATGGCACGTGTGTATTCACCAAGGAAACAAAAGAAGAAAAAGCAATGAGCAAACATTTTGTAAAGTAAATATTACAAATACAGCAAGTGGAAACTTTAAAAAACTTGTTACGCTATCAAACACTCCCGTTGTTGAAATAGTTTACAAGTTTATATAGCAAGTTCAAATATTTATTTGGTTTCTTTGACATGCGGATAATAGTACTTCAATACAGTTTTATACTGAAAATGTCATCATTTGTCCATAATGTTAATAATTCAAGATGGGTGAAACTATGAACAAATGAACGAAAATGTCCTTTGCAAACAAAATTTCGGAGCTCTTACTTATATTTGTTTAAAAAAAAATAAAAAAAAATAAAAAAATATATATTTCGACTATTCTTCTTCTTCTTCTATTAGCCAGTCTGCAGAGCCGTTTTCTCTCTTGCAGTCAATGCAAGACAAATATATTTACATGTGTTTCTTTTTCTTAAATTGTTCTGTATTGCTGTATAATGTGTTGGTAATGTTAAGTTGATAGGGACATTTATATCTGAGCTTGGTAATCTCTGGGCATTCAAGCAGTAAGTTAGTTCTCCATTGTTGTATGTGAATGTTGGGCAATATCGTCAGATAGGTGATTGTGTAGTTTAGGGATGATCTGTGTGCCTCATGATCTTTTTTTAACTGAAATATATTGCATTGTGCATTGCGGGGAAGGAACATTATATTATCTTACTTTTTGGACATGCTCATTTTTTATGTAAAAAGAAATGTAGACATTTAAATTTAGTTTATGAATATATTTTTAACAAACAAAAATGTTCTCGCTAAATTTTAAAATAGTTTATGAATCCTCTATACAGTATTTCTTTCTAATTACCTTCTGAGCATTCTTTCCAAATAATATATGCTTCTCTATGCAGTATTTCTTTCTAAATAGTCTATTCAGTTTTTCTTTCTAAATACTCAATGCAATAAATGCTTCTATATTTATTGGAATATTTATTTTTTATAGTTTAAAAAATGAAAAACAAAAATTCCGTCCTAAAGAATTAAGGTCCGACAACTGTCTAGAATTTTTTTTTTATTTCGCATATCTACACATTTTTAATTGCCCTATCACATTTAGCTGTGTGTTTTATGTATACTAGGGGGTGAACACTTTTTTTTAGATATCTTTTTTTGCCACAGCAACCATAAAAATGGCCGACAAAAAGTTTTATAACATTTCTTATAACGTTTTTTTAAAAAGAAGATAATTCATTTATGTTTTCTGTTATTGCTTTGAATTTACATTATTTATCTTTCCATGCATGATTATGCTGATAGCATTATTATTTTTAAAAATATGAATTTTCTACTAAAAATGCATATAAAATGTGCATATTGACACATGAAAATTCAAAAATAAAAACAAATGCTCAAGCAGTAAGTTGTCCATTGTTTTATGTGAATGTGGGGCAATATCACCAGTTAGGTGATAGTGTAGTTAGGGGTGACCTGAGTGCCATATGATCTGTTTTTAACTGGAATCGGTTGCATTTTACTTTGCCGGAAAGGAACTTTATACTATCTAACTTTTTGGGCATGCTCATTTTTTATGTAAACAAAAAATGTAGACATTAGTTTCTGAATATATTTTTGACAAACAAAATGTTCTCGCTCAGTATTGAAATAGTATGTGAATATCCTCTGCATTATTTCTTTGTAAATACTCTAAGCTACTCGATTTCACCATAGAGTAGTGTCTAATTTAGAGACCATTAGTTCCGCTTTTATTGTGTTTAGGCAACTGTTCGTATGCTGTTTCGTTTGAAACTAAAATAATTCAAAACTAGACACAAACCACGGACAATCGTAAGACGCAATAATCTTCGGTATAGAGCGTTCTCTATGGGCGGAGCTTAAGTTTTTTAGTGACGTATTTGTGTAAATATAGAACCCACTTGAGGTACAAATGTAACGTGGTGAAGTTGTTCTTCATCATGCTAAATTCATATCTGAATATTGGCTATCCTACTCACAAATTAGGAGGTAAATAGTCGTAGATCACCTTCCTAGTCCAAGAGAAAGTCTGACATGGTATTTTTTCAACGATTTTCAACATTTTACGCCCATTTTATCATCTTTATATCCGACCGGTAAGTGTTGCAATTGAATTGTTTTTATTGATATTATTATTAGGCCTAATAATCGTTCTGTACAACATTAATTATATGTATTCCCCTATTTTAAAAGTTAAATACTGCAGATTAATTGATTAATGTGATTAGGCTAGGGCCGGTTAGACCTATTTTTTTACACTTTCACAAAACATAAGTAAAAACAAGCTCGGGCCTATAGGACACTTTATTGATACAGCGGCCATTGTGTACACCACTACATAAAAATAAACAAAAATCATGTGCTTTTTGTCACGTGATTGCAAACGCCCTAGAAAGAGCGTATGCAACATATAAAAAAGCGCATGTATTTTGTCTTGTCAGCGATCATAATAATGTTATCGTAATCATAAATTATACTTTATGTAACAAAATATTTAACATGATTTTATGTATTATCAAAGACTATAATAAGATGGACCGCTTTCTATATTTTTAGAGATGACTAGTTAGTTTGCGCATGCGTGGCCTTCAGTTTTCCGGTGTACATCAAGGGATATAATGATATAGACCGCTTGCTCTATTTTTAGAACCTAACCTTGTTTTTTCCGTGCGCAGTCAATAACACTGACTTTAAGGACTTCTAAACTTCACTAAAGACTTCCGCTGTAAACAACTTTCGATTTTAATCTTAATTTTCTATTGAGAAAATCATAGCGAATTACTAAACGTACTAAAAGTCTAGAGGACGTAGTGCGATCGGAAATTCGAAAACAAAATGTTTCAAGTTATCAAATAGTAGAAATATCAAAGCAAGCGGTCCATCTTAGTATAGTCTTAGGTATTTGTGATGGTTTCGGATATTGGGTACCCCGCTCATCCTGGCGCCAAAAGCACAACCATTCAAATAGCACCAATCTGCAAAACTATACTTAGTCCTACTCTAGCAGTACGAACCAATGTGAATATGAAGGGTGTATGTTGTATTTGTAATATGTATTTATGCCTGAATATCGTAATTGATTGACTACACTTTTATGTTTTGTTACTGATATGTATTATATATATATATCCTACACCTATTTCATGTTTGAAAATACACCATTGATGTAAATATCCCCCCTAATCTGTCTTAAACTGTCTGTCTAACGCTGGATGTTTAGTTCCCATGAGTCATCAACGACCCTCCCCCCTCCTAACCCCTTCCCTACTCGCTGTCTGTTCTCTCTCGGTCAGAGGATTACGACAGGTAACACGACGTAATAAGCTCTCAGTGGTCAGCAGATCTGAGAACCTCAAGAGCCGTCCGAAGCACCTGCGCGGACCACCATTCCCCCCCTCCCTTTCCACCCTACACCCCTCTACCAACGACTCATTACTAGAGACATGTTGGTCAATTTCCCCTCTCCTCCCACCTCTTACTACAGTCCTCTCCAGTCTTAACACAGGGAAGGAAGTATTAGTTAGATGGTTCTGAGACGTGCCAGTGTGCAGTCGCCAGTAGCTAGTTGTACATTCTCAGATACTGTATAGTTAGAACCCGTATATATAGATTATAATCTGCTTGACAAGTGACATAGTCAGTTAGCCTACTGAGAACCATTTGGTTCTACAATTATCTCAGTCAGAGACCATTGGTGACTCCTGACTAAATTAAACGGTTTTTGAACGTTGAAACATAAGTGTCTGTTTTGTTTTGTGTTTGTCCGCTTGGAGTAACGTGTCTCTGCTTGGATTACTTCAAACAAGTCACTTCAGCCATCTGTGTTAGCCACACGGATATACCGGGAATAAATATAAATTTCTGGGGACCAGGGCTAAGGTGATATCATCAACCCCTATATAAGACAACGAGCAGCCCTTATCCCATTTCCAACCTGATCGTGTGCCCAACACGCGACAGTATTATATAACATAGACGTTTCTTTTTGGAGAATCTTTCATTCTGAAGAAACTAATTCTCTGAATTACTAAACCAAAAGTCTAGTGTGATCGGAAATTTCGAAACTACGTATTTCAAGTTATCAAATAACAGAAATATCAAAGCAAGCGGTCCATCTTATTATAGTCTTTGGTATTATAAACTATAGACGTGTCTTTTTGGAGAATCTTTAATTCTGTAGAAACTAATTCTCTGACTTTTTTCTGCTTAAAACATCTCCATTAAAAATTAATGTTTTCGTCCCTAACAACCTCTTTCAATATTTTAACAATCTCTTCCAATACTCTAACAACCTCTTTCAATATTTTAACAATCTCTTCCAATATTCGGCTGGCTGGTCCAGCGGTTAGATCACCGGACTGTCAACCAATAACCAACTGACAGGTCGCGGGTTCTAGCCCTGCCACCGGCGGATCCCTGTCGCCCTGCAGGAGTTTTGGGCCTAGTGGACGTAATAATCTTCTATCTAAATTATCAAAACTATTCAAAACTTTTGGCGATCGACAAACTACAAACGTTTACGATACATAAACCATTCAAACATAGGTTTCAATGCATAAAAAATACATAATTAATTAACCAAAGCGTTGATTCCTAAAACATGTTTACGTGCCATATTTCGGAGATTTGAAATAAATATTTTCAATCATTCTAAAATGCCAACTGAGAGCGTTCCCATGTTCTATTAACAGAATAGTTACGTGGCTTAGTTAATGTACTTATGTTGTTGTTTTTTATTTGCACATATATGGAAACAGTCACTATTGTAAGCCACACGTTCTACAACGTGTTCAGGGTGTGATCGCTGCCAGAAAGGCCAAAAAGTGTCAAGTATGACGCAGTATGTATATGTTAACCTATCAAAATGTTTAGAAAGGAAATGGAACCAATTAAATATGAATACACAGTACTAGTTCATGTCCAACACGCCCACATTTATAAAGGATCTTGATCGGACAGTTGAAAAATGTTACTCTGCAAAGCTAAGCCATGCAATGACAATGTCTCTCATTGTTTGAAAAATTAATTCGCTGATACGTCAGGATGCATGGAGAGAATATTTTATCCTCATGAAACAGCGCTATACAATGGTGACGGTCAGACTAGAGCAGGGATCGGCAACCTTTTGTTTAATAGTGTGCAAAAATAGGATTTCTAAATCATTCAGCGTGCCAAAAACTTAAATTGTATCCTGCTCCAGCACTCAATTTCTCGTAGAAAAGACTTGAATTGCTTTTTTGGAGGGTCTTCAGCGTGCCAATGAAAATGTCTCTGCGTGCCAAGTTCCGTTTTATTTAATCGCTATGATTTTCTCAATGAAAGATTAAAATCGAAAGTTGTACAGAGAGGAGACATTTATAGATCAGTGTTGTGTGCGCACGGAAAAAGAACTTAAGATCTAAAAATAGAGCAGGCGGTTCATCTTATTATAGTCAATGTTAATAGGATAAATAGGCCTACACGTATTCATTTAAAGTCGAAAAAAAATGCGATTTAATAACAATTACATTATTTAAAATCGGGAATTGCAAAAAAAGAAGATAATAGCATAAAATACTAAAGCAAGCGGTCCATGTATATTATAATCTAAGATTTAAGTAATGCATAAAAAATAATGAACATTTAAAACGACGCCAAATGTACCCTTCCCCCCCCTCCCCCCGGGGAAAATAGCACAAGGAAACGAGGTAAAGCAATATTATGTAATGTAGATTATTTGCCCCCCCTTCTTTTTTAAACACCAGAATAACAAAAGCAAACGCTAGCCCCTCCCTCCCCCGTCTCCACACCCCCGTCTCCCCACCCCCGTCTCCCCACCCCCGTCTCCCCACCCCCGTCTCCCCACCCCCGTCTCCCCACCTGGGCTCATTACATAAAGAACTCAATATGGTCGTGTCTGAACGGAGTAAACGAGTGTAGAGAAGGATGCAATATAACATTAAATTCAAAAGACTTAAAAAGCGGATTAGACGCGTGAGCCCTAAAATTCACCAATGCATAACATTTCTGTTTAGAATAAGTCTTTTACACAAGTTAGGGGCGGGGGGAGGATCTTCATGATAAAATCGTGGAATTACATAACACAACAAAAAGTTTGAGTACCTACCCCCACATTGCACTATTTGCCTAAACCCACTTTATACAATCTTATTCCCCCCCCCCCCATATATCAATGTGATGAACAAGACATTTATATAGTTTCAAGTCAGAGATGTGGAAATAGTATGGCGGGAAAGTAGACTTACTCCCAGAAAGGAAAAAAGTAGCGATTGGTGTATTAGTGCAGGATTAGGATTTGTAACGTGAAGTAACTTTGCCAATTTATTGGCGTAGCCAGGAATTCAACGTAATAGTCATTGGTGCAAGTCGGCGCAGGGGGGAGATCATATTGTATAAAGTGGGTTGAGGCAAATAGTGCAATGTGGGGGTAGGTACTCAAACTTTTTGTAGTGTTGTGTAATTCCAAGATTTTATCATGAAGATCCCCCCCCCCCCCCCCGCGCCCCTAACTTGTGTAAAAGACTCATTCTAAACAGAAATGTTATGCATTGGTGAATTTTAGGGCTTACGCTTCTAACCCGCTTTTTAAGTCTTTTGAATTTAATGTTATATTGTATCCTTCTGTACGCTTGTTTACTCCGTTCAGACACGACCATACTTGAGCCCAGGTTTGTTTAGATCGTACGGGAAACATTGCAAACACATTACTACCCCCCTACTTTATAGATCTATCAAAAACGAACACAGTCCCTATTTCTTGACTGGTTACGTCAGGGAGAGTTAAAGAATTACTTTGCTGACCTATAGGCCTATTCTCTCAACACCGGTTGTTGAGTGTGTGTGGGGGGGGGGGACACATGGCCACCATAGACATCGAAACCTCGCCCACATCTTTTAGTTTTCACTGCTTAGCCTAAGGCTACCAAGCTGGTCACTAACACTTTAATCGGTGGGGAGACGGGGTGGGGAGATGGGGGAGGGAGGGGCTAGCATTTGCTTTTTAAACACGGCGAGTCTCATTCTGGTGTTTAAAATAGAAGAGGGGGATTGCAAATAATCAACATTACGTAATATTGCTTTGCCATTGTTTCCTTGCGCAACGGGATGATTACATTTGGCGTCAATTAAAATGTTCCTTTTCTTATGCATTAGTTAAATAGCCTAAATGTTTAAAAAAAATGCTGTGTTTTTATTCAATGTTTTTCTTAAATTTCAATTGTTAGTGAAGCGTATTAATTTTTTTTTGTTACCTAATTTGTATGCTTTATTTATACATTTTTTTTGTCATTTTAGCACGTCTCATGAACTCAATGCCTGGGGCTCATCTCCTCTGGTTACGCTATAGCAAACATGTCACAAATCAGGTTCTTTCTATAATGCTAACTTCATTTCGTGCCATTAGCTTCATTTAGTAGACTAGAGCAGGGGTCGGCAAACTTTATATAATAGTGTCCCAAAGTAGCATTTCTAAATCTTTCAGGGTGCCAACGGCCTTAATGTCATTCTGCTCTTTTCATGCAGAAGATACTTAAACTTCCTTTTTGGTGCTCTTTCACGTGAAATTTAAAACCGTACTGCGTGCCAAGTCTAGCACGCTTTCCGTAGGTTGCCCATCTCCGGACTAGAGTGTAGTACTACCAATATAGTCAATAAAAACAGTGGATATGTTAAGTTTGCCAAATTTACCGTCGCCAATATTACCGCTTTGATAGTTTTGCCGAAATTACCTTTTCCGAATTTACCTTTGCCAAAATTATTTTACCGAAAATACCGTTGACGAAAATACCGTTGCCAAATTTACAGTGATTCGACCACATCATGTAAAGAATAACCATATCGACAGAGCTGACGTGAGGAACCACTGAGAGCCTACTGTATAATGACGACGCGTACTGATAAAATAAAGATTGATTCTGTTCAAATTTTATCTAAATACCATAAAGGTATTCTACTTGCTCTATATCATATTAAAAGTTTCTCTTCATTAAAAGTATAACGTAAAAAGTACATTAAGATTGCAATAATTTCAATTATCAAATAAGAACATTTATTTTAAGATTTTTACAACTAAGAAGGTATTTTTTGGATGTAATTTACTTTTAATTGACCTGACACACTTTCTATTGTGTGTGGGTGCTGTTTGTCTCTTTTATAATACGACAAAGTAGTTGTTGTTGCAGGATAGTTTATTCACTGCAACATGATTTGAATGTTTGAATCAGTGAGTGAAGTTTTTCCCTAAATAAATATAAACAGTAGTGAAGTGTGCAAAAGAAGAATGTAAGAAAAGCATGATTTGAGTGAGAGGTCAAGAGTTGACAAGGGAGAGAATGATAGTGTGAATAATCAGTACATGTTGGATTCTTGAGGTAGAAGGTTCAGTTTTATATAAGTTCTGTTGAACTATTTGTGTCATACTTAAATTAATTCAAGTCTAAGTCTTGTAGACTTTGAATAGTGTTTTAATAAATAAAGAATCCTATAAGGAGCTAGATAATGTGCTCAGGATATAATAAGTATATGACCATATAAATGAAGAATGATGTTATGAAGATTTTATATACAATTGACAATTTATATGCAAGAAGTATTTGTGAACCATGTGCTGCGTCCATTGATGTATTATATGTAATAAACTTATCATCTGAAGAAACCTACGTGTACTCAAATATTCATGTTTACTGTTGTTCAATAGTTAACTTTACATGCCTCTGAAGAAAAATAATAATGAGAATAAGATTAAGAACAATACAGTAACAGTTGTGTATTTAAATTTAAGTATCACAGTATGTCTGAATCACACATAGTCTAATAACAACTAGTCTATATTTAATCTGACGTCTACTTACGGTACTTGACGAGTTTGCAGAACTGCCTGACAGTCTGTGATTGTGGACATGACAAGGCTAGGCTACTAAGTTTGTTTGTTTTTTTCAGCTATTTTTTTTTATCGTAAGTGGGGTTGTGTGTGTGCGTGGGGGGAGGAGTCGGACATCTAGACTAAAAATACAGTTTGCTGTATTAGTATACACACAATTAGAGTCTATTTAAAACTGGTAAAAATATGATCAAATAATTGCGTTTATCTAAAATTGTCTCTATATAAATAAACGTTCACAAACTTTAATAGATAACATAAGCATAATATATTAAATATAAATATTTGACACTCTCTCATATTTAAATAGTTTATTTTCTGATTAATAAAATGCATCAATACAAATATATATATATATCTATAAACTTCTATATATATACAGTGCTTTTTTTGTGGCGTGCGTACCGGCACCTTTTTTGATGTGGGGAAAAAATTATTACTTTTCTTGTATTTCAACGTTTATTATTCATTTATTATATTATTAATTTGTTAAAATTAAAATTGAATTATTATTATTTTTTTTTACAAAAAATGCTCTGTATATATATATATATATATATATATATATATAAATTACAAATGACGGTTCAGTGGTAAAGTACACAACTATAATCAAATTTAACATCATCTTTAGTAAGGCAATACAAATATTACAATAATAGGGCCTAATATAACCAAACTTTTACATCTTTAAATAATAAGCTCTTTCTATACTTAAAAAAATAATTAAAATCTTACAACACGATCAAATATAATTTATTGAAAAAGTACATATTATTATTCTCATTGTGATACACCGTTTAAAACATCTACAGAATATAAAAGACATAAATGATTCTATTGATATATTTACACTAAGTAAAAATAATAGTTATAAACTTTTCTTACATTTAGCACATAATATTCGATCATTCACTTTAAAATAGCAAGACTTATATTTTATGTAGAATTGTTTTTGTACATAATAAAAGATTATACATAAAACAACCACTATTTATTCATTAAACATAATTTCTCTTAAAAATATATTTTGAAGTAATAATATATAATTAAAATAGTTACTGCAGTAATAAAACATAATTAATATACTGTTAAGGTGAAAAGAGTGAAATGTATATTTAGAAAATATATAGATCTAAATAGATCGTTCGCTCACCGAATAGAATCTCGACTTCCACTCTGAACAATGGGCCGTAATTGTAATTTACAAGTCAGTCATAAAATATTGACTTGTATAAGGGGCAAGGGTGTTAACTCTCAGCAGCAATACGGCCCATTAGTATAATAAAAATAAAAATATATGCACAAGTCCTAACCACTGATGATGATGCTTATGATTTAGATGAACAAAGAAATAAAAAAAATTGACTATAAAAAATGACATCAGTACTTGAAGAAAAACATATTATACAATATATAATATATTTCAATAATCCAATTGATTAGTAGATGAAACTGAAAAATTAAACATTTTGGATTGTTTTAAATACTTTTATCAAATATTCAATTGAGCAACAACCATCTATTTGTAAAGAAAGTCACAGGAGTCAGATAGAGGCGGATTAATAACATTGTCACCTGTAGCGTGGCGGGCACTCTACGTGGTTATTTGGCTCGTGTAGAGGCTGATTATTGCAATGTCACAGTGAAGTTTGGGCCTTAGAATTATTAATATTTTAGTCCGTTATCAGGCTTGGCTGGCGGGTGCTGTACGCCTATTGGTTAGAGTAATCTCTACTACTACAAGACACTAATGCTAATACATGAGCAGACACAAGACCAATGATTGATTCAATGCTGTGATGAATTTCAAATACTGCTTATAAGTGATAGATGGCAGAAGTAATCCACAATACAAATTTGCAGTGTTACAGTATATATATTATATTGGACCGACCGAAAGACAGGACTGGTGTGTTCCTTGTCTAAGGCCCCAATGCCGTTTTTCATTTCTATCCTAAACCAAGAACGTCCTCTGTGGGGTAGGGGAAATGGGGAGGGGGGAGAAGAGGGCGGTCGGGGGGGGGGGATTCAAAAGCTCTTTGATACCCTACATCCCCGACGAGGGCTGTTGTGTATGTGTTAGTTTACGGGGGAAGAGGTTGGGGGGTTTTCCCTGGCCACCTGGGCCGACTGTAAGGATTTCGCGTGTAGACGCAATTTGCTAATCTTGACCAGTGGTCGGTAGCCGAGAGGGAGATCAAGGGAGGACCCGTCTTGGTGAGGGTGGGGGGGGGTGTTTAGACTGTACATACAAGGGGAATGTAGGTATCTTAAATATATACAAGGGCAGATAACTACGTTTGTATAATAATATAATGACTATATATATATATATATTTACAAATGGATATATATGTATATATATATAGAACATGTAGAGCATGTAGAACATGTAGAACATTTATAGAAGAGAGTAAGTACATTCGTATACAAAAATACCAGTATCCACATAGCCTCAAAGACTGGCGGTCTTGTGTACACGGAACACAGATCCTTGCTCTAGAGGACTCTGTTCCGGCTAATAGTATGGAGGCTCCAAGCTGTGCCAGCAGCTGGGGAAGTGGAGGTCCGAGCTTTGTCTGGTGGAGTGCTGAGGGGCACCTACAAATCTGGGGCGTGGTACAACCGTCGAGTATCGCATACGGGAATACGATTGTAAAAGATTGTCCAGCAACCTGGTGACTGCGAGTTCGTCGGAAGGCCCATGCCTCCAAGGGTAACCATTAGGGTTATTGAACATATTCAAAGTGCAGATTGCAAGGCCCCCGAAGCATTATCCTACCGATTGACTAGCTTGGATTTCTAAAGCGCCGGGTCGGCCGTCGAATATCACAGACGGGAACAAAAACGGTTGCAGCAATGCAACGCAGCCCGGCGAGTTTGATTGGACTGGTCCGGTTCTCCCAGTGAGATGATAGGCTTGAGCCCTGTGGGGCCGAGTCGAGTACGTAAACCTGGGCATGCACACGCCCTAGAGCAGGAGGCCAAACCTGCACAAATGCCCAATGGGCACGCGCATAGTACCCATGTGGCTATGGGAAGGCAAAGAGTACACTGGCTTGGTTGAGTAGAGGACCAAGTCATCCTGGACATGCGCACGTCCTGGAGCAGAGTGGCAGGGATAACGAACAGCTAGGGCAAGACACGCGCATAGTACACATGGGCGGCTGGAAAGATAGAAGAAAGGAGAGGGTGGAGGGACAAACGGCCTGGAACATCCGGGCTGGGCGTCTCTCTTACCTGCTCTAAAAAGATTGCCATGGCACCGTGTGCTCGGCGCGGCGAAGGACTGGCAAACCTGGTCCCAGCGCCCCGACGAGCCCAACGGTAAGCAATTCTAATAGCTAGCATCACAATCGGTCGGTATTTGGTACAGAAAACCTGAACCCTTCACCGGCCGAGCACATGGAACCCTACCGGAATATTGTTCGGCATTCGCTGCGGACTGAAACACCTTAAGATTCTGGAATAAAGCAAATATTTAACCAGCCGCACAGAATGATGTGCAAAAGACGTAACCTTGCCTGATTTTCCCAAAACCAGCTACCCACAGGAAACGCTCCCCGAAAGTCCAATGCCAAACGAGAGAGAGGTACTTGGAGTAGGCGGGCAGGGAAGCTAGGTCCCTGACACACGGCAGGGTGAACGAAATATATACCCCAACGCCGAAAGGGAACGGGTGGCTAGCCTTGGAGCTAGTGGACCTGACTCTTGGCTGACCCGCACGAGTGCCTCATACGTCTAGAACGTATCCGCTGTGCTGTAAATCCCATTTTACCAGCATAAGATCCGAAGATTAAAAGCACCTATGCCACCGCTGAAGTACAAAATGCGTGCACACGCAAAGTGCAGGCAAACCAATGGCCTACAGGTTAACATACGTTACGAGGCAAGGCTCAAAGGGGCAAAAGACTTTTACCGCACTCCATCGGTGCGGCTGATGAAGGCCGAGCAGATCCCCGGGGTGCTCGAGGGTGTCTAAGCCAATACCCAACGGCAAGGCCCCCCTAGGTTTTTAAGAAAGGTACCCCAACCTACTCCTTCCAGGAGCAAGAACTCAATAGTTAAAGTGAGTTATCCTCCCTTCTCTAAGACTACGAGAAGGGGGAGCCCCAGTGTACCCAGTGTACCCAAGAGCCTCCCCTGAGGCAAACCAAAAGCCCCCCCCCTGGGGCAACCTTAAAATCATGGAGAAACACAAAAATAAAGATAAACGCGGGTACGAGCAGACCCAAATAGGCTCCGCCCAACGAGTAGTGGGCGTCAGGCTAGGAGGCGAAAAATACTCTACTAGTCGCCCCGCAACATCGGCGCGTAAGAACGGGCCAAGTTGCGAGAAGTTAGCTACCGTTCCAACACTCCACAAATACTTCTCCAAGACCCACAGGGAAGTACCAGTCCCAAAAGCGAAATGAGAAAGTGGCAGCAGCTCCCAGCCACCTATCCCTGAGGAACCTGTCAAGCCTCAGCCCGAAAAGTGTAGCAAACCAACGGGTGCCCACACCCCTAAAGACGTGGCGATCCAGCGCCCGTCGACGAAGGGTTCTAAAAAGCCCAAGTCTAAGCTGGATAACGCTCAATCTACAAAGAGCTCATGGCAGATAAAAGGTGCAGCCACCCAAGTAGCACTCCCGTTGGGAACCGCCCAAATACCAGCGGGCCCAACTGAAGCAACAGCAGCCGCTCAAGCTGCTGTCGCTAAGAAACGTATCCAACAAAACACGACTGGGGAAACTGTAAAGCCCCAGTCAAAACCTAAACTAAAACGTCTCACCGTGTTGCAGCTCAATGTCAATGGATTAGCACCAAAGGCGCTTGAGCTGACGAAGCTCCTGCACGAAAACCAGGTCAATATAGCCCTATTGCAGGAGACCATCCTCCGAGATAGGAAAGTAGCCATTAAAGGGTACACAATGTACCACTGTACGTGCCAGGGCTGCCAGGGGCTGGCAACACTAATATCAAACTCACTTACTGCCAGACCCCTGACGGCACAATGCTCGACTGGCCGCACAGATACTCTAACCACGGAAGTATGGATCGTTTGCATAAACATATTGTTATATAACCCGCCGAAGCACAAATTCTCTCTCTGTCTGTAGATCCACCCATACTCTCAAACACTATCATAGGAGGCGACTTTAATGCACATTCTCCTGCATGGGGCTATACAATTTATATGTCCAGTAGAAAGGTAGAGGAGCTCTGTAACACTACCAACTTGTTCAGATTGCAGGACGAAAACTCTCCTCCAACTCTTATCCACACGGGAAATGACACCCTGTCAAGACCAGATCTAACACTGGTTTCGGGTGATCTCTTCCCTATAACAACCTTTAAAGTCCTGGACGATGTTGGCCGTGACCATAAGCCAATAGTAGTACATAACGACCTGGAAAAGGCCAGGAAAAAGAGTAAGGCCAAGGGAACCAACGACGGGGCAAGGCGGTTCATGTTTACCAAAGCTAACTGGCCTGCCTTCAAGGAAGCAACCGAAATTGCTTTCGAGAGGGCCGAAGTGCACGATGCTCCAATCAACACGGTGTACACAAACTTTACTAAAGCCATATTCCATTACCCCCAATAACCCACAACAACCCCATTCCCCCAGTCTCGTCGACGACAAACCCTATTGTCTAGTGTGTATAATGTAACGTGTTAACTCTTTTGTCTAGCTTGTTGCCTTCTGCAATAACAAAACAATCATAGTGAATGATAAAGAAAGTGTGAACAAGTTTGTGAAAAAATATTACAATCAAGATCTCAATTTAATTGGGTTTATTGTGCCTATTGCCTTGCATTTACCGTACACAGCTGGCATAGTGTATATAATTGGATTCAATGCAGAGTTTATCGGTAATACAAATACAGCAATCCAAGCATAGACTTCACGGTTAAAGATATAGCCATTAAATGAAAGGAATCCAAGTATCCCAATAGGAAACCAGCAACAAAAATTTGTAAATGCAACAAAAGCCAGTTTTTTAGCCACAGTCAAGTCTTCTGATCTTCTTTCATTATTTTGTGTAACACTTGAAATTGATTTCTTAACTTTTATTAAGTTACTAAAAATTGTTAATTGACCAAAAGCTATAAACAAAAATAATACAAAATTTAGGCCAACAAAGACAATGAAAGAAAAGATCCATCCTTTGTTTTGTGTAGGACTCAATGGTAAAGCTAGACAAAGTCCGTTAGATGAATAAATCTCCCAATCTGATAAGACAATTGGAATTATAGCCAATACACAACCAAGAAACCAAACTATTGCCAATGATAATACTTTACTAGTGTTAGAAAATCTATTTTGACCAAATGGGTAAGTGATACATAAGAAACGATCTACAGTTATCAAACAAACAAAGAACGTAGAAGCCTCACTGGAAAGCGTCGAAAGAAATCCACAAAAATTGCATATAAAACCATTTCTCCATTGAAAATCTTCTATGACATAAACATCTTTATAGTAAGCATCTGCAATAGCGATAATTATTAAATAAGCTCCCATTAATAGATCTGAAAATGCTAATCCAGTTATAAAATGTCCATATGCTTTCTTAAATATTTCTCTGTCCCAACCAATTCTATAGACCAATACAATACCATTGCCTACTATGGTCAAGAATCCAACTATCCAGATGACGATTCTTTTCAATGTGTCACCAACAAGATGTTTACATGAAGATATGGCATCAACAGGTGCATGACATTTGTCAACTGATATATTTGCATTTAAAATTTGTGGACAACAGATTACATAGTCACTAGCCATTAACTCAGAATTTATAGTTAATCCTCTAAAAAAGTCCTTCTCATTATGTTGTATTTTCAAATGTTGAATATACAAAGTATCTAGTGTAAAGTATTCTGGCAATCCCATACCTTTAAATTTTGTAATTAATGTATGACTAAAATTTAAATGCTTAAGATTCTTTAAATCACCAAAAACCTGATTTCTGAGAGCTTTTATTTTAGTGTAGGATAGATCAATTATTTCTAAAGATCTTGGAAAAATAAACAATTGATCTATTATGAGATTTTCATTGTGTGAAAGGTTCAATAGTTTTAATTGTGAAAATTGTTCTACAGATTTTATATAATTGCTATGATTTATTGTATTAGAACTAACATCTAACACGATAAGGTCTTTGAATTTCCAATATTGTAATTCATAATCAAAATTTTTCATGCTACAACTTCTTCCTTGAAATGAAATAATATTATGCAAATGTGAATTTACCCTTTCCTCTTTATTATTCATTAAATGTAATATATTATTACCTAAATCAAATTCTCCTCTTATATGTAATTGATAATGAATTATTTCGCTAAATCCTTTTTGTTCTATGTTATCAGAAACGCATTTGTAATTATTTGGACAAACGTTAACACATACAAAATGTTTATTCTTTCCTATTATTGGTACAAAATAATGAAACAAATTTGAATCAATACATAACTCTCTGAGGTTAATTATCAAATGTACATAGCATTTATAATTAAAATTACGCTTATAAATTGAATGTACCTCATCTTCACCATAGGGACAATCAATGTAAACATTTCTGATCATTTCAGGGAAAATGCAGTAAGAATTAAAACATTTAATAAAAGGTTGTGGGCAAACAAAGTTTTCACAGTTTTGCAAATGAGAGTTATCTTCACATTGGTTATCATAGTCTTTAATACATTTAAGAGAACATTTACTTTTATTTGATTTACATTGAAAATATTCAAGAGTAAAGTTTAAATTCACTGTACGAATCGAGCATGTGTCATTAAATGTTTTGTTGTTTCTGTCAGCAACACAGAAAATATCAACTTTTGGATTAGAGAGTTCGTAATCTATTTCATTATACGGCATAGTTTGACATTTATTATACATTTCACATTTAGATATTTCAACTTTTTTAAACGTATAGAATGAATTTGTTCCTTTATATAAGAGATTAATAAAATTATTTCTAGCATTATTAAGTTCACTGTCAATTTTTTTATTTTTAAAATCGACACAAGTGTAACGTGTATTAAATTCTGACCCAATGGATTGGTAAGATTTACTAGTGTTAGAAATATAATAGTTGCATTCTAATAAAGGTTGATGAGAATATTTATGTGCAGTGAAATAATAAGCAACCGTATTGTATATATGGTCATGAGTTAAAGCTGCAATGTCCGTGACTCTGCTAATTTCTTTCCTTATTTGTTCTGGAATAACATTTTCCCCTTCGCAAATTACTAATGGATGTCGCAATTGTTGACTACACTTTATATCTACCATATATTTTCCTAAATTATAAAGATTCTTGTCATGGAAAAGGATGGTGTTTGTGTAGGTTGACAAATTTAAATAAAAACATGTTACTTCCACAGGATTTATATTAAAAGGTTTAGAAAATGTGAAAGGACTTTTATTAAACCATTCCAAATGGTTGCCATTAGTCTTAAGGACAAGAAAAAGATTCATTTCCCCTGTGTCAGTCGCTATTGACGAATTATTTATATATTTAATTATATCAACAAACTCCTCATAACTCTCAATGGCAAGGAAACTCATTCCATAATTAGTCATGCAAAAACAAAAAATATCCCAAGCATTAACTTCTGCCAATTGATTGACTATACGATATTCTGATTGGACAGAACGTCTGCTGCTGAATGTTAAAATATTATTGTCAGTGTTCATATCACAAACCTTGTTGAAAATTTCTTTATCACTTAAATTTTCAAAAGATGTTGTAAAGTGAATAAAGTCCATTGTACTGTAGTTATGTGTTGGAGTTTCAGAAGATTGTATTATAAAAAATCTATTGTAAGCTCTATTTTCCTTTTCACTATCAACAATATCTTTTATTATTGGATTACTGTTGTTATTTATACCTAACATGTTAAACAAAAAAATAAATGATACAGATAAATCGCCGCAAGTGAATGTCTCAATTTCCTTCCATTGTTTAGTGGCTTCCAGTACTGAAGATATTGGTAGAGTTTCATTATATTTAAATTGGCTATCTTTGAAGTCAATGTTTACATTTTTAGAACATTTGTTTCCTATCATCATGGTGAAATTTAACTCAACTTTGCCCATTCTCTGGTTGATCTCCATGTAGTCAAAAAATTTGTGCATGAAATTTTTTTGCTCCTCAATTTCACCTCGACAATCCAGTACTGCCAAAAGTTCTTTTATTGGTGCATTGCAGTTGTGTACAGGAAACGTACTGGCGAAATCTGAAAATGAATTTTCAATGTATATAATTGTAATGAGTTTGTTTATATGTGTGTTTATATATATACTAGTGGATATGCCCGTCAAAATCACGGAGAAACGAATGACTACAATGTGTTTTGGAATGTTATTGTCGTTTCGTGCCTCCATCGGCAAAAACATTGTTTAAAACTATTTTAGAGTGTTATTGTCGTTTTGTTTTTATGAGCGCGCTGAACATGCTTGCGTTAGCAGGGAGTGAGGCGCTACATAAATGACCAATTATTATAATTATTGTATCAATAAAGCAGTTTTGATATGTGTCTTTCGGTATTTAGTTTTTGTTATTTTATATTGTGTCCGGTCGCCCTGCCCCTGGCATATGCATAAAAATGGTTGCTGTCAAGCTTTTGGTATTTAAAAAAGTAAACATTATAATTAGTATCATTTAATTTATAGAGTGTATAAAGTCGCCTATTAAAGGATGTTCTCAATAGCGACGTGAATCCATTAAATAATTCAAACATTTGGTTACTTTTACTCAAAAGGATAATGCAAACATCTATAATGAAAAAAGAAATGATTTCATAGACATTACGTCATACGCTAGTATTTTTTTAAAAGTACACCATTCAAACTCTCCAATCCGAATTGCGATGCGTAACTTTTAAAAAAGGTCTCGCCACATTAAAACCACAGCAGAATAGGGAAAACCCGATAAGACCCTCGCGTTTAACATAGTAAATCTTGCGTTCATCATAGTTATTGAACGGAAATGGCCATTTGCTAAGTACGGTTATATTTATTTGCATTGTTGGATCCAACATTTTTGATTTTTTAAATCAACACATTTATTATTATAAGTGATAAATAAAATTCTCTTTGGGAGGGCGTTTCCAATTTATACATTTAATTTTTGGCCCGATTAGTCAAATGGCTATAGCGAACAAACAAATATATATATGTATATATATAAATATATATATATACATCTATATATATATATATATAAACAAACATATAAACAAACTCACGGTAATTATATATATTGATGATATATGTTCGCTATAGTCTCCTAAGCCGCGTGACTAATGGGTGTCACACGCTGATGGCGCGGCTCTGATTATGTGCAGATTGTGCGTACGCTTATCAGGCTTTTGTGAGGTGGTTGTCTTAGGATATGAAGAGAGACGACTTTCAAACCTATTTATATTTGTAGCTATCTCAGCAAGAAGGATTGACGAAATGCAACAGTTCTACAACGTTTATTGACAAGAAGTTTCTATATGTATATCTAAGGTTACATACATCCAATATATACAAATAGAGGTAGATGAGAGTCGATCGAGTACAGTGTCGTCGGCTAACTTAAATACTCACTATCAAGTAACTCCGAACTGTCAACTGTGTATGTAAGACCTACTTCGACTCTGTGTATCTAGCGACTGTCTCTGCTTAGCTACGGTCTGCCCTCTCTCTCTAGCTCTCGCTTGTCTGACTATTTATCCTCCCAAATTTTCAGTTTCTCAGGCTTGCCAGAAACATCTGCGAACAATGGACCATATCCAGTTACCCTGGGTTGCCAGTGGTCTGTTGGGGAAAGGGGGGGGGGAGGAATAGGGGTGGAGTCTGACCTCACCTGACTCTGGGCCGCGGGACCTCCAACGGTGTATTCAACTACCTTGAGTTATTCCCCTCTTGTCCCATGCCAGAAAGGTATACTACTAGACGCCTATTTATCATTGGTTATTTAACCCCTCTTGGACGGTTTCCCAGGGTCAAGAATTTCAACTTGCCTCCAACTTCTATATATATCGCCAGTCCAAGCAAAACTTCTTGGTTAATTACCATTCCCATTTAAACTGTCCCTCGACTGAAAGGATTTAAGTCTGTCCAAACAAGTTTCTCACGCTCAACTTTACGAGTCAATTATCTCGGGTTTTTGGGCGTGTTGTTAAAAATACATAAATCCATGTTAATTCTAAAATGGATTGCAACAATGGGGACAAAAGTTAAATGTATAAATTGAAAACGCCCCCAAATGAATATTTAATTTTATCTCTTCTAATCATGAATGCGCTGATTTTATAAATGCAAAATTTTATAACCAAACACGGCCAGTTCTAGCAATTGCGGGGCCCTATGCGAAACGGATTGCGCGGGGCCCAGTCTGGGTTGGGATAAGGATAATAAGTGAAAATTAAGATTTTGTAATAGAAAATAAATTCGTCTTTGCATTTTATTAATTCTTTACTAAGTACAAAATCACGATCAAATTAACTTTACTTTACGAGCTTTGTGTGTAGCGAAGTCATACAGTAAATCATCAAAATTCGTTTTTCATCAAAGATCACGCTCAATAGCAAGAATTGCTTTGTTCAATCTATTTTCGTGAATTGTTGACCTCAAGTGATTCTTGATTAGTTTGAGGCGCGAGAAGTTTCTTTCACCAGATGCCACAGTTATGGCTATTGTTAAAAATATTCTGAGTGCAACAAAGTAGTTTGGGAAAGTAGTGTATCTTTCATTAGTTGACAGATAATTCAAAATTTCTACCGGGGTTTTGGCGGTATTTGGTAGAATATGCCTTAAAGATTCCATTTCATCAGCTCATTCTCGCCCACATATATCTGTCAAGTGGTCTGTTGATGACGTCAATGCTTGCTCGAGGCTTGTTGTAAACTTTTGTATGTCATCACGCTGAAGGTTCTTAAAGCTGACAAGAAACCCAAATAGATTGTGGTTTGATTTCAGCTGTTCCAATCTCGGCTGCAAGGACTGAATTGCAGTGTCCACAATTCTGTTGAAGCAATTTATCATGTAGTCATCTTCAGCATTTCCAGGTGTGAAGTTTTCCACAGATTTATCGTACTGCCTTTTCCTTTGACGTTTGGCTGGAAAGATTGCAACAACTTCCATGTTTTCAGCCAATTCCTTTTCTGTAACAAGATTCTGAACAAACCCATGAACTCTCAGTTCCTTAGCCAAGTCATCAAGTTGTTGTACGAATCCATTGCAGTGCTCAAATCTACTTTTTCACCTTGCAGTTCTTTAATCACAAAATTGACCTGGAAGAGCATGTCGCACCATAACACAAGTGACACTAAGAATTTGTACTGCTTCAATGTTTCATACAATGTTTCTGCTTCGCTTTTTATCGCATCACTATATCCTCTTCAGCTAATTCATCGAGTGCGTCACAAATTTCAGGCAATTGATTACGAAGTGCTCTGACACTATCTATTCTACAGTCCCAGTTTGTTTCGTACAGAGGTTTTTTTACAGATTGGAAAAGTGCTTTCTGAATAATGACCATCTCTTTGTAGATGTTGAAAAGATTGTGTACACGCATTGTACAATTCCAAAAAAGGTTAGCACCGGGGCATGTTTTGACCATGTCTGCGATAACCAGATTGTAATTATGACACGCACATGGCGGAAAAAATGCTCTGCTGTTAATATTTAAAAGCCGTTTATGAACTACAGAATGGACGCCTTTTAAATTGGCACCATTATCATAACCTTGTCCACGAATATTTTAAACATTTAAGTCAAGCTTTTTCTAGCTCATTCACTAGTACATCACATAAGTCCTGCTCAGTAGTACTTTACACAGGAAGAAACTTAATAAAACGTTCATGTACAACCACAGGCTCTTCCACATTAACCCCATCTAATACACACCGGATAATTAATGACATCTGCTCTTTGTGACTTATGTCTGGAGTAAAATCTAATATTACCGAAAAATACTGTGCATTCTTGATGTCTCGAAGGATAGCATTCACAATGCATCAGCGCGGGGCCTATGAAAGTGCGGAGCCCACTGCAGCCGCATAGGTTGCAGTGGCCTAGAACCGGCCCTGTATCAAAATATGCAAAAAAAAAAAATAAACGCACTTAACAAATGGTCATTTCCGTTCATTTACTATGTTGAACGCAAAGATCTTATCGGGTTTTCGCAATTCTGCTGTTGTTTTTTATTGTAGCAAAACCGGCATTTAAAAAAGTTGCGCACGCAATTTGGTTTGGAGAGTTTGAATGATGTACTTTCACTTTTAAAAATCCTAAGCTTATGACGTTATGTTTATTCAATCATCCCGGTCATCCGACTTCGAACAGTTTACATAATATTATGTTTCTTTCCTACCACGTGTTTAGGTCTACCTCATTCTTAACGAAATCATTTTGTTTATGTCGCTATTGAGAACATCATTTTTATATGAATTAATACATTGAATTAAATAGAACAAAAAAAAATGAGTTATATTTACTCTGCTATCACGAGCACTTCAAGGGTGACCAAATCAAATTTACAAACATCTCTATAGTCATGATCGTTTTAGTTCCAGTAAAATTTAATTTACCTTTAATTACACGAATAAACTTATAGTAGGGATATAACACATACAATTAGATATAATACACATGATAAAACAAAACAAAAATTAAACAAGTTTTAGTCATTCGTAGAGCCGTCATTTTTACGGGCATAAAAAGTGTAGATTTATAATAAGCATTTACAATAATAATTGTTGCTGTATATTCTTATAAATTAACAACTAAACTAATTATTTAAAAGGTATTCAGTAATTGTATTAAGACCAATGTGTAGATTGTATTGTTATTAATCTTATTCTAATTATGACTAGTATAAATGTATATATGACAGTGACATTGAGAGGAGTGAGCTTCCCTGTTCTTTTGCGCAGACGAACAGTCTAAGGTCGTAAGATGGCCTTTAATTTCTGAATTTTATTTTTGCTATGATGCAAGTAATAATATAAGGGAAATGACTCATGTCAATCAATTGTAATATTAAGTAAGAATTATAAAACTCAGAATAATACCCAGTTTTGAATATTAAAAAAAAATAAAAACCTAGTGTCTTGCTTGATGGGTCGGAAATGGATAGTCACATGATCGACCATGCTTTTAATTTAGTCTCCCTCACGATCTTGTAATGAAAGGATGTAGAAATATATAGACTCAGAGACAATACTAAAAAGTATTATATTCATTACTATCATTATAAATGTTAATTCAATGATGTAAAATGTGAATTGTGAGTAATAAGTATTAAATATTATGTGCTGCAACAATGACTTCTTTCATTTGCTTATAAATTGAATCGTCTGTTCAATGTCTGATACTGATAGTTGGAGACTATTATTTCATAGACCATAATATAACACTCCGAGGAGATTGAATCAAGAGATTGATGAACTATTAACGATAATATCATCAACAATTTTATATAAATATCTACAGTAATTATCATCATATTATAAAATGTGTTTGTGTTATAGTATTTCATTAATGTTAAGTAAGTAAATGCAGTATCATAGTTTCATTGGTGAAGGGATAAGTTGCAATAAACACTCACAAAGAATGTTAAGAAAGCAAACAGAACGCTACTAAAACAAATAAAAAAAAGAGACCTAACATTACTAGTAGTAATACTACCAACAATATTAACAGTAGGCCCTGATACAAGCTTACAATAAATATACGTTTTTTATCATAATGTATTGTAATATAATTGTTTATGCACAGTGATGAAAACAAAGGTCAAATTTACGTACAAGATTTTCTGGCCAATGGGCTTAAATCACTCAGTTTAAAATATGTAACAAAATTTGTAACAAGAATGATAATATTGTTCATTATTTCTATAAAAAAATTGTGGCAATATTTTTTTTCTAATGTTAATACATTTTGTAATATGTGTATGGCACGTTATAATAGTAGCACTATTGTATTTGAAATTGTCTTGCTAGTTCATTTAGATTTATTATTTTTTTATATTGGTGCAAAGAGTATTTGTGTAAGCTTATGAATTTATTGATTATGACGTAATACACAAATTATGTTTACTTGTAGTCTCTTTGACTTTCCATTCAACTTTTTCTATTCATTCGGAAAGCTTCATGAACATTTGTTCTAGTACTTTCTGCACCAATATATATATATGAAACCCAAATTTAGAAAATGGGGTAGTTCGTATTTGAATAGTTACAATGATACTACGTATTCTTAACAAGTGAAGTTAAATGTTAATATTACACATTAAATAATATATTCTAGCTTTAAAATCTTTTCTGAAATAGTATCAATTGGCTTGAGTTTATTATTATAGTGAACAAGATCATAGACAGACCACGCATTACCCGCGGAGTTATAACACTATATAATTTTGATATATACAATGGAATAACGCTGTCCCCTTTATGCCTTCTCAAATTTAAGCCGCTACTTATTTGTAAAGAGACTAAGTACAATTTGTTTAACATTACTATTGGAACGACCTACTTGGGTAATTTCATTTACATATATGTTCTTTAAAATTTTAAGTCTTAACTTATAACAAATTTTATAAATTATTCATTATCAGTATTGTACTAGTATTAAAAATATAAAAAAATTGTTTCAGTTTTTTGTACTCACCAAAAGACCAGACTATAAAAATGTGATAGAAAAACATATTGTTATAAATTGTATGAGTAAAGTAAATTGAATGGACATTGAATGAACATTAAGAACTATCTCTTAGAATTGAAACACAGCTCTGATAAACTTATGGTAGGAGTTTTTATTTCAAACAATGAATTATAGGTGAAATATCTTGAATTAAGAATATCAGCACTAGAAGTCCGTTGGAAGCAAGTGATCGTATTTTGCGAAGCTTATAAATCAACATGAGAGAATCTCTAAGCCAATGAGAGAAAATGTCATTAAATCAAGTGTCTACTTAGTCTTGTAATCTATTCTTTGGGCGTGACTTTGAAGCGATAAAAAGACGTCTGTACTTATTATTGGTTGTATTGACAATGCACATTTGATACAGATTCTGATACAAAAAATAACAAAACATTTGGATATTGAAGAGAAACATACTAGAACTAATACTAGAATAAATAAGTTCTTTATACCCCAATAGAATTAACTGTGTTAATTGACACTGGGTTACATAATACATTGGAACGTTTGTGCTTACATGTCTTTTCTAGATACATTTACAAGATATTGTCACCGTTATATAGTTGATAAGAAACATTTCTAGTTAAGAAATTATTTTCCCGCCTTTTCCTGTGATCCAATTTCTACTAGCTGTTATGTAATATGTGGTTTATGTTTTAGTTGTAAAAAAAGTTAGGCATGCAAACGTTTTTATGTAGGTCAGTGACTACAATTAAAAGTGTGTATCAATTGCTTTGTGCTGTATAAATTGTCAGTTTTCAATGTTTATGTATTCTGTGTGCGAGGGTTGTAAATTTTTAGGAAAATGTAAGTAATTTACTTTTAATGTAAATATTTTATGTTATTTGTATAATACTTTGTTGTAACTAGTTCTTTTCTTTTTTAAGTCTTTTAAAGATATTTCAATCCTAATTACGGAACCGTTAGATTCGTTCAACCACTGCGTTTCTGTGATTTTTTATTTAATGTTGAATATTTGTTAATTTTTATTTTTTTTAAGGAAATAATTTTACTTCCCTTGAGCACTTTGTTTTGAAAATTAAAATTGAGTTATGTGCCTTCGATTTTTAAATTTTTTTTTTTTCTGGTATCCCATAATATCAAACGCACACACACACACACACACCATGCATCACACGCTTCTCGCACAAGTTTTTTCCCCCTAGATATGTCTTTTGTTTTTAGCTAGTATCGGTTAGTTTCTAGGCTAGAATTGGCTTTGTAGATTGTTAAAGAATCCATCATTTAGTTGGCCATAGATAGCCAACTTGGCATTGTCCGTTTCTGACATATCTTGGGACAGGAAGTGGTCTGGTTAGAATTGCACATGATCTTAACTAGGCACGAACAATAGGATTTGGCGCGTTTTTTTCCTCTTTTTTAAAATTGCTTTTAAGGAATTCCAACTGAAAATTTTGGTAGGGGATCTATTGATTATTGCTATACGGCAGTGAGAGCTGGACAACATGTATGTCACAGGAACAGAAATACGTTCCACCTGCTTGCGTCGAATTATAGGCACCAGATGGGAAGAACGCAAATCTAACCAGGAAATCCTAAGCCAGCCCAATATACCAAGCATGTAAGCATTGCTATCAAAGCGCAGACTGTGTTGGCTTGGCCACACCAGGCGCATGCATGGTGGTTGAATACCGAAGAATATCATGCATGGTGAAATGGCCACAGGATCTCGAACCGCGTTGGTTTTGTATTATTCTTGATTATTACTAAATACTAAATAACATATACTTGGGCACACATTAGATCTGGTTCAGACGAAAGTTTATTACTTATACAAAACATCAGTGAACGAAGCACAATGAAATAATTACACATAGTTTACAATTGTCTTACAAAATCTTCAATAATAGATTTCTCCAATAATAGCTTTACACATTACTTCTCACTTGAGCACTGTATTTAGCTCTGTAAAATATATTCTTTATTTATTCAACACTATTCAAAGTCTCACTTTGAATTTGAAACAGCTTAAGTTTTAACACATACAGTTCATCAGAACTTATTAAAAAACAACCTTCTATCTGAAGGATTCAACATGTACTAACTTTTACCCTATCATTCTCTCCCATGTCAACTTTTGATCACTCATCCAAAATCATGCTTTTCTTCCAAATTTCTTTGCGCACCTCACTACTAGTTATTTATTTGGGGAAAAACTTCACTCACTCATTCAACTATTTAAAATCATGTTGCAGTGAATAAAACTGAACTGTAACACACGGGTCGACCTTTTCTCGGATTTAAAGATGTGTGCAAGCGGGACCTATAGGAAATGGACATAGATGAAGACTCATGGGAGGAGGTTGCAGCTGACCGAGGAGCCTGGCGACAGGCCGTCTACAATGTGATAACCTCCCTGGAAGCGAAAAGGGCCAGGGCTGACATTGACAGAAGGCAAAAAAGGAAGGCAAAAGCACTCCATACTGCCGCTATCAATGTTCAAATGCGAGGGATGCTCAGGGGACTGCCACTCCAGGATCGGGCTGTTGAGTCACAGCAATCGATGTCCCTCATTAAATACCTAAAATCCTAAGGGCGCATCCATTGTCTTGCGAGACAGATATGAGCCATATACATAGTAATTTTAACTGAACATTTTGGCACGAGGAGCTATTGTATTGAGTTTGATGGGATGGGTTTGTGACGCCACAACCCTAACCATTATAAACAGAACCAAACAAATATTCATTGTGGAATTTTTTTTTTCAAATGGTCTGTCATTGTTTCTAGCACGCTAATGAATACCTTCTCGCAAAAAAAAAATTCAATTGCAATTTTTTAGAACTCAACTTTTCTAGAACCAACTACACCAAAGTATTACCGTTATTTCTAATAAAGCTATGCACTGTTGTGACAGTTTCGTGCAAAAATAATGTATATAAAGATTGTTTAATTTTTTTTAAGGCCCCGGATCTAGGTTAGTAACTAGGCTATGCTTTATTTTTATAAATTCTTTTTATAATGATTTACATTAGGTTCTTTGTTAAATTAGGTTATTAAGAGTAAAAGGTAGGGATTTCTATCTAGTTTTATTAAATACTAGCAGATATGTGCCCGATTCTCGGAACGGGCAAAAATGTATTTTCAAATACATTGTATTTACCCACGCAGCTTTAATCGGCGCAATAGTCTTAAGCGGTGACAGATATTTTCAGGTAGGCTAATTTAAACGTGAATTTATTATTCCCCATTTATTCACAAAGTTAACGCCCACCGTTTAATTTAAGCATTGCCCGCTACAAAGGTTAGCCTATAGGTCTAAGCTTAACCGTGAATGAAATTTCGTTCCCTTTACTCACAAATCCATGCGCATAGTTTGATGAAGTCAATTTAAACATGAATGAAAATGGTCCCTTCTTGATAAAAAATGCATGCGCAAACTTTGATGACGTCATCCTGAAAATAATTTCAACGCCATTTTTTTTTTCATTTTGTGAAGACAGATTATATAAATTTGATACTGGCAATTTCAAAGTGAATCACAAGTTGTCCTTTTATTCCCTATTTTGACCAAACTGACCACTGCAGTCATTTCAAAAATGTAAAACCTTGACAGTATTGCCGCATTAAGGCAAAGAATATTTGTAGCAAATTTCATCTCATTCTGTTCAGTATTAAAATAGATTATGCGCTATGTACACACATACCGACATACATACACCTTTTGAGATATATATATATATATGATATGGTTTTATATAGGTTTGATTAGTATATTTTTAGCTATTACAAATGAAAAATAATAATTAATACGAATCGACAGGAAATGATCAATTATAAAATAGGCTAAAACAATATTTTTAAACTGCTGTCAGGGTAGTTTGGGCATTGTATATAAATATAATCATTAATTAACATCCGTTTGAGGTGGTCATTATGGTGACCAGAGGTCCGTGTATTATTTAGATGTATGTACCTTTGTTTGAGGTGGTCATTATGGTGACCAGAGGTCCGTGTATTATTTAGATGTATGTACCTTTGTTTGAGGTGGTCATTATGGTGACCAGAGGTCCGTGTATTATTTAGATGTATGTACCTTTGTTTGAGGTGGTCATTATGGTGACCAGAGGTCCGTGTATTATTTAGATGTATGAACCTTTGTTCGGACACGATGTAAGTTGGGTTTTGATTAATTTTTAAAATGTTTATTTTGTTTAATTCAATGTCACCGTTCTTTATTTTATGTAAAATACATTTTTACCAAAGATGATAGCTTTGATTATCATGGATTTATGATGGAATGTTGGGTTATTTAATATTTAAATTGATATTTCTTTTTTTTTTGTCTATGTTACATTTGTATGTGGTGTAGCTTTTAGTGGCTGGCTTGAAATTAAGTTTTTGATGAATATTTACGTTCCATGCTTAGTTTTAACTGGCTTGCGTGAAATTTGTATTAACAAGTGACCTAACTCTAGAGTGTATAGTTAGATGTTTTTCTTGCTCTAATCATCATTGGCTAGAACTAGTTTGACTTTATAAGATTTAAAATGTGTTAGAAGTTGAGAGTATTCATGTTTAGACTGGTAGCAGTTTTTAACTATGCTTTAAAATGCTTATCTAGTTAATGTATATGTTATATATAATCTGTCGATGTATTTAGATTACTATGTTTAATGTTTCTATTGTATTGTAAGTCGTAGTGCCGGCCTATTGTTGTTGTTTTTGTTAGTGTCTAGGTGATCGGGTTCAAGGGTACAATTGTTAAGAGACAGTGGGCTATTTGGTGATTTTTTATTTCTCTTAAAAAGGGATGATTTGATCTTTTTAAAACACATAGTACTTTGTAGTGTAATAGTGATTTAGTGTCTCTTATTTTTTGGTGTTCACTGTTGTTGTTAGTCTTTTTAGGTTGGTATAACCTCTCTGTCCCAATGGAGTTCTCACGTATACCCAAAGATCCCTTTTAACTTACTTGAGTTTAATTAATAATTAACTATTGCGGCCCCGTGTCTCACACCCATATAGACTTATTCTTACCAATTTACTGTGCCCTGGCCCCCACCCTGTTACATTCATAAAAAACAAACTTTTACTAAAAAAAAATATCACAACGGATTACAAGAAACGATATTGGTTTCAATATTTACAATAATCTCGGAAATGTGAAATTAACCTGAAATACGTTTAAAATAATTTACAATAATATTGGACATGTGAAATTTAAATGAAACACGTTTAAAATAATTTATAATAATCTTGGACATGTAAAATTAAAGTAAAATAAGTCTAAAATTATTGACAATTATTGGCCATGTAATAGAAATAATAGAAAAGAATACACATTTTTTATGTGAAAATGTTTGTACAAATAATTACAAATGCGTTTATGATAACATAAAACAATTTCGTTATTGCGTGCTCTCGCGGGGGTCACTCTGGCTATATTTTCACCTTATTTTCTTTTCTTCTGTCCTAAGATATCTTAGTCGGCCAATCCTGATTGAATTCTAGTCATTTTTATCATTTCCTCAGTTTCTGTTTTTGCCATTATTTCCTCAATTTCTGTTTTTGCCATTATTTTCTCAGTTGCTGTTTTTGCCATTATTTCCTCAGAGTCTGTTATTGACATTCTTTTGCTAGTTGCTGTTTTTGCCATTATTTCGTCAGTTTTGTTTTTTGACATTATTTTCCGAGTTTCAGTTTTTGCCATTCTTTCGCTAGTTGCTTTTTTTGCCATTCATTTGCTAGTTGCTGTTTTTGCAATTATTTCCTCAGTTTCTGTTTGTGACATTATTACCTCAGATTCTGTTTTTGCCATTCTTTCCTCAATTTCTGTTTTTGCCATTCTTTCCTCAATTTCTCTTTTTGCCATTATTTCCTCAGATTCTGTTTTCGCTATTTTCTCCTTAGTTTCTATTTTTGCCATTCTTTCCTCAGTTTATGTTTTTGGCATTCTTTTGCTACTTGCTGTTTTTGCCATTCTTTTGCTAGTTGCTGTTTTTGCCATTCTTTTGCTAGTTGCTGTTTTTGACATTCTTTTGCTAGTTGCTGATTTTGCCATTCTTTCCCCTAATTGCTGTTTTTCCCATTGAAGGGAAGATAATTGCATTCAAACCAAAAACGAGAGGAGTCAGACAGGGATGTGTTTTTTCAACTGACCTTTTTAACTTCTACAGTGAAATAATACTCCGGAATATTGAACACCTAGATCATTTGCTCCCAAACTTTTTTAGGCCGCGACCTCTTTATACAGTTTTTCAAGATTTGGCGCCCGCCCCCCCCCCCCCCAAAAAAAAATAAAATAAAAAAAATTAATAATAATAATAATTTCGTCCCTACTTTATTACTGAATTCTGAATTTTCTGATGCGCAGGATGTATTTTTATTGTTACAAATTGAACCGAACTAATCATAAAAAAAAAAGAAAACATAAAAACAAATGTAATTAAATATTGCAAGATACCGGTATAGACTTAGGCCTATATTTATAATTACAACAGGAACGTCAGATATTGTGATGGTTGACATTGCGTATTTCTAATTGGTTCAGAAATTCTCGGGACAATCTTTGCAAGAGCATAACTAAGCAGTTCATCTCCAACAATAAGTCTACTGTGTTTAGACTTGATAATAACCAACAAGGTGGAAAAGCATGTTTACTAAGATATTTTGTTGCAAATGGAAGAAAATGACGCAAAACAATCTCAGTCAAAATAGTTTATGACTGCGAACATTTGATCCAGAATTGTGTACCTGGCATTGTAGAGAAATCAGTTCTCTCTGCATCGTTGTTAATACGCTCAATGAACTCCTTTGTGCTTTCGCATGAACATCTTCAACTTTCAATGTGAATGGGCTTATGGCAAGTACGCATACATAGATATGGGGCGTCAGGTAGATTTGGAAAGTAGGCTGTTATAGGTTAATATTCTATTCTAATTATAATTTAAGATGAATGAAAGTGGTCTAAGGAAAATAACTCATGTAATCAAAATAAATATTAAGAATCACGAGTTATTGCCGTTGATTGAGGTGTTTGATTGCTGACTTCAATCATCATTTCTGTTGCGTAGATTATTCTATTACGTTCTTATGTTCAGTCACGATAATTACAAGAGTCTTGTGTTAAAAGAGAGAATGGTCATGTGACGAGGGACGATTGTTAGTGAGTTAACTTCTTGATCTTGTCTGAACAGGACGTATATGAAAATGAGTGTAACTGAATACTAAATGGACTTAGAGCGTTTTGAAGTTATAAAGATGCTTTTCTCAAATGGAACTATGTGTATTTCTATTTAATGGATTTTATCATATCATGTTATCAATGTGCTGCAGACGAGTGTTACTTCGTTTATTATAATTAAGAACTGTTGTTGAGTCTGTCCAATTAAGACATAACGAAGACGTTAAAGGTTACACTCATACAACATAAAGCAAACAATAAAATAGTATTTTAATAAATTGTTTAATGGTCAACAAAAAGTACCATTAACAACTATGATGGCAGCGGTAGGATTCGAACCCACGCCTCCGAAGAGACTGACATGAAATTTCGGCTGCAAGCATGTGCAAGTGTTATTTCACAGAGTTTATCATCGTAATAATTTTTTTTGCTTAAATGTCATGTTTTCAAAGAAAGCAGATAAAGTAGACCAGGAGCTGCATGAGAAAAAAAGTGCTGATTCGATCCTTCTTTCCAACACTAGCTTTATCTAGATGATTTATTTGCATTGCATACGTTTATAGAAATCAGGAATCTTTTAAAAGGTCTGTGGATCATTTTATCAATATGTAAGATTTACCGAAAACAGTCGACTTTTTAAAGAGCTTGTCTATACAAAAAGGCACAACTTATGAGGATTTGTATTACTTCTTTTAACTGTTGTGGCAATGTCTTCGTTGCTAATATTTGCTCCGATTAATTTTGGTCACTAATTCTGTTGAAATCCAGACCGAACAGAATCTACACTAAATTCCAAAATATTCATAAAGTGTCGGTCGTAGAATCGCCAATACTACTGCTTTTAACACAATGGTTGCTTTTAACAGAGAAGAGTCTTTTTAACACAATTCTCTACACACCTGTTACGGTCAGCATACGTGCATTATGGTGCCGATCTTATCATATAGACCTTTTTAGTTTGACCCCGGAAAAGGGGCGTGGCCTTGAGACTCACTGACATATATTTCTTTTGGGGGCACAAAGATTTTTGTTCCTTCTTTCCATATAGTATTTTACTAAAGGTGTTGGGGGTTTTTAATGTTATTATAGTTGTTTTTGAACTTTAAGCCATAAAAACACATGGAGATCTTAAACGAAGAACCTAGGAAGGGAATTGTTAAAAAATAACGTTTAGAGCTTCTTTATTTTTTAAAGAAAATTTTTTTTTTACCTGGACTCTATGCTTTGGACCTTAATATTATGGTCGATTCTATCGTGATCACTGTGTCATTACTTTTTTGTTGAGTTTCTTCAATGAGAATCAATGTAAAAAAAAAAATTACGTTTAGAACTAGTTTTGTAACGAAAAAAAAAATTAGGCCTATAATGCTTTTATTACTGTAGGCTATTCAAGCTATTGCTTAACTTAGCCCAAGACCTAGATCGCTCGTTTTGATTAATAAAAAAGGCAAATATAATTCTAGATATATTTCATGTTGAATGTTTGATAGAGACAGACGCATAAGTATAAGAGCCGATGCATCTTCACGAATAGGCCTATAAAAACCATAGCCATAGGCCATAGCAAATATTATGTTAAACTTTAAAAAAATATATATTGTTCGTAGGAAGAGGCTAATATATATATATATATATATATATATATATATAGGCCTATGTGACTATGTCGTATAGTCGGACCTATGACCGTATGTCGGCGTAGGCCTATGTTTTCCATATTGAATATGATATATTATAGCCTAGATATAGATATAGATGATATAGAGATAGGCTGATAGGCCTATTCATATTGTGACTTATTGTCCTTTCATTAGTCCTATGCATGAAATATTATTCAATAACAGGCCTATAACTAAAAATTCATGAAGAAAACACGCACCAGTTTGCAAATATCAAATAGGCCTATATAGCATAGCCTACCTTCATATTCGCTTAATTATTTCATGCAATCGCAATCGGTTAATCAACACTTTTCTATAGTAAATAGTAAATATTTTCAATTGTTTAATAGTTTAAACTGTTTGAGCTTATAACCTTTAGGCTACTATAATAGGCTAGTACTAATAGGCTAATAGTAATAGGCCTAGGCCTATAGGCAGGCTAATAATTAGGCCTATTATTATAGTAAACTATATGTGATAAGCCGATTCGATATGCTATATTATATTAAATAATAGCTATTATAATTTATAGGCCTATCCTATAAGCCATAAGCCTATATTTATAATTTATATAGGCCTTTAGGCTACTTTAGCTTAGCCTATTAAGGCCTATAATACTATATAGCCTATAGCCCCTATAGGCCTACTATAGCCTATAGGCGGCTATAGTCCTATAGCTTTTAGGTCTAGGCCTACTAATATGTTATAATCCCGCATAACTAGGCTACTTCTACATACAATATTTTAACGATAAAACCCCAGAACAAGTCAAACAATAGCATAGGCCTATGGGACATAGACCTAGGCCTTTTCAGAATCAAACTATGATGAGCTTACTTTGGCTTTTCAAGGTTCTTTTGTGACATCGAAATCGAACGATAAAAAAAATTAAAATAATTAAAAGTTACGATTTCTATTGCTACAAATAATAACTTAATACAATATAGCCTACGCGTTGATACTTCAACACAAACAAAGCTTTATAAATATATAACTATGTTAAATTTTATTTGTATGCTTAAAGACGATTTACTGATCGCTCGACGCCAATCTGTATTAACATGGACGCATGGTTGATGGTAACCATAGACGCATTAGGCCTAGAATGTATAATTAATGTTTTTTGGGTTAAAAACTGGTTCAAAAGGTAAAAGAAAAGTACAGTTCGCTCCCTAGCTTCTGGGTATAAAGTTTTTATGAATTAGTTTTTTTGTAAAATGAAAAGCTAATATAATTACGCCCAAAAACCACTAGGCCCCCAGTAAAATAACAAAGGCAAAGAAGGTTTTATTGACAACTTCTGCCCCCTAGCTACTGCGCATGCCTAGACATTGACCTCTTTTTTGGAATAATTAATAAAATGAAAAGGTCTATACACCTGTATTGATGTCACTACGCCAAGTAGCCTACATGTAGTATGCGGATGTATCTACATGTCGGTGGATTCGCTTGGAGACGGAAAGATGAGCTGTGTTTCGGCTCCTAAGACCATCGAAAACATACGTTTTCCGAGGGTCTTTGGCGACCCCCGCGAAATGATCATTCGACCCCCAAGGGGGTCGCGACCCCCAGTTTGGGAACCGCTGACCTAGATGGTATTAAAGTTGAAGGAAAAAATATAAATAATCTAAGATACGCAGACGACACAGTATTAATGGCATAATCAGAAAGTGTCCTGCAAACTATTCTAGATAAGGTGATAGAAGAGAGTCGACTTAAAGGATTAATACTCAATCTCAGAAAAAACAACCTCCAAGATGCTCTATATCCAGTGAAGGCGAAAACATCAAACAAATCAGTTCTTTACAGTATCTACGCTATACAATAACACAGAAAGGCAGATGCAACAAATAAATGATGAAAGAATCTTAATATCTAAAAACATCTTCATGAGTTTAAGCAGTATCATGAAAAAGAGGAATATCAAATTTTGTACCAAAATGCACATACTGAAGGGATATGTTTGGTCTGTTCTTCTATATGGATGTGAATGGACTATTGATAATGAAACAAGAAACAGATCGGAGGCAATAGAAATGTGGTTTCTGAGAAGGATGATGAGAATATTACGGAAGTGTTGAAAGACCCAAGAAAACTCATTTAAACCATTATGAACAGACAGATGATATCCCTAGAACACCGCTATAAGAAAAATGGTATAGAAAGAATTGCTATGTGTGGGGAAATATCTGGTAAGAGAAACAGAGGAAGACAGAGGCTAACATAATGTAGAAAGCCTGAACAAATGGGCCACGAATAACAACATAAGTAATAATAACTGCCGCCAAATAGCAAGCAACAGGAAAGAATGGAGAGTAATGACCGCCGATGTCTGCTCCAGACCTGGCGCCTAAAGAAAAAGAAGAAGATTGTTAAGAGGCACGATATCCAAATGAACAGGTAGCATAAAACAAAAACAGAGCTATGATGCTTAGGTTATCATTAAACCTTTGTTGTCATTAGTCAGATAGACTTACTGATTTAATAGTTTCTTCACACTATTTTGTAAACGCTATAATTTAAAAAAAAAATAGCATTGCTATTTATGATTAATGTGTTATCCACCACTTGTATGGTTTGAGATTTTAAAAGTATTATATTATCACTTTCGCATTAATAGGGCTATTAAATCGGCGCTTTAATTTTTTTTTCCATCAACGCCACACATTAAATTATTAGTATTATGCCAACTGTGGTATATTAAAAGAAGATTAAACGGTTGACAAACATTTTGTATAAGCCATTCTGAGATATTAAAACAAATATATTTATGAGCGCCGTGTATTTCTAATCGTAAATCTTACCGAATATATTACAGACGCTCCTTCTATACAAATTTTTTATGGCGTCCTACGATTGTCTGTGGAATGAGTATATTCTTACATTTTCTGATTTATTGATATTTATGTCTATGCTTTCAGTATCGTTTACTGTCCAGTAATTTATATTTACATCTGCTGATAACCTTACTTTGGTTCCTGAAACAAACAATAAATTATGTGATCTAGTTTACAAGCTTTCAGAACTCGTCCTTGATTTCTTTAATATCACATATAACGGCAGGGGAAATTATGAAAATAATAGCAGCAGAACACAAAAAAAGGAAACGGTTAAAAAATAAAAATATGACGGCGAATATAAGAGAGATAATGACGTAGACATTACTAACATAATGGCAGCAGAATTAAGAAACATAATGAAATCAGACATAAGACACATATTGGTGCAAACATAAGGAACTCATGTAATGTAAATATACTGTCAGCAGAGGTAAGAACATAATGGCAGTTGAGACAATAACATAATGTCAGTAGAGGTAAGAACATAATGGCAGTAGAGGTAAGAACATAATGGCAGTAGAGACAATAACATAATGTCAGTAGAGGTAAGAACATAATGGCAGTAGAGGTAAGAACATAATGGCATTAGAGACAATAACATATTGTCAGTAGAGGTAAGAACATAATGGCAGTAGAGACAATAACATATTGTCAGTAGAGGTAAGAACATAATGGTAGTAGAGACAATAACATATTGTCAGTAGAGGTAAGAACATAATGGTAGTAGAGGTAAGAACATAATGGCAGTAGAGACAATAACATAATGTCAGTAGAGGTAAGAACATAATGGCAGTAGAGGTAAGAACATAATGGCAGAAGAGACAATAACATATTGTCAGTAGAGGTAAGAACATAATGGCAGTAGAGGTAAGAACATAATGGCAGTAGAGACAATAACATAATGTCAGTAGAGGTAAGAACATAATGGCAGTAGAGGTAAGAACATAATGGCAGTAGAGACAATAACAATATTATTGTCAGTAGAGGTAAGAACATAATGGTAGTAGATACTGTCACGTGCGAAATCAGCTACTGACGTATGATGATATTTTTAGTAATGTATTATTATATATTCTTTTGATTCATTTCCATCTTGGATCTCACAAGGTTGTATAAGAATTTGTATTGATGTTATTCAATTAGATTTGATGTTTATTTTACTCGTTTGATGTGAATCTTTTGTGTATGAAATGATTTAGATAAACTGTACCTTAATATAAAGGAAATCCACAATCATGTTTGAATGATTGAACACAATTTTATTCCAACAAGTTGAGATGATAAATATAACAGTAACACAGAACACATGTACCAGTATCATATGATGAAACTTAATCAGTTGAGATTCTTCTATATCGTACTAAGCCGTAATCCTATCTTTAAGAAAGTGGTCAAAAACAGTCCTCACACATTAGCGCCCAAGCTAGAACTCCCCCTAACGATATTCAACCCTCGTGCATATGACGTATTTTAATGCTATGACGTAGTGTCTAGACATATACATGTTTTATTCCTAACACGGAAACATTTCGGGTTTAAGATTATTTCTTTTTTAACTTTAGTTAATAATAATAGAACCAATATAATTATGGAAATAAAACTTTTGTAACACTCGCCCCCCCCCCCCTTAAGACACAAAGGAATTACAGACAGTGTTAAGTATGGAATTCTTTGTAGAGTACCCATAAAATGAACCGAATTCCCAAACTATTCGTAAGATTTAATTTACTATTGGACAATCTTTTTAAGATTAAAATGAACCATATATTACATATCCCCTAACAAAGTCGCTATTATGGAATCCCTTATCACATTATCTTATCAATGATTATTAATTAAACATTTATTTATCAATTAATATTTACAATTATGATTATTGTGTGTACAACGTTGACCATAAAACTATTACCACCAATAACCAATTCCCATAGAATTGATATGAATTACCCAAATAAGTGGAACCGATTAATAATTGATAGATAATTCTTTAGAAAGTTTAATTTATTTATAACCGATCACTGTATCATTAACTAATGATTTTCAGTTATTACATTATTATGATGTCTAAATTATGACATCAAGAATATTTAAAAATGTGATAATCTCAGCTGATTTAGCTTTTACATAGCATAAAATAAGACATCCAAATTATAACATGACGACATAGAAAACAAACAATTTGCAAAACACATCAATAGGATTAATTGAACAAACACAAGTGTGGATGTATTCAAATTAACTACCGGTGTGTGTGCAATTGGTGTATGCAATAGTTACCTTTTACCTTACAACGTATGATTGTTTCTAGTAGAATTTGAAGTTTTGTTCTGTAATGTTTCATAGTATAATAATTCAAAACATAGTTTATTTATTGTCATATTTACAATAATACATATGTTAATCAATACAATGAATGACATTAAAAAAAAACATTTCATGAGAAACTGGTTTCCTCTTGTTCAATCAGTCTTGTTTTATTGCGTACATCTGCGAAAAGATTAATATTAATATGTTCATTAATTTGACCTTTGATAGCGGATTGTTCGCAAGCGGGTAAATGTGCCAATTTTTCATTAAGGGTTTTTAAAACTTTTGTGATTTTTAATTTGCTTTCTGCCAATTCACGTTCAATTTCGGGTGAATTATTCGCGACTCTAATAACAGTGTTTACCGAGGCAACAACTTTTTGTTCTTCTCTGGTAATGTATGGTTTCAACATATTGATATGGCACACTCGTTGCGATTTCCGTCTATCAGGGGTCTTTACAAGATAGTTAACCTCACTAAGCTTAGCCATAACCTCGTAGGGTCCTGTAAACTTGGCACTCAGGGGTTGACCAGACAGTGGCGTCAGCATGATAACTTTATCACCAGGTTGGAAGATACGGGTTCTTGCGTTGACGTCATAATAGACCTTCATCTTGTCTTGTGCCTGCAAAAGATTAGATCTGACAACTTTTAGTGCATTATACAGTCTATTTTTTAAATTTTCCACGTATGTCAGTAGACCAGTGTCTTCAGTGGATGATAACCATGTCTCTTGTAACAGCTTTAGTGGTCCACGAACTGTGTGTCCGAATACCAGTTCATAGGGACTGAAACCAAGAGATTCTTGTACAGCCTCTCTGGTTGCGAAGAGTGCGAAGGGAATACCACGATCCCAGTCGTCGTTATGCTCGAAACAGAAAGTACGGAACATGTTTTTCAATGTTTGGTGGTATCGTTCCAGTGCGCCTTGACTCTGTGGATGATATGCACTCGATACTGCATGACGAATACCCAGCCGTTCTAAGACTTGGCGAAATAACTTCGATGTGAAATTTGAACCTTGATCTGACTGCACGGTTTTCGGAAGACCATATCGGGTGAAGAATCCGATAAGTGCATCAGAGATTTTGTCGGCATTGATGCTACGTAGAGGAATAGCCTCTGGGAATCTCGTTGCCGAACACATAATAGTGAACAGATACTGGTGGCCAGCCTTAGTTTTAGGCAACGGACCGACGCAGTCTATAATGATGTGACTGAAGGGTTCTGAGAATGCTGGTATGGGTCGTAGAGGAGCTACCGGAATGGTCTGATTCGGTTTGCCGACCATCTGGCAGACATGACATGATCTGCAAAACGATGTGACGTCACGACGTAGGCCAGGCCAGAAGAAATATGGAAGAATTCTGTCGAAGGTTTTCTGTATCCCTAGGTGACCAGCATACGGTGAATCATGGGCCATATGTAGTATGTCCTTGCGGTATACATTGGGTACCACGATTTGATGTACTTCGCTGCATGTTTCATCGTCGTTTTCTTTCCCTCTCCATTTCCTCATCAACAACTCGTCCCTCAGGTAATAACCTGCGGCCATTGTTTCTAATTCTCCTTCATTCTTTGCTTCCTCTTTTAGCTTCCCGATCTCTGGATCTTTGCCTTGAGCAAGAATGAGTAGTTGTCTAGGCGACAAATTATTTTGATCAGTATGACTTGAGTAACCACCTAGAACATCCGCCATGAAGGTTGCTTGCAAGTCAATCTCTGGTGTTGGTTCTGGTTTCTTTGTCGATTCATCAGTCATCTGCTGTTTCTCCATAGCTCTGGTGATAACACATACTGAATTTTCAGTATTCTTACACTGAACAGAGTCTTTGGGGTCTTTAAGTACAGGATGTACCTGATTCTTGGCAATGTCACTTCCTAAAAGTAATGAAATGCCTCTGTAGGGAAATTTCTTCACTATCCCAACAGTAACAGATCCAGTGAAGTAATTACTCTTCAACTGTATACGATGTAACGGTGCCGTGAGTGTTCCAGCCATAGTACTGATTAAGGCTTACTGGCCTGTATGAGTCAATTTCGACGTTGGTACAGTATTCTTCAACAGTAGAGATATATCAGCACCGGAGTCACGTAGAATTTTAATCTTCCGTTCTCTAGCGTGATTATCAATAGGTGACACATAGCCCTCGCTAACATCCGATAGCATACACTCGGGTAGTTCTCTGCCTACTGAGTTTCTTGCTACACTACTGCCTCCATAAGTAAACGTTTTATTTACTGATTGTTCATCTGTCACACTCCCTTTGGAGTTGAAACTAGAATGTTCAATAGCCTCGGTCTTCATTTCAAAGACTTTTTCCGACTTTGAGCAACTTGGACATGCGTGTTTCGCCATCTCCTCATGACTAACATCAAATGTCTTTCTATCCGCTTTAATTCTTTTGTGGGCAGTTTTATTTATGTGAGTTTCAGTTTGTACGGCGATGTGTGATAAAACCACGTTGTTCTTGTTTTTAATGGGTCTTTTCTCTTTATGTAGACTCCAACAATTCTCTTTTATATGTCCATTTTTCTTACAGAATGTACAGGTAATTCTCTTTTGTACAAACTTGAATTCTCTTGTTTATCGGCTTTTTGTTTACTTTTATGCTCTGTCGATCTTAACTTCCTCTCTGTATTACTGTTTTGAGTCCTCAAACTTGTTCTGTCATTTTGAAAATAATGGCTATGCGGGTGAATAATGACGTATTCATCGGCTTTAACTGCTGCTTGTTCTGCTATTTCAATACCACGATCAGCCAAATGAACTTTTATATCAGTGCGAATCTTCTCAGTAAAATCCTCCATCAGTATGAGATTATATAGTTTTTCATAATCTTTATTCACATTCTTAGAACGTAACCATCGATCAAGATACTTTTTCTCTAATCTCAGGAAGTCAACATGTGAAACTTCTGGTTCCTTCTTGTACTCACGATATAACTTTCGATACTTTTCTGGAGTTAGAACATAACTCAATAGTACTCTGCTCTTTATTAGTTCATAATCATTGCATTCCTCTGGAGTCAAATTCAATACAACATCTAGAGCCTTGCCTTTTGTTAGAGCTGAACGTAAAAGTACTGCTTTCTTATCTTCAGGAAATGTATAATCGATCGAGTTTCTATCGAAGACCATAAAGAACTCATCAATGTCCATGTTCTCCATGCTTGGAATATGCTTTTTAAACTTATATAGTTCCACATTATTTGTTTCCTGAATCGTATGAGTTGACGAACGAGACTTTGCCAATTCAATCCTTTCATTACTAGCGATTCTTTCTTTTTCCAATTCCCCCAGTCTTATCTCTTTCTCTTTCTCTGCTTCTATTCTTTTACCCTCTAATTGTAATTCTAACTTCTTCATTTCTAACTGGAATTTCATGTCCGCACTTAGTTCATTTCCATTCATTTTAAATTCATGGTTATTTATGTCTGTTTTCAGGGTTTCTGATACATTGAGAACCACTGATTCTTCATTATTCATAATATTTTCTTCAAGCATTCTACCATGTCTTTTCAAACAGTCCTTAATATCTTGAATCAATTTACTCCTTACTGGTGTAACTTCAGTAATGTCTATTCCCAGAGAATTTGCCATCTCTTTTAACTGGGTTAGTGACATGCTATTTAACTGTTCTGACGTGATAGCAAAAATATTCAATTGCTCCAACGTAAGATTAGCTTCCGCCATGTTTTATATTAATGAAGTAAATAGAAGATAAAAAATTCAACTTTACCTTTCATAAAGTCCTTTGAAATATTTTTACACCACTTAATATTTGTAGAAGATAAATTTTAAAGATGATTGTGTACAAAGCTGAAAACAGTATGTCCGAAAACAGACAGTGCCTCCCACGTAGACAGAATTTGAATAAATATTTGTTGTAAATCGTTTTCACTAAAACAGTTGTATATTCTCAATTTCTTATACATACAAACTTTAGATCCAGGACTCGAGCCCCCAATCTTTTGTCACGTGCAAAATCAGTTACTGACGTATGATGATATTTTTAGTAATGTATTATTATATATTCTTTTGATTCATATCCATCTTGGATCTCACAAGGTTGTATACGAATTTGTATTGATGTTATTCAATTAGATTTGATGTTTATTTTACTCGTTTGATGTGAATCTTTTGTGTATGAAATGATTTAGATAAACTGTACCTTAATATAAAGGAAATTTACAATCCTGTTTGAATGATTGAACACAATTTTATTCCAACAAGTTGAGATGATAAATATAACAGTAACACAGAACACATGTACCAGTATCATATGATGAAACTTAATCAGTTGAGATTCTTCTATATCGTACTAAGCCGTAATCCTATATTTAAGAAAGTGGTCAAAAACAGTCCTCACACATTAGCGCCCAAGCTAGAACTCCCCCTAACGATATTCAAACCTCGTGCATATGACGTATTTTAATGCTATGACGTAGTGTCTAGACATATACATGTTTTATTCCTAACACGGAAACATTTCGGGTTTAAGATTATTTCTTTTTTAACTTTAGTTAATAATAATAGAACCAATATAATTATGGAAATAAAACTTTTGTAACAATACAATAACATATTGTCAGTAGAGGTAAGAACATAATGGCAGTAGAGACAATAACATATTGTCAGTAGAGGTAAGAACATAATGGTAGTAGAGCAATAACATATTGTCAGTAGAGGTAAGAACATAATGGCAGTAGAGGTAAGAACATAATGGCAGTAGAGACAATAACATATTGTCAGTAGAGGTAAGAACATAATGGTAGTAGAGACAATAACATATTGTCAGTAGAGGTAAGAACACAATGGCAGTAGAGGTAAGAACATAATGGCAGTAGAGACAATAACATATTGTCAGTAGAGGTAAGAACATATTGTCAGTAGAGGTAAGAACATAATGGTAGTAGAGACAATAACATATTGTCAGTAGAGGTAAGAACATAATGGCAGTAGAGGTAAGAACATAATGTCAGTAGAGACAATAACATATTGTCAGTAGAGGTAAGAACATAATGGCAGTAGAGACAATAACATATTGTCAGTAGAGGTAAGAACATAATGGTAGTAGAGACAATAACATATTGTCAGTAGAGGTAAGAACATAATGGCAGTAGAGGTAAGAACATAATGGCAGTAGAGACAATAACATATTGTCAGTAGAGGTAAGAACATAATGGCAGTAGAGACAATAACATATTGTCAGTAGAGGTAAGAACATAATGGCAGTAGAGACAATAACATATTGTCAGTAGAGGTAAGAACATAATGGCAGTAGAGGTAAGAACATAATGGCAGTAGAGACAATAACATATTGTCAGTAGAGGTAAGAACATAATGGCAGTAGAGGTAAGAACATAATGTCAGTAGAGACAATAACATATTGTCAGTAGAGGTAAGAACATAACGGCAGTAGAGACAATAACATATTGTCAGTAGAGGTAAGAACATAACGTCAGTAGAGGTAAGAACATAACGACAGTAGAGGTAAGAACATAACGACAGTAGAGGTAAGAACATAACGACAGTAGAGGTAAGAACATAACGACAGTAGAGGTAAGAACATAAGGGCAGTAGAGGTAAGAGCATAACGTCAGTAGAGGTAAGAACATAACAACAGTAGAGGTAAGAACATAACGACAGTAGAGGTAAGAACATAACGACAGTAGAGGTAAGAACTTAAGGGCAGTAGAGGTAAGAACATGATAGCACAAGTTTTAAGAACATAATTACAGTAGACGTAGAACATTATAGCATCAAAGGTAAGAACATAATGGCAGCAGATGTAAGAACATCCCTGATAGCACACTATACTCGTACCGAGCTAGATTTGTCTCGCTTTTGCCATGGCACGCTCGGCGTCTGTACGTCGAGTGCTTTTTGCGCTCGGTCTTGTCTTTTAAAAGGTATGGCAGCCTCGGTGCGTTTAAAGCTTGTGTATTGCATTAAAACCGACTCCGTGCAGCCGACAAGTTTATATTTATAATATGAATCTAAAACAATTAGCTATTATATTCCCCGGCGTTACCCCGTGAAAAATTTACATCCTGCATTGCCATGGGAATAAAATGACATTAGTATTAGATCTAGATATAATTTTTATTTACTGAAAACACTTAGGAAACTTAAATGAAACTAATTATTCAAATAAATATGTCGACCAATGTATATAATATATATATATAAGTGCCGTAGGCCTACCAAAAATAAATTAGGCCTAAACAAAAATTAAAAATTTAACTCGCCTATAATTTCTGGAGAATAGCCTACACACGAACACCCATCTAAACAAATTATGATTAGATTTACTGAAAACATTTTTGGAAAGCTTTAAGTCAAGTCTTGAAATTCTTTTAAATATTTTTTTTTTAAAATAATATTATTGGAAAGAAAAAAGAAATAGAAAAAAAAAAACGTTAGTTTCAGTTGGGAGTCGAACCCAAGTCACCCAGTTGGAAGTCGAAGTCACTAACCATTCAGCTAAGACACCCATACATCTGCATCGGTTTTATAAATATAAATCTAATTAGTATTATAGCCTGTAGATTTAAATTTATACAGGTTATGTTTTTGTTATGAAGGAATTTAAAATATAATAATTTCATTGTATAATATACATTTTTTATTGATAGTAGAATTAACATATTTTACAATCAATTATTTAGGCGACAATTACATATTTAAACACAAATTAACTGGTTTTCTTTTTTTCTGTTGATACTTTCGGAAGTGTTTTTTTTCCGACTTCCGGAAATGACCTAAAAATGTGTCAGTTTTTTGTCGTAGTTAAGTCGATCGTCTCAGAGAATCTACCTTTAATTCGGCGAATTTTTGAGCATTCCATTGTTCATCACTTAAGAAATTGCACAACTTTAAAAACCGCGCCACGTGTAATATTCGCAAGCTTTGTAGACGCTTAGTCTTGCCTTTTATTTTGCCTACACTGCCGGTAAGTTTACTCGATACTGATACAACACGTTTTCTCAAAATTTAAAACGGTAGTTTAAGTTAAAAGCTTTAGTTTTGTTGTTTAAGTAACAAAATTATGCATCATTCATCACATTAATCTGTATATTGTTTGTTTAGGCCCACCCATACAATCATACAAGGCTAAGGTTATAGTTAGAATCTGATCACACTTAAGACTTTTTAGACATTTCATTCTTGTCTTTTTCAGCTAGCTAAAATGGAAAAATCCTATTGGACTAAAAAACGGAAAATTGACAAGAAAGTAGATGACCATATTAACGCTTTGAAAAATAAATCTGTAGACATAAACTATTCTTTGAATAATTTAGATAGGCCTAGTGACAGTTTAGAAACTATTCAGTCTATTCCTGGTGGATCAAAGAGTGATGATAGTAGGCCTACAGGCATGGGCATGAGCTGCATTAATAATATTGCAACTTGTTCTACAATAGTTTCTTCTCAAAATGTAAAAAGTATATCACTGTCAGAATCAAATTATGACTTTCAGTCAATAAGTGAACATGAATCTATTGACACTGAATCAGGCTCTGAGTATGGTGGTAATGATGATAGTGGTAAGCAATCAGATTTTGCTGTTAGCTTGGCGAATTGGGCTTCAGGGTTTAATATTTCACATATTATAGCTCTGCATAATCTTTTAGCCTTACTGCATGCTTCTCATCCTGAATTGCCTAAGGATCCAAGATCACTCTTAGGTACTGTACGCTCCTTAGAGGTTAAAGAAATTGAAGGTGGGTCAATGTGCTATTTAGGGATAGTGACTTCTTTGAATAAGGTTTTAGGCCTTTATAATGTAGGCCTTTCTTCTTTGCAAGCTAGGTATCTTAAAGATTTATATTTGCAGATAAATATTGATGGTCTTCCTCTGTTTAAAAGTTTTCCATGTCAGTTTTGGCCAATTTTGGGTAGAGTTGTTGAGCCTTTTAAATCTGATCTCTTTGTCATTGCAGTTTTTTGTGGAAATACCAAACCTGGAAACATTTCTGAATTTTTAAGTGATTTTGTTTCTGAAGTTCAAAAACTTGAGAAAGATACTTATTGTTTTGATGGTTTTTTTACATCCTTTAAAAATTCATATTCATTGTTTTATATGTGATGCACCTGCTAGAGCTTTCTTACTTTGCTTAATTCCTTTGGTTCCTTGTGGAACATAGGGCCTCCGCAACAGCTCTCCAGCGCACTCGATTCTGGGCAGCCTTTTTTAGTTCACCCCATGACAGGTTGCAGCTTGCCATTTCCTCCTCACAGGAGCGTCTCCAGGTGGTCTTCGGGCGACCAACCCGTCATTTTCCTTGAGGGTTCCACTGCAGAGCCCTTCGCGTGATGTCCTGTGGGGGCTTCCGTAAGGTGTGCCCAGTCCACCGCCACTTTCTCCTGGCGATCTGCTGTTCGAGGGGATCCTCATTCGTTCTTCGCCACAAGTCCATGTTCTTTACTTTTTCTGTCCACCGAATCTTTAATATGTTGCGGAGGCAGCCATTAACAAAGGTTTGAAGCTTGTTGCTCAGAGTGTTGGTGACTCTCCAGGTCTCTGATCCGTAGAGAAGCACTGCCTTTACATTGGTGTTGAAAATTCGCAGTTTGTTTCGGATAGACAGGGCTGTTGACCTCCAGACTGGTCTCAGGGTGATGAAGGCATGTCTCGCTTTCCCTATTCTGGCTTTGATGTCTTCGTCCGAGCCACCTGTTGCTGAGACTATACTGCCCAGGTATGTAAAAGAGGTGACTTCTTTCAACTCAGTGTCTCCAACTTTAATTGGTTTCTCTTGTTTCTTAAAGAGGGTCATCGTTTCTGTCTTCTCCAAGTTGATCTGCAGTCCGGTCTTGGATGCTTCTTGGGCCAGGTTATCTGTTTTTTGTTGCATGTGCTGGTTCTTCTGGGACATTAGGCACAGGTCATACGCAAAGTCCAGGTCTTCAAGGAACTGGTTTAGTGTCCACTGGATCCCAGTTTTTCCAGTTTTTGTTGTTTGGCGCATCACCCAGTCAACCACTAAAAGAAAGATCATTGGGGAGAGCATGCATCCTTGCCTGACTCCTGTTTTAACCTCAAATTCCTCTGTCAATTTGCCGCTATGGGTAACTTGACAGGTCGCCCCTTCGTAAAGCTCTTGTATTAGGGTGATCAGTGTATGAGGGATTCCATAGTGGTGGAGAAGCTGCCAGATAGTACCTCTATCAACACTATCAAAGGCTTGGCGAAAGTCGATGAAATTTAAATAGAGGGTTGACTGCCACTCTAGGGATTGCTCGATAATGATTCGGAGAGTTGCTATTTGATCTGTGCACGATTTATCTTTCCTGAAGCCAGCTTGTTCGGGTCTAAGTTTTGCTTCCACTGCATCCTTTAGTCGGTCGAGAATAATGCGGGTCAGTATTTTGCTAGGTACTGATAGCAGCATAATTCCGCGCCAGTTTTTGCAGGATCCTAGGTCTCCTTTCTTGGGGAGTTTTACCATGTGGCCTTTTTTCCAGTCTACTGGTACTTTGCCTTCCCTCCAAATTTTCTGAAGTAAAGGCAGCAACATATTGGCTGTTGTAGAGGGGTCTGCTTTAAGTGCCTCTGCGGGGATTCCATCTGGGCCAGCTGCTTTGCCATTTTTCATACTCTTCAGGGCTTTTAGGACTTCTGCCTTCGTTGGAGGATTTGTGTTGACTTTAAGCAGTGCGTCAGTGCGTCTGCAGGTGGGATATCAGGCTTTTCCAAAGGCGGGGTGCGGTTAAGTAGTTCCTTAAAGTGTTCAGCCCATCTTTGGCGCTGGTCGTTCTCTTTGTTAATGGGGTTTCCTTCTTTGTCTTTAACCAGTTTGCCTGTGTGTGTCTTCTTGTTTGAAAATGTCCTGGTAACCTTGTATAGAGTGCTGAGGTCCATTTTTTCTGCTGCTAGTTCGGCCTCTGTTGCAAGCTCTTCGTGGAAAAGCCGTTTGTCTTTCCTGGCACTTTTCTTAATTTCTTTGTTGGTTTGTGCAAACTGATCCCGGAGGGCTTTCTTTGCCTCTTCATTCTCGCTGCAGTTTATTTTTTGTTTTATTTCTCTTCTGCTTCTAATCATCTGCCATGTTTTACTAGAGAACCATTCCTTCGATTTCCACTCTCTTTTGCCGAGCACTTCTTGGCATGTGTCCGTCAGTGTGTCTCTTAAACCGCTCCAGTGTTCCTCTAGGGGAGTTTCTTCTGTCACTAGGCTAAGAGCTTCAAATCTGTTGTTTAGGGAAGTTGAGAAAGTGTCTCTGCAGTTTTTCTCTTTCAACCGCTGGGTATTAAACTTTATGTGGGGTCGATTTGCTGTGTCTCTATAGGCTCGAAGCTTGACTTTGAGGGTTCCCATCACTAAGTGGTGATCTGAGGCTACGTCTGCCCCTCTTTTGGATCTTGTGTCTTGTAGGGATCGTCTCCATTTTCTAGAGATATTATTAAAGTCGATCTGGTTTTTGGTGCGGCTATCCGGAGAGATCCAGGTTTCTTTGTGTATGTTTTTTGCTGGAATATGCTGCCACAAATGACCAGGTCGTTAAAGGCACAGAAGTCTGTAAAAAGTTACCCGTTTTCGTTCATTATACCCAGGGCGTGGGTTCCCATGATCGTTTCTTTACCTATGTTGTCTTTTCCTATTTTTGCGTTGAAGTCTCCCATCACTAGCATACTATCTCTTTTAGGGAGATCATTTACTGTGGTCTGTAGGGAATCGTAGAAATTCCGTTTTGTCTCTTCATCCGCGTCGTTGGTAGGCGAGTAACATTGGACAAAGGTGACTTTCCTCCCCTTGGAATTGAATCTGGCTGTCATGATTCTGGATGAGACTGGTTGCCATTCTATAAGTTCTTTTGCTGCTAGTGGAGACATCATGATGGCAACACCTTCTGAGTGCCCATGGTTTTCTTCTACGTGCCCTGAATATACAATTTTCTCTCCACTGTTGAGTGTTTTTATACCACACCCGTTCCAGCGGCTCTCACAGATGCACAGAACCTGGATGTCGTATCTCCTCATCTCGTTTGCTACTTGGGCTGCTTTACCACTTTCATACATCGTTCGGACATTCCAGGTCCCTACTTTTGTTTTGGCTGTCATCGTCAGGAGATTCGTCGGCAGGCTGGTTTCCGTTAGGCTTTCACCAGCCTGCGTCATCTGTCTCTCTATGGAGGCATCTCCCCGAATCGAGCGGGTGCTAGATTTTTCTACTCTTGAATTGGTTTCTGTAGCGTATTGTTTTCTATAGGATGAGGGTGTGAGCCTCATGCCCAACCCTCTTGTTTTCAGCCTAAGAGGTCACGGCTGTTGTCTTTGGTCCGCCCCAGGTATTTTATTTCCCCGGTACCCTCCATACAAGTATGGCGAGCGTTCCCCTATCCGCCACCTGGGGAGGCGCCCGATGGGAGGACAACCACTCCACACGGGACCTGCTAGAGCTTATGTCAAACAAATTAAAGGTCATTATGGCTATTATGGTTGTGAAAAGTGTGTTCAAAAAGGAGTTTGGATTGGAAAAATAACTTTTCCAGCCATAGATAAGGAGGAAAGATTAGATGCACATTTTAGCCACCTAAATAATCATCATGTTGGTTTTACACCAATACAAAATTTGTCTTTAGGGCTAGTGTCACAGTTTCCACTGGATTACATGCACCTTGTGTGTCTGGGTGTAATGAGACAGTTTCCACTGGATTACATGCACCTTGTGTGTCTGGGTGTAATGAGACAGTTTCCACTGGATTACATGCACCTTGTGTGTCTGGGTGTAATGAGACAGTTTCCACTGGATTACATGCACCTTGTGTGTCTGGGTGTAATGAGACAGTTTCCACTGGATTACATGCACCTTGTGTGTCTGGGTGTAATGAGACAGTTTCCACTGGATTACATGCACCTTGTGTGTCTGGGTGTAATGAGACAGTTTCCACTGGATTACATGCACCTTGTGTGTCTGGGTGTAATGAGACAGTTTCCACTGGATTACATGCACCTTGTGTGTCTGGGTGTAATGAGACAGTTTCCACTGGATTACATGCACCTTGTGTGTCTGGGTGTAATGAGACACTGGATTACATGCACCTTGTGTGTCTGGGTGTAATGAGACAGTTTCCACTGGATTACATGCACCTTGTGTGTCTGGGTGTAATGAGACACTGGATTACATGCACCTTGTGTGTCTGGGTGTAATGAGACAGTTTCCACTGGATTACATGCACCTTGTGTGTCTGGGTGTAATGAGACACTGGATTACATGCACCTTGTGTGTCTGGGTGTAATGAGACAGTTTCCACTGGATTACATGCACCTTGTGTGTCTGGGTGTAATGAGACACTGGATTACATGCACCTTGTGTGTCTGGGTGTAATGAGACAGTTTCCATCGGATTACATGCACCTTGTGTGTCTGGGTGTAATGAGACAGTTTCCACTGGATTACATGCACCTTGCTGTCTGGGTGTAATGAGACAGTTTCCACTGGATTACATGCACCTTGTGTGTCTAGGTGTAATGAGACAGTTTCCAATGGATTACATGCACCTTGTGTGTCTGGGTGTAATGAGACAGTTTCCACTGGATTACATGCACCTTGTGTGTCTGGGTGTAATGAGACAGTTTCCACTGGATTACATGCACCTTGTGTGTCTGGGTGTAATGAGACACTGGATTACATGCACCTTGTGTGTCTGGGTGTAATGAGACAGTTTCCACTGGATTACATGCACCTTGTGTGTCTGGGTGTAATGAGACACTGGATTACATGCACCTTGTGTGTCTGGGTGTAATGAGACAGTTTCCACTGGATTACATGCACCTTGTGTGTCTGGGTGTAATGAGACACTGGATTACATGCACCTTGTGTGTCTGGGTGTAATGAGACAGTTTCATGTTTATTTGGACTAAAATCCCAGTGGCTAAAAATCTGCGATTAAGTTCAGCTTCAGTCCGTCTCATTTCTGAACAAACTTGTACTTTTTCAAAGTTTTTTTCCTGATGAGTTCGTAAGAAAATGTAGACCACTAGATGAGGTTGAGAGGTTGAAAGCTACAGAGTTTTGTCAGTTCCTTTTCTATAGTGGTCCAGTAGTTTTGAAGGACATATTACCTAAATCACTGTATGAACACTTTCTTCTTCTATATGTTGGAATTTATTGTCTTATAAATCCCCCATTATATATCTAGCCATGCTGATTACGCAGATAAACTGTTGCGTTTATTTGTTTTACAGGCTGGGCAATTGTATGGTGATGATATTTTGGTTTATAATGTTCACAGTTTAATTCATTTGGCATCTGATGCTAAACGTTTTGGAGTACTTGATACATTTTCTGCTTTTCCTTTTGAAAATTTTTTAGGTTGTCTTAAAAAACATATCAGAAAACCAAATCTACCGTTGCAGCAACTTTTGAAAAGACTGTCAGAGTTTAAAAATGTAGCTGCTTTACAAAATCAAAACTTGTGTATTACTCATAGCAAGCCACACTTTTATGGTCCTCTTCCAAGACAGTATGCTAACTGTTCTCAATTTGAGCAAACATCTTTTGAAGGTCTTCTAGTCTCAACTAAGCTTGGAAACAATTGTTTTTTAATTGGAAGAAAATATTTTGCTTAATCCAGAGGACAAAAAAATATATATTGTTTTTGAATGTTTCACAAAAAACAAGAATTTTTTCAGAAGCCATTAAAATCGTCAGATTTGGGAGTTGTGTTTTTTTCACAGCTGTCTGGATACCATGAAGTTGCCTGCTTAGAAAATGTATCTTGTAAATTTGTTTTGCTTCCGTCGGAAAATGTTTTTGTGGCATTACCTCTTCTTCATTTATAATAGTGTACATTTGCTTTTGTTGCATGTCTAAAACTTTTTAATTAATGCTTTTTATTACTTTTAATTTTCTTTGTAAATACATACTTTTGTACTTCATCAACTTTATCTTTTATCTTTTTAGTGCTATATTTCAGTATTGCTCTGACTGTGCATCATACATTATCCTATATGTCTATATTAGACTAAATAGATACAATTTTTATGCCGCTTTGATTCTGAACATTTCTGAACATTTAAGGTATCACTATCATATTGAGTCGAATTTAGTGTCATATATGCCATGCTATCAAATTTGAGTATTCTTGCTTTTGGATTTCATAGAGGTGTTGTGCTTTGCATATAACCTTACTTTTGCTTGGAGTAATTCAGTATAGGCTAGTTTCTAGAATGACTGTCCTATGTACTATTCAATTACCAAACGACAATTCGAGCCTATGAACAGACTGTAGATTAGTAGTATACTTTACACTAGGCTTGTATTTAAATGCTTATCGAGATGGATTTTCATTTCGGACCCTAGAAAATGTTCGTAATTGTCAAGTTTATTGCGGAGGATGTGACCGCATTGGTCCCTATGAATTGGCTTACTGCTCCGAACAAATGTTTATGGCCTGACTTTAAAGACACTGCAAGAATAACAAAAGCTGCGAAGAATCAAGCTGAGCCAGAGACAACGTGGAGGGAGTACGAGTGTTCTGAATTATATAGATCAGGTACAGAACAAGTAATTAATTTTTCAAAATTGAAATATATTTCCTGCTTTTTAGCAAAAGAAAACTTGTATTTATTCTCATTTTGAAAATACCAAGTGTATTTTGAAGCCACTAATAAGAACAATTTTTTTCTTTTATAGGTGATTATGACAAGACCAGAAAGTGGTTGAAGCTTTCAGAGCTTACAAGCGAGTTGGGGACAGCGTCATCTTGCAATGAAGAAGAGGCAGATTCTATAAGGCGCAGCTAGAGAAAAAGACAAATGTAAGTCTTAAGCAGAAACTGATATCAAATTAATTAGCTACCAAAATATTTTTGGAACTGTGTTTTCTTTATGTGTTACTTTCTTTGGTATGAAGGATAATATATTGATGATTTTTTTCTCTTTTAAGTCATTTTGATTCCTCATTTGGTGAAGAAGAGGTGACACTGTCTTTGAAGAATAGTAAGAACATATACTTATTTTAATTGTATTAATTTAAGATACTTATTTAGTCAACTCATTATTAAAGTTTCCTTTTTGTCTATATAAAATGAAAATATAATTTCTTACCAGGATTTCACAAGAAAAGTAATTCTCAAGACATGTTTTCTTCACTTGCAGGTAATTGTTAATATAGTTCACATAATTTAACATATGATTTTTTTTTATAGATATAAACCTTGGACAGTCTAATTGATTAAACTTTATAGTTGTGTTTATTGCATGCTTCATTTTACAGATACAAGACCGGCTTCTCAACCAATGGCACCCTGTCGTCCCAGTTGGAATGAAGGTATATTTTTTTTTTATGTTTTATTTTTCATTTGTGTGAATTAATTTTGACTGACTTTTGTTTCAGTTCATTTACATTTTTTGTTTTGTTTTTCTGGTATCAATTGTAGCTTTAATAACATGTTACTTTTTGAAAATAGATTTCAGGGCATCTGGCCCACTCGAGGTGACCTGCCTCTCGAGTCGGATTTCAGGTATATCATTTTTGTTTGTACTAATAACATTTTTTACACTTTTGTAAGGTACAGATGGGCACATTTTGCCTGCTTTTGGTTTCAGGTTAACAATATAGACTTGTTAAATAGTATTGCCTAATTAGTGTTGTGTCAATTTTTAAACTTGGTCATATTGATTGCATGTTACTTTTTTTTAAATAGATTTCAGGGCACCTAGCCCACTAGAGGCTTCCTGCCGCCCGAGTCGAATAGCAGGTATATCTTTTTTTATTCATAAATATATTTTCTATAATTTTGTAAGGGAAAATATAATAATATTGTGACTGACGTATATTTCAGTGCACATTGAACATTTTCAAATAGTATTTATTTTATTTTTCTTGTATCAATGTTTTGATCATGATTATCGTATGTATTACATGTAATTTTCTTTAATAGATTTCAGGCCATCTAGCCCATTAGCGGCACACTCTTGTCCCAGTCCATTATCAGGTAAATCAATTTTTTTTTCCATAAATTAGTTTTTTATTTTAGTAATTTTATATTGTTTTTAAACTTAATGCTTGTAGTGTATTAATTACATGCTACTTTTCTTTTCATAGATCAAAGATCATTTGGCTCTGTGGAGGCACCTTGCCGTCCTAGTGGGATTTCGGGTATATCAATATTTTTTTATCCATATATTTTATTTATATTTATTGTTTTCCTATTGATTTTTAAACTTGATGGCTGTATTAATTGCATGTTACTTTTTTAAAACAGATTACAGTTCTCACAGTCCACGAGAAACAACCCGCAGTCCAAACTAATCTTTAGGTATGCTTGAACAATTCTTTTAGGGTTTTGTATGGAAAATTATATAAAGCACTGAAATATTTGAGTACAGTTTGAGCTGTTGTTAAATGCCATTATGTATTTTTCTGTTTCTCTGACAGTTAGAACAACATGTATTTGTGGAGGTGGTGCGAATGCAGCAAAGTGTAAGTAATTTGTTTTGTTTTCAGATTATCCCAATCTAACATTCTTTTAGATATTCAACAATATATTTTATGATATATTAGTAAATACTAGTACTTTAGTTAATTATTAATAGAGCCCTTTTTTTTAGTTGAAGAGGCCATGAGGAGAGTATATTATTGTTTGGAAACCATCAAGGAGGATATAAATCTGTTAAAGAGGCGTGTTTTGAGGGATAGTGACAGTACTGCCAGTGAGTCAAAGCTACCCGAAGGAATAATTCTTCCCATCGACTCAATCCAGACATTGAGAGACGCAGAAGCCATAATTGAGATCGAAAACAATTTCAAATTAATAGTAAGTTGCTTTTTTTAACATAAAAATAAAAATGTATATAATTGCTATGACCATATGTGTTCTATTCTGGGAATGATTACACTTTATGTTATACAGAATGTGTAACATGATTTCTATGTTTACATATTTTTATACAATATTATTTTGACAGGTATAAATTTATTTTCTATTTTCAAATGAAAGGCTTTTTTTAAAAAATATTTTATATGATTCTTTGTGATATCAAGTTACAATATTATCAATGTTTTTTAAATTTGTTTTATAGGTCAGTTATCTTAGTCTCATCAGTGGTGACACTGTGAAAAACTGTGTAACAAACACGATGAAAAGAGTAATGATAAATAAATTAGCTTCTAGAATGTGCTGGTCTGGCAGCAAGGAAAAGATGGCATTTCAGTCACTCAGACTTAAAGATGTGATATTCCGTGAGTATCTTCACATTATTAACATTTTCTTACATGACATAACTTGGTAGTAATAAAAATGAGTAGTTGAAGTAGTTTTTTTTATAAAGCTGTGGTATCAGGTATATTATATGTATTTCATAACTTTAAATCTCTAGTAAATAATATTAACTTACATTACTTATCACGACTTCGTTGATTTTTTTCATTATATTAAATGAGTAGATATATTACGGATTTTCCTGACATTTCTGAAATTGTCGTGATATATAAAGATCCAGATTAATGTATTATCTTATTCCATTAAAAACAACAATAAAAAATATTATTTCCTAGTGGGAATAGTATGTAAAGGAAGGGTCTTAAAGTCGGAATACCCGTTAAAGTTGAATACTTGGAGGATTTCAATTATCACAGAACCCATCGCGTTATAGAAGGGCTCATTGTATTTCAAATATAATCTAAATATTTAAATGTTATATATAATGTTTCCATTTCCATTGCTTTTAGATGCTGTTAGAAGAAACCCTAAAAATGCAACAGAGGATGACATCAGAAAAGCCATTAGACGGTGGTTTCACTGTGCTGCTGACCGAGATGGTGTCCGAAAAAGACGCGCCAAAGAGGCACTTCTAAATAAAGAAACAAATGCTTTTGATTTTCAATATAAAAAAAATTGATTGCAATATTTTATTCTGACCTTTTTTCATCACTATATGTCAACGTTTTGAAATGTGTTTTAAAATGCTAAATGTACAATATTATGCATGCTAATTTTATGATGAATCTAATTCGGGCCACTTGTGGGTAAGGGGCGGCTATAAGCAGCTAAGTTTCGGCGAGGGGCGGCTGTAAGCAGATATGGTTCGGCAAACATTTGGTTTTGCTACTGTTACCGATCATTTTCGATCTGTAGCCGAGCTCTGCCCGGAAGCTTTCGAGTTAGTAAAATGGCATCTGGAATGGACCTCACTGCCGACATGCGCCCGAGCTTTTTGCCGAGCTCTTGCCGATTTTGGCCCAAAGGCTATTAGGGATAATGGCAGCAGCGGTAATAACATAATGACAGTAGAGACGATACCATAATGGCCGCAGCGGTAAGAACATAATGGCAGTAGAGACGATAACATAATGGCAGCAGAGGTAAGAACATAAGGGCAGTAGAGGTAATAGCATGATAGCACAAGTTTTAAGAACATAATTACAGTAGACGTAAGAACATACTGGCAGTAGAAGTTAGAACATATTGCCATGAGTAGTAAGAACATATTGGAAGAAGATGTAAGAACAATATGACTGTAGAGGTAAGAGCATGATAGCGCAAGTTTTAAGAACATAATGGCAGCAGAAATAATATCATAATGGCATCAAAGTTAAGAACATAATAGCAGTAGATGTAAGAACATAATGACAGCAGAGGTAAGAACATAATGCCAGCAGAAATAATATCATAATGGCATCAAAGGTAAGAACATAATAGCAGTAGATGTAAGAACATAATGACAGCAGAGGTAAGAACATAATGCCAGCAGAAATAATATCATAATGGCATCAAAGTTAAGAACATAATAGCAGTAGATGTAAGAACATAATGACAGCAGAGGTAAGAACATAATGCCAGCAGAAATAATATCATAATGGCATCAAAGTTAAGAACATAATAGCAGTAGATGTAAGAACATAATGACAGCAGAGGTAAGAACATAATGCCAGCAGAAATAATATCATAATGGCATCAAAGTTAAGAACATAATAGCAGTAGATGTAAGAACATAATGACAGCAGAGGTAAGAACATAATGCCAGCAGAAATAATATCATAATGGCATCAAAGGTAAGAACATAATAGCAGTAGATGTAAGAACATAATGACAGCAGAGGTAAGAACATAATGCCAGCAGAAATAATATCATAATGGCATCAAAGGTAAGAACATAATAGCAGTAGATGTAAGAACATAATGACAGCAGAGGTAAGAACATAATGCCAGCAGAAATAATATCATAAAGGCATCAAAGGTAAGAACATAATAGCAGTAGATGTAAGAACATAATGACAGCAGAGGTAAGAACATAATGCCAGCAGAAATAATATCATAATGGCATCAAAGGTAAGAACATAATAGCAGTAGATGTAAGAACATAATGACAGCAGAGGTAAGAACATAATGCCAGCAGAAATAATATCATAATGGCATCAAAGGTAAGAACATAATAGCAGTAGATGTAAGAACATAATGACAGCAGAGGTAAGTACATAATGCCAGCAGAAATAATATCATAATGGCATCAAAGGTAAGAACATAATAGCAGTAGATGTAAAAACATAATGACAGCAGAGGTAAGAACATAATGCCAGCAGAAATAATATCATAATGGCATCAAAGGTAAGAACATAATAGCAGTAGATGTAAGAACATAATGACAGCAGAGGTAAGAACATAATGCCAGCAGAGGCTAGAACATAATGACATTAGTGGTAAGAACATAATGGAAGCAACTGTAAGATTAATATGGCTGTAGCGGTAAGAACATAATGAAGGCAGAGTTAAGAACATAATGGCAGCATATTTAAAATTAATGCGTAAAATGGTATGGTGATATTTTAGTAATTGGGCTATTAAACATTAATTCATCTGTTTACATTGTCTGCATGTTGTATTATTTATACATACACGAGAGAGCAAGAAACTAGAGTAAAAAGCAAAGAGTTAAAGACCAAGTGAAGAGCTTTTTATCAAAATTTGGTTAACATTAGATTTTGATCGTAAATAGTGTATTCAGTATCTGAATGTTAATGAAAATCATTTAAACAAAATATCAAAGATTAATTTTAAGTAATTAGTTCAATATTTGCACGTAAATGTGTGTGTTTTTTGGAGGACAAATCCAAATCTCGTAGCCATTTGAGATGATTTTATTTCCGGCAACACAGGAAAGTGACGTAAGAGAAAGAATTTAGACTAGGAAAAATTAATATTGTCACGTGTTTTGAATCTATTGCCACATGTTTTGAATCTTTTCCCGGTTCTTATTTTTTAACAAAATGGTTATATATAGATTTTTAGCGTCGAGTTTTGTTTATTTGTTTTCTTTCTCAAACGTCACTGCCATATGAGGCTATTTCAAATCTCGTTCCTTTGAGAAAAACCTCTTCACTTGGTCTTTAAGATTCAAGAGATAATAGCCAAGTGTCAATAGTCTAGAACCAAAAGACATTAGGCAAGATACACAAAGCAAGATATAGGAGCCAAGATCTAGAAGCCAAAATCTAGAAGCCAAGAAACAAAAGGTAGAAGACAATAAACAAAGTACAAAAGACATGAGCCAATATTTTCATTATGTCCTCTGATATTTTGTTCACTATATATGCTGCCTCTATGTTCATTAAGTCTGCTTCCTCTATGTTCATTATGTTTGCTGCCTCCATGTTTAATATGTCTACTGCCTCTATGTTCATTATAACCTTTGCCTCCCTTCTCATTATGTCTGCTGCCTCTTTGTCCATATGTCTGCGGCCTCTATGTTCATTATGTCTTCTGCCTCTATCTTCATTATGTCTGCTGCTCCATGTTCATTATGTCTGCTGCCTCTATCTTCATTTCGTCTGCTGCCTCTTTGTTCATTATGTCTGCTGCCTGCATGTTCATTATGTATGCTACCTATATGTTCATCATGTCTGTTGTTTCTATGTTTATTATGTATGCTGCCTTTATGCTCATTATGTCTGTAACCTTTATGCTCATTATGACTGCTGTCTCTATGTTCATTATGTTTGCTGCCTTTATGCTCATTATGTCTGCTGCCTCAATTTTCATTATGTCTGCTTCCTCCATGTTCATTATGTCTGTTGCCTCCATGCTCATTATGACTGCTGCCTTCTATATTCATTATGTCTGCTGCCTCTATGTTCATTATAATAATTAATAATAATTGATCATCTTTATAGCGTTTCACTCCATGCTAATGCAATCATGCTCAGCGCGCTCATAAAAACGAAACGACAATAACACTCTAAAATAGTTTTAAACAAGGTTTCGGCCGATGGAGGCATGAAACGACCATAACATTTTAAAATAGTTTTTAAAAAGTTTTTTGCTGATGGAGGTGTACTTGATCAACTTATTTGAAAGAAAATGTCTTCAAATTCGTTTTGAATGCCTTTTTTGTCACAGAGTTTTTCAGTGTCTCACGTAAACCGTTCCACAGTGAAGGCGCCACAGATTCAAATGAGCGCACACCAAGAGTCCTTTTCCTGTGACCATCCAAACATGGAATTTCCAGGAGAGACTGTGTTGAAGAGCGCAGCATCCTTAACGGGACATGCTTCGGTAAGAGCTCTTTGAGATAGGCAGGTGCTGTGCCTTCGAGGCATCCATAGGTAAGGGACATAATCTTATGATCAATGCGCTTCGTCACAGGGAGCCAGTGGAGCTCTTTGAGAACTGGGGTGATTTGGTCATACTTCTCTACTAGTGACACAATGCGTGCTGCAGTATTTTGAACTTTCTAAAGTCTTTCCAGTTGTTTCTGGGGTAACCCCCACATGCAACTTTTACAATAGTCTAGTCTTGACTGTATTGTAGCAACAGCAAAAGCCTTGGCTGTTGTTTTTTTTATTAATTAGAGGTCGCAGCTGACCCAGATCACGAAGATGGAAGGAGCAGGCCCTAACCACTTTACTGATGTGTGGACCCATTGTTAATTTATTGTTAATGATAAAGCCCAGGTCTCTGACAGTGTTGGACAAAAATATATCAGAGGCCCCTACTTTAATAGATGGAATATCGACTTTACTAAGATTGAAGTCTGAACCGCACAGAATTGCCTCAGTCTTGTCGTCATTTAGTTTGAGTTTGAAGGCAGTCATCGACGCTTTTACCGCTAAAAGTCAGTCTTCCAATGCATTAACAGAGGCAGCACAAGCATTATGATCAGGATGGAAGATATTGTACAGCTGGGTATCATCCGCATGTATTTTGCGAGATAATCCTTGGTTATCAATTATTCTGCCAAGCTGGCTAGTGTAAACGACTAAAAGGATAGGCCCTAAAACTGAACCTTGGAGTACGCCACAGATGAGAGGAGTGGCTTTTGATAAGGTGTGATTGATAGAAACTCTCTGGGTCCTGTCAGCCAAGTAGGAAGTAAACCAATGAAGTGCAGTCTCAGTGATGACCATCTCGTATTGAAGTCTTGATAAAAGTAAGTCGTGGTTGATAACATCAAAGGCAGGACCAACAGAACTAAGATAGTCAGATCACCATGGTCAGCACTACATAGAACATCATTCAGGACACGTAATATTGCCGTCTCAAATCTATGTGAAGGACGATAGGCAGATTGAAATTATCAATCAGGCATTGTGGGGTAAGATGTTGTCAAAGCTGCTGAGAGAAAACCCTCTCGATACATAGGGAAGGTTCCATACTGGGCGAAAACTCTTGCAGTGACTAGGATCGAGCCCCCTTTTTTTAAATAAAGACTTGTAAAAATAAAATATTGTCACATATTGGTGGTTCCAAATATTGAAACACACATTAATTATCCCCCCCCCTCTCTCTTTTTCTCCTTACGCAAGATTTTGTGGGCGGGGCTTAATTTTTCCATTTCCTTGACTTTTAGTACGAAGTCAAAATTTTCTTGGTAATCTTGGGATTTCGTGTTTATGCTGACCTCAAATTCTCAGGATGGCTAGGAATAGTTTATTATTCTCGTATAGGGGACTCCTATCATTTTCATTATGAGTTTTGTAATGATACCATTATTTTCACCCCTCCTAGTAATAGGTCTGTCCCCCGCACAACCACAAGACTATTTAATGATTCGCGTTGTCTTAAAAAAGCAGTCAGTTTCTGCAGAGTTTTTGCAGAGAGTTAGTTTTGTAAATACTTTTCTTTGAGCTTGTTATGGACGCTTGTGTTGGCACTATTCTATTATTGTTGTAAATAATACACATATTGTATATACTTTACCACCAGTATTACATTATCAACAACATTTACTCTGAGGCTTCCTCGTAAAGTTACTATTCTATTTTGTTGTTTACAATACAATAATATCTATTTATAACTACAACGTCAAGAAAAAGGAACTGTTAGAACGCAAATCCTGAGTTTGTGCCCAGGACCATAAGGAGAGTTTCTTGTAATAATGAAATATAAATAATAATAACTAAAGTCTACCCTAGGACAAACGAGAATTATCAACGATATCTACACGGCTCTGGCCACAAGGGCATTGTGGACGTAACAATATCTAAACATTTATCCACGATACTACTAATGGTCTATTGAACTAACAACACATGAGAATTAAAATTTGATGTATCTTCGACTATATGGTATATTAAGTGCACTAATAATACTGGAGAAGTAATGGATAAGGGGAAGTAATAATATTATATTTATAAGTAACTTAAAGTTTTATTATTATCTCCCTTGAAAAATCTTTTTATTTCATCCACCGTTGCTACTACTTTCTCCTTATGCTACTGTCTCCTGGTACTACTTTTTCCTGGTGCTACTTTCTCCTGATGCTACTGTCTCCTGGTACTACTTTCTCCTGGTACTCCTTTCTCCTGGTACTACTTTCTCCTGGTACTACTTTTTCCTGGTACTACTTTCTCCTGGTACTATTTTCTCCTGGTACTACCTTTATCTGGAACTATTTTCTCCAGTGTTACGTGCCGGAGTACATTAGGTTTGTTATATCTAGGGGGGAATATACCCCTAAAACATGCCAGCATCGGCCCCATTCTGGGTCAATAAGAGTTTTCTCCTTTTTCCATAACCGTACCTATTAGGTTGCCAGCAGTTGCCCGCATGGCGGCCCAATCAGAGCCATACGCGTTCGCACATTGACCTTCCTCGGCCGTATTATGGGTCAATGGGGTTTTGTATACCTGCGCCACCGTTGGGTCGATTATGGGCCAATGCGGGCAGTCTAATGCTGGCGCGATGAGGTTTAGCCTGCATTGGTCGTAATGGATATCCCACTCCCCCTACCTGCTTTACATTTCGTATTGATGTCGGGCCAATGGCGGTAATTACCGGCGCGATTCGGTTTTTGCCTGCATTGTGCCTCAATTGACCCCTATATTTAGCTATTATTACTATTATTACTTATCAATCCGACATTGGCTGGATTCGCATTTTACCTTTATTTACCCACGTTTTCGTCGTTATAAATACAATATACAAAAACTCATATATAAACACATATATTATATATATTAAGTAAAATTAAGTAAAACAAAACAAAGAAAGTGATTTCGTTTATATTTTATAAAATTTGTATTCAAAATATTTTTTGCAACATACGATAAAAAGTATATTCATTCAAAGCAAAACAGTGACAGTAAATATAGTGCAAAAACATGGAAATGGTATAGGCCTAGTATTCAAGTTAATTACATAAAAAAAAACTACATAAAATAATTTGGCATAGTCATTGTAATAGTAAAAGTTTAATAGTAGCCTAGAAAATATTTGGAATTCTATATGTATGCCTAATTATGATATAGGCCTAATATAGATAAAATATTTTATTTTTATTTAATATTTAATAATGTACAACTTTATTTATTAATTTAACAATAGCCAGACAGCAGAGTAATGGGAAAAAAATAAATTTATGAGAAAATAAATATAGGCCTACATCATTACTACAAGCCTATAGAGCGTTCCCAATGGGTGTGGCTTAGGTTTTTTAGTGACGTATTTGTGTAAATAGAAGCCACTTATGGTGTACAAAAATGGTGAAGTATTTCTTATTCATGCCAAATTCAAATCTGAATATTTGCTATCCTACTAAAAAATAAGGAGGTAAATAGTAGTTCTGTAGATTAGTTGATTAATGTGATTAGGCTAGGGCCGGCTAGACCTATTTACACTTTCAATTTCACTTTATACGCCTACACTTTTAATGTTTCGTAGGCTAGGCTAATGGCTAAGTAGGGATGCCAAGTGATAGTGTTGGTGAATAGGCTATCTAGTCAAGTCACTAATATGCTCATATCGTCTATGATCTATGTCTATGATAATAATAAAATAGCCTATTTTATTTAACAGACATAATACAGCTTAAATCTTAACAAGACTTAAAATACAAAACATAATTTTAAAAAAGCTCGAGCCTAAATGAAACTTTATTAATACAGCGGCCACTGTTACTTGTACACCATTACTCAGAGTAAAAAAAATCACGTGCTTTTTGTCACATGATTGCAAACGCCCTATACATAAATATATATTGATAAAATATAACTCTATATAATATGTAAACAGACATTTATATTTAAACATTGTGCAATCAAAATAAAAAACAAAATATGTAGGCCTGTGCAAGCCCAATAGGTTAGGCTATTTTTAAATATAGGTATACATTCATAATACCAGTTTTTACTAATTGTGTGGGGAAAACAATATATGTGATGTTTAAAAAAAAGCACTAGTGCAAAATGGAAGATTAATTAATGGGACAATATTATTTAACCCTGAATAACGGGCAGGCCGATATTATAATTTCATAAATATATTGTTTAAAAATGTATTCCAATAATTTATCAATTTAACACTCTTGCTAGGCCTGCAACAATAAAGATACATTTGACACAATAGACCTACAACTAAAATTGCTTTATTTATAAATAAAAAAATAGAACTCAAAATGTATAAAATGATACACCATAAATGAATGTCTTTTGTAGACTAAGCATATTAAAATAAATAAATCTTTGACACAAGAACTTATATATTGAGAAAAAAAAACATGCAAAGCAATGTATTTAAATGGAGCACAAGATATTTTAGGGATGTAATTTTTTTTTATATTATACACACACACTTATATTATTTGGTCTACTAACTCGGTCTTTTTCATAGCTTGGTTATTAAAAAATTTCTCTAACATTAAATAATGCAATAAATTATCATCCTTCGTTATACTTCTCCTATAGGCATATCATAATAATAATAAATAACATTTTGAACAAATTGTGATATTGTAAAATACACAGTAATGGTAATGGTACACAAGATATTTATTACAAAAAATATACATTTGAATATTATTAACACACGATCAAAAAAGAGGGTCTACATTTATTAAAATATTATTATGTAATGATTATTATTAAAACTATTACTATTATTATTTTTTTAAAATAAAACTGACACAACTTGTGATATTGTAAAAAAGCACAGCAATACAGTAATGGTTAAAGTTACAGAACATAAGACATTTATAAAAATATATATATATGTGATTATAAATTATACAATAATAAAGCTGGTCTTGTTTGAAGTTAACTTAACCAAAATGAAAAAAGTAAGCTACACACAATGAAGTTGTATTTTGTATGTTTGCCAAAAAAAAACCACCAATCATTATAATTTTATAATTAAAAGTCGTTATATTATAATCAGATAAGGTAAATCATAATATGAAAAAAAATGTAACCACAAAGAAAAAAACAACCCAGTTTTGCTTTTGTAGTGCAGAAAAAAATTGGTTGTCTTTCCTTTAAAAAAAAAAAAAAAAGAAAAGAAAAGAAAAAATGGAAATAATTTGAAAAAATTAATTTTGTTAACATTTTTATTCTTTGTAAATAACATTTATGTAACAAAATGTTTGAATAATCATTTAAGGTGATGATAAATCTTTGTAAACACGGTTTTATAACAAAATTTGGCCAAATGGGATAACACTTGATTTAAAAACTACATTCATCTGTGAATAATGATTAGCAATTTGTTTTTATAATTTAGAGTGATAAATAGGTTTAATTACAAATTTTAAAAGGTCACTAATGTTGACTTTTATCTAATTATATATGCATAATTTTCAAAACTTAATAACTTTTCCCCTAATTAACCGATTTCAATTATTTTTTCGGAATATTATTAATCTTATCAAGCAGAAGATTTCATTGAAATATATTTGTTTACCACATAAACTTCAATTTCATTGGTTCTTATTTTTATACACAAGAGCTAAGCTACGATTTCAACCAATCAGAGCGCTTCTTTCAAAGCTGCCATGGCATTACATTTATGTACATCCTCTCATGCTGTTTTTGATTTCCTACTAACAGTGCATATTTCATTGTGTTTTTTAAATCTTTTATTTGTGTATATTTCTGTTTATTGATTTATATTTCTAAACGATGCCTAAAAAATCTAACCAGAGAAGTAATCGTCCAAAGAAAAGGAAATTCTATGGCAATAGGTTTTTTAAAAAGTTACGACTCGATGACGAAGCCATTGAGCCCATTGACATTGTTGAGCCTGTGCCTAGGCCTAGTGAAATGCAGCCTAATATTAGTGATAATACTCTGGACATGGAAAATGAAAGTGGAGTTTTAAACACTGAAGCTGCTAACTCTGTTTTAAATACTGCTTTTTGCAAATTAAATGAAAGTGTAAGCGAGTTAGATGACTTTCCTGATATGCCAAGTGGCTATAGATTTATTGACATAGATAGTTTAGTAAAGTTTATGAATGCATTTATGTGTCCCTCTTGCCTTGAAGAATGTGGCTTTGAAATGACAGAGTCAAGGTTTGGTGTTAGCTCTAAAATGTCATTCATTTGTAAAGGCTGTAAACAAGACTTCTTATTGAATCATTGTAAAGAAAATTTAAATTTAAGATTTCAAATGGCTATGTATTCCATTGGATGTCATTATGAGCAGGGCAAAAAGTTTTTAGGAAACATGAACATGCCACCACCAGTGAGTGTTACTAGAAGTAACTATTTTAAAAGTAAAATACATACAGCCACAGAAAAAGTTGCTAATAACTGTATGAATAAGGCTGCAGCAGAATTTAAAACATCTCAGTGTACTGATGGTGACAATGATGTGACAGTATCATGTGATGGCACCTGGCAGCGGCGCGGCTTCATTTCTAAAAATGGTGTGTCTACGGTTCTATCAGTTAATCCAAGAGGCCCACCTAAAGTTATTGACACCCAAACAAGCAGCAATTACTGTGATAAGTGTGCTAAAGGTAAAAAGAGGCTTTCTCCTAATGAATTTTTAATTTGGAAACAAAACCATAATTCAGATTGTGAACAGAACCACACAGGAACTTCTGGAGCGATGGAGTCGCAAGGTATATTTAAATGTTTTAAACGTTCACAGGAAAAGTATGACCTTACCTACACCGGTTACTTGGGTGATGGAGACTGCAAAAGCTATAAAGCAGTAGCCGAGGCTAATCCACCAATATACCCACTTAAAAATATAAGAAAATTGGAGTGTTGTGGACATGTCCAGAAGAGAATGGGAAAGCGTCTGATGGATAAAACCAATGAATGTAAAGGTAAAGTCTATGTGGAAAATGGTAAGAAATACACTGGTATAAAGGGTGCTGGTAGACTGACAATATCTGCCATTAAAAGAATTCAGGGACATTATGGTGGCGCTATTAGAAACAATTCTGGAAATATAACAGCTATGAAAAAAGCCATAATGGGAATTTGGAAACACCGGTTCGGCGAACACGAGGATTGCGGAAATTGGTGCCCTAGAGACAAAGACTTAGACAAAGCGAATAAGAATAAGCTGCCTAACTTTGTCATGATGGAAATAAAACCTATATTTGAAGATTTAGCATCAGACACATTGTTAGAAAAGTGTTTACACGGTGGAACTCAAAATGCCAATGAATCTTTTCATCAACTTATATGGAAAAGATGCCCAAAAACAACTTTTGTGGGTAAAAAAAGATTGGAAATTGCTGTCTATGATGCCACAATAGTCTACAATGAAGGTGAGTTAGGACGAAGGGACATTTTCAGTTTTCTAGGATTAGAAACAGGATTTTATACAGTTAATTCGTTTCGTGCCGCGGACAAAAAAAGGATAGTTGCATCACTAAATGCACAAAAAAATAAAAATAAACAATCCAGGAGTTTTAAAAACAAGGCCACGAGTTTAGCAGATGCAGAGGAGGATAACTATATACCTGGAGGATTCTAAAGTAAGGTAAAACATTGAAAAAATTCAATTTATTGTTGTTTTTACTGATTTTCTCTGAATTCTCTTTTTCATTCATTTTTAGATAGCAAAAACAACTTATTTTCTAAACTATTCAAGCTATCTGGATGAAATTTGGGGAGGTTTTACTTTAACCCTATCTACACCAGATAGACTATTGAAAATACATTCAAGCATTTAGTTTTGAAGTTATGGCTTGATACTCTACCCCTCCCCCGAACTGTTTTAATCTTTTTTTTTCAGCTTACTAAGAAATTCATAAAAAATTTGTTTTTTGATGTATTGCTTTCATAATAGTCTATCCTGTGTATTATATATCTCTATGCATTGTATACAATTTTCTTGGCATTAATTTGACTAGAACCTAAAATAACATGTTTGAACTGAATGGTGAAATCGTACGCTTCCCCCCCCTCGCCGCCCCTATTTGGCCCATTTTTCACACAGAAAAGTTATGTTCAAATTTTTTTTGTATTTTTCTTACCAGTTTTAGACCAAAAGTAACATTTTAACATATATAAACATACATCTTAGTGCATTTTTCTATTAGGGGGGGTCAACCTCACCTTAACCCTTACAGTCCCGGGCGCGTATATAGCGGGACTGAAGATCATAGATATAAAGTAGGTCGGTACAGGAAGGGTTAAAATGTGTAAAGTAAGTGTATACTTACTCTTTTGTAATGAAAATGCTTTGTATAATTTGATTAAAAATTTTGAAAAAGATGTTACAAATGATAAAATGCTAAGTATTGAAAACTATCATTAAGTTTTAATCCAACATTGATGGTATTGATAGTGATTGATATTGAAATAACCATTGATGATATTGATATAATTGATATCATATTATTAATTATTAATAATAAATTTCTATTTTGTATTTATTTTGTATGTTGTTTTGTTTTGTTAAATTACAATGAAGAAATGTACAATTTTTTCAATTTTATGATTTCATTGAGTCAAATATAACTTAATTATTGATTGATGAAAAACACATTTATTTTTTGCAATGAACATTATGAATGAAGAGAAAATGAATAACAATAGTTACCTTAAACTTAAGCATACAGATACATATATATTTTTTTTAAATGTGTTACATAAAGATTGAAATAGATCTCGTAATTATTGACATTGTGAAATATAACATTGAATAGAGATTCATATATGATCTCATATTATTTAGAGATTGTAAAAGTTTTTTTGAGATTGAAATAGATCTATTATTTAAAGAGATTTCGGATTTAATAACATGTCACTGTTGAGTTTGAAAGAGCTCTTATTATATAAGAATATGTTTTGATATTGTTTAAATGTAACTTTTTCAAAGACTGAAGAATGATCAAGTATATTAATATTAGAAGTTGAACTAAAAACTATTAACTTTTGGACATTGTACATTAATAAAACAAAAAAAAAATAATATAAATATTTTTTCTGTCGAAGGGGTATGTATGTTGCAGGACTGTTTATTCACTGCAACATGATTTGAATGGTTGAATCAGTGAGTGAAGTTTTTCTCTAAATAAATATACACAGTAGGGAAGTGTGCAAAAGAAGAATGTAAGAAAAGCATGATTTGAGTGAGTGGTCAAGAATTGACAAGGGAGAGAATGATAGTGTGAATAATCAGTACATGTTGGATTCTTGAGGTAGAAGGTTCAGTTTTATATAAGTTCTGTTGAACTAGTGTCATACTTAAATTGATTCAAGTCTAAGTCTTGTAGACTTTGAATAGTGTTTTAATAAATAAAGAATCCTATAAGGAGCTATATAAAGTGCTAAAGATATAATAAGTATATGACTATAAATGAAGAATGATGTTATGAAGATTTTATATACAATTGACGATTTATATGCAAGAAGTATTTGTGAACCATGTGCTGCGTCCATTGATGTATTATATGTAATAAACTTATCATCTGAAGAAACCTATGTGTACTCAAGTATTCATGTTTACTGTTGTTCAATAGACAATCTTACACGCCTCTGAAATAATATAATAATAAGAATAATATAAAGAACAATACAGTAACACCCCGAAGAAAGTAGGGGCTCTAAGCTATAGCTTGCTTAGCTTATAGATAAATTCTGCACTGGACAGGTTTATAAGTTCTAAGACTACTTAAGTCTGATTCTCTGTCATTATTCAAACTGCAATTTAAAATTATCAGACCAAAAAGTTCTACACCACTTCTGTTTTTTCTATTCAATAAAGTTTCTACTCTTTTAGTGAAACGTATGTTTAAGTTTAAAAACAGAGTAAGTAAAGTACTCTTCTGACCAAATTGATCATAGGTCTGGTGAAGCAGCGATAACCAGTTTATGTGGCCACGGCATACTAAGAGATGTGTGGCCACCAAAATGTCCAGCCGCTTTACTTTACCCCAACTAATGTCAGGTACCCATCCCGGGAAAAATGCCAGCCTGCACAATGATTCGATCCCAGAGCCTTCGGATCGCCAGTCAACGCGCCGCCTCTCGTCCACCGTGCCTCTTAAAAACCGAGACACAATTTAATTCAGAAAAAAGAGTCAACTGTAATAACTTTTAGTTAAAAAAAATCTTCTTATAGGACATTTGTTTCTCAGACTTTTTTTTTTTGTGTGTAGCCGACGATACTGGAAACCCCGAGAAAAGACTGTGATGAGATGCACATACACTTTTGATGGCACATGCATTACAATTATCTCCCTCTAAGATAGGAAGGTTCAGTGTCATCCATTTAGCTGTATTTAAGCCCAAGAATCCTCTTGAGTCTTTAAATCTGGCTTTAAAGTAGACCTCACAAACAACTGTTGCAGCAATCAAATCTTAACTATATGACAAATAGTCTACACTCAAGTCCACAGCAACGGCTTTTGCTGTTCTTTTGGTCGAAGACGTAGCTGACCACAGCATGTAAGGAATAACCATTTCGACCGAGCTGACGTAAGGAACCACTGAGAGCCTGCTGTATAGTGATCAGTCTGTTACATTTAAGATTGATTTTGTTCAAACTTTACCTAAATACCGTACATGATTGTATTCTACAAGCTCGATGTTATATTAAGAAAATTTCTTTATTAAAAGTATAAAGTAAAAAGTACATTAAGATGACATTATATTCAATATTCAAATAAGAACTTTGTTTTTAAGATTTTTTAAAAACCAAGACGGTATTTTGACACATTTACTTTCAATCGACCTGACTCACTTTCTAGTGCGTGGGTGTTGTTTGTTTCATTCATAATACGAACAAGGTAGTTGTGGACCTACATTTAAGTATCACAGTATGTCTGAATCACACATAGTCTAATCACAACTAGTCTATATTTAATCTGACGTCTACTAACGCTACTTTACGAGATTGAAGAACTGCCTCACTGTCTGTGATTGTGGACATGACAAGGCTGGGCTGCTAAGTTATTTTAAAATATTTTCACCTTTTTTTTTACCGTAAGTTGGGTTGTTTGTGTGTTAGGGGGGGGGGGGGGAGTCGAACATCGAGACTAACAATACAGTTTGCTGTATTAGTACAATTATTGAAAACTGGTAAACTATGATAAACTAATTGCATATATCTAAAAATAATTCTCTATACATAAATGCTCACAAACTTTAATTGACAACATAAACACCATATATTAAATATAAATGTTTGACACTCTCACATATTTTAATAGTTTTTTTTCTGAATAGTAAAATACATTCATAAAAAAATAAAATATATAAATTACAAATGACGGTCAAGTGGTAAAGTACACGAACAATAAAATTAAATATAACATCATTTTTACTAAAGTAATACAAATATTACAATAATAGGCCTAATATAACTGAACTAAGGCAATACAAATATTACAATAATAGGGCCTAATATAACCGAACTAAGGCACTAAAACATTACAATAATAGGGCCTAATATAACCGAACTAAGGCGCTAAAAATATTACAATAATAGGGCCTAATATAACCGAACCTTTACATCTTTACATAAAAAGCTTTTTTTTACAGAAAAAAACAATTAAAATCTTACAACACGATCAAATATAACTTGTTTGAAAACTGTCAAGCAGTAGGCCCCTACATATTATTGTATTTCATTGTGATACATCGTTTAAAACATAGACAGAATATAGAAGAAATACATTATTTTATTGATATATTGACACTAAGTAAAAATAATAGATTTTTTTTTTTTACATTTAGCACATAATACACTTTAAATTAGCATAGTAATATTTTATTTATAATTATTTTGTACATAATAAAAGTTTACACATAAAACACCAACTATATATTCTTTAAAATTTGTTTATCTTAAAAATATATGTTGCAGTAATAAGATCTAATTAAAATAGTTGTTGCAGTAATAAGACATAATAAATATATTGTTAAGGTGAAAAGAGTGAAATGTATATTTAGAAAATACATAGATTTAACTAGATCCTTTGCTCACCGAATAGGATCTCGACATCCACTCCAAACCAATTATCAATAAAAATAAAAATATATGCACAAGTCATAACCACTGATAATGAAACTTATGAGTTAGATGAACAAAAAAATGAAAAAAAAACAACTCTAAAATATTAAATCACTACTTGAAGAAAAACATATTATACAATATATAATATATGGGAGGGTATGCCATGTACAATTTTAAAAAATCCAATTGATTAGTAGATGAAACTGACAAATTAAACATTTTGGATTGTTTTATAAAAGATTTAAATGAGCAACAACCATCTATTTGTAAAGATAATCTCAGGAGTCAGAGGCAGGAATAATAAAAATGTCACCAAGCAGCACACATGTATTCATTTATTTAGACAAAACATTAAACAAATAACAATCTCAGTAAAAAAAAGTTAGTTTTGAATTGTTTTTATGCTGAAGCCTGTCGTTCATTTATTTTCATTTATACGTCTATAAGCCGCACCCCTTTCTAGGGCCTGAAAATTTAGTGAACAATGTGCGGCTTATACTTAATGTTTCACGGTAGATATACATTTTAAATGTGGCGTAGAACTTAATTTTAATGTGAAATTAATGGAAAAAAGAAATATTTAATAAATCTCATTCATTTAGAAGCAAAAAAAAATATATGCAAATATAAAATATAATAACATTAAAAGGCCGGCATTGCAATAAAATCCCCAAGGAAAAAGGAAGAGGGGCCACCCAATAAACACATGGAGGCGTGACCGGGAAGCCGAAATCACCAAGATGGGTTTCAGCTGGAACCAGTTAGAGAGGATGTCCCAGGTTAGGAGAAGCTGGAGAACTGTTGTTGGTGGCCTATACTACGACAGGTGTTGACGGGCGTAAGTAAGTATATAACTATGACCTAAATTTACTGTAAACGGCTGGTATAGTGTAAATAATTGGGTTCAATGCAGAGTTTATTGGTAATACAAATACAGCAATCCAAGCATACACTTCACGGTTAAAGATGTAGCCATTTAATGAAAGGATCCCAAGTATCCCAATAGGAAACCAGCAACAAAAATCTGTGAATGCAACCAAAGCCAATTTTTTGGCCACAGACAAGTCTTCAGATCGTCTTTGAATATTTTGTCGAAGGCTTGGAATTGATTTCTTTACTTTGATCAAGTTAATAAAAATTGTCAACTGACCAAAGGCTATAATCAAAAACAATGCAAAATTTAAACCAACAAAAACGACGAAAGAAAAGATCCATCCTTTGTTTTGTGTAGGACTCAATGGTAGAGCCAGACAAAGTCCGTTAGATGAATAAATCTCCCAATCTGATAAGACAACTGGAATTATAGCCAATACAATACCAACAAACCAAACCAATGTAATTGATAGTAATTTACCAGTTTTAGAAAATCTATGTTCACCAAATGGGTAAGTGATACATAAGAAACGATCTAGAGTTATCAAACAAATGAAGAACGTGGAAGTCTCACTTGAAAGCGTTGAAAGAAACCCACACAAATTACATAGAAAACCTTTTCTCCATTTGAAATCTTCCAAGATATAAACTTCTTTATAGTAAGCATCCACAATAGCAATAATCATTAAATAAACTCCCATAATTAAATCTGAAATTGCTAATCCTGTTATAAAAAGTCCATAAGCTTTCTTAAATATTTCTCTGTTCCAACCAACTCTATAGACCAATACAATACCATTTCCTACTATAGTCAAGAATCCAACTATCCAGATGACTATTCTTTTGAATGTGTCACCAACAAGATGTTTACATGAAGATATGAAATCAACTGGTGCATGACATTTGTCAACGGATATATTTGCATTTAAAACTTGTGGACAACAAATTACAAAGTCACTAGCCTTTAACTCAGAATGTATGGTTAATCCTTTAAAAAGATTTGTGTCAATATCTTGGATCTCTATATATTGAATATAAAAAGTATCTAGTGTAAAGTATTCTGGTAATCCCATATCTTTAAATTTTGTAATTAATGTATGACTTAAATTTAAATGTCTCAGATTGATTAAATCACCAAAGATTTTATTTCTGAAAGAACTTATTTTGGTATTGGACAAATCAATTATTTCTAAAGATCTTGGAAAATTAAATAATTCATCTATGAGGAGATTTTCATTGTGGGAAAGGTTCAAGAGTTTTAATTGTGAATATTTTTCTATAGATTTTAAATAGTTACTATCATTTATTTGATTGAAGCTGATATCTAACGTAATAAGATCTTCAAATTTCCAATATTGAAATTCATCATTAAAATTTGTTATGCTACATTTACTTCCTTCAAATAAAACAATTGAAAAAAAATGTGATAAATGTACTTTTATGTCATAGACGGGAAATACTTTGCCATTAGATTCCAAATCTAGATCTACTGTCATCTTAAAAATATTGAGTTTTAAATGTTTGGTTCCTTCATTTAAAAGATTTTCTTCTCTTTTACTAGAAATACATGTGTAGTTCTTTGGACAAACGTTATCACATACAAAATGTGTATTACTTTCTATTTCTGGTAAAAGATTTTTAAAACTATTTAAATCAAGACAAATGTCTTTGAAAACCATTGTGAAATTAGCTTTACATAAAAACACCTTACTGTTAGCATACCTATCATAAATCTCATCATCACCATGTAGACAGTCATTGTTGAAATCATTTATCTCTTCAGAGAAAATACAGTAAGACTTTAAACATTTAATTAAAGGTTCTGGGCAAATAAACGTTTCACAATTGTGCAAATGAGAATTATCTTCACATTGGTTATTATAATCTTTGATACATTTCAGAGAATATTGCGCTTTATCTGATTCACATTGAACATATTCAAGTGTAAAGTTAAAATTTACTGTATGAATCGAGCATGTGTGATTAAATGTATTGTTGTTTCTGTCATCAACGCAGAAAATATCAACATTTGGATTAGAGATTTCATGGTCAGTTTTATTGTACGAAATCGTTTGACAGTCATTATACTTTTCACATTTATAAACATCTATTGTTTTAAAAGTATAAAATAAATACGTTTCTTTGATTAATAGCAACATATTTTTTCTGTCATTTTTAATTTCATAGTCAGTTTGTGTGTTTAAATGTGTGTCACAAAGATAATTGTTTAGCCTGCTTCCTGTACTGTAATTACTTAAATTGCAAATGACTGTAAAAGGTTTAATAAAATGACTTTTCCCATTAAAAATATTTAAATCATCGAGTATATTTTTACGTGCTAAAGTTAAAATTTCTGAATCAGTTTTACGTTTTATATGTACTTGTTCCATTAATTTTTCAGAGATAACATTTTCATCTTCACAAATTACTAATGATTGTTGCAATGGTTCATCACAGTCTATTTCTATCATATATTTACCTAAATTATACAGACTCTTATCATGGAAGAGAATTATGTCTTTGTAAGTTGACAAATTCAAATAAAAGCATGCAACCTTACGGACAAATGGATTAGGATTGTAAAACAAAAATGGATTACCACTTGGCCAAGTAGAATCTAACCAAAAATTATTTTTTTTTAAGCCAATGTATAAATTCATACCGCCAGCAACATTTGTTATTGGTGTGTTATTTACATATTTCATTATATCAACAAACTCGTCATAAGTCTCAAATGAAAGTAATAGCATTCCAAGTGTGTGCTGACAGTAACACATGGCGTCAGATAAACTTATTTCTGACAACTGATTGACTTTGCGATAATCTGAATTAACAACAAAACTACTCCTGGTGTATAATAAACTATCGTCAATGTTCATATCACAAATCTTGTTCAAAATGTCTTCAATTTTTACATCTTTAAAGGATGATGTAAAATGAATAAAATCCATTGAACTATAAACATGGTTTGGATTTTCAGAGGATTGTATTATAAAAAATGTATTGGAAGCTCTATATTCATTTTTCGAATTAGTAATATCATTAATTATTAGATTTGTGTTGTTATTGAAATCGGATATGTTAAACAAAAAAATAAATGATATATGTGGATAAGAACAACGGTATGACATTTTCTCTATACGGCTTCTTGTTAAATTCTTCACTAAAGGAATGGGTAGGGTTTCATTGTATTCTATCTCATCATCTAAATCAATGTCAACATTCTTGGAACATGACTTTCCTTTCATCATGATAAAGCTTTGACGAATCGTCTTTTTTAATTTTGTAAAAGTCTTAGCAAAATGCATTTGTTCTTCAATTTCACCTTGACAATCCAGTAGAAACAAGTGTGCTTGAAACCAAGAACGGCAGTTTTGTAGAGGAAACAAATAGGCAACATCTGAGAATTACATAGAAATTAATAATTAACAAACTTCAACAAAACCAATCGTATTACAATGTTATAATAAATACAAAATAGTTTCATTCGTATTTTAAACTCGTATGTGTGTAACGTTTCTTTTTAAAACACTTTGATCCATCGGGTTTGTGATTCTTTTTTTTAAATCTTTCTGCCAAGATATTACAAAATGTACTACTTTGATAAAGTTTCTTTATTAATTTCATTGTATTTTCAAAACTTTGGTTTTTCATCGTAATTTATTTAAAGTAGAGTTTAATCTATCTTTACTACTTCTTCTTTTAATTGTGCGTCACGTTTAAAATTCTCAGCTTTGAACTAAGAGACAAACTAGGCATATTAAAATAGTAATATATTATGTAACTACAATATTACAACCACGTAAACGTGCTAACAATTTAATTTTCTTTTTACAATTAGCCTCAACTATAATATATCAACGTTCAATTTATGAAGACCTAACTAAAAAATGTCATTGTGTACTCACCAAGGAAACAAAAGAAGACAAAGCAATAAGCAAACATTTTGTAAAGTAAATTTTACAAATACACCAAATGGAAACCGCTACTCTAGCAAACACACGCGTTGTTGAAATAATTACAAGTTTATATAGCAAGTTTTTTTTTTGTTTTTTTTGACATGCGGATAATATTATTTAAATACAATTTTATGCTAGAAATGTCATCCTCTGTCCATAATGTTAATAATTCAAGATGGGCGAACCTATGAACAATTGAACGAAAATGTCATTGAATCACAATTGTCCAATTATAACAACGCACTTTATGCAGGGCCAGCTCAACACATTCTGGCGCCCTGTGCAAACCAGATATCGGAGCCCTTATTCATATTTGTAAAAAAAAATAATTATTTTTGTAACAAAAAAAAACAAACAAACAAATATTAAATATTTCGACTATTCTTCTTCTTCTTCTTCTATTAGCCAGTCTACAGAGCCGTTTTCTCTCTTGCAGCCAATGCCAGGCAATATATTTACATGTCTTTCTTTTCTTTTAATTTTTCTGTATTGCTTTATAGTGTGTTGTTAATGTTAAGTTGATGGGAACGGGATCATTTATATCTGAGTTTGTTTAGCTCTGGGCATTCAAGCAGGAAGTTAGTTGTCCATTGTTTTATGTGGATGTGGGGCAATATCATCAGTTTGATGTTTGTGTAGTTTAAAGGTGAGCTGTGTGCCATATGCTCTGTATATAACTGGAATACATTACATTGCACTTTGCCAGGAATGAACTTTATATTATCTTACTTATTGGGCTTTTTTATTTTATATGTAAAAAAAAACGGAAATTGTATAGCGACTATTTAGAATCGGGAATTACAAAACAAGAAGATAAGAGTAGAAAATGCTAAAGCAAGCGGTCCATGTATATTATAGTCTATGATTTAAGCTTTAAAAATCAATCAATTGACACTTTTATGGCACTAGCATAGGCCGGAAGTTTGAAAAAATATTTTATACATTTCTATGAAGAACAAAATTATGTCCTCCCTTACCCTTTCACCCACCATCTAGCAAATAATAATCCTGCTCATAGATTTATCATATTTATTATAAAAGCATAATAAAGAAATTTAATGAGACACATATATGAAAATATTGTTCTTGGTTTACAATTATGGAAAAAGACGTAAACAATACATTTATATATGAAAATCGTGTTTCATCCTTTAAAAAAATATTTTTATGCAACAATAAATGTTGATTGTATACAATAATTTAAGTTATAACTTAAATAGTTACTTGTTAAGCTATGTAAAAAAAAACTTTTCCACTTTCTATCAACAATTATTCTATGAAAGGGTGCTAAATGTGGAAGAAGCCATAGGACATCACACTTTTGTAACAAAATTTTCTTTTTTTAGCCACATTGGTGGCACTTTTTTTATTCAAACAGAAGTTTAAATGGTGCAACTGCCCATCAAGACTTTGTTTTATCAGATCTGTTTATGTTTCCTAATTAGAGATTAAATGCGTTAGAATATTTTTTTCTGCAAATATGGTCCTAGATAAAACGTCAGCTACTGACCACTTACCAGACGAACGCTGAAAGCCATAGATATCTACCTTCTCACCAGAATAGTGCAGACAATCGCAACGCAATACAAGCTAAAGATCATTAGGCAATACGGGAGAATCTCCCCCTGTTCGAATATTTGACTGATATGCTATCTGATGATATCGGTCTTTAGGAATAATCTCCAGAGAATGGTCGGGGTCATAGAAATGAGAAATTTTAACAAGATTTTGTGGTTTCCACAAACGAAGATGTCCACAAATAAATTAAATATCGGCCCAAACGAGAATCCACGCAGCACCACCCAGAGCAAGTTACTGTGGTGGAATGGACAGTAACGATTGAAAGGTCTTTGACAGCCCAGCCCACACGGCACCGAACAGGTAGAAAGAAGAATGGGCCGACAGAAGAAAAGTTTGGAGTAAAAAAGAAAAGAATGGACCAGGCTGTCCTTCATTGGCGCCTAAACAGCAGCACAAGATTGTGACGAGTAGCGAGATACGATACAACAGTCAACAATGGTCCTCCCAGTGACCAACCAACGGGTTAATGGATGGATGATGTGGAACTGACCATGTGAATCCAGGCAACACCATGGGTTGCAAGATATTGAATGGCTACATCAAATAGAAAATTTCATGAATAGCCTCAATTGAAAATGCATACTGTAGCAAGTATCACATCTGGCAATTCATGCAGATTCTATAGACTCCAACAAATGGATCTACACATATTTTATATTTTTGCTGTAGTGCGAATTTCAAATGAGGTTGGTCAACTTAGAGTATCTCTATTCTTACATTGACCATAGTTGGACTATTGATATAAGAAAGATAAACGTATTCTTTAACGCCAACATTACAACAAAGATTTCCATTAAGACCAGACTTTGTGTATAGTAAAATAAAAAAATCCTTAGAAAAAAACACAACATGGAAATTTAAAATAAGATATCTATAATGCGAACATAATTCTTTGTAAAATCTCATTTTTATTCAAAATCTTAACAAAAACTATGATCTAGTTCTTAAATTTTAGCATAGCTTCAATATTTAACAATGCTAAACATGAAAGTTAAAAAAACATTTTATTTAAAAAGAAACGACTTTATTTTTAATTGGTAACTAAGCATGCTTATAGCTACTGTCCCATAAGTGGGACCAGTTTTACATGGGGGCATTCATTGCTTCTGTCCCACTTGTGGGACGCTTGTTAAACACATGATAAAACAAAGTCAATGTACTTTTTAAAAAATGATTTCTATTGTTCTAATTGATATATAAATGATGAAATTACATATTTCACGTGGTCTTATTTAACAATTTATTAATATTTCAAATGTGTACTTACTTTTGAGCATGTTTATTCATTTATTTTTTTCAATTTTTACAAGTTGAAAGGTCAAGGTCATGTAAGTCATGTTAAAACTAAAATTTTGTTTAAAAATTAAACTTAATTAAAATTTAACTATCGTACAATGCTAAAAACAACTAATTTTTGTTTTTATAAGGCATATTGGTATTTAAAAGGGACATTTTTACGAAGTGTCCCATAAGTGGGATGCTAGCAGAATTTTTTTTAAGGCTTATAGCCAAACATTAATACCGTTTATCATTCAATATATAGATAGCTTCTTTAAGTTTTTTTTTTTTTTTAAATGGTCGAGACATTTTCCGAAAATCTTATATATTACAGACGCTCCGTCCATAAAGAAGATTATTGCGTCCTACGTTCATCCGTGGTCCGAGACTTATCTTATATATTACAGGCTCGCCTTCTGCATATATATAATTGGGTATTATATAACTTCCCTTAAAAACTATTTTGCAAGCTTTCGTAAATCTGTTGCGTGGTGTCATCTGCATATAATAGTTTACATATCTGAAATATATCTACGCACTTATCAGAATTAAAGGTTTCAACTATATGATCCATTTTGTTCTAAATAAGAATCTAAATCATAGGTTCTCAACCTTTTTTGGCTCACTGACCCCTTTTATATTTTTTTCGCTCCTCAGCCCCCCCCCCCCCCGGAATATCTTGACTGACATATTATAGTAAACCGGAACATATGTATAACTAGATATATTTCAGTAACATTTATGGACGAATTGATCACATGCCAGGTGATTTAGAGTACATTGTGTGATTACCTATAATATAACGCCCTCATCGAAAACCCATGGTCTATTAAGAGAGGGAGAACATCTGAGTCTCTCTTATTCTTTATCTTTACAAATTACTTAGAGTCAAAGTCATTTGTAAAGATATTGAATACGAGAGACTTAGATGTTCTCCATTTCTTAGACCTGCCTCTTAGTTAAACGTGTTGTACTAAGATTGACTAACGATTTAAATCTCTTTATGAAGCTTAAATAAACTAACCCAGAAAAACAAAGTTTTTATGATACTCCCTAAGTTAAACTAAGTTTATATTTAATTTATATTTTGATAAATTAAAATAAATATAAATGATATTATACCTTATGGATTTCCACACTAAAATTTTGCGAATCCTTTTTTTTTCTAGCTTTGGCCAAAAAAAAACATAAAAAATTAGACCGGTATTTTCAACGTGAAACCAAACCATAGACCATTTATCTATGAAGGGTTTGTTAAATTTACAAAAAATCATAAACTAAAAATTTAATATAATGTATTGTTAGTCGCCACAAGTCTGCTATCCAGGCTTCAGCTCGATTGGACGACAAGAAGTGGTCGAAAAATCTATGCAAAGTTTTACAAGCACAAACGCACGCAGACAGACAGTACGAGTTAATAAAAAGGGAGTAAAAATAGGCCATGTATTCCTATTTGTGGTATAAACGGGAAAGCTCTGTTAAGATCAATAAACGCGCATAACAGTTTCCTTTTTTTTTTTAGTAAGAAGTTTTTGCGCATATAAGATAAACGCTGCTTCAGTTGTTATATCATAGACCATATGTCGGCAACCTTTTGATACTAGTGTGCCGAAGTAGGATGTCAAAACATTCGGCGTGCCAAAAGCGAAAGAGTTATACTGTTCCAGCATATAATTTCTTGCAGAACAGATTTCAATTGCCTTTCGGAGGGTCTCTCGCGTGCCAATGACAATTGCTCTGCCTGCCAAGTATGGCACGCGTTTCGTAGGTTGCCGACCTTGTCATAGACTAAAATACACATGGACCGCTTGCTTTAGTATTTCTACTATTTAATGACTCGAAACATTGATGTTCGAAATTCCTGATTCTAAATAAAGTAGTTGCTGTTGTTGCTATACAAGTTCCGTTTTATTGAATCGCTATGATTTTATCAATGAAAAATTAAAATCGAAAGTTGTATACAGCGGAAACATTTCTGCTTGGTTTACTTTCGGTTTTTAAATAATAATGACGATTTTTCATTGATTTCTGTGTAAACGTTTGTAAACAAAGTCTAGGCCTTTGAACTTGTTAAATTTGCTAATAGCTTTTATTGCTAATTATTAATTTATATTCATCAGATAATAACTTAAAATCATTTAAATCTGGTTTTGAGGACTGTCGTTTTATTTTTTAATTAAAGATTCCGACATTCGTGGTTAGGCCTCGAAATATGTAAACTATATAGAAATATAAAGGATCGGCGTTTGCCGGCTGATCCTAATATTACAAAAATGCGTATAACTCAGTAACTATATGGGATAGTTTCAAAATTCAAAATGCATTCTGATCAGAAATAGATATAATTTTAGTGGTTTCAAGCCGAATAGGATATCTGCTACGCATACCATATAAAAATCTGTTAAGATTGATTTTTTTCGATCCTTTTTTTTTTAAACAAAAAATTTGATCTCTAAAAATTACTAATAAAGAGGTAACTATTATTATAATATTGTTATAACTTCTACTTATTATTATTCCCTGTTTAAGTTCCTTTAATTTAATATGAAATACAGGTATCTTGCTAAACAAATATCTTTAGAAATTTATGAATAAATAAGGGCACCCTAAAAAAATTCTAGCGACATAAAAATGGCCTGGCACAAATGCAGTAAACCCCCCAGCACGTAATGTGTTAAACCCAACTCATGCCTATTGGGTCTTGACTATTAACAAATGTTCTAGTATATTATTATTATTATAGTAATTTAACCATAGTATAACAACCTAAAATAGAAGATATTATTTATTAAATTACATATGGCCTATATCTTCTTTTGGAAAATCAAAACAATGAGTTTATTGTTAGGCCTACATGGCATGTGCAATATGGGACTTGATATACGTTTTATATTAAAGTTAGAAGTTTGGTATATTTACTATGGTTTTTATATTCATGACGTTGCACCATGCCTCAAAAGGACTGCGCATGTCCTGACATAGGCCTACTAAAAAATGGCCAATTTCTATGACATTCATGGTCAAGAGTTAAAAAGTCTATAGGCTAAATTAGGACATGTGGCGTTTGGGGGTGTCTAACAAGATTAACGCCAAATAAAATTAAGGAAGAATTCGTTTATATTCTACTCTCATAAAGATTAATCTACTTTTAGCCATCACCTATACAAATTTGCTTACAATTATAGCCACTACTGAGTAAATGATTAAACGCACATATCTACCTATCATTATCTCTGCTTAATCACTTAATCATTTAGCTCTTGCACATGTAACATATTTTATGTATTTCTACATTGCGTATTCGTTTTCAGTATTTATTTTGAGCTTATATCAATGTTCTCATATGATATTGCTATTATCGTTACTAATGCTATCATTTATTGTTATCATTTTATGCTTGCATTACACTGGTGTATAAAGATTATCATCTTGCTTCCCCTTACAACGCAAACGTGCGAAACACGCCAGGGTCACGCATGAGGCAATCATCCTTGGATTTGCCAGACCTGATCTTCCCCCCCCCCCTTCCTCCTTCTCCCGCCACCCATCGTCAAAACTCAAAGGATGTGAAATGTATATATGTAAACATACCTCAAAGTGTCCAGCTTCCCTGGTCAAATATCTTTGACTTGCAAACTCGAGATACCGCCTGCGGAGAAAATAGCCCTATTGATGGTGCCCCCCTCATCATCCCACGGCACCCATTCTCCCATCCGCCTCGCCATGTACCCCCACCCTTCCCCTCTCCCCCGACTCTACCTCGCCATTGTTGTATCAAACTGAAACGATGAAGTAACAGTAACAGGCTGACCAATCTACCTCGCCATTGTTGTATCAAACTGAAACGATGAAGTAACAGTAACAGGCTGACCAATCTACCTCGCCATTGTTGTATCAAACTGAAACGATGAAGTAACAGTAACAGGCTGACCAATCTACCTCGCCATTGTTGTATCAAACTCAAACGATGAAGTAACAGTAACAGGTTGACCAATCTACCTCGCCATTGTTGTATCAAACTCAAACGATGAAGTAACAGTAACAGGCTGACCAATCGCATGCTCGATATAGATGTGTGACCATTTTCCCTCCCCTCCACGTGAAAACCCACGCTTGGGATGTAAATTTCCTTAGAAATGTAATTTCAGTTTTAAGTTAGTCGGACTGAAGGAGCCGCAAGGGCTGGACGCACTGGACTCCGTATGCACCACGCGGTGCCACAGTCTGTTGTAGAGAGTCATTCTTAGGACTACCTACTACATATAGTGTTGTGTTTTCATTGCAAAAAAAAAAGATACTTCTCAAGTCTGACAGCCATCATTGTGCAGCGCTGATTTATGACTTCTTATACATTTATCCATTACTTTCAGTTGTAGCAGTAAATTAATGTTTCATGTTGGGAAACTTTCAACATGGGTGTGTTCAAACCGATGAGGGAAAATGTAATTATTGTATGCCTTTGTGTTGCACTATAACCTTTCAAGCGTTTGATAAAATTTATTTATACATATTATGTGCGGGTTTGACAGGAAATAGTACTACGTGTTAACATTTACTTGGCTCTATTTGCTTTACTGGTTGGTCAAAACATTCTGATTGGTTTAAATATTCATACTGTGTTACTTGACCATTTTTTTGTCTTCCTGACAGAGTCCACACCTTGACAACATTTTAGACCTAGTGGCTAACAATAGCGACTATTTCGAAATATTTTTATGGGCAAATAAAGAAGTGATAAGCAATCTTACAACAAGAGTTTCAAAATTTGGCATTTTAAAACGTGTGTAAATATATCATTGCCTCATGTTCTAGAATTAAATACTTTGGATTATTGTAGAAAACTTACTACGGCAATGGTTTGAAGAGAAATAATGTAATATTTTTGAATGTAACATACATAGGATATCATTTTATAATATGCCAATATGAATTAGGCTAGAGACTCATAAATAAAGTAAAGTACCCTTTGGGCCAAACTGATCATAAGGCTGGTGAAGCAGCGTTCACTAGTTTCTGTGGCCATGGCATATCAGGGTTTGTGTGGCCATCACATCAGCCAGCCGCCTTAACTTTACCCCAAGTAATGTCAAGTTCCCACCAGAGCTGGGTAGACTCAGAGACACTCTCAAGTCCTGGGAAAATAATCCTAGCCACCGAGACATATTTATAGAGCTAAAAATTTGAGAACATTTTTATTATTTTACATTGAAACAATTTTTTTTACAGAGAAGGTCGTGGGTTATAACATTTATTCCCTTATCATGACCTAACATCTCTATAACGTATCACTTTACCTTGTAACCTTTTAACTGACCGATGAAAATGATTTATTCATATGGTCGGGGTTTATATGCTATTACTACATTCAAACTCTTTATTGGGTGCTTTTGCTTTTTAGGCTGGCTATAACATTTTGATTGATTTAAAGCAATCATACTGTGTTACTTGACCACATATGACCTTTGCTGCATCAACCACATTCTGAGCAGGTGATGTACACTCACCAACTATATTGAGCTAGCCAAATTGATACGTAATATGTTGCCCTATTCATGTTATTGACAAATTTGTGTAATAACGTATTCATCATTTCACACATTGGCCAAAGTGGATACAATGGCAATATCGACTGGAAGCTCTCTAGCTACGTTAATATTTCTGTATGGATATAATTTCTACAGGCTCACAGCAGATTTGATAAGGCAAATAAGGGTTCTGAAGAAGACCTCTTTCTTGAAGAAATGTAACATTGTAGACATGGAGCTAATGTCAAATGAATGGGTACGAGAAGAAACGAGTAATGTAATTGGCCAATACGAAGATTTGCTCAACTTTATAAAGAGCTAAATAAACTGTGATTAGTCAAACACTAAACAACAAGTGAAAGCATTGCAATAATAATCTGCAAGAGCATTGTGTAAGAATGGAAGTTATGATAGAAACATCTAGCAGAGCACTGTGCAAAAAGGAAAGCTTGAAAGGACCATCCACCAAAGCACTGAGCAAGAAGGAAAGCCTTGCAAAAACCTTCTAACAGAGCTTTGTGCAATAAAGAAAGCTTAGCAATGACCATCTTCCAAAGCACTGTGCAAGAAGGAAAGCTTAGCAATGACCATCTTCCAAAGCACTGTGCAAGAAGGAAAGTATTGCAAGGACCATCTAACAGAGCATAGGACCTCTACAAAAGCACTGTGCAAGAAGGAAAGCTTTGAAAGGACCTACCCAAGCACTGTGCAAGAAGAAAGGCTTTGCAAGGACCATCTATCAGAGCCCTGTGCATGGAGGAATGCATTGCAAGGAGAAAAATGCATCTAAATGTTTAGAATATAGAAAGATAGTAGCTAAAATAAAGACAACTTGATAAAGTGTTCAAAAGTTGAGAGGATATTAATATGTCATTAAGTAGAAATAGGTTATAATGTGTTGTTTTTTGCTCATATAAAATAGGTTTTTGGAAACATAAAATTGTGTATATAGAACAAGATAATATGACAATGGACAATGTGATAAATAATACATCATTTTTTTACTTCTAATTGGCAATAAATAATATTCTACAACACTGCCAGACACAAATGAGTCGGGCTGTATCAGTAGATCTAAAATATGTATTTTTTTGTATCAAGCTCTATTGAGGTAACTAGTCTCAAAAAAATAGATCAATACAAAATGAATTCATCAAACAACATTTTTACCAAAACGAAAAATCTGAAATATATCTATTTGTTATTGCAATCTGTGTGACATTAAATATATAAATCGACCACACAGAGTGTGAAAATAACCTTTTTTAAAATCTGGCTATGTACTATCATTATGTAGTACTAAATGATTTGGTTAGGTAGATTTTCATAATATTGTTCAAGCATAAACATTTAATGTTGATAAACTTTCAACCTGGTCAATCTAATAAGCGAAAATGTCATTATTGTATGGCTTAGTACTGTATTGTGATTAGGGATGTTAAACGAAAACCGGAACACAGGAATCCGGTTTTGAAATGAAAACCGGTTTTGATTTTCAAAACCGGATTTCCGTTTGTTGGTTGGAAGCTGGAAGGTAATCATTACTTCAAGTAGAAGATCCTTTTTTTTGGGTTCTAATGGAAATATTTTAAATAAATAATGTTGGATTCGCACAAAACAATTCCTGAAATGCCTTGCTAACATTATTTAGTCTTAGATATTGTGTTTCTTATGTTTCCAAATAACAATTATGGCTTACGATAAAAACAACATCAAACAAATTGTTAAGTTACAGTTACAATTAACATGAATATTTTTACTTGTTGGCTCGTCTTTTAGATGTGCGCTGCTCTTTGATGTACGCAATAAAGAGACGCAAACTAGTCCCTCCCTGTGACCCTGAACAATTCGGCTAGACACCGAGTCTGTGCTTTATTAAATATATTACTATTAAATATACATTCTTTTGATTTGTGCTACGCGAAACCTTCCATAACATTTTTTACAAGTTACTATATGTGGTAAACTCACTAGAGGCGCATTCGCTCAGTCTGGTGCCATGGCAATTACTCACAATGGCTCCAACCTATAAACTACAATTAATCCTGGCTCATTGCGGTGCTCACAAATGAATGAAGGATGTATGATTGTAATTGTATTTTTTCATTAATGTATATATATATGAATGTATTTACGTCCTCTATTATCACTGTTTTACATGTTTAGATATTTACATTATTACACAAAACATAGTTTTCTGTCCTTGTATATATTTAAGATGCTTCCATTTACCCTCCCCCTTTTCCATGTCTCCACCGTCAACAGTGTTACCCCCCCCCCCCCTTAGCCCCATCCTCGCCAAAACTAGCTTTCCTCTGATCCCCCCTCCCCCCGCTACCGGCCACTGGACAAGATAAGCAAATTGCATTTACATGCAAAATTCCTACAGTCGGGCAGGTGGGCGGTGAAACCACTCCCCCTACCCCAAACTTTCCCCCTGTAAACTAACAAGTACGCAACAGCTCTCGGCCGGACTCTTAGGGTATCAAAGGACGTTTTATAATCTCCCGATCGCCCTACTCTCCCTCTCCCAGCTTCCCCTACCCGTGACTCATCACTAAAGACGTGGGCGAATCGCCCCCCCCCCCACTGCCCCTACCAGTATAGAGGGCACTTTTTAGGATAGAATGGAAAAAAGGGCACTGGGGTCATAGACATGGAACACGTCAGTCCTGTCTTTCGGCCGGTCCAATTATACTGATATACTGACATTTGTATTGTGGATTACCTCTGCCATTCATCGACTTATGCCAAAATAATCAGTATTTGAAATTCATCCCGGCATTGAATCAATCATTGTTCCTGTATCTGCTTATATATTAGCATTCGTGTCTTGTAGTCAGGCCTGGATTAACCATTAGGCAAACAAGGCACGTGCCTAGGGCACCAAGCGTTTGGGGGGCACCACAAGACCTCAAGAAAAATGTGTATATTGTAAAAGCTAAGAGCAGAAAATTAACGAATTATTTAGTTTCAGTTAAGCAACAGGTGGAACATGATTTTACTGACATCATCTATCCTCTTGATAAGTCTACTATAGGCAGAGGCGTATTTGGGCATGTTCCACTTGTTCCTATGGAACAACACAAAATGGGCGCCCACACATTCCAAAATGAAAGTTTTAGTCTTTTCTTTCCGCAATTAGAATAGTGATGTTGTAGAAGCGCACAATGAACAAATACTGTGAATGGGAAATCACATTTGATTGTTAAGTGACACTGGCAGGGTCGAGTCCACGAGAGGGCCCCCACATAAATTTGGCCCTTGGGAACAGGGCCCCGACAATCCTAAATACGGCCCTGACTAAAGCCTGTTCTGTTTGGCTGATAAAAATGGGTTCAGTGACTGGAAAAATAACATTAAAGTTGATAATCATGAACAAAGTCTACTCATAAAGACTGCATGTTATATACATAGCTCGTCGACAAGGCTCGGGTCTACTACAAAAGGTAGAATAGCTAATAAATGAAGAGTACAGTTACTGGGAATATGTTTTGAGGCTAGCAGTAGCGGATATTTGTACTCTTGATGAGCTTGTTCGATGTTCTTGTTTCGATGTATCACAATCATCTCAGTGCTGTGAAGGACTAATAAATGCTTATCCTGAAGATCTGAACAATAATTCATCTACTGAACTACTATTCCACACATAAAATGCACAAGTTTGGTGCATCAAAATGTCAAAACAACACGTTCAGTCATGCAGAATGATACAACCCAATAACAACCTGTTGCTCAGATGAACATAAAGACAAAAACACTTTCCTTATCCGTTAAGCGAGAACAAAAATAAATGCATTTAAGTACTCTTTCTTCCCGAGTGGTATTCGGGCATGGGATGTGTTGCCTGAACAAACCAGGAAAACGAGTAGCTTAACATCATTTAAAACATTAATAAAAATGCAAAACTAGACTTGGACCACAGAAGGAGCGTCTCTAATGTATAAGATAAGTTAAGGTAATAGTTAGAGACAACATCGAGTGTGCTTTTCCAAATGTAGAAATTGCCTTGTGCATTTTTTAACATTTATGGTTACGAACTGTTTAACTGAACGCTCTTTTTCTCAGTTGAAACGTAAAAAAAAATCCAAGTAGATCGACAATGAAACAAGAAAAGCTTGATTCCTTATCTATGCTGACAGGACCGGCTCTAGGGTTTTTGACGCCCTAGGCGAAAACAAATTCTGCGCCCTCACTAAAGTGCCTTCGGCGGGAAGAAACTGAGTAGGCCTATTGTTAGGTCATACTTTCCTATTTTCTAAGACAACTTAAATAAAACACCCTTCGCCTTTCACTACATAGATCTAGTGATTCGTCTGCTAGTACTAAACTTTAATTTAGAGTTTTTTTTAAATCCCAAATTAAAAGAAAAACAAATCCTCAAAAATTCCCCCCTTCCAATTTTGCGCCCTAGGGGATCGCCTAAGTTGCCTATATAAAAAAGCAGGCACTGTCTGCTGATTTGTAGACTTGTTGCGCAAAATTAACTTTGATTATGCACTCAACAAATGTGCCAGATCTAAATCTCGAAAAAAGAACTTTGAAATGTAAATGTTTGCTCTCTCTTTCTCATCTATTAAACAACTAGGGCTGCAGTATTTTTGTGTATTATTATTACAAAATTAATTAACTATTAATTTTAATACAGAAATACCTTATTGTAGGTTTTATATGAGTGATAGTAGTACAAACATATGTGTTAACAACTGTTTCTCTTTGTTAGTTTTTTTGCATAATATTGAACAATACCAGCGGTCACTGGAGGATCGGGGGCCCGGGGTAGAAGGGGGCAGCCACGTGGGTTTGTGCCTAGGGCACCACAATGGCTTAATCCGGCCCTGCTTGTAGTAGTAGGATTACTCTAAACAATACAGCACCCGTGTCAGCCACGTGGTATTTGGACTAAAATATAAATAATTCTAAGGCCCAACGTCACTGTGATATCGAAATAATCATCCTCTACACGAGCCAAATAACCACGTAGAGTGCCCGCCACGCTACACTATATATGCCTCTTCAACTGCTTCTTAATATTATGGTCAACGATAATCGGTTATTGATTATCACTATTGAAAAATTGAAAGCTATTATCAGTTTTAATCAATTAGCCCAAATTATTTTTAGTTCTAAAGAATTTTATGGTAAAGAGTACAAAATCATATTGTATTCACACAAATCAACCCCTTGAATGCCCTACAAACTTTAATTAAGTTTTTTAAATTATTTTTCAAATATACCTTCAAAACTACGCACATTTGGCTTTTAAGGCCTGTGACTTGTGACATTGCGCGCGGTAGGGGGGGGGGGGGGAGAAACAAAATTCGGTTTTGAAAAAAACCGATTTTAACATCCCTAATTGTGATCTTTCAACTTACGAAAATAATAAAATATTTATCTGGGCGGGGTTTAGATGTGACAGTCGGTATTACGTTTTGACATTTTTCTGGCTGCATTCGTTAACCGGGACTAGCTGAAACATTGTCATTGCTTTTTTAAGCAATCAAAAAGTGTTGCTGACCATCCGGCTCTTTCTGGCAGCATCAAATCCTTTCTGACCTTTCTGAGCTTGTCATATTGATTGATAGCAATAGTTTTTCATGTCTAGATAGACAAATGCCAGAATTGTTTAAATTGTGTGTTTAACGCTACGCTTATTTTTCTTTTAACCTGAATGAAACCAAAAATTGTGAATGATATATATATATATATATATACTTTAAGTATAATAAGAAAGTTAACTACAAAGTGAATGTATAAACGTAATTGTATTATCCCAAAAAAACATAATCTGATTATCCAAATAACATAATCTAATTATCCAAATAGCGTACACGTGAGATAACCTTAATCTGAATATCAACATAATATACATGAGAAACAACCGAAACCTTATTATCAAAAGCCAAAAACAAAAACATACGGGTAAAACAAAGGTGCATAACTTCATTATACACAAAAAAAAAGAACTCAAAAACATACAGTTGATATAACGGTAGCCTGATTATTCAAAAAAATATAAAGATGAAATAATTCTAATACGATTACCAGAAAAAAACTACAGGTAAAATAACCGTTTTTTAAGCTTACGGTACGTGACGTTTTAGCGCTGCCATTTTGGCGCGACCGTTTTGGCGCCGGTCGTTTTGGCGCCGGGACGTTTTTGTGCGATGAAATAATTGAGGAAAACATTAATTATTTTGTTGTATAGTAAATTAAACTAGTAATAAATAATAATAATAATTTAAAACGATGTATTTTAATGCATATATAGAACTATTAAACTTTGAAAACTTTGTTTTTTTTTATATATGCAAAAGTCGTTTTATCTATTTATATATATATATGTCGGCTTAATAGGGAAGTTGTTTGTTGTTGTTTTTTGCTACACACCTAGAACGTTAGGCCTATTACGCGTGCTAGTTTTTCAATAAAATTCTAATAACTACACATGTTCATGACGTAACTCAGTGGCCACACCTTTAAAATAACTTGACTGTTGTATAATAGTTGAAAGTGATTAAAACCAGGGTCAATTGTAGACAAGATCGTCAGAGAGTTAATGATAACAATGGATGGGTTATAATAATGGGTGGGTAGTAAAAAGAAAAAAACAAAACTTTTGTTGATTTGAAATGATCAATGAGGAGTGGTCATCGCGTCCAGTCAACAACGTGCGTACAAATCAAAGATAATTATTTGGTTGTGGTTATCTAGATTGGGAGCGGCAAATAAGCAGTTTCAGTTGAGACAACGGTATTTAAGTCACTAAGAAAGGTTTAGTCTTCATTTCAATAAACATATTGTGAGTTGCCAAGCACACATTAAGTGATTTTGATATTCATTGGATTACTGTTACCGTCTCAATATTTATTGAAGCGTTGCTGTGCAGTGATTCCTATGTTGGAATATAATTGTATCAAAATCTTAAAATGGATACTATTTGTTTCATTTAATATACGACAGATATTGTTTTCCTCAAATGAAGTTATTAAGTTACTTTTATTAAATGATGTGATATGTTTTTATTCCATCGCGCCAAAATGTCCCTGGCCAAAACGGAGGCGCCAAAACGACCGTCGCGCCAAAACGGTCGCGCTTAAACGGTCGCGCCAAAACGTCCTGTTTTGTACAATTTCCTACATACATTTAGAGCATCTAGAATCTAGACAAATGTGATTGCAGTGATTGACTAGTCTTGTGAAATTGATCCAGCAAGTAACTCAACAAATATAACATTACCATTAATTTAAACTCCGCCCAGTTTAGAAAATAGAAAAAAAAACTATAACAATTTTATTTTTTTCAAATACAAAATTTAATCTTTTTTAAATAATTTTTTGTATAATTGGGTGAAGAGTATGTGACGTTCCGGGCGTGTGGCATTGAGACAAATAATGCTGCAGTATGTTTAAGTATATATGACAATTGCTCACTAGAACTTGAGGGGCCCCAAAGAAAGTGCTTATAGATAAATTATGCATTGTTCAGGTTTATAAGTCCTAAGACTACTAAAGTCTGATTCTCTGCCATTATTTAAACTGCCATTTAAATTATCTGACCAATAAGTTCTACACCACATCTGGTTTGTCTATTAAAAAAAGTTCCTACTCTTTTAGTGAAACGTATGAATGTGTAAGTTTAAAAACAGAGTAAGTAAAGTACCCTTCGTACATGATCATAGGTCTGGTTAGCAGTGATAACCAGTTTATATGGCCACGGCATACTAAGGGATGTTTGGCCAGAACAATCCCCAGCCGCTTTACTTTACCCCAACTAATGGCAGGTACCCATCCCGGGAAAAAATGCTAGCCTGCACAAGGTTTCGATCCCAGAGCCTTCGGATCGCCAGTCGAACGCGCCGCCTCTCGTCCACCGTGCTCCTTAAAAACAGAGACACAATTTAATTCAGAAAAAAAGTTAATGTAATACCTTTTAGTAAAAAAATCTTATTAAAACACATTTTTTTCTAAGACTTTTTTTGTGTCCAACGACACTGGAAACCCCTAGAAAAGATTGTGATGAAGCGCACATACACTTTGATGGCACATGCATCGCAATTATCACCCCTGAACAATGGAAGGTTCAGTGCCATCCATTCAGCTGTCAAAGAATCCTCTTGAGTCTTTAAATCTGGCTTTAAAGTAGACCTCTCAAACAACTGTTGCAGCAATCAAGTCTTAACTAAATGAGAGATAGTCTACACTCAGCCAACAGCAATGGCTTTACTGTTCTTTTGGTCAAGGTCGTAGCTGACCATAGCATGTAAGGAATAACCATTTCGACCCAGCTGACGTGAGGAACCACTGAGAGCCTGCTGTATAGTGATCACTCTTACTGTTACATTTAAGATTGATTGTATTCAAATCTTACCTAAATACCGTAAAGGTATTCTAAAACCTCGATGCTATATTAAGAATATTTTTTTGTTAAAACTACTTTAACATTATTTTCAATATTCAAATAAGAACTTTTATTTCAAGATGTTTTAAAACTAAGACGATATTTTGACACATTTACTTTCAATCGACCTGACTCACTTTCTAGTGCGTGGGTGTTGTTTGTTTCATTCATAAAACGAACAAGGTAGTTGTGGAGCTACATTTAAGTATCACAGTATGTCTGAATCACACATAGTCTAATCACAACTAGTCTATATTTAATCTGACGTCTACTAACGCTACTTTACGAGATTGAAGAACTGCCTCACTGTCTGTGATTGTGGACATGACAAGGCTGGGCTACTAAGTTTTTTTTTAGATTTACACCTAGTTTTTTTTACCGTAAGTGGGGTTGTGTGTGTATGGGGGGGGGGGGGGGGGTAGTCGAACATCTAGACTAAAAATACAGTTTGCTGTATAAGAATACACAATTATTGAAAACTGGTAAAAATGTGATAAACTAATGGGGCGTTTGCAATCACGTGACAAAAAGCACGTGATTTTTGATTATTTTATGTAGTGGTGTACAAGTACAATTGCCGCTGTATTAATAAAGTTTCATATAGGCTCGAGCTTTTTTAAAATGATGTTTTGTGTTTTAAGTATTATTAAGGGTAGGGACGGCAGTGAAATTGATCTAAATGCCAGAAAATTCAATATTTAAGTTTTTGCCTAAGTTGTATACTTTAACTATTGCTGGATCTAAAACATATAGTTCGGAAATTTGTGTAGCATTATTTAAATGTAAAAATTGCATTTGTAATAGGTATAGTCTACATCAGAATTTTTTTATTTAAAAAAAAAACATATTTACACTACAGTAATATAAAAAAATGAGTTTAATTTATATATTAATATACATCAAATTAATGGTTAAGATCTTGTCTTTGTGGGGGGGGGGGGGGGGGAATCTTACAACAAACCATTAAGAAATAGATGAGAAAATTGCATTTTTCAATTTTACTCCCAAAATATTTTTTTCCCAAAAATTGTCGGTTTTTCCGTTTTTTCTCAAAATACTACTTTTTTTTTCTTCTTTTTGTATTAACTTCCTTATTTATCAACCAATCTTTAGGAAATTTTTAACATACATTTATTACATGTTAATAATCATAGTTACAGGATGAATTTTTGATACGAATTAAAGTATTTAGGCCTATATAGATCTAAAGTATTACCCATTTTTATTATGGTAGCCTAAGCTATAACAGATTTATACTTTACCCGGTATATAACTTCACATAAGCCTGTCATAAGCCACTGTAATATGAGGTAGCTGAATCTCAAAAAGCCTATTAGGCTTTAAATGTTTGGCTTTAATGTAGCCTATGCATAGCCTTATTATGTAATCTGAAAGTTCAATTCCCTTGGCCCCTTGAGCCCTTCGTCTTAAATTTAAATTATTTACTTAATAATTAGCCTGACATAGGCTTGTGAACTTATCATTTATGAATATAATAGGCATACCCAACTTTATATGATAGTCTCATAGTCGTATCATTTATAGAAAAGCGGCGGCGATTAACCGATTGCATACAAGAAATAATTAAGCGAATATGAATTATGAAGACATGCTATATAATATATTTGATATTTGCAAATATTTTTTTTTCCATGACTTTTTAGTTATGGGCCGGGCCTAATATTGAATAATATTGCATGCACAATGTCACAATGACAATATGAATATCTATAGGCCTATCATATTCAATATGGAACACGTATACATGCCGACTATACAGCATATTATAAGCCTAGGCCTATATTCCTATAAAACAATTTAAAAATAAAAAGTTTATCATATTTGCTTTCTGCTAGACTATGCCAACTATATGGCTATATGGTTTTTATATTCGTGAAGATGCCTCTTGCATTTGTTTCTATGAAACATAAAAGAATATTATCTAGAATTAGGCCTATATAGACGAGCGATCAAGGGCTAAGTCAAGTGACTAAGTTAAGCAATAGTATATTGAATAGATAGCCAACAGTTATACAGTAAGCCTAGGCTAGGTCTAATAATTTTTTGTTCGATAAAAAAACTTTCTAAACGTTAATTATTTTTAAACAGTTAGCTCCCTAGGTACTTAGTATAAAGTTTCCATGTGTTTTAATGGTCTAAAATTAAAAAAACAACTATATTAACATTAAAAAACAACCAAGCGTTTAGTAAAATACTAAGTGCAAAGAATGTTGAAATTTCTTTGTGCCCCCAAAACGAGTGCGCATGTCAGAGAGTCTGAGGGAGACGCCCACTTTCCATGACAACTGGGGTCAGGGTAAAAAGGTCTATTGCATATATCTTAAAAAAGTTATCTATACATAAATGTTCACAAACTTTAATTGATAACATAAACACAATATATTAAATATAAATATTTTAAACTCTCTCATATTTAAATAGTTTATTTTCTGAATAGTAAAATGCATTACTAAAATAAAAAATATATAAATTACAAATATCGGTCAAGTGGTAAAGTACGCAAACTATAATTAAATATAACATCATCTCTACTAAGGCAATACAAATATTACAATAATAGGGCCTAATATAATCGACATTTTACATCATTACATAAAAAGCTCTTTTTTTTTTACAGAAAAAAAAACAATTAAAATCGTACGACACGATCAAATAATAATTTTTGAAAACTGTCAAAGCAAGTCATATTGTTCTATCTCATTGTGATATATCGTTTAAAACATATACAGAACATAGAAGAAATAAATTATTTTATTGATATATTGACACTAAGTAAAAAAAATAGTTAAAAACGTTTCTTACATTTAGCACATAATACACTTTAAAATAGCCAGACAATTATTTTATGTTGAATTGTTATGTACATAATAAAAGAGTTTACATAAAACACCAACTAGATATGCTTTAAAAATTCTTTATCTTAAAAATATATGTTGCAGTAATAAGATATTATTAAAATAGTTGCTGCAGTAATAAAACATAATATTATATTGTTAAGGTGAAAAGAGTGAAATATATATTTAGAAAATACATAGATTTAACTAGATCCTTTGCTCCCCTAAAGAGATCTCAACTTCCGCTCCGAAACAATTATCAATAAAAAACATATGCACAAGTCATAACAACTGAGAATGAAACTTATGAGTTAGATAAAAACTTATGAGTTAGATAAAAACTTATGAGTTAGATAAAAACTTATGAGTTAGATAAAAACTTATGAGTTAGATAAAAACTTATGAGTTAGATAAAAACTTATGAGTTAGATAAAAACTTATGAGTTAGATAAAAACTTATGAGTTAGATAAAAACTTATGAGTTAGATAAAAACTTATGAGTTAGATAAAAACTTATGAGTTAGATAAAAACTTATGAGTTAGATAAAAACTTATGAGTTAGATAAAAACTTATGAGTTAGATAAAAACTTATGAGTTAGATAAAAACTTATGAGTTAGATAAAAACTTATGAGTTAGATAAAAACTTATGAGTTAGATAAAAACTTATGAGTTAGATAAAAACTTATGAGTTAGATAAAAACTTATGAGTTAGATAAAAACTTATGAGTTAGATAAAAACTTATGAGTTAGATAAAAAAAGGAAATGAAAAAATTATTGACTATAAAAAAATTTACATCAGTACTTGAAGAAAAACATATTATACAATACATATTAAATGGGAGGGTATGTCGTGTACAATTTAATTGATTAGTAGATAAAACTGAAAAATTAAACTATTTGGATTGTTTTAAATACGTTTAAAAAGATTTAAATGAGCAACAACCATCCGTTTGTAAAGAAAATCCCAGGAATAAGAAAGAAGCAGGATTAATAAAATTGTCACCTAACTCACACATGTATTCATCTATTGAGACTAGAAACTTTTTTTAGAAAACTTTTCCCAATCTATGTAAAAAAAAAAAGTTTTTTTTAAATTGTTTTTATGTTGAAGCATGTCGTTCATTTGTTTTTATCATAGACTATAATATGCATGGACCGCTTGCTTTAGTATTTCTGCTATATGATGACTCGAAACACTGATTTTCGGAATTTCCGATTCGTTGTTTCCTTTGCACTTCCGTATTATTGAATCGCATCAATTTTCTCAATGAAAAATTTAAATTAAAATCGAAAGTTGTATAGCCTAAATCGGAAACATTTAAGAAACAACGAGGAGCGTAGAAGTAATTTAAGACAGCCTTATCGGTTGCGCACGGAAAAAAAGTTGATATAAGCTCTAAAAATAGAGCAAGTAGTCCATCTTATTATAGTCTATGGTTTTTATTTATACGGGTATAAGCCGCACCTCTTTCTTGGACCTGAAAATTTTTGCTGTGAAATCCCCAAGGAAAAAGGAAGAGGGGCCGCCCAAGAAACACATGGAGGCGTGAACTGGAAGCCGAAATAGCCAAGATGGATTTCAGGTGGAACCAGTTAGAGAGGATAACTCAGGATACTAGAATCTGGAGAACTGTTGCTGGTGACCCATACTTCAATAGGGAGGGATTGACGGGCGTAAGTAAGTATAAAACTATGACCTACATTTACTGTACACTGCTGGTATAGTGTAAATAATTGGATTTAATGCAGAGTTTATTGGTAATACAAATACAGCAATCCAAGCATACACTTCACGGTTAAAGAAGTAACCATTTAATGAAAGGAATCCAAGTATTCCAACAGGAAACCAGCAACAAAAATCTGTAAATGCAACAAAAGCCAATTTTTTGGCCACAGACATGTCTTCAGATCTTCTTTGAGTATTTCGTCGAAGGCTTGGAATTGATTTATTTACTTTGATTAAGTTAATAAAAATTGTCAACTGACCAAAGGCTATTAACAGAAATAGTACAAAATTTAAACCTACAAAAACGACGAAAGGAAAGATCCATCCTTTGTTTTGTGCAGGACTCAATGGTAGAGCCAGACAAAGTCCGTTAGATGAATAAATCTCCAAATCTGATAAGACAACTGGAATTATTGCCATTACAAATCCAATAAACCAAACTAATGAAAATGATAGTAATTTACCCGATTTAGAAAATGTATGTTCACCAAATGGGTAAGTGATACTTAGGAAACGATCTAGAGTTATCAAACAAATGAAGAACGTAGAAGTTTCACTAGAAAGCGTTGAAAGAAACCCACACAAATTACATAGAAAACCATTTCTCCATTTGAAATCATCTAAGACATAAACATCTTTATAGTAAGCATCCACACTAGCAATAATTAGTAAATACACTCCCATAATTAAATCTGAAATGGCCAAGCCTGTTATAAAAAGACCATAAGCTTTCTTAAATATTTCTCTGTTCCAACCAATTCTATAGACCAATACAATACTATTTCCTACTATAGTCAAGAATCCAACTATCCAGATGACGATTCTCTTGAATGTGTCACCAACAAGATGTTTACATGAAGATATGATATCAATAGGTGCATGACATTTGTCAACTGATATATTTGCATTTAAGACTTGTGGACAACAAATTACAAAGTCACTAGCCATTATCTCAGAGTTTATGGTTAATCCTTTAAAAAGATTTGTGTCAATATCTAGGATTTTCATATATTGAATATACAAAGTATCGAGGGTAAAGTATGCTGGTAATCCCATATCTTTAAATTTTGTAATTAATGTATGACTTAAATTTAAATGTCTCAGTTTGATTAAATCGCCAAAGACTTTATTTCTGAAAGAACTTATTTTGGTGTGGGACAAATCAATTATTTCTAAAGATCTTGGGAAATTAAATAATTCATCTATTAGGAGATTTTCATTGTGGGAAAGGTTCAAAATTTTTAACTGTGAATATTTTTCTACAGGTTTTAAATATTTGCTATGATTTATTCTATTAAAGCTGATATCTAACATAATAAGGTCTTCAAATTTCCAATATTGAAATTCATTATTAAAATTTGTTATACTACAGTTACTTCCTTCAAATGAAACAATTGAAAGAAAATGTGATAAATGTACTTCTCTGTCATAGAAGGAAGCTACTATCCCATTAAATAACAAAAACAGTTTTATTCTCATGTTAAAAATATTGAGTTTTAACTGTTTGGTTCTTTCATTTAAAAGCTTTTCTTCTTTTTTATTAGAAATACATTTGTAGTTCTTTGGACAAACGTTATCACATACAAAATGTGTGTTACTTTCTTTTTCTGGTAAAATATTTTTAAAACTATTTAAATCAAGACAAATGTCTTTGTATACCATTGTGAAATTAGCTTTACATAAAAACACCGCAGTTTTAGCATATCTATTATATATCTCATCCTCACCATTTGGACAGTCATATTTGTCATTATCTATCACTTCAGGGAAAACACAGTAAGAATTTAAACATTTAATAAAAGGTTCTGGGCAAATAAATGTTTCACAATTCTGCAAATGAGAATTATCTTCACATTGGTTATCATAACCTTTAATACATTTAAGAGAATATTGACTTTTATTTGATTCACATTGAGAATATTCAAGTGTAAAGTTTAAATTCACTGTTTGAATCGAGCATGTGTGATTAAATGTTTGGTTGTTTCTGTCATCAACGCAGAAAATATCAATATTTGGATTAGAGATTTCATAGTCTGTTTTATTGTACAAAATCGTTTGACAGTCATTATACTTTTCACATTTATAATTATCTGTTGTTTTAAAAGTATAAAATAAATGTATTTCTTTGATTAAGAGCAACATATTGTTTCTGTCATTTTTAATTTCATAGTCGGTTTGTGTGTTTAAATATGTGCCACAAAGATAATTTTTTAACCTGCTTCCTGTACTGTAATTACTTAAATTGCAAATGACTGTAAAAGGTTTGATAAGATTATTTTCCCCACTAAAAATACGTAAATCATAGAGTATATTTTTACGTGTTAAAGCTACTTTTTTTGAATCAGTTTTACGTTTTGTATGTACTTGTTCCATTAATTTGTCAGAAATAAAAGGTTCATATTCACAAATTACTAATGAATGTTGCAATGGTTCGTCACAGTCTATTTCTACCATATATTTACCTAAATTATAAAGATTCTTGTCATGGAAGAGAATTGTGTCTTTGTAAGTTGATAAATTCAAATAAAAACATGCAGTTATCTTATGTAAAATTGGATTAGGATTGTAAAATAAAAAAGGATTACCGCTTAGCCAAGTAGAGCTTAGAAAGTATTTTAGGCCAATATATAAATTCATACTGCCAGCAACATTTTTTATTGATGTGTTATTTACATATTTCATTATATCAGCAAACTCGTCATAAGTCTCAAATGAAAGTAATATCATTCCAAGTTTTTCACAGTAACAATTGGCGTCATTAAAACTTATTTCTGACAACTGATTGACTATGCGATAATCTGAATTAACAACATAACTTCTCCTGGTGTATAAAAAACTATCATCATCAATGTTCATATCACAAATCTTGTTTAAAATGTTTTCAATATTTAAATCTTTAAATGATGATGTAAAATGAATAAAATTCAATGAGCTATAAATCTGGTTTGGATTTTCAGAAGATTGTATTATAAAAAATATATTGTAAGCTCCATATTCATTTTTGGAATTTGTAATATCATTAATTATTGGATTCGTGTTGTTATTGATATCGGATATGTTAAACAAAAAAATAAATGATATATGTGGAAAAGAACAACTGAATGACATTTTCGATATGTTATCCCAAAACTCCTTACGATCTCTTGTTAAAGTCGTTACTAAATGAATGGGTAGAGTTTCATTGTATTTTAACTCACCCTCTACATCAATGTCAACATTCTTGGAACATGACTTTCCTTTCATCATGATAAAGCTTTGACGAATCGTAATTTTGATATTTGTATTTTTTAACATATGTTCTTCAAAAGTCTTAGTAAAATGTATTTGTTCTTCAACTTCACCTTGACAATCTATTAGAAACAAGTGTTCTTGCCACTGTGTATTGCAGTTTTGTAGAGGAAACAAGTAGGCAACATCTGAGAATTACGTATATTTTATATCAACAATTAACAAACTTTAACAAAAAAAAAACGTAAAACAATGTTATAATACATACAAAATAGTCTATTTCGTATTTTTCACTCTGTGACAACTATAATGATATGTTTGATCCATTGGGTTGATAAGTAAAGTACCCTTCAGACCAATCTAATCATAGGGCTGATGAAGCAGCGTTCACCAGTTTATGTGCCCACGGCATACTAGGGGATGTGTGGCCAGGACAATGCCCAGCTGCCTTTACTTTACCATCTAATATAAGGTACCCATCAGAGCTGGGTAGACTTAGGGACACCCTCAAGTTCTGAGAAAAAAATATCATCCACCAGGATTCGATCCCAGGAACCCTTCGGATCGCCAGTCGAACGCGCTGTCGCTCGGCCACCTTGCCCCACTGGGTTGGTGATTCTTTAAGTTTGTCTTTCTGTCAAGATATAACAAAATGTACTACTTTAATAATTTTGTCTTTCTGTCAAGATATAACAAAATGTACTACTTTAATAATTTTTTCTTTCTGTCAAGATATAACAAAATGTACTACTTTAATAATTTTGTCTTTCTGTCAAGATATAACAAAATGTACTACTTTGATAATTTTGTCTTTCTGTCAAGATATAACAAAATGTACTACTTTGATAATTTTGTCTTTCTGTCAAGATATAACAAAATGTACTACTTTAATAATTTTGTCTTTCTGTCAAGATATAACAAAATGTACTACTTTAATAATTTTTTCTTTCTGTCAAGATATAACAAAATGTACTACTTTGATAATTTTGTCTTTCTGTCAAGATATAACAAAATGTACTACTTTGATAATTTTTTCTTTCTGTCAAGATATAACAAAATGTTCTACTTTAATAATTTTTTCTTTCTGTCAAGATATAACAAAATGTACTACTTTAATAATTTTTTCTTTCTGTCAAGATATAACAAAATGTTCTACTTTGATAATTTTTTCTTTCTGTCAAGATATAACAAAATGTACTACTTTGATAATTTTGTCTTTCTGTCAAGATATAACAAAATGTACTACTTTGATAATTTTTTCTTTCTGTCAAGATATAACAAAATGTTCTACTTTGATAATTTTGTCTTTCTGTCAAGATATAACAAAATGTACTACTTTGATAATTTTGTCTTTCTGTCAAGATATAACAAAATGTACTACTTTGATAATTTTGTCTTTCTGTCAAGATATAACAAAATGTACTACTTTGATAATTTTATCTTTCTGTCAAGATATAACAAAATGTACTACTTTGATAATTTTGTCTTTCCGTCAAGATATAACAAAATGTACTACTTTGATAATTTTGTCTTTCTGTCAAGATATAACAAAATGTTCTACTTTGATAATTTTGTCTTTCTGTCAAGATATAACAAAATGTACTACTTTGATAATGTTTTCAACAACGTACATTATTTAAAGTAGTTTTTATGCTAACTTTACTACTTCTTCTTTTAATTGTGCGTCATGTTTAAAATTCTCAGCTTTGAACAAAGAGACAAACTAGGCATATTAAAATAGAAATATATTATGTAACGACAATATCACAATTACTTACAAGTGTTAACGATTTAATTTTTTTTACAATTAGCCTCAACTATAATATATCACCTTTCAATTAATTATTTATGAAGACTTAAAAATGTACTCACCAAAACAACAAAAGAAGAAAAAGCAATAAGCAAACATTTTGTAAAGTAAATTTTACAAATACACCAAATTGAAACTTTAAAAAGTCTGTTACTCTAATAAGCACACGCGTTGTTGAAATAGTTTACAAGTTTATATAGCAAGTACAAATATTTATTTAGTTTCTTTGACATGCGGATAATAGTATTTCAATACAGTTTTATACTGAAAATGTCATCATTTGTCCATAATGTTAATAATTCAAGATGGGCGAACATATGAACCAATGAACGAAAATGTCATTAAATCAAAATAGTCCAATAATAACAATGCAATGTAAGCAGGGCCAGCTCAACACATTCTGGCGTTACATACAAACCAAATTTTGGAGCCCATATTAATATTTGTTAAAAAAATAATGATTTTTGTAAAGAAAAAACAAAACAAACAAATATTCAATATTCTACTGTTCTACTTCTTCTTCTTCTATTAGCCAGTCTACAGAGCCGTTTTCTCTCTTGCAGTCAATGCCAGACAAATATTTTTAAATGGGTTTCTTTTTTTAGTTGCTCTGTATTGCTGTATAATGTGTTGGTAATGTTAGGTTGATGGGAAGGGGGACATTTATATCTGAGTTTGGTTAGCTCTGAGCATTCAAGCAGGAAGTTGTCCATTCAAGCAGGAAGTTGTCCATAGTTTTATGTCGATGTGGGGCAAAATCATCAGTTAGGTGTTTGTGTAGTTAAGGGGTGAGCTGTGTGCCATATAATCTGTGCCATTCTCCCCAACTGTAAAGAACCTCAGCGTTTATCTGGACTCCACTCTGTCCATGCAACCTCACATCTCCTTCTTCACCAAAATCTGCTTCTTCCACCTGCGTCGTATTGCCGCCATCCGTCGCTATCTCACCAAGGAAGCTTGTGTGAGCTTGTCATTTCTCTCCTTTTCTCTAGCTTGGATTATTGCAATTCGCTCTTGGCTGGTCTCTCAGCCTTCTCCCTCCAAGGCCTCCAACATATCTAAAACTGCGCTGCCCGACTTTTCCTCAAGAAGATGAAGTCAAATAATATCACTTCTCTTCTCCGATATCTGCACTTGCTACCCATCAATAACCGTATCTCATATAAGCAACAAGCTCTCTGCTACAAGTGCCTGAATGACCCTGCTCCGGACCACCTTTGCTCCTGTCTTGAGCTCTACACCCAATCCCTTCCACTTCGCTTGGCTTCTGACGCGCTTACTCTTCGAATCCCTCGTACAAAGCTAGTGTCTGCTTAGCCAACGTACATTCCCCTACACGGGCCCGTCCGCCTGGAATTACCTCCCACTACACATTCACCAGAGCCCTAGCTTCGACACCTTCAGGAACCGGCTGAAGACCCACATATTCCAGTAGCAGTATTCACCTGTACATACATAAATATTTTATTATATGTTCAACGTTGTTTGCACTCTGTAACTGTCGTCAGCGCATAGAACTGTGATCAACGAGATGTGCGCTATACAAGCACACTATCTTTTTATTATTATTAATCTGTTTTTAACTGGAAAATGTTGCATTGTACTTTGTCGGGAAGGAACATTAATTATCATTAGTTTACGAATATATTTTTGACAAAAAACAATGTCTAAGCTCGGTATTAAAATAGTATTTAAATACTCTATACATAAGTTCTTTCTAAATACTCTATGCATTATTTGTTTCTAAATTCTCTATGCAGTATTTCTTTCTAAATACTCTTTGCAGTATTTCTTTCTAAATATGAAAAGCAGTATTTTTTTCTAAATACTCTTTGCAGTATTTCTTTCTAAATACTCTTTGCAGTATTTCTTTCTAAATACTCTATGCAGTATTTCTTTCTAAATACTCTATGCAGTATTTCTTTCTAAATACTCTATGCAGTATTTCTTTCTAAATACTCTATGCAGTATTTCTTTCTAAATACTCATTGCAGTATTTCTTTCTAAATACTCAAAGCAGTATTTCTTTCTAAATAGTCTATGCAATATTTCTTTCTAAATACTCTATGCAGTATTTCTTTTTAAATACTCTATGCAGTATTTCTTTCTAAATACTCAATGCAGTATTTCTTTCTAAATACTCTTTGCAGTATTTCTTTCTAAAAACTCTATGCAGTATTTCTTTCTAAATACTCTATGCAGTATTTCTTTCTAAATACTCTTTGCAGTATTTCTTTCTAAATACTCTATGCAGTATTTCTTTCTAAATACTCTATGCAGTATTTCTTTCTAAATACTCTATGCAGTATTTCTTTCTAAATACTCTATGCAGTATTTCTTTCTAAATACTCTATGCAGTATTTCTTTCTAAATACTCTATGCAGTATTTCTTTCTAAATACTCTTTGCAGTATTTCTTTCTAAATACTCTATGCAGTATTTCTTTCTAAATACTCTATGCAGTATTTCTTTCTAAATACTCTATGCAGTATTTCTTTCTAAATACTCTATGCAGTATTTCTTTCTAAATACTCTATGCAGTATTTCTTTCTAAATACTCTATGCAGTATTTCTTTCTAAATACTCTATGCAGTATTTCTTTCTAAATACTCTATGCAGTATTTCTTTCTAAATACTCTATGCAGTATTTCTTTCTAAATACTCTATGCAGTATTTCTTTCTAAATACTCTATGCAGTATTTCTTTCTAAATACTCTTTGCAGTATTTCTTTCTAAATACTCTTTGCAGTATTTCTTTCTAAATACTCTATGCAGTATTTCTTTCTAAATACTCTATGCAGTATTTCTTTCTAAATACTCTATGCAGTATTTCTTTCTAAATACTCTATGCAGTATTTCTTTCTAAATACTCTATGCAGTATTTCTTTCTAAATACTCTTTGCAGTATTTCTTTCTAAATACTCTATGCAGTATTTCTTTGTAAATACTCTATGCAGTATTTCTTTCTAAATACTCTATGCAGTATTTCTTTCTAAATACTTTATGCAGTATTTCTTTCTAAATACTCTATGCAGTATTTCTTTCTAAATATTCTATGTAGTATTTCTTTCTAAATAGTCTATGCAGTATTTCTTTCTAAATACTCTTTGCAGTATTTCTTTCTAAATATGAAAAGCAGTATTTTTTTCTAAATTCTCTATGCAGTATTTCTTTCTAAATACTCTTTGCAGTATTTCTTTCTAAATATGAAAAGCAGTATTTTTTTCTAAATACTCTTTGCAGTATTTCTTTCTAAATACTCTTTGCAGTATTTATTTCTAAATACTCTATGCAGTATTTCTTTCTAAATACTCTATGCAGTATTTCTTTTTAAATACTCTATGCAGTATTTCTTTCTAAATACTCTTTGCAGTATTTCTTTCTAAATACTCTTTGCAGTATTTCTTTCTAAATACTCTATGCAGTATTTCTTTCTAAATACTCTATGCAGTATTTCTTTCTAAATACTCTTTGCAGTATTTCTTTCTAAATACTCTATGCAGTATTTCTTTCTAAATACACTATGCAGTATTTCTTTCTAAATACTCTATGCAGTATTTCTTTCTAAATACTCTATGCAGTATTTCTTTCTAAATACTCTATGCAGTATTTCTTTCTAAATACTCAATGCAGTATTTCTTTCTAAATACTCTTTGCAGTATTTCTTTCTAAATACTCTATGCAGTATTTCTTTCTAAATACTCTATGCAGTATTTCTTTCTAAATACTCTTTGCAGTATTTCTTTCTAAATACTCTATGCAGTATTTCTTTCTAAATACTCTATGCAGTATTTCTTTCTAAATACTCTATGCAGTATTTCTTTCTAAATACTCTATGCAGTATTTCTTTCTAAATACTCTATGCAGTATTTCTTTCTAAATACTCTATGCAGTATTTCTTTCTAAATACTCTATGCAGTATTTCTTTCTAAATACTCTATGCAGTATTTCTTTCTAAATACTCTTTGCAGTATTTCTTTCTAAATACTCTATGCAGTATTTCTTTCTAAATACTCTATGCAGTATTTCTTTCTAAATACTCTATGCAGTATTTCTTTCTAAATACTCTATGCAGTATTTCTTTCTAAATACTCTATGCAGTATTTCTTTCTAAATACTCTATGCAGTATTTCTTTCTAAATACTCTATGCAGTATTTCTTTCTAAATACTCTATGCAGTATTTCTTTCTAAATACTCTATGCAGTATTTCTTTCTAAATACTCTTTGCAGTATTTCTTTCTAAATACTCTTTGCAGTATTTCTTTCTAAATACTCTATGCAGTATTTCTTTCTAAATACTCTATGCAGTATTTCTTTCTAAATACTCTATGCAGTATTTCTTTCTAAATACTCTATGCAGTATTTCTTTCTAAATACTCTATGCAGTATTTCTTTCTAAATAGTCTATGCAGTATTTCTTTCTAAATACTCTTTGCAGTATTTCTTTCTAAATATGAAAAGCAGTATTTTTTTCTAAATTCTCTATGCAGTATTTCTTTCTAAATACTCTTTGCAGTATTTCTTTCTAAATATGAAAAGCAGTATTTTTTTCTAAATACTCTTTGCAGTATTTCTTTCTAAATACTCTTTGCAGTATTTATTTCTAAATACTCTATGCAGTATTTCTTTCTAAATACTCTATGCAGTATTTCTTTTTAAATACTCTATGCATTATTTCTTTCTAAATACTCTTTGCAGTATTTCTTTCTAAATACTCTTTGCAGTATTTCTTTCTAAATACTCTATGCAGTATTTCTTTCTAAATACTCTATGCAGTATTTCTTTCTAAATACTCTTTGCAGTATTTCTTTCTAAATACTCTATGCAGTATTTCTTTCTAAATACTCTATGCAGTATTTCTTTCTAAATACTCTATGCAGTATTTCTTTCTAAATACTCTATGCAGTATTTCTTTCTAAATACTCTATGCAGTATTTCTTTCTAAACACTCAATGCAGTATTTCTTTCTAAATACTCTTTGCAGTATTTCTTTCTAAATACTCTATGCAGTATTTCTTTCTAAATACTCTATGCAGTATTTCTTTCTAAATACTCTTTGCATTATTTCTTTCTAAATACTCTATGCAGTATTTCTTTCTAAATACTCTATGCAGTATTTCTTTCTAAATACTCTATGCAGTATTTCTTTCTAAATACTCTATGCAGTATTTCTTTCTAAATACTCTATGCAGTATTTCTTTCTAAATACTCTATGCAGTATTTCTTTCTAAATACTCTATGCAGTATTTCTTTCTAAATACTCTATGCAGTATTTCTTTCTAAATACTCTTTGCAGTATTTCTTTCTAAATACTCTATGCAGTATTTCTTTCTAAATACTCTATGCAGTATTTCTTTCTAAATACTCTATGCAGTTTTTCTTTCTAAATACTCTATGCAGTATTTCTTTCTAAATACTCTATGCAGTATTTATTTCTAAATACTCTATGCAGTATTTCTTTCTAAATACTCTATGCAGTATTTCTTTCTAAATACTCTATGCAGTATTTCTTTCTAAATACTCTATGCAGTATTTCTTTCTAAATACTCTATGCAGTATTTCTTTCTAAATACTCTTTGCAGTATTTCTTTCTAAATACTCTTTGCAGTATTTCTTTCTAAATACTCTATGCAGTATTTCTTTCTAAATACTCTTTGCAGTATTTCTTTCTAAATACTCTATGCAGTATTTCTTTCTAAATACTCTATGTAGTATTTCTTTCTAAATACTCTTTGCAGTATTTCTTTCTAAATACTCTATGCAGTATTTCTTTCTAAATACTCTTTGCAGTATTTCTTTCTAAATACTCTATGCAGTATTTCTTTCTAAATACTCTATGCAGTATTTCTTTCTAAATACTCTATGCAGTATTTCTTTCTAAATATTCTATGTAGAATTTCTTTCTAAATAGTCTATGCAGTATTTCTTTCTAAATACTCTTTCCAGTATTTCTTTCTAAATATAAAAAGCAGTATTTTTTTCTGAATACTCTATGCAGTATTTCTTTCTAAATACTCTATGCAGTATTTCTTTCTAAATACTCTATGCAGTATTTCTTTCTAAATACTCTATGCAGTATTTCGTTCTAAATAGTCTATGCAGTATTTCTTTCTAAATACTCTTTGCAGTATATCTTTCTAAATATGAAAAGCAGTATTTTTTTCTAAATTCTTTATGCAGTATTTCTTTCTAAATACTCTTTGCAGTATTTCTTTCTAAATACTCTTTGCAGTATTTCTTTCTAAAAACTCTATGCAGTATTTCTTTCTAAATACTCTATGCAGTATTTCTTTCTAAATACTCTTTGCAGTATTTCTTTCTAAATACTCTATGCAGAATTTTTTTCTAAATACTCTATGCAGTATTTCTTTCTAAATACTCTATGCAGTATTTCTTTCTAAATACTCTATGCAGTATTTCTTTCTAAATACTCTATGCAGTATTTCTTTCTAAATACTCTATGCAGTATTTCTTTCTAAATACTCTATGCAGTATTTCTTTCTAAATACTCTATGCAGTATTTCTTTCTAAATACTCTATGCAGTATTTCTTTCTAAATACTCTATGCAGTATTTCTTTCTAAATACTCTATGCAGTATTTCTTTCTAAATACTCTATGCAGTATTTATTTCTAAATACTCTATGCAGTATTTCTTTCTAAATACTCTTTGCAGTATTTCTTTCTAAATACTCTATGCAGTATTTCTTTCTAAATACTCTATGCAGTATTTCTTTCTAAATACTCTTTGCAGTATTTCTTTCTAAATATGAAAATCAGTATTTTTTTCTAAATACTCTTTGCAGTATTTCTTTCTAAATATGATAAGCAGTATTGAGCGTCTATAATTTATAAGATAAGATATTAACCCTTCCCGTACCGACCTACTTCTTTCTATGCTGCCTTCAGTTCCGCTATATACGCGCCCGGGACTGTAAGGGTTAAGACACAACAAAAATGAAAACTGTATTTTATCCAAACACTTAATACCCTTTTTTCATTCAAGATAAAGATATCTTCTTTAATGGTTAATATTTTTTTTTAAAGGTCGAGACATTTTCCCATTAACTTTCCATTTATCTTCTATAAAGAAGTTTATTGCGTCCTACGTAAGAGTTCTATATAACTTCCCTTAAAAAATATTTTGCAAACTTTTGTAAATCGGTTGCGCGGTGTCATCTGCAAATAATAGTGTTGATATCTTAAATATATCTACGATGTTATCACTGACTCACTGACCCCTTTTGTATTTTTTCCGCTCCCCCCCCCCCCCCGCCCCAAACCAGAAATATATCGACTGGTTCGGCGGCAAACGATTGGTTTTGTTTTAAATTGAATAAATATGTTTAAAATGATTCATAAAAACAAGCTTTGATACATGCACTTAAAAGAAGACAATACATTTTTTTTACATAGTATAGTACAACGGAACTTATGTTTAACTAGAAATAGTTGAGTAATAAATATTACTGTGGAGGGACGAATTGATGAAATGACAGGTGATTTAGAGCACATTGTCTGATTATCTATAATATAACGCCCCCGCTGAAAACCCTTGGTCTAATTCAGGAGTCGGCAACCTTTTTTGTAATAGTGTGCCAAAACAAGATCCCCTATCCATTCAGCGTGCCAACAGCCTAAAGGTTCTTTTCTTGTAATAAGACTCGCATTGCCTTTTCAGGGTTCTCTTTCGTGCAATTAAAAATCTCTCTGTGTGCCATGTTTGACACGCGTGTCGTAGGCTGTTGATTCCTGGTCTGAGTCAGTTGTAAAGATAGAGAATAAGAGAGTGTGAGATGCCTATAAGTGAAATGTTTTGTGTTTAGTTTTACTGACGGTTTAAATCGCTATCTGAAGCTTGTATACTGTTAAAATATAGGCCATGTAATCCTATATGTGGTATAAACGGAAAAGCTCTTTTAAGATTAATAAACGCACAAAACATTTTCCATTATTTTTTTTTATTAAGAAGTTTTTCCTCAAATAAGATAAACGATACTTCAGTTGTTGTAATGACCTTCCCAAAAACTATTTGATTTGGACAATTTCCATTCATGCGTTTAGGATAGATGAAAATAATTTCCCTAGGCATTATAGTAAGGTGATTGTTCTAAAGTTTTCCGGCTTCATCTTGCTGCCTTTATTTGTATATTATATTGGGCATATTATCCATAGTAACTAACTATCAGGGAAAATTCCACATTTATTAATGGCATTAAATAGTTTTACGTATATAGGTATCATATTATCTTATCCTATATATTATTACAGACGCTTTGGCACACTATTATCAAAAGGTCGCCGGCCCATTGCTCTAGACTCTAGTCTGACCGTCACCATTGTATAGCGCTGTTTCATGAGGACTAAAAGATTCTCTCCATGCATCGTGGCGTACCAGCAAATAAATTTTTTAAACAATGTGAGAGGAAATGTCATTGTATGGCTTAGTATTGCAGAGAAACATTTTTCAACTGTCCGATAATAATAATTTATAAATATGGGCGAGTTGGACTAGTACTACGTATTCATATTTAATTGGTTCCATTTGCTTTCCAGGCCGATATAAACATTTTGATTGGTTAACGTATACATAAGGCGTCATACTTGACACTCTTTGGTTTTTCTAGCAGCGAACACACCCTGAACATGTTGTAGACTTTATGGCTAACAATAGTGACTGTTTCGAAATATGTGCAAATAAAAAACAACAACAACATAAGTACAGTGACTAAACCACCTAGATATTCTGTTAAATAAAACAACAACAACATAAGTACAGTGACTAAACCATCTAGATATTCTGTTAAATAAAACAACAACAACATAAGTACAGTGACTAAACCACCTAGATATTCTGTTAAATAAAACAACATAAGTGCATCAAAGAGTAACCCCTCCTTTGATCCCTCCACCTCCACCGGCCACCGGCCAGGAGATAACATCATTGATCAATGCACAGAATGGAATGCTAGCCTACATATCAATTTAATAAACTTTGAAAAAGCGTATGATAGTGTTGATAGAGAAAAGCTATGGAAACTGTTACGCCACTATGGTATTCCTCTAAAACTAACTGACCTAATTAAAAACAGCTATTACAATATGAGCTGTCCAATCATTCATGATGGAAAACTAACAGAGACATTTGATATAGAGTCAGGAGTTCGGCAGGGCTGTCTACTTTCACCATTTCTCTTTCTGCTAGTAATAGACTGGGTCATGCAGAATACTACAGAAAATAGAAAGAAAGGAATTTAGTGGACCCTGTTTAAATAGCTTGAAGATCTAGACTTTGCAGATGTCATAGCCCTATTAGCTCTAAGTCAGAAGTAAATGCAAGACAAAACGGCAATACTAGATTCCTGGGCACAACAGCTAGGACTCAAAATAAATGAAAGCAAATCCAAGATAATGAGAATAAACTCCAAAAGTACTGATGCAGTGGAAATAAGAGAAAAAGTGCTGGAAGAAGTAGACAACTTCACATTTCTAAGAAATAAAGTTGATAGTTGAAGGGGGAATTGGAACAGATATTAAGGCAATAATTCAACAAGCCAGAGGAGCTTTTGCAATGCTTAAAAATATCTAGAACACAAAACAAATTAGAACCAAAACAAAATTAAGAATATTTAATTCTAACGTAAAATCTGTCTTACTATATGGCTCGGAAAGTTGGAGATTAAGAAAGAGGGATTCGAACAAATTACAAACTTTTGTGAATGGCTGCCTACGTAGAATAATGGATATCAAATGGTATGAAAAAAATACAAACGCAACTGTATGGTAATAGACAGCACATATTCCAATAGAACGAGAAATCCAAAAAAAAAAGATGGAGATGGATAGGCCACACATTGAGAAAACTACTACAAATCCCTATTATTCCCATTATATATTATGGAACATGTATTGAAAATGTAATACGATTCTAACACTTAAACTATATCTATTTCTAGTATACATTTCCTTTCCCTTTGCAAGTGCATAGAAGCTATTTTTTTTAGATCATTCTTGTTTAAATCTTCCCCCTTATTTTAAAAGACAGCCGAGGCGGAATGCTATCAATAGTTACAACTGGTTGGAACTAGTTGATTTCCAGACATTGACTGAAGGTGGAAAGGTCCACCCCACCCTTTTCACAAGAGACTTTTTTTTCCCTGCCGGAACCTATTTCCCGCGGTTGATATAATTTATGCGGCTAGGTCACGAATCCAAGCTTTTCCATTGGCCCCGCCACTATGAGCTGAAATTTCTGGAACTTCCCCCGCAAACTTTTCCCCAGTTTCTTTTCCGACAGCCAAAGTGACTGGTCGAAATTTTGTTTGCTCTCTTAAACGTGCTGATTCTGATGTTAGAAAATTTTACACTTCAAAAGAAGTTTAGAAAAATGTTGTTGAATTAATAAATCAGTTTGGATATTACTACAGAAGAATGTTGGTCAGTCTTTTATGTTCATCGTTATTACTGTCGTTGTCTACAGTTTACATTGAAGGAGATATTTAATAATTCACTGTCTGCGATAGTGATTGGTCGCGGCCTCATTGAATCATCACCCAAACGCTAGATTAACGCAGCTTTAGCAAGGAACAATCACATTGAAGGTTGCCGCTAATACTATGGCACGCGTGCCACACCTAGCACGCGGAACCATTTCTGTGGGCACGCGAGCATTTACCGAAAAATGGAACAGTTTAGTTATGACCAAACCGCTAGGGATGGGATCGTCTATTTAAAATGGCCATTTTGTCGGATCGACGATGAATGAAAAGAGTTTCTTGAAGAGATATTGAGTAAATATCTCACTCAGTTACTAGTTTTTGTAAATATCTTTCTCAAACAAACCATCTGACAGAAGCAAGCGTTCAAATGACACTCTAAATAGAAAAACATGGTAAGCCCCTCTCTGATGGGGATTTTCAGAAAACGGCTATGGTGGCTGGCAGTAATTCCATTTTTTTATGATTTTCCAAACAAAGATAAAATTATGCAACGCGTCTCTGAGATACATCTTAGCAGAAATACTGTTAAAGATCGAGTCTTGCGCATGGAAAGTCATGTTAGTCAGCAGATCACTACTGACTCTTAAAAGCCTGCCTGCTACTCCATGTGCTTGGGTGAAAGCACAGATGCAATTAATCATGCAAGGATTGTGGTAATTTAGCGTTACGCAGTTGTTGACATTATGAGAGAAGAGCTGGTGAAATTGTTATCTTTGCCTAAAAGAATACAAGGGATATCTATCCACAATGCTGTTATTGAATCTTTTTTTGGCGCACGATATAAAATCATAAAAAAGTTGTTTCAGTTACTAGTGACGAGGCACCTTACATGGTGGGGGACGCATCAGGTTTCATGCAGTTTTTTGTCAAAGAAGCAAAACACACAGTCGTTCTGCATGCGTCGCTCTTAAAGTTACTGAGTTTGAGCAATGGCTTGACAAATTATCAGCATGCACACAACAGCGATTGTGATATATTATTTTTTTTCATTCACTACAGCTCATGTTATGTTTTTATATAAAAGACTGTTTGTATCATTCAAAGATCTGTTAATGTATTCTTTTTGGACAAAAGTTGTTAATTAGTTCGGACAACTGTATGAGCTGTTTGTTTTTTCTAAAGTAAAACCTCAGTATTTTGTTTTAATTGTTGTGTTGGCACGATGAAAGAAATAAGTTGGTCTTGTATTGCACTTTGGCACGTGGCCTCAAAAAGGTTCGCCATCACTGGTTTAAGTCCTAGGTCATTGTAGTACCTCGTGGAAGGTTCTAGGACCAATAATATATAGGCATATATATATCTTCAATGGCATCCTTCTGTCTCGCGAGACGATAGTGCATCATCGTGATTCGAGGTTGCACTTCCTCGTGTGGCTGAGCAGGCCTATCCTTGAGTGACAGTCTTTTTTACAGCCTTTACACACATGTTCCGTGGATCCTATTTTCTCCGATTTTCTTTTAGCCCTTTTATTTATGCTCTCATCCTTTCTATTTTCCTCTACCATTTTAACCCCTTCCCTGACAGCAGTGCGCCAGGTAAAGCGATCCTCTGCCTTCTCCTCCCAGTCACTTGAACTTATTCTGGCTGCTCTCTTGTCCCTCATGCAGACATCTTTATAGCGGAGGCGTGGGCGACCTGTTTTCCTCTTCCCAGATGCCAATTCTCCATTTAGGAGGTCCTTAGGGATTCTGCCTGGACTCATTCTTCTAACATGTCCTAGCCATCTTAGGAGGTCCTTGGGGATTCTGCCTGGACTCATTCTTCTAACATGTCCTAGCCATCTTAGGCGTCTTTCACTGAGGACTGCGAACATGCTTTGGGCGCTGGCGCGCGTCAGTACCTCACTATTAGGGACTTTGTCCTGCCATTTAATGCCAAGGACGCGACGCAGACACCTCAGGTGGAAGTTATTTAGCTTGCGCTCAAGGGACACATAGGTTGTCCATGATTCACTTAAAGCAGCGCGCTGATGACGCAGGCCTGGTAGACACATAGTTTGGTCCTTTCTGTCAGCTTGATGTTTTCCCGAACCCGTTTACTAAGTTTAGCCATTGTGGCAGCTGCCTAGCCAATTCTGCTATTTAATTCATCCTTTATGGACAATGAGCTGGAAATCTTGGACCCCAAGTAGGTGAAGCAGTCCACAACTTCCAAGTTTTCGTTTTCGATAGTAATGGTAGGAACGGAGCATGTGTCCTGGGCCATGATATTTGTCTTCTTTATGCTCACTTGCAGGCCGAACTCTTTGCAGGCGTTGGCGAAGCTTGACAAAAGCTGTTGTAGGCCTGTCTATGTGTGTGATATCAGGGCCACATCGTCATCAAAAAGTAGCTCGCGAATTAGGACCTCTTTGAAGGCGTATCGGAGCAGTATAGAGAAGAATATTGCGAACAGTGATGGTGAAAGTACACAGCCTTGCTTCACTCCGCTGCTGACTGGAAAGGCTTCAGAGGTGAATCCGTTGAAGTGCACTGTGCCCTGCATGTTATCATGGAACTGTCTGATGAAGGCGAGTAGGTGTGGGGTACAGCCAATTTTTTCCAGAATTTGGAAAAGCCCACTGCGACTGGCTAAATCAAAGGCTTTTGTCAGGTCTATGAAGGCGATGTAGAGTGACATCTGCTGCTCTCTACATTTTTCCTGCATCTGCCGTATGGAGAACACCATGTCATGGTAGACCGACCCGCCCAAAAACAACATTGTGACTCTGGATAAACTTGGGAAGCTAAACTCTGCAAGCGTGTAAGAGTGACGCGGGCAAAAGCCTTTCCTACGATACTGAGAAGCGAGATACCGCGGTAGTTATTGCAGTCACTTCTATCGCCCTTATTCTTATATAGCGTCACTATGTTTGCGTCCTTCATGTCCCTGTTCCCAGCAGAGGGCTAGCAGCTCGTGTAAGGGCTGGAGTAGCACTGCCTTACCATGCTTCAGGGCTTCTGGAGGTATTCCATCGCTCCCAGGGGCTTTTCCACAGGCTAGGCAGGCGATGGCTTTGCTTAGCTCTTCCTGTGTGGGAATGGCATCTAGTTCTTCCATGAGCGGAATGTCGGGGATGTCATCTAGGGCGGTGTTGGAGACTGTGTTAACTTTTGCGTACAGTTCCAGGTAATGTTCAATCCAGCGTTTGAGCTGCTCCGCTTCGTCCTTGATGATTTCTCCAGTTTTGGATTTTAGGGGTGCAATCTTTGACGTCGTAGGGCCGATTGCTTTTTTAATGTTTTCGTATATGGCTTTGGTGTTTCCCATATCAGCAGCTGATTGTATGTTTGAGCAGAGGTTAAGCCAGTAGGTATTGGCACATTGGCGGGAAACCCTCTGAGCATGCATCTTAGCTGTTTTGAGGGCGTGCAGCGTGTCGGGAGTAGGCTTCTCCTTGTATGCCAGGAGAGCTTTCCTTTTAGCTTCGGTGACAGGTTTCATTTCGTCCCAGTTGGCGTCGAACCAGTCCGTGTTTTCGCGTTTTTTTCTGCCAAAGGCATGTAAAGCTGAGTCGTAGATCGAGTCGCGGAGATCCGACCATTTGGAGTCAATAGTGACATTTTAGGTTGATTTTGGGAGGCCTCTTGTATTTTGCCAATGTCAAGCTGTGTTTTTACTGGGTCCTTCATGCAATAGGTGTTTATGCGTTGTCGTCTCTTTTCTTTGGTGTGATACGAGTTCCTTCGCATTATTCGTACCTTGCTGGCCACTAGGGAGTGATCAGTGTCGCAGTCAGCACTATGGTAACTGCGGGTGAGAAGAACACTAGCTAGTTGTGCACGCCTGGTGATGATGAGGTCCAACTGGTGCCATTGGCGCGATCGAGGGTGTCTCCAGGACACATGGTGTATATCTTTGCATTTAAAGAAAGTGTTAGTCACACACAAGCTCCATGAACAACACAGTTCTAGCAATCTCTGTCCGTTCTCATTTATTTTGCCCCTTCCAAAAAGACCAAGGCACGTGGGCCAGGCCACGTGGTCGTCCCCCACCCTAGTGTTGAAGTCTCATAAGAGATAGATTGCCTCATTTTTGTGGATGCCGGCTATTGTTTGTTCTAAGGCGTCGTAGAACTGGTCCTTCTCTTCTTAGGTAGAGCAGAGAGTTGGGGCGTACACACTAAATTTTTTGGCCGGGCCCTCACATGTTCTGAGTCGTAGTGCGATGATCCTCTCCGTGCCTGATGATAGGGGTTCAATGGAGGTTAGGAGGGTATTCTTCACTGCGAAACCCACGCGATGCTGTTCTGGTGCGTCTGTGGGTCTGCCTTGCCAGAAGAATGTGTAGTTTGTTTCTTTCAGTGAGTAATTTTTAGCCTGTCGAGTTCTCTGTCGATGATGCCTGTCTTCCGCATCTCGTTGATGGATTGAAGGTCAGTTATGATGCCGGGACACATAGTCCTAACGTTCCAGCCTGCAATTCGATGAGCTGGGGTCTTCTTTTTCTTTTTCGTATTTCCTGGTGCAGGGCTTTTTGGCCCACTTGTTGAGTTGGTGCTCTAATATCCACGCACCCAGTGGAGAAGGCAGGCCATGACGGGATAGCACCTATTTGACTGGGGGCTGCCCAGTTTAAGGCGGACGGTAGCTGTCCAGTGAAACTTGTTAGTCTCTCCCACCGTCGGAAACAGCCCCTGGCGCCCAGATCTACGTCAATTGAGCTTTGGCTTAAAACCGGTAGACTGCTTCTTCCCGTGTTTTGCCGACACTTTGCGGCGACGCTGGAATGTCCTATCCAGAGGTGATGCAAGCCTGGGCGGGTGATGTATGGAGAATTAGCTGTAGCCCAAACAGCAGATCCCCCCTCTCCACGTTACTAGTGTAAACAAGGGAGCGACTTGCGTCGATGCAGCTAGGCGCCTATGACGTCGCAGGAAAAGCCGGAATGTAGATATCTTTTTACATACAGACCGCCTGTAGGTATTCCGTTTCCTGATTTTCTGTCGGGGTTTACTCCCTTAGCCTTTCCCGGGTAACGGGTGTAGCCGCAAGGCAGCGGAGGTTTGGAGTCAGAGTTGCCTTCTCCTAGATGAACTAATAACAAAGGTTAACGAGCCTCATCTACCCGAAGCGACTGGTTTTAAGGCGTCAGTGAGCCGCCTTCGCCCCTTCTCTTGTTAGTAGCAACATGGTCCGCCGGTCTTCGAGAATTAAGCCACACGTGAAGGCCAGGAGTCGGACTTTAGTTGACAGAGGCATTATGAGACGCGGGCCTTTTAGAGCATTTAGTGCTTATCTACCATTCCCGCCCTGGCATTGCCAACCTTGGACCACCATATATATATATATATGTTTGTTCTCTATAGACGCCTAGGCCATTCAACAAATTGGGACGTAAGTTAATTACATACATTGGAAACGTTCTCCAAATGAAATTTGGTATTATATTCTTATACGTTTTGCAGACGTTCCTTCTAGATAGAGGATTATTACGTCCACTAGGCCCAAAACTCCTGCAGGGCGGCAGAGAACGGTCGGCAGCAGGGATATAACCCCCGACTAGTCGGTTGACAGTCCGATGAACTAACCGCAGTTCGTTAATTATTTTTTAATAACCTTTGACTAATGGGTTAAAGTTATAAACTAGAGTGCCTAAAAAAAAAACTTTCCAAAAATGCTTTTAAATTATGTGTTGTTTGGGACTGGGTTTTCCCGTTCTTAATACTGGTATTATCTAACTTAAAACAAATATTTTCCTTTTTTATACTTTGGTATTTGTTTATGTTTTTATTTTCATTTTTGATAGTATAAATGTTTTTGTTATATATTATAAATAAGAAATTAGCACAACCGTTCGTTACTTTTTAATACCAGACGCTTGACAGCAACGTTTCAAAATGCATGTTCCAGGGCCATGGTGACAGTAAACAAAAGAACACAAACTATATAGGCCTACTGAAAGAAACGGTCTCATTACAGTCTTTATTGTAATTTTCTTTTTTTTTTTTATTTCTATTTTCACAAAACACATTAGTCATTTGTTTCTCTGTCATTTTGACGGGCATAACTACTAGTAAATAAATATAAAGAATAATCGTACATTAGGTACTCATTATGAACACTTGGATTAATTATAGTGTGCAATAAAGTATAATGCTTTTAACTAAGAAATACATAAAATTAAAAACAAACCAAAAGAGATTGTTCTTATTACGATGGACATGCATTAAATATTATAATGTAGGCCTCTAATATAAGTGTATCTCTTAGTATTCTTCTTTTCCTTCTTCTTCATATTACTGTGGAGACCCAGTTAGGACCGAGGAAAAAGTCCACAATTTAACTAAATATAAAATTTTAAAACACAACAAACAAGAATTACAGATGACAGAATAAGTTTCACTTGAGGTATTTAGTCCAGCCCTTCAGTGAGATTTGAAAGCCGGCACAAAATAGTATTACCCCGAATACTCAACAATGTTATCAACGGCTAGATCTATGCTTTGTTTTTTTTTTCTGTCATTGTTGTGTATACCGGTGAAACATTTACAGTCGATTGTTTGAGGAAGGGGCAGTAACAAAATAAACGACAATCTCCGACTGAGTGAAGCACAATTACTTCCCCTCATACCCCACCCATTTTCCCCCGTGCCAAATATTTTTATACTATCCCAAAAGTGTAGAAAGTTACATTCTATCACATTTTCACTCCCATACCCTTCCCATAATCATTTTACACTACATGGTGAATTTTTGATAACTTTGCTTGAGTGTGTTTTGTAAAGGTAGGCCTAAACAGTGAAGTAAATAGTTTTGAGGTTAACTCAAAAGTTTAAATGGAAGAACGAATATGCAAACAGAAGTTTGTTATAAAGGATTTATAGAAAACAAAAACTTGTTTTTTTCTATGTGTTGTTTAATGTTTCTAATAATCTTATTATCTAGTTCATATATTTATGACATTCTTTGTTTTCCCCTATCTCTGTAACTTACTATTGACGAGTCTTAAATGTAGGCAATTTGGATTAAATAAATGCATTTCCACATATATTTGCGTAAAAAATCGTATAATTATCTTTTTGGCATGTTTCAAGTGCATTGTTGAACTTTCGATTTCATTTTGTTTTGCTTACAATGATATACCATTACGATTGAAAGCAGATAGTTGCGCCTTGTTGCGGAATTGACATTCACTGAAGTTGAGAAATTCATTGCACTTTCAACAGCAAGTTCAGGCCAACTACAAATAAACAAAGGCTATAAGTATTATTGAGAGGATTATGTCTTCAATATTAAAAGTGAGTAGGCCCTATGCCAGAATTTATAGCAGAAGGCAGCCATTTTTTTAAAATACAATTTAGCGAATAGGATCGGAAATGATGTGTAATCCAAAATTTATGCAGGCATAAGATTTATAATTCGTCAATTTACCTCTCTAATTTTCCATACAGGATATAACTGACATTCTTACTAAGATTGTTTTGTCTGCGGCATGCACAAATTCTGGTCTCTCTCTCTATCTTAACATAAACTAAATCAGGCTACTCTGTATTTTGTCTTATCTATCTATCTATCTAACTATCTATATATATATATATATATATCTATATCTATATTTATATCTATATCTCTATCTATCTATCTGTTTATCTATATATCTATCTATCTATATCTAGTTACGTTCCTTATTAACGCCATAAATATCTTTATTTATATTGTTTTCCTAGTTACGCCATTACCCCCCATTATCCTCACTTTAAATATCTTTGTTTCATTTTTTGTCCATAGCTAATTAGGTTTCCAGTTTCCATTATATATAGATGTCTGCTTTGGACACAATTCCGAGGTTAGCTTAGCGCTTGACCTTTAAGATTACCACACCCAAGGCGGACCCTTTTTTGGGAAGTGGGGTTGGATTGCTTTGAAACAGATCTAGCAAACGGATAAGGCATGACACTCTGGAGGTCGTAGATGACATTTAATTATCAAAATGACGCAAAGGTCAAAATGTCTGTCAAGCGTATAATGCTTAGAGGTTTCTGTTTGTCCAACATTTTTTTTTAATAATTCGTTGGACCAAATTGATCCATAGGACCAGTGAAGCAGTGTTCACCAGTTTCTATGGGCACGGCATACTAGGGATTGGGTGGCCAACACAATGCCCAGCCGCCTTTACTTTACCCCAACTAAAGGCAGGTATCCGTCACAGCTGGGTAGACTCAGGAATACCCTCCAGACTCTGGAACAAATCCTAGCCTGCACCAGCATTTCAACCGGGATCCCATGGCATTGCTTTTTTGAATAAACTAAACTTTCTACATTACTTTCGAACAAACTTTAAAATAAATAGCATTGGTGAATATAAACATTTAAGGTGATACTAAAAAATGTAATGTGCTAATATACAAATTTATGGTTTGATAAAGAAGGTAGAAAAAGTTTGATAAATCTAAAACAACACGTTTACTAACATTAAAGACAACTATATTTTTTACATCACAATTGGTAAATCACTAGTTGTTGTTTTTTTAAACCTTTAAGACCAGTTACTGTTTAAGAAGAAATAAATAAAAAAAAAAAAAAAAAAAAATTATTAAAATGTACCAGTGGTCTGGAAATGGGTAATGAGATGTATGAACACAGATTATTTAATTAGTTACAAGTCAGTATATAGCCTAATCTTTATATTGTTTTTATCTAATACATTTTATGTAGTGGCCTGAGTTTTTTTCCTACAATATTACTGGCAATAACGATGTTTTTGAGGATTAAAAAAATAATTTTTTATCTGAATGTCCAGATCGCTTTTGGTTCAACCTGCATTTTTTGTTGATGTTGTGTTTCTGGTAGTATTCTGTCACTTCTGTACCCATGGGCTTTATCGCTGGGGATAGTTTGGAAACCACTGATACGCTTACAGTAATAGCACATCAGTGGGCTAACGCACATGTTGCACTTCAGTGGATCACTGCACTGCCGAGAGGCTCCGAAACTCGGTGGGGAGAAAGCCATGTTCACAACAGTCCGTCTCAAGCCCACCCTGGTGCCTCGATGCCCAAGACCTAAATTAACCTCGCAAAACTGTATGGATGGCTGGCGAGTGATCGAACCTAACATCCGGAGGGCTACTTAAACCACTTCTCTTCATCCTATTGGTCTGGAACTTGGCACACAGACGTGAAGCCGTAGCCAATACATTTTATCAAATTTTAAGCCACACCTATCCCCCACAACTTCAATAACAAAATTGGTTTGTAATTGTTTTATTTTCTTTAGTATCCTTTGAACGCAACTGAGTGAATATTTCCAGTGTTTTTAAATCATTCAAACCGACATATAAACTATATTAACTTCGTTTTTAATTATTTTAATTATTTATTTTGTTAGTTGTTCTATTTTTTGGTAGTTGGTACGGAGCAATATCTTCCAATACAGAACTAAAATGCGTATAAAAAGATCTATACGAAAAAACATATTTTTAGAGTTACTAAATTATAAATAAACCTTGCTTTAGAATGTTTAATATCCCTTCCCCTTCCTACACACACAAATACTGTTTAATGTTTTTTTAAGTTGGTAAAACAATTTTATTTTGTTTTCTTCTTATGTTTTACGTGTAGGTTTGTGGTATCAAAATGGTGCTATATTTCGTGATGTAATCTAAAAAATGTTTTGTAAACTTATGTAGACTTTTTCTGTTTTCGGTACTTGGTCTTAAAAAATGCTCCATAAACTCGAATTATACACATAAAATGTAATACATTCTCTTCATTTTTTCCCTACAAATAATGCGTGTTTTACTCTTTATAAAATGCGGGTAGATTGCTGTTGTGAGGTATTTTGTATCATAGATACAATGTTCTTTTATGTATTATTTTCTTGTTAGACATTTTAGTATCAATCTATACAATTACCTTGAGTTTCTTTATGTTTGTTTATATATATATACACTAGTTGTTATGCCGTCAAAATGACGGAGAAAAGAATGACTACAATGTGTTTTTTTAAGAGAGAAAGACAAAAGACAATATTACAATAAAAACTGGAGTGAGAACGTTTCTTATTGGTATTTAGTTTTTGTTCTTTTTAATTGTTTATGGTCGCCTTGACCCTGGCATATGAATAAGAATTGTTGCTGTCAAGCTTCTGGACTAAAAGATGGGCGTAGTGTGTAAACCGCCGATACATTCCCATTAAGAATACACCGGCGGGCGAAAGCATGGGGGACAGCCCCCTCAGCGGGCCCGAGAGCCATTACACTGCAGAGAGGCCACTGGTCTCGGTGGGGAGGAAACATTGGACGCTGCAATTCCGTCTCGAGAAACACCCGGTGCCTGGATGGATGTACCCATGTATGTAGGATTTGTGCTACTGGGTGATGTGCAGGTTTACTGGCGAGCCACCACGATAATAATCCTTAGGAGAACCGCAGTGAACGATCGCTGGGCTGCGGAAACCTTCCCTGTTACACGGTACGCCACGCCTTCGGCGTGTCGTGGGGTGGCTGGAGCCCGGACAGATTGCTCAATCCTAAGCGTTACGCCCTGGACACAAGAGCCGAAAGGCTCGTCGGGTTTTTTTTAAGATAATTTTAATTCTATATTAAAATGTAGCGAACAGTTGTGTTGACTTGACTTGCTATTAATAATATTAAATAATACTAACTAAAAGAACAAAAAACACAAATACAAAATATTAAAAAAGGTAAATAATAAAAAAACAAAATTAGAAAGTAATATTTCAATGCAAAAAAAACTATAGTGATAACGATTTTTGTCGGTATTAAATTTTATTTGTATCAACAAAAAAGTATTGAGCATGTTTCTTTCGTTATTTAGTTTTTTATATTGTGACCGGTAGACCTAGCACATGCATAAAAATGTTTGCTGTCAGGCTTGTGCTATTTAAAAGTAATCATTTATAACTTGTCATTTGTCCTTTATAATTATTATAATTTAATTTATACAGTGTAGTAAGTCACCTATTAAAGGATGCTCTCAATAGCGACGTGCATCCATTAAATAATTGATTAATGTGGTTACTTTTACTTAAAAAATCATTCAAACATCTATAATGAAAAAATAAATGATTTGATAGACATTACTTCATACGCTTGTATTTTTTCTTTAACGTAGCCTACACCATTCAAACTCTCCAAGCCAAATTGTGATGCGTAACTTTTGAAAAAAGGTCTCGCCACATTAAAAAAAAAACAGAAGAATTGGGAAAATCCGATAAGGCCCTCGCGTTCAACATAGTAAATGAACGGAAATGGCCATTTGACTCGTAAGTTTTTATGTATTTGTATAGCTGGATATACCTTTATTGATTTATAAAATCAACACATTCATGATTAAAAGTCGTAAAATAAAAATGTATTTTGTTGTACGTTTTCAATGTATACGTTAAACTTTTGTATTGATTAGTCAAACAGCTTAGGAGCCTATAGAGGACAAACATATATATATATAACAGGGAAGGTTTCCGCAGCCCAGCGATCGTTCACTGCGGTTCCCCTAAGGATCATTATCGTGGTCGCTCGCCAGTAAACCTGCACTTTCACCCGATAGCACAAATCCAATTCCATAGGTACATGCATCCAGGCACCGGGTGTTTCTCGAGACAGGATTGCAGCGTCTATTGTTTATTCCCTACCGAGACCAGTGACCTCTCGGCAGTGTAGTGAATCTCAGACTCGCTGAGGGGGCTGTCCCCCATGCGTTCGCCCGCCGTTGTATTCTTAATGGGAATGTATCGGCGGTTGACACACTACGCCAGTCTTTTAGGCCAGAAGCTTGACAGCAACAATTCGTATGCATATGCCAGGGTAAGGGCGACCAGAAACAACTAAAAAGAACAAAAACTAAATACCGAAAAGAAACGTTCTCACTCCAGTTTTTATTGTAATATTGTCTTTTGTCTCTCTCTCTTAACAAAATACATTGTAGTCATTCTTTTCTCCGTCATTTTGACGGTCATAATCACTAGTTTTATTTATAATAATCTCTAAACAATATGTCTCGAGGTATGATGTGTTGCGAATTAAGAAAGTGACGTCACTGTCTGTTTTTTTTGTCTGTGGAATGAAAGGCGGATCGTAGTCATTTATAAATCGTAAGGAAATTGCTTTCATTGTTGTTCAATATTAAAACAATATAAATTTTTCAAGTATTTTCTGTTGCATCAAATTATAGAATATATTTACTCAAACACTTATTACTTTTTATATTTTATAAAGAAATTTGTATTTGCCATAACTGCATAGACAATAGCAATTATTTTGAATTATATAACATGTAATACGAAATTCCAATTAATAAGCATGACTAAGAAAGGATAGAAGACAATTATATAGATTTTACAAAACCAGGAGGATAGAAGACATAGCAAGAAAAGTATATATGCATAATCAAAACACAGTTGTCCCCTTACTAGGGTTACAAAAGCCGTTATACTTAAAAGGATTTAATAATAAATTAACTTGAGTTACTACAATTACATCAAAATGTATGATATACGATTGATAAAAACTAATGCATTTTACGAGATAAAACATTAAAAAGACAAGCTTTAACTTTATTAACTTTATCAAAAACATCTAGACCACTTATTAGATAAAAATATATTTTTTTTAACTTAAAAAACCAACTACATAATCATATAATAGTGGTTGTAAAGATTATTGAAGACGATAAAACATACATATTCTAGTAACTTGAAATTGAGTAGTTAAGATATTCATTTGATGAATAACAGAACATTATGTTAGAATTTAATAAAACATTATATATGAGTTGATAAAGTAATTGACTGAACATAAGAAGCTTGTTTAAATTTACCGTAAACAGCTGGTACAGTGTAAATAATTGGATTCAATGCAGAGTTTATTGGTAATACAAATACAGCAATCCAAGCATACACTTCACGGTTAAAGATGTAACCATTTAATGAAAGGAATCCAAGTATTCCAACAGGAAACCAGCAACAAAAATCTGTAAATGCAACAAAAGCCAGTTTTTTTGCCACAGACAAGTCTTCAGATCTTCTTGGAATATTGTGTCGAATGCTTGGAATTGATTTCTTTACTTTGATCAAGTTAATAAAAATTGTCAACTGACCTAAGGCTATTAACATAAATAGTACAAAATTTAAACCTACAAAGACAACGAAAGAAAAAATCCATCCTTTGTTTTGTGCAGGACTCAATGGTAGAGCCAGACAAAGTCCATTAGATGAATAAATCTCCCAATCTGATAAAACAACTGGAATTAAGGCCAATACAAAACCAACTAACCAAACTAATGAAAATGAGAGTAATTTACTAGATTTAGAAAATCTATGTTCACCAAATGGGTAAGTGATACATAAGAAACGATCTAGAGTTATCATACAAATGAAGAACGTGGAAGTCTCACTTGAAAGCGTTGAAAGAAACCCACACAAATTACATAGAAAACCTTTTCTCCATTTGAAATCATCCAAGATATAAACTTCTTTATAGTAAGCATCCACACTAGCAATAATCATTAAATAAACTCCCATAATAAAATCTGAAATGGCCAAGCCTGTTATAAAAAGTCCATAAGCTTTCTTAAATATTTCTCTGTTCCAACCAATTCTAAAGACCAATACAATACCATTTCCTATTATAGTCAGTAATCCAACTATCCAGATGACGATTCTTTTGAATGTGTCACCGACCAGGTGTTTACATGAAGATATGATATCAATAGGTGCATGACATTTGTCAACGGATATATTTGTGTTTAAAATTTGTGGACAACACATTACGTAGTCAGTAGCCATTAACTCATAATTTATGGTTAATCCTCTGAAAAGGTCTAAGTCAATATACTCTATTGTTACACCCTGAATATACAAAGTATTTAGTGTGAAATATTCTGGTATTCCCATTTCTTGAAATCTCGCAATGAATGTATAACTTAAATTGACATGTTTTAAGTATATCAGTTTCTCAAAGACATTTTCTTTCAGTGCATATATTTGGGTGTGGGCCAAATCTATAACTTCTAAAGCGTAAGGAAATTCAAAATTGTCATCTATTATTAGATGCTCGTTATGTGAAAGGTTTAAATGTTTTAATTTTGTAAACTTATTAATAGACCTCAAAGCATTACCGTGAACAAATTTATTATGACTGAGATCTAACATTAAAATATGTTGAAATTTCCAGTATTGAAACTCATGGTCAAAGTTTTCCAAAAAACAAAATGACCCTCTGAACGCAACTATTAATATTGCTGGAAAATTCCTAAACAGATTAACCTCTGGAAAAACCATTGAGGGCAAAAGCTTTAGCCTTACATCAATGTTGAATGATTGAAGTTTCATTCTTATGTCTGTCGTGTTAGAGTATTTTTCTACTATCTTGCTTGAAACACATTTGTAGTTCCTGGGGCAAACATTGTCACAAACAAAGTTAAAGTTCTCACCAACAAAGCTGCCTATAAAGTTATGGAAACTGTCCGATTCTACACAAAAGTCTCTTAGAACCAATTCAAAATTTGCATCGCATAACATTGTATAACTTTTATGTTCGTCTTCACCATACGGACATTCAGCGTGTGTGTTATATTTCATTGACGGAACAATACAGTAGGAATTGGGGCATTTTATGAAAGGCTTTGGGCAAACAAACTTTTCACACTCTTGTAAATGAGAATTATCTTCACAGCCCCCCCTGGTGTCGCCTTTAATACATTTATAAAAATGATTACTCTTATTTGTTGCGCATGGAAATTGTTCAAGGGAAAAATTTAGATTGAGCTTATAAGTTTTAGTACATTGAACATCATTGTCTTGGCTTTCTCTGTCTGTAGAACAATAAATATCAACATCGGTATTTGAACTCTGTTCAATAGTCATTTCTTCTTTCACTTTATGTTGACACCCATTATAGTTCTCGCATTTAGAAATATCCACATCTTGAAGTTTAAAAAAAGGCGTAGTTTTCTTTGAAATGAGATGAATAGACTTGTTATAAACTGAATCGAATCTATTTTCCAAATCACTGTTACATAGATAACTATCTAAAGTAGTGTTTGTATATTCCCCATTCAAAATGCATTCCTTTACCAGGCAATTGTAGAACAAAGGGTTTATCGGGTCTTTTTTTCTACATCCGAAACGAAAGTAAAACAACCTCGTTATAAACATGAATGTGATGGTTTGGATTGCTTGCACGCCCTCAGAAGTTTGATAATGTTCATTAAATGGCAATCTTTGTTGTTCAGGTAGAACTTCTTGACGCTCGCAAAACACTAATGAGTTTTCGATTCGTTTGTAACAGTCTATAGCTTTTATATATCTGCCTATAGCAGACTTATTGTATATATTGAAGAGACTGCCCTTTGCTTCGAATGACAAAGTTATATAAAAACAATTGCCAATTTCTGACCTTTCAAAGGGACGAAAGAAAAAGAAAGGGTTTTTACTATCCCAGATAAGTTTACCCGAATGTTTTAGTCCAAGAGGGATATTAATGACCGTTGTGCTGTTGAAGGCTGATAGGCTGATGTAACGTGCAAGTTCAACAACCTCATCATAGGACTCGAACGACACTAAATTCATTCCGTGTCGACCGTTGCAATAACACCTAGCGTCCTCGTGAGTGATTCCTGAGAAACGCGCGGCTATACGGTAGGATGACGTCACATGACTTCCGCCTGTGTAAGACAAAGAATCATCCCTGTAACCCCTGTCACAAATCTTAGGGAAAATATCATCCACATCTAAATCTTTAAATGATGATGTAAAATGAATAAAGTCCATAGATCTATAAACTGTATTCGGATTTTCAGACGATTGTATTATAAAAAATATGTTCGTTTTCCTGTCTTGATTTAGCTCATACACAATGGTATTAAGAATGTCGTTATTGCTTGCATCAATATTTGTGACGTTATGGATAAAAACAAATGATAGGATCAAACTCTCACAACCTCCTTTACTCTTATTGTCTTTAAACTCGTTCGAATTTTTCATTACATCGCCAAGAGGTAGTGTATCATTGTATACAATTTCAGGAAATCCATCGAACTCCGTTTCTTGCAAACATTCTCTTCCTATCATCATGATAAATGACGTTGATGAGAAATCTGTGTGACTTCTTGTAGTGAAATATTTCTCTACTTCTGACATGAAATTGTCTTGATATTCAACTTCGTCTCGGCAATCGATGAAAGCCTGGAAGTACTTGGATTGAGCATTGCAGTTGTTTAATGGGAACAAGTTTATACAATCTGGGGATTAATGATCATATTATAAGTGGATGATTATTACATTCGTCAGTTTTCTTATTAATAAAGAATACAGCAAAGTTTCCCTTTTAATAAGTCCCCATTCACTAAGCAAAATCTTCACTTCACTGGTATATTTCCAACATTTCAAATTCGAATATTTAAACAACAATGAAAAAAAAAAGAACAACACCAAATTAAAGCAATGAATATAAAGATCCATAAGAAAATATAACAAAAAAATACGGTTACAAAATAAAATTATTATGTTTACGCTCATTGAGATTAACGTGAAAACAAAAAGATATATTGTGAATCCTACGATACCACTGAGAGTTTTAAATGACAAAAACTTGTTTTCCTCCACAGAAATAATTTTATATAGAGAAGTTGGGCGGGATTATTATAGCATCTAAAAATAATTTATCTCTTATCTACAGCCAATAAGACAATACTTAAACTCACTTGTTGTTCTATATATACATTATTTAACATCTCTAAGACAATACTTAAACTCACATTTGCTCTCTTTAAGTTAATCAAATATATAAACTAATCACTAAAGATATTACTTATCGTATCTTTTTCAAGTCTCTAAACTAATTCAATGACTAAACTGTAAACATATCAATTTATCTTTTCTTTGTTTTTGTTTTTGTTTTTGCTGTAATCTCTAAACCAAAATCAACACATATAACTTATCCTTATAATTATGTAATTTCTAAACAAATTCAATGACAAAATGTATTAGTTCATAAAAACCTTTCCGTAATCTATAAACAAATGAATAATATTCCTGCAATCTGTAAACATATGACTTAAGGCATAAAAAAACATGTTCACTACGTCATGCATCTAACATATAACTTTATGTCCCAATAGCTTAAAGAATCACTCAGCGGATTTCACCTAATTATTTCAACGCGATACACTCAAAATCAACACTCAAATCATCTTAAAGCGTAGATTTATCTCGTTTGTGGTAACATTATTTGTATGATCTTTCAACCACAATTGCCAATCTGTCAATATTTTCCCGATTACAATTTTCAAAGCTTGCGCCGTTTTTCCCAGCAATATACTCTAAAAAACTAACCAATAAAAAGAAAGTTTTTATTATACTCCCTTTCTTTGTAAACGAAGTTTATATTTAATTTATATTTTGATAGATTAAAATAAATAAAAGTGATATCATACCTTATGAATTTTTACACAAAAAATTTTCCGTATCCTTTTTTTTTCTAGCTTTGGCAGGAAAAAAATACATAAAAAGATAACTCGCTTTGTTTCGGCTACATTGTGTTGTTTTCATTCTATTTATTTCGTAAAAACGAACATATCCGAAAAGTTTATTTACTTTCATCTCTTCCGGTAGAGGCAGTCATGTTTTACGTAAAATTTTCTTCGATTCGCTAATTGGTCGAAGGTATTAGTGACTCTTCCAAAGGATATGATGCTGAAAATTTAATAGAATGTATTTTTAGAATCAACAAGTCTGCTGCCCAAGTTTCAGCTCCATTGGAACACGGGAAGTGGTTGAAAAATCGATGCAAAGTTTTCCAAGCAATCAACCAACCAACCATGCAAGCATACAGACAGACAGTACGAGTTAAAAGAAAGGGTGTACAAATAAAAAAACTAACCCATAAAAAAAAGTTTTTATTATACTCCCTTTCTTTGTAAGCTATGTTTATATTTAATTCATATTTTGATAGATTAAAATAAATATAAGAGATATAATACCATAGACTATAATATACATGGACCGCTTGCTTTAGTTTTTCTGCTATATGATGACTCGAAAGACTGCTTATTTCAGAATTCCCGATTCTAAATGAAGTAATTGTAATACAAGTTCCATTTTATTGAATCGCACCATTTTTTTAGAAATTGTGTGCGTCAATCTATGACTAAGATATGGACTCTATGGATGAGGATGTTTTTGTTGATGAATTGAAAGGCATACTGGAGGTAAATTTTCAAATTAAATAATTACTTATTGAAGAAGTATGGAGTTTATCTGTTAGACTCATGTTCGGTGTATATTATAGACCGTGGTATTTCTGCTATATGATGACTTGAAACACTGATGATCGGAATTCCCGATTCTAAATAACGTAATTGCCATACCGGAAAAAAAGTTATTGATATACAAGTTCCATGATTTTCTCAATGAAAAATTAAAATCGAAAGTACTACAGAGCTGACACATTTAGACTATAGATCAGTGTGGTGTGCGCACGGAAAAAAGAAAATAAGCTCTAAAAATAGAGCAGGCGGTCCATCTTATTATAGTCAATGATATATTAATAGGCCTACAAGTATTCATTTAAAGTCGAAAAAATGCGATTTAATAAAACGGAACTTGTATTACAATTACTTCATTTAAAATCGGGAATTGCAAAAAACAGAAGATAATAGCATAAAAAACTAAAGCAAGCGGTCCATGTATATTATAGTCTATGATAATACCTTATGAATTTCCACACTAAAATTTTGCGCATCCTTTTTTTTCTAGCTTTGGCCCGCAAAAAAAAAAATATTAAAAGATAACTCGCTTTTTTTTTTGCTATATTGTGTCGTTTACATTATATTTATTTCGTAAAAACGAACATATCCGAAAAGTTTATTTACTTCCGTGTGTTCCGGTAGAGGCAGCCATGATTTTCGCAAAATTTTCTTCGATTCGCAAATTGGTCGAAGGTATTAGCAGCTATTCCAAGGGCTATGATGCTGAAAATTTGATAGAATGTATTGTTCGTCGCAACAAGTCTGCTGCCCAAGTTTCATCTCCACTGGACGACGGGGAGTGGTCGAAAAATCGATGCAAAGTTTTCCATGCAAGCAACCAACCAACCAAGCAGACAGACAGTACGAGTTAAAAGAAAGGGAGTAATAATAAAACTTCATTTCACGAAAGAATCACGATGTTAATCCTATTAAAAAAAAACAACTGATAATATAAAATGTATAGTTAAAGATTTATTGTAATTACGTAATAAAAAAGTTATTAGTTTAAAATGCTTACCAAAACTTAGAAAAATGAAAATACAGTATAATAATAACATTGTGTTTGAGTCTAGAGAACGAACACTACGAGATCAGGCTGAGACTGACGCATTGAACATTTTCACAACTGAGCTGAGCCCCGGGAACGGATAGGTATAAATAGAAAGGTTTCATTATAAGATAGGCAGGAGTAATGAGGCAGCAAGCTTTAATATTTAATATCACAGGAACTGTGGGCTGATATAGCTTTCTCTTGTTACAGAAAAATGTGTCACAGAGTTGCTCAAATGTCATAGCACTTTGAATATTGACGAAATCAATGTCTCTTTCCATAATTAGGGCCTGACCTAGTAAACGATTTGTACCCAGTACCGAATCCCATTATTTGGATGTGCTGTTTGACGAATCAAGCTGCGAACAGAGTTATTAGCAGCAACTCCGGAATTTCGCTATAACATACAAAGCAAATTATTTGTCATAATACCCCCCCCCCTTCCCGCCTTGTCCCGTCCCGGGCGTTCTTGCAGCATTAACAGTAGGCTAATTAAAATTTAGTGAAATGCTCAAATCCAGATTCTGATAATAATGCATTAAAAAGTTTGATATTATCTATTTAATTTGTATTTCAAGTTCTACTTTGTAACTGTCACGTTCTGGGTCATTAACAAGAATAACGATTAAGAATGGTTCTCAAATATATTCTATCCTGATAGGACTAATGTACTCATCACAAATCACTTACATTTAGAGCCACTATTGAATGAATGATAAAGCGAGATTGCGCCTATCTCTCTGCCTTTATCACTTCTGTATTTAACATTTAAACACATTTAAGACTTGCTTTTGAATCATATTCACATATATGCATATCTCATTCCCATGCCCAACGATACTGCTTATTCTTATATGATTACTTGCTATTGTCATGGCTATTATGTTTACATTTACGCATACCATTTTAAATGTACCGCGTGTGTGGTCTAAGCCAGGGTCAGCGCACGTTTCTGCAAAGTGCTCACTATGAACTCGCCTCGTGGTTAACGATCCAAGACCTTAACTCTACACTCACCCAGGTCCTCGCACCCTCACCTTACTCCTCCACAGTCTCTTTCTCCAGATTACGTGAATTTCGCATTTCCATGCCTGTTTCTACCCTGGTCGGAAAACAAGAACCAGAGCATCCTTGATGCATAACCACCGACGGACAAGAGAGAGAAACTCTTGTCAGGAACTCCAGGGCTTTAGATGTGAAGTTTCACTACCGCCCTACATCCGCCACCCCTCCAGCTAGGATTACAGTGTGAGAGAATCCCGCCCGCTCCCTAAATGATTCCGAGCTCTCTCCCCTCTTGTCAATCTTAATAAGGAAGCGTGTACATTTACTTCCCTCCCCAGCGCATAATAGTTATAGATTTCAATCCTGCTACACCCCTCCCCTTTTACGTCACGTGATTTTTAATGCTTTAGTTATAATTTAACCTTATAGTATTACAAACAGTTGGAGCTAAGGCGGCAACTGGGCTGGACGCCCGCGTTCACCTCTGCGCCCGCGGTGCTAGAGTCTAACTCTGTAGTTGTGATACGCCTCTACATCATTTGTATTTGGATTGCACTTGTCCATCTGATTGATTTACCTACCCAAGTCACTAGTCAGTGCATGAAAAAACCTCCAATGTGTGCCTTACTTATTTATTGATATTATAATTGTGTGATGTTCAGCGAAAGTACAAATTAGTTTGCAGCTTCAACGCAAACTAAATAAATTAATTAAACGAGCCAAGAAACTCTATAAATAAATGTCGTTTTAATATCACATAGAAATCATAGCACCATCGGCACCAAATACTCTGAGACACCTGCTAAAATCACATGTCCCATTCCCCTATATGCCGTGTTGAATTATTCACTAAGTCTACGCTGACAGCATGTGCTAAATAAATGCTCAGTGTACATCAACTTTGTCAACACGTCACAGTAACTTTTTGCGAGTAGATTATTCGCTAAAGCCAATTGACAAGTCTTAACCCTTACAGTCCCGGGCGCGTATATAGCGGAACTGAAGACAGCATAGATAGAAGTAGGTCGGTACAGAAAGGGTTAATTAGGTGCGACCTTTTCAACTGGGATGAGCGTGAACTTCCGGTGAAATTTACCGAAATTTTCGTAAATAAAAACCATGCTTTTGGTGCTGTTTGACAATTGATTTCAACATCGACAGCCAGTTCTGGTCTTTTAGAAATATACAACGGCTACAAGATTAGTTATAAGGAATCCGTTTTTAACATCAAAAGTGATTTGGCGGTAAGTAATACTCATAGTGTTAGTCGCGTTTGGTTAAATTTAACTTTTGTTTATAAAATAAGTTAGTCAAGAGTTGCGTCTTTGGTAATAAAAAAAAACACAATGCGGAAAGTCATAAAAAACAACAACACGAAAATTATTTTGCATCAAGCAATTAGTTTGGGATTATAAATAGGTGATTCTTCAAATCTGACATTCACAATCAATCGTTTTCTTTTGGCGCCGTCTTTTTAGAAATGAAATAAAATGTAATTATCTTCATATTTTCATAGCCTACAACCAGTAACATAGCACACATGGAAGACAAGTTTTTTTTTTTTATAATGTGATCGAATAGACCGGAAATGTATTTTCTTGTGAACTTTTATGCATGCATACACGTTAAGACTTGTCAATAGTGCTAAGAAAAGGGATAATTTACCGAGGCCAATATCTGAGGCGATTTCTAGTTGGGCCTTGCCAAGTTATCCATTTGACTTGCTGAAGTTCGATGGACAGAATTTGGAGAAACTTCAACAAATGACGGCCACAAAATATGGTGTAGCGTTCATAGTTAGCTAGATCAGTTATCAGCTGCTCATCAATATCAAACAGACTAATCAGCATAAGAATTTGTGCAAAACCACACAGCCTCACGATCATTCAAAGTTTATGCACCAGCTTCCGATCACGACGAAGAAGTGGAATCATTCTTTGAGGAAATAGAACAAATCATCAAGAAAACACCAAAGAAATACATTCTTATAATAACGGGCGACTGGAATGGAACAGTCGACCCTGGCGCTTTTCAACACTGGTCAGGAACATTGGAAAATGTGAATGGGGTGAAATAAATGATAGGGGAGTTAGATTACTAGAATTCGCACCTAACCATCGCTTGACCATCGCCAATACCCTTCACCCTCACAAAAATTTACGAACAGTCGCATGGCAGTCACCTGAACGAATAATCCATATTCAAATAGACTACATCCTTGTGCTAAGACGATTCAAATCTAGCATCATTAAATCGCAAACAAGGAGTTTCCTTAGGGCAGACATTGGAAGTGACCATAATCTTGTCCTAAATAAACTAAAGTTGAAACTGAAGTCGAATTGAAGCATCAAAACTCCTTGCATCTGGTTTAATATTGATGAATTAAACGATCCGGATATGGCGGAAATATTTCAGGCCCAAGTAGTTGGCAAGTTTGCAGCATTAGCAACGCTCAACCAGGATTGAGATAACTTAGCAAATAACTTAAAAGAAGTACTAATTTCAACTGCAGAATAGGTCACAGTAAGACAAACGAAGCAAGACACAATCGTAGGTTACTAACAAGATACTTGATCGAAGCGATAAAAGGATATCCATAAAGAAAGAGAAAAATTCCGACCAGGTAACAGTAGATGAGTATAGGTAAATAAATACAAGAATCGGGAACGAGATTAAACAGGCTAAAGAAGACTGGATCGATAATCACGCTGTAAAGTGGAGGATGGCATAGCAGCCGATAATAGTAAGAAAACCTACCAGACATTAAGAAACCTCACAAAAACACAGCAGAAGCCAGCTTCAGTAATCGAGGACAGCAATGGTCAGCTCCTTCCAATATCCTACCTAGAATACAGCACTAATGAGTACGTTTGGTACAGAATATCCTCAATAATTGCGGACCCTCATGAATCCATTGTGACAAAAATCAAGCGGCGCAAGCTGACATGATTCGGTAATGTGTTGCGGCATAATAGTCTGCCAAAAAACATCCTAAAAAGAAACTGTCGAAGGTGGACGTAGAAGAAGTCGTCAGCAGAAATGCTTGTTTGACAATATGAACGATTGGACAAAGCAGTAAATGACTCAATGATTGACAACCGCTCAAGATATTCAAAAATGGAGATTGATGACTGCTGATGTGTCCATTCGCTCCCCCCAACGACCATAACAGTAATGGGTATGATGATGAAGATCAATGTTACGTAGATAATACAGTTTTATGTGAATAATGTGACAGTAATAACTCACTAGTTCTTCTGCATACCTTTGAATTACATACATATTATATGCATGGATTTTTCATATGCATATACTCGGGTTTTTTTTATTTCGTTATTTTGTTTTTTTGTTTTTGCATTTTAATATGATTAATCAATATTATTTATATATATTATTAAACAGTTGAATTCAATGACATTATCGCTCATCATACAGTCAAGCCATTCGAGGATCATTTAAATAAAAATCTAATGCTTAAACGTATGTACAAGAATAACATTCAACTTCACTGATCGATACAAGATGGGTAGCGTCTTTATAGCTATGCAAAACGAAAGTAAACAACAAACTACACATAGGCATGACTTATTCTTATAAGTTTACAGACGTTCCTTCTAGATATAATATTATTACGTCCACTAGGCTCAAAACTCCTGCAGGGCGACAGGAATCCGTCGGTGGCAGGGATAGAACCCGCGACCTGACCGTTGGTTTTTGGTTGACAGTCCGGTGAACTAACCGCTGGTCCAGCCGGCTTCACTTATATATGTTTTGGTGCAGAAAATACTAGAATAGATTTTCCCCGGATTTATCAGAATGCCAAAGAAAATGTGAACGTTTTTAAAGACTATGAGCATAGATATTGGTGTCATAATTAAATAGAATAGAATAGTTATTCATGAATTATTGCTATCATTATAAATATAATATGAATAATATTTAAATATAAATATTGGACAAAATTGTTCGTTTATCTTTTTCAACTTGATAAACGAAAGAAAAAATTCCAAGCGCTCGACGAAATAGTCAAAGACGATATAGCGACTTGTCTGTTGCTAAAAATAAAATTGACCTTTTGTTGCATTCACTGATTTTTGTTGCTGGTTTCCTGTTGGAATACTTGGATTCCTTTCATTAAATGGCTACATCTTTAACCGTGAAGTGTATGCTTGGATTGCTGTATTTGTATTACCAATAAACTTTGCTTTGAATCCAATTATTTACACTATACCAGCCTCCTTCAATAAATGTAATAAACACTTTCCTTACCCCTTAGGCGAGAACAAATGCATATAAGTACTCTTTCTTCCCGAGTGGCATACGGTCATAAAATGGGTGGCCTGAACAAGCCAGGAAAACCAGTAACTTAACACCATTTAAAACATTAATAAAAATGCGAGACTTGATTCGGACCACGGATCAGCGTAGGACGCAATAATCTTCTTTATAGGAGGAGCGTCTGTAATGTATAAGATAAGATAAGTACAGTTAACTTTATTTCATTCTGATTTGATTTGTAAGTTTCTAGATTTTATAAAATAACAAGCCGTTATGTGCCCGATTCTTCGAACGGGCTTTTTTTTAGAATATGCTTGACACATTATAGTTTTTTAGTTTTGTTTTCGCAACATACATAAAGTAGTATGTTTTTTTTTGTGATCAGTATTTTTTAAATTTATTTTTGTTTTGCACACTTTATTATACACCAATTCAATATACAACTAAAAAGGAAAAACAAATAATAATAATTTTTTTTTATTTCTTGCTCAAAGTATGACCACTATGATCGAATTTTGTGAGTTTATTGGGTAATTAAACTCTTTCTGTAAAACAGAACTCACATGTCTTTTAAAAAGTACTGTTAATTCAAAAATGATTGTTTGATATTTATTTTTTCTACAACATTAGTCGTAGATCAATATTTATTTTTTTTTTGTGTTTTTTTGTTGGTGTTATTTGCTATTTATTTATTGTTGCTTTGGAAGCAAACTTAGAATTAAATTTTAAATTCAACAGGAAAAACAATAACAACTGAAACCGATATGAATCATAGTTTATACAACGTATACGACATGAATTAAAACTTTAAAAAGTTTGTCCGGCAAATTTAAACATTGCCCGGCAATATAAAAATTTCCCGCTACATAGTTTATAAGACGTATACGATACAAATTAAAACTTTAAAACGTTGAGCTCGGCAATTTAAACATTGCCTGGCAATTGAAAAATTTCCCGCTACAAAGTTTATAAGACGTATACACAGAACAGGTATAGAACAGAATGCACAATCCCTATATACGCAGTCACTAAAAGTTACCATTTTCCGCAATGCAGCGGTCGCTAGAGACGCTACTATAGTAAAATGAGAAATGATATCTACGTCTGCCATAAATATATACAATATATATAGGGCCTACATTATCTTTCATTATAGGCTTACTTTTATATAAATTTGACTTAATTACCCATTTTGTTTTGAACATTATATGATTAGGCCAATATGATGTAAAAATATTTATAACCCGGTACTGATTTGAAAAATAAATGGCTTAGACGTAGCTCGGTACCGGTAACTAAATTGCTACGGCTACCGGTACATAAATATATATACTTTTTAAACCAAAATAAACTTTTAAAATTATGAAGGGAAATAGGCATATAATTCATAATGAGTTAATATGTGGTTGTTTATGCTGTTGTTTATCCTTTATGGAGTCAGGAAAGCCATGCAGTTTGACATGCTATTTTTTACGATAATCAGTCGTTTTCGTTTTCATTGTTGTAGTTTATTACACAACCGTTTATGCACATTTTGCCTGAAATATTAGCTTTGGGTGTTCGAACTTGTAGATTTGAAGAAAAGGACGTTGTAGGCTAAATAAGCATAAATATAGAGTGTAACCAGGACCGCTGCGTTAAAATAAGCTTAGTATGGCGTCGGTATTACTGCCCAAAACAGAAATAAAATGCGATTGCGCATTCTGTTTGATACCTATTCTGTTGACATATACAACACGAATAAAAACGTGAAGGAATTTTGTATTTGCCAGATACAACGTAAGATACCCATTAAAACCATTAATCATTACCCATTATAACAATTTAAAAATATCCCGCTATAAATTACGACGCAAATTAAAACGTGAATATATTTTGTTATATTCATTCATAAAGTACATTAGCAAAGGTTGAAGCGAAGTTAATTAAAATGAATACGCAAAATTCGATGACGCCATAAAAAAAAAGACAACCAGCTATCCCTGCGCAAACTTTGATGACGTCATCCTGAAAAAAATCTCAACGCCATCCTTTTTTTTTATTTTCTTAGCGCGATCGATCGAAAAACTATAAAAAGTTGGAACGGCAATTTTAACATGAACCCAAAATATGTCGTTTTATTCGCGTTTTTTGACCAAACTGACCACTGCGGTCATTTTAATTTTTTTAAAACCTTGACAGTGTTCACCGCCGTAACGCAAAGAATATTTGTAGCAAATTTCACGTTTTTATGTCCAGTATTTAAAAAGATTATGCGGTATGTACATACCCAGCCAGCCACATATTCCTTTTGAGATTTATATATATACAAGCCGTTATGTGCCCGATTCTTCGAACGGGCTTTTTTTTAGAATATGCTTGACACATTATAGTTTTTTAGTTTTGTTTTTGCAACATACATAAAGTAGTATGTTTTTTTTTGTGGTCAGTATTTTTTTAATTTATTTTTGTTTTACACACTTTATTATACACCAATTCAATATACAACTAAAAAGGAAAAACCAATAATAATAATTTTTTTTTATTTCTTGCTCAAAGTATGACCACTATGATTGAATTTTGTGAGTTTATTGGGTAATTAAACTCTTTCTGTAAAACAGAACTCACATGTCTTTTAAAAAGTACTGTTAATTCGAAAATGATTGTTTGATATATTTTTTTGCTACAACATTAGTCGTAGATCAATATTTTGTTATTTTAATTTTTTTTTTTTTTTTTTTTTTTTTTTTGTTGGTGTTATTTGCTATCTATTTATTGTTGCTTTGGAAGCAAACTTAGAATTAAATTTTAAATTCAACAGGAAAAACAATAACAACTGAAACCGATATGAATCATAGTTTATACAACGTATACGACATGAATTAAAACTTTAAAAAGTTGGTCCGGCAAATTCAAACATTGCCCGGCAATATAAAAATTTCCCGCTACATAGTTTATAAGACGTATACGATACAAATTAAAACTTTCAAACGTTGAGCTCGACAATTTAAACATTGCCTGGCAATTGAAAAATTTCCCGCTACAAAGTTTATAAGACGTATACACAGAATAGGTATAGAACAGAATGCACAATCTCTATATACGCAGTCACTGAAAGTTACCATTTTCCGCAATGCAGCGGTCGATAGAGACGCTACTATAATAAAATGAGAAAGGATATCTACGTCTGCCATAAATATATACAATATATATAGGGCCTACATTATCTTTCATTATAGGCTTACTTTTATATAAATTTGACTTAATTACCCATTTTGTTTTCAACATTATAGGATTAGGCCAATATGATGTAAAAATATTTATTACCCGGTACTGATTTGAAAAAAAATGGCTTAGACGTAGCTCGGTACCGTTAACTAAATTGCTACGGCTACCGGTACATAAATATATACTTTTTAAACCAAAATAAACTTTTAAAATTATGAAGGGAAATAGGCATATAATTCATAATGAGTTAATATGAGGTTGTTTATGCCGTTGTTTATCCTTTATGGAGTCAGGAAAGCCATGCAGTTTGACATGTTTTTTTTTACGATAATCGGTCGTTTTCGCATCATTGTTGTAGTTTATTACACAACCGTTTATGCACATTTTGCCTGAACTATTAGCTTTGGGTGTTCAAACTTGTAGATTTGAAGAAAAGGACGTTGTAGGCTAAATAAGCATAAATATAGAGTGTAACCAGGACCACTGCGTTTAAATAGGCTTAGTATGGCGTCGGTATTACTGCCCAAAACAGAAATAAAATGCGATTGCGCATTCTGTTTTATACCTATTCTGTGGACACATACAACACGAATAAAAACGTGAAGGAATTTTGTATTTGCCAGATACAACGTAAGATACCCATTCAAACCATTAATCATTACCCATTATAACAATTTAAAAATATCCCGCTATAAATTACGACGCAAATTAAAACGTGAATATATTTTGTTCTATTCATTCATAAAGTACATTAGTAAAGGTTGAAGCAAAGTTAATTTTAAATGAATACGCAAAATTTGATGACGTCATAACGAAAAGCCGGCTAGCTATCTCTGCGCAAACTTTGATGACGTCATCCTGAAAAAAATCTCAACGCCATCCTTTTTTTTATTTTTTTAGCGCGATCGATCGAAAAACTATAAAAAGTTGGAACGGCAATTTTTACATGAACCCAAAATATGTCGTTTTATTCGCGTTTTTTGACCAAACTGACCACTGCGGTCATTTTAATTTTTTTAAAACCTTGACAGTGTTCACCGCCGTAACGCAAAGAATATTTGTAGCAAATTTCACGTTTTTATGTCCAGTATTTAAAAAGATTATGCGGTATGTACATACCCAGCCAGCCACATATTCCTTTTGAGATTTATATATATATATGATACACACATTCATTAACAATAAATTTTCTTACTTCTTAACTGAATGCAGGCCTAAGTATGTGGTCCTATTTTTTAGTCTCTTTTTAAATAATTGTTTTGAACAAAGGCAAACGTATTTATGTTTAAACAGAAATATTTATTACGTTATAAAACTAAATTTAAATTTAGAAATATATACATGTATAGCCTTATTAATGTAGTTCTATGCATTGTTTTACGTAACGAAACAGTAGTTTTTGTTTACTATGAGATATATTGGTTCTCTATTAATATTAAATAAAGTTCAAAAGAAATCTTAAAACCAAAATGTTTCATGATTTAAAAAAAAACGTGCAGATATGTCTAGAGTCTAGAGTCTAGACTATACGTCATCGTATCAGAACGCGTCATATGTCGCACGGGAGCTTGGGATTGTTTTGAGTTCTAGTTTGTGCGTTGCTGTATGAAGACTCTACGTTGACCATTCTCTTATATATATTTTATAAAGGCGTAAAATATAGTATTCAGGAAATCTCAACTGATGAAGTTTATTGTCTATCATTAATACGTATATTCTGTTTTGCTGTTTCATTAAAATTCATCTTGTTCGGAATAGATCGTTGATATTTTTCAACCAGGATTGTGTATTTTTCTGCAACATTAAGGTATAGTACTACCTAACTATATTAAACAATATTTACAAGTACATCCTAAGTTTTATACGAGCCAACCAAATATAAATATCTACATATTTATATATATATATATATATATATATATATATATATATATATATATATATATATACATCAAAGATTAATACTTATACAAACTTGTGGGGCCAAGAGGGATGTTGAATCAAATGATGGAATAATTATATATCCAGAAAGAATTACTAAATACGTCATTAGTAATTTCACACGTGACAATTGGCGATACAAAAATAAAGTGCACCATCTTAAAGGAAATATGAAAAAAAACAACATATTTCTTAATCTTTAATTACCTTTTTTCCAATCACACTATGTTTAATTGAACATTTAATGTATGAATTGATTTTTAAAAATACTAATTGCAAATTTAATGATAATGCGTATATATAATAAATGACTAAGTTTAAATAAAAACAAAAATACATTAACAAAGTCCTGTCACATTTTCGAGTATCGATACAATTTTCTGAACAAATTAAAGTGTTTTTCAATATTTGTTTTTACATTAAGGAAATCTAATTACAAAGGGGTAATAGACACATTTTAATATTTATATTTTAGACCTACACATTATTCCAATATGAGCTGCATGTAATATTTTGCTTTTGCTTTGCTTAATCTAAGAAACTAAAAGTTATATCTTAATATAAGAAACAAAAAGTTATATCTTAAGATCAGAAAGAAAAAGTTATATCTTAAAATCGTAAACAAAAAGTTATATCTTACTATCAGAAACAAAAAGTTATATCTTAATATCAGAAACAAAAAATTATATCTTAATATTAGAACCAAAAAGTTATATCTTAATCTCAGAAACAAATATGTCTATCTTAATAATCGAAACAAAAAGTTATATCTTAATATCAGAAACAAAAAGTTATATCTTAATCTGAGAAACAAAAAGATATATATTAATGTCAGAAACAAACAGTTATATCTTAATATTCGAAACAAAAAGTTATATCTTATTATCAGAAACAAAAAGTTATATCGTAATCTAAGAAAAAAAAAGTTAAATCTTAATATCAGAAACAAAAAGTTATATCCTAATATCAGATACAAAAAGTTATATCTTAATATAAGAAACAAAAAAATATATCTTTATCTCAGAAACAAAAAGTTATATCTTAATATCAGAAACAAAAAGTTATATCTTCATATCTTAAACAAAAAGTTATATCTTAATATCATAAACAAAACGTTATATCTTAATCTCAGAAAAAAAAAGTTATATCTTAATATCAGAAACAAAAAGTTATATCTTAATCTTAGAAACAAAAGTTATATCTTAATCTCAGAAACAAAAAGTTATATCTTAATATCAGAAACAAAAAGTTATATCTTAATCTCAGAAACAAAAAGTTATATCTTAATATCAGAAACAAAAATTTATATCTTAATCTCAGAAAAAAAAAGTTATATCTTAATATCAGAAACAAAAAGTTATATCTTAATCTCAGAAACAAAAAGTTATATCTTAATCTCAGAAACATAAAATTATATCTTAATATCAGAAACAAAAAGTTATATCTTCATATCTTAAACAAAAAGTTATATCTTTATATCACAAACAAAAAGTTATATCTTAATCTCAGAAAAAAAAGTTATATCTTAATATCAGAAACAAAAAGTTATATCTTAATCTCAGAAACAAAAAGTTATGTCTTAATCTCAGAAACAAAAAGTTATATCTTAATATCAGAAACAAAAAGTTATATCTTAATCTTAGAAACAAAAAGTTATATCTTAATCTCAGAAACAAAAAGATCTATCTTAATATCAGAAACAAAAAGTTATATCTTAATCTCAGAAACAAAAAGTTAGATCTTAATATCAGAAACAAAAATTTATATCTTAATCTCAGAAAAAAAAAGTTATATCTTAATATCAGAAACAAAAAGTTATATCTTAATCTCAGAAACAAAAAGTTATATCTTTATATCAGAAACAAAAAGTTATATCTTAATATCAGAAACAAAAAGTTATATCTTCATATCTTAAACAAAAAGTTATATCTTTATATCAGAAACAAAAAGTTATATCTTAATCTCAGAAAAAAAAGTTATATCTTAATATCAGAAACAAAAAGTTATATCTTAATCTCAGAAACAAAAAGTTATATCTTAATCTCAGAAACAAAAAGTTATATCTTAATATCAGAAACAAAAAGTTATATCTTAATCTCAAAAACAAAAAGTTATATCTTAATATCAGAAACAAAAAGTTATATCTTAATCCTAGAAACAAAAAGTTATATCTTAATAATATTTATTATCAGAAACAAAAAGTTATATCTTAATATCAGAAACAAAAAGTTTACATTGCAAAATACAAAAACAACAGAACTAAACGACAAACAAGTCGGATTGTAATAGTAAATACCCTGGTTTTAAATCCTTTTGGGAAAGAATTGATTACATTGTGTTGGCCGCTCAATCTCCTTTTATTATGTCTGACCGAAATTACGAATTAAATCAACAGAAATAAAACTACAATATTTTTCAATATAGTTCGACGATGCGCTACGGGAGTGGGAAAGATGTAATGAAATATGTAATGAAAGATATAATGAAAGATATAATGAAAGATGTAATGAAATATGTAATGAAAGATGTAATGAAATATGTAATGAAAGATGTAATGAAAGATGTAATGAAATATGTAATGAAAGATGTAATGATAGATGTAATGAAATATGTAATGAAAGATGTAATGAAAGATGTACTGAAAGATGTAATGAAATATGTAATGAAAGATGTAATGAAATATGTAATGAAAGATGTAATGAAAGATGTATTGAAATATGTAATGAAAGATGGTATGAAAGATGGTATGAAAGATGTAATGAAATATGTAATGAAAATTGTAATGAAAGATGTACTGAAAGATGTAATGAAAGTTGTAATGAAAGATGTAATGAAAGATTTAATGAAAGATATAATGAAAGACATAATGAAAGTTGTAATGACCTACTGCTTGACCCCCTCCCCCCCCCCCATTGACCGTTAATCCAAATCCATTTCTTTATTCTTTTTCAGATAAAAAATATTCATTGTCGTGTTGATAGTTATAAGTGTTTTTTTTAAAGCATTATGTAACAATTATTAAAGAAAAGGTTATTTTGTTTTAGTTGTTTGATTTGTTCTATGTTTGTAATGTTTTGAATCATCATTTAGTTGTTTTTCTTATCTCTTGGCCTACAGATTGTATCTGTGTTCTTTAATTGTTATGTTCAATGCGCTCTTAGCTTACAGTATGTTTGTAGGCAGCGCTATACAAATGTCATTATTATTATTATTATTATTATTATTATTAAAGGCAAAAACATTTTCTCTTCTTCTTGCGTCTGTGAAAATGGAAAAGAATGAGACTGCATTATAAACTATGGCACAGTGTTTTCATATAAAATGCTAATGTTAGTACACAATTAAAAAAAAAAAAACTTCATTTATAGATATGAAATAAAATAGTTTGACTTTTAATGGGTCGTTACGCATGTGGACAATGTTGGGTGAAAATATTGTAGAGATTTTCTGCCATAACATCGTCAGTTTGCATTCTGTGAACAAACATTAGTTTACTTGGTTGTTAGTTTATATTAAACCAAAGACTTTTATTAGATGGACTGCTTGCTTTAACAGTTCTATTTGATGACTCGAATGCCTTCTTTTCGGAATTCCCAATTCCCTTTTGCACTGTACACTTCCGTTTAATCTAATCGCTATGATTTTCTCAATGAAAAATTAAAATTAAAATAGAAAGTTGTATACAGTGGAAACATTTAGGCAAACGTAGAAGCGTAGAATTAATTTAAGACAGTGTGATTGGATGCGCACGAAAAAAAAAACATATTATAAGCTCTAAAAATAGTGCAAGCGGTCCATCTTATTATAGTCTTTGATTAAACCTATAACTTTAGTATACAATTATCAAAGGTACTTAATTTATTCATAGTTTTCTGTCTTTCATGATTATTGTTATTTAAATCTTTTTTTTTTACGCCTAGTAAGTTAATAAAAAAGAAGTCACTTACTAGATGAAATTGGATCTGAAATATATTGAAAAAAAAATTGTTAAATACAATGATTTATAAAAAAATCAGGTGGTGATAGTGTAGGGATAAACACATAAGAATTATTTGTCTTAACATGTTTTCAATGTGTTAGTATATTCACATTGTTTCAGCATATTCACAATATCACGCATTTAACTATAATCAACTTACTGTCACACTATAATCAACCATCTATCATACAATGTGTTCCTGTCCCAACTTGATCACGATGTATTTGCACTAATTGACTGTCAAAACATATTCATACGTGTTACCGCACAAAATGTTTCCACTGGCCGTCTTAAAGGGTAAGTCCTGCCTGAAAATCAAATACGTAAATTATATATTTTCTGAAAGCTTATTTAAAAATAAGATTTATCAAATATTTTATTTATTTTTATTCTTTTGAAAAATGTGTTTAATTAATTAATAAATCGTGTAATTATTGATTGACCTAAAAAACGACCATGCAGTGACTTCCCTTCCTTGTGACGTCACAAGTGTCAGACAGGGTGAAGTCTTATTTTATACCCTACTATTTGATTGCCGTAAACATTTTGTGCGAGAGGATTTTGTAAACATTCTTGCAGCCGAGAAGGGCTTTCAGAAGAAGAAATCTTGAATGCCTAAAGCATTCCGTCCATTCACAAAGGTATCTGTTCCTTAAAAAGCAAAGTTAGGTGGCAAAACAATTACAATGCATGCCTAAATCTAAGACTGATTCGGAAGCACCCTCAAACAAGACAGACGATCGGAGAAAAAAAAAGCATAGGCCTACTCATAAGAGATTTGAAAAATGAATTATTATCAAAGGTAAATTTTTTAAAAATTCATAAGACTCTTATTACTCTACTCTTTGGCTAAGCAACTACATTTAAAAAAAGTTAATAGACTTTTGACTTAGGCCTATACCTGCCTATGACCTATGTAAATGTTATGGCCTAGTCTATAACTATAGACTCACTATATTATAGTGTCTATAGAGTAGGCTATAGTAGGCCTATAGTATAATTATAGGCTTATAGGTATAGATTACTATAGATCTAACTACTACTATAAGTCTAAGTACTTTAAGTGGCTTTAGGCCTAGCCTATATTATAGATTATAGCCTATTAACCTATTATATAGTCATGCAGTAGCCTATATTAGACTACAGTCACAGACAATAAATGTAAAGGGCTTTATTATATGACCTATTAGTTTACAAAATCTATAGGCCTAAAGTTTACTTGTAATAAACTGTATCATAGCTAAAAACCCATGTTGTAGGCATAGTAGGCTCATATAAATAATGCAAAGGCCTATTTAATCTATAGGCTAAAAGCCTAATGCCTAATGGTAAATACTAAAATTCTGAGTAGAGCCTATGCTTTCTTTAAAAGTCTACTATATATCCATTACATGCCATATATTGTTAGCTATACTTTGCTATAATTTGCTTAAGATGTTATATTAGTGTAATTGTTGTAAATAACAATATATAAAAAAATTATGTGGTTGTAAAAATGTAAAATATACTAGGTGATAGTAAAATTTGTAATCATTTTATAATCAGGAAATATAATCCACGAATAGAGAATCTCTTTCAATGGACCCAATGCCACCGCCACCACTGAGTGAAGCTTTGACTTGTGAGAACCAACAATTGCGAAGCCATAATTTATGTCTGTAGATCTTCAAATCTTATGTGGATCACAGTTCCAAAGAGGACAAGATGATACAGACAAATCTCATATTCAGAATGAATCAGAAGCAAGGGTAAGCATTCAAAAATACATTAATGATAATTTATATATATACAATATATTTAATATTTTGACTAAACCTTATATATATAGCTATATAACAACTATAATATATAAATATTTTTTTTTATTTCACTTTTACTCATGCCATTTACTTTGTAGGCCTACATATATTACATTACAACCTATCTAACAATACTTTTTAAGGAGTACAAACTGGGATTAAAACATGCAAGTCTGTAGAAGTTCAGACCTGTGAGCCATAGCCGAGGCAAGTCTTCAGTGACCTACACCAATAACTAAGTTCCAGATAAAGGTGAATATGAAGACGATGAATCTGATATTAGCGAAATGTATCTTATAAGATAGACATTTTAAATTAGTTTACTAATTAGTCTTATTAAATATCTGCAATATTTGTCATATTTAATTAATATTGCTAAACTTTGCTTTAATTTTAATCCTATTTAAGAACAAATATTTCATACACTGGTATTAGAAGTCTTGAAACATTTTCTTATCTTCTTATCTTATCTTATACATTGATATAATAATTCCTTTAAATAACTTTTTTTATCAGTGAAAACTAGGGCTGTGGAGTCGAAGAGTCGGAGGAAATTTCAAGTACCTGGAGTCGGAGTTGGAAGTACACAAATTTGAAATTTTTCTTGGGGGAGCTACCATCTCTTACCAAGGGCGTCCACAGGTGGCGAATAAGGAAATGGTCTTTATATATAGAGGTCAGTTGTGAATACTGAATAAGCTGCCGTGGACCAACTGGTTTGCTGCCATGGAGGGTAGGTGGGATATCCTGTGTTAAGAATACTCTTTTAAAAGTGCCTAATGCTCATAAATCCAAGGAAATGACTGCACAAAAGTGAACAGAGGATGATCGACTGTTTTCCAAATGCACTACCTATTAATTATCAATCATGTTATTTTGTTTATACTGTGTTTAAAAATGTATATAATACATGGGCATATTTGTTTAAATTAGCAACTATATTGAAAGCAATAAAGACATTTCATTCAAATTTAATCCTTTTATTTTATAACTGTTCAAGTAAATATACTAATACTTTAGAACTAAGCCTGTTCAGCTTATTCTTTATCAATATCGGCCCATTTGAAACCAGTTAGTCTGCCTTCTGGATAGGCCAACATTATTTTGTTTAAAGCACAAGCAGGCAGCGGTGTGTGAATTTCATGACCAAGTATGCCAAAACACCAATAAACTGAGTTCCTGTAACTGTAAGCTGTGTATCACATTGTCCTGAAAAAAAAAAGAATAATTACTGTTTAGGTTTTAGTCAATACTTTTCACAATTCAGCTGTTTTTTTAACATATCACTATTTCATGTATTTTTATATAAATCACATATAGGCCTACAACTATATTTTTTAAAACCCTTCTTCGGTAGGCTATATGAAATATTTTTATAGTATAGAGCAATTGATTCAATTAAACGTTGAAATGCAAAAAGTGTTTTTTTGTTTTGTTTCAAGCTTGAGCTTATATAGCCTAACTATAAATTGGGCTAATTTTCATTATTTTATCTAAAAACTGTTGCCAATGTAATCTTTTAATAATCAAGATCAAATACAATTAATCCTAAGTAGCTTTAAACATTGAACAGATAGGTAATAATCACTGGTGGTAAAGATAAGAGGCTTGATCACACCCTAAGAAGAGGACCAGGAAACAGCTAGCCCCTATTATGCCTGTTACGGCCGGTATTCCTATGTCAATAGTCTACCTTTACCGATATGTAGCTTTTTTTACAAGTATAATTATTAGTCGTCACAATTCATAATAACTAGGCTACTTAGTAGCGTATTCATTCTAAACTAAATCGCACAAGTAAGCCTCCTATAGTCTATAGCCTATAGTATACCGGGTAGTCATACAGTCACAGTAATTAGGCCCTAATATAGTAGGCAATAGCTAGCATATACTATTCATATAGCTTAAAAGTTCCGGTAGTAAAAGTGAATTTAAAAGTCGTTTTATGTAGACTAGTGTGAAGATTACCTACATAGGCCTATCTTTAACGTAAGTCAGAAACTAAAAAATTGATAAAGTCAAACCCTAAGGCTATGATGCTAAGGCTAAGCCTACTAAAGTGTCGAGAAACTGCATAGTCATAGTCTATGGCATAGACTATAGACCTAACCTAGTAGGACTGTAGGAGGCTAATCAAGTAGGCCAACTTACCATTTGATATTTCCTATGCGTGATCCATTTTTCTCGATTGATTGATATATGCTGAATTCAGCGTTAAAATTCCTTTCGTCCTCGTTGTCTGATAGATTTTTTTTATTGTTCAAACATGCAATACGTGTATGGTTCTACGTCGCGTGAAGCCATGTCGATTATAGTTATAGCATAGTCGATTGATTGTAAACAAAAATCTTGGAAACTTGTGACGTCACTACCTGTTCGTGAGTTTCCGGCCCGTGGTCGACAGTTTCCGTAATTGGCAATGTAATTTAATTAAATTAACACATTTATCGTCCACTCTCAAAAGAAAGACTTGTATATTTGAAAATGATATTTCAAAGGCTTTAATATGAAATTAAGTTACTATTAAGGCAGGACTTACCCTTTAACATATTCCTATTAGTGACCGACCGAAATTCGTTTTCGGCGCCGAAAATAGGCAAAACCCCGTTTTCTATGTGTTTTTGGTTTCGGCCGAAGCCAGAAGGTTAGTTTTCGGTTTGTTTACGGTTTCGGTCGAAACTGATATTGACTTTTGGTCATCAGCCGAATATCTATTTTAACTTTCAAAATTCATAATGCTATTGCTGCATCTATTATTCTGCTAATTGCTACTTTCATTTTAATTAAACTGTTGTGAATTAATCTGTGTGAAGCAGGGATTTTAAACGAAAACCGGATTTCGGGAGTAAATCATTCATAACTATGTTCCACGATTTATTTTTCTTTTATCTGAAGAAATATTAAAATTTGTAAACCCTGTTTGATTAGCACAAAACAATTCCGTAACATTATATTCATTGCAAACACTCGTTTGTCAGAGGCGAATTATAGTGTGTTTTTTTTTGTTTTTGTTTTCAAATTCTAAATATTGATTGCGAATTCGCGATACACATACAATAGCAAATGCAGATGTTAACGCTAGTCATTGGCACAGCCATTTGATCTACGAAATCGAGAAAAAAAACTGGAATTTCCCCATTGATGCTGAACGCTTTTTTAACAGACAAACAGACCGATAGACGTAAAGTTGCGAGATACTTGGATTTCAAAAGGAGGACATAGAGAGACAAAAAGAATGACATATTTAGTGTTTCACAATCCACAATCATTTCAGTTTTATAACATTAGCTGCCAAAAATTGTATATTAGTAAAACTGATCCAACATTTTATTTACTGTAGACTAAAAAATCACTTGGGCAATTAAAAATTAAAAACAACTTTGCGCGCATGTATGGTTCTTTTCAAAAACTGTTAATTTTCTTGCCGGACGTCTGTCAACCCTAGATAAATGTGTCTGGGATGTTATTCATATTCTACAAATATTCTTTTAATGTGTGTTACATATAGATCTAACATTCTCTGATTTATATTATAATTATAAAGGTCTAAATTCATGACACTACAGCTTTTGACCCCTGCTAATCCAAAATCAACTTTTTTTTTTTAAAACGATTTCATCACGTTCTAAGGATTAATAATCCTTCATATTTTTTTTTAATATAATCAATGCAAATTTGTTTTTCCAAACTATAACTTACTTTGCCCGAGGGCGGAGAGGAGGAACCGAAAAAAATATATATTTAGACCTCAAAAAATAAAAGAAAAAAAAAGGAGAAGAAAAAAAAAGGAGAAGAAAAAAAAAGGATATTAACATCCCTAATGTGAAGTAGAAGACTGAATTTAATAATAACGGATTATTTAATCACTTCAAAGAATGCTTCGCATTTTCGTTTCATTTTTCAGTTTCGGCAGAAGATGTTGTTAAACTTTTGGTTTCGGCTTCGGTCTCGAACGAAATTCAATATATAATATTCGGTATGGTTTCGTTTTCGACCGAAACTGAAAATTTGGTTTCGATCTGTCTCTAATTCCTATAGAAAAACTAATCATGTTCCCAATGTCTGTCTCACCAAGTTCCAGCTGTCTGTCTCACCATGTTCCAGCTGTCTGTCTCACCATTTTAAAGCTGTTTGTCTCACCATGTTCCAGCTGTCTGTCTCACCAGTTTCAGCTGTCTGTCTAACCTAGTTTCAGCTGTCTGTCTCACCTAAATCCAGCTGTCTTTCTAACCATGTTTCCGCTGCCTGTCTCACCTAAATCCAGCTATCTGTCTCAACTAGTTCCAGCTGTCTGTCTCACCTAGTTTCAGCTGACTGTCTCATCTAGTTCCAGCTCTCTGTCTCACTATGTTTCCGCTGTCAGTCTCATTTAGTTCCCGCTGTCTGTCTCACCATGCTCCAGATGTCTGTCTAACAATGTTCCAGCTGTCTGTGTCACCCTGTTCCTGCTGTCTGTCTCATTTAGTTCCCGCTTTCTGTCTCACCATGTTCCAGTTGTCTGTTTTACCATGTTCCAGCTGTCTGTCTCATCATGTTCCAACTGCTTGTCTCATCAAGATCCCGCTGTCTGTCTCGCCATGTTCCAGATGTCTGTCTCACCATGTTCCAGCTGTCTGTCTCATTATGTTCCTGCTGTCTGTCTCACCATGTTCCCGCTGTCTGTTTTACCTAGTTCCAGTTGTCTGTCTCACCTAGTTCGCTCTGTCTGTCTCACCATATTCCCGCTGTCTCTCTCACAATGTTCCAGCTGTCTCTCTCACAATGTTCCAGCTGTCTCTCTCACCTAGTTCCCGCTTTCTCTCTCACAATGTTCCAGCTGTCTGTCTCACAATGTTTCAGCTGTTTGTCTTACCTAGTTCCCGCTGTCTCTCTCACAATGTTCCAGCTGTCTGTCTTACCTAGTTCCCGCTTTCTGTCTCACCTAGTTCCCTCTGTCTGTCTCACAATGTTCCCGCCGTCTCTCTCACAATGTTCCAGCTGTCTGTCTTACCTAGTTCCCGCTTTCTGTCTCACCTAGTTCCCTCTGTCTGTCTCACAATGTTCCAGATGTCTGTCTTACCTAGTTCCCGCTGTCTCTCTCACAATGTTCCAACTGTCTGTCTTACCTAGTTCCCGCTGTCTCTCTCACAATGTTCCAGTTGTCTGTCTTACCTAGTTCCCGCTGTCTCTCTCACAATGTTCCAGCTGTCTGTCTCACAATGTTCCAGCTGTCTCTCTCACAATGTTCCAGCTTTCTGTCTTACCTAGTTCCCGCTGTCTCTCTCACAATGTTCCAGCTGTCTGTCTTACCTAGTTCCCGCTGTCTCTCTCACAATGTTCCAGTTGTCTGTATCACCTAGTTCCCTCTGTCTGTCTCACAATGTTCCAGCTGTATGTCTCACAATGTTCCAGCTGTCTGTCTTACCTAGTCCCCGCTTTCTGTCTCACCTAGTTCCCTCTGTCTGTCTCACAATGTTCCAGCTGTATGTCTCACAATGTTCCAGCTGTCTGTCTTACCTAGTCCCCGCTTTCTGTCTCACCTAGTTCCCTCTGTCTGTCTCACAATGTTCCAGCTGTCTGTCTCACCTAGTTCCCTCTGTCTGTCTCACAATGTTCCAGCTGTCTGTCTCACAATGTTCCCTCTGTCTCTCTCACAATGTTCCAGCTGTCTGTCTCACAATGTTCCTTCTGTCTCTCTCACAATGTTCCAGCTGTCTGTCTCACAATGTTCCTTCTGTCTCTCTCACAATGTTCCAGCTGTCTGTCTCACCTAGTTCCCTCTGTCTGTCTCACAATGTTCCAGCTGTCTGTCTCACCTAGTTCCCTCTGTCTGTCTCACAATGTTCCAGCTGTCTGTCTCACAATGTTCCAGCTGTCTCTCTCACAATATTCCAGCTGTCTCTCTCACAATGTTCCAGCTGTCTCTCTCACAATGTTCCAGCTGTCTCTACACAACATAATAACACTATCTGTACACAACATATTCCATATATGTTTACATGACATATTCCCACTGTCTGTACACAACATTATCACACTGTCTTGACATATCCCCATGGTCTGTCTCATCATGTTGGCACAGTTCGTCTAAAAATTTACACCTTTGCGTCTCATGTTCCCATCGCCTTTTTCTATATTTTGCTAAGTTTCCACTTTTCTTTAAACCAAAAGTTACCGCGGACTATTTCAACATGCTCAGCATGTTTGCATAAAACCTTACCTACTGTCTGTGTACACTCTCAAAATAAAACGACAAATTTCTTCTGGCGCGTTGCTACCCAGCATTATGGCATAGGTGCCTGGGGTCAAACGATATCTTTTGGTAATCTCACGATCTACAGAATGTTTTGGGCAAGTATAAACAGGTTCCTTAGACTTGTTGAGGAGTTGGTCAACAATAGGGGTAGATCCCTTACGTCGTACTTGAAAATGTCTTTCCTAAAATAAATATGAAGATTACTTGTGTGCATCTAACAAGAGGGAAACAAACACATTTATTTAAAGACCAATAAAAAAAATATTGTATACAGTGAAACAGTATAGGACTGTTTTTTATGTATTTACTTTACTCATGGCTATCTTATTTAAGTCAGGCTGGTCACATCATCCACATACGTAATTTGGTAATGGTAGTGTTGGTGGGAGACCTATAACAACAAATCCAGAAAATAAATCTGACTTTAAATCGACTTGATGAAGTGGTACTTCAAATGTTGTCTAGCTCCACGCCTCGTAACAGGATGTTCTTCCACTATAAGTAGACTCTGACAAGGGTAAGAACTCAATATACGTCTGTCCTGAATGTCTCTTTGTCTCTATTCTATGTTTATTTATATGATATATTTCTGGCACTATAAGTTCTAGCCTCAGACATATGTATTATATACTAAAGTCTTTGATGCGAGTTTTTCTACTTAGCACGTTTGGTTGACTGACGTTATTCTACAATTATCAAGAGCACACTACAAACGGTAGAAAAATATACATAATGATCTAACATTATTCCAGTTGACTCTCCTTTAAAAAATAACACGCCTTCGTTAGCAATACTCATTGCTTTATTAACAGAAATTGTATATAAAAAAACAGTACATGGAATTATCCTAAAATCACTATATAAAATCTACGCATCACTTTCCTCCGAGCTCTTCTAAAAACTTCCATTCTCTGCCTGCCTACTCTTGTCACCAACTGACCTCTTTTCTTGTCACTATACACGTCCACTCTCGTCTTCTCCTCCAAGTCCACTTCAGTATACCTCAAGCTAAACATTTCCACACTAGTCTCCTCACAATCTCCAGTACCAACTACATTATACATTGAGCTAAACATTCACACACTAGTCTCCTCACAATCTCCAGTACCAACTACATTATACATTGAGCTAAACATTCACACACTAGTCTCCTCACAATCTCCAGTACCAACTACATTATACATTGAGCTAAACATTCACACACTAGTCTCCTCACAATCTCCAGTACCAACTACATTATACCTTGAGCTAAACATTCACACACTAGTCTCCTCACAATCTCCAGTACCAACTACATTATACATTGAGCTAAACATTCACACACTAGTCTCCTCACAATCTTCAGTACCAACTACATTATACATTGAGCTAAACATTCACACACTAGTCTCCTCACAATCTCCAGTACCAACTACATTATACATTGAGCTAAACATTCACACACTAGTCTCCTCACAATCTCCAGTACCAACTACATTATACCTTGAGCTAAACATTCACACACTAGTCTCCTCACAATCTCCAGTACCAACTACATTATACATTGAGCTAAACATTCACACACTAGTCTCCTCACAATCTCCAGTACCAACTACATTATACCTTGAGCTAAACATTCACACACTAGTCTCCTCACAATCTCCAGTACCAACTACATTATACATTGAGCTAAACATTCACACACTAGTCTCCTCACAATCTCCAGTACCAACTACATTATACATTGAGCTAAACATTCACACACTAGTCTCCTCACAATCTCCAGTACCAACTACATTATACCTTGAGCTAAACATTCACACACTAGTCTCCTCACAATCTCCCCCAAGTCCACTACATTATACCTTGAGCTAAACATTCACACACTAGTCTCCTCACAATCTCCCCCAAGTCCACTACATTATACCTTGAGCAAAACATTCACACACTAGTCTCCTAACAATCTCCAGTATCAACTACAGTCTCCCTAAAGCTCTTTCGATATTGCTCCGGGACCAATTCATAAGATCTCGGTATAACATCTTCAACTGTCTACTAATCCTTCTGTTCTTTACTAGTCAAAGACAAAATACTTCAGGCTGTCTATTTTATGATTGCAGTGTGTAACATTAATGTCCATTGTTCACTGGGGAAATCAAAGTTCTAGGCTACAAGTTGAAATTGATTAAACTACTTACAACGTCTTTTCTTGTACATTTTTGTCAAATAGTGAATAGTTCAATGATTTATGGCGTGAGATCAAAACTTTTATTATGGTTTTCGTGATGGATACCATGTTTTTCCATTTTCTTTAAGTCTATTTCTTTCCCAGTAAAACGAGCTGGCGCCAGGCATATATATATATATATATATATATATATATATATATATATATATATATATATATATATATAATACATTAATACATGTATATAATTTCACAATGGCATGTTGGGTAGCGTTCCCAAATATGGGTATGAATATATGTCTTTATCATTTTGAATTTACCTTGATAATCTCCAGACAAATTGTCACTCCGGACTCGCGGTTTCTTTTTTCGACCAATAGAGATACTATCATGGTGCTGTCATGAGATCTGTCATTGGGTGCAAGGTTGAAAAAGATCCTAGGATTTCTCCAACACACTAAACCTTGAATTTAAAATATATAAAAAATAACTGCTCCGTTATGTCAACATGAAAATGTGTAGAGATAGACTTCCGAGAAGTGAGCTAGACATTAATTGAGACCACACCAGGGTTGGGGGTGAGGGGTATGGAAACTTACATTGATCAGGTTCTTCACTAGACTCCCAAAGACCTGCAGACACAGACAGCTGCCATGTCAGATGCGAGGTTTCCTCCTACGGGTAAAAAGCATTAGGATATCTTACATTTGACAATTGTAACGAAAACATAAAACTAAAATTCTACCTTCTTATCATTTGTTAAAGCTATACTAGAATATTCATACCCACAATGAAACTTATCGACAAAAGAAAACATTAAGAAACAATTCGAACTTAGATGAGAGCTGCATATTTGTTAAGGTCCATTAAATGATGCTAAATGTTTCTTTTTATTTTTGGGGTAACACATTCCATATCATGTCACTCAGGAAGAAATAAAACTTAAATGCGTTTGTTTATATTTCTGAAATAAGAAGAGTTATTTTATCCCTGCGTTTTTCTGAGTTTAGTAACAGCTTTACAATATTCCGGGCATAGTTAAATCGAAATAGCTCATGATAACACATATATATTTTTAGATTTTTGTGTCAGATTGTGAATTTTCTTTTTTCAGTTTTACACTAATTTTCCACTCATTTTAAAATCTTTTTTTAAGTATTAGAGATCCAATAATAATGTAAAATGAGTATTTTGTAAAATTAGTTGACATAATTCAATACCACTAATTTTAGTCAGTGTATGCAGATCACCAAACTCAACAACAGAATACATGATTGATCTGTGCAATAAACTAACAAACATTAAAATATAAAAATGTTATTATTAGAATAATGTGAGACTTCAACTTCCCTGACATTAATTGGAATATCTACTCTATAGAAAAACATCAAAACATTACAGAAATTAATAAAAAATTTATCACTACCATCCAAAATCTAAATCTATAACAAATTTAAAAAAAAAAAGAAACAATAATATTCTAACAGACCAGATCTAGTAATAGATTATGAAATAATCTCTGGGCATTCAGATAATGATATTGTCAGAGTTAATAAAACAATAAAAACTCAATTATGCCCCAAAGAATAGTTTATCTCTGGCATAAATGCAACACAACAGACCTACATCAAGCCGAAAATATTGTAGATATTTAACAATTCATAAAAACAAACTTAAAAGCAATAATAGGTGATTTTGTGAAAAAAAAAATAATAAAAAATTAACAAATGTTGGTTTAATAATAAACTAAAGAGACTATGTAAACAAAAATACAATTTATTTAAAAGTTTTAAGGAACCACTTCATATAGACTACACAAGAAACACCTAAAATTAAACATTACAGACTCGGTTCCCTAACAGGCAGAACATGTAAAATACTTGAGCATATAATATATAGTATATATATATATATATATATAGTAAATCATCTAGACAAAATTAGTGCACTGTGCCCACAACAACATGGATTCAGGAAAAATAGATTATGTAATTCTCAATTAATAGGTTTAATCGATGACTTGTTTAATAACAGCCAAATTGATGCCATATCACTAAATTTTCCCAAAGCATTCGATTAAGTTCATCGTACTAGTTTACTTAAAAAAAACGTGCTTTGTTTGGCAGCTCTAGTCCCTTACATTAGTGGATTCAAGACTTTCTTATAAGCAGAGAACAAACTGTGATAATTAATTAATGGCTCTAAATCATCACCAATAACTGTAAACTCAGGAGTTCCACAAGGAACTATTCTAGGACCCCTGCTATTTCGAATTTATATTAATGACTTATCCAACTGCATCAACACAGGAACAAAAGTAAGATGGTTGTATAATTTATAGAACATTAAAGACAGAAAGAGAAATTGAACTCTTACAAAAAGCCCTAAGTGAATTACAAAAATGGGAATCTAACTGGAGTATGTCTTTTCAACCAGAAGAGTGCCAACTGTTAAGAGGATCCAAGAATAAGAAATAAATAATTACAAATTACTTCATTCATGGTAAAGAACTAACACAAACTAACAATGCCAAGTAAACGATAAATTTAAATTATCTTAATTAAAATCCTCAGATTGATGAATTAATAAAAAATCTAACAAAACATTAGGCTTCATAAAAAAAATATTTTACAAATGTAATAAGAATATAAAACTAAAATGATATCTCACATTAGAAAGACCTATTCTAGAATATGCATCATCTGTATTGTTTATGGGACCTATCAACTAAAGAAAACATTTAAAAATTAGAACAAATTCAGAAAAGAGCTGCAAGGTTGAATACTAGCGAATATTCACAAGTGACAAGAGTAATACCAATAGTTAAACTACTAAACCTAGTAACACTAGAAGACAGAAGAGCAAAGAGTAAAGTAGTAATAATACCTAAGGCATTAAGCTCTAATTTAGATATATAACTTATTACAAAAACAAACTGTTGCAATGCTCATAAACATAAGGACAAAAACATTTTCTTATCCCTTGTGCGAGAACAAAAGCATATAAGTACTTTTCTTCCCAAATGGCATTCGGACCACGGGTGAGCGTAGGATGCAAAAATGTTCTTTATAGAAGGGTCTATAATACATAAGATAAGATACGGATGGACAAAAAATTGGAAATTGAAAATGTTATAACTTCTTATAATGGGGAAGGATGGTAGAGAAGGGAGAATAGAAATTAGACAAGCTCTATGAGTAAGCCGAAATGTTCCTCCATTTAGAAAAGGTGCCTATAAAGGTGTATGATAAGAGGTAACTGGTATATTACTCACATACATATCTCTATTCATATTGCTGTTACAATTTGCTTGTGATATTCAATGTTATCACAGATATAGAACTGTTTAAAAGATTATTGTTTCAGTTGTCTAACACAAAAAGTGTTAATTTCTGTTTACCTGGTTATCCTCCAGCTCCTCTAGCACATTTTCTGCTTGCAAGTGACAAAGATCCACACGATAGAATTCCTTTCGAAAATCACTGAAACTCATCCTTGTAAATTGTAAAGAATAGAACAGTTATTTTTTTTAAAAATAGAACTGATTTAATAACAATATCATTATAACTAATTTAGCTCCGTGACAACTGTTTATTGTTTTTAATTACATCATTTGATTAATTAGGCTACTTATTTTAATGTTTTGTAATGGAACCCTTTTACAGAACTGAAATAGTTACTACCGTGACGTGTGTACTGCGGTTAGTTCACCGGACTGTCAACCAAAACGGCCCGAGTTCTATCCCTGCCGCCGACTAATCCCTGCCGCCCTGCAGGAGTTATGGGCCTAGTGGACGTAGTAATCTTCTATATAAAAGGAATGTCTGCAAACTTATAAGATCTACTTATTGTATTTAATGTGTACCCTTCATTGCTTTTCTTATTCTGATTGTATTTTACCTGTGTGTTTGCAGTAGCTGATTTATCGCATGCAACCATTGAAGAAGCAGACGTGTAATAAGCAGACTTTTCACGAGACGACGTTTGAAGATCGTAAGAAGTTTTTTTTTTTGTTTCCTGAATTTTTCGGTAGTGCTTTCGGCACCTGTGGGTGGTATTCTGGCCTACATTGAGTCAAAGTTTTATGTGAGCTGAGGTGGGGTTGGCCTATTTCCCATTCCCCCGCTATCCACAGAGCTCTCAAAAAGATTGCGACAATTGTGCCGTATACTTTGTAGAATGTTCTATTGAATCATTACATCCTGGATCCAGACTCCTTCGCATTTCAATTCCTTTCTCTCTGCTGCCAGTCTCATATCCCCACAACAGGAGGAACACAAAACCGCTAATTATATTAGTGCAATCCGGACCTCTGTCAAACTGCACCACAAAGAAGGTAGACAGATCTACATGTTTTACGTAGCTGTTTTATACCTTATGCACTATTCCCTTAACCTACCAACACACTATACAGTAATACCGTTCAACTAAAAATACATAAATATTTATTATGGTTGTCTGGCATTGATTGCAAGAGAGCAAGAAGCTCTGTGGAAGAAGTGTCTTATTTTTTTATGGGTTTCATAAAAACCAACTTAAAAGCAATAATGGCTGATTCTGTGCCAACAAAACAAACATCAAATAAAATTAACAAATGTTGGTTTAACACTAAACTAAAGAAACTGTGTAAACAAAAAGAAAATCTATTCAAAAAGTTTAAGGCAACTAATTCAATTAGACTACATAAAAAATACCTAAAAATTAAACATTTAACTCAGAAACTAAGCAGACAGCTGCAAAATGAATATGTAAACAATGTAATTTCTAAAGATAATAATAAAAACTTATGGTCCTACATTAAATCAAGAAAAATGGACACTACAGGCATAGCTCCACTAAAAGGCCAAAACAATGAAACTTATAATGATAATGAAACCAAAGCTAATATCCTTAACACATACTTTGCATCATCTTTTTCAAATCCAGGTGACAAAGAAATCTTCATAAATTTAAACAAACTAGAAGAGATAGGACATATAAATGTAGATGAAAAAGGCATTAAACAACTCCGAACCAACTTAAAAGCAAACAAAGCGTCTGGTCCAGATGAAATACCAGCAAGACTGCTTAAAGAACTAACCAATGAAATATCTCCAATCTTTAAAATACTTTTTCAGGCCTCTCTAAACCAGGGCAAAGTGCCCAGAGATTGGAAATTAGCTAATGTAACCCCCCTTTTCAAAAAAGGAGATAAATCTGACCCCGGTAATTATAGACCTGTTTCTCTAACCAGCATAATATGTAAATTACTTGAACATATTATATATAGTAGTATAGTAAATCATCTAGGCAAACTTAATGCACTGTGCCCACACCAACATGGCTTTAGGAAAAATAGATCATGTGAGACTCAATTAATAGGCCTAATAGATGACTTGTCAAAGGGATTAGATAATAACAACCAAATTGATGCTATATTACTAGATTTTTCAAAAGCATTTGATAAAGTTCATCATTCTAGTCTACTAAAAAAACTTAAATATTTTGGCATATCTGGTCCCTTACATCAGTGGATTCAGGACTTTCTTATAGGCAGAGAACAAACAGTGATAATAAATGGCTCTAAGTCATCACCAATAACTGTAAACTCAGGAGTTCCACAAGGAACTGTTCTAGGACCCCTACTATTTCTAATTTATATTAATGATCTGCCAAATTGCATCAACACAGGAACAAAAGTAAGATTATTTGCCGATGATTGCATAATTTATAGAATAATAAAGACAGGAAAAGATAGTGAACTCCTACAAAAAGACCTAGATGAACTACAAAAATGGGAATCAAACTGGAGTATGTCTTTTCACCCAGAAAAATGCCAACTAATAAGGGTATCCAAGAAAAAGAAACAAATAATAGCAAACTACTTCATTCATGGTAAAGAACTAACTCAAACTAACAATGCTAAGTATCTAGGAGTAATAATAAATGATAAGTTATCTTGGAACCCTCATATTGATGAAGTAATAAAAAAATCAAACAAAACTTTAGGATTCATAAAAAGGAACTTTTACAAATGTAATAAGAACATAAAACTAAAATGCTATCTTACATTAGTTTGGCCTATACTAGAATATGCAGCATCTGTATGGGACCCATCAACTAAAGAAAACATTAAAAAATTAGAACAAATTCAAAAAAGAGCTGCAAGGTTCATAACTAGCGAATATTCCCAATTAACAAGAGTAACACCATTAGTCAAATCATTAAACCTAGAAACACTAGAAGACAGAAGGGCAAAGAGTAAAGTAGTAATAATACATAAGGCATTAAACTCTAATTTAGAAATACAACACAATAACAATCTGTTGCAAATCTCAGATAAACATAAAGATAGAAACACTTTCCTTGTCCCTTATGCGAGAACAAGTGGCATTCGGGCATGGAATGGGTTGCCTGAACAAACCAGGAAAACCAGTAACTTAACATCATTTAAAACATTAATAAAAATGCAAGACTAGACTCGGACCATGGATGAGCGTAGGACGCAATAATCTTCTTTATAGAAGGAGCGTCTGTAATGTATAAGATAAGATAAGATAAGATTTATTTGTAACATAATTTGTTATTTAAATATAACATGCGGCTTATTTTTTCAAGCTCTCTTTATTTCATACTAACTTGATTAATCGTTATATTTTTTAAACATTTACCAAAATTCCCCTTCATCTTGTTTTTTAAACTTCAATAAACGTTCTCTTTGATCTTGTGAAAGGCGCTTCATCTCAGCCGACCTGTGTATTTAAAATCATAATAAATTCATAAATATAATGTTTTGAAATGTTTAGTGTACATATGAGTCTTAGAGAGTTTGAATATGTGGCCTCAAATAATAATATTAATATTTAGTGACTAGTTTTGTATTCATGCCTTTTTATTTTTAATACCTTTATTCTATCATATTGTATGTTATTGACAAAATGGAAGAATTCATTTCCAGTGCCATTTTAGGCATTTCCGTAAACAGAAAACATGCCTTTGCTGGTGTTTGACAATTGATTTCAACGTCGACGACCAGTTCTGGCCCTTTAGAAATATACAAAGGCTATAAGATTAGCTATGAGGAATACATAACTTCGATTTGGTCACACTTATCGTGCTGATAGATTATATATGTTATGAACTGAAATTTACAGAGGTTGAAGTCTATGTATATAAACATGGATAGGCTTGATGACAGTGGAAAAGAGGTTGACAGAATGGTCTTGGATCGTTGTCATAAATTGGGTATGATGCACTGCTTTGCAAAATGAGCAGATAATATTTGCGGATTCTCTCGCAGACTAATTACTTCTGTTTCATACACTCACTCGAATTGACACACGAATCGACTGAACGGACGAGTTCTGATCAAGTGACGAAACGACGATGTTTATTGCGAAGAATGCCACTACCACAGTTCTCATGGAAAGCTGTCTTTCATGAGAGTTCAATTAATTGCACAGACATCCACACAGTGAAATAAAATTAAGTAGTTAAATACAGACAGATATTGAGCGAATATTTGCAGGTGGTATCTGTAGTTACGCTCGAAAAAACAAACACGATCTCTGTCGTAGAAATCAATGTTGTCTGTGAAATCAAAAGTATTCGAGTGGGAAAATGACAAATTCTAAGCAGCATTGTATAATGTTACACAGTTTAAAATATACTCAGTAATGTTTTGTAAAGAAGGCAGTACGGATAAGTATACTGGTTCTAAAATCTTATAAGGAAACCTAGTATCTTTAATAAGATTTGTGTCTGTAAACATCAAAATGGTGGAAATGAAAACTGGAATTTGTGATAATAGAAGATTACTTCCTTGACTTTACTGCTAGATCATCTACTCGCTAGAGATGTTCCTTCAGTCAATTGTTTTCAATGTTACCAGCTCGGAGTTGGTAAAACCAAGATTCTTATTTACCAAAGAAAGGTTATAGGTCACAGTGAATAATTTAAACTTACTCATCACTCCAGGCTCCATTCCACTCGCTTTTTCCCCATGGGTTTCTGAGACGTACTAACTCCACAGTTGTTTGTAAGACCAGTGGTCCAGCTCTTACAATTTCAAAGGCTGTTATGGTGTAAGCATGATTTTCATAAAGCCCACAACCTTCACTAACAGACGTTGGCTTTCAATTTAAAAAATAATGTTAGTTGGACATGATCATTCTACGTAATGTTGCACAAGATATGTTATATGTATAAAAATGTTAAACAATATAATAGAGTGTTATAGAAATTATGTAATGAATCCATTAAAATTGTCAACATGTATTTCGATTACGAAATTCTAACGTCAGACGAGACAATATACATTATTTATAAAACGTCATTTATTTGACTTTTTAAAAAAGTTTATAGCCTATATTATATAAATATTTAGAAAACATGGATGTACAAGATTAATATTTTAGCTAATAATTGTATCCTACTGTGCATGCTACCATTAGCGTGTTCATTGTGAAAGATTTTTTTAAAAGATCGTAAAGGTCGGATGGGCGTTTTCTGTTTTCGCGGAAATCTATGCACTCTGAAATGCCGCCTGTCAAATCCACCATAGCATCTCGTGGGAAACCACCGTCTAAAGCTGCATAGCTTCCGTGCAGCCTGAAATGAAATATAATGATAAACCTCAAGTTACATTTAGTTATCGGCCTAAAAAGAGTGTTATTAATTAAGTAAGCCAAGTTCTTTTTAATCTGTTTAATTGTCTACAGACAATACTAAAGCAGAGCTTTATTCAAAAGGATTGTGTGGTCTTCACAATAATGTTGGGTAATGGTCACAGGCAAAAATTAAAGCGAGAGAACACTGGGATTTAGATTACGGGAAATAGAATAATAGAATCAATAATATCATTGTACAAAAAGTTACGAGCATAGCGACCAAGGTCATTTCACTTCAAGAGAAAAGCCTTTTCACACGTATTGAGCTTCGATATGTTTCGAGTAAGTAGTTTATAAAAAATTGATACTTATTTTAACATACTTGAGTAAAGTGTGATTAGTGGATTGAATTAAAAATGTAACATGATTGTTTGTGCTACTGGCTATAGGCCTACAGCCAAGTTTTACAGAAGTATAAGTAATGTTACGGTATGTCAGATTGTTTATAATTATTGGATATTATCAAGTCATTCGCATTCTTACTTTGCATAAGCTTTTTCTAAAAGACACGGCCAGAACTCATTGTATTTTTCATCAATGTCACAATAAAGAAGTTTTTCATCTCTAGTTGGCAGGTAATCATCTATAATGACCTCAGTCCAGACACCATACCACCAGATGTTGAAGCGAAACTTACCTGAAAATATGTTATTTTTTAATTATGGTATTTGAAGTTTAAAAAAAGGGTAAACCGATCTTTTCGAAATAAATTGATTCATAGGGCCAAGAAGGCAACGTTCACCACTTTATATGGTCACAGCATAATAGGGGATTGTGTAACCAGCACAATGCCCAGCTGCCTTTACTTTGCCCCAAAAAAAGCCAGGCACCCAATCAGAGTTGAGTAGCCTCGGGGTCACCCTCCAGACCCGATTACAAATCCTAGCCTTCAAACATAATTCAAAACTAGAATCGCAATGGTGGAGTGGGGGGGCCGTTGGGCCCTAATGATATTTAAAGAATGCGTACATGTCATGTCTTTGCATAAAAGAATTTTAGGTTTGCATTTAGTAAAGACATATGATTTTGTCTTAGGTATTCTTTATTTTGCTGATTTATTAGACTTGTAAAAACTCTCCCGACCTAGCTATCCGGCACTAACTATCCTGATCAAACTCTCCCGATAGTTTATATCAGGCACTAACTATCCTGACCAAACTCTCCCGACCTAGCTATCCGGCACTAACTATCCTGATCAAACTCTCCCGATAGTTTATATCAGGCATTAACTATCCTGAGCAAACTCTCCCGACCTAGCTATCCGACACTAACTATCCTGATCAAACTATCCCGACCTAGCTATCAGGCACTAAATATCCTGACCAAACTATCCCGACCTAGCTATCAGGCACTAAATGTCCTGACCAAACTAAACCGACCTAGCTATCCGGCACTAACAATCCTGATCAAACTATCCCGACCTAGCTATCCGGCACTAACTATCCTGATCAAACTATCCCGACCTAGCTATCCGGCACTAACAATCCTGATCAAACTATCCCGACCTAGCTATCCGGCACTAACTATCAATATCAAACTACCCCGACCTAGCTATCCGGCACTAACTATCCTGATCAAACTATCAGGACCTAGCTATCCGGCACTAACTATCCTGATCAAACTATCCCGACCTAGCTATCCGGCACTAACTATCCTGATCAAACTATCAGGACCTAGCTATCAGGCACTAACTTCCTGACCAAAAATATATAATGAAAATACCCCCTACCACTAGTATCAACTTTGTTTGCACCAAAAATGCAACATGCTTGATTCGTGCTACTGGCTATTCACCAATAAAGTAAAATTAACAACGAAAACGTAATGTCATATTAGACTGTTTCTAATTAATGGATATGATCACATTATTACTTTGTATAAGCTTTTCCTTAAAGACACGCAAAAACCTTAAATATCCCCGTTTTAATTTGAAGCCCCAATACTCTAACATGCCTTGTCAAGGCTATGTTTTTATTAAGCATTTTTTCTTTCAAACAAAACAAAATTAACAATAAAATATTTGATTTTTATAAAAACGTATTTTTTTTTAGGAATAGTTCGGCTTCACCTGTGTATCCTGGTCTGTTAAATGTTTGATCAGGGGGCACAGCCTTGTTAAACAAATTTGGATGATTTGAAGCTAGACTTGCAGCTGAAGCTAAAAACCAACAATCTCCTGAAATGAAAACCTTGGATTGGTCTTGAAAATAACAACAACATCAAATGTTTGGAAGCAGTTTCAAGTCATAACAAGTTCGATAGAGCCAGAGACCTACGAGTGACTCCCAAGTTGTGTGGATCTGTACCCATGAATCTCAAAGTTGGCAAAGTGTGTAAACGAATGATACTCTCCCATTTGGAGTACACCCGTGGTCTAACGCTTGGGGTACAGCCCCTGTTGCGCGTGTGAGAGCGAGCCACCACATGAATAATCCAGGGGGTAGAAGCAGATTGGTGCATGTGACTGCGAAGGCCGTAGCCTTTGTTTCGCGACAAGACCAATAGGCATGCAGAGTTTGGCTAGTCTCGGACAGGATTTTGTTTATGTGACCCACTTTATCGTTACGCCCTGGACGTAAGCACCCAAAGGCTCGTCCATTATATTTGACATTTAATGTGAGATATGAGATTTATATGATTTATATGAGACATTTAATATCGATTTCAGGGCAAGGATAGACAATACATGGCACGCAATCTAAATGGGGAACACCACTATTTTTTTCTGGCACGCAAAACTATTTCGTCGTTGTTGTTGTAACGCGGTTTTGTTTATTGCGATACATCCCAAATCTAAAGAAGCCATTAATAAAACTTGAACTCCGTTTGAACTGGAGTTGAGAGTATTATTCTCTTATATATATCCGTGCGTCTGAACATGTCTTAATCTCCGTAAAGAAAATACCGACGCCATGCTGTTTAGATTCAACGGATATGGTTACACTATATATTTATGCTTTTTTACAATGTCTTTTTTCATCAAATCTACAAGTTCGAACACCTAAAGTTAATGTTTCAGGCAAAAGGTACAAAGGCTGCTGTGTAATAAAACTGCAACAATAATGCGGAATGCATAGACATAATTATATATTATAATGTATGTAAGATAGAGAGATATTAAAAGTTTTACCGAGTCCACCTTGTGAGATATCATGCCTAGATGCCCCGTCTACAATGAAACCTGGGTTGGCCACAATTTCCTGTTGATAAATACATTTGAAATCTTTTATTGGCATAAAATATGATGCATTGGGATCAACGGTGTATTGTGGTAGTTCTCATTTTTAAGGACACAGAAGTTTTTAATCTTTATTTTTTAATCTGTTTATAATTTTGTAGAACTTCAACGTGCTATCTGCACACATTTTTTTCGATATCCTACAATGCATTCTTGTATTTTCTCTTTTTTTTAAGATAAAAAGGCCAATGCTTGGACATAAGACTCTTCTATCACTAAAAGAAGGTAAATGTGGTCTTAATGAATGCTCTAGATTGTATGGAAATATCAAAATCCTCTTTGCCGGGTTCTTCTGAGCTAAAACAAATTTGCAAAAGATGGAGGAAGATCAGGGGAAGATCAACAAGCCACTTAAGTGAAGCCTTAAATATTTTTTTCAAAACGTCTTGTTGCGTTTAGATTTTTGGTGTCAATGAAAATTGTTTTTTTTTAAGCTCTTGATATCAACATTTTGGGACCTTTTTTATCAACACACAAAAATACCAATAGACCTAAACGTAAAACATTAGTGCAGAAGTACCGAGAATGCACCAGAACTAGAGGCTAAAAAAATTAAGGTCTGCATTGGTACGTACGATGAGAACCTCTAGGAATTCATGGTTTTTAATCTGTAGAGTGAGAGAAACATCTTGCATGTTCTAAGTCAGCCTCACAATTTGTGTCACTGGATAATTATACTTGTGAATTAACGACTAAAGACAAATGAGAATTCAAGTTATAAATGCCAACCTTACCTAAAAAAAAAATGTTCATTCCTTTTGGTACTTTTTACCCTCCCTAGTAATACAAATTGAACTCTGGTGAGGGCAATTAGTACTACCTGGTCTTTTTTAAATTTTATTAATTAATCTGCTCTTTCTTTTCATAACAACACATTGAGCTCATGTATTTTTATTCTTTTGTCAACAATAATTTATTTAACGTAAAAAGAAACTTTTTTCTACATTTAGTTTTATTATTGTTAATTTTTTTCCTTAGGGGTAACGAATTTCCCTCCTCTCTCCTACATGATACATGTATGCATTTTGTAAATTAACACATTTTAATTTAACGCAACTGACACGTTGACTATTAATTATCGCATACTCCCTTTTGTGGTTAAAACGGACTCCTCATAACTAATATTGTAGCTATTGTATATTTATAAAAGCTATACTTGAAAAAAAGCCAAAAGCATTATTTAAAGTGTGCTGCCGGAAATATACCGGAAGTTCATGCATGCATTGAACCCAAAAGGTCAGGTCTCATTAAAACATGTCAATAAGCGTCCAAAATGTATTTAATGGAAGTTATCAATAGGATTATTGTTAACGAATATACCTGTGGTCTCCTCCATTTAATTTTGGCCTCACGCGTTCCCAATGAGAAATCATTTGGTGGAAAGCCACGATCTTCAAATAGAGTTTCCTTGGCCACTTGATAACGCTCTTTTAAAGGATAAACAAAGGCCATTGCTTGTTTTTACACACTGAAAAGTATCTAAAAAAATAATTCAGGTTTTATTTCCTTTTTATTTTTTTATATTCTGCACAGTTTTAAAGATCTGATATTTATTGTATATCCTCTTGTTACCTTGTATAATATTTAACCTTTTCTAAATTCAATATCTCTCTCGGATAACGAGTAGAAACCAAAAAGTCAGATATGGCCTCAGTTTAAAACCACCAAAACAATTTAGAGCCAAGTTATATAAAAATAAATAATCTTCAATCTATAATATTTTTGAAAAAAAAAAGACAAATTTTTATTACACAAGTATGATTATGAAGTCCGTTTATTTGGATGTAAATTGACTTAAATTAATAGGAATTTTAAAAAAATATATTTTTATACCTTTAATTAAAAGTTTAACATAATTTCCCTAAGGAAATAAAAGAAATCGATTTATTTTTTAAAAAAAAGCTTTTCCCAAATTTGTATTTAAAAACATAAAATGATTTTACATTGTTGTATTATTAAGTAATATGAAAGGACTAAGAAGTAAATTATAACGAAGTTCTATTCATTGACAGTCGCAACCGCAGAATCTATATATCTAGACTCTTAAAAGAGCTTAAATATATATATATATATATATATATATATATATATATATATATATATATATATATATATATCGGTATATATAAAGAGAGAGAGAGAGAGATGCATAAAACTAGTAGTAAGTAGTAGAATATATAACTTTAAGTTAAAGAAGTCTAGATTCTAGTCTATTAATTCTCTATAAGCTTAATGTATAAATACTACCTGATCAACTTTTTCACGGTAAAGATAGGGCCTACTTCTTGAAATGTGTGTCACACACTACAACTACAAGAAAGACCTGTTTCCCGTTTTTTATTAAAATATATAATAAACGCCTAAATGTATTGAAGCGTGATTCATAACCCAGCCACGATCATTATCGTTTAGAAAACAGACAACGGAAATTCCCACAAAATATTCAGAATGGCGGGTCTCAATTCCTTTAGTTTGACTCCACTTCGACATAATGTAGTCTACATACATTACATGTATTACCTTAAAGACTAAATGTATATTTATTTATTTGCTAAAAGTCCTACATATGTAAAGCATTGGCAATTAAATTTACAAGTTTGTATAAAATAGTAAATAGTAATACATTTTATTAATTAGGTAACCATATCAAAAACAAGTAACATACTTTTTTTTATACAGATTGGATATTAAATAATGTTGATTGAACACTATATTCCAGCATTTCCTTGTATAGATTTCTATATCGCCGTCTATAGAGTCGATTACTATAACTATAAGCTTACCCAAATCAAAATATTGATCTTTGGGAGTAGCTCTAATTCTTAATGTAGTCTACGAATGAGGTAAGAATGCTATTTGAATTATCACGTTTCTTCGCATGTTACAGATATTTAATTAATAATCTTATTGTTTTTTTTGTTTTGTTTTTTTTTCAGTTTGTGGTCAAAGGGAAATGACTTTAATAAATCTTATAGTGCTTTCGCCTGTACAAAATAAAATATTTTATTATTATGACTATTACCCCCGTTCCGCCAGTGTATGAACCCCTGATGCAGACAAAGCGGATATTCCATTATTTCAAATGGAAAGTGAAATTTCCTTGAAAACGTACATTCTGGTGACACGTAGGCTTACGCATAACTGGACTGGATTCGTAACACTACTTAATTTAAACACTTGTTTGTTTTGTTATTTAAATCGGTAAAAATGTGACCACATTTGTATATTTGAATTTGATTTCATGGTTAAGGAGGAGCTACGGAATAGTATTTTTTTCCGTTCTTTTTTTTAATTATTATTTGTCAAACATCATAAATTATGCCCACTTTACTCGAGTTAGACTTAACTAATTATACAAACATAAAAAACACACACGTTATAATTATCAAATTAACAACAACAAAAAATTACTTTTATTCTTAATTGTAAAAAAAGGATAAAAATTAATTATGAATTTGGCTTAGATAATATAGGTATGTGCTAATACCGGACAGATAATAATAATAATACCTAATAATTATAATAACCTCCCAAAGACTTGTATACTCTTTCTTATATTATACGACAGATACTACTTTGCTCTAGGTAACCTTTTGATAATATTGGGCCAAAGTAAGATTTCTAATTCATTCTACGTCTAACAGTCTAGAAGTCATCCTTCTTTTCTTGTAGAAAGAACTTAAATTGCCTTATTGAATTGGTGTCTGCCAATGAAAACGGCTCTGCTTGCCACGTCTGGAAAGCCTGCTTTAGGTGCCTGAACCCTGCTCTGATACAGGCATGAAATGACAGGAGGTCAACTTTTTTTTAACAAAAACATAGAAATGGAGCCTTTTTGCCCAATAGGCTATATTCGCTAAAAATAAAATGGTGAGGTGACTTAAGTCTATCTGTTTTGATGTTGAACCATTGTCGTGCAGTATGTCTTCGCCAAGGTTACTTTAGTCGACAGTTAACTTGTCTTCGAATGCAGATTCATTAACTTTCCTTTCATTTTCCTCTCCTCTACTGTTCCAATACAAATCTTTTTATTCATAACTATCAGTTTGTTGTATTATTATTATTTTACGTCTGACGTAGGCTACACAAAAACAACAAGCTAATTAGATCTACAAGATACTACAAGTGTTAGTGCAAGTTTGACAGAAAGAGGTCAAACATTAGGCACGCATTTATATATACCGCGTGACTAAAATAACACACTCGAAACTAAACCACGACTGCTCTTATGCATTGCTAAAAATAGGGATCGGATATTCCAGTTGAGAAAAAAAAAAAATTTAAAAGGTAAAAAAAAAATAAACGACTAGGATATAGTCTAGTAAAATCATTCCAGTAAACGGCTGCAAATCTTATTTACTCGAACAAATGTTATGTCGAGTGGTTAATCAATAGGTCTATAAAGAGAAGATAATTATAATGAAATAACTATAATTTGGTTTTCCCGATGATGGTAAAAGAATGGTTTTGTTTATGCTGGAGGGATATTCCCCACACGACATTATTTTTAACTCACCATTATTACAATAACAGTTTCCCGTCGGACCAAATTAAAGCGGCGTTTACCAGTTTCTGTGGCCACGGCATGCTAGGGAATTCTGCGGACAACACTGTTTTTTTTTCTGTTTTTTTCTGTTTTAACATTGTACTTATTAGAAGTTAACAAAAATATATTAGTTTATATACAAGAATAAACCTTCTATAGCCCTGTTGAGCACTATCTACTGTCTACACATTCACAATTAATTTACACAATCCCATCTGTTACAGTTATAATGAGCCGAAAAGCTATAAATGGGTAGTATGTAGTATGTAGTGATACAGGCCTACAAAAGGAAGGGGGGAGCAATACGATATAGGTTGACCTAGATAAAGGTTATTTTAGACCACGCAGGACTATCGTAACTGGCTTGTACAGCTAGCGGTAAATTCAAATATTGTAGCCGCCCTTACAAATATTAGCAAGAAAGATATTAGTTAAATATGTAGAAAACTTTGTTATTTTTTTTTGTTAAAACTGTTTAAGGTTTGATAAAGTACTTGATTAACTAAAAGGCCAGTTCATCCCCATCATTCTGTTTTGGTTAAACTTGGTTCTTACTAATCATTAATGACCTTTATACAATGGGTTTGTTTAGTCCTAATTCTAAAACTGTGCTAATTTAAGGGCATTAATAGTAGATTATTATGCATTGCTAACTATTTTTGTAAGACCTTTTATTATGTTGTAAATTACGAAATTCCATTGATTACCGATGCATTATATCAGTGTTTACCGTGGTTTATGGTAATTATTTCATTTATCTCAAATATTTTTATATTTGTTATTATTGAAAACTATTAATTCAGTACGTGTGCTCCTGTGAATGTCAATTATATATTTTTCAGAGCATGATAAGTAATTTTAATAATAGTATAAAGATAGGGCACACGTACAATAATTATCTTTTTCCTGGTGTTTAACCAGAGTGGATTGAGACTATGAGTGCTGTCACGTGCGAAATCAGCTACTGACGTATGATGATATTTTTAGTAATGTATTATTATATATTCTTTTGATTCATATCCATCTTGGATCTCACAAGGTTGTATAAGAATTTCTATTGATGTTATTCAATTAGATTTGATGTTTATTTGACTCGTTTAATGTGAATCTTTTGTGTATGAAATGATTTAGATAAACTGTACCTTAATATAGAGGAAATCCACAATCCTGTTTGAATGATTGAACACAATTTTATTCCAACAAGTTGAGATGATAAATATAACAGTAACACAGAATACGATGATTATGATATTATATGATGAAACCTAATCAGTTGAGATTCTTCTATATCGTACTAAGCCGTAATCCTATCTTTAAGAAAGTGGTCAAAAACAGTCCTCACACATTAACGCCCAAGCTAGAACTAAACTAACGATATTCAACCCTCGTGCATGTGACGTATTTTAATGCTATGACGTAGTGTCTAGACATATACATGTTTTATTCCTAACACGGAAACATTTCGGGTTTTAGATTATTTCTTTTTAACTTTAGTTAATAATAATAGAACCAATATAATTATGGAAATAAAACTTTTGTAACACTCGCCCCCCCTTAAGACACAAAGGAATTACAGACAGTGTTAAGTATGGAATTCTTTGTAGAGTACCCATAAAATGAACCGAATTCCCAAACTATTCGTAAGATTTAATTTACTATTGGACAATCTTTTTAAGATTAAAATGAACCATATTTTACATATCCCTTTTAATAGCAAAGTCGCTATTATGGAATCCCTTATCACATTATCTTATCAATGATTATTAATTAAACATTTATTTATCAATTAATATTTACAATTAATATTATTGTGTGTACAACGTTGACCATAAAACTATTACCACCAATAACCAATTTTCATAGAATTGATATGAATTACCCAAATAAGTGGAACCGATTAATAATTGATAGATAATTCTTTAGAAAGTTTAATTTATTTATAACCGATCACTGTATCATTAACTAATGATTTTCAGTTATTACATTATTATGATGTCTAAATTATGACATCAAGAATATTTAAAAATGTGATAATCTCAGCTGATTTAGCTTTTACATAGCATAAAATAAGACATCCAAATTATAACATGACGACATAGAAAACAAACAATTTGCAAAACACATCAATAATCAATTGAACAAACACAAGTGTGGATGTATTCAAGTTAAATACCGGTGTGTGTGCAATTGATGTATGCAATAGTTACCTTTTACCTTACAACGTATGATTGTTTCTAGTAGAATTTGAAGTTTTGTTCTGTAATGTTTTATAGTGTAATAATTCAAAACATAGTTTATTTATTGTCATATTTACAATAATATATATTTTAATCAATACAATGAATGACATAAAAGAAAACATTTCATGAGAAACTGACTTCCTCTTGTTCAATCAGCCTTGTTCCATTGGATACATCTGCAAATAGATCAATATTAATATGTTCATAAATTTGACCTTTGATAGCGGATTGTTCGCAAGCGGGTAAATGTGCCAATTTTTCATTAAGGGTTTTTAAAACTTTTGTGATTTTTAATTTGCTTTCTGCCAATTCACGTTCAATTTCGGGTGAATTATTCGCGACTCTAATAACAGTGTTTACCGAGGCAACAACTTTTTGTTCTTCTCTGGTAATGTATGGTTTCAACATATTGATATGGCACACTCGTTGCGATTTCCGTCTATCAGGGGTCTTTACAAGATAGTTAACCTCATTAAGCTTAGCCATAACCTCGTAGGGTCCTGTAAACTTGGCACTCAGGGGTTGACCAGACAGTGGTGTCAGCATGAGAACCTTATCACTAGGTTGGAAGATACGGGTTCTTGCGTTGACGTCATAATAGACCTTCATCTTGTCTTGTGCCTGCAAAAGATTAGATCTGACAACTTTTAACGCATTATACAGTCTATTTTTAAAATTTTCCACGTATGTCAGTAGACCAGTGTCTTCAGTGGATGATAACCATGTCTCTTGTAACAGCTTTAGTGGTCCACGAACTGTGTGTCCGAATACCAGTTCAAAGGGACTGAAACCAAGAGATTCTTGTACAGCCTCTCTGGTTGCGAAGAGTGCGAAGGGAATACCACGATCCCAGTCGTCGTTATGCTCGAAACAGAAAGTACGGAGCATATTTTTCAATGTTTGGTGGTATCGTTCCAGTGCGCCTTGACTCTGTGGATGATATGCACTCGATACTGCATGACGAATACCCAGCCGTTCTAAGACTTGGCGAAATAACTTCGATGTGAAATTTGAACCTTGATCTGACTGCACGGTTTTCGGAAGACCATATCGGGTGAAGAATCCGATAAGTGCATCAGAGATTTTGTCGGCATTGATGCTACGTAGAGGAATAGCCTCTGGGAATCTCGTTGCCGAACACATAATAGTGAACACATACTGGTGGCCAGCCTTAGTTTTAGGCAACGGACCGACGCAGTCTATAATGATGTGACTGAAGGGTTCTGAGAATGCTGGTATGGGTCGTAGAGGAGCTACCGGAATGATCTGATTCGGTTTGCCGACCATCTGGCAGACATGACATGATCTGCAAAACGATGTGACGTCACGACGTAGGCCAGGCCAGAAGAAATATGGAAGAATCCTGTCGAAGGTTTTCTGAATCCCTAGGTGACCAGCATACGGTGAATCATGGGCCATATGTAGTATGTCCTTGCGGTATACATTGGGTACCACGATTTGATGTACTTCGCTGCATGTTTCATCGTCGTTTTCTTTCCCTCTCCATTTCCTCATCAACAACTCGTCCCTCAGGTAATAACCTGCGGCCATTGTTTCTAACTCTCCTTCATTCTTTGCTTCCTCTTTTAGCTTCCCGATCTCTGGATCTTTGCCCTGAGCAAGAATGAGTAGTTGTCTAGGCGACAAATTATTTTGATCAGTATGACTTGAGTGACCACCTAGAACATCCGCCATGAAGGTTGCTTGCAAGTCAATCTCTGGTGTTGGTTCTGGTTTCTTTGTCGATTCATCAGTCATCTGCTGATTCTCCATAGCTCTGGTGATAACACATACTGAATTTTCAGTATTCTTACACTGAACAGAGTGTTTGGGTTCTTTAAGTACAGGATGTACCTGATTCTTGGCAATGTCACTTCCTAAAAGTAATGAAATGCCTCTGTAGGGAAATTTCTTCACTATCCCAACAATAACAGATCCAGTGAAGTAATTACTCTTCAACTGTATACGATGTAACGGTGCCGTGAGTGTTCCAGCCATAGTACTGATTAAGGCATACTGGCCTGTATGAGTCAATTTCGACGTTGGTACAGTATTCTTCAACAGTAGAGATATATCAGCACCGGAGTCACGTAGAATTTTAATCTTCCGTTCTCTAGCTTGATTATCTATAGGTGACACATAGCCCTCGCTAACATCCGATAGCACACACTCGGGTAGTTCTCTGCCTACTGAGTTTCTTGCTACACTACTGCCTCCATAAGTAAACGTTTTATTTACTGATTGTTCATCTGTCACACTCCCTTTGGAGTTGAAACTAGAATGTTCAATAGCCTCGGTCTTCATTTCAAAGACTTTTTCCGACTTTGAGCAACTTGGACATGCGTGTTTCGCCATCTCTTCATGACTAACATCAGATGTCTTTCTTTCAGCTTTAATTCTTTTGTGGGCAGTTTTATTTACGTGAGTTTCAGTTTGTACGGCGATGTGTGATAAAACCACGTTGTTCTTGTTTTTAATGGGTCTTTTCTCTTTATGTAGACTCCAACTATTCTCTTTTATATGTCCATCTTTCTTACAGAATGTACAGGTAATTCTCTTTTGTACAAAACTTGAATTCTCTTGTTTATCGGCTTTTTGTTTACTTTTATCCTCTGTCGATCTTAACTTCCTCTCTGTATTACTGTTTTGAGTCCTCAAACTTGTTCTGTCATTTTGAACATAATGGCTATGCGGGTGAATAATGACGTATTCATCGGCTTTTACTGCTGCTTGTTCTGCTATTTCAATACCACGATCAGCCAAATGAACTTTTATATCAGTGCGAATCTTCTCAGTAAAATCCTCCATCAGTATGAGATTATATAGTTTTTCATAATCTTTATTCACATTCTTAGAACGTAACCATCGATCAAAATACTTTTTCTCTAATCTCAGGAAGTCAACATGTGAAACTTCTGGTTCCTTCTTGTACTCACGATATAACTTTCGATACTTTTCTGGAGTTAGAACATAACTCAATAGTACTCTGCTCTTTATTAGTTCATAATCATTGCATTCCTCTGGAGTCAAATTCAATACAACATCTAGAGCCTTGCCTTTTGTTAGAGCTGAACGTAACAGTACTGCTTTCTTATCTTCAGGAAATTTATAATCGATCGAGTTTCTATCGAAGACCATAAAGAACTCATCAATGTCCATGTTCTCCATGCTTGGTACATGCTTTTTAAACTTATATTGTTCCACATTATTTGTTTCCTGAATCGTATGAGTTGACGAACGAGACTTTGCCAATTCAATCCTTTCATTACTAGCGATTCTTTCTTTTTCCAATTCTTTCTCTTTCAATTGTACTTCTATTCTTTTACCCTCCAATTGTAATTCTAACTTCTTCATTTCTAACTGGAATTTCATGTCCGCACTTAGTTCATTTACATTCATTTTAAATTCATGGTTATTTATGTCTGTTTTCAGGGTTTCTGATACATTGAGAACCACTGATTCTTCATTATTCATAGTATTTTCTTCAAGCATTCTACCATGTCTTTTCAAACAGTCCTTAATATCTTGAATCAATTTACTCCTTACTGGTGTAACTTCAGTAATGTCTATTCCCAGAGAGTTTGCCATCTCTTTTAACTGGGTTAGTGACATGCTATTTAACTCTTCTGACGTGATAGCAAAAATATTCAATTGCTCCAACGTAAGATTAGCTTCCGCCATGTTTTATATTAATGACGTAAATAGAAGATAAAAAATTTCAACTTTACCTTTTATAAAGTCCTTTGAAATATTTTACACCACTGTTAATTTGTAGAAGATAAATTTTAAGGATGATTGTGTACAAAGCTGAAAACAGTATGTCCGAACACAGACAGTGCCTCCCACGTAGACAGAATTTGAATAAATATTTGTTGTAAATCGTTTTCACTAAAACAGTTGTATATTCTCAATTTCTTATACATACAAACTTTAGATCCAGGACTCGAGCCCCCAATCTTTTGTCACGTGCGAAATCAGCTACTGACGTATGATGATATTTTTAGTAATGTATTATTATATATTCTTTTGATTCATATCCATCTTGGATCTCACAAGGTTGTATAAGAATTTTTATTGATGTTATTCAATTAGATTTGATGTTTATTTGACTCGTTTAATGTGAATCTTTTGTGTATGAAATGATTTAGATAAACTGTACCTTAATATAGAGGAAATCCACAATCCTGTTTGAATGATTGAACACAATTTTATTCCAACAAGTTGAGATGATAAATATAACAGTAACACAGAATACGATGATTATGATATTATATGATGAAACCTAATCAGTTGAGATTCTTCTATATCGTACTAAGCCGTAATCCTATCTTTAAGAAAGTGGTCAAAAACAGTCCTCACACATTAACGCCCAAGCTAGAACTAAACTAACGATATTCAACCCTCGTGCATATGACGTATTTTAATGCTATGACGTAGTGTCTAGACATATACATGTTTTATTCCTAACACGGAAACATTTCGGGTTTAAGATTATTTCTTTTTAACTTTAGTTAATAATAATAGAACCAATATAATTATGGAAATAAAACTTTTGTAACAGTGCATGTGACGTCATGCTCTCCTTTATGTACGGAGAGAGCTGATATACACTGCGTGAAAGTTGTGTGTGACAGAGTGTGCTCGGGTAAGTGCCAGAGAAAAGAGGAACGAGTGTGTGTCTGTCTTTTCTTGATAAGAATAAAGAGACCTGTTATTATTATAACCACCTCGTTGCCCTGTATTCTGTGGAGTTAGAGTAAAATAGAAATATTGTCGACAGTAAAGGCTTCCCTCTGGACAACAAGCTAATACAGTCGGTAGATCCAGTGCTCCCACCGTTCACCAGATGAAAGGCTGAGAGAGCAGTGCCTACCAACCAGACTGTAACACCATCCCAATTTGAACTTTGTACCCCCTTTTACACCCAGCCCCCAACAATACCAATTTATTTTTAATTTGTTCAGATTGAAATAGAGATGGTGGGCCTGTAGGTCAAAAGTTAACGATCCAGTATAATCTATAATTAATTAGTAGTCTGTTAACTGGCTGGTGAGTGTGTAGGCCTACCATACAAACGCACGACTAATTTCCATTTTGTTATTTATTTAATTTATTTTCAAACTAACATTGTTGATGTCAACTTCTCTTGACCTTAGCCCTCTCCAAGGTCAACAATGATCAAACTCTTCAAACTTTCACCTATTTTGTTGACATAATTAATCGAATACCCCAGAATGAAGACATTATATTCCTAGTAATGATTCTTCCAAACATGTTGGTTTCAATCTTATATGTTACACCCACTCCTTCTAAAAATAGAATTTTTTTTTGTTCTACTCTTATCCATGGGTTGAGTCTAGACTTGCATTCTCCTGTGGATTTAAATCGATGTTAAGTTTTTGGTTTTCCTGTTGTTGTTTTTTCAGTGAATACATTCCATTCCTGCATGTCACTGAAGAAGAAAGAGAACTTGTTCGAATTTTATTATTTCAATATGGAGTAAGCAAAGTGTTTTGTATCCTTATTGATTGAGCTTTGTAATATATTATTGTTGTGTTGTATTTCTAAAATATTATTTAATACTTTCGTATTAAAGGGTATTAATATGTATTAATTACTTTTCTCTGTACCCTCCATTTCTTTATTGTTTCTGTGTATAATTATTTGAAAATTGGTGTTACACTTTTCAGTTGTGAATATTCACTTTTGATGAGCACTGTATTGAACGAAATTGTAAAAGTATTTGAAAAAAAACTATTGGAAGGAAATGCATTTTTATTTTGATTAAGTTAACTTAATAAAAGTAAAGAAATCGATTCCAAGCATTCGACAAACTATTCAAAGAAGATCTGAAGACTTGTCTGTGGCCAAAAACTGGCTTTTGTTGCATTTACAGATTTTTTTTGCTGGTTTCTTGTTGGGATTCTTGGATTCCTTTCATTAAATTGCTACATTTTTAACCGTGTAGTGTATGCTTGGATAGCTGTATTTGTATTACCAATAAACTCTGCATTGAATCCAATTATTTACACTATACCAGCCAAGTACAGTAAATGTAAGGCATTAAGTAAAGATAACTTTATTACAACCCATTCTGATTTACAATTTTTTACAGATTTTATAAAATAACACGCAAATATATCAACAATAATTGTTCTTACTTCTATAATTGTGTGTTTGTACATTTTTTTTTAAATCTAAATTTAAATAGTTGTTTTAAACAAAGCAAACATAATTATCTTTAAACACAAAGATTTATTTCATTCTAATAGAATTGGAAGATTTTTTATAAGGTAAATAATAAGGTAAATTTTAAGCTAGAAAAATAAAATATACTTATAATGTATACATTGACGGTAATCAAAATTAAGTTTGATATATTATTTTTAAAAAAGTATATAAAAACAGTTTTATTTTAAAACATTAAAAACTTTTTTTTTTCTCTTTAGATTTTTTATTGTTAAAAATGAAATGTTTGTATAGATATCTTTGCAAAAAAAAAAAAAAAAAAAAAACAAATGATAGATGTAATGATATATATATGCATATGTATATATAGGCTAAATATATTTTTATCTATTTTATTATTGTAGATGTCAAAACGTACAAATCCCCCCCTCACACACACAAACACCCGAAAATCGTCAAACGTCATTTTTTTAAAATCAAATTTACAATTTAGTTACATAAACATTTGATTACATAAACATTTGATTACATAAACATTTGATTACATAAACAAAACGCTTCAAATGCAAAATACAAAAAACAACATCAGACTCAATGAGAAAAAAAAAAAATTAATTACACCCTGTTGTTTTTTTTTAAAAACATTGATTATTAGAATTTGCAGTAAACCGTATTATAATAAAGCAATATGCCATAATTCAATCAAAGTGTTTAAATTGACTGAATTTTAACAACCATCATGAGTGCTTTATATCAAGATCACACACACACAGGCATGAATCGGCTTACTCCCTCTGAAGGGCTCTTTGGTTTAGCGGCGGCTCGTCAGACTATCGTCATTATTGGGTTCAAATCCTTTGGGAACAGGGCTCATACAATGTGCTTGCCGCACAATCCCTTTGTATGCATATGCCACAAGAGCCGGTGCTAACACTAGCACAGGGGACCAAAAGGGGTTTGAAAATAAGAATAGTTGTATTTCTTATTTGCTTTTTCATTAAATTATTTCTACATAGATTGCTTTCCTTCTATTTTCGGTTTTAAATCAGGTTCTTCAATGTTTTTTCATGCAACACATGACTAAGCATTCTAATCATGACAAGTGAGAGTAGTCATATTTAAATTAAACATTGACTAGTGTCATAGATAATAACGTATTAACAGAGATAACAAAACATCCGCTAACTAATCCCTACACAATATCAATCAAGACAAAGGGAATACAACTCGTAAAATTGCTCTTTATATCACATAACACAGTCTTTTCATCTAAGTATAATAAGCTTACACATAAATCACAAAATAAGAAACAAAAAAAAATAACACTTGAATCCATTAATGTAAGATTAAAGAGAACGACTTTCAATGGGTCGTTACGATTGTCGGGAATGTTGGGTGAAAATATCCTAGAGACTTTCCCCCATAACACCGTCAGTTTTTATTCTGTGGATAAACATTAGTCTACATCAGGGGTCGGCAACCTTTTAATAACAGTTTGCCAAAGTAGGATTTTTAATTTATTCAACGTACCAACATCCTAAAAGTTATCCTGCTATAGCAATACATGTCTTGTAGAAGAGACATAGGATTGCCTTTTTGGGAGCATTCCAAGTGCCATTGAAAATCGCTTAGCATGCCAAAAATGGCACGCGTGCCGTAGGTTGCCGACCTCTACTCTACAATAGTCTACATTAATCGTAGGCCTGGTAATCTCTCAGACTATGCGAACTGTCTGTAAATTGGACTGCCTGAGTGTGATTTGAAAAACTACTAGGGGGATAAAAATGGCTGCAAAAAAATGTTCTGAAAAAAACTCATGCAAAACTGTTTTAAGAAATTGCACTAGCTCACTATAACACTTAGGATAAAATTCAAAGTTCCTACTATGCTCTATAAAAGCCAACATGGTCAATCTCCACAGTACATCACATTGAGGTGGAGCTGTACACATCAGAGAAAACGTGACTACGTTCAAATAAAATTCATCAACAACTCAAGGTACCAAAAGTGAAAACGAAAAACATTTGCAGCTCGCTCCTACAGCGTCGTGGCACATCTGTGGTGGAGCGAACTTCCAAAAACAATTAAATAACCAGATAATATTGACATTTTAAAAACAAAATTTTAAAACATACTTATTCGATTTTAATAACATAAGGCAAATGTAAAGCGCATTCGAAGACTAATTGTTATGAATAGCGCTATATAAATATGTAATTTGTAATTTGTTTTGCAATGGCTGTTAGTTTCACAGTAACATTAAAGCTATTAACCTTATTAAATAATGATGAAAGTTCCTCAACTCATTCATAGCTTTCTTTCTTTAAAGAATATTGTAAGTTAAATTTGTATTTTACGCGCCCTGAGTTAAAACATACAGGTTACTTACTAAATGAAAATGGATCTGAAATGGATTGAAAAAAAACATTTTTAGGCAAATTAAACAATGATGATTATAGTCTCTATTGGTTATAGTGTAGAGATAAACTCGTGCAACGTATCTGCCTTAATGTGGTTTTAAATGTGTCAGCATATTCACATTGTTTCAACATGATCATACTATCACAATATAATCCACTATCAATCACATAATAAGTTCACTGTCCCGAATCGATCACATCCTAACTTGTTTGCACTGTCTCCGTATGAATTTATTGTCACAACATGTTCCCATTGTCTATCACAGCCCATTCCCACTGTCAGTACATAACATAAACCCATTGTTTGTCACAAAATGTTTTTACTATCTGTCTCAAAATACCCCATTGTCTGTCCAAAATTTCCCATTGTCTGTCACTGTATGTCATTAAATATTTCAAATATCTGCCACAAAATATCCCCACTATCCGTCTTAGCATTTTCCTACTCTTTCATAGCATTTTCACAGTGATTGTCTCAACATATTCCCATGGTTTGTCTCACCCTGTTAGCACGGTTCGTCCCACCGTGTACCAGTTTGTGTCTCATCATGTTTCAACTGGGTTTTTCTTTCCTTCTGTTCCCACAATTTATATGCAAAAGTTCCCACGCACAATATCAACATAATCAACATGTTTGCATCAAACCGTACCTACTGTCTGTGTACACTCTCAAAATAAAACGACTTATTTCTTCTGGCTCATTGCTACCCAGCATTATGGCATAGGAGCCTGGAGTCAAACGATATCTTTTGGTAATCTCACGATCTACAGAATGTTTTGGGCAAGTATAAACAGGTTCCTTAGACTTGTTGAGGAGTTGGTCAACAATAGGGGTAGATCCCTTACGTCGTACTTGAAAATGTCTTTCCTAAAATAAATATGAAGATTACTTGTGTGCATCTAACAAGAGGGAAACAAACACATTTATTTAAAGACCAATAAAAAAAATATTGTATACAGTGAAACAGTATAGGACTGTTTTTTATGTATTTACTTTACTCATGGCTATCTTATTTAAGTCAGGCTGGTCACATCATCCACATACGTAATTTGGTAATGGTAGTGTTGGTGGGAGACCTATAACAACAAATCCAGAAAATAAATCTGACTTTAAATCGACTTGTTGCATCCTACCGTGCTTGCTGCCATTAGCGTGTTCATTTTGAAAGATTTTTTTAGAAGATTGTAAAGGCGGGTTGGGGACTTTATGTCAACTCTGAAATCTATGCACTCTGAAATGCCCCCTGTCAAATCTACCAAAGCGTCTCGGGCATAGCCGCCGTCAAGAGCGTTATAGCTTCCGTGCAGCCTGAAATGAAATAGAATGACGAAACCTCAATTTACATTTAGTTATCGGCTTAGAAAGAGTAATTAAATAAGTAAGTCAAGTTCGCTTCTATCTGCCCAACTGCCTATATAGACAATAGGGAAGCAGAGTTTTATTAAAATGGAGTGTGTGGTCTTCACAATAATGTTGGGTACTTTTCACAAAATGACAATTTAGACGAGAGAACTCAGAAATCTAGATTGCGGAAAATATAACCAATTAGAGCGTCGTACGAAAATCATGGGGACCTCAATAAGTTGGACACATTGGAATCGAAATGGCAAATGGCGTTCAACGTCGATAAATGCAACCTCCTCTCTATTTCAAGAATAAGGACTCGTACCCCCCACCAGCTATACCTTGCATGATCACAATCTAGAGAGGGTATCAGATACCGAGTACTTGGAGTGCATATCACAGAAACAGAAAGCCTCCACTGGTGCTACTGGTGCACACATGTCCCATCTATTGCTACCAAAGCCAACAGAGCCTGCCCTTTCGTCCATTTGAACCTCAAGAGATGCTTCAGCAGGATCCAGACCCATTGATACAAGAGTGTGTAGCTCGACCCATGCTGGAGTACGCATCGACGATGTTGGATCCCCACCAACAGCACCTGATATATACGTTGGAGATGACCCAACGTCGAGCGGCACGTCGTATCCTACAGGACTAGGTCCTTAAAACAAGCGCTTATGTTTTGGTGTCCAAACTCCAACTTGAGCCACTGCGACACCACAGAGCGGTAGATAAAGTCACCACTATGTACAAGATCATGAACCGCTACGTGGAAATGTCCACACAGCCAGGTCGCATCCAACAGGTGTCCCGCTCTACCCAAGGTTATCAGCTTAAACTGCATGTTCCAAACGCACGCACCGACGTCTAAAAATATTCTTTTTTTTTCCTTCAGCCATTCTGTGGAACACCTTGGAGTTTGGACCAAGCGTCCATCACTGCCCTCGCTGTACCGGCTTTCAAATCTTCACTGAAGGGTTGTACTAAATACCTCAAATGAAACTCCTTCATCTGTTTGCAATTTTAGTTTGGGATGTTATACAATGTTATATGTAGTTAAATTGTAGACTCTTTCCTCAGGCCTAACGGGGTCTCTACAGTAATATGAAGAAGAAGAAGAACTCACACACGATCGTAAGCTTGGTGGATATAACTAAAATGTAAAAAGCTTGTTTGTGCAACTGGCTATACACAAATAAAGTACATTTTACAGAAGTAGAACACAAGTAATGACAGGTCATGCTGTTTAAAATTGTCATCAATGGATATGATCAACTCATTCACATTCTTACTTTGCATACGCTTTTTCTAAAAGACACGGCCAGAACTCATTGCATTTTTCATCTATTTCACAACAAATAAGTTTCCCATTCATAGTTGGCAGGTAATCATCTATAATCACCTCAGTCCAGTCACCAAACCACCAGATGTTGAAGCGAAACATACCTGAAAATATGTTATTGTTTGTCATATTGGCAATGTTGTTATTTTTTTACTTATGGTATTTTAAGTATATAAAAAAAGGCAAAGTAATCCCGTAGGAACAATTTGATCCATAGGACCTACTAGGAAATTGTGTGGCCAGCACTTTGCCCCAAGCAATGTCAGGTACCCATCAAAGCTGGATGGACACCCTCACCCTAATGGAGCGATTCCTAGCCTTCACCAGGAAAATTATGTACACCGTGTCGCTTATGGTGATTGTAGGCGTACATGTTATGTATTTGTATAAAAGAATAAAATGTTGCTATACACATTAAACATAAAGGAATGCTTAGTATAAGGTTTTCTTTATTTTATTGATTAATTCGACGTGTACAATAATTGTGTGTCCATGTTATCATTAGATTACATTTAGTATCGATATTGCGTTAGGATATGCACGATGGTTTTTACTTTTTACCTATATTCTTAGCTTTGCTAACTGTCCTGACCAAACTAACCTGATAAAACTATCCTGACCAAACTAACCTGATCAAACTATCCTGACCAAACTAAGCCGATCAAACTATCCTGACCAAACTAACCTGATCAAACTATCCTGACCAAACTAACCTGATCAAACTATCCTGACCAAACTAATTTGATCAAACTATCCTGACCAAACTAACCTGATCAAACTATCCTGACCAAATTAACCTGATAAAACTATCCTGACCAAACTAACCTGATCAAACAAACCTGACCGAACTAACCCAGCCTAGCTCAGGAAAAAAACTATACAGATCTTACTTTCCCGAACTTTCTTAAACTAACTATTATAACCTAACTTTTATGACCTAACTATTCCGACCAAATTACTTTTAACCTAACCATCTGAAGCTAACTATCTGAAATAGCTGTACTATCTAACCATCCTGACCTAATTTTCCTGACGATGGCATAATAACTCTAACATATTATTTAAGTATTTCTTCTTTAAAATAAAACAAAATTAACAATAAACGAATTGTTGACTAAATGTTGATATGAAAAAAGTATTTTTTTTAAATATCATTTTTAAGACTATTTCAACTTTACCTTTGTATTTTGGTTTGGCAAATGTTTGGTCAGGGGGCACAACATTGTTTAACAAATTTGGGTGATTCGAAGCTAGACTTGCAGCCGAAGCTATAAACCAACAATCTCCTGAAATGTACACATTGAATCAGTCTTGAAGAAAAAAATGAATTGATTTTAATCATTTCAAGACATGTTGAGATCGATTGGGGCAGTGACTTCTCAGTGACTCCAAGTAAGGTCGTGTGGATCTGGTTCTCAGGTAGGGGTGGGCTACACCTGGTACGCGCGCGAAACCATCACTTGCAATTGTTATTGTAACGATTTGTTTTTTTTTTATATTGCGATAGGCCTACTTCCCAAACCTAAAGACGCCATTAAAAATCTCCAAAAGCTGACAGAACAGACCACCGAGGCCTTCAAAGGCGTTTTAAAAAAAAAATAATTATCGAGTCAACTTTTGAACTTATTCTCCACAGGATTTGCCAAATTCAGAGTACCACGAAAGACAGCCAATTTCATGACGTTTCCAAATAGTATGAAAACGGAGGAAGTCAACCGACCACCATGTTTTCATGGATTGACATGTTTGACGTAATGTAGAGCAGCTGATTGAATTTGAAAGTTTTTATATTTATTTACGTTGGAGTTGACTTGGAATACTTGAAAAGACATACGAACAATACTGTTATCGATGGGAGTACAAGAGAGAATTGCAGAAAGCCATCTATAGATGACTTGGAACGCCATTTCAGAAAATTTTTCCCCTTCAAAAAAACTTTGCAAGAGCATCATTTTTCATGTTTTTATCTACATGTGCTAAAGAAAACATGAACAAATTAGAACAAATTCAGAAAATAGCTTCAAGGTTCATTCATAATTAGTGAATATTCACAACAGACAAGAGTAACACCAATAGTTAAATCACTAAACCTAGAAATACTAGAAAACAGAAGGGCAAAGAGTAAAGTAGTAAAAATTCATTAGACAAAATCTAATTTAGAAATACAACACAAAACAATCTGTTACAATGCTTAGATAAACATAAGGACAAAAACACTTTCCTTATCGCTTATATGATAACAAAGACATATAAATAATATTTCTTCTCGAGTGGCATCCGGTCATGCAAATGGGTAGCCTGAACAAATCATGAAAACGAGTAACCTAATATCATTTTAAACACTCATAAAAATGCAAGACTAAGCACGGATGAACGTAGGACACAATAATTTTTGTCATATGAAGAGCATCTGTAATGTATAAGATAAGAATCTGTGTTTTTCATTGATGAACTTTATAAAGTCTCGCCTAACAGATGATAATAGTAATTCGTGTTTATCTCTGTTGTGAAATCTCTGCCATCTGTAACGCAGCAGAAAAAAAAATCCATCCGATAATATCATATCAAAAGTAGCAGTAAAGTGTTCTGGTTGACATCTTTCTTTTTTTAATGAAACCTTTTACGGGCCCGGAGTTGAACTGACTTGTCCCGTGGTGTTAATGAGGGTATCATGTCAAGCTCTGGCGTCCCCGGAGGTAGGGTGTGGTGCGACGTCAAGAAAGGTATAGACCTACACTACAGTTATGTCCTAAATGGCGGTGTTCAAAGACGGTCTTGGGGGAGATGTATTCACTCTAAACAAAGGATTGCCCACGTGTGAGAAAATCCTCTCGACCGGCGCACCTCCAAACTACATTACACGAATACTAAGCAGGCCCCAACTACTCTGGGGTTCGCACAAAGGTACTTCCTTTACCGTGTGTCTGGAAAAATTGGACCAAATATAAAAACCATAAGACCGTTTCGGATGAGAGGTCGGAGCAAAGATAAATTCAGCCTTTGCATACACAACATAAAGGCTTTGCTTCTGAAATTCAACCTGGCTCTAAGGGAGAAATTTCAGTCATCGGCAGATAAGAAACTGGGACGGTATCTCATAGGTCGCCGTCAGTGAGCCCTAAAGGACACAAGAATGAAAGAGTGATATAAAACTGAAATAAAATATCCATGCTGACGGTTAAATACTAAAGTGTTTTTTTTCTCAAAGTTTATAGGTGCCTTTAAGTTTACAAGAATTCTGATGATTAGCTGACCTCATTTGGGGCGTATAGATGACAATTATCACAGAAGCAAAATAAATAAATAGACAACACTAAATTACGATTAGCAAAAGATAAGCTGATGCCATGTCTAGGCTATGTATAGACATAAATAACTAATACATGTTAAAAAGTATTAAACTTTTACCGAGTCCACCTTGTGAGATATCATGCCTAGATGCCCCGTCTACAATGAAACCCGGGTTATCTACAATGTCCTGTTGAAAAATACATTTCAAATCCATTATTAACATAAATTATGATACAATGGGTTTATTTGTGTGGTGGTAATTGAGTATTTAAATTCTCTTTGAAAATAAAACACGTATTTTCTGTTTGTTGTTAATTGTAGTAAATTAGTTAAATGTGTTCGTGTTTATCTTTGTTTGGGGTAGACCTTCATTTCTTGTAAATTAGCAGATTGTCCTCCTGTTGTATTGATTTTGGGTAAACCTACATTTGGACTGAATTAGTAGGATGCCCTTTTTTTGGAAAGACCTACATTTGGTCTAAAACAGAAGAATGCCCTCCTGTTACATTTATTTTATTGTTGTTAGAAGTAGAATGCCATATTGTTGCTTTTGTTTGGGGTAGGCCTACATTGTGTATCATTTAGTAGAACTCCCTCCTTTTTCAGGCTAGGACTACATTTGGTGTATATTAGTAGCATGTCCTCCGGTTACATATTTTGGGTAGACATACGTTTTATGTAAATTAATATAATGTCTTCATGTTGCCTTTGTTCGCTATATATTTAAAAAAAACACTGTCTTCGTTGGGTTTTTTTCATCTATGATGTACATTTTGTGTAAATCTGTTGAGCGCCTTTAACTTTGAAGTATAGGCGACCAAATTATGTTTAATGGAAGTTGTAGGTTAAAGATTTATGGATATTGTTAACAAATATACCCCTGGTCTTCTCCAATCAATATTGTTGACATGCCTTCCTAATGATGAATCATTCGGTGGAAAGTCACGATCGACATATAGAGTTTCACTTGCCAGTTGATTAAGCTCTTTTAGAAGATAAAGCGATGCCATTCCTTGTTCCTGCTCACTGGAAAGTAACTGAAAAATAGTGTTTGGTTTTTTATGTTTTACTTTAGGCCTAAAGTTCTAAATACAGTTCTAAAGCTAAGAAAATGAATATATTTTCTATATTTAATTCAAGCCATTTTTGTATAATATAGCCTAACCCTTTTATTATTTTTTCTCTGGGTTAACCAGTAGAAACTAGAAACAAAAACGTTAGAAATAAATTCAGTTAGAAACCAACAAAACAATTTTGAGCCTAATAGTCTATTATAGAGACCGACCGAAACCAAATTTTTAGTTTCGGCCGAAAACGAAACCATACCGAATATTATACATGGACTTTCGTCGAAACCGAAGCCGAAACCAAAAGTGTAACTACATCTTCGGCCGAAACCGAGAAAAAAAAATGAAAATGCGAAGCAAATGATTTCAAAAGACTGCACATTTATGTGTAATATTAACTAGTTTATGGACACTTTATTATTTGAGTAAACCATTCTTTGGAGTGATTTAGTAATCCGTTATTACTTTTCCCCCTCTCCGCCCCCGGGCAAAGTAAGTTATAATTTGGACAAGACAAATTGCATTGATAATACTAAAAAAATAATACGAAGCACCATTGATCCTTAGAACGTGGTGAAATATTTGTTTAAAAAAATAGTTGATTTTGGATTAGCAGAAAACAAAAGCTGTAGTGTCATGAATTTAGACCTTTATAATTATAATATAAATCAGAGGATGTTAGATCTATATGTTACGCACATTAAAAGAATATTTGTCGAATATGAATAAAATCCCAGACACATCTATCTAGGGTTGACAGACATCCGGCAAGAAAATTAACCGTTTTTGAAAAGAACCTTACATGCTCTGCAAAGATGTTTTTTTAATTGCCCAAGTTGCTTTTCAGTCTACATTAAATAAAATATAGGGTCAGTTTTACTAATATACAATTATTGACAGCTAATGTAATAAGACTGTACTGATTGTGGATTGTGAAACACTAAATATGTCATTCTTTTTGTCTCTCTATGTCCTCCTTTTGAAGTCCAAGTATCTCGTAACCTTACGTCTATCGGTCTGTTTGTCTGTTAAAGGAACGTCCAGCATCAGTGGGGAAATTCCAGTTTTTTTTGTTTTTTTTCGAATAATAGGTCAAATGTCTGTACCGACGACTAGCGTTTACATCTGCATTTGCTGTTGTGTGTGCTTGTATAGCAAATTCACAGGCAATATTCGGAATTCGAAAAAAAAATTAAAAAAAATAAAAAAAAATAAAACTATAAGTCGCCTCTGACAATTGAGTGTTTGCAAGGAATATATTGTTAAGGAATTGTTTTGTGCTAATCAAACAGGGCTTACAAATATTTCTTCAGATAAAAAGATAAATAAATTGTGGGACAATCGTGGAAATCTGGTTTTTGTTTAACATCCCTACTTCACACAGATTAATTTACAACAGTTTAACTAAAGGAAAGTATCAATTAGCAGAGTAATAGATGCAGCAATAGCGTAGCATTTTGAATTTTAAAAGTTAAAATAGATATTCGGCCGAAACAGTAAACAAACCGAAAACAAACCTTTTGGCTTCGGCCAAAACCAAAACCACGCCGAAAAAGGGTTTTCGCCAATTTTCGGCGCCGAAACCGAAGACAAAGCTGAAATTTCGGTCGGTCTCTAGTCTATTTATAAAAATAATCTTTAAAAAAAGTAATCTTGTATCTATTAACAGACTATTTTTCTATTTAAAAAATCAAATTTGTATAACATATATAAATATGATTATTAGGTAAATTTATCTAAATTGATTAAAATATTGTAAACGATTTTTAAAATACATTTGTAGGCCTATACCTTTTTTAAGGCAGACCGAAAGTTAGCTTTCAGTATTCTTTCGGTTTCGGCCGAAGCTAATATTGACTTTCGGTCAATAACCGAATATCTATTTTAACTTTAAAATTCAGAATGCAACGCTGGTGCTGCATCTATTACCCTGCTAATTGATAATTTCATGGAATTAGATTCTAAACCAAAGACTATAGTAAGATGAACCGCTTGCTTTGAGATTTCTGCTATTTGATAACTTGAAACACTCTGTTTCGGAATTTCCGATCACACCCTGTCATCTACACTTCCGGTTTAGTAATTCGCTATGATAAAGATTGAAAACGAAAGTTGTATACAGCTAAGTCTTTAGGCAAGTTTAGGAGTCATTTAGGACAACGTTATTGGCTGCGCACGGACAAATTCTATACTTTATCTCTAAAAATAGAGCAAGCGGTCCAGCTTATCATAGTCTTTGCCATAACATTAATAGTAAGGTTAAGGAAGAAAGCTATCTAGCAATCAAAACTTACATGTCAGGCTAGTTAAAATTATTATTTAGATAACTAATATTGTTTTAAATATTCATAAACAAGTTGCATAGCCTACGCTGTTCAATTATGTAGGCTAGGCTTAGAGCTTGTTTACCTTTAATTACTTTAGGATAATTGTTTTTATGCTCAAAATTATTAGGCCTCAATGTAATATATGAGAAATATAACAAAATATACCAAAGTTTTATCATTATTAATTAATTTTGTTTTTCTATTTTCTTATTTCTAGATGTTAACCAAATAATGAGGCTATTTGCTGGTGAGAGGTTTTGGTGGGGAAAAGGGGGATAACTCAGTGATCACAGATAGAAATATTATGCAACATATTTCTTCATTAATATATTTGTTTCTGTCTACATCTAGTTTATTTTCTTCATTTCTTTCAATATTAGCCTAGTATATAACATTGCATCAGAATTAGTTCACTCTTTACAAACGCTTTTTTTCAAGTGTTTGGAGTGCTTTAAAGCAATGTCACGTGTAGAATGAAAGTTGTCAATTTATGTCAAATAAGCAAAAATTAAAAAGGGAAAAAAGAAGATTTTAACAACTAGCCTTCTACTTTTTTTACATTGTAAAATACTAAAGCAAAGTATTAACAATAGTCTTAAGACAAAAAAATTAGGTAAATTTGTTTATTTTATTCGACAAAAAATGTATAACATTTATGAAAACTCAGGAAGCACGTCGTTCATATTAAGGTGTGTTCCGAAACTTGACCATTGAAATTCAGGGCCTTTTTGTGCATAGAAATCATTGATTTTCGGTTTTCTAATCACACAAATGAATGACATTTTAGTAAATATAAAACCTACCTTAATATTTTAATATGTATTTCTTTGAAAAGTCTTTAAATTTTAAAATTCGATTCTCTCGAAAGTAAAAATATGTGATTATGCACGTTCTTTCAGTGTAGTCTTCATGTTTTGCTCGTAGTCTACATATAGCATTTAACTCTAATTTAGAAATACAACACACAAACTACCTGTTGCAATGCTCAGATAAACATACAGACAAAAACACTTTTCTTATCCCTTATACTTATGCGAGAACAAATGCATATGGGGCCGTCCATAAAGTACGTCACGCTATTTTTGACCAGTTTTAACCCCCTCCCCCCTCCCTGTCACAAACTGTCACAAATCTCGGACCCCCCCCCCCCCCCCCTAAAGTACGTCACACTTTCGAATTAAAAAAAAAATTAACACCTATTTAAAACGTAATCTAAAACACACTTCACTATTAAACAGTATTAAAATATAACAATTTCCACTTAAAAGAACTATCACATTATTAAAATGACTTTAATAGTAGAATAATTAATTGTCAACAGTTGTCACAGTTATTCATTGAAGCAGTCACTCAATCTATATTGAATTTGAAAACAAAAGCTGCAAAAATTAGACTAGACAATTATATAATACACATCAATCTTTTTACACAGGATAAGAAGTAGATATTAACGAAACTTGACCTCACCCAGTGATTAAATAATAAAAAGGAAACAAACAAAATGGACTAAAAAAAGACTGGATTGACAAATTATGTGCTATATTGAATCTGTTTATTATGGAACTGTGAATTATGTTTAATTAAAAAATATCACTGGACATCATCCATCCATGGTGAAATGACTGGCATTAATCTTTCACCATCAGCGTTTCCTGGAAGGATTATTGCAGACAGATAAACTTCATCCTCATCTAGCCACTCAACATCCTCTGAATGTGCATTTTCTCTTCTGGCAATAACTGCTATGAGTTCTCTTTGCCTTCTAGAAGCGATTCTCAAAGGACAAATGCGCTTTATCTGAGTTGATTCTGGAACAGTTTGGGTTGGCACATCCTCCCGAGCCCGAGCTATGTGTTGTCCTGCACGTGTCTTCAACATTGTTTGTGAGGTAAAGTATAAGTGACATACTTTGCCAATTTGATCAAGTAAGCCGGCCTGCAAAGATGGACGGTAAATATCATATGGTTGTAGTTTGAAAACACCTGTTGATCTCAACATAATGTCATCAAATTTGAGGGTTTGTGCCACAAACAATGACGGAAATTTATGAGAATCTGCATCTATTCTTTCTGGCGCTTTGAGTCCATCAGTTGTTTGGTTGATTGGGATTGGAGGAGGAGATAATCTCGAAGGTAAAACGTTGAAATATGAGCTTCGCTCAGTGACATAATTATGCAGTGGACAACATAGAAATAATAATACTTTCGGCATGACCAAAGCAAGGCTATATACATAAAATAAGGCTTCGCAAAGGCATACTAGCACTCCTAGCGAGAGGAATCGTGAACAACATTCATGTGATACAAATTTCATGCTTTTTTGACATAAAACTAATTCAAATGTTTCACAAAATTTGTTATAATTATTTTTAAAGCTATTAATATTAAATTCTACTAAAGAAAATAAATTGGAAATAAAATAAAAAATAAATGTGTGACGTCACACATGGCCTGACCCCCCCTCCCACCTGTCACAAACTGTCACACTTTCTTACACCCCCTCCCCCCCTCTGGAGCGTGACATACTTTATGGACAGCCCCTATGGGGGGCCTAAGTACTCTTTTTTCCCGAGTGGCATCCGGGTTGCCTGAACAAACCAGGAAAACAAGTAATTTAAAATAATTTTAAAACACTTATGAAAATGCAAGACAAGATTCAGACCACTGATCAGCGTAGGACGCAATAATCTAATTTATAGAAGGATTGATTGTAATATATAAGATATGTAAAATATGCCTAATTGCAGTTAAATAAATAATAAATAATACATTGAAATAATCAGGTATAATCATATATACACACCCTGTTATATGGATAGTGTTAAATTGTAGCTTTCACTCCAATTCTTTTGGCGGTTGACTAGGGTTTGATTTTTAAAGGCCAGCGGGAACTCACTTCGTTCTGAGAGTGATAAATAGTCTGCAGCAGTTTTCCAAGTTTGGTTAACCTGTCATGTTATTATTCAAATGTTCTCAACCATAATAGTAATTCAAAAACTAACTCCTTGGCTGTTATGTAAATGAAGAAACTTTATTATAACTTGCAAATCAAACGGTGTTAGTGAAAATACAAATGTGTCGAAAATAGGTGTGATAGGCGTAGCGTCCTTCTGTCAGAGCTACATAAGCGAAAAGAGAGAGAATATTCTGCGCGTCCAACCTATATAGTCTCCCAAAGGGCGCGAAGTGACGTCAGAGGCTAATTAGTATTCGTCCAATTAGGAGCTTGCATTATTCTTCTGCGTTAGCGTCTAGCCCTAACTGGTTCATACTGGTTTCAAGAGTGAGGCATTTATAGCCTAATTAAATTTAAGTCAACGAAGAAAAATAAACAGTCGTGTCCCGACAATTAAAGTATTTTAAAAGATAAACTCTGTCGAGGGATGGGAAGGAATTAATAGAAGGGTGTTTTAAACTATGTATATGCTACGTCCAAAGCCCGAAGTGCGGCCAGATCGCGATCTGGCCGAGGCGCTTGGCCAATGTCCGATGTGCTTGAAATTGCCAGTGTTTACGCTACTTTGGCCGGCCACTTCGCGATGTGGCTGGGAATTCCTGGCCAATGTCCGATGTGCTGATACAAGAATGTTCGGTAGGCGGCACAGGTGTGATGGCGGCTTGCAGAAGGTAGCAAGGACAGTGATACATACGCTGTGACGATAATTTTCTGTTCATTTTCTGCTTTTCAGAGAAAGTCCTGCCGAAGTGGTCACTAATTATCAAGGAAATTAATTATCACACGATTTAGTAAACTATCTACCTGGATAAAAACACCCTTTGCGTCATAAATTGACTAGATGGTGTCTGTGAGTAGAGGATTGAGTTCTGATAATCCACAAAGGTGGTCAGGTCAGGCAGGAGCTACCGTATTTTTATCTAGCCCTTGTCCGCGCGGTCTAGTTTCACGTGTCGTATAAACATGGGTGGGGCCGCCAGTCGCAATGACAAAGAGCGTGTTTGATTTTATGAAAAGAGATAGAGAGGGAGTGTCAATACTGTACAGGGCAGGGCCATCATTGTTCTCGTGACCTACACCGACGACCGGGAAAACACCCTCCCAGCCCCACCCATCGACGGACCCTCGAAGCCACTAGCGACTGGAATGTTTGGACAAAGGGATGGGAGAGAGATACGTGACTTTAAAGTCCACCCACTCCTTTCTCATTGGTCCATGTTATATTTCGTGGGTAGATCTTCCTTGTGTAAAAACGCCCCAAACACGACTTTACGCACTGATTTCCTTTTGGATTTTAGTTGTAACAAGTGATTATAGATCTAAAATGTACTATCATAGATGAACATGACTGATTTTGTAATTTAGTATAAATAAAGATGGATAATTTACTATAATAAACTAATTTGACTGATTTTTGTAATTTATTTTCATTAAATATTGTTAATTTACTATAATAAACTAATTTGACTGAGTTTATAATTTAGCTTAATTAATAATCAATATAAGCCTAATGTGATAATTACGGTATACAAACACTCAAAATCTGCTCATGACCTTCTTAATCGGGCTTTGGCCGATCGCCCCTGGCCATTTCGCGATCTGGCCGGCCAAGGTCCGAAATCAAGAACAAATCGGGCTTTGGCCGGTCAAATGTGAGGTGATATTGGCCACTTCGCGATCTGGCCGACTTCGGGCTTTGGCCGTAACATATACACTGTAACCTAACAATAAGCTATAAACATATTTTGGTCTCATAGGCCATAGGCGTAGCAACGTAAGGAGGGGGCATGTAGGGGCGTGCCCACTTAGCCTAACTTCGTCCACCCCTTCCTTTTTCAAATTCTAATTCTAGTTATTTTGTCATTTTTAATATTTAATAAATCTAATTTTACTATTAACATATTGCCATTTAGATTGGATATTAACAATAAATATATGTTGTTTAATAGTGTACCTGCTATTGTCTCCATCTGAGCACTATTTCCTTTCAAGCACTCCCCCCCCCCCCCCAATCAGCCCCGCACCACTATACTAATTGCCTTTATTGCCTCCTACTTCCTCTACAATGGGCCGTATTGCTGCTGAGAGTTAACACCCTTGCCCCTTATACAAGTCAATCTTTTATGACTGACTTGTAAATTATTTGATTCCATGATTTAAGAGGAGTTAATGAATTGTTGTTGTTGTTTTAAATTATTTGTCAAACATAATAAATAACACTTTACTCGAGTTAATACAAACATAAATAACACTTTACTCGAGTTAATACAAACATAAATAACACTTTACTCGAGTTAATACAAACATAAATCACACTTTACTCGAGTTAATACAAACATAAATAACACTTTACTCGAGTTAATACAAACATAAATAACACTTTACTCGAGTTAATACAAACATAAATAACACTTTACTCGAGTTAATACAAACAAAAATAACACTTTACTCGAGTTAATACAAACATAAATAACACTTTACTCGAGTTAATACAAACATAAATAACACTTTACTCGAGTTAATACAAACATAAATAACACTTTACTCGAGTTAATAAAAAAATAAATAACACTTTACTCGAGTTAATACAAACATAAATAACACTTTACTCGAGTTAATACAAACATAAAAAACACTTTACTCCAGTTAATACAAACATAAATAACACTTTACTCGAGTTAATACAAACATAAATAACACTTTACTCGAGTTAATACAAACATAAATAACACTTTACTCGAGTTAATACAAACATAAATAACACTTTACTCGAGTTAATACAAACATAAAAACAAAACAAAAAAGTTAAAAACAAAAATAACATTGATTTTATTCTTTAATGCAAAAAGGTAGAAAAATTATCATCTTGGCTTAGATAATATCTTATTATAGTATGCTAAAACGTAATAGCCCCCCCCCCCCCCACACCCAAAAAAACAAAAAAAAACTTGTACGCTTTTTATTATAATACTAGTGGTTATGCCCGTCAAAATGACGGAGAAACAAATGACTACAATGTGTTTTGTTATGAGAGAAAGACAAAAGACAATATTACAATACACCTACGTAATTATTGAATATAAAAATATTAACTTTTTAATTAATAATAACTTTCCATGTGAATACTTTAAATGCCTCCAAAGAAAAGAAAACTAATTGGAGAAAAGACTCCAAAGGCAATAAAAGCCAAACGTTTGGGAAAAGATTAAACTGTTGAACAAAGTGATGCTAGACATGAAAGAGAAAGGGATCGAGCACGACTTGAAATAAAGCAGGAAACAGCATCCACATCAAGAGCTACTGAGACATTGCAGGAGCGTAGAAAACGAATTGAAAAAATGCGAGAAAAAGCAACGACATCAAGAGCTGCCGAGACTTTGGATGAGCGACAAAAACGGCTTCAAAAAACGCGAGAAGTAGCAACCACATCAAGAGATACCGAGTCTTTAGAAGAGCGACAAAAACGTCTTGAAGAAATGCGAGAAGTAGCAACCACATCAAGAGATACCGAGTCTTTAGAAGAGCGACAAAAACGTCTTGAAAAAATGCGAGAAGTAGCAACCACATCAAGAGATACCGAGTCTGTAGAAGAGCGACAAAAACGTCTTGAAAAAATGCGACAAGTCGCAACCACCTCAAAAGATACCGAGTCTTTAGAGGAGCGACAAAAACGTCTTAAAAAAAAGCGGGAAAGTGCAAACACAGCAAGGGTGTCACGAAGTTCACATTTGATTTTAGCTGGATTCCAATATGACCCCCAACAAGATTACGCTAAACACCCGTATGTTGATATTGGGGAAATGAGCTACATATGTAAATATTGTCAAGCAAAGAAATTTAAAACAGAACCACCGGGAATGTGCTGCAGGAGTGGAAAAGTTAAACTTACTCCCCTGAACACACCGCCCAAATGATCTGCAGTTATTAATGTCTGGGACGACTTCAGAGTCAAAACATTTCCTGCGCAACCTGAGAAGATACAATTCATGTTTTCAGATGACGTCTTTTGGTGCTACCTCAATAGTAGATCTTAACGGTTTTGTAACAACTTTTAAAGTACAAGGTCAGGTATACCACCGGATCGGATCTCTTCTCCCTTTTCCTGATCAAAACCCACAATTTCTACAAGTCTACTTTATGGGAAATGAGCAGATTGAAGTAGATCATCGATGCTATTGTATCCCCAGAGTGAGACGCAATATTGTTTTAAGCTTACAAAGGATGCTTCATGAAAACAATCATCTCATTAATACTTTCAAAACTTCACTAGAAAACATGCCAAATAATGAATACAAGGTTGTTATCCGTGCAGACAAAAGAGAGCCCGGTGAGCCCGAACGTCGCTTTAATGCTCCTCAAGTAAATGAAGTTGCCATCATTATGTCAGACCTCGATTTCAATCAACGTGACATCATAATTCAGAGGCGAAGTAATGCACTACAACGCATTTCAGAAACACATCGATCGTACGATGCCCTTCAATACCCGCTCATATTTTGTGAAGGCGAGGATGGATACTACTTCAACCTCAAGCAGGTTGATCCTGTAACTGGTGCACCAACTGTTTAAAAAGTTTCAGCATTAGACTTTTATGCATACAGGTTGATGATCAGAAATGGATTCACAAATCATATTTTACAATGTCGACAACTATGACATCAATAAGTTGTGGACATGTATGCAAAAATTGAGAGTGAAAGACTCCTGTACATACGACTAAATAAAAAAAAAGCTGCGCGTGGAAGACTACGTGCATTTCAATGATGCTTTGGCCAACGATGGGGATATTCAAAATATACGGAAAGTTGTAATCCTCCCAGCAACTTTCACCGGAAGCCCACGTCAGATGCAGGAATATGCTCAAGATGCACTGTCTTATGTTCGCTCATATGGACGCCCCGATCTATTTATCACATTTACGTGTAACCCATACTGGACTGAGATAAAAGAATCACTTTCGTTAGGCCAGACACCAAGTGATCGTCAAGACGTAATAGCAAGAGTGTTTAGACAAAAACAGATCAAACTCATTGATGTTTTAACTAAATATCATATTTTTGGAGAAACCCCATTGCTGGATGTACTCCATTGAATGGCAGAAAAGAGGACTTCCACACTCCCATATTTTAATTTGGTTGAAAGCAAAATACACCCAGTCAATATTGATCAAATCATATCTGCAGAGTTTCCAGAGACGGACCCTAATCTTTTTGCAGTAGTGAAGAAAAATATGATTCATGGACCATGCGGACATCTCAATACCAACGCACCCTGTATGAAAGACGGAAAATGCAGCAAAAAATATCCTAGGAAATTAATTAAAGATACTCAGACTGGTGAAGATGGCTGTCCAGTTTATAGAAGACGCGCCCCACAAGACGGTGGTTTCACGGCAAAAATTAAAATTAAAGGCAACACGGAAGTCAAAGTGGACAACAAGTCTTAGTGGGTTGTTCCTTATTCTCCAATTCTATCCAAAATGTTTCTCGCACACATAAATGTCGAGTACTGTAGCTCTGTGAACTCTATCAAATACATCTGCAAATATGTAAACAAGGGAAGTGACATGGCTGTGTTTGGAGTAACAGATGACAACGCTCTTGATGAAGCATCTCGGTACATGATAGGGAGATACATCAGTAGCAACGAAGCGGTTTGGCGCATTATGAGTTTCCCAATTCACGAACGCCACCAGACAGTAGTTCATCTCAATGTTCACTTAGAGAACGGGCAGAGAGTTTACTTCACACGTGATAACGCGCAAGACCTTGCAGAAAGACCACCAAATACAACTCTGACAGCTTTTTTTCAATTATGCCAAAGTGACGCTTTTGCCAGGACACTGCTATATCCAGAAGTACCTCGCTTTTACACTTATAATAAGTCCAAAAAGGTCCAAACAAGGTGTACCAGTTGCAGGTGAAGATGCCCTAGCAAGTGACGCATTGGGTCGTGTCTATACAGTTAACCCAAACAACGCAGAGTGCTTTTTTCTCAGACATCTTCTTCATGCAGTTCGAGGACCTACTTCTTTTGAATATCTAAAAACTGTAAACGGTGAAGTTTGCCAGACTTTCAGAGAAGCTTGCCAAAGGCGTGGATTACTTGAAGATGATAGACATTGGGACCACACTTTATAAGAGGCTGTTTTAAGATCTTCTCCGGAGCAGATAAGAAATCTTTTTTGCATTATTCTTACTATATGCAACCCATCCAATCCAAACAGTTTGTGGGAGAAGTATAGAGAGTACATGAGCGAAGATTTACCACGTGATAACTCATTTAGACTAAGTTCAACACTTCGTTCAAATTGTACTTATGATATTTTCAACTTGGCCCTAATCCTGTTGGAGGATAAATGTTTATCAATCAACAACAAAAACACTACCAGATTTGGGATTTCAGCCTCCTAAAAGACATGAGCGGTATATTCTAGACAAAGACCTGATCAGAGAAAAAAACTATAACATTGAAGAACTACACAAATATGTAGAATCCAACAAAGTTCTGTTAAACAGCGATCAAAAAGAAGCATATCAGATTATTATGAATCATGTCAGTGAATAGAAAGGAGGAATATTTTTTCTCGATGCTCCTGGAGGAACAGGAAAAAACCTTCTTAATAAACATCATCCTTGCTGAAATCAGAATGAAACGTAATTTGGCAATCGCTATAGCGTCATCTGGAAATGCGTCTACCTTATTAGATGGAGGAAGAACGGCGCACTCGGCTCTAAGGTTACCTTTAAATATTGCCAATGAACAACATCCAACATGCAACATTAGCAAAGCCTCTGGCCAAGCAAAGGTTCTAAAAACCTGCCAAAAATCATTGTTTGGGATGAATGCACAATGGCGCACAAAAAGTCACTTGAAGCTATTGACTTAACATTGCAGGATTTAAGAGACAATAGTCAACTCATGGGAGGTGCTCTGGTCGTGTTAGCTGGCGATTTTCGTCAAACTCTTCCTGTCATACCAAGGTCAACACCAGCGGATGAAATCAATGCTTGCCTTAAATCTTCTTTTCTTTGGCGAAATGTTAAAACAATAAAATTAAGAACAAATATGAGAGTGCAGCAACAAAAAGAATCAAGTGCACACATTTTTGCTCATAATCTTTTACGCATTGGTGAAGGGACTTACCCCACGCAAATGAAATCAGGGGACATTACCTTTCTTGATGACTTCTGCAAAAGAGTGACATCCCTTCAAGATCTTATCCACCAAGTATATCCGAACCTTTCGGAAAACTACCTTAAAAAGGAATGGCTGTGTGACCAAGCAATTATTGCTGCTAAGAACACATCTGTCAGTGAGTTAAATAGCCTGATTCAGGACATGATACCCGGAACATGTACAGAATACGCATCATTTGATTCCGTCACGGATGTCAATGAAACCGAGTACTACCCTACGGAATTTTTTAATTCTCAGGACACACCCGGGATGCCACCGCATAAACTGCAACTCAAAATTGGCTCACCCATAATTCTACTCCGCAACATAAACCCGCCAATACTTTGCAATGGAAAACGTTTATGCATCAAAAGTTTATTCCCTAATGTAATAGAAGCGACAGTGTTGACTGGGAAAGGAAAAGAAGAAGATGTGTTTATTCCTAGAATTCCAATTATTCAAACAGACATGCCCTTCTCTTTCGAGCGTCTGCAGTTTCCCGTCAGGTTGGCATTTTCCATTACAATTAACAAGTCACAGGGTCAATCAATCAAGTGCACTGGAATTAATTTGGAATATCCATGTTTCTCCCATGGGCAATAATATGTTGCATTCTCAAGAGTTGGCTCTCCAAATCAATTATTCATATTTGTACCAATGTCAAAAACAAGGAATGTTGTATATAAAGATGTGTTACAATGAGCATATGGCCTATTGAAAAATATTGATTTTTGAAAAAAGTATTGTCAAATTCGTGAGACAGAAATAATTTTATTTTCCAATAAAAGATCTTTATGCGATTACATTGGATATAATTTAACAAACATAAAAAAAGTTTCTTCTTTGTTTCTTATGGGTTTAATTTGAATTGCTTTTCATGTTGAATTTAAAATGTAATTCTAAATGCTTCCAAAGCAACAATAAATAAATAATTACCAAATAACAACAACAACAAAAAACGGCAACAAAGAAACAAAACAAAAATAACATAAGTCTACGACTTAATGTTGTCACAAAAAATATAGCAAACAATCATTTTAACATTAAAAGTACTGTCAAAATGACATGTGAATTCTGTTTTACAGAAAAAGTTTAATTACCCAATAAACTCACACTTTACATTTAAATTCGTGTCGTATACGAAATATAAAATGTATAGTTGTGCGGGCAATCTCAATATAACTGCTTGAGTAGTTAGAGTGCATGTAAACATAACTTTTAGCCGGTTCGGAGGACCGGGCACATACCTGCTAGTACATACATATATATAAATCTCAAAAAGTGTGGGTATGTATGTATGTATGTACATGTCGCATAATCTTTTTAAATACTGGACAGAATTACATGAAATTTGCTACAAATATTATTTGCGTTACTGCGGTGAACATTGTCAAGGTTTTACATTTATTAAAATGACCGCAGTGGTCAGTTTGGTCAAAAAGCGGGAATAAAAAGACAATTTTGGGTTCACGTTAAAAAATGCCGGTGCAACTTTTTATCATTATTCAATCGATCGCGCTAAAAATAAATCAGAAAAAAGGGTGCGCACAAAAAGTTGGCTGGCTTTTTAATGACGTCATCAAATTTTGCGTATTCATGTTAAATTATCTTTGTTTTATTGCTTGCTAATGTACTTTATGAATGAATGGAACAAAATATAAGCTTATTCACTTTTTTAATTTGTGTCCCGATTTGTAGCGGGCAATTTTTAAATTGTTATAATGGGTAATATAGGTAATGATTTTAATGGGTAATTTATTTTGTAGCCGGCAAATAACAAATTCCTTCACGTTTAAATTCGTGTCGTATACGAAATATAAAATGTATAGTTGTGCGGGCAATCTCAATATAACTGCTTGAGTAGTTAGAGTGTATGCAAACATAACTTTTAGCCGGTTCGGAGGACCGGGCACATATCGGCAAGTATAAGCATATAAACGAACTCACGGTAATTATATATATTGATAGGCCTACAATAGAGCCTACCTTGCTCTAGACTCTAGTACAAGTGTCGACAAGCTTTTGATAATATTGTGCCAAAGTAGGATTTCTAATTTTTTTCAGCGTGCTATAACAGCCTAAAAGTCATCATGCTCTTTTCTTATAGAATGAACCTGAATTCCATGTTTGGTGTCTTAAAAATCGTATACGTTACAAGTCTGGCGCGCGTGTCGTATGTTGTCGATCCCTGCTCTATAGTAATGTGATTGAAACAGGCAGTTACATTCATATTTTTTATACATAAAACATAGAAAGTGAGCCTTTTTAACTCATTTATTGAGATGGTGGGGTGTGATAAGTCTAAGTTTTTTATAACCATAGACGTGCAGTCGACAATTTCTTTGCACGGGCCACTTTCAGCTGACATTTTATATCACTAGGCTTGTTTAACTTATTATGAAACAATACTGTAGGCCTACTCAAATCAAGATTCATGCTCTTTACTCTCATTTTACTCTCCACTACTGTTTTAATACAAATTACAAGTACAAGCTAATTACAAGTGTTAGTGCAGACACCAAGTTTGACTGAAAAGGTCATACACTTATACATTGTACTTGTACACACCACGTGACTAAACTAACACCAGTGATATTTCAGTTCTAAAAATAATTTCAATTCTTATTTTTATTCTATTCGCTGTAATTAATTTCTATTCTTATTCTTATTCAAGTTCTGAAATAATTTCAATTCTTATTCAAGTTCTGCAATAATTTCAATTCTTATTCTTATTCAAGTTCTGAAATATTTTCAATTGTTATTTTCATAATCGAGGGTCAAACAGTCGAACTTCACGAATTTGAATATTCATAACAACTTTATTTCAATAAAACACTTTATAGCCAACTTATAGATAGCTGCTGCTATCCAGTATCAACTATCAAGTTCTATATTTTTAAAATCTACATTATCTACATAAGAAATTAAAAATGAGTCAGCTGTTCATCAGACACAATGTTCCAACAGTTTGAGTTTTGAGTTATCAGTGATAAAATAAGAACAAGCTTATCCCAGTTGAGCAATGTTTTTGTTTAATTTCAAAAAGACCCTCATTTCAAGGGATTTTTGCATTCTATTTCGCCTCTCAGTGGTTAACATTCCACACAAAGAAAAGATTCGTTCTACGTATGCCTGCAAAACAGGTGCCGTTAACAAATCCTCAGCGATTTTTGACAGTTTGCTGTAAGTTGCTTTTCTGTTGTGCCAGACAACCAGAGAATCCGTTGTCGTTGTACAAGTATTCCTGTCTGAGTGTCTGTTATATACCGATTCAATTGACATTGTACAGTGTCCTGACTTGGTGATGAAGTTGTGGCATTTTCAACAAGCCGGGTAGCGAGAAACTTGAACCTTTGTAGTGCTGGAGGAGGTGAAGATAAACCAGGTTCCAATGTCTGAGTCGCATTTTTGCAGACCGTCGTTTTATTTGGTTTTGTCTTTAATGATCTCGCCTCAGTTGCTTTAACATACTGCTCATACTCCTGCTTATGTAATCTGCGGAGATGCGACAGCATATTTGTACTGTTTTTACCCGCCAACAAAGCACCACACTCGCTATTAGTCTTAACAATAACAACTTTACATTTCGCTTTCCCTTCCTGTTCCATGTATGTAAAGTAATCCCACACCAGACTCTCATTCTTTCGTCCAGCTAATATCCTTGATAATGAACTCATTGTCCTCAGAAACAAACTTTACTCGTCCAAAATAAATCACAAATATAAATCGAAAAAGTAAACCGGCGATCATGAAGAAATGCGATGCTTTAGCGCTCTACTACAATACAAAATACGGATTTTGACGGAAATGACTGGACGAATGCGTCAACACTAAAACACGGAATTCGGCGCAAATGGCGGAACATATTCCACGCGATATTCGTTCAATAATAAGTTTCGTTATTATTACTATTCTATTCATGAAAATTAATTTTTATTTCTATTCTATTACCGTTCTCAAAATATTTTTTGTTCTTATTTTCGTTATCGTGAACGAATTCCATATAATTTTCGTTCTTACTCTTATTCTCGTTAACGAAAATATCACTAACACACTCAAAACTAAACCATAGCTTATCATATAAGCTTACATTGCTAAACATAGGGCTAGGTTATTCCTGATGAGAAAAAGCGTATTCCAAAAAATCACTAGTCTAATAATTACAGTATAAAGAAATAACTAAAACTATAATTTGGTTTTCCCGATTTTCGAGTAAGTAGGTTATGTTTCAGCTGGTGTGTTATCCCCCATTATTGCAATACATTGTTTTCATTCACCGTTAAAATATAGAAAGTATTTATCTCATTTTTTAGTTTAGTTCATTAAGGTCTAGAGTCTAGATCATAGGTTCTCAACCTTTTTCGGCTCACCGCCCAGTTTTACATTCTTTTCGCTCACCGCTTTCCCCCCCCCCCCCCAACTTTTGTTAGCGCCCATTCCCCCCACCCATCTGGAAGTTAGTTAAAAGGTCAATATAGTCTCCGCAATTTTTTGTTAGGCCGACCAGATTTCTATGCTTATTTATTATATTTAAAAAAAAAATGAAAATGAAACATAGACCCTATTGTAGGAATGATTAGATCAACAAATTACTTAAACTTAAACAAGAGGCTTTAGTAGGCTAACTAAGTGTTGTCACACAATAGACAGCCAATACATCTGGAACAGACTACTTTTTTTTTTACTACAACATCAATCCACGATCGCAGCTGGAGGATTTTTAACAAGTAGTCTAATAGATTTTTATGTTTATTTCTTTTTCGAAAAGGGCAAATTTTTTTTTTTTTACTGAAATAAATGTAGGCTAATAGTAAAACTTGATTGTCTGGTAGCGTGGACACATCGAGTTATAAACAAAATTGTGATGTCTTAAGGTAATCTCACAAAGGCAAGCATGCCAAACTTGGCGCGCAGGGCGATTTTTAATGACACACATCAAAACACGCTGAAAGTCAAAGACTTTCAAAAACACGTTAATTACATGTCACATTTGTAAGACGTTTGTCCTGAATATTTCCATTTTACAGTAAACTTTGACCATTCATTGGAATATTTGTTCAGAAATTAGAACCTTAAAACATTTCAGTTTTCCACTTTTGTATAAGTACAAAAGTAGGTCTATTTATAAAGGGTAATATAAAAGTATTCTTTAAGAGTATGAGAATTAGAACGAATGCACAATTTAATAAATTTGAGCTCTTTATAACTGTCTTCAGAATTATCAATTTATTTTCCTTACCCCCATTTTTCCAACATGGAACAAAATTGATTTTGAAAAAAAAAAGTTTATTGGATGAATAGTATTTAAAGATATTATAAACATTAAAAACATTTTAAGTAAACACAACAGTTTGAGAACAATAACTTGGTATAAAAATTAATATTGTTGTTTGTGGACAAATTTTAATTTTAGCTTATGTAGGCTCTTAGTCTTGCCCCCTCCCCACACACACACACATAAACATATTTCCCTGTGGTTACGCCTATGGCTATAATGTCTGGCCTCACGCGAGCAGTAGTAAAGTATTCCCGTTAGACCAATTTAATCCATAGGGGCCATAAAACCGAAGCAGGACGTTTGGGCGCAGCCGTTTTGGCGCGACCGTTTTGGCGCGACGGACGTTTTGGCGCAGCCGTTTTGGCGCAGGACGTTTTGGCGCGATGGACTGAAACACATCACATCATTTAATCAAATTAACTTAAAACTTCATATGATAAAAACAATATATTTTGTATAATAAATGAAACATATATGAAATAAAAACATATTAAAACCATGTATATATTGGATTATTAAATTTTAATAACTTAGTCTTTTATAAACTGATTGAATAATAATGTAAATAATGACAAAAAATGTAATAATATTAAATAATGACAACAGAAACTGCTTATTTGCCGCTCCCAATCGAGATAACCACAACCAATTAATTAGGCCTATATCTGATTTGTACGCATGTTATTGACTGGACGCGATGACCACTCCTCATTGACCATTCCAAATTTTAAAAAAGCTTCTTTTTATCTTTTTACTAGCCACCCAGTATTCTAAAACAACCATTGTTAGCATTAATTCTCTGATCATCATGTCTACGATTGACCCTGGTTTAATCACTCCCAACTATTTTACAACAGTCAAGTTTTTGAAAGGTGTGGCCACTGAGTTACTTCATGAACAAGTGTAGTTATTAGAATTTTGTTTAAAGACTAGCACGCGTAATTTTCGCATATTATTATAGGCCTAACGTTCTAGGGGTTGAATAAAAAACAACAACAAACAACGTCCTTATTAAGACGATATATACATAAACAGATAAATAGATAAGCATTTTATGCCCACAAATAGATACTTAAGTCTTTATACATATATAAAAAAACAAACCCCGCAATAAAACAGTGTTCATAAGTTTCAGTGGCATACTAGGAGATTACCGTACATGGCTAACACAAAGCCCACAATTCTAAGCCCCTTTACATTTCCAAAACAAATTTCAGGTAGGCCTACCCGTCAGAGCTGATGTAGGCTCACAGATACCCTTCATAGCCGAGAACAAACTTGAACAAACCCTAGCCTTTCTTCTTTACGCCTACCCATCAGAGCTGATGTAGGCTCACAGATACCCTTCATAGCCGAGAACGAACTTGAACAAACCCTAGCCTTTCTTCTTTAGGCCTACCCATCAGAGCTGATGTAGGCTCACAGATACCCTTCATAGCCGAGAACAAACTTGAACAAACCCTAGCCTTTCTTCTTTAGGCCTACCCATCAGAGCTGATGTAGGCTCACAGATACCCTTCATAGCCGAGAACAAACTTGAACAAACCCTAGCCTTTCTTCTTTATCATAATTCATACTCAGATTCAGAATCTTCGGTATGTCAGCCGAACGCTGTTGATAGATCTATATTGCAAAGGAAATAGGCCTATATCGCAATTTGAACTCTTCAGTGATATTCTCATAATGCAATAAAACTGATAGTCTTTTAATCCAAATACCGGTATATCAAGTCAACTTGGCTCCTCAACACTAAACACTAGCCTATTACATATCTATGACGTCAACAATTTCCAATCCATCTGGCTTTTGTGCTAGCAATGAAAAATTTTTAGAACAAACATTTGATCATGTGGGAGTTTTCATATATGGTCAAGTTTTGTCGCTTTGTAAACACTCAACACTATATAGGCCCTACTGCATGTTGAACAATAAAATACACTCAATAATTCAATATTGCTTTTAAAGAAAAGTCTCATCTTTGAATTTATTACATTGAAAAATGGCAGTTAAAGCAAACTCTGTATTTTATTTATTGATGTAATTCTATAGAAAATTTAAATAAAACTAATTAGAATTTTTTAATCGCCGTTTCTTACATTTTAAATCATAGGTTCTCAACGGGGGCGATATCGCCCCCCGGGGGGCGGTGAGAAGATTTAGGGGGGCGTTGACATCCCCGGGGGCGATTGGGGGGCGGTGAGGGGCAAGTGGGCGGTACAAACGTACCTGATGTATTAAAATTTTAACACATCAGCTATTTGAATCGATTAGTTGTTGGATGAAATGTGATGTAAACGCAAGTGCTGCTAAATATCTGATATCCCCAACAGCCTACATATTATTATTATTATTATTAGGCCTATATTAATAAGAAATAAGAATCGCAATGACTTTTCGATGAAGTAGGGGTCTGTATTGGGCAAATATAGTGTGCGGCCGGCTGGTCCTGTGGTTGGTTCACCGGACCATCAACTATGCTGACCAATCACTGTCGCTTTAGCATCTGCTATTATTAATTATAATTTTTCATCTCAGTTTAACTGAGATGTCTTAAATGTGTTTTAAAATCAGATACATCTTAGAATCTAATACTACTATAATAAAGCGGTATAGATAATAAGTAATCATCCAAACTGGGTAGTTATTGTAATGCTTGAAAATATACATATAATTTATTTGTTCATATAATATTTATATAATTTTCAAATACATTTGACAGTTTGAACATTTCAAAGTTATAAATATAAGCCATTTAATTTTTATAAAAGAAAAAAAAAACAGAAATATTAGCTCAAATAAAACGGGCAAATTACCTCCCTTTAACTAAAAAAATGTGATTTTTTTAGATTCAATATTTGATTCAATTACAAGGGTGGTGTGGGGCGGTGAGCGGAAAAAAATTGTAAAAGGGGGCGGTGAGCCGAAAAAGGTTGAGAACCTATGTTTTAAATCATGAATTAGGTCTACATTACTTCCGGCTCATTTTCTCAGACTTTTGATAAAGCATACCAGATATATAAATTCAATACTAAAAAATAATTAAAACAAATAAAACAAAGTTCTTTACCCCTGAGGTTTACCCACGAGCTATTTCTAGTTTTTAAATATAAATTTTAACAAATTTTAACCATTAATTTGAAATAAGGAAATGGTAGAATTACTAGAAAAACAAACCTGTTGCATTCTTTACATTTACAGATAAAGACTTTACATTTTTTATTGGCTTATAACTTATATAACTTGAAATAATTGTGATACATATTAATATGTATAAACTACAAACAAGTAAATTATTTACAGGTTATTTTCTATCTTTAAATGTAGCTGGCTTAATAGCACACATACAAAATATTAATAATTCATCTAACTTTATACAGAGCTTTACACTATTTACAGATCAGATCATTGGTTTCTAGATTCTAGGCCATTATGGAATAAAAAGCTTAACCCAAAAATACAAACTACCCTGCTTAGGGGTAGTTGTATTATTAATGAAATATACAGATGTTGATTAAGTGATTAATAATACATAACATATTATTACAAACGTACAATTACCCCCGGTACTTCTTCTTCGTTCTCAAATGTTATGATTGGGAGGATTCAGACAACAAGTCCGATAGTTGTAATGAACTGTGCCGTGGCGGTCAGTTGCTCTAGTCCACCGAACAGTTTGTCATTGAAGGTAGCCCCCAGGGGCCAAAAGGCTGACCGGGTAGAAAGATACAGAGGGCAGGTCTGAAGGACATGCTCCGCATTTTCGGTAGCTTTTTCGCAGGGGCACATTTCGCTTGCTCCGATCCGTAGTTTGCGGAACATATGTTGCTTTAGCCTGTTGTGACCAGTCCTTAGTCTGAAGATGATGTGTTGAAATTGGCGGGAGAGTTTGTAGTAAGCATCAATCTTTGGGTTGTTTTGTTGCAGCTCAGACCATCTTTCGGATTCATTCCTTTTGAGTATTGCCTTTATTTCTTCAGGGTGTAGAGATGGGTCTGTCTGGTTTTGTCTGCCTCCGGCTTTAGCTAAGGTGTCGGCAGTGTCATTTCCTTCATTTTGTATATGCCCAGGGATCCATTGGAGAACCAGTTCTTTAGTTATTTTGCTCAGTTTTAAAAGTTCTGTACTGAGTGACTGGTTACAATAACTTAACACTTAAAACATACTGATATTATTTAGATGTTTACAACAATAGGACTTTTCTATTGGTGACAAGAGTCAAGAAAAATGTTATAATGTGAAATTTATTATCAATATTCACAACTACTAGTGTGAAACAAGTATAACAATACTAGTTTTTATAAATCCTGTCTGTGATGATTTAAAATATATATAGTTATTTTAGTGGGACATAATTTGTATAATCTCTAACCCGGTGTTAATGTACAGAATAAACGAGTGACGTTTTACGATAAAAACAATGACGTGGGAGTTAGATTAAACGTAGCGTACATTTGAAGATAAAGACAGACGACCTAAGAATTTGGTAGTGGAAAGACGTGTTTTAGACTAGGCTATATAAACTGTGATATATTTGAATTCATCTTGTACATAAATTGCATTAAATATTGAGTTCTCATTTCTACTAAAAAGCCGGCAGTTTGTTCATTGTTTATTATTATATAATGTGATCTCCCTGAGAGTTGTATACATAGTAATTACAAAATAACGGTCACATTATTTGGCGCCCAACTAAAATTCGGAAGCTCAAGGTGAATTCGGAAAACCAATGTGGAATATTGAAAATCAACGGAGAATGTTGAAGGAGAATCAAGGTGAATATTATTGAAAATCAATTTGAAAGAAAGCCTACAATATATTGTGAAGCACAGCTTAAAGAATACCGCAAATGAACGTTTCTTACGACTAAAAGAAGACTAAAATTCAATGTCAAGAAATATCGACGAGAAAGAAAATTTGACGGTTTAACAGTATAGCCTAGCACGTCTTGGAATTAAGCGCTACCAGTACATAACGGTGTACATGAAGATAGAAACGGAAGTTTATGTATGTTACCAAGCAAGTCGGTTAAAAAGGCCACTGGAAGTTGAAAGGCGTCTCGGATACATTTTAAAAGTATCGAAAGTGGTAACAGTTATCATTGAAACAATAGTAAAGCTGTGTTTAATAGGACAAGCTAAGTTTGTCAAGTGAAGAGATTAAAAGAAAATCTCCGTAGAACTAGTAAATGGTTCGAGAAAAGAAGAATACTTCAGAATAGTCACAGAACTAGAAGTCAGTTCAGTACAGTAGCAGAAGTCAAGTGAAATTGGAAGTAAAAGGAAACTTCAACAAAGTGAAAGGATTGTAATTATTATGAATTAACGAACACACGAAGACTTTGGGCTGAAATAACCTGTGTGGTGGAGGATCATTTCGAGTTTGGAACCTGGGATTCGAAGACGGAAGGAAAAGGAACGCGTTTTTTAAGATAAGTAAACTGGTGTATACGTTATGTTGTAGTATAGTATATGCCTAGATTTTTCTTGTGAAATCACTGGCATGTATTAGTTTCTTTTAGGAATTTTGTGTATACACTTATTGAAAAGTCCCTGTAAGTCAGGTTAGTTGAAAAAGACTTTTCATAAGTGTATATTACATAATATATGTTAGATTGTATAGTCTTGTATGCACAGTGTTATCATATTGTTTATATATTTGTCATAGTAAATTTTTTGTGAATCTCAAGTCTCATCTACTATTTGTGGTGTTCTTATTTTTAGATGTATTGATTATTATATTGATATTTATTTTATGAATATTGTAATATTGATTACATTTTAAATTATATTAGTTTGTTGTAGTTATATATATTAATTGAAAATGGAGTGTCCCTCAATGGAGACATATGCGCTGTACATAAATTATGGTAAGGAGTTGGGATATACTGGTAAAGAGTTGGATGAGTGGGTGGAGAGAAAATGGAGAGAGTATTTAGAGGCTAAAGAAAAAAATAAAGAAAGAGAAGAAAGGGCTAAAGAAAAAGCTAGAGCTGATGAGATTGAGCTAGAGAAATTAAAACAAATTGATAAAGAAAAAGAAAGAGAAGAAAGGGCTAAAGAAAAAGCTAGAGCTGATGAGATGGAATTAAAGAGATTAGAGATAGAGTTTAAAAAGTTAGAATTGGAGGCTAAAAATAACACAGCAAATGTAAACATTGGAGTCACTAGACCTGTTGTTGACCAGGAAATGGCTATTAGAAATAACATGTGCAGATTTACTTTCCAATTGTTTAATGAAAAGGATGGTTCTATTGATACATTTCTAAAAAAAATTGAAATGGAAATGGAGAGACAAAATTTTTCTTCATGTTATTGGTCTGGACTACTTGGAAAATCCTTTACAGGAGATATTCCATCAAAAATTTGTATGGAACAATCAGATTATGCATCTGTTAAGGAACAATTGTTAAGACATTTTGGAAGTACAGAGGAGGCTTATAGAAAGAAATTTTTTGAAATGACTTTATCAAAGGAAGAAGATCCAAAAAGTTATTTTGACTCATTGACAAGTGCTATGGACAAATGGTTAAAATGTGCTAAAATAGAAAAATCATTTGAGGATCTGAAGAATTTTATTATTAGAGATAAGGCAATATATTCACTCGATAAGACTCTCAAAGCATTCATTCAGGAGAGATCTCCCAAGACTATAGAGGATATAGTTCACCTGATTAGGAACTATAAATTAGCTCATCCCATGGCACCTACTTCTAAAGGAGAGGATTACCAGGATATAATATGCTTTGCTAAAGGCAATGATAATTTTCAAAGAGGAAGACAATTATCAAGGAGCAAGATGAAGTGTGGTAATTGTGGAAGAAATAACCATGTTACTAAGGATTGTAAAGATAAGAGAGATAACACATTGACATGTTTTATATGTAAAAAGAAAGGACATATAGCAAGAAATTGCTTCAGAAGGTCAAGTTCTGCTGGAAACAATAATAATAATAATAGATCTCAGGGATATACACAACAAAGAGATCACAACTCCAGATTTAATCAGAACAGGAATCATTGTGGAGCTGTGTTATCAAGAAGCAAAGGAATAAAGTTTTTTCCAGGATATGTGGGATTAATTCCAGTTTTTGCAGTTCGCGACACAGGAGCCTCTGTCATTGCAATAAACAGCAAATATGTTCAGTCAAATCAATACACTACAATACACTGCTACAAGGTAGCAGATTGTACATCATTTGATGGAAGAGTGATTAAATTGAGGTTGGCCTACATTGATATTAGGACACCATATATTACAGGTAGAGTACTGGCTCATGTTATAAATGATGCACCAATTGATTTAATTATTGGAAATGTTGAATCAGTTAAAGAATGTACTAGAGAGGAAATAGAAGCATGGGAATTTAATAATAATCAAGCACAATGTAATGTGATTAATGAATGTAAAGCAAGCAATACTGAAGAAAGTCAGACAATGGTGAATAATGAAAAAGACACATCAGTTGATAGTGAATCATTACTGAATGAAAACTTTAATTTGGAAAAATTCAAAAAGGAACAAAGAGAGGATACTACATTGAATAGACTATTCAAATCTACAGAGAAAGGAAATACTAATAAAAATAGTGTATGCATAGTGAAAAATGATACACAACTATTAGTCAGAGAGATACTCATAAATGGCAGACAAGTGGAACAAATAGTTGTACCATATAAATATAGAACAGAAATAATGATTAATTCTCATTCTATACCATTGGCTGGTCATATGGGAGTTGGCAAAACCAAAAACAGAATAATACAACATTACTTTTGGCCTAAAATGTCAAAAGATGTGAAAAGATTTGTTAAACAATGCAAAGTGTGTCAGATGAAAGGATCTGGAAGTAATTTTACCAAAGCACCAATACAAACAGGAGTGACTGCAACTAGACCATTTCAGAAGGTAGCCATAGATATCATTGGTTTGATGCCTATTATGTCTAACAGAGGACATAGATATATTCTTACATTAATTGATATATGTTCAAGGTATGCAGAGGCAGTACCATTAAAGAAAATTGAATCTACAGATATAGTGCAAGCATTATATTTAATATTTACTAGAATTGGATTTCCTGAAGAGATAATATCAGATAGAGGAACTCAATTTACATCAAAATTGACTAAGGAATTTATGGAAACATTTGGAATAAAGCAGAAGTTTACAACACCCTATCATCCACAATGTAATGGAATGTGTGAGAGATTTAATAAAACTCTCAAGGAAATGTTGTCAAAAGTTAGTAATGAGGATCCAAAGAATTGGGATTTGGCAATTCCATCAATTTTATTTGCATATAGAGAAACTACTCATGAATGTACAGGTTTTTCACCCTTTGAACTAATATATAGAGGTAATTCAAGAGGTCAGCTTGAGAGAATTGATGCAAAAATAAAATGTCATAGACATAAGAATGAGACAGAAAAAGAATTTTGGAAGGATTATTTTTCTAATGATAAATCTGTGGTAGATTGGAAATTGGACATAATTAGTCTTGAGAAAAAAGAAGAGGAAAGAGAAAAAAAGGTTCAATTAAATAAAATGAATCTAGGGATGAAAATCATGGAGTTAAATAATGAAGATAGCTTATGTGATAATGTTGTTGATGTAATTAAGAAGGATGATATAGAAAATGAAAAATCAAAAAGCTTAAGTGGAGAACCTAAAGTTTTATTGGAAGAATCTAAGAATTTAAATGAGGATTCTATTTGTAGGAGTATATTGGATGAACCAAAGATTATTAGTGAAGAGCCGAAGGGGATATTTGAAGAAGAAAAGGTCATATTTGAAACATTAGACTTAAAGGTCATAAGAGAAGTTAGGATACAAATAGAAGAGGCACATATTAGAAAAGAGTCAGAGATCATTAGTAAAGAGTCAGTGATTACTATGAAAGAGTCATTGGAAGTGATAGATAAGAATATAGTTCATGCAATGATTGAGAAAGAGAAACAATTAGAAATGAGTGATGTGCATAATGAATTTAATGATAAGTGTTTATTGGATAAGGTTGATACAAGAGTATTAAATGGTAAGTCAGTACAAGACAGTGTACTAAAGGATTGTCAGAAGGATAATATGGGAATTGATGATTGTCAGATGGGAGAAATGGCAATTATAGATAATCAGGATATGTTATGTGAAGATTGTGAAGAGGAGAAGATAAAGGGGTCTGATATGTTGATTGAAGATGGTCATAAGGAGAAAGATGATTTTAAGTTGTTGTGTAGAGAGTGTTTTGAGAAAAATGAAGTGAAGTTTGTGGTGATGGAGACAAATGAAAAAGAGAAAGTGATGGAAATAGATAAAGGTGAAGAAAACATATGCTGTGAATTAGTGTTATTGAAAAGAGAAAAAGATGTAAGTGGTATGTTGGAAAGTAATTGTGGGAGTTTGATTAAGAGTATGTCAGAAAAGGGTTGTAGAAGAATGAAGGTGAGTCAGGAATTGGTTAGGTTTAAATCTTGTAGTATCAGTAAAAATACTAAAAGAGTTGGTGAAAGGTATTTGTTTAAATCTGATAGACCCAAGGTTTTTGTAAAGAAAAAATGGTAATTTATGAATTATTATTTCAGAGGATTGACTTAGTTTTGACTATGCATTGGACTGGTTTATAGTGAATGGATTTGTGGTATAATTATGGCTTGGAAAAATATATATATTCTGGTTTTGTAGTGGTGAGGAACAAGAATTGAGAATATCTATGATACAATACTATAGATTTGGTATAATAGTATGTAAATAGTAAATGGAAAACACTCATGGTTATTAAAGTGGTTGAAAAAAAAAAAGGTGACTAATTTGTTGTTTAGATGTGGTGTTTAAGGTGTGCTGTTTGATACGTAATCACCAGTTTGGAACGCGGTTAAAAATTATTTTTCATGTAAATATAAAGTATAGATACGGTGTTAATGAAATATTGATTTTTTCCAAAGGTTCTGGATGAGAAATGGTTCTACAACGGAAGCACGGTGATTCAAGCACAACGTACCATTTGTAAGTGAGAGATGTTCTATCACGTCCTCACATTATCGTGAACGGTTTTTATGGACACCATATCAAACGCAAACATGAAGACATCATATGAGGAGTACATTTATGGTGCTGACATAGAATCGAGGTCTTGTCATCGCTATATCAAGGTATATTGACATTATCAACATGGAATCGAGGTCAAGTCATCGTATTATTAAGGTACATTTACATTGTCAACGCGGAATGAAGGTCATGTCATCAACATATGGAGGAATCAACAGATCAACACGTTATTGATAACATTATACATTTTTTTTGGTTTATGACCAATTCAACACTATATTGCTTACAGACAGACAGCTCGTGGTTAAGTATTCAATGGTAAATTCTTGAGATGTATCTGTGAACAATGCATTGTAATTATTGTTGTGACATGATTGGAACTATTTTATCAAGGTGTTGAAACTCTACAGGATGGATAATCTACAAAGGACCTATGAAATATTCAATGAATGTATTGTTGGACGTTCAGAAGAGGAAGGTTGCAAGGATATTACATGGACCAGTATGAACTGTTGTGTTCGGATTTGATGATATTTATACTATTGGTTTGTGTATTTCATCAATACAGGACAGGATATACTGTGGAACCTTATGGACCTATATGTATTATATGTATTATGGACCTATTAGTGAAAGTTATTGGTTAACATATATTGATGAATACGTTGGTTTTGTTATATGTTATTTGTGTTGCATAACATGTTTTGATATAAATTGGGATAATTGTAATTTTTCATATAGTTCTAGTTATTGAAGAGATATATATTTTATCAAAGTATTTGACGGAGATAAGAATTTTTTTTTTTTTATATAGAAATTTGTATGACAAATTTAAAGGGTCGATGGGGGAATGTGATGATTTAAAATATATATAGTTATTTTAGTGGGACATAATTTGTATAATCTCTAACCCGGTGTTAATGTACAGAATAAACGAGTGACGTTTTACGATAAAAACAATGACGTGGGAGTTAGATTAAACGTAGCGTACATTTGAAGATAAAGACAGACGACCTAAGAATTTGGTAGTGGAAAGACGTGTTTTAGACTAGGCTATATAAACTGTGATATATTTGAATTCATCTTGTACATAAATTGCATTAAATATTGAGTTCTCATTTCTACTAAAAAGCCGGCAGTTTGTTCATTGTTTATTATTATATAATGTGATCTCCCTGAGAGTTGTATACATAGTAATTACAAAATAACGGTCACACTGTCAAATGATGGAGAAACAAATGACTACAATATGTTGTGTTACAGGAATATAAACAATGAAAAAAGGAAAAAAAAGACAAAATGAGAAAAAACAATAAAAAAAGAAGCAATAAAGTTAATATAATAAAACAATTTTTGAACGATGTTCCCAATGTATGTATTTACCTTTTATATAAACAAATATATAATATATATATTCATTTTATATTTTAAATTTTTTTTAATTCTATTGGAGTATGTCTTTACTTCTGTTAATAAGTGTTATTACGTGCACCTATTCCACTATAATATAATCCACGGACAAGACATTATTTTATTACGTGGCAATATTTAAATACTGGAACAGCCACCGTTTATTTACATCACCTGTTCAAATTGATAGTTTATATTGTTATTTCGGCTAGAGCCCCCATTCAGTTCATGAAATAATATTTATTATATTGTTATTATTAGTATGATTATACTTTCACTTGGTGATGGTTTTATTATTTCAATCTGATATTAATTTATTGTAGTCTAAGGTAATCCTGGTTACAAATATCCCCTGGCAATCTACATAACGTAGAGTAGAGTTTCATTTGATTTTCCTTCATGTATAATTACTTTTGGCTCATAAAATTATACAGCAAGTATCGTGATGTTAAGTTGTAGTGTTGGTAATTACTATAGTTGTATAAGTAACACACACATATATATAACGTTGATGCATTGACGTAAACCAAGTTGTGTAAAGCAACGAATAATTGGTTTAATTACAGAATCAAGGAGTAGAACTCCGTATGATATTTATACACACATAATTAAGAATAACACATAATCCATAGAAGTAGAATGAATAAGAAATATCTTCAATAAACTTTGTATAGCATTGAGGCTAGTTGTAAAATAATATTGAATCCTTCACATTAGAAATCAGTAGGAACGTTATCTCAGAGCACAGATTTTAAGATGCTTACTTGTCGGAGGCTGGCAAAGAACTGATTAAAATATGCGTCGTTTCGCGGGAGGTTATTGTATGGGTTAATTCGATACTGCGAAAGAATACACGAGAATACATTACAATATATAAAAAAATATTAATGTTTAATGAAATATCCGACTACGACCACTATTGACAATGTCCGCCATCTTGTCCAGAAAAGAAACCAAAAACCTAATTACTTGGGTAAATCCAACGACCTTGGCTGTCGAGTGCGTGGACAGTTCGTGATATTATTGAAGTTAAAAAACAACGTTCTAATTAAATTGGGGAAAACCTAAGACCTTGGTCTATAAATATTTTATATCGCTTACACGGCAATTCGGTTAAATGATTAGTATCGGTTTAATAACAATGCAATGTATGAATTTTACATTTCGTAACAGTGTCAACTGCTGAGATTATTAAAGAAACAGAATACAAACAACTTTATTCCTGGTAAATATATAACCTAAATTAAGGGAAAAAACTGAATAGTTAAATCACTTAAACCTAGAAACACAAAAAGGAAGTACAGGGAAAAAGCAAAGTAGTAATAATACAAAAAGCAATAAATGCTACCTTAGAAAAACAAAACAATAACAATTTACTACAATGTTTAGCATATTTCATATGCTTAAGAAAAATTTCCAAAAAATTACACTACACTCAACACAGTTTATAAAAAATGTGAAAAATATCACTACTCTGTCATTGTTGCAACTATCAAACATATTGGCGGTTGTAATGATGTATAATATCTAGGATATTACATAGGCCTCCATTTTACATTAAGAAAACTTTCCTAGGTCCCTTGAAAAATTGGTCACTTTCAATTAGCATTTAGCAGGTAAATATAATATCTTATATAGGCCTAATTGAAATGGACAAATATTTTAATCTTGCAGACCCCCCCCCCCCCCCCATTCTTTTCTTTTGAACTTTTGGACCAAATTTAGCATTAGTGAAGCATAGGGAACCCAAAGGAGGTATTTTTAATATTGATTGCAAATTGCAATATGGAAAGAATTGCAAATGTATAAAAGCCTTACAAAGCTAAGCTTGTTTAATAGTTTATGATGTGTTTTATTTAAGCTATAGGGCATATAGGCTATATCTAAGGCAGCGATTAGCATTCCAAGAGAATTGAAACAAAAACATGTGCTATGACTCTAAGCACTGTTTGAATAACTACTACTACAATCAATAACATATCGACAAATTTCAGGACATTTCAGAAAAACCCTTAACTCAAACTCTCATATTAAATTATTTTTTTAAAATTTAAAATAAAGCTTAAAATTTCAATATTATGTTTCATTTTTCTCTATTTTTCCTTCATTTGTAGCCTTTTTATAGAGTTAAAAAACATATTATTATTATTATTTCTAATGATAAACATATCACAACTTATTTTCTAAGCCTGGAGGGGTACAAATTAAGGCACATTTTTTTTATTTACCGACCAAAACACCTGAAACTTTAACCACAAAACAAGTATGGAATATCATTCAGGGCAAACAATTTTTTTTTGCTTCATTGGTGTCAAGTACAATTAAAATCATGTGAACGCTAACAAAATAATAATATCTTGCTAATACTGAGCTTGGTCCCAAGACAAAGCAACTCTAACACAAACAACAGAATCGAGGTAGAGGTTGTCTAACAGGAAGATGTATACCTAGGGGTGGGTAACTATAGACGGATAGGGCGCTCTTGGTCCCACGACACAGCAACTTTAACACAAACAACAGAATTGAGGTAGAGTTAGAGGGAGTCTAACAGGAAGATGTATACCTAGGGGTGGGTAACTATAGACAGATTGGGCGCTCTTGGTCCCACGACACAGCAACTCTAACACAAACAACAGAATTGAGGTAGAGGTTGTTTAACAGGAAGATGTATACCTAGGGGTGGGTAACTATAGATGGATAGGGCGCTCTTGGTCCCACGACAAAGCAACTTTAACACAAACAACAGAATTGAGGTAGAGGGAGTCTAACAGGAAGATGTATAACTAGGGGTGGGTAACTATAGACAGATTGGGCACTAAAGGGACAAAGGGAAAATCAAGGTTGACCTAGACATGGACATACATTTTTACATGGAATGTGGAAACTGACAGGCCAGGAAATCGGGGAGTCGAGACAAGACTATTTAACTTAGGGAGACTGACTTTGCAGCACAGAACTTTTGCTAGGAGGCTTGATGTTTGTATTTTGCTCAAGCTAAGTTTTCTGTCCGTAGACGAGACTTTGCCAGATCACCGAAAAAGAGGACACTGGACAGTTAATTTCTGACACGGGTAAGTTGGATTTTACATCAATACTTTCCATTAGACAAGGTACATATAAATAGGACTGTACTTAGTACTTTATTGATTACTTTTTAGGTGACAGCCAGTGTGTAGTGAAGGAAACTAGTAAGAGAGAGACGAGTGGACGACCACGATATTGACTGACTACTGGCAGCAGTTAGTTGTGCCACTAATACGTTGGAGTGGGTTGTCCGTGTTGTGCCATAGTGGACGTCGGAGGGACCAAGCAGGTGAAACGAAAGGAAGTGTTACCGGTACCTAACAGTTGAACTAAGGCGGGACAGACCTTATGCTATTGTTATACAAGATAAGAACTATGAATATGGATAGCAAATTTTAATATTAATCACTTTCATTATTAGATCTACTCTTCTTCTTGTATTCATTCTCATCAATTTTGTTAGCAGGTCATTTTATATTAAGCCTTAATGTTTATAGATTAATGTCACCCATACTCATATTTCTTCACTTTTTTTTCATTTGTACTATATTGAAAGGCTTTCTTTTAATATTTAATATACTAATTTTTTCTTATATTATATATATATATCATTTTATAATATTGGTTTTGATATTTGTTTGTTTGTTTTTAAACCAAGATCAACATGAATAAACTATAGTAAAGTAATCATTTCTATATTTAAAAGATATTCTCTGTCATTCTATTTTAAGTTGGGCTACTTGTAGTAAATTGTTAGTGGTATTTAATATAAGTATTATTGTATTAAACTTAATTAGTTGAGCCGGGATTTCTTGATTAATTATTCGTAATTAAGTTCCTGACAATTGGTTGCTATGGCAATGGCCGCCATGTTGGATTTTATAACTGTTACACCTACAAATACACAAATAGATATATTTTGTACAGAAATGAATGTACAACACAATGAATTAAAATTTAAGATACCGTATTTCATTATTTAATTTTTTATTAATATTTTCTTAAGGCAAAATTTGCTGTTATTGGTACGGGTACGAAAAAAATGCTTTTATAGGGAAAAAAAAGCACATTTATAGCTTTTTAAATAAGGAAACAATAAAACTCAGCATTTGTCCTATAACATAGTATTTAATCAAAAATATTAAAATCTGGCATTGTATTGTTGTAGTTATGAGTGTCCATGTTAAAATGGCAAAGTTTTAATAGAATACGTTAAGAAATTTACAACTTGTAATTAGAACAAGTTTTCAAAAAATATTTTAACAAAGACACAAAAAGGCAGAAAAACATGAAAAAATATGTATTTCTTGTAAAAGTTGAAACAAACCACTTGTTTTGGTTTATTGACCAATTGAAGGTGATTATTGTGCAGAAGAAAATAATGTATCTATTAGTATAAAGAACATAAAGCATTTTGCTTTTTTACTTTGTGCTTCTAGGAATCACTCATGTGAAAATTTTACCTTTCCGTTACCGCCTAGCTAAAAACCATACAGACATACGGTACACATTTCACAAAAAATATTTTTAAAAAAGGATTGTGTTCTGTGCTGTACAGGGATAGTTGAACTTATTTAATTAAGTAAAACCCAAAAATCAGTATCTAAGTTGAAAACCCCTAAAATTCAGTGCCGTACCCAGCCTTAAAAAAAGTTTACACATTAAAGTCAATATTTATATATAGTAACTTTTATATTTACAAAGTATGATTTTTCTAAGATGTGAAATTATGTAAAAACATACTGCCCTTTTAGTTCAGCTACAGAAATTTTTAAAAATGTTCCTATGCTGAACTCATTGTCTTTAGAAACTGATTTTGCATTCTGTCAGTGATTGGATTGGTATGATCAAGGGAAGCAAAACAAACAATAGTTTGTGTCTTTTTTTTAGGTGACATCCCTTTGACCATGTATTGATAGTGTGTGTATTGTTTAGAAGAGTCTAGAAAGTGTGAACTCTGCATGCTTTTTAGTGAGACATGACTTTTATGACTTTGACTTGGTCAGGTGATTTTGAGAGGAGAGGGCAGTGGGCATTCAGCTTTTGTGGAGAGAGGAGCTGTAGTTTTTATGTGGAGATTTTGTAATGTTGGAGATATCAGTGAATCTATTCTGTAAATTCTGTTATGTGTATTGCAATGCAATTGAGTGAATATAGATCTATAATCTTGTGCATGGATTTTCATATGAATTGTGAGGACATAAAAATATATGTGTAAATAAACTTATTAATTGCTGTACTGGAGTGTTTAGTACTTTTTATGAACGCCTCGAAGAGATGTGTGAGTGAATGATACAAGTACAAATATATACAACTTACACATTCTATTTGTTTTTATGTTTTATTGTTCATCTATGAACAAATTGTTTACTACAAATGTCACACTAACTATGCTTTCTCCTCTGTATAATTCCACAAATGTTTTTTTTAAATAATCTAAAGTGACAGATTTCTTATTACAGATTAAACAATGAAATTCGGATTGTACTAATTGACATCATTGATGATATTATTTAAGTATACACTTAAAGAAAATTCTTTATCACATATGTCACATTTATTCTTTTGTGTTCTTTCAAGTGTCCACTTTGAGAAAATTGTTTACTACATGTGTCACATTATCATTTAAATGGTTTTTCATCTCTATGATTCCTTAAATGGTATTTTAGAGAATCTTTTGATACAAATCTCTTATTACACATTAAACAATGAAATGAGGGTTTTGCTGAATGACATATTTGATGTTCTTTTAAGTATACTGTTAAAGAAAATTCTTTATCACATATGTCACATTTATAAGGCTTTTCTCCAGAATGTATTCTTTTATGTTTTTTGAAGTCTCCACTTCTAGAAAATTATTTACCACAAATGTCACATTTATAAGGCTTTTCTCCAGAATGTATTCTTTTGTGTACTTTTAAAATTCCACTTTGACAAAATTCTTTACCACAAATGTCACATTTATGATGCTTTTCTCCAGAATGTATTTTTTTTTTGTAGTTTTAAATTTCCACTTTGACAAAAATTTTTTACTACAAATGTCACATTTATAGGCTTTTCTCCAGAATGTAGTTTTTTGTGTTTTTTTTAGTTTCCACTTTGAGAAAATTGTTTACTACAAATGTCACACTTATAAGGCTTTTCTCCAGAATGTAGTTTTTTGTGTTTTTTTAAGTTTCCACTTTGAGAAAATTGTTTACTACAAATGTCACATTTATAAGGCTTTTCTCCAGAATGCATTCTTTGGTGTATTTTTAAGTGTCCACTTTGAGAAAATTGTTTACTACATGTGTCACATTTAAATGGTTTTTCATCTCTATGATTCCTTAAATGGTATTTTAGAGAATCTTTTGATACAAATCTCTTATTACACATTAAACAATGAAATGAGGGTTTTACTGAATGACATATTTGATGTTCTTTTAAGTATACAGTTAAAGAAAATTCTTTATCACATATGTCACAATTATACAACTTTTCTCCAGAATGTTTTCTTTTGTGTTTTTTTAAGTCTCCACTTTGAAAATATTCTTTACCACAAATGTCACATTTATAAGGCTTTTATCCAGAATGTATTCTTTGGTGTATTTTTAAGTGTCGACTGTGAGAAAATTCTTTACCACAAATGTCACATTTATAAGGCTTTTCTCCAGAAAGTATTCTTTTATGTTTTTTTAAGTCTCCACTATTAGAAAATTCTTTACCACAAATGTCACATTTATAAGGCTTTTCTCCAGAAAGTATTCTTTTATGTTTTTTTAAGTCTCCACTATTAGAAAATTCTTTACCACAAATGTCACATTTATGATGCTTTTCTCCAGAATGTATTTTTTTGTGTAGTTTTAAATTTCCACTTAGACAAAATTGTTTACTACAAATGTCACATTTAAAAGGCTTTTCTCCAGAATGTATTCTTTTATGTTTTTTTAAGTCTCCACTTTGAGAAAAAATTTTACTACAAATGTCACATTTATAAGGCTTTTCTCCAGAATGTATTTTTTTTTTGTAGTTTTAAATTTCCACTTTGACAAAATTGTTTACTACAAATGTCACATTTATAAGGCTTTTCTTCAGAATGTATTTTTATGTGTAGTTTTAAATTTCCACTTTGACAAAATTTTTTACTACAAATGTCACATTTATAGGCTTTTCTCCAGAATGTAGTTTTCTGTGTTTTTTTAAGTTTCCACTTTGAGAAAATTGTTTACTACAAATGTCACACTTATAAGGCTTTTCTCCAGAATGTAGTTTTTTGTGTTTTTTTAAGTTTCCACTTTGAGAAAATTGTTTATTACAAATGTCACATTTATAAGGCTTTTCTCCAGAATGTATTCTTTTATGTTTTTTTAAGTCTCCACTATTAGAAAATTCTTTATCACAAATTTCACATTTATAAGGCTTTTCTCCAGAATGTATTTTTATGTGTAGTTTTAAATTTCCACTTTGACAAAATTGTTTACTACAAATGTCACATTTATAAGGCTTTTCTTCAGAATGTATTTTTATGTGTAGTTTTAAATTTCCACTTTGACAAAATTTTTTACTACAAATGTCACATTTATAGGCTTTTCTCCAGAATGTAGTTTTCTGTGTTTTTTTAAGTTTCCACTTTGAGAAAATTGTTTACTACAAATGTCACACTTATAAGGCTTTTCTCCAGAATGTAGTTTTTTGTGTTTTTTTAAGTTTCCACTTTGAGAAAATTGTTTATTACAAATGTCACATTTATAAGGCTTTTCTCCAGAATGTATTTTTTTGTGTAGTTTTAAATTTCCACTTAGACAAAATTGTTTACTACAAATGTCACATTTAAAAGGCTTTTCTCCAGAATGTATTCTTTTATGTTTTTTTAAGTCTCCACTATTAGAAAATTCTTTATCACAAATGTCACATTTATAAGGCTTTTCTACAGAATGTATTTTTTTGTGTAGTTTTAAATTTCCACTTTGACAAAATTGTTTACCACAAATGTCACATTTATAAGGCTTTTCTCCAGAATGCATTCTTTGGTGTATTTTTAAGTGTCCACTTTGAGAAAATTGTTTACTACATGTGTCACATTTAAATGGTTTTTCATCTCTATGATTCCTTAAATGGTATTTTAGAGAATCTATTGATACAAATCTCTTATTACACATTAAACAATGAAATGAGGGTTTTACTGAATGACATATTTGATGTTCTTTTAAGTATACAGTTAAAGAAAATTCTTTATCACATATGTCACATTTATAAAACTTTTCTCCAGAATGTTTTCTTTTGTGTTTTTTTAAGTCTCCACTTTGAAAATATTCTTTACCACAAATGTCACATTTATAAGGCTTTTCTCCAGAATGTATTCTTTGGTGTATTTTTTTGTGTCCACTGTGAGAAAATTGTTTACCACAAATGTCACATTTATAAGGCTTTTCTCCAGAATGTATTCTTTTATGTTTTTTTAAGTCTCCACTATTAGAAAATTCTTTATCACAAATGTCACATTTATAAGGCTTTTCTCCAGAATGTATTCTTTGGTGTATTTTTAAGCTTCCACTGTGATAAAATTCTTTACCACAAATGTCACATTTATGATGCTTTTCTCCAGAATGTATTTTTTTGTGTAGTTTTAAATTTCCACTTAGACAAAATTGTTTACTACAAATGTCACATTTAAAAGGCTTTTCTCCAGAATGTATTCTTTTATGTTTTTTTAAGTCTCCACTTTGAGAAAATTTTTTACTACAAATGTCACATTTATAAGGCTTTTCTCCAGAATGTATTTTTTTGTGTAGTTTTAAATTTCCACTTTGACAAAATTTTTTACTACAAATGTCACATTTATAAGGCTTTTCTCCAGAATGTATTTTTTTGTGTAGTTTTAAATTTCCACTTTGACAAAAATTTTTACTACAAATGTCACATTTATAAGGCTTTTCTCCAGAATGTAGTTCTTTGTGTTTTTTTAAGTTTCCACTTTGAGAAAATTGTTTACTACAAATGTCACATTTATAAGGCTTTTCTCCAGAATGTATTCTTTGGTGTTCTTTTAAGTGTCCACTTCGAGAACATTGTTTATTACAAATGTCACATTTATAGGGCTTTTCTCCAGAATGTATTCTTTTGTGTTTTTTTAAGAGTCCACTTTGAAAAAATTGTTTACTACATGTGTCACATTTAAAAACTTTTTCATCTCTATGATTCCTTAAATGGTATTTTAAAGAATCTATTGATACACATCTCTTATTACACATTAAGCAATGAAATGGGGGTTTTACTGAATGACATCTTTGATGTTCTTTTAAGTTTACACTCCAAGAAAATTCTTCATTACATAGTCCACATTTAAATTGTTTTTCATCTGTATGATTCCACAAGTGGCAAACTAAATAATTGAATCCAAACATGGGCTTATTACATAACAAACATTTAAAAATCTTTTCTGGTGAATGCATTCTTTGGTGTGTGTTTTTTAAACCTAGTTATGTAACAGAATGTTTTACACCTCCAAGTTTTTTTTTTTCCAAAAAGTCATTTTTAATGATGTTTTAATCTTCTAATTAATTCTTTAATATAATCTCATGTTCAAAAACTCTTCATCCAGTATGAATCAACATTTAAAGTATTGAACAGAAAATATGTCTTACTATAAGCCAAACTTTAAATTAAATGCTTTAAAGGTTTTTTGGTGAGCTATGATCAAATCTGTGACGTTAATTTATTGCACAAAAATTCATTACCGGTAGTGGCATTTGTTCAAAATAATTTTAGAAAATGTCTTAAGAATGTTAAATTTGAAAAAATAGTTTAAGGCTCTATGTATCTTTTAAAAGCCATTTCTTTTCATATATAACATACATACAATACAAAATGATACATTCAATTGGCCTGGAGTTTAAGCTCTGAGAATTCTTATTTTCAACATATTCTCTACATTTGTAAGTGTCTCTTTACTTTTTGTTTTACAGTAAAGTATCACTGTTAGACAGAGTTGATCCTTGGGGTTTGTGAAGCACAAGTAGATAATATAAAGAAAATGCTTTGTTAACTAGATTGAAAAGCTTTTTTCCAATAATCTCTTGAAATGTCAACATTCATTCACTGTTCTTTTCTTTCTCAATCACCTAGTGAGATTCCTTATACCTATAATGAGACAAATTACATGTTTAAATTTTAGTTTTTAAATCAGCACATCAATAAATAAAATAATTAAAATATCTGCAATATATGGGAAAATTCAGAATCTATTTACACATTAAAATTAAATAGCAGTCAAAGTTTTTCATGCCTTTGTGGCAAGATGCATAGTTCACCAAATTTGCACATGCACATATTGGAGTTTATATACTTAAATCTGCTTAGAATATTACAGATCCTAAGATAAAAAAAGAAAAAGTGGAAATGGATTGGTCACACTCTGGCAACATAGCTCGCCAAACACTAGAGTGGAATCCACAGGGAACCAGGAAGAGAGGCAGACCAAATATCACCTGGAGAAGATAAAGAACTGAAAGAAACAGGAATGTAGAGGCAAGAGATGAAGAGACTGTATCAAGACCGATGGAGTGGATAAGCATTGTTGAGGCCTTATGTCGAGGACTTAAAGAAACTGGATTGCTTTATTAATATGATATTTAAGCGATTTAGCATCAATTATAATGTTGGTTTTTTTAAAGCCTAAGTCTTTGTCTACTAAGTTAGTCTATGTTAGGAAGAGACAAATGTATGGGCCCTGATATTCTAACAACATATTTTTGTGAGCATCATTTTAGATGACTTTTTCTTTAGTAAATCTGTAATCTCTAACATAAGCCTGAGACTAGTCTAGTCTAGTCTAAGTCAATTAGTAAATGAATAAGTTGTATATGAAAAAGGCAAATTTATTTCAATAGCTATATAATACTATCACATAATATAATTACTGTGAGTTTGTTTGTTTTTTTAGATGTTTGTTCGCTATAGCCACCTAAGCCGTTTGATCAATTGGGTCAAAAGTTAAATGTATGAATGTGATGCAACCCCACAAACCAGTGCGGAAGTTGGTAAAACTGATTTTTCAATAAATGCAAAAAATGTGAAGAAAAGGGTCCTAGGTCGTTTTTTTATATTATTATTGATTTGTAATGTTGAATGCCTTAACTTATTGCTGTGAAATTTTCAAGCTAAAATGATTTTTAGAAATTACTTTTAAAAAATGTGTTTTTATGCAGCTTTGTATAAAATCACGCAAAATGTCCTCTAAACATTAAATTGTATAAAAATATAATAAATATTAACTAAAACATTTAAAACTTTAACAGCTTGTGTATTAATTCATTATGATTATGTTTGTTAAATTTCATATTAATATTTCATATTGGTTCATATTTGTTTGTCCTGAAAATAATTAATTATCTGTTGCAATGTTAAATTTTTAAAAAATCATTTAATGTTTCTCCAAAAGGACTTCCCTTACCTTTACTTATGTAATTTTGAATAACTTTTGAACTAATTAATGGATTTTAACGATTTTTTCACCAATATGTAGATAAAAGAATTAGCTTTAATTCAATACCTAAAACTAATTATCCTATTTTGCCGACTTCAGTACCATTCCGTGGGGTTGCATCACAAATCGGAAACATCCTCCAAGAGAGAATTTTAACAACAATATTGCTTAATAAAATTTGTTAATTAATTTTTTTAAATAAACTTAGACCTATTACTATTACTAATCACAGTATTTTAAGGTTCTAAACTCACTCGTTAATACAAATTCCAGCCCAAACCAGTTAAAACCAAGCATGAAATTTAAATATCTACCATAAACTTAATTTCATGCCAGCCACTAAGTTAGGGGTTGGAAACATATGGCTCGCGAGCCAGATGTGGCTCTATTAATGGCTGCATCTGGCTTGACAAATATTCAATTACTAGTGGTTATGCCCGTCAAAATAAAGGAGAAACGAATGACTACAATGTATTTTGTTAAGAGAGAAAGAAAAGAGACTATTACAATAAAGACAATGAAAGTTTTTTTTTGGTATTTAGTTTTTGTTCTTTTTAATTGTTTCTGGTCGCCCTGACCCTGGCATATGCATAATAATTGTTACTGTCAAGCTTCTGGTATTAAAACGTAGCGAACAGTTGTGTTGACTTGACTTGTTATTAATAATAGCCTATTAAATTAACAATAATATACTATCTAAAAGAAAAAAAAAACACAATACCAAACAATAAAAAGGTAAATAATAAAAAAAGTGTAGAAAATAATATTTCAATACCATAAAAACTAAAGTGAGAACAATTTTTTTCGGTATTTGATTTTTGTTGTTGCTTATTGTATTAATAAAACAGTTTGAGAATGTTTCTTCCTGTATTTAGTTTTTGTTATTTTTTTTTGTTTCTGGTCGACCTGACCCTGGCATATGCATACGAATTGTGGCCTCAAGGACTGGCGTAGTGTGTAAACCGCCGATACATTCCCATTAAGAATACACTGGCGGGCGAACGCATGGGGCACAGCCCCCGCAGCGGGCCCGAGGTACATTACACTGCTGAGAGGCCACTGGTCTCGGTGGGGAGGAAGCAATGGACGCTGCAATCCCGTCTCAAGAACCACCCGGGGCCTGGATGCATGTACCTATAGTAGGCCTCTAGGATTTGTGCTACCGAGTGACAGTGCAGGTATACTGGCAAGCCACCACGATAATGATCCTTAGGGGAGCCGCAGTAAACAATCGCTGGTCTGCGGAAACCTTCCCCGCTACACGGCACGCCACGTCTTTGGCATGTCGTTGGGTGGCTGGAACCCGGACAGAGATTGCTCAATCCTAAGCGTTACGCCCTGGACACAAGTGCCGAAAGGCTCGTCCGGGTTTTTTAAGAGACTTTTAAATTCGCTATAAAAATGTAGCGAACAGTTGTGTTGACTTGACTTGTTATTAATAATGTTAAATTAACAATAATATACTATCTAAAAGAAAAAAAACATAAATACAAAACAATAAAAAAGGTAAATAATATAAACAAAATTAGAAAATAATATTTCAATGCAATAAAAACTAAATTGAGAAAGATTTTTTCGGTATTTAATTTTTGTTCTTGCTTATTGTATCAATAAAACAGTATTGAGAATGTTTCTTTCGGTATTTAGTTTTTATTTTATATTATATATTGTTGCTGTCAAGCTTATGGTACCCGGTATTTGAAAGTAATCATTTATAGGCCTAACTTGTTTGTTGTTTTAATTCGTATCATTTAATTTTTAGAGTGTATACAGTATCTATTAAAGGATATTTTCAATAGCGACGTAAATCCATAAAATAAGTAAAACAATTGGTTACTTTTACTTAAAAGGGTAATGCAAACATCAATAATGAAAAAAGAAATAATTTGATAGACATTACGTCATACACAAGTATTTTTTTTAAGTAAACCATTGAAACTCTCCAAGCCAAAATACGGTGCGTAACTTTTAAAAAAGGTCTCGCCACATTAAAAAAACAACAGCATAATTGGGAAAACCCAAAAAGACCCTCGCGTTCAACATAGTGAATCTCGTGTTCAATATAGTAAATGAACGGAAACGGCCATTTGCTATGTACGGTTGTATTTATTTGTATAGCTGGATATACTTTTTTTGATTTATAAAACCATTACATTCTTGATTATAAGTCATAAAATCAAATGTTCTTTTGGAGGACGTTTCCAATTTATACATTTAACTTTTGGCCCGATTAGTCAAACGGCTTAGGAGCCTATAGCGAACAAACATATATATACATATATATATATAAACAAACAAACAAACTCACTGTAATTATATATGTTGATAAATAAATATCAATATTTCATTCTACAAATGAGCTAAAGTCTACTGCAGCTCAGCATCAGAAATGATAAAGGAGATAAACTTAGCTGACCTAAAAGACAGAAAAATATCAACCCTGCATTCATTGTAATTAAAGGGAAATAACTCTTGCCTTATGTCAATTTTGCATGTGCAAAAGGGTTCGCACAACAGGTTGTCATCGGATCAGAAAGTAAACTTTGGTTTAAATCCTGTTGTCAGCTAATTAATTTTAGAAACCCTTTTGACAAGATGGCTAAAAGAAAGAAAGACAATGAGTATCTTACTTTTCAGCAGGAATTAACAGAAGAATTTGCAAATGATATTTAGACTTTAAAAAAATATTCTTTTTAATTTTAAACACAATTTTTTAGTTTTTTACTATTAATATAACATAAACAACGACATTTTGGTGTGTAACTTCACAGGGGAGAAGGGTTACCATCCCTAACCTATATAAATTAACCGATACTAACCATGCGCTATTAAAATGAATGAAATATTTAAAGATTAAAGACAGCACTAGTTAGTACCGGTATTGGTTAGCTTATATCTTCTTTAATCTTTATAGAAGGAGAGTCTGTATAAGATATTATATATATAGTATATAGGTTAGGGATGGTAACCTGTGACCTTTTAGCTACTCAGCTTACTCCCCTGTGACATCAATGGCCAAAATGGCGTTTATGTATTAGGCTATATAAACTCATTCCGTGCCAGCGTTTTTTTAACTTAAAAATGCGTTTTTCTATTAAATATAATTATTTTCCCGTGTCGTACTGGTATGTTTCCATTAGGGTTTTGTTACACCGCCGAGGACCGCACGCTCAGCCGCTATCGATAATTTACAGTAAAACACTATTTATTATTTACGCATTTCTTTTTTGATTGCAAAGTTCTTGTTTACGATTTACATTAACATAGCAATATTTAATACATACTCTTTAAATGTTTTAAAACTAAATTTACGCGAACAGTAATTGTTTAAACGTAAAAATAATATCTCTCCATACTTTTTGCTAAAACCACGTTTTAAGTACAAAATGGCCGCCATGTTGTTTATTTTTCCAGTACCACATATCCTAGGTCTAATGACCTAAGGATGCAAAATTATTAGTTTATTTGTGGGGAATGGACATGGTCATGCATGGATCTTTAAAAATCTTTCTCAGAGAACCAAAAGAACGGAGGTTAAGAATTACCGGTACCTAAAATCCTAATTGTGAAACCAGATTTTTTCAAAAATTTCTTTGTGCCTTTACTGGCCTTCAGCCTTGTCACTTGTGTCAAACGTTTGTGTGCTTAGCGACTTAGGCCTACAGTAACAGTGAAGTGAGTGAGTTTTGTGATGATTTCCCACTGACCATTGAGGAACAGGAAGGGGAATTTAACTCTTTAACTACCATGAGCCGCATTTTGCGGCTCAAGCCAGCCGTCTCGCAAGACCACGAGCCTCATTTTGCGGCTCAGAAACCCTTATATATTTAGTTTGTCCAAATCCAATCCATGATTTAGAAATAATAAACTAACGTCCCTGTTTTTAATCGTCTACTTCCGTATTCGTTCTTTTCAAATGTAAATATTAACTGGAACACATGTTTTTTGTGTTTAAAAGTGATTTTTTGGGGATGTCTGGTTTAATTTTCCATTTTTTTCCCCTAGTAAAGACACTTAGTTATTAAGTCTCGCAAGACCACGAGCCGCATTTTGCGGCTCAGAAACCCTTATATATTTAGTTTGTCCAAATCCAATCCATGATTTAGAAATAATAAACTAACGTCCCTGTTTTTAATCGTCTACTTCCGTATTCGTTCTTTTCAAATGTAAATATTAACCGGAACACATGTTTTTTGTGTTTAAAAGTGATTTTTTGGGGATGTCTGGTTTAATTTTCCATTTTTTCCCTTAGTAAAGACACTTAGTTATTAAGACTTAGTATTATTGGTAATACTTTGGTTCAGCTGCCTCACGAAAAGTAGGGTTCTAAAAAATTCCAACTGAAAATTTTTTCGCGTGGATCTATTGATAAGTGTCTTAGGAAAAGCGGCAGACTATTTCATCGAAAAAAAAAATCATTTCAATTGTGTTTACCAAAGGCTTGTGACGTCACAAAACCATAAAACACGATGCATGAATGAATTCTGCAGCGATTCCTATGACACTCATCAATAGGTCCTAATACGAAAATTTTCAGTCGGAATTTCTTAGAACCGATACCAAAAAGGGAAAAGGGGCAAAATAGCACCAAATGAATACAAAAATAAAATTATTCTTACCGTATTTCATATGAAATAACACAAAAAGACACAAAATCCTATTGTTCTTTCTTCCCTACTAGTTGAGACCACCTACTGTCTTGTTGCGCATGCGTGCCATGTGGTTTTCTAGATTACTACTTCCTGTCCCAAGATATGGCCAGGTTGGCCGATACTACTCATTAACAAATACTTAGAAAGCTTAGAAACTAACCGATAGTAATCATTAACAAATACTTATAAAGCTTAGAAACTAACCGATAATAATGATTAACAAATACTTAGAAAGCTTAGAAACTAACAGATAGTAATCATTAACAAATACTTAGAAAGCTTAGAAACTAACCGATAGTGGGGAAAAATCTGGTCCGAGAAGCGCGTGGTACATGGAGTGTGTGCGTTTGATATTATAGTATAGGGATAAAAGAAAAAATAAATAAAAATAAACAAATCAAAGGGACGTAACAAAATTTACCGTATATACTCGCGTATAAGTCGCACCGGTGTATAAGTCGCACCCCTAGTTCAAGACTTTTTTTTCTTATATGTTGTCATTGACCCGCGCATAAGTCGCACCCTGACTTCCCGGATTATACTGCCTTTTAATATCTCAAAAATGCATACCTTTTAAACATAAAAGTTACTAAATATTCACCTTAGTTTGGAAACTTTCTTTAGACAATGGTTTTAATCGTGCATAAGGCAAACATAATCAAATAAAGGCAGGGCTTCATTTATTTTGAACAACCGATCTATAGGCCTACAGACATTAGTGAGATGAGAAAGTAAGGTATCTGTTTCTTCAATCAAAGTCCCTTTCCCTACTCAAGTTTCTATCCCTATAGTAACACTACACACAAAAAAAGTCTTTGAAGTACGTCATTAGACTCAATGTCGCCTAGACTGGAGACTGGGAGGCGCCGGCATTTATGACGCGCTATACATGTGTCCTATTTACCATTAACATTGTTTGTAATGATTTCAAGTGCGTCTGCGCGACCGACATATAATAAGATGTGTTTTATTTCAACTCTTACATGCAACTAATGGAAAATAAAACACACTATTGACATTTCACGCGTCCATCTGCCGATCGTAGTTTTAGAAACATTGCCTAGACATTGCGCGGTTTTATCGGAATGCTCAACACTGCCTAGACCTTAAGTATTAAATAAAATACATCTTAAGCTTCTATGCCTACCTACATTATAGGCCTACACATACTTTCACACATTTAGATTTATACCATACTGTAATTTGTGCTCAATAAGCCTACCGAAAATGCCGCCTTTAAACTTACGATATGTTTCGGAAATACAAAATTGGTCCAAAAGTTCAAAAGAAAAGCGGGGTGGTGAGGGTCTGAAAACCTAAAATATTTATCGATTTCAATTTCAGTTATATAAAGATAGTAATATTTACACCTACGAAAGTTTTCTAAATGTAAAATGTATGCCTACTCATATCCTAGTAATTCTACACAACTCCAATCAACTATACGGGTTATGTTGGAAACTTTATGACAGAGTAGTGATGTTTTTCAAACTTTTCAAAAACAGTGTCGGGTGTATAAGTCGCACCCCTACTTTTTGTTGAAATTTTCGGTAAAAAAAGTGCGACTTATACCCGAGTATATACGGTAACTCAAAAAGCTCAAGGAAACTAACAATTTTTAATAAAACATGCAAAATTACCAAATTTTCAACATTAAATAAAAATCACACAAATGGAACCGCTCAATGAAACCTAGATTGTTGTATTCAGGACAAAAAGATCTTTAAATTGATATATGGCACTTAGAAAAACTCCGTGAGGCAGTTAAACCAAAGTATAGCCGTATTATTACTGTACTTGTGTTTAGTTTTTTGTGTGTATCTTTGTTATTTGTGAACAAAAATTAATGAAATTTGAAGTGAGTGTTTTCAATAGAATTCTAAATAGGATCGCAAAGTTTCTTTTTTATTCGGATTATTATTTTCGGAGTTATTAGACTGTAAGTTGAATATTTCTTATTTGTTTGTCTTTGTTTCTAAAACAACATTTTGAACATTCTTACTTTCACACTTATTCTAGAATTTAAAAATGTTCTATTAGCATATTGTAGATACGCTTTTATTTCTGCTTATTTTGATATGTAACACTTAGGGCTTCATTCATAATAAAAGCTTTGATTGCGTTGGGCTTATGTAAAAAAAATAATATAATAAATAAGGTCATGAAAACGGGCTGGCCATACGGCACGGGCAATGCAATACCGTGAATACGGGGGAAATGGCATGGTAGGCCTAGCTATTGAGTTAAAGTAAAGGCCTGGAGTTCATGATTCATAGGATTCAAAGGTTAAGGATTTGTGGGCATTTGTTATTTGCATTTATAGGACATACTTACTTTATTTTCTTACCTTAGTTAAGCTTATATATGATTTGGATAGACCAATGGGTAAGAAAGGCATGAGAGGAATGCACTATAAGTGACTATATAGTTCTAGCTACGGAAAATTTAGAGCTCTTTTGGAATTAAAAACGAACAAGCTGTACATAAATTATAACGTAGTGTTGTTAGTTCGCACTTTATATAAATAAATAGTATATTATTTTTTGTAATCGAATGGACTATGGAGTTTTTTTAGTACCTACGCTATTGACCCTTACAGTCCCGGGCGCGTATATAGCGGAACTGAAGGCAGCATAGATAGAAGTAGGTCGGTACGGGAAGGGTTAATTCAAGCCCCTTTAAGTTTACGTTACATATCACATAGGCATATAGACAGACATGTCTACTGAATCACATGGACAACATTTCGTAATTTGAACTGATAATTCACAATCACAAATGTCTATATTTTATATCTATATTATTATAGCTAGCCTATGGCACTACATAGGCCCATAGACTATTAATAGGCTATATATTAGGCTACTACGGGGTAACGAGGAATAAAATATAACACTGCTGATTATAGCCTACGTTGTTGATTTTTTACTTAATGTAGATGTTAGGGCCTAGCCTGCATAATATTTTAAACACTGTCATCAATTGCAGTGGCGTAGCTATGGGAGGGGGAGGGGGTGTCCAAATTCGAAAATCCCCCCCCCCGGGCCCCTACTTGAGAGGGGCCCCCTAAGGAGTATCCAAATTGTTTTTTCTCATGTCATAATGTCGAATGTCAAAATGCAGGGGCCCCTAAATAGGCCAAGCCCCCCGGGCCCCCAAATCCCTTGCAACGGCACTGTTATCTGGTACCGGGTATATGAATCTGGCATTTTACAGACTCACAGACGCTCCTTCTATAAACAAGATTATTTAGCAGAGAAGAAAAAGTAAAAGTAATGACACGGTGATCACGGGCCTACCAGACGGGGGGTGTAGGTATGATGATGATGATGATGATGATTTGTATAGCGCCCCTATCCATGCTATGTTAGCATGCTCAGTGCGCTCTGGTTCCACGTTTCAGTTGGGAATGTGCTATAAAAACAAAACAAAAAACTATAAGCTTAGTTGAAGAGGAAGGTCTTTAAACTTCTCTTGAATGATTCTTTTTTCTCAGAATCCCTTAATGTCTGAGGCAATTTATTCCATAAAAAAGGCGCTGCTGACTCGAAAGAGCGTACACCAAATGACTTCTTTCTATGTCCATCCACACTAGGAACTTTGAATAGTGACTGCGATGAAGAGCGCAGACCCTTAGTGGACACATGCTTGGGGACAAGTTCTTGAAGATAGTGAGGCGCAGTGCCCTCCATACAGCTATAGGCAAGTGACAGAATTTTATGGTCAATGCGCTTGGTCACAGGGAGCCAGTGGAGATCTTTAAGAACTGGGGTTATGTGGTCCGACTTCTTAATCCCTGATACAATGCGTGCCGCAGTGTTTTGTACTTTCTGGAGTCTCTGAAGCTGGTTCTGGGGCAGACCCCACAGACAGCTATTACAATAATCCAGCCTTGATTGAATTAGAGAGACTGCTACGGCATTAGCTGTTCTCTTATTAAGTTGAGGACGCAGCTGACCCAGGGCGCGTAGATGAAAGAAACAAGCCCTTACCACAGTACCAATGTGCGGAACCATTGTAAGTCTATTGTCAATAAAAAACCCAAGGTCTCTAACAGTGTTGGACAAAGGGATATCCGAGACACCAACTTTGATTGAATCAATATCGACCTTTCTAAGACTGGTGTCAGAACCACACAGAATTGCCTCTGTCTTTTCATCATTTAATTTGAGTCTGTTTGCTGCCATCCATGATTTTACTGCAAGACAGCAGTCTTCCACAGCCCGAACGGCATCACCGCAAGCAGAAGGATCAGGCTTGAAGCTCTTGTACAGTTCTGTGTCGTCAGCAAATGTTTTCCGGGAAATTCCATGATTTTCAACAATTCTGCCCAGCTGACTAGTGTACAAAGAGAACAGGATAGGCCCTAAAACTGAGCCCTGCGGTACACCACAGGTAAGAGGCGAGTCCCGTGAAGAGGCCTGATTAACAACAACACGCTGAGTTCTGTCCTCCAGATAGGAATTAAACCAGCGAAGTGCAGTTCCAGAGATGCCCGCCTCATTTTGAAGCCTCGACAGAAGAAGCTCATGGTCTATTACATCAAAGGCAGCACTGAGATCCAGCAGGACTAAGAGTGTCAGATCACCTCGGTCAGCACTACAAAGAACATCACTCAGGACACGGAGTCTCACAGCTGTGCCCAGGTCGATAGGCTGATTGAAACTTATCAAGCAGGTTATGACTGTTAAGATGCTGTACAAGCTGCTGAGACACAACTCTCTCCAGAAGTTTAGATACATAGGAGAGGTTAGAGACAGGGCGAAAACTCTTGCAATCATTTGGGTCCAAGCCATTTTTCTTAAGCAGGGGCTTTATGACCGCAGCCTTAAAGAGGCGTGGGACTGTTGCAGATTGAAGGCTACTATTCACAATGCGTACCAATACAGGAAGCAGAACACTCAGACAATCCAACACAATCTTGGTTGGAATGGGATCAACAATAGAATAGGTAGGTTTGGATAACCTGATGAGACGACTCAGCTGCTCATGGGAAACTGGAAATAGTTCTTCTAGAGGGGTGCCTACAAAGACATTTTCCACTGCAGGCAAATCACAACGTTTTCCAAAGCTTTGGCTGATTGTTTCAACTTTGTCATTGAAGTAGTTGCACAGTGTTGCTGCAGCTAGCTCGCTGCTCAGGTCAGGCAGAACAAGGGGTGCCGATTTCTTCCCGAGAAGGTCATTCACCACGGAAAACATCTTGCGAGAGTCGGTGCCAGCAGCCTTTAAAACAGCCTGAACATGCTCAGACTTCGCATGCCTGATTTCTTGTGCAAACTTGTTTCTTGCCTTCCGAAACATTTGTTTGTCCACCTCGAAACCACTTCTTCTCCAGCGCTTCTCAGCTATACGCCGGGCCAACTTAGCTTTCCGAACCGAGGGAGTAAACCAAAAGGAATCAGGTCTGTCTCTAACAAACTTTTCTTTCACTGGGGCGTATGTATCCAACAGAGATGAGAGAGTATGATTGTACAAGAGGACTAGCTGTTCCACATCATCTGGTGGTGACATCACTAAATTAGACTCAGACAGGTCCTTACGGAAAGAATTAATATTCATCCTCTTTAAATTCCTCGCCTGAATTTGTATCTTTTGAGCAACAGGCTTAATCATATTTATAGTTAGCGATACAAGGAAGTGATCTGACAAGAGTATGTCATCAACAGTCACTGACTGAACAAATATCGCTTTGTCCGATCTTGATATAGCCCAGTCCAAGATATGACCATCTCTGTGAGTTGGTTCGACAACATGCTGAACTAAGTCAGCAGAGTCAAACAGCTGTGCAAGCAGACACGTTTGCCTATTGTCTTGAATATCCCAGTGAAAATTAAAATCCCCGATGATGAGAAGATTTTTGTTGCTGATGGAGGACACAAGCTTTCCAAAGTCTTCATGAAACATGCTATCCTTCAGTTTATTTGTGGCCGAAGGCGGTGGTCTGTAGAGGGCAACAGTTCGCACCGTGAGTTTGCCGTGTGAAATTGTAAAGTTTAGGCATTCAAACGAAGTGAATGTGATCACTTTACATAGCCTTACCGTAATAGAGGATCGGTGTATCACAGCCAACCCCCCACCACTCTGACCAGACGACCTAGGACGGTGGAAGAAAACATAGCCAGCAGGAGTCATGTCCCTAATTGCCGGTTCATCACCGCCCTCGTGAAGCCATGTCTCCGTTATGACTAGGATGTCAAGTGACTTCTCTATGATCAGGTCATTAATTAACAAGGCTTTCTTTATTGATGACCGTACATTTAAGAGGCCGATTGTAAGAAAGCCAGTTTTCTTATGTAATATCTTCTTAGATTGGCCAACACCTTTTTTCCTCTTTCCTCCCCGAAATCCTCTTGAGGTAGGCTACATAGGCCCCAATAGATCATATTTCCGCTAATTAATCACGTCGAATCAGTTGAAAGACCTGCGCAAAATCATGTTGAAAATCCACGTAACACGACAAAACTGGCGGCAATATCCCTCAAATTCACGCGAGTCGAACCCCCCCCCCCCCAGCTCAAAGCAGTAGGAGACGTTTTGGCCTTGCCGTTTTTGCTCGACCGTTTTGGTGCAAGTAGCCTACATCAGTTTTGGCACTGGACGCTTACATTTGCGTTGAGGAATTAAAGAAAATACTGTTCATATAATGTTATGTTGTAAATTGATTAATTCAGTAGGCCTACAATTTTAAAATGTTCAACAATTTTTGACACGCTAATATTACTAATATAATTGTTTATCATTTCGAGAAAAAGATTAGACCTATTACTATTATAGCCTAAAATTAAATTTTATATATATAGTCTCGTTTCTTGGGTAGGCCTAGTCAATTTAAATTAATTCCATGATAGAGGCCTATAGGCAATTGTCTCTTCCTCTAAAACCCAGAAGTGCAATATGCCGGGTATGGGTCTAGAGCAGGGGTCGGGAACCCATGGCTCGCGAGCCAGATGTGGCTCTATTGGTGGCTGCATCTGGCTCGCAGACAAATGTTCGATTATAAAAAAAATGTTTTTTTAGACTTTTTGATCTAGCCTACATATTAATTGCATATCAATATTTCATTCTACAAATGAGCTAAAATCTACTGCAGCTCAGCATCAGAAGAATTCAGAGACATAATTATTGTACTTTTAGTGTTGAAATTACACAAATTGCACACATTCAGTGGCGTAGCTAGGGTCATCTGCGCCCGGTGACATGACACAAAGTCTGCGCCCTTTCTCGGGCAGACTTATTGAACCTTCAAGAAAATTTTTAAATTTTACGGTTTAGGCCTATATGGTTCATTTTTGAAGCATCTGGTATTTTAATGAAATAGAATACAGAATAATAAGTCTCTATACGGTTGTAAACAATTTATTTGAAAAAAAAATACTCTGCTAATATACATGACCGAGATAGATATAGTCTACAACAAATTGATCCTCCTTGATTTGACTGTCACAAACTCATCAATCACGTTGTCAAAATTAATATTGTAAAGTGTGTTTCTTTCGATGCTAAGGATGTATTTAATATAATTTTGCTAATTTTGTGCCAAACTAGGATTTCTAAACCATTCAGCGTGCCAACAGCCTAAAAGTCAGCCTGCTTTATTATAGGCCCTACTTGTTGTTTTTTTTTATTTTTTATAAGACAATTTAACTCGTAGCAAGACCAAGGCCAAAGCAAAGGAAAGTTATGGGAAAAAAAAACTGTAAAGCGTTTTATATTTAATAACAATAATTAACGCTTTTGTGATTATCAACCTTTTTTTTTGCATTTATACCAAAAAAAAAAAATAATAATAGGCCTATTAGGCCTACCACACTTTAACATTTTTTGGTAATGATTTTGTAAACATTATCATTTGGTTGTCCAGATAAGGATCTAGCAACTGATAATATAATTTATGATAGTTTAACTGAGATTGTATTTAATTTGCTCAATGCTAAAAAATAACTACCCAGTAAGCTATAGCAGAGAGGAATTCATAAATAGTAATCATACAAACTAAGTAGTTAATGTAATGTTTTAAAAATGTGCATGAAATGTTTTAGTCATATAAATCTAATATTTATATAATTTTCAGCTACATTTCACAATTTGGTCATTATAACGTTATAAGTTGTAGGCCATTTAGTATATTATATATTAATTATAAAGGAAAAATAAGAAACACAACATTAGAATTAATAGCATAAATAAAACGAGCTAATTATCTCCCTTTAAATCAAATAAAGTTTTAAATTTTGATTCAATATTGATGCCAAAAAAGTTATGTTTTGTAATACAAATATTACTGACTAATTATTATTTCTATTTATAAATCCAGCTTTATGAAATTCATTAGAATATTTAATTTTTAGAGGTATATAAGTGATTTACGTTAAACAGTTGTAAACAGGGCTGTGGAGTCGGAGTCGTGGAGTCGGAGGAAATTTGGGTACCTGAAGTCGGAGTCGGCAAATAATGCACCGACTCCGACTACGACTCCTACTAAATTTAGATTGGCAAAAAGACATGGCTTCATTTAGGCCTATTTTAAACAACTGATCAATAGGCCTACAGAAATTAGTAATATGAGCAAGTAAAATATCTGTTTCTTCCTCTAATTCCCCATCCCTACTCAAGATCCTATCCCTATTGTATTACTATAGCGGGTCGACACACAAAAAAAGTGTTTGAACTAATTTGAAATGCGTCATTAGACTGAACGTCATATAGACCGCTCGGCGCCGGTATTGATGACGCTATACAAGTGTCCAAATTACTAATCACCATTCACATTGTTTTTAATTATTTCAAATGCTAGGACATGGCACGCGCGGTTTTCTCGGAATGCTAAACACTGCCTTAGTAGGCTATAGGCCTAGGCCATAGGTCCTAAATAAAACGCATCTTAATTTAGCTACTAGTGTACAAGCAAACCTTTATTGGAGGCCTAGAGAGGCTTTTACACATTTACGATTCTTTCCATAATGTAATTTGCGTTCAATAGGCATACAAAAAAATGCCGCCTTTACGACTTATAAATGCGATACGCACGCAACGCACAATTAGGAGCGGCAATCAGTGGCGTATTTAGGCATGTTCCACATGTTCCATTGGAACAGGGGCCCCCACACAAAAGGGGCCCCCACACATCCCAAAAAGAAATGTTTGAGTGACATCTCCATATTTCGTTGAAAATGTAAAATAAAATTCATTTATTCCAATACAATTTAAAGCGCTCCTGTTCAACCAAGCTACGTGCAACATAAAATGTATGATTTTACAGAATGTAATATGAATTGAAGGCCCTTTTCTGAGATAGGCCCTATGTGGAAGGCAGGGCGAGACCACGAGGGGCCCCACATACATTTGGGAACAGGGCCCCCACATAAATTTGGGAACAGGGCCCCCACAATCCTAAATACGGCCCTGGTGGCAATATTTATACTTTTCATAGTGTTGTGTTCTGCTTAAAGATGTTAAACAAAAACCGGAATACCGGATTCCGGATTTGAAACCGAAAACCGGTTTTGATTTTCAAAACACCGCGTCTGTGCTTTATTATTAACGGCACTATTAAATACACATTCTTTTGATTCTCTTTCAACACATTATTTTACAAGTTACCATAAATATATGCCTCTTCATATGCTTCTTAATATTATGGTCAACGAAAAATTGAAAGCTATTATCGGTCTTAATCAATTAGCCCATAGGTTTTTAGTTCTTAAGACTTTTATGGTAAAGAGTACAAAATTATATTGTATTCCCACAAATCAACCCCTTGAATGCCATGCAAACACTAATTAAGTTTGAAGTACTTTTCAAATATCCCAACAAAACTACGCACATTTTGCAGTTCTTTCATGTGACTTGTGACATTGCGCGGGGGTGAGGGAGGGGGAAACCGAAATTCTTTTTTAAACCGGTTTTATAGAACCGATAACCGGTTTTAACATCCCTAGTTCTGCTCTTACAGGGAACGCAGCGCCCATATGTAACCTAGCCTCTCACTGGTAAGGGATTAACCGTTTGCCCCTTGAAGTCGCCGATCGTGACCTCTACTGATCAGGCCCCACGAGAGGGGGGGGGGTACAGCCGGTATGCCGTACCGGGGCCCTCAAGAATTTAGGGGGCCCATGAATATTTAAAATTAAATACAGTAGATTGTTAGCTTTCCAGCCAGTAGTCATGTGGTAATGACACGTAGATGTATGTTGCCTTTCTTTCCTTCAAGGAATGTACAAAATACATTCTCATATTAATACAGAAAAGAACGAGTCGGGGAGTCGGATGTAAAAAAAAATGAGGAGTCGGAGTCGGAACATTTATCTACCGACTCCGCAGCCCAGGTTGTAAATAAACATTCCCTGAATTAATTGTTTGTTCTTTTAACCCACTTGATATAACCCGTCCTTGTAAATGCGTTCAACTAACTGAAATGTGTCGCTCTGTCATTCAGAAACATCGTCTTCAACAGTCGGTTTTCCTTATTAAGAACTGGAAAATTTTTGTTTTTTCGTCAATAAAAAAAACACCTCTTGGAAGTATCTCGCGTGCCATTGAAAATCGCTCTGCGTGCCAAATTTGGCGCGTGTGCCCTAGGTTGCCGACCCCTGACTCAGACAAGCTTGTCCCATTGAATTAAATAAGACAAAATAAGTTTGCTGTTCGCTCACAGCTTGCAAATGAAACAGCAATCGTTAGAAGTATTTGCATTGAAATGCGCATATTCGGAAATACGTCATCTCCATATGAAACAACAAAACCAAGAAGATCCAAAGTATCCGGTAGAACTTCAGTCCGGGTACTGAGCAGCATTTTGCAGTCTCCGATTGCTGTGCACAATTCGTGACCATTGACGTCAGTGTCGTAGAAATTTTGCAATTTTGACGAAGTGTATCGACTATGTCTCAGCGAAAAGAGTTTTGACGTCTAGTGAAAATCCAAATTTGGTGTTAGCTTTTTTAGACGTAAAAAACGTATTGATATCTCCTGAGTCTATCAATTACGCTGTTCATAACACGTGCAATTTCTTCTTCTGCAGAAAGTCCTGCATCTCTTGCTAATTCTCCAGGCATCCTCCTTTGTCGTCTAATCCTTCAGTCAACCTCGATACCCCAAGTTGTGCATCTTTGTTTTTCCATTGTCTATCGAAACCTGGCTCAAATTATCACGAATGTTTTCAAGTTCTTGCTCTAGCGATTCAAGATCAGATGCTTGCTGCTACCTTGAAATTCATAGTAGGATCCTGCAACCGTTTCTGGACACGATCAATTTTCCCAAGCATGATGTTCTAGAAATGTAACAAAACAAGGAAGTTAAAGTTTAATATACCTCCCAGTAAAGTTTCTTCATCACTTCTGGTGTCAGGCGTCATAGTTGCATCTTCTAATAATTTTTCCAACAGCATACTAGTTCATCTAGTCCTTCATAAATAGCTTTAACAGCTTCTGATCGTGCACTCCAGCGTATTTCAGACTCCCTCTTCACTGTGAATGGCACAACTCTTTTTAATCCTATTATCATTGACTATAATAAGATGGACCGCCTGCTCTATTTTTAGAGCGTATGTTCATTTTCCGTGCGCACACAACACTGATCTATAAATGTTTTTCGCTCTGTACAACTTTTGATTTTAATTTTTCATTGAGAAAATCATAGCGATTAAATAAAACGGAACTTGTATAGCAATAACTTTATTTCCTGTATAGCAATTACTTTATTTAGAATCGGGAATTCCGAAAATCAGTGTTTCAAGTCATCATATAGCAGAAATACTAAAGCAAGCGGTCCTATATATTATATGGGGTCTATGGTAAACTAATGTATCCCAAATACGAGAGATTGAATTTTAGAGCTCCACAAATATCTTCATTATAAACCAGTTGGCAAGCATGATTTTGGCGCCCCCATTGAGCATTAAGGGACTCCATTCTACTCATACAACAAAGTACACATTCACAATTTAGGATTGCTGATGGCGTTTTTTTAAAAACAAAGATCAGTACGGGTTCAAATATTATTCTTCATATTATTATACTGAAAGTGGCATCTGGTTTTAACAATTATACAGGTTGGATAATTTCGAGTTGAGTATACTTAGCATGAGTACACTCAGCTAAACAGGATCCAGTTGTTATCACATTTTTGGAACAGTTGAAAGTATATATATATGTTTTTCTCTCGTTTAACGACTCGTTAGGGAAAATTAATAGGACTACAAGTATTCATTTAAAGTAGAAAAAAAATGCGATTTAATAAAACGGAACTTGTATGACAATTTTTTTTTTTTTAGAATCGGGAATTGCAAAAATAAGAAAATAATAGCATAAAAAACTAAAGCAAGCGGTCCATGTATATTATAATCTAAGAGTTTACATCAAAATAAAATTAAATAATTAGTTTTAATACTCATTTTGGTGCCCCCTACCGTGGCGCCCAGGGACATATGTCTCCCCCTGCCCCTCCTTAGCTACGCCACTGCACACATTTACTTGAATTTTTAGTTTTAAACATAATGTATGGCTCTCACAGAATTACCTTTCAAAATATGTGGTATCCATGGCCAGGGCCGGTTCTAGCAAATGCGGGGCCCTATGCGAAACGGATTGCGCGGGGCCCAGTCTGGGTGGGGATAAGTATAATAAGTGAAGATTAAGAGTTTGTAATAGAAAATAAATTCATCTTTGCATTTTATTAATTCTTTACTAAGTACAAAATCACGATCAAATTAACTTTACTTCACTAGCTTTGCATGTAGCGAAGTCATACAGTGTATCAACAAAACTCTGTTTTCTACATAGATCACACTCAATAGCAAGTTGCCAAGTTGTTCAATCTATCCTCGTGAATTGTTGACCTCAAGTAATTCTTGATTAGTTTGAGGCGCAAGAAGCTTCTTTCACCAGATGCCACAGTTACGGGTATTGTTTAAAAAATATTCTGAGTGCAACAAAGTAGTTTGACAAAGCAGTTTATCTTTCATTAGTAGACAGATAACTCAAAATTTCTACCGGGGTTTTGGCGGTATTTGGTAGAATATGCCTTAAAGATTCCATTTCATCAGCTAATTCTCGCCCACATATAGCTGTCGACGGGTCTGTTGATGACATCAATGCTTGCTCGAGGCTCTCTGTAAACTTTCGTATGTCATCACGCTGAAGGCTCTTGAAGCTGACATGAAACCCAAATAGATTGTGGTTTGATTTCAGCAGTTCAAATCTCGGCTGCAAGGACTGAATTGCAGTGTCCACATTTATGTTGAAGCAATTTATCCTGTAGTCATCTTCATGCATTTCCAGGTGTAAAGTTTCCCACATATTTATCATACTTCCTTGTCCTTTGACGTTTGGCTAGAAAGATTGCAACAACTTCCATGTTTTCAGCCAATTCCTTTGCTGTAACAAGAATCTGAACAAACCCATCAGCTCTCAGTTTCCTTAGCCAAATCATCAAGTTGTTGTACGAATCCATTGCAGTGCTCAAATCTACTTTTTCACCTTGCAGTTCTTTAATCATAAAATTGACCTGGAAGAGCATGTCGTACCATAACACAAGTGACACTAAGAATTTGTACTGCTTCAATGTTTGATACAGTGTTTCTGCTTCGCTTTTTATCTCTTCAGCTAATTCATCGAGTGCGTCACAAATTTCAGGCAATTGATAACGAAGTGCTCTGACACTATCTATTCTACAGTCCCACCTTGTTTCGCACAGAGTTTTTTTTTTTTTTACAGATTGGAAAGGTGCTTTCTGAATAATGACCATCTCTTTGTAGATGTTGAAAAGATTGTGTACACGCGTTGTACAATTCCATAAAAAGGTTAGCACTGGGGCATGTTTTGACCATGTCTGCTACAACCAGATTGTAATTATGACACGCACATGTAGTAAACAATGCTCTGATGTTAATATTTAAAAGCAGTTTTTGAACGCCAGAATGGACGCCTTTCATGTTGGCACCATTATCATAACCTTGTCCACGAATATTTTAAACATTTAATTCAAGCTTTTTATAGTTATAGCTCATTCCACATTAACCTCATCTGATACATACCGGATAGTTAATGACATCTGCTCTTTGTGACTTAGGCCTATCTCTGGAGTACAATCTAGTATTACTGAAAAATACTTTGCATTCTTGATGTCTCGTAGGATAGCAGTGGCCTAGAACCGGCCCTGTCCATGGCTCTCTCAGACAAAAAGGTTCCCGACCTGATCTAGAGTCTAGAACTTTCTTCATTTTCAAAGTAGGCCTATACTATAGGCATCTAACAAAAATAGTACAATTTTCAACCTGCATGGGAAATCACAAAAATGTAAGTCTTGCAAAAGGTCACAGTAAGTCTTATAAACATGGATAATAGGCCTATGGGTTATTGGTAACTTACAATATTGTTGTCAAACAGACTAAGCCTTATAAAAGAGGGCCTATTATAATAATTTCTACTTAGTGTCGTATAGACCTTTTTACTTTGACCCGGGAAATGGGCGTTTTCCTTCAAAACTCACTGACATATATTTTCTTGGGGGCGGAAGCATTTTTTTATTTCTTTCCACTGAGTATCTTACTAAAGGCGTTGTTTTTTTTTCTTTTTATGTTATTATAGTTGTTTTTTAATTTATACCATAAAAACACATGGAAACCGTAAACTAAGAACCTAGGAAAGGAATCGTTAAAAAAAACTTTAGAGCTTTTTTTTTTTAAAGAAAAACATTTATTAGACCTGGACTCTATGCTTTGGACCTTAATAATAATATTATGGTCGATTCTACCTTTTCTTTTTCTTGAGTTTCTTCAATGTTAAAAAAAACGATAAAGTTTATAACTAGTTTTGTATCGAAAAATAAATTAATTAAGCCTATAGGGTAATGCTTTTATTACTGTCGGCTATTCAAGCTATTGCTTAACTATTAGCCCTAGATCGATCGTTTTGATTAATAAAACAAGAAAACCATAAAAACGAAGTTTTTATTATACTCCCTTTATTTGCAAACTAAGTTTACCATCATGTAATTAAATTGATTGACTACTGCAAATGAAACGTACAGAAAAAATAGCCGTGTCGCAAATCTCAAAAATATCTCCTTACTCCGTATGAATTGTTCTAAAAATAATCTTAGCGCATAATATTTTTTTTTTCTAGCTTTGCGCCGAAAAACTATAAAAAGTTGCACAGGCATTTTTAAAGTGAAACCAAAATTTTTCTTATACTTTCCTTTTAAGAAATGAATATTGTCATAAGTGTAGTATAATTAAGTTGTTTTAACTGAAAATTTGATAGGATATATTGTTAGGCGCCACAAGTCTGCTGTCCAAATTTCAGCTCGATCGGACCACGGGAAGTGGTCGAAAAATTGAAGCCAATTCTTGCTCCCACGACGATTGCAACCAGACAGACAGAAAATGCAACTTAAAATAAAAGGAGTAGGCGCCTAATAAAAAGGCAAATATAATTCTAGAAATTATTTTATGTTTGATAGAGACAGAGGCATAGTCCATATATAGCCATAGCAAATATTATGTTAAACTTTTAAAAAAATAGTGTACCTATATATAGGCCATAGGTTTAGGCCTATGTCGTATAGTCGGGCCTATGGCCTATGCCGTTTGTCGGCGTATATTATGTGTTCCATATATGGAATATGACAGGCCTATAGAGATTAATATTGTCATTGTGCATGAAATATTATTCAATAATATAACTAAAAAGTCTACCCAGCTCTGATGGGTACCTGACCTTAGTTGACGTAAAGTAATAAGGCGACTGTGCATAGTGCTGGCCACACAATCACCTAGTATGCCGTGGCCACAGAAACTGGTGAACGCTGTTTCATCGGACCTATGGATCAGTTCGGTCCGACGGGTACTTTACTTAATTTTTTACTTTTATAACTAAAAATTAATTGTAGCCTATGTTTTATAAGACGAGTATACTGACACAGCGATTGCTCGGTACATTAACTAAGTTGAAAATCTCAGTTAGCCTATGCAGGCATCGAAATTTTAAGAATTTATAGAATTTACTAGAATAGAACCTTGACAACTAAATTCAAAATAACTTTTAATGTGTACGTTGATACATAAACTTGTGTATAAACTATGAATGGATTTTTTAAAAAGATGCTAATTATAGCAAACATATTTATTGTCCGTAAGAACACCACTGGTGTCGATCGGCCGTGCTATTCTGCCGTAAGAACACCACTGGTGTTGATTTGGGTAACATTGTTTGTTTCGCTATTAAATCCAAACCAGCTTTCTAAAATTAATTTTAACTTCCTCTGACTATTGATAGATATCAGAACTCTTTTTAGCATAATTTTAAAGTAGATTTGGCGAACTTTTATGCTTTTTTTTCATTGTTTATAATGGTGACTTGATTTGTTACGACGGTCACAAGAACACATAAGGGGGGGGGGGGCAGTAAAGATAAACTAAACTACTGTCTATGGGCTTTTTTTATGACATTATTAAATAGAAATGATACAAACTTATTTGATTTTATTAAAGACTGAAATTTAATACAATTTAGATTCAAATAAATAATTATATCGGTATAAGACTACATCGAGCCGGGAGCATCAACCGGTGAAAAATAAGCGCCTTCAACTAGGTCCAACTAGGACCTAATCTTTCCGATTTTTTCATCATTAATTTATTCTCTACACTGTGTAGTCTTTTATATTCAAAATTTATATTTTATTCTCTTTAATTTGATATATAACATGTACCTAATTAAAAAATAATAATATTATTTTCTGAAAACATAACCACTCCTAGGCCTAGTGCTAATAAAATATGTTAAAATATCATATTTATCTATGTTTTTTCAAACTGTAACAGACATTAATTAAAAAGATTACCTGTCAATTTTTGTAATTATGTTGATAGCCTTATAGTATATAATTGATATAAACGTGGATTTATTTCAATACTTCTTATAGTTTGTAATTAGCAATTTTTTTTCTCATTTTTTTTACTAGAAAAATTTCATTTTTTTTTACATTTTACTAATATTTTTTTCTTTTTTTATCATTTACGCAAAGAATTTCAGAACAAAACATATTTATTTAGATTCAGTATTTATTCGCCTTTATTTTGATATATAACACTTGGTACATTTAATTAAAAAAACTATATAAAAATATTTTTTATGACATATGGATTTGGTCTATAAAAAAAAACTCCGGCAGAACCTGAAAAAAACTACGGACAGAAAGGGTTAAAAAAAAACTCTTAAATGATTTACTCTATAATGCTCCTTTTCTTGCTACGGCACTAACAAAATTGTCTTATAAAAATCATAGACTATAATAAGATGGACCGCTTGCTCTATTTTTAGAGCTTATATTATGTACAATGTACTTTTTTTTCCGTGCGCAACCAATAAGGCTGTCTTAAATTACTTCTAAGCTCCTCGTTGTTTTTTTTTAAATGTTTCCGCTGTATAGAACTTTCGATTTCAATTTTAATTTTTCATTGAGAAAATCAAAGCGATTCAATAAAACGGAAGTGCAAAGTATCATACGAATCGGGAATTCCGAAAATCAGTCTTTCGAGTCATCATATAGCAGAAATACTAAAGCAAGCGGTCCATGTGTATTATATTCTATGATAAAAATAATATAGTTGAGAAGTTTGACGTTCACGCTGTTGGCACGCTGAACGATTTAGAAATCCTAGTTTGGCACACTATAAGTTATAAGCAAAATGTTGCCGACCCATGGTCTATGTGAACATTAGGTCATTGAATGTTAGACTATCAAAGACATTATTTGCATTTAAAAAAAGCGAAATAAAATTAAAATTCGCACACAGGTTGACACTTTTTTCCTACACATAGATGAGCTATGCTATATATGCATTTCTATGCTGTTATTTCAGTCTAGTCTGATTTTATTAGCGCGCTTTGATGGTCCAGCAACCTTTTCCTTTTTAAATGTCCAGGGTTCAAATCCTGGAAGAAAAGTTATTTTCTTCCGGTTTGAAGAGTTTATCAAAGTCTGCAAGCTCTAACGTGTATCTCAGTAGATTATAAGCTTACACTTATGACACCAGTTAGGGCATACAGACATACAAAAATGATTTGAACCATGTAAATATATTAGGTCTTACATGTCAACAGAGTGCCATATAATGTATAGGCAATTATAGTAGTAGTGGCGTAGCTAGGGGAGAAAGGTCCAAATTCGAAACTCCCCCCGGGCCCCTACATAAGGGGGGCCCCCAAAGGAGTGTCCGAAAAAATATTTTTGCTCGGGCCCCCAAAGGAGTATCCGGAATTTTTTTTTGCAGGGCCCCTAAAGAGGCCAAGCCCCCCGGGCCCCCAAATCTCTAGCTAAGCCACTGTATAGAAGTGTGTTGTAAAGATGTAGGCCTACTTACGTCGAATCAGGTTTTGCCCCCAATGGCTGCATTGTAACTTGCTCCTATCAAACCAAAATAGCTTACTAACAGTTTTCACATTAATTGTAATAGTTTTAAATGGGACAAACTATTATGTTCCCATACCCACTAATCATGGTTTGGGCGTCGAACCAACAAGGACCCCACCCAGAGCCTTTACAAGCTTATGTTTTGTAGCGCCCCAGGGCAAACGTTTCAGCGCCGACCCCTTGCATACTGTAACTGTTTATTCAGTGCTAAATTTGCTCCATTTAGAATACATTTGCCGTCCCCCTGGAAGTGTCGCCCCCGGGCATATGCCCCCTCTGTCCTTTCCCCTATGTGAGGGCACTGACCCCACCCCCTTCACATACACACGTTTTCTTTTACCTTTATGCTTGCTAAAACAAAAACAGCAATAAGTGAAATTCTATATATAGGCCTATATATATTTTTATATTAACTTTTTAAAAGCATTGATTTTATTTTAGAAGTGCACTGAAAAACAATGTTACATAAAGGTTCCCTGCAGTCGGTATTATACCTGATATTTAGGTAATAGATTAATAGGCTATAGGCCTACTGCTACACTACAAGATTTTTTTTTTGTTAATTTATGGTTTAAAATTATGTTGACAACACAATTTTTAAATATAGGCCTAATTTAGATCCTTCAAATTAATTTCGCTAAAATTTTTTTTTTTTTTTCGAATGTAGAATTTAAAAAAAATCTTCGCATGTTAACTTCGCTTAAATTTGTGTGTTATGAAATGTAGGCCTAAATGTAATCCTTCATAATAACTTCACTTAAATTTGTGTGTTATGAAATGTAGACATAGGCTACTTTTAAATCCCTCATAATAACTTCGCTTAAAAATTAGCAAAGTTTTCGGAAGGCTTATTGACCCACTTCCCGTAAAGATGAAACTCGGGACAATGACTAGTTCCGGATGACCAGAGGCCAATTATCTAAGTTGCGGGGTGGGGGAAGGAGAGAGGAAAGGACATTGAAAAACATCGTAAATACTTACAGTGGTCTGGGGCATTAAGTTCATTAAGGGTACATATAACCCCGGACGCCAAGTTAAAGAGGCGCCAAAATGATGCTTATACTTATAGATTTATATATTTTAAAAAATTGATTTCATGGGGAGGGGTTCGGGGGCGTCAATTTAATAGTTCGTCCCCGGGCGCATAATATCCAAGCTAAGCCTCAACCGATGACATCACTGTTTTTTTTTTCAATGGTAGGCTAAATAATGAAAGATAATGTATCAAATTCAAAGGTGACCGAAAACAAAAAACGTAATTCCAATGGATTGTGTTAATTAAATCCTTTATATTAACTTTACTTTTGTACTTTTATAGCAAAATCTTAGGAATAATCATTGATCCACTTTAGACATCCCATCGAGCTAGAAGTTGGCACATAGACTAGTTTTGGATGACAATAGTCAATAGATTGATTAAATTTTCAGCCTCATTTTGCAACCGATTTATACGTGTATCAAAAAACTAGGGGAAATAATGAAGGCAGTAATATGTCTGACCGCAAAAGAAATTGCAAACAAAAATGCATATCCTATATAAAAATGACTTTAATAAAAAAAAAGAAAAAAAAAAAAAAAAATATATTTTTTAAAGTTTTGTTTTATTGTTCTCTCCACCTTTACTTGTAAATGCAGCTAATTAAGGCATATAGTTATCTTTACCTTTAGTTCTAAATGCAGCTAATTAAGGCAGAGTTATTTTGACCTTTAGTTGTAAATGCAGCTAATTAAGGCAGAGTTATCTTCACCTTTAGTTGTAAATGCAGCTAATTAAGGCAGAGTTATTTTGACCTTTAGTTGTAAATGCAGCTAATTAAGGCAGATTTATTTTGACCTTTACTTGTAAATGCAGCTAATTAAGGCAGAGTTATCTTCACCTTTACATGTAAATGCAGCTAATTAAGGCAGAGTTATCTTCACCTTTACTTGTAAATGCAGCTAATTAAGGCAGAGTTATTATGACCTTTACTTGTAAATGCAGCTAATTAAGGCAGAGTTATCTTCACCTTTACTTGTAAATGCAGCTAATTAAGGCAGAGTTATCTTCACCTTTAGTTGTAAATGCAGCTAATTAAGGCAGTTATGTTCACCTTTACTTGTAAATGCAGCTAATTAAGGCAGAGCTATCATCACCTTTACTTGTAAATGCAGCTAATTAAGGCAGAGTTATCTTCACCTTTAGTTGTAAATGCAGCTAATTAAGGCAGAGCTACCTTCACCTATTGTTGTAAATGCAGCTAATTAAGGCAGAGCTACGTTCACCTATTGTTGTAAATGCAGCTAATTAAGGCAGAGTTATCTTCACCTTTAGTTGTAAATGCAGCTAATTAAGGCAGAGTTATCTTCACCTTTACTTGTAAATGCAGCTAATTAAGGCAGAGTTATTTTCACATTTACTTGTAAATGCAGCTAATTAAGGCAGAGTTATTATGACCTTTACTTGTAAATGCAGCTAATTAAGGCAGAGCTACCTTCACCTATTGTTGTAAATGCAGCTAATTAAGGCAGAGCTACCTTCACCTATTGTTGTAAATGCAGCTAATTAAGGCAGAGTTATCTTCACCTTTAGTTGTAAATGCAGCTAATTAAGGCAGAGTTATCTTCACTTTTAGTTGTAAATGCAGCTAATTAAGGCAGAGTTATCTTCACCTTTAGTTGTAAATGCAGCTAATTAAGACAGAGTTATCTTCACCTTTAGTTGTAAATGCAGCTAATTAAGGCAGAGTTATCTTCACCTTTAGTTGTAAATGCAGCTAATTAAGACAGAGCTACCTTCACCTTTAGTTGTAAATGCAGCTAATTAAGACAGAGTTATCTTCACCTTTAGTTGTAAATGCAGCTAATTAAGACAGAGTTATCTTCACCTATTCTTGTAAATGCAGCTAATTAAGACAGAGTTATCTTCACCTTTAGTTGTAAATGCAGCTAATTAAGACAGAGTTATCTTCACCTTTAGTTGTAAATGCAGCTAATTAAGACAGAGTTATCTTCACCTATTGTTGTAAATGCAGCTAATTAAGACAGAGTTATCTTCACCTTTAGTTGTAAATGCAGCTAATTAAGACAGAGTTATCTTCACCTTTAGTTGTAAATGCAGCTAATTAAGACAGAGTTATCTTCACCTATTGTTGTAAATGCAGCTAATTAAGACAGAGTTATCTTCACCTTTAGTTGTAAATGCAGCTAATTAAGACAGAGTTATCTTCACCTTTAGTTGTAAATGTAGATAATTAAGGCATATAGTTATCTTTACCTTTAGTTCTAAATGCAGCTAATTAAGGCAGAGTTATTATGACCTTTACTTGTAAATGCAGCTAATTAAGGCAGAGTTATCTTCACCTTTACTTGTAAATGCAGCTAATTAAGGCAGAGTTATTTTCACATTTACTTGTAAATGCAGCTAATTAAGGCAGAGTTATTATGACCTTTACTTGTAAATGCAGCTAATTAAGGCAGAGTTATCTTCACCTTTAGTTGTAAATGCAGCTAATTAAGGCAGTTATGTTCACCTTTACTTGTAAATGCAGCTAATTAAGGCAGAGCTATCATCACCTTTACTTGTAAATGCAGCTAATTAAGGCAGAGTTATCTTCACCTTTACTTGTAAATGCAGCTAATTAAGGCAGAGTTATTTTCACATTTACTTGTAAATGCAGCTAATTAAGGCAGAGTTATCTTCACCTTTACTTGTAAATGCAGCTAATTAAGGCAGAGTTATCATCACCTTTAGTTGTAAATGCAGCTAATTAAGGCAGAGCTACCTTCACCTATTGTTGTAAATGCAGCTAATTAAGGCAGAGCTACCTTCACTTATTGTTGTAAATGCAGCTAATTAAGGCAGAGCTACCTTCACCTATTGTTGTAAATGCAGCTAATTAAGGCAGAGCTACCTTCACCTATTGTTGTAAATGCAGCTAATTAAGACAGAGTTATCTTCACCTTTAGTTGTAAATGCAGCTAATTAAGACAGAGTTATCTTCACCTATTGTTGTAAATGCAGCTAATTAAGGCAAAGTTTAAAAAGATCAGATCAGCCAAGATTGTACCCTATAGTTTTTCTTTTGAATAATCTCTTATTATAAATAGGCTCATATATACATTGACACACATGTCTGTCTGAAAGGATGTATATTTGGAACTGTGTTTCAAATCATTATTATTACATGTCTACTTTATACTAGGGTATTTTTCATTGGATTATATTTTTTCATATTTTATTTTGATTAAAATTACTTTACTTTTTGGTTTTGTAAACTGGTGGCTCTTCAACTATATTATAGTTTTTATGTTAGATTTAAAATGTAGGAAATCTAATAACAGACAGCTTTTGATGAAATATTGGCCCTTTATTATATGAAAAGACAAAAAAGGAATATATTACCATAGTCTTAAAAGCTTTACAGTACAGACTTTCCTTCTAGATTATTAGGTCCATTAGGCCCAAAACTCCTGCAGGGCGGCATGGATCGGTCGGCGGCAGGGATAGAACCCGCGACGTGTCGGTTGACAGTCCGGTGTACAAACAGCTGGACCAGCCGGCCTCTCATAGAATACATTTCTAACAATATGCCTGTGTGTATCTCTATATTTTTATACACATCTTTATAAATATGTAGCCTAGTTACCGGTATATTATGCATATAATTATTTGGGATATAGATTTACATACTATTGAATCTAAACAGTACATTTATAATATCTATCCTTGATTTTACACCAGAATACAATCAAATTACAACATACCTACCTCATTAATGAAGGTATGAAGGTCACAATAAATGTTTTTAAAATATCTGACTAAAATTATTATTGATTGAATACGGTACAATTGGTAAATTGGTTAAAAAGATTTTTAATTTGTATTTAGAAATAAACATAGAGACATTATTATTATGTAAACAAATGTTCCTTACACAGAGCACAATCACTTAATTTCTAATTTAACAAATTAAAAAAAGTATTACAAGTTGTACTTTTAGATTTTACAAGACATTAACAGCAAAAATATTATAACCTGTTTTTTTTTCTTCTACATTGCTTAAACATTCAATATCATATTTGTATACATTCAATATCATATTTTTATACATTCAATATCATATTTTTATACATTCAATAGCATATTTTTATACATTCAATAGCATATTTACTGATAAAATAGTCATACAAAAATAAAAATAAATAAATAAAAAAACCTAGCCAGCAATTTTAAATAACTGGTATAGGTGTACAATGTAAAATATTAACATACTAAATTGCATTTTAACACATTGTTTTATTGAGTGAAAAGATTTCACCCATTTTACCAATTTGTAAACATTAAAAAAATCAATTATAGTAATTTTTTGTCTATAAATGTAGCACTACACAGGAAACAATACACAAGCCAAGGAAGGAACTTTTCTAAAGCCTCATTTTATAATACCATTAGTGTTGTTTATTTTCATCTAAAATTGTATGGCATTATGAACTTAACAAAGCATTTTTTATTTACATATACGTAATGCCTTATAATGTTATATATATATATATAAAAGTAATTAACCCTTTTATACCAAGTTAATTAATGGTGCCCATTAAGCAATGTTCACAAGTTTCTGTGGCCTTAGCACACAGGTTATTTTCTATCTTTAAATGTAGCTGGCTTAATAGCACATACACAAAATATTAATAATTCATCTAACTTTATACAGATCTTTTCAGATCAGATCATTAGTTTTTAGGCCATTATTGAATAAAAAGCTTAAGCAAATGAAATATACAGATGTTGATTAAGTGATTAATAATACATAACATATTATTAAAAACTACAATTACAATAGCTTAACACTTAAAACATACTGACATTATTTTACGAGAATAGGACTTTTCTATTCGTTACAAGAGTCAAGAAAAATGTTATGCTGTAAAATTTATTACCAATATTCACAACAAATAGTGTAAAACAATTACAACAATACTAGTTTTTATAAATCCTGTCAAATGATGAAGAAACAAATGACTACTATATGTTGTGTTACAGTTACAGGAATATAAACAATGAAAAAGGAAAAAACAATTAAAAAAAAAGCAATAAAGTTGATATAGTAAAACAATTTTTGAAAGATGTTCCCAATGTATATGTATTTACCTTTTGTCCCCATAAATATAAACAAATATATATATTCATTTTATATTTTAAAAAATATGAATTCTATTGGAGTATGTCTTTACTTCTGTTAATAAGTGTCAACTGCTTAGAGTATTAAAGAAACAGAATACAAACAACTTTATTCCTGGTAAATATCTAACCTAAATTAAACTTAGGAGTAATACTAAATGATAAATTATCATAGAATCGATAAAGTAATTTTTAAAATTCAAGAAAACATTTTACATTATAAAAAGGAACTTTTACAAATGTAACATGCACTTAAAGCTAAAATGCTATCAAACATTAGATCGACCTATACTAGAATATGTATCAATAGTATCATCTTTATGGAACCTTTCAACTTATAAAAAACATGAAAAAACTAGAACAAATCCAGAAAAGAGCTGCAAGGTGAATACGAGTGAATATTTACAACTGACAAGTGTAATACCAATAGTTAAATCACTCAAACCTAGAAACACAAAAAGGAAATACAGGGAAAAAGCAAAGTTGTTATAATACAAAAAGCAATAAATGCTACCTTAGAAAAACAAAACTATAACAATTTACTACTACAATGTTTAGCATATATTTCATATGCTTAAGATTTTTTTTCAGAAAATTACACTACACTACACTCAACACAATTATTTATAAAAAGTGGTGAAAAATATCACTACTCTGTCATTAAGTTGCAACTATCAAACATATTGGCGGTTGTAATAATGTAGCTTATAATAACTAGGATATTACATAGGCCTCCATTTTAAATTAAGAAAACTTTCCTAGGTCCCTTGAAAAATTGGTCACTTTCAATTAGCATTTAGCATGTAAATATATCAAATATAATATCTTATATAGGCCTGATTGAAATGGACAAATATTTTAATCTTGCAGACCCCCCCCCCCATTCTTTTCTTTTGAACTTTTAGACCAAATTTAGCATTAGTGAAGCATAGGGAACCCAAAGGAGGTATTTTTAATATTGATTGCAAATTACAATATGGAAAGAATTGCAAGTGTATAAAAGCCTTACAAATCTAAGATTTTTTAATTGTTTACGATGTGTTTTATTTAATCTATAGGGGATATAGGCTATATCTAAGGCAGCGATTAGCATTCCGTGAGAACTGAATGAAAAAAAAAACGTGCCATGACTCTAAGCACTGTTTGAATAACTACTATGTAACTACTAGTCACTACAATCAATAACATATCGACAAATTTCAGGACATTTCAGAAAAACCTTAACTTAAACTCTCATATTAAATTAATTTTAAAAAATTTAAAATAAAGCTTAAAATTTCAATATTATGTTTCATTTTTCTTTATTTTTCCTTCATTTGTAGCTTTTTTATAGAGTTAAAAAACATTATTATTTCTAATGATAAACATATCACAACTTATTTTCTAAGCCTGGAGGGGTACAAATTAAGGCACATTTTTTTTTATTTATCGACCAAAACACCTGAAACTTTAACCACAAAACAAGTATGGAATATCATTCAGGGCAATCAATTTTTTTTAATGCATTGGTGTCAAGTACAATTAAAATCATGTGAACGCTAACAAAATAATAATATCTTGCTAATACTGAGCTTGGTCCCAAGACAAAGCAACTCTAACACAAACAACAGAATCGAGGTAGAGGTTGTCTAACAGGAAGATGTATACCTAGGGGTGGGTAACTATAGACGGATAGGGCGCTCTTGGTCCCAGGACACAGCAACTTTAACACAAACAACAGAATTGAGGTAGAGGGAGTCTAACAGGAAGATGTATACCTAGGGATGGGTAACTATAGACGGATAGGGCGCTCTTGGTCCCACGACACAGCAACTTTAACACAAACAACAGAATTGAGGTAGAGGGAGTCTAACAGGAAGATGTATACCTAGGGATGGGTAACTATAGACAGATTGGGCGCTCTTGGTCCCACGACACAGCAACTCTAACACAAACAACAGAATTGAGGTAGAGGTTGTCTAACAGGAAGATGTATACCTAGGGGTGGGTAACTATAGATGGATTGGGCGCTCTTGGTCCCACGACACAGCAACTTTAACACAAACAACAGAATTGAGGTAGAGGTTGTCTAACAGGAAGATGTATACCTAGGGGTGGGTAACTATAGACGGATAGGGCGCTCTTGGTCCCACGACAAAGCAACTTTAACACAAACAACAGAATTGAGGTAGAGGGAGTCTAACAGGAAGATGTATAACTAGGGGTGGGTAACTATAGACAGATTGGGCACTAAAGGGACAAAGGGAAAATCAAGGTTAACCTAGACATGGACATACATTATTACATGGATTGTGGAAACTGACAGGCCAGGAAATCGGGGAGTCGAGACAAGACTATTTTAATTTAACTTAGGGAGACTGACTTTGCAGCACAGAACTTTTGCTAGGAGAGTAGGAGGCTTGATGTTTGTATTTTGCTCAAGCTAAGTTATCTGTCCGTAGACAAGACTTTGCCAGATCACCGAAAAAGAGGACACTGGACAGTTAATTTCGGACACGGGTAAGTTGGATTTTACATCAATACTTTCCATTAGACAAGGTACATATAAATAGGACTGTACTTAGTACTTTATTGATTACTATATTATTTAGGTGACAGCCAGTGTGTAGTGCCAGTTAGTTGTGCCATTAATACGTTGGAGTGGGTTGTCCGTGTTGTGCCATAGTGGACGTCGGAGGGACCAAGCAGGTGAAACGAAAGGAAGTGTTACCTAACAGTTGAACTAAGGCGGGACAGACCTTATGCTATTGTCATACAAGATAAGAACTATGAATATGGATAGCAAATTTTAATATTAATCACTTTCGTTATTAGATCTACTCTTCTTCTTGTATTCATTCTCATCAATTTTGTTAGCAGGTCATTTTATATTAAGCCTTAATGTTTATAGATTAAGGTCACCCATACTCATATTTCTTCACTTTTTTTTCATTTGTACTATATTGAAACGCTTTCTTTTAATATTTAATATACTAATTTTTTCTTATGTATATATCATTTTATAATATTGGTTTTGATATTTGTTTGTTTGTTTTTAAACTAAGATCAACATGAATAAACTATAGTAAAGTAATCATTTCTATATTTAAAAGATATTCTCTGTCATTCTATTTTACGTTGGGCTACTTGTAGTAAATTGTTAGTGGTATTTAATATAAGTATTATTGTATTAAACTTAATTAGTTGAGCCGGGATTTCTTGATTAATTATTCGTAATTAAGTTCCTGACAATTGGTTGCTATGGCAATGACCGCCATGTTGGATTTTATAACTGTTATACCTACAAATACACAATTAGATACATTTTGTACAGAAATGAATGTACAACACAATGAATTAAAATTTAAGATACCGTATTTCATTATTTAATTTTTTATTAATATTTTCTTAAGGCAAAATTTTGCTGTTATTGGTACGGGTACGAAAAAAATGCTTTTATAGGGAAAAAAAGCACATTTATAGCTTTTTAAATAAGGAAACAATAAAACTCAGCATTTGTCCTATAACATAGTATTTAATCAAAAATATTAAAATCTGGCATTGTATTGTTGTAGTTTAGAGTGTCCATTTTAAAATGGCAAAGTTTTAATAGAATACGTTAAGAAATTTACAACTTGTAATTAGAAAAAGTTTTCAAAAAATATTTTAAGAAAGACACAAAATGTCAGAAAAACATGAAAAAATATGTATTTCTTGTAAAAATTTGAAACAAACCACTTGTTTTGGTTTATTGACCAATTGAAGGTGATTATTGTGCAGAAGAAAATAATGTATCTATTAGTATAAAGAACATAAAGCATTTTGCTTTTTTACTTTGTGCTTCTAGGAGTCACTCATGTGAAAATGTTACCTTTCCGTTACGGCCTAGCTAAAAACCATACAGACATACACATTTCACAAAAAATATTTTTAAAAAAGGATTGCGTTCTGTGCTGTACAGGGATAGTTGAACTTATTTAATTAAGTAAAACCCAAAAATCAGTATCTAAGTTGAAAACCCCTAAAATTCAGAGCAGTACCCAGCCTTAAAAGAAAGTTTACACATTAAAGTCAATATTTTTATATAGTAACTTTTAAATTTACAAAGTATGATTTTTCTAAGATGTGAAATTATGTAAAAACATACTGCCCTTTTAGTTCAGCTACAGAAATTTTTTAAAATGTTCCTATGCTGAACTCATTGTCTTTAGAAACTGATTTTGCATTCTATTTGTTTGTATGTTTTATTGTTCATCTATGAACAAAATGTTTACTACAAATGTCACACTAACTATGCTTTCTCCTCTGTATAATTCCACAAATGTTTTTTTTAAATAATCTAAAGTGTCAGATTTATTATTACAGATTAAACAATGAAATTCGGATTGTACTAATTGACATCATTGATGATATTTTAAGTATACACTTAAAGAAAATTCTTTATCACATATGTCACATTTATAAAGCTTTTCTCCAGAATTTATTCTTTTGTGTTCTTTCAAGTGTCCACTTTGATAAAATTGTTTACTACATGTGTCACATTTAAATGGTTTTTCATCTCTATAATTCCTTAAATGGTATTTTAGAGAATCTTTTGATACAAATCTCTTATTACACATTAAACAATGAAATGAGGGTTTTACTGAATGACATATTTGATGTTCTTTTAAGTATACTATACAGTTAAAGAAAATTCTTTATCACATATGTCACATTTATAAGGCTTTTCTCCAGAATGTATTCTTTTGTGTACTTTTAAAATTCCACTTTGAGAAAATTCTTTACCACAAATGTCACATTTATGATGCTTTTCTCCAGAATGTATTTTTTGTGTTTTTTTAAGTGTCCTCTTTGAGAAAATTGTTTACTACAAATGTCACATTTATAAGGCTTTTCTCCAGAATGTATTCTTTTGTGTACTTTTAAAATTCCACTTTGAGAAAATTCTTTACCACAAATGTCACATTTATGATGCTTTTCTCCAGAATGTATTTTTTTTTGTAGTTTTAAATTTCCACTTTGACAAAAAATTTTACTACAAATGTCACATTTATAGGCTTTTCTCCAGAATGTAGTTTTTTGTGTTTTTTTAAGTGTCCACTTTGAGAAAATTGTTTACTACAAATGTCACATTTATAAGGCTTTTCTCCAGAATGCATTCTTTGGTGTTGTTTTAAGTGTCCACTTTGAGAAAATTGTTTACTACAAATGTCACATTTATAAGGCTTTTCTCCAGAATGCATTCTTTGGTGTATTTTTAAGTGTCCACTTTGAGAAAATTGTTTACTACATGTGTCACATTTAAATACTTTTTCATCTCTATGATTCCTTAAATGGTATTTTAGAGAATCTTTTGATACAAATCTCTTATTACACATTAAACAATGAAATGAGCGTTTTACTGAATGACATATTTGATGTTCTTTTAAGTATACAGTTAAAGAAAATTCTTTATCACATATGTCACATTTATAAGGCTTTTCTCCAGAATGTATTCTTTTGTGTACTTTTAAAATTCCACTTTGAGAAAATTGTTTACCACAAATGTCACATTTATAAGGCTTTTCTCCAGAATGTATTCTTTTGTGTACTTTTAAAATTCCACTTTGAGAAAATTGTTTACCACAAATGTCACATTTATAAGGCTTTTCTCCAGAATGTATTCTTTTGTGTACTTTTAAAATTCCACTTTGAGAAAATTGTTTACCACAAATGTCACATTTATAAGGCTTTTCTCCAGAATGCATTCTTTGGTGTATTTTTAAGTGTCCACTTTGAGAAAATTGTTTACTACATGTGTCACATTTAAATGGTTTTTCATCTCTATGATTCCTTAAATGGTATTTTAGAGAATCTTTTGATACACATCTCTTATTACACATTAAGCAATGAAATGAGGGTTTTACTGAATGACATATTTGATGTTCTTTTAAGTATACAGTTAAAGAAAATTCTTTATCACATATGTCACATTTATAAAACTTTTCTCCAGAATGTATTCTTTTATGTCTTTTTAACTCTCCACTTTGAGAAAATTCTATACCACAAATGTCACATTTATAAGGCTTTTCTCCAGAATGTATTCTTTTGTGTACTTTTAAAATTCCACTTTGAGAAAAATGTTTACCACAAATGTCACATTTATAAGGCTTTTCTCCAGAATGTATTCTTTTATGTTTTTTTAAGTCTCCACTATGAGAAAATTCTTTACCACAAATGTCACATTTGTAAGGCTTTTCTCCAGAATGCATTCTTTGGTGTATTTTTAAGTGTCCACTGTGAAAAAATTCTTTACCACAAATGTCACATTTAAGATGCTTTTCTCCACAATGTATTCTTTTGTGTACTTTTAAAATTCCACTTTGAGAAAATTGTTTACCACAAATGTCACATTTATAAGGCTTTTCTCCAGAATGTATTCTTTTGTGTACTTTTAAAATTCCACTTTGAGAAAATTGTTTACCACAAATGTCACATTTATAAGGCTTTTCTCCAGAATGCATTCTTTGGTGTATTTTTAAGTGTCCACTTTGAGAAAATTGTTTACTACATGTGTCACAATTAAATGGTTTTTCATCTCTATGATTCCTTAAATGGTATTTTAGAGAATCTTTTGATACACATCTCTTATTACACATTAAGCAATGAAATGAGGGTTTTACTGAATGACATATTTGATGTTCTTTTAAGTATACAGTTAAAGAAAATTCTTTATCACATATGTCACATTTATAAAACTTTTCTCCAGAATGTATTCTTTTATGTCTTTTTAACTCTCCACTTTGAGAAAATTCTATACCACAAATGTCACATTTATAAGGCTTTTCTCCAGAATGTATTCTTTTGTGTACTTTTAAAATTCCACTTTGAGAAAATTGTTTACCACAAATGTCACATTTATAAGGCTTTTCTCCAGAATGTATTCTTTTATGTTTTTTTAAGTCTCCACTATGAGAAAATTCTTTACCACAAATGTCACATTTGTAAGGCTTTTCTCCAGAATGCATTCTTTGGTGTATTTTTAAGTGTCCACTGTGAGAAAATTCTTTACCACAAATGTCACATTTAAGATGCTTTTCTCCAGAATGTATTTTTTTGTGTACTTTTAAATTTCCACTTAGACAAAATTGTTTACTACAAATGTCACATTTAAAAGGCTTTTCTCCAGAATGTATTCTTTTATGTTTTTTTAAGTCACTTTGAGAAAATTTTGTACTACAAATGTCACATTTATAAGGCTTTTCTCCAGAATGTATTTTTTTGTGTAGTTTTAAATTTCCACTTTGACAAAAATTTTTACTACAAATGTCACATTTATAAGGCTTTTCTCCAGAATGTAGTTCTTTGTGTTTTTTTAAGTTTCCACTTTGAGAAAATTGTTTACTACAAATGTCACATTTATAAGGCTTTTTTCCAGAATGTATTCTTTGGTGTATTTTTAAGTCTCCACTTCGAGAAAATTGTTTATTACAAATGTCACATTTATAAGGCTTTTCTCCAGAATGTATTCTTTGGTGTATTTTTAAGTCTCCACTTCGAGAACATTGTTTATTACAAATGTCACATTTATAAGGCTTTTCTCCAAAATGTAGTTTTTTGTGTTTTTTTAAGTGTCCACTTTGAGAAAATTGTTTACTACATGTGTCACATTTAAATGGTTTGTCATCTCTATGATTCCTTAAATGGTATTTTAAAGAATCTATTGATACAAATCGCTTATTACACATTAAGCAATGAAATGGGGGTTTTACTGAATGACATCTTTGATGTTCTTTTAAGTTTACACTCCAAGAAAATTCTTCATTACATAGTCCACATTTAAATTGTTTTTCATCTGTATGATTCCACAAGTGGCAAACTAAATAATTGAATCCAAACATGGACTTATTACATAACAAACATTTAAAGATCTTTTCTGGTGAATGCATTCTTTGGTGTTTTTTTTTTAAACCTAGTTATGTAACAGAATGTTTTACACCTCCAAGTTTGTTTTTTTCCAAAAAGTCATTTTTAATGATGTTTTAATCTTCCAATTAATTCTTTAATATAATCTCATGTTCAAAAACTCTTCATCCAGTATGAATCAACATGTAAAGTATTGAACAGAAAATATGTCATATTACAAGCCAAACTCTAAATTAAATGCTTTAAAGGTTTTTTGTGAGCTGTGATCAAATCTGTGACGTTAATTTATTGCACAAAAATTCATTAGTGGCATTTGTTCAAAATAATTTTAGAAAATGTCTTAGGAATGTTAAATTTGAAAAAATAGTTTAAGGCTCTATGTATCTTTTAAAAGCCATTTCTTTTCATATAATACATACATACAATACAAAATGATAAATTCAATTGGCCTGGAGTTTAAGCTCTGAGAATTCTTATTTTCAACATATTCTCTACATTTGTAAGTGTCTCTTCACTTTTTGTTTTACAGTAAAGTATCACTGTTAGACAGAGTTGATCCTTGGGGCTTGTGAAGCACAAGTAGATAATATAAAGAAAATGCTTTGTTAACTAGATTGAAAAGCTTTTTTCCAATAATCTCTTGAAATGTCAACATCCATTCACTGTTCTTTTCTTTCTCAATCACCTAGTGGGATTCCTTATACCTATAATGAGACAAATTACATGTTTAAATTTTAGTTTTTAAATCAGCACATCAATAAATAAAATAATTAAAATATCTGCAATATATGGGAAAATTCTGAATCTATTTACACATTAAAATTAAATAGCAGTCAAAGTTTTTCATGCCTTTGTGGCAAGATGCATAGTTCACCAAATTTGCACATGCACATATTGAAGTTTATATACTTAAATCTGCTTAGAATATTACAGATCCTAAGATAAAAAAGAAAAAGTGGAAATGGATTGGTCACACTCTGGCAACATAGCTCGCCAAACACTAGAGTGGAATCCACAGGGAACCAGGAAGAGAGGCAGACCAAATATCACCTGGAGAAGATAAAGAACTGAAAGAAACAGGAATGTAGAGGCAAGAGATGAAGAGACTGTATCAAGACCGATGGAGTGGATAAGCATTGTTGAGGCCTTATGTCGAGGACTTAAAGAAACTGGATTGCTTTATTAATATGATATTTAAGCGATTTAGCATCAATTATAATGTTGGTTTTTTTAAAGACTAAGTTTTTGTCTACTAAGTCAGTCTATGTTAGGAAGAGACAAATGTATGGGCCCTGATATTCTAACAACATATTTTTGTGAGCATCATTTTAGATGACTTTTTCTTTAGTAAAACTGTAATCTCTAACATAAGCCTGGGACTAAGTCTAAAGTCTAGTCTAAGTCTAAGTCAATTAGTAAATGAATAAGTTGTGTATGAAAAAGGCAAATTTATTTCAATAGCTATATAATACTATCACATAATATAATTACTGTGAGTTTGTTTGTTTATTTAGATGTTTGTTCGCTATAGCCACCTTAGCCGTTTGATCAATTGGGTCAAAAGTTAAATGTATGAATGTGATGCAACCCCACAAACCGGTGCGGAAGTTGGTAAAACTGATTTTTCATTAAATGCAAAAAATGTGAAGAAAAGGGTCCTAGGTCGTTTTTTTATATTATTATTGATTTGTTGAATGCCTTAACTTATAGCTGTAAAATTTTCAAGCTAAAATGATTTTTAGAAATTACTATTAAAAAATGTGTTTTTATGCAGCTTTTGTATAAAATCACGCAAAATGTCCTCTAAACATTAAATTGTATAAAAATATAATAAATATTAACTAAAACATTTAAAACTTTAACAGCTTGTGTATTAATTCATTATGATTATGTTTGTTAAATTTCATATTAATATTTCATATTGGTTCATATTTGTTTGTCCTGAAAATAATTAATTATCTGTTGCAATGTTAATTTTTAAAAAAATCCTTTAATGTTTCTCCAAAAGGACTTCCCTTACCTTTACTTATGTAATTTTGAATAACTTTTGAACTAATTAATGGATTTTAGCGATTTTGTCACCAATATGTAGATAAAAGAATTACGGTAGCTTTCAATTCAATACCTAAAACTAATTATCCTATTTTGCCGACTTCAGTACAATTCTGTGGAGTTGCATCACAAATTGGAAACATCCTCCAAGAGAGAATTTTAACAACAATATTGCTTAATAAAATTTGTTAATTAATTTTTTTAAATAAACTTAGACCTATTACTATTACTAATCACAGTATTTTAAGGTTCTAAACTCACTGGTTAATACCAATTCCAGCCCAAACCAGTTAAAACCAAGCATGAAATTTAAATATCTACCATAAACTTAATTTCATGCCAGCCACTAAGTTAGGGGTCGGAAACATATGGCTCGCGAGCCAGATGTGGTTCTATTGATGGCTGCATCTGGCTCGAAGACAAATATTCAATTACTAGTGGTTATGCCCGTCAAAATAAAGGAGAAACGAATGACTACAATGTGTTTTGTTAAGAGAGAAAGAAAAGAGACTATTACAATAAAGACAATGAAAGTTTTTTTTCGGTATTTAGTTTTTGTTCTTTTTAATTGTTTCTGGTCGCCCTGACCCTGGCATATGCATAATAATTGTTACTGTCAAGCTTCTGGTATTAAAACGTAGCGAACAGTTGTGTTGACTTGACTTGTTATTAATAATAGCCTATTAAATTAACAATAATATACTATCTAAAAGAAAAAAAACAACACAATACCAAACAATAAAAAGGTAAATAATAAAAAAAAGTGTAGAAAATAATATTTCAATACCATAAAAACTAAAGTGAGAACGATTTTTTTCTGTATTTAATTTTTGTTGTTGCTTATTGTATTAATAAAACAGTGTTGAGAATGTTTCTCCCTGTATTTAGTTTTTGTTATTTTTTATTGTTTCTGGTCGACCTGACCCTGGCATATGCATACGAATTGTGGCCTCAAGGACTGGCGTAGTGTGTAAACTGCCGATACATTCCCATTAAGAATACACTGGCGGGCGAACGCATGGGGCACAGCCCCCGCAGCGGGCCCGAGGTACATTACACTGCTGAGAGGCCACTGGTCTCGGTGGGGAGGAAGCAATGGACGCTGCAATCCCGTCTCGAGAACCACCCGGGGCCTGGATGCATGTACCTATAGACCTTTTTACTTTGACCCCGGAAAAGGGGCGTGGCCTTGAGACTCACTGACACAAAGATTTTTGTTTCTTCTTTCCATATAGTATTTTACTAAGGGTGTTGTTTTTTTTTAATGTTATTATAATTATAGTTGTTTTTTAACTTTAAACCATAAAAACACATGGAGACCTTAAACTAAGAACCTAGGAAGGGAATTGTTACAAAATAACGTTTAGAGATGCTTTTTTTTTTAAGAAAAAATTTTTTTAGACCTGGACTCTATGCTTTGGACCTTAATAATATGGTCGATTCTATCGCGATCACTGTGTCATTACTTTTTGTTCGAGTGTCTTCAATGTTAATAAAAATTACGTTAAGAACTAGTTTAACCCTAACCCTAACCCTAAGTTTTGTATCCAAAAAAAAATTAGGCCTATAATGCTTTTATTACTGTTGGCTATTCAAGCTATTGCTTAACTTAGCCCTAGACTAGACCTAGATCGTTCGTTTTGATTAATAAAAAGGCAAATATAATTCTAGATATAGGCTATTTAAGATTGATAGAGACAGATGACAGAGGCAAGAGCCGATTTGATGCATCTTCACGAATATAAAAACCATAACCATAGCAAATATTATGTTAATTAAACTGAAACAAAATATTGTTCGTAGGAAGAGGCTAATATATATTGGCCTATATCGTATAGTCTGGCCTATGACCGTAGGCTATGTCGGCGTAGGCCTATGTTTTCCATATTGAATATGATAGGCCTATAGATATTCATATTGTCATTGTCATTTCATTGTGCATGAAATATTGTTCAATAATTTTAATAGGCCGATAACTAAAAATTCATGAAGAAAACACGCATCAGTTTGCAAATATCAAATATAGGCTATAGCATAACCTACCTTTATATGTTTTTAATTATTTCATGCAATCGGTTAATCACCACTTTTCTATAAATCAAATAAATGGTACGACTATAATCTATATATATTGGCATATATGACATAGGCCTACTATATATTCTATATAATTTAATTTGGCATAGCCCTATGCCTTAAAATTAGCCTTATGGTCCTATTATATGGCATATAGAATATAGGTTACATTTATATAAGCAAAGGCCTTTTTTTCTATATTTAATATTGTGACATAGCTTAATAGTTAATAGGCTTAAATTAGGTCTATTATAGTCCTAGGCCTATAGTCTATAATGTAGTAGCCTAAATAGTTTGAGCTTAAACCGTTTAAATTATAGCCTAGGCTATATAAATAGACTATAATATAATATATAGGCCTACACTATAATTATATAAAGTTAGCTAGCCTATCTGACAGGCCGATTTGATAGATAGAGCAATAGGCCTACTTTATTATATAATAGAACCTATAATCCTATATTCCTATATATTTATAATTTATATATATATATAGGCCTATAGCTATGTTTATACTGCTCTGGCTCTAGCAGGCTCTATGGTAGTCTATAGGACTATAGGTACTAGGCCTTTATTATTAGATGAGCTAAGTCTAATTCTAGTCTATTAAGCTAGGTAGGCCTATTAACTATTATAAGACAGTATCAGTAAGAAAAAGTAAAATTAGGCCTACAACGATTTATATTGCAACATATAAGTAGGCTATAAGAAAGTAATGCAAAATAAGTGTTGAGCCTTCTACACAAACAAAGCTTTATAACTAGCTAAAATGCTATTTATTGTAGCCTATGTTTTATTTTATAAGACGAGTCACTGACACAGCGATAGCTCGGTACATTAACTGGGTCTGGGTAACCATAGTCGCCATAGAGACGCTTCGTAAGCCTAGAATGTATAATAAATGTTTTTTTTGTTAAAAACTGGTTCAAAATGTAAAAAAAAAGGTACAGCTGGCTCCCTGGCTTCTCGGTATACAGTTTTTATGAAGTCATTATTTTTTTTAATGAACAACTGATATAAATATACGCCTAAAAACCACTAGGCCCCCAGTTAAATAACAAAGGCAAAGAACAAACAGCTGACTCTTTCTGCCCCCCACCGAGTGCGCATGCCCAGACCTTGACTTTTTTTTTTTAATAATTAACAAAATGAAAAGGTCTATAGTAGGCCTCTAGGATTTGTGCTACCGAGTGACAGTGCAGGTATACTGGCAAGCCACCACGATAATGATCCTTAGGGGAACCGCAGTAAACAATCGCTGGTCTGCGGAAACCTTCCCCGCTACACGGCACGCCACGTCTTTGGCATGTCGTTGGGTGGCTGGAACCCGGACAGAGATTGGTCAATCCTAAGCGTTACGCCCTGGACACAAGTGCCGAAAGGCTCGTCCAGGTTTTTTAAGAGACTTTTAAATTCGATATAAAAATGTAGCGAACAGGACTTGACTTGTTATTAATAATATTAAATTAACAATAATATACTATCTAAAAGAAAAAAAAACATAAATACAAAACAATAAAAAAGGTAAATAATATAAACAAAATTAGAAAATAATATTTCAATGCAATAAAAACTCAATTGAGAAAGATTTTTTAGGTATTTAATTTTTGTTCTTGCTTATTGTATCAATAAAACAGTATTGAGAATGTTTCTTTCGGTATTTAGTTTTTATTTTATATTATATATTGTTGCTGTCAAGCTTATGGTACCCGGTATTTGAAAGTAATCATTTATAGGGCTAACTTGTTTGTTTTTTTAATTCGTATCGTTTAATTTATAGAGTGTATACAGTCCCCTATTAAAGGATATTTTCAATAGCGACGTAAATCCATAAAATAAGTAAAACAATTGGTTACTTTTACTTAAAAGGATAATGCAAACATCAATAATGAAAAAAGAAATAATTTGATAGACACTACGTCATACGCAAGTATTTTTTTTAAGTAAACCATTGAAACTCTCCAAGCCAAATTGCGGTGCGTAACTTTTAAAAAAGGTCTCGCTACATTAAAAAAACAACAGCATAATTGGGAAAACCCAAAAAGACCCTCGCGTTCAACATAGTGAATCTCGCGTTCAATATAGTAAATGAACGGAAACGGCTATTTGCTATATACAGTTGTATTTATTTGTATAGCTGGATATACTTTTTTTGATTTATAAAATCATTACATTCTTGATTATAAGTCATAAAATCAAATGTTCTTTTGGAGGACGTTTCCAATTTATACATTTAACTTTTGGCCCGATTAGTCAAACGGCTTAGGAGCCTATAGCGAACAAACATATATATACATATATATATATAAAAACAAACAAACAAACTCACGGTAATTATATATGTTGATAAATAAATATAAATATTTCATTCTACAAATGAGCTTAAGTCTACTGCAGCTCAGCATCAGAAATGATAAAGAAGATAAACTTAGCTGACCTAAAAGACAGAAAAATATCAACCCTGCATTCATTGTAATTAAAGGGGAAATAACTCTTGCCTTACGTCAATTTTGCAATTTTGCATGTGCAAAAGGGTTCACACAACAGGTTGTCATCGGATCAGAAAGTAAACTTTGGTTTAAATCCTGTTGTCAGCTAATTAATTTTAGAAACCCTTTTGACAAGATGGCTAAAAGAAAGAAAGACAATGAGTATCTTACTTTTCAGCAGGAATTAACAGAAGAATTTGCAAATGATATTTAGACTTTAAAAAAATATTCTTTTTAATTTTAAACACAATTTTTTAGTTTTTTACTATTAATATAACATAAACAACGACATTTTGGTGTGTGACTTCACAGGAGAGAAGGGTTACCATCCCTAACCTATATAAATTAACCGATACTAACCATGCGCTATTAAAATGAATGAAATATTTAAAGATAAAGACAGCACTAGTTAGTACCGGTATTGGTTAGCTTATATCTTCTTTAATCTTTATAGAAGGAGAGTCTGTATAAGATATTATATATATAGGTTAGGGATGGTAACCTGTGACCTTTTAGCTACTCAGCTTACTCCCCTGTGACATCAATGGCCAAAATGGCGTTTATGTATTAGGCTATATTAACTCATTCCGTGCCAGCGTTTTTTTAACTTAAAAATGCGTTTTTCGATTAAATATAATTATTTTCCCGTGTCGTACTGGTATGTTTCCATTAGGGTTTTGTTACACCGACGAGGACCGCACGCTCGGCCGCTATCGATAATTTACAGTAAAACGCTAGTTACGCATTCCTTTTTTGATTGCAAAGTTCTTGTTTACGATTTACATTAACGTAGCAATATTTAACACATACTCTTTAAATGTTTTAAAACTAAATTTACGCGAACAGTAATTGTTTAAAGGTAAAAATAATATCTCTCCATGCTTTTTGCTAAAACAACGTTTTAAGTACAAAATGGCTGCCATGTTGTTTATTTTTCCAGTACCACATATCCTAGGTCTAATGACCTAAGGATGCAAAATTATTAGTTTATTTGTGAAATTAATAACACAACACAAATGATGATATTTCAAGTATTATAAGTTTATTTTTCATAAAAATAAAAAAAAAACAATATTGTACGTTTTTATAATATTTTGCAGTCTCGTGTATTTTTTTGCATGCTCTAAAACTATGACAGATGGAATTTCCCGATCTTAAAATTATTAATTATAAAACATTGGAAAGTCGGCTGTCAAATATTGAAATAATGAGTTTTTAAGTTCTGTTTGAAAGTAACAGTAGAGCTTGTTCGCCTCAGTTGAATGGGAAGTTGATTCCACACCTTCGGACCGGATACTGAGAAGGCTCTAAGGCCAACGGTCGTCAGAGAGAAACGGCATATAGGCCTACTAGTAATTCTACATCACTACAGAAAACTATACGGGTAATGTTGGAAACTTTATGACAAAGTAGTGATGTTTTTCGAACTTTTCAAAAACAGTGTTGGGTGTATAAGTCGCACCCCTACTTTTTGTCGAAATTTTCGGTAAAAAAAAGTGCGACTTATACGCGAGTATATACGGTATATAATACAGTGACAAAGCTTAAAATATTTTTTTGGGTAAAAAAGGGAACTTTTGAAATCCTTATTGTGAAACATGCCTTATATTAATAGTAAAAAATTGTGTTTAAAATTATTTTTTTTCTATTTCTGGCCTAAATAGACAATTGTTTGCAAGACATGATTTCGGCATGCATGAATGCATGGGGACTGGACATGGTCATGCATGGATCTTTAAAAATCTTTCTCAGAGAACCAAAAGAACGGAGATTAAGAATTACCGGTACCTATAATCCTAATTGTGAAACCAGATTTTTTCAAAAATTTCTTTGTGCCTTTACTGGCCTTCAGCCTTGTCACTTGTCTTGTGTCAAACGTTTGTGTGCTTAGCAACTTAGGCCTACACTGGTACAGTAACAGTGACGTGAGTGAGTTTTGTGATGATTTCCCACTGACCATGACCATTGCCAATGGCATTGGCCATTGAGTTGAGCCATTGAGGAACAGGTTCAACAGGAAGGGGAATTTAAAGTAAAGGCCTGGAGTTCATGATTCATATGATTCAAAGGTTAAGGATTTGTGGGCATTTGTTATTTGCATTTATAGGACCTACTTACTTATATTTTCTTACCTTAGTTAAGCTTATATATGATTTGGATAGACGATGTTCTAGCTACGGAAAATTTAGAGCTCTTTTGGAATTAAAAACGAACAAGCTGTACATAAATTATAATGTAGTGTTGTTAGTTCGCACTTTATATAAATAAATAGTATATTATTTTTTGTAATCGTATGGAGTTTTTTTAGTACCTACGCTATTAATTCAAGCCCCTTTAAGTTTACGTTACATATCACATAGGCATATAGACAGACATGTCTACTGAATCACATGGGCAACATTTCTTAATTTGAACTGATAATTCACAATCACAAATGTCTATATATATATTTTATATCTATATTATTATAGCTAGCCTGTGGCACTACATAGGCCCATATGACTATTAATAGGCTATATATTAGGCTACTACGGGGTAACGAGGAATAAAATATAACACTGCTGATTATAGCCTACGTTGTTTTTTTTTTTTGTTTTTTTTTACTTAATGTAGATATTAGGGCCTATCCTACATAATATTTTAAACACTGTCATCAATTGCAGTGGCGTAGCTATGGGAGGAGGAGGGCGGGGGTCCTAATTCGAAAATCCCCCCCCCCGGGCCCCTACTTGAGAGGGGCCCCCTAAGGAGTAGGCCTATCCAAATTGTTTTTTTCTCATGTCATAATGTCCAATGTCAAAATGCAGGGGCCTCTAAATAGGCCAAGCCCCCCGGGCCCCCAAATCCCTTGCAACGGCACTATTATCTGGTACCGGGTATAGGCCTATGAATCTGGCATTTTACAGACTCCCAAACGCCCCTTCTATAAACAAGATTATTTAGCAGAGAAGAAAAAGTAAAAGTTATGACACGGTGATCACGGGCCTACCGGACGGGGGGTGTAGGTAGGTTACATAGGCCCCTATATAGGCCCTATAGGCTAGGTCTATTACTCGTTGTATCGCAAATCATATTTCCGCTAATTTATCACGTCGAATCAGTTGAAAGACCTGCGCAAAATCATGTTGAAAATCCACGAAACACGACAAAACCCTCAAATTCACGCGAGTCGAACCCCCCCCCCCCCCCCCCCAGCTCAAAGCAGGACACGTTTTGGTCTTGCCGTTTTTGCTCGACCGTTTTGGCGCAAGTAGCCTACATCAGTTTTGGCACTGGACACTTACATTTGCGTTGAGGAATTAAAGAAAATACTGTTCATATAATGTTATGTTGTAAATTAATTAATTCAGTAGGCCTAGGCCTACAATTTTAAAATGTTCAACAATTTTTGACACGCTAATATTAATATATATATAATTGTTTATCATTTCGAGAAAAAGAGTAGACCTATTACTATTATAGCCTAAAATTAAATTTTATATATATAGTCTAATTTCTTGGGTAGGCCTAGTCAATTTAAATTAATTCCATGATAGGGGCCTAGGCAATTTAATTGTCTACTCTTCCTCTAAAACCCAGAAGTGCAATATGCCGGGTATGGGTCTAGAACAGGGGTCGGGAACCCATATGGCTCGCGAGCCAGATGTGGCTCTATTGATGGCTGCATCTGGCTCGCATACAAATGTTCGATTATAAAAAAAAATGTTTTTTTTAGACTTTTTGATCTACAGATTAATTGCATATCAATATTTCATTCTACAAATGAGCTATGGTCTACAGCAGCTCAGCATCAGAAGAATTCAGAGACATAATTATTGTACTTTTAGTGTTGAAATTACACAAATTGCACACATTCAGTGGCGTACGTAGCTAGGGTCATCTGCGCCCGGTGACATGACACAAAGTCTGCGCCCCTTCTCGGGCCGACTTATTATTGAACCTTCAAGAAAATTTTTAAATTTTACGGTTTAGGCCTATCTATATGGTTCATTTTCGAAGCATCTGGCATTTTAATGAAATAGAATACAGACTAATAAGTCTCTATACGGTTGTAAACAATTTATTTGAAAAAAAATAATACTCTACTAATACTAATATAGCCTACATGACCGAGATAGATATAGTCTACAACAAATTGATCCTCCTTGATTTGACTGTCACAAACTCATCAATCACGTTGTCAAAATTAATATTGTAAAGTGTGTTTCTTTCGATGCTAAGGATGTATTTAATATAATTTTGCTAATTGTGTGCCAAACTAGGATTTCTAAACCATTCAGCGTGCCAACAGCCTAAAAGTCAGCCTGCTTTATTATACTTGTTTTATTTTTTTATTTATTTATAATTATAAGACAATTATTATTTAACTCGTAGCAAGACCAAGGCCAAAAGCAAAGGAAAGTTATGGAAAAAAACGGTAAAGCGTTTTATATTTAATAACAATAATTAACGCTTTTGATTATCAACCTTTTTATTTGCATTTATACAAAAAAATAAAAATAATAGGCCTATTAGGCCTACCAAACTCTAACATTTTTTGGTAATGATTTTGTAAACATTATCATTTGGTTGTCCAGATAAGGATCTAGCAACTGATAATATTTATGATAGTTTAACTGAGATTGTATTTAATTAAAATTTGCTCAATGCTAAAAAAAACGACCAGTAGGCCCAAGCTTAGTAGAGAAGAATTCTCATAAATAGTAATCATACAAACTAAGTAGTTAATGTAGGCTAATGTTTAAAAAATGTGCATGAAATGTTTTAGTCATATAGATCTAGACTAATATTTATATAATTTTCAGCTACATTTCACAATTTGGTCATTATAACGTTATAAGTTGTAGGCCATTTAGTCTATTGTAAAGGAAAAATAAGAAACACAACATTAGAATTAATAGCATAAATAAAACGGGCTAATTATCTCCCTTTAATTCAAATAAAGTTTCTAATTTTGATTCAATAGCCTATTGATGCCAAAAAAGTTATGTTTTGTAATACAAATATTACTGACTAATTATTATTTCTATTTATAAATCCAGCTTTATGAAATTCATTAGAATATTTAATTATTAGAGGCATACAATTGATTTAGGCTGTGGCTATTTGCACACGTGAGCAAATAGAATACGGTGTTCTATTTGCACACGTGTGCAAATAGAATACAGTAGTCTATGTGCACACAGAATGCACATTGTGATGTTTTTATGAAAATATATGCTTTTGATTTGCCACGCAAAATATGTGTCAATATAGTCTAGTATAGTAATTACACACATACCAAAACAATGTTGGAGAAGTATGTAGATTAGGCCTATTTACAATGATTAATGCAATATGGTTGAGCCATTTTTTTGCCATATATAGGTCTAGATTGGCAATGTTGTATTAATCTTACTTTTATATAGGCCTATACATAGCCTACTCGTGGGGGAAGTGAAGGGGGTGGGTCCCATAATACAAGTGTCCGTGTCATTTTTCTCACACCAATATAGGCAACCGGATTTCTTATTTAGAAATCATATATATTAGCCTAGCTATTGTTCAATTAAGAAATAAACGTTTTATTGTTTATGACAAAGTGGAAAATTTACATTAGTTCAGGTTTAGCCTGAGATATCCCCCCCCCTTTTTTACCACACACACACACACACACACAAACACAAATGTAGGCCTACACCATCACAACTAACATAGGTTTGTGTAATTTTATCTTATAAATTACAGACGCTCCTTCTATAAAGAAGATTATTGCATCCTACGCTCATCCATGGTCATAGTCTAGTCCCCGAATCTTTATTTATTAATGTTTTAAATGATGTTAAGTTACTGGTTTTCATGGTTTGTTCAGGTAACCCATTCCATGCCAGAATGCCACTCGGGAAGAAAGAGTAGACTACTTAGGCTATATGCCATCTATGCATTAATTTGTTCTCACATAACTTTCACATAAAGGATAAGGAAAGTGTTTTTGTCTGTGTTTTAAGTTTTAGATAAAATCAGGGTAGGCCTAGGCCTAAACTAGGCCTATAAACCTAATTATAACTTAAACTTTTATAATTTTATATGTTATATGGCAGGCTACAGGCTAACTTTTATATTAATTTTTAATGACACCCGCTGGTAATTGTATAGGCTTACAATACTTATGCTATTATTTATTTTAGGCTGAGGCTAATTTTTAAATAAAAAAAAAAAAAAAAAAAAAACAAATTGCATTGTCTAGGGCAGGGGTTTAACACGTCACCCAAATGACGGCCCACTGTTCTAACCACTAGGCCAGGAAACCTTACACAATTTACCATCAAATACTGGTAGTAATTAAGTGCTGTGAAAGAATGCGCAAAAAAATGCGCAGTCAAATATAATTATCAGTGCGCATGCCCGGTCTTCATGCGCAAAAGAAATGCGCAGTCAAATATAATTATCAGTGCGCATGCGGTGTGCAAATAGCAAACTCCGAAGTGGAGTGCCTATTTGCATACGTGTGTAAATAGACACTCCCTTGATTTACGTTAAACAGTTGTAAACAGGGCTGTGGAGTTGGAGTCGAGGAGTCGGAGGAAATTTGGGTACCTGGAGTCGGAGTCGGCAAATAATGCACCGACTCCGACTGCGACTCCTACTAAATTTAGATTGTCAAAAAGACATGGCTTCATTTAGGCCTATTTTAAACAACCGATCAATAGGCCTACAGAAATTAGTAATATGAGAAAGTAAAATATCTGTTTCTTCCTCTAATTCGCCATCCCTACTCAATATCCTATCCCTATTGTAATACTATAGCGGGTCGACACACAAAAAAAGTCTTTGAACTAATTTGAAATGCGTCATTAGACTGAACGTCATATAGACCGCTCGCGCCGGTATTGATGACGCTATACAAGTGTCCAAATTACTAATCACCATTCACATTGTTTTTAATTATTTCAAATGCTAGGACATGGCACGCGCGGTTTTCTCGGAATGCTAAACACTGCCTTCGTAGGCTATAGGCCTAGGCCATAGGTCCTAAATAAAACGCATCTTAATTTAGCTACTAGTGTACAAGCAAACCTTTTTTTGGAGCCCTACAGAGGCTTTTACACATTTACGATTCTTTCCATAATGTAATTTGCGTTCAATAGGCATACAAAAAAATGCCGCCTTTACGACTTATAAATGCGCTACGCACGCAACGCACAATTAGGAGCGGCAATCAGTGGCGTATTTAGGCATGTTCCATTGGAACAGGGGCCCCCACACAAAAGGGGGCCCCACACATCCCCAAAAGAAATGTTTGAGTGACATCCCCATATTTCGTTGAAAATGTAAAAAAAAATTCATTTATTCCAAGACAATTTAAAGCGCTCCTGTTCAACCAAGCTACGTGCAACATAAAATGTATGATTTTACAGAATGTAATATGAATTGAAGGCCCTTTTCTGAGATAGGCCCTATGTGGAAGAAAGGGCGAGACCACGGGGGGGGGGCACATACATTTGGGAACAGGGCCCCCACATAAATTTGGGAACAGGGCTCCCACAATCCTGAATACGGCCCTGGTGGCAATATTTATACTTTTCATAGTGTTGTGTTCTGCTTAAAGATGTTAAACAAAAACCGGAATACCGGATTCCGGATTTGAAACCGAAAGCCGGTTTAGATTTTCAAAACACCGCGTCTGTGCTTTTTTATTAACGGCACTATTAAATACACATTCTTTTGATTCTCTTTCAACACATTATTTTACAAGTTACCATAAATATATGCCTCTTCATATGCTTCTTAATATTATGGTCAACGAAAAATTGAAAGCTATTATCGGTCTTAATCAATTAGCCCATAGGTTTTTAGTTCTTAAGAATTTTATGGTAAAGAGTACAAAATCATATTGTATTCACACAAATCAACCCCTTGAATGCCCTGCAAACACTAATTAAGATCAATAGGCCTACAGAAATTAGTAATATGAGAAAGTAAAATATCTGTTTCTTCCTCTAATTCGCCATCCCTACTCAAGATCCTATCCCTATTGTAATATTATAGCGGGTCGACACACATAAAAAGTCTTTGAACCAATTTGAAATGCGTCATTAGACTGAACGTCATATAGACCGCTCGGCGCCGGTATTGATGACACTATACAAGTGTCCTAATTACTAATCACCATTCACATTGTTTTTAATTATTTCAAATGCTAGGACATGGCACGCGCGGTTTTCTCGGAATGCTAAACACTGCCTTAGTAGGCTATTAAGAACTGGAAAATGTTTGTTTTTTCATCAATCAAAAACATCTTTTTTCGTCAATAAAAAAACACCTCTTGGAAGTCTCTCGCGTGCCATTGAAAATCGCTCTGCGTGCCAAATTTGGCGCGTGTGTCCTAGGTTGCCGACCCCTGACTCAGACAAGCTTGTCCCATTGAATTAAATAAGACAAAATAAGTTTGCTGAAGGACCGCTCACAGCTTGCAAATGAAACAGCAGTCGTTAGAAGTATTTGCAGTGAAATGCGCATATTCGGAAATACGTCATCTCCATATGAAACAACAAAACCAAGAAGATCCAAAGTATCCGGTAGAACTTCAGTCCGGGTACTGAGCAGCATTTTGCAGTCTCCGATTGCTGTGCACAATTCGTGACCATTGACGTCAGTGTCGTAGAAATTTTGCAATTTTGACGAAGTGTATCGACTATGTCTCAGCGAAAAGAGTTTTGACGTCTAGTGAAAATCCAAATTTGTTGTTAGCTTTTTTAGACGTAAAAATCGTATTGATATCTCCCGAGTCTATCAATTACGCTGTTCATAACACGTGCAATTTCTTCTTCTGCAGAAAGTCCTGCATCTCTTGCTAATTCTCCAGGCATCCTCCTTTGTCGTCTAATCCTTCAGTCAACCTCGATACCCCAAGTTGTGCATCTTTGTTTTTCCATTGTCTATCGCAACCTTGCTCAAATTCTCACGAATGTTTTCATGTTCTTGCTCTAGCGATTCAAGATCAGATGCTTGCTGCTACCTTGAAATTCATAGTAGGATCCTGCAACCGTTTCTGGACACGATCAATTTTCCCAAGCATGATGTTCCAGAAATGTAACAAAACTAGGAAGTTAAAGTTTAATATACCTCCCAGCAAAGTTTCTGCATCACTTCTGGTGTCAGGCGTCATAGTTGCATCTTCTAATAATGTTTCCAACAGCATACTAGTTCATCTAGTCCTTCATAAATAGCTTTAACAGCTTCTGATCGTGCACTCCAGCGTGTTTCAGACTCCCTCTTCACTGTGAATGGCACAACTCTTTTTAATCCTATTATCATCTATATATATAAAAAGACAGTGTTAAGCCCCGCGAGGATCCCCATTGGTCAATAAATTTGCATAAAAAGACAGTGTTAAGCCCCGCGAGGATCCCCATTGGTCAATTTGAAAACACGTGTGTCACTGACCTATCTAGGCCTAGCCCAATATACCGTCTAATAATTTTTCAAAACGGACATGTGTCTTCGATAGCTCAGTGGTAAACGTGTTGGACTGCTATACGGGCGATCAGGGTTCGATTCTCCAGTTAGACTATACTTTTTTTTTCGACAATTAATTTTTCAAACTTTTAAAAACAATATGTAAATCTATAGGCAATATAGATTTTGTTAAATAAAAATATTTGACTATTTTTTTACCCTATTACAATATTTATTTACTTTCCTAAAAGTATTCAGTAATTTTAAAGTGTAGTTTATAAATTTGTTATCTGCACCCCAGACAGTCCTTTTTTTTTCACCCGGGCAACGCCGGGCAATGTAGCTTGTTGATTATAATAAGATGGACCGCCTGCTCTATTTTTAGAGCGTATGTTCATTTTCCGTGCGCACACAACACTGATCTATAAATGTTTTTCGCTCTGTACAACTTTCGATTTTAATTTTTCATTGAGAAAATCATAGCGATTAAATAAAACGGAACTTGTATAGCAATAACGTTATTTCCTGTATAGCAATTACTTTATTTAGAATCGGGAATTCCGAAAATCAGTGTTTCAAGTCATCATATAGCAGAAATACTAAAGCAAGCGGTCCTGGGTCTATGGTAAACCAATGTATCCCAAATACGTTTGCAAGATTGAATTTTAGAGCTCCACAAATATCTTCATTATAAACCAGTTGGCAAGCATGATTTTGGCGCCCCCATTGAGCATTAAGGGACTCCATTCTACTCATACAACAAATGACACATTCACAATGTAGGATTGCTGATGGCGTTTTTTTTAAAAACAAAGATCAGTACGGGTTCAAATATTATTCTTCATATTATTATACTGAAAGTGGCATCTGGTTTTAACAATTATACAGGTTGGGTAATTTCGAGTTGAATATACTTAGCATGAGTACACTCAGCTAAACAGGATCCGGTTGTTATCACATTTTTGGAACAGTTGAAAGTATATATATTTGTTTTTCTCTCGTTTAACAACTCGTTAGGGATAATTAATAGGACTTCAAGTATTCATTTAAAGTAGAAAAAAATGCGATTTAATAAAACGGAACTTGTATGACAATTAATTACTTTATTTAGAATCGGGAATTGCAAAAAAAAAAAAGAAGATAATAGCATAAAAAGCTGAAGCAAGCGGTCCATGTAGATTAAAGTCTATGAGTTTACATCAAAATAAAATTAAATAATTAGTTTTAATACTCATTTTGGCGCCCCCTACCGTGGCGCTCAGTGACATATGTCTCCCCCACACATTTACTTGAATTTTCAGTTTTAAACATAATGTATGGCTCTCACAGAATTACCTTTCAAAATATGTGGTATCCATGGCCAGGGCCGGTTCTAGCAAATGCGGGGCCCTATGCGAAACGGATTGCGCGGGGCCCAGTCTGGGTGGGGATAAGTATAATAAGTGAAGATTTCGAGTTTGTAATAGAAAATAAATTCATCTTTGCATTTTATTAATTCTTTACTAAGTACAAAATCACGATCAAATTAACTTTACTTCACGAGCTTTGCGTGTAGCGAAGTCATACAGTATATTAACAAAATTCTGTTTTCTAAATAGATCACGCTCGATAGCAAGAATTGCCAAGTTGTTCAATCTATCCTCGTGAATTGTTGACCTCAAGTAATTCTTGATTAGTTTGAGGCGCGAGAAGCTTCTTTCACCAGATGCCACAGTTACGGGTATTGTTTAAAAAATATTCTGAGTGCAACAAAGTAGTTTGACAAAGCAGTGTATCTTTAATTAGTGGACAGATAACTCAAAATTTCTACAGGGATTTGGGCGGTATTTCGTAGAATATGCCTTAAAGATTCCATTTCATCAGCTAATTCTCGCCCACATATAGCTGTCGACGGGTCTGTTGGTGACATCAATGCTTGCTCGAGGCTCTCTGTAAACTTTCGTATGTCATCACGCTGAAGGCTCTTGAAGCTGACATAAAACCGAAATAGATTGTGGTTTGATTTCAGCAGTTCAAATCTCGGCTGCAAGGACTGAATTTATGTTGAAGCAATTTATCCTGTAGTCATCTTCATGCATTTCCAGGTGTAAAGTTTCCCACATATTTATCATACTTCCTTTTCCTTTGACGTTTGGCTTGAAAGATTGCAACAACTTCCATGTTTTCAGCCAATTCCTTTGCTGTAACAAGAATCTGAACAAACCCATCAGCTCTCAGTTTCCTTAGCCAAATCATCAAGTTGTTGTACGAATCCATTGCAGTGCTCAAATCTACTTTTTCACCTTGCAGTTCTTTAATCATAAAATTGACCTGGAAGAGCATGTCGTACCATAACACAAGTGAAACTAAGAATTTGTACTGCTTCAATGTTTGATACAGTGTTTCTGCTTCGCTTTTTATCTCTTCAGCTAATTCATCGAGTGCGCCACAAATTTCAGGCAATTGATAACGAAGTGCTCTGACACTATCTATTCTACAGTCCCACCTTGTTTCGCACAGAGTTTTTTTTTTTTACAGATTGGAAAGGTGCTTTCTGAATAATGAACATCTCTTTGTAGATGTTGAAAAGATTGTGTACACGAGTTGTACAATTAAAAAAAAAAGGTTAGCACTGGGGCATGTTTTGACCATGTCTGCTACAACCAGATTGTAATTATGACACGCACATGTAGTAAAAAATGCTCTGATGTTAATATTTAAAAGCAGTTTTTGAACGCAAGAATGGACGCCTTTCATGTTGGCACCATTATCATAACCTTGTCCACGAATATTTTAAACATTTAATGCAAGCTTTTTATAGTTATAGATCATTCACTAGTACATCGCATAAGTCATGTTCATTAGTACTTTGCACTGGAAGAAACTTAATAAAACGTTCATGTACAACCACATTCCACATTAACCTCATCTGATACATACCGGATAGTTAATGACATCTGCTCTTTGTGACTTATCTCTGGAGTACAATCTAGTATAACTGAAAAATACTTTGCATTCTTGATGTCTCGTAGGATAGCAGTGGCCTAGAACCGGCCCTGTCCATGGCTCTCTCAGGCAAAAAGGTTCCCGACCCCTGATCTAGAGTCTAGAACTTTCTTCATTTTCAAAGTAGGCCTATACTATAGGCATATAACAAAAATAGTACAATTTTCAACCTGCATGGGAAATCACAAAAATGTAAGTCGTGCAAAAGGTCACAGTAAGTCTTATAAACATGGATAATAGGCCTATGGGTTATTGGTAACTTACAATATTGTTGTCAAACAGACTAAGCCTTATAAAAGAGGGCCTATTATAATAATTTCTACTTAGTGTCGTATAGACCTTTTTACTTTGATCCGGAAAATGGGCGTTTTCCTTCAAAACTCACTGGCATATATTTTCTTGGGGGCGGAAGCATTTTTTTTATTTCATTCCACTGAGTATCTTACTAAAGGCGTTTTTTTTTTCTTTTTATGTTATTATAGTTGTTTTTTAATTTATACCATAAAAACACATGGAAACCTTAAACTAAAAACCTAGGAAAGGAATCGTTAAAAAAATAACGTTAAGAGTAAGAGCTTAAGAAAAACATTTATTAGACCTGGACTCTATGCTTTGGACCTTAATAATAATATTATGGTCGATTCTACCTTTTCTTTTTCTTGAGTTTCTTCAATGTTAAAAGAAGATAAAGTTTATAACTAGTTTTGTATCGAAAAATAAATAAATTAGGTCTATAATGCTATTGCTTAACTATTAGCCCTAGATCGATCGTTTTGATTAATAAAAAAGGCAAATATAATTATAGATATTAGGCCTATTTTATGTTTGATAGAGACATATGCCGTTTGTCGGCGTATGTGTTCCATATTATATCGAATATGACAGGCCTATAGAGATTAATATTGTCATTGTGCATGAAATATTATTCAATAATATAACTAAAATGTCTACCCAGCTCTGATGGGTACCTGACCTTGACGTAAAGTAAAGGCGACTGTGCATATTGCTGGCCACACAATCACCTAGAAACTGGTGAACGCTATTTCATCGGACCAATGGATCAGTTCGATCCGACGGGTACTTTACTTACTTTTTTACTTTTATAAAAAAAAATTACATTAATTGTAGCCTATGTTTTATAAGACGATTATACTGACACAGCGATTGCTCGGTACATTAACTAAGTTGAAAATCTCAGCCTATGCAGAGATCGAAATTTTAAGAATTTATAGAATTTACTAAAATAGAACCTTGACAACTAAATTCAAAATAACTTTTAATGTGTACGTTGATACATAAACTATGAATGGATTTTTAAAAAAGATTATTATGCTAATTAGAGCAAACATATTTATTTGTTATTAAATAAAAAACTCTTTAATGATTTTCTCTATAATGCTCATTTTCTTGCTACGGCACTAAATAAATTGTCTTATAAAAATCATAGACTATAATAAGATGGACCGCTTGCTCTATTTTTAGAGCTTATATTATGTACTTTTTTTCCGTGCGCAACCAACCAGGGTGTCTTAAATTACTTCTAAGCTCCTCGTTGTTTCTTAAATGTTTCCGCTGTATAGAACTTTCGATTTTAATTTAAATTTTTTATTGAGAAAATCAAAGCGATTCAATAAAACGGAAGTGCAAAGTATTATACGAATCGGGAATTCCGAAAAGCAGTCTTTCGAGTCATCATATAGCAGAAATACTAAAGCAAGCGGTCCATGTGTATTATATTCTATGATAAAAATAATATAGTTGAGAAGTTTGACGTTTACGCTGTTGGCACGCTGAACGATTTAGAAATCCTAGTTTGGCACACTATAAGTTATAAGCAAAAGGTTGCCGACCCATGGTCTATGTGAACATTAGGTCATTGAATGTTAGACTATCAAAGACATTATTTGCATTAAAAAAAAGCGAAATAAAATTAAAATTCGCACACAGGTTGACACTTTTTTCCTACACATAGATGAGCTATGCTATATATGCATTTCTATGCTGTTATTTCAGTCTAGTCTGATTTTATTAGCGCGCTTTGATGGTCCAGCAACCTTTTCCTTTTTAAATGTCCAGGGTTCCAATCCTGGAAGAAAAGTTCTTTTCTTCCGGTTTGAAGAGTTTATCTAACTCTGCAAGCTCTAACGTTTATCTCAGTAGATTATAAGCTTACACTTATGACACCAGTTAGGGCATACAGACATACAAAAATGATTTGAACCATGTAAATATATTAGGTCTTACATGTCAGCAGAGTGCCATATAATGTATAGGCAATTATAGTAGTAGTGGCGTAGCTAGGGGAGCAAGGTCCAAATTCGAAACTCCCCCCGGGCCCCTACAAAAGGGGGGCCCCCAAAGGAGTGTCCGAAAAAATATTTTTGCTCGGGCCCCTAAAGGAGTATCCGGAAATTTTTTTTGCAGGGCCCCTAAAGAGGCCAAGCCCCCCCGGGCCCCCAAATCTCTAGCTAAGCCACTGTATAGAAGTGTGTTGTAAAGATGTAGGCCTACTTACGTCGAATCAGGTTTTGCCCCAAATGGCTGCATTGTATTTTGCTCCTATCAAACCAAAATAGCTTACTAACAGTTTTCACATTAATTGTAATAGTTTTAGATGGGACACACTATTATAGTTCCCATACCGACTAATCATGGTTTGGGCGTCGAACCAACAAGGACCCCACCCAGAGCCTTTACAAGCTTATGTTTTGTAGCGCCCCAGGGCCAACGTTTCAGCGCCGACCCCTTGCATACTGTAACTGTTTATTCAGTGCTAAATTTGCTCCATTTAGAATACATTTGCCGTCCCCCTGGAAGTGTCGCCCCCGGACATATGCCCCCTATGTCCTTTCCCTATGTGAGGGCACTGACCCCACCCCTTCACATACACACGTTTTCTTTTACCTTTATGCTTGCTAAAACAAAAACAGCAATAAGTGAAATTCTATATATAGGCCTATATATATATTTTTATATTAACTTTTTAAAAGCATTGATTTTATTTTAGAAGTGCACTGAAAAACAATGTTACATAAAGGTTCCCTGCAGTCGGTATTATACCTGATATTTAGGTAATAGATTAATAGGCTATATTACTGCTACACTACAAGATTTTTTTTGTTAATTTATGGTTTATGTTGACAACACAATTTTTAAATATAGGCCTAATTTAGATCCTTCAAATTAATTTCGCTTAAATTTGTGTTTTTTTTTCAAATGTAGAATTTAAAAAAATCTTCGCATGTTAATTAACTTCGCTTAAATTTGTGTTTTATGAAATGTAGGCCTACTTGTAATCCTTCATAATAACTTCACTTAAATGTGTGTGTTATGAAATGTAGACATAGGCTACTTTTAAATCCCTCATAATAACTTCGCTTAAATTAGCAAAGTTTTCGGAAGGTTTATTGACCCACTTCCCGTAAAGATGAAACTCGGGACAATGACTAGTTCCGGATGACCAGAGGCCAATTATCTAAGTTGCGGGGTGGGGGGAGGGGAGAGGAAAGGACATTAAAAAACATCGTAAATACTTACAGTGGTCTAGGGCATTAGGGTACATATAACCCCGGGCACCAAGTTAAAGAGGCGCCAAAATGATGCTTATAGATTTATATTATTTTATATATTAAAAAAAATTGATTTCACGGGGAGGGGTTCGGGGGCGTCAATTTAATAGTTCGTCCCCGGGCGCATAATATCCAAGCTAAGCCTCAACCGATGACATCACTGTTATTTTTTTCAATGGTAAATAATGAAGATAATGTAACAAATTCAAAGCTGACCGAAAACAAAAAACGTAATTCCAATGTATTGTGTTAATTAAATTCTTTATATTAACTTTACTTTTGTATTTTTATAGCAAAAGCTTAGGAATAATCATTGATCCACTTTAGACATTCCATCGAGCTGAAAGTTGGCACATAGACTAGTTTTGGATGACAATAGATTGATTAAATTTTCAGCCTCATTTTGCAACCGATTTATACGTGTATCAAGGACTACTGAAGACAGGACGCGCAGACTTGAATTTCTGACTTAGCTAGCTAAGGCCAGTTTTTTTAACAGTAGCGATACACTCCCTTGTCGCTCTTATATATGAAGTAAACTATTATTAAGTAACTAACATAATTAATGTCAATAATGTCAATAATGTTAATGTGCAGGGCCGTTTACTAATGAGGGGTTAGGATTGAGAGGGTTTAAAAGAGCATTTGAATATTATTTAAGATCTATTTAGATGATTGAATGATTAGGGCCGTACACATGATATCCTATATATATATGCGGTTGGTGTTGACGGTTTCGTGTGGGGGGTCACCTAAGGAATAGAATAAAGTGAAAAAAAATTCTAAAAAATCGTTATTTCTTGACCTAAAAAGGGAAAAACGTAACCCACCCATACAATTTATCTGGCTCATAATTAAGAGACAAATGCACAGCCTCTAAAAAAAGTGATTATGAAGTAAGTCGATTATTTGGGTTGAGAATTTTGCCAAGTGGTACATGTATACCATTATTATAAATACGATAATTCGATTTCTATATCTATGGTAAAATTTATTTATGACCAAGGAATATAAAGAATGTAAATTGACTGTGATAGTTAAAAATAAACAAACATTATGCTCTCCTCTCATATTTTCCTTTACAATTAACTACACCACATTTATTAGGCATTTTGATAAAAATACACGATCGAAAAATTGAAAACAAACGCAGTGAAGTAAAATATCAACAAGTATCCATGTTGGAACCAAACTGTGCCTTCTATTCAGACTCCTTAAAAAATAGTGCGCTCATGCTTGGTAATTATTAAGACATTTTAATGGCTATTAGATCGTTCTTTGTCATTAAATAAATGAAAATGACATAAACCATTAATACAATGAATCATATTAGTAAAGAATTTTGTTAGTTACTTAATAATAGTTAACATTATATCACTGCGCCAAGGGAGTGTATCGAATCGCTACTGTTAAAAAAACTGGCCTTAGCTAGGAAGTCAGAAATTCAAGTCTGCGCGTCCTGTCTTCAGTAGTCCTTGACGTGTATCAAAAAACTAGGGGAAATAATGAAGGCAGTAATATGTCTGACCGCAAAAGAAATTGCAAACAAAAATGCATATCCTATATATAAATGACTTTAAAAAAAAAAAAAAAACAACCTTATAATATTTTAAAGTTTTGTTTTATTGTTCTCTCCACCTTTAGTTGTAAATGCAGCTAATTAAGGCAGAGTTTTCTTCACCTTTAGTTGTAAATGCAGCTAATTAAGACAGAGCTATCTTCACCTTTAGTTGTAAATGCAGTTAAGTAAGGCAGAGTTTTCTTCACCTTTAGTTGTAAGTGCAGCTAATTAAGGCAGAGTTATCTTCACCTTTAGTTGTAAATGCAGCTAATTAAGGCAGAGTTATTTTGAACTTTACTTGTAAATGCAGCTAATTAAGGCAGAGTTATCTTCACCTTTAGTTGTAAATGCAGCTAAGTAAGGCAGAGTTATCTTCACCTTTAGTTGTAAATGCAGCTAATTAAGGCAGAGTTATTTTGACCTTTACTTGTAAATGCAGCTAATTAAGGCAGAGTTATCTTCATCTTTAGTAGTAAATGCAGCTAATTAAGGCAGAGTTATTTTGACCTTTACTTGTAAATGCAGCTAATTAAGGCAGAGTTATTTTGACCTTTACTTGTAAATGCAGCTAATTAAGGCAGAGTTATCTTCACCTTTAGTTGTAAATGCAGCTAAGTAAGGCAGAGTTATCTTCACCTTTAGTTGTAAATGCAGCTAAGTAAAGCAGAGTTATCTTTACCTTTACTTGTAAATGCAGCTAATTAAGGCAGAGTTATCTTTACCTTTAGTTGTAAATGCAGCTAATTAAGGCAGAGTTATTTTGACCTTTACTTGTAAATGCAGCTAATTAAGGCAGAGTTATTTTGACCTTTACTTGTAAATGCAGCTAATTAAGGCAGAGTTATCTTCACCTTTACTTGTAAATGCAGCTAATTAAGGCAGAGTTATTTTGACCTTTACTTGTAAATGCAGCTAAGGCAGAGTTATCTTCACCTTTACTTGTAAATGCAGCTAATTAAGGCAAAGTTTAAAAAGATAATAAAGCCAAGATTGTACCCTATAGTTTTTCTTTTGAATAGACTCTAAATAGGCTCATATATACATTGACACACTTGTCTGTAAATAGGCTCATATATACATTGACACACTTGTCTGTAAATAGGCTCATATATACATTGACACACTTGTCTGTAAATAGGCTCATATATACATTGACACACTTGTCTGTAAATAGGCTCATATATACATTGACACACTTGTCTGTAAATAGGCTCATATATACATTGACACACTTGTCTGTAAATAGGCTCATATATACATTGACACACTTGTCTGTAAATAGGCTCATATATACATTGACACACTTGTCTGTAAATAGGCTCATATATACATTGACACACTTGTCTGTAAATAGGCTCATATATACATTGACACACTTGTCTGTAAATAGGCTCATATATACATTGACACACTTGTCTGTAAATAGGCTCATATATACATTGACACACTTGTCTGTAAATAGGCTCATTTATACATTGACACACATGTCTGTCTGAAAGGATGTATATTTGGAAGTGTGTTTCAAATCATTATTATTACATTTCTACTTTATACTAGGGTATTTTTCAATGGATTAGGCTATATTATTTCAAATTTTTTTTGGATAAAAAATTCCTTTACTTTTTGGTTTTGTAAACTGGTGGCTCTTCAACTATATTATAGTTTTTATGTTAGATTTAAAATGTAGGAAATCTAATAACAGACAGCTTTTGATGAAATATTGGCCCTTTATTATACGAAAAGACAAAAAAGGAATATATTACCATAGTCTTAAAAGCTTTACAGTACAGACTTTCCTTCTAGATTATTAGGTCAACTAGGCCCAAAACTCCTGCAGGGCGGCATGGATCGGTCGGTGGCAGGGATAGAACCCGCGACGTGTCGGTTGACAGTCCGGTGTACAAACAGCTGGACCAGCCGGCCTCTCATAGAATACATTTCTAACAATATGCCTGTGTGTATCTCTATATTTTTATACACATCTTTATAAATATGTAGCCTAGTTACCGGTATATTATGCATATAATTATTTGGGATATAGATTTACATACTATTGAATCTAAACAGTACATTTATATTATCTATCCTTGATTTTACACCAGAATACAATCAAATTACAACATACCTACCTCATTAATGAAGGTATGAAGGTCACAATAAATGTTTTTAAAATATCTGACTAAAATTATTATTGATTGAATACGGTACAATTGGTAAATTGGTGAAAAATATTTTTAATTTGTATTTAGAAATAAACATAGAGACATTATTATTATGTAAACAAATGTTCCTTACACAGAGCACAACCACTTAATTTCTAATTTAAAAAATTAAAAAAAGTATTACAAGTTGTACTTTTAGATTTTACAAGACATTAACAGCAAAAATATTATAACCTGTTTTTTTTTCTTCTACATTGCTTAAACATTCAATATCATATTTGTATACATTCAATATCATATTTTTATACATTCAATATCATATTTTTATACATTCAATATCATATTTTTATACAATCAATAGCATATTTTTATACATTCAATAGCATATTTACTGATAAAATAGTCATACAAAAATAAAAATAAATAAATAAAAAAACCTAGCCAGCAATTTTGAATAACTGGTATAGGTGTACAATGTAAAATATTAACATACTAAATTGCATTTTAACACATTGTTTTATTGAGTGAAAAGATTTCACCCATTTTACCAATTTGTAAACATTAAAAAAATCAATTATAGTAATTTTTTGTCTATAAATGTAGCACTACACAGGAAACAATACACAAGCCAAGGAACTTTTCTAAAGCCTCATTTTATAATACCATTAGTGTTGTTTATTTTCATCTAAAATCGTATGGCATTATGAACTTAACAAAGCATTTTTTATTTACATATACTTAATGCCTTATAATGTTATATATATATATATAAAGTAATTAACCCTTTTATACCAAGTTAATTAATGGTGCCCATTAAGCAATGTTCACAAGTTTCTGTGGCCTTAGCACACAGGTTATTTTCTATCTTTAAATGTAGCTGGCTTAATAGCACATACACAAAATATTAACAATTCATCTAACTTTATACAGATCTTTACAGATCAGATCATTAGTTTTTAGGCCATTATTGAATAAAAAGCTTAAGCAAATGAAATATACAGATGTTGATTAAGTGATTAATAATACATAACATATTATTAAAAACTACAATTACAATAGCTTAACACTTAAAACATACTGACATTATTTTACGAGAATAGGACTTTTCTATTCGTTACAAGAGTCAAGAAAAATGTTATGCTGTGAAATTTATTACCAATATTCATAACAAATAGTGTAAAACAATTATAACAATACTAGTTTTTATAAATCCTGTCAAATGATGAAGAAACAAATGACTACTATATGTTGTGTTACAGTTACAGGAATATAAACAATGAAAAAGGAAAAAACAATTTAAAAAAAAGCAATAAAGTTGATATAGTAAAACAATTTTTGAAAGATGTTCCCAATGTATGTATTTACCTTTTGTCCCCATAAATATAAACAAATATATATATTCATTTTATATTTTAAAAAATATGAATTCTATTGGAGTATGTCTTTACTTCTGTTAATAAGTGTCAACTGCTTAGAGTATTAAAGAGACAGAATACAAACAACTTTATTCCTGGTAAATATCTAACCTAAATTAAACTTAAGAGTAATACTAAATGATAAATTATCATAGAATCTACATGTTGATAAAGTAATTTTAAAAAATCAAGAAAACATTTTACATTATAAAAGGAACTTTTACAAATGTAACATGCACTTAAAGCTAAAATGCTATCAAACATTAGTTCGACCTATACTAGAATATGTATCAATAGTATCATCTTTATGGAACCTTTCAACTTATAAAAAACATGAAAAAACTAGAACAAATCCAGAAAAGAGCTGCAAGGTGAATACGAGTGAATATTTACAACTGACAAGTGTAACACCAATAGTTAAATCACTTAAACCTAGAAACACAAAAAGGAAATACAGGGAAAAAGCAAAGTAGTAATAATACAAAAAGCAATAAATGCTACCTTAGAAAAACAAAACTATAACAATTTACTACAATGTTAAGCATATATTTCATATGCTTAAGAAATGTTTTCAGAAAATTACACTACACTACACTCAACACAATTATTTATAAAAAGTGGTGAAAAATATCACTACTCTGTCATTAAGTTGCAACTATCAAACATATTGGCGGTTGTAATGATGTAGCCTATAATAACTAGGATATTACATAGGCCTCCATTTTAAATTAAGAAAACTTTCCTAGGTCCATTGAAAAATTGGTCACTTTCAATTAGCATTTAGCATGTAAATATAATATCTTATATAGGTCTGATTGAAATAGACAAATATTTTAATCTTGCAGACTACCCCCCCCCCCCCCCATTCTTTTCTTTTGAACTTTTGGACCAAATTTAGCATTAGTGAAGCATAGGGAACCCAAAGGAGGTATTTTTAATATTGATTGCAAATTACAATATGGAAAGCCTTACAAATCTAAGATTTTTTAATTGTTTACGATGTGTTTTATTTAATCTATAGGACATATAGGCTATATCTAAGGCAGCGATTAGCATTCCGTGAGAACTGAATGAAAAAAAAAACGGGCCATGACTCTAAGCACTGTTTGAATAACTACTACTACAATCAAAAACATATCGACAAATTTCAGGACATTTCAGAAAAACCCTTAACTTAAACTCTCATATTAAATTAATTTTTAAAAATTTAAAATAAAGCTTAAAATTTCAATATTATGTTTCATTTTTCTTTATTTTTCCTTCATTTGTAGCTTTTTTATAGAGTTAAAAAACATATTATTATTTCTAATGATAAACATATCACAACTTATTTTCTAAGCCTGGAGAAGTATGATTAAGGCACATTTTTTTTTATTCACCGACCAAATCACCTGAAACTTTAACCACAAAACCAGTATGGAATATCATTCAGGGCAAACAATTTTTTTTAATGCATTGGTGTCAAGTACAATTAAAATCATGTGAACGCTAACAAAATAATAATATCTTGCTAATACTGAGCTTGGTCCCACGACACATCAACTTTAACACAAACAACAGAATAAATAATAATATCTTGCTAATACTGAGCTTGGTCCCACGACACATCAACTTTAACACAAACAACAGAATTGAGGTAGAGGTTGTCTAACAGGAAGATGTATACCTAGGGGTTGGTAACTATAGACGGATAGGGCGCTCTTGGTCCCACGACACAGCAACTTTAACACAAACAACGGAATTGAGGTAGAGGTTGTCTAACAGGAAAATGTATACCTAGGGGTGGGTAACTATAGACAGATTGGGCGCTCTTGGTCCCACGACACAGCAACTTTAACACAACAGAATTGAGGTAGAGGGAGTCTAACAGGAAGATGTATACCTAGGGGTGGGTAACTATAGACAGATTGGGCACTAAAGGGACAAAGGGAAAATCAAGGTTGGCCTAGACATGGACATACATTTTTACATGGAATGTGGAAACTGACAGGCCAGGAAATCGTGGAGTCGAGACAAGACTATTTAACTTAGGGAGACTGATTTTGCAGCACAGAACTTTTGCTAGGAGGCTTGATGTTTGTATTTTGCTCAAGCAAGATCACCGAAAAAGAGGACACTGGACAGTTAATTTCTGACACAGGTAAGTTGGATTTTACATCAATACTTTCCATTAGACAAGGTACATATAAATAGGACAGTACTTAGTACTTTATTGATTACTATTTAGGTGACAGCCAGCGTGTAGTGCCAGTTAGTTGTGCCACTAATACGTTGGAGTGGGTTGTCCGTGTTGTGCCATAGTGGACGTCGGAGGGACCAAGCAGGTGAAACGAAAGGAAGTGTTACCTAACAGTTGAACTAAGGCGGGACAGACCTTATGCTATTGTTATACAAGATAAGAACTATGAATATGGATAGCAAATTTTAATATTAATCACTTTCATTATTAGATCTACTCTTCTTCTTGTATTCATTCTCATCAATTTTGTTAGCAGGTCATTTTATATTAAGCCTTAATGTTTATAGATTAATGTCACCCATACTCATATTTCTTCACTTTTTTTTCATTTGTACTATATTGAAAGGCTTTCTTTTAATATTTAATATACTAATTTTTTCTTATGTATATATATCATTTTATAATATTGGTTTTGATATTTGTTTGTTTGTTTTTAAACTAAGATCAACATGAATAAACTATAGTAAAGTAATCATTTCTATATTTAAAAGATATTCTCTGTCATTCTATTTTACGTTGGGCTACTTGTAGTAAATTGTTAGTGGTATTTAATATAAGTATTATTGTATTAAACTTAATTAGTTGAGCCGGGATTTCTTGATTAATTATTCGTAATTAAGTTCCTGACAATCGGTTGCTATGGCAATGACCGCCATGTTGGATTTTATAACTGTTATACCTACAAATACACAATTAGATACATTTTGTACAGAAATGAATGTACAACACAATGAATTAAAATTTAAGATACCGTATTTCATTATTTAATTTTTTATTAATATTTTCTTAAGGCAAAATTTTGCTGTTATTTATTGGTACGGGTTCGAAAAAAATGCTTTTATAGGAAAAAAAAGCACATTTATATAAGGAAACAATAAAACTCAGCATTTGTCCTATAACATAGTATTTAATCAAAAATATTAAAATCTGGCATTGTATTGTTGTAGTTATGAGTGTCCATTTTAAAATGGCAAAGTTTTAATAGAATACGTTAAGAAATTTACAACTTGTAATTAGAAAAAGTTTTCAAAAAATATTTTAACAAAGACACAAAAAGTCAGAAAAACATGAAAAAATATGTATTTCTTGTAAAAATTTGAAACAAACCACTTGTTTTGGTTTATTGACCAATTGAAGGTGATTATTGTGCAGAAGAAAATAATGTATCTATTAGTATAAAGAACATAAAGCATTTTGCTTTGTTACTTTGTGCTTCTAGGAGTCACTCATGTGAAAATTTTACCTTTCTGTTACCGCCTAGCTAAAAACCATACAGACATACACATTTCAAAAAAATATTTTAAAAAAAGGATTGCGTTCTGTGCTGTACAGGGATAGTTGAACTTATTTAATTAAGTAAAACCCAAAAATCAGTATCTAAGTTGAAAACCCCTAAAATTCAGTGCCGTACCCAGCCTTAAAAAAAGTTTACACATTAAAGTCAATATTTATATATAGCAACTTTTATATTTACAAAGTATGATTTTTCTAAGATGTGAAATTATGTAAAAACATACTGCCCTTTTAGTTCAGCTACAGAAATTTTTTTAAATGTTCCTATGCTGAACTCATTGTTTTTAGAAACTGATTTTGCATTCTATTTGTTTTTATGTTTTATTGTTCATCTATGAACAAATTGTTTACTACAAATGTCACACTAACTATGCTTTCTCCTCTGTATAATTCCACAAATGTTTTTTTTAAATAATCTAAAGTGACAGATTTATTATTACAGATTAAACAATGAAATTCGGATTGTACTAATTGACATCATTGATGATATTTTAAGTATACACTTAAAGAAAATTCTTTATCACATATTTCACATTTATAAAGCTTTTCTCCAGAATTTATTCTTTTGTGTTTTTTCAAGTGTCCACTTTGATAAAATTGTTTACTACATGTGTCACATTTAAATGGTTTTTCATCTCTATGATTCCTTAAATGTTATTTTAGAGAATCTTTTGATACAAATCTCTTATTACACATTAAACAATGAAATGAGGGTTTTACTGAATGACATATTTGATGTTCTTTTAAGTATACAGTTAAAGAAAATTCTTTATCACATATGTCACATTTATAAGGCTTTTCTCCAGAATGTATTCTTTTATGTTTTTTTAAGTCTCCACTTCTAAAAAATTCTTTACCACAAATTTCACATTTATAAGGCTTTTCTCCAGAATGTATTCTTTTGTGTACTTTTAAAATTCCACTTTGAGAAAATTCTTTACCACAAATGTCACATTTATGATTCTTTTCTCCAGAATGTGTTTTTTTTTGTAGTTTTAAATTTTCACTTTGACAAAATTTTTTACTACAAATGTCACATTTATGATTCTTTTCTCCAGAATGTGTTTTTTTTGTAGTTTTAAATTTTCACTTTGACAAAATTTTTTACTACAAATGTCACATTTATAGGCTTTTCTCCAGAATGTAGTTTTTTGTGTTTTTTTAAGTTTCCACTTTGAGAAAATTGTTTACTACAAATGTCACATTTATAAGGCTTTTCTCCAGAATGCATTCTTTGGTGTATTTTTAAGTGTCCACTTTGAGAAAATTGTTTACTACATGTGTCACATTTAAATGGTTTTTCATCTCTATGATTCCTTAAATGGTATTTTAGAGAATCTTTTGATACAAATCTCTTATTACACATTAAACAATGAAATGAGGGTTTTACTGAATGACATATTTGATGTTCTTTTAAGTACACAGTTAAAGAAAATTCTTTATCACATATGTCACATTTATAAAACTTTTCTCCAGAATGTTTTCTTTTGTGTTTTTTTAACTCTCCACTTTGAGAAAATTCTATACCACAAATATCACATTTAAAAGGCTTTTCTCCAGAATGTATTCTTTTGTGTACTTTTAAAATTCCACTTTGAGAAAATTGTTTACCACAAATGTCACATTTATAAGGCTTTTCTCCAGAATGTATTCTTTTATGTTTTTTTAAGTCTCCCCTTTGAGAAAATTTTTTACTACATGTGTCACATTTATAAGGCTTTTCTCCAGAATGTATTTTTTTGTGTAGTTTTAAATTTCCACTTTGACAAAACTGTTTACTACAAATGTCACATTTATAAGGCTTTTCTCCAGAATGTAGTTCTTTGTGTTTTTTTAAGTTTCCACTTTGAGAAAATTGTTTACCACAAATGTCACATTTATGATGCTTTTCTCCAGAATGTATTATTTTGTGTAGTTTTAAATATCCACTTAGACAAAATTGTTTACTACAAATGTCACATTTAAAAGGCTTTTCTCCAGAATGTATTCTTTTATGTTTTTTTAAGTCTCCCCTTTGAGAAAATTTTTTACTACATGTGTCACATTTATAAGGCTTTTCTCCAGAATGTATTTTTTTGTGTAGTTTTAAATTTCCACTTTGACAAAATTGTTTACTACAAATGTCACATTTAAAAGGCTTTTCTCCAGAATGTATTCTTTTATGTTTTTTTAAGTCTCCCCTTTGAGAAAATTTTTTACTACATGTGTCACATTTATAAGGCTTTTCTCCAGAATGTATTTTTTTGTGTAGTTTTAAATTTCCACTTTGACAAAATTGTTTACTACAAATGTCACATTTATAAGGCTTTTCTCCAGAATGTAGTTCTTTGTGTTTTTTTAAGTTTCCACTTTGAGAAAATTGTTTACTACAAATGTCACATTTATAAGGCTTTTCTCCAGAATGTATTCTTTGGTGTTTTTTTAAGTGTCCGCTTTGAGAAAATTCTTTACTACAAATGTCACATTTATAAGGCTTTTCTCCAGAATGTATTCTTTGGTGTATTTTTAAGTCTCCACTTCGAGAACATTGTTTATTACAAATGTCACATTTATAGGGCTTTTCTCCAGAATGTATTCTTTTGTGTTTTTTTAAGAGTCTACTTTGAGAAAATTCTTTACTACATGTGTCACATTTAAATACTTTTTCATCTCTATGATTCCTTAAATGGTATTTTAAAGAATCTATTGATACACATCTCTTATTACACATTATGCAATGAAATGGCAGTTTTACCGAATGACATCTTTGATGTTCTTTTAAGTTTACACTCCAAGAAAATTCTTCATTACATAGTCCACATTTAAATTGTTTTTCATCTGTATGATTCCACAAGTGGCAAACTAAATAATTGAATCCAAGCATGGACTTATTACATAACAAACATTTAAAGATCTTTTCTGGTGAATGCATTCTTTGGTGTTTTTTTTTTAAACCTAGTTATGTAACTGAATGTTTTACTCCTCCAAGTTTATTTTTTTCCAAAAAGTCATTTTTAATGATGTTTTAATCTTCCAATTAATTCTTTAATATAATCTCATGTTCAAAAACTCTTCATCCAGTATGAATCAACATGTAAAGTATTGAACAGAAAATATGTCTTATTACAAGCCAAACTTTAAATTAAATGCTTTAAAGGTTTTTTGTGAGCTGTGATCAAATCTGTGACGTTAATTTATTGCACAAAAATTCATTAGTGGCATTTGTTCAAAATAATTTTAGAAAATGTCTTAAGTATGTTAAATTTGAAAAAATAGTTTAAGGCTCTATGTATCTTTTAAAAGACATTTCTTTACATATAATACATACATACAATACAAAATGATAAATTCAATTAGCCTGGAGTTTAAGCTCTGAGAATTCTTATTTTCAACATATTCTCTACATTTGTAAGTGTCTCTTTACTTTTTGTTTTACAGTAAAGTATCACTGTTAGACAGAGTTGATCCTTGGGGCTTGTGAAGCACAAGTAAATAATATAAATAAGATGCTTTGTTAACTAGATTGAAAAGCTTTTTTCCAATAATCTCTTGAAATGTCAACAACCATTCACTGTTCTTTTCTTTTTCAATCAACTAGTGAGATTCCTTATACCTATAATGAGACAAATTAAATGTTTAAATTTTAGTTTTTAAATCAGCACTTCAATAAATAAAATAATTAAAATATCTGCAATATATGGGAAAATTCAGAATCTATTTACACATTAAAATCAAAAAGCAGTCAAAGTTTTTCATGCCTTTGTGGCAAGATGCATAGTTCACCAAATTTGCACATGCACATATTGGAGTTTATATACTTAAATCTGCTTAGAATATTACAGATCCTAAGATAAAAAAGAAAAAGTGGAAATAGATTGGTAACACTCTGGCAACATAGCTCGCCAAACACTAGAGTGGAATCCACAGGGAACCAGGAAGAGAGGCAGACCAAATATCACCTGGAGAAGATAAACAACTGAAAGAAACAGGAATGTAGAGGCAAGAGATGAAGAGACTGTATCAAGACCGATGGAGTGGATAAGCATTGTTGAGGCCTTATGTCGAGGACTTAAAGAAACTGGATTGCTTTATTAATATGATATTTAAGCGATTTAGCATCAATTATAATGTTGGTTTTTTTAAAGCCTAAGTTTTTGTCTACTAAGTTAGTCTATGTTAGGAAGAGACAAACGTATGGGCGCTGATATTCTAACAACATATTTTTGTGAGCATCATTTTAGATGACTTTTTCTTTAGTAAAACTGTAATCTCTAACATAAGCCTGAGACTAAGTCTAAAGTCTAGTCTAAGTCAATTAGTAAATGAATAAGTTGTATATGAAAAAGGCAAATTTATTTCAATAGCTATATAATACTATCACATAATATAATTACTGTGAGTTTGTTTGTTTATTTAGATGTTTGTTCGCTATAGCCACCTAAGCCGTTTGATCAATTGGGTCAAAAGTTAAATGTATGAATGTGATGCAACCCCACAAACCGGTGCGGAAGTTGGTAAAACTGATTTTTCAATAAATGCAAAAAATGTGAAGAAAAGGGTCCTAGGTCGTTTTTTTATATTATTATTGATTTGTAATGTTGAATGCCTTAACTTATAGCTGTGAAATTTTCAAGCTAGAATGATTTTTAGAAATTACTAAAAAAAAATGTGTTTTTATGCAGCTTTTGTATAAAATCACGCAAAATGTCCTCTAAACATTAAATTGTATAAAAATATAATAAATATTAACTAAAACATTTAAAACTTTAACAGCTTGTGTATTAATTCATTATGATTATGTTTGTAAAATTTCATATTAATATTTCATATTGGTTCATATTTGTTTGTCCTGAAAATAATTAATTATCTGTTGCAATGTTAAATTTTAAAAAAATCGGTACTGTTTTATTTTTAATGTTTCTCCAAAAGGACTTCCCTTACCTTTACTTTTGTAATTTTGAATAACTTTTGAACTAATTAATGGATTTTAACGATTTTTTCACCAATATGTAGATAAAACAATTAGCTTTAATTCAATACCTAAAACTAATTATCCTATTTTGCCGACTTCAGTACCATTCCGTGGGGTTGCATCACAAATTGGAAACATCCTCCAAGATAGAATTTTAACAACAATATTGCTTAATAAAATTCGTTAATTAATTTTTTAAAATAAACTTAGACCTATTACTATTACTAATCACAGTATTTTAAAGTTCTAAACTCACTGGTTCATACCAATTCCAGCCCAAACCAGTTAAAACCATGCATGAAATTTAAATATCTACCATAATTTTAATTTCATGCCAGCCACTAAGTTAGGGGTCGGAAACATATGGCTCGCGAGCCAGATGTGGCTCTATTGATGGCTGCATCTGGCTCGAAGACAAATATTCAATTACTAGTGGTTATGCCCGTCAAAATAAAGGAGAAACGAATTACTACAATGTGTTTTGTTAAGAGAGAAAGAAAAGAGACTATATTACAATAAAGACAATGAAAGTTTCTTTTCGGTATTTAGTTGTTGTTCTTTTTAATTGTTTCTGGTCGCCCTGACCCTGGCATATGCATAATAATTGTTACTGTCAAGCTTCTGGTATTAAAACGTAGCGAACAGTTGTGTTGACTTGACTTGTTATTAATAATAGCCTATTAAATTAACAATAATATACTATCTAAAAGAAAAAAAAAACACAATACCAAACAATAAAAAGGTAAATAATAAAAAAAGTGTAGAAAATAATATTTCAATAACATAAAAACTAAAGTGAGAATGATTTTTTTCGATATTTAATTTTTGTTGTTGCTTATTGTATTAATAAAACAATTTTGAGAATGTTTCTTCCTGTATTTAGTTTTTGTTATTTTTTATTGTTTCTGGTCGACCTGACCCTGGCATATGCATACGAATTGTGGCCTCAAGGACTGGCGTAGTGTGTAAACCGCCGATACATTCCCATTAAGAATACACTGGCGGGCGAACGCATGGGGCACAGCCCCCGCAGCGGGCCCGAGGTACATTACACTGCCGAGAGGCCACTGGTCTCGGTGGGGAGGAAGCAATGGACGCTGCAATCCCGTCTCGAGAACCACCCGGGGCCTGGATGCATGCATCTATAGTAGGCCTCTAGGATTTGTGCTACCGAGTGACAGTGCAGGTATACTGGCAAGCAACGACGATAATGATCCTTAGGGGAACCGCAGTAAACAATCGCTGGTCTGCGGAAACCTTCCCCGCTACACGGCACGCCATGTCTTTGGCATGTCGTTGGGTGGCTGGAACCCGGACAGAGATTGCTCAATCTTAAGCGTTACGCCCTGGACACAAGTGCCGAAAGGCTCGTCCGGGTTTTTTAAGAGACTTTTAAATTCGATATAAAAATGTAGCGAACAGTTGTGTTGACTTGACTTGTTATAAATAATAATATTAAATTAACAATAATATACTATCTAAAAGAAAAAAAAACATAAATACAAAACAATAAAAAAGGTAAATAATATAAACAAAATTAGAAAATAATATTTCAATGCAATAAAAACTAAATTGAGAAAGATTTTTTCGGTATTTAATTTTTGTTCTTGCTTATTGTATCAATAAAACAGTATTGAGAATGTTTCTTTCGGTATTTAGTTTTTATTTTATATTATATATTGTTGCTGTCAAGCTTATGATACCCGGTATTTGAAAGTAATCATTTACAGGCCTAACTTGTTTGTTTTTTTAATTCGTATCATTTAATTTACAGAGTGTATACAGTCCCCTATTAAAGGATATTTTCAATAGCGACGTAAATCCATAAAATAAGTAAAACAATTGGTTACTTTTACTTAAAAAGGATAATGCAAACATCAATAATGAAAAAAGACATAATTTGATAGAAATTACGTCATACGCAAGTATTTTTTTTTAAGTAAACCATTGAAACTCTCCAAGCCAAATTGCGGTGCGTAACTTTTAAAAAAGGTCTCGCCACATTTAAAAAATAACAGCATAATTGGGAAAACCCAAAAAGACCCTCGCGTTCAACATAGTGAATCTCGCGTTCAATATAGTAAATGAACGGAAACGGCCATTTGCTATGTACGGTTGTATTTATTTGTATAGCTGGATATACTTTTTTTGATTTATAAAATCATTACATTCTTTATTATAAGTCATAAAATCAAATTTTCTTTTGGAGGACGTTTCCAATTTATGCTTAGGAGCCTATAGCGAACAAACATATATATAAATATATATATAAACAAACAAACAAACTCACGGTAATTATATATGTTGATAAATAAATATGAATATTTCATTCTGCAAATGAGCTAAAGTCTACTGCAGCTCAGCATCAGAAATGATAAAGGAGATAAACTTAGCTGACCTAAAAGACAGAAAAATATCAACCCTGCATTCGTTGGGAAATAACTCTTGCCTTACGTCAATTTTGCAATTTTGCATGTGCAAAAGGGTTCGCACAACAGGTTGTCATCGGATCAGAAAGTAAACTTTGGTTAAAATCCTGTTGTCAGCTAATTAATTTTAGAAACCCTTTTGACAAGATGGCTAAAAGAAAGAAAGACAATGAGTATCTTACTTTTCAGCAGGAACTAACAGAAGAATTTGCAAATGATATTTAGACTTTAAAAAAATATTCTTTTTAATTTTAAACACAATTTTTTAGTTTTTTACTTTTAATATAACATAAACAACGACATTTTGGTGTGTGACTTCACAGGGGAGAAGGGTTACCATCCCTAACCTATATAAATTAACCGATACTAACCATGCGCTATTAAAATTAATGACATATTTAAAGATTAAAGACAGCACTAGTTAGTACCGGTATTGGTTAGCTTATATATCTTCTTTAATCTTTATAGAAGGAGAGTCTGTATAAGATATTAATATATATAGTATGGGATGGTAACCTGTGACCTTTTAGCTACTCAGCTTACTCCCCTGTGACATCAATGGCCAAAATGGCGTTTATGTATTAGGCTATATTAACTCATTCCGTGCCAGCGTTTTTTTAACTTAAAAATTCGTTTTTTTATTAAATATAATTATTTTCCCGTGTCGTACTGGTATGTTTCCATTAGGGTTTTGTTACACCGCCGAGGACCGCACGCTCGGCCGCTATCAATAATTTACAGTAAAACGCTAATTACGCATTCCTTTTTTTATTGCAAAGTTCTTGTTTACGATTTACATTAACATAGCAATATTTAACACATAGGCCTACTCTTTAAATGTTTTAAAACTAAATTTACGCGAACAGTAATTGTTTAAACGTTAAAATAATATCTCTCCATGCTTTTTGCTAAAACCACGTTTTAAGTACAAAATGGCCGCCATGTTGTTTATTTTTCTAGTACCACATATCCTAGGTCTAATGACCTAAGGATGCAAAATTATTAGTTTATTTGTGAAATTAATAACAAAACACAACACAAATGATGATATTTCAAGTATTATAAGTTTATTTTTCATAAAAATTAAAATATTGTACGTTTTTATAATATTTTGCAGCTGTTTAGTCTCGTGTATTTTTTTGCATGGGCTAAACTATGACAGATGGAATTTTCCAATCTTAAAACTATTAATTATAAAACATTGGAAAGTCGGCTGACTTTCTAACCTTCATATTCGGATTCCTCAGTTTCTAGGCTTTAAAATGATACCTATATAATACAGTGACAAAGCTTAAAATATTTTTTTTTGGTAAAAAAGGGAACTTTTGAAATCCTTATTGTGAAACATGCCTTATACTTATATTAATAGTAAAAAATTGTGTTTAAAATTTTTTTTTTTCTATTTCTAGCCTAAATAGACAATTGTTTGCAAGACATGATTTCGGCATGCATGGGGACTGGACATGGTCATGCATGGATCTTTAAAAATCTTTCTCAGAGAACCAAAAGAACGGAGGACGGAGGTTAAGAATTACCGGTACCTAAAATCCTAATTGTGAAACCAGATTTTTTCAAAAATTTCTTTGTGCCTTTACTGCCTTCAGCCTTGTCACTTGTGTCAAACGTTTGTGTGCTTAGCGACTTAGGCCTACAGTAACAGTGACGTGAGTGAGTTTTGTGATGATTTCCCACTGACCATTGTCATTGAGGAACAGGAAGGGGAATTGAAAGTAAATGCCTGGAGTTCATAATTCATATCATAGGATTCAAAGGTTAAGGATTTGTGGGCATTTGTTCATTTGTTATTTGCATTTATAGGACCTACTTACTTATATTTTCTTACCTTAGTTAAGCTTATATATGATTTGGATAGACGATGGGTAAGAAAGGCCTGAGAGTCTAAGAGGACTGCACACTATAGTACTATAGACACTATAGTTCTAGCTACTAGCTACGGAAAATTGAGAGCTCTTTTGGAATTAAAAACGAACAAGCTGTACATAAATTGTAAAGTAGTGTTGTTAGTTCGCACTTTATATAAATAAATAGTATATTATTTTTTGTAATCGTATGGACTATGGCGTTTTTTTAGTACCTACGCTATTAATTCGTTACATATCACATAGGCATATAGACAGACATGTCTACTGAATCACATGGACAACATTTCGTAATTTGAACTGATAATTCACAATCACAAATGTCTATATTTTATATCTATATTATTATAGCTAGCCTATGGCACTACATTGTCTACATAGGCCCATAGACTATTAATAGGCTATATATTAGGTTACTACGGGGTAACGAGGAATAAAATATAACACTGCTGATTATAGCCTACGTTTTTTTTTTTACTTAATGTAGATATAAGGGCCTAGCCTACATAATATTTTATTTTAAACACTGTCATCAATTGCAGTAGCGTAGCTATGGGAGGGGGAGGGGGGTCCAAATTCGAAAATACCCCCCCCCCGGCCCCTACTTGAGAGGGGCCCTCTAAGGAGTATCCAAATTGTTTTTTCTCGTCATAACGTCGAATGTCAAAATGCAGGGGCCTCTAAATAGGCCAGGCCCCCCGGGCCCCCAAATCCCTTGCAACGGCACTGTTATAATATCAGTTTTGACACTGGACGCTTACATTTGCGTTGAGGAATTAAAGAAAATACTGTTCATATAATGTTATGTTGTAAATTGATTAATTCAGTAGGCCTACAATTTTAAAATGTTCAACAATTTTTGACACGCTAATCATCAACATATATAATTACCGTGAGTTTGTTTGTTTGTTTATATATATAGAGAGAGGATAGATATATATATTTATAGGCCTATGTTTGTTCGCTATAGGCACCTAAGCCGTTTGACTAATCGGGACAAAAGTTAAATGTATAAATCGGAAACGTACTCCAAAAGATAATTTTATTTTATGACTTATAATCATAAATGAGTTAATTTTTTAAATCAAAAAAAGTATATCCAGCTATACAAATAAATATAACCGTAGGCCTACTTAGCAAATGGCCGTTTCCGTTCATTTACTATATTGAACGCGAGTTTCACTATGTTGAACGCGAGGGTCTTTTCGGGTTTTCCCAATTCTGCTGTTGTTTTTTTTTTAATGTGGCGAGTAGGGATGTTAAACGAAAACCGGAATACCGGATTCTGGTTTTGAATCTGAAAACCGGTTTTGATTTTAAAAACCGGATTTCGGTTTGTTGGTTGAAAGGTGTCAAGTAGCACACCCTTTATATTTTATTTTTTATTGGTTCTGACGGAAATATTAAAAAAAAATAATGTTGGATTCACGCAAAACAATTATTGAAATGCCTAGCTAACACTATTTAGTCTTAGATATTGTGTTTCTTTTTTTTCCTCCAAATACCAACTATGGCTTGCGATAAAAACAACATCAAACCAAATGTCGGCTCATCTTTTAGATGTGCGCTACTCTTTGATGTGCCTCAAGTGCGGCAGGGATTGCCCCTCCCGGGTTGGCCTACACAGCCATTCTCGGCAAAACAGTTGGATACCTCACCCATGAAGCTACACCATCGTCTCTCGAGACGGACGAATGCCGACGACGACTCTTTGATGTACGCAATGGAGATTGGAGAGACGCAAAGTAGTTTTGTCCTGTGGCCTTGAACGATTCGGCTAGACACCGCGTCTGTGCTTTATTATTAACGGCAGCATTAAATACACATTCTTTTGACTTTCGATTGGTGCTACGTGATCCTATTCAATACATTATTTTACAAGTCTAAGTCCACGGTGCACAAATTATCACTATTGAAAGCTATTATCGGTTTTAATCAATTAGCCCATATTTTTTTTAGTTCTAAAGAATGTTATGGTAAATTGTACAAAATCATAATGTATTCACACAAATCAACCGCTTGAATGCTATGCGAAAACTTAATAAGTTTGAACTATTTATCAAATACACCTACAAAACTACCGTACGCACATTTTTCTTTTTTGGCCTGTGACTTGCGACATTGCGAGGGGGGGGGGGAAATCGAAATCCGGTTTTAAACCGGTTTTATAGAACCGAAAATAGGTTGTAGGTCGGTGACTTAAATTAAAAGTGTGATTAATTGCTTTGTGCTGTATGAGTGGTCTGTTTTGAATGTGTTTCTGTGCTCTGAGAGTGTTATAATTTGTGAGAATGTAAGTAATTAACTTTTAATGTAAATATATTTTATTATTTGTAATATAGATATAGACTTGGGGGACTGTTTGGTATAAAAATGATGTATGTAAATATTGTTTTGTATTTTGTGAAAGCCCTGAAACGAGGTTAAGCGGCTAGGCCTTGCGTCATTTTTCGGAATTCTTTTTCTGATTATTTTAAATTGGGTTTTCGTTAGTGTAGTTTAATTAAAGTAATAGGTAGAATTTTTATTGTAGTTTAATTTAATATAGGGTTGTACATAAGGTAAATTTGTAGATATTTAGCAATTAGAGATTTAGAATTAGGATTAGCACTTCAGTCGACAGGAAATAGTCATTTTTGAAATTAGTTAGAGCGAGGGTTAATGTTGTCATCACAGACGTTCGGTCAGCGTCTATAAATAGAACAATTAATCAATCACTTCCGTCTGAAATGGCCCATTTTGTGGAAGACCAGTGGTCAGTATATGGCGTAGTTGTGTGTGGCTTGTTCGGATATGACGTGAGTTGAGATTTAATTACTTTTTAGAATTTGTATGTTATTTTATGCTGTTTTATTTGGTTATTTTATGCATATTGTCCACTTGTCTATGACAAGTGCATTGATGGGAATGGATTAAGTTGGAGGTTTGGGAAGGAACATTAGCCGCCATGTTGGCTTTAAAATAATAATATACATAAACTAAAAAGAAATATACATTTAAAAAGAAGAAGCCAACAAAATAATAATATACATGAACTAAAAAGAAATATACATTTAAAAAGAAGATGTAATGTTGCCTTTAATGGCCGGCATGGGAATAAGTTATGGTAGATGTTTTTATTTCATGCTTGGTTTTAACTGGTATGTATTAACCAGTGAGTGGCCTAACTCTGTGGTACAGAGTATAGAGCGGTGTTGTCTTGTTCTAGTCTTCATTGACTAGAGCTGAGTTGATTCTTATGTCATAATTCATATTATGTTATAAGATGTACAAGGAGTATAGGTTCATGTTTGAACTGGTTATAGTTGGGACTATGCTATGTAGTTTTTATTTACTGTATATAGTATATATATATTATGCTTATGTATATAGATGACCATGTTCTAATGTGTATTTTTATTTCTCTATTTCTATTCTATTATATTGTAGGTCGTAATGTCGGCCTATGTTGGTTTTTAGTAGGGAGTTGAAGTTTGTTTTTTAGTGGGGAGTTGAAGTTTGGTTTTTAGTGGGGAGTTGAAGTTAGTTTTTAGTGGGGAGTTGAAGTTAGTTTTTTAGTGGGGAGTTTAAGTTGGTTATTTTGTTTGGGTTCACAGTATGTTTAGAGTTTAGATAGTATAGGTTTATTGTTGGGGTTCAATTTGTTTTTAATGATTTTTTATTTTCCCTTAAATGGGATGAGTATTTTCCATGAATAAACAGTAATTTGTAATTTATATATGATTTTAGTGTTTTATGTTTAGTGTTCAGTGTTGTTGGTCTGTTTAGATTGTAATAATCCTTCTGTTCCAACGGAAGTGTCACGGAAGCCCAAAGTCCCCTCGTGCCCTAGTTTAGATGTATTTAGTAGATGATTGCTGTCCTTTACGCACAACCCTCTTTAATTAGTAGTAACCATGAATAAACTAAAATATAACCGCCCTCCCCTGTGCCCCATGCGTTCGCCCGCCAGTGTATTCTTAATGGGAATGTATCGGCGGTTTACACACTACGACAGTCCTTTAGGCCACAATTCTTATCCATATGCCAGGGTCAGGTCGACCAGAAACAAATAAAAATAACAAAAACTAAATACCGAAAGAAACATTATCAACACTGTTTTATTAACCCTTACAGTCCCGGGCGCGTATATAGCGGAACTGAAGGCATCATCGATAGAAGTAGGTCGGTACGGGAAGGGTTAATACAACAATACAGAGTATAGAGCGGTGTTGTCTTGTTCTAGTCTTCATTGACTAGAGCTGAGTTGATTCTTATGTCATAATTCATATTATGTTATAAGATGTACAAGGAGTATAGGTTCATGTTTGAACTGGTTATAGTTGGACTATGCTATGTAGTTTTTATTTACTGTATATAGTATATATATATTATGCTTATGTATATAGATGACCATGTTCTAATGTGTATTTTTATTTCTCTATTTCTATTCTATTATATTGTAGGTCGTAATGTCGGCCTATGTTGGTTTTTAGTGGGGAGTTGAAGTTTTTTTTTTTGTGGGGAGTTGAAGTTAGTTTTTAGTGGGGAGTTGAAGTTAGTTTTTTAGTGGGGAGTTTAAGTTGGTTATATTGTTTGGGTTCACAGTATGTTTAGAGTTTAGATAGTATAGGTTTATTGTTGGGGTTCAATTTGTTTTTAATGATTTTTTATTTTCCCTTAAATGGGATGAGTATTTTCCATGAATAAACAGTAATTTGTAATTTATATATGATTTTAGTGTTTTATGTTTAGTGTTTAGTGTTGTTGGTCTGTTTAGATTGTAATAATCCTTCTGTTCCAACGGAAGTGTCACGGAAGCCCAAAGTCCCCTCGTGCCCTAGTTTAGATGTATTTAGTAGATGATTGCTGTCCTTTACGCACAACCCTCTTTAATTAGTAGTAACCATGAATAAACTAAAATATAACCGCCCTCCCCTCGCCCCACCCTGTTACAAATGGTGTCTAGAAGTGGGAATCCGTGCTTAAACAGACCAATGATTACTGTTTTTAGCTTAGGAAGGTTAGGTTTAATGGGTTGGAGGTTAGGATATAGGTAAAAAAAGACCAACATAGGCATGGCTGGTGAAGAACAAGCCACACAGACAGTGTATGTCTTCCTGCACCGTGAGGAGCCGATCAAGCTATTCCACGGCAGTAACCACCCAGGCGACGTGGAGAGCTTCATCGATGACATTAGAGGTGCCTGGAGGGCGAGACGAGTCACCGAGAACGAAGAGAAGAGAGACGTGCTATGGGCTCACCTCGGCGAGTCAGTGAGGGCAGAGTGTAGGTGCCACCCACCGGAGGTGAGGTCCAACCCTGAAGAGCTGATCAGGGTGTTACAGTCCGTCTACGGGGAGAAACGAAGTATCTCCAAATTAATGGGCCTGTTTCTCACAGTCCATCAACATGTCTCAGAGACCGTGAGAGCTTACTCTCACCGCTTGCAGGCTGCATTTGACGCCCTGTTAGCGCGACAAACCTGTCTCTCAGTGGCCCTCACAGATGCCGTAATCTTGAGGGACCACTTTGCAGAAAACTTGCTGGACCCCCTCTTGAGGAAGTACCTGCGAGAGGAGATCCATAAATACCCTAGGACCTCCTTCCTAGACCTCCGGGATACGGCTATACGCTGGTCCGAGGACGAATGTTACAACCACTTGATGCACTCTGCAGCTACAACTGTTGAGCCAAAACAGCCGGGCCCAGAGTTGGAAAAATTGGTGTTGGCACTGGCCAAACAGGTGGGTGAGTTATCAACAACAATAGAGTATCTGCAGCTTGCACAACAAAGCCCTGATGCTCATCCATACCCACAGCGTTCAGGTGAACCAGACCACTACGGTTATCATTCTGGATACTGTGATAACTGTGGCAGCCCTGACCACCTTGCTGGAGAGTGCCTGAAAGGGGGGCAGTCAACTGTCGGAGCGAATGGCACGATTCATCACAAAGATGAGGATTCTACTCTGTCGAGCCAGATAATAGGCACCCGCCCTGCCGCAAATGTCAGCCTCAATGGGCTATGTTGTGAGGCCACGATTGACACAGGCTCCCTGGTCAGCACAGTGACGGAGATCCTATTCACCAACCAAACTGCCAGTGTACTACCAGAAGTTGGGGATACCCAAACTGTTAGACCCCAGTCAGTCATGTTTAAAGTAGTTGTGCCAACCGGACCGGTAGTAAATAAAGGAATGGTTCAGGCGGCACCGTTACATTGCTTGAAAGTGGTTAAAGAAACGGTTTCGGTGGACCCTATGATAGTTAATGTGAGATCGGTGTGCCAAACAAGACGTCAAGCTGTACCAGGAGAGGACTCTGCTCTTTTCTCATTACACTTATGTTTACTTTTTATTTTTAACCATTTTCTTTCCTTTTGTTATGTTTTTATGAAAATGATAAATTTACTTTTTGTATACCTTTATTACCCATTTCATGACATGTTGACCCTTTTGTGTAGTGTGCGTAGATTTTTCCTTTTTGGTGTACTTGGACACTACGTATATCTCATTGTGACTTTGATGTCATATGTTTTAAGAGTAGGTACAGCATTTTTTGTCCCAGTGAGACTTTCACATTTTCCACCTATCTTTAGGCTGCATGCTTTTTATGTCTGTCCCAATGGGTAACTTTTTGTATTGATCTAGGGCCAGAGGGGTATTTTTTGTATGATAGTTTGTTTTGCAGGGTCGCAAAAAGAAAGTTAGGAGATGAATGTAGGTCGGTGACTTAAATTAAAAGTGTGATTAATTGCTTTGTGCTGTATGAGTGGTCTGTTTTGAATGTGTTTCTGTGCTCTGAGCGTGTTATGATTTGTGAGAATGTAAGTAATTAACTTTTAATGTAAATATATTTTATTATTTGTAATATAGATATAGACTTGGGGGACTGTTTGGTATAAAAATGATGTATGTAAATATTGTTTTGTATTTTGTGAAAGCCCTGAAACGAGGTTAAGCGGCTAGGCCTTGCGTCATTTTTCGGAATTCTTTTTCTGATTATTTTAAATTGGGTTTTCGTTAGTGTAGTTTAATTAAAGTAATAGGTAGAATTTTTATTGTAGTTTAATTTAATATAGGGTTGTACATAAGGTAAATTTGTAGATATTTAGCAATTAGAGATTTAGAATTAGGATTAGCACTTCAGTCGACAGGAAATAGTCATTTTTGAAATTAGTTAGAGCGAGAGTTAATGTTGTCATCACAGACGTTCGGTCAGCGTCTATAAATAGAACAATTAATCAATCACTTCCGTCTGAAATGGCCCATTTTGTGGAAGACCAGTGGTCAGTATATGGCGTAGTTGTGTGTGGCTTGTTCGGATATGACGTGAGTTGAGATTTAATTACTTTTTAGAATTTGTATGTTATTTTATGCTGTTTTATTTGGTTATTTTATGCATATTGTCCACTTGTCTATGACAAGTGCATTGATGGGAATGGATTAAGTTGGAGGTTTGGGAAGGAACATTAGCCGCCATGTTGGCTTCTTCTTTTTAAATGTATATTTCTTTTTAGTTCATGTATATTATTATTTTAATGTAATGTTGCCTTTAATGGCCGGCATGGGAATAAGTTATGGTAGATGTTTTTATTTCATGCTTGGTTTTAACTGGTATGTATTAACCAGTGAGTGGCCTAACTCTGTGGTACAGAGTATAGAGCGGTGTTGTCTTGTTCTAGTCTTCATTGACTAGAGCTGAGTTGATTCTTATGTCATAATTCATATTATGTTATAAGATGTACAAGGAGTATAGGTTCATGTTTGAACTGGTTATAGTTGGGACTATGCTATGTAGTTTTTATTTACTGTATATAGTATATATATATTATGCTTATGTATATAGATGACCATGTTCTAATGTGTATTTTTATTTCTCTATTTCTATTCTATTATATTGTAGGTCGTAATGTCGGCCTATGTTGGTTTTTAGTAGGGAGTTGAAGTTTGTTTTTTAGTGGGGAGTTGAAGTTTGGTTTTTAGTGGGGAGTTGAAGTTAGTTTTTAGTGGGGAGTTGAAGTTAGTTTTTTAGTGGGGAGTTTAAGTTGGTTATTTTGTTTGGGTTCACAGTATGTTTAGAGTTTAGATAGTATAGGTTTATTGTTGGGGTTCAATTTGTTTTTAATGATTTTTTATTTTCCCTTAAATGGGATGAGTATTTTCCATGAATAAACAGTAATTTGTAATTTATATATGATTTTAGTGTTTTATGTTTAGTGTTCAGTGTTGTTGGTCTGTTTAGATTGTAATAATCCTTCTGTTCCAACGGAAGTGTCACGGAAGCCCAAAGTCCCCTCGTGCCCTAGTTTAGATGTATTTAGTAGATGATTGCTGTCCTTTACGCACAACCCTCTTTAATTAGTAGTAACCATGAATAAACTAAAATATAACCGCCCTCCCCTGTGCCCCATGCGTTCGCCCGCCAGTGTATTCTTAATGGGAATGTATCGGCGGTTTACACACTACGACAGTCCTTTAGGCCACAATTCTTATCCATATGCCAGGGTCAGGTCGACCAGAAACAAATAAAAATAACAAAAACTAAATACCGAAAGAAACATTATCAACACTGTTTTATTAACCCTTACAGTCCCGGGCGCGTATATAGCGGAACTGAAGGCATCATCGATAGAAGTAGGTCGGTACGGGAAGGGTTAATACAACAATACAGAGTATAGAGCGGTGTTGTCTTGTTCTAGTCTTCATTGACTAGAGCTGAGTTGATTCTTATGTCATAATTCATATTATGCTATAAGATGTACAAGGAGTATAGGTTCATGTTTGAACTGGTTATAGTTGGGACTATGCTATGTAGTTTTTATTTACTGTATATAGTATATATATATTATGCTTATGTATATAGATGACCATGTTCTAATGTGTATTTTTATTTCTCTATTTCTATTCTATTATATTGTAGGTCGTAATGTCGGCCTATGTTGGTTTTTAGTGGGGAGTTGAAGTTTGTTTTTTTGTGGGGAGTTGAAGTTTGGTTTTTAGTGGGGAGTTGAAGTTAGTTTTTAGTGGGGAGTTGAAGTTAGTTTTTTAGTGGGGAGTTTAAGTTGGTTATATTGTTTGGGTTCACAGTATGTTTAGAGTTTAGATAGTATAGGTTTATTGTTGGGGTTCAATTTGTTTTTAATGATTTTTTATTTTCCCTTAAATGGGATGAGTATTTTCCATGAATAAACAGTAATTTGTAATTTATATATGATTTTAGTGTTTTATGTTTAGTGTTTAGTGTTGTTGGTCTGTTTAGATTGTAATAATCCTTCTGTTCCAACGGAAGTGTCACGGAAGCCCAAAGTCCCCTCGTGCCCTAGTTTAGATGTATTTAGTAGATGATTGCTGTCCTTTACCCACAACCCTCTTTAATTAGTAGTAACCATGAATAAACTAAAATATAACCGCCCTCCCCTCGCCCCACCCTGTTACAAATGGTGTCTAGAAGTGGGAATCCGTGCTTAAACAGACCAATGATTACTGTTTTTAGCTTAGGAAGGTTAGGTTTAATGGGTTGGAGGTTAGGATATAGGTAAAAAAAGACCAACATAGGCATGGCTGGTGAAGAACAAGCCACACAGACAGTGTATGTCTTCCTGCACCGTGAGGAGCCGATCAAGCTATTCCACGGCAGTAACCACCCAGGCGACGTGGAGAGCTTCATCGATGACATTAGAGGTGCCTGGAGGGCGAGACGAGTCACCGAGAACGAAGAGAAGAGAGACGTGCTATGGGCTCACCTCGGCGAGTCAGTGAGGGCAGAGTGTAGGTGCCACCCACCGGAGGTGAGGTCCAACCCTGAAGAGCTGATCAGGGTGTTACAGTCCGTCTACGGGGAGAAACGAAGTATCTCCAAATTAATGGGCCTGTTTCTCACAGTCCATCAACATGTCTCAGAGACCGTGAGAGCTTACTCTCACCGCTTGCAGGCTGCATTTGACGCCCTGTTAGCGCGACAAACCTGTCTCTCAGTGGCCCTCACAGATGCCGTAATCTTGAGGGACCACTTTGCAGAAAACTTGCTGGACCCCCTCTTGAGGAAGTACCTGCGAGAGGAGATCCATAAATACCCTAGGACCTCCTTCCTAGACCTCCGGGATACGGCTATACGCTGGTCCGAGGACGAATGTTACAACCACTTGATGCACTCTGCAGCTACAACTGTTGAGCCAAAACAGCCGGGCCCAGAGTTGGAAAAATTGGTGTTGGCACTGGCCAAACAGGTGGGTGAGTTATCAACAACAATAGAGTATCTGCAGCTTGCACAACAAAGCCCTGATGCTCATCCATACCCACAGCGTTCAGGTGAACCAGACCACTACGGTTATCATTCTGGATACTGTGATAACTGTGGCAGCCCTGACCACCTTGCTGGAGAGTGCCTGAAAGGGGGGCAGTCAACTGTCGGAGCGAATGGCACGATTCATCACAAAGATGAGGATTCTACTCTGTCGAGCCAGATAATAGGCACCCGCCCTGCCGCAAATGTCAGCCTCAATGGGCTATGTTGTGAGGCCACGATTGACACAGGCTCCCTGGTCAGCACAGTGACGGAGAGCCTATTCACCAACCAAACTGCCAGTGTACTACCAGAAGTTGGGGATACCCAAACTGTTAGACCCCAGTCAGTCATGTTTAAAGTAGTTGTGCCAACCGGACCGGTAGTAAATAAAGGAATGGTTCAGGCGGCACCGTTACATTGCTTGAAAGTGGTTAAAGAAACGGTTTCGGTGGACCCTATGATAGTTAATGTGAGATCGGTGTGCCAAACAAGACGTCAAGCTGTACCAGGAGAGGACTCTGCTCTTTTCTCATTACACTTATGTTTACTTTTTATTTTTAACCATTTTCTTTCCTTTTGTTATGTTTTTATGAAAATGATAAATTTACTTTTTGTATACCTTTATTACCCATTTCATGACATGTTGACCCTTTTGTGTAGTGTGCGTAGATTTTTCCTTTTTGGTGTACTTGGACACTACGTATATCTCATTGTGACTTTGATGTCATATGTTTTAAGAGTAGGTACAGCATTTTTTGTCCCAGTGAGACTTTCACATTTTCCACCTATCTTTAGGCTGCATGCTTTTTATGTCTGTCCCAATGGGTAACTTTTTGTATTGATCTAGGGCCAGAGGGGTATTTTTTGTATGATAGTTTGTTTTGCAGGGTCGCAAAAAGAAAGTTAGGAGATGAATGTAGGTCGGTGACTTAAATTAAAAGTGTGATTAATTGCTTTGTGCTGTATGAGTGGTCTGTTTTGAATGTGTTTCTGTGCTCTGAGCGTGTTATGATTTGTGAGAATGTAAGTAATTAACTTTTAATGTAAATATATTTTATTATTTGTAATATAGATATAGACTTGGGGGACTGTTTGGTATAAAAATGATGTATGTAAATATTGTTTTGTATTTTGTGAAAGCCCTGAAACGAGGTTAAGCGGCTAGGCCTTGCGTCATTTTTCGGAATTCTTTTTCTGATTATTTTAAATTGGGTTTTCGTTAGTGTAGTTTAATTAAAGTAATAGGTAGAATTTTTATTGTAGTTTAATTTAATATAGGGTTGTACATAAGGTAAATTTGTAGATATTTAGCAATTAGAGATTTAGAATTAGGATTAGCACTTCAGTCGACAGGAAATAGTCATTTTTGAAATTAGTTAGAGCGAGAGTTAATGTTGTCATCACAGACGTTCGGTCAGCGTCTATAAATAGAACAATTAATCAATCACTTCCGTCTGAAATGGCCCATTTTGTGGAAGACCAGTGGTCAGTATATGGCGTAGTTGTGTGTGGCTTGTTCGGATATGACGTGAGTTGAGATTTAATTACTTTTTAGAATTTGTATGTTATTTTATGCTATGTTTTATTTGGTTATTTTATGCATATTGTCCACTTGTCTATGACAAGTGCATTGATGGGAATGGATTAAGTTGGTGGTTTGGGAAGGAACATTAGCCGCCATGTTGGCTTCTTCTTTTTAAATGTATATTTCTTTTTAGTTCATGTATATTATTATTTTAATGTAATGTTGCCTTTAATGGCCGGCATGGGAATAAGTTATGGTAGATGTTTTTATTTCATGCTTGGTTTTAACTGGTATGTATTAACCAGTGAGTGGCCTAACTCTGTGGTACAGAGTATAGAGCGGTGTTGTCTTGTTCTAGTCTTCATTGACTAGAGCTGAGTTGATTCTTATGTCATAATTCATATTATGTTATAAGATGTACAAGGAGTATAGGTTCATGTTTGAACTGGTTATAGTTGGGACTATGCTATTTAGTTTTTATTTACTGTATATAGTATATATATATTATGCTTATGTATATAGATGACCATGTTCTAATGTGTATTTTTATTTCTCTATTTCTATTCTATTATATTGTAGGTCGTAATGTCGGCCTATGTTGGTTTTTAGTGGGGAGTTGAAGTTTGTTTTTTAGTGGGGAGTTGAAGTTTGGTTTTTAGTGGGGAGTTGAAGTTAGTTTTTAGTGGGGAGTTGAAGTTAGTTTTTTAGTGGGGAGTTTAAGTTGGTTATTTTGTTTGGGTTCACAGTATGTTTAGAGTTTAGATAGTATAGGTTTATTGTTGGGGTTCAATTTGTTTTTAATGATTTTTTATTTTCCCTTAAATGGGATGAGTATTTTCCATGAATAAACAGTAATTTGTAATTTATATATGATTTTAGTGTTTTATGTTTAGTGTTCAGTGTTGTTGGTCTGTTTAGATTGTAATAATCCTTCTGTTCCAACGGAAGTGTCACGGAAGCCCAAAGTCCCCTCGTGCCCTAGTTTAGATGTATTTAGTAGATGATTGCTGTCCTTTACCCACAACCCTCTTTAATTAGTAGTAACCATGAATAAACTAAAATATAACCGCCCTCCCCTCGCCCCACCCTGTTACAAGGTTTTGAAAACAAACCGGTTTTAACATCCCTAGTGGCGAGACCTTTTTTAAAAGTTACGCACCGCAATTTGGCTTGGAGAGTTTCAATGGAATAGGCTACTTAAAAAAAATACTATCGTATGACGTAATGTCTATTAAATTATTTCTTTTTTCATTATTGATGCTTGCATTATCTTTTAAGTAAAAGTAACCAAATATTTTAATTATTTAATGGATTTACATCGCTATTGAGAATAGCCTTTAATAGGCGACTGTATACAATCTATAAATTAAATGATACGAATTATAAAAAAACAAGTTAGGCCTATAAATGATTACACTCTAATACCGGGTACCATAAGCGTGACAGCAACAATATATAAAATAAAAACTAAATACCGAAAGAAACATTATCAATACTGTTTTATTGATACAATAAGCAAGAACAAAAATTAAATACCGAACAAATCTTTCTCACTTTAGTTTTTATTGCATTGAAATATTATTTTCTAATTTTTTTTTTTTATTATTTACCTTTTTTATTGTTTTGTATTTATGTTGTTTTTTTTTAGATAGTATATTTTTGTTAATTTAATATTATTAATACCAAGTCAAGTCAACACAACTGTTCGCTACATTTTTATATCGAATTTAAAAGTCTCTTAAAAAAACCCGGACTAGCCTTTCGGCTCTTGTGTCCAGCGCGTAACGCTTAGGATTGAGCAATCTCTGTCCGGGCTCCAGCCACCCAACGACACGCTGAATGCGTGGCGTGCCGTGTAACGGGGACGGTTTCCGCAGCCCAGCGATCGTTCACTGCGGTTCCCCTTAGGATCATTATCGAGGTGGCTCGCCAGTATATCTGCACTGTCACCCGGTAGCACAAATCCTATAGGTACTATAGGTACATGCATTCAGGCACCGGGTGGTTCTCGAGACGGGATTGCAGCGTCCATTGCTTCCCCCCCCCCCCCCCGAGACCAGTGGCCGCTCGGCAGTGTAATGGACCTCGGACCAGCCGCGGGGGCTGTGCCCCATGCGTTCGCCCGCCAGTGTATTCTTAATGGGAATGTATCGGCGGTTTACACACTACGACAGTCCTTTAGGCCACAATTCTTATCCATATGCCAGGGTCAGGTCGACCAGAAACAAATAAAAATAACAAAAACTAAATACCGAAAGAAACATTATCAACACTGTTTTATTAACCCTTACAGTCCCGGGCGCGTATATAGCGGAACTGAAGGCATCATCGATAGAAGTAGGTCGGTACGGGAAGGGTTAATACAATAAGCAAGAACAAAAATTAAATACCGAAAAAATCGTTATCACTTTAGTTTTTATTGTATTGAAATATTATTTTCTACGCTTTTTTTTAATTATTTACCTTTTTATTGTTTGGTATTGTGTTTTTTTTTCTTTTAGATAGTATATTATTGTTAATTTAATAGGCTAATTTTAATAACAAGTCAAGTCAACACAACTGTTCGCAACGTTTTAATACCAGACGCTTGACAGTTACAGATATTATGCATATGCCAGGGTCAGAAACAATTAAAATAACAAAAACTAAATACCGAAAAGAAACGTTCATTGTGTTTATTGTAATAGTCTCTTTTCTTTCTCTCTTAACAAAACATATTGTAGTCGTTCGGTTCTCCGTCATTTTGACGGGCATAACCACTAGTATATATATAATTATTTATCATTTCGAGAAAAAGATTAGACCTATTACTATTTTTAGCATAAAATTAAATTTTATATATACAGTCTCATTTCTTGGGTAGGCCTAGTCAATTTAAATTAATTCCATGATAGAGGCCTAGGCAATTGTCTCTTCCTCTAAAACCCAGAAGTGCAATATGCCGGGTATGGGTCTAGAGCAGGGGTCGGGAACCCATGGCTTGCGAGCCAGATGTGGCTCTTTTGATGGCTGCATCTGGCTCGCAGACAAATGTTCGATAATAAAAAAAATGTTTTTTTAGACTTTTTGATCTACATATTAATTGCATATCAATATTTCATTCTACAAATGAGCTAAAATCTACTGCAGCTCAGCATCAGAAGAATTCAGAGACATAATTATTGTACTTTTAGTGTTGAAATTACACAAATTGCACACATTCTGTGGCGTAGCTAGGGTCATCTGCGCCCGGTGACATGACACAAAGTCTGCGCCCTTTCTCGGGCCGACTTAATGAACCTTCAAGAAAATTTTTAAATTTTACGGTTTAGGCCTATCTATATGGTTCATTTTTGAAGCATCTGGTATTTTAATGAAATAGAATACAGAATAATAAGTCTCTATACGGTTGTAAACAATTTATTTGAAAAAAAAACTCTACTAATATACATGACCGAGATAGATATAGTCTACAACAAATTGATCCTCCTTGATTTGACTGTCGCAAACTCATCAATCACGTTGTCAAAATTAATATTGTAAAGTGTGTTTCTTTCGATGCTAAGGATGTATTTAATATAATTTTGCTAATTGTGTGCCAAACTAGGATTTCTAAACCATTCAGCGTGCCAGCAGCCTAAAAGTCAGCCTGCTTTATTATACTTGTTTTATTTTTTTATTTTTTATAAGACAATTTAACTCGTAGCAAGACCAAGGCCAAAAGCAAAGGAAAGTTATGGAAACAACAACTGTAAAGCGTTTTATATTTAATAACAATAATTAACGCTTTTGTGATTATCAACCTTTTTATTTGCATTTATACCAACAACAAAAAATAATAATAGGCCTATTAGGCCTACCACACTTTAACATTTTTTGGTAATGATTTTGTCAACATTATCATTTGGTTGTCCAGATAAGGATCTAGCAACTGATAATATTTATGATAGTTTAACTGAGATGTAGGCCTATTTAATTTGCTCAATGCTAAAAAATAACTCCCCAGTAAGCTATAGTAGAGAGGAATTCATAAATAGTAATCATACAAACTAAGTAGTTAATGTAATGTTTTAAAAATGTGCATGAAATGTTTTAGTCATATATATCTAATATTTATATAATTTTCAGCTACATTTCACAATTTGGTCATTATAACGTTATAAGTTGTAGGCCATTTAGTCTATTATAAAGGAAAAATAAGAAACACAACATTAGAATTAATAGCATAAATAAATTGGGCTAATTATCTCCCTTTAAATCAAATAAAGTTTTAAATTTTGATTCAATATTGATGCCAAAAAAGTTATGTTTTGTAATTTAAATATTACTGACTAATTATTATTTCTATTTATAAATCCAGCTTTATGAAATTCATTAGAATATTTAATTTTTAGAGGTATATAATTGATTTACGTTAAACAGTTGTAAACAGGGCTGTGGAGTCGGAGTCGTGGAGTCGGATGAAATTTGGGTACCTGAAGTCGGAGTCGGCAAATAATGCACCGACTCCGACTACGACTCCTACTAAATTTAGATTGGCAAAAAGACATGGCTTCATTTAGGCCTATTTTAAACAACTGATCAATAGGCCTACAGAAATTAGTAATATGAGAAAGTAAAATATCTGTTTCTTCCTCTAATTCCCCATCCCTACTCAAGATCCTATTCCTATTGTAATACTATAGCGGGTCGACACACAAAAAAAAGTGTCTGAACTAATTTGAAATGCGTCATTAAACTGAACGTCATATAGACCGCTCGGCGCCGGTATTGATGACGCTATACAAGTGTCCAAATTACTAATCACCATTCACATTGTTTTTAATTATTTCAAATGCTAGGACATGGCACGCGCGGTTTTCTCGGAATGCTAAACACTGCCTTAGTAGGCTATAGGCCTAGGCCATAGGTCCTAAATAAAACGCATCTTAATTTAGCTACTAGTGTAAAAGCAAACCTTTATTGGAGGCCTAGAGAGGCTTTTACACATATACGATTCTTTCCCTAATGTAATTTGCGTTCAATAGGCATACAAAAAAATGCCGCCTTTACGACTTATAAATGCGATACGCACGCAACGCACAATTAGGAGCGGCAATCAGTGGCGTATTTAGGCATGTTCCACATGTTCCATTGGAACAGGGGCCCCCACACAAAAGGGGCCCCCACACATCCCTAAAAGAAATGTTTGAGTGACATCTCCATATTTCGTTGAAAATGTAAAATAAAATTCATTTATTCCAATACAATTTAAAGCGCTCCTGTTCAACCAAGCTACGTGCAACATAAAATGTATGATTATACAGAATGTAATATGAATTGAAGGCCCTTTTCTGAGATAGGCCCTATGTGGAAGGCAGGGCGAGACCACGAGGGGCCCCACATACATTTGGGAACAGGGCCCCCACATAAATTTGGGAACAGGACCCCCACAATCCTAAATACGGCCCTGGTGGCAATATTTATACTTTTCATAGTGTTGTGTTCTGCTTAAAGATGTTAAACGAAAACCGGAATACCGGATTCCGGATTTGAAACCGAAAACCGGTTTTGATTTTCAAAACACCGCGTCTGTGCTTTATTATTAACGGCACTATTAAATACACATTCTTTTGATTCTCTTTCAACACATTATTTTACAAGTTACCATAAATATATGCCTCTTCATATGCTTCTTAATATTATGGTCAACGAAAAATTGAAAGCTATTATCGGTCTTAATCAATTAGCCCATAGGTTTTTAGTTCTTAAGAATTTTATGGTAAAGAAAGAGTACAAAATCATATTGTATTCACACAAATCAACCCCTTGAATGCCATGCAAACACTAATTAAGTTTGAAGTACTTTTCAAATATCCCAACAAAACTACGCACATTTTGCAGTTCCGGCATGTGACTTGTGACATTGCTCGGGGGTGGGGGAGGGGGAAACCGAAATTCTTTTTTAAACTGGTTTTATAGAACCGATAACCGGTTTTAACATCCCTAGTTCTGCTCTTACAGGGAACGCAGCGCCCATATGTAACCTAGCCTCTCACTGGTAAGGGATTAACCGTTTGCCCCTTGAAGTCGCCGATCGTGACCTCTACTGATCAGGCCCCACGAGAGGGGGGGGGGAGTACAGCCGGTATGCCGTACCGGGGCCCTCAATAATTTAGGGGGCCCATGAATATTTAAAATTAAATACAGTAGATTGTTAGCTTTCCAGCCAGTAGTCATGTGGTAATGACACGTAGATGTATGTTGCCTTTCTTTCCTTCAAGGAATGTACAAAATACATTCTCATATTAATACAGAGGAGTCTGAGTCGGGGATTCGGATGTAAAAAAAAAATGAGGAGTCGGAGTCGGAACATTTATCTACCGACTCCGCAGCCCTGGTTGTAAATAAACATTCCCTGAATTAATTGTTTGTCCATTTAACCCACTTGATATAACCCGTCTTTGTAAATGCGTTTAACTAACTGAAATGTGTCGCTCCGTCATTCATAAACATCGTCTTCAACAGTCGGTTTTCCTTATTAAGAACTGGAAAATGTTTGTTTTTTCGTCAATAAAAAAAACACCTCTTGGAAGTATTTCGCGCGCCATTGAAAATCGCTCTGCGTGCCAAATTTGGCTCGTGTGCCCTAGGTTGCCGACCACTGACTCAGACAAGCTTGTCCCATTGAATTAAATAAGACAAAATAAGTTTGCTGTTCGCTCACAGCTTGCAAATGAAACAGCAATCATTAGAAGTATTTGCATTGAAATGCGCATATTCGGAAATACGTCATCTCCATATGAAACAACAAAACCAAGAAGATCCAAAGTATCCGGTAGAACTTCAGTCCGGGTACTGAGCAGCATTTTGCAGTCTCCGATTGCTGTGCACAATTCGTGACCATTGACGTCAGTGTCGTAGAAATTTTGCAATTTTGACGAAGTGTATCGACTATGTCTCAGCGAAAAGAGTTTTGACGTCTAGTGAAAATCCAAATTTGGTGTTAGCTTTTTTAGACGTAAAAACCGTATTGATATCTCCCGAGTCTATCAATTACGCTGTTCATAACACGTGCAATTTCTTCTTCTGCAGAAAGTCATGCATCTCTTGCTAATTCTCCAGGCATCCTCCTTTGTCGTCTAATCCTTCAGTCAACCTCGATTCCCCAAGTTGTGCATCTTTGTTTTTCCATTGTCTATCGCAACCTGGCTCAAATTATCACGAATGTTTACAAGTTCTTGCTCTAGCGATTCAAGATCAGATGCTTGCTGCTACCTAGAAATTCATAGTAGGATCCTGCAACCGTTTCTGGACACGATCAATTTTCCCAAGCATGATGTTCCAGAAATGTAACAAACTTAGGAAGTTAAAGTTTAATATACCTCCCAGCAAAGTTTCTGCATCACTTCTGGTGTCAGGCGTCATAGTTGTATCTTCTAATAATTTTTCCAACAGCATACTAGTTCATCTAGTCCTTCATAAATAGCTTTAACAGCTTCTGATCGTGCACTCCAGCGTGTTTCAGACTCCCTCTTCACTGTGAATGGCACAACTCTTTTTAATCCTATTATCATTGACTATAATAAGATGGACCGCCTGCTCTATTTTTAGAGCGTATGTTCATTTTTCGTGCGCACACAACACTGATCTATAAATGTTTTTCGCTCTGTACAACTTTCGATTTTAATTTTTCATTGAGAAAATCATAGCGATTAAATAAAACGGAACTTGTATAGCAATAACTTTATTTCCTGTATAGCAATTACTTTATTTAGAATCGGGAATTCCGAAAATCAGTGTTTCAAGTCATCATATAGCAGACATACTAAAGCAAGCGGTCCTATATATTATATGGGGTCTATGGTAAACTAATGTAGGCCTATCCCAAATACGTTTGCAAGATTGAATTTAATTTTAGAGCTCCACAAATATCTTCATTATAAACCAGTTGGCAAGCATGATTTTGGCGCCCCCATTGAGCATTAAGGGACTCCATTCTACTCATACAACAAATGACACATTCACAATATAGGATTGCTGATGGCGTTTTTTTTAAAAACAAAGATCAGTTCGGGTTCAAATATTATTCTTCATCTTATTATACTGAAAGTGGCATCTGGTTTTAACAAGTATACAGGTTGGATAATTTCGAATCGAATATACTTAGCATGAGTACACTCAGCAAAACAGGATCCAGTTGTTATCACATTTTTGGAACAGTTGAAAGTATATAAGCTTATGTTAATAGGACTACAACTACAAGTATTCATTTAAAGTAGAAAAAATGCGATTTAATAAAACGGAACTTGTATGACAATTACCGTACTTTATTTAGAATCGGGAATTGCAAAAAAAAAGAAGATAATAGCATAAAAAACTAAAGCAAGCGGTCTATGTATATTATAGTCTATGAGTTTACATCAAAATAAAATTAAATAGGCCTAATTAGTTTTAATACTCATTTTGGCGCCCCCTACCGTGGCGCCCAGGGACATATGTCTCCCCCTGCCCCTCCTTAGCTACGCCACTGCACACATTTACTTGAATTTTCAGTTTTAAACATAATGTATGGCTCTCACAGAATTACTTTTCAAAATATGTGGTATCCATGGCCAGGGCCGGTTCTAGCAAATGCGGGGCCCTATGCGAAACGAATTGCGCGGGGCCCAGTCTGGGTGGGGATATGTATAATAAGTGAAGATTACGAGTTTGTAATAGAAAATAAATTCATCTTTGCATTTTATTAATTCTTTACTAAGTACAAAATAACGATCAAATTAACTTTACTTTACGAGCTTTGCGTGTAGCGAAGTCTTACAGTATATCCATAGACTATAATATACATGGACCGCTTGCTTTAGTTTTTCTGCTATATGATGACTCGAAAGACTGCTTATTTCGGAATTCCCGATTCTAAATGAAGTAATTGTAATACAAATTCCGTTTTATTGAATCGCACCATTTTTTTAGAAATTTTGTGCGTCAATCTATGACTAAGTTATGGACGCTATGGATAAGAAAGTTTTTGTTGATGAATTGAAAGGCACACTGGAGGTAAATGTTCAAATTAAATAATTACTTATTGAAGAAGTATGGAGTTTATCTGTTAGACTCATGTTCGGTGTATATTATAGTCTATGGTTATTTCTGCTATATGATGACTTGAAACACTGATGATCGGAATTCCCGATTCTAAATAACGTAAATGCTATACCGGAAATAAAAGTATTGATATATACAAGTTCCTTGATTTTCTCAATGAAAAATTAAAATCGAAAGTAGTACAGAGCGGAAACATTTATAGATCAGTGTGGTGTGCGCACGGAAAAAAGAAAATAAGCTCTAAAAATAGAGCAGGCGGTCCATCTTATTATAGTCATTGATATATTAATAGGCCTACAAGTATTCATTTCAAGTCGAAAAAAATGCGATTTAATAAAACGGAACTTGTATAACAACTACTTCATTTAGAATCGGGAATTGCAAAAAACAGAAGATAATAGCATAAAAAACTAAAGCAAGCGGTCCATGTATATTATAGTCTATGAGTATATTAACAAAATTCTGTTTTCTACATAGATCACACCCGATAGCAAGAATTGCCAAGGTGTTCAATCTATCCTCGTGAATTGTTGACCTCAAGTAATTCTTGATTAGTTTGAGGCGCGAGAAGCTTCTTTCACCAGATGCCACAGTTACGGGTATTGTTAAAAATATTCTGAGTGCAACAAAGTAGTTTGAGAAAGCAGTTTATCTTTCATTAGTGGACAGATAACTCAAAATTTCTACCGGGGTTTTGGCGGTATTTGGTGGAATATGCCTTAAAGATTCCATTTCATCAACTAATTCTCGCCCACATATATCAGTCGACGGGTCTGTTGATGACGTCAATGCTTGCTCGAGGCTCTCTGTAAACTTTCGTATGTCATCACGCTGAAGGCTATTGAAGCTGACAAGAAACCCAAATAGATTGTGGTTTGATTTCAGCAGTTCAAATCTCGGCTGCAAGGACTGAATTGCAGTGTCCACATTTATGTTGAAGCAATTTATCCTGTAGTCATCTTCATTTCCAGGTGTAAAGTTTCCCACATATTTATCTTACTTCCTTTTCCTTTGACGTTTGGCTAGAAAGATTGCAACAACTTCCATGTTTTCAGCCAATTCCTTTGCTGTAACAAGAATCTGAACAAACACATCAGCTCTCAGTTTCCTTAGCCAAATCATCAAGTTGTTGTACGAATCCATTGCAGTGCTCAAATCTACTTTTTCATCTTGCAGTTCTTTAATCATAAAATTGACCTGGAAGAGCATGTCGTACCATAACACAAGTGACACTAAGAATTTGTACTGCTTCAATGTTTGATACAGTGTTTCTGCTTCGCTTTTTATCGCATCACTATATAGCCTCTTCAGCTAATTCATCGAGTGCGTCACAAATTTCAGGCAATTGATAACGAAGTGCTCTGACACTATCTATTCTACAGTCCCACCTTGTTTCGCACAGAGTTTCTTTTTACAGATTGGAAAGGTGCTTTCTGAATAATGAACATCTCTTTGTAGATGTTGAAAAGATTGTGTACACGCGTTGTACAATTCCAAAAAAAGGTTAGCACTGGGGCATGTTTTGACCATGTCTGCTACAACCAGATTGTAATTATGACACGCACATGTAGTAAAAATTGCTCTGATGTTAATATTTAAAAGCAGTTTTTGAACGCCAGAATGGACGCCTTTCATGTTGGCACCATTATCATAACCTTGTCCACGAATATTTTAAACATTTAATTCAAGCTTTTTATAGTTATAGCTCATTCGCTAGTATATCGTATAAGTCATGTTCAGTAGTACTTTGCACTGGAAGAAACTTAATAAAACGTTCATGTACAACCATATTCCACATTAACCCCATCTGATACATACCGGATAGTTAATGACATCTGCTCTTTGTGACTTATCTCTGGAGTACAATCTAGTATTACTGAAAAATACTTTGCATTCTTGATGTCTCGTAGGATAGCAGTGGCTTAGAACCGGCCCTGTCCATGGCTCTCTCAGACAAAAAGGTTCCCGACCCCTGATCTAGAGTCTAGAACTTTCTTCATTTTCAAAGTAGGCCTATACTATAGGCATATAACAAAAATAGTACAATTTTCAACCTGCATGGGAAATCACAAAAATGTAAGTCTTGCAAAAGGTCACAGTAAGTCTTATAAACATGGATAATAGGCCTATGGGTTATTGGTAACTTACAATATTGTTGTCAAACAGACTAAGCCTTATAAAAGAGGGCCTATTATAATAATTTCTACTTAGTGTCGTATAGACCTTTTTACTTTGACCCGGGAAATGGGCGTTTTCCTTCAAAACTCACTGACATATATTTTCTTGGGGGCGGAAGCATTTTTTTATTTCTTTCCACTGAGTATCTTACTAAAGGCGTTGTTTTTTTTTCTTTTTATGTTATTATAGTTGTTTTTTAATTTATACCATAAAAACACATGGAAACCTTAAACTAAGAACCTAGGAAAGGAATCGTTAAAAAAAAAAAAAACTTTAGAGCTTTTTTTTTTAAAAAGAAAAACATTTATTAGACCTGGACTCTATGCTTTGGACCTTAATAATAATATTATGGTCGATTCTACCTTTTCTTTTTCTTGAGTTTCTTCAATGTTAAAAAAAAAGATAAAGTTTATAACTAGTTTTGTATCGAAAAATAAATAAATTAAGCCTATAGGGTAATGCTTTTATTACTGTCGGCTATTCAAGCTATTGCTTAAATATTAGCCCTAGATCGATCGTTTTGATTAATAAAACAAGAAAACCATAAAAACGAAGTTTTTATTATACTCCCTTTATTTGCAAACTAAGTTTACCATCATGTAATTAAATTGATTGACTACTGCAAATGAAACGTACAGAAAAAATATCCGTGTCGCAAATCTCAAAAATATCTCCTTACTCCGTATGAATTGTTCTAAAAATAATCTTAGCGCATAATTTTTTTTTCTAGCTTTGCGCCGAAAAACTATAAAAAGTTGCACAGGCATTTTTAAAGTGAAACCAAAATTTTTCTTATACTTTCCTTTTAAGAAATGAATATTGTCATAAGTGTAGTATAATTAAGTTGTGAAACCAAAATTTTTCTTATACTTTCCTTTTAAGAAATGAATATTGTCATAAGTGTAGTATAATTAAGTTGTTTTAACTGAAAATTTGATAGGATATATTGTTAGGCGCCACAAGTCTGCTGTCCAAATTTCAGCTCGATCGGACCACGGGAAGTGGTCGAAAAATTGAAGCCAATTCTTGCTCCAACGACGATTGCAATCAGACAGACAGAAAATGCAACTTAAAATAAAGGGAGTAATAAAAAGGCAAATATAATTATTTTATGTTTGATAGAGACAGAGGCATAGTCCATATATAGCCATAGCAAATATTATGTTAAACTTTAAAAAAAATAGTGTACATATATATACGCCATAGGTTTAGGCCTATGTCGTATAGTCGGGCCTATGCCGTTTGTCGGCTTATGTGTTCCATATATCGAATATGACAGGCCTATAGAGATTAATATTGTCATTGTGCATGAAATATTATTCAATAATATAACTGAAAAGTCTACCCAGCTCTGATGGGTACCTGACCTTAGTTGACGTAAAGTAAAGGCGACTGTGCATAGTTCTGGCCACACAATCACCTAGTATGCTGTGGCCACAGAAACTGGTGAACGCTGTTTCATCGGACCTATGGATCAGTTCGGTCCGACGGGTACTTTACTTAATTTTTTACTTTTATAACTAAAAATTAATTGTAGCCTATGTTTTATAAGACGAGTAGGCCTATACTGACACAGCGATTGCTCGGTACATTAACTAAGTTGAAAATCTCAGTTAGCCTATGCAGAGATCGAAATTTTAAGAATTTATAGAATTTACTAGAATAGAACCTTGACAACTAAATTCAAAATAACTATTAATGTGTACGTTGATACATAAACTTGTGTATTAACTATGAATGGATTTTAAAAAAAAAGATGCTAATTATAGCAAACATATTTATTTGTTATTTAAAAAAAAACTCTTAAATGATTTAGCCTACTCTGTAATGCTCATTTTCTTGCTACGGCACTAAAGAAATTGTCTTATAAAAATCATAGACTATAATATTAATAAGATGGACCGCTTGCTCTATTTTTAGAGCTTATATTAGCCTATGTACTTTTTTTCCGTGCGCAACCAATCAGGCTGTCTTAAATTACTTCTAAGCTCCTCGTTGTTTCTTAAATGTTTCCGCTGTATAGAACTTTCGATTTTAATTTAAATTTTTCATTGAGAAAATCAAAGCGATTCAATAAAACGGAAGTGCAAAGTATTATACGAATCGGGAATTCCAAAAATAAGTCTTTCGAGGCATCATATAGCAGAAATACTAAAGCAAGCGGTCCATGTGTATTATATTCTATGATAAAAATAATATAGTTGAGAAGTTTGACGTTCACGCTGTTGGCACGCTGAACGATTTAGAAATCCTAGTTTGGCACACTATAAGTTATAAGCAAAAGGTTGCCGACCCATGGTCTATGTGAACATTAGGTCATTGAATGTTAGACTATCAAAGACATTATTTGCATTTTAAAAAAGCGAAATAAAATTATAATTCGCACACAGGTTGACCATTTTTTCCTACACATATATGAGCTATGCCATATATGCATTTCTATGCTGTTATTTCAGTCTAGTCTGATTTTATTAGTGCGCTTTGATGGTCCAGCAACCTTTTCCTCTTCAAATGTCCAGGGTTCCAATCCTGGAAGAAGAGTTCTTTTCTTCCGGTTTGAAGAGTTTATCAAAGTCTGCAAGCTCTAACGTGTATCTCAGTAGATTATAAGCTTACACTTATGACACCAGTTAGGGCATACAGACATACAAAAAATGATTTGAACCATGTAAATATATTAGGTCTTACATGTCAGCAGAGTGCCATATAATGTATAGGCAATTATAGTAGCAGTGGCGTATCTAGGGGAGAAAGGTCCAAATTCGAAACTCCCCCCGGGCCCCTACATAAAAAATATTTTTGCTCGGGCCCCCAAAGGAGTATCCGGAATTTTTTTGTGCAGGGGCCCCTAAAGAGGCCAAGTCCCCCGGGCCCCCAAATCTCTAGCTAAGCCACTGTATAGTAGTGTGTTGTAAAGATGTAGGCCTACTTACGTCGAATCAGGTTTTGCCCCCAATGGCTGCATTGTAACTTGCTCCAATCAAACCAAAATAGCTTACTAACAGTTTTCACATGAATTGTAATAGTTTTAAATGGAACACAGTATTTTAGTTCCCATACCGACTAATCATGGTTTGCGCGTCGAACCAACATGGACCCCACCCAGAGCCTTTACAAGCTTATGTTATGTAGCGCCCCAGGGCAAACGTTTCAGCGCCGCCCCCTTGCATACTGTAACTGTTTGTTCAGTGCTAAATTTGTTCCATTTAGAATACATTTGCCGTCCCCCTGGAAGTGTCGCACCCGGGCAAATGCTCCCTCTGTCCTCCCCTATGTGAGGGCACTGACTCCACCCCCTTCACATACACACGTTTTCTTGTTCCTTTATGCTTGCTAAAACAAAAAACAGCAATAAGTGAAATTCTATATATAGGCCTATATATATTTTTATATTAACTTTTTAAAAGCATTGATTTTATTTTAGAAGTGCACTGAAAAACAATGTTACATAAAGGTTCCCTGCAGTCGGCCTACCTGATATTTAGGTAATAGTAATAGATTAATAGGCTATAGGCATTTGCTACACTACAAGATTTTTTTTGTTAATTTATGGTTTATGTTGACAACACAATTTTTAAATATAGGCCTAATTTAGAACCTTCAAATTAATTTCGCTTAAATTTGTGTTTTCTTTCAAATGTAGAATTAAAAAAAAAATCTTCGCATGTTAACTTCGCTTAAATTTGTGTGTTATGAAATGTAGGCCTACTTGCAATCCTTCATAATAACTTCACTTAAATTTGTGTGTTATGAAATGTAGGCCTACTTGCAATCCTTCATAATAACTTCACTTAAATGTGTGTGTTATGAAATGTAGACATGTGGTCTGGGGCATTAGGGTAGGCCTACATATAACCCTGGGCGCCAAGTTAAAGAGGCGCCAAAATGATGCTTATAGATTTATAGGCATATACATAACAAATTTGATTTCACGGGTTCGTCCCCGGGCGCATAATATCCAACCGATGACAATAAATAACACTGTTGTTTTTTTCAATGGTAAATAATGAATATTATAATGTAACAAATTCAAAGCTGACCGAAAACAAAAAACGTTATTCCAATGGATTGTTTAATTAAATCCGTTATATTAACTTTACTTTTGTATTTTTATAGCAAAATCTTAGGAATGCAGCTAATTAAGACAGAGTTATCTTCACCTTTAGTTGTAAATGCAGCTAATTAAGGCATAGTTATCTTCACTTTTAGTTGTAAATGCAGCTAATTAAGGCAGAGCTACTTTCACCTATTGTTGTAAATGCAGCTAATTAAGGCAGAGCTACCTTCACCTATTGTTGTAAATGCAGCTAATTAAGGCAGAGTTATCTTCGCCTATTGTTGTAAATGCAGCTAATTAAGGCAGAGCTACCTTCACCTATTGTTGTAAATGCAGCTAATTAAGGCAGAGCTACCTTCACCTATTGTTGTAAATGCAGCTAATTAAGGCAGAGCTACCTTCACCTATTGTTGTAAATGCAGCTAATTAAGGCAGAGCTACCTTCACCTATTGTTGTAAATGCAGCTAATAAAGGCAGAGCTACCTTCACCTATTGTTGTAAATGCAGCTAATTAAGGCAGAGCTACCTTCACCTATTGTTGTAAATGCAGCTAATAAAGGCAGAGCTACCTTCACCTATTGTTGTAAATGCAGCTAATAAAGGCAGAGCTACCTTCACCTATTGTTGTAAATGCAGCTAATTAAGGCAAAGTTTAAAAAGATCAGATAATAAAGCCAAGATTGTACCCTATAGTTTTTCTTTTGAATAATCTGTTATTATAAATAGGCTCATATATACATTGACACACATGTCTGTCTGAAAGGATCTATATTTGGAACTGTGTTTCAAATCATTATTATTACATGCCTACTTTATACTAGGGTATTTTTCATTGGATTATATTATTTCATATTTTATTTTGATTAAAATTACTTTACTTTTTGGTATTATAAACTGGTGGCTCTTTAACTATATTATAGTTTTTATGTTAGATTTAAAATATAGGAAATCTAATAACAGACAGCTTTTGATGAAATATTGGCCCTTTATTATACGAAAAGACAAAAAAGGAATATATTACCATAGTCTTAAAAGCTTTACAGTACAGACTTTCCTTCTAGATTATTAGGTCCACTAGGCCCAAAACTCCTGCAGGGCGGCATGGATCGGTCGGTGGCAGGGATAGAACCCGTGACGTGTCAGTTAATTATATAAGAGACAAATAATAACATTCGTTTTATTAGTATTTAAACAATACAATCGCCACTAGACCTATACTATATAACTTTATATAAGAATATATAAGGTTACCAAATTATTAAACCTTAGCCTAAATCTAAATTCTAAGTAGTAACCCCTTAAACATGCCGGCATTGGCCCCATTCGGAATCAATTAGAGTTTTCCCCCCTTGCCCTAATACGTACCTATTAGGTTGCCAGCAGTTGCCCGCATGGCGCCCCAATGAAAAGCGATATCGCTATGCTAGGAGGCCTTAGTAGGCCAAAATGGCCGCCATTTTGGCGTCGATACCCGCGCTGATACCTGGGTCGATTATGGGCCAATGCGGGCATTAGACATGCGGGCGCGATTAGGGTTTGCCGGCATTGGGGCCTAATGGATATCCCCCTCCCTTCTCCGGCTTTTCATTTCGTTTCCATATCGGGCCAATGACGGTAGTTTATTACCAGCGCGATGCGGTTTTTGCCTTCATTGACCCGTATATTTAGTCCTTATCAAACCAACATTGGGTGGATTCGGATTTTACCTTTATTTACCCACTTTTTCGTAATTATAATACAATATACAAAAACAATTATTATATAAACGCATATAGTAAAAACAAGTAAAACAAAACAAAGAAAGTGATTTCGTTTATATTTTATTATACTTGTATTCAAAATATTTTTTGTTCAACATACAATAAAAAGTATATATTCAATCAATAAAGCAAAACGGCGACATTAAATAAAGTGCAAAAACATGGAAATGGTAGAGTATTGAGGTTAATAACATTTTTTTTTACAGAACTACATAAAATAAAAGTTAGTGTAATATTACAAAATAGTTGGTCATAATATATAGATATGCCTAAACAATAAATATGATATAATATAGATAAAATATTTTATTTTTAATTGATATACAACAAATTTATTAATTTAACAATAGCCATGCAGCAGAGTAATGGGAAAATATATATAGGCCTACATCATTACTACAAGCCTACATAGAAATATATATTGATAAAATAAAGCACTATGTAAACAGACATTATAAGTAAACATTGTGCAATGAAAATAAAAAACAATATGTAGGCCTTTGCAAGCCAAGTAGGTTAAGCTATTTTAAAATATAGGTATACATTCAAAATACCAGTTTTTACAAATTTTGTGGAGAAAAATTTTTTATTGTCTAACAATAAAATAGCATTAGTGCAAAATGGAAGATTAATGGGACAATATTATTTAACCCTGAATAATGGGCAGACCGATAATGTATTCCAATAATTAATCAATTTAACACTCTTGCTAGGCCTACAACAATGAAGATAAATTTTACACAATAGGCCTACAACTAAAATTGCTTTATTTATTTAAAAATAGGACTCAAAATATCTTTAACACAAAAACATGTAATATATTGAGGAAAAAAAACATTAACATGCACAGCAATGGATTCAAATGAAACACAAGATATTTTAGGGCTGTAATTTTTTTTTATACTATACACACACACTTATATTATTTTAGTATGCTAACTCAAGTCTTTTTCACAAAACATTAAATAATGCAATAAAGTATCATCTTTAATAATACTTCTCCTATAGGCATATCATAATAATAATAAATAACATTTTGAACCAATTGTGATATTGTAAAAAGCACAGTAATGGAAATGGAACATAAGATATTTCTTTAAAAAAAAAAAAAAAAGTTGAATACATTTGAACATTATAGACAATCCAGACACTTACGGTTAACCAAAAAAAGAGGGTCTACATTCATTAAAATATTATGTAATGATTACCGTTAAAACTATTACTATTATTAAACAAAATTAATTCAACTTTGACACAACTATTGTGATATTGTGTAAAAAAATAATAGGCCTACAGGAATGGTTAAGGAATATAAGACATTTATAAAAAAAAAAAAATATTCATGATTATAAATTGCTTGAAGTTAACCAATATGAAAGAAGTAAGCTCTACACACAATTAAATTGAATGTTTACCAAAAAAAAAAACACATTCATTATAATGCTATATACTTAAAATTCAATTATATTATAATCAGATCAGGTAAGTCAAAAAAAAAAACTTTTCAGAAAAATGTATAGTACATGATATATTTCACTTTAAATTATAAAGATAACTTTTTTTTTTCAAAGTGAAAATATTTTAGAAAAATAACACTCACCACCCAATGCCACAATTGACAATGAGTACTAAGTTTAATCAATAGATTTACTATTTTCAAAAACAACTTTAATAATTAATAAATATGAGCCATTTATCATTTAGAATACCGGTACTGGGTACATTTGCATACAAAGAATAAATGTGGTTACACATGAATATTAATCCAACACTACTCCCACAGAAAAAATTAAACAGATCGGCTATAAATAAGTCTATGGCAAGCACACGAGTGAAAGTTTTTTCAGTGTATCATGGTCTATTCATCAGCCAATATGTAATCCTGTGGAAATCCTTTATTAGCACTATCTGGTGGATACCACATCTTAATATCCAAGTAGAGAATTTTTGTTAGGTGTATATACTGTCCAATGCACACAGCCTTCCATTAAATCCAGACATAGAATTGTCCATGCTCAACTGATTTGTGAAAAAAAGTACACTATGGTTGTGGAAGGACCTGTCTTGTCAGGCAACTTAGCAAATGCATTATTTGTGAATTGTATAAGTCAAAATCACAACTATAAGTGGTCATTATTTGTGAATTGTATAAGTCAAAATCACAACTATAAGTGGTCTTGGTTAAAGCATTTGTACAATAGTCCACATTTCATAAAATCTTAAGATACATAAAAATGTCAGATGCCGGCCTGTTGTGGACATGATATTTGGGCTATTGTAAATGCATCTTGTTTAATCGATGTCTACTGCTTTCCATAAATCTTCACACCTAGCACTGGCTCATCAAATAACTAATCGCCTGGATGTTCAGTAAATTGCATAGGCCTTAACCAACTTCATACTAATCATAGCCCACAATCAATCTCCATCCATCACTGCAGTACACCCTACATCATCTTCAAAATCTGAAAATTAAAATGAAATTTGAATTATAACGTTTTTCAAGTTTAAAAAAAAAACACTACAAGGTTAGCAAGGATAAACAGAAATCCAATTAACAACTGCTGGCAAGCAATATCTTTTAAATACTGGTTTTCACCATTGCAGAATAAACAGAACAATTTTGGCTTTCATAGACTGTGACATGATAATTACATTTTTCTCCAGTTTATATGAATAAAAGATTTTGATATCGAAAATAGGCAGTTTTTAAAGACCAATGCTCACAGTCTGTCCTGCAACCCCACAGAATTGGTACCCAAGTACCAGTAGGCAAAATAAGATATTAAGGATCAGGTTTTTAATTAAACAAAAAGCCAATTCATTTATCGATACAGTGGTGAAAACATTTCTAAATCGATTGATTACTTCAAAAGTAATTCTAAATTAAGATAACAGTAAGTTCTTTTGGAGACAAATGATAATAAAACAGTACCGATTTGGAATTTTTTTGCATTGTAACAGGTAGTTAAATATTTCCAAGATGAATAAATATTAAACGATTGCCGTTAAATTTAGAAAAAGCATTTTAATGAGCCAATAAACAAGCTGGTGGAAGTTTAAAATTGAAATAATATTTAGACAAGTTGACTTTAATACTTTAAAACTATATCTTTTGTTTGATTTTATTCTAAAGCTGCATAAAAACACATTTTAAGTAATTAATTTCTAAAAATAATATTAGCTTTAAAATTTGACAGCTATAACATTACAAAGCAATAAGAAACTAAAAAATGACCTAGGACCATTCACATTAGTCTGCTTTTTATTGAAAAATTGGTTTTACCAACCTCTGAACTGGTTTGAGCGATAGCATCACATTATATATGAATTTTAGTGTGATTGCAACATAGTTATTGACAAAAAATTATCTTTTTACCCTTACTTGGCCTTATGTGTTATTAAATTCTTTACAATAGTTAAATTATGATACAAAACTATGATTTAGACTTTAGACTTAACAAATAGACCTATTTAGTTTACATAGTATTTACTCACCCATTAATTAGGCTATGTCATTTTATATCCTTTAATATCAGCATAGACTAATAGTACACCAGTTTCCAACATCCGACTCTAGAAGAAATAAAAAGTAAAAATAAAATTGAATTCCTTAACCTTGCATTAACAAATTAAATAATATAACCTATATATAGTAAAACCTATATCTATATTCCTATAAATGCTATTTAAACTACCGGTATTGAATGTCATGAAATTAAGCTTAGAAATAAGCTTATTCTGATTACCCTGACCCCTAAGTCTATGCTTAAGTCCAGGAAGTTTTATTTAATGTAATTTAAGTAGGCCACTATAGGCTACATATATATATATATAGATATTAATAATAATGATTATATAATAATATAGGCCTATGCCTATATAAATATACAAGTAAAAAAGGTTATTGTTCAGACTTTAAAACTAACAAATAGGCCTATAATGCCCTAGGCCTATATCAACTTTATGTTATACTTACTCACCCACTAATTAAATCATCATCTGCCATCTCTATCAGCTGACTGTTGTCTAGTAGTTATAATAGGCCAACAGGGTGTAATAGAAGATTATAATACTAATACATTAAATATAGCACTACAATCTTGACTCTCGTCTTCCCTCTATAACATCAGACTGAAAAAAAAAGAATTCCTTATAAATATTTAAAATAGAAATACAAAAATAAGCCTATATTTATATCATCTCTATTGTTATTATAAAAAGAAATGGACATGCTTTGTAGAAAAAGGTTTATACTCGATAACTACAGATTTGATAAAACAATAGCCAGTATAGGGTCTAACCGTATACCGTATAGGCCTATATTTATTATAACTAACAACAAATTTCAAATAGCATAGTTCAATATTATGGATATGTAATATTTATAATTAATAATAGCCTATAATACTATAAGTTATATGTCCTATAGACTATAGGGCAACGGTTTGCATATAATATATATATAAAATATAATTATCAAATTGACAATTTCAATTATTGCATAGGCTATTCATAGTATTGATTAATAAATGAATATCATTTAGCCTATATTAATTATAGTAAATTATATATTTAGGCCTATAATTCCTATAATCCTTATCTAAATCTTATAAGTTTACAGACGTTCCTTCTAGGTAGAAGATTATTACGTACACTAGGCCCAAAACTCCTGCAGGGCGACAGGGATAGAACCCGCGACCTGTCAGTTGGTTTTTGGTCGACAGTCCGGTGAACTAACCGCTGGACCAGCCGGCTTCACTATAAATTAAAAAATAAACGCCTAGACGGCCTAGACTAGTAGTACTGTAGGTCTAGTAGTTGGCTAATGTGACTTACTGGACTTCTTGTGGTCGTCTGTTGTCTTGAAACTTCACATTATACTGGTCCATACCATATTAGCATATATTCCAACCGAGCGTAAGACTGAAAAATTTGTTAAAAAAGATGCTTTTTTATAAATTTAATTAGAATATATTATTATAAAATGGCTTGTCTTTACTGACTTTACGGTTACCTACTATTATTACCTAGCCTAATCTAGATCTATCTAGGTCTAGTCAGTAGGCTACTGAGGCTATTATATACAAAAAAAAAAAAAGATTTTTTTAGCCTTTATTTTAATAACGTAACATTTTTAAGTCAAAAGTCAAAGTTGTTGGTAATTGTTTACCTGCGTTAGCCCACGAGTTTTTTGGTTCTGTATGAAACATTTTTAAAGATTCATGCCCAATTCGCACGAATCAAGTCATTATATGCCTCGCAAACGATATTTAGACTTAGAAAAAAAATATTTTTGAACGCGATTTTTTACTACTAATGTAGACTAAACAACGCCATCTTGGCCTGTGACGTCACGGGGGAGTAGCGGACTCAATCCGCCATTTTGTGCTAAAAGGTTACAGGTCAAGGGTTACCATGCCGCTTTAGTCTGTGACGTCACGGGAGAGGGGATTCCCTTGCATCCACATTGTGATTTAATTAGGTCAACGAGTTAAGGCTAAATTAAAAGTTTAAAACGTTTGCAAGGCATATTAATTGATCTGATTCGTGCTGCATGCTTCCTTAGGTAAAAATCCTTCATACAGAACCATGCTACTTGTTTAAAAAAAAGTAATTAAAACACATTCCTACCTTGAAGTGGGGAAGCTTGTCCATTTTTTTCTCTGTACACTTACACACTTCAAGCTGCGATCGCTTAATTAACACATTCAGATTTGGCGGTATTTATTATATGATTATGACGTTACACTGGCACAGACATTTGAAACTTTGCATTTCCGCGGTATTTTAATTGAGTGGATTTATTGTGATTAAAAGTGACGTAGTATTTATATTTGCAAGGAAGAGGGAAGACAATGTGGTCCCACACAATGTATTGAAAGCTATATTATAATACTATAATAATAACACTATATTATAATCGTTATAGGTAGGCCTACCGGCATAAACATTGGGGAGGGGGCAAGGGTTTACCAAGGCAAGTGCTCCCCTACCTTACCAGACCCCATTTTTTTCCCCAAAACGGTGATGTTTTATATAGTTTTTTAATGGAAATATAATAATTCAATTATTTATAGTTAAATAGAGCATGTTGGCTAACGTATGTTAATGTTAGCAGCTGGTGTGTTTGAAGGGAGGAGCTGGGAAACAATGTCCCCCCCCCCCCCCCCAACTCTTCCACTTCCAACACCATTCTCTCACTTGCTGCCAATACCTACTAGTGCCTATCATTAGGTGTCCGGTTTTCTAGTGCAGGTATTTCAACAGACCACCGGGTATGAAAAAAACACATTTTAAAAAAACGGACATGTTTAAAATTATATCCAATTTTCCCATGTGCTGGATACCCTTTAAGTAGGGTTGCCATATCTAGCTGAGACTTCGTCGGGACACTTTGAGATGGGGGTGTAAAAATGAAGTAAAATACTATTTATTTAGAACACAGTTACATGGAAGGTCCATAACGGTGACGGACCGGTATATCGGTACGGATGGCAACCCTACCTGTAAGGGAAGTATGAGGAGTCCGGTAGGCCTATATTCGGAGGGTGTTAGGTACTTTGTGAAAAGGTGTTTTGCAAACCTACCGACTACGGTAATTTTTTAATCAACTTTTTTTATTTTGTTATATACATGGGATAGGGCTATAAAAATGTATTGGCGTTATATACATGGGATAGGGCTATATACATGTATTGGCGTTATATACATGGGATAGGGCTATATACATGTAATGGCGTTATATACATGGGATAGGGCTATATACATGTAATGGCGTTAAAAAGGCTACATGAGATAGGGCTATATACATGGAATGGGGTTATATACATGGGATAGTGCTATGGTCCATACATGGGCTGGGGATTGGGATATACACATGGGAAAGAATTATACATGAGGTATATACATGGCATAGAAATATATACATGGGATTGGAGTATAAACAAGGGTTCCAGGTAGTCCTTAAAATGACTGTTTTTTAAGGGAATATATACATGGGATTGGAGTATAATGAAAGTGAAAAGTTTGATTTAAAACATTAACTTTGATAACCACTAAAAGGTTTTGCCAAACAATAGAGGGGTAAAAGGGGCATAAGATTAACTCCTAGAAACCTAGTGGAAAACGGCCAAATGGTCAGACAAATGCTGACATGATTAGATGATGGCAAAGAGACAAAGAGAAAAAAAAAGCAGCTGAAAGGCCTGTGTCTAGGTGGAGTTGTAAGGTCTCATAAAAAACGGACGTTCAGGGCGTAACGTTAGGATTGAGCTCAGGGGCGCACTCCCAATCTCTGTCCGGGCTACAGCCACCCCACGACACGCCGAAGGCGTGGCGTGTAACAGTAAGGATTCCGCAGCAAGCGATTGTTCACTGCGGTTCCCCTATGGATCATTATCGTGGTGGCTCGCCCGTATATCTGCAATGTCACCCGGTAACACAAATCCTATACTATAGGTACGGACATCCAGGCACCGGGTGGTTCTGAGACGGGTTGCTGTGTCCATGGCTTCCTCCCCACCGAGACCACGTGGCCTCTCGGTAGTGCAATGGGACTCGGACCCACAGTGGGAGCTGCCCCCAATGCGTTCGCCCTCCGGTGTAATCTTAATGGGATCGAATCGGCGGCTTACACACTTCGCCAGTCTTTGAGTCCCATGGGTACAGAAGTGTGTGTCTGGGTGGAAGGTGGTGCAAGTCCACTTCTGACTTCTGTACCCATGACCTCAACACTGAAAACCACCGATACGCTCCCATCAAAAGTAAACAGGTGGGCTAATGCACAGTGGACAGCCCCTATTGCTACTATTGCATTTAGTAGGCCTATTGCTTCAACCGTCCAGTCTTGGTTGCCATGTCTAGCTGGCACGGGACACTCTGAGATTGGGTGTAGAAATGAAGTCTGATATTTTCTCGAATGATGGCGCTAGATATCTAGAAGGTGCTTGCATCGTCGATACAGGATACGCAACAGGCAACGCCATCTGTGAGACGACCATGTCAATATATAAATAAAACTAACTGAGGCTGCATTTAGGCCTGCATGTTGCGCTAACAGATGGCGTTACTTCAGTACTTAAGCCAAGGTCTTAACAGTATTTTGCAAAATCGGGAAACAATTGGGTCTTGCCGGGCTGTCGGGACAAGAAGGTCCATAACGGTGACGGTCCCGATATATCGGGACGGATGGCGACCCTATATAGGCGGCTTCTTGCTCGCAAAAGAAATATCGGTATCACGACAGAATTCGTCTACACAAATTTCGACCACGGCCATTCGTTCAACTCATCTAACGACACTTTGTCAATCGAAACATTTCCTCTAGATCTATCAGTCACTTCGTCTACCGTGACATTTTGTCTAACAGAAACTTCCCTTTCCACGATACTTCATCTAGCAGACAATTCGTCTCTCAAGCATTTATCCATATCCCATGAATATAGCCCTATACCATGTTGGCTTATATATTAATTCCCCAATTGACAAGAGTAACACCATTAGTAAAATCACTAAACCTAGAAACACTAGAGGACAGAAGGGCAAAGAGTAAAGAAGTAATAATACATAAGGCATTAAGCTCTAATTTAGAAATACAACCCAATAACAACCTGTTGCAAAGCTCAGATAAATATAAAGACAAAAACACTTTTCTTGTCCCTTATGTGAGAACAAATGCATATAAGTACTATTTCTTTCCGAGTGGCATTCGGGCATGGAATGCGTTGCCTGAAAAAAGTAAAGTATCCCGTCGGACCAAATTGATTCATAGCAGCGTTCACCAGTTTCCGTGGCCACGGCATACTAAGTGATTGTGTGGCCAGCACTATGCACATCCTGGAAAAAATCCTAGCCTGCACCAGGATTCGAACCCAGGACCCTTGGATCGCCAGTCGAACGCGCTGCCGCTCGGCAACCGTGCCCCTTAATGGGTTGCCTGAACAAACCAGGAAAACCAGTAACTTAACATCATTTAAAGCATTAATAAAAATTAAAGACTAGACTCGGACCACGGATGAGCGTAGGACGCAATAATATTCTTTATAGAAGGAGTGTCTGTAATGTATATATACCATGTTGGCTTGTATAAACATCGCTATATCATGTGAATATCGCTCTTCCATGAAAATAACCCTATACCATTAATATAACCCTATCTCATGTATATTGACATAGTCCCTTGCCATTAGCCATATCCCATGGATCCTACTCTATTTCTTAAATATCGGTTTAGCCATCGTCCTATGTAGGCTATATTACGTGTATAAGCTATAATCAGCTATACCAATATCCTCTATACAGTCCTGTACATATAGCACTTTCCCAGGTCACGCACATTGTATAATAATATATCCAGAAGTCCATGTTGCCATCATTATAATAATTAATATGTAGCCTATAAATGCACTAAGCTTACAATTTCACTGCCCCCCTCCCTCCCCAGCCTTCCATGATATAGACCCATATTGAAGATTTATCTTTAATAATTGTTTTAAAAATAAATGCAGCACTGACACAACTCGAAGTAGACTGTTGCACTGATGCTCAATTTGGCTGTAAATAATAGTGTTATTATTTCTTTAAAAAACAAAGACATTTAAAATAAGTTTTGGAGAACAATGGGGTCTGGTAAAGTAGGGGAGCATTTCGCCTTCTCCCTTGTGGACGGGGATGTTACGCCAACATTATGATGCTATTATTATAGACTCTAGTTTATTTTGGGGCATGGTGGCCGAGCGGCAGTGCGTTCGACTGACGATCCGAAAGATCTGGGTTCGAATCCTGGTGCAGGCTAGGATTATTTTCCCTGGACTTGAGGGTGCCCCTAAGTCTACCCAGCTATGATGGGTACTGATACTAGTTGGGGTAAAGTAAAGGCGGCTGGGCATTGTGCTGGCCACACATCCCCTCGTATGCCGTGGCCAAAGAAACTGGTGAACACTGCTTCACCAGCCCTATGATCAGTTTGGTCCATAGGGTATTTTACTTTTTTATTTAATTTGTCAATTAATTTAGTTCTATAGTTTATATCTTTCATTTTCTTGTAGACCACACAGTATTCCCATCTCAATGCAATTATAAATAACTAGGTCACTTAAAACTTAAAAGTCACTTTTAATCACAATAAACCCGCCCAACAAATTACCGCGGAAATGCAAAGTTTCAAACGTATGTGTCAATAATTAAAAAGAAATCGCGTGTGACGTCATATAATACCGTCTAGTGATACCATTCCTTGACTTTTTACCCAAGATCTTGGTTTTTTCAATTAAAACTTTTGCTGTAGTTTTTTCGAGGACCTTTGCTTTTTTTTTATGTATTTTAGTGGCCAAAATGTATTTTGGGAAGTGGTTAGGCTACAAGTCTAAATGCATACGTCATCTGTATTGCTATAGCAGAGTTGGCTAGACTCAGTGTCACCAGCGACTAGGTTATATCGTATAAAAACAGTGCTGAAATGGCTGGAAATTGAGTAAATAGATGAGGTGTCAACGAGGTTTGGGGGGGGGGGGTGAAGAGGTGTATAATTATTCTAACCTCACATTTGACAACATAAAATAAACTGATCAGGCATTATAGTAATACCCCAGCCGCTTATACTGCGAGTGAAAAGAAAAAATATTCCACATTATGAATTTTCTGGGGGTTTTAGGAGCTCAACTTGATTTTTCTGAAATTTTAGCGCGGGATCACTGATTCCGCCAAATCTGAATGTGTTAATTAAGCGATCCAGCTTAAAGTGTGTAAGAGTAGGGGCCTACAGAGAAAAAAAAATGGACAAGCTTCCCCACTTCAAGGTAGGAATGTGTTTTAATTACTTTTTTAAACAAGTAGCATGGTTCTGTATGAAGGATTTTTACCTAAAGAAGCATGCAGCACGAATCAGATCAATTAATATGCCTTGCAAACGTTTTAAACTTTTAATTTAGCCTTAGCTTGTTGACCTAATTAAATCGCAATGTCGATTCGAGGGAATCCCCTCTCCGTGACGTCACAGACTAAAGCGGCATGGTAACCCTTGACCTGTGACCTTTTAGCACAAAATGGCGGATTGAGTCCGCTACTCCCCCGTGACGTCACAGGCCAAGATGGCGTTGTTTAGTCTACATTAGTAGTAAAAAATCGCGTTCAAAAATATTTTTTTTCTAAGTCTAAATATCGTTTGCGAGGCATATAATGACTTGATTCGTGCGAATTGGGCATGAATCTTTAAAAATGTTTCATACAGAACCAAAAAACTCGTGGGCTAACGCAGGTAAACAATTACCAAGTTGTTTTTAAATCTTTAATTTAACAAGTAGGCCTACACCTACATGACATATAATGATTTAAATTATTAATTATTCATTAAATACATTAACTTTATTATTTTTAACACGTGTGACTGGTTAAATATATATTAAAATATTAGCGGTTTTAATAATTATACACGTAGAAGTAGTAGAGGCCTATAATTCCTATAATATATTTAATATTAGGCTTCATTTACTCACCTTCTATATACTATATATCGTACTTTATAGCCTAGAATTAAATCTCCATCATAATGATACTCCATGAAGTCCATGCGATTAAATTGTGTCGGTTGGACCGGTATTTAAAAATTCCGACTTCCGGAATAATGATTGGTCAAGCGAGATTTGTACAATCGCGTTAGTCAGAGTTAGTCCATCAAATTCGATATAAAATCATATAAAATGCTTTCTTAATAAAAAAAAATCAAATTATTTAAAATTAAATAGAAAAAAACAATAAAACATATATTTAATATCATTCTAATAAACGCAAGTTTTATTAAGTCAAAAATTTTATCTATAGCTTAAATTATAACTTGTTATACCAATGCATGTTGGCGAGATCAGGGCTACGATTTAAAGGACTCCGGGTTCGATACCCGGGCTAGTCTATACACTTCGCGAACATTTTTTTAAATATATTTTATACAATATAATATGACTTATATAATAAAATCTTTTAAAAAAGTAAAATAAATAATTAAAAATTGAAGACTGTCAGATGTTTAAATTTAAATCAAGATACCGTGTTTTGTAATGAAAGTAAAAAAAATCTATGTAGGCCTAGATCTATTCATTTTACTCGGTATTCATAATTTAATAAAGAAATTAATTTAATTTTTTACCTAAATAATTTTTTTATAAATGTCTAGATCTAGAGTCTATATTTAAATTATAAAAAAAAAATAATAATTATCTTTACATTTCTATCACAACTTTAAAAACACAATTTAACTAATTAAAATAATTAAATACGTTTATTTCATCAAACATTTAATGATACAACAATATCGTTTATTACTATATTATTTAGGTTGCAATACTAGTCTAATGTATTTCAAAACTAACAACACAAATAACTAGATCTAAATCTAATGAAAAACATGAAGACGGCAAATATAGCCTAGAGCTATTATAAACTATTGACAGGGTATCATGAAACAAGAAAGAAACATGAAAGAAACCTCGCACTCTTAGACTCCCACTGAGTCGGCCATAAAACTTTTTTTTTCTCTTACCACTTTTTCACGGGATGACCTGGGGCTATTCAATGATATGGGTAACATCACAAAAAGAAAGGAAAAAATTCTTTTAGATCTTCTAACCAAAGTCGCCATAAAACTGGTCTCTATTAGCACTTCAATTTCAATACGCGCAACTCAAAAACACATAGCCACTTAACGTTTAAATTCACCCATTCTAATGAGGTTTAGGGTATTAGGTTTCTATTCGGCCATTTCAGAAGTCTGCCGTAATAAGAAAATCCTAAAAGAAAACGATACGGCAGTCATTGTGGCAATTTCATTAGGACGGGAATAGGAAAATCCCTAATCGGTACTATGCGGGTAAAACCTAATGACTAATGGGGCCTGCGCTAGCCCCCATAGACGGTATTTGACTTTCAAAATTGACATGTTTAAGGGGAACAGGCCTATAGCCTATAGTCCCTAGGCTATAGCCTATTTACAAAACAATAAACATCAATTAGAACTAGGCCTACTATATTTAATTATAAAATACACCAAACTATTAAATAAAAGTATTAAAAAAGGAAATGAAACTTGTAATCCTAGTCTTAGCCCTAGTTCTGGTAAGGGCACTAAAACTACCCAAACATGAAATTGTCCATAAGCAGATAATAATTAATCACCACAACATCAAAGATATTGACAACACTCATGCTTATATCCTCCTAAAAAAGATCTCCCTAAACCATTTTAAACACAAAATTTGCAGGTACAGACAAAATCATTTAGTACTATTGTTGCTCTTGGCTGGCGATGTAGAATCCAACCCAGGCCCAGTCAAGACAGTTAGAGATAGATGTAACATTTGCAGTAAGTCATGCACAGCAAAACAACGAGCCATTCAATGTGACACCTGTGATGAATGGTACCATGCTGCATGCTTGCATATGAACACCCCAATTTATATAGCATTAGGAAATAAAGATGCCTCTTGGCACTGTGTACAGTGTGGGTTGCCACAATTTAGTTCAGGTCTGTTTAAGTCTCATGACCTGGATACCACAAACCCCTACAGTGCCTTGACAAGCCCATGAGTTAATAATTTAGACCTAAATAAACCCTTAGCTAGATCAACACCAATAAAAAAAAGTAAAAAGACACTCTTTAACACTAAATCCCATAAAACCCCAAATCAGCATCACCTCAAAACTCTTACAATAAATTTCCAAAGCATTAAAAATAAAAAAGCTGATTTGGAACTTTTAATAAATAATGAAGAACCAGACATAATTGCAGGTTCCGAAACATGGCTTAGCCCAGATATTTACAACACAGAGATATTCAATAATAATTATGAAATTTTTAGGAAAGATAGGTCAGACAGGCATGGAGGAGTCTTACTAGCCATAAAATCTACCCTAGTAGCTGAAGAAATTAAATTAGAACCTCAAAATAACATAGAGTCAGTATTTTGTAAAATAAGCAGACCTAATTCCAAACCACTAATTGTAGGCAGTGTTTACAGACCACCAAACTCAACATCAGAGTACATGTCTGATCTGTGTAATCAGCTGACAAGTATTGAAACTAAATATAAAAATGCTATAATTTGGATAATGGGGGACTTCAACCTCCCTGATATAAATTGGAATAGCTACTCTATAGAAAAGCACCAAAACACAAAAGAAATAAATGAAATGTTTATCAATACCATCCAAAATCTAAACTTAGACCAAATTAATAAAAAACCAACAAGAAACCATAATATACTAGATTTATTTTTAACGAACAGACCAGGACTAGTATTAGATTATGAAATAATCCCTGGACTTTCAGATCATGATATTGTCAGAGTAAATAACAAAATAAAAATCCAAATTAGCAAGAAACCTAAAAGAATAATTTATCTCTGGAATAAATGTAACACATCAGAACTACATCAAGCAGCAATAAAATTCCAAACCAATTTTCTTACTAAATACAATATAGATAGTCCAGTTGAAGATATTTGGCAATTTATAAAAACCAACTTAAAAGCAATAATGGCTGACTCTGTGCCAACAAAACAAACATCAAATAAAATTAACAAATGTTGGTTTAACACTAAACTAAAGAAACTGTGTAAACAAAAAGAAAATCTATTCAAAAAGTTTAAGGCAACTAATTCAATTAGACTACATAAAAAATACCTAAAAATTAAACATTTAACTCAGAAACTAAGCAGACAGCTGCAGAATGAATATGTAAACAATGTAATTTCTAAAGATAATAATAAAAACTTATGGTCCTACATTAAATCAAGAAAAATGGACACTACAGGCATAGCTCCACTAAAAGGCCAAAACAACAAAACTTATAATGATAATGAAACTAAAGCTAATATCCTAAACACACACTTTGCATCATCTTTTTCAAATCCAGGTGACAAAGAAATATTCATAAATTTAAACAAACTAGAAGAGATAGGAAATATAAATGTAGATGAAAAAGGCATTAAACAACTCCTAACCAACTTAAAAGTAAACAAAGCTTCTGGTTCAGATGAAATACCAGCAAGACTGCTTAAAGAACTAACTAATGAAATATCTCCAATCTTTAAAATACTTTTTCAGGCCTCTCTAAACCAAAGCAAAGTGCCCAAAGATTGGAAATTAGCCAATGTAACCCCCCTTTTCAAAAAAGGAGATAAATCTGACCCCGGAAATTATAGACCTGTTTCTCTAACAAGCATAACATGTAAATTACTTGAACATATAATATAATATAGTAGTATAGTAAATCATCTAGACAAACTAAATGCACTGTGCCCACACCAACATGGCTTCAGGAAAAATAGATCATGTGAGACTCAATTGATAGGCTTAATAGATGACTTGTCTAAGGGATTAGATAATAACAACCAAATTGATGCTATATTACTAGATTTTTCAAAAGCATTTGATAAAGTTCATCATTCTAGTCTTCTTAAAAAACTTAAATACTTTGGCATCTCTGGTCCCTTACATCAGTGGATTCAGGACTTTCTTAAAGGCAGAGAACAAACAGTGATAATAAATGGCTCTAAGTCATCACCAATAACAGTAAACTCAGGAGTTCCACAAGGAACTGTTCTAGGGCCCCTACTATTTCTAATTTACATTAATGATCTGCCAAATTGCATCAACACAGGCACAAAAGTAAGATTATTTGCTGATGATTGCATAATTTATAGAATAATAAAGACAGGAAAAGATAGTGAACTTTTACAAAAAGACCTAGATGAACTACAAAAATGGGAATCAAACTGGAGTATGTCTTTTCACCCAGTAAAATGCCAACTAATATTAATAAGGGTATCCAAGAAAAAGAAACAAATAATAACAAACTACTTCATTCATGGTAAAGAACTAACTCAAACTAGCAATGCTAAGTATCTAGGAGTAATAATAAATGATAAGTTATCTTGGAACCCTCACATTGATGAAGTAATTAAAAAATCAAACAAAACATTAGGATTCATAAAAAGGAACTTTTACAAATGTAATAAGAATATAAAACTAAAATGCTATCTCACATTAGTTAGGCCTATACTAGAATATGCAGGATCTGTATGGGACCCATCAACTAAAGAAAACATTAAAAAATTAGAACAAATTCAAAAAAGAGCTGCAAGGTTTATAACTAGTGAATATTCCCAATTGACAAGAGTAACACCATTAGTCAAATCACTAAACCTAGAAACACTAGAGGACAGAAGGGCAAAGAGTAAAGTAGTAATAATACATAAGGCATTAAACTCTAATTTAGAAATACAACCCAATAACAATCTGTTGCAAAGCTCAGATAAACATAAAGACAAAAACACCTTCCTTGTCCCTTATGCGAGAACAAATGCATATAAGTACTCTTTCTTCCCGAGTGGCATTCGGGCATGGAATGGGTTGCCTGAACAAACCAGGAAAACCAATAACCTAACATCATTTAAAACACTAATAAAAATGCAAGACTAGACTCGGACCACGGATGAGCGTAGGACGCAATAATCTTCTTTATAGAAGGAGCGTCTGTAATGTATAAGATAAGAAGATAAGACAGTCTGGTGTACAAACAGCTGGACCAGCCGGCCTCTCATAGAATACATTTCTAGCAATATGCCTGTGTGTATCTCTATATTTTTATACACATCTTTATAAATATGTAGCCTAGTTACCGGTATATTATGCATATAATTATTTGGGATATAGATTTACATACTATTGAATCTAAACAGTACATTTATAATATCTGTCCATGATTTTACACCAGAATACAATCAAATTAATTCATACCTACCTCATTAATGAAGGTATGAAGGTTACAATAAATGTTTTTAAAATATCTGACTAAAATATTTATTGATTGAATACGGTACAATTGGTAAATTGGTGAAAAAGATTTTTAATTTGTATTTAAAAATAAACATAGAGACATTATTATTATGTAAACAAATGTTCCTTACACAGAGCACAATCACTTAATTTCTAATTTAAAAAATTTAAAAAAAGTATTACAAGTTGTACTTTTAGATTTTACAAGACATTAACAGCAAAAATATTATAACCTGTTTATTTTTCTTCTACATTGCTTAAACATTCAATATCTTATTTTTATACATTCAATAGCATATTTTTATACATTCAATATCATATTTTTATACATTCAATATCATATTTTTATACATTCAATAGCATATTTTTATACATTCAATATCATATTTACTGATAAAATAGTCATACAAAAATAAAAATAAATAAATAAAAAAACCTAGCCAGCAATTTTAAATAACTGGTATAGGTGTACAATGTAAAATATTAACATACTAAATTGCATTTTAACACATTGTTTTATTGAGTGAAAAGATTTCACCCATTTTACCAATTTGTAAACATTAAAAAAATCAATTATAGTAATTTTTTGTCTATAAATGTAGCGCTACACAGGAAACAATACACAAGCCAAGGAACTTTTCTAAAGCCTCATTTTATAATACCATTAGTGTTGTTTATTTTCATCTAAAATCGTATGGCATTATGAACTTAACAAAGCATTTTTTATTTACATTTACTTAATGCCTTATAATGTTATATATATAAAGTAATTAACCCTTTTAGACCAAGTTAATTAATGGTGCCCATTAAGCAATGTTCACAAGTTTCTGTGGCCTTAGCACACAGGTTATTTTCTATCTTTAAATGTAGCTTGCTTAATAGCACATACACAAAATATTAATAATTCATCTAACTTTATACAGATCTTTACAGATCAGATCATTAGTTTTTAGGCCATTATTGAATAAAAAGCTTAAGCAAATGAAATATACAGATGTTGATTAAGTGATTAATAATACATAACATATTATTAAAAACTACAATTACAATAGCTTAACACTTAAAACATACTGACATTATTTTACGAGAATAGGACTTTTCTATTCGTTACAAGAGTCAAGAAAAATGTTATGCTGTGAAATTTATTACCAATATTCACAACAAATAGTGTAAAACAATTATAACAATACTAGTTTTTATAAATCCTGTCAAATGATGAAGAAACAAATGACTACTATATGTTGTGTTACAGTTACAGGAATATTAACAATGAAAAAGGAAAAAACAATATAAAAAAAAGCAATAAAGTTGATATAGTAAAACAATTTTTGAAAGATGTTCCCAATGTATGTATTTACCTTTTGTCCCCATAAATAAAAAACAAATATATTGATTCATTTTATATTTTAAAAAATATGAATTCTATTGGAGTATGTCTTTACTTCTGTTAATAAGTGTCAACTGCTTAGAGTATTAAAGAAACAGAATACAAACAACTATATTCCTGGTAAATATCTAACCTAAATTAACGGAAAAAACTGAATAGTTAAATCACATAAACCTAGAAACACAAAAAGGAAATACAGGGAAAAAGCAAAGTAGTAATAATACAAAAAGCAATAAATGCTACCTTAGAAAAACAAAACTAAAACAATTTACTACTACAATGTTTAGCATATATATATATTTCATAATCTTAAAATTTTTTTTCAAAAAATCACACTACACTCAACACAATTTATAAAAAGTGGTGAAAAATATCACTACTCTGTCATTGTTGCAACTATCAAACATATTGGCGGTTGTAATGATGTATAATATCTAGGATATTACATAGGCCTCCATTTTACATTAAGAAAACTTTCCTAGGTCCATTGAAAAATTGGTCACTTTCAATTAGCATTTAGCATGTAAATATATCTTATATAGGTCTGATTGAAATGGACAAATATTTTAATCTTGCAGACCCCCCCCCCCCCATTCTTTTCTTTTGAACTTTTGGACCAAATTTAGCATTAGTGAAGCATAGGGAACCCAAAGGAGGTATTTTTAATATTGATTGCAAATTACAATATGGAAAGAATTGCAAATGTATAAAAGCCTTACAAATCTAAGATTTTTTAATTGTTTACGATGTGTTTTATTTAATCTATAGGGGATATAGGCTATATCTAAGGCAGCAATTAGCATTCCGTGAGAACTGAATGAAAAAAAAAACGTGCCATGACTCTAGGCACTGTTTGAATGACTACTACTACAATCAATAACATATCGACAAATTTCCGGACATTTCAGAAAAACCTTAACTTAAACTCTCATATTAAATTAATTTTTTAAAATTTATAATAAAGCTTAAAATTTCAATATTATGGTTCATTTTTCTTTATTTTTCCTTCATTTGTAGCCTTTTTATAGAGTTAAAAAACATTATTATTTCTAATGATAAATATATCACAACTTTTTTTCTAAGCCTGGAGAAGTATGATTAATGCACATTTTTTTTAATTTAGCGACCAAAATACCTGAAACTTTAACCACAAAACAAGTATGGAATATCATTCAGGGCAATCAATTTTTTTTAATGCATTGGTGTCAAGTACAATTAAAATCATGTGAGCGCTAACAAAATAATAATATAATGCTAATACTGAGCTTGGTCCCAAGACAAAGCAACTTTAACACAAACAACAGAATTGAGGTAGAGGTTGTCTAACAGGAAGATGTATACCTAGGGGTGGGTAACTATAGACGGATAGGGCGCTCTTGGTCCCACGACACAGCAACTTTAACACAAACAACAGAATTGAGGTAGAGGGAGTCTAACAGGAAGATGTATACCTAGGGGTGGGTAACTATAGATGGATAGGGCGCTCTTGGTCCCACGACACAGCAACTTTAACACAAACAACAGAATTAAGGTAGAGGTTGTCTAACAGGAAGATGTATAACTAGGGGTGGGTAACTATAGACAGATTGGGCACTAAAGGGACAAAGGGAAAATCAAGGTTGACCTAGACATGGACATACATTATTACATGGATTGTGGAAACTGACAGGCCAGGAAATCGGGGAGTCGAGACAAGACTATTTAAATTTAACTTAGGGAGACTGACTTTGCAGCACAGAACTTTTGCTAGGAGAGTAGGAGGCTTGATGTTTGTATTTTGCTCAAGCTAAGTTATCTGTCCGTAGACGAGACTTTGCCAGATCACCGAAAAAGAGGACACTGGACAGTTAATTTCGGACACGGGTAAGTTGGATTTTACATCAATACTTTCCATTAGACAAGGTACATATAAATATAAATAGGACTGTACTTTTTTCATTTGTACTATATTGAAAGGCTTTCTTTTAATATTCAATATACTAATTTTTTCTTATGTATATATCATTTTATAATATTGGTTTTGATATTTGTTTGTTTGTTTTTAAACTAAGATCAACATGAATAAACTATAGTAAAGTAATCATTTCTATATTTAAAAGATATTCTCTGTCATTCTATTTTACGTTGGGCTACTTGTAGTAAATTGTTAGTGGTATTTAATATAAGTATTATTGTATTAAACTTAATTAGTTGAGCCGTGATTTCTTGATTAATTATTCGTAATTAAGTTCCTGACAATCGGTTGCTATGGCAATGACCGCCATGTTGGATTTTATAACTGTTATACCTACAAATACACAATTAGATACATTTTGTACAGAAATGAATGTACAACACAATGAATTAAAATTTAAGATACCGTATTTCATTATTTAATTTTTTATTAATATTTTCTTAAGGCAAAATTTGCTGTTATTGGTACGGGTACGAAAAAAATGCTTTTATAGGGAAAAAAAGCACATTTATAGCTTTTTAAATAAGGAAACAATAAAACTCAGCATTTGTCCTATAACATAGTATTTAATCAAAAATATTAAAATCTGGCATTGTATTGTTGTAGTTATGAGTGTCCATGTTAAAATGGCAAAGTTTTAATAGAATACGTTAAGAAATTTACAACTTGTAATTAGAAAAAGTTTTCAAAAAATATTTTAAGAAAGACACAAAATGTCAGAAAAACATGAAAAAATAAGTATTTCTTGTAAAAATTTGAAACAAACCACTTGTTTTGGTTTATTGACCATTTGAAGGTGATTATTGTGCAGAAGAAAATAATGTATCTATTAGTATAAAGAACATAAAGCATTTTGCTTTTTTACTTTGTGCTTCTAGGAGTCACTCATGTGAAAATTTTACCTTTCCGTTACGGCCTAGCTAAAAACCATACAGACATACACATTTCAAAAAAATATTTTTAAAAAAAGGATTGCGTTCTATGCTGTACAGGGATAGTTGAGCTTATTTAATTAAGTAAAACCCAAAAATCAGTATCTAAGTTGAAAACCCCTAAAATCCAGTGCCGTACCCAGCCTTAAAAGAAAGTTTACACATTAAAGTCAATATTTATATATAGTAACTTTTATATTTACAAAGTATGATTTTTCTAAGATGTGAAATTGAAATTATGTAAAAACATACTGCCCTTTTAGTTCAGCTACAGAAATTTTTAAAAATGTTCCTATGCTGAACTCATTGTCTTTAGAAACTGATTTGCATTCTATTTGTTTTTATGTTTTATTGTTCATCTATGAACAAATTGTTTACTACAAATGACACACTAACTATGCTTTCTCCTCTGTATAATTCCACAAATGTTTTTTTTAAATAATCTAAAGTGACAGATTTCTTATTACAGATTAAACAATGAAATTCGGATTGTACTAATTGACATCATTGATGATATTTTAAGTATACACTTAAAGAAAATTCTTTATCACATATGTCACATTTATAAAGCTTTTCTCCAGAATTTATTCTTTTGTGTTCTTTCAAGTGTCCACTTTGATAAAATTGTTTACCACAAATGTCACATTTATAAGGCTTTTCTCCAGAATGCATTCTTTGGTGTATTTTTAAGTGTCCACTTTGAGAAAATTGTTTACTACATGTGTCACATTTAAATGGTTTTTCATCTCTATGATTCCTTAAATGGTATTTTAGAGAATCTTTTGATACAAATCTCTTATTACACATTAAACAATGAAATGAGGGTTTTACTGAATGACATATTTGATGTTCTTTTAAGTATACTATACAGTTAAAGAAAATTCTTTATCACATATGTCACATTTATAAGGCTTTTCTCCAGAATGTATTCTTTTGTGTACTTTTAAAATTCCACTTTGAGAAAATTCTTTACCACAAATGTCACATTTATAATGCTTTTCTCCAGAATGTATTTTTTTTTTGTAGTTTTAAATTTCCATTTTGACAATTTTTTTTTACTACAAATGTCACATTTATAGGCTTTTCTCCAGAATGTAGTTTTTTGTGTTTTTTTAAGTGTCCACTTTGAGAAAATTGTTTACTACAAATGTCACATTTAAAAGGCTTTTCTCCAGAATGTATTCTTTTATGTATTTTTAAGTGTCCACTTTGAGAAAATTCTTTACCACAAATGTCACATTTAAAAGGCTTTTCTCCAGAATGTATTCTTTGGTGTATTTTTAAGTGTCCACTGTGAGAAAATTCTTTACCACAAATGTCACATTTAAGATGCTTTTCTCCAGAATGTATTTTTTTGTGTACTTTTAAATTTCCACTTAGACAAAATTGTTTACTACAAATGTCACATTTATAAGGCTTTTCTCCAGAATGCATTCTTTGGTGTATTTTTAATTGTCCACTTTGAGAAAATTGTTTACTACATGTGTCACATTTAAATGATTTTTCATCTCTATGATTCCTTAAATGATATTTTAGAGAATCTTTTGATACAAATCTCTTATTACACATTAAACAATGAAATGAGGGTTTTACTGAATGACATATTTGATGTTCTTTTAAGTATACAGTTAAAGAAAATTCTTTATCACATATGTCACATTTACAAAACTTTTCTCCAGAATGTTTTCTTTTGTGTTTTTTTAACACTCCACTTTGAGAAAATTCTATACCACAAATTTCACATTTAAAAGGCTTTTCTCCAGAATGTATTCTTTTGTGTACTTTTAAAATTCCACTTTGAGAAAATTGTTTACCACAAATGTCACATTTATAAGGCTTTTCTCCAGAATGCATTCTTTGGTGTATTTTTAAGTGTCCACTTTGAGAAAATTGTTTACTACATGTGTCACATTTAAATGGTTTTTCATCTCTATGATTCCTTAAATGGTATTTTAGAGAATCTTTTGATACAAATCTCTTATTACACATTAAACAATGAAATGAGGGTTTTACTGAATGACATATTTGATGTTCTTTTAAGAATACAGTTAAAGAAAATACTTTATCACATATGTCACATTTATAAAACTTTTCTCCAGAATGTATTCTTTTATGTCTTTTTAACTCTCCACTTTGAGAAAATTCTATACCACAAATATCACATTTATAAGGCTTTTCTCCAGAATGTATTCTTTTGTGTACTTTTAAAATTCCACTTTGAGAAAATTGTTTACCACAAATGTCACATTTATAAGGCTTTTCTCCAGAATGTATTCTTTTATGTTTTTTTAAGTCTCCACTATGAGAAAATTCTTTACCACAAATGTCACATTTATAAGGCTTTTCTCCAGAATGTATTCTTTGGTGTATTTTTAAGTGTCCACTGTGAGAAAATTCTTTACCACAAATGTCACATTTAAGATGCTTTTCTCCAGAATGTATTTTTTTGTGTACTTTTAAATTTCCACTTAGACAAAATTGTTTACTACAAATGTCACATTTAAAAGGCTTTTCTCCAGAATGTATTCTTTTATGTTTTTTTAAGTCTCCACTTTGAGAAAATTTTGCACTACAAATGTCACATTTATAAGGCTTTTCTCCAGAATGTATTTTTTTGTGTAGTTTTAAATTTCCACTTTGACAAAAATTTTTACTACAAATGTCACATTTATAAGGCTTTTCTCCAGAATGTAGTTCTTTGTGTTTTTTTAAGTTTCCACTTTGAGAAAATTGTTTACTACAAATGTCACATTTATAAGGCTTTTTTCCAGAATGTATTCTTTGGTGTATTTTTAAGTCTCCACATCGAGAAAATTGTTTAATACAAATGTCACATTTATAAGGCTTTTCTCCAGAATGTATTCTTTGGTGTATTTTTAAGTCTCCCCTTCGAGAACATTGTTTATTACAAATGTCACATTTATAAGGCTTTTCTCCAGAATGTAGTTTTTTGTGTTTTTTTAAGTGTCCACTTTGAGAAAATTGTTTACTACATGTGTCACATTTAAATGGTTTGTCATCTCTATGATTCCTTAAATGGTATTTTAAAGAATCTATTGATACAAATCGCTTATTACACATTAAGCAATGAAATGGGGGTTTTACTGAATGACATCTTTGATGTTCTTTTAAGTTTACACTCCAAGAAAATTCTTCATTACATAGTCCACATTTAAATTGTTTTTCATCTGTATGATTCCACAAGTGGCAAACTAAATAATTGAATCCAAACATGGACTTATTACATAACAAACATTTAAAGATCTTTTCTGGTGAATGCATTCTTTGGTTGTTTTTTTTAAACCTAGTTATGTAACAGAATGTTTTACACCTCCAAGTTTGTTTTTTTTCCAAAAAGTCATTTTCAATGATGTTTTAATCTTCCAATTAATTCTTTAATATAATCTCATGTTCAAAAACTCTTCATCCAGTATGAATCAACATTTAAAGTATTGAACAGAAAATATGTCTTATTACAAGCCAAACTCTAAATTAAATGCTTTAAAGGTTTTTTGTGAGCTGTGATCAAATCTGTGATGTTAATTTATTGCACAAAATTTCATTAGTGGCATTTGTTCAAAATAATTTTAGAAAATGTCTTAGGAATGTTAAATTTGAAAAAATAGTTTAAGGCTCTATGTATCTTTTAAAAGCCATTTCTTTTCATATAATACATACATACAATACAAAATGATAAATTCAATTGGCCTGGAGTTTAAGCTCTGAGAATTCTTATTTTCAACATATTCTCTACATTTGTAAGTGTCTCTTCACTTTTTGTTTTACAGTAAAGTATCACTGTTAGACAGAGTTGATCCTTGGGGCTTGTGAAGCACAAGTAGATAATATAAAGAAAATGCTTTGTTAACTAGATTGAAAAGTTTTTTTCCAATAATCTCTTGAAATGTCAACATCCATTCACTGTTCTTTTCTTTCTCAATCACCTAGTGAGATTCCTTATACCTGTAATGAGACAAATTAAATGTTTAAATTTTAGTTTTTAAATCAGCACATCAATAAATAAAATAATTAAAATATCTGCAATATATGGGAAAATTCAGAATCTATTTACACATTAAAATTAAATAGCAGTCAAAGTTTTTCATGCCTTTGTGGCAAGATGCATAGTTCACCAAATTTGCACATGCACATATTGGAGTTTATATACTTAAATCTGCTTAGAATATTACAGATCCTAAGATAAAAAAAGAAAAAGTGGAAATGGATTGGTCACACTCTGGCAACATAGCTCGCCAAACACTAGAGTGGAATCCACAGGGAACCAGGAAGAGAGGCAGACCAAATATCACCTGGAGAAGATAAAGAACTGAAAGAAACAGGAATGTAGAGGCAAGAGATGAAGAGACTGTATCAAGACCGATGGAGTGGATAAGCATTGTTGAGGCCTTATGTCGAGGACTTAAAGAAACTGGATTGCTTTATTAATATGATATTTAAGCGATTTAGCATCAATTATAATGTTGGTTTTTCTAAAGCCTAAGTCTTTGTCTACTAAGTTAGTCTATGTTAGGAAGAGACAAATGTATGGGCCCTGATATTCTAACAACATATTTTTGTGAGCATCATTTTAGATGACTTTTTCTTTAGTAAAATTGTAATCTCTAACATAAGCCTGGGACTAAGTCTAAAGTCTAGTCTAAGTCAATTAGTAAATGAATAAGTTGTATATGAAAAAAGCAAATTTATTTCAATAGCTATATAATACTATCAATAAATATAATTACTGTGAGTTTGTTTGTTTATTTAGATGTTTGTTTGCTATAGCCACCTAAGACGTTTGATCAATTGGGTCAAAAGTTAAATGTATGAATGTGATGCAACCCCACAAACCGGTGCGGAAGTTGGTAAAACTGATTTTTCAATAAATGCAAAAAATGTGAAGAAAAGGGTCCTAGGTAGTTTTTTTATATTATTATTGATTTGTAATGTTGAATGCCTTAACTTATAGCTGTGAAATTTTCAAGCTAAAATGATTTTTAGAAATTACTAAAAAAAAATGTGTTTTTATGCAGCTTTTGTATAAAATCGCGCAAAATGTCCTCTAAACATTAAATTGTATAAAAATATAATAAATATTAACTAAAACATTTAAAACTTTAACAGCTTGTGTATTAATTCATTATGATTATGTTTGTTAAATTTCATATTAATATTTCATATTGGTTCATATTTGTTTGTCCTGAAAATAATTAATTATCTGTTGCAATGTTAAATTAAAAAAAAATCGGTACTGTTTTATTTTTAATGTTTCACCAAAAGGACTTCCCTTACCTTTACTTATGTAATTTTGAATAGCTTTTGAACTAATTAATGGATTTTAACGATTTAATTCAATACCTAAAACTAATTATCCTATTTTGCCAACTTCAGTACCATTCCGTGGGGTTGCATCACAAATTGGAAACATCCTCCAAGATAGAATTTTAACAACAATATTGCTTAATAAAATTCGTTAATTAATTTTTTTAAATAAACTTAGACCTATTACTATTACTAATCACAGTACTTTAAAGTTCTAAGCTCACTGGTTAATACCAATTCCAGCCCAAACCAGTTAAAACCAAGCATGAAATTTAAATATCTACCATAATTTTAATTTCATGCCAGCCACTAAGTTAGGGGTTGGAAACATATGGCTCGCGAGCCAGATGTGGCTCTATTGATGGCTGCATCTGGCTCAAAGACAAATATTCAATTACTAGTGGTTATGCCCGTCAAAATAAAGGAGAAACGAATGACTACAATGTGTTTTGTTAAGAGAGAAAGAAAAGAGACTATTACAATAAAGACAATGAAAGTTTCTTTTCGGTATTTAGTTGTTGTCCTTATTTATTGTTTCTGGTCGCCCTGACCCTGGCATATGCATAATAATTGTTACTGTCAAGCTTCTGGTATTAAAACGTAGCGAACAGTTGTGTTGACTTGACTTGTTATTAATAATAGCCTATTAAATTAACAATAATATACTATCTAAAAGAAAAAAAAAACACAATACCAAACAATAAAAAGGTAAATAATAAAAAAAAATGTAGAAAATAATATTTCAATACCATAAAAACTAAAGTGAGAATGATTTTTTTCGATATTTAATTTTTGTTGTTGCTTATTGTATTAATAAAACAGTGTTGAGAATGTTTCTTCCTGTATTTAGTTTTTGTTATTTTTTATTGTTTCTGGTCGACCTGACCCTGGCATATGCATACGAATTGTGGCCTCAAGGACTGGCGTAGTGTGTAAACCACCGATACATTACCATTAAGAATACACTAGCGGGCAAACGCATGGGGCACAGCCCCTGCAGCGGGCCCGAGGTACATTACACTGCCGAGAGGCCACTGGTCTCGGTGGGGAGGAAGCAATGGACGCTGCAATCCCGTCTCGAGAACCACCCGGGGCCTGGATGCATGTACCTATAGTAGGCCTCTAGGATTTGTGCTACCGAGTGACAGTGCAGGTATACTGGCAAGCCACCACGATAATGATCCTTAGGGGAACCGCAGTAAACAATCGCTGGTCTGCGGAAACCTTCCCCGCTACACGGCACGCCACGTCTTTGGCATGTCGTTGGGTGGCTGGAACCTGGACAGAGATTGCTCAATCCTAAGCGTTACGCCCTGGACACAAGTGCCGAAAGGCTCGTCCGGGTTTTTTAAGAGATATAAAAATGTAGCGAACAGTTTTGTTGACTTGACTTGTTATAAATAATAATATTAAATTAACAATAATATACTATCTAAAAGAAAAAAAAAACATAAATACAAAACAATAAAAAAGGTACATAATATAAACAAAATTAGAAAATAATATTTCAATGCAATAAAAACTAAATTTAGAAAGATTTTTTCGGTATTTAATTTTTGTTCTTGCTTATTGTATCAATAAAACAGTATTGAGAATGTTTCTTTCGGTATTTAGTTTTTATTTTATATTATATATTGTTGCTGTCAAGCTTATGATACCCGGTATTTGAAAGTAATCATTTACAGGCCTAACTTGTTTGTTTTTTTAATTTGTATCATTTAATTTACAGAGTGTACACAGTCCCCTATTAAAGGATATTTTCAATAGCGACGTAAATCCATAAAATAAGTAAAACAATTGGTTACTTTTACTTAAAAGGATAATGCAAACATCAATAATGAAAAAAGAAATAATTTGATAGACATTACGTCATACGCAAGTATTTTTTTTTAAGTAAACCATTGAAACTCTCCAAGCCAAATTGCGGTGCGTAACTTTTAAAAAAGGTCTCGCCACATTAAAAAAACAACAGCATAATTGGGAAAACCCAAAAAGACCCTCGCGTTCAACATAGTGAATCTCGCGTTCAATATAGTAAATGAACGGAAACGGCCATTTGCTATGTACGGTTGTATTTATTTGTATAGCTGGATATACTTTTTTTGATTTATAAAATCATTACATTCTTGATTATAAGTCATAAAATCAAATTTTCTTTTGGAGGACGTTTCCAATTTATGCTTAGGAGCCTATAGCGAACAAACATATATATACATATATATATATAAACAAACAAACTCACGGTAATTATATATGTTGATAAATAAATATGAATATTTCATTCTACAAATGAGCTAAAGTCTACTGCAGCTCAGCATCAGAAATGATAAAGGAGATAAACTTAGCTGACCTAAAAGACAGAAAAATATCAACCCTGCATTCGTTGTAATTAAAGGGAAATAACTCTTGCCTTACGTCAATTTTGCATGTGCAAAAGGGTTCGCACAACAGGTTGTCATCGGATCAGAAAGTAAACTTTGGTTTAAATCCTGTTGTCAGCTAATTAATTTTAGAAACCCTTTTGACAAGATGGCTAAAAGAAAGAAAGACAATGAGTATCTTACTTTTCAGCAGGAATTAACAGAAGAATTTGCAAATGATATTTAGACTTTAAAAAAATATTCTTTTTAATTTTCAACACAATTTTTTAGTTTTTTACTATTAATATAACATAAACAACGACATTTTGGTGTGTAACTTCACAGGGGAGAAGGGTTACCATCCCTAACCTATATAAATTAACCAATACTAACCATGCGCTATTAAAATGAATGAAATATTTAAAGATTAAAGACAGCACTAGTTAGTACCGGTATTGGTTAGCTTATATCTTCTTTAATCATTATAGAAGGAGAGTCTGTATAAGATATTATATATAATAATATAGTATATAGGTTAGGGATGGTAACCTGTGACCTTTTAGCTACTCAGCTTACTCCCCTGTGACATCAATGGCCAAAATGGCGTTTATGTATTAGGCTATATTAACTCATTCTGTGCCGGGGGGGGGGGGTTAACCGTGTTTGTGCCAGGTCATTTTTAGGCCGCTATAATTTGTTTAGGGTGCGCTTATTTATTCATAAATTTCTAAGGGTATTTGATTAGCAAGATACCTGTATTTCATATCAAATTAAAGGAAATTAAACAGGGAATAATAATAAGTAGAAGTAAAGACAATGTTATAATAATAGTTACATCTTTATTAGTTATTTTTAGAGATCAAATGTTTTGTTTAAAAAAAAAGGAGCACTAAAATCGATCTTAATAGATTTTTATATGGTATGCGTAGCAGATATCCTATTCGTAGCAGATATCCTATTCGGCTTGAAACCACTAAAAGTATATCTATTCCTGATTAGAATGCATTGTGAATTATGAAAATATCCCATATAGTTACTGAGTTATACGCATTTTTGTAATATTAGTATCAGCCAGCAAACGCTGATCTTTTATATTTATATATATTTTACTTAGGCCTAGGCCTAACCAAGAATGTGGGAATCTTTAACTAGTAAATAAACCGAAAGTCCTAAAACCAGATTTAAATGATTTTAAGTTATTATCTGATGAATAGAAATTAATAATTAGCAATAAGGCAGGTTTCACAAAATGGCCACCAAATGATGGAGATTTATTATTAAAAAAATAAAATTTGTTGATACAAAATGTTGCTTTTTTTACTTGTATGTGTTTGTATGTCCATAAAGTATCAGCTGCATCAGTATTGTATGTTTTAATTATGTTATTGTGTTGTTTATATTAATTTAAACACCCTCGAACGTTACAAAATCGACAGAGCCCATTTCCCGATTTTTTGTATACATTTAAAAATCATTTACCGGGGAAAAAAAAGCCGAAATATAAAGTTTTTCTAAATATTTAACATTCATAGACATGTTAATTTTCACTAGGCCACCATTAGAAGTCTAAAACTAGATATAAAATAAGATTTATCTATGTAATTTTGTAAAACTCTTTTAATTTTAACCAGAAATATATTTGTTTTCATAAAAACAAAGTTTGTTTTAAATATTTAGCCGAAGAATTCATTTTAGTAGTAAATAAATGAAAATCGATTGGGACAAAAAAGGCTTCTGACGACGAAATATAACGTTCGCTGTCAAAAGAAGATTTGAGATTACAGTCAGTTTAAATGCACACATGTGAAGTTTAGAATGTAAATCCGATCAGATAGCTTAAAAATTCCATTTGAAGCACTTATTGAGTTCGTAAAAAGAGGATTTTTTAATTTTTTAAAACTCCATTCGGAGGTTAACGTATGCTTTTTTAAATGTTCCATCAATGTCAAAAAAGTGTTTTCTATTTACACATTTATTTTCCGATTTCCGTACTATCTACGGCAACAAAATACTATTATTTATAGTTTTAAACTAAATTTGCGCAAACTATTGTGGTTTAAACGTAAAAATCATTTTTTTCGCTTTTAACACATACTCTTTGTTTACGTCCACGATAGCGGCCATTTTGACAGCATGTCGGCGACTTCGGTAGTCCTAGACTTTAAGACGCCTGAGTGCACAATCACATTTTATTGTAAAAAAAATAATATAACACAACACAAACACTGATATTTTTACGTTTTTTTAGTTTGTTTGTCATAAAAGTATTCATTTCAACAATATTGTGTGTTTTAATGCTATTTTGCTGTTGTTTAGTCGAACTAATTTTGTAGCCTCGGCAACTTCTTGACAGGAGGATTTTCCCGATTTTTTAATTATTAATTATAAAATATTGGAATATCAGTGACTTGAAAAGTGTCATATTTGGATTTCTGGACTTATAGGCTTTAAAATGAAATATAATACTATACTATAATATAGCTTAACATTATTTAAAAATAAAAACAACATAAAAAATAGGAACTCCTGAAATCCTTATCGTGAAACCTGCCATAAAAGTTATTTTATTAGCAAATTCGACAAGCTCCAATCCTAGAAACATTTCGAGTAGGTGAGGCTATGCTTTGTTTACAAAAGTTTACACAGAAATTGATTAAAAATCATTATTATTTAAAAACCAAAAGTAAACCAAGCAGAAAGGAAGCAGAAAGAGTTGTCATTTGTTTGAAAATATAAAAAGTCGAATCAATAGGCTAGCTATAGCAACGAAATAAGCGATGAAAACCAAATCGACCATAGGGCCTATATGGTGGATTGGCACGGAATGAGTTAATATTTGTTTATAGCAGGTTTCACAAAATGGCCACCAAAGGGTCAACTTTTTTGAATATTTGAAACAAAAATATCTGTGTACAAATGTTGTTCATTTTACTTGTTTATGTTTAAATGTAATAAAAGTATCAGCAAAATCAATACTGTGAGTTTTTATTTAAATTTAGTGTTGTTTATTATATTTTTTATGCAGTGTAACGTAACAAATCATACAGATCCCATTTCCCTTTTTTTTTGTACCTACTTGAAAAGCTTTAAATAAAAGTATTAAAAAGCAAAATTGATGCAATTTCTGGATGTTTTTCATTCATCCATATGTTATAATATGCTATACTTGCAATGAAAGTCGTTACAGATGTTTTTGTTTTTTTTTAAACAATTTTTCAAATCTCTTTGTTTTTTTACGCCGCGTCTGTAATTTTTTCTTGATTCCCGACGCTAGGCCTACAACTTGATCTAAAAATAGATAAGTCATTGTAGATTTCTAAAAGTCTCCAAATTTAACCCAAATATATATTTATTCATAAAAACGGCATTATTTTGAAATATTCAGCCACAAATTGTATTTTATTTGCTAATAAATCATCGGGTGTACGTAACAAAAACTTGCTCGGACATGAGAATCTTACGTGGTACTAAAAAATTTGAATCGATTTTTCATTAATTTTCAAATGCGCTTGAGTGAATTTTAAAATATAAATCCAATCGGATAGCCGTTTTGTTCTATTTGAAGCGTTTTTTTAACTTAAAAATATGCGTTTTTCGATTAAATATAATTATTTTCCCGTGTCGTACTGGTATGTTTCCATTAGGGTTTTGTTACACCGACGAGGACCGCACGCTCGGCCGCTATCGATAATTTACAGTAAAACACTATTTACGCATTTCTTTTTTGATTGCAAAGTTCTTGTTTACGATTTACATTAACATAGCAATATTTAACACATACTCTTTAAATGTTTTAAAACTAAATTTACGCGAACAGTAATTGTTTAAACGTAAAAATAATATCTCTCCATGCTTTTTGCTAAAACCACGTTTTAAGTACAAAATGGCCGCCATGTTGTTTATTTTTCCAGTACAACATATCCTAGGTCTAATGACCTAAGGATGCAAAATTATTAGTTTATTTGTGAAATTAATAACACAACACAAATGATGATATTTCAAGTATTATAAGTTTATTTTTCATAAAAATAAAAAATATTGTAAGTTTTTATCATATTTTGCAGCTGTTTAGTCTCGTGTATTTTTTTGCATGGGCTAAGCTATGACAGATGGAATTTCCCGATCTTAAAATTATTAATTATAAAACATTGGAAAGTCGGCTGACTTTCTAACCTTCATATTCGGATTCCTCAGTTTCTAGGCTTTAAAATGATACCTATATAATACAATGACAAAGTGACAAAGCTTAAAATATTTTTTTTTTGTAAAAAAGGGAACTTTTGAAATCCTTAAATTGATTCATTGTGACTATTGATATTGTGCCTTATATTAATAGTAAAAAATTGTGTTTAAAATTTTTTTTTTCTATTTCTAGCCTAAATAGACTATTGTTTGCAAGACATGATTTTGCGAATTTGGCATGCATGGGGAATGGACATGGTCATGCATTTTGATGCAGGGGCATGTCGGCATGGATCTTTAAAAATCTTTCTCAGAGAACCAAAAGAACGGAGGTAAAGAATTACCTAAAATCAAATTGTGAAACCAGATTTTTTCAAAAATTTCTTTGTGCCTTTACTGGCCTTCAGCCTTGTCACTTGTCTTGTGTCAAACGTTGGTGTGTCTTACACTTAGCGACTTAGGCCTACACACTACAGCAGTGGTTCTTAACTCTTTAAGACCGGAATTATTTTCCTACTCCTGCCGGAATTATTTTTTCCGCACACAGTTTTTTGTATACATGCCTCTGTAAAACCTTTATAGTTTGTTTTTTATTGTTCTAAACCCATACATGTAATGAGTAGAAAAATAGGAAATTGAATGGGCTTTACAGTGATATAATTTTTTAATCATAATATATTCATATAGAAAAGATATTTTGCATAATATTAGGGGGAGATAATAATAATTATAATTTAAAAAATTAAAATTTTACTTAATGAAGGCGTTAATTAAATCTAGCTTCTTTTTTGCATACACATTGTCATTAAAATATAAAGTACATTTAATTCACCACACTAAGAATCTTTCAGAATGAAAATTGATGAAATAGTTTTTGAAATATACACATTTTTATTAACACCCCAAATAAGAAAAGGGGAGACGCCCCCCTTTCAGCTAGGTCTGTGGCAACTAATGTGCACTGTCCAGTGTCCGACTCACTAGAATAATCTGAAGACAGAAATTAGCTTTCAGAAGATTCCACTTCACTATTTCCCGATTCTCGCATTCCTAGAAATAAATTCCTAGCTTGATCGGCTGTAAAGCAGCGAGGAGGTCTAGACCCAGACGAAGAAGCAATATCAGCCATGTTGAAATATAAACAAAACACACAATTTACGATACTGACCTTTTTTAAAAAATTCTGACAATTTTAAAACGCCTTAGAGATCCCAGAAGTCATTTAGACGATTAAAAACGTGTATCAGACAAAACAACGAACTAAACATAGAAAATACTATCGAACGCTCAGAGCGTTGTTACGGTAGCACAGGCCTTAGGGTTATTGAGTTAACCGGTAGTTGCAAGTGCTCCGCGAAATTATGAAACTCAAAATTTAATGTTCACTCACTTACTCCATCTGATTGAGCTGAACAAATGCTTATAATAAGTAGTCTAAACGGGGAAAAATCGGCCTTTTTGCCTATTTTTACTGTTTTTGTAACGAAGTTTTAACTCACTTGTACTAATGCTACATAAATTAAATTTACCGTATATGTGATTAAAGTTGAAGCCTTTATCTAACAAAATATTTAACTTTTAAACTCATTAATTGTATTTAAAAAAGTCTTTTGTGTGTTTGAATAGTAGAGGGTTGGGTCGTTTTGGCAGCGGCTTTCAAAACGGGTCAGTAAATTTCCGTTCTCCCTAGTGTTACGCGATCGTTCGCCGCTCGGTCGGTAATCAACTCAGAAGCATGAAAATACGCGTCTTTAAAAATCTTTGCATCTCTATGGAAGCCAAGTACGATTCTTTGCTTTTGCATTCTGAAGTGAGATGGTTATCCAGAGGAAAAGTGTTACGTCGTTTCTTAGAACTGAAGAATGAATTGATGACCTTTTTCCAAAATGAAAATATGGATGATTTTGTGGAATATCTTCAAAATGACATTTGGTGTGCTAAATTGGCATATTTAGCTGATATTTTTGATTATTTAAATTGTGTTAATACCAGTCTTCAAGGAAGAAAAGAATTTTTTTTTAACATCGACCGACAAATTGATAGCCTTTCGGAAAAAAGTTATTTTTTGGAAAAATCGTTTGTTGGAGAAAAAGAAAGTAGATATCTTTCTTTATCTTAATGATAACACTACCGACGAAATTATTTCAGCAGTAACAGAGCATTTAACTTTATTAGAAGAAAAGATTGAATTTTATTTTCCATCAATAAACGTAGAAACATATGACTGGATACGTAATCCCTTTACCACGGTTGATACATCAAATAGTAAGTTGTCATACCAAGAAGAAGAAGAATTAATCAACCTATCATCGGATCGTACACTTAAAATAAAATTTTCCGAAATGGTTATGGAGGAATTTTTGATCTTTGTGCAAGAAGAATACTCAGCTCTCTCCATGAAGACACTTAAAATCTTGTTGCAATTTTCAACATCATATTTGTGTGAACTCGGTTTCTCGATAGTCACCAACATAAAAACTAAAAAACGAGCAACACTTACTAATTTGGATGAAGAATTGAGGGTAGCTATTTCTAGCATGTCCAAAGCCCCCTGTCAAAAGAGTGGAATTCCACTGTTAGACTGCATTAGTTGACTATAACAGGCCGTTGCATTTAATGTAATGCATATTTGTTATGTCTGAGAGAATGAAAGTTTAAAATATATGTATGGACAAAAAGTTTATGTTGTTTTTGTGTCAAAAATGTTAGTATTTTGCGAACAATGATGGATAAACCCGACCAAAACACCTTCCGACTGGCGTGACACAAAGTGGCACTGTAATATGTAGGGCTTCGCGTTATACTCACTCTCTTCAAATGTGAATACCAAAGTCATTTTTCATTGGATTAAGACCAAATTTTGGGAGCAATCAGAGGACATCTTACTGAGCAGTTTAGTATGTGTATATTTCCCATAAGTTCGACCAAAGCAGAGAAAAATGGTTTTAAGTTTGTGTCATATTTTCTGTTTAAATTCTAAGTTATTGAGAGTCAACATTTCCTAACTATACATATATCGTAAGAATCTGTATTCTTTCAGCTTTTTAGTGATATAATTTTTATGTTAGGATGTTTTGATCTCACTTTGGTATTAAGCCACAAAGTTGGGTACCCTAATTGAAATGACACCAGGTCTTTGCATAGCCTTGTTATTTATAGATGCAAATCATAATTTCATGAGGAAATATCAGTTCAGTTAATAAGTGCAGGACATTCTCATGAGAGTGATGCAAAAATTATGAAAATCGTACAGAAAATAAGAAAGTTATGGCAATTTTAAATATTGGCCAATCGGCTTGCAATTTATTTTGTGTAAAATATGCAAATTTTATGCAAATTAGGCAATTTTTACATGTCGTGTGGAATTTTTGAGCGCACCATTGGATTTGGCATGTCTTTTTCTTTCAGGATGCCAAATTTTATCAGTTTTTAATAACAAATGATGATGATAAGAAAAAAAAACTTGCTTTTTTTTTTGTTCAATTGAACTTCAATAAACGGTGCCATAAAATATTGTTGTTCTGAGCCAGAAATGTTCTAAAAATTGTCAAAATTTACTGTCTTTAATTACATATAACTCGCTTATTATTTGTCAGATTTTTACAAATCAAAGTGTTCTGTGATCAGCTTTCTGAGATCTATACAGATAACACAATAATTCAAGTTGAATTTAATAAATAAAAAAGCATGTGGACATGCTACTATTTCTAAAATTAGGCCTAATATTAGTGAAATTTGTAAAAACCGTCAAGCTCAGGTTTCACATTAAATCTTTTTATTTTTCTTAATTAAATTTTGCTCAATGTTATTAGGTACCACAAACTGAATTTTCAAAATTGTTGTAGAGCTTAGTTGTTTATATTTATAGCAAGAACTCGTGAACCCAAGAATGTGGATACCAAATTTGTTCACATATCTCAAATAGTTTTTAAAATATGAATTTTTAAAAATGTGCTTTTTTGATTTTTTTTTCACGCAGTGAAAAGTACCATTTTTGCTAAGCTATATCTGTAAAACTATATCACCTAAACTGACATTCTTACACTCAACATAAACACACATATATATTGATCAAACTCAATTTTTTTGAAGGGTTTAAAATGATAAATAATGAAAATTTATTCAAATGAAAATGTCGTTTTGTCACATTTTGAAAAATTCTGAAAGGGAGGTAAAAAACACAAATTTTGTACCTTTTCAAAAATTCATAAAAAATTAAGTGATAGTATGGCATACAAGATACTTATATCAAAATGAAGGGGAATCATAGCTCTATGTATATAAACAGTTTTCTTTTACATAGCATATATATTTAAAATACATGTATGGTTAGAATAGGACAGGGGTTCATGAAATTTAAAAAACACGTCGTTATAAAATATTTTTTTTAAATAAATAGTTATGCCCATAGTTAATCTAATCATATCAAAACACAGTAGTATTATAGCTCTAAGAGTTAAAACAGTTATTGTGTTTATAACATTTTTATATAAAATGCAAAAATGGCTGGAACTGTACAGGGGTTTAGCGTACCGGAATAATTAATTTTTCTACAAAAAATTGTTGGTCTACCTAGAATAACATAAGCTTACAGGCTTTGTACTTATTTTATGATATTTATACATTCTACACTAAGCAAGTATATAATACAAAGAACCATTCGGTTCTAGAAAAGATTCCTTTTAAGTTGCTGAAGGTTCAACTTCTGCTTTGGTACACGCACCACCATTGCCGTATTGTCTTAATTCTCAAATATTCTTGATCTAGAAATCATTTGCTGTACCCGGTGTTAGCTTTAGATGATCATTTACTAAGCTTTATTCTCGTCATTTGTAAGAATATATATGTAATCCAGAACTTGATCAGAATAATAAATCACGTAATCCAATGTCAAAAGGGAAAACACATTATTAACAACTTTTCCAAACACTTTTGAACTCAATAACTGGTAGTTAGTAGTATAGTTATACTGTTATAGGCCTGCAACTTTTAATCCATGAGAATCAGGATTCAAGCTGCAAAGATATTACAAGATAAATTAGGCTAAACAAACTGAACAAAAGAATATTTTAATTGTATTAATATAGCCATAGACTAATGATAAAATGGTATAAAATCATGCCATTACTAATGGCATTAGACCAAAAAACAATATTTTTATGATAATGACATGAAATTACAATAGGCCTACACTGAAAATCATGTATAACTTTGTTAATGGTTTAAACCTTATAGAAAACTATCCTTTAGTTTAACCTGCATCAACTATGGTACGAGTTAGGCCTATACTTTAAACATTGTTTACATTGCCGACAATCACGTGACCTTTTATATTTATGAAAATTGAAGCTGATAATATCATTTAAAACCTATGAATACTAGTAATTATTAATTTTCAAGGTACCTTTTTTTTAAAAAGACAATAAAAATATACTTGGAGCAATACGAAAAAATTACATTCCTTTACAAACAGATGGGGGGGTTTCTCTCATGGCGTCCATGACTAGACCCGAAAACGATCTTAACATGGTACCAATAAACGTAGTTATAACAATACATTTTCATAAAAATAAACAATTTAAACATGATTCTCAAAGATATCAACAATAATATTACATGTTTCTACTTATTGTACTTACCTACTAAGCTTTTGTGATCTGCTAAAGTCGATTTAGTTGAGCACCGTCAACACTGAAGTCAGCCATTTTTACGCTACCGGTGGTTTCGCGTATGAATGAAATTTGGTAAAACGATAGAGTTTTTGTTTATTTCGGCCGTTTTGGGCCATACTTAGAAATGAAGTTTTGTTTTCGTATTTTAAAAGAAAAATGGACGAGCTTTCTAATGATACTAATAAAAATGCTGTATGTTTTCAAAATCCTTTAGTAATTTACTGTTTTTTCCGAAATTTTAAATTTTAAAATATTTAATATCAAATGCTACTTTTTTGTTTGGTACGGAAATAAAGGGTATTCATTTCTGCATACAATGACCTCATTTGTGACGAAATTCCATGAATGGCCCATTTCGGCAGACGGGTTGAAAAGAGGGTGTGTAAAAATGGTCGCGCGACTGCCGCTGAAAAATCATTACGATGATGTTTTTCAAACGAAAAGTTTAATATATTAATTTCTGTCAACGTCAATAAAAATAACACAGAATTAGAGAGCTTAAAATAAACTTTTAAATGGTATAATTTTTATTAGCATAGTACGATTTTTTATTAGATAAATAATTAAGTGAAAATTCCCAAAATTGACCAAAATGAGAGAAAAACGAAATTTTAAGCCAGTTTGTGGTACCTAATGTTATTTTTTTACTTATTAAATTTATGTTTATTAAAAATGTGTTTGTCATGTTATAATTTTAAACTCTTATGTTATAATCTTTTTTTTTTCAATAAAAGTCGTACGTATGTGTATTTGTTTGTTTTTTTTACTCCTTGATTTTGGTGCTCCCCAAATTTTTGTCATAATCAAAAGTGCTCCCCGACTTCAAAAGGTTAAGAACCACTGCACACTGCACTATAGTAACAGTGAAGTGAGTGAGTTTTGTGATGATTTCCCACTGACCATTGAGGAACAGGAAGGGGAATTTAAAGGCCTGGAGTTCATGATTCAAAGGTTAAGGATTTGTGGGCATTTGTTATTTGCATTTATAGGACCTACTTACTTTATTTTCTTACCTTAGTTAAGCTTATATATGATTTGGATAGACGATGGGTAAGAAAGGCCTGAAAGGAATACACTATAGTTAGAACTACGAAAAATTTAGAGCTCTTTTGGAATTAAAAACGAACAAGCTGTACATAAATTATAATGTAGTGTTGTTAGTTCGCACTTTATATAAATAAATAGTATATTATTTTTTGTAATCGTATGGAGTTTTTTTTAGTACCTACGCTATTAATTCAAGCCCCTTTAAGTTTACGTTACATATCACATAGGCATATAGACAGACATGTCTACTGAATCACATGGACAACATTTCGTAATTTGAACTGATAATTCACAATCACAAATGTCTATATTTTATATCTATATTATTATAGCTATAGCCTATGGCACTACATAGGCCCATAGACATAGACTATTAATAGGCTATATATTAGGCTACTACGGGGTAACGAGGAATAAAATATAACACTGCTGATTATATGTTGTTGTTGTTTTTTTTACTTAATGTAGATATTAGGGCCTAGCCTACATAATATTTTAAACACTGTCATCAATTTTAATGTTATCTGGCAGTGGCGTAGCTAGGGGAGGGGGGGTCCAAATTCGAAAATCCCCCCCCCCCCCCCCGAGCCCCTACTTGAGAGGGGCCCCCTAAGAAGTAGGCCTATCCAAATTATTTTTTCTCATGTCATAATGTCGAATGTCAAAATGCAGGGGCCCCTAAATAGGCCAAGCCCCCCCCCCCCCCTGGCCCCCAAATCCCTTGCAACGAAACTGTTATCTGGTACGTATATGAATCTGGCATTTTACATACTCCCAGACGCTCCTTCTATAAACAAGATTATTTAGCAGAGAAGAAAAAGTAAAAGTAATGACACGGTGATCACGGGCCTACCGGACGGGGGGTGTAGGTAGGCTACATAGGCCCCAATATAGGCCTAGCTGCTATTAGGCCTACTCGTTGTATCGCAAATCATATTTCCGCTAATTTATCACGTCGAATCAGTTGAAAGACCTGCGCAAAATCATGTTGAAATTCCACGTAACACGACAAAACTGGCGGCAATATCCCTCAAATTCACGCGAATCGAACCCCCCCCCCCCCCCCCCAGCTCAAAGCAGGAGACGTTTTGGTCTTGCCGTTTTTGCTCGACCGTTTTGGCGCAAGTAGCCTAGGCTACATCAGTTTTGGCACTGGACGCTTACATTTGCGTTGAGGAATTAAAGAAAATACTGTTCATATAATGTGATGTTGTAAATTAATTAATTCAGTAGGCCTACAATTTTAAAATGTTCAACAATTTTTGACACACTAATATAATTGTTTATCATTTCGAGAAAAAGATTAGACCTATTACTATTATAGCCTAAAATTAAATTTTATATATATATAGTCTCATTTCTTGGGTAGGCCTAGTCAATTTAAATTAATTCCATGATAGGGGCCTCGGCAATTGTCTCTTCCTCTAAAACCCAGAAGTGCAATATGGCGGGTATGGGTCTAGAGCAGGGGTCGGGAATCGCGAGCCAGATGTGGCTCTATTGATGGCTGCATCTGGCTCGCAGACAAATGTTCGATTATAAAAAAAAGGTTTTTTTTATACTTTTTGATCTACATATTAATTGCATAGGCCCTATCAATATTTCATTCTACAAATGAGCTAAAGTCTACTGCAGCTCAGCATCAGAAGAATTCAGAGACATAATTATTGTAGGCCTACTTTTAGTGTTGAAATTACACAAATTGCACACATTCATTGGCGTAGCTATAAAAAATAGGGTCATCTGCGCCCGGTGACATGACACAAAGTCTGCGCCCCTTCTCGGGTCGACTTATTGAACCTTCAAGAAAATTTTAAAATTTTACGGTTTAGGCCTATCTATATGGTTCATTTTTGAAGCATCTGGTATTTTAATGAAATAGAATACAGAATAATAAGTCTCTATACGGTTGTAAACAATTTATTTGAAAAAAAAACTCTACTAATACTAATATAGCCTACATGACCGAGATAGATATAGTCTACAACAAATTGATCCTCCTTGATTTGACTGTCGCAAACTCATCAATCACGTTGTCAAAATTAATATTGTAAAGTGTGTTTCTTTCGATGCTAAGGATGTATTTAATATAATTTTGCTAATTGTGTGCCAAACTAGGATTTTTTAAACCATTCAGCGTGCCAACAGCCTAAAAGTCAGCCTGCTTTATTATACTTGTTTTATTTTTTTATAAGACAATTTAACTCGTAGCAACACCAAGGCCAAAAGCAAAGGAAAGTTATGGAAAAAAAACGGTAAAGCGTTTTTATATTTAATAACAATAATTAACGCTTTTGTGATTATCAACCTTTTTATTTGCATTTATAAAAAAAAAACAAAAAAAAAATAATAGGCCTATTAGGCCTACCAAACTTTATCACGAATGTTTACAAGTTCTTGCTCTAGCGATTCAAGATCAGATGCTTGCTGCTACCTTGAAATTCATAGTAGATCCTGCAACCGTTTCTGGACACGATCAATTTTCCCAAGCATGATGTTCCAGAAATGTAACAAAACTAGGAAGTTAAAGTTTAATATACAGCATACTAGTTCATCTAGTCCTTCATAAATAGCTTTAACAGCTTCTGATCGTGCACTCCAGCATGTTTCAGACTCCCTCTTCACTGTGAATGGCACAACTCTTTTTAATCCCATTATCATTGACTATAATAAGATGGACCGCCTGCTCTATTTTTAGAGCGTATGTTCATTTTCCGTGCGCACACAACACTGATCTATAAATGTTTCCGCTCTGTACAACTTTCGATTTTAATTTTTCATTGAAAAAATCATAGCGATTAAATAAAACGGAACTTGTATTGCAATACGTTTATTTCCTGTATAGCAATTACTTTATTTAGAATCAGGAATTCCGAAAATCAGTGTTTCAAGTAATCATATAGCAGAAATACTAAAGCAAGCGTTCCTATATATTATATGGGGTATATGGTAAACTAATGTATCACAAATACGTTTGCAAGATTCAATTTTAGATCTCCACAAATATCTTCATTAGGCCTATAAACCAGTTGGCAAGGATGATTTTGGCGCCCCCATTGAGCATTAGCCTAAGGGGCGCCATTCTACTCATACAACAAAAGACACATTCACAATGTAGGATTGCTGATGGCGTTTTTTTTTAAAAACAAAGATCAGTTCGGGTTCAAATATTATTCTTCATATTATTATACTGAAAGTGGCATCTGGTTTTAACAATTATACAGGTTGGATAATTTCGAGTTGAATATACTTAGCATGAGTACACTCAGCTATACAGGATCCATTTTTGGAACAGTTGAAAGTATATATAGGCCTATTTGTTTTTCTCTCGTTTAACAATTCGTTAGGGAGAATTAATAGGACTACAAGTATTCATTTAAAGTAGAAAAAAATTGCGATTTAATAAAACGGAACTTGTATGACAATTACTTTATTTAGAATCGGGAATTGCAAAAAAAAAGAAGATAATAGCATAAAAAACTAAAGCAAGCGGCCCATGTATATTATAGTCTATGAGTTTACATCAAAATAAAATTAAATAATTAGTTTTAATACTCATTTTGGCGCCCCCTACCGTGGCGCCCAGGGATATATGTCTCCCCCTGCCCCTCCTTAGCTACGCCACTGCGCACATTTACTTGAATTTTTAGTTTTAAACATAATGTATGGCTCTCACAGAATTACCTTTCAAAATATGTGGTATCCATGGCCAGGGCCGGTTCTGGCAAATGCGGGGCCCTATGCGAAACGGATTGCGCGGGGCCCAGTCTGGGTGGGGATAAGTATAATAAGTGAAGATTTCGAGTTTGTAATAGAAAATAAATTCATCTTTGCATTTTATTAATTCTTTACTAAGTACAAAATCACGATCGAATTGACTTTACTTCACGAGCTTTGCGTGTAGCGAAGTCATACAGTATATCAACAAAATTCTGTTTTCTACATAGATCACGCTCGATAGCAAGAATCGCCAAGTTATTCAATCTATCCTCGTGAATTGTTGACCTCAAGTAATTCTTGATTAGTTTGAGGCGCAAGAAGCTTCTTTCACCAGATGCGACAGTTACGGGTATTGTTAAAAATATTCTGAGTGCAACAAATAGTTTGACAAAGCAGTGTATCTTTCATTAGTGGACAGATAACTCAAAATTTCTACCGGGGTTTTGGTGGTATTTGGTAGAATATACCTTAAAGATTCCATTTCATCAGCTAATTCTCGCCCACATATATCTGTCGACGGGTCTGTTGATGACGTCAATGCTTGCTCGAGGCTCTCTGTAAACTTTCGTATGTCATCACGCTGAAGGCTCTTGAAGCTGACATAAAACCCATATAGATTGTGGTTTGATTTCACTCAGCAGTTCAAATCTCGGCTGCAAGGACTGAATTGCAGTGACAACATTTATGTTGAAGCAATTTATCCTGTAGTCATCTTCATGCATTTCCAAGTGCAAAGTTTCCCACATATTTATCATACTTCCTTTTCCTTTGACGTTTGGCTAGAAAGATTGCAACAACTTCCATGTTTCTTTGCTGAACAAACCCATCAGCTCTCAGTTTCCTTAGCCAAATCATCAAGTTGTTGTACGAATCCATTGCAGTGCTCAAATCTACTTTTTCACCTTGCAGTTCTTTAATCATAAAATTGACCTGGAAGAGCATGTCGTACCATAACACAAGTGAAACTAAGAATTTGTACTGCTTCAATGTTTGATACAGTGTTTCTGCTTCGCTTTTTATCTCTTCAGCTAATTCATCGAGTGCGTCACAAATTTCAGGCAATTAATAACGAAGTGCTCTGACACTATCTATTCTACAGTCCCACCTTGTTTCGCACAGAGTTTTTTTTTTTTACAGATTGGAAAGGTGCTTTCTGAATAATGAACATCTCTTTGTAGATGTTGAAAAGATTGTGTACACGAGTTGTACAATTAAAAAAAAAAGGTTAGCACTGGGGCATGTTTTGACCATGTCTGCTACAACCAGATTGTAATTATGACACGCACATGTAGTAAAAAATGCTCTGATGTTAATATTTAAAAGCAGTTTTTGAACGCAAGAATGGACGCCTTTCATGTTGGCACCATTATCATAACCTTGTCCACGAATATTTTAAACATTTAATGCAAGCTTTTTATAGTTATAGATCATTCACTAGTACATCGCATAAGTCATGTTCATTAGTACTTTGCACTGGAAGAAACTTAATAAAACGTTCATGTACAACCACATTCCACATTAACCTCATCTGATACATACCGGATAGCTAATGACATCTGCTCTTTGTGACTTATCTCTGGAGTACAATCTTTATAGTATTACTGAAAAATACTTTGCATTCTTTATGTCTCGTAGGATAGCAGTGGCCTAGAACCGGCCCTGTCCATGGCTCTCTCTCAGACAAAAAGGTTCCCGACCCCTGATCTAGAGTCTAGAACTTTCTTCATTTTCAAAGTAGGCCTATACTATAGGCATATAACAAAAATAGTACAATTTTCAACCTGCATGGGAAATCACAAATATGTAAGTCGTGCAAAAGGTCACAGTAAGTCTTATAAACATGGATAATAGGCCTATGGGTTATTGGTAACTTACAATATTGTTGTCAAACAGACTAAGCCTTATAAAAGAGGGCCTATTATAATAATTTCTACTTAGTGTCGTATAGACCTTTTTACTTTGATCCGGAAAATGGGCGTTTTTCTTCAAAACTCACTGGCATATATTTTCTTGGGCGGAAGCTTTTTTTTTTATTTCATTCCACTGAGTATCTTACTAAAGGCGTTTTTTTTTTCTTTTTATGTTATTATAGTTGTTTTTTAATTTATACCATAAAAACACATGGAAACCTTAAACTAAAAACCCAGGAAAGGAATCGTTAAAAAAATAACGTTAAGAGTAAGAGCTTTTTTTTTTTTTTTTTTAAGAAAAACATTTATTAGACCTGGACTCTATGCTTTGGACCTTAATAATAATATTACGGTCGATTCTACCTTCTTTTTCTTGAGTTTCTTCAATGTTAAAAGAAGATAAAGTTTATAACTATATATATAGTTTTGTATCGAAAAATAAATAAATTAGGCCTATAATGCTATTGCTTAACTATTAGCCCTAGATCGATCGTTTTGATTAATAAAAAAGGCAAATATAATTCTAGATATTATTTTATGTTTGATAGAGACATATGCCGTTTGTCGGCGTATGTGTTCCATATTATATCGAATATGACAGGCCTATAGAGATTAATATTGTCATTGTGCATGAAATATTATTCAATAATATAACTAAAAAGTCTACCCAGCTCTGATGGGTACCTGACCTTGACGTAAAGTAAAGGCGACTGTGCATAGTGCTGGCCACATAATCACCTAGAAACTGGTGAACGCTATTTCATCGGACCAATGGATCAGTTCGATCCGACGGGTACTTTACTTACTTTTTTACTTTTATAAAAAAAAATTACATTAATTGTAGCCTATGTTTTATAAGACGATTATACTGACACAGCGATTGCTCGGTACATTAACTAAGTTGAAAATCTCAGTGAGTTAGCCTATGCAGAGATCGAAATTTTAAGAATTTATAGAATTTACTAAAATAGAACCTTGACAACTAAATTCAAAATAACTTTTAATGTGTACGTTGATACATAAACTTGTGTATAAACTATGAATGGATTTTTAAAAAAGATTATTATGCTAATTATAGCAAACATATTTATTTGTTATTAAATAAAAAACTCTTTAATGATTTACTCTATAATGCTCATTTTCTTGCTACGGCACTAAATAAATTGTCTTATAAAAATCATAGACTATAATAAGATGGACCGCTTGCTCTATTTTTAGAGCTTATATTATGTACTTTTTTTTTCCGTGCGCAACCAACCAGGGTGTCTTAAATTACTTCTAAGCTCCTCGTTGTTTCTTAAATGTTTCCGCTGTATAGAACTTTCGATTTTAATTTAAATTTTTTATTGAGAAAATCAAAGCGATTCAATAAAACGGAAGTGCAAAGTATTATACGAATCGGGAATTCCGAAAAGCAGTCTTTCGAGTCATCATATAGCAGAAATACTAAAGCAAGCGGTCCATGTGTATTATATTCTATGATAAAAATAATATAGTTGAGAAGTTTCACGTTTACGCTGTTGGCACGCTGAACGATTTAGAAATCCTAGTTTGGCACACTATAAGTTATAAGCAAAAGGTTGCCGACCCATGGTCTATGTGAACATTAGGTCATTGAATGTTAGACTATCAAAGACATTATTTGCATTAAAAAAAAGCGAAATAAAATTAAAATTCGCACACAGGTTGACACTTTTTTCCTACACATAGATGAGCTATGCTATATATGCATTTCTATGCTGTTATTTCAGTCTAGTCTGATTTTATTAGCGCGCTTTGATGGTCCAGCAACCTTTTCCTTTTTAAATGTCCAGGGTTCCAATCCTGGAAGAAAAGTTCTTTTCTTCCGGTTTGAAGAGTTTATCTAACTCTGCAAGCTCTAACGTGTATCTCAGTAGATTATAAGCTTACACTTATGACACCAGTTAGGGCATACAGACATACAAAAAATGATTTGAACCATGTAAATATATTAGGTCTTACATGTCAACAGAGTGCCATATAATGTGTAGGCAATTATAGTAGTAGTGGCGTAGCTAGGGAGCAAGGTCCAAATTCGAAACTCCCCCCGGGCCCCTACAAAAGGGGGGCCCCCAAAGGAGTGTCCGAAAAAATATTTTTGCTCGGGCCCCCAAAGGAGTATCCGGAATTTTTTTTTGTTTTTTGCAGGGCCCCTAAAGAGGCCAAGCCCCCCGGGCCCCCAAATCTTTAGCTAAGCCACTGTATAGAAGTGTGTTGTAAAGATGTAGGCCTACTTACGTCGAATCAGGTTTTGCCCCAAATGGCTGCATTGTATTTTGCTCCTATCAAACCAAAATAGCTTACTAACAGTTTTCACATTAATTGTAATAGTTTTAGATGGGACAAACTATTATAGTTCCCATACCGACTAATCATGGTTTGGGCGTCGAACCAACAAGGACCCCACCCAGAGCCTTTACAAGCTTATGTTTTGTAGCGCCCCAGGGCAAACGTTTCAGCGCCGACCCCTTGCATATTGTAACTGTTTATTCAGTGCTAAATTTGCTCCATTTAGAATACATTTGCCGTCCCCCTGGAAGTGTCGCCCCCGGACATATGCCCCCTCTGTCCTTTCCCTATGTGAGGGCACTGACCCCACCCCTTCACATACACACGTTTTCTTTTACCTTTATGCTTGCTAAAACAAAAACAGCAATAAGTGAAATTCTATATATAGGCCTATATATATTTTTATATTAACTTTTTAAAAGCATTGATTTTATTTTAGAAGTGCACTGAAAAACAATGTTACATAAAGGTTCCCTGCAGTCGGTATTATACCTGATATTTAGGTAATAGATTAATAGGCTATACTGCTACACTACAAGATTTTTTTTGTTAATTTATGGTTTATGTTGACAACACAATTTTTAAATATAGGCCTAATTTAGATCCTTCAAATTAATTTCGCTTAAATTTGTGTTTTTTTTTCAAATGTAGAATTAAAAAAAAATCTTTGCATGTTAATTAACTTCGCTTAAATTTGTGTTTTATGAAATGTAGGCCTACTTGTAATCCTTCATAATAACTTCATTTAAATTTGTGTGTTATGAAATGTAGGCCTAGATGTAATCCTTCATAATAACTTCACTTAAATTTGTGTGCTATGAAATGTAGACATAGGCTACCGGTACTTTTAAATCCCTCATAATAACTTCGCTTAAATTAGCAAAGTTTTCGGAAGGTTTATTGACCCACTTCCCGTAAAGATGAAACTCGGGACAATGACTAGTTCCGGATGACCAGAGGCCAATTATCTAAGTTGCGGGGTGGGGGGAGGGGAGAGGAAAGGACATTAAAAAACATCGTAAATACTTACAGTGGTCTAGGGCATTAGGGTACATATAACCCCGGGCACCAAGTTAAAGAGGCGCCAAAATGATGCTTATAGATTTATATTATTTTATATATTAAAAAAAATTGATTTCACGGGGAGGGGTTCGGGGGCGTCAATTTAATAGTTCGTCCCCGGGCGCATAATATCCAAGCTAAGCCTCAACCGATGACATCACTGTTATTTTTTTCAATGGTAAATAATGATGATAATGTAACAAATTCAAAGCTGACCGAAAACAAAAAACGTAATTCCAATGTATTGTGTTAATTAAATTCTTTATATTAACTTTACTTTTGTATTTTTATAGCAAAAGCTTAGGAATAATCATTGATCCACTTTAGACATCCCATCGAGCTAAAAGTTGGCACATAAACTAGTTTTGGATGACAATAGATTGATTAAATTTTCAGCCTCATTTTGCAACCGATTTATACGTGTATCAAAAAACTAGGGGAAATAATGAAGACAGTAATATGTCTGACCGCAAAAGAAATTGCAAACAAAAATGCATATCCTATATAAAAATGACTTTAAAAAAAAAAAAAAACCTTATAATATTTTAAAGTTTTGTTTTATTGTTCTCTCCACCTTTAGTTGTAAATGCAGCTAATTAAGACAGAGTAATCTTTACCTTTAGTTGTAAATGCAGCTAATTAAGGCATAGTTATCTTCACCTTTAGTTGTAAATGCAGCAAATTCAGGCATAGTTATCTTCACCTAAAGTTGTAAATGCAGCTAATTAAGGCAGAGATATCTTTACCTTTAGTGGTAAATGCAGCTAATTAAGGCCGAGTTATCTTGACCTTTAGTTGTAAATGCAGCTAATTAAGGCAGAGTTATCTTCACCTTTAGTTGTAAATGCAGCTAATTAAGGCATATTTATCTTCACCTTTAGTTGTAAATTAATGTAAATGCAGCCAATTAAGGCATAGTTATCTTCACCTTTAGTTGTAAATGCAGCTAATTAAGGCATAGTTATCTTCACCTTTAGTTGTAAATGCAGCTAATTAAGGCATAGTTATCTTCACCTTTAGTAGTAAATGCAGCTAATTAAGGCAGAGTTATTTTGACCTTTACTTGTAAATGCAGCTAATTAAGGCAGAGTTATTTTGACCTTTACTTGTAAATGCAGCTAATTAAGGCAGAGTTATCTTCACCTTTAGTTGTAAATGCAGCTAAGTAAGGCAGAGTTATCTTCACCTTTAGTTGTAAATGCAGCTAAGTAAAGCAGAGTTATCTTTACCTTTACTTGTAAATGCAGCTAATTAAGGCAGAGTTATCTTTACCTTTAGTTGTAAATGCAGCTAATTAAGGCAGAGTTATTTTGACCTTGTTATGGACTGTCTCTATGATGACTATTATTACGACTCGTTATATCGGATTCAATGAATATAGTTGTATCTTTATTAGAAGTCTCTAGATTCTGCTAATCTGTAGCCCAAGCTAGAGGTTCCTTGACTAACAGGTCTATGCAGTAATGTAGTTATATTCGGTATAATTATCTTCAACACCTTTCTCAACAATGATAGATCAAACAACTCCGGTTGTTGAATAAACAATTTTATTTAAATTTTAGACTCAAGATAAACTATATATAAATGCATCAACTGATGGCAACATAAGAGTTTTATAAAATTACATGAAATATACAAGTATCAATATAGCGACTTCTCTCTACAAACTTTCAAACTGAACTAATTTTAAGAAGGTAAGGACTTTACAAAGAAAACTATTATCGAAGATTCTACAGGGTCCTAATACGCATTTCAAATCACGGCTCTAATAGGATACTGCGATCCAGAATCTAATCTTCAATTTCCACGGGGTTGGACGAATTATTTTATTTAAACTGCCCTCATAGCAGAAAGGTCAAACCTTGGACTCTTAATACGCACTTGTTAAGAGGTCAATGCCTTAGTACGTCATTCATCTATGACCGACATTCGTAACGTTACTTGTAAATGCAGCTAATTAAGGCAGAGTTTTTTTTACCTTTACTTGTAAATGCAGGTAATTAAGGCAGAGTTATCTTCACCTTTACTTGTAAATGCAGCTTATTAAGGCAGAGTTATTTTGACCTTTACTTGTAAATGCAGCTAATTAAGGCAGAGTTATTTTGACCTTTACTTGTAAATGCAGCTAATTAAGGCAGAGTTATCTTCACCTTTAGTTGTAAATGCAGCTAATTAAGGCAGAGTTATTTTGACCTTTACTTGTAAATGCAGCTAATTAAGGCAGAGTTATTTTGACCTTGTTATGGACTGTCTCTATGATGACTATTATTACGACTCGTTATATCGGATTCAATGAATATAGTTGTATCTTTATTAGAAGTCTCTAGATTCTGCTAATCTGTAGCCCAAGCTAGGGGTTCCTTGACTAACAGGTCTATGCAGTAATGTAGTTATATTCGGTATAATTATCTTCAATACCTTTCTCAACAATGATAGATCAAACAACTCCAGTTGTTGAATAAACAATTTTATTTAAATTTTAGACTCAAGATAAACTATATATAAATGCATCAACTGATGGCAACATAAGAGTTTTATAAAATTACATGAAATATACAAGTATCAATATAGCGACTTCTCTCTACAAACTTTCAAACTGAACTAATTTTAAGGAGGTAAGGACTTTACAAAGAAAACTATTATCGAAGATTCTACAGGGTCCTAATACGCATTTCAAATCACGGCTCTAATTACTCTAATAGGATACTGCGATCCAGAATCTAATCTTCAATTTCCACGGGGTTGGACGAATTATTTTATTTAAACTGCCCTCATAGCAGAAAGGTCAAACCTTGGACTCTTAATACGCACTTGTTAAGAGGTCAATGCCTTAGTACGTCATTCATCTATGACCGACATTCGTAACGTTACTTGTAAATGCAGCTAATTAAGGAAGAGTTATCTTCATCTTTAGTTGTAAATGCAGCTAATTAAGGCAGAGTCATCTTCACCTTTACTTGTAAATGCAGCTAAGTAAGGCAGAGTTATCTTCACCTTTAGTTGTAAATGCAGCTAATTAAGGCAGAGTTATTTTGACCTTTACTTGTAAATGCAGCTAATTAAGGCAGAGTTATCTTCACCTTTAGTTGTAAATGCAGCTAATTAAGGCAGAGTTATTTTGACCTTTACTTGTAAATGCAGCTAATAAGGGAAGAGTTTTTTTTACCTTTACTTGTAAATGCAGCTAATTAAGGCAGAGTTATCTTCACCTTTACTTGTAAATGCAGCTTATTAAGGCAGAGTTATTTTGACCTTTACTTGTAAATGCAGCTAATTAAGGCAAAGTTATCTTCACCTTTACTTGTAAATGCAGCTAATTAAGGCAAAGTTTAAAAAGATAATAAAGCCAAGATTGTACACTATAGTTTTTCTTTTGAATAGACTCTAAATAGGCTCATATATACATTGACACACTTGTCTGTAAATAGGCTCATATATACATTGACACACTTGTCTGTAAATAGGCTCATATATACATTGACACACTTGTCTGTAAATAGGCTCATATATACATTGACACACTTGTCTGTAAATAGGCTCATATATACATTGACACACTTGTCTGTAAATAGGCTCATATATACATTGACACACTTGTCTGTAAATAGGCTCATTTATACATTGACACACATGTCTGTCTGAAAGGATGTATATTTGGAACTGTGTTTCAAATCATTATTATTACATTTCTACTTTATACTAGGGTATTTTTCATTGGATTAGGCTATATTATTTCATATTTTTTTTGGATAAAAAATTCCTTTACTTTTTGGTTTTGTAAACTGGTGGCTCTTCAACTATATTATAGTTTTTATGTTAGATTTAAAATGTAGGAAATCTAATAACAGACAGCTTTTGATGAAATATTGGCCCTTTATTATACGAAAAGACAAAAAAGGAATATATTACCATAGTCTTAAAAGCTTTACAGTGCAGACTTTCCTTCTAGATTATTAGGTCCACTAGGCCCAAAACTCCTGCAGGGCGGCATGGATCGGTCGGCGGCAGGGATAGAACCAGCGACGTGTCGGTTGACAGTCCGGTGTACAAACAGCTGGACCAGCCGGCCTCTCATTGAATACATTTCTAACAATATGCCTGTGTGTATCTCACTTTCTATATTTTTATACACATCTTTATAAATATGTAGCCTAGTTACCGGTATATTATGCATATAATTATTTGGGATATAGATATACATACTATTGAATCTAAACAGTACATTTATAATATCTGTCCATGATTTTACACCAGAATACAATCAAATTACAACATACCTACCTCATAAATGAAGGTATGAAGGTTACAATAAATGTTTTTAAAATATCTGACAAAAATATGTATTGATTGAATACGGTACAATTGGTAAATTGGTGAAAAATATTTTTAATTTGTATTTAGAAATAAACATAGAGACATTATTATTATGTAAACAAATGTTCCTTACACAGAGCACAATCACTTAATTTCTAATTTAACAAATTAAAAAAAGTATTACAAGTTGTACTTTTAGATTTTACAAGACATTAACAGCAAAAATATTATAACCTGTTTATTTTTCTTCTACATTGCTTAAACATTCAATATCATATTTTTATACATTCAATAGCATATTTTTATACATTCAATATCATATTTACTGATAAAAGTCATACAAAAATAAAAATAAATAAAATTGAGTGAAAAGATTTCACCCATTTTACCAATATGTAAACATTAAAAAAATCTATTATAGTAATTTTTTTTCTATAAATGTAGCACTACACAGGAAACAATACACAAGCCAAGGAAGGAACTTTTCTAAAGCCTCATTTTATAATACCATTAGTGTTGTTTATTTTCATCTAAAATTGTATGGCATTATGAGCTTAACAAAGCATTTTTTATTTACATTTACTTAATGCCTTATAATGTTATATATATATAAAAAGTAATTAACCCTTTTAGACCAAGTTAATTAATGGTGCCCATAAAGCAATGTTCACAAGTTTCTGTGGCCTTAGCACAATGTCCAGTAGGGCAGGTAGGATGTGTTAGAATAGGCTTTAGAATGTTTGACTGTTTGACTGTAGTGGTGATTTTATTTTTTTAATTGATGAATTTTAATGTGCTGGTTAAACATTTTATCTTCTGTAGTAATATTTATTCAACATTGTTATTCATTTAGATGTGACAACCTCAAGACGTTACATGGATATTATAACATTATTTAAACCAATGGTCACAATGACCTAAACGAAAAAAATGGTAATAAATGTATTAACTAAATTAACTTTTGTCAGCTGAAAGGTTGATACATTTTATAAAACAAGACATACCCTGTTGCAACGCATATCTGGATGATATAGTCATTATTTAAAGTAAGAAGTTTAGTAACCGTATAGAGCAAATACAACGCAATGTGGCTCAGTTAACCATAAATCTAGGTTAATGCGAGTTTGGACATGCCATGATAAAGTACCTAAGGCACATTGTGGGAGGAGAAAAAGTAAATCCCGTTAATGAAAAAATACAGACAATTACAGGTATAAAGATTCCTCCGCCCTATAACAGAAAAAGAATTCATTGTTTCTTGGGAATAGAAGGTTTCTAAAGAAAATTTTGTCAAATTTTTTTCACGTATATTAATATTGCAAGTATATTAATGGATTTACTAAAGATGTTTTCTATGGACCCCAGATTGCAACAGAACATTTGAGAAGTTAAAGTTAATTTGTCTCACCCCCCAGTGTTAATCACTCCACGATTTTAATCAGCCGTTCTACGTGATGTAGACGCTAATAAAATAGCGATGGAAGCAGAATTATTCCAAAAGAAAGATAAAATTAACTCAAAGAAATTTAATGGGCGTGAGAAAAAATATAGTACTGTAGTGAAAGAATTCACTGGGTTTGATATATGGTCTAAAAAGTTTGAATTTGATCTAAGTGGCCTAGACCTACATGTTGAAAATGCAGTTGCCGTTGATGATGAAATTGTAAGTCATCAATCAGCAAAGAAACTTTAAAAAGCAAGACTTCAAAAATATCGCCAGGAATATACATCAACATGGCCATTTTTTAAGCCCTCTAGGGAAGGAAATATTAATGTTTTTTTGTGAGGTGTCTTCTGTGGAATTAAATATTTCCCATGGAGGCCGAGATGACTGTAGACGACGTGTCAACAAAAAGACATTGATCTGTCAAAAATGAAACAGTCTTCTATTTCAGTAAAATGTTTTTTTCCCTAATGCTGCTGCACCACTATTTAATGCAGTGACATTTAAAGAAATGTTGCCAGATTCTACCATAGCTAAAAAGTTTCACTGTAGCAGATCAAAATCTACATCTGTTAAAGAGATGTTGGCAGTTTGCAAAGAGTCCCTCTACCAAAAAATGAAAAAATCTCCATTTACTATTTTTACAGATGATAGCAATGATATGGGATCATTTAACCAATTTCCCTTAGTTATTAGAACTGTAAACATTAAGTCCAAAAACAAGACATTTGTCACTTCAGAAGTTCTTTGAATCCTTACAATTGAATGCTCATGTATGTAAAATTAGGACATGTTTAATGTTTTCAATAATGTTAAAGGTTTAAGTCTTAAAAAAATGTAGATTGCTGTTTTGAATACTTTTCTTTAAAAAAATATTTAAATTCAATAAGCCTGATGAAATTATTCGAAAATTAAATAGTGCATAGCATTTATTTAAATATATAAATATAAATATACACAAAGGTTTTTCAGGTAGGAAAATCTTTGATCTCATTGCACCTGAATTTGATTCACATAAGATACCATGGAAGAATTGTTTGGCATTAGGATGTGACAATGCTAATGTGATGATGAGGCAATCCAATGGTCTGTTCGGTTGCATGAAAGAGAAACATCCTGATTTATTTTTATCTGGATGCATTTGTCATCTTATGCACATTGCAGCAGAGAAAGGAGCATCTATGCAGCCAATTAGAGCAGCTGATTTGTTAATAGATGCCTATTACTATTTGGAAAAAAGTAGTTTGAGGCAAAGTACTCTAAAAGAGTACCAACTGATATATGAAGTTAAGCAACAAAAATTTGTAAAACTGTCAATGCAGGTAGCTAGGCTCAACCATCTAGAATTGACATGACTCTAGGAAAAATGGCAACCTCTATCAGCCGTGATAGAGAACTATTTTAAATCATACAGTCTGAATGAAGGCTGCACAGGAGTAAAAAATAACAACCAAAATCAGCTTCCGAGCATTCCAAACTAGCTAAATTGCCAAAAACTCCATTTTTAAATGATCATGGTAAAAAAAGCTCACTGGAATCATCTTGTTTGACAGGAAAGTTAATAGTAACAAAGCCATCACACAACTTGGCTACTTCAAGCAAATCTTCTCATAACTATACAGCTACTAAAACATCAGTAGAAAGCTTCTCAACAGCAACAAAAGCAGCACATGCCAAATCATCCACTCGTTTTCCGGAAGCCACGCAACATCACGACAGATAAGTTGGTAGACGCCATAACTTTACCCATTACAGCCTACCAAAAACTATTCTGTCTGACCAAGTGACGAATTTCACTTCAAACATCTTCAAGCAGATTATGAAATAGTTGGGGATAAGCCATAGACTATCAAGTGCCTATCACCCCGAGAGCCAGGGTGCTCTAAAAGGGTTCCACCAAACCTTGAAATATATGTTGAAAAGATACTGCTTCGAGAACGAAAAAGACTGGGGCGTATTGTTTGCCGCTAGAGAGGCTACCCAAGAATAACTCGGATTTAGCACTTGTACTTGTTTAAGGACATTCATTTCGTGAACCATTACATGAAACCTGGATGACGACAGATGAACAAGTAGGACTGTTATTAATTAGTGATGGGACGATTAATTGGAATCGTATCGGAATAATCAAAATATCTGGATTTTTCCAAAGCATCGGGAATCGTTATCAGAGTTTAATATTTCAGACCCGGTTCCGATACCAAAACGATTTTTAACTGATTAAATACCACGAGCAAGAGAGTATTTATGTGCTCCGCCTTCTTCAGTAGAGAGCAAGATAATTTTTTTTTGTAGGTGGCAATATATACTCGCCAAAGAGAAACAGTTTAGAACCAACAACTGGAGAGATGCTTATGTTTTTGCATTATAATTTGCGAGTGCTTCAATTTGACTATGATTAAATGCATATTCTTACTATCAACTGATTGAACTGAATGAAGTCTATATCATTAAAATGGAATTATTTATATTATTTTGAACACAATACTACATCTTTGTATTATTAAAGTGGAATTATTGATAGATCTGTTTATATAAAACCTTTCCAATACATTGTTATCTAGCATATTGTAAAGCTTAAATAGCATGTTAATAAACTGTTCTAATCAATTCTCAACTTTTATATTCATTAAATATGTTAATACCGGGGCACAATAATACATATATGTAATAATGACCAGGAATCGGAATCAGAATCGTATCGGGAATCGTAATAATTGGGCCTACTTTGATTTTGTGTGTTTGAATAATTATTATTTAATACAATCATCTCTATGATGTGCATGCACACAATCATATTCAAACACACAAAATCAAAGTAGGCCCAATTATTACGATTCCTGATATTGTATTAAATAATAATATGTGATACACTATAAAATATTTAAATAAAATATTTTTTTATTCATATTATAATTATCATTTCATAATTATGGTTGGTTGATAAAATTAGTGGGTGCAGTTTATGCTTGATTGTTAGATGTCTTTTTACTCTATTATGTTGTTTTCAGTCCTTAAATTGTAAAGCGCTTTGTGCAATAGAAGTTTATATAAGTTCTCCCTATTACTATTATTATTATTACCATTATTATTATTATAGTGCAGTTGTTAGCATGCTTGCTTTGAAAGCAAGAGGTCAGTAGTTCACGGTCCAACAGGGCCATTGGTGTTTGTCCAACACCCTACTCTTTCTGATTGCTTAAGTGCGATAAAAAGCGCCATATAAAAAAAACATAATATTTAATTTAATTTTAATTGTAAAAATTCAATAAAGATTATTAGACCTACCATGTACTCATAATTAAATGTCACTGTATTTTAAATGTGGCTAGTTCTAATTAATAAAATAAATCATGATTATTGCATTCTTCCTATGCTGCTATTTCACAATTGATTTTATAATTTCAAAGCAAATTTGTATCCACTATATTTTAATGCTACTTTCTTTCTTTAAATGACTTCAACTCATTGTTTTCTATAATATTAAATGTTTAGGACTTCCTCCCATTGATTAACGAGGGAAATACCTGAACAGACCTCTAGCCTTCTGTGAAGTTATTGTGTAGAGTATCATTAACTATATTTGGTCCTTCAGAGGGCGACAAAGCCACTATGCTCTGCATGATACCAGGAAGCTCTATCTCCCAGAAGAACTGAATGTAAGCAGGATGTACCAGATGTACAAGCAGGATGTACCAGTTGTACCAGATGTACCAGATGTACCAGATGCAACAGATGCACCAGATGTACCAGATGTACAAGGAGGATGTACCAGATGTACAAGGAGGATGTACCAGATGTACAAGGAGGATGTACCAGATGTACAAGGAGGATGTACCAGATGTACAAGGAGGATGTACCAGATGTACAAGGAGGATGTACCAGATGTACAAGGAGGATGTACCAGATGTACAAGGAGGATGTACCAGATGTACAAGGAGGATGTACCAGATGTACAAGGAGGATGTACCAGATGTACAAGGAGGATGTACCAGATGTACAAGGAGGATGTACCAGATGTACAAGGAGGATGTACCAGATGTACAAGGAGGATGTACCAGATGTACAAGGAGAAGTTTCCAGACTTCAAAGTCTCCTGGAAAAGCTACAGGTATTAGAGATTTGAACCTTCTTAATTACATAATTATTATTTTTTTAAACTTTATGTAAGCTTTAAAAATTGGTTATAACCTAGTTTAGTAATTATAATTACGGTAGGAATTTGCTATTTATACGGTAACCGTGGAAATAGCCCGGAGGCTATTTACACAGGAGTCACGTGAAAGCCTTTATTAATAGTCGCGCATGTGTTTACCCTTATATAGTGGGTAGCAACAAAATTTCTTGTTGCTAGAATAGCACAGTTGGTAGAGCATTGGGATTGTAATCCAAAGATTACAGGTCAGATGCCCGTCTCGAGGGCATTGAAATTTTTTTTATTTTAAAATTAAAATTCTATCAAGAACACAAAACGACTTATGTTAGTTTATTACCAGAAGGGGGGATTTACTTTATTTAAATAGTGAAATAGTTTGCTCTTTCCATTAGAAGTACTTTTTCACATTAAAATTTGTTAAAATTATGCCCAAACCAACATCAATCATGCAACTCTGGCGTTTGAATTTGCGAAGAATTTGAGCTGTCCAAACATTTCAACAAATGATGTTTATTATCGTCGTCAGCTCTCATTGTATACTTTCAACATACACAGCCTGGGTGAGGATACTGTCCATCTGTTCTGCTATGATGAAACCTGTGAGAAGAAAGGGTCAGATGATGTTGCAAGAAAGCTGCTGTACTATTTTGATCATGTCTTGCCAAAGGAAGTCACACACTCGGAGATGTTTTGTGATTCTTACACAGGACAGAACAAGAATTGGACAGTTATTTGGATCTTGCACAATGTTGTAGTGCACAGAGTGCAATTCCAACACATCAAGGTCTCATTCCCAGTACGAGGACACAGCTATAAGAAGTGCAACCGCGCCATGGCAATTGTGAATCAGATGGTCTGGGCTGAAACGGCAGAAGACTGGAGGAGGGCGCTCAGCACATGCCTTGAGAAACCATCACCGTTCAATGTAGTGAAGATGGAGCCTCACATGTTCCAAGATGTCACGGAGTATATCAAGTGCCACTACAAAGCTGTATGCCCGGTCCCCACTCGCCCCATTCGAGAAATTATTTTCAGCAAATTGAATCCTCGAATGTTCCAGTACAGAGAGACCTGGCATGGGCTGTTCCAGACAGCAGTGGTTTCCAAGGCTGTTGGAAGGAGGAGCTTTGCAACCCCTTGCTTCTCTATACTCAAAAAGACTGCCTGTCAGCGATGCCAAATATGCAGACCTAAAAGTACTCAAGGCTTTCTGCAAACCTGAGGCCCAGCAATTCTTCAAATTAATTAATGATTTTTCTGCTCTAAAGATGAATATCAATAATCCACCAAAGAAAAATTATGTTTATTCAAAATGGAAGCCACTTACAACACTTACAGATGGGAGCAGATAAACGAGCATCTGTAAAGGAATATTGGTCCATGGACTCTACGCCCTGGTTTCACCAAATGTTTTCCATAAATAGATTTGAGGCTATATATCATAGGCTCTCAACGGGGGCGATATCTAGGGGGGGGGGCGGTGAGAAGCTTTAGGGCGCGCTGACATTCCCGGGGGGGATTGGGGGGCGGTCAAGGGCAAGAGGGCGGTACAAACGTACCTGATATATTTTAAAACCTCAGCTACTTGAATCGATTAGTTTTTGGATGACATGTGATGTAAACGCAAGTGCTACTAAATATCTGATATCCCCCAACGGTATGCCTACATATTATTATATTAATAAGAAATAGGAATCGCAGTGACTTTTCGATGAAGTAGGGGTCAGTATTTGGCAAATATAGTGTGCGGCCCGCTGGTCCTGTGGTGGATTTTCCGGACCATCAATCCTGCTGACCGATCACTGTCGCCCTAACATTTGCTAATATTAATGATATTTTTATCTGTTTTACCGAGATGTCCTTAATGTGTTTTAAATAGTTATAGACATTGTAGCATTATTGTTAAGCGGTATAGATAAGTAGTAATCATACAAACTGGGTAGTTATAGTCAGTAATGCTTGAAAATATACATATATATATTCTTTAGTCATAAAATATTTATATAATTTTTAAATACTTTTTACAGTTTGATCATTTCAAAGTTATAAATTTTAAGCCTTTTTTTTATAAAAGAAAAAAAAAGAAATATTAGCTCAAATAAAACGGGCTAATTATCTCCCTTTAACTAAAAATTGTTTTAATAGTGATGCCGAACAAGTTCTGTTTGTAATATAACAAATATCACTGATTATTATACCTAAGGCTTTTGCAACCAAAATTGAAACAAAAATAGACAAATTTCTAACAACACATCAGGCAAACAATTCACATTAATATTGATTTATTTAAACCTTTTGTTAAGGCAATTTTTTTATCTATTAATTCTTACAATATTTTTCCTTTTCAGTTTTTTTAAAGTTAATTAATCACACAAAAAGTCTAGTCCGCCTAAAAAAATTGTGGAAACTATAGTTCAGATGGGCGGAAAGGGGGGGGAGTGGGCGCTAAAAGAAAGTTTGGGGGGGGGGGGGTTTGCAACGCTTTTAACTTTTATTTTTTACCCAAACCAAAACTTAGCACTTGATGAAATGGTTATAGGATATAAAGGCAGGTGAAGTCACAAAATGTTCAATGCATCCAAACCTTCAACCGGGACCAGTGTAACCAACAAAACATAAATGATTTTCATCCTACATTGACTCAGACTGGACTATGAAGACTGCCATTCTTGCAACTATTCCAATGTATGACCGTCACACAACGGACATCTTTGCTGACAATTTAGGGAGTGTGACTGATGAATGGTCCATAAAAAGTAAAATTTTTTGCCTGTGTCCATACCGGTGCATCCAATGTAAAACATTGCTGGTAACCTGAATAAATGGATAGATGTTAACTGCACTGCACATAAATTGCAATTTTGCATTAACAATGTGATGGGCACACATGCCGTCACAAATCATCCGATTTCTAAATGTGTATCTACTGCATCATGTTTAGTTTGACATTTTCACATTGATTCAATGGCAGTAGCAGAGCTAATAAAAAGGCAGGTGCTTATGGACAAGGGAAAGACACAACTTAAACTTGTTCAGTACAGCAATACTCAATTGAACAGTATCTATGAAATGTTTGAATGCTCTCACAGTTAAGATGGCAAGCCATGGCAGTACTTAGTGACAGAAACATGAAACCGAACAGTGTCAAAACCTTGAACATGAAGGATGAGCTTTGGTAATGGAAAAATGTGAATTAAAAATAGAATTGCCACAGTCAGTTCATTTCACTACTGTCTTAAATGATGAAGAACAGTTAGACAAAATATTCAAAAGACAAGATGGCATTGGACAACTTAAAGATATTAGAGCAGCATTTCATGGAAAAACGACTTCCTGTCTTAAAAGCTTTACAGATTGCCAGTTCCGTCATTTTTATGTCAGCAGAAAATCAACCGTCAGCCTCTTGTGTTTATCAAATGTTATGGGGTCTTGTCAAAAAGCATCTTACTGTCAAAAAGGAAGATTCTGGAAATTTTTGGACATTTAAAGCTAGATCTAACATATAATATTTTACAACGTTTGGGCATGGACTTCAAGGAAACCAATGACTTCGTTGTTGCGTCAATCCTTGGTCTCATGTATAAGCATCCCTGGATTTGACAAAGACTTTAAGAAATTGCTGTATGACAATGTTCGTCAAATTATAATCTGACAGATGCCATCTTTCATTGAAAAAGACTTGACTTGTTGTCATGGTCTTCTTTTCGGAACCAAAAAAAAAAAGAAAAAAAATAGTACTATTTTAACTGACAAGAGCAATCCTACTGCTTTCATTGATGATGTGAAAAGTTTTTTGTTAACATGGCTCGAGTTGTCTGACATAGACATAAATAATCCTAATGCCATTATTGACATGATAGTTATTGACAAAGTTTTAGAAATGTCATCAGTAGAACTGTTTGCTGACTGTGGTAAACTCACTAGAAGCGCCAGCGCTCAGCCTGGTGCCATGGCACTTATTCACTATGGCTCCAACCTATAAACTACAATTAATCCTGGCTCATTGCGGTGCTCACCAATGAATGAAGAATGTGTGACTGTATTTGTATCTTGTATCTTTATTTTGTATATATGAATGTACTTACTCTCTTCTATTACTGTGTACGTGCATCAATATGTATATATATATTCCTTATATTATTATACCAGCTTAGTTATCTGCCCTTATATATTTAACATGTTTACACTCCCCTTGTATGTACAGTCTAAACACCCCCTCCCCCACCCTCGCCAAGTCCTTGTATGTACAGTCTAACCCCCCCCCACCCTCGTCAAGCCCTCCCTTTGATCCCCCTCTCGGCTACTGACCACTGGTCAAGATAAGCAAATTGCGTCTACACGCGAAATCTATTGCAGTCGGCCCAGGTGGCCAGGGAAACTCTTCCCCCGTAAACTGACACATACGCAACAGCCCTCGTCTGGATGTATGGTATCAAAGAGCTTTTGTATCCCTCCCCCGACCGCCCTCTTCTCCCCCCTTCCCTTGCCCCTACCCCCACAGAGGGCACGTCTTGGTTTAAGATAGAAATAAGAAACGGGTATTGGGGCCTTAGACTCGGAACGAAACAGTCCAGTCTTCGGTCGATCCAAATATATATACTGTTTACACTGTAAATTTGTGTTATGGATTAACTTCTGCTATCTATCGTTTATGCCTAAATAAACAGGATTTGAAACTCATCCCAGCATTGAATCAATCATTGTTCTTGTGTCTGCTCATATACTAGCACTCGTGTCATACAGTAGTAAAAATTACTCTATTCAATAGGCTTACAGCACCCGCCAGCCAAGCGGGATAACGGACTAAAATATAAATAATTCTAAGGCCCAAACTTCACTGTGACATCATAATAATCAGCCTCTACACGAGCCAAATAACCACGTAGAGTGCCCGCCACGCTACACTGACATTAAAGAAAAGAAGGCCTACTAATGATAGCTTGCTTTTGTTTTACGCTGACCACCTGGGTTAAATTGACTCACTGTCGACTTTTTCTCTTTTGTGTCGTTATAAACGATGGCGCCGCTCCTTACTTAAATTTAAGGAATAAAAAAGTTAGAAGCAACTCCTTTAATCTTACCGATAAAGATGTCTGACATCTGAAAAACCGTACCTCATTCCTTTGTAGTAGGTTCTATTCTAACTGGGATGACAAAACTGCCACCGTTACGACTCCTTTCCACGAATATAATTGGTCCACCTGACTAATTGACAGTTTTGTCCATACTCCTATACTGATAAAATATTTTGCATTTCGTTATTGTAATTGAACTACGTGAAGGCTAATAATAGATTGTATTTTTAAAATGGGGAAATATTCCTATAATGAATTATGTTCGACTAACATCAATTAGGTATGTAATTTTATAATGTCACAATGTCGCTTAATCTTCAATCAGACTAACATTACAAAAACAAATAACACTATTTTATTATTTATTATAAAATGAATTTAATAATGGAAAGATGCCCTCGTGTTGAAGCCTCCAACAAATCTGAACATAAAATTCTGCAGGTCAGAGAGCACAGAGTCTGTGAGTCAACCAGCTGAATCTGTAAGTCAGCTGTGCACCAAGAATGATGTGCTAACAGCAGAAATATACTGGACATTATATGCACTAGAGAAGCACCATTCATTTAAAAGCTTTACAGGGGTAGGCGACATTTACAAAAAAAATGTTCCCAAAATGTGAAACTGCTCAAAAGTTAATGTGTAGTGAAACTAAAGCCAGATATCTGTCAACATTTGGTTTGGCACCCTACTTCAGTAACCAGCTTATATCTCAAGCAAAAAACTGTGGTGGATATGTTCTTCTTTTTGACGAAAGCTTGAATAATCATTTACAGGAAAATCAGTTGGATTTGCATGTTCGATTTTGGATTGAAAATCATGTGGAAACTTGTTATTTATCATCACGTTTCCTTGGACATGCCACAGCTAACAATCTTTTTTTAGAATTGGAAGACTGCTGCAGCATCTTAAGGAAAGGGAATATTCTAGAATTGTCAATGGATGGGCCAAATTTGAACTGGGCTACTTATGACAAGCTTGCTGATGACATCAGCAAAGAGACAGAGAAGGAATTGTATAATATAGGTAGTTGTGGACTCCACATAATGCACAATGCCTTTAAAACAAGATATTCCTCTCTTGAATGGGACATTGCCCACAAGCTGAATTCACTCTATTGGCTGTTTAAGGATTCACCTGCTCATCAATCAGATTTTACAACATTGACTGGATGCTCTTTGTTTCCAAAGAAGTTTTGCTCACATAGGTGGTAAGAGAATGTCAGTGTTTGCAAAAGGGCATTGGAAATGTGGCCACATGTAATTAACTTTGTTAACCATCTTTTGAAGAAAAATAACTGCCCACAAACAAAATCATTCCTTGAGGTGAAAGTTTGTAGCACTGATCCCTTGTTCACAGTAAATTTGAATATATTCATCTCAATTGCTGGAATGATTGAGCCCTTCCTTGTCATGTATCAAGCCAATGCTGCCATTTTTGGTAGATGACATGAAAAAGTTGGTGCTGGATATTTTAGATAGATTTTGGAAAGAAAAAGTGAAAAAAGTAAAAACAGTTTCAGTTGTTTACATTAACTAGTGACTAGTGGCCAGGACAGTGTTGAAAGGGGCTTCTCTGTCAATAAAGAAATAATGACAGACAACATGCATCAGAAGACCCTTGTTGCACAAAGAACAATCACAGCAAACAATGTCATAAAACAAAGAGTTTATTGCTTAATGCAGCCAATGTTAAAGGAAGATACGTAGAGCATGTATAGATTTAGTCTTTAGTGGCTTGCTTTATAATTGACATTATTTTATTTTTAGTTGATTTTACGTGTTAATATCTTCATTTTAATTGTTTTCACAATTGTCCTCGGTGGCTTCGACCACAGTAAGCCTACCTTTTTTTTTTATTCATTATTATCTCACTTTTTTTCCCTTTACTTCCAGGTTTTACGTGCCAACTTTATACCTTCACCACTGCTGTTTCTTTCAATGCAAATGAAACTCCAGAACAAAGAGATCCCCACGGATCTTTATTGGTTAATTTGAAAACATGTGAGTTTGTGTCACTGACCTATCTAGGCCTATATAGTGTCTAATAATATTCCTGAATAATATTCGTCATAATGTATGTAATGATTATAAAATATTCATTTTTTAATTCTTTTTCTTTCAATAATATCGGACAATAAATTAATATTGTATTTTAAGTTGGTTATATAGTTATATATTTATTCTTAAAATGATTCTTATGATTTTTAATTAATCATTAGGATGTTTACCATTACCCCTGAATCAAAGAGACCTAAAATAAATGATACTCCAGAATAATGAGACCAGCGAAGTCAAAGATTGGCTGTAAGGCATGCAAATGAAACTCCAGAACAAAGGGAAGAGAGACTTCAGCGAAGCAGAATTAGGATGGCAAAGTTGAGTTCGAGGTAAGCTAATTATCATTTAATTTAATTATGTTTGTAAAATTAATTATCAATTACACCCTGATGTACACATAGGATCAATGGATAATGTTTGTCAATACTTTCAGGCAAATTAGCTTTAGAAATGAATCACCAGGAATATGCTGTTCTAAGGGGGGGGGGGGGTAGTTTTGCCCATTATTGACCAACCACCAGAACCCCTTCATTGTTACATGTCTATGGAAACACTTGAATCTAGACATTTTTAAAACATATTAGTATAATTCTTGCTTCCAAATGACTTCCTTTGGTGCAAATGTAGAATCTGTCAATTTCATGCCAACCTTTAAAGTACAGGGTCAAATATACCATAAAGCCGGTTCAATCATACCAATGCCAAATGAGTCGCCCAAGTTTCTTCATTTATTTTGTTGGTGTTGAAGCAACTGAAGCTGCACAACAATGCAATAATATCTGTAGCTTATTAATTTTTATACGGGGGTCCCCTGGGACTTTAGAAAACACCTCATCAGTTAAAAATGTAAAATAATATGAGTGTTGGGTAGCATTATTTTTTAATTGTAGGCCTATATTGTCAGGTGAGAATAACAAGGTTCTAACTGGGATTTTGGGAAAAATGAGTTATGGGCCCTGTGATGATTTTAAACGACCTTTCTTTAATCTGACAAAAGTTGGAATCATTTAGTTCTTTCATTTTGTCACAAAGTCCAATGTAACATAGTTCTAACTTGAAATTGGCTTAAAGATTGAGTTTAACAAAGTTCTATCGTATTTTATTAAAATAACAAGGTTCTATTTTGATGAGCCAATCAGAAATAGGTTTTTATAATAAAGTGTGTATTTTGAGCCAATCGGTGAGCTTGTTGAACAGGTCTACGGTATAACTCAGTTTGTTTAACAAAATGGCAGACAATTTGATGTCGTTTACAAGCTCCTCTTCCTATGAAGACGACAATAGCGACGTTAGTTATTATCCATTACCTTGCAACAGCTTGTCAGAAACTGAAAGTGACTATGATATGTAAGTATTTTTATTAAAAAAAACATTTATAGCTTTAAAAAAAAAGATATTTAGATCGAATTAAAGAGGGTATGCCTTCTAAGTGTAGCCTAACTAAGTCTGTCTTGAAGATAGACCTACAGAATAACCTAGGACCTAAGCTACTATTAAAATAGGAGGCTGTTGTTTTACACAGGTCTTATTAGTTTACAGAAGGAGGCTGTTGTTTTACACAGGTCTTATTAGTTTACAGACGTTCCTTCTATGTCCAATACTCCTGCAGGGCTAGAACCCGGGCCGTTTTGGTTGACAGGTGATCTAACCGCAGTTAATGACGAGTGAGTGGATGTCATACAAGTGAACTAACCGCAGTTAATGACGAGTGAGTGGATGTCATACAAGTGAACTAACCGCAGTTAATGACGAGTGAGTGTGTGTCATACAGGTGAACTAACCGCAGTTAATGACGAGTGAGTGGATGTCATACAAGTGAACTAACCGCAGTTAATGACGAGTGAGTGTGTGTCATACAGGTGAACTAACCGCAGTTAATGACGAGTGAGTGTGTGTCATACAGGTGAACTAACCGCAGTTAATGACGAGTGAGTGGATGTCATACAAGTGAACTAACCGCAGTTAATGACGAGTGAGTGTGTGTCATACAAGTGAACTAACCGCAGTTAATGACGAGTGAGTGGATGTCATACAAGTGAACTAACCGCAGTTAATGACGAGTGAGTGTGTGTCATACAAGTGAACTAACCGCAGTTAATGACGAGTGAGTGGATGTCATACAAGTGAACTAACCGCAGTTAATGACGAGTGAGTGTGTGTCATACAAGTGAACTAACCGCAGTTAATGACGAGTGAGTGTGTGTCATACAGGTGAACTAACCGCAGTTAATGACGAGTGAGTGTGTGTCATACAGGTGAACTAGCCGCAGTTAATGACGAGTGAGTGGATGTCATACAAGTGAACTAACCGCAGTTAATGACGAGTGAGTGGATGTCATACAAGTGAACTAACCGCAGTTAATGACGAGTGAGTGTATGTCATACAGGTGAACTAACCGCAGTTAATGACGAGTGAGTGTGTGTCATACAGGTGAACTAACCGCAGTTAATGACGAGTGAGTGTGTGTCATACAAGTGAACTAACCGCAGTTAATGACGAGTGAGTGTGTGTCATACAGGTGAACTAACCGCAGTTAATGACGAGTGAGTGTGTGTCATACAGGTGAACTAACCGCAGTTAATGACGAGTGAGTGTGTGTCATACAGGTGAACTAACCGCAGTTAATGACGAGTGAGTGGATGTCATACAAGTGAACTAACCGCAGTTAATGACGAGTGAGTGGATGTCATACAAGTGAACTAACCGCAGTTAATGACGAGTGAGTGTGTGTCATACAGGTGAACTAACCGCAGTTAATGACGAGTGAGTGTGTGTCATACAGGTGAACTAACCGCAGTTAATGACGAGTGAGTGTGTGTCATACAAGTGAACTAACCGCAGTTAATGACGAGTGAGTGTGTGTCATACAGGTGAACTAACCGCAGTTAATGACGAGTGAGTGTGTGTCATACAGGTGAACTAACCGCAGTTAATGACGAGTGAGTGTGTGTCATACAAGTGAACTAACCGCAGTTAATGACGAGTGAGTGTGTGTCATACAAACACAAGGACTAAATTCCTTATTTTTTAAAATGTATTTAATGTATAATAAAAAAATAACATTGTTGACTTCAAATTATTTTGACCATCCTCACCCATGTTAACAATAATACACATTGTATCACCCCCTCCCCCTTTCCAGTTTGTTGACATAATTAATGGATGGCCGATGGGCCATAGGCTACATTAACTAGTTAGTAGGCTACTAGTTGATGATGGCATGATTTATGTAGGCCCTATGCTTTTATTTTTATACAGATAATGAATTCGATCAAATAAAATAATGTATTAAACACTTATAATGTTTTAGAATTTGAAAGTTATTAATTAAACACTTTTTGTATCTTTAACAACAAAGTTGTGGACTACTACATTTAAAACATTTTTTGTATATTGTTATTTTAAAAAAAAATTTTTTTTAAATTTTACAGCATTCCAGGAACACATCAACCTACATTTCATATTATGGTGCCTGCAGCTGGCCTTTTTAAAACAACAACCCATCGCTCCACCTACACATGAAACAACAGATTTCACACCTGTGACAGACAATATGAATATGAGTGCTACTTTGACAGACAATATGAATGAGACTGCTTCAAGTGCTACTTTGACAGACAATAGGAAAGAGACTGCTTCAAGTGCTACTTTGACAGACAATAGGAATGAGACTGCTTCAAGTGCAAGAAATTAGTAGAAAGCTAACAAGAAAGAGAAAATATGATCCAAAAGGCTGGCAATGCAACCAAAGGAAAATGCTATGTGAAGCTGGAAAGGAATACACAAATTCGTGGAAAAAAAATGTCCCTGCAAAAACTAAAAAAAATTTGAAGGACTGTGGAAATAATTGTAGATATAAGTGTGCTGACAAAATATCAAACCAAGAAAGGATGAATATTTTTGATACTTTTTATGAACCACTTCCTTCAAAAGTGGTCATTTATTTTAAATTCCACTGAATGTTCTGAAAAAAATAGCAACAAGGAATCAAGGCGGGCAAAAACTTACCTTTATAGTTTTATAATAGGAGGAAGGAAGATTAAAGTCTGCAAAAACTATTTCCTTGGCACACTTCAGCCAAAAAATGATTTATAACACCCACAAAAAACAAAAACCTGTAACTGGCACACGTTGCCAAGATGGCAGAGGGAAGCACGCAAAGAAAAAAATTTCAGAAGATGATGGGAAAGCTGTGATGGACCACATTAATAGTTTTCCTCCTGTGGAGTCACACTATTGTAGAAAACTAACACAACAAGAATATCTACAAAATGGACTTAACCTGAAAAAAATGTATGAGTTATATGTAGAACATTGCTCTGACAACAATAAAGTAATGTATATACTCGCGTATAAGTCGCACCGGTGTATAAGTCGCATCCCTAGTTTAACATTTTTTTCCTTATACGTTGTCGTTGACCCGCGCATAAGTCGCACTCCGACTTCCCGACAAGCCTCAGAGACCGTGAGATCTTACTCTCACTGCTTGCAGGCTGCCTTTGACGCCCTGTTAGCCAGACAAACATGTCTCTCAGTGGCCCTCACAGATGACTTCATCTTGAAGGACCACTTTGCAGAAAACTTGCTAGACCCCCTTCTGAGAAAGTACCTGCAAGAGGAGCTCCACAAAAACCCTAGGACCTCCTTCCTAGACCTGCGTGATACAGCTATCCGCTGGTCCGAGGACGAATGGGACGGCCACCACATTCACTCTTCAGCTACAACTGTTGAGCCAAAACAGCCGGGCCCAGAGTTGGAGAAATTGGAATTGGCACTGGCCAAGCAGGTGGGTGAATTATCATCCACAATACAGTATCTGCAGCTTTCACAACAAAGCCCTGATTCTCATCCATACCCACAGTGTTCCGGTGAACCAGACCACTACAGTTGTCATTTTGGATACTGCTATAACTGTGGCAGCCCCGACCACCTTGCTGGAGAGTGCCTGAAAGGGAGGCAGTCAACTGTCGAGGCGGGTGGCACAAATCGTCACCAAGATAAGCATTCCACTCGGTCGAGCAAGATAGTAGGCACCTGCCCTACCGCTAATGTCAGCCTCAATGGGCTATGTTGCGAGGCAAGGAATGACACTAGCTCCCAGGTCAGCACAGTAACAGAGAGCCTATTTAACAACCAAACTGCCAGTGTACTACCCGAAGTTGGGGATACCCAAACTGTTAGACCCCAGTCAGTTATGTTAATTAAAGTAGTTGTAACAACAGGACCAGTAGTGAATAAAGAAATGGTTTGTGCGGCACCGTTACATGGCTTGAAAGTGATTAAAGAAATGGTTTCGGTGGACCCTATAGTTAATGTGAAATTAGTGTGCCAAACAAGAAGTCAAGCCGTACCAGGAGAGGACTCTGCTCTTTTCTCATTTCACTTTTGTTTGCTTTTTATTTTTAACCATTTTCTTTCCTTTTTTTCTGTTTTTATGAATATGATAAATTTACTTTTTGTATGCCTTTGTTACCCTTTTCATGACATTTTGACCCTTTTGTGTAGTGTGTGTAGATTATTCCTTTTTGGTGTACTTGGACGCTACGTAGATCTCATTGTGACTTTGATGTCAGATTTTTTAAGAGTAGGTACAGTGTACTTATCATTTTTTGTCATAGTGGGATGTTCACTTTTTTCACCTATCCTTAGACTGCATGCTTTTAATGTCTGTCCCAATGGGTAACTTTTGTCTTGATCTAGGGTCAGGGGGGTATTTTTTGTATGATAATGATAGTTTGTTTTGCAGGGTTGCAAAAGATAATTAGGGGATGAACGTAGGTCAGTGACTTAAATCAAAAGTATGTATCAATTGATTTGTGTTGTATGAATGGTTGGTTTTTAATGTTTTGAGCTTTCTGTGTTCTGAACGTGTTAGGATTTGTGAGTATATAAGTAATTGACTTTTAATTTAAAAGTATTTTAACATTTGTAATATAGCTATGTACTTGTGTGACTGTTTGGTATAAAAAATAATGTATTACATATTGTTTTATATTTTGTAAAAGCCCCAAAACGAGGATTAGTGGATAGACCACGCGTAACTTGTTAGAATTCATTTTCCGATTATTTTAAATTGGGTTTTCATTAGTTTAGTTTAATTAAAGTAATAGGTAGGATTTTCTTTGTAGTTTAATATAGTATATGGTTGTACATAGGGTAAATTTGTAGATATTTAGATTAACCGGAAATGGTCAGTTTTAGTGTTTGTTAGAAAATCTAGAAAATGAATTTTTAGACTGCTGTCAGAGAAGTACGAGCTCTGGGTATAAATAAGAGTAATTAAGCCACATCCGGCTGGAATGGCCATTTTGTTGAGTGACCAGTGGTCAGTATATGGCAAAGTTGCGTGTGGCTTGTTCGGATATGACGTCGTAATGTCGGCCTATGTTGGTTTTTAGTGGGGAGTTAAAGTTTGTTTTTAGCGGGGTATGTTTAGAGTTCAGTGTTGTTGGTCTGTTTAGATTGTTATAATCCTTCTGTCCCAACCAAAGTGTCACGGAAGCCCAAAGTCCCCTTGTGCCCTAGTTTAGATGTATTTAGTTAACGATTGCTGTCCTGTGCCCACAACCCTCTTAGTACAACTTAGTTGTAGTGATGATGAATCAGAAATGAATTACCCCCCTCTTCCCCCCACCCTGTTACATTAATATCAGATTAAATGATCGATTGACCCTTTACAAAAACAAAGTAATTCTTCTTTTAGTCTTAGTAGGCCTAAGCCCACACTAGAAGTCTTCCATTATATATTAGCCTATAGGCCTACTTGACTTTAGACTATGTAATTAATTAGGCCTACTTCGATAAAAGCGGCCGATTTTGACTAAGATGACGTAGTTTTGTCTCGTGTAAAAAAATAGTTTAGAATGTTTTCAAGCTTTTGTTCATCTTATGACAAAATGTACTGAGTTAGGCCTACTATCATTTAAGAACACATTAAATTGGAATTTTCGCTCGCAATGGGCCGTATTGCTGCTGAGAGTTAACACCCTTGCCCCTTATACAAGTCAATCTTATATACCGTAATTGTAAAGATTGCTGCTGAGAGTTAACACCCTTGCCCCTTATACAAGTCAATCTTATATACCGTAATTGTAAAGATTGCTGCTGAGAGTTAACACCCTTGCCCCTTATACAAGTCAATTTTATATACCGTAATTGTAAAATGGGCAAGGGTGTTAACTCTCAGCAGCAATACGGCCCATTGTTTTAAATATTATATAAGTATATGAGAGTCATTTATTTAAATATTAGGCTAAGGCTATAATAAAATGAATTGACGAACATTTCCTAGTAACCGTAGCCATAACGTCATAAGCTTGCCATAGATCTAGTAGTACCGTAGTTAATTGGCTAATGTGAATGTCCGATTTTCGCGTCGGAATTTGTTGCTAAGAAACTAGTTCCAGCCTGCCAACCATTCCGATTTTCTTGGAATTATACAGATTTTTCACTCCTCGTTCCGACATTCCGACAAAGCCCTTAAAATTCTGATTTTCTGGAATTTTTTATTTTTATTATTTTTCCGTCAGGTTTGTAGATTGTAAAAAATCCGAAGCCAAAAAAGAAATGAGCAAGCCTGGAAGTGTTAAGTTTTGTTTATGCCATTTCCGTTATTTTTCACTATACCGTAGACCTAGGCCTTGGGCTAATATTTTGATTGCCAAACCTGATTGTTACGAAACGTTTTCGTGTTACAACATTGCCGCCAAAATCCGATTACAACTTATTTTCATGAAAAAATGTAGCGATTTAAAAAATAACCTGATATAATATAAGTATAGGATTAGGCTATATGTCAAATACGGTATAAATATGTTGATGCCTGCTACTAGCATTTTTAGTAGGCCTACTAGTACTAGTTACTATTTAGGCCTTCTACTAGGCCTAACTAGGCTATAGACTAACTATAGGCCTATAGCTTATATTTATATATAGGCCAAGAGCATTTATTACTTTATTACAGTATTTAGCTTTATAACTGGGCCTATTGATTTTCTTTAAAGTTAAATACACAGATATTAATTAAAACTCTTAACCACTTTTAACCCCCCCCCTACAGATTTTTTTTCTTGTGAAGTTGGCAGGTCTGTAGTTCTAGTCCATGCCTAATTTTGTTTAGACAGTTGTTTGAATGTGGTTTCAAAATTTATTTTAGTATAGGCCTATAGGACTACTATGATTGGGTTTTCAAAACTTAAACATAGACTATATTTAGGCCCTACTAGTTTTTTTAATTTAATTTTTTATTTTTATGTCTTTGACTTTGAAGTTTGTGACCTCAAATTCACTGATTCTGCATATCATAAAATAAAAAAAGGAAATATTTGTGTATTCGAAATCAAACTCTTTCATGATATGGATAAATAATTTTACTAATTATAATTATAAATTTATTTTAAAAAATGGACGCAAATAAAAATTAAAACGTCCGAAATGTATAGAAATATAAAAGCAAACACGAAGGCAAGGGAGGTCACTCTTAATTATTTTTTATCCTAAAGTCAGACCCAATTGTCCTTCTTTGTCTTTGTTACTAGAATTACAAAATATTTTAAAAACAAGTTACCTACTTTTAGTAAATGAGATACTAATAGTAATTAAAGACTTTTCTAGGGATATTTAGCAAGATAATATTGACTTAAAGCTAAGCAACAATAATATCATCATGATTTTGGCTTTTTTATGTTATTAAGTAAACTTATTTGCCTATTTACATTTATAATATAAAACACTTTGTGTGTCTTTCCCAGAGTCATTATCAATCAATGAAGATAAGACATCAGAAACTGCACAACTATTGCAAAGCCCACCACATTTCTCTCAAAACAAAAAGCATTGGGAGAAATGTTAAGTGTCATTGAGGAGAAAATAAAAGTTTTACAAAACTAATAATTTTGTGATTAAAGTTTTTTTGTCTGTACTAAATTAAAGATTTAATTGAATTATTAAACCTGTATTGTCAGTTTATGTTGTGCTTAGACTTTATGTAAGTAGAATTATACTCGTTATATAGTAAATTAAAATTCATTTTGGTAACCAGGAATTTCTCTCTTACTTATAGCCAGGAAATAGGAAACAGTCAGGATATTTTTTTCAGAAAAAGAGTGGGAACCCTGCTCTGCTGAGAATGATTTGAAGTCTAATGCTGTTGATGTTGTTATTAGTTTTGATCTACAAAATGTTATTTCCCTGCCTCGAGCAGATATCAGCTCATTTTTTTATAAAAGAAAATTAAATGTTTATAATTTGACAGGCTACTCTTCTAGAAATAAACAAGGTTATTGTGCTATTTGGCCTGAGAGTACGTCTGGGAGAGCAGGGAATGATATTGCTTCAGCCTTCATTAAGATTTTGGAAAAGGTGACCGAGGCAGATAACAGTATCAAGAACATAACAACACGGAGTGACTCCTGTGTGCTACGAAATAAAAACAGTATTATATCTTATGCAATTTACTATTTTTTGAACACACTCCCAGAGATTGAATCTGTCACAATGAAATTGAAATTCAGTGTTCCTGGTCACTCATGTGTACAAATAATTGATAATATGTTTTTGTCTTTATTGTTGTCTCTATGTATTTCTCTTTATTGTTATTTGTTTATATGTTACAAGCTAAATTCCTCTGCGGGAAGAAATTAAATAGGCTTGTGAAATGGTTTTCCATTACTATTAGCTTTCCAATTATAGTTAGCTTACTTTTTAGGCTGAAAGTAAACAACATTAATTTGAAATTAATTCCAAAATTTTTAGGTCCATTGCAACTAAATTAATAATTTAAATTAGTTCATCATATTCTTAAAATAATTGTATTTAAAGCTGAGTCTATGTAATTATTACCCCGGGCATCGCCAGGTAAATTAGCTAGTAGTTTAATAAAATTGCTTTATTTTATGCACACATGTTATCATTTATTTTTTTCTGTATACACATTTATCTTTTTTTTTTTTGTTTTGTTCTTTTTTTAAAAACTATGTCATAATATTTTCATAAAAAAATAATGTGTGGGTGTGTAAAGGGGTAGAATGTTATTGTGAGAAAAAGGAAATAAGGTATGCATCAATTTCCTTGAACAAAAGACGCGCCTGTGTGCAGTGCCTATGCAGAGAAGTTCGTATTACTGTAAAAATATATGTTGACAGTAATAGTGAGTGTGTAAGGGATGAAATAATTATAAACTTCTCAAAACAATGAGTATTTAGACACATCACTTCAAGCCCAATATACCTACAGTCCAACGACATGGCTGAAAGGGCAATACAAAAAATAAAGACTCTTTTAAAGAACCTTAGGTTCCAGATAAAGAAGAAATGGCCAACATCTGGAACATAAGAAAAGACAATCGAGGGAGGTATTACAACAAACACCAAAAATGACTGATCGCCCACGGTTGCAGCCTGGCAGCAGAGTCTATTTGCAGCAGAGGCCAAGGGGCTCATGGCGACCTGCAGTAGTGGTTTCGGAGGCTTCAACATCAAGATCTTACATAGTCAAGACACCTGGCAGGAAGCTATATAAAAGAAATTGCAGAATGTTGAGAGAGACGTTTGGTGACTGGAGTTGTGAACAGGATTTATTTCAACTGGACAACCCAGAGGAGATTAATGAAACACAATTTAAAAAAAACGGATACTGAAAATATTATAAGATGTAGAGAATGGTAATAAAGTTTAGTTGTTACACCAAGCTACAGTGTTAAAGAAGTACTTTTACAATATTCGTGAATAAATGTAATTTAGATATGCCTGTTCTCTTCCCTGCACCTTCACCCCTTTCCGTAACAAGTAAAAAATCAATGTAGTGTGTGTGAAAAGAAAGTAGTCAAGTGTCAGTCACTAGACGCTTGTTATTTTCATACTTCAAGTTTAAGAAGTCCCTAAAATATTATAATAAAGCAGAACTTGTTTCTTAAATCGGAGTGTGTGCGCGTCTGGCGACGGGAAAAAATAGTGAGGGAGATATACGTCTGGCGACCGGAGGAATAGTGCGGGAGATATACATCCGGCGACCAGACAAATAGTGCGGGAGATATAGTCCGGCGACCAGACAAATAGTGCTGGAGATATATAGCCGGCAACCGGACAAATAGTGCGTGAGATATACGTCTGACGACCGGACAAATAGTGCAGGAGATTTACGACAAATAGTGCACGAGATCTTTTTTACAGTGACCTAAGTCACGTGACCAACCAAATAAATTTTGTGTCCACAGCGGAAAGAAGTTCAAATCTAATGCTGTCAATTGAGTTAATCAAAGGTATAGTTTTTATTTATTTATTATTATTGGATTTATATGATACAAATTTATTTCATACATTATTAGGAAAGCTTACAATTTTATTCTAAAAAGACAAAAGCTGTATAGCCTAGAGAAGCCTACTAGTAGGACTCATTATCATTAATCTTCTTTATAGAAGGAGCGCCTGTTCAAAATTATAGTGTTATTTCAGTTATTATGTCTAAGTAAGTGACATATCATATGATAAAAACCACATTTATGTAATCTTAGTCACAATAGGAACCCTCACTCACTTTAATCTAGACTTAGAGCATACTAAAGTTGTAGGATTTATAATACCAGTATAGTATAGGCCTGCATGCTAAAATATTAGGCCAAAGAATATATCAATACCTAAGTACAGTAGAACTTTGTCTTATCAGTACTTTTAGGATGGATTGCAAAATCATTGGCTAAGTGAGGATGGGCAGAAACTTGTACTTGTCGGTATCTATGAAGTCCACTCGCATTGTGTCACAAAGGTATTTATCAATACACTAGTAGGCCAATAGTTATTTTAGCACAATAATATAGAAAATTAGTGGTGTTTATTGTCAGTAGAAATATGCTCATGAGTATCTCCACAAAACCATAATAACTGTTTGTTGCAGGAATTATTCATGCACCTTCCACACCTATGGCGCTTAGACCAGGAAGACAAGGATGATGTCGTCCAGATGCTGGCCGTAAAGGCCAACAAAAAAATGATCCAGCAACATATGATGTGTAAGACTGTAAAAGACTGACACTAAAGGACATTCAGAATGCTGACCAGGTCTTAAAAAAACATGATAACGACCTGAAGGGATCGTTGCAGGAAATGGCCAAAGTGAAGGACTCAATAACTGAGGTCATTATCAGTGACGACAATTAGCTTCGGGCCAATTTTTTTCAACTATATGTTATGCAACAGGTGTTAGCATTGTACCCAGAGCTGCTTCTCCTAGATGCAACGTACAAGATGAAAAACTTGAGGATGCCCCTGTATGTCCTATTGTGCGTTGATGGCAACGGGGAAAGTGCCATTGTTGCACAGTGCCATTGTTGCACTGTGGATTGTTGCGAATGAGGACAGAGAAACCATAAGTGCTTTGGCAGATGTGTTCCAACAACATAGGTAGTGTGCAAGTTGTCATGGCCGACAAAGACATGGTCAAACAGGATGTCATGACAGAAAAGATCCCGAATGCTGCCCTCCAAACTATTCCACACTCTGCTGACATTTTGTAGAGAGGTCACTGCAGAAAAACTAGGCCTCAAGTCCGAACAACGACTTAATGTTTTAGAGCTACTTGAAAAAATGGCCTACTCCTTAGGCGAGATTGACTATAATCAGCATTATAGCAATCTTAACTCATTGGGACTACAACCAGTTTTAGACTATTTCAACAGTAATTGGCACGAAATTTGAATTCAGTGGGTAATAGGATTAAAAATGATCCAGCAACACATGATGTGTAAGACTGGAAAAGTGCTGACACTAAAGGACATTCAGAATGCTGACCAGGTCTTAAAAAACCATGATAACGACCTGAAGGGATCGTTGCAGGAAATGGCCAAAGTGAAGGACTCAATAACTGAGGTCATTATCAGTGACGACAATCAGCTTCGGGCCATCTTTTTTCAACTACATGTTGTGCAACAAGTGTTTGCATTGTACCCAGAGCTGCTTCTTCTAGATGCAACGTACAAGTTGAACAACTTGAGGATGCCCCTGTATGTCCTAATGTGCGTTGATGGCAACGGGGAAAGTGCCATTGTTGCACAGTGCCATTGTTGCACTGTGGATTGTTGCGAATGAGGACCGAGAAACCATAAGTGCTTTGGCAGATGTGTTCATAAAGCACAACAACATAGGAAGTGTGCAAGTTGTCATGTCCGACAAAGACATGGTCAAACAGGACGTCATGACAAAAAAGATGCCAAATGCTGCCCTCCACACTATTCCATACTCTGCAGACATTTTGTAGAGAGGTCACTGCAGAAAAACTAGGCCTCAAGTTCGAACAACAACTTAATGTTTTAGAGCTACTTGAAAAAATGGCCTACTCCTTAGGCGAGATTGACTATAATCAGCATTATAGCAATCTTAACTCATTGGGACTACAACCAGTTTTGGACTATTTCAACAGTATTTGGCACGAAATTTGAATTCAGTGGGTAATGGGATTAAAACAGAAAAGTTTAAATCTCATGAACAGCATCCACAAACAGTGTTGAGTGCATCAACCAAAAGCTTAAAAGTGTAATTACTAAGCATTCTGGCATGGTTTCTTTTTTTTCTGATATGATGGTTGTCCTCAGGGTTTTGGAAACAGCATAGGCATTGGGATATCCATGTTGTACAGAAATTGTCAGCGCATGTGCTGTTCAATGACCAGAAAGATTATGCCTCTCTGGTAACACCATTTACCTTGTAGCAAATATTTAGACAGATGGCAGCGGCTGAAATAAGTGCGCAATTCCCCAGGGAACCTCCAGTATGACAGTATGATGTGTGATTTTTTTTTTTCTGCTATGGGTTTGCCCTGCAAGCACATATTTTGGATCAGAATGGACAGTGGGGAAAAGTTATTTGATGAGTCGCTCATTCTGAAACGTTGGAAACTGGACTTTTTTATAAAACACCAGGATCGGAGTGAAGCAGCTGAGGCTCACGAGGAGACTGTTAGTGTGGTTTCCATTCGAGAATGCTCACAGCCACTGTCCCAACACGCAAAGTACAGAAAAGCTTTCCTGGTGGCTCAGCGAAGGGCAGCATTGGTCAGTGAGTCAGCTGGAGTTCTCTTTGACAACTTGATGCACAAGATGTTAGAATTTGAGGTTACCATTAAATCAGCTGTGAGCGAAGTAGCAAATGATGAGTTTAATAGTGTAGGTAGTTTTTCTCGTTATGAAATTTTTTTTCTTTCTGTAGTTTACACATAACTTTTCTTAATGCATGAATTCATTTTTCATCATCCAGAAGTGCACATGAACATTTCATTGGATTCATAGAACTAGAAAAATCTACAGGTGCAAGTATGGTGGAAATTTTACTTAAACAATTGTCAGATTCAGAAATTTGTCTAGACTCTAGATGATATGAGGGGACAAGGCTATGACAATGGAGGGAACATGCGGGGAATACATAATGCAGACATGCCTACCCCTAAGGACTAAAAAGAGGAACAATCTTGATGAAAAAGAGGATTTTTCAACAAAAAAGCGGAACACCCTTTATGTAACAATATTTATAACAAAAAAAGAAAAGAGGAACATACCCATCTATTTACTATTTCACTATTTAAAATGTAGGTAGGCCTACGTTTTACAGACAGTTTGCAATCGATCTAGATCTAAGACCTAAGAGCTTAGTACAAAGAACATTAGGCCTAAATCCACGTTTTTCTTTGCTGAATAAACTCCTCTGAATATTCCTTCCTATAAAACTGTCTGTTTTTTTACAGTTTGAACAAATCAGATTTAAACTTTCTGAGCCAGGACGTTTAGACATTTTCACAATCTTAGCAATACAGTAAAGGAAAATAAAAAGATTCATTGCCAAACACGTGTAATACAGCAAAAAAAAACAACGTTAGAAAATACTAGAATATGTCTTTTAAAAAACCCAGAAAACCCAAGTAATAATAATTATATCATTGCGACCTTATTTATCCCTTTGATTTATCAACCTAGACACGAACTATATTTCAACACATGAAAAACCCAAACTTTCCAATTTGTTGTAACAAAACTAGTAAAAAGCGTAACGGCGTAACAAAGTGTGTTTTTTTATCAAAAAGCGGAACAAATACGCCAAAAGCGGAACGGTAGGCATGTCTGATAATGGCGTCCAAGCAAGAGTTAGAGAGCTAAATCGAGGGGCCTTTTTTGTCCCATGCAATGCACATTCATTGACTTTGGTAGTTAATGATGCCGTAAACTGTTGTTTGGAAGCAGTAACGTTTTTTTATTTAATTCAAAATATATACACTTTTTTTTCGGCATCAACACATCGCTGGAATGTTAGAACATGTCAAAAACAAAGAGGTCGCAGGTTTAACTGTTAAAAAGTTATGCGCAACACATTGGGAAAGGTTATTCGATACCAAACAGTTAAAATTTATGACGCACTCGTTTCAATTGCTGATGACGTTTCACTTACTGGGCCACATGGAACCTAGTCACGTGCAGAAGCTAACGGAATTGCACAAAAATGCTCGATTTCAATTTGTTTGTTCAATAGTGATTTGGTATGATATTTTTTTTTAGATCAATATATCTAGCAAAACATTTCAAGAAAAAGATCTCGATTTAAAAAAATTTATTCAACAATTGAATGCAACTAAAACCATTGCTCCAGAATTACAGAACAGATGAAGGTTTTGCTAAAGCAATTACAACATCTAAGTCGTTGGCAGAAGAACTTGGTGTTGAGTGCACTTTCCCTATGGAAATACAGATACGATCTCGACGAATAAAGAGACAATTTGACTATGAAGCTCCTGACGACCCAATTCTTGATCCAGAAAAGAATTTTAGAGTTATTTTTTTCAACCTGATATTGGATGCCGCAATTCAATCAGTTGATTGATTTATACAGTTAACATCTCACAGTAACTTATTCGGATTTTTGTATGACATTAAAAAACTGGAAACATATGATAAAAAAGAAGTTTTCAAATATTGCATGGACCTTAAATTAGATTTAACATCTGAAAACGAATATTCAGCAGACAGTGATGCAACAGAACTGTGCTTTAGCAAGAAGAATTAATGAAAAATCAAGCCCAAAAGTTATATTAGACTATCTATGTGGAATGGGCTTGGTTGCTCTTTTTCCTAATGAGTATGTGGCATTGCGAATTTTGCTTACACTCCCGATAACAGTATTAACAGTGGCGAGTGCTGAGAGAAGCTTTTCAAAGCTCAAACCCATTCAAACATATCTTCGTTCTACCATGTCTCAGGATCGTTTGGTTGGTTTAGCTACCATATCTATAGAGAGAATGATTGCAGAAGAGTTGGATATGACTGAAATCATTCAGGAGTTTGCGTCTGCAAAAGCTAGAAAAGCATATTTTTCTTGAAATCAACCAATAAATACTTTTAGTGCTTCTTAAACATACCATTCGAAACATTTTTGTTTTTCATCACATTTTAAAGCACAAATTGCTTATTAAAATGAATTAAAATAACTATGTATAGGCCTATTAAAAACTCTATAAAAACTTTTTAAAAGTTGTCCAAATTTAAATAAAATTTTTGTTGAAGAATTAATAAAATGATGAAATTTCCACATTTTGGATTTATACTTCAAAATACGGTAAATAGAAATTTTAGATTTTTCTTAGAAAAGAGAACCTAGTAAGGGCAGCATTTTTATCCTTGCCTATAGCACAAAAATGTCTAAGGCAGGCACTGCTGATGTTGGCCATCTTCTGTGTAGCCATTATGGCATTCAGAAATCTCACACAAGCCCGTATCACCCCAAAGGCAACGGCCAATGCGAGAGGTTTAACAGAACCATGCACGATCTTTTCCGAAGTTTGGCACCACATGAGAAGAAACACTGGCCCAAGCATTTACCAACGCTTGTCTATTGGTATAACTCGACACCCTATTCATACACTGGCTAGTCTCCATAATGCCTACTGTTTGGGAGAGAACCAAATCTCCCCATTGATTCCCTTGTACGCTTGCGATCTCAGGATAATTCCTCAGCTCATGCATATCCATTCAGGGACAAAGTTTTAATGTGTAGCGACAGGTTTCAGGGCGTCATCTACGAGGTCATTGGCCTACCCGATGCTGAAGGTGGACCCTATGTCATTCAGAAGAATATGTCCAGTATGCCTATACATGCGACTGCGGCTGAACTAAGACAGTTCACAGGGCAACAAATGGGCAACAGTGGTCCGACATTTAGTAAGGCACAAGACAGGCCCCTTTCTGATCCAGAGGAGGCTGTGTGTGTTGGATGATCTGTTAGTTTCAGTGAGCCTGGTAAGGCTGTTAATTTCAGTGAGCCTGGTACGACTGTTAATTTCAGTGAGCCTCGTGCGGCTATCCCACAACCTAACATTGCTCGTACAGTACCGAAATTGCCCATGGGGCTGGTGATCAGCTGAGCTTGGTTAGGAGATCTGGAAGGAGGTTCAATCCTGTACACAAGATAAACCTTTAAATTGTTTTGTAACCAAAACTAGTACTTTTCATCATTTCAGTGTTATAGTTATTGGACTTTTGTAAAAATATTTTCTTATTTTTCTTTGCTGTTAATATTATGTTGCTTAAATATTATGACTGCTTAAATTTTTCTGGGGATGCGTGTAGGCCAGTGGCCTTTTAAGGTTGGTTTTGTCGGTGTAAATGTATGTTTTAGTTTTGCTGGCCCTCAATTTTGTTTAGAGTGAAATTCTCATTTTTTATATGAGTTTTCCAGTAGTCTGGTTGCAGCGCTAGTGAAAAGTGAAATGTTGAGACTGTCGAGACAACAGTGTTTCATTTTAAAGTAGATGTTGCAACACTAGTTGCACTGGCTCGGGTTCATAATAGCGACTGTCAAAACAGCGACTGTCATTAGAGCGACTACACAGGGCGACGTAATCAGGTTGGCATTTTGACTTTTAAGACCCGCCCTTTTCGTACTGTTAACAAACCAAACTAGGAAATAATAATTTTATTAACCTTTTAATGGAATTCACAAAATATTTTGTGAAATTAAAGAAATACATTATTGTTAGACCTTATATATCGCAACTATTTTTGAATTTTCCAGAAAATCCGCGATATATTTATCATAAAATATAATGTAATGCTAGTCACTAGGGTTGCCAGACGTCCGGCAAAAGAAGGACATGTCCATCTTTAGATTTATCGAAGCTTTAAGACGGGAGGAAGCCCTTCAACGAACAAATCGTACCCAGCTGCTACAAGGCAAAGACCTGACTCAGCGAATGAAAAAATATGTGACGATGAACACACGAATCACTGCTGTACAACAACATAGAGATCAGTATGATCTTCTGCAATTCCTTCGAGCCCTTGCTCACAATTTAGAAATGAACATGTCATGATTTGACTAACCTTGGTCTTTTTCTATGGTTTTAATTCTTCTTTTTAAATCATGTAGTCTGTTTTAAATCTTCTTTTTTAAATCATGTATTCTGTTTTAAATCTTCTTTTTAAATCATATAGTCTGTTTTAAATCTTCTTTTTTAAATCATGTAGTCTGTTTTAAATCTTCTTTTTAAATCATGTATTCTGTTTTAAATCTTCTTTTTAAATCATGTATTCTGTTTAAAATCTTCTTTTTAAATCATGTGGTCTGTTTTAAATCTTCTTTTTAAAATCATGTGGTCTGTTTTAAATCTTCTTTTTAAATCATGTATTCTGTTTTAAATCTTCTTTTTAAATCATGTATTCTGTTTTAAATCTTCTTTTTTACATCATGTATTCTGTTTTAAACCTTCTTTCTAAATCATGTATGTATTATGTAGCTACTACAAATTAAATGTGTTTTTTTTAATTCACTTCTAACGTTGTTGTGTTTTAAAACAATTGCTATTGTGTAAGTCGCTCAAATGACAGTCACTGTTTTGACAATTGCCATTCTGCCCAATGCCAGTTGCACTAGTTACTGGTTGGGTTTTCAGTTTTTAATTTTATTCTTGTATAAATAAACAACGCTACCCTTCTCACATTCCTGGGTTAGTTCAGTGAGTTCTACCACACGAGCTTACATAGGTTTAAGGCTATGGCTATAACTGGCTATGTTAATGATATAAGTCAACATTATTCATTATTATTTAATTATAAATTGAAATCCTAATAATTTATTTAAAGACATAACAGTTAAAAAATGATAAAAATAGTATAGAGACCTTAATTAATCTAAGGCCTTAGTCTAAGTTCTATGTATTTCAACTTTGTTTTCTAAGCAAACACTTTCTCTTATCTTTAATCATACTTAAATTCTAGTATTTATGCTTTAATCAAAGTTCATAATTAAAGTACTCTAACCAAAGTTGTTCTATGTATTTTTTCAGATTATAAAATTGAAAATGAGAAATTATAAAAGAGTAACGAATCGACAATCGTGGGATGACACCAGCATGAAGCAAGCCATTATGTCGGTTGTTAATGGTGACCGCGTCTACAAGAAAGTGGCAAAAATATTTACTGTACCACAGACAACACTGGAGCATAGAGTAGCTCAATACAGAAAAACTTGCCTTTGAACTAGTGGAGCGAAACAACAAACCGCATATGTTCAACAAAGAGCTCGCAGTTGCTGGCTATGACTGGTATCAAGGATTTATGTCTCGACATGCTAGTCACTAGCTAGAGCTATGGGCTTCAACAGAGTTGCAGTTGATTCTGTCTTTGATCTTATGGTAGAAGTCATTGACAGTAAGCAACTTACTGTTGATAGAGTATGCAACTGTGATGAGACAGGGATTTCAACTGTTCCCAAATCACTGTTCAAAGTGATATCCACCAAAGGAGCAAGGCGAGTGGGATCAATAACATCTGAAGAGAGGGGTCAACTTTTGACAGCTGTTATCTGCTGTTCTGCAAGTGGGCAATATATGCCACCTATGTTGATTTTCCCCTCGCCAGCGAATGAAGGTAGAGTTAATAAATGGAGAGTTAATAAATGGAGCGCTACCTGGGGCTTGGGCAGAGTGCCACCCAAGTGGATGGATACAAAACTAGATCAAAAAAATAAAGGCATGAATTTTGACACAAAGTTTGGCAATCTTGAAAAATGCATACACCATTTTTGCCTCAAGTGTATTCTGCGGTGGCGGGACCAGAAAAATGCAGACTTTAAATTGCATAAAGCTTGTCCCATGTGTCTTACCCCTTTGAAACTAGTGGTATCTAGTAAATATTGGATTGAATGTGCAGAAGAGAAAAGGAAATTGATCGACAACTACATGCAAACTTGGAGTGTTAACACCTGCTTGTAAATAGCTTACTCATATAGTCTAAAAATATAAGTGTGTGCCTTTTTGTGTGTCATAGTGGTTTTTGTTAAATTCTAACTAATTTTTAATTGAATGTTGACATGAATTAGATATTTCGTCTGAGAGGGAGAGAGAGAGAGAGAGAGAGAGAGAGAGAGAGAGAGAGAGAGAGAGAGAGAGAGAGAAATAGAGAACTATAGAATACTAGGCCTATATTAGGGCAACATAAAGTTCCCATAATTATTATCATACTATACTAAAATAGGATTTATGATATTTAATATAAAGTAGACCTAAAGGTTCTCTAACCATGTAAGCTGCTCTGGTCAAATTAATGAATGACCTTCTATGGGCAATGTAGTTAACTTCTTTGATGGCAATAGATCTAAGTGCAGCTTTCGATACAGTAGATCATAACATTTTATTATCTGTGTTAGAGACTAAATTCGGCATTGAAGGACAAGCTCTAAACTCGTTTGACAGCTACTTAAGACAAAGAAGCTGCAAAGTAAATGTCGGAGAAGCATACTCTGAACCACAAAAATTGACATTTTCAGTGCAAACAGGGTTCGTGTGCAGGGCCAGTGCTCTTTTTACTACGCCGACAACCATGCCTCAAAAAATAAAATTCCTACAATCTAAAAATGAAACCATCGCAATTTCTACTCTCGAAAAATGTTCAAGAGAAATCGAAGTATGGATGGACACAGGCTAAAAATGAATACATCAAAAACTGAATTCATTCTGTTCATATCAAAACTAAAAAATGCCGAACAAACTATCTACTAGTCAACAATGATAATATCCATAAATCAGCTAAAATAAAATATCTTGGTGTATGTTTAGATGAAAATAAAAAACAAACCTAAATCTGCAATGTGGAATCTACAAAGAATAAAAAGTATCAAGAAATATTCTAACAAAAAAGACATGTAAGACATTAATTGTAGGCCTGGTAATATCTCATCTAGACTATGCAAACTATCTATACATTGGACTGCCAGAGTGTGATTTGCAAAAACTACAAAGAGTTCAAAACATGGCTGTGAAAATTGTTCTGAACAATGAAGAGAACTCAACAATCATTCTAAAAAAAAACTGCACTGGCTACCTATAAGATTCAGGATAAAATAAAAAGTTTTGACTATGCTCTATAAAAGCCTTCATGGTCAATCTCCCCAGTACATGAGATCCATGGTCGAGCTACACACATCAGCAAAAAGAAAAACTGCGTTCAAACAAAATCTATCTACAGCTTAAGGTACCAAACGTAAAAAGAGAAACATTTGCAGCTCGCTCCTACAGCGTCGTAGCACCTCTGTGGTGGAATGAACGTCCGAACACAATTAAACAAGCTGACAATATAGACATTTTTTTAAAAAAATTAAAAAACACACTTTTTCAATTTATTTTAATAACATATGGTAATTGTAAAGCACATTCAAAGACTTTGTTATGAATCGAGCTATATAAATATGTAATTTGTAGTCCTAGTCTGGTGTCGTAGATCTATTTACTATTAGTATATTAGAATTAGACTACTGATAATTAGGCATCCTTAGGCTTAGGCCTACTGGTACTATGACAGAAGGCTTAAAGTTACAGTATTTACAGCTCATGGCTATGGTTTTACATTTTATTGTAAATTGTAATAAATGTCTTAACGAATTTGATATATTTTGAAAAGCCTATATTTTTGGCCAAAGCCTTCTAAGTAAATAGGCCTATAAGTTATACATGCACTCTCTATGTTGGAATTGTAGGCCTACATTATTATTAAAAGTTTACATATTTTGGTCTCTATTTTTTTTATTTATGTGTAGGCCTGGCCTACTTTACATAATTACATTAAATTGCATGTCAGAATACTTGAGTAAAAATCTAACTATCTTAATGTAGGTACAAAAAAAAGGTCTTTCATGATATTAATGGGTATCATGTTAATTGAAATAAATTTGAATTCTGATACCCAAGGACAAGTCAGTGCACTATGCATATTGAAGAATTTGCAGAAAATCAATTGACATTGACAATGGGTAATTCAGTCCTAACCTCTCATATGAAGGGGAAGAAGCATACAGAGGAAGTTTGAATGAGCCAATCATCTTCTCTCTCAACATTTGGGCAAAAGTCCTCACAAGCAGGTATATATAAAATCAAACAATTTCCACATCTTCAGTGGCATCACCTGCTACAACAACTACCTCAGTCACTAAGTCAAGCATGTCCACATGTATGTTTAAAACAGACACCCTTCAAGCTGAGGTTATGTGGACATTAAAGTGTATTAATATAGTTGAAGTTTTTCAAATAATGTTCCCAGAATGTGATGTTGCTAAAAGGATGAGTTTGGGGCCAACAAAAATTATGTACATGTACTTGTCATGTTTTGGAATAGCACCTTATTTCTCATCATTATTGGAGAAAAGAACTGAAAAACAAGAATATGTTTTACTTTTTGATGAAACTTTAAATCAGGAGCTCTAAAAAAAGCAACTTGACATCCATGTCAGATTATGGGACTATAATCCTGTGAAAACACGTTATTATACATCTGAGTTCATGGGCCACTCTTGTGTCTCTGATATTTTGACCTCGTTTGAGTCTAAGGTGGAGAATACGCCTGGACTAAATAAGAACATCATTCAGATCTCAAAGAATGGTCCCATTGTGAATTAGGCAATGTTTAAAAACATGCAGGAAAAGTCTTATCATAATTTTAATACTCAACTTGTGGACATTGGCTTCTGCGCTCTGCACATAATACATAATAGATTTTGATCAGCCATTGATTCAACTAAATGGGGTGTGTCACAAATACTTTCAGCCTTACACACTTTGTTTAAAGATACCCCATCCAGACGGGAAGATTATGAAAAGGCTACTGGTCAAGACCTATATTCCATACATTATTGTAGCCATCGTTGGGTTGAGAATGTTGCTGCATGCCAAAGAGCTCTTGACATATATCCCCACATTACCCAATATGTGAATAAGGTGGCTGATGAAAAACCTCCAGGAACAAAATCATTTGACATTATGAAAGATTTTATAGGAAATCCTTTGTCAAAGGGAAGGCTTTTCTTTGTAATTAGTGTAGCAAAGCCTGTTGAACAAATTTTAAAGTTGTATCAAACAGATCAATTAATGTTGCCATACCTAGCTAAAGACTTAGAAAAATTGTTCAGAGCTCTAATGGTTAGCGTTATAAAAGACAATATTTTAGAATCTGCAAACAGATTAAAGCTACAAGAATGCGATGCCATTTTGAGTGAGTATAGAGAGTTTATAAATGAGCACAAGATGTCCAATGTAATTTTTTTATTTGATAAATTTAAAGACAGACAAGAGAAAATGTACTATGATTTGCTACACGGTGATACAAAGTATGTGAAACTTTGGCAGGTTGTCCGCACTATACTGTTGTTGTCTAACGGACAAGCATCCCTAGAACGTGGCTTTTCCATAAATAAGGATGTGATGCAGACAAACCCATGTAAGGCCGGCTGGTCCAGCGGTTAGTTCACCGGACTGTCAACCAACACGTCGCGGGGTCTATTCCTAGCTCCGACCGATCCCAGTCGCCATTCAGGAGTTTTGGGCATAATAACCTTCTATCTAGAAGAAATGTCTGTTACTTATCATAAATTGCTGAACTCTACCTATTTTGCAAGCCTCTATGAAGAAATAAAGCAATGACATCACTCAAGATGGCGTACACCAATGTCAACAAGAGGTCAACACTATGTCAACCTGAATGTGTGTGTGTAAGATCTGAAGGAAACAAGACATCAAACCATACACCAAAGGTATACAAGTCTTATCAATAAGAATGAAATAGTGCATAATTTAAATACATCATTGATCTAAGGCTTTTCACAGTACTCTTATGTACTCGGTTACATAGTACCTTACTATGTTTAATGCTTGTTTATGTCAATAAAACACCAGTGCATCTGCACACACTTGGAGTACTTTAAAGATCTGGAGAATTACTTCAACCAGTAATTGTTCAAGACACGAGTAAGTCTATTATATATAATTTGACTTTATTAAATTTTGAAAACATTCAAACAATTACTTTAAATCTATTGGGATACACTTACTGTGGATTATAGAACTTATTGTGGATTACATGATTACATTTCAACCAGGAGAAGCTATATGCTGATTATGAACTCAATCCCGAGTGAGAGGCGCCTGCGATGGATAGTGTTACGAAGATTAATCCTGTAATAAATGTAATTAGATTTTTTACTAAATTTTATAAGTTAAGACAGGATATTGATCCTAGTTATTTTAGTAGATTAGACTCAGGACCGTTAGGATTTGTTTTGACTATCTTTCCCCTTTTTTATATAGTAAGTTGTACATTTATTATTAATTATCCATCACACTACGACAATATATTTATTATTCTATCTATTAGTGTGTTGTGTGTTGCGCCAGCAGGCAGCAGTGTGTTTCCGCTCTTCGATTTTGGTGTTTTTCTGTGATTTACTTTCTGTGTTAGAATATAATTTTGGTATTGGTGTTTTCGTTGAGAATTCTGCTTTTTAAAGTCGTATTATGTTTAATTTACTATAATAGACCTGAATAATTATTAATCAAATCCTTTCAATTAATCATCAACTATTTTTCAATGGTGAACTCTTCTCACAACTACCTACTGTGTAGTAACTCACTTCACTGTTGCTACAGTCCTTCACAATGGTAAACAATGCTATGACTACTGCCACACTCACACTAGCTAATTTTTATATCAGCCTGTATTCTACTATAAACTCTTAATTTTCCGCACCCCCCGATGTGACACGGTCTGGGAAGATGAATACAAACTATCTTATTAACATTATTATTAACATGCCTTAAATCCAAAATATGCATCGACACCGACGTTTTTCTACATATTCGTCTGCTCGGTGTAGGGGTTCAAGCACCCACAAGGAGAGAAACGAGGGCTGGACGGCTTCACCGTATTTGGCATTGCCAACCACCGATGCGCTTGTATGATGTGCCTACTCCAACATCCATACTATCATCCCTGCTGGCTGAGACAATAGTGGCTACTCCTGTTGCGGATGTGTTCTATTCTCACCAAACTGCGTCTATAAAATTCGCACATCTCCACATAGCCACAAACAAGGAACAGATATTACCCAAGCAGATGGAAGATTACATCCATACAATATTACTGTTGGTAATGTCACGATAGGTCTTCTAAATGTGCAGTCTTCAGTAAAGAAAACTATCCTCATCAATGACCTTATCATTGAAAAATCACTTGATATTATAATTATGATCATCACGGAGACTTGGCTGCATGAGGGGGGCGATGAACCAGCAATTAGAGAGATGACGCCTACTGGCTATGTCTTTTTTCAAAAGCCCCGCTCTACTGGTCAACGGGGTGGGGGCTTAGCTGTGATCTATCGATCTGCTTTCACTGTGAGGCTTTGTAATGACATGAATTACTCCTCATTTGAATGATTGAACTTCGTGATCTCCCAAGGCAAACAAACCGTTCGAACTTCGAATCATTTTAATATATAGACGTCCGCCTTCTACCACTAATCAGATAAAGGAAAGCAGTTTTCATGACGATTTTGGGAAACTTGTATCATCTATAAAAAACAAGAGCGTACTGATCTTAGGACTTAGGTGACTTTAATTTCCACTGGGATGATCCAGAAAACACCCACACTCGTCAGCTTAAGCAATTATTTGATTATGCTCAGCATGTTTCCAAACCAACGCACAGAGCTGGACACATCCTAGATTGGGTGGTCTCTAGATCTGACATACCAGTATTTGTTGAGGACCTCCTTTTGTCTGATCACTTCCTTGTGCGGTTAAAGACAAATATGAAAAGGCCAGTTGCTGGGAGATAAAAGATCAAGACGAGGAATCTTAAGAATATCGATAGGTATTCTTTTCGCGAAAGTCTTACTAAATCTGACTTGGTTAAATCACAATCAAGTGATCCTGAAAAGCTGGTCCTCCTGTACAACGAGACTCTCTCAACTTTACTGTTTGACTACGCCCCAGTGACTGAAAAACTTGTTAGTGACTGACCTGATTCTTATTGGTACTCCCCTTTAGTTTGGAAAGCTAAGTCAATCCATCTTTTAGCTGAAAAGCGCTGGAGAAAAACTGGACTTGAATGTGACAAACAAATATTTCAGAAAGAAAAAAACAGGTTCGCACAAGTGATCAGGCATAAAAAGTCGGAGCATATTTAGTCTCTCCTAAAGTCTGCAGGAATGGACTCACGCAAGATGTTCTCCATTGTCAACGGCCTTCTTGGAAAGAGAAAGAGATCTGAAACCCCCGTTCTGCCTGACATGAGAAAGCAGCGGAAACACTTAGCAATTTCTTCACTGACAAAGTTGAGAAAATTAGGAAAAGCTTTGGAGAGCGTGAATCTTTGCCCTTAGTGGATAATGTCTTCGCAGGTACCCCACTAGAGGAACTCGTCCCTGTTTGCGAGGAAGGACTTAAACGTATTATTCTATCAGCTAAACCTACATATTCCACTGTTGACCCCATCCCTACCAAAATTGTGTTGACATGCTTGGACATTCTACTTCCTGTGTTGGTACGTATTATAAATATTTGCCTACTGTCTGCCAAAATTCCACGCCCATTCAAGACGGCGATCATTAAGCCACTCCTGAAGAAAAATGGCTTAGATATGAATGACTGCAATAACTATTGCCCGGTTTCAAACCTCTCCTTTTTTTCTAAAATGCTTGAGAGAGTTGTGTCGCAACAACTAGTGCAGCATCTCAATGCTAATAATCTACTTGACCCGTTCCAATCTGCCTATCGACATGGCCACAGTTGCAAAACAGCACTTCTGCGAGTCCTAAATGACGTACTTTGTAGTGCCGATCATGGTGAACTATCACTATTAGTGTTGCTTGATTTAAGTGCAGCTTTCGACGTAATTGACCATGAGCTTCTAATAGCTCCTGGAGTGACTGACAAACACAAAAAAATGGCCAATAAATGGCAGAAAAAGAGAAAATGAGAAGAAAATGAAGCTGTCAAACCATGAAATGGAAAACGCTTGCAACTGTGCAAGGTTACAATGCTTTGATAGCATCAGCCTGCAAGCAGGACAGTCAATTTTGGATAAGGGAGAGCGGGGCTAGTTGTCATGGCGGGTAAGTGGTCATGGTCACTATTTTGGAATGTTGTAGCTAGATTGATGCTGTCATCTTTTGGAATTATTTAAAGGACATATAATTATGATTGTTATAATTGATTTTATTAAATTGGTGTTAATAGTTTTTGTTTCAAAATTAGAAAAATGTCAAAATCATCCTTTTGAGTAACTTTTTAAAATTTTAGTTTATCGTACACTATATTGACAATAGCCACTCTTCGACCTTTATTTTTTTTTATATTGTAGTGTTGGGATCGCTAGTGGGTTGTCAGTCTTAAATCAAGAATAACAAGTTTTTTAGGTCAACCCTTCCTCTACCCTATGTGGGGCAAGTTGTCATATACACAAATCACTCTTATAAACTTTTTAAATTAATGTTAGCAGCGTATGCAATGCTAATTATTGCCAACATATGAATCAATGATGTATTTATGTAATATTTTGATTTACCAGTATAGATCTAAATTTCTAATAAGTTTAATATCATTAATAGACATTAAAGCACTGTTGACTCATTGAATTTTTTTTTAAATATCTAAAATTATGAAAATAACCACTAAAAAGATTATCAAATATTTACATTATCAGACCCAGCATTTTGAATAGTAAATATTTAAAAAAATCCAATTTAAAAAAAGTGCCAAAAACACAATTAGTATGATTATTGAAGTTTTTTTAAAGAAATTATTGTTTTCTTCATTTAGTGTATATTTTATAATGTTTTCCCAATTCATTTTGTTGTATAAGATCACATTTCAAACAAAACATTTTCATGACAACTTGCTCCTCAATGGACGACAACTTGGGGTTGCATCACAAATATAATAAGTACGACAACTAGCCTCGCTATCCACTAGGTTCAATGAGCTGTGCACAAAAGACCAACAGGATGCCATGATAGCTGCAGGGATAACACCAAACACGGTGAAACAAAGGAGACCAAGAACAAGGCCGATTTACACAATTACCTGTATCATTATAAATTGCGGATTTGTTAGAAAGGTGCCTGCTAAAAAAAAAGCAGATTTGCTTCAAGGCACTCCTGTCAATATTTGGTGTGACAAAATCAAGACTTGAAAGAATTCAGAAAACACTTCCGGTGAGGAACTAGATTTTTTGTCCTTCAAAAAGTTTATTTAGCTGATAAAAATCAACTTCCTTCCCCCCGTCCTTTCACCTCCTTGATATTTTGCTGAGGTTTATATACCTTAACGCTATGTGAATTAAATTTGGCTTCCCTCCCCTCACCCGTTATATTTTGGTGAGGGCTCAGAGACCTTGACGCTATGTAAAGTTAACAATCTCTTCTCTATGAAGCAAGTTGGCCGAATAGTTATTGCAAAGTACTCATGGTATATAAGCAAGATAATAAAGACGAGTGCAACCCAAAATAAGTCGGTAAAATGTGTTATTATTATTTTATGTTTTATTTTTGTTCTTTTAGTAAACCAACTTTGTTGCGAAAAATCTACTACAAAGGGTTTGCCTCCCACTGACCAGAGAGGCAAACATAACAACAGACAGAAATCGTTCACAGAGGATAAAGGGACATCCATCATGAATCACATCTGTCCATTTCGAGGAGGACAGTCTCATTACACTTTAAGGGATACAAAAAGACTGTACCTCCCAGAAGAGCTCAATGTGACCAAAATGCATGCAATGTACCAGATAGCTCACCCAGGAGAAACGTGTTCAAGAAAAAGTTACAGGTATCTAATCTCTTTGTAGTACCAGTAGTAAAAAAAGTTACGAAATAATATGAATACTGGTTTTGCTTGTTCTATTTTTATCTCTCTTTTGGCTTTCTACATAATTTAATTTAAGTTTCGGAGTGATTATACGGCGGATCTGGCGGATTTTTGCGTGACCTCGTGACCTATATTATACACACTGCTTTTGGCGCATGCGCATAATTGTTTATCTGGCTCTATATGGTTAATTATTATTTTCTTTCATACTTTCGTTAAGGTTTCTTGGCCAGTGGTTAGTTGTGTGTCAGTCAACACGAGCGAGTGACACAGGTTCAACCCCAGCCTTCACCTTTTTTTAAAATTTTTTTTTGTTTTTATTATTAATTCAATTATAGTAAAACGATATATTTTTAGTTAAATACATGAATTTTTATTTAGCCTATGTTTCTTAATCACAATTAGAAATTGATGTTAGGCCCGGTTAGGGTTAGGCTCAGTTAAGGTTAGGCTCAGTTAGGCTTAGGACTTAGCTAGTGTAGTGAGAACTTGGTGTATCGGTATTTGGACACATAATGTTTCGTTATTTAGACTTGACACAAAAGATTTGTGTCCACTTCCTGTGTTGTTTTTAGGCACGTTGTTCTTCCTGTCCCTCACGTTTGAAGGTTAATTGTATTGTTCAAGTTATCATTAAATAAATGATCCTTTACAGTTTTGTGGTTTAGTGTATTCATAAACAATAATAAACCATTTCATTACAGCTAGGAATATGATCCTTAATAAAAGCCTATAGACTATAGAATAGTATAGATTAGTAGGCCTATAAAGTCATAAAGTTATAAGTCATAAGAATTAGCCTAACTCTCACAATACGCTGGGCGTTATACGGCGAATTCGCAGAATAACGCCTCCCTTTAAGATTTGTTATTATAGCATTGTTTATTTAGATGCTACAGAATTGGCTACTAGAAGATATTACTTGCTTTGACTCATCAAAACTGTTGACAAATGCTGACGGATTGTGTTGGATGGGGGGTGAAACTCTGAACTTAAGAAAACAAACAACACAGAGTCACTAATGTATTGTTTCTTTTTTTCTCTGTTACAAACAGGCGTATCTTTAAAGTAGAGATTGCGAAAGATAACTCAGAAGAGGAATTGAGGCGACTCACAATAGAGAGGGAGCTACATTGGAGGAAGGGTAACGTTTTTTTATGACAGAAAAACTGTAGATTTGCCAGATATTAGCGCAGCTGCGTTCGACTTATGGACAAATTTGCATTACGACAAATGATGTTTATTACAAGCGTCAATCATCAACGTATACCTTTAACGTACACACGTCCATCTTTCCTCCTATGATGAAACTGTAGGGAAAGAAGGCTCCAATGACGTAGCATCAATGCTGCTTTACTTTTTCACAGAGCTGCTACCTGCTGAAGTAACCCAGCTGGAACTGTTCTGTGATTCGTGCCCAGGCCAAAACAAAAACTGGACCATCCTAAGATATTCTTTCAGGGACATGACTGTCGTCAATCAGAAACTGCCAGTGAACACACCAAATACAGTTTGGGTGTGTGTGTAGAATGTGTTTATAATATTCTGATTTTATTTAATATACAAGTAATACTTATTATAAGTATCATAAGAGGTTACAATCATTATTTTTATTAGTATCATAACAGGTTACAATCATTATTTTTATTTTATCTCGATAGATAATTGATGGACAATGTGAATGTCCAGGAGGAGTGAAGGCAGCATGCTGTAAACATACATATATTTGGTCTTTTAGCTGCAGTAGAGGATTACAGCAGAAGAGAACTGTTTTCAGCACCACCAGACCTCATTCAAAAATGACAACATAACAATGTTAGAAAGACTTTAAATGATCTTAATGAACTAGAAAAAAATACAATGTGTCAAGACAATGATTGCTGGAGACATGAAAGGCATTTAAGAGTAACAGCATCTAATATACACTGTATTTTACAGAGCAAAAAAACAAGGATGATCTGGCCCTTTCTTAATTTAAATTAATTAAATGCAATAAAGCCTATTCGATTAGGTAAAGAAAGAGAATCAATGGTTCAAAACATTATCAAGAGCAAATTCCCTAATCACACCTTCTGGAACACTGGTGTTGTTGTACATGCGTTATAACCCTTTCTTGGGGCTTCACCAGATGGGCTTCTATATAATGAAATAGTTGCAATGATTGTAGAGATTAAGTGTCTTTTCAATACATCAAGAAAAAATATTTGCTTACAGTTTCATGAAGCTGATTTTAGCTGGAAACCTAGACATAATCACTTTTATTATACTCAAAATATAAATTCAGCTTTTTTGTAGCAATATTAATACAAATTTTTTTGCGCTTTTCTATTTTTCTATGATTTTGGGAAGCCTCTACTCTTCATTGATTCAGAGGTTCTAAAATAAATTTTTGTCACTGTCACTTTTGTTAGCAATCTTGTCATGACAAATGCGACATAATTATAGACGTTGTATTACTAACGTGCCGACTTTCATTCTCTCCTTAAGACAAATGAATAACTCCAACAAGTCTCCTTTTCACAAGCAATTTAATAATATTAACAATACATACAGTGTTCATATATCAGGATATATCTTCAGCACATTTCCTTTCGCCAAAGCATGAACAACTGTAAAAAGAGGTCGCGGCCTAAAAAAGTTTGGGAACCACTGAACTAGAACTTCAAATACAATTGAAAAAACTTGAAATACAAAATGCAAACGACACTACAGCAAACCCAGATGCAAGACAGATTGATTCTAAATACAAAAATAGAATTCGTATGCAGCCTATTGAAGGGCAAAACGAAGACGTAGATGAAGTTTTGAAGATATTTGAACAATCATGTACATTACAGAACATAGATAAATCTCTATGGGCGAGAGAACTCATAGGATTAACAAGAGGGAAAATAAGATCTGCACTGGCTCAAATAGCAGATGAAAGTTTGACATATGAAGAAATGAAAATCAGACTGCTGAAGCATTTTAATAAAACAGAAGAGTTTTATAGAAACAAATTTCACTCATTAACCATTAAGAAAAAAGATAATCCTCAAACTTTGGTGGACGATATTAAAATCAACCTGCATTCATGGATAAAGCTGGCTGGCATTGATCTTACTGATTCTAAGGCTATACTTGAGTTATTACTCGTGGATAAAACGTTGAGAATAGCAGCACCAAAACTGTATAGCTTTATAAAAGAAAAGAAGGTGCACACAGAAAAATAATTAGTTGCAGCGATATCAGACTTTAAAGACAGTCTTCCACTTGAAAATCTATCCAACTCAAAAAAAGATACATTTGGTGCAGTAAATATCACTTAGACGATTACCCGGCGAACTCCTTCAATCCTTACATAAAGGCTAATTTAATACTTGCTTGCGCAATAGAATCTATACAAATAAAGGCACGGTTGAAACTTCAAAATTGAAGAATTTCTCATACTGATTTGTCTGATAGTCAGCCTGCTAATTGTGAACTGGTGTGGTGAGAGGGCAACCTCTAGAGTTGTTGAGACCAACTTCCACATCTTGCAGCCGGACATCAAGACTTGGTTCTTAAAAACAGTCTACACATTCATAATCCTACAAACCATCTGCTTCACTCTTGGCTTGTTCCAACCAATTGAACTCGAAGTCAAGACCAATTTGTTGATTAGTTTTGGCACTGTTAGTTTCTTAACTCTTGAATTGATTGTTCTTTGTAGCACTACTCCAAAGGTAGTTTGGTACCTCGTGCTCAACACACTCCTTGATAAACTTATTACTGCAAGAGCTGATTATTACTTTGAAACAAGAATCACTCTAGAATATAGAACACTCAAGATCAGGTTCTTTGGTAGAGAAGTTCAAATTGGCACAGTCACTCACTACTACAGGAATATCAGAAGCGGTTTCAACTTGGAATTGTTGTACATCAACAATAACTCCACTGTAGTTTCCTACAAAACAACAGAAGTACAGACCATAAGAGGTTTTGATCTAATTGACAACTTCAGAGATCTAGCTAGAGACTCAGCTATTCTTGAAGAATTTAGACCAAGAAACAACACAGAAATCAAATATCCTGAAGGATTTGTTGACGAATACTCTTCTGATAGTGATTACTGACTTAATCTAATTAAACATGGCAAGCTTAGCTGAAGAATGGAGATCAACCAATAGCAGAAGTTGTAGAAAATGTAAGTGTTTTGGATAATGCTGTGTTAAAGGATGTGCATTTACATGTTACACCAGGGTTTGCAAGTGTAAAGAAAACATCAGATGTAAAATTTGAAAGGGTTAAAATAAGAAGAGGGCAGAAAGGAAAGAGTCTAACACTTGGGAGAAAAAGGAAGGCCAACCATGAAAAGGTTGTTCCAAAAAGAGCAAACGTGTTTGTTTTGAGGATGAAGAGAAATGTGGGGTATGTGATCAAGAAGAACTGCCAAAAGAGTTCTGTAATCAGGGGGTTTTCATGGAATGGATAGCTTGTGATCTTTGTAACATGTGCTTTCATTCGCATTGTGTTGGTTTAAAGTTTGGAAGTTTTGATTTTGTATGTGCCCTTTGTACTACTGGTACTGGTAGCTAATTTTATAGTGAGCTGTAGTATTGGTTTTCTCATTTAGAGTTTATGTTTATTTTTGGGGTATCTAGCCTCTTTTAACTAATAATGTTTACGCTTTGAAATCGAAAATAGGTTCGTAAATATACTTCCTGTCGGTAACTACAAATTTCGGAACAAAATTTAAAGAAATAATGCAAATATTTAGCTTTAAAATCGGCGAAATAGTCTTGGCGCTGTTAGCGGCTTGCGGTACAAAGTGAATGAATCGCTTGAGCCGCTCACAGCGGCTCGTGGTAGTTAATCAGTTAAAATGTAGGTAGTAAGGTAGGCCTACGTTTTACAGACAATTCGCAATGGCAATGGATCTAGATCTAGTAGGCCTACAAAGAATATTAAATTCACATGTTTTTCTTTGCTGAATAAACTCCTCTGAATATTCCTTCCAATAACACTGAATTAGTTTTTTTTACAGTTTGAACAAGTCATATTTAAACTTTCTGAGGCAGATATATTCACAATCTTAGCAATACAGTAAAGGAAAAGTAGATTAATTGCCAAACACGCGTAATACCGCAAAAAATGTAAGAAAAGCCCAGAATATCTCTTTTAATAAACCCAGAAAACCCAAGTAATGATAATTATATCATTGTGACTTGATTTGTTATTTTGTTTTATCAACTTAGACACGGATTATAATTGAACACATAAAAAACCCAAACTTTCCAATTTGGCGAAACAAAACTAGAACGGCGGAACAAAGTGTTTTTTTATATAAAAAAGCGGAACAAATACGCCAAAAGCGGAACGGTAGGCATGTCTGCAACCAATGCACAGGGAAAAAGTGCTTTTAATCGCGTGGAATGTCAAATGGCTCTGTTGAGCAGAGAACTGTCTAGTGTAATATTGCCACAAGAACATTATGGCAGTCACCGTGATTCGCAGGGCAGAACAATCAATGAGGATATGGAAAGAACAAACTTCAAGTTTGCAAGTGAAACTTTGGCTGTAATCTGGTCACATAAGAGTGTTGACCAATTTCCAACAGTTACGGAATATATCAACCCTGATAAATCTGAATTGAATGCAGCAGGACTGATATCGAAGGATCAGGAATAGTTTGACAATCATGTTCGCACCAGCCAATATTTCACTCAAATTGTGAAATGTCAGGATATAGGCTAAAATGTTGCAACAAAGTACATAGCTCATATTTCAAAGTTTTACCTTCGCGATTCTTTCCTCCTCCAATCAACCAAACAACTGATGGAGTCAGAAAGAGCAGATGCAGATTCTCATAAATTTCATTGTATGTGTTACAAACTCTCAAATTTGATGACATTATGCCGAGATCAACAGAAGTTTTCAAAGTACAACCAAATGATCTTTATTGTCCATCTTTGCAGTCCAGCTTACTTGATCAAATTTGCAAAGTATGTCACTTATACTTTGCCTCACAAACAATGTTGGAGAAACATGCAGGAAAACACAGAGCTTGTGCCAACCCAAACTGTTCCAGAATCAACTCCGATCAAATGCATCCGTCCTTTGAGAATCACTGCTAGAAGGCAAAAAGAACTCATGCCAGAAGAGAAAATGCACATTCACAGGAGGTTGAGTGGCTAAATGAAGATGAAGTTGATCTGTCTGCATTTATCCTTCCACGAAACGATGATGGTGAAAGATTGATGCCAGTCGTAACTATGGATAAACACTTCACTTCACCATGAATGGATGATGTCCAGTGATATTTTTGAATTAAACATAATTCACAGACCCATAATAAACAGATTCAATATAGTTTACTAAAAAATGACTGGATTGACAAATTATGTGACCATTTTTTTTTTCCTTTCATTATTTAATCACTGGGTGAGGTCAAGATTCCCTAATCACTTCTTATCCTGTGTAAAAAGATTGCATAATCGGAAGATTATCTAAAACTGTGTGTTCTTTCTTTCATTAAAAACTTTTCCAGAACGTTGTCTGACTGTGTAGGATATGCAAACGTTTTCAATTGTATGAGTATGACACATGTGTCGGACCCCCCCCCCCCCCCGCCTCCCTCCCACCTCAGATACAAAAATTGTGCAATTTTTTTTTTATTTTTCCTAAATACTTTTAAAACTTCTCAATAAAACTAGGCATTTGCATATCTCTGCACAGTTAGTTCATCTTCAAAACAATTATTTGATATTTTATATATATCCCAAAAGTGGTTCATATTCAAGGACATGGTGGTCCATATTACTGGAACGGTCCTCTTATATGAACCACTTCAGAAAAAAAATAAACGTTAATTTATGAAGCAGCTAATTGATTCCAAAGATCTGAAACCTGTACAATAGTTCCTTGTTGCTAGGAGGGCTGCCATGAAAAACAGAATTCCTCTAGTTCACTATTTGTCGGTTTTAGGCCCACCAATATAAAAGTGGTCCATATTCGTGGACTCTCCCCTACTGTACTAACTTTCCTTTATATCACCACCTTCCCACCAATCCTCTCTTCCATTCCACCTTTCATCCCCTTTCTTTTTCCCTTAAAATTTTAGGGCAAAACTGGCGGCACAGAAAACGGCTGAATGCAAGGGTCAGACGATTACCGGTACTCCAACACCTAAGCCTAAGGATTACATGCCATACACACGTGACCAGGCTCAAAAAGTAGCGCAGCAGCATGAAAAGTGTCGCTTAAAGCAGCAAAAATGGAGAGCATCTTTGTCATCACAGAAAAAACGCAGAATCAACAAAAAGTGGAGGAAACAATATCACAAAAAAAATGAGAAGAAAGAAGAAAATAAGAACAGTGAATACAAAGGTGCAAAAAAGAAGTCTAAAATGGCTCATCAATTGATGGTGTGTTCTCTCTACAAATTGATGAAACTGGCATATGAAGATTATCTTTTGTCGTCTACATTAGCAGAGGAGATGGCTATGCCTTTTGAAGAATGGAAACTGTCAATAATGCACTTCTGGTTTTTAATCATGCAACTAGAAGTACTGTTGTTGATCTTTATTTCCTCATTTAGAGGAGGACATTTTAATATGTATGTCGATTCACTCACAAAGATAGCACCTTGGTTCTTTGCCCTTGATCAGCAGAATTATGCCCGATGGCTGACAGTCCACATCAAAGATGTGGAGGAGCTTCAGGCGAGTGAATCTCAAGGCCTGGAGGAGTTTGAGAAAGGTCATTTTGTTTTTCAGAAGTCGAAGCGTCCATTTTCTAAGATAGCACTGGACCAAGCTCATGAACAGAATAATGCATTAATCAAAGGTGATGGGGGTGCTGTTGGTCTGCCCTAAGACATTGGATGATCAGTGGGCCTGAAGAGTTTGAAACATCATTTCAAATCAGCAGAAATTCAGCAGAAGAGCATCATCATGAGCAAAGCAAAGGTTTCCAGGACAACTTTAAAACAGATGTCGCATTGCAAACAGCCATCATTCAGGAGACTGGCAATCCATTTCTAGAATGTAGCAAAGAGTTTGTATCATTGCACAATGATAACATTGTTGATTCGGCTGTGCATGATTCACTAAAAAAGCTGCACACTATTGGTGTTGAGCAGTAAACAGAATTTGTCAGTGACAGGCTCATTAAATGAAAATGTAAGATTTCAGACACAATTAAACGGAACAACTTGTTGATGATTTCTGGTTCAAAGAGGAGGAGAAAAAAAAATTCTTACCACATTACAAGCCACAAGAGTGACTGCAACCTTTTTTCCAGGCTATATTATATATTGCTTGTCAGACACACAGTGGTGGACTAGATGATTTCTTCATGGATGAAAATCAGCCAACTCCCACTTCACTAGCCATTGATGGAAATTTGAGATCAACAACAAAATCATCACTTCTAGAATGCCTTGAACCACTAACACAGCCTGTTGACATCTTACCTGATGTAGATGTAGCCTAATGATCCTGGATGGTGCTGCTAGTGTGAATAAGCTCAGACCTGGAGCAGCTAGAACAATTGGGTCATATTTGGCAGATGTTTTCCTGCCATACATAAAAAATTCACTTCTAACCGTCAAACGTTTTGACATTGTATGGGATACATAAAGAACAGATAGTTTAAAAGCCTGTGTGAGAGAGAGTAGAGGAAAAGGAAAATGTAAAAAAGTTACAACTGAGACACAGATTCTTGCACAGTGGAGTAGTTTTCTTCAAGTGGATGCCAACAAAACAAACCTTTTAAAATTCTTGCTGATGGTGTCAAGACGATAGGGACCGAAAAACTAATTATCACAACACAATTACCAACCACCCCAGAGACATCAGTGATTTGTCACCATGCAGCCACGAGGAAGCTGACACTCGCATGATGGTTCATCTTGCTCATGCTGCACAGGACCACAAGAAAATAATGATTCGCACAGTAGATACAGATGTTGTACTGACTGGCCGCTGCTTTTCGTCGTCCTGGCCTTGAATTGTGGATTGCCATGGGAACAGGCCAGAACTTCCAGTTCATTGCTGCTCACCAAATAATTTGTACCATGGGTCCAGACAAAGCAGGTTGCCTGCCTATGTTACACAGCATCAATGGCTGCGACACTGTTTCTTCTTTGACTCTACCCATACAAAGTGGGTCATATTGACCCGAGATGGTGTTCAAATGCAAAGTTTACAGAAAGTATGAAAGGTGTTGACTTGAGACTCCAAATATGCACCAATTACCCCCATACCCTCATCTGAGCAAAATTGTGGTCATTTATGTCCACTGTGTGTCCAACAGTGGGTCATTGATTTTCACTATTCTTATCCCTACAACATGGGTCAATATGACCCATAAGGAAAATAATAGAGATTTACAATATAAACTTCCTTCTTTTCTTTTTGGCAGTTAGTATTTGCACCAAGTCAACTATTTTATAGTTAGAATTCTCTCTCTTGAGTAGATAGATTGATTTCCCTTGAGCAAATATAGTAATTTCCCCTTCCTGTTCATGTAGTGCACATGGTCTGCATTCAGTTGTCTCAACAAGATGGATCTCAATTTGTTTCAATCATTAGCATATGATGTTGATGCTGCTGAAAGTGGTGCATTGTCTCAATTTGAAGCTGAACCAGAAGATGGGCATGAAAGTTAGGGTGAGGAATTTGTCTATACCTTTTTCACGATGAAGACTTGCCTAATGAAGACCAAGCTTCTGACGAAGAATACATCCTGACTGAATTGGGACCGCTCCTTCACAGTTTAGGTAAGTTCTAACTTTTCTTGCTAACTAAATTATAGTCTAGATCTATATATGTGTGGATTAGTGATACAATTGGTTAGCAAATTTGCAACTCATGCCTGAAAGCCATCTTCATTTATAGGGTACGCACAAATAGATTTGCTTACTTGTTATTGACTTCTTTCAACAAACAATATGGGACCCTTGTGATAGGTTATTTTACATTTATTTCCTCAATTTTCTAAGGTAAATATTATTGTCAGAATGTTCTGATTAGTCTAAACGGCCTCTACAATGCCAGTAAGTAATAGTAAGGTGCTTTTGGGGTGTATTTGGTTTGTAGGAACATACAATCGAAATTCTATGGGATAAATGAGTAGGTTGGTCTTTATTTTGTAGTTGAAATGGCCCTGCAAGCCATTACAGCTGAAACATAGATACAATACATGTACCAAGGTTTATCAAAACTCATTCAACCCCCTTTACCCCCACATTCCACCCATACACACAAAAATAATTTACTTTTACTTTTTTGTGTTTTGCAGACCCAGATGAGCCTAGTATACATCTAATGGAGCAGAATTGGGAGACATGACCACAGATGGTGTGCCGGTAGATGAGCAGCCGATACAGATTGGACATACAGACAAGTCCAAGGTGTTCAAGTCAAAGGATGGCACTGAATGGTCATCTACCCCTGATTCAAGCAAGTAAAAGACCCCTAGTAAAAACATTTTCAAACCACCAAGAACAAAGATCAACAATGGTCAATCTGCAGTTGATCCAGAATCTACATTCCACCTTACCTTCCTGCAAGCATCATCACAGATCTTGTGAAATATAATAACCTTGAGGGTAATAGGGTTCATGGAGACACCTGGAAACCAACAGATGTCATTGAGGTTCGTGCTCTCATTGGTGCTTACATCTATCTTGGGGCGATGAACCAGAACAATTTCCCTTCGGGATGTGAACAATGGCAACCAATCGATTTGATGTACATTCACAAGAAACAGATTTCTCAAGCTTGGGAACATGTTGCGCTTTGATGACAAGGCAACCAGAACAGAAAGAAGGGACAGAGATGTATTTGCACCAATTTGAGATGTGTGGGAGAAATTTCTCAGCACCCTGAAGAAGCACTACAACGCTGGCCCATTTGTCACTGTGGATTAGCAGCTTATTCCCTGGAGGGGCAGGTGCTCATTCCTTCAGTATTTACCATCAAAAGTACTGGTTGAAAGTGTTTTGGTGTGCCAATGCAGAAACTATGTATCCGCTCACTGCAAAACCATATCTTGGAAAAATTGCCCGCACTCCTCAGGTAAATCTCGGAAGAAACACAGCACTGGAACTGGTACAACCCTTTTTTGGGAGTGGTAGGAATTTGACCTGCGATAATTTTTTTCACAGAAACAACTCATGAAACAACTCACTGCTGCCAAAATGACAATTGTTGGAACGCTGAGAAGAAACAAAACCTTTATACCACCAGAATTTCAGGATCCCAAAGGCACAGAGAAAGAGATACCAAAGATTGCCTATCAAAAAGACTGTATGCTGGTAAGCTATAAGTCAGGTAGCAAAAAAAATTTAATCCTTCTGTCATCTATGGGACTATGATCACAAAAAAAGTTGACAAAACAATCCCTGAAGTGGTTGATTTTTATAATTCATCCAAAGGTGGTGTTGATGGCCTTGACCTCATGGCCCATTCAATGTCCACGAAACGTCAGACCAAGAGATGGCCAATGGTCATATTCTTTTACCTTTTGGATATGGCCTCTGTAGCTCCTAATGTCATCTTCAAGAACAAATTCCCAGGACACAAACTTTCAAAACAAGACAATAGAAGACTTTTCCAGTTGGATATTGCAACGGCTCTCATGCTTCCACAAATAGAGAGACGAAGACTGTCTAAGAACTTGCCCAGACAGCTGACATCATCTATGGACTTGCTTTTGGGCACCACAGGACCAGGAGTGCAACAAGTCATAACAGCTGCCTCTGCTTCCAAGAGGAAGAGATGTGCTAAATGTCCAACAAAGGCAGACAAGAAGACACCTGTGGCATGTTGCAAATGCAATATCCCAATTTCCAATGATCACACAGCTTATTATTGTTTTGCATGTTCTGATGGACAATAGAATGATTTCCTTCTTTTTATCGTTATGACATCAAATTCACCTTTATATAACTATTGGATTACTATTACTTTGTTATTGTTATCAAAATACTGAATTTCATATTATAAAGTTTTAAAAAAATGACAAAACTGTTGTTGTTTTTGTCTCTCTTGTTGTTTTTGTAGGTTTGGTTGCAACAGATTTCTTCAAATCACATGTTGGGTCAATATCACCCACTTTGTAGGGAGAGGATGGTGAATATTTTCTATACAAAAGACACCGGGTCATATTGATCCACTTTGTAGGGGAATACAGAACAAAAGTTGAGTAGGGATAGGGTTCATGGTGTAGGCAAAAAGAAAGCGTGGGAGGTTTGGCAAGCATGTAACGAATTTACAGAGACCTTTCAGAGATTATCAACACCACCTTTTTACTTAACTGCAAATGACAGGGCAGTTTTGGAAGGATTAGTTGTATTGATGTATGACAAAACCAGCAACTGCATTGATGTTAACAGTACAAGGAATGACCTTTTCGTAAAGAAAGGACGTCAGATTAACAATATTTCACCGACCAGTTAAGCTTTGCTTCAACATTTTAAGTGAGCTGTCTACCAAGGCGGACACATCTGGAGTCAGGCTGAAGATCCCACTCCAATTCTTCTGAATCCATCTGAATGGGGGTTATTTTTTACCTTTAGGTTTGCTTCTATTGTCATTAAAAAGTAAACTATATATTATATTATACTATTTGGTTTCTATTTCTGGGGGTGATTGCATTCATGAGGTAAAAGCACAAGAATATCTACCTTTCGGGGTGTACCTTGCATACAGTCCACAATGCAGCAAAGAAGGCCTCAAAAGAACTACCGGTACCACCAGTGGAGTCTGTATTGATTGACATTTATTATTATTTTGACAAAAGTACAGATAGTCAGAATCGCTTCAAGGGTACGCAAGAGCTGTATGATGTTGACCAAAAGAGGATGTTTAAGCATGTCTGCACAAGATGGCTAAGTATCGGGAGGTGTGCCAAATAACCTTATTTTCCTATCCCTAAACAACAAACTCGAGATTAATTAATCTTTAAATAAACTAATCATCATCATGTCTGGTTATGTCAGCCAATTATTAATAAAGATGTCAGTTGCCAGTCAAATGTTTATTTCTGTATTAATAATTGTAGGATAGTCATTTATAAGGTCCTGTGCATTTGTTTCAGATGCTTGAAGCGCCTTCTGTTTAACTGGGATCCACTGAAAATCTTCTTTCTTGAAGAAAAAAAGAATAGCGCTTCATCATATGCCACGAGCAAGGTTGAGACTATCTTTGATTGTGATCAATTATGGCGTGTCCTAGTTACAAAGACCATAGACAGTAATGAGTTGGTCTGAGGTGTTGATGAATGGAGCATGGTGGCCAAGCGGCAGAGCTTTCAGCTGGCATACTAAAGGTACTGGTGTCAAGTATTCATTTAATGAGATATCTCAAGTAAAAATGTTTGGTGCAAAAATGTGCAAATGTTGGGTAGAACGGATGTTACGTGAGTTGGAGACAAGAAGTGAGAGATTGAAGAAGTTGGAATAAAATAGTAAAATAAAGATGTATATGTTATTGTAATAAAAAGTTGAAGTAAAGACAAGAATTTAAGCTACAAGTATGTGTACCTATTATTATTTCCTATGAAGTATTTTATAAGTGCATCATAAATAGATGTCATAAATTTGAAGATGCATGCTAACAATGATCAACATAACAAACAGCAACTAATGAACAATAATAGATAAAGCCTCAGGATATAAGTATCAACTGTGAGAAAAGGACCTTAACAACTGGGTTTGAGTCTAGGATTAGCTCCAGGTTCTGGAGGGTGTCCATGAGTCTACCCACATCTGATGGGTACCTGACTTTAGTTGGGGTAAAGTAAAGGCTGATTGGCTTTGTGCTGGCCATAAATCCCCTAGGATGAAGTGGCCACAGAAACTGGTGAACGCTGCTACGACGACTACATGGATAATTTGGTCCAATAGGATACATTACTTACTTACTAAGTGTTGATGAAACATTATTATTTGGACTATAATATTCTGTTACTTTTATGATAAGTTTATTTATTCAGTCTTAAACAATTAATTCTCTACATTACTTGTTAAAAACAAAAAGTTACAAATATATCAAAGTTTCTATCATCACAAAACAATGCCACAGTTCACTTGGACTAATTATTAACACAGCTGCTAGTAAACAAGCTATATATAGCAAAATATCATGCAGGCCTAGAAGAGTTTTAAAAAAAATTTGGGGGGGGGGGGGGGGGGGGGGGGAGACTGGGGGACAATTTATTTATTATGTCTCACTGACAGGTTTCTTTAGATTTTGAATTATATAAATTATTTTTAAACATAATTAGTAGGTCTACTTTACTGAAAAAACATTACAATAGTACAAGGGTTATTAAAAACTTAAAATATACACAATATCGCATACCTGGGTACCTGTCCATATTTTGCCGTATTCATATGCTTTTGACCCCCAGTACAGCGATACGGCAAATACAAAAATGTCTAATTTGTTAAGATTTTTTCTTTTTTATTAATTAGAGTTTGATTCTTTTGTTTCCGACATTTTTTCTGCTAAAAAATCAGCGTGTTACCAGATTATTCAGTCTTAATGGCTTTTGTCTTTGACACTATATTGAAATACTTTTGTTATGTCACTGAAAAGAAAATTTGAATCTTGGAGATGATTCAGGATTGCCTGAAAAGAAGGTTATATGCCACAGACAACAGCCATTTTTTTTTTACTGAAAAGGGACCTTCCCTCGTTAATTGCATGTTATGCAATATTGAATTTTCATGTTGTAGTGAGAACTTGATGCATCTGTATTTGGATTATAGTGAACACTTAATGTTTCGTTATTTAGACTTAACACAAAAAAACAGTTGCTTCCGCTTCCTGTGTTGTTGATTCACCTTGTCCTTCCTGTCCCTCATGTATGAAGGTTATTTGTATTGTTCAAGTATCATTAAATAAATTATCCTTTGTTGTCTTGTGGTCTAGTGTATTCTTAAACAATACTAAGCATACTATTACAAGGTGTCAGAAGTAAAACTATTGTTTTTGTTTTCAAGTGGGGCATAATGGCTGAATTCCACCCGCCAGAACAATTTGATTTCACTTTACCTACAAAGTGGCCAGAATGGCAAAAATTGTTTTTTAACATTCCGTCTGGCCACAAAGCTAGGTAAAGCAGAAGGCGCTGTTCAAGTAAGCAGTCTTATTTATGCAACGGGGGCAGAAGACGAAAAGATTTTTCTACTTTTACCTTCGAGGCTGGCGGATGGAAAAGCGCTGACCTAGGCATGTGAAAGATATTGAAAAATCTCTCAAAGAATTCTACAATGTGCGCTTTGAATTAAGGGTTTATCAAGGCATGCTCATCAGAGGATCACAGATAGTAATACCAAAGTCACAAGTCAAAATGTCGAGAGAGAGCAAAACAATCTGTATGGTGGCCAGGAATTAGCGGCAAAATCCATCAGCTCTTTCTTCTTGCCCAGATTGTGAACAAAAGATGCCAACCTACAGAAAAGAGTTCACCATGTCAACACCTCTTACCAGCAGACCATTTCAGATTATCGGTGCTGACATTTGTGACTTCAAAGGTACTACCTCTTGGTGATTGACTACTATTTGAGATATCTGGAGATATTGCCCCTAACAAGCATGACCTCTGAAGTGGTAATAAAAAAATAAAAATCAATCTTTGCACATTATGGAATCCTGGAGTTATTGATCACTGACAACGGACGCCAGTGTACTTCCCGAGAATTCCAAGAGCATTCCAAAATTTTTGGAAGGGTGGAAATTCAAGCACATTACTAGTTCACCATACTATGCCCAAAGCAACGGTGAGGCAGAACGAGGAGTTTAGGAAGCAAAGATAATATTAAGACAAGCAGATCCTTTTCTGGCATTAATGAATTACAGATAATTACCTTCTAATTTTTTTGGGCCAGAACACCGCCTATAATCCCCATCTCGATCCAACTTCAGGACATGCCATCAAAGTCTTTCTTCAGCATGTAAACACAAGACATCATATATTCACAGATAGGTATTACACCACCGCAGCCTTGATCGAACATCTGCAAGCCCACGACTACAACTACACTGGTACGGTTCATGCAAACAGACGAGGGTTTCCAGTTGCTTGGAAGACACAATGCCTGCAACATCAGGAGGCTGTGTAGCACACACAAGAGCAACAACAACAGCTCTGTGTCACATGAAAAGACAAAAAGGCTAAAAAGCCTTGCCATGTCGTCACAAAATGTGGAAGTATTACCACTATTTACAGAGTTGAGGGACAAGCAAACGTCGCAAAACCATCCATCATACATCAGTATAATCAGTCAATGAACAGGTGCAACCGAGTGGACCAACTTGATTCCTATTACGGGGCACACAACCGTAAGACTGTGAAGTGGTGGCGAAAAATATTTACATTGCTATTAGAAATCATTCAAGTGAACAGCCACATACTGAACAGCCACATAGTGAACAGCCACATAGTAAACAGCCACATAGTAAACAGCCACATAGTGAACAGCCACATAGTGAACAGCCACATAGTGAACAGCCACATAGTGAACAGCCACATTCTCTTCTTGTTAGCCCAGCCTGAGGGAACAAAGCCGTTGCCGCTGTGTGATTTCAAGGATCAGCAAATAGATCAGCTTGTAACCATCTCAGCTCCACCCACTCCAGCAGTACCTTTACCAACAGCAGCAGGAGCAGCACCATCACCAATTGAACCTGTAAAACCAGGCAGGAAGCCCATCAACAACTACAAGGAGCGCCTTACCAACAACGCCCATCTCGTTGACTGACGGTGCCCAGCGCCAGTGTGTGTACTGTGCCCTCCGTAACGAAAAGAAGCGCAGCACATACTACTGCACAGGATGCATCGGCAAACCACACCTGTGCCTGAAAGAGTGTTTTAGGAAATATCACCCAGAACGCCTTTGAATAAGATTATCTGGACTATGTACAGCTTTGTTTTTTTTTTGTTGTTTTTTTTGGGACAAGACACTCAAATGAACATAAAATCAATAAAACATATTTTGATTCTGTAAAGTGCATGCTGATTGGAAATGATTTGGCTATTTTGATAATTCGGTTAGAAATGGATAGCAACACCCTGAGGAGACACAGTAGCCTGTAAGTGGACTTTTAAAAATTATAATAATTACGTCCCCTTGAAAATTTGATCAACTTTTAGTTCTTTTGGTGCTCTTATAGCTTATTTCTCACTTTTTAAAATTATTTTGTTGCTGTTCCTCATCCTTTTCCCCAAAAAATGATGTATGACATGTTACATTTGTTGCATAAATTAGCCTAACAAAAGCATTTTTTGTAAACACCCCTATTTTTGAGAGTTTGGCTAAAAATAGGTCTGGCACAGACGTGGAAACCCCCTTGGCATGGAATGAGTTAACATTGTTCATGACAGGTATGCAGTGTTGCAGAAAAAAGGCTACTGTACTTATAAAAGAAATGTTTGTCATGTCAATGAAGAGTCAAGCTACTAACATGAAAGCATTGCCATACTCATTGGCAACAGATGGTAGCAATGAGGGAGACAAGAAACAGTTTCCGCTTGTCATTCGGATATTTCATGTTGAAACTGATGGCAGTCTGAGACCTTTACAGACCCAACTGTTGGCAATTAAGAACTGTGAAGGCTCTGCAACTGGTAAGTATATTACTTACTAATTGTGTAGATTTAGTTGTAGGCCTACATGTGCATTATTTTTTTTTCAAGTTGTTAATCTCTCTCATGTTTTATGTAAAATTTACAATGCAATACCAAGTGTTAAAATTTACTTAATTTACCCTAAACAGTTGAAAACATATTTAACCTAACTCTTTCTTTACATTCCGCCGTAGCCTGCGCCATAGCGTTTTTAATTGCTTACGTTTAGCCGTAGCCTGCGCCAACAATGATTTGTTTGGTTCCAGCATTAGTTAAGCATTTACAATAAATAAATAAATTTTATATACTCTTTGGGTTCAGAAGAGTTCCGACTTCCTTTTGGAAACAATCACACGTTGTATCTCTTATCTTTTTGTGCAATTTTCTATTACTTTAATCGACCTCCGAAAAATTAAAAAAAAACTGCTGATCGCCATGTCTGAGTTTATTGCTTCCACAAGCACTGGTAGGTGTAGTGCTATTAAAAAAAGAGGTTTAACTGGTGAAGAAGCTAGTAGATTAATATTTTTAGATGACTCGGATGACGATGATTTCATTCCAGACCTAGTAGACATTGATGAAAGAATGTTTGAGGATTCGGATGAAGACGAAGAATATTTTCCTCCATCGGCTTAAAAAGTAAAAACAGCCAAGGGTAAAGGAAAGAGTAGGCCTACTGCAGGCACATTAGGTTTGGATTTACCAATTACCTCTAGGCCTAGAGGTTTCCTACTAGTACTAGTACTACTGAGGCTGACAGGAGACCCACAACAGTTAGGCCTAGGCCTACTGCAACAGCTACTTCGTCTGAATGGACAAATGTTGAATCTGGTGAGACAGAAAACAATTTGTTTTCATCCGTTGCAATCTCCTGGAGTAAGCTCTGAAATGAATCTTGGTGAAACAAACCTCTTCACCTTTGGATTTCTTCATGTCATTGTTTGACAGGGAAGTAAAAATGAATTTAATTCATTCAATAAATGCATTTGCGAAGAAAAAGGTGGATGCTAACACACCGGCAATGAAGCGTTCAGTCTTTGGCAGATAGAAAAACATTACAGAAAATGAATTGGATAAGTTTTTAGCTGTACTCATGACGAAAAGGCCAGCTCTATCTGATTATTAGGTCTGTCTCTCCAGAACAATATGCTCCCTGGATCCATAAAATGTTTAATCGCAAGCAATTCCAGGACATTTATCACACAATGTTGCACTGTGGTGATGAAGCGGCGGAGGGAAAAGACAAAATAGAGCCTTTCATGAATTTGCTTTTGAAAAAATTTAGAAAGGCTTTCTACCCTTTGAAAACCTCAGTATCGACAAAATTGTGATTGGTTTCAAAGGCAGGTGGCAGTTTAAGCAGTACAATGCTTCAAAGCCCAAAAAATACCACATAAAAACCTTCGACCTATGTGATTCTGCGACTGGCTATGTGGTGGATAAACTGACCTATTTCGGCGCCAACACCGCCTATGACCCTGAGGCTGATAAAGATGGTGGTCAAGCTGTCCAAGTTTTTACAACCCTGTTACAGCACGTAGGTACAGGACATAGGATCTACGCAGATCGTTATTACACAACCCGCAAACTCATCGAGTATTTGATTTTTTAAAAACTTCACTATACGGGCACCGTTAACATAAATCGACTCGGATTTCCAAAGGAAATAAAAACCCTTGTTTTACAGCACCTAGAGATGAAGTGGTTCTTAGAAAACAACAAGAGGATGATGTGTGTGGTTTTCAAAGATAAGAAGGCTAAAAAGAATGTTGTGATGGTTTCTACTGATGCAAAGGTGGAAATGATCAAAATCAAAGAAATCCATAAGCCGACAATGATCGACCACTACAATCATAAAATGAACGGTTGCGACAAACTTGACCAAAAGGTTACCAATTATGGTGTGTTTGAACGGAAGACGGTCAAGTGGTGGAAAAAAAATTTCTTTTGGTTTTTTGAAGTAACACAAGCAAATGCATACATTATGTTTTGTTTATGCCGCACATCAGGGGACAGAAGTCCCAATCTTAAAGATTTTAAATCCCTGTTAATTCGACAGATGACCAACAATGTTGCCTTGGAGCAAATCTAGAGAAATCCTGGTAGAAATGCAGAAACCAGTGCAATGGAAAGAACTCAAGGCAACAGGCACATCATTGACTATACTAAGATGAAAGGGATCGCACCTGTGTATTCTGTTCAACACCAGCAAAGCGAGTCCGTACTAATTTTTTTGTTCAGGATGTGAAGCCAAGCCACATCTTCACCCGAAGGGATGTTTTAAAGAATTTCACTCTAAGTAAAACAATCATCTTTGGTGTAAATGTTGTAAACAGCATCAGTGTAAACAGTATCAGTGTCATAGTGTTTTTCTTCAAATTTCTTTCAATTTTCAAATTTCATGTGGTTGGACTAAATTATTCATAATTATTTCATTTTTCAAATTACTTCATTGAAACTTTCACCAATTCTTGGATATATGTCTTTCTATTGTTCATTTAAAAATGAAGAATTTTTTATTTTCATTTTATGTTTTTATTTTCACATCACTCTCTTTAACCTCTCCAAAATATTTCCCATTAAAACCTAATCTCTTGAGTTGTAGATAATTAACTTCTTCTTTCAATTTTCTAAAAAATGATATAAAACATGACAGGGTTATATTGAAAGCATTTTTTTTTCTTTGAGATCAAGTGCATCAGGTATAAAAAAAAATCCAAATTTTTTTCTTCCGTTGCATTGATTAAAAGGTACCGTAAAGAAAGAGTTAATAGAGGCCGAGTTAAAAACCCAAGGTATCAGTTGGAAAAATTGTATTTTCTTTGGGTGTGACAATGCAGCTGTTATGGTGGGTCAGCATAAAGGAGTATATTCTTTTATTAAAGGAAGAAATCCTGGAGTTTACCTTGAAGCCTACACTCTTCATTTAGTGCAGCAAAGAAAGTTTGGTTTTATTTTGCTTTATTAATCTCTGTTAACCTACTCATTGTCTACAATTACTTTTTTCTTTTCATCTACATTTTGTGACAGTGTAATGTCTTATTTAGTAGATTGTAAGTAATATAATAAGATTTTCAAATATTTAGATTACAAATATTTTTTTAATGTGTTTCAGGAACTAGTCTAGCTTTTTCTCACCTAGAGAGGAAAACCTTATTGATATTTTCTACTTCATAAAGAAAATCACCTTTAGGCAGGAGAAAAAAGAGAGCTACAAGAGTTGTTTGATGTAGATCAACAAAAGATGCTGAAACATGGCTGCACAAGATGGCTTAGTATTGGAAGGTAAGCAAAACTTTGGTCTTCTTGAATATATAATGAATGTACTGTTGAATGGTTTGTAAAAAAACTAACAAGTAATAAGCTTGCCAATTACACACTTCTATTTAAAATGTCTATTACAGATGTGTAAACAGACTGGTCATATGGTGAATATTCAAGAAAATTCAAAATTAGACGTGGACTTAGACAATTAGACTCGCTGTCCTGCATACTCTTCAACATCAACCTAGAGAGAATAAGAAGAAATATCCATATTGACACAAGGAAACAATAACAAGATATTTCCTTAGATAGAATGAACGCCAAAAAGCAACAGGCACCATATACAGCCTACCCATCCAGTACCTGGCCTATGCAGATGACATTGCACTACTAGGAAAAAGCATGAAAAACATTATCTTATCTTATACGTTACAGAATAAAAGAAGATTATTGTGTCCTACGCTATTCATTCACAGAATAAGAAGACGCATCAATAAAAGCAGGGCTAGAAATCAACACCCAAAAAACAAAATACATGCACATGTCAAGAGAAGAAGAACAAACAGAAAAGGTCATCAAAATTGGAAACCATAATTTTTTACAGTGAGACCTCGACAGTTACAAAAAGTACAGAAAATAAAAACCTGAGGAAAAAAATCCTCAGTCCTGGCCTGGAAAAAGAAGGCAATGGATAGGTCAGAGTGGAAAGAGGAGGTGAGACAGGCCAGAGCCCTCCATGGGCTGTGACACCAAAGATGATAAAATAGACTGGTCCAAAACTGGGATCCATTAAAAACAATCAGAGAAGAGGTATAAAAAAAAATAGCAGATGAAAAGAAAAAGAAAGAGGCCAGTACAGAAGGAGATGAGTAACACTGCCTTGGAGTTTCATTTAATAAACTGGACATCAGTATGCATACATTTCTCCAGTCCCCTACTAACAAGCTCTTTACTATCTTTTTATCTAACCCAGTTAAAATGTATGATTGTGTTCTTGTTAGGTTTCAAACTGAGGAGCCACTTATATATAAACACCAGTCTCTACTTTTTGGTTTAATATCTTCAGTGTTAAGCAGGTCTGTGAAACCATCAGCAGTCATGAACATTTAACTAACTGAGGTTTAATTTCAGTTGAGTGAAAACCAAAAAGTAGATGTAGAGTTGTTGATTGGGGATGCTGCCAGGACATATATAGCCCACACTGAAAAACACTGTCTTAAGAGTAACAGAATATCAGAATTCTATGCTTCTGTGAGGCAGTATTTTGTGACATCTTGTATTTATTAATGAAACTACCTCTCTCTGACCCTGTGCTTAAACATGCAAAAGTAATAGATCCTGCAAATAAAACTCGGGTCACTTTTTCTGACCTGAAGTGTTTCCTGCAACAATTTCAAATACTCATACCACCCGGGGATACTGTTGAGTCAATGGCGAAGCAATTTTCTACATACCAGTTTACTGATGTAAAAGACAGCCTCCATCAAAGAGTAGATGAGCAATGGATAAATATAAGAAACCAACACAAAGAGCCACCTTGCTAGAGAGATTCAAGGTATAGCAGCTCTACCTCACAGTAGTGATGCTTGTGAGAGAGTTTTCAGCTGTATAAGGAAAAACTATACTTCACAGAGAGCTTCACTGACCTGTGATACATTCAAATCACTTTTAGTTTTTAAATCTGTACAACAGATTCATTTAACCCTATATTGCATACAGTTGTATTTTTACAACACTGGTTTACATACATAATTTTTATATTTTTCTTACGTTTTTTCTGCAATATTTTGTTTTGTTTCGTTCCCGAGGCAGTTTTGTACATAACCTATACAAGAACTCATTTATATAAAAGTTATTTTAGTCTCATTTTACATTTTTACAAGCGTTGCTATGGTGGTCCGATACAGTAAGTAATCTTTGCATCATTTATTATATTTAACATGTAGTTTTACACTTCAAACATTTTTTTTGTAAAAGTAAACTCATATCTTAATGCAAAAAGAAGTTATTTTTGTGTTATTTCCTTATACTTTTCATATTATAGCAGTAACTTTGTATGTTGTAAAATCGCAACTCCATGCAACTGAGCTAAAAAAAATATGAGATTACATGACATAGAGCCACACCCCCTTTTCTAAATATAACGTACTTTATAGTTATTATATTATAATATAAAGTAAATAAGGTCCAAATAATCAATTATATATCTTAATTTTGTTCTTTTTATAATATAATTCAGTAAAAATAGTTAAATATAGGTCTTCTTATTTATTTATTGTTATTATTAGTTATTAGTAATAAATGACAGGCCTAGTTAGGTCTAGACTTAAATATCTATACCGGTAATCTATATTAATCTATATTTTTTTTAGTATATATATAATATATGTCTAATTATTTGCTATTATTATTTTTAATTAGGCTTGCATTATGAAGCCCAAGGTCTTTTATAGGAAAAAATACTATTCCATTGTTTTGAGGGAAATGCCTTCGGACACCGAAGACTTTGAGTTGTCTGATAATGATGCGTCATTGGACTAAGATACCAGTATTGAACAGTTTCCATACCGAAAAGGAGATTGAAGGTAAATTTAAATTCATGTTAGTTTTATTCTATTGTGTAATATATATTTATAGTTCACTGGATTGTCAACCGACACATCGCGGGTTCCATCTCTGCCGCCCACCAATTTCTACCACCCTCCAGGAGTTTTGGGCCTAGTGGACATATATCTAATTATCTTCTATCTGGAAGGAATGTCTGTAAAACTAAAATAAATAAGTACATTTAGTAGTTTTAGTTCCTATTATAAATCATTGTGTTGTTTTTTTTTGATAAAGATGCAGAATCAGATGTTGAGATCAATAATGATTGTATTGAACCAGAGGAACCACCCAGTCAAGCCGAGGACTTCTTTGGAAGGTGTTGTTATCCGATGAAGATTTGAAGACTAAATTGCCTGCATTCACCAGTCAAATAACAGAAGAGTGTGTTCCGAGACAACAAAATGTCATATCCGCTAATTTTCTTACTAATGTTTTTTTTTAGTTCTCTAAAATAAATTATTGAATAACGAATAATTTAGTATTATTATAATTTTCTCATTTCTTTAGTTTGAATTATTTTTATTTGTGCATGCCAAAATTATTCAGAATCTATGTGTTGATAATTCTTTGTAGTAGCATTATGTCAGTATGAAAATTTTTATATTTTTACCTATAAATGAATATGAGCTATAAACCTTTTGTATAACTTATTTTAATAAAATACCTCACAAAAGACTTCAAAATCTTTGTATAATCATGTTCAAATGTAATTGTTGTCATTGTGGTTGTAAATTTGTGTAAAATAGCAATTATTTAATTTTTGACATTGTGATGCCTTCTGTAAAAAAAGTTGCTCGGTTGCACACAGTTGCAAAAATGCAACGACCAAAATCAACACTAAATATCACTTTTTTTGGATTACACTCTGAACAAATTTTTTTTCTTTATCCATTAGAAGAACAAAAAACACAATGAAAAATTTTTTGAACTTGAAACCTAAATTCATGCAATATAGGGTTAAGTGATGAAATGCTGGACTAATTAAAGTCAGTTTACAGTTTGCATCAGCAACAATAAAAAGAATAAATTAAATCTTTGTTTGATAATTTGTATATGTAAAAACTACACAAAATTAATTTATTTTAATGCTTTCAAGAAATCTGTATTATGTGTGTAACTAACAGTTGAACTTTTTGTGTGTTAAAACTTAGAAATGCCTTTTTTTCCCATGTAGATGCCTCTTTTCAAACTAGACTTGCTTTCATTATGAATGATTTAAATATGTTATAGATATTAGCATTTTTTTTAGCATGTAATCAATTTGAACCAACAACTGGAAGAAGTAAATAATTTCAAATATCTAGGAGCAATCATATCTGCAGATGGACGGTGTGAGTCCGAAATTCGAGCAAGGATTGGGACTGCAATGGCTCGCCTCAACAGAATCTGGACCAGTAAAAGCATTGGTCTCTCAACAAAGCTAAGACATTACATTTACAGAGCCCTAGTTAGAACTATTGTTCTGTATGGATGTGATACCTAGACGCTGCTGTCGGCAACTGAAAACAATTTGCAGGCTTTGGAAAATAAATGCATGAGAAAAATACTTTGAACCTCCTACGTAGAACACAGGACTAATGCGTATGTGTGGGACAGAATATCCTCAATTGCAGGTCCTACAGAAAAAATTATGGCAACAATCAAATGACGCATACTGACATGGTTGGGTCATGTGTTGCGGCACAATAGACTGTCAAAAACAATCCTTTAGGGCAGAATGGAAGTTTGGCATAGGAGAGGCCGTCAGCTGAGATGCTGGTTCGACAATGTAAAGTATTGGACATGGCTGCAGTTTACTCAACTATTGACAACCACTCAAGATAGGCAAAAGTATAGAAAGTTGACTGCTGAGGTGTCCATTCGCTCCCTCCAAAGACCAAAACTGTCATGGGATTGATGATGATGAATCAATTTGATATATATTATTTTGCAAATCAATTTGAATAAAAAAATAACAAATTCTATTTCATAATTTTAACCTATCAAAAAGAATGTCGGTTGTCTTTATATTTGTGTGTAGTAGTAATTAAGTGTCAATATTTTTATGTCATAATTTTGGTGCCTGGTCTCAAAATACTCTTGTCAGCCAATGAAAATGCTCTCAAGAAAAATTACAGGTACCCAGGTATGATATAGTGTTACATTAATAATAAAAGAAAAAAAGAATTATTATTCATAACATTATTAGTCAGATTTTTGTTTTGATGAACTTGAATACCTTGTGTTATAAGCAAGTGTATATTTATTACATTTAATTGACTGAAAAGAATGAGGCTTTATGTACTTGCATATTTTCTTGTGTTCTTCTTTGTGGGACAAAGGGCTGCCACAAATTGTTTCCAGTTGACTCTTTAGTTGTAACCACATCATCTTTACTGCCTTTTATCTCTTCTTCCTATGACCATCTCCAAAAATTATTTGTTCAGTCAGCTTTTTGTTAGCCCTGGGGATTTTATTGGAGTGTCTGATTGTGTTGTCTTCAACTGGCTTTCAGAGAGCGGCCAATAGATATAGGGATATCATATTTATTGATGATGCTGTCATTATCTGGAAATGTAAAAAAAATGGTAATAATTTATTATATTTATTTGTTTAATTTGCTTACAACATTATATATTGTTTTTCATATAGAATGCTGATACCATACATTTGTATACACAATGTTAAAACCTAAGGGGAGGAGATGTAAAAAGGATGTACCATGCTTAGGGATAATTGTATAGTTTGTAGACAATGGAATTCTATTTCCTTTTTATGATGTACCCCCATTTCCATTCGCAATTCATATGTGACATTGTCAATTTCTAAAGCAGATGGTGTTAAAAAAAAATTAAATATTTTGACTAAAGTAGCTCAATTTCATTTTAAAAAGCACATCAATCTGTGAAGTAAGAGTATGTTCAACTTTTCCTCAATAATTTCAAAGTCCAAATACTGGACCAAGTTGTCCTAATCCAGATGCTTCATCTTTAAATACTTTCACATTGTAATCATTATATGTAATAATCTATTTCTTTTAACATTGAAGTTTCAAGTTTTACTTATTGCAAGTGACATAGAATATACATTAGAAAAACAAGGTTATATTGAAAAGTAGGAAATAAGGAACTAGTTTCTATCAATGAAATTGAATCTAGGAACTCTTTAGTCATCTTTAGACTTGACTCTACACCTCTAATTAACACATATTTGACAGATCTGTGCTCTTGTTAAGAGCAATTGAAAAGATCCTAAGTAATTACAGTTTCAATTAGCTATATTAGCAAACAATTTCCAATCCTCATACCATCTGGGGATACTGTTGAGTTACTGGCGAAGCAATTTTCTACATACCAGTTTACTGATGTAAAAGACAGCCTCCATCAAAGAGTAGATGAGCAATGGATAAATATAAGAAACCAACACAAAGAGCCACCTTGCTAGAGAGATTCAAGGTATAGCAGCTCTACCTCACAGTAGTGGTGCTTGTGAGAGAGTTTTCAGCTGTATAAGGAAAAACTATACTTCACAGAGAGCTTCACTGACCTGTGATACATTCAAATCACTTTTAGTTTTTAAATCTGTACAACAGATTCATTTAAGTGATGAAATGCTGGACTAATTAAAGTCAGTTTACAGTTTGCATCAGCAACAATAAAAAGAATAAATTAAATCTTTGTTTGATAATTTGTATATGTAAAAACTACAAAAAAATTAATTTATTTTAATGCTTTCAAGAAATCTGTATTATGTGTGTAACTAACAGTTGAACTTTTTGTGTGTTAAAACTTAGAAATGCCTTTTTTTCCCATGTAGATGCCTCTTTTCAAACTAGACTTGCTTTCATTATGAATGATTTAAATATATTATAGATATTAGCATTTTTTTTAGCATGTAATCAATTTGAACCAACAACTGGAAGAAGTAAATAATTTCAAATATCTAGGAGCAATCATATCTGCAGATGGACGGTGTGAGTCCGAAATTCGAGCAAGGATTGGGACTGCAATGGCTCGCCTCAACAGAATCTGGACCAGTAAAAGCATTGGTCTCTCAACAAAGCTAAGACATTACATTTACAGAGCCCTAGTTAGAACTATTGTTCTGTATGGATGTGATACCTAGACGCTGCTGTCGGCAACTGAAAACAATTTGCAGGCTTTGGAAAATAAATGCATGAGAAAAATACTTTGAACCTCCTACGTAGAACACAGGACTAATGCGTATGTGTGGGACAGAATATCCTCAATTGCAGGTCCTACAAAAAAAATTATGGCAACAATCAAATGACGCATACTGACAAGGTTGGGTCATGTGTTGCGGCACAATAGACTGTCAAAAACAATCCTTTAGGGCAGAATGGAAGTTTGGCATAGGAGAGGCCGTCAGCTGAGATGCTGGTTCGACAATGTAAAGTATTGGACATGGCTGCAGTTTACTCAACTATTGACAACCACTCAAGATAGGCAAAAGTATAGAAAGTTGACTGCTGAGGTGTCCATTCGCTCCCTCCAAAGACCAAAACTGTCATGGGATTGATGATGATGAATCAATTTGATATATATTATTTTGCAAATCAATTTGAATAAAAAAATAACAAATTCTATTTCATAATTTTAACCTATCAAAAAGAATGTCGGTTGTCTTTATATTTGTGTGTAGTAGTAATTAAGTGTCAATATTTTTATGTCATAATTTTGGTGCCTGGTCTCAAAATACTCTTGTCAGCCAATGAAAATGCTCTCAAGAAAAATTACAGGTACCCAGGTATGATATAGTGTTACATTAATAATAAAAGAAAAAAAGAATTATTATTCATAACATTATTAGTCAGATTTTTGTTTTGATGAACTTGAATACCTTGTGTTATAAGCAAGTGTATATTTATTACATTTAAATGACTGAAAAGAATGAGGCTTTATGTACTTGCATATTTTCTTGTGTTCTTCTTTGTGGGACAAAGGGCTGCCACAAATTGTTTCCAGTTGACTCTTTAGTTGTAACCACATCATCTTTACTGCCTTTTATCTCTTCTTCCTATGACCATCTCCAAAAATTATTTGTTCAGTCAGCTTTTTGTTAGCCCTGGAGATTTTATTGGAGTGTCTGATTGTGTTGTCTTCAACTGGCTTTCAGAGAGTGGCCAATAGATATAGGGATATCATATTTATTGATGATGCCGTCATTATCTGGAAATGTAAAAAAATTGGTAATAATTTATTAGATTTATTTGTTTAATTTGCTTACAACATTATATATTGTTTTTCATATAGTATAATATGCTGTTACCATACATTTGTATACACAATTTTAAAACATGAAAGGGAGGAGATGAAATAAAAAAAAGGTGGTCATTGCAATCATTGGCTAGTAGACTACCTCCGGACTAGCAACACAATGATCTGAGTTCAAAACTCCTGCTCGTAGTAAACTAAGTTCACATTGAAGAAAAATTAAGAAAGGCAAAGTTTTTTTTTTGCTAAATTAATCAAAATGAGCCCGGCTGGGGGAATTAATAAACTTTCCATAAAAAGGAAATAGAATTGCATTTCCTAAAATCCATACGATTATCCTAAGCATCGTTATGGTTGCTCTGGAAATTTTTTAACTAATCAGAAAAAGTCAATGGTCATTCTTGGGGTAAAATCTGAGACTTTTGATCAAAATTTAGTAAATTCTAGAAAGACTAGCATACTAAGAAGGAATACTGTCAATAAACTGATTGTAAAATTTATAACTTTAAGAAATGTTTTGTTTTACTTATTTTATGTTGATTTCCCAAGGGGAACAGAAGAAAAGGAATTGAAGAGCCAGGTTTGAACGCTTTCATAACAAATATATCAACCAACACTAATGATTTAAGAGCCAGGTTTAAACGCTTTAAAGAAAATATATCAACCAACACTAATGATTTAAGAGCCAGGTTTAAACGCTTTAAAGACAAATATATCAACCAACACTAATGATTTAAGAGCCAGGTTTAAACGCTTTAAAGACAAATATATCAACCAACACTAATGAAAGATAGACTAATAAAATAGAATATGCTAATTATGGAGATGGAAGAAAAAACACTGACATTGTCAAGTCAAATGCCATGTGGGCTTGCAATGTACCAACATGCAATACTCCTATTTTAAAAGGAAACTTTAACAACTATACATTATAGTACATAATAATACATTATTATAAAAATATAATTAATACCATGTTAGACAGAGCACTGGTAATCCACTATCTAAAGGGGATACTTTTTTAATGACCCTGACTTGCCATTTGCAAACTTGGTCCTTTAATGCATAGCAACTACTCCTTGCAAATCAGCAAGTCTAGATGTGACTACTCATGCATAATTAATTCTTTAGACCATCTTGGCTTATCAACCCCTACCTCATTTCATCTACATTGTAAGCAATAAAAAAAAAATGAATTTTGAGAATGAAATCTTTCAAAACCAATGAACCAAAAAAATAATTTTTAAAATAAAAAACCTACCTCTACCTTATAGCATGCATATAGTTTTCATTTTACAAAAAAATGTCCCATCAACATGAGTAGGCTTCCATCAGTCATGTCTATCTATAAACGGATAAAATTAAGTTGACAAGTTGGTAATTGTAGAACATAATTTTTAAAATTTGTTTTTATAAATATATAAAAACAAGTAGACATGTGAACCGGCTAAAACTAACATTTAAATACACTGTAACTACCCATGCAGTTATAGTGAGATTGCCCGCTACAAAGTTAACATGTAAACATTGCCCGCCCTCTGTGTGGGTATCGGGGTCCTGGAAATGACCAGGTGAAAGAATAACCCCACTGCTAAGTCAAACTTGCATGTTGTAAAAGGCGACTTATAGTGGGTTGTGTATTGGGTATATAGAGGTTTTGCACGGCTCATGCTGAGGGGGCTCTGGTGTTGGTAGCATGGAGATGGGTGGGTGTAAAGTCGTGATGAATCAATTTGATATGTATTTTTTTGCAAATAAATTTGAATAAAAATAAAATTAATTCTATTTCAGAATTTTAACCTATCAAAAAGAATGTCTGTTGTCTATATATTTGTGTTTAGTAGTAAATAAGTTTCAATATTTTTATGTCATAATTTTGGTGCCTGGTCTACAGTCTCAATATACTCTTGTCAGCCAATGAAAATACTATTTAAAAAAATTACAGGTACCCAGGTATGATATAGTGTTACATTAATAATAAAAGAAAAAAGAATTATAGAGATAAAAGAAAAAAAAATGACATTGTCAAGTCAAATGCCATGTGGGTTTGCAATGTACCAACAAGCAATACTCCTATTTTAAAAGTAAACTTTAACAACTATACATAAAACCCATTATAAAAATATAATTAATACCATGTTAGACAGAGCACTGGTAATCCACAATCTAAAGAAAATAATTTTTTAATGACCCTGACTTGCCATTTGCAAACTTGGTCGTTTAATGCATAGCAACTACTCATGTATAATTTAATCTTTAGACCATCTTGGCTTACTAACCCCTACCTCATTTCACCTACATTGAAAGCAATCAAAATAAATGAATTTTGATAATGAAATCTTTCAAAACCAATGAACCAACAAAATAATTTGTTAAATAAAAAAAACTACCTATACCTTATATCATGCATATAGTATTCTAAGTATTCAACTTGAGTAGGCTTCCATCAGTCATGTCTATCTATAAACGGATAAAATTAAGTTGACAAGTTGATAATTGTAGAACATAATTATTTAAAATATCTTTTTATAAATATATAAAAACTAGTAGAAATGTGTCCAGTTCTCTGAACCGGCTAAAAGTAACATTTAAACACACTGTAACTACCCATGCAGTTATAATGAGATTGCCAGCTACAAAGTTAACATATACGGCAATGTTTACATTGCCCGCCCCCTGTGTGGGTATCGGGGTTCTGGAAATGACCAGGTGAAAGAATGACCAGGTGAAAGAATAACCATGCAGCTAAGTCCCACTTGCATGTTGTAAAAGGCGACTTATAGTGGGTTGTGCATTGGGTATATAGAGGTTTTGTTAACATAGCAAATTCGGCTTTCCCAACCCCTAACTTTACTGTAAGGGAATGGGGAAGGGAGGGGAGAGACCCAAAAATCGGTTTTGAAAAAGAAAACTATATTAAATTAAAACATCCCTACTTTAGAAATGGCATGAATTCTAGTGTTTTAAAAACCAATATTCTGGTTGTCATACTTTGGCAATAACCAAATATAGCCATGGGTATAACATTCTGAATTAGGATTTATATTATTTAATATATAGATTAAAACAATGTTACCTATGTGCAGAACTGTGTGAATTTGCTGGTGTTCAATATGGTGTTCAATTTGTTTTTAACCAAGTATGCTCGTCTTGCTTGGCTTCTGATAAAATTTTAAAGAAATAAAAATTATAATAGAGACACAATATTTTGTATCAATATTTTTTTAAGAAATATAGGCCTTTGAGTTTCTTATGTAGTTCTTTTGCCTTAAAGTCAAAGTTTATCCTGTCGGACTAGATTGATCCATAGGCATAGGACGATGAAGCAGCATTTACCAGTTTCTGTGGCCACATAATACCAGTGGATTGTGTGGCCAGCACAATGCCCAGTCGCCTTTACTTTACTTCAACTAAAGTCAGGTAGGCCTACCCATCAGACCTGAGTAGACTCTGGGACACCCTCCAGACCCAAGAGCAAATCCTAGCCTTCACCAAGATTTGAACCCTGGACCTACGGTGCGCCAGCCGAAAGCTCTGCCACTCTACCATCATGTCCCCTCTTTTGTCTTTAATAATAGCATATATCCAAAATTAATATTTCATAGACCTAAAGCTAGTGTTAACACGTTCTTCATTCTATCAAATTTTCAGCCACATCCCAAAAACCACAGTCCCCAAAAATCAGTTTATGTCATTATGATGTGAATTTCAAAGACCTTTAAAAAGCATTCCTTAAAAAACAATAACCAGGCTTTAGCTTAAATATGTGTTAACTGCGCTTTTGTGTGATTTTCTCTTACTTTATGGGTGGCATCTACCATTGCAACCTATATTATATGCAAATGTATACAGTAAATGAGCCAAAGTCAAAAGGTGCTCTTTCAAGGGAAAAAAATTCATATTTACAGAGAGGTGTAAAAATGCACTTAAGTACTTAAGTATTGTCAGAACCTTCCTAAACATGATTTTAATAGTGGGAAGATAAGTTATACACTGGAAAAGACACAGTGACGAAAAACGCGAAAAAAAATAAATGGCTGCTATAGACATCTTGGTGTCACTTAGGACAAATGACAACAAAAAATTGACTTCAGAAAAAAACATAGGCTACTAATTCTTGATGGATTTATTCAAGAATTTAACACACATATCTCCATAGCCTATATTTATGATATTCAAGAGTATTACAAGCATAGGAGTTGCAAAAGAGGGGGTTTAGAGTTTAGGAGCATAAACTCCACTCACTTGAAATGACAACAACTGTCCTAAGCAACACTATTTTTTTTTAAACCCTTGTACAAAAATTATCCCTGCATCAATTTGAGCAAACTTTGTGGCAAATAGTTATTTAAGGGCTTCTTGTATTCACCAAATGAGTTTGAGATACATATAAAGCTCCTAGGTTATTGAAATAAAGTATAGAAAAATTGCATGTAGGGCCTAGGCCTAATTTAATTAGTCACTTAGAGTCACCGGCAAAAAAACTTAACATTCTCATCAAAAAATGCGTTTTGAGACATTTTTTTAATCAACCTAGTGCAAAATGCTATCTCATGCTATCTCGTTGTCCATGTTTGGTGTGAACTAACTTATAACTTATAACTAAGTCCAAGTTTTAACTAGGCCTATTTCATTGCATTTTGACCCTTTAAAAGCGATTTTAAAAATATCAGTTTTGAGGTACGACCTTTTGATGACTTGGGCTCAAATATAGGCCCTATAGGCCTATACATTCAAAGTAATAAAATCAATCATATATAATATATAGTATAGGCATATAGCCCTGTCACTGTCATGACGCCAATGACGATCAACAAGCTCATGCAAGAGAAAAAAAAATGTTAATTCTTTTCTTCTCTTATATATTTTTTTACTTTTTACAGACACTCCTTCTATAAAAAGAATATTTTAGTAACCAGATTATAACTATGTCGTCTATGTCCACTATGTCTATGTGTCCTACGTTTAGGTACTTCGATAAACCGGATTTGACCTAATTTCGATAGGTGCCGGAAATGGTCAATTTTTTTGTCCGTTTTTAAACGAGCCCAGGAGGGGCTGTGTCCTTAAATGCATCGGTTTGTTAATCTGTTAGGTTTCGGCGCTTAAAAACGATTAACTTATGAAGTGGATATATTAAAGCTCTCTTTGTGATGATAAAGGCCTTAGTTTCATTCATTTGAAAGGACCACACATGGCTTTGAATATACAGGTAAGTTCACGTAATTAGAACAATTTTAATTTGAACTCGGCGAACTTTAATTTTTTCACAGCCAAATTCCTCATTATCAAAAACGTAAGTGTGTAAATTTTTATAACAATCCAAGCTTCGCCAGATAGATAACATTGGGCGCCTGCAAGCTTGTCAAAAAAAAAATGTAAACAAAAAACCGGAAGTGGTATATTTAATGGAGGTTGACTAGTTTCGTTTTTTCAATGGGTACTTATAAATCCAGCTTTATTGGTCTTATTTTTCATCATCTGATATATTTAAATATAAAATTAATAATTTAAAACTTGAAGGAATCATCCTGTGTTTTTATTTTTATTTTAAATGCCCAAACAACACAAAATTTATAAGTCTGGCTGCCATGCTTTGCACTTTAAAATTGTATAACATTTAAATATTTCTTAAGCCCAGTACGCAATTCTAATGGGCTAAACATCACTTTTTGTTAATAAAATGAATATTTGTGTTCATTTTTAGGCTTTAGTACTTGCATTTATTTGTTTTCTAACATGCACTGCTTATTTGTTTTTATAGAAATAGGTTTATTTACTACTAAACTAAGCCTAATCTTACTGAAATTTTGTAGGAATTTAAAACAAAATAGACACACCCACAATTACAATAAGATAGAAAATCTTTAATGTAATGCTCTCAGCCTCAGCCAATATAAATACAATTCTTCACATGTTATTAATATTGTTCTAAATTTTAAATTTTCAGCTAATATCTAAATGATAAATGGCTAATGTTACTCCGATGTCCAATACTAGAATGGTTCAGCCGAGGAATATGAAAACAATAAGGTGGGTTTTGCTTTTATTTGTATAAATGTGTATATATTTATTAGTTCTCATGGAAAACATGTCTAAATACAAATAGTATATATACAACTTGTAAATTATTTTTATAAACAAAAATACGATTTATCGACAGCGTCTGTTTGGAGAGAATTCAAAGATGTCAGGCCTCGGACAACATTCTTCAATAAAACAAGGACGGCAACTGTGAAGCACCTGGGTTGGTAAGTTGTTTACTTATTATGCAATACTATAACTTATTAAAATACATCTAGAAATACAAACAGTATATAAATCTTGTACATTATTTTTATAAATAAAAATATGATTTATCTGCAGCGTCTGTTTGGAGAGAATTCAAAAATGACAGTCCTCGTACGACATTCTTCAATAAAACCAGGACAGACACTGCAAAGCACCTGGGTTGGTAAGTTGTTTAGGCTACTTATTATACATTACTATTACTATGACTTAATTAAAATAAATTTAGAAAAACAAACAGTATATACATTTTGTAAATTAATTTTATAAATAAAATATTTATTGACAGCGACAGCATCTGTTTGGAAAGAATTAAAAGTCACCGCCATGGCCTTGGATGACATTATACATAGTAAAGCACCTGGAATAGTAAGTTGTTTATTTTTAAATACAAATAATATCACTTAATAAAGTACAAGTCAATATATATTTGTCACTAACAGTAGTAACAGCTGGTTACATGGAGAGGAATTTCAAGTTTGCCTGGAACAAGACATATCATGAGCGGATGGGACCATCACTCCATTTGATGAAATGTTTGTTAGTGCTAGTGTTGTATTATATAAATTATAAATACATTGCATCCTTATATTATAATTTGTCTCTGAGTGTCTCCTGTGACTTGTGTTTAAACGATGCTGTTCAAGAGCTTTCAATTGTTAGCTCGGCACCTGTGGGAGACATTCTAAAATCAGGATTGCACAGCAAGATATTTAATAGATCTGCATCCTGTTGGACAGAAGATCTATTAGAATTTGTTAAATACTTACATTGTTTGTCTGAATTTTTTCCTTTTCAGATTTCTTAATAAAATGAGTTTAACATCGTTACCTTTTCACAATTTTCTTTTTCATTTTCAGAGACGTGGTTATCTAAATGACTAAATGGTGAAAGTCCCTCACAAGACAATATAAATAAACAAGAAATTTTGTTTAAAATGAATCAATATTACCCTGTTTATAATGTATTTATTTGGTGAATATATTATTCAATGAGTGTAGTAGGCGATGCAAATAATTGAGTTTACTTTCTCATTTTATTAATATTTATAGATAAATTTTAATAGAATTTTTTTTATAATGTCACTTTAACTCTGAAATATTTATATTGATAGTATAAAATATTTTACAATTTATGTGCATATGTTTTGAAACAGATAAATGCTTTAGAAATAAAAATAAAATGTTTTTGATCTGTCTCGACACTAGTCGTTTTTCATTTTTGTGTGACCCCTGCTACTTCTAATATTTAAACAAAAATAATTTTCATTTAATAAATCAAAGTAAACATTATATTCTTAAAGCATAATGAATTATATGTAAACTCTGAAAATTTCATTGAATTATCTTTAGCATTTTTAAAGTTATGAGCATTATAGTGAGAATATTGGACATTTTCGGTCACAATTTTAAAAATTAATTACAATGGTTATATAAGTGGTTGTTTTTGCTCATAACTTTTGTTCTAGTAAAGATATCTTCACAAACTTAGCATCATTGGAAAGCTGGTAAAAATCTCTATACAATGGATATACTTATTAAAACATAGCTTTAATTTGAATTTTTTATCAAAGTACCTACCTACGTTCATTCGTGGTCTGAGTCTTGCATGAAAGATCACTTGTTTATAAATTAAAAAGCGTATTCTATATTCTATGCATCTTAATAGCCTACTTAATATTTTTAAAGCTGTAGCCAGGTAGGCCTTAGTCTGTAAGAAACTTAGTACAAAAGCCGGACATTTTCACGGTTTTTAGCTTTGCTTGGCAGACGATCGTCTGGCAACTCTATAATTTATAAATTCTTTTAATTAGGCCTTAGTAGTAATTATTAGGCCTATTCAGTAGGCTATAATTAATATAAATTCAGTTACTATGAATTCATTCTTATGATGATTCTTGGCCCCTTCTCAGTAAAATTGGCCTTAATTTACACTCACAGAAGGCAGAAGGAAAAGACCAACACGTGAGTTAATTATACTCACCAGTTGTTAAACCATAAGGCCTACGTCTGCTAAGGCTATACAGGCATAGGGCCTACTATACAACAAGCATATAAATTGAGAAATTGCTCGAGCCGGCCATTTAAATTTCATAACGCTCGGCGTTTATATGTGAACAGTTCTTCGAATAACGCTTCCCAATTCAAGGTTCTAGCCAGTGATAGGCCCACCGCCACTGATCTATAAAAATAAAAAAAACTCAAAAATTTCAAAAAAAGCCAAGTTGAGCTCTTCAAACAAACCCAGAAAAGCCAAGTTATAATAACACATTTTTTAAGGCCTACGTCTGCTAGGGCGCTAAGGCTATAGGCCTACAGGCATAGGGCCTACTATACAACAAGCATATAAATTGAGAAATTGCTCGAGCCGGCCATTTAAATTTCATAACGCTCGGCTTTATATGTGAACAGTTCTTCGAATAACGCTTCCCGATTCCCAATTAAGGTTCTAGCCAGTGATAGGCCCACCGCCACTGATCTATAAAAAAAAAAAATCAAAAATTTCAAAAAAAAGCCAAGTTGAGCTCTTCAAACAAACCCAGAAAAGCCAAGTTATAATAACAAATTGTATCTGAGAAATATTTTTCCCCCTCCCCCCTTTTATTTTTCAACTCCATCCACGTGCACCGCCAACCAGGAAAACCAGTAGGCTTAGGATAAATAGATTTACTTGACTCAAACCGTGGATGAGCTTAAGACGCAATAATCTTCTTTATAGAAAGAGCGTCTATAGGCCTATACAACAAGATAAAAAGCCCGATATATTAGACCTATACGACAAGATAAAAAGCCCGATATATTAGGCCTATAGCCCCCTTACTAAACAGTGCACTATTTTCACTATGCACCTTTTGCCCCCCCCCCCCCCCCCCCTGTTTCCTTTTTCATACTATTTGTGCTATATTTGCCCCCTTCACCTTTCCCTTACCTCGCTCTGTTTTTTCTCAACCTCTTCCAGTTTGGTTACACGACATTTAAACATGCGACACTTAAACACAGACACTTAACCACACGATATATAATAATACGGACACTTAATAATCACACGACACTTAAACATAGGCCTACGGACAGTTAATCACACGACACTTAAACATATGGACAGTTAATCATAGCGACAGATAAACACACTTTTTCACTAAACCATTAAAATAAATAGGAAAATAATATAGATTATGTTTTCAATAGTAAAAAACGGGATAGAAAGAAGGAAAATAGGCCTACCTCATTGCAATATTTTAAAAAGTCAAGCCTTTTTTTGTGGATCTAGCAAGCAAAATTATTACTACTTAGTAACTTAATATCTTATATATCTCTAACTAAAGATAATAGCTTATACTGCATCTTTAAAAAAAACAACAACCAAGATTGAATTTTAAAACACAAAAAAATACATATTTAATCATTTATATACAAGCATGAAATTAATTTTCTCAATGAAATTATCAACAGGTTGACTCTGCTCTAAAAGTTTTCTACAATCACAGAGAAAATATTAAAGCAACAAGCAAATTATTTTGAAACTATTTTCAATGTTAAATATACATTATTTTTGCCTTTAGGTTTTATATTGTAACAAAGGAACTAAATTCAATCATAAATTGAAATATAATCCGCTACATCCATTACATCCAAAGTTTAAGATGGGAATCCTTGATATTTTGAATGATTGCCAACTTTTCTTACATAAAGTGCAGTCAGGACCCATAGCCCTTAAATGCCATCTGTCCACTTGCTGTAGTTTTCTACTAATTTGTATTTCCAGTGTAGCCAGTTGATTATACAAGAGGCCTTCATTTTCTTTATTGAGAATAGCAAGCAAGTATTCAGATTCAACGTAAATTTCCTGGAAAAAAAATCTAATGAAATGGTAATCGCTTTTCAAAATTGGAACCAAATGATGTACATTTTTCTATGATGTCAGATGCTGATACTTTATTGAAACATTATTTTTAAAAAAAAGAGAAACATATTCCCAAAATATAACATAATAATAGAAACAGGTAAGGCTTTCAACTCACTTTCTTTTTCATCAGCTTATTAAGAAGTTGAATAATGAATAAATTCTTAACAAAATTCAAATTAATGACAAGCTTTTTACAATTAATTGTTTGTACCAATAAGTATGTATTCACAATGTTATTTTTTCTTTAAAAAATCAGTTAAAGTCAACTACTTCACAAACATCCTAATAAATTTCATATACTTACTATCAAGTATGACGTTTTCATTCAATTAGACACACAAGTCATTCACACTCACACTTATAAATTAAAAAACCCATTATTTACAAAAAATAGGTCATCTAAAGTCCTAAAAAGAAATTCTTTTTTTTTCAAAATGGTGGAGATTGTCAACAAATAATAGAATAACCAGGGACATAAGTTGTCATAAAAGATACAAATATTCATTTCTGTATCATTATAGATGAAATAAAAAAAATATATGAAGTTTGAACATGTACTGTCAGCTTGCTTTTCAAATTGAACAAAGTAACTAAATATTTTTCAACTTATCAAAAAGTTCAAGTTTTTAAATGTTATAAAAAACAATACATATAAGGGCTGCATTTTAAAATTCTTGTTTTAAATGTAGAGTGTCACCTCTTTTAGATATTATAATGAATAAATATTTTAATACAAGTTGTAACCTTCTTACACAACCAAAGTCTTAATTTCTATGACAGTGTTAGTCACTTTTGGCCTTGTACAATATACTGACAATATATTTATCTTATATATCTTTTCCAATATTACTCAAAGAAAGAAAGAAATGGAGAAATATATGAAAAAAAAAACAAGCATCATTAACCCACAAATTAAAGAGAATGTACAACATCATATCAATTGTTTAAGTCAATGCTGCACTAAATGTACAGTTTATTCAACAGCCATAGCATCAAATGGGAAATGTGTGGTAAGCACATTTACAAGCCTAAATAATGTCATGCACCAACAGAGCTTAGTGAGCCAAGCTTCTAGACTTGGGAAAAAAATCAGTACAAGAAGTGTTTGTAAAATTAATGTACGTTTTTTTAAAATTATATACCGTAGAGTAAATCACGTCAGCGCGAGCACCAGCACGTTGCAAACACCACTCGAAAAAACTTTCGCAGTTTCTCTATTTTCATGTTGACTACGAAAGCGAGCATCAATATAAAGAAAGCAGTCATTCCTCAATATCCTTAGGCCATTTCAGTTACGAGAAGTGCATTTTTGTGATCAAAAAGTGCCGACATTTAGAGCCATGGTGGTGGCTATGCTAAAAACCTCCCACCGGATGAACGAGGGTGGTATCCGGGTTAAGACTACTTTTCCTATTTACATTTAAATGTGTTTGCTATCGGATCATCACTAGGATATAGTTAAGGAACAATGCTGTTATGATTTACAATGCTTATTTACAGTAATGTTTGTTTAAAAGGGGTGTTCGCAATGAAGTATGCAAAACGTAGGATTGATCCTCATAGCGAACACTTTTTATTCTGTTGGAGTGGGTATCTAAAAACAAAACTGTCAAAAATGCACCTCAAAGGGAATATTACTAGATTATTAGATGTGCTGTACTTAGCGCAAAACTCTGGAGAGAAGACGCGCAGAGAAAAACAATGAAAAGAGAAGGGTCAAGAAATGTAATTAAAGTAAGCTCTGATAGCAGCTACTACATATATTGTGTTTACTATACTACATTTAATGGAAATAGAAATGGCTTCAATTTCAATGTTGTTTGTTTGAAATTACAGGACAGATATCATGCATTTATCAAAAGGCGCATGTAGACAATAGGAACACTAGCTTGTCTTTCTTTTTACTGTCGGTGCAGAGGTTTTTTTCTTGACTCACTCAAATATTTAACAAATTTAAACGATCTGTCAAAGTCTAGACAAATGCTTGTGGCAATACAATAGCATGGGCATCTCCAATGTTCGTTACATTAACAAAATAATAAATATTTGATGACTTTGGCTTAGTGTTTGCTCTGAAATTAAAGTGTTCGCTGTGAAGTTTAATGAAAAAAAAAGTGTTCGCTATGAAGCAGCAAACATGGTCGTCTGAGAATGCAATCTACACCCTTACCCTGCATATAATACAATAAAGTATGTTCATTCAAGTAGCCACGTTGTCGTACTATCTTTTGGTACTTTCGTTTTTATCCTATGTCTAACAGTTTAGAAACTAGGTCACAAAACTAAGTAGGGTGCTATTTTTAGCCTTATGGTGTTCGTAAAGGGTGATTTACTCTATAATAAGATGAATTGTACAGTTTCTTGAACAAGATAAATGTAGGCATGAAATCCGTCAAGTGATAATCTTAGCCTAGATATTATATCCGTGTTCTTAGTTGTATGTTAAATGTGCTCTGAGCTCACATTATGTTTCTTGGTAAAGCTATACAAATATTATTATTATTATGTGCAGAGACCTAACCTTTAAAATTATCATTACACTGAACCTCCAAGTAAAAATTTGGACAGGATTTCAACATTAACTATTGACTCTGTTAGGCTGGGATTTCACATAGTGAAAATAGCACACAAGTTTAAATGGCACATATTCAGGCTAAGCAAGGAATGTCACGGGTAAATGGAAAGCTCTGGTGTTGGCTGATCATCAGACTTGGATGCCTCTCATGTTGGCCAGTGTATGGGAGATTCTCTGGGGCATCAGCTCGGCTGTGTCTACAAACTGATCTGGTTTGGCCTGGAGCAGAGTCTGAACGTGGGTCAAGGTATCTGAGGCTTTCAAGCCCAGGTCTTCCAATACATTGCACAAGTAGTCTGGAGATCAAATCATACAAATATTTATATTTTCACCATAAAATATGAATCTGTTTACGCATAAAAAAAGATTACAAAATTGAATTTTTATGTACAAAAAGAAGATTGAATGATTTGGCTTTAATTATCTAGCGATTATTAAGGATTATGTAATAAAATTATTTGTCAAATAGAATAATATGACAGCTGTTTATTACATGTAATACCAAAACTATTTTAAAAAATAAATATTACTACAATTATGTATATTATTATTAAAATTATTTTCAAGACAACAATATTACTAAAACTCGTTCTTCTGCTTCTAAGCAGGCTTATAGTTAATGCCAGGCAAACATACCGTATTTATATATTTTCAAACATTTTATTTCACCTATTTAAAAACCTTAGATATTTGTAAAAAAAATTGTTTACAACATTGCTGCAGGTGTCTTAGATCGGTTATTGAGTTAAAAAATCTTGACAAGGAACCCAGCATTGTATTCTCAGCAAATGAAATTTATGCAGGTAAAAATAATTAATCTTTAAATAATTACTTGATTTTTAAACACAGAAATCGTTTGAAAATGTGACTGACCTATATCAGTTATTAGCTGCTTACATCCATGAGGAGTCAACTGAGGTATCTTAAGAATCTCTTCAGTATAAGTGTGCATGGTTCCCATAGCAACAGATTCTAGCCAAAGGTCTGCCAAGTGTTCTGGGACTTCTGAAAAGATAAATAGATTCAGCCACAATGTAGATTCAACATCCATCTAGATTAGGGATGTTAATAGAACAATAGAATAAGTCTAGACTTTGTCTAGCCTATGAACCATTAGACATCTAGTGTTTGCAAGGCATTAAATGTTAAGTTATTATTTTGTGTAACTAAAACAGTTTTAAAATATTTCTTTCAGTATATAGAAACAAAAAAACTCCTGGACACCATTATTGAATGTTTTTACCATAAACTTCCAACAAAATCAAAAATCAATTTTAGGTTTCAAAAACAAAAACCGGAATTTAATTTTTTTTTTAAAATCCCTAATCTAGATTCAACAGCCATATAGATTACTAAGATTCAACAGCAATATAGATTCAACAGCAATATAGATTATAAAGCACTGTATCTTATCAAAATATCACAACAGATGCTTTATGTATGTGTTGGATAAGGTTAATGTCAAGTTTTTTTCAAAAGTATTCAATCCCTTGTAATTTGCGGTGACACCTTTGATACTTAACTAGAAGTCATGTCCTGGAAAAGATTGATTCTAGTGGTTTTCAACAAAAAGAGTAAGTGAGGCGCTATAATGTTTAGTATTTAGTTTGAGGAAGTATTTTGAAGAGCGCTCATAAGTACCAGTAATAATGTTGGACCTAATTGATCCAAATACGACAGGTGAAGCATCGTCCACCGGTTTCCGTGGCCATGGCATACCATGGAATTGTGCAGCCAGCACAATGCCACACTGCCTTTACTTTGCCCCTAACTAATGTCAGCATTCATAGAGCTCAAAGTAATTTATACCAGTCCAAACTTTTAAATTGCACTCTGGATGTTCTGTGATTTAAAATATAACTGATATTCTTTTATTGCTCAAGTAGTGGCTTGTGTGATTCGTAGACATTTAAAAATGAAGCCCTATTATATTGATGCCTTAACAGTAGATTGAATACAAAAGAACAGGATCAAATCAGAAGCTGTAACAATGCTTCACAGATGTAGAGAGAAGTGGCCTTACCCTTGGACAGACCATCTTTAAAGAATGCGGGACATCAGAAAAAAAAAATACACCTTTGAGAAAAAAAACACAGTGATAAAGGACTCTTAGGATGACAGTGACAAAAGTAACTAGACAGTGTAGAAAATAGATCTTAAGCAAACAGGAATCCATTCAATAAAAAGCCAAGGACAGGCCTGAATTGAAAGATGCGATGATTCAAATTAGAGACCTTACTGTGAACTCTATGGCCATGTTTTATATGACACGTCAGAGATTTAAAAAACAACAACATCTAAGCTGAAGGTAACTCTAGCCGATAGATCACAGTTACCTTGATGATTGGTGAAAGGCAATCTCCCATGTTTCAAGGCCACAGCCAGGGCTGGACTGTCCTGCAATGTGAATGGGTCCAGGTGCTGGGGCAATGTCATCAAGTACTGACCAACCTGTAGGGAAACAAGAAAAAAAGTTGTTTTTTTGTGTGCTAATGATAAAATTTAACAGAAATCTCTTTATTTTTATTGGACATACATTTAAAATTGAGAAGTTTATTTTTTGAAAAGCAATATTTAACATAGGGATATGATATTTCTAGTAATTTTATAATATAATATACAATTTATGATACTTTATGAATAGGCAAGTGGAAGATGGTGGTTATGGATTACAGTTTGATTAAAGACAAGCACAACAGAAAGGGGAAAGTTGTAATATACAAGAAAAAAAAATAATTTTAATTAGGAATTAAATTACTGTGCTAGTTCACATAATAAAATATTTAATGAACGCTATAAAATCTTAATACCTTGGTAATGTACTCCTGGGGTGAAAGGCTAAAAGTTGGAAGGTCAGAGGTTAAAGCACCACCTGCACTCTGGGAAGTCCAGATCTAGTAAAGAAAAATAAAACAAAAAATAAAATGTAAATTTTTCAGTCTTGATCAAAGAAATAAAAATATGTTATAGAAATAGGAACCACAAATAAATTCTAAAATATAAACTTTTAGGCCAGCACAAGACTTGAGCTTATAATGACTTCTGGTTAACTTGCACAAATTCAACAGGCCTTTTTTTTCAAGCTTCAGTTGATAAAAGCTCCTTTTCTATAAATAGCTAAAAAAGGTGTTGCATAGTTGTATAAGATAAAAGTATTAGTTTAGATAATATAACAAATCATATTATAAATAAGTTACAAATTTTAGTGTTTAATTTGACAACATGGCTGTATTTATATTTATTATTTATTTTTCTTTATGTTTTCTCTTCTGTTCAGGAAAATCCATTCTAGCAATTTCTATGTAAATGCCTGTATAAATGTAAAGTGATTCTTGTCTGACGGAATTGATCTATAGATCGATTGAAGCAGTGGTAGCCATTTTCTATGGCCAGGGCATACTAGAGTATTGTGTGGCCAGCTAAATGCCCATTCGCCTTCAGTTGGTACCCCAACTAATGTCAGGTAACCACCAGAGCTGGATAGACTCAGTGACACCGTCCAGATAGACTCAGTGACACCCTCCAGATAGACTCAGTGACACCGTCCAGATAGACTCAGTGACACCGCCCAGATAGATTCAGTGACACCGCCCAGATAGACTCAGTGACACCGTCCAGATAGACTCAGTGATACCGCCCAGATAGACTCAGTGACACCGCCCAGATAGACTCAGTGACACCGCCCAGATAGACTCAGTGACACCCTCCAGATAGACTCAGAGACACCATCCAGAGCTGGATAGACTCAGTGACACCGTCCAGAGCTGGATAGACTCAGTGACACCCTCCAGATAGACTCAGAGACACCGTCCAGAGCTGGATAGACTCAGTGACACCCTCCAGATAGACTCAGTGACACCGTCCAGAGCTGGATAGACTCAGTGACACCCTCCAGATAGACTCAGAGACACCGTCCAGAGCTGGATAGACTCAGTGACACCATCCAGGGCTGGATAGACTCAGTGACACCGTCCAGAGCTGGATAGACTCAGTGACACCGTACAGATAGACTCAGTGACACCGCCCAGATAGACTCAGTGACACCGTCCAGATAGACTCAGTGACACATCCAGATAGACTCAGTGACACCGTCCAGATAGACTATGTGACACATCCAGATAGACTCAAAGACACCATCCAGATAGACTCAGAGACACCATCCAGATAGACTCAGTGACACCGTCCAGATAGACTCAGTGACACATCCAGATAGACTCAGAGACACCATCCAGATAGACTCAGTGACACCGTCCAGATAGACTCAGAGACACCGTCCAGATAGACTCAGTGACACCGTCCAGAGCTGGATAGACTCAGTGACACCGTCCAGATAGACTCAGTGACACCGTCCAGAGCTGGATAGACTCAGTGACACCGGCCATATAGACTCAGTGACATCGCCCAGATAGACTCAGTGACACCGTCCAGATAGACTCAGTGACACATTCAGATAGACTCAGAGACACCATCCAGATAGACTCAGTGACACCGTCCAGATAGACTCAGAGACACCGTCCAGATAAACTCAGAGACACCATCCAGATAGACTCAGTGACACCGTCCAGATAGACTCAGAGACACCGTCCAGATAGACTCAGTGACACCATCCAGAGCTGGATAGACTCAGTGACACCGTCCAGAGCTGGATAGACTCAGTGACACCGTCCAGAGCTGGATAGACTCAGTGACACCGTACAGATAGACTCACTGACACCACCCAGATAGACTCAGTGACACCGTCCAGATAGACTCAGTGACACATCCAGATAGACTCAGTGACACCGCCCAGATAGACTCAGAGACACCATCCAGATAGACTCAGAGACACCATCCAGATAGACTCAGTGACACCGTCCAGATAGACTCAGTGACACATCCAGATAGACTCAGAGACACCATCCAGATAGACTCAGTGACACCGTCCAGATAGACTCAGAGACACCATCCAGATAGACTCAGTGACACCGTCCAGAGCTGAATAGACTCAGTGACACCGTCCAGATAGACTCAGTGACACCATCCAGAGCTGGATAGACTCAGTGACACTGCCCAGATAGACTCAGTGACACCCTCCAGATAGACTCAGTGACACATCCAGATAGACTCAGTGACACCATCCAGATAGACTCAGTGACACCATCCAGATAGACTCAGAGACACGGCCAGATAGACTCAGAGACACCATCCTGATAGACTCAGTGACACCGTCCAGATAGACTCAGAGACACCGTCCAGATAGACTCAGTGACACCGTCCAGAGCTGGATAGACTCAGTGACACCGTCCAGATAGACTCAGTGACACCGTCCAGAGCTGGATAGACTCAGTGACACTGCCCAGATAGACTCAGTGACACCCTCCAGATAGACTCAGTGACACATCCAGATAGACTCAGTGACACCATCCAGATAGACTCAGTGACACCATCCAGATAGACTCAGAGACACGGCCAGATAGACTCAGAGACACCATCCAGATAGACTCAGTGACACCGTCCAGATAGACTCAGAGACACCGTCCAGATAGACTCAGTGACACCGTCCAGAGCTGGATAGACTCAGTGACACCGTCCAGATAGACTCAGTGACACCGTCCAGAGCTGGATAGACTCAGTGACACTGCCCAGATAGACTCAGTGACACCCTCCAGATAGACTCAGTGACACATCCAGATAGACTCAGTGACACCATCCAGATAGACTCAGTGACACCATCCAGATAGACTCAGTGACACCGTCCAGATAGACTCAGAGACACCATCCAGATAGACTCAGTGACACCGTCCAGAGCTGGATAGACTCAGTGACACCGTCCAGATAGACTCAGTGACACCGTCCAGAGCTGGATAGACTCAGTGACACTGCCCAGATAGACTCAGTGACACCCTCCAGATAGACTCAGTGACACATCCAGATAGACTCAGTGACACCATCCAGATAGACTCAGTGACACCATCCAGATAGACTCAGAGACACGGCCAGATAGACTCAGAGACACCATCCAGATAGACTCAGTGACACCGTCCAGATAGACTCAGAGACACCATCCAGATAGACTCAGTGACACCGTCCAGAGCTGGATAGACTCAGTGACACCGTCCAGATAGACTCAGTGACACCGTCCAGAGCTGGATAGACTCAGTGACACTGCCCAGATAGACTCAGTGACACCCTCCAGATAGACTCAGTGACACATCCAGATAGACTCAGTGACACCATCCAGATAGACTCAGTGACACCATCCAGATAGACTCAGAGACACGGCCAGATAGACTCAGAGACACCGTCCAGATAGACTCAGTGACACCGTCCAGATAGACTCAGTGACACCGTCCAGATAGACTCAGTGACACATCCAGATAGACTCAGTGACACCATCCAGATAGACTCAGTGACACCGTCCAGATAGACTCAGAGACACCGTCCAGATAGACTCAGTGACACCGTCCAAACCAGTGGGAAAAAATCTTAACTTTCACCAGGATTCAGACCCCAAACCCTGGGCTCAGTCACCATGCCCCCTATATAACAGTGTGTAAATTGTTATTAAGTTGTTGCTCGATGCAGATTGGTTCATACAGATTTTGCTAGAGAATCAATTTAAGAACTTAAACATGGAGTTTCGGCAATTAAAATGTTCATTATGTTATACACAATGGCTTATGTTATAGTTATTCATTCAAGTTTTCCAGTGACTAGAAAAATTAAGCCAACGTAAGAGCTTCTATACATTTATAGTTATCCTTAGATGTATGTGTACAGTATTTGCAAATTGTTTAATTGTATTTTCACTGCATTGTGCTACAGTATTTCAATAATTCTAAATTATTTTTTTTGTGAGCATACACTTATTAATTTAAACTATGAGTACCTAAGTAATTTATTTTAAAATCCTAAATCATCATATTTGGTACCATTTTATGGCTTAAATTATTTTTTTAAAACAGATTTTTTAGTTTTATAGTAAGCTTCTAGGTTTAAAAGTAAAAGCCTTTAGATTAGAGGCATTTTCAATATAAAATGAAGCCAAAAGATTTGCTCTCAACTCAATCTTACCCATTACTGTGACATGTATGTCCTATAATTATGGTTTGTTACTATACACTAACCATATAAAATGACACATAAACATGTTTTATTAAATGAACTAATATAATTTTTTTTCTGCAAAGATAAATTTAATTTTTTTTAAATTGATAAATATGTAAAACAAATATTTAAACTTTTTTATGATTTGTTAAGAGTTATTCCCCTTGCATTGAAACATTACAGATTTAACATAATATATTATCTAGAAGTTGACTCTGGTAAGTTGATGATAATTGCAGGCAAACTGTGATCTTAAAAAAAAAAAAGGTAAGTTCTTTTAAAATGTTAAGTAATATTGACCAGTTTGTACTGTTGTTCAAGGAATATGTGGCCAGCACAATGCATTTTACTTTTCCTAGCCATAATTTTATTTTAATTAAGAAAAAATTTGAAAAAAAAAACAACAACATCACATGAACTATTTGTATACCTCCATATTTGATATTCTGCTGAGATAGTTCTTGAGCTGGCTAAACACAATGTCAAAAGCAAACTTGTGGACCTCACTGCTCAATTTACTCAAATCATTGTGCATCTCTGCGAAAACTGGTGGACTCTCCCCTAGTCAATGTAAAATCTTGGATCAAACATTTGTTTCAAATAAAGCCACTATTCCAATACAACACAAACTAGTAAAAAGTAAAGTACCAGTCGGACCAAATTGATCCATAGATCCACCAGGTTCTGTGGCCACGGCATACTAGGTGATTGTGTGGTCAGCACTATGCATAGCCACCTTTACTTTACCCCAACTAAGGTCAGTTACCCACCAGAGTTGGGTAGACTCAGAGACAACCTCCAGACACAACCTCCAGACCCAAGAAAAAATCCTAGCCTGCACCAGGATTGGAACCCAGGACCTTCGGTAACAATGGTGTATCTGTAATTGTTTTGTATATTAATCAAGTAGCAAATGACGTGAATAGAGGGTGTACAATGATCAATTTACCATCTTCCAGCTTGTGCACCATGGTTTCCAACACCTCCACTTCTGTCTCAGATGAAAGGAACAACAGGGCTTGAAATCGAAAAGAATGAGATGCTGTCACCACTCTAATGGAAGAAAAGATAATCATAAAATAATTTTGTATGGCAGTATTTAAAGCATTGACTTTAAATTTAAAGAAAAACATACTGTAGCAATTTTAAAAAATAATATAAAATTCAAACCTTTTTTGTAACTATTTTGCTGTTAAATTTTAGGAAAAATTGTACATTACCAAAAATATTTCTTTTGGTTTATAATTCTAAATTTTGTATCAAATGAAATGTTATTAACTGGACTATGGGTTTCTAAACTTATTCATTTGGTTAAATAATTACTATCAGAAAAGAAACATAGCCTTTAGAAAATCTAATCATTTTGCTGGAGTATGAAATAACCATTGACACCATATTGATGAACAAAATACTTCAAATTATATGAAATGAACCCAATTTTTTTTTTGTCACAAACAGAATAACCACTATTCCTAGTTACTCCAATTTTAAAATAGCTCTCTAAAAAGTGTAACCGAACATTGCACAGAAACAAAAACACAGTTTTGGGTTGCAAAAAGATCCAATATTATTTTGGGGTTAAATAGTTCTAGATACAAGTCACATACACACTGTCGACTTCTTTAGTTGGAGAATGGCAGGAAACTAAATGACCAAGACACTGGAGGATACTGCTGGCCACTAAAGCATCCAGATCTTCAGTTTGCATCAACAAATTGCCTGTGAAGCGAAAAAGAAGAGAAAACATTTAAATGACATTTTTTATAATAGGGAAAATCAGAAGTTTAAAATATTGTATTTCTTTTTTTTTAAGAAGCAAAACTGCATTCACCATAAAATTAAATTAAGGGTTGTCTTTGTGTGATGACGCCGACAAAAAACATTCTTAGTCAAAAGAAAGGTAAAAAAAGCTGTATTTGTCAGCTAGTGTAAACATTGATTTTGGGATATGAAAGCCTAATGAGTAATAACTCCCCACTAATTCTAGAAAAACTATCATTAATTTTATCAAAGGAATTCATTTCTTTTTTTAAAATATATATTTTGTACATAAATAAAGTTGTTTTTTAAATACAAAGGTAATGTGAATCATTTAAAGATAAGATAAGATTGCTTTATTGATCCAAACAAATGGAAATTTGATTTGATTACAGATGTTTTTTCTTTCAGCATATTTTAAACAATATAAAAGAACTTTTGTACTCAGGCACACAAAATATACTTATAAAAATAGATATGCAAGCACATAATCATACTATTTATCATACAAGAAAAAGTTCATTAGGTTTCAGCTATTGTATTTCTGGCTGCCTGGCGACTGCTGAAAAATTCTCATTGACTGTGGTAAAAAAAAGTTCCTAATTCTCTCTACTAAAGTATCAAGAGGCAAATAAAGCCAATGAAATGGTGCAGTCAGAATAAGGATTGGTAATTTATGTGAAGAGAAACAGGAGGACCATTTTTTATTGTAGGCTTATTTGTGAATGAAATGTTTATTTTGATAAATCCTAATAACTACATCTTTGCCTCGTAAAGAACTTCTAAAAGAACAGAGGATAGAAATTTGAATTCTTTTTTGTTTGACTGACTTAAATAATGAAATGTGATGCTATCCCATGAACAAGTATGGAAGTCGGCAAAACTGATTTCTCAAAAGATGCATTCTGTGGGGTTGCATCAGAAATGTGTTTTACTTTCAAATTTTTAAATAAAAAAGTAGAAATAACAAGAAAAGAAAATATTACCACAAGTCTGTATAATTCTGAGAGAGTTTTGAAAGTCTGACCAATCTTCTGAATCTGTTTTAGTTCCCAGGTGGCACTTCTCTCTTATATTGATGAGCACTCTACGGAATTCTCTAGTGTAAGCAATCATGTAAGTCTAGTGATAACAAAAAGAAAATTGATATTTCAAGAACTGATATGGAGTTTGAAGTAAATGTTTTTGAAATAATATTTATAAAACAAAAATCAACCGGCCTCAGTTTGGCCTGGAAATTCAATACTAGAAATTAATAAAACATTTGTTACATCTAATGAAAATGAAAGTGGTTGGCTTACACAAAAAAGACTAATAAATTTAAGTAGTTAAATTTTTTACAGTGAATATTTTACATTAGAAAGAGACAATGCAATGATCTAATAAAAGACTGGGAAACAGAGAAAATAAAAACACTTTTCTTGATCTTTTCTTTTCTCTTTCTCTCTGAGTGGCATATGGACAGGCATTGGGTTATTTAGACTAGTCAGATAAACCAACTACTTAACTTTATTTAAAACTATTATTAAATTGCTAGACTAAAGCAAAAGATGAGGTTCTTATGCAGTAATAATGCAATATGTCTTAAGTCTTAAGAATGAACATTTAATTATATATTAGTTCATTATACCTTTGTAAAAGAATAATGATGGCAAAGAGTATTTTATACACCTTAACATTTTTCCAGTACAATTATAAGGGTGAGATTTTAAAGAATAAAAAAAACAACAACCTTATATGCATCCAATAGTCCTAGATAGCAAAAGCCATTGGTTAATTTTTGACATCGCTCATTGGCCTGAAAACAAAAAATTGTTTAATATGAAAACCATTAAAGAAATATAAAAAACCTGTATAATAAATCCTTATCAGAAATGTGTAGGTCACAAATATTAGAAAAGATAAAATATCTTTGACTAAAAAAAAAGAAAAAAAAATGTATAAATTGAGTGAATACTAACAGAGTCAATACTAATAAAAAAAATTGAGCAATTAGTTTTATAAGATTGACAAGAGAAAGGGTAGATATATACAATGTAAATGTAGAGAAAATGATTTTTTTAAATAAAGATATACTGTACAACTTATATAAATGAAAAAAAATGGCAACATTACATCAATGGCAGCAGAAAACAATTTGGCAACAGATTCTGACAAAAACTGGACAGTATCAATGACTTCTTCATGGTCCTGAAATAAAGAGAGTGATTTTGGCCATTTTGGCATTTTATGAAAACCGGTGAAGTCATGTATAGTTTGTTGATACAAACTTTTGCTTTTAACCCAACATTACTACTTTATACAATTGATTTGTAATATATTTGTAGATAACTTTGTTTTGCATTAAAATGATGTAAAATAGTGTAAAATTGTGTGTTTAAGTTCAAACAATATGACACCTACCAGCCTGATGTTGTCCAAGTGTTTGGTAAGAGCAACCTCTTCAAATATCCTGTACTTGTTGGTGTAGGTTTGGTAAGGGCTGTAGATGGCTTTCAATAAGTTCTGTAGACTAGTGGATGACTGAAAGCTTGCTCCTGGACAATAAACAGAGAAAAATAATGTATTTATTTAAACAATTTAAGTATTGAAACTTTAACAATGTGAAAAAAAGACCAGAGGGAAAGCAGAATGTGAAATATCTGTAAAGAAGATCAGCTGTAGAGTGACAGATAGGACCAGAGGTAATTTGTTCAACTAACACAGAAGTCGTTCTTGTCCACTAGTCTTTTATATACATTTTAAATAAATTTCTGCTCATTTTTACCATTACAAACTTGTATTATTTGCTAAAAAATGTGTTTTGGTATGTATTTTGGTGTGTTTAGAACAAATTAATTACTTTTACATCAATTCATATACAAATAATTGCCTAGGTTTTTTGTTGGTTTCAGATTTTGCCAATTTTTCTGAGAAAAAAATGAGGTTTGAATGTATACAGTTTGTCAATAATGTTTATAAACTGGCAATTATTTGAACCAAATGTTGTACTCAATATCTTTCATCCTGATAAAGATTTTACCTTGAACAAAGCCATCCACTGCTGCCTCTAAATTTTTGACACACCTGTCTGAAATCTGCATTGGGAAATCAAGATTACACAGCGCCATTAGAAACATGAGTAGCTCAAATAAACACACAAAAAATTGCATAATAATATGGTAATGGTTATAGCATTGAATTTACCTGTTTTAAATCCACCAAAGTGTCTAAAGGTTTTTCATCACCAACCAAAACAGTGAACACTGTACCCAAAGGCGGCTGGAGAGTATTTAGGGTCTCAGTCAAAAGGTCAAGAACGATGATAACTGGGTCAGTGAAAACATGAGTGCACCACTTGACCTGGGTGTGCCAGGTGGACAAAAGTAGGTCGTAAAAGTCACTGAGTGCAGTCTTGGTCTTGTCCTCCTCCCAGATTGACTGCCAGGTTTGAAGAAGATGGTTCTGGAAATAAACCAAACAGCTGTAAACATTACATACAAACATATACAAAGTAACATCTATGGGGTTAGCGAAGCTGAGTTCACCAGTTTCATGGGCTACAGCATTAAGGCTAATTATGTGGCCAGTACAATGCCCAGCCACCTTGACTTTCTGATGAAATCTGAGCTCACATTACTGATGCCATTAGAAACATAATTAAGGATAAAATGACTAATTTTACCACCTTTAAAATTCAGTGATTGAACCAATACGACCCTTATGAACCTATCTAAACAAGACAAATTGTTTGAGAGTCAACACAATGCATAGCTGCCAACTTTCCTGATGGGAAAAACTGGATTTTTTTCGCGAAGTGCCAAATCAACATCACGAAGCGCCTAGACCGCTAGGGGGTCCGGGGGCATGCTCCCCCGTAATTTTTTAGGAGCTGGATTTAAAATGGTGCTATCTGGTGCCTTTTAAAGGTCAAATTCAATTATTTTTCAGACCACAGAAAATAAATCTTTAATCAGATTTTTTTAAAGATATTGGTCTGTACCAGTTCAGTTAAACATAAGTTTACCTTCATAAACACATTTGAAAACTATAATTAAAAAATAAATAAATAAAGATTTTTTTTGACAACTCAACCAATCCCAGCCCATATATACATAAGTCCCTGAACAATATTTCAATATATACAATGATGAAGAGGATTCTACTAGGTTGACAGACATATGCAAAAGTCACTGAACAATATTTCAATATATATAATGATGAAGAGGATTCTGCTTTTATTTTGTTTTCTTTTATGATATAATTTTACATTAAATATAGGCCTATAAACCTTTTTATTTATTAAAACTTATATTTTGGGGAATTGGAAAAACAGTTAGGCTAGCCTACTTAAAAAATATTATTTTGTGTTTCTTTATTCCCCATTTACTTTATTCTGTATTTTCTAGGTCAGTTACCAATAAATGTAATTTAAATATTGTATCCTAATCCTATTGACTTTAACTCTTAGGCATATGATACTTTTGTTAATTTAGGATAACATGTTAACTAGTAAACTATTGAATCTAGTCTGTAACTTCAAATGTCTAATAACTGAATAGCAGGAAAAAATAAAAAAACTTAAGACTTAAGGATTAATACACATTTTTTTATATAGCTCAGTGATATGACATATTTTTATTTTGTTCTGAATATGAAATTCGCGAATGTGCGACACTAAGAATTTAAAACTTCATTTTGAAATTAATTTTAAATCAACATTATTTTTGTATAATCTTGTTTTCTTTTTTATTATGTCCGATATTGTTAGAGAAAAATATGCGCCGGCATAAAAGAAAAATGTTTTTAAAACTTCTTTTTTGTCAGAAAAAAAGGAGATTTCCACCAACACCAGAATTCGTATAGGCCTAAAGCTTATTTCGCAGACTTGTATGAAACTAAATCTAGCTTTTTCTTTTTTTACTTAAGTCTGAAACCGTTCCAAGCAAACTAAAAAATATGTTCTCGCCGAACCGCCTTACAATTTAATGCAGTCCTGCAGTTACTAGTTCTACACACTACACGACTGTTTTACTCCATTCATTAGGCCTAATAAATATGACGGCAATGTATAGCCTATTAAACAGTATGCCTAACTGAGACATTGTTCCAATAGATTAATTTATTCATATTTCGTCGCCTTCATTTTAGGGGGCTGATAAAAAACGCATTTTTAATGGAGGAAAAAAAACAGTTTTAATCTTTCCATTCAAAAGACAATAACCTGTCATATTATATTGTTAGGCCTAGCCTAATATCCTACATCTACATGGAGTTGTGAAACGGTCGCCGAGTCGGGAACTACCAATTACCAATAGGACGATAAAAATCTAGGCAGCTGGAAAATTTAGGTAGCCTACATTATTTTCCGCCCATTTTTGTGAATTTAAAAAAGAAAACAAAAATATCCGACCACATAGCGTGACACATTTCACTAAACAAAGCTTATAGGCTAATACTGTATGCCTATCTAGGTAGGCCCTATGGTTTACACTAGGCATACTAGGTCTAAGTAAACTTATTAAGTCTATTATAGCGGATCCAGTTCCTACCGAAATGGGTTTCGTACCGCAATTTCGGAACTGTATATTTTTTTGGTTAATCCACGAATCCGGAACCAAAATAATTAAATCGCGCGAATCCGGAGCCGACAAATATTTAGCCTAGCAAATCGGGTTTTCCAGGATAATCCGGAAAAGTGGCACCCATGGGCCTATTTAGTATTAATGTGATTATTTAGAAAATTGATTTTCTAGGATTTTTTTATAAATGCCGGGATTTCCTGGAAAGAATAAAAAAAACTGGAGAATCTGGGAATAAATGGGAGAGTTGGCAGCTATGTAATAAAGTTATTTCCTGGTGAGGATATAAAAAACGGGAGAATCCAGGAATAAACAGGAGGGTTGGCAGCTATGTAATAAAGTTATTTCCTGGTGAGGATATAAAAAACGGGAGACTCAAGGAATAAACAGGAGGGTTGGCAGCTATGTAATAAAGTTATTTCCTGGTGAGGATATAAAAAACGGGAGAATCAAGGAATAAACAGGAGGGTTGGCAGCTATGTAATAAAGTTATTTCCTGGTAAGAATATAAAAAACGGGAGAATCCCGGAATAAACAGGAGGGTTGGCAGCTATGTAATAAAGTTATTTCCTGGTGAGAATATAAAAAACGGAAGAACCCCGAAATAAACAGGAGGGTTGGCAGCTATGTAATAAAGTTATTTCCTGGTGAGGATATAAAAAACGGGAGAATCAAGGAATAAACAGGAGGGTTGGCAGCTATGTAATAAAGTTATTTCCTGGTAAGAATATAAAAAACGGGAGAATCCCGGAATAAACAGGAGGGTTGGCAGCTATGTAATAAAGTTATTTCCTGGTGAGAATATAAAAAACGGAAGAACCCCGGAATAAACAGGAGGGTTGGCAGCTATGTAATAAAGTTATTTCCTGGTGAGAATATAAAAAACGGTAGAATCCAGGAATAAACAGGAGGGTTGGCAGCTATGTAATAAAGTTATTTCCTGGTGAGAATATAAAAAACGGGAGAATCCAGGAATAAACAGGAGGGTTGGCAGATATGCACAATGTAATTTTATCTTCAGTTGACCCAATCAGAGATGAAAATAATAGAATACTGGGAATCAGATGCTCTAATTCACCTGCTATTGAAACTGAAATCTCCAGAACATACAAACTAAACTTTTAAAAAATATATAACAAGGTTCAAACAACATCCAAACCTGGCACTGTTAAGCCCCATTGTGAAATCAAATTGTTTCAAGATATACCAGAGCTTCCAGTCAGACTTACTTTATGACACTTGTGATAGTATTTGTAGAGCTGGGGCAGTCGTTCGATGGACTCGAAGATTCTCACAAACCTGTTGGTCTGATCTGGAATAATGCAATATTGATGAAGGCTTTCCAAAGTTTGAATAACAAATATAAGAAATTAAAGGAAACATAATTAGAGGAATAAAAAGTAGCCCCAGGGAGGTAAAGTACCTCAGAGCCATTTTATTTCAATATATATACTTATATACATGAATGTTTATGCATAGTCTATATATTATGCAAATACACTATTACATTTTTTACATATAGATGTTTATATATGTATAACTATATGTTAGTAAATAGACCTTGGTCTTAAACTTTCATCTTAGAAGTCTATATTATATTTTGATATAAAATATTTCCTATATTTCAGAAAGTATTTGATCAATTATATGAACTTTCTAGAACACCAAGGAGAGAGAACTTTTCCTAATGGGTTTCTCATTTGTAGATATTGAAAATCTCTGGGAACATTATAACTTTGTACAAGGACGCAATAATCTTCTTTATAGAAGGAGCTTCTGTACGATACAAGTCTGATAAAAGCTATAACAAAATGTATTTAAATAAATACCAAAATCAGTAACCATTGCACAATATAATTTACCCTTACAGAGGATTTGACTATTACCTAAAGACTGAGCGTTAAATGCAGATATCAGCTGTGGACTGAGCATTGCTTCAAGTCTGTTTTTCAGTTTCTCTAGATGCTGACATTTCTCTGCATAGTCTGGAGTATCTACAAGGATGTGCTAAATGGAGAAAAACGATTTTAATTAAAAAGGGATTTTTTATACACACTTATTTTTACAAAACTTTAGCACAGAAACCAAGTATTTTTTTATGCTTTGATATAAAAAACAGGTTTGTAAAAAAAAACTTCCTGCCGATAAACTACAAATTTCAGAACAATTCTTAAAGAAATAATGCCAAAAATTGAGCTTTAAACACGACAGAATAATCTTGGCGTTGTCTGCGGCTTGTGTTAGGGAATGAACTAATGGCTTTGGTCCACCGGCTCATGGTAGTTAATCAGTTAAATCCAACTAAAAAAAGTTTTAATTTAAAATGTGCTATAATTAAAAGCTAAACAAATTAATATGTGAATGTTTTAAGTTTTCTTACTTACCAGACTTTGCTGCATGCCACATAGTTTGCTTGTGATCTGAAATGTACAGGACAATGCAAGAAACTGCCAGCTTATGATGAACCTTAAAACATTTTAATTTTTAAATATGATTGTTGTCTAGCACAATATTTAGCGCGTTACAATGTCTACAATGTCTACGATGTCTATAATGTCTACAATGGTTAAGTGATGAATGTTGTTAGATATTTTAGAAACTAATGGAATGAATTGATGTATCGCATAATTCTGGCTTTCAGTTACATAGGCTGACCACAGTGTGCTGACCATAAATAACTTTCATAAACCTAGTAAGATTCAACCTCTAGTATTTTTACAGTTTGATTTAAAAATTAAAAGTATACATGTAAATAGGCTGCACTTTAATCACTAAAAATGTTCCCATAATTAATGAGCTGTCCATCAATTCTACTTTAAAAACTATTACCTACATCATCTATATTCTGGGACTGGAACACTTCATCCATGTCAGCACTAAGTGTTGTCCAATTGTCTGCTTCCTAAGCAATAAAAAAACCCAGATACAACTTAATAATAATACTAATTGTTTTATTTTTAATGTTGCATTTTGCTCTGGTGTGAATGCACCATCTTTAGAAAAGAAACTGCAATCATTTATTCAATTAATGTAACATTATTGAAACAGAAGAATGTTTCAGATAGTTTGACTTACTGACATAGGCCTACTTAGGCATATATTTATAATATTGTCTAATAAATATCCTGATATAATAAAAAAAGACATTGATTTTGCTCAAGACTTTTAAGAAAAAAATCCAAATCAACGTAAGACACAAAAGAAATATGTTTGGTTCACTGACTATGTATGGTTACTATTATCATAAAATTGTATTTCAGTTGCTGAACAGAAAACTATCAAAGTAATTTCTTAATTAATCTGTTTGTATAAATTTGTTTTTCATTGCAGCATTTTGTTAGGGATGTAAAAAGAAATATATATGGACAATTAGCTTTTTAGACCGAAAGAATATCAATATTAAGATTAAAACCTTCAGTGCATCAGCTGTTGACTTCATTCGTGATTTGATTCTGTCCAGTTTCAGCAAGGCCTGCATAGACTGAGATGTGTCCTGCTCCACCTAAAACCCCAGAAGAAATAAGTTTAATCTGCATGTTGTAGTGTAGACTGTAGAGTATTATTTTACCTATTACAAAATAAAATAAAATATGACACAAATTCCAATCATCTTAAAAGTTAAAAGTAATCTTGATAGAAACAAACATACATTGGTCTTAGAGCAAGACTAACACTGAGAGAATCTGAGACAAGAGAGTCTTTAAAAAAGAACTTCTCTTCGGCTAATACATCTTCCACTGCAATTCACAACAAGAGCGCACTGAGCATGCCAAATTTAATAGCATGGATAGAAGTGCTATACGAAATTACCAATATTATTATTCTAATGTCTTTGAATGTATTATTATCAACCAGAAATCAAAGTCATCTAGACATCAGAATTGAAAAATAAAGTCTGAATAATAATTTAAAAACATCAAGAAAAGTGATTAATTGTTGCAGTGATGTAGTTTTTTGTTTGTTTTTTTTTGTTCACAGGCTCAGAATTAAGCAATAGCGTACATTTAAATGCATTTCAAATAAATATATAGTTCTTGCAAAAAACAACAACAGCACAGCCAATAATTACTCCCAAATTAAAGACTAGTGGAGATATTAAAAAAAAGTATTTGTTTTTCTTACTATAGAGAGACAGTTCACCAGATAAAAATGAGAAAATATAAGCTAAAGAGAAAGTGATATGACATTTCTTATCTTATATGATATTTAAATGACATGTAAATATGTTTGTCTGGTAATTGACTCCAAGTGAGCAAACAGCTCTGCAGAAATGGTTAATAAAAGAAGAAGAATATGTTACACAATCTCATTCTATACAGTATACATTCTAAAAAGTTTATTAAACAAAACCTAAAATTAATTGGTATTGCCTTCTGAATATCTTGTTTGACTGTCCTCATTTGATCTTGAAGTAAAGCAGCTTCTTGTTTGACTGCATCTAATTCCCGCACAACTCTGTGGGCAAACAAAATTTAAACATTCCTTATATCAGCTGTGTGCTTTTAATGATTTAAAAAAGGGGCTAAATGAGGAATTAAACCAACAGCTATTTCTGTCTGCTAAATGAAAAAAAAAGACACATGATCATAACCATATCGCTACATTGTTGAAAGAAATATTAAACTATATCAAAGACTTCAAAGAGAAGAGAACAATGGATGGGACAGATTTGAATAATATATAACATTTCTAATATTTGAACCACAAGGCAAGACTTGCAATGAAATAAACACCTCTAAGCTGGGCATGTCATTGCTTAAAAAAATAAACATGGGAACAGTTGAAAAGTGATGTAAAGAATCATACACAGGAACTGTTTAAAAAAATGCTGTAGTCATCTTACTGCTTTGTGTAATAGAGGGTCTATATCATATCAAGAAAATGACAGAGAGAAAGAAAGAAAAATAAAGATTTAACTGGATGAAACTCATTCACAATAGAATTATACAACCATTTACTGACATTCTTGTGTGTTTTCTATATGCCTAATTACAATATTACAAATCAATTTTATATTACCATTTTTACTTAAGTAGGCTTTAAGTCAAACTCTTCAACAAGAGCAGTTTTTGTGCTAAAATGTAACAATTTTATACTAATCAAGACTTAGTTGATTATAAAATTTAGAAGAATGATTATATTCTTTGCGATAGAACAGTATGTCAAAGTTTGAATAACACTGAGATCCTAGTTTGAGCTGATTTCCTATCAGAAGTTGAATTTGTTCAATGCAACAACAATACATTTATTTTAAATTAAAAAGCAATAAATATAAATCTATTTACCTGGGAAGATTTTGTAAAGCTTGTTGACTTGCTTCTTCTAAAATATTATTTACTTCCTGGAATAAAAATTATTTTATTTATTAGTGAACAGATGCATTTAAATTAGTTCAAATGTACACAATGCTCTTCTAAAATATGTTATGTTATTCTAATTTAAAAAACTAGAGTAATTTTGTTTTATAGTTGTTTCAATTCAGTCTGTCTTCCTGTATGTGTAATATAAAATTGGTCTCTTACTTGAATGAACACTTGCAGCTTCATAACCATCGTAGTAGCATTTTGCTGAAAGACAAACATAAATATATTTCATCATGCTTATGTAAAGTATTATTAGTGCAACTGATGATTATATTAACTTAAACAAAATAATGTTGTGTTCAGGGGCGAAGCCAAAAATATTTTCCAGGGCGGGCTGAACTTTCATATGACAAACATTTTTCACATTTTTTTCAAATTTAGTAGGCCTATATATTTTTAAGATAACATGTTAAAATTTATTTATTTTTATTTCAGGAGGGGGACAGCATTCGCTCCTGTTTATGTTAATATAGTCATCAAATGTTCCATTTAAATGAATAGTTGGCTAAGAATTGCTATGTATTACAAACATCATATTAAATTAATCTAAACATATTTACTTACATCTTTGGAAACACCTCTAAGAATTGCTATGTATTACAAACATAATATTAAATTAATCTAAATATATTTACTTACATCTTTGGAAACACCTTGATCTTTCTGATTTCTAAAAGCTGCATTAACCCATTCTTTAGCATCAAAGTTAGCATCCATAAATTTAGAATAATCCTATAAATATGATGGAAATTTATGGAAATGTGTGAACAAAATTCTATGAAATGTTTTCAGAACTTACAATTATTTTGAGCGTTCTAATAGCTTTATGCTTAGATAAAGTAGTTTTACCCAAATTTATTTCTTATCATAAGGTCCCAATAGATTAGTATTTCAGGATACATAATTATTATATAAGCCTAGACATAATAAGTCTACGTTTTCAATCAGATTGCCAAAGGCCACAATTATTACCAAAAATACACATGACCATTTTTATCATTGAAACAAAAATACATTTTACTATAATGCATATCAATAGAAATGCTTTATCAACATCACCCACCCAAGCCTCTGCCTTTATAAGCAATTTTATAAACTAATTTTTGCTTCAAGGCTACTGTGTCATGTCACTGACATTATTATTAATTGATGACTAAACAGTTTGATAAACAATTTTTAAAAAAAATAGGACAATTTCTAGGCTTACAAACAGGAAACACAATTTTACTGCTAATATACTGTTACTGGATGTTGATGAAAAACTATTTTATAAGACATCAAATTGAACCAGCAAAACATTTTTGGGAACTGCTACTTATATAAATACATCTTAGGCCTGACCATAGTCTTATTCATTATATAAATTGTATTTATATAATTTAGAGGGAAAATTATCTATGAAAATAAATATTTATTACTTATTTTATGACATTTCATTATGCCTGTAGTCCAGAGTGTGTGCTACAAACTTATCAAAGTGTATCATAATGGCATAAAAAATTATAAATATAGTTAGGTAAGATAGGCGATAGATAGAGGATATAGAATAGAGATAGTTCAGATATATACCCAGTTTTATGGACATTGAGCTTTACCATACTTAAGACTCGCCATTAAATCTGGTGCAAAATTACTTATTGTCACTAACCAATAAATAAGGGAAGTTGGCAACAACAAAAGACAGGGGAGGTCAGCACGGTAACCAGGGGAAGTGTTCATCGAGCTGTCAAAAAGGGATTGTTGTGTGTAGTGTGTAAGATTGTTGTGGAGATCTGAAGTATGATGTTGAAATAGCGGTTGATGTTGAGAGAAGGAGAAAGGAAATGTGCTGAAGGTATAACCTGAAATATGAACACTGTATGTATTGTTAATATCATTAAATTGCTTGCCGAGGAAAAGAGACTTGTTGGAGTTATTCATTTGTGCTAAGGAGAGAATGAAAGTCGGCACGTTAATATTACAAGGTCTCTAATTATGTCACATTTGTCACGACAAGATCACTAACAATAGTGGCAGTTACACTTATATTATAAGAGGAAATTGACCCATTTTGACATGTGCGGTGCTGCCGATATTGAATTTGCTACTTAATGCATTCCTAATTCCAATAAATTAAACTATGGCTTAGATCAGAATTCTATGTTCAAGACCTTTAGTTAGATCTAATGTGAGTTAGTAATTCAACATATATCTGTTGTCAAGTCACCATTGACATTTCACATTGAAATAAAAGTCCATAGGCCCAAAGCCGCATAAGCCTAGCCATTAAGTATAGAACTTTTTCTTTAAGGGCAACCGGATTTCACAAAGAAACACATTTTTTTTTTACACAGAAAAAAATAGTATTGTACATGTTTTAAGAATTAAGAAAATGACTGGAAATGTCTGTGAATACCCAGTTAAAGTCTCGTATAAAAGAACTATTAGTAAATGCTTACTTATGCAAATAATTATAAATTACTAATAATGAATGTCGCGAAGTTGGAAAAAACCCTGGTAGTTGGTTTAACGCGTGCCAGTGAAAAATCAGAAATTGTTACAGCCCTATTACTATGACTAATAACTGTAGTTTGGACTATTCAATAGACTATTATATTAAATCTAGAGGGGAAATATGGTAATATATATATATGTGGCAAGTTATTATACATTCATTTTGAAATTTTCATGTCACATACATCATATATACTTTACATAGTATACTAGGCCACTGATCTATAAAAAGAATGGATTAGGCACAGAAGTAACATTCTTGAACACAAAATAATTAGGCTTTCACTTATCTATGAAATTTCCTAAACACTGACCTGTAAATACATTTCAAATGACTTAGACTTCCTTTTTACGGTATGGATTTGTTCTAATCATAAGTGGTTAATTCCTGTAACTCACTTTTTTATGTAGGCTAAAAAAGTGAATATTGGGAAGGGGGAATTCATTTTGGGCTGCGGCTATTCGGACCCGGGTCCCTTACTTTAGCATGAAATGGCTATTTGGACGTTTACCCAGCTTCAGTCGGAATTCATTAGAAATCATTAAAGAACATTAAAAAAGAGAGGGAAAAGCACATAATATATTTGTCTTAACATATTTATAAGAAATAGCACAAAAATACTGAATCTATTTCTATCCTTTATAACCTAACCGAAACTAAATATTACCAAAAATACTACAAAGCCATCCCTAACTTATACTTATATAAGCTAAAACTGATACTAACTATTTATTACTAAGTCTATCGGAATAGCTACTTTGTTAATTTTGGCTTCAATTTGCTTATTTGCGCATACACATTTAATATGGAGGCGCTATCCATTATTTTTATAGATCAGTGGTAGGCCTACTCATACTCAGGATAGTAGATTTAACTAGACATCATCATTTTCATATAGGCCTAGCCTAATAGACTCATAAACTCATGTCATAGTCCTAGTCGAATCTACTTCTAATCACTAGATCTAGCTACTAAGTCTAACTAAGCTAGTCTAGAAAGTCTAAGTCTAAGTGACTAAGTCTAAGTCGTCTAAGTCTAAGAAGAGTCGTCTAAGAAAAGAAAAGGAAGGCTACTGGTAAACTAACTGGAAGCCTAGGCCTAATCTCGCCTACTTTTAAATCATGGAAGAAGTATGCACAATAGATTGGACACAAGGAATTTTTTTTTTACCATGTTGACAAAGCTCTAATATTGCAATCATTAAGAAAAAAAAAAGGTTTGTTATTGTTGGTTTTTCTTATGCTGAGCGTTGATTGTGGTTGACTGGATAGTAACCGGAACTGTCGACGCAAACTAATTTAGAGTAGTCGAACTTGAGTCGCGGTCACCATTACCCATATATTCTTCAGTTGTCTTACTTGCGAGTAACCTACAGTCCAAGTGTCCAGGAGTTATTTCCACTGCTTTTGTTTTTCTTGACATTTTGGTAGGCCTACTTCTGCTTATTGACCTATGAAAATTTTGATCTCCTATACACACGAGACTATAAGTAAGATGTAAAAGAAATGCACTTGCAGTCACTAAATCGAGAAACACTTGAAGTTGGAAGGATAAATTATAATAAATAGCAAAGTTATTAGGGGACGTCCAGTAATTACGTCAACAATTTTTAGGCGATTTTTAACACCCCCCCCCCCACCTTCCCCCTTGTCAACAACTGTCAAACTTTTAGAGACCCTTCCCTATATAATTATGTCAACGATTTGTTACCCCTCCTCCTTCCTTAACAAGTATCACAATTTTATACGCTGACTTTTATGTTTAAAATAGATGTGAAACGGAAAGGTCTATACTATAATTAATTGTAATAAATTTTAAAATTTCAAATTGACTCTAACTTTCATAGGCTTAAATTAGCCACGAAGGGGGTGAAATATGGTTCCTTTCTACCCTACTCGCCCTAAACCACATTTTTTTTCCAATCCGAGGAATTTAACAATATTTCTTTTCTTTTTGTTTAGCCTACTATTGTTCTTTTCATACAAATATTTAATCATTTCTAATTTTACGTTTCACAAATGAACTTTTGGTACAATGTTAATTGTTAAATAGTTTAGGCGGAAATTGTGCACCGGTTCTAAATTAGCCTTCTATTTTAACCATATGTTCACTATTCCTTCTTGCATTATTGCTCCCACACACACATTCTACACACGGTAGTTAGCATTCCCTGTCCCCCTACTTCCCTTACTTTACACTATTTGCCACCCACACGTTGCAATCATGGCTACGCCACTGATACTAATAAATTTTTTATCTCATACAATTTTTACAGAAAATTAGAAATAGAAACTTTAAAATTACTAAATAGATCTATATAAGTTGGCAGTCAACTTGAGGCTGTGGAGCACTTCACATACCTTGGTTCCACCATCACTGGCAATCTATCTCTAGATTCAGAGCATCGACACAAGCAGGGCCGTATTTAGGATTGTGGGGGCTCTGTTCCCATATTTATGTGGAGGCCCCTCTTGGCCCCGCCCCTACCTTCCGACATTGCTGTGTTAGCCTATGTACAGTGTTGTTAATGCTGTATGATAACCATTATACCGATAACCCACTCTGTCTGACTCTGCCGATTTGGCGAACAAATTAGCATTTAACTTCCGTTGCTCGTTTGAACACGCATACATGAACAACCATGTAGGCCTACAGTGTGTCAGTTAACAATCAAATGCAATTTCACATTCACAGTAGATCTATTTGTTGCAGCGCGCACGTGAACTATTCGACAACTACAGTGTTGACCAGGTCGTCCCATTCCCCACCCACTCCCGTGGTCATATCCTCGACTGGATCGTCACCAGACCCTCTAACAACCTCGTCTCCAGCTTAGTCGCCAGCGACCTTCTCGTCTCTGACCATTCTGCCATCTGCTTCATTGTCAATATCACCAGACCGGTGAAGAAATGCAAGATTGTCACCCGCCGTAAGCTACGAGCCATAGATACTGACACCTTTGGCAACGAGGCTGCCTTGCTGCTGGCTCAGCATGACCCCTCTTCTGACCATGTTTCCTTCTTCGCCCTGACTCTACGCCAGCTTCTCGACAAGCACGCCCCGCCATCTTTGTGTGTAGTTTCTGAGCGACCGCCAGCTCCTTGGTTTTCCGACGACGTCAAAGCCGCCAAGCACGAACGACGACGGGCCGAGCGCACTTGGCGACTCTCCAGCCTCGAGATCCACCGCCAGATCTTCAGGGACAGGCGGCTCCGCGTCAAGGAAGCCATCACCGCCGCCAAGATCCAGCACTACCAAACCGCATCACGCAAGCCTCGTCGTCCAAGGAGCTATTCTCTATCATGTCCAACCTCCTCGGCTCCTCGCCCTCCTCACCCCTACCCACCACACACCCACCCGTAGACCTCCCAGAACTCTTCTCAGAGCACTTTAAGGAGAAGATAGAGAATATGCGTAGTTCTCTGGATCAAGATGCCTATCGCCCATCCCCACCCTCTCCCGCCTTCTCTGGCACCCCTCTCACCTGCTTTCAACCTGTCACCATCGACCATGTTAAGCGCATCATTATGAAGTCCCCCATCAAGACCTGCGAGCGTGACCCTCTGCCAGGCTTTATGTTCACCCAGTGCTTGGACAAGCTCCTGCCGTACATCACCGATACCATTAACACCTCCCTCTCCACAGGCATCGTTCCTAACTGTTTTAAATCCGCCATCGTCCGCCCACTCTTGAAGAAATCCAGACTTGATGTGAATGAATGCCGGAACTACCGTCCAGTATCAAACCTCCCCTACCTCTCCAAGCTCCTGGAGCGCGTCATCCTTGAGCAATTGAACGTCCACCTGTCCCTGAACTCGCTTATGCCTGTGTTCCAGTCGGCATACCGCCCCAATCACAGCACTGAGACAGCGCTACTGCGGATCACCACCGACCTCTTTGAACGCCGCAGACAGAGGTCTCGTCTCTGCCCTTGTGTTATTGGACTTGTCCGCGGCCTTTGACACGATCGACCACCACCTACTCATCGATCGCCTCAGCTTCACGTTTGGCATTCATGATATAGCCCTCTCCTGGTTCAGGAGCGACCTTGACGGTCGCTCCCAGACCGTCACTACTGAATCTTTGTCCTCCCAACCCGTCACTGTCCGCTATGGTGTACCACAGGGGTCCGTCCTCGGCCCAGTCCTTTTCACTTTGTACACCCAACCCCTTTCCTTCGTCATCGAGCGACACAACCTTAATTATCACTTTTTCGCGGATGACACCCAGCTCCTAAACAGCGCCAAGCCTGAGAACATCGACGAGCTCCTTGCTTCTATCTCCTGTTGTTTCCTGGACATCAAGAACTGGATGACAGAAAACAAGTTGAAGCTCAACAGCGATAAGACCGAAGCCCTACTCGTAGGAACGAGACAGAAGCTTGCTTCCCTCAGCGTGACTGACCTCCAGTTGGGTGACGCTACTGTGCCCTTCTCCTCAACTGTAAAGAGCCTCGGCATGTTTCTGGACTCCACTCTGTCCATGCAACCCCACATCTCCTTCCTCATTAAAACCTGCTTTTTTCACCTGCGACGTATTGCCACTATCCGTCGCTACCTCACTCCGGAAGCTTGCACCAAGCTCGTCATCACTCTCCTCTTCTCTCGTTTGGACTACTGTAACTCTCTTCTGGCCGGCCTTCCTGCCTCTTCCATTCAAGGGCTCCAACGCGTCCAAAACTGCGCTGCCAGACTAGTCCTAAAGAAGAAGAAGTCCGACCACATCTCACCTCTGCTCTACTCTCTGCACTGGCTCCCTATTCAAAATAGGATTTCATATAAACTGGCATCTCTATGCTATAAATGCCTCAATGACTCTGCCCCGGATTACCTAATTTCCTGTCTGGAAATCTATACTAAACCACGCCCACTTCGATCGGCTGCGCACAAACTCAATTTGACGATCCCGCGGACAAAACTCGTGACAGCTGGTCAGCGGGCCTTCACCTACCCCGGAACACCCTGCCACTCCAGCTGCGACAAAGCTCGAACTTTAACATTTTCAAGACCGGACTCAAGACGCACCTGTTTCTTATGGACTCCTAACCCACTCACATTTTTAAATATTTGCCTGTTATTGTTATCATCATCTGTAATTGTTAAGCGCATAGAACTGATTGCGGGATATGCGCTATATAAGCTTCATTTATTATTATTATTATTAGTATTTTCTAGTTCAGTTCAGTCTCTGTTTCTAACAGCCCGCTACAGTCTTTATGATTCATTCTGACCTGGGCTTTAATTAGTGATGCAAAAAAACATTTAGTTTTTTTTTTTGTTACTTCTGTTTTATTTCATCTTTGTGTTTGTTTGTGTGTTGTTGTTTTTTTGTTGAAATATTTAAAATTTATATTTTTGAATTGCATTAAATGTACAGTGATTTTATTCAATACTTGCTTACACATAATTGACATCAATTCATCCCACACACTAGAAAACAGGTATTTGGTGTTTTATTACGACACGCCTGTCCTTCATAAGAAATCCCGAGATGAGTTATCAATTCTTATTACAAAGGCGACATATCAGTGGTCATCTATGCACTGTCATATATGCCGCAATAGATAATTTTAGTATTGCACTGGTCAAGTCGCTTTGATATATTTTTCAAGTATTAATTCAATAAAAATGTTAATTGACAAGCCAGCTTTTGTTATCTTTTTGTAGATAATTATTAATTAGTAGATGACTGTAGAATGTAGAATAATGAGTACCGAATTGTAGTCTGTTGGCTAGTTGATGAAATATTTATTTATTATGTTGTCTTGTAGTTATTATAATTACTGCTTCAATTGGTAGTATCATTAATAGTTCATTTTGATATTAGTTTAGTGTAGTCTAGGTTGGTCCAAATTCAAAATATCCCCTGGCAATCTTTATAACATTGATTAGAGTTTTATTTGATTTCTTCAGGTGTATATTTATGTTGGCTCAAATACACTGCAAGCATCGTGTTGTTATTGTGCAGTGTTGGCAATTACTATTGTAGTATAAATAAAACACTCACAATAATGGAACGTGAAGAACTGATATAGATTTTTGTAAACAAACGAATTATTGGTTTAATCAAAGAATCATCATTTAAAATCCAAATACAAGGATATTTACACAAGTAGTTAAGAATAGCACATATTCCATATAATGGACAAGAAATATAGCCAATATTCAATAGGCTATAAATATCATTGAAATTACTGGTAAAACAATATTGAAATCTGTGTAGTATAAATCCATAAGAATTATATCTCAGCATACGTGTTTACGTATAGATGCCAAAGAACTGACAAAATCTTGGACTGATTCTTATGGATCCATGATATGGGTCGATACTGTACCATAACCGAATACAAGAGAATACATTACATCATGGCTGATGTAAACAGATACTATATAATAAAATACTAGCGTGCTATTGAATAATCGAGTACAACCGACAACAACGTTAAAATCGTCCATGTTGTCTGGTGACGAAGTTGGGAAAAATCCTCAGTCTTCGCTGATGAAACAATTTCTAACATTACTACTCCAACTATTATGAGCGATTGGTATTCATTTAATTATGGTACAATGTATAAATTTACGTTTCGTAACAGTGTCCACTTCTTCGATTGCCATGTTTTATAATGTGTTCACCTAGAAAATCATCATAATTTGCTATCAACTCAAGAATACCAAGAAAATTACCATTTGCGACCGAACCAAAAGTTTGATTGCTTCATCTGAATGCCAACCCAATTTCACTTATGAACTTTATTACATTGACAAGTCGTATGAGCACATTTCTCCAGTATGTGTAACTACAGTGTACAACAGATCGTTGAGGTCAGACTCAATGCTATCCAATTCTGCAGCTCTACGGACATATGCCAACACAGCTTCCACATGACTGGTTGATCGTTCATGGTCAGTCAACATTGCACACTAGCATAATACCAGCCATCTAAACCACCATGCGATAGCTGCGAGTTAAGCTTTGAGAAACAATGATGTTCAAACTTCAAACCGAAAGTAGGAAGTACATAATAAAGCAGTATCCAGCATCCACGTGAAGAATTGCGAAAGAAAGTTGGTCAGGTTTCGCACAATACACTTATTCAGGCACGAGTCATCACATAACTTTACAACCCAGAAGACCGCTCTTCATAGTGCGCTTCTACAACAGCATTATTCTAACTGCCAAAAGAAAAGACAAAAACAAATTGGGGGGGGGGATGTGTGGAGGACCCCTTTTGTGTGGGGGCCCTGTTCCATAGGAACATGTGGAACATGCCTAAATACGCCCCTGGACACAAGGATTGACAAGGCCTCCACAACACTGGCCAGACTATCATATGGAGTGTGGAATAATAAAAAGCTGACCATAAAAACAAAGGTAGCCGTGTATCGAATGTGTGTGTTAAGCATTCTCCTCTATGCCAGCGAAACCTGGACCATATATTCTAAACAAGAGAAGATATTGAGCGCTTTTCAAATGCGTTGTCTCCGACGCATACTCGGAATCTCCTGGCAAATAACAAGGTGCTACAGCATGCTGGGATGCCAAGCATGCTTACTCTATTCGCCAACGTCGGCTCAGATGGCTAGGACATGTGTGTAGGGTGGAGGATGGCAGAATCCCCCCAAAAATCCTCATCCAGTACTCATCAATTCATATTAGGATTCATTCTTTGATGTAGTTACTTTTTTTAAAACTTAAGTGTAGGAATATTGGCGATTTTAAAACGTAGCCAGTTGAATTTTAAACATTTAATGAAATGGGCATCAAAATGTGCCTAATTGTATAAGAGATAAACTCCTTAAGGTTGAATGGACAAATTATAATTAATGCAGGAAATGTCTACTTACAACTGTTTAACGTAAATTAATTTTATTCCTCTAATAATTAAATCTTGTAATGAATACCACAACGCTAGTTTATGTAAAGAAATAATAATTAATCAGCAATATTTGTTATATTACAAAACATAACTTGTTTGACATCACTATTGAATCAAATTTAGAATCTTTTTTTTTTTAATTAAAGGGAGATAATTAGCTGCTTTTATTTCCGCTAATAATTATAATATTATGTTTTTTAGTTTTTATTTTATAAAAGACTCAATGGTCTACAAGTTATAACTTTAAAATGACCAAATTATCAAAAAATAGTTGAAAATTATATAAATATTATATGACTAATATAATATATGCACATTTTCTGAACATCACATTAACTACCCAGTTTGCATTATTACTTTGTATCAATTCTGCTGAACTATAGTGTTATAAGTATTAATTATGATTCAAATTCAATAAATTAAAGAACATCTCAGTTAAACTGAGAACAAAATATTATTATAATCAATATTAGCAGTTAATAGATATGTATCTTGACAACTAAATAATAATCTATAAAAAAAAGTTACCATAAATGTTAAAGTTTGGTAATATAATTTGGTATAAATGCTAATAAAAAGGATGATAATCACATACACAATATTTTTTAAAAATTAAATATAAAACGCTTTAACGATTTTCTCTATAGAGTTCCTTTGCTTTTGGACTTTGTCAAGCTACGGATTTAAATGACTTGTCTTATAAGAAAACAAGTATAATAGAGCAGGTTGACTTTTAGGCTGCTGGCACTCTGAATTATTTAGAAATCCTAACTTGGCACACCATTAGCAATAGGTTGCCGATCCCTGCACTAGAGTGTGACCTTCATTTCGTATCAAATTAGATAAAACTAAAATTAACTAGATCTAACAAGGTTCTTTAATCATTTTGTAACAAATTTAATTGTTGAAATGCAATTTAAATTAAAAACAAATATTAGAAACTATATAAATTTTGCTTCATGGCTTGTTAAAATTGTTAAAGAATTTTCCCCGAAAAGGCCCTTTTTCGAAAATAGTCGTAGGGGGAGCGGCCGCTTCCCCTGCTCCCCCCTGGCTACGCTACTGGTTAGGCCCTACCTGAACAAACCAGGAAAACCAACAACTAATTAACCTCATTTGAAATCTAATCAAAATGCAAGATCAGACCCAAAACAACGGATAGCCTAAGTGTAATAAATACTATTTTTCTATATAGGGCCTATAAGACACACCTTTAACCACAAAAGGAGGGAGGGGGGGGGGGGCAAGGCCTAAGAGCTTATACTTGCACCTTCTTCTTTTTTAATTTTCCGACCTAAATAAAATTGTTTTAATTTTTTTTTCTCCATAAAACTATTTTGAACATACTGTCTGATTGTTTTGACTAGCCCTCTACTGCGTCAGGAAGCGAGGTGTAATTTTTAATTGAATACTTGAGAATAATTAGACACAGGCCCACACATTTTAGAATTTGAGAATGTTGTTTGTTTCTAGCAATTGAACTAATTTTAGTAATCTTATTGTTGCTTTTTAAATTTAATTTATGAGTGATTTTGGCGCTTATCCAAACCTTGGTGCCAGGGAGGTCGCACACTTCTAATCACACTACTGAGACAACTCAATATCCATCCTCTCTTCCTTTCCCACCCGCCTCTCTCTCTCTCTCTCTCTCTCACGCGCACACACACACACGCATACTAAATACACACACAATTGATTGATGTTCAAAGGCAATAGCAAAAAAGAACAAAAAAGAACAGCATACAGCAACATACAGCAACATACATAAACACGCAACAACATACTGGAGCATATAGCAACATACAGGAACATACAGCAACATACTGCAACATACAACAACATACAGCAACATACAGCAACATACAGCAACATACAGCAACATACTGCAACATACAACAACATACAGCAACATACAGCAACATACAGCAACATACAGCAACATAAAGCAACATACAGCAACATACTGCAACATACAACAACATACAGCAACATACAGCAACATACAACAACATACAGCAACATACAGCAACATACAGCAACATACTGCAACATACAACAATATACAGCAACATACAGCAACATACAGCAACATACTGCAACATACAGCAACATACAGCAACATACAGCAACATACAGCAACATACTGCAACATACAACAACATACAGCAAAATACAGCAACATACAGCAACATACTGCAACATACAGCAACATAAAGCAACATACAGCAACATACTGCAACATACAGCAACATACAGCAACATACTGCAACATACAGCAACATACAGCAACATACAGCAACATAAAGCAACATAAAGCAACATACAGCAACATACTGCAACATACAGCAACATAAAGCAACATACAGCAACATAAAGCAACATACAGCAACATAAAGCAACATACAGCAACATAAAGCAACATACAGCAACATAAAGAAACATACAGCAACATAACGCAACATACAGCAACATACAGCAACATACAGCAACATAAAGCATCATACAGCAACATAAAGCAACATAAAGCAACATACAGCAACATACAGAAACATAAAGCAACATACAGCAACATACTGCAACATACAGCAACATAAAGCAACATACAGCAACATAAAGCAACATACAGCAACATAAAGCAACATAAAGCAACATACAGCAACATAAAGCAACATACAGCAACATACAGCAACATACAGCAACATACAGCAACATACTGCAACATACAGCAACATACAGCAACATACAGCAACATACAGCAACATACAGCAACATAAAGCAACATACAGCAACATAAAGCAACATACAGCAACATACAGCAACATAAAGCAACTTACAGCAACATACAGCAACATAAAGCAACATACAGCAACATACAGCAAAATACAGCAACAAACTGCGACATACAACAACATACAGCAACATACAGCAACATACAGCAACATACAGCAACATACTGCAACATACAACAACATAAAGCAACATACAGCAACATACAGCAACATACAGCAACATACAGCAACATACTGCAACATACAGCAACATACAGCAACATACAGCAACATACAGCAACATACAGCAACATACAGCAACATACTGCAACATACAACAACATAAAGCAACATACAGCAACATACAGCAACATACTGCAACATACAGCAACATACAGCAACATACAGCAACATACAGCAACATACTGCAACATACAACAACATACAGCAAAATACAGCAACATACAGCAACATACTGCAACATACAGCAACATAAAGCAACATACAGCAACATACTGCAACATACAGCAACATAAAGCAACATACAGCAACATACAGCAACATACAGCAACATACTGCAACATACAGCAACATACAGCAACATACAGCAACATACAGCAACATACAGCAACATACAGCAACATAAAGCAACATACAGCAACATAAAGCAACATACAGCAACATAAAGCAACATAAAGCAACATACAGCAACATAAAGCAACATAAAGCAACATACAGCAACATAAAGCAACATAAAGCAACATACAGCAACATAAAGCAACATAAAGCAACATACAGCAACAAACAGCAACATAAAGCAACATACAGCAACATACTGCAACATACAGCAACATAAAGCAACATACAGCAACATAAAGCAACATACAGCAACATAAAGCAACATAAAGCAACATACAGCAACATACAGCAACATAAAGCAACATAAAGCAACTTACAGCAACATACAGCAACATACTGCAACATACAACAACATACAGCAACATACAGCAACATACAGCAACATACTGCAACATACAGCAACATAAAGCAACATACAGCAACATAAAGCAACATACAGCAACATACAGCAACATAAAGCAACTTACAGCAACATACAGCAACATAAAGCAACATACAGCAACATACAGCAAAATACAGCAACAAACTGCGACATACAACAACATACAGCAACATACAGCAACATACAGCAACATACAGCAACATACTGCAACATACAACAACATAAAGCAACATACAGCAACATACAGCAACATACAGCAACATACAGCAACATACTGCAACATACAGCAACATACAGCAACATACAGCAACATACAGCAACATACAGCAACATGCAGCAACATAAAGCAACATACAGCAACATACAGTAGCATAAATTCTTTACAACAAAATATGCATTTAAGAAGGTAATGATGGAAAGGTTAAAGAAAGTACACAATAAAAAAAAGAAAAGAAAATTAGTTTAAAACCAAAATAACTCAAGAGACGTGCTAAAATGGATCAGGCAATATGCACTCAAGCAGGTAGTTAGCATGTCTGTGGATGAAGTAAGCCAATCACCTGGCGAACTAGATTAAACAGTAATATGTTTACCGGAAACACATATCAAGGAATATGTGACTCAGGAACACCCATCTAGGAATGTGCTAACTGGGAACATTCATCTAAAATGTGCTTACAGAGAATACTCATCTAGGAATGTGCTTACAGGGAACACTTGTCTAGGAATGTGCTTACATGGAACACTCGTCTATGAATGTGCTTACATGGAACACTCGTCTATGAATGTGCTTACATGGAACACTCGTCTATGAATGTGCTTACATGGAACACTCGTCTATGAATGTGCTTACATGGAACACTCGTCTATGAATGTGCTTACATGGAACACTCGTCTATGAATGTGCTTACATGGAACACTCGTCTATGAATGTGCTTACATGGAATACTCGTCTATGAATGTGCTTACATGGAATACTCGTCTATGAATGTGCTTACATGGAATACTCGTCTATGAATGTGCTTACATGGAACACTCGTCTATGAATGTGCTTACATGGAACACTCGTCTATGAATGTGCTTACATGGAACACTCGTCTATGAATGTACTTACATGGAACACTCGTCTATGAATGTGCTTACATGGAACACTCGTCTATGAATGTGCTTACATGGAACACTCGTCTAGAAATGTACTAACTAGAAACACCATAAGATGTGCTAACCAGGAACACTCACTAAGAAATGTGCAAACCAGAAACACTTACCAAAGAAATGTGCTAACCAGGAACACTCACCAAAGAAATGTGCTAACCAGGAACACTCACCAAAGAAATGTGCTAACCAGGAACACTCACCAAAGAAATGTGCTAACCAGGAACAATCACAAAAGAAATGTGCTAACCAGGAACACTCACCAAAGAAATGTGCTAACCAGGAACACTAATCTGCTAAGTTTGAAATAGGTCCCACCCACATTTCAAGAGTTTTTAAGTATAAAACATCATTGATTCTAAAAGCATATAAAACGGTAGCATCTTTTGGCACCTGCTTGTACAAATGACAACACAATTAAAATTCCAAGTGGATAGTATAAATACTGGTTGTTGTTGTTTTTTTCTGACTGATTCATACATACCTGACAACCTGGACACGCTTCTTTATATTTACTGAAAGATATCCCGAAAAATATATTTGCGGTCGATAAAATTAAATTTACGTAAAACCCTAGTGAGGTCTTGAAATAGTTTATTTTGGCTTAAGATGTGTCAAACTTAATGCCCGTGGGCCACATCCGGCCCGGCAAACAGTTATATTTGTCGCGCAAGAAAACTTTAGAAAAAAAAAAATGGCCTGTCGAGATGAAGAACAAATCAGATTTCTTAATGTAGCACATTTTCAGAAGAAAAAAAAAGCTGTATGAGAGCAGGTATGAAATAGATTCTGAAATCAACAACATGTCTTATTTTACAGACGTTCGATGGCAAATGAGAGGATATCTCTAACAAAGTGTGGAAATGTATCATTTTCATAAAATAAACAGTCACGTGCCAACTCATCAAAATAAAAAAATTATTATTCTTTTGAGGTAAATAATTTAATTCTCAATAAATATTTTTAGCCCTCCACATGTCTTAAAAAGCCCGATGGTTTCACATTGAAGCTGGACTCTCGTTCATGTCTCTCACAAGCCTATATGTAGTACCCCAGGGCAAAAGTTTCAGCGACGCCCCCTTGCATACTGTAACTGCTTTGTTTAGTGCATGCGCTTAGTTAATTATTATGATTAATTAAAGAAAACATTAAATTTGTGATCATATTAAAAGTGAAAAATTTGTATAAATTATCAGAGTGTTAATAACTAAGAAGTTAACTTTTACTGTCATTATTCATTATTCCTTTTGTTCACAATTAGTGTTTCCAATTTTATTTCCCCTTCAACTCTCCTAAAATTTCTGGTATGTACTTAGGTTATATTTGCCCCCCCCCCCCAGAATAGTCGCCACCGCGCCCCATTATGTAACATCCCATTCAACTGAGGCGAACAAGCTCTACTGTTACTTTCAAACAGAACTTAAAAACTCATTATTTCAATATTTACATTAGATAACATTTAAAATGCTTTAGAAACTTACTGTCTTATTTATGGGTTGGGTCGGTTATACTACATTTATTTGTGTTTTGTCTTTTTTAATCATCAATTCAGCTCTGTCACCTGGCCTAGGGTAATATCCGTATTCTTAGTTGTATGTTAAACGCGCTCTGAGCTTACATTATGTTTGTTGGCAGCGCTATACAAATATTATTATTATTATTATTATTATTATCAGGGCAGTAATTAATTTAATTGCCATTAGTGAATGGGCCCCCTTTTCCTTTTCCTATTTGAACAGAGCATGTGAGAAAGAAATTCACCAATGAATTAAAGAGAAATAAAGTATTTATTTGAATAATTTTCCATAGCACTTCTGACGTACCGCTACCGGTATCTCAAAACAATAATATGCGAGTCTGACTCTGAATTTCATCGTCGGGTGTCTACCTTCGTAAAATGATATAATTGTGTTTGTTTAGATTTTCAGTAAAAACAACAATTTTTCTTTAATTTAACCTCATTAGATATATATATAAATATATATATCCGAATCAATTAATGCAAAGAAGAACCAAGTGATGAAGTGCATAAAAATCGATTTTTTAATAAAGAAAAAACAACGAGTCCAGACCCCAGGGTTATTCATACCAAATATTGAGAACCACTGAATTAGCCTAATGTTTAATTACATCATTAATAGGAGTGACTTATGTAAGACTAGGAAATGCGTAGACATTTTTTATTTATGATTTTTTTCCCTATGATAATTCTCTAGGAATGTGTGTGTGTGGTACAAAACCATGACATTCTTTTCTCTAGTTGAAATGAAACACACACATATAGGCCTACCTACACACACACACATACATACCTACACACACGCACACACATACCTACACACACACACACACACACATAGGCCTACACACACCAGTGTACGTTTTCGTTTTCATCCTGAAAGATATGCACGGGAGAGAACGAGAGGAAAGGGGGGATGAGCAAGAGAGCGAAAGAAGGGGGCAGGGGGAAACAAGGAAGAGATGTAGTATTCTGATAACATTGGATGTTATGGATAGACTAAAAGTATAACAGTTTACATCGCGTTTGAGTCGAGCGTCAGGGGCCCAAGGAATAAGCGAATTATGTAAACGGTGGAGAATGTCATGATTTTACGCGTCATAATAGGAAGATTGAATTCCATAACAAAGTGTCAAGCTCATCTAGGTAGTTTACAATGATGACATCTTTTGGCCTTTGTAACTTATGTTTGGTTTTCATGTGTCAGTATATTCGTGTGTGTGTGTGAGAGAGAGCGTGTAATTTATGTGTAAGGATGTAATTGAATTATTGAACAAGAGAAGGATCGCCTTCCCTGTGATGTAAGATGTAAGTTGGTAATTTCGTGATTATAACTTTTGATTTATCACAAGCAAGTTCCCATTACATCTGTCTGATGCCTGTGGCATTAACTGTATGGATCTATCTATCTTTTTCTCTCCATATTCCATATATATCTTCCCTTTTGTTTATATATCTTTAGTCTATCTAATGTATCTAATGTATCTAATGTATCTAATGTATCTAATGTATCTAATCTTTCTAATCTATCTAATCTATCTAATCTATCTAATCTATCTAATCTATCTAATCTATCTAATCTATCTAATCTATCTAATCTATCTAATCTATCTAATCTATCTAATCTATCTAATCTATCTAATCTATCTAATCTATCTAATCTATCTAATCTATCTAATCTATCTAATCTATCTAATCTATCTAATCTATCTAATCTAACTAATCTGTCTAATCTATCTAATCTATATATCTTTTTTATCTAACTGTCTGTCTATCTGTATTTCTGTCTAACTGTCTGTTTGTCTATCTATCTAATCTATTATGTTCCTATAAATCTATTCTTCTAGTCTGTCTATACATCTATTTACGATTCATACATATAAAATTATATATATGTAAATATAATATAGATAGACAGATAACAATCTAACTACACATCCCATGTCTACGTTGAGTATCTCTCTATTCGTGATGAACCTTCAATCGGCCAACCTTATCTCTGTATCTCATACTGTTACTACAGCTACTAATATTTTGCAGAAACCGCTGGAAAGGTCGCCAGCGTCTTCTACTGAGACTGATATTTCTTTCCCTGGTACACGGTACCCCCACTAAGACATGTGTGAAACATGTGTCTAGCAGAGGTCACAGTCCAACCAAATGAGCACGAATCGTATGAGTAAATATATGTATGTGTGTGTGTATGTGTGTGTGTATGTGTTTTAAATTTCTCAGTGCAAAGTCTAAGTTTACGATGAAAAAAAACCACTATTTTTATGGGAGTGGGGGGGGGGAGTGGGGGAGATGGAGGTTGGCCATACCCCCGCCCCTTTTTTTATTTTACCCTGCTCACCCCAGTTTCTACATTTTCATCAACCTTATACCGTCGCATATATCGTACACACAAATTCACTCTGACTGATGGAGGGAAGGGGTAGGTGAATACTGTCATAGATCAAAAATATGTACATTCAGAATGTAGATGTTGATCAGTACAGGGTTCATGAAAGGACGCTCATGTTTAATAAGGTCACAGCTCTATAAACCCAGTCATGTCTAGTTTTGCAATGGGTACAATATTATGTTTAAAATACACATTTGTTTAGGAAAGAAATAGACGAGAAAAAGATAGTATGTGAAAGATAGTATGTGAAAGATAGTATGTGAAAGATAGTATGTGAAAGATAGTATGTGAAAGATAGTTCGTGAAAGATAGTGTGTGAAAGATAGTATGTGAAAGATAGTTCGTAAAAGATAGTGTGTGAAAGATAGTATGTGAAAGATAGTGTGTGAAAGATAATATGTGAAAAATAGTATGTGAAGAAAAGTGTGCGAAAGATAATATGTGAAAGATAGTATGTGAAAGATAGTATGTGAAAGATAGTATGTGAAAGATAGTATGTGAAAGATAGTATGTGAAAGATAGTATGTGAAAGATAGTATGTGAAAGATAGTATGTAAAAGATAGTATGTGAAAGATAGTATGTGAAAGATAGTATGTGAAAGATAGTATGTGAAAGATAGTATGTAAAAGATAGTATGTGAAAGATAGTATGTAAAAGATAGTATGTGAAAGATAGTATGTGAAAGATAGTATGTGAAAGATAGTATGTGAAAGATAGTATGTGAAAGATAGTATGTGAAAGATAGTATGTGAAAGATAGTATGTGAAAGATAGTATGTGAAAGATAGTATGTAAAAGATAGTTCGTGAAAGATAGTTCGTGAAAGATAGTGTGTGAAAGATAGTTCGTGAAAGATAGTGTGTGAAAGATAGTATGTGAAAGATAGTGTGTGAAAGATAATATGTGAAAAATAGTGTGTGAAAGATAGTGTGTGAAAGATAATATGTGAAAGATAGTATGTGAAAGATAGTATGTAAAAGATAGTATGTGAAAGATAGTATGTGAAATATAGTATGTGAAAGATAGTATGTGAAAGATAGTATGTGAAAGATAGTATGTGAAAGATAGTATGTGAAAGATAGTATGTGAAAGATAGTATGTGAAAGATAGTATGTGAAAGATAGTATGTGAAAGATAGTATGAGAAAGATAGTATGTGAAAGATAGTATGTGAAAGATAGTATGTGAAAGATAGTATGTGAAAGATAGTATGTGAAAGATAGTATGTGAAAGATAGTATGTGAAAGATAGTATGTGAAAGAAAATATGTGAAAGATAGTATGTGAAAGATAGTATGTGAAAGATAGTATGTGAAAGATAGTATGTGAAAGATAGTATGTGAAAGATAGTACGTGGAAGATAGTACGTGAAAGATAGTACGTGAAAGATAGTATGTGAAAGATAGTACGTGAAAGATAGTACGTGAAAGATAGTACGTGAAAGATAGTATGTGAAGATAGTATGTGAAAGATAGTATGTGAAAGATAGTATGTGAAAGATAGTATGTGAAAGATAGTATGTGAAAGATAGTATGTGAAAGATAGTATGTGAAAGATAGTATGTGAAAGATAGTATGTGAAAGATAGTATGTGAAAGATAGTATGTGAAAGATAGTATGTGAAAGATAGTATGTGAAAGATAGTATGTGAAAGATAGTATGTGAAAGATAGTATGTGAAAGATAGTATGTGAAAGATAGTATGTGAAAGATAGTATGTGAAAGGTAGTATGTGAAAGGTAGAATGTGAAAGATAGTATGTGAAAGATAGTATGTGAAAGATAGTATGTGAAAGATAGTATGTGAAAGATAGTATGTGAAAGATAGTATGTGAAAGATAGTATGTGAAAGATAGTATGTGAAAGATAGTATGTGAAAGATAGTATGTGAAAGATAGTATGTGAAAGATAGTATGTGAAAGATAGTATGTGAAAGATAGTATGTGAAAGATAGTATGTGAAAGATAGTATGTGAAAGATAGTATGTGAAAAATAGTATGTGAAAGATAGTATGTGAAAGATAGTATGTGAAAGATAGTATGTGAAAGATAGTATGTGAAAGATAGTATGTGAAAGATAGTATGTGAAAGATAGTATGTGAAAGATAATATGTGAAAGATAGTATGTGAAAGATAGTATGTGAAAGATAGTATGTGAAAGATAGTATGTGAAAGATAGTATGTGAATAATAGTATGTGAAAGATAGTATATGAAAGATAATATGTCAAAGATAGTATGTGAAAGATAATATGTGAAAGATAGTGTGTGAAAGATAATATGTGAAAGATAGTATGTGAAAGATAGAAAGATAGTATGTGAAAGATAGTATGTGAAAGATAGTATGTGAAAGATAGTATGTGAAAGATAGTATATGAAAGATAGTATGTGAAAGATAGTATGTGAAAGATAGTATGTGAAAGATAGTATGTGAAAGATAGTATGTGAAAGATAGTATGTGAAAGATAGTATGTGAATAATAGTATGTGAAAGATAGTATATGAAAGATAGTGTGTGAAAGATAGTGTGTGAAAGATAATATGTGAAAGATAGTATGTGAAAGATAGAAAGATAGTATGTGAAAGATAGAAAAATAGTATGTGAAAGATAGTATGTGAAAGATAGTATGTGAAAGATAGTATGTGAAAGATAGTATGTGAAAGATAGTATGTGAAAGATAGTATGTGAAAGATAGTAGGTGAAAGATAGTAGGTGAAAGATAGTATGTAAAAGATAGTAGGTGAAAGATAGTATGTGAAAGATAGTATGTGAAAGATAGTATGTGAAAGATAGTATGTGAAAGATAGTATGTGAAAGATAGTTCGTGAAAGATAGTGTGTGAAAGATAGTATGTGAAAGATAGTTCGTAAAAGATAGTGTGTGAAAGATAGTATGTGAAAGATAGTGTGTGAAAGATAATATGTGAAAAATAGTATGTGAAGAAAAGTGTGTGAAAGATAATATGTGAAAGATAGTATGTGAAAGATAGTATGTGAAAGATAGTATGTGAAAGATAGTATGTGAAAGATAGTATGTGAAAGATAGTATGTGAAAGATAGTATGTGAAAGATAGTATGTGAAAGATAGTATGTGAAAGATAGTATGTGAAAGATAGTATGTGAAAGATAGTATGTGAAAGATAGTATGTGAAAGATAGTATGTGAAAGATAGTATGTGAAAGATAGTATGTGAAAGATAGTATGTAAAAGATAGTATGTGAAAGATAGTATGTGAAAGATAGTATGTGAAAGATAGTATGTGAAAGATAGTATGTGAAAGATAGTATGTGAAAGATAGTATGTGAAAGATAGTATGTGAAAGATAGTATGTGAAAGATAGTTCGTGAAAGATAGTGTGTGAAAGATAGTATGTGAAAGATAGTTCGTGAAAGATAGTGTGTGAAAGATAGTATGTGAAAGATAGTGTGTGAAAGATAATATGTGAAAAATAGTGTGTGAAAGATAGTGTGTGAAAGATAATATGTGAAAGATAGTATGTGAAAGATAGTATGTAAAAGATAGTATGTGAAAGATAGTATGTGAAAGATAGTATGTGAAAGATAGTATGTGAAAGATAGTATGTGAAAGATAGTATGTGAAAGATAGTATGTGAAAGATAGTATGTGAAAGATAGTATGTGAAAGATAGTATGTGAAAGATAGTATGAGAAAGATAGTATGTGAAAGATAGTATGTGAAAGATAGTATGTGAAAGATAGTATGTGAAAGATAGTATGTGAAAGATAGTATGTGAAAGATAGTATGTGAAAGATAGTATGTGAAAGAAAATATGTGAAAGATAGTATGTGAAAGATAGTATGTGAAAGATAGTATGTGAAAGATAGTATGTGAAAGATAGTATGTGAAAGATAGTAGGTGAAAGATAGTAGGTGAAAGATAGTTTGTGAAAGATAGTATGTGAAAGATAGTACGTGGAAGATAGTACGTGAAAGATAGTACGTGAAAGATAGTATGTGAAAGATAGTACGTGAAAGATAGTACGTGAAAGATAGTACGTGAAAGATAGTATGTGAAGATAGTATGTGAAAGATAGTATGTGAAAGATAGTATGTGAAAGATAGTATGTGAAAGATAGTATGTGAAAGATAGTATGTGAAAGATAGTATGTGAAAGATAGTATGTGAAAGATAGTATGTGAAAGATAGTATGTGAAAGATAGTATGTGAAAGATAGTATGTGAAAGATAGTATGTGAAAGATAGTATGTGAAAGGTAGTATGTGAAAGGTAGAATGTGAAAGATAGTATGTGAAAGATAGTATGTGAAAGATAGTATGTGAAAGATAGTATGTGAAAGATAGTATGTGAAAGATAGTATGTGAAAGATAGTATGTGAAAGATAGTATGTGAAAGATAGTATGTGAAAGATAGTATGTGAAAGATAGTATGTGAAAGATAGTATGTGAAAGATAGTATGTGAAAGATAGTATGTGAAAGATAGTATGTGAAAGATAGTATGTGAAAGATAGTATGTGAAAGATAGTATGTGAAAGATAGTATGTGAAAGATAGTATGTGAAAGATAGTATGTGAAAGATAGTATGTGAAAGATAGTATGTGAAAGATAGTATGTGAAAGATAGTATGTGAAAGATAATATGTGAAAGATAGTATATGAAAGATAGTGTGTGAAAGATAGTGTGTGAAAGATAATATGTGAAAGATAGTATGTGAAAGATAGAAAGATAGTATGTGAAAGATAGTATGTGAAAGATAGTATGTGAAAGACAGTATGTGAAATATAGTATATGAAAGATAGTATGTGAAAGATAGTATGTGAAAGATAGTATGTGAAAGATAGTATGTGAAAGATAGTATGTGAAAGATAGTATGTGAATAATAGTATGTGAAAGATAGTATATGAAAGATAGTGTGTGAAAGATAGTGTGTGAAAGATAATATGTGAAAGATAGTATGTGAAAGATAGAAAGATAGTATGTGAAAGATAGAAAAATAGTATGTGAAAGATAGTATGTGAAAGATAGTATGTAAAAGATAGTATGTGAAAGATAGTTCGTGAAAGATAGTGTGTGAAAGTTAGTATGTGAAAGATAGTGTGTGAAAGATAATATGTGAAAAATAGTGTGTGAAAGATAGTGTGTGAAAGATAATATGTGAAAGATAGTATGTGAAAGATAGTATGTAAAAGATAGTATGTGAAAGATAGTATGTGAAAGATAGTATGTGAAAGATAGTATGTGAAAGATAGTATGTGAAAGATAGTATGTGAAAGATAGTATGTGAAAGATAGTATGTGAAAGATAGTATGTGAAAGATAGTATGTGAAAGATAGTATGAGAAAGATAGTATGTGAAAGATAGTATGTGAAAGATAGTATGTGAAAGATAGTATGTGAAAGATAGTATGTGAAAGATAGTATGTGAAAGATAGTATGTGAAAGATAGTATGTGAAAGATAGTATGTGAAAGAAAATATGTGAAAGATAGTATGTGAAAGATAGTATGTGAAAGATAGTATGTGAAAGATAGTATGTGAAAGATAGTATGTGAAAGATAGTAGGTGAAAGATAGTAGGTGAAAGATAGTTTGTGAAAGATAGTATGTGAAAGATAGTACGTGGAAGATAGTACGTGAAAGATAGTATGTGAAAGATAGTACGTGAAAGATAGTACGTGAAAGATAGTACGTGAAAGATAGTATGTGAAGATAGTATGTGAAAGATAGTATGTGAAAGATAGTATGTGAAAGATAGTATGTGAAAGATAGTATGTGAAAGATAGTATGTGAAAGATAGTATGTGAAAGATAGTATGTGAAAGATAGTATGTGAAAGATAGTATGTGAAAGATAGTATGTGAAAGATAGTATGTGAAAGATAGTATGTGAAAGATAGTATGTGAAAGATAGTATGTGAAAGATAGTATGTGAAAGATAGTATGTGAAAGGTAGTATGTGAAAGGTAGAATGTGAAAGATAGTATGTGAAAGATAGTATGTGAAAGATAGTATGTGAAAGATAGTATGTGAAAGATAGTATGTGAAAGATAGTATGTGAAAGATAGTATGTGAAAGATAGTATGTGAAAGATAGTATGTGAAAGATAGTATGTGAAAGATAGTATGTGAAAGATAGTATGTGAAAGATAGTATGTGAAAGATAGTATGTGAAAGATAGTATGTGAAAGATAGTATGTGAAAGATAGTATGTGAAAGATAGTATGTGAAAGATAGTATGTGAAAGATAGTATGTGAATAATAGTATGTGAAAGATAGTATATGAAAGATAATATGTGAAAGATAGTATGTGAAAGATAATATGTGAAAGATAGTGTGTGAAAGATAATATGTGAAAGATAGTATGTGAAAGATAGAAAGATAGTATGTGAAAGATAGTATGTGAAAGATAGTATGTGAAAGATAGTATGTGAAAGATAGTATATGAAAGATAGTATGTGAAAGATAGTATGTGAAAGATAGTATGTGAAAGATAGTATGTGAAAGATAGTATGTGAAAGATAGTATGTGAAAGATAGTATGTGAATAATAGTATGTGAAAGATAGTATATGAAAGCTAGTGTGTGAAAGATAGTGTGTGAAAGATAATATGTGAAAGATAGTATGTGAAAGATAGAAAGATAGTATGTGAAAGATAGAAAAATAGTATGTGAAAGATAGTATGTGAAAGATAGTATGTGAAAGATAGTATGTGAAAGATAGTATGTGAAAGATAGTATGTGAAAGATAGTATGTGAAAGATAGTAGGTGAAAGATAGTAGGTGAAAGATAGTATGTGAAAGATAGTAGGTGAAAGATAGTATGTGAAAGATAGTATGTGAAAGATAGTATGTGAAAGATAGAATGTGAAAGATAGTATGTGAAAGATAGTATGTGAAAGATAGTATGTGAAAGATAGTATTTGAAAGATAGTATGTGAAAGATAGTATGTAAAAGATAGTATGTGAAAGATAGTATGTGAAAGATAGTATGTGAAAGATAGTATGTGAAAGATAGTATGTGAAAGATAGTATGTGAAAGATAGTATGTGAAAGATAGTATGTGAAAGATAGTATGTGAAAGATAGTATGTGAAAGATAGTATGTGAAAGATAGTATGTGAAAGATAGTATGTGAAAGATAGTGGGATAGAAAGAGAAAGAAAGAGATTAAAGATAGTAAGAAGATAGTAAGATAGAGAGAGAGGAAAGGAGCTAGAGAGAACGAGTAATATTATATAGTTTAGACAAATAGAGAGAGAGAGAGAAATTTGAGAGCGCAAGCTAGAAAGCGAGATTAAAAATAAGGGGCGGGGCATGCCGTGACAGAGATGGAGAGAGAGAAAGGTATAGTGCTGAGTTGAAGAGAGAAAGAAAGAGGAAATTGTTCTAATCGAACAAGATCTGTTTAGAAAAACTCTTTTTAAAAACAATCAGTTCATAATAATGGAGTCTAAATCGTATGCACCGGTAAACCTCTGATTCCTTTTAAACTCATTTTCCTGTTGAGATCGGCTGCGGGGTATCAAGGTGGCCACACATTCCCTTCGTAGGTCGCGGCCACAGTGACTGATGGACTAAGTCACCTTTCCGTATTACATGCAGAGTGAAAGCTTTCCAAAGGGAACTATTTATAAACGAGAAAGAGAAACAAAGGTAGGTAATCAGGTGCGCTTGCGGTCGTTAAATTTGCAGGAGAGAGACGAACGTTTAAGAGATTTCTATACAAACCTCAAACAATTCTACACAAACACAATATTTACAAAAATACAATAGCTTTCCTAGTTGTATCCCCTTCATCTAGCTTAAAGCTTTCCAAGTTGTATCCCCTTCATCTAGCTTAAAGCTTTCCAAGTTGTATCCCCTTCATCTGGCTTAAAGCTTTCCAAGTTGTATCCCCTTCATCTGGCTTAAAGCTTTCCAAGTTGTATCCCCTTCATCTAGCTTAAAGCTTTCCAAGTTGTATCCCCTTCATCTAGCTTAAAGCTTTCCAAGTTGTATCCCCTTCATCTGGCTTAAAGCTTTCCAAGTTGTATCCCCTTCATCTAGCTTAAAGCTTTCCAAGTTGTATCCCCTTCATCTAGCAAAAATCTTAACGCTTAAGTTTATTTTGAAGCCTAATACAAATCAATATTTCTGTTATATATTTATTTATTTATTAGTGATTGTTGTATGTAAACTCTACATGCTAAATAAGCATGATTGAATTAAAGTAATACATTATTTGACAAAAACTTTTATTATTTAAAAAAAAATACATTGGTACATCTGGTCGACACAAACATCGTTCGCTGGATCTCAAAAATATCAACTTATTATAGATACAATTCGTCTTAACTGTTTCAAACAGGACACTAGTAAGTTCTTTTCAATTATTTTGTATTTTTTAAATGTTATGCATTGCCTAATTCCTGATACTGCTTTTTTTTTCCCACCTAAAATCTTTTTTTTTAAATTTAAGTTTTTAAATATCTGGTTTATAAGTGTGTGTACATTTTTTATATGACCATTAGCTTTAAGCTTATTTCTTCTTTGAAATTATTATTTTGTCTTATATATTACGGATCCTCGTTCTATAGAGACGATTATTGCATCCTACGCTCATCCGTGGTCCGAGTCTAGTCTTGCATTTGTATTAATGTTTTAAATGATGTTAAGTTACTGGTTTTCTTGGTGGTTTGTTCAGGCAACCCATTCCATGTCCGAATGCCACTCGGGAAAAAAAGAGTAGGCCTACTTATATGCATTTGTTCTCGCATAAGGGATTATGAAAGTGTTTTTGTCCTTATGTCTATCTGAGCATTGCAACAGGTTTTTATTGGGTTGTATTTCTAAATTAGAGTTTAATGCCTTATGTATTATTACTACTTTAATCCTTGCCCTTCTGTCCTCTAGTGTTTCTAGGTTTAGTGATTTGACTAATGGTGTTACTCTTATCAGTTGTGAATATTCACTAGTAATGATCCTTGCTGCTATTTTCTGAATTTGTTCTAATTTTGTCATGTTTTCTTTAGATGATGGGTCTCATACACAGGGTCGAAGCCACAGGGGGGGGGGGGCTGAGGGGGGCTAAGCCCCCCCTGGAATTAAAAAAAAAAATTTTTTTCAGCTGATTTTTTTAAAATATGCACTAAATTCGCTAAAAATTTGGTAAATCTTTGTCACGCGAAAGTTTACCCCCCCCCCCTAGTATTTGGTAAATATTTGCCCCGCGAAAGTTCAGCCCCCCCTAGAAAAAATTTCTGGCTTCGCCCCTGCTCATACACATGATGCATATTATAGTATCATCATCTTCATCATCAATCCCTTGACAGTTGTGGTCATGGGGGGGGGGGGGAGCGAATATACACATAATCAGTCAACCTTCTCCACTTTTGCCTGTCTTGAGCGGTTGTCAATAGTTGAGTCAACTGCAGTCCTGTCCAATATTTTATGCAGTCTACCAGCCCGAACCCTTGTTCATTTCCTCACTTATCCTCCGGAATTCTCTTGCCTGCTGGAATCGTGCGCCTGACTGGTTGCTGACTCCTGCCGAGGTGCGGCTACCTCGGGGAACCGGGTCTGCTTGCCCGATCCCTTGGTTACATAACTCAGGATAGTGGTCGCGGACATGTGCTTGGTTGCACGTGAGAGTTGAGACCCAATTGCTCTACCATTGGTTCTTGTCGATGGCTTGGTAGACACGAACGGGTGCGCAGGTGCACCAAAGGGAAAGGTTCTTTCGGACTGTTCCACTTCTGTTGTGAATTTTTCTGCTGGCGATAGTAGCACAAGTATCGAACACAGGCCCATCACCGCGCGCCTTGGGGCATTCTGCCAAGAGGGCAGAGAGACCGGCGGGAAAGAAATTAATAATTAGCAATAAAAGTGTTTTAATAGCAAATTTGACAAGTTCCAAGGCTTAGAAACATTTCGAGTAGGCGTGGCTATGCTTTGTGTACAAAAATTTAAACAGAAATCGATTAAAAATCGTCATTATTATTTAAAAACCGAAAGTAAACCAAGCAAAAAGGAAGCAGAAGAGCTGTCATTTGTTTAATAATATAAAAATTCGAATTAATAGGCTATAGCAACGAAATAAGCTATGAAAACACATATATATCGTAAATTGGCACGGAATGAGTTAAGAACGTTTTATTTTTAAATGTGAAGACTGCCAAGCGATGTAAATTGGCATTCAAAGCTAAAATTTCAACCATTAAAAATCAATGGAAAACGTTCCGTAAGTGCCGAATATTTAATTGAAGATGTCGATTGTCAAAAGTTCGCCTATTAACTTACTAACTACATCATGGCGAAGATGATTAAAATTCCTACAAGCTCTCTATATTAATAACCGGAATATTCCCTGCAACTTTCATATTGTAAATTAATTATTTAAAAAAAAACATTTAAAAGCGAATATCACATTATTATTATGCGAATACTTTTGTTGTTTTGTTTACTTTAAACAGGCAAAAAAGATTTACAAAATGAAACAATAACATCACACTCACAATATAATTGCATTTTATAATCTTTATTTTCAAATTGTCTATATTTATGAATGACTTTTTGTCTTAACTAACAATTGTTGAATACCTTGTATATAAACATAGACTACGAGTTATTTTCTTCATTATTTAGCCTATCTCAGTGTTTCTATAAATTCAACAGCTCACAAAGGTCGAATTTTAAAAGTGAAAAAAAATTGTGATAATCTGAACAAGTTATTAAAAAAAATATGTGTATAAAACTGGACGTTGAAAAATAAAAAATAAAAATCGAGATTTATTTTATGTTTTAACTGTTACGTAGGCCTACATGTTGATGTTTTCTAAAATGGCTTTTGCGTGTGTTAATGTAGTCATTTGTGTCCATTTCTTTCTTAAATTTTCCATATCTTTTTGACAGTGTCCATCATTTCATCAATAGTACACTGATTCATACAACATTCACAGACTATGCCAATAGCACGTTTCGCCCTGGTCAAAACGTTCATAGCGTTAATGTTGCTAAGTGTTATATCCGAAAGTTCTGTTAATGATAAAATACAGACATAATAAAATTATGAATTTACTATTTTAAGTTCAAGTTACATTAAAAAGAAAATATGTGAGCATTACAGTTGGCCGACTTTTTAATATTTAGGGGAGATGTTGTTGACAGGCTATAGCATATATACATTTACCTTGACTCTATTTCCCAGGCAGTCATACTATTTTATACTACCTTGTTCGGTAATCTTTCTTACTCGTCGTTTTTTAGATGGTGGGGAGTTAGTAGTGAAATGGTACCGAGTTTATAGTGAGTTGGTATTTAGTTCGTTAATAATAAAGATCTTCCTAACTCAGAAAAATTCAGAAAAAATCACATACCTAGGAAGCTCACTCACACCAGATGGAGGAAGCAAAGAAGACATTCAGAACAGACTGAACAAAGCAAGAATTGCATTTTACAACATGACCAACATCTGGAAATCCTGTCAATATAGTCCAGAACGAAAATAAAACTATATAACAGCTGAGTGCTTCCTGTCCTTCTATATGGTGCAGAATGTTGGCGCATGACACAACAGGACCTTGTGGAGCTTTCCACTTTCCACACGAAAAACCTCAGGAAGATTTTGAAAAATTTTTGGCCAAAGAAAATAACCAACGAAGAATTAATGTCCCAATCCAACCACGAAGACATGGACACAATCATAATGAAAAAGCGTTGGCGATGGATTGGCGATGTGTTGAGAAGAGAGGAAGGGAACATCTGCAAGACAGCACTACACTGGACTCCAGAAGGGAAAAGAAAGAGAGGTCGGCCAAAAATAACCTGGTGCAGAACTGTGGAGCAGGAATTAAAATTTTGTCACTCCTGGGGTACGATTGAAATTGTCGCACGTGACAGAGAAAGATGGAAGAACTTTGTTGCTGCCCTATGCGCCCACGGCGTTACGGGCAGGAAGTAAGTAAGTAAGGTATTGAGTTCAGTGTAAATTTGAGTTGGAAGTGAGTTGGTGATGAGCTGGTATTGAATTTGTATTGAGTTGGTAGTGATTTGTTAGTGAGTTGGTAGTGAGATGGTAGTGATTTGTTAGTGAGTTGGTAGTGAGATGGTAGTGATTTGTTAATGAGTTGGTAAGCAGTTGTTAGTGAGTTGTTAGTGATTTGTTAATGAGTTGGTGAGGAGTTGTTAGTGAGTTGTTAGTGATTTGTTAATGAGTTGGTAAGGAGTTGTTAGTGAGTTGTTAGTGATTTTTTAGTGAGTTGGTTAGTGGGTTGGTAGTAATTTGGAAGGGAGTTGGTAGTGATTTGGTAGTGATTTGGTAGGGGGTTGGTTAGTGAGTTGGTAGTGATTTGGTAGGGAGTTGGTAGTGATTTGTTATTGAGTTGGTTAGTGGGTTGGTAATGATTTGGTAGGCAGTTGGTAGTGATTTGGTAGGGAGTTGTTAGTGAGTTGTTAGTGATTTGTTAGTGACTTGGTTATTGGGTTGGTAGTGATGTGGTAGGGAGTTGGTAGTGATTTTGTAGGGAGTTGGTAGTGATTTGGTAGTGATTTGTTAGTGAGTTGGTAATGATTTGGTAGTGAGTTGGTAATGATTTGGTAGTGATTTGTTAGTGAGTTGGTAATGATTTGGTAGTGATTTGTTAGTGGTTTGCTAGTGATTTGTTAGTGAGTTGGTAATGATTTGGTAGTGAGTTGGTAGTGATTTGAAAGTGAGTTGGTAGTGGTTTGGTAGTGATTTGGTAGTGAGTTGGTAATGATTTGGTAGTGAGTTGGTAGTGGTTTGGTAGTGATTTGTTAGTAAGTTGGTAATGATTTAGTAGTGTTTTTTTTAGTGAGTTGGTAATGATTTGGTAGTGATTTGTTAGTGAGTTGGTAATGATTTGGTAGTGATTTGTTAGTGAGTTGGTAATGATTTGGTAGTGATTTGTTAGTGAGTTGGTAATGATTTGGTACTGTTTTGTTAGTGAGTTGGTAATGATTTGGTAGTGTTTTTTTAGTGAGTTGGTAATGATTTGGTAGTGATTTGTTAGTGAGTTGGTAATGATTTGGTACTGATTTGTTAGTGTGTTGGTAATGATTTGGTAGTGATTTGTTAGTGGTTTGTTATTGAGTTGGTAGTGAGTTGGTAGATAAGATAAGATTACTTTATTGATCCAAATAAATGAAAATTTGACTTGATTACATAAATTCCATCTTTCAGCATACCGTACTTAAAACAATATCAAAGAACCATTTGTACTCAAGCAAAATAGACATTCGCGCACACTATCATACCATTTATCATACAAGAAAAAGTATCATTTAGGAGTCAGCTATTGTATTTCAAGGCTGACTGGTGATACTTTTGAAATATTCTCACTGATAGTGGAACAAAAGGGTTCCTAAATCTCTCTGTTCTTGCCCTTATTGAAAGAAGCCGACTACTTCGACTAGATATGATGTCACTACCGTAAAGCGGGTGTGCATGATCTTGAAAGATTTTATCAATCATAGACAGGCACCTTGAACTGAATAGATCTGCAAGAGATGGTAATTCTGTCTGTGTAGTACGAGAGGCTTTGTTTATTAGGCGGTCTATCCGGTGTTTGTTGAATGTGGTGGCATTACCATACCAGCAGGTGATTGCGAAGGTTATGATGCTACTAGTAGTCGCCAAATAAAAAAGATTCATAATGGTTTTCTATACATGAAATGTTTTTAGTTTACTAAGACAGAAAAGTCTTTGGTGATTTTCTTACAGAGGCTTTGGCAGTGGTCAGACCAAGTCAGCTTGTCAGTAATTGTGACGCCAAGATATTTATATTGCAAGACTTCATCTATTATTTGGTTGTTTTTTTGTAAATCAGTCAACTTGTGTTTTCCTTTCGGAAGTCTACAATCATTTCTTTTGTTTTTGTGATATTCAATATCAGGTAGTTCTCTCCGCACCATTTGTAGAAATCCGAAGTCGATCTGTGATAGAGACTGTCTCACTGAAAACAAGGCCAACAATGGCTGTATCATCGGTGTATTTGATTAACGATACTGTATCGATTGCCGAACTTCTAATGTCATTGGTGTAAATGGTGTATATAACGGGAGAGAGGACACACCCTTTGAGGCGCCCCAGTGTTTATTTCTCTTTTTTGTGAAGTACAGCCCTCTACTCTGACAAATTGGGGGCGGTTTATAAAAAATTGCATGACTGAGGCTTGCATGCGTTGACTGACATTTAAAGCAGATAGTTTCTGTATCATAAGGTGTGGTTAAATGGTATTGAATGCAGATGAAAAGTCAACGAAGAGTATTCGAGCGTAATTTTTCGGCGTATCCAGATGGTAGTACAGTCTCTCTAACATTAATATTATAGCATCCTCAGCGCTTCTGCCTTTTTTGTAGGCAAATTGGTGAGGATCAAGGCTTGTGTGCACCTCTGTCAGTAGACGTCTGAAAATAATTTTCTCAAAACATTTCATGGTAATAGATGTTAAAGCGACATGACGTAGGTCATTGTAGTGAGTTGGTAGTGAAACTGTTATTGAGTTGGTAGTGAGTTGTTAGTGATTTAGTAGTGAGTTGGCACACACCGGTCATTCACTAATTGAACAACGATACGGGCTTACAATTTAAAAGTGCAATTAGTCTTAAAAATGATTTTAAAATGTGTATGCTGACCTGCCCTTCCCTTTCTTTTGATACCGCGTTCTATAAACCATTCTTCTTTTAAACACTCCATGGTGTTTGCCAGGCGGTTACCACATCTTCCCTTTGCGTGAGGTCGTTGCAATAGGGAGCACCATTTGTTTTGAACACCACCGATCTCTGAGACGCTAAAAACTAGAAAGGTCAAGGTCATGAATATGTGGACAAAAGTAAACGTGGCCATCTTGTTCCTTGTATGATGCTGAGTGACAAAAAAACAAAAAGTAAAATTATTAATGCATCAACTCTTTACGAAATGAAATTATAATGATCTGTTTTATTATTATCTTACCCAACAATAGTCTATCACCGAACACTATTGTAACCTAAAACCATAATTTCAAGATCTGTTTTTTTTTAAGTTTTTTTTCCCCTAGATGTACAAAAATAGCTTTAGATCAAACCACGTAATTCAGTAAGCTCAATCATGGTTCTTTTGTATAATATTGTCTTCAATGACGTAGAATAAGAGCGGGTAAACTACGGCCCGCGGGTCGCATGCGGCCTGACAACTGATATTATACGGCTACCTGAGGGCATTCAGAAATTAAAAAAATTCGTCGTTATTATTTTTTTTTTATCGTACAAAATTTTATGTATAGTTTTAATTGTTTAAACATTTTTGAAAGTTTTAAAAATTTGTCAAAAATTGCATTAGAAATCAATAATCGTATTAAAAATTGAGTTGGTTTGTGACTAAATTGAAGCCATTAATAGATAATAATTTTTATTATAGTAACAAAAAATGTAAATAATTCATAATTACTTCTGGTGATAGGTAGCTGCAAAAAACAAAATGGGGCATAATATATGCGGAACGCCTATAGCTTTGCTTTTGTCAATTGTCAATGTGGCCTTACGCGCAAATAGTTTGCCCACCCCTGACGTAGAATATATAAATTCGCTTATTGTTCACACGTTGATCAGACTTAGACTTCCGAGAGAGAGAGAGAGAGAGAGACGACCGAACATTGTTGGTCAGTACCAAACAGAAAGTGTTTGTTGAAATTAATGTTTTAATTTATAGTAATACAATCAGATGTACACATCTTCTTCACGTAGCATTTTGTTTGAAGAATAAAAGAAGTATAGTTGATTATTGAAAAGAATTATAGCTCATAATAAACGAAAATATTTGTCTTTACAACATGAAGAATAAGTTTTAATTATTCAGAAAATAATAAATATAAAATATAACCACATATGGCCGAATTGAGACCACCAGAAACAATTATTAGACTTGTATCCTTCCGCGCCGTTCGGCGCATGGGGCAATGAGAGTTCTCTAGTGGGCTCTGTCCGTAACCGCTGCTGTAACGGCAATGATGTCGTCCCACTCAAAGTCTACAGAGCGGGGGGTCATCGGCGATTGTTGTACGCCATGTTGTTTTAGGTTGCCCCTGTCTGCGTCGCCCATTGTGCGGCCGCCATCTGGTTTGCTGTGTATGGTAGCCGATGGTGAGGCTGGCGGATTATGTGGTCGGCAAGTTTGAGGCGACGTTCGGTGACCGACGTTGATAGTGAGCGCGTTTTCGTTAAGCGAAAAACTTTATTAATTCGTAACCCGGTCTCGATAGGTGATCTGAAGTATGAGTATGATGCATCTTCGGTGAAATGCGTTGAGTTTCCTGTCGCTTTCCACTGTCTTCCTCCAAGTTTCACTCGCGTAGTGGGCGGTCGGAACTACTATGGCATTAAACTCACGTATCTTTGTTGGGAGCGTAGTGATCGTGAATTCCAGAGTGGGGGCAGCTTTTGGAAGACGGCGAATGCTTTGCCGATGCGAAACATCGTAGGCCAACCTTGGCCGCCTGGGTTTCTGTCGCTGATGTGAGATCATGCAGGGCAGGTTATGTTTGACCAAGTAAGGCGATGTCACAGTGCAGGTTATGTTTGACCAAGTAAGGCGATGTCACAGTGCAGGTTATGTTTGACCAAGTAAGGCGATGTCACAGTGCAGGTTATGTTTGACCAAGTAAGGCGATGTCACAGTGCAGGTTATGTTTGACCAAGTAAGGCGATGTCACAGTGCAGGTTATGTTTGACCAAGTAAGGCGATGTCACAGTGCAGGTTATGTTTGACCAAGTAAGGCGATGTCACAGTGCAGGTTATGTTTGACCAAGTAAGGCGATGTCACAGTGCAGGTTATGTTTGACCAAGTAAGGCGATGTCACAGTGCAGGTTATGTTTGACCAAGTAAGGCGATGTCACAGTGCAGGTTATGTTTGACCAAGTAAGGCGATGTCACAGTGCAGGTTATGTTTGACCAAGTAAGGCGATGTCACAGTGCAGGTTATGTTTGACCAAGTAAGGCGATGTCACAGTGCAGGTTATGTTTGACCAAGTAAGGCGATGTCACAGTGCAGGTTATGTTTGACCAAGTAAGGCGATGTCACAGTGCAGGTTATGTTTGACCAAGTAAGGCGATGTCACAGTGCAGGTTATGTTTGACCAAGTAAGGCGATGTCACAGTGCAGGTTATGTTAGACCAAGTAAGGCGATGTCACAGTGCAGGTTATGTTTGACCAAGTAAGGCGATGTCACAGTGCAGGTTATGTTTGACCAAGTAAGGCGATGTCACAGTGCAGGTTATGTTTGACCAAGTAAGGCGATGTCACAGTGCAGGTTATGTTTGACCAAGTAAGGCGATGTCACAGTGCAGGTTATGTTTGACCAAGTAAGGCGATGTCACAGTGCAGGTTATGTTTGACCAAGTAAGGCGATGTCACAGTGCAGGTTATGTTTGACCAAGTAAGGCGATGTCACAGGGCAGGTTATATTTGACCAAGTAAGGCGATGTCACAGGGCAGGTTATATTTGACCAAGTAAGGCGATGTCATTAGCAAAGTCGAGGTCCGCCAGCCGCTGGTTCGGTATCCATACTATGCTTAGCTGTAAAAAGTCAATGGAGTTTCTACATTCAAAGTCGATCGCCAGGGGGAATAGCACCGGTGACAAGATGCAGCCTTTTCTAACGCCTGTTTTGATCTTGAAGATGGTGGTGTCCCCGTCATCAGTCCGAATACAACATTCCGAGCCGTCGTGCAGGTTCTTGAAGATGTCCACGAATTTGTACAGGATGCCATAGGTTCGGGCTATCTACCATATAGGGTTTATCCAGAATCACATGCCTTGATGAAATAAATGAAGTTGATGGAGAGGCCGTGTCTGAACTCCAGTGAATGCTCAATCACCTGCCTGAGCTCGAAAATCTTATCAATGCACGAACGAGGAATCCAGTATGCTGTTCCCGTAGTGTTAAGTCAACTGCCCTTATTAGACGCTGTAGAAGGGCTATGGTAAGAATTTTACCAGGGACAGAGATAATTGTGATACCCATCCAGAAGCCATTAACACTAAAAAGATTTTCGTTATATTGCACCCCATCTCTTATTGTTAATGCCCACATAATAAAAAATTTAATTCTGTAAAAAAAAACACAACAACAGAAAAAAGTTGCGCATTGCATAGGTATAACAATTCTGGCAATTTATATCTCATCTTGCGTTTAATGTGTGTGTGTGTGGGGGGGGGGGCTTAAAGATGACACGGGGGGATGGACAAACGTTTATTCATTAATAATTGCTTGTTAAATTTATTGTATTTATTACCTTTATTATTTACAAGGGAAAGAAAGAGGGCTACAGGTGATCTGTACATATCCTTACGTTGGTATAGAAATATTATAGCTTCCAGGATAGACTAATATCATAAATACTAGGCTACTAATAAGACTAATAGTCCCGTCGGACCAAATTGATCCATATAGGGATAATAAGACCAAAAAGTAAACTAATTAACAGACTAACATGCACAACAACAACCACAGCACTAGAACTAAACTATTAAATTCAACCAATTCGTAGACTTAATATAAAAGACCAACAAATAGGCAGGTTTTATCGGACAGCACATGAAAGAATTTGAAATGCTTAACCGACCAATGAAAACAAGCTAGAGTGGACCAGAACTCTATTTATAGCCACGGCTTGAACACAACAGGGAATATACACAAATCTATTTAATGAACCAATCAAAATTAATCCAATATTAAACTGACCTAATGTGCTTTTTTTTCTCGTTTTAAACCGATACATTTAAATAACTAAGCACTACTTCTGCACTAAATAATATATATATATATATATATATATATATATATATGCGTCCGTCGTGATCGACGATGACCATTTTGTCATCCTAGGAAGTTTGGGGTGTGGCTGTTCGATGGGCTAATGAGGCCTATCTTTGCCAAGTACGTTGGCAATCCTTACAGGGGAAGGTCCGGACGTCAGCAGCGAGGTTAATGGCCCAAACTTTCCTGGCTTGCCTCCTGGACTCAGCTGTCTCTGTTTGTTTGCGTCGCATAGTTCTGCTCCGTTATGGATTGCTTGGCTCCAGGAGGCACGGTCTTTGGCCGCCAACTCCCAGGAGTCGTCTTTAATACAAAACGCTTTAAGTGAGGGTGTCTTTGTAGCGCTTATTTGGACCTCCACGAGCTCGATGAGCTAGATTACCATAGCTCGATGATCTTTTTTTTTAGCTCGGCATAGTAGAGCCTCTTTGGGAGCCGGCAACCTGGCATGCATACAGCATGCCCTACCCAACGAAGCTGAGACTACATCATGCTTGTGTGGATGCTTGGGATAGCTGCCCTGGCAAGTATATCAGTCTAGAATTTTGTCCACTGAAAACTTTTTCTTTCTGTGTGATGTAGGTTAATTTTTAAAATTTCCATTAATATTACTTTCTTTTCTTAAAATATTGTAAAGAATTTCAAGCATTCCTAAAATGTTTTTTAAGTAAATAAAATCTAATAATTTTTGTTTAGACTTGCGAAAGATGGACAGTCCAAACTTTTTAAAAAATAAAAAGACATGCTTTTTAAAAAACCTGAATGCAATGTTTATTTTAAATTACTTCCCTAAATGTTTTCAGTTAATAATTTATTATTATATTTTTTTTTAATTATTATAGCGCTCCGTTCATTAAAGTTTATAAAATTGTTATCTAAAGCTTTAGGCCTATGACCTATGCATTTTTTTCCCCGGGCAAGTTAGCTAGTATATAATACAAGAGTTGATGTTATTCAATATTACAAATCGCATTCACAAAATGACATAATAACTAATTAAACAACTAACAAAAGCCAATAAAGGCATCAACCGTAGCACAACTAACAAAAGCCAATAATGGCATCAACCGTAGCACAACTAACAAAAGCCAATAAAGGCATCAACCGTAGCACAACTAAGAAAAGCCAATAAAGGCATCAACCGTAGCACAACTAACAAAAGCCAATAAAGGCATCAACCGTAGCACAACTAACAAAAGCCAATAAAGGCATCAACCGTAGCACAACTAACAAAAGCCAATAAAGGCATCAACCGTAGCACAACTAACAAAAGCCAATAAAGGCATCAACCGTAGCACAACTAACAAAAGCCAATAAAGGCATCAACCGTAGCACAACTAACAAAAGCCAATAAAGGCATCAACCGTAGCACAACTAACAAAAGCCAATAAAGGCATCAACCGTAGCACAACTAACAAAAGCCAATAAAGGCATCAACCGTAGCACAACTAAGAAAAGCCAATAAAGGCATCAACCGTAGCACAACTAACAAAAGCCAATAAAGGCATCAACCGTAGCACAACTAACAAAAGCCAATAAAGGCATCAACCGTAGCACAACTAACAAAAGCCAATAAAGGCATCAACCGTAGCACAACTAACAAAAGCCAATAAAGGCATCAACCGTAGTACAACTAAGAAAAGCCAATAAAGGCATCAACCGTAGCACAACTAACAAAAGCCAATAAAGGCATCAACCGTAGCACAACTAACAAAAGCCAATAAAGGCATCAACCGTAGCACAACTAACAAAAGCCAATAAAGGCATCAACCGTAGCACAACTAACAAAAGCCAATAAAGGCATCAACCGTAGCACAACTATCAAAAGCCAATAAAGGCATCAACCGTAGCACAACTAACAAAAGCCAATAAAGGCATCAACCGTAGCACAACTAACGAAAGCCAATAAAGGCATCAACCGTAGCACAACTAACAAAAGCCAATAAAGGCATCAACCGTAGCACAACTAACAAAAGCCAATAAAGGCATCAACCGTAGCACAACTAACAAAAGCCAATAAAGGCATCAACCGTAGCACAACTAACAAAAGCCAATAAAGGCATCAACCGTAGCACAACTAACAAAAGCCAATAAAGGCATCAACCGTAGCACAACTAAGAAAAGCCAATAAAGGCATCAACCGTAGCACAACTAACAAAAGCCAATAAAGGCATCAACCGTAGCACAACTAACAAAAGCCAATAAAGGCATCAACCGTAGCACAACTAACGAAAGCCAATAAAGGCATCAACCGTAGCACAACTAACGAAAGCCAATAAAGGCATCAACCGTAGCACAACTAACAAAAGCCAATAAAGGCATCAACCGTAGCACAACTAAGAAAAGCCAATAAAGGCATCAACCGTAGCACAACTAACAAAAGCCAATAAAGGCATCAACCGTAGCACAACTAACAAAAGCCAATAAAGGTATCAACCGTAGCACAACTAACAATAGCCAATAAAGGCATCAACCGTAGCACAACTAACAAAAGCCAATAAAGGCATCAACCGTAGCACAACTAACAAAAGCCAATAAAGGCATCAACCGTAGCACAACTAACAAAAGCCAATAAAGGCATCAACCGTAGCACAACTAACAAAAGCCAATAAAGGCATCAACCGTAGCACAACTAACAAAAGCCAATAAAGGCATCAACCGTAGCACAACTAACGAAAGCCAATAAAGGCATCAACCGTAGCACAACTAACAAAAGCCAATAAAGGCATCAACCGTAGTGATCTGGCTTACAAAGATAACCTTAGTTTTTAAAGTTAAAAAAAACAACTGTATATGGTGATAACGAAAAAAATTTACAAAACTTGACGAGTAGCTCAGTAGCCTACAGACATAAAACCAGTATGTTTTTTTAACATCTAAATTTCTATTAGTGTAGACTGTAGACCGTATGTGTAGGCTAAGTTATTGTTTGTTCTGTAAAATTATAGCTTTGTTCCATTGTAGTATTATAATTTTAAACACTTATAAATAGTAAAACAAAATAAAATTAAAAAAATTTATTGTTTTGCTTTTTTTTTTTAAACTTTTTTTTAAGCAAAATAACATAAGTGAAAAAAAATGCATGTATTTATAATGCAATATTTAAATTTAGTTTTGTTATTTTAGGCCTACGTGTAAAATCTGATATTTGAGCAAAACTCTTGTTGGTAAAAAAACAACAACTATTCTATTGAGGAGTCTTTGGATAGTTTAAACTTTGAGCTTCACTAGTACCCGATACATTAATGGGAAATGAGTCTTAGTCATAATGTCATTATAGGGGGGGGGGGGGGGGGGGAGAGAGTTATGGTCATTAAATACAAATTTAATGTTTTAATTTTTATTACATTTCTGTTCTTGCAAATAAAATTTAAAAAAAAGTGTAATTTAAAATATTTAACATGAAACTATTTTAATGGCAAAAACAAATTAAATTTGTTTGACCTTCTTTTGATTTTGTCCAAAGTGTGTTTCTGTTTGCTGTGGTGCGGTGTCTATTGATTTTTTTTACATACTTATATAGAAGACTTGTGTAAACGTGGATCGTTGTATTTCTTACACGTAAACACCCAAATTTGGATAAACGACAGGTGTAACTGTTTCTTTGTCCACAAGCAAAAGTCCCCGTCGTTGCCCGGGGGTAATATAAAACAGGCATGTATAAGCTACAGATAATAATTTCATAAACTACAGTAAACAAAAAGCTACTAGTCTAGATCTAATAATTTTAAAATATAATTATCATTATCTGAAAACATTTAGGAAAGTAATTTAAAATAAATAAATAAAACCAGAGTTTCCGAATTGACGAATCGCGACAACTTACCGTATAATGTTACCAGTTCGCTGTGTAGAATCTCTGTTAGAGTATCCTTCTGTACTACACAATTTTGACAGAGCAATATCTGTATAGTTTACTACAAGCTGTACACTATGCCTGGGACACGGTGGCCTCAGCGCGTTCCTCTAGCGTACCGAAGATCAAAGGTTTGAATCCTGTGAAAGCTAGGCTTTGTGGTCTGTAGCACCCCTCCCCCTATTTTTCGGGTCTACCTAGCTTTGACGGATACATGACATAAGTTGGGGCAAAGAAAAGGCCAATGGGTATACTAAGACATGGGGTGCTGGGTAAAAAAAAAATGTAAAGTCATTAGGCCCTTTGATGGTCTCAGTTCAGCGGGAATATTTATTATTAATTTCTTACTAATTATAATAACTTCTTTAGTATGTGATAAAGACAATTTTTTTTTTATTATGAGCAATATGTTTAGATGTAGTCATTCCATTAAAATCTAACTCGACATATGATAACTATTTTTTTTATAATAATTATTTTATTTCAAAAATGTAAATAAGAGTATCCTGTAGACTTAACTGCAAAAGACATAATCGAAAGGTCTACACTGTAGACCTTTCGATTATGTCTTTTGCAGTTAACTTTTTCGTAAATTTTTAATAGAATGTCTAAGGGACCCCCCAGACATAAATACATTAAAGGTTTGAGAGTCACTGTTCTAAGGCAACACCAGGAGTTTCAAGGCGAGCAAAAATGATATTTTGTTGTTATTGTTTTAAATAGGTGGATTGAAGTTAAGCCTCATGTTGTTGTAAGTAGATAGAATTAAGATAAGTCGCAAGCTAGTAGGGTTAAAACCATATACGTATGTGAGGGATGGTGAAGGGGGGGGGGGGAGTGGGTCACGATACACGTAAGCAATACGTGGCAGAGCCAACAAAAGGGCTTTAGTCAGGGGCTAGCAGCCATTTGTGCGTACGTGGCAAAAACTGACGAAATCTCTTGACACACTTGCGTGCCAACCAACATTATTTTTAGGACATTTTCTAAACAACACCTTTATATGATGATGAAAAGTATATTTATTCATCCTCAAAAATTAAAAATAAAAGTAAACGAAAGAGCAACAAACTTTCCACTTGTAGAAAGAGATATCAGATAAGATCTATTTGTCCGGCAGAAAAACTTCAACTAAATGTTTAGTTTGAATGGTATCACTTTATTCAAACTATCACATTACAAATGTTGGACTGAAAACTTTTCTGCTTCTTTTGATATATTATCTAGATGACGTCTACTAATACAACACAGAAATATACACGAACTACTGGTTTCATTCGTCATGATAGTCCTATTATGAGACTGTGTTAAGTTCATCATTGAGAATAAAGATTATTAATAGTTTGTTTTCAGCACTTCTTTCTATTTCTGCCATCACCGTACGTGGTCTGAATGTGTCATCCATAAACTATGGAGACAAGCAGTGGTAGTCCCGATCTTAACGAAAGGCAAGGATCCAGGGCAAGCTGACAGCTATAGGAAGATTTCCCTGACATCGTGTGCTGGGAATGTAGCTGAGCGAATGATAAATCGGAGGCTTGTGAGGTACCTAGAGGAAAAGGAGCTAATCACGCCAATGCATGCTGATTACTTAGCGGGAAGGAACTTGATGGATCAGGTGACGCTCTTGGTTCTTTGGATGGCGGACGGATTCCAACGCAAGGATTGTATATAAGCAGTATTTCTAGATTTTGGCCTATGACAGGGTCTGGTGGCTATGCCTGTTGTGGAAGCTATAGAGGATGGGAATCACCTTTAACATGTAAAGGTGGATCAGTGGTTTTTTTTTAAAACTGAGCGCATGGTGGCAATACGTTTTGGGGCAAACCCATCATGCAACAGTTACAGTAATCTAACCTCGAATGGATTAGAGATACTGCTACGGCATTAGCCGTTCGCCTACTGAATTGGGTTCGTAGCTGACCCAGGGTTCGTAGCTGACCCAGGGTTCGTAGCTGACCCAGGGTTCGTAGCTGACCCAGGGTTCGTAGCTGACCCAGGGTTCGTAGCTGACCCAGGGTACGTAGCTGACCCAGGGTTCGTAGCTGACCCAGGGTTCGTAGCTGACCCAGGGTTCGTAGCTGACCCAAGGTTCGTAGCTGACCCAGGGTTCGTAGCTGACCCAGGGTTCGTAGCTGACCCAGGGTGCGTAGGTGAGTCTTAACCATAGTACTGATATGCGGAATCTTTGTAAGTTTACTATGAATAAAAAGGCCAAGGTCTCTAACCGTGTATGGCAACGGGATTTGGGAAGCCCCAATTTTGATCGATCTACTAGCGACCTTCCGAAGATTAGCGTCCAAACCATTACCAATTGCCTGTGTCTTGTCCTCATTTAATTTACCGGCAGGTCATGTTTGCAGCCATCCATGTCTTTATCGTTAGAAAGCACTCCTACACATCGTCAACAGCAGCAGCACATGCAGACGAATCAGGATGAAAGCGCCTGTAAAGTTCCGCGTCAACTACAATTTTATTTTTCGAAATACGCAATTGCTCTCAGTAATTTTGGCAGGCTGGCTTGAGTTTACGGAGAATAAGACAGGCCCTAAAACTGAAACCTGCAGTACGCCACAGATAAGAGGGGTTTCTATTGAAGAACCCAGCTTGAAAAAAAAAATGTGCCCTGTGAGTAGGGTTGCCAAATCTCGCTGGGACCTCGTCGGGACACTATGAGATGGGGGTGTAGAAATGTAGTAAAAATATATTTATTTATTTTTAGAACACAATTACATTGAACTTGTTGCGGCAGAAGTAGCTGGTACATCATATTTTGGGAAAGATTTCACCTTTTTTCAGCAAGTCTTTTTTCCTTTTTACGTATTTATAAAACTAGACTATATGCAAGTCAGTATGGTATTTCTCGAATGATGGCACTAGATCGAGATGGTACTTGCATCGTCGATACAGGATACACAACATGCAACGCCATCTGTGAGACGACGTTGTCAGAATAAACTTGACAAAAATAAAACTGTCTTTACTGCATAAGGCTGCATTTACATGTTGCGCCAACAGATGGCACTACTTCAGTACTAGAGCCAAGCTCGTAACAGTATTTTGCAAAATCGGGACAAAATTGGGTCTTGTCGGGATGTCGGGACAAGAATTTCCATAACGGTGACGGTCCCGATATATCGGGACGGATGGCATCTCTACCTGGGAGTCGTGTCTGCCAGATAGGATTTAATCCAGTGAAGTGCAGTTTTGGTGATACCACACACTGAAGTCTTGGTGGTAGTAAATCATAGTCAATAACGTCAAATGCAGCGCTGAGAGTCAGTCAGGACTTTGAGTTTCAGATCACCAATGTCTGTCTTACAAAGAACATCATTCATTATCTACAATTTTTAATGTAGGCGAGTGTGTAGCTATAATCTATGTTTCAAAAATTAACATTAACATAAATATTCTATCCCTTGATGAAATATCTCGTAGTCCAACGTAATATTTTTTTATATATATATTTAGAATATCTCTCACCATGGCTAGCAAAAAGAACTGATAGTCGTTTCTAAGCCATATTTTAATATAGGCACACACTTTGGGTTTTAAGCAAAGTCCAAACAAGGCCCAAAATAAAGCGACTCTTTACTTAGCGAAATGTATATTATGTACGTTGCAATGAATTGAATTAAAAACAACGGAGTTACTTAGTAAATCATCTTTCCTCTTTGTAACAATAAAAAATAAATCTCTTTGCAACAATAAAAAATAAAACGCTTTGTAACACTTAAAAGTAAAACTTTTTGTAACAATAAAAATAAAACTCTTTGTAAAAATAAAATAAAACTCTTTCTAACAATAAAAAATAAAACTCTTTGTAACAATAAAAAATTAAACTCTTTGTAACAATAAAAAATAAAACTCTTTGTAAGAATAAAAAATAAAACTTTGTAACAATAAAAAAAACTCTTTGTAACAATAACAAATAAAACTCTTTGAAACAATAAAAAATAAAACTTTTTGTAACAATAAAAATAAAACTCTTTGTAAAAATAAAAAACAACTCTTTGTAACAAAAAAAAATAAAACTCTTTGTAACAATAAAAAAATAAAACTCTTTGTAACAATTAAAAAAACTCTTTGTAACAATAAAAAAAACTCTTTGTAACAATAAAAAAAAACTCTTTGTAACAATAAAAAATAAAACTCTTTGTAACAATAAAAAAAAAACTCATTGTAACAATAAAAAATTAAACTGTTTGTAATAATAAAAAATAAAACTTTATGTAACAATAAAAAAAATCTCTTTGTAACAATAAAAAATAAAACTCTTTGTAACAATAAAAAAAAATCTTTGTAACAAAAAAAATCTTTGTAACTATAAAAAATAAAACTCTTTGTAACAATGAAAAATAAAACTCTTAGTAACAATAAAAAATAAAACTCTTTGTAACAATTAAAAAAAATCTTTGTAACAAAAAAAAAATCTTTGTAACTATAAAAAATAAAACTCTTTGTAACAATGAAAAATAAAACTCTTAGTAACAATAAAAAATAAAACTCTTTGTAACAATGAAAAATAAAACTCTTTGTAACAATAAAAAAAACTCTTTGTAACAATGAAAAATAAAACTCTTTGTAACAATAAAAAATAAAACTCTTGGTAACAATAAAAAAAAACTCATTGTAACAATAAAAAATAAAACTCTTTGTAACAATAAAACAATAATTTTGTTAACAATCTGAGGATATAAAGACATTAAAGGTATGCTAACTGTATGATAATATAATGTATATCAAAACATAGAAGATGTCTAAGCAAAGACGTTTGCATAGAGTAACAGAAGTAAGGAAATGATAGAGAGAGAGAGAAAGAGAAAGAAAGGGAGAGAAAAGGTGAGGGAGGAGCATTGGAAAGGAGAGGACGAAAGGGAGATCGGGCCGCTGACTGATCTCCTGTACCTGAGTCACGTCACATGACTCAAGTCACATGACCCTGGCGGAACATCTTGAACAAATTTATATCAGAAAAGCTGGCGACCTTTGGGAAGATGAATAAAATAAATACAGATTGTTTCTTGCGGACTGGATTACAGAAAGCAGCAAACCCTCCCTTCTCCCCCTCTCTCCTTTTCTTTCTCTCTCTCTCTCACTCTCTGAACGTGGAATACTTCTTGTTAGTCTTAAAGACTTTTGCCTCTGTCTTGGCACTAGAGTATACTAGAATATACACACAACGTCCTGATACATTTCATAAACTTTTTAGATTTTAGATGATACGCTCACCAGGTCTAGAAAACATTCCATGGAAACTTTTGGATCCTGGGTGTGTGCAACAGGCGGCCCGTGGCCACAATATGGTCTGCCCAGCCTCTTAGACTTAGTATGCTCCCACATAGCTTTTTAAACTGCGATCCATTTTAAAGTAATGCGTATACATTGTCAGATCTTGTCATCTTTTCTTGTAGTTTATACAGCTTTATACGACACAATGAAGAAAAATACAGCTCACCTTTTCTTTAGATGGTTCTATAACTTTATAATATAAATAATTTTCATGAACGTTTAATAAGATACACATTTAGACCTGATACATTTAATTAAAGCGTTACATAATACTTATCAAAACATGTTATGCTAGAATAACAAAATTACATATCGTACTGCATTTCTCAATGGTTCCTGGTGATACGGAAAATTTAAAAGAACATATTTACCCGGATACACATCGTGCCAGGATATATTTTTACAAAGGCTTTAGCAGACACATCCAGTGTTATATAACATAGATCTCCTGTAAAATGGTTTGACACGATACTAAGTGTGACTAGATTCCACTAACACCAAATCACAAACAATTCAATTACTCGCTTATTCACTTACTCACTGACTTACTTAATCACTCGCTCACTCACCTAATCTTTTACTCACTCACTTAATCATTTACTCTCTCACTCAATCTGTTACTCACTCACTCACTTAATCACTTACTCACCTAATCTTTTACTCAGCTTCTTAATCACTCATCCAATCACTTAATCTTTTATTCACTCACTCACTCACTTAATCTTTACTCAATCACGTACTCTCTTACTAACATAATCTTTTACTCACTCACTCACTTAATCAATTACTCACCTAATCTTTTACTCATTTACATAATCACTTACTCAATCACACAATCTTTTACTTACTCCCTCACTTATAAATTACTAACTCACTTAATCTTTAACGACTCACTTAATCTTCACTCACTCCCTTAATCACTTACTCACTCACTTAATCTTTTACTCACTCACCTAATCTATTACTCACGCACTCACAATCATTTATTCACTCAATCCGTCTCAATCCTATATTCGTACACTCCACTCGTTTTCTTTCTTCACTGACTGGCTGATTCACTCATCAATTCCCATACTCACTCTTCAGTTCATTCGCTCACTAAATAACTCACTGATGCGGGGCCTACTTTCACTCACTCAATCACTCACCAAATCAATCAATCGCTTATACACACATACATACGATCTTTAACCAACTTAGAAGTATAGCCCACCATATATAGGCCTACAGCAACAAAAGCAAATACAACTTTGCCTTTTACATTAAAAACAAAACTAAATCTGTTCATAATATAAACGAAAGTAAGATACATCATTTTAATACTTTTGAAAAAAAACTTTATCTCAAAAAATATTTCCTTTTCTAAGGAAAAAAGACAGCAGTAGTCTCTACTCTCTACGTCGGTTAGAGCCCCCTCCCCCCTCTCCCTCCCACACCCTCCCCTCTGCACTCATTCAAGGGGGAGAGGGATGATAACGGGCGTATTGGCATGGTTCCATTCGGGGTCAAAATTCCGAAAGCGTATTTCAGGCCAAATTTCTTTACGTCTTTTTTTTCGTTTTTCCCTCCCCCTCCCCCCTCTCGCTCTTTCTTCTTTTTAGCGCAGCGTTCAAAAGGAAACTGCAAGGTAGGGAAAAGTAAATTTCATTTGGAGTATCCGTGCATTCATATTTTCAGATATTCAATCTGAACTCTAGTATTTTTATTTGTTATTAATAGAGCTGTTTTGTTTATTTAACGCTATGGATATTTGTTACCCAAAACAATACATTGTGAAATAGCGATAGCTCCTTAGTTGATTTTTTTTTTAAAGAAAGCTTTAAGTTCAAGGATATCTGGCAGGTTTCTATTGTTTCACCATATTAAGGTAAGCCCAGATTAGGCAAAGAATTTGAACAATATTTTTTTTTAATTTTAAAATTTATTACTTCTATTGTGTGTATATTTTGTAACAAGGGAAATTGAAGAGCTTTTGTATTTCTTACATTTTTAAATTTTAGAATAAAATTGTTCGTGTGCTTAGGCTATATTGGTTTTAGCTTTAGTTAAACCTATCAATACGGGCATGACCACTGGTCTAATATAAATATTCCTATAGTATTGTAACAAGTTTGTTGTTAGGCCTACATAAGAGTTTTAATGAAGTGTTAGCCGCCCATGTAAACATGAACACAGCCTTACTATCTTCATTTATTTATTGAATAGAGTAGAAGAAGAAGACAAAGTTTAAATGGGTAACAAATCAAAGCACAATACTCATAAAATTCAATGTGTGTTCACAATGAAGTCGTGTTTTATTTGATGTCAGCTTAAATTAATTCACCCTTAAAAAATATTAATTAAGGGCTTGTTTTACAAACACGTGACCAAATTCACGTGACATTTAGGTTACACGCAGTTACTTAACACCCTTATAAGTCTGTCTGTTTAATCTATCAATCTATCTATCCATCTGTGCATGTATGTATCTATCGCTCCACCGATTAATCAATCAATCAATAAATCAATCAATCTATTTATCTATCTGTATTTTAATCCTCTATCTAACGATCTACTAAGACTTATCAATCTATCAGCTGATTGATCCATTTTTATCTATACGGCTGTCTGTCTAATCTATTAATCTAATATATCTAATCAATCGAAGTACCTATTTATCTATCTTTGTCTATATATCTATTTATATCGATCTGTCTGTTTGTCCTGTCTGACTAGCATATATATCTGTTCGTCTATCCATCTATCAATCTATCTATCCGTCTATCTAACCATTTCTCTCTCTCTCTCTCTCTCTCTCTTTATATCTAGATACGCCCGACTATCTAGATATCTTTTTTTTTCTTTCTATGTGACTGTGCGATCTTATGTCAGTCTGTCTGTTTATCTTTCTCTTTGTCTGTCTAATCAAAAATATCTATCTAAATACTTGTCTGCTAGTCTGTCTCTCTGAGTGATTAGATTGCAGCAAATTACTCATCAAGTCAACAGCCAATGTAATAAACAAATCTTCACCCAGAGGTATCTATGTCAGCTGATATATTCGCGCGAGGTTTCAGAACCTCATTGATTGCACCATAGAGACAGGTGCTGTTCAGGTATAGATCTAATTGCTAATCATTCAAATGATATTCAGCCAAAACAAACAGAAAAGCCAAAAGCTACAAAATGGTGCCCGTCATCAGAACGTTGCAAGCAAAGATGGAAAATTATTCAAAGGAATTATTCTTTTTTTTATTAAAAAGGCGCATAACATTTAACCACGTGGGCTTTCGATTTAAGGCTTTGTAGAGTTTCTAACATTGATTGTGAGAGATTGAGAGAGTTTAGAATTGGTATAAGACAATGAGAGACAGAGAGAGAGAGAGAGAGAGAGAGAGAGAGAGAAAAGAAAGAGAGAGAACGGAATATAAAAAGCAATATGTTTGAGAGACAGGGAGAGGGCGTGTAGAAAGTTTTATGTATGAGAGAGAGAGAGAAAGTGTATGAGAGAGAGAGAGAGAGTTAGAGGGCTTTTAGAAAGTTTTACCTTCAAGAAAGAAAGATTGGGAGAGAAAAGAGAGAGAGTGAGCTGGAGTATAGACCATATTGTGTTAGTGAAAGAGTGAGAGAGGGAAGAAGACGTACAGGAAAGAGTGCGTATAATAGAGAGAGAGGGTAAGACGTAGAAAAATAATTTATAGGAAATATTGATAGAGAGGGAATGGAGGGGAGGAGAGATTTAAAGAGTGTGAAAAGAAATAAAGAATATGTGTACATTAAAGAGATAAAGAGAATGGGACGTAGAACTAGGTGTGAGTGTGTGTGTGCGCGCGCAAATAAATCCAACGATAGCATTGCCAATCAGCAAATCAGTAAACTATTTATATCAATGCCCCGCCTATGTTATGTCTTCACAACCTCAAAGATTAATATCTCAAAGCGAAAAATTAAAAGCCCAAGTTTTCTATACACAAAGAAAAAAAGTTTGAATCAAAGCCATTTTATTCCTTTCTTGTTTACTACCATGTTGCCATGTTTAAATTTATTTTTTTCTTTGCTTTAGATTAAAAGTTTACTGCCCTAAACAACCTTTTGCTAAATGTTAATTAAAACGCATCGTTTAGACAACATTTTCTCATTGCCAACAATTATCTCCACATTTTATTTTCTATTACGTTTCGGATTAATCAATTAATCATCTTAATTAATGATACACCAAGGGAGGTAATAAATTAAAAGGGTATTTATTAAGAGATTACAATAATTTCTGCAACATGTGGGGAAAGAAAAACATGCCTTGATAGAAAAACAAAACTATTTTAGAAAAACATAACAAAAATAACTAACACAAATGTCAGACCAAAAGTTATATTTTTAAAAGATATTTTTTTTCCCTTCATTTGTGAAAAATAAAACTGACAGCTCTAATTAGACGCTAGTTAATCCATACATTCACTGCTGAATCGCCAAAACTAATTGTTGGAGCGTGGTTGACCTGCAACACCTGCTTCTCATTATTTAGGCTCTTGATCTGGTTGAAGCATTCTTCTGTCTAAAAAGTTCTTATTGGTTCTCGTCACTTAATTTTCTTTTTTTTTCTTTTTCGCATTTTCAATGTGTGAATCTATTATTTCGCAAATTAAAGAGTAGTTGTTTTTGTTTCTAGGATGTCTGTTTTGACACACACTCTAGCGTCTAGCCCCAGCCTTCCCACCTTCACAACCTCTGGCATAATGTGTCGTTTCATCTCTGCTTGTGTTTTAAAATCTCTACGTCTGCGCTATGTCTTTGTCTATTCCACTTCGCTAGCTCAGCTGATGTCTGAGCTTAAAATAATCATTAATACAATGGAGATGAGATGATTCAAACATTTTCTTGGCATCTGCTATAAAGACCACATTTCCAACGAGCCAATATGAGAAAGATGGCGTCCCTCAATTTGGGGCGCGGTGGCCAAGCCGGCAGCGCGTTCGACTGGCGTAACGAAGGTTTTGGCATCGCATCTTTGATGAAAGGTAGGATTTGTTCCCGGAATTGAAGGGTGTTCCGAAGTCTACCCAGGTCTGATGGGTACCTGACGTTAGTTGGGGTGAAGTAAAGACCACATAATACCCTAGTATTAGCCACTAGTGAACTAGTGAACGCTGCATATCCTATCATATGAGTCAATTCGGTCCGTTGGGAACGTTACATATTCAATTGGGTAACACGGCAACTTCCTAAACATAGTGAATGAGAGAAATCTGTAGTGTGGTATTGCCACACCACGATATTGCAAGGGGGAAGGGGGGGGGGCTTGCCGAAACAATCTTCACTTGGCACAACCAGAGGAGGGAGAACCGTCGAGAGAATAACATCGTGAAATGGACGGGAATGAGAATAAGCGATGCTATAACAAGTGTATGAGAGTAATGGAGGAGAGTTGCATTCATGGCATTTGTGGCGACCCAACGGTCCATTAGATTAAGTGTCATCTAGCCTATTGCCGCTTCTGTCACTTTGTTTCTGTTTCCCAAACTTCTGTCCACCATCTCCAAGTTTGTATTTCTATCAAGGTGGTCTAGGAACAAGTTTGTATTTCTATCAAGGTGGTCTAGGAACAAGTTTGTATTTCTATCAAGGTGGTCTAGGAACAAGTTTGTATTTCTATCAAGGTGGTCTAGGAACAAGTTTGTATTTCTATCAAGGTGGTCTAGGAACAAGTTTGTATTTCTATCAAGGTGGTCTAGGAACAAGTTTGTATTTCTATCAAGGTGGTCTAGGAACAAGTTTGTATTTCTATCAAGGTGGTCTAGGAACAAGTTTGTATTTCTATCAAGGTGGTCTAGGAACAAGTTTGTATTTCTATCAAGGTGGTCTAGGAACAAGTTTGTATTTCTATCAAGGTGGTCTAGGGACAAGTTTGTATTTCTATCAAGGTGGTCTAGGAACAAGTTTGTATTTCTATCAAGGTGGTCTAGGAACAAGTTTGTATTTCTATCAAGGTGGTCTAGGAACAAGTTTGTATTTCTATCAAGGTGGTCTAGGAACAAGTTTGTATTTCTATCAAGGTGGTCTAGGAACAAGTTTGTATTTCTATCAAGGTGGTCTAGGAACAAGTTTGTATTTCTATCAAGGTGGTCTAGGAACAAGTTTGTATTTCTATCAAGATGGTCTAGGAACAAGTTTGTATTTCTATCAAGGTGGTCTAGGAACAAGTTTGTTTTCTATCAAGGTGGTCTAGGAACAAGTTTGTATTTCTATCAAGGTGGTCTAGGAACAAGTTTGTGTTTCTATCAAGGTGGTCTAGGAACAAGTTTGTATTTCTATCAAGGTGGTCTAGGAACAAGTTTGTATTTCTATCAAGGTGGTCTAGGAACAAGTTTGTATTTCTATCAAGGTGGTCTAGGAACAAGTTTGTATTTCTATCAAGGTGGTCTAGGAACAAGTTTGTATTTCTATCAAGGTGGTCTAGGAACAAGTTTGTATTTCTATCAAGGTGGTCTAGGAACAAGTTTGTATTTCTATCAAGGTGGTCTAGGAACAAGTTTGTATTTCTATCAAGGTGGTCTAGGAACAGCGCACTCGGCTAGAGCTCTGTAGGTCCCCGTTGAAGGCAAGGATTTTGTCCAAAATTATGTCCAACTCTGATGAGTATCTGTCATTAGCTGGGGATAAGTAAAAGTGGCTGAGCGTTGTGCTGGCCACACAATTCTCTTGCATGTCAAGGCCACGGAAATTTGTTAACGCTGCTTCACATGCCATATAGGTCAAATGAGTCTCTGAATTATCCTAATTCATATTTTTCCATTTGTGTTTTTTTTATTTTTACTTTTATCATTTTGCTATCCTGGCCTGTTATTTTTCTTTGCCTTATCATGTCTACTATTTGTTTTGCTAATTGCTCACGTCTCTTCGCTTCTGCATCTGTCTCTCCATCTCTGCTTCTGTGTTCTCATTTCCACTGTCCTCCCATCTGCTACTAGCATGAACTTTCTCACGTTCACCTTCTATTGTGTGTTTACGTGAAAAAGCCCCCGCGAGATGCTCACAGTTTATGGACTTTTTATGGGAGATTCTTTGTTTATGGCGAGCTTTCAGAAGGTTTTTATTAGAGACAGTGTATAGAGGGCAATTAGATTTGTATACAGAACTTTAGGACCCAATAAGAGTTTATTATGGAGATAAAGGTAATAAAATATAGGCTATTATAGAATATTGTAGGAGCAAATAAACTTTTTAATGACTTTTTGAAAGCAATAGGTATTTGTAATAGAAAAAGATATAGGAAGACTGACATTGTATACCGTAAGCCAAATGCTATGGAGAGAAAAAAAAGCATTGTAGATTTTATAGAGAAACCTAAGGTAAGCATACAAGATTGTAGGCCTACAGCTAACGGGGGCTTATAAAACGAGATAGTATAGTTAACTAGTTAATTTATGAGAACATTGAAGTCTTAGTAATACTCAGAATAGAATTTATATCTATGTAGAATTCAATGAATGGGAGGAATTTTTTTTCAGAGCAAAGAGGTTTGGAAAGTGTTTTTTTTTTTTTTGGTCTTCAGAAATGTAGCTACCAAGAGGATGTCGGTAAGGGAAGATAACCGCGATGAATGTGTACCGTTGTCCCTATTTCTCTCTTTCATTCAATCTAACATACATTTAAAAAACAACATTCTTGAACAGTATATTATGACTCGCGTGCACTCTACGATTGAAGGAGCACATTAGGGGCGGAGAACTCCCAAGCTTAAATATCAATGCGCGCTCGCAGCCCAACAGTTGAAGAGTTTATACATTTGATAACACCAGAGAGAGTGAAGGAGAGAGAGAGAGAGAGTGAGAGAAAGAGAGAGAGAGAATTAGGAGAAAGGTACGCCAGACGACGAACGGAATTGTGTGTCCTCAAAAACATGTACCGGACGTCCTAAGTAAAACAAAGACATATATTATTCGTAGTTTCTTAGGATTCAATATAGACCTCCGTCACATCGAGCGAGAAAAGGCAGAGGTAAACATTTCCAGCGTGTTATATATGGGATGCTGCTAAGGATTTATGTTTATTTTAAGTTTATTTTTCATATTGTTATGTAATACAAGATAAAAGATGATAATAGTATTTGTTTGGATTTAAAATATATATTGTGGTTTTAGTAAGACACATTTTTTATAATCTCGAACACGGTGTACATTTATTACATAAACGTGTGAGTAGGACGATAAAAAGGACGATAAAAAGGATGACGCGTGAGTTAGATTCGACGTCGCATAGATATTGCAGAAACGTTAAACGACCTTAGACTTTGGGGACGAGAAGACGTGTTTAGAGTTTAGACTAGGCTCTTGAATCTGTTTTGTATTATTGAGTTCATAATGTACATAAGTTGATGGATTGTTCTTCATAATTAAACATTCAATAATTATTCTATTCTATATATATATCCTACAGCCTAATGTTATATTATTATGCACATACGCGAGACTAGTAGGACTAGTAGGACTAATTCCAGAACAATTTAAAAACCGGAAGCAATATATGACGTCACATAAAATCTCGATAAATTCAAATAATTGGAAAATTTCAGTTGTCTGAGCACACAGTTAGGCCTTCTCTCTTACCCACTTATCTCAAAACTTTATTTCGAAATATATTAGCAAGTCAATTGTGTATGCATAGACTATAATGAGATGGACCGCTTATTTTTTCCGTGCGCAACCAATAAGGCTGTCTTAAATTACTTCTACGCTCCTCGTTGTTTCTTAAATGTTTCCGCTGTATAGAACTTTCGATTTTAATTTTAATTTTTCATTGAGAAAATCGAAGCGACTCAATAAAACGGAAGTGCAAAGGAAACAACGAATCGGAAATTCCGAAAATCCGTCTTTCGAGTCATCATATAGCAGAAATACTAAAGCAAGCGGTTCATGTATATTATAGTCTATGGTGTATGTATGTGATATTTAACATTTAATCTAGTATAGGTTTATTTCTTTTCACAAGTAACACGTAATGTGACGTAATATAATACTTTCGTGTTGCTGTTGTTGTATTTTGTTTGGGGGGGGGGGGGTTGCTTTTCTTATTTTTCGTGTTTTGGTTGCTTTCTTCATTTATAGTGCTCATACACATAACATAACGCTCATACACATAACATAACGCTCATACACATAACATAACGCTCATACACATAACATAACGCTCATACACATAACATAACGCTCATACACATAACATAACGCTCATACACATAACATAACGCTCATACACATAACATAACGCTCATACACATAACATAACGCTCATACACATAACATAACGCTCATACACATAACATAACGCTCATACACATAACATAACGCTCATACGCATAACATAACGCTCATACACATAGCATAACGCTCATACGCATAACATAACGCTCATACACATAACATAACGCTCATACACATAACATAACGCTCATACACATAACATAACGCTCATACACATAACATAACGCTCATACACATAACATAACGCTCATACACATAACATAACGCTCATACACATAACATAACGCTCATACACATAACATAACGCTCATACACATAACATAACGCTCATACACATAACATAACGCTCATACACATAACATAACGCTCATACACATAACATAACGCTCATACACATAACATAACGCTCATACACATAACATAACGCTCATACACATAACATAACGCTCATACACATAACATAACGCTCATACGCATAACATAACGCTCATACACATAGCATAACGCTCATACGCATAACATAACGCTCATACACATAACATAACGCTCATACACATAACATAACGCTCATACACATAACATAACGCTCATACACATAACATAACGCTCATACACATAACATAACGCTCATACACATAACATAACGCTCATACACATAACATAACGCTCATACACATAACATAACGCTCATACGCATAACATAACGCTCATACACATAGCATAACGCTCATACGCATAACATAACGCTCATACGCATAACATAACGCTCATACACATAACATAACGCTCATACACATATTATAACGCTCATACACATAACATAACGCTCATACACATAACATAACGCTCATACACATAACATAACGCTCATACACATAACATAACGCTCACACACATAACATAACGCTCATACACATAACATAACGCTCATACACATAACATAACGCTCATACACATAACATAACGCTCATACACATAACATAACGCTCATACACATAACATAACGCTCATACACATAACATAACGCTCATACACATAACATAACGCTCATACACATAACATAACGCTCATACACATAACATAACGCTCATACACATAACATAACTCTCATACGCATAACATAACGCTCATACACATAGCATAACGCTCATACGCATAACATAACGCTCATACACATAACATAACGCTCATACACATAACATAACGCTCATACACATAACATAACGCTCATACACATAACATAACGCTCATACGCATAACATAACGCTCATACACATAACATAACGCTCATACACATATTATAACGCTCATACACATAACATAACGCTCATACACATAACATAACGCTCATACACATAACATAACGCTCATACACATAACATAACGCTCATACACATAACATAACGCTCATACACATAACATAACGCTCATACACATAACATAACGCTCATACACATAACATAACGCTCATACACATAACATAACGCTCATACACATAACATAACGCTCATACACATAACAAAACGCTCATACACATAACATAACGCTCATACACATAACATAACGCTCATACACATAACATAACGCTCATACACATAACATAACGCTCATACACATAACATAACGCTCATACACATAACATAACGCTCATACACATAACATAACGCTCATACACATAACATAACGCTCATACACATAACATAACGCTCATACACATAACATAACGCTCATACGCATAACATCACGCTCATACACATAACATAACGCTCATACACATAACATAACGCTCATACGCATAACATAACGCTCATACACATAACATAACGCTCATACACATAACATAACGCTCATACACATAACATAACGCTCATACACATAACATAACGCTCATACACATAACATAACGCTCATACACATAACATAACGCTCATACACATAACATAACGCTCATACACATAACATAACGCTCATACACATAACATAACGCTCATACACATAACATAACGCTCATACACATAACATAACGCTCATACACATAACATAACGCTCATACACATAACATAACGCTCATACACATAACATAACGCTCATACGCATAACATAACGCTCATACGCATAACATAACGCTCATACGCATAACATAACGCTCATACGCATAACATAACGCTCATACACATAACATAACGCTCATACACATAACATAACGCTCATACACATAACATAACGCTCATACACATAACATAACGCTCATACACATAAAATAACGCTCATACACATAACATAACGCTCATACACATAACATAACGCTCATACACATAACATAACGCTCATACACATAACATAACGCTCATACACATAACATAACGCTCATACACATAACATAACGCTCATACGCATAACATAACGCTCATACACATAACATAACGCTCATACACATAACATAACGCTCATACACATAACATAACGCTCATACACATAACAAAACGCTCATACGCATAACATAACGCTCATACACATAACAAAACGCTCATACGCATAACATAACGCTCATACACATAACATAACGCTCATACACATAACATAACGCTCATACACATAACATAACGCTCATACACATAACATAACGCTCATACACATAACATAACGCTCATACACATAACATAACGCTCATACACATAACATAACGCTCATACACATAACAAAACGCTCATACGCATAACATAACGCTCATACACATAACATAACGCTCATACACATAACATAACGCTCATACACATAACATAACGCTCATACACATAACATAACGCTCATACGCATATAGCGGGTTGGAAACTAAGGTGATATAGAGAATCAATTTAAAGCTAGCCATCTTTTTTAGAAAAAAAAATGCAGTGTTTCTAATATTTCTTTCAGTTTTACCTAATAATCTATATATAGATATTATATAAAGATCGCTTTTGTGTCCCCACGGATCACCATTTTATTCAATTTGAAAACACGTGAGTTTGTGTCACTGACCTATTTAGGCTTAGGCCTATATACTGTCTGATCATTTTTCATATCGGTAGCTCAGTGTTTAAAGTAGCGGACAGCTATGCGGGCGACCCGGGTTCGATTCTCCAGTTAGACTATAGATCTACCTTTTTTTTTTCTACAATTTTTATTTCAAACTTTTATAATAATAATAATAATAATAATAACGGTGCTTATATAGCGCATATCCCGTTGGTGACAGTTCTATGCGCAGACGACAGTTACAGAATACAGACAGACAACGAAATATGTAGTAATACGCTAATTCTGCTGACGAAATAGGTGAGTCTTCAGCCGGCTCCTGAAGGTGTCATAGCTAGGGCTCTGGCGAAGCTGTAGAGGGAGGTGATTCCAAGCGGACGGTCCTGCGTAGGAAAATGAACGTTCGCCAGCGGACACTAGCCTGACACGAGGGATCCGCAGAGTAAGCGCGTCAGATGCCGAACGAAGTGGGCGGGACTGGGTGTAGAGCTCCATACAAGAGCGAAGATAATCCGGGGCGCAGTTATTCAGGCACCTATAACAGAGGGAAGCCAGCTTATATGAGATCCGGTTGTTGATGGGTAGCCAGTGCAGAGATCGGAGCAGAGGATTGATATCATTTGACTTCTTCTTCTAGTCGGGCTGCGCAGTCCTGGATACGTTGGAGTCCTTGAAGGGAGGAGGCCGAGAGACCAGCCAAAAGCGAATTACAATAGTCCAAGCGGGAAAATAGGAGAGAGATGATGAGCTTAACACAAGCTTCCTTGGTGAGATAACGACGGATGGCGGCAATACGACGCAGATGGAAGAAGCAGATTTTGGTGAGGAAGGAGATGTGGGTTTGCATGGACAGCGTGGAGTCCAGATAGACGCCAAGGCTTTTGATAGTCGGGGAGAAAGGCACAGTTGCATCAGCCAGCTGAAGATCGGACACAGTGAGGGACACGACCCTCTGTCTCGAACCGACGATAAGAGCTTCAGTCTTCTCACTGTTAAGCTTCAACTTGTTTTCCGTCAACCAGCTCTGGATGTCCAGGAAACAGATGGAGATGGAAGCAAGGAGCCTGTCGAAGTCCTCAGGCTCTGCACTGTTATACAGCTGGGTGTCATCGGCGAAAGAATGATATTTGAGGTTGTGGCGTTCGATGACAAAGGATAGGGGTTGAGTGTAAAGGGTGAAAAGAAGTGGACCAAGGACAGACCCCTGCGGCACACCATAGCAGACGTGAACAGGCTGGGAGAATATGGACTCAATCATAACGGTCTGGGAGCGATTCTGAAGATAGTTCATGAACCAGGAGAGGGCGATGTCATGAATGCCAAATGTAGACCTGAGGCGATCAATTAGTCGGTGGTGGTCAATCGTATCGAAGGCAGCAGATAAATCAAGCTGCACAAGGGCAGAGACGAGACCTCTGTCTGAGGCGTTTAGGAGGTCAGTGGTGATCCGCAGAAGCGCTGTCTCAGTGCTGTGATGGTGGCGATACGCAGACTGGTGCGCGGGCATCAGCGAATGTAGAGACAGATGGGCATTTAACTGCTCAAGGACAACACGCTCCAGGATCTTGGAAAGGAAGGGTAGGTTGGATACTGGGCGGTAGTTCTTGCACTCATTTACATCGACATTGTAAATGTACGGACAATTTAGATTTTTTGTTAAATAAAAATATTTGCCTATTTTTTTACCCGATTACAATATTTAATTTAAACTACTTTTTTAAAAGTCTTCAGTAAAAAAAATAATTATTTAAATAATAGATTGATAGCTTTCTTTTAATTGTAGTTTATACAATTTTTATCTGCACATTAAACAGTCCTGTTTTTTTTTTTCACCCAGGCAACGCCGGGCCATGTAGCTTGTAATAAATAAAACAAAAACGTCTCTTTATCACAAAAGTGAATGCTTAAAATTGTATCAAATGTGGCTAAACACAAACCAATGTATAGTATGGTGGGACTATATTTTACTGAGCTATGTATAGACAACTACTTTACTCTTATGTTAATTTGTGCAATTCTAATTTTAGCATCATTTTTTCTTCATGATAATACCTGAAATATATACACGTAATATTTGTTAAAGCGTAGTTTTCATTTAATCTTAAGCATTCTTTGATTATTACGTTATTTTACCGCCATTAAGTTAGTAGGCTATAACTTTCCATTCACTGATTATTTCAACGTTATTTTATCATTCACCTATTATTTTAGTATAGAGTTCAATTCACTGATTATGGTAGCGTTACTTTTTAATTCACTGATTAGTTTTGCAAAAAAAACAAACAACAACAACTATTTATTTGTAAAATTTATTATCAACGTCAAGCATCATTTTCACAACTTTGATTTAATAGTGAGATCGATGTAGAAAGGGATGAGAAGAGGGGGGGGGAGGGGGGAATGGGTGTGGTATAAAAGGGAAAGAACCCAAAAAGCTTCGACAACTTGCCGTGTGTTTTACTTTAACCACAGGTGGGAAAATTTGTCTAAACAAATTCCGATAGGGGTCAAACAAGACTCCTTGCATTCTTACGGAGTCTCATAAGGCCTCTGGAGACTGCCTCGCGCATGCGTAATCAAAGACTGAGGTACTGTGTAAAAAAAACACGACAAAAAAACAAAAAACGTAACACGAAGCAAAAGTAGGCTAACACTAAAAAAAAAAAAAAAGAAGAATCAAAGTATAAACGAAACAAATTTCTAAAAATAGAAACTTTTAATGAAGAGATAAACAGCTACATCAACATAGACTGTGAGAGATAAATTCATTTAAGTTGGGATGAAAACTATCTTCCTTTTACTTTTATATTGCGCTATAAAATTGCGATGTGAATGTGGATTATATGCATGTATTACATTTATGTTGTACCTTTGAGTAAGGATAGTTGTCGAGTTGTGTGTTGGTTTATATGTTGTGAAATATGAATTAAGTTTTTTTTTTGTTGATTTTTTGTACTGAAACTTCAACAAAGTGATAATTCTTTATTTTGAAGTTTATTTCTTGGAGTATAACATACGTGTACCGACAGGCAGGTATAAACTCATTGTTGAGATTTTTTTTTTTACCAGTGAATAGATCTAGATCTAGATAGGATTGATAGGGTTAATTTTAACTGTAAGGAAGGTGTCCATTTCATGAGAAGGAGATAATGTTTAACTCTTCGAAAACATTTTTTTTTATTATAGTGAAATAGAAGGTAGGCTATTTAGGCTACATGTCATTGGATGTAGTTATTTCAAATTTATGATAAAACAAAAAATGATATTAAACATGTCATTAGAAATAGTTATTTGATAACTATAGTAAAATAGATAGACGGTATTAAACATGTCATAAGACATAATTTATAGACGGAACTAAACATCTCATAAGATATAGATCTTGATATAGTGTAATAGATAGACGGAATTAAACATCTCATAAGATAGGCCTATAGATCTTGATATAGTGTAATAGAGAGACGGAATTAAACATCTCATAAGATATAGATCTTGATATAGTGTAATAGATAGACGGAATTAAACATCTCATAAGATATAGATCTTGATATAGTGTAATAGATAGACGGAATTAAACATCTCATAAGATAGGCCTATAGATCTTGATATAGTGTAATAGAGAGACGGAATTAAACATCTCATAAGATATAGATCTTGATATAGTTTAATAGAAAGACGGAATTAAATATCTCATTAAATTACTTTTTATAAAGCGTAGAAAAAAAGTAAAAGGTAATTGATCTTTGCGGCGGGGTAGCATTTGTTGCAAGTAAAAATAGACCACATCTTTTTCTGTCAGAACTGTAGTCGATTTATAATAACACAACTTTTATGAATTTCTTTTTTACCGGAATTGTTTCGGAAGTGTAACTGATGTAAAAATGAAAAAAGGGAGGTCTACAATATTTGCCCACAATAGTTGCCCACAACATTTGCATACAACATTTGCATAGGCCTACAACATTTGAGCAAATCATTTGCCCACATTATTTGCCCACAATAGTTGCCCACAACATTTGCATACAACATTTGCATTAAAAAAATCGACCACATTATTTGCCTACATTATTTCCCAACAATATTTGCGCTCTAGCAATTTTTTATGTTTTTTTTTTTTTTTTTGGGGGGGGGGGGGGGTATTTTACCTGAGAACTGTTTGAATTTAAATTGTTTTCAAACTCATTTTCTCCAGTGTTTACTTTTGAAAAGAAGAAACTTTCTTTGTTTATCGGGGACTTAATTATGTTGGTTTTTCTTCTCATTTGTTATCTTCTGTTTAAATTGCAAATGTAGTTAATAAATGATAACTTCTAATTCACCAATCACGTGGTGGCAATATTTATACAAAGGCTGAGATTAGGGTCCGGATGTTTTTTTAGGTTTATTCAAAACTTTGTTCTTCAAAATACAAAACAAAATTTGTTTACAGAGACTAGATTTTACCGTAGAATTCAATTCAACGTCTTATGTTATCAATATACGGACAAAGCACATTCCTGTTCTAGCGAACTAGAAAAACAGCAGATATAAATTATATAAACAACATATTAAACAACGCAAACACTTCCCAAACAATGACTGCTTAGTTTGATCTGAGCATATGTTATATTTATGTAAAGACTGCCAACTTAACTCTGTACATTTAGATCAGAGTGACATCATGTTTGTGTAGGGCGAATGTTATCGAATGGGTTATAGATATATTGTTGGCATTCAATTCAATATGTTATTATTTTGTTTCTTATTCTTTTATTCACAGCATTAGCAATGGTCTCTTAATGCTCTTTGAATAAGATGACTGGCTTGACGCCACGATCTTCTAGTAGTGTGGACATCACTGGACATGGTGTATAGAGCATGGTGGCTCAAGGCTGCATCCCAAGTGGACTCCTTTTCTCGCTCGCCCTCCTCCAATTCTCACCTTCCCCAGTGGCCAGTTCAGGGGATGGGCGGACGTCAGCCACGAAGCGTTACGGGACATACCTGGACGCGCTACCTCCCCCTGGCTCAGGTGAACACCAAGGGTTCATAGCCAGGGTGGTGAAATGGCACACCGAGTACTGCGGGAAAGATCGCACCTGTAAGGACCAATCCTCGACCCAGTGCTACCGCTGCGCCCCCTGCGCCTGTGACCAAAGCTGCTTTGAGCACAACGACTGCTGTCCGGACATGGCGCTGAAGCCCCGAGAGACGAGCCTGCCTCGCCCGTTCACCGGAGTGGACACGAACGTAATGTCCTGCGAGAGCGCCAGATTTCACATTCCGGAACTGGGCGAACGAAAGTCAAAAGTGACGAAGTTACCGGGAGATGGGTCTCGAATATTGGTTGGTCACTACGCTCACTATAGCATAGATAGTTTCTACATGGTCTCTCGCTGCCCGCACAGCGTCACACAAGACAGCGGCCAGTGCGTGAAGGGAGACCTTTCGCCCGTGACATCAATGGACAATAGTTCCCAAGTAGTGTTCAAAAATATCCACTGCGCTAGGTGCCACAGTGTTGGCGACACCATTCCATGGAGTATTATGTTTACTTGTGAAAAGCTGAAGAAGCTGACGTCATTCCAATCCGCCATTGACCTGGCCAAAATGTTTATCTTAGCAGACGATTGCGAATCGGTATTTATTCATCCGCCGCAAATGGAAGCGCGGAAGTGCTTTGTTTCCAAGGAGATGATAACTAAATGCAACGTGACCGGGAAGTGGAAAAGGCGAGACTCGTTCTTAGAGAGGGCCTGCAACAGCTACCTCACTCCCAAACTCATCGACGGTCACCTGTACAAAAACGTTTTCTGCTACTTGTGCAACTACGAAGAAAACGCCAACACAGCGCAAATGTTACTGGGCGCCTGTCAAGTCAATCCGCCGGCAGGAAATGCGCCGTTGACGTTCACGTTGCGTCAGTCTGACGTCATGAAGGGCCCAACAATACCGCCCTTCTTGAGTGATCAGACGCATAGATTGTGCGGGAATACAGGTCTCTACGATAGCAAAGAGGTTTGAGGAAACTTTTTGTCGTTGTTGTTGTTTTGTTGGCATCGGTCTTGTCTGTTAAGAGTATTTTTTTTCTGTTTCTTTGATCTTGTTGCTTTGACTTAAATGAAGACATTGAAAATAAAACTGCAACTTTCTATTAACAAAGTCAACTAGATAAACAGACTGATAGAGTAAACAAAACTGTTACTTTGCTTGGGGTATTTTACAGTTTTATAGAGAAACAAAATATTGGCCAATGTAGCTTTATATAATATGGGTGGATTCAAAGACTATAATAAGATGAACCGATTGCTCTATTTTTAGAGGTTAAGATTCGTGTTTTCCGCGTGCAGCCAATATCGCTGTCGAAAAGTCGTCCGCTGTATACAACTTTCAGTTTTAATCTTTTGAGTTCTAATCTTATATGTTACAGAGCTACGGATGTTGCTTTTATAACAGCATTCCTCTACAACATAGGTTCTCAACCTTTTACGGCTCAACGCCCCCTTTTACAATTTTTTCCGCTCACCGCCCTCCTCAACTTTCTTTTAGCGCCCCCCTTCCCTTTCCGCCCGTGTAGTTTCCGCATTTTGTTTAGGGGAACTAGACTTTTGTGTGATTAATTATCTTTAAAAAAAGCTGAAAAGGAAACATATTGTAAGAATTAATAGATAAAAAAATTTACCTCAACAAAAGGTTTCAATCAATCAATATTTATGTGAATCGTTTACCTGGTGTGTTGCTAGCAATTTGTCTATTTTTGTTTCAATTTTGGTTGCAAAAGCCTTAGGTCTAATAATCAGTAATATTTGTTATATTACAAAACAGAACGTGTTCGGCATCACTATTGAATCAAACGTGGAAACATTTTTGTATTAAAGGGAGATAATTTGCCCGTTTAATTTGAGCTAATATTTTTTTTCTTTTATAAAAAATAAACGGCTGACAATTTATAATTTTGAAATGATCAAATTGTATAAAGTATTTGAAAATTATATAAATATTATATGACTAAAGAATTTATATGTATACTTTCAAGCATTACCATAGCTACCCACTTTGTATGATTACTACTTATCTCTACCGCTCAACAATAGTGTAATAATCAATATTAAAAGTTTGAACACATTTGGGACGTCTCGGTAAAACAGATCAAAATATCATTATTATTTACAGATGTTAGGGCGACAGTCCGGTAAACCAACCACAGGACAAGCCGGCCGCACACCATATTTGCCAAATACTGACCCCTACTTCATCGAAAAGTCACTGCGATTACTATTTCTTATTAATATAATAATATGTAGGCGTACTGTTGAGGGATATGAGATATTTAGCAGCACTTGCGTTTACATCACATTTCATCCAAAAACTAATCGATTCAAATAGCTGAGGTGTTCAAATTATATCAGGTACGTTTGTACCACCCACTTGCCCTTAACCGCCCCCCCCCCCAATCGCCCCCGGGAATGTCAGCGCACCCATAAAGCTTCTCAACGCCCCCCCCCCCCGGGGGGCAATATCGCCCCCGTTGAGAACCTATGCTCTACAATTATATATGAAAAGTAAAAAAACGCCGAAATTTAAAAAAGAAAACCTCTACTTTTACTTACTTACTTTCGCCTACTACCCCTCTCGGGGCATAGGCCACCAACAAGGGCTCTCCAGCCATCCCGGTCCTGAGCGAGTCTTTCCAACTGTCCACAAGAATAGCCTGTTCTCTCTACGTCTGCATCCAGGTCTCGGCGCCAGCTGTTACGGGGTCGGCCTCTCTTCCTCTTTCCTTGGGGGTTCCACGATAGGGACTGTCTGGTGATGTTGGATGCTGGTTTTCGGAGTGTGTGCCTTTATTACATTATTTATTCCTTTATACCATTATTTATTCCTTTATACCATTATTTATTCCTTTATACCATTATTTATTCCTTTATACCATTATTTATTCCTTTTTACCATTATTTATTCCTTTATACCATTATTTATTCCTTTATACCATTATTTATTCCTTTATACCATTATTTATTCCTTTATACAATTATTTATTCCTTTATACCATTATTTATTCCTTTATACCATTATTTATGCCTTTATACCATTATTTATTCCTTTATACCATTATTTATTCCTTTATACCATTATTTATTCCTTTATACCATTATTTATTCCTTTATACCATTATTTATTCCTTTATACCATTATTTATTCCTTTAAGGATAGACACATGTCTAATTATGCGTAAAAAAAATATTTTTAGCTTATTTGAGATTTTTACATATTGAGACAGTTTAACCATTGCTTTAATAATAAAATACAGTTGTTACACAAGATTTGAACTCCAAAATCCTGATATAACACATTCAAACATGCGTGTTTAGTTCATTTCAGAGCACAGTTTTCTTTCTTTTTCCGGTTTATCTCATTTTTGTATTTTATCTCATTTTTTTTCGGTTATTTTGCTACTCCTCTGTAACTATTCATTGCATAAGGTTAAAACTTGGCAGTTTTCTTTATCACTATGTTTTCTTTAATCCCATGCATGATTTTGAAGATTCGTTGATAACTTTTATTTATTTTTGAATTTTCATGTGTCAATATGCATATTTTATATGCATTATTAGTAGAAAATTCATATTTTTTTTTAAATAATGAAACTATCAGCATAATCATGCATGGAAAGATAGATAATGTAAATTCAAAGCAATAACAGAAAACAGAATTGAATTTTCTTCGTTGTAAAAAAAGTTATAAGAAATTTTATAAAACTGTTTGTCGGCCATTTTTATGGTTGCTATGGCAGAAAAATATATTATTATATAAAAAAAAATTCACACCTAGTATACATAAAACACACAGCTAAATGTGATAGGGCAATAACAAATTTTAGGTATGCGAAATAAAAAAAAATAATTCTCGACAGGTGTCGGCACTGTGGCAGAGCGGCAGCGCGTTCGGATGGCGTACCGAAAGTCCAGGCTTCAAATATAGGCGAAGGCTAGGATTTGTTCTAGGGTTCGGATGGTTTTCTTGAGTCTCTGATGGGTACCTGACTTAAGTTGGGGTAAAGTAAAGGCGGCTGGGCATTGTGCAGGCCACACAATACACAAAACTGGTGAACGCTGCTACACCGGCCCTATGGATCGATCTGGTCCGACGGGATACTTTACTTTTTACTTTTATTACTTTAAATTCTCCAACTGGGAGAGCCATAGTCTATAGTTTTCCATTGATAAAATCATAGCGAACTACTAAACCGGAAATCTATAATTCAGAATGTGATCGAAAATTTCCGAAATAGAAGTTTTCGATTCATCAAATAGCAGAAATATCAAAGCAAAAACTATAATAAGATGGACTCGAGTGACTTTTTTTCGGCATTGCCGATTCCCTTTTGTATTGTGCACTTCCGTTCTATTTAATTGATATGATTTTCTTAATGAATAATTAAAATTTAAATGGAAAGTTGTATACAGCGGAAACCTTTTGGCGTAGGAGTAATTTCAGACAGCGTTATTGGATGCGCACGGAAAAATGAACTTATAAGCTCTAAAAAAAAGAGCATGCGGTCCATCTTATTATAGTCTTTGATCAAAGCTAGCGGTCCATCTTATTATAGTCTTTGATCAAAGCTAGCGGTCCATCTTATTATAGTCTTTGATCAAAGCTAGCGGTCCATCTTATTATAGTCTTTGATCAAAGCAGCGCTTTATAGTGGATCTTGCAGCAACTATTTATATTTCTTTATGTGGTGTGCAAGTTAAGGGGGTTGCTGCATGATTAAGCTATATCATGTATTTACAGGTTAAATACTATAATGTTTCACCCCCATATTGTATTAGGATAGAGTAAAAAAAATATCTTGTATTTATAATGATGTGAGCATTGGTTACCATGGCAATGGCGGCCATCTTGAAAATAAACATATATTTTTTAAATCTTAAAATTATCTAAACTAAGATGAATTTATGAAAGTTTTAAATATATATTTGTTGTATGATAGTTTCTGTGGCTAGCTGGCTAGTTTTGGTTGTTTTTATTTAAACAATTATGAAATTATGATTTTTTTCATTTTGGTCTATATAAATTGCGGAAAAAATTTTTTATAACTCATAAATAATATTCATAAAAAAATAGCGAAAGAGACTAATGTAACAGTAACTAGCTAGCTAGCTGCAATATATATCCATGCATCATCCTTATAAGTTTAATTAATATATCTCAAAGGACTTTAAAAATTTTAAGATTTTAATGACCAAAATACCACAAAAACAACATTTAGAGAAAAATGACTTTGAAAAAAATATTTACTTTTTTTTAAAATTTATTTACACTAGACTACACCACAAACATATATTTCTTCAACAATGACATATACATAAACAGAAAAACAACATTAAACATTAAATTGTCCAGGTTTGTACGTTGTACCTTCCATTGATTTTTTACGGCGTTTCCACTTGGACAAACCCTTAGATTTTTTGGTAGCCGACTTAATCTTTAGCTCCTGTTGCCTTTTGGCAAAGTCATTATTAAGGACAGTCCACTTCAGATTCAAACAACCAAAAGCAGCCCTTATACCAGCAGGTCCACAGTTAAAATTTAACACAGCCAGATGAGTAGCAGTTTCCACTGTTTCATATGATGCATGTTCTATTTTGGGACATCTTCTCCAAATTGTGGAGTGGAAACTTTCATTAGCATTTTGTGTGCCCATCTTGGCACACCTAATCAACAGGTCTGGTTCTGTCAGCCTTTTCACAATTGGAAAAATAAGTTTACCCACATCTGAAGTAAAAGTAGGCGTATGCTTCCGCGGAGGACGATTACAAGCTATAGCCCTTTTAAAATGGCACCAAGAGGTTTCACCATCTGGACACAAACGATGATTAGGCTCTCTATCAGTACTGAGCATATGAAAAAAAGAAGCCATTACTGCCATTTTCATTCTGTTCACATCTGGCGCATGCTCACGAAGATTGCTAGCATATAAATTAGTTATCTTTTCTATATCTGGTTGTGTCAGCTTATAGTTTAATTCCTTTTTGTTTGCCGATTTTAATGTTTCTAGGGCATTAAACATTCTTTTAGCAATGTGGTTGATGCAGTCCTCTTTGATAATGTTAATGTCATATCCTGAATGTTTTATTGCAGCCGCATGTGACTTTGAATCTCCATCACTCAGAATAGTTCCATATACAAGACCTCTGCTAAGAACACTACGTGAAAAAATAAGAGCCGCAGACTGTGGTTCCATTGCATTGGCAGAACCATCAAAATTTTTTTGACATTTACTTTTGTGTGAAGCTTGCCACTGCATATACTGTTGTGAGTCTGGCTTTGGGGAGGATAAACATCCTTTACACAAATTAGATAGCACTTGAGTATCTAAAATGAGCCCAGTGTGAAATTCGATTACCGTTCCAACACCAGTATGCGACGAGTGACCACGCTTGTGCCATGTACCATCAAACGACACAGTGATAACTGGGCAATTAGAAGAGCTAGCCCTTTCATCCGGTTGGACTTTTGCTCTTTCACAAACAACAGCAGCTGCATTTTTCATACAGTCCTCAGATGCATTGATTACAGCGGCACGAACCATTTTCCCAAGTCTTGCAAATGTATTTCTGTGTAAATATTTTGGGAATGACATGAGACCACAGAAGTTGAAAAATTTAGAGTGGGTTATACCACATTCTTTTAAAACTAGAACACTCCTGATGTTGATGTCTAGGATCCCTTTTTTGTTTTGCACTGGTGGTGAAGTCCAATTAGACCAAACCCGTTTTTCGCAATGAGCACAGAAAAGTACGATATGTTCACCTAGGCCTATCTTCTTTGTAGTTTGTATGGACAGCTTGTTGTTGGAACATTCAGGGCAAGATGCCAGTGAAGCCAATGATGATAAAAACATTGAGCTAACGATGCTGTATTGTAGGTCACTGTCAGCCGGGTTTGTGAGGTTGATTGATGAAGATGCCACCTTTCTTTCAGCAACAGAGGTATTGAGTACCTGGTGATCCTCTGCTTCAACTGGTACACTTTCTTCCACAACAGTAGCAGGCATTGAGCTAAAAAAAAATGAAATAAAATATATTAGCTCTATTTTATAAGTTCTTTTTGTTTTATTTCACTGATAAACTTACAGATCTTCCTTCTAGATAAAAGATTATTATGTCATAGACCCGGAAACCACTGTAGGGCAGCAGGTATTGGTTGAGGGTAAGGGTAGAACCTGGACCATTTTGTTGACATTCCGGTGTAGGCCAACTAATCGCAAGACCAGCCTGCCTCATTTTAATATGCAGTGAAGAAAATAAAACAACTATCGACAATAACCCATATAAGATAGCCATATAGTATATAGCTGATATAGCCTAATGATTAAATTATTAATATTGTTAAAAATACTATTTTGTTCATGAGCCCTCAGATTACTAGGATACTAAATTAATTGCATGTTCATATATAAAGGGCCTACGTGTAGGCTAGGTCTTTAAATTCTGAGTTCTGAGGAAATAATGGAATAAAAAGCCTTTTAACTTTTACTAAGTTTTACTTTAGCCTACATTTAGGTAAGGCATTGTCTCACTGACGCCAGCCTCTAGAATTATGACACGAGTCATTGGTAGGCCTATATATTTTGCTTATATAATAATATAATTATATTTATTATAATAATCTTTTAGTTAGGTATTAGACTTATCAGAATAGTATCTGATTCGTATCATTAGGATTAGCCTAGCCTATGCCTAGGCATTTAGGTTTAGGTCAGTTTAGGACCACGTTGCATTTTTATCTTTGTAAAAAATTTGCTTAGATAAAGTCTAAAGCATAAGCCTAAGTCAAGACTGAAAGGTGACAAATAAAATTCATAGCTTACCTTTCTACTATTGTAGTATTGCTCACTGCATGGCGACCTCTTAATTTGCAGTATCTTTTTTTTTTCCAAATGTAAATCTTTTTTTGGGCATTTTACAATATGTATGTGAGAAATGAAAGAGTCTACGGATACAGGAAAAGCTATGTAAATAGTCTCAGCACGCATGCGCAAAACAATGAGAAACTAAACTTTTCTTCAATAAGATTTCGTAAAACCACTTATAAGTGTCAGTGCTAAAACGATAAAAATAAACTAACCAATGAAAATGCCGCTTTTATAAAATGTGTGTTCCAATTTTAGAAAGACTGCTAATAACTTATTTTTAGAATTTCTACGTCATCAAAATAATCGAATACAGCTTAGAAAGACCTTTATTTTGATGTACCATGTCAATAGACTTTGCAAACGTTGCTAAGCAATTCAATGCCTCAAAGATGATCAAATTAGACATCACAACACCTTTTTTACTCCACACATGCACTGAACAAACATGAAAACAAGTATAATAAACATTATTTCAAAGACAATATGTATTGTAATCGTATTCTTCAAATGTTTATCGAACTAAATACAAGGTAAAAAAAAATACGATTTCTTAAAGGAAATTAATGAATTTCATGCAGCAAGCCCCTTAATGCCGATTGGCAAAATCTCGTCCTATCCATTATGTTATCTGCCAACACTTTCTTTGCCTGGCACTTTTATTTTCAGCCTTCTTGTGTTGAATTGAATTGAATTGTTGAATTTCCGGCCCATCAACATCGAAGGTTATATAGGGCCTTTTTGATAACGTTGTTGTCATGTTTCTCTTGTATCCATTTTATTGTGTTGTTCTTTGGTGGATTGTTTTAGATTGATTCAATTAAGTTTTTAGTGACGTCATGTCTGAACTGTCTGTTTGAAAGTTTTCTTCCATTATAGTGGCTGGTCTCCGTAAACACTTGCCCCTCATATTCAGAGCTGATGTGTGACCCTTTTAGAGGTCACTGCCACGTTATTTTTTTTTTTTTGCTTTGCGCATCACCCTTGCGTTTTGTATTATATGTCACTCGAACACCGAGAAAAGCATTCAAAGGCTATTCCTTTCTAATGGGTAAAGTGAATTAAAACAATTGCTGCCGTTTGGGTCTACTGTGTAAAGCGAAACCCCAACCATTCACCAAAGACTAGAGGAAACATTAGTAAATTTTGTTTATGGAAGGTTATATTCTGAATAAACACTGGCCTGCTTATACTCAAATTCATAGTGTGTCCATATCTAGCCTAAAATGTATCCATATGTCATCTACAGTCTACACATTTCTGCTTTACAATATACATATCTCTACTCTAGATTGTATCCATCCATAAATTCACCCATGTCTAAATTATTTATATTTCTGCTCTACATTGTAGGCCTACTCATCTCTACTTTGTACCCATCTCTACATTGTACCCATCTCTACATTGTAGCCATCTCTACATTGTACCCATCTCTACATTGTACCCATCTCTACATTGTACCCATCTCTACATTGTAGCCATCTCTACATTGTACCCATCTCTACATTGTACCCATCTCTACATTGTAGCCATCTCTACATTGTAGCCATCTCTACATTGTACCCATCTCTACATTGTAGCCATCTCTACATTGTACCCATCTCTACATTGTAGCCATCTCTACATTGTAGCCATCTCTACATTGTACCCATCTCTACATTGTAGCCATCTCTACATTGTAGCCATCTCTACATTGTACCCATCTCTACATTATACCCATCTCTACATTGTACCCATCTCTACATTGTACCCATCTCTACATTGTACCCATCTCTACATTGTACCCATCTCTACATTGTAGCCATCTCTACATTGTAGCCATCTCTACATTGTAGCCATCTCTACATTGTAGCCATCTCTACATTGTAGCCATCTCTACATTGTACCCATCTCTACATTATACCCATATCTACATTGTACCCATCTCTACATTGTACCCATCTCTACATTGTAATTAACCTCTACAGTGTATCCATCTATACAATGTACTTTGTAGGCCTACCCATATATACAATGTACTTTGTAGGCCTACCCATATATACAATGTACTTTGTACCCATATCTACATTGGACTCCATCGCTACATTGTGATCTTCTCTATATCGTCCTCATCTCTACATTGTGCCTATCTCTACATTCTATTTTGTACCCATCTCTATTCGGTTCACATCTCTACTCAACTTTGTACCCTTTTCTAAATCGTTCCATTGTGTACCCAATTCTACTCTACATTGTACCCATATTTATATTGTACTTAAGCCTGCAGCGTACCCATCTCTGCCTAACAGTGCCGCGCCGTTTAACATTTACCTGTCGGTTAACAGCATCCTGTGCCCTCTATCCCGGATAGAGATATAACCCTCGCCTTCGGTCTCAATATTGGATTGGTCTTTAACGAGGCTACACTCTCCACACTGACTGATCCATTACTTACTTTCTTTTGTTACCTATTCCCACTCAACGCTTCTTTTTTTTTGTCTCGACTACTTTGTTCTTTACGCACGCTCCCTCCCCTCCACCCGGAACCCCCATTTTTGCTTTGAAGCGATTCCCTATTCCCCCAACGATGATGGATAAGACGTGAGGGTGAACTCTGGCCCACGTGTTATCTTATCTTACCTAGGTGGCCAGGTGGAGACTTTACTACCGGACTGTCTTGTTCGACAAGGCGGGTTCAAATCGCATCGCCAACCAAGCCATCACCACCACCGTCTTTGTTTCTTCCCCCCCCCCCCCCCCCCACAATCAGCCAAACTTACTACTACCATTATCAGTATTTCCTCCTTTTATCACAATCAGCAAAATGTGTGGGTTTATGATACCCGTGGCGCCACCAAGTTTTTTGCACCTCGAGCGTAGTATGTCCGGGCTATCCATTGTTCTGTGTGAAGAGTTTGTTAGTTAAGGATGTTTGCGTTATCTCAAAGACTATAATAAGATGGACCGCTTGCTCTAGTTTTTGAGAGCTTATATGTTTTTTTTTTCCGTGCGCAACCAACAAGGCTGTCTTGAATTACTTCTATGTTACTGCGATTGCAATAAACGCTTCCGCTGTATAAAACTTTCGATTTTAATCCTAATTTTTCATTGAGAAAATCATATTGAATTACTAAACCGGAAGTCAAGAGGACTTAGTGCGATGGGAAATTCCGAAACAAAGTGTTTCAAGTTATCACATATTATAGTCTCTGGTTATCTCATTATAGCTGTAATATAAAATTAATACATTATTTTGCTTTGACGGTACCGGTATTAATAATTAATCCACGATTTCGCTAGGACTGTGTAAATAATTAATCCAAGATTTCTCTGTATTAATGAGCTTAATTCATACACTATTTCGTCATAATTGTATACATAATTCCGACACGATTTGCCTATGACTGTATTAACAACTAATCTCTCCATGCCCAAAATGTCAAATTTGTTTTTTGGGTTTAAGGTTAACAAAAACAGAACAAATATCGCTGTACGGCCAGTTTCAACTAATCTGACTTTCAACATAATCTCCCATTTCTGAAACGTATGTCAGTTACTCCTACTGATCTATAAACAGACTGGATATAGCATATTTCATTTTTTTAAATTATGCTAAGTTATCTGCGCGGAAAAAAATAAACTATCATTTTACCCTACGAATTTTGAGTAGTGGCGACATAAAAATTATTTAAACGATAAGATTTAAAAAAATAAAAAAAAATTATTTTAAAAAAGATGACACTAGAATAAATTTGCTTTAATACCAGGATTATATATGATATGTTAGATAAGATTAATTCTACTCGTTCTAAAATTAAACGTGTTGATAACCTAGTAACAAGCGTCTACACGTTGAGCTATTTAGTATCAAGCTTGTAACAAGCGTCTACTCACTGCGCTGTTTATTATCAAGTTAGTAACAAGCAGGGCTGTGGAGTCGGTAGATAAATGTTCCGACTCCGACTCCGACTCCTCAGTTTTTTGTACTTCCGACTCCAACTCCGACTCCAGGTACCAAAATTTCCTCCGACTCCGACTCTTCGACTCCGACTGATAAATGGTAGATAAATGTTCCGACTCCGACTCCTCAGTTTTTTGTACTTCCGACTCCAACTCCGACTCCGACTCCAGGTACCCACAATTCCTCCGACTCCGACTCTTCGACTCCGACTCCGACTCCACAGCCCTGGTAACAAGCGTCTACTCACTGCGCTATTAATTATCAAGCTAGTAGCAAGCGTCTACTCACTGCGCTATTAATTATCAAGCTAGTAGCAAGCGTCTACTCACTGCGCTATTAATTATCAAGCTAGTAGCAAGCGTCTACTCACTGCGCTATTAATTATCAAGCTAGTAACAAGCGTCTACTCACTGCGCTATTAATTATCAAGCTAGTAGCAAGCGTCTACTCACTGCGCTATTAATTATCAAGCTAGTAGCAAGCGTCTACTCACTGCGCTATTAATTATCAAGCTAGTAACAAGCGTCTACTCACTGCGCTATTAATTATCAAGCTAGTAACAAGCGTCTACTCACTGCGCTATTAATTATCAAGCTAGTAACAAGCGTCTACTCACTGCGCTATTAGTTATCAAGTTAGTAACAAGCGTCTACTCACTGCGCTATTAATTATCAAGTTAATAACAAACGTCTACTCACTGCGCTATTAATTATCAAGCTAGTAGCAAGCGTCTACTTACTGCGCTATTAATTATCAAGCTAGTAACAAGCGTCTACTCACTGCGCTATTAATTATCAAGCTAGTAACAAGCGTCTACTCACTGCGCTATTAATTATCAAGCTAGTAGCAAGCGTCTACTCACTGCGCTATTAATTATCAAGCTAGTAACAAGCGTCTACTCACTGCGCTATTAATTATCAAGCTAGTAGCAAGCGTCTACTCACTGCGCTATTAATTATCAAGGGAAGGAGGGGTTAAGGTTATTCAATGCTTTTTATAAAATCTGAAACCTAGAATTTCAATAAAACTTTCTTCATTTTTAAAAGTGTAAAAAAATTATTTCATTAATTTCAAACTTTGAAAATCAAGAGACAATAATACTTGTATAAATCTTGAAAAAAAAGTTTCAATTATCTAGTAGCCTAAATGTAGTGGAATATAAAAATACATATATAGGTTCTTGGTAACTTACACTTTAATAAAATGTAGAAAACTTACTTAACATGTCTCAGTGTCTTATATTTAGCTATCCGTAGCCGAGAATACCCGCTCATTGATGATTACGTTCACCTAATAATTTTCTGACAGTGGCATTCGGGCATGAAATGGGTTGCCTGAAAAATTCAGGAAAACCAGTAACTTAATCATCATTTAAAACATTAATAAAAATACAAGACCAGACTCGGACTACGGATGAGCGTAGGACGCAAAAATCTTCTTTATAGAAGGAGCGTCTGTAATATATAAGATAAGATCTCTGTTTGGGGCTCTCGTTGTTAACTGACCACTTTCACCACACATTATTGACGATTTTAACTCAAATTAAAATGTGTTTTACCTGATATTTGTTCTCTCAACCCAGTATTTTAAACATTGAATGTTGTCATGTGTCCTTTATTTGTCAGTGTTAGGATCATGATGTACGTTTAACTGTTATATGTGCCCCTAGTTTTGCTTTCTCCTAATTACTTACAATCATGTTGTCAACCTATTTGAATGGAGTGGTCACAAAGAGTCTAATCATGAAGAAATATTCACAAGTAGGCTCACTTTTCTCCATTAATTTCTCTAAAAATTAATCCAAAGCGAAACTAAAATACACGCCACAAGTCACTAGAAACCAAAAAAAAAAAACATTCCGGTGCCAAAACGTCCATTGTCAAAACGGCCGGTGCCAAAACGTCCATTGTCAAAACGGCCGGCGCCAAAACGGCATGCGCCACTGGAAAACTGTGCACTTGAGATTTTACATCCGAGCAACTTTTTCTGTTGTTAAACGTGCCTCTCTCTCTCCCTCTCTCTCTCTCTTTCTCTCTCTCTCCCTCTCTTTCTCCCTCTTTCTCTCTTTCTTTCTCTCTCTCTCTCTTTCACACACACACACATAATAAAACATAAAGAATAGAAAGAAGTTCACCATTTTTTATTTGAAACATCCATGATGGCACACTCCTTGCTCAGACAACATGGCGCCTCAGGAAACTGCCCATGTTGTCAATATATTGAATTGTCTCTGCTGGCATATAGTTACGTAAATATGTCTATCCTTTATTTTATTATCACTTTCATTTAAAGGTACGTGTCACGTGATAGATGTACATCCCTCTTTAATCCTTGTTGTTAGTAGGCCAATATATTTTAATTAATTTTAGAAATACTTCAAGCATTTTACCCGCGCCTGCATACAAAGTAAAATTTAGTTTTGGGTTGTATGTAGGCCTATAAGGACGTCTCAACATTTCAAGATTCAAATATTACTATAGTAACATATCTCTATAATGCTGGGTTCGGTACACCCTTAGTGCTGGCGCCTTTTTCATTTTTCGTTTCTTGGAATAAGAAAGAAAAAGTCGCGAGCCAAACGGAAATTTCCGAAAGGCTAACTATGCCATTGACATTCAGAGCTGTGCTTGAACTTTATGATATATAGGACTTGGTACTTTTGTTATTGACGTCCAACAATAATATTTGTTAAACATGACGTTATTATCTCCCATAGATACAAAGAGTCCTAGGATTGTTATTAGCAATATGAGAGAGACTTACATACATAATATCCTATCTGAATCTTCTCTGACAGGAAGTGTGTCGGGAAGTGCTATGTGAACAAGGCCAGCAACCCTCTTCCGGCATCTGTCGCCCGCTATTTTTAACCGCGACTGGCCTCGGTTTCGAGATGTATTTTGGCTTGAATCCTCTACAAACTATAGATCTGTCAGGTAAGACCTATATATAGAGACTATAATTTAAAATAAAAAGCGTAACTCTAGATAAGTCATGTAAGTGATGCAAAAAGAAAATATAAATATGTCAGGCAAGCTCTTACAAAAGCTACAGATTTGAAAGCAGTGACAGAGATATAGTATGGTGTAGAGGGAGGGGGGAGTTGACAAGCTGAAGCATTTTAGCTTTTGGTCAAAACTAGGATTGCGAACATTGTTTATTTTACCATGAACCAATCGCACCACCCATCCCCCATCCCGAAATGCACACACACTTTATTTTAACTAAGGTGTAGTCCAGGCGTCCAAGGGAAAGTCCAAGTTGATGCAGCACTTGAAACATGTTATAGAAGTCAAGATTTGCTGCTCTTGTGTGTAGTAGATAAAATAATATGTTTGCTTAGTATGTAGGTCTTAGGCCTAAATTATCGACATCATAAGTTGACACAGAAATAAAGAAGGTAGGGATGCATTAGGAACGAGTGTGATCAATCAAATGTATAACCAAATTATCGACATCATAAGTTGACACAGAAATAAAGAAGGTAGGGATGCATTAGGAACGAGTGTGATCAATCAAATGTATAACCAAATTATTGACATCATAAGTTGACACAGAAATAAAGAAGGTAGGGATGCATTAGGAACGAGTGTGATCAATCAAATGTATAACCAAATTATCGACATCATAAGTTGACACAGAAATAAAGACGGTAGGGATATATTAGGAACGAGTGTGATCAATCAAATGTATAACCATCGACATCATAAGTTGACACAGAAATAAAGAAGGTAGGGATGCATTAGGAACGAGTGTGATCAATCAAATGTATAACCATCGACATCATAAGTTGACACAGCAATAAAGAAGGTAGGGATGCATTAGGAACGAGTGTGATCAATCAAATGTATAACCATCGACATCATAAGTTGACACAGCAATAAAGAAGGTAGGGATGCATTAGGAACGACTGTGATCAATCAAATGTATAACCATCGACATCATAAGTTGACACAGCAATAAAGAAGGTAGGGATGCATTAGGAACGAGTGTGATCAATCAAATGTATAACCATCGACATCATAAGTTGACACAGCAATAAAGAAGGTAGGGATGCATTAGGAACGAGTGTGATCAATCAAATGTATAACCATCGACATCATAAGTTGACACAGCAATAAAGAAGGTAGGGATGCATTAGGAACGAGTGTGATCAATCAAATGTATAACCATCGACATCATAAGTTGACACAGCAATAAAGAAGGTAGGGATGCATTAGGAACGAGTGTGATCAATCAAATGTATAACCATCGACATCATAAGTTGACACAGAAATAAAGAAGGTAGGGATGCATTAGGAACGAGTGTGATCAATCAAATGTATAACCATCGACATCATAAGTTGACACAGAAATAAAGAAGGTAGGGATGCATTAGGAACGAGTGTGATCAATCAAATGTATAACCAAAAGAGAGGTCGAAAGCGCTTTATATTTATTTACAGGGCAACCTGGAAACATAATATTTCGGTAGTAACTTTAGTAACCAAAATATATACAAAATATATACAAAATATAACCAAAATATATACAAAATACATTTAACGTGAAATTTGGATTTTAACCAGATTCGCCAATAAAATTTGCACATCATCAGCCATAAAAAAAATTACTTAATCCGAGTTTTATTATAGTAAGCCTTTCATGGGAGCTGCCTATACTTTTTTTTTAAACACTCTGCATTATAATCTGATCCTGGATGCTTCTTCTTATGATTAGGTGAAGATGACCTGAGGCACCATCTACCTGCAGAGATGGAAGTTTACCTGGGCCAGACTCTGCTGCAAGGTAACTTCAAGCTACAGGTGAACCACTTTTTCTCTACTGTATTTTTGATTAAGTTTACTTTACGAAACAGACTTTCCCTGTATTTTTTGTTTGTTGTTTTATTTTTTTTTCTTTAAAAAAATGTAATAAAAGAATACGGTAACTAAAGGTATACAAAAAATAGAACATTAGAATTTTAAAATCAAATATCAAATTCTGGAAGCAAAACAAATTTTAAATAAAACATCGAAAAAAAAAACAACAAGAAGAACTAACGATGTGACTAACTCAGCAATGAAATCACGTGATGTGAGATTTGGGGTCGGACTCCAAAAGATCTAAAGTTTTGACCCCCTTTCCCCTTTCCCCCTATTCGACCTCGTTTATTCTTATATTATTAGTTAAAGGAGTCGAATCTCTGATGGGAACACTATGACTGTACAAGGGGGGGGGGGGGCGACACCTCGCTGTGTACTCTCGGCATCAAGTACGTGACTGGCTGAACCCACAGCATCCAAAAGAACGAAACCGTTTTGCCTTTGAGTAGAACTTCGTTGATGGTTTTATTTATATATATGTATATAGGCCTATATATATTTTTTTTTTATTGGTGTAGTTTTTCTTTTCATGCGGGGGTTCAAGGCCGATTATCTTTAGAACTTCGTCGTGTTACACGCAATGACTGCTTCGGAAAATGGTCTTGTTTTTTTTTTGTAAATTTTTTTGTTGATTGAAGATCGTCAGGTAGATCAGACATTCTTCCAATTTCTTTCCGCCCACAAATCTAGTGTTTATCTGAGCCCCCACCCCCTTCCCCTTGCCACCGCCGCCCCCTTGCCCCTTGCCCTCATTCAGACACAACTGTATCAATGCGCTCTGAGCTTACAGTATGTTTGTTGGCAGCGCTATACAAATGTCATTATTATTATTATTATTATTATACAGTTCTGTTGCTGTATGTACGGTTGTTGTGCCCTAGCTTCGACTTGTTTCAGGCGAAATTGGCCGGAAAAGGAAAGGAGAAAATGGACTTCCTTTTAAGAGTGAAAGGTCCAATCTGGCATCTATGTTTTATACTTATTTTTATTTCTCCCAATATTCTAGATATTCTTCGACCTAATTCTGGTCTTTAAAAAAAAAAAAACTACGATTGTGAAAAATGTGAACCCCATGGTAGGCCCTAAATATTTTAGAATGTTTATTGTTTATGCTATTGACTTCGTGGTGACAGGGACGCGCAGTGCATGTAAGAAATATAAAGATATTTATAAAAATTCATTACACGATTTTTTTTATTGTCGGCAAGCCATATGTATGTGAAAGTAGACTATATCTCTTCAGTAATGTTGCACAGTAATAGTAATAATACATTTTAATGATACGTTGTCTTGGAATCCACATATTAATGAAGTAATTAAAAAACAAAACATTATGCTTCATAGAAAGGAACTTTTTCAAATGTAATAAGAGCATAAAACTAAAATGCTTTCTCACATTAGTTAGACCTATACTAGAATATGCATCTTCTGTATGGAACCCATCAACTAAAGAAAACATTTTTAAATAATAGAACAAATTCAGAAAATAGCTGCAAGGTTCATTACTAGTGAATATTCACAACTGGTAAGAGTAACACCAATAGTTAAACTACTAAACCTAGAAACACTAGAGAAGTGCAGAGAGTAAAGTAGTAATAATACATAAGGCATTAAACTCTAATTTAGAAATACAACACAGAGACAATCTATCCAAATGCCCTGATAAAAATAAGGACAAAAACACTTTTCTATCCGTTATGCGAGATCAAATGCATATCAGTAGCCTACTCTTTCTTCCCGAGTGGCATCCGTGCACGGAATGGGTTGCCTGTACAAAACCAGAGCCTATTATTAGTTATAATCTCTGTACAAACCAGTAAAACCAGTAACGTAACATCATTTAAAGCACTAATAGAAATGCATGACTAGACTCAAACCACGGATGTGAGAAAGTAGCAATAATCTTTTTTTTTTTTATAGAAGAAGCGCCTGTAATGTATAAAATAAGATGTGCTTTTACAACTTTAAAAGAAATTAAATACGTATTTAAATTTTGCGTTACTTAACGAATTATTTTATTGATAATCTAAAATGCCGGTGAATCAACCACATATACTGGTTAGTTACACCAATTTTCGATCAGTCACTCACATTTTCAGTTAAGATCCTAAAATTTTGGCTAACAACCAAAACATTTGGTGAGTTACAGAAACAATTATGGCTCATCCAATTCAAAATATATCATCTCAGTTATTTTTTGTGTGTATGTTTTAGATCTGAATCTACTTCTTCAACTCGAAACATAATATATTTTTCATGAGATTATATCTACTAATTTATGTATATTTAAGTAACAAGAATATCAAACATTGATTATCTATATTGTAAAGGAAACCATTCAGATTAAAATAAAATTTGACATATTATCAACATAGCTATCATGATATCGAATGTTAATATAGACCAATCTGTCTGTAATTAATGTGTTGGCTATATACTTAACTTTTTTACGTTTTATTTTCGTTTTTATTGTTATGTCTATTTTTCTAAATTGTGTTGAAGTTTAAACTTTTGATTTTATATTCTCATTATAGATCTAACCTTTAAAAAAACATCTGTGAAAATACGTATTAAAGATTGTTGGCCCATGAAATGTTTACAAATAAACACTACAGAGAGATCAGTTGAGCCTTTCAAAAAAATGGGATGAATCACACAGCTAGTGATATGAAAGCCTACGAAACAAATAAACTTTAGAAAAATAAAAATATTATTGGATGATTCATGGCCAATAGAAACTTTTAACTTTCTTAACTTATTAATTTTAGATGAAAGGAAAGAAAAATGTTGACGGATGTAATTGTAGGGTTAATTATATTTATACAGTGAAATCTCAAAATAATATTTGGGGTCCAAAATCATCGTTTGTTCTCTCCACTAATTATTTTTTTTAGACTTTAGACCAACAGTGAAATATAGAATTATCCTTTAGAGTCCAACGAAATATCTATTCCCTTTTTTGTAAAGTAAATAAATCTACGTATGTAGTCCAACCTCGCATTCAAATCTGAAGTCTCCCAAAATAATCGATCCGCTTTTTCTGTTACGTTCTTTTAACAAAACCAAACTTGATGAGCGAATACATAATATCTACATTTATTCCGGAGCATCGAGTGCTTGACAATGTGTATTACATGCTATCAACGTGTTTCTATTTGTCTATAGTTTATGTACTTACGCATTGCTTTTCTTACCAGTATTTTGCCATGGCTTTCAACACCACGGACCAGGAAGGGAGGTGCGGTCAGCTGTCCAGGGACATTGGAGTGTACGCCTTAGTGGTCAGTAAGTCTTCCATTGACCAACAGAAAGTTCAGGATGAGCTGCTGCGGCTGCGTTTTGCCAATTTCACGTTGAACTATGGAGCTTGGAGCGTGTCGTTTCAGGTAAAGAACCGAAAGTTTCCGATGTGCTGGTGTGTCCATTCATGTTAATCCCCAAGGGTTTCTAGTGTGCTGGTGTGTCCATTCATGTCAATCCCCAAGGGTTTCTAGTGTGCTGGTGTGTCTATTTATGTTAATCCCCAAGGGTTTCTGATGTGCTGGTGTGTCTATTCATGTTAATCCCCAAGGGTTACTGGTGTGCTAGTGTGTCAATTCACGTTAATCCCCAAGGGTTTTTGAAGTGCTGGTGTGTCCATTTATGTTCATCCCCAAGGGTTTCTGGTGTGCTGGTGTGTCCATTCATGTCAATCCCCAAGGGTTTCTGGTGTGCTGGTGTGTCCATTCATGTTAATCCCCAAAGGTTTCTGGTGTGCTGGTGTGTCCATTCATGTTAATCCCCGGGTGTTTCTGGTGTGCTGGTGTGTCAATTCATGTTAATCCACAAATGTTTCTGGTGTGCTGGTTTGTCAATTCATGCTAATCCACAAATGTTTCTGGTGTGCTGGTGTGTCCATTCATGCTAATCCCCAAGGGTTTCTGGTGTGCTGGTGTGTCCATTCATGTTAATTCCTGAGTGTTTCTAGTAAATGGTGTATGTATATCTTCTAGTCTTTCTGCTATTTTTTTCTGACTAGTTACAAGCAACCCATTCCATACCATGAATTTGTGTATTAAAAAAGTTATTCTACTGATCCATACCACCAATATGATATTCATAATTACTTACTAAAGAGTGAACATTTAACAATCTTTTCGCTCGTTTACATTTTCTCATTACCTCATTACTGTCACTTGGTTTTGTTCTCTCCACTCAGCTCTGTTCATAAAGAAAGTGTAGTGTTCCTGAATCTAGGAATATAGGAGATGCTGATGCCAAAACCATGTTAAACTTTCTTCTCTAATCTCATTTCAAGCACTCAATTAACTCTTATTAACTCTTATTACTCTATCCGTATTTCTCTATTTCTCTCTCTTCTTCTCTCAATGTATATACCTAGTTCTTTCTATTATTTTCTTTATTTCTCTATCTTTTTATCTGTTTACATCTTTCTATTTTCTACTATCTATCTATCTCTATCTCTCCATCTCTCCCTCTATCTCTTTCTCTATCTCTACTTCGAGCTGTGATTCATTTCCACAATACCAAACTCACGACAAGCCTATGAACTTAAAGTCGAAAGCCAGCATTGCGTGCGCATATTAACGTGTTTGCTTTCAAGGTATTCTGGCAAAGGGCCGGGAGCTCTGTGTTAGGACCTTGATTCCCCCCCCCCCCGCTCCTTTCGTTTTTTTTTTACCCGATTGATGTTATTTTCGTAGGGCTCTTTCACGAATACTATTTCATATATTATTCAACATACAAGGACACAATTCTTATAAATCCTCGTTCTTGATAAATGACATTTGAGCTCGGAATGGGTTACCTGAACTGGACAGAAAAACCAACAAATTCATTCTATCTTAAAACTCTTATCCAAATGCAAGACTGAAAACTTAAATACAACTGGGAATAATCTTCTGGATAGGTGCAAGAGGCATCGTCCGTGCTAGAGGCATCGTTTTTGAGGATAGAAGTTGCTCAGGGGAGACAGCAGAGCGCTTGACCCTGCAGGCCAATTTTAGACAATGATGAGTCAGGGGAACTAATCTACCCACGCTACGCGCAGTTGGGATTCGGGGTTTTAAGGGACAAATAGTCCTAGCTTTTAATTCAATAAGAGTTTTTATCTGTTGAAGAGTGTATATAGTAGCCTACATCTTATAACACATTATATAGAAAAAATACGGGTGTGATTCCTGTACAGAAACGAGTGTTTATGCGCGACTACGCGAACACGCGCGAATTTTGTCCTTGCGTTTTTATTTGTTTCTTTTTTACTTTTCGTTTCACTATCGTTTCTATCTCTGTGTTGGCAAAGCAGTCCGCCTGCATTGTTTCACTAATTAAAACCACCAGTGGCAATGTGTGGAACTCAGGTGGCTGGCCTTTCCGACTGTTACCGTATAAACAACAGACCTGGCGGTGTACGTGGAGTGGTGAGGGGTGAAGATGGGGGGAAAGGGGGGTTGGTCGGAGTGGAGGAGGATCCTTGCCTGTCTAATAATGAAAGTGAAGATGTTATTTATGAAGTGATATAAATAGAATGAAATAAATAAATAAATGAACGTGATGAATATGTAAACAGTTTATTCTTTTTAAGAAATGTGTTGAATTTGTTTTGTTTTTTTTGGTTTTGTTTACGAAGGCTTTTCCTAGTGAGAGCCCAAGATTTATCATGCACCCGGCTAGACATCTGTTGCCAGTGACGTCATCTGCTTGCATCATTATCGTATCCAATGATCGTCTGCAACAGAAAAAAGGTAAATGTTGTTCAAACTCCAAAAAAATTTTTTATACTGGTCGTAGAATTAAAAACAAGAAAATTAAGCAATTAAAAAAAAAAAAAAATCCAGAGAAATGTTGATTGAATTTTTTTTTTCAAGTACCTTAAATAAAATGTAGAGAAAAAAAGGGCCCTGTTTGTTTTTCTGGTAAAAGGGAACGGAAATTATATTTTTTTTAATATCTAAGAATTACACAGAACGCAGTGGGTTAAATAATGGCGTGAGCAGTTTTCTTGTCATAAAATTCCTAATTTATTACTTTTTTTTTATTTATTCTATTTACAATTAATTCCCACTTCCTTACCCTTAGTAGGAAACGCCAATTAGGCCTAGATGGCGCTTCGTTTCTGTCTGTAGGCAACTATGTCAAGTGCCGAGAACTGTGTATCGTAGCTCAGAATATTGCTTGTACACTATTTGCAATTTCTTTTTTTTTTTTAACTAAAATTTTCTTATTTTCTTTTAGTTATGTAAGTCCGACCTATAAGGCCTTCGAATTCATATAAAACAACATGTCTGCTATACAGGACCGTATTTAGGATTGTGGGGGTCCTGTTCCCAAAGGCCAAATTTATTGGGGGGCCCCCTCGTGGACTCGACCCTGCCAATCTCACTTAAAATTCAAATGTGATTTCCCATTCATAGTATTTGTTCATTTTGCGCTTCTACAACAGCACTATTCTAATTGCCGAAAGAAAAAGACTAAAAATTTATATTGGAATGTGTGGGGGCCCCTTTTGTGTGCAACATGCCTAAATACGCCTCTGCTGCTATAATTAGGCTAAGTGGCATGGTAATAGTTTTTTTTTAAAGGGAAGGGGGGGGGGGAGGGCTTGTGCATAATTTCCATTATGGGGCCTTTCATACCGTGATCATTAGACCCTTGTGCACAGACTACACTACTCATTGTTATGCCACTAATACTATTATAGGCCTACTATATATATTTTGAACACCTTTGTGCATTATCAAGTCTTACTTTAGTTATCACACAATTTTTATTCATTTATTGGCTACTGAAGACCTGAGAGCTAAGAAATGAGAGCTATGAACTACTACTCTCCTTATTAAAATATCATTTAGGGCTACTTGTATTTTTATAACGAGGCTGAACGAGAGTATTAGTTAGTTCCACACTGTTCTGAGCAGCCGCAGTGTCGTTACAGGATCGACAAGGACTAATGCCATAACTTTAATTTTGTTTGTTTCTTTTTTTATTCAATGTTCGGGAATGCGAAATTTAGAACTTTCACCTGCTGAAAGACAGCCATAAAAAATACTTTAAAAAAATAGCGCTGCGAGTTAAAAGCGTATGTAAACCAATGTAATGGGCCGTATTGCTGATGAGAGTTAACACCCTTGCCCCTTATACAAGTCAATCTTTTATGACTGACTTGAAAATTTACAAGTCAGTCATAAAAGATTGACTTGTATAAGGGGCAAGGGTGTTAACTCTCATCAGCAATACGGCCCATTGAGAAATGTAACAGTAAAAGTACCCTCGTCAGGAAACTTACCAAGAGCTTAATGATATAGGCAATAGATCTATACAAAAGTAAAAAAATATTTATATATATTTTGAAAACATGTAACAGTTCATTGGTTAGATTTAATGCTAGGCCTCAGGCTAAAAGTTACTTTTGGAAGTATGTTCACAATGTGACCCCATAAATAGTAGTTTAAAAAGCACTTAAAATATACGGGAAATTAGTGATTATGTTTAGATTTTTACATCATTTCATTTGTTTCCGTTTTCTTTTGTGTTGAAGATGGCATCATCAGAGTTGGCACCACAACACCGGATTCAAAGACCGCACACGACAGTTTATCAACTCATAACATCATCCGGATCTCTAGCCTCTTGGACTGCCCACAGGTTCGCCTTTTCCCGCACGAGTACACTTTGCCTGGACCTGACGGAACCATCGGCCTTCACTGGGGCGACCTGACCGCCGTGGTGTACCGGAACCGGTACATTCTTGATCTGGACGGCAACGCCAGCGTGTGCCTGGAAGACTTCCTCCCAAAACTGAGCAGAGACTCAAGCAAGCGGACAAGTGCCGAGAACATCGCAGTGGCGGTTCTCCTGCCGGTGTCTCTGTTTTCACTGATAGGGTGCTTCGTAGTATTTGCTGCCTTTGCAGAGCTTAGGTCGCTCTCCGGTAAGAACAACATGCTCCTGACGGCGTGCCTCTTCTGCTCACAGGGAGCGCTGCTGCTTGGCTTCGTGGTGGAGGATCACAGCGTCTCCTGCGCCGTGTTGGGGATCCTGACCCACTACTTCTGCCTCTGCCTGCTGTGCGTCCTCATCGTTTGCTCCTACAACGTGTACGCCATGTTCGCCACGATGCACCTGTCTGCAGACGTGAACAGGGAGTGGCGTCGCCTTCTCCTGCACCTCTGCTTCACCTTCCTCCTGCCCATTCCGGTCGTCGTGGTGGTTGCGGTCGCTCACGTGACGCTGAACCTGCCCGCCGTCGTCCTGGGCTACGGCGGGGGCGCCATATGCATCGTGTCTAAGGTCACGGCCGTGTGGGTGTCGCTGTTCGTGCCTGTGGGCGTGTGTCTCGTCATCACGTCGATCCTGTTTGCCCTGACCTGCACAAGCCTGCGCCACAACAAGGACGTGGAGACCAACGCCTCGGAGGAGCGCCACGTGCAGTTCTATTTCCGGGCATCGCTTATGACGTCACTCACGTGGACTGTTGGCGTCGTTGGCATCCTGACGTCACTCCCCGCCATCAGAATAGCATTCATCGTGCTGCAGTGCATTCTGGGAGTCTACGTCTTTGTCACGCTTGTGTTGACGGAGAGGGTCACCAGACTTTTAACCGGATGCTGCTGCGGCAGCAGACGACCTCCGCGGGGAAGAACGTCCTTGAACTTGAAAATGGCGTCTCGGTCCGAATGCCCGGCAAGGAACCCGTGCATTGTGGCCACGGGCTTCAGGAAGACCGGCTCGCTACTGGCTGACGGTCGTCTGCCGGACAACGTATCCGAGAGAACATCGGATGGCAACATCGATCCATTACCCAACAAATCTCACACAGACATAACTGACTTGTTTGAAACTGTGACGTGAGACACTTTAAAACCAAACCCCATCAACCAACAACACATATCCAAAAAAAAGTCATTGTTTATTCTAATGCAGTGTGCGTGTGTGTTTCGCTTGTCTAGATATGCTTGACGTTTTTTTTTTAAATCTTATTTATTTTTTTGTATTTTATTTATCGAAATAAAATTATTTAAGACAATACAAAGACAACTTCATCAGTAGGCAAAAATGAAATTATTTACCAACTAAAATGCTAATCCACCTCTCATAACGATGTTTGCTTTGTTTTTCAAAAGTAAGATGGTGGTCTCTCCCAGCGGTCTTTTGCTCACTGAAGCGCCAAATCTACGTTTTCAATATCATATAGATTTAAAATTTAGAGCAATGCTTTGTCTATAAGCTGTGTGTGTGGGTGGTAGTAGGTGGTGTTCATATAACGCTGTGTGTGTGGGTGGTAGTAGGTGGTGTTCATATAAAGCTGTGTGTGTGTGGGTGGTAGTAGGTGGTGTTCATATAACGCTGTGTGTGTGTGGGTGGTAGTAGGTGGTGTTCATATAACGCTGTGTGTGTGTGGGTGGTAGTAGGTGGTGTTTATATAACGCTGTGTGTGTATGGGTGGTAGTAGGTGGTGTTCATATAACGCTGTGTGTGTATGGGTGGTAGTAGGTGGTGTTCATATAACGCTGTGTGTGGGTGGGTGGTAGTAGGTGGTGTTTATATAACGCTGTGTGTGTATGGGTGGTAGTAGGTGGTGTTTATATAACGTTGTGTGTGTGTGGGTGGTAGTAGGTGGTGTTCATATAACGCTGTGTGTGTGTGGGTGGTAGTAGGTGGTGTTCATATAACGTTGTGTGTGAGTGGGTGATAGTAGGTGGTGTTCATATAACGATGTGTGTGTGAGTGGGTGAAGTAGGTGGTGTTCATATAACGATGTGTGTGTGAGTGGGTGATAGTAGGTGGTGTTCATATAACGATGTGTGTGTGAGTGGGTGATAGTAGGTGGTGTTCATATAACGCTGTGTGTGTGAGTGGGTGATAGTAGGTGGTGTTCATATAACGTTGTGTGTGTGTGGAAGTAGGTTGTGTTCATATAACGCTGTGTGTGTGTGGGTGATAGTAGGTGGTGTTCATGTAACGCTGTGTGTGTGTGGAAGTAGGTTGTGTTCATATAACGCTGTGTGTGTGTGGGTGATAGTAGGTGGTGTTCATATAACGATGTGTGTGTGTGTGGGTGGTAGTAGGTGGTGTTCATATAACGCTGTGTGTGGGTGATAGTAGGTTGTGTTCATATAACGATGTGTGTGTGTGTGTGGGTGATAGTAGGTGGTGTTCATATAACGCTGTGTGTGTGTGGGTGGTAGTAGGTGGTGTTCATATAACGCTGTGTGTGTGTGGGTGGTAGTAGGTGGTGTTCATATAACGCTGTGTGTGTGTGGGTGGTAGTAGGTGGTGTTCATATAACGCTGTGTGTGTGTGGGTGGTAGTAGGTGGTGTTCATATAACGCTGTGTGTGTGGGTGGTAGTACGTGGTGTTCATATAACGCTGTGTGTGTGGGTGGTAGTAGGTGGTGTTCATATAAAGCTGTGTGTGTGTGGGTGGTAGTAGGTGGTGTTCATATAACGCTGTGTGTGTGTGGGTGGTAGTAGGTGGTGTTCATATAACGCTGTGTGTGTGTGGGTGGTAGTAGGTGGTGTTTATATAACGCTGTGTGTGTATGGGTGGTAGTAGGTGGTGTTCATATAACGCTGTGTGTGTATGGGTGGTAGTAGGTGGTGTTCATATAACGCTGTGTGTGGGTGATAGTAGGTTGTGTTCATATAACGATGTGTGTGTGAGTGGGTGATAGTAGGTGGTGTTCATATAACGATGTGTGTGTGAGTGGGTGATAGTAGGTTGTGTTCATATAACGCTGTGTGTGTGTGGGTGGTAGTAGGTGGTGTTCATATAACGTTGTGTGTGTGTGGGTGGTAGTAGGTGGTGTTCATATAACGCTGTGTGTGTGTGGATGGTAGTAGGTGGTGTTCATATAACGTTGTGTGTGAGTGGGTGATAGTAGGTGGTGTTCATATAACGATGTGTGTGTGAGTGGGTGATAGTAGGTGGTGTTCATATAACGATGTGTGTGTGAGTGGGTGATAGTAGGTGGTGTTCATATAACGATGTGTGTGTGAGTGGGTGATAGTAGGTGGTGTTCATATAACGCTGTGTGTGTGAGTGGGTGATAGTAGGTTGTGTTCATATAACGCTGTGTGTGTGTGGGTGGTAGTAGGTGGTGTTCATATAACGTTGTGTGTGTGTGGGTGGTAGTAGGTGGTGTTCATATAACGCTGTGTGTGTGTGGGTGGTAGTAGGTGGTGTTCATATAACGTTGTGTGTGTGAGTGGGTGATAGTAGGTTGTGTTCATATAACGATGTGTGTGTGAGTGGGTGATAGTAGGTTGTGTTCATATAACGCTGTGTGTGTGTGGGTGGTAGTAGGTGGTGTTCATATAACGTTGTGTGTGTGTGGGTGGTAGTAGGTGGTGTTCATATAACGTTGTGTGTGTGTGGGTGGTAGTAGGTGGTGTTCATATAACGCTGTGTGTGTGTGGGTGGTAGTAGGTGGTGTTCATATAACGCTGTGTGTGTGTGGGTGGTAGTAGGTGGTGTTCATATAACGTTGTGTGTGTGTGGGTGGTAGTAGGTGGTGTTCATATAACGCTGTGTGTGTGTGGGTGGTAGTAGGTGGTGTTCATATAACGTTGTGTGTGTGTGGGTGGTAGTAGGTGGTGTTCATATAACGCTGTGTGTGTGTGGGTGGTAGTAGGTGGTGTTCATATAACGCTGTGTGTGGGTGATAGTAGGTGGTGTTCATATAAAGCTGTGTGTGTGTGGGTGGTAGTAGGTGGTGTTCATATAACGCTGTGTGTGTGGGTGGTAGTAGGTTGTGTTCATATAACGCTGTGTGTGTGTGGGTGGTAGTAGGTGGTGTTCATATAACGCTGTGTGTGTGTGGGTGGTAGTAGGTGGTGCTCATATAACGCTGTGTGTGTGTGGGTGGTAGTAGGTGGTGTTCATATAACGCTGTGTGTGTGTGGGTGGTAGTAGGTGGTGTTCATATAAAGCTGTGTGTGTGTGGGTGGTAGTAGGTGGTGTTCATATAACGCTGTGTGTGGGTGATAGTAGGTGGTGTTCATATAACGCTGTGTGTGGGTGATAGTAGGTGGTGTTCATATAAAGCTGTGTGTGTGTGGGTGGTAGTAGGTGGTGTTCATATAACGCTGTGTGTGTGGGTGGTAGTAGGTTGTGTTCATATAACGCTGTGTGTGTGTGGGTGGTAGTAGGTGGTGTTCATATAACGCTGTGTGTGTGTGGGTGGTAGTAGGTGGTGTTCATATAACGCTGTGTGTGTGGGTGGTAGTAGGTGGTGTTCATATAACGCTGTGTGTGTGTGTGGTAGTAGGTGGTGTTCATGTTGTCAAATAGTTTTATACTAGCCGACCTACACCATGCGTTGCCCTGATATAAACTTCGACACATTATAAACAGTATTATATGCCATGCCAACCAGTGCCCTCACATAGGGAGAGGCAGAGGGGGCATATGCCCTGGTGCGACACTTCTAGGGGCGGCAGATAAAGTCTAAATATAGCACTAAACAAACCAGTTACGTTACGTCACTGAAACTTTTGCCCTGGGGCACTATATAGGCTTGTGTGAGCTCTGATGCCAACCCACTGTATTTATACACAAAGTGTAATGCGGTATTAATTTCATCAAAAGTGCTAGACCTACCATTTAAACAAGTATCTGTAGATGTTTGTTTGTATTATGTTATTGTTGTTGGTGTTGGCGTAGGAAGTAATGAGGCAAAAAACAAACAGGAAACTTTAACCAAGATAAAATGTAATGTCAGCACCAGATTGATTACCAGATAAATAGAACATATTAATGAACTAATATCTAATATTGAAAATAATGTTTCAGGCATCTATAATTGAGGGGAAAATACTCGAAGATTGGCAATTAGCCAATAAAACACTTTACCTTTTTTGTTTAAACATTACGTGGGAAATAATTAACCAGTTTCACTTATGAGTATTTTATGCAAAATCCTAGAATGGCTTGAACATATGATAAGTAATAATATCAATAAGCTATAAAGATATAACGAGTTACTGCGGTACCTCGTGTTCCGAACGCCTCAGGTTACGAACGATTCAGGTTACGAACAACAATTTGGAAAAAATGTTGTCTCAGACTACGAACAGTGCTTCGGGCTACGAACGACGAGAGAAAGAAAGGAAGATTTAACGTTAGAGACAAATGTTTGTTTAAAAGTACAAACGAAGACCTCGCAGTAGTTAGCTATGGCCTCGTAGGCCTATCCTAGCTTTGCACGCATGTACAACCTCGATTTCATTGGCCTAACTGCACAGAAGTAACACATTTCTTAGCAGTGGCACTCTGTTGTTCAGTTTCTCTTTTATTATTGTCCTTGTTAACCCAATCAATTATGAGTGGTTCTTCTCGGAAGCATGTTTTAGGTTATGAACAGAGTTCGGGAACGAATTAAGTTCGTAACCCGACAAACCGGTACCGCTGTACTTCCACATCAACATTTGTGAAACATAAATCATGTGTTAATTAGAGAACATGACAAAATGATTAGATAATAGTAACCACCATTTATAATCATGCGCCCTTTTCGATTCTTGATGGGACCCTCACGGTCTCCTGCTAGCCGCTTGACCATTACAGGTTTTACCCGCACCCTTGGCTTCTACTAGAATAACCTACTGCATCTCTGTGTCTGTTTGCCTTGGGCGATTCAAGATTCAAGTCTAAGGGCTGTCTAGTTTTATTCTTACGACGTAGCCTATACATCTTTACTTTCTCTCAAGCATTTGGCCACCGATTGTTTTCTGGCTGCACATCGGCCATAACGCCGCATAACTGGTGGTTTTGTATTTTCTCAAACAATTGTTAATATTTAGTACAAGCTAAATTGCCCCGCATGTCTAAAATATAATTATCAGATATTACCGTATATACTCGCGTATAAGTCGCACTTTTTTTACCGAAAATTTCGACAAAAAGTAGGGGTGCGACTTATACACCCGACACTGTTTTTAAAAAGTTCGAAAAACATCACTACTCTGTCATAAAGTTTCTTACATAACCCGTATAGTTGATTGTAGTGACGTAGAATTACTAGGATATGCCTAGGCCGACATTTTACATTTGGAAAACTTTCGTCTGTGTAAATATTAGTCTACTATCTATATTAACTGAAATTGAAATGGACAAATATTTTAGTTTTTTCTGACACCCACCCTCTTTTCTTTTGAACTTTTGGATTGTATATTGCCGAAACGTAGCGTAAGTTTAATTTTAAAGGCGACATTTTTTTTGGTAGGCTTATTGAACGCAAATTACAGTATGGAAAGAATCGTAAATGTATGAAAGCCTGTCTATATAGGTAGGCCAATAAGCGTAAGATGCGCTTTATTTAGTATTTAAGGTCTAGCAGTTATAGGCTATTGCCTACTAATAAGGCAGTGTTGAGCATTCCGATAAGACCGCCCCAGGTCTAGGCGATGTTTCCAAAAGTACGATCGGCAGATGGACGCGCGAAATGTCAATAGTGTGTTTTATTTTTCATTAGTTGCATGTAAGAGTTGAAAAAAAAACACAGCTTATTATTTGTCGATCGCTCAGACGCACTTGAAATCATTACAAACAATGTTAATGGTAATTAGGACACATGTATAGCGCGTCATAAATGCCGGCGCCTCCCAGTCTGCAGTCTAGGCGACATTGAGTCTAATGACGTACTTCAAAGACTTTTTTATGTGTAGGATAGGAACTTATGTAGGGAAAGACTTAGATGAAGAAACAGATACCTTACTTTCCCATCTCACTAATGTCTGTAGATCTATTGATCGGGTTGTTTAAAATAAATGAAGCCCTGCCTTTATTCGATTATGTTTGCCTTATGCACAATGAAAACCATTTTTTAAGGAAAGTTTTACAAACTAATGTGAATATTTAGTAACTTTTATGTTTAAAAGTTATGCATTTTTGAGATATTAAAAGGCAGTATAACCCGGGAAGTCGGGGTGCGACTTATGCGCGGGTCAATGACAACATATAAGAAAAAAAAACTTAAACTAGGGGTGCGACTTATACACCGGTGCGACTTATACGCGAGTATATACGGTACTTACTTTTAGGAAACCTTTACAGTCTTTAAAAAAAAGTAATAGGCCAATTAATGGAAATGTTGTTACAGAAAACGGAAAAAAGTTTTTTCAGTGCGAAATAGAACCCATGTCAGTTTGGGAGGCTAACCACTCAGCTAGGGAGGACATGTGGAGAAAGCGAGATCGCAATAGGAAAATAATATGAGGTAATAAGGTCACATTGTCTCCCAATTAAGAAATGGGAATTGGAATCCACACACACACACATCCTTCTTTATATATATAGATATTTATATAGATATTAAATTTGTAGTAGGCAGTGCTTTCACATCCTACTTTATATATATAGATTTTTATATATATATATTTGTAGTAGGCAGTGCCCTCACATACTACTTTATATTATATTTAGATTTTTATAAATATATATTTGTAGTAGGCAGTGCCCTCACATGGGGGGGGGGCAGAGGGGGCATATGCCCAGAGGCGCCACTTTGAGGGGGCGCAAATGTAGTCTAAATATAGCACATATAGCACTAAACAAGCAGTTACAGTATGCAAGGGGGCGGCGCTGAAACGTTTGTCCTGGGGCGCTACATAAGCTTGTAAAGGCTCTGGTCGTAGGAACCTGTTCATAAAAGTTTGCAGTCTTATGGTGGCCGTTTCTACAACTCTCCATGTCTCTGCTCTATATATTAGAGATAATTTAAAACTTGAGTTAAAGATACGAGGAATTGTGTTTGGTAGATGTAGAGTTGGATCTCCTGTCCGATTTTCATTGAACAAAAGCATGGAGAGTCATAGAGATGGGTCGCTCACTAAAGAACTGATCAACTGATCCGGGTCTTTTAAAGGAACGGATCCGAAAGCCGATCACTGTCAAAAGACCCGGATCAGTACTGATCCGTTCCCGTTCTGCATTTCGATGTGTTGGTTTCCATAGTTCACTTAGAATCCGGATCTGACCCGGATCAGACCGATTCAGACCCGCTCAGTACTGATCGGATCAGACCCGATCAGTACTGATCGGTTCAGACCCGCTCAGTACTGATATGGGTCTGTACTGATTGGATCAGACCCGCTCAGTATTGATCGGCTCAGACCCGCTCAGTACTGATCGGCTCAGACCCGCTCAGTACTGATCGGCTCAGACCCGCTCATTAGGCCTACTGATCGGATCAGACCCGCTCAGTACTGATATGGGTCTGTACTGATTGGATCAGACCCGCTCAGTATTGATCGGCTCAGACCCGCTCAGCACTGATCGGCTCAGACCCGCTCAGTACTGATCGGCTCAGACCCGCTCATTACTGATCGGCTCAGACCCGCTCAGTACTGATCGGCTCAGACCCGCTCAGTACTGATCGGCTCAGACCCGCTCAGTACTGAATGGGTCTGTACTGATCGGTTCCCGTTCTGCATTTCGATATGCTGGTTTCGAATGCGAGTGATCGTACAATTGCTGTCAATTGTAAATAATGTTGATGATACCATTTTTGCATTATAATTAGCCAATATGATTACAGTATTTTACATTTACCCTTTTAATTTTACTTATTAGTAGATTATTAGGTGAAAAAAAAAGGAATTATAGCTTAAAAACAAAAGTTTAATTATAATTAGTTTAGTAGCCTACAACTAGACAATTGAGAACAATTATTTCTTATTTATATTTTTTTATGTTTTAAGTAACAAAAAAAACGGCGTTTCAACAAGGGATCCAAGTTGTTTTTCTCTCCCCTTGACATCCAACATATAAAATTATGGAGGGAGGCGGGGGGGGGGGAGGGTAAATTACTAAGTGATCCGTGGAACCGTTCAACGGATCCGTATCTTTTTAGTGAGCGCTCAATTGAGCGGCGATCAGCATGGTGAACGGTTTTGCCCATCTCTAGAGAGTCATACTCGGTCCCATGATCTATAGGCCTAACCAAATATATGCCCTAGTAGGCCTACTAGATTATTTTAAAATGCATTATGTAAAGCTCACCATCTTTTTTTAATATTTTTTTCTAAACGTAGGCTACTGTTTTTTTGTCTTCTTTAGACCTTTACATCAATATATTATGATATAGATCTAGATATAGGATTTTCTGATAAATTTATAACATAAAGTTAAAATGAAAGGTTCTAAATCAGCAATCTAATATTTGTATAACCATTGTAAAGGATTTAGGCTTATTTAATATTAGTCAAAGTATTTAAGAACAAAAGAATCGGACTCTAGATTATATTATATTACAAGCTACATTGCCCGGCGTTGCCCGGGTGAAAAGAAAAGGACTGTCTGGGGTGCAGATAACAAATTTATAAACTACACTTACTGAATACTTTTAGGAAAGTAAATAAATATTGTAATAGGGTAAAAAAAATAGTCAAATATTTTTATTTAACAAAATCTATATTGCCAATAGATTTACAATGTCTTTTGTTTTAAAAAGTTTGAAAAATTAATTGTCGAAAAAAAAAAAGTATAGTTTAACTGGAGAATCGAACCCTGGTCGCCCGTATAGCAGTCCACTACGTTTACCACTGAGCTATCGAAGACACATGTCCGATGTGAAAAATTATTAGACGGTATATTGGGCTAGGCCTAGATAGGTCAGTGACACACGTGTTTTCAAATTGACCAATGGGGATCCTTGCGGGGCTTAACGCTGTCTTTTTATATATATAGACAAGCTACATTGCCCGGCGTTGCCCGGGTGAAAAAAAAAAAGGACTGTCTGGGGTGCAGGTAACAAATTTATAAACTACACTACTACACTTACTGAATACTTTTAGGAAAGTAAATAAATATTGTAATAGGGTAAAAAAAAATAGTCAAATATTTTTATTTAACGAAATCTATTTTGCCTATAGATTTACAATGTCTTTTGTTTTTAAAAGTTTGAAAAATTAATTGTCGAAAAAAAAAAGTATAGTCTAACTGGAGAATCGAACCTTGGTCGCCCGTATAGCAGTCCACTACGTTTACCACTGAGCTATCGAAGACACATGTCCGATGTGAAAAATTATTAGACGGTATATTGGGCTAGGCCTAGATAGGTCAGTGACACACGTGTTTTCAAATTGACCAATGAGGATCCTCGCGGGGCTTAACACTGTCTTTTTATATATATAGATTACATTTGACAATAAAATCAACAAACGCTACCGAAGCTTATTAGCCTGCGACACCAAAAAAGGTCGAATAGTTGATTTTTGGTGGATGCCATTTCATATCCGTTTCACTGAAGTGCCAACTGTTCAGAGTCCAGACTTTCAAATGAAAGGCGGCAAATAATTAAATAATTATAATATATTGTATTTATAGAAAGCCATCATAAAAAATTAAAAAGCCAAAGTAATTATATAGGGTTATTAAATAATTTACAAAATAATTATACTTTTATAATGAATTGTTAACTAATACAAAATACCATTAGTTAGACCTAAGCTTACTAGAAAACGTCTAGGACCCATTATCAGAGGTAAACATAAAAAAAAAAAAAAAAAAAAAAAAAAAAAAAAAAAAAAAAAAAAAAAAGATTTCAGAAAAGATAGAGGAGGTGAGGTCGCCCCATGTTCACCTAGTCCAAGATGGCAACCTGCGGGAAAGACCTACAGTGCAATGACGTAGATTAGAACGATGCTGACCTGGAGCGTTTTGCACATGATAGAGATTGAGAGAACTCGGGCAATGCAACGTACAACACAACCCTATTTACACCGAACAATAACTTTAAAAAAGGGTAAAATCTTTAGATTTAGTTGTCAATGAATTAAAAAAAACACTTCAGGAAAGAAATTTAAAAAGAAAAGTACACTCTAGACCAGGGGTTCCCAACCTTTTTTTACTCTAGAGCACATTCTAAAATATCGGTAGGGTGGCGGGCACCACCTATTTTAAATCGACAAACTCCTTCCATAACTTGTCATTTTCCCATAATTTATTTTCTTATTTTATTTTCTTATTGTCATAATGTATTAATAAATAATAAACAAAAATGTTTCAAAATAATAAAATTATTTGGCATTTTTTTCAAATTGCATACACACAGAGAAATGTATTTACAAAACGTAAAGAAAGTAAACAAAACACACAAATACAAAGAAAACATTTAATTAAAAAATATAATAAAGTCAATGTGATCTTTGGCATTGCATTTCATTGGCCAGAGCTTCATAATTAGGAGCGTATGACGATAATCCTGTTAGCAGACAATCATAAAGATGCTCATCGGTGAGTCGAGATCTATATCTTGATTTTATTAAGTTCATGTTTGAAAACAATGATTTGCATAAATATGTCGAACCGAAAAATGATTCAATTTTATATGCCGCTTTTTTCAACAATGGGAACTTTTCTCTATCCACTGTATTCCAAAAGTCCTCTGACATTAAGGATTTTAGCAAAATATCATTCTTAAGGTCCAAAATTTCTAACTCTAGTTCTTCTGTCTTACCTTGAACAAAATCTGCAATACATGCGGCTATTTCCATAACATTTATTTGGCAAGTAAAAGGATTGATACAGAAGGAAACTATTAGCTCAATATGTTTAAACTGCAAAAATCTCTCTTCAAACTGTTTTTTTAACTCTTGAAGATGCTTAATAAATAATGTCCCATTTAATTCATTGTCACCTAGCATTTTCTTCATATGTGGGAAATGCACGAGAGAATTGATCTGCAGATGTAATATCAACAAAATGTTTTTATTTCTTCAATTAAACTCACAAATCTTGTAAGAACCTTTCCTTTACTGAGCCAACGTACTTCAGTATGCAGAATAAGATCATGTTCTTTATCTTCAGTATCTTCTAACAGGGCCTTGAAAAGTCGGTGTTGCAAAGGAGCTGCTCAAATAGAATTGATTATTTTTGTAACTATTTTCATGACGTGTTCAAATGGCAAAATTTTACAACACAGAGCTTCCTGGTGGATAATACAATGGTAGGACATGAAGTGAGCCGATGATCGCAGAAGCAATCAGAGTTATGTGCCTTGTGATTTGGCGCCTTCGGCGTTTATCGGATCAGTTCGTGGCGTTCGTTCCATTCGTTCACTTCGGGTTTTCTGCGTGTACAAGGTGTGATGTGCAAATGGCACTAGCCGTTCCAGGCTAGCGTAAATAGTGCAGTCTGGCTCGCCGCTAGACAAGTTGGGACAAGTATCAAACATATTTAATAAACCTAGGCAGTAAAAAAAAAATTAAAACTCTAACAAATGAATAAAAATAAATCATATTTTAAAATAATGTTTATGAAAAAAATTCTGTCTCTGTAGAATAGTGAGAGGCGGGCACATACGAATCGTTCCGCGGGCGCCATGGCGCCCGCGGGCACAGGGTTGGGAACCTCTGCTCTAGACTCTAGACCACTGAGCTATAGGTATAAAATAGCTAATTTTTATCAAATTTCAATGACGCAATTAAGAAAAGTTTTCAAATTTTTGGTAGCCTACTTCCATGTATATATAGCTCAGTACGATACAGTGCACCTATCTATATTTAAAAGTCCGCATTTTCTTCCATTTTTTCTTCTCCATTTTAATTGCTTGAGCACTCCATGCTCAGTGCTCTAGACTCTAGACCTAAACTAGTAATAACACGTAAATTCTAACTGCAAAATTCATTTTATGGGGAGTTGGCTATATTTTGATGGAACTACTCTTGTCTTGTCTTGTGCGTCTAATGTGCGGTTAGTTCCCTTGTATCTATAAACATTTTTAGCCTTCATTCCCCTTGTGAAAATGTAATGTGTTGAACGACAACCCACCCAACTATAGGGTTAATCGCTACTCATGTTTTTTTTTATTTGTATTTTTGATAATATATAAGACGGCACAATCTCTAAACAATGAACATATATAGATTTGCTAAATAGCCGCTAGGAAAAGTGGGATGCAAATTTAAGAATGACCAAGCATGACCATGAACTGACAGTGTGGCGGATATGACAGTGTGGCGGATATGACAGTGTGGCGGATATGACAGTGTGGCGGATATGACAGTGTGGCGGATATAAGAAACAAACAATTTGTTGGTATAAACAAAAGAATAAATAGATGAGCCAAAATTTTAATTTTGAATCAATGAAGTATGAATCATTCAGCTCCAGGGGAGTGAAGAGACCCGGGGAAGTGGAGAAAACCAAGGATGGGCATATAGGGCACAGTATAGTAATGCCATGATCCCCCACAAGTGCCTCTTTATAAATATGATATAACAGTTCGGCCTCAACTTGAAGGCTATATAGCCTATGTAAAGGCATTATGCTAGTAAATTTATCAAATGACTTGAATGGGCGGATAGGCCCTATAATTATTAAAAAATTTATATTCAGGTTTACATTATAATATATAGTCTAATATAGTCCTCTTCTTTTATAAATATAAAGGTTTATTCGCATTTTTTTTTCATATGTAAACATTTTCTGATATAGTTCTGATTGGTTTCTGGGTATCGACGTCTGCTGCACATTTTTTTTTTAAAGTGTGGTCCATACATATCTATAGGCGACTATAGGTAGGCCTATATAATATGTTTAGAAAAATAAAGTCGAAGATTGGACAAATAAGCTTACCATATAGGCCTAACGGAATGTGCAGTCTTCAGCGGGTAGGCCTACACATGCCTATAAGACCAGGGTTAACTGCAACTTATTTTTTCCCTATTTCTACAACTGTATATTCTACATTCTGGTCGATCATTCCTTTCTCCTTGACTTCGCCACTGGCTGTACACTAGGCCCTACATGTATAGGCCTGTACAAAGTACAAAAGTACCTCCACACAGGGCCGTGTTTAGGATTGTGGGGGCCTGTTACCAAATTTATGTCAAGGAGCCCCTATAAGCTTATTGGCCTCGCCCCTGCTTTCCGACATTGCTGTGTTAGCCTGTGTACAATGTTGCAGATGCTAAATGATAACCAGTAGGCTAGGCCTAACCCACTCTGTCTGACCCTAACTGCCAATTTGGCGAGCAAATTAGCATTTTACTTTCTTTAACTTGAGTTGCTCCTTTGAACGCACATATAGGCCTAGACATGAAAAACCATGTATACCTCCTGGGTCCGTTAACAATATTTATTAGAAGCTTTTGCCTCTACATATTTACATTTTCGTCTGTTGTTTGTTGTCTGTATTCTGTTACTGTCGTCAGCGCATAGAATTATAGTTGGCTAAAAGTCATAGCTAAAATGAAGAAATAAGTTAATTTAATTATTTCCAATCTCAAATTATTTATCTGTTTTATCCTTATCGTCTATTTCAAGGGACTTTGATGTGAACTTTAAATTTGTATTTAATAATTAATTCACAAGTATAATTATTCAGTGGCCCACTTTGGAAGGTTTACTCAGAGCATGCAGGATGTACCTATGTTCTACATATAAAACATTATATAATGTATTCCTAGATGTTCTCACCGTACCAATACCCGCTACCATTGCAAAACTTTATATTTTTTTTGCCTCCAGACCTTTTGTCTTTTTTTCTGGTGCAGTCTCGGTACTTCTGCACTAATTGTAACGTAATTAGCACCGGTACGTATTACCCTCCATAGCAAGGTACGATTTAGCCGACACAGAAGTAACATTGTTTATTGCTTCTATGTTTTTTTATCGGCAATAGAAAACAAACCTAAATTTATTTATTAATGAAGCAGACTGGATAGTCAGCACACTAGACAAATATAAATACGCTATGTTTAACAAGACCTACGTAGTACGACTAGAGGCACTAGTAAAAAATAACATCAAGTAGTGTAAACAAATATAAAGTGTGCCTACCGTTTTATTTTCTTGTCCATGTCCACTATTGTTCTATGGCAGTCAAACTAATGTGCTGGCATGTGTTAACAGGCTTAAATGTTAATTACAACCAGTCAAACTAGGTAAAACGGCATAGGTACGAATCCAGCGGTACGAATATTACCGACCTCTCCCCTACATAGCCTAAATTAATTTTTTTTAATTCTTCAACTTTTATTGTTCCTTTTGAAGGTATATATTAAACATTATCATGTAGGCATAGCTTAAAGATGCGGTAGTGGTTGGCCACAATTAAATATGTATTATTTTCGATAGCGGTCGAGACATGCATTGCATATTCCCATCATATTAATTAGTGGTTCAACAACTTTTTGATTTTCAGATGACAATTTTAGGACACAATTTAAGCCACCTTAAAACTATATAAAGTAGGCTACCCGTTGGACCGGAAATATTTCATATACATGCCTATAATTTACTTAAACTAAAATTAGTTGTTAGTTTTTAAAGGTGAAAATAATTACTTTAAGAATATAATATAGATCTATTATATATTATAGGTTTATAGATCTACGTAGGCCTACATTTTATTCGTGTAGATCCTGTAGCCCCTGTAGGGCCAGTGTCAGTGTATTCTTATCAAGCTATATTAAACCCTGACCTACATATGATAGGCTGATATTTCAAACAATGCAGAAATGATAATATTGTAAAAAGGCAAATGCCAACATTTATATTTATTTTTAAATTAAATACTTCGAATTAGCTTACATGTATTATTGATTAAATATTTCTAGTCTTAATTTGACCATTGCATTTATTCCACTCTTTCTTATAACAACCATGTCTGAGTCTGCCTTAGCTACAGCTGCCGATCCAGCTACGGTCAAAGTCAAATTTCTTTACATGAGAACAAAAATCGCAATACAATTTCAAATAAAGTACATCTATACATTTAATTGAACATTTTTTAGATGTTTATATTATGAATGAGATATAAATTTTAGTGTAAACCTTATGCCTTATGACATTGAATAAGCTTAAATTAGGTCCATTCATCGCCACTGCACAGAAATGGCGCCCAAAAATTGAAATTTAATGACATAAAGTCATCGTGTTTAAACGTTTCTTTCTTTTAACAAAGGGTTATTAATATTGATATTTAATATATTTAAAACTATTTTCCTTTTCCTTATTCATTATACTTACATTGGCACGTTCAAATATTTAAAATAAATGTAGAATTATCAAGATTCTAAATACAACTACTACAAGTGTGGAGACGATTTTTACAAAGAACAAACAAACTAATCTGAAAATTGCCTCATTAAATTGTCTATAAAAAAAAATTGCAATCTTAAAATGCATACAATTTATATATTAAAGAAATTGTAACAAATTTTATAATAAATTTACAATATTATTATAAAAATTGGTTGACTGAATTGTATAAATATTTGTATTTTATATTATAATCGGCAAAAATAAATAGGTCAGAATGTGCGAAGGTGTACTTGGAAAAATATAATTTATAAATAAATAAAGTATTTTAAACCGTTTAATTTGCCAAAATATAAAACTTTAATGATTATAATATACTTTTAATGTGTAATATCATTAAAATAAGACTACTAAAAAGCATTTTCTTAACTTTTCTTAGTTTCTGGTATGGACTTTGACAGTTTATATCGCATTAAAACTATTATTTTCTACTTTAAGAAAAATATCGGCCCAATAAAATTACATATCAAATTAAAGGCCAAGTAATGCTTGATATTTTGACAATAATGCACAGATTTGTGTATTTGTCATTTTGGGATAAATAATTTTTGTCTAAATCCATCTAATACAAATTAGCCATTTCCATTAATCGTAAAGCACTACCTGGTTGGGTGAAACGGGGCTGTGACGTAGTGCTCTCCGATATGTTCGAGCGCCACTATATAGACTGAGCGAATCGCAGCAGAAAACACACTTCGTGTTTCACGCACTCAGCGCTTATTTTCACTACTTATTCTCGTTTCGTTCTACCAGTTTAACTTTATCATGGCCGATACTGACGCAGCCGCTGCTCCCGCACCAGCTCCCGCCAAGGCAGTCAAGGCACCCAAGAAGAAAGCCGCAGCCAAGCCTAAGGCCCCATCTTCACACCCACAATATAAAGTGATGATCCAATCTGCCGTTGAAGCTTTGAAAGAACGAGGTGGATCTTCCAGACAGGCCATTTTGAAATATCTCTTAGCCAACTACAAACTTGGTGATAACCCAACTGCCATCAACGCCCATCTCAAGCTTGCGTTGAAAGCTGGAATTAAAAATGGAACTTTGAAACAGTCTAAAGGTACAGGGGCCGCAGGATCCTTCCGTCTGGGTGAAAAGAAAGTTGAGAAGAAAGAAAAGAAACCCAAGTCTCCCAAGAAGGCTGCAGTAAAGAAACCAAAGTCTCCTAAGAAGGCAGCAGCTGCTAAGCCTAAGAAGCCAGCTGGTGCCAAAAAAGCCACCAAATCTCCCAAGAAAGCGGCCACCAAGAAGCCAGCGGCTCCCAAGAAAGCCAAGTCTCCTAAGAAGGTATCTGCTGCTAAGCCCAAGAAACCAAAGAGCCCTAAGAAGCCAGCTGCAGCTAAACCAAAGGTTGCCAAGAAACCAGCAGCTAAAAAGCCCAAAGTACCAAAGAAGGCAGCAGCAACTAAAGCATAAGGACGATTCTTTATTTTCCTGTTGACTACAAAATGGCCCTTTTTAGGGCCAACGATATTTTTCAGAAGTTATGTTTTTAGATTGTTATAACCAATTCTCATGGTATTCGTATTTTAATATTTTTCTTTACTACGTCATCATGTTCCGTCTGCTAGCTAGTATCAACCATCCGGTTGTTAATGAGGAAGTGTTTTTATTTAAGTTTCCAGTTCATTTTAGGCTACTGTCTTCACTACCACTAGGCCTACTTGATAACTGCTTTCAGTTTCAGACCATGACATTTAGAATTGTGATGTTCATCGCTGTGAAAATCATCGGGGTAAGTGATCTTTGCACTCATTGATCATTCTTTTTTACTAAAATTAAGGGCTATACCACAGAATATTAAACCTGTTATCATGTAGTAGATGTGCACGTTACATTATGTAGGCACTTCGTGAAAACCATTATATCACGTGACTAACTTCTCATCACCCATTGTATGCAAATTACATTAAATCTCCTACGTTTTACGTTAAACTTTTTAAATACTAGATACTAAATTTAGAAACTGGGAAATCCAACTTTTAATACTTCTTGGTTGTTTCAAAATAAATAATAAAAATGGTCAAAGCTATTCAGGCTATCGTAGCGGGACTCTCAAAATGCGTTTCCTTATTGAGTACCGTGTCTCAATACTAACTATTGCAAGGTAATACAAATATTAGTTTATATCCCTACTACTACATTATCATCATTATAATATTCACTAGTACATTTTTCAACACAACCAGTACTGCTGCCATTACTAATCTAGACTAGTAGCGGACACCGACAAATGCTGTTTTAGTTTTACTGTTTATAAATAAAAAAAAGTAGGCCTATAGTTAAAGTAGTAGGATTATAGTTAATAGTAGTCTTTTTAAAAAAACAACAACTTAGTTTGATAAGTTCTAGATCTATGGGTGAACTGAGATCACAGATTTCATTAATTTAAAGTTTAAAGCAATGCACAGGAGATTTTGCAGCCAACACAATGCCCACCTAAGGGCCAAACATTCTTCCCATATTATATATTCAGCTCTATGGCTATGGCCTGGGCTATGGCTATGCTATTTATTAGTGTTGCAATGACAAATTTAAAAATATTGAAAAATTAGGTTACTGGTTCTATCGTTGTTTTTTTAAACTACCATTTGTACATAAATCAATATATAATCAATGTAAAATTATAAAATTTATATAAACACACATTTCTACTTGTTTACAAAATATTAAATGCTAGGTCACTATTTATTTTCATCCTTGCCATACGGTCAGACAGGCTGCTTAAACTACATAGTTAAGCTGCTTGTGTTATACATGACAAATTAATTTAGAATGCATGTCATAGAATAACTAAGAATAGTAATAATAACAGACATTAGGTTTAGGAAAATTGACTTGATTTTTAAAGTTGGTTACAGTTTAGAAACATTACTCTAAGGTTTGTGGAAGTTTAAGAATTTGGCTAAACTAAAATGTACAAAGTAGCATGAAAAATATTTACCATATATTTTTTTTTTAATGATTAAATTAGTTTTAAAACTCCTTTCCACCCATCAAATTTTTTGTTCTATGAGTTAGTATGAGTAGGGCCTACTTTATAAACAACTAAAGTATCCTGTTGGGCTGGTGAAGCAGCGTTCACAATGTTTCCCTGGCCACAGCATACTAGTATACTAGGAGATGGTGTGGCCAGCATAATGCCCAGCCGCCTTTGAGAAAATGTAGCTTACCTTAACTCAGGGCTGGGTAGATTTCAGGGCTACCTCCAGATCCTCAAACAAATCCTAGCCTTCACCCGGATTTGAACCCAGGACCTTTGGTACCACAGCCAAATGTGCTGCCACTCAGTCACTGTGCTCCCTAATTTAAAAACATGCACTAATATCTGGTCTACCCATAATGCCCATATGATATACCAAACATAAAATATTTCACACATAGGCCTACTCCATATAATATGATTTGTGAATTTTGTGAAAAGTTTGTATCTTTTACAATTATTTTAGAATAAGAACCCTGTAAGACATGGAGATACTAGATTAGTACTAGATTCTAGTACTCTAGAATATTTATTACTTGATGTGCATGATTAAAAATACTATTTTTTAATTTTATGACATCTCCATACAAATACTGTGCACTGTGTGGGAAAATTGTAACATGCTTTTTTTTTTCTCATTGGCTTTTTAAGTAGCTCTGTTTAGCAGCAGTCAGGTTTTAAAAATATAAATCAACTGAGGATCAAGATATGGTTTTTAAACTTGGGAGTTCATTCTAAAACCCAATTAGTGTACAAAAAAACATCCGCTTAATCTGTCATTCATCGTCATAATTTGGTTGCACCCTTTTTCAAGATTGGTAACACAAATTTATAGACTTACAATTATTATTTGTTTAATTGTAATAGACCTGTTGTTAAATAAAATGCGCAAATTCATTGGCCAGTTATCATTATTTACTGTAACTGTAATTGTAAAAAAAAAAAAGTAATCCTTTCTGAGTATTCGGGTCTTTTGGACTGGCTAACTAAGCAAAGATCATATTTCTTTGGCCATGTCATACTATCGCATTGTGGCTGAAAGCCATCCAGCCTTCTTTACTTTACTCAAATCTAAACCGTTATTGTTATTTACTCAAAACTGTTCATAGCTTGGACTAAATAATTCTTTATAAAGGTGGGACTAATTTATGGTTTATTTCACTAGGTGAATAAATCTCAATAATGGCGCCTGGTCCACAGGAGACTGACCCCTTGCTACCTGGTTCACGCTCTGATGGGGCACAGCTAAGGAGAAATCGTATTCGGACAACGGTTGTCCTGAGCACAATAGTGGTCTTCTTCTTCTTGTCTTATGTGGTCACAGTGATAATATATAACCCATATTTGTACGATGTGGTAAGTTTTTATGCATTTTTCTGTATCAAATTCTTTAATAAACTAGATGGGGACATAGGCTATTTGTTTGTATTTAGGCTCTACCGTACACATAGTATTTCCTGTGGGTGGGCAAAATATGCCCCTGAATGCTACTTTTCATTGAGTAGATTGCAGCTCCAATACAATTGTTCAGTAAGTTTTTTTTTTACAGTTAAAAAAAATTTATCTTGCATGTTATTTCTCTTAATTTTATTTTCTTACTTGTGTTCTTTATATAATACTTAAGTCTTGTTTATTAAATTTAACTGTATGAATTAATTTGTGTGGCTCTTTCAAATATATTTAAATTCATAATGCTTCTCTCATAGGCATTATGCATGTCCACCTGTTGCCTACCTAGAATAGGGGCAAAGTAACTAATTTTTGTTTGCGGATTGTATTACTTTTTAAAGTGTCAGGTTTGGGAAAGTTTTGTGTATGACCAATAATAAATATGAAATAACATATTTGATTAAAAACATGAAATAAATTTCAGGTGGCCAGGGAGTTTCTTCATTTTAACAGCAGCAGTCAAACACCATGTCTTCCCAATATGAGTACCATATATTTCAACACAACTGGCAAGAAGGTGAGTTTAAGCAACAATTAAAACAATGCCATGACTGTTTTTAAAAGAAAATTACAGTTAGCACATATATCTCTTGACTTGATGCAGAGAAGGTACAATGCAATTTTATTTGTTTCACAAAGCTTCTATCACAACAGGACTCGGTTAGGCAGAAAAAACATAAACGTGATGCTACACCCTACAGAATAAAACAAAACTAATTTCTCACTAAATACAAAATAATATGAAAAAAGAGTCCTAGGTAATTTTTGAGATTATGATTGATTTTTAATATCAAATGCTTTTACTTACATATGTTATATTTTCTAACTTAAATATATATATAAAATAATGGAGAAAATATAATTGAAAAGTTTTATTAACTACATTTTGTTATATAGATCTAAAACTTTAACAGCTTATTTACTTTTTTCATTGACTATGCAATTTATACATTTCAAGGAAATTGGTTAATATTTATTCATCCTGTTAATATTTTCTTATCTATTGCAGTACCCAAATTGTTGAAATTGGATAATTTTTAATTTTTCTAAAAAAAAAACTTTCTTATACTTGTGTAATTTTACATAACTTTTTGACCTAATTAATCAATTTGATTTTTTTCTAACCAATTTCTCACCAATTTATATATAAATAATTAGCTTCTATAAAACATCTAAAGCTAAATATCTACCGTAATTTAACCTGCTTCAGTACAAACATCACAACTCAACATTTATTAGACGTAACGCTTCAAATCATCGTCTGTTTTCTGATTACACTCTAATTCCTTGAATACTTGATGCATTAAGATATATATAGGCTTGGCCGGTCTTCTTGCGGTATCTAGCAGCAAGGCATTGGAGTGTCATACTAAAAGATCAGGTTTAAATCCTGCTGAACGCCACTTTTGAGTCTACCAAACTCTGTGAGCACCTGATGTTGTTGGGCAACGGTCACTGGTTCAATTGACCCCAACTTTACTTTTTTGTTGCTGTTGGTACAATTTAAGATATAAAACCTATTTAGTACATATCTGTGTAACAATGAAATTGATAACTCTTATTTATTTCTATAACATCATTTCATTTTTAAAACTTCAGATACAGGAAGAAATCTTCAGGCGAGTTGCGACAATAGAGCTGTATCTGAATTTGACCAACTACCTGTTAGCAGTTTTACCCATTCTTATCCTCGGTCCACTCACTGACCGCTATGGACGCAAGCTTTCCTTCATATTTGCAGTAAGTTTCACATATGTCTTTAACACATAAGCTATATAAAGAACCAAACCATTCATTGCATTAATATCTTCACAACATTTCTCCAGACAAGTGTTTATTGGTTGTGAAAAAAAATTTTTTTTTCATAAAATGTAAAATGTATTTATTATGACTGCATTAAATTTTTGGTACGATATCTTAATGATTCCTAAAAAAGAATGATGTATATCTTCTAGTTGTTACCTGTTTTTGCATGTCTTTTCTGATGATTTTTTTTTTTACTGTTCTTCTAACCATTCTTTTTATTTTCTTTTTGTTTATAAGCACGTATTGTTTGTGTCTTAAAGTTCAAATGATTGAACAAGCCTTAATGCTCTTGTTTATTTACAAGGATGAAATTCAACATTGTAAGGAGTGTAGTAGGATCTCCTGTCAAAGGCATGGTTGTTATTATCAGAAATATTATTTGCATTCAGTATGTAAAAAGGAAAATAACAGCTTACTTTGATTTAATGAAATTATAAACTTAATTAATCTCTACATTTGAAGCTCATAATTACAAGCAAAAACTGGGGGTTCTCCACACGCTGAACGTATTAATCAGACATAGTGATAGACTTTCTGTAGCACTTTTGTGTGTGTGTGATTCCAATTAGAATAAAAACTCAGTTGTCGTAATTGCAATCATCTCGTGGGGATTCACCGTAAAAACTTTACTTTTTCTTATCTAATTGAAATATAACAGTAATGGGATTTCAGTCTTCTTTGTTCTCCTTTTTTCTCTTTGAACAGATTTCAGGCACAATAATGAAACAAGTGGTCTACATTCTGGTTATCTATCTGGATATTTCATTGTACTGGCTCCTTTTAGGACACCTTTTGGATGGACTCGGGGGCAGCTTTGCAGGCATGATAACCTCAATATTCAGCGTCATCTCAGACATAAGTGAACCAGGCAAGAAGAGATCTATGCACATTGCTGTCACTGAGGCATTACAGACTATATCCTTCTCTGCAGGTTAGTCTACTCAATTCAACTTCATGGCTCTCCTCTGTAAAATTATGGGTTAACTTCTGTTAACAGTTTATTTAGACAATTTATTTTTTTAACGTATTATAATTATATTGTAAACCAATGTTGGAGGTCTCCTTCTTTTTTCGCCTGTTTGATAACTTACTGCCCTATGCGCCCACAGCGTTACAGGCAGTAAGTAAGTAAGTGAATAACTTTGCATTTTTAGTTTTTTTCTTTACCATAAATGAAGTAGTTTGTAATTATTTGTTTCGTTTTCTTGGATACTCTTAACAGTTGGTATATTATTACTATAATACTATTAAAAAATTTAGTCCAATTAAAATGAAAGAATGATCTAAGTCCAAAACAGACATGCTTTTATAAAAAAAATTTTTTACCTATTTATTTTAAGATTCTGTTTTTGGTGAAATTTAAAAAATATATATATTGATCTAACTAAAAATATATTTGGTTAATTTCCTTTTTAATATATGACTTTGTGGGATCATTTTAAAGTTTAAATTTGCATTTTCTCAAAATGCGAAAAGTGTGACTTAAGAAATTCTTCCACCTTCTTCTTCTGCCTTCTCGCCCTTGAGGAACAGGCACCGATTATCGACGTCTGTGGTTCTTCCTAGGACATAGGCCGCCAACAAGGGTCCTCCAGGCATCTCTATCCTGGGCCAGTCTCTCCAGCTTCCCCCAAGTAAGGCCAAATTCCTTGGTATCTGCTTCCACCTCTCTGAGCCAAGTGTTCCTCTGTCTGTCTCCGTTTTCCCCGAGGGTTCCATTTCAGGACATGCCTTGTTGTGCTGGAAGCAGGTTTTCTGAGTGAATGGCCAATTCATCGCCATCGTCTCTGGAGGATCTCTTGTTCTACTGGTTTTCTTCCACCTTGGCCATCATATATAAGCAGAGGCCATCCTACATGATTTGTTGCTTTAATTGTTGTTTAGTCTTGGCTATATATTATAGGTACATATGCAGTACAAACCAATCTGTGTAAATTATATGCAGTACAAACCAATCTGTGTAAATTATATCCTCAGGTCAGATGATAGTAGCCCAGTGGATTAGAGTCAGTTACACTCAGCCTTTGTGGTATGGTTTGACTCTTAGCCTGTATTGTCTATTCATGGTCATCGTTGTAATGCCGGAAACTTCAGAAAATGCCAGATTGATCGTCCCTACAAATTTGTTTCGCCTATCCTGTTATGAATTATCTCAAGGATTGGTCTCTGGTTTACACTTGGTAATATATAGCACTGTATGGTTAACGATCTATACAAATTAGCATTTTGTTAAGGGATGTTTCCATTGTTTTTGTTTTTTAAAAACCAATTTTAAAAAAATATAAATCAGATTGTAAATTGATAATCAGTTTTTCTATCCTTCATACTGAAATAGATTGAAAAAACATTTCTCACATGACCTCACAGGTCTGTAAAACCTGACATGTTGTTGTTTATACTTTGTCAAAAGCATTAATAAAGAAAGTTCTAAGTCAAATTAGTATTTGCAATGGCTTGAATCATGTGAATGGAACATGATTTTAACATCTCAAATTTCCACTTATTTCTTAGCATCTCTAATTTTGAAAGAATTTTATCAAATGGGGTGTTTATTAAAGTAACAAAACTTTTGCCCATCTGTCACCACTATATAGGCCATCTGTAGGCCTTATGACAATTTGTGTTTTATTTTGTAGAGGATTTAGCCAATTAAACATTAAACACACAATACAAATGACCGCCATCCATCAAAACAAACAGTTAACTTTTTACAATAAGCACAAAATTGTATTTAAAACAATTTTCTTGAATTAAAACACTGAACAAATGGAATGTGAGTGCAGAATATTTAATTGATGATGTCGATTGTCAAAAGTTAGCCTATCTTAACTTAACCATCTAAAAGTTAAGGTAAAGCATAAGCCTTATGTTAAGGAAGGCCGTGCAATATGGTTCACAAGAGTTATTGAAAAACTATAAAAGCCTGAAATCTTGTTTACTTCGTGGTCGGACTAATAAGAACTAGTATCATAGTTAAATTTAAAGATTTTTGGAAACATATTCCTTATATTTTGGGTGTAAAATAGACATGTTAAATAACAATGTTATTCAACATCATCACCATCATGGCTGCTACTTACTTAGTTACATCATCTAGAATCCTAAGGCACGCCTATTGCAAATGCTCTATTCACTCAGTAGATCCAATTTATTGTTTAATGGGCTTAGTGCTTTAACTATTCTATTGCATTTGAAATCTGAGACGCTGTCTTCAGTTTTATAAAACATTGGAGAAGATCTGTGCTTTATATTGCATAGCATTCAGTCAGATTTATTTACTGATCAAGGAGTATTACCTTTGATATGTTGCTGAGGTGATTTTTTTTTACTAACTAGTTTTTTCTCCCTCCTCCCTCCTTCCCTCCCTTACCTTCCCTCCCTCACCTTCACATAAAGTCAATTTAGTATTAGTGCTTTGTGAGACTTTTACCGCTATTGAACCTAAACTTTTACTGCTGAATTTCTAAGCATGGCTTTCCTGTTGTCATTATAAAAGGATTGTTATATGTACTGAAGTGATTGGAAATGAATAGCTTGATGTTGTCCTAATTGTTGTTGTTATTGGTTTAACATTGCTTTAGGACATTACAATTTTATTTTTCTAGTGATTTTCTTCTCTCAACTACAGGTAAAAAAAAGTTTCACTCTTTACTTGAAAGACGACTCTGGGAGAAAAAGGTTGTCAAAGAGAAGATTAGTTTTAGCTATTTTCACTTTGACTGTTGCTGTCAACTTCTCTCTACCAGGCGTTCAGGTAAATGTTCTGCTGAATACAATTACAAATGTTATAAAAATACCATATTGCTCTGTTAATTTTATCAAGATGCGGATCATCATCATTTATTGAGCTCAATGGTCTAACAGCTTTGAATCGGGATCTTGCAAAGGTCTGTGGAATTTTGCCTGGGTCTCCAGGAGAGAGTCTCCGAGTCTACCCAGCTCTACTAGGTACCTGAGGAAATGCTGCTGGACATTGTGCTGGCCACAAAATCTCTTAGAATGATGTAGTCCTTTAAATCAAATCGGTCTGACAGGGATACTTTTTCTTTGCAATATTGCTTAAACACAAAGAGCTATATATAGGGTGAATGGCACAATGGTTTCCAGGTCTGCCATACAGCTTTCTGTTGGTGAAGATGTCCTGTGGCCAGATACTTTACTTCAGGGATCGGCAACATCAACCTGACGCACGTGTGCCAGACTTGGAACACAGATCGATTTTCAATGGCATGCGACAAAAAATTAATTATACCTTTAATTACATCTTGAAATGAATACCATAATACTGGATTTGTATAAAGAAATATTAATTAATTAGTTGTATTACAAAACATAACTTGTTTGTCATCCCTAGAATCAAATTTAATTTCAAAACTTTAATTAAAGGGAGATAATTAATCCGTTTTCTTTTTGCTAATATTTCCATGTTTCTAATTTTTCCTATATAAAAAATAAATGGCTTACATTTTTTTACTTTAAAATGATCAAACTACTAAAGGTAGTTGTAAGCTATATAAATATTATATGACTAAAATTTATATCTACATTTTTAAACATTACATTAACTATCTATTCGGTTAACTGTGAGTTTGTGTGGAAACATTTGAGTAAATCTCATTTAGAATGAGATCAAAATTATAATGAACTAATAGAAGGTGTTAGAATTATTTGTTGACAACTAAATGAAAATTAATAGACGTTAACTTTTAATGTGAATTTGAGTAATGAAATTTTATATTTACTATAAATGCAAAAAAAAAAAAAGATGAATATCATAAATACTTTAATTTTTTATAATATATAACGCTTTAATGATTTTCTCCGCCATTGTTTTTGGCCTTGGTCTTGCTACAGCATTAAATGAATTGTCTAACAAAAATAAAGTAATAAAAATATAGTAGAGTAGGTTAACTTTGTTTGAAATATTTATAAATTCTAGTTTTGCACACTATTAGCAAAAGGTTGCAGACTCTAGCTTTACTTTATTATTATAAACCTTAATAGAGAAAGATATATAGCAGGATTACTAGGTAAACCATTCTAGGTGGTGACACCTTGCATTTAGATTGTGCCTCATAAGGTTCATGGTCGCCAATAGCCAATTCTGTTATTACAGTCTACTTGTACATTTCCATCAGCTCTGTGATTTGTTTGAGTGTTTACATTTTATATTCAAATGTCTTACAGTCCCTGTTCCTAATGAAGTTTCCCCTGTGCTGGTCAGCTACAAAGGTCAACATGTACTATGGCGGATCCCTGGTCAGCAACTGGGTGGTCATCCTTTGCCTGCTGGCCATACTGCAGAGACTTTTCAACATGCCAGATCGCGGGGTGGCCATCATAGGTGTAATCTCCAGCGGGGTGTCTTGTGCGTTCTTGTCTGTGGCCGTCAATGATATCATGATCTATGAGGGTAAGTTCTCAGTCAGCATAGCATTTCTTTTATACATTGTTTGAATCTTCTCCTGCATTGAAATAAGGGTTTCAAATGTTGTTAAATGGTCACTTTTCCTGACTTATTTAGGAAACCATTTTATGTCTTAAAGACACTCAAGAAGAAAGTAATAGTAAGTATATGAACATGTCTTTGCACATTGTTTAAAAAAAGTGTTTTGTAATCACTGGGTCTTTCACAGTATTTGTAATAGGCCAGTCTAGTTAAATGAATCCTTTGGAATATATACTGTTTATGAGACTAGGACCACAGTTACAGCAAAAGACAAGACAATGTTTTGGGGACAAATATAGTAGTATAAGAATATAAACTGATGGACATAGAGATATGCCAAAGGCTTAAGAATATATAGATAAGCTAAGTCTTGAGGAAACTTGTGTGTGTACATTAATTTACTGAGTGTTTTGATAAGTTTTTTGGTGATGGTGAATTTGCTGCTTGTATGTGAATTAGTATATGTATGTGAATTAGTATATTTTCTGCTTGTATGTGAATTAGTAAAAGATAAGATTGCTTTATTGATCCAAACAAATGGAAATTTGTCTTGATTATAGATGTTTCGTCATTCAGCATATTTTAAACAATATAAAAGAAAATTATTTACTCAAGCACAGAATTATACTTGTAAAAATAGACATGCACACACACTATCATACCATTTATCATACAAGAAAAGTATCAGTAGGCGTCATTAGTGTATTTCTGGCTGACTGAAGTCTTGACAAATAGAGTCAGGGCTTTTTGTTTCCTGTTCATTATGTTATGTGTATGTGAATTGTTATATTTGCCGCTTGTATGTGAATTAGTATATGTATGTGAATTACATGATACATTACTGGTATCAATACACGTATATTATGTACAAAGTTGTTCACTAAATGAATATTTATCATGTACTGTCACTGTTGCTATTTAAAAATGAGCATATGCTGTCATCAACATGCAACACCCAGCAACTCTAACCCGTTGTTAAAGGTAACAAGTGGCACATATATTGTAATAGGAAGAAAAAATGGTTGTATTTTATCAATTAATGTTTGTGACATAAAATAAAAAAATATTTTTTTAGACTACATGCTTATAATAATAGTGAACAGGAACTAATGAATTTTTAAAAGTTGATGAAAGTGTTTATATTAGGATTTCTCATCTTTTTCTTGACCAGTTGCTGTGTTAAATATGTGCACAAGAGTTATTGTACCAATGTTGAGGTCAGTCATTACAGGTTTAGTGGATTCTACAGAGCAAGGTAAGATTATCTCGTTGGTTTTTCAATAGCATCCTGTATGTGATGAAACTGTAATATAGAATATTCGATTAGTCTTTATATACATTTATCAAGTTATGTATGCAAGTGATAATTGATTACGTTGTGTAATAATTGTTTAAAATCTCTATTGATTTGAATTTATTTATTTAAAGCCATTTATATTTGTATTTTGCTTTGTGTCATAAAGCTGTCTTCTAACAGATGTGTTTTTTCTGAAAGAAGACAAACCTCCCAAAACAAGCCTAAGCTTGATATGTTCATAAGCATGTAACATAGGCCCTATTCTAGAAATAATAATTCCTCAAATGTATAATTAAAAAATTATTGATAATATATGTTTAGTTATTATTACTTTTATTATTTGTATTTAAATTGTACTATATATTCACAGATAAAATAAATCGTAGAATATGTTCACATATAAAATTCAGATTTTTAAAACATTACAATGGTTTAATGTTTGCATTCAAAATGCAGTTTTTAAAACATAATAATATAATCTCACAATATGTTGGCATATAAAATGTTGATTATTTTATGTTTTAAAAAAGAGTCATATGATATTTTCACATATAAAATGTGTTTATTATTTAGGTGCAGCCTATGCTGGAATGGGCTGTATTGAAACTATTGCAGCAAGTGTATTTAACCTGGCAGCCAATAGAATCTTCTATTCAACTTTGTCAGTGTGGGCTGGATCTATCTTTCTAATATTCTCTGGAATCATGTTGATTACGTTGATATTGCTGGTGTAAGTTTCTTCTAGAGATGTTAGATTCTTTTTTTTAAAATCTAAAGTCAATTATATAACCAATATTATACCCATTATCATTTTTTGTGTGTCCTTTATGCTAAAATTGCACTTAGAAGGAAGGAAACATCCCCAACTCATGATATCCTAGACTTCGCATTAAACTGATCATAGGACCAGTGAAGCAGCGTTCACCAGTTTCTGTGGCCATGGCATACGAGGGGAAGTGTGGCCACCACCCAGCCTCCTTTACTTTACCCCAGCTAGTGTCAGGTACCCATCAGAGCTGGGTAGACTCAGGGGGCACCCTTAAGTCCCAGGAAAAAATCCTAGCCTGCACCAGGATTTGAACCCAGCACCTTTGGATCATTAGTCGAATGCGCTGCAGCTCGGCCACCGTGTCCCATAATTATAGGCTGGATAAGCCAAAAAGAAATTCTTTATACTTTACTAAAAGACATTGTTTATACTAAACTAAAAGAAATTGTTTATACTTTACTAAAAGACATTGTTTATACTAAACTAAAAGACATTGTTTATACTTTACTAAAAGTCATTGTTTATACTATACTAAAAGACATTGTTTATACTTTACTAAAAGACATTGTTTATACTAAACTAAAAGACATTGTTTATACTAAACTAAAAGACATTGTTTATACTAAACTAAAAGACATTGTTTATACTTTACTAAAAGACATTGTTTATACTAAACTAAAAGACATTGTTTATACTAAACTAAAAGACATTGTTTATACTTTACTAAAAGACATTGTTTATACTAAACTAAAAGACATTGTTTATACTAAACTAAAAGACATTGTTTATACTAAACTAAAAGACATTGTTTATACTAAACTAAAAGACATTGTTTATACTTTACTAAAAGACATTGTTTATACTAAACTAAAAGACATTGTTTATACTTTACTAAAAGACATTGTTTATACTAATTTAAAAGTGAAAAGAAAAATTATTTTTTTTTAAATATTTTTAAAATATTATTTTAGTAAATATAAGAGGCTTTTATAGTAGTATTTTATTAAGTGATTATTGTAATGATTAATGTTTACTAGACATGACTTGATCCAAGTGAATCCAACATGTTTCCTTAAAAATTGTTTATCTAGAAACAATAAAATTGTGGGTTTACTTGAGGTAAAAGATTATCTTCCAACAAAACTGAGAATAGCTTTCATAAACCAGTTATCACTTTCAAAATCGACAATTGAATATCTAATTATCATATAACATACCCAATGGCTTGTGCCTTTAGTAATTATCCTTTTATATAAAAAAAAATTATATTTTTATAAACAGTACTTTTTTTGTATAAAAAAATAGGTACCAGTACTCAGTGATGGATTGCCTAACTTTTAAAGCAGTTTCGCATTTTATATTTTAATTCTTATTGCGCGCAATTTAAAAATATTTCAATATTAACAAATTAATAATATAATAAATTAATAATAAACGTTAAAATACAAGAAAAGTAATAATTTTTCCCCACATTAAAAAAGGTGCCGGTATGCAGAACCGGTGCGTACCGTCACAAAAAAAGCACTGGTCATAGACATTTCTAATAAGACAATTTGTTTAATCAGAAGCAAAAACCTTAGCAATCATGGCCCACTTGTGTCTACATTAGTTGTCAATAAAGTAATCACACATGGTGTTATGCCCAATTATTGCTTAGGTTTTTTATAACAGGAAAATATAAAACTATAAAGCAGGTTGTTTACTAATTCACTGTACATGTCAATTTATCTTAACACAATTTATACCCTAAAGCTATTAGGCCTACTTTGTACATCAGTCATTTAAAAAAAAAACAATAATCACATATATTTTACTGTGAAATTATAAAAATGTTTGATTTTGTTACAGGCTCTTGAATGTTCAATTATCCAGAGAAAGAATTACCAGTAGTCTAAGCATCAATATTAACACTGATCCTGCAAATTCACATCTGGAATCAGATCCTTCCTGGTGATTCAGTACAATTCAGCTTGAAAGGCAAACCATTTATAAAAAAAACAACAACAACCACTTACACGACTCGATTTTGCTGTGAATTTATTTTCCAAATGTTGTGGTTCAAAAAAAAAGATGCTCTACTGCTAATTAAAATTATAAACAACAAACAACAAATTAAAAAATAAAATTCGAAAATGTGGTTTAAAACAGTACCAGAGCTTAGAGCATGTTTGTAAAACAAGACTTTTATCAGTTTGAACTTAAAATCCTACACTATGACCACATGCTAAGGATTCTGCATGCCGAAATGTATGATGCTGCAATTATGAAACTGATATTAGTTTAACATGTAACCACCATAACCACTTGAAGTTTGTACCTTATGAAATGTATTGATGTTTGGTATAAAGTGATAATTATGTTCAGTGCACTTATTGTCAACATTCCTCAAATACAGACTTTTGCTTAACACAGCATTTATGTATTATGTTACCTTTTCATGCAACAATGCAATGTTGGCCTAGCATGTATGGATTGTTGGCCTTGATAAAAAAATCTGACATCAAAGTTGCCATTTAGTTTAGAGCATTTTAGTTTGTTTTTACAAAGACTATAATAAGATGAACCACTTGCTCTATTTTTAGAACTTATATGTTCATTGTTGGCATCTAATAACACTGTCTTAAATGACTTCTACACTACTGCGTTTGCCTAAATGTTTCCGCTGTATACAACTTTTGATTTTAATTTTTCATTGAGAAAATCATAGCGATGAAATAAACGCAAGTATTCAGTACAAAAGGGAATGGGAAATTCTCAAAAGAAGTAATTCGAGTTATCAAAAAGCAGACATGTTAAAGCAAGCGGTCCATCTTATTATAGTCTTTTGTTTTTGCTTACAGTTTATTACTTCTTAATATTTATCTGTTTTAGGGAATCTCCAATTTGTTATATTTTTTTTCACTACAATGATTGCTTTTATTTTAAAAAGAACATTTTGTTCAGCTTTTCCCATGCATTTATAATACACGGATGCACCAAACTGCTATATATATATTTATATAATTGACTGTAGATCTATGGATGATATAGATCTAGATATATCTAACATTTTGTTTTACTCAACATTATATCTACCGTATATTCCTTTTCATTACTGATTAGTATTTGTAAGTCCTTTCCTAGACAGGTTTTATTTAGTGAATCAATGCTTAAACCTCTGTTGTGAGTACAGCTGTACTCTGGAAGGGAAACAGCAGAACGGGGTCATGGATGGCCAAAAACAACACTGGCAATAGCAGTCTACACCCACCAACAAAATGGATTGAAATAAGGACTATCACAGTTGGAGGTGTTGAAAGAAATTTAAAAAGTTAAATCAAAAGGATTAGAAGAACAAGGGAGGTAAACCACTGATTTAAAGTATATGGTAACCAAGGGAATTTTCAGCTACCAATTTTCTTCCATTTCAATGTGAGCTACAGACTCCATGGATTAAAATTCTGGCAGTCCATTAATATGGGCCAGACATCAAGTTTTTAAGAGCTTTCCACTTAAAGTATAAAAAGAAATAAAGATTTTTTGATGTTGTAATTTTATATAAAGATACTGAAATGTTTTGTTTTAAAAATTCTTTTTGTGTGTGAGACTGTTACATTATTGCTAATTCTGTTGAACTTGTTGCTTATTAAAAAAATATTGTTATTATTATAGTCTACAAAATGTAATATGATATAAATAATTATTTATCATATATTCATTTCACCGCCTAAGTTTGTTGTCTGCTACAACTCCCATGCAAATGAATTGTGTTGAACAACAGAGGTAATGCTGTTGAACCTTTTTTGTTATTGTTTTGAATTTAGTTATTTATCAAAATACCTTTTTTTTTTTTTTTTTAATGAAAACTCATTTTTATAAATGTTATGCCGAAATCACTGCTCTATAAAACGAATGGATTAAGCACAGAAACAAAATTCTTGATTCCAAGGGCCCACCATATCTAGTCTAGTTGTCATAAAATTATATTTTCTAAGCACTGACCTGTAAATACATTCAAATAAATAATACAACTGCAATAAAACCTAACAAATCTTTATTTCTATCCTTGACTAAAGACTTCCATTTTTTATTACAAGTTTAGATCTCATGAGTCACTTTGTTGAACTACATATGTGCATTATTTGTCCTTTTAATCATATGTAACCCTCCACCACGTAATGAGCTGCTTTGTGCCTCGAGCTATGTTTAGCTACAGTCAAAAATATGTCGTAGGGGGTGTAAGATATGAATTTTTTTTTACATTTTTAAAATTTCTAATTATTTTTTATTTTTTTTTCACATTTCTGTGGCGAGTTTTTATTGTAATATTAATTATAAATTGTTAAAAAAATATTTTAAAAGTAACACCCTGTATTGTTTCCAAAGAAAAAGCACAATAGTTAAACTGAAATTTCTCAAAATCATGTTTCCGTTTCAGACTACAGACTTTCAGTTTACAGTGACACTCACATAACTAAGAGACTATTTCTTTGATTTTAAATGGTTTTAACCATTGAATTCAGCATTTAGATCACTATAATGATAACTAAATAACTCAAAATGACCCTATGGTACAATGTGACTCATTTTATATACTATAAGTTTGTTTTAATTAAGATGTGTTTTCCAAATGAATTTTATAATTCGCTTATATTGATCAGTAAAGTAGAAGCAAAATGGTGACTGTAGTTTTCGCTAACTCAATTTGCACAATAAAATTTTGTTAGGAGGCTAAACTAAGTGCATTCTTTTTATAGATCATTGTCTATTTTTGAGCTTTGAATGACGGGTCATTAGGTTACAAGTTTTAAAGTCTTAGATTGGCCACTGATATTTTTTACAGGGCTAAAGCATCTTCTGGATTTCCATTGTTCACATTGTAGTGATGGATTATGAGACAAATGTGTGCTTTTAATTTGAAGTACAATGCTTTGGTCTAAATTAGATGTTATAGTTTTGTCCACATTAGATTTGTGCCAGATAGCAAACATAAATTGTTTAGTGTTTGTTTTTATCCTTGCCTCATGAGTGAGGGGAAAACTTTTAGTCTCATACTGTTTATAAAAGTAAACAATTGTATAAGATTAGAATGGGCATTTTCTTATAGCGCTTCTATCCATGCTATTAAATAAGCATGATTGTTCAAATTACTTTTGCTTGTTAGGAAACTTTTTTCAAAGAGTAATTTATTGATAGAATTTACAATTTACATTGAATGTTTGGATTTGATCAAAAATTAGATACTGACCCAAGTATAGAAAAGTATACAAGTCTTTCAACCATTATAAAAATGAACAAGTATTAAAATAAAAAATGTTTGTTCAATTATTTTGATACACAAAAAAGAACTGGACCAAAAAATATCAAAGAAATAAAAAAAATAAATATGTTTGTTTTTTAATCATTTTATTGTACAATGGTACTGTTGTAGTTAATTGTTTGATTGGTATTCTGTCCACTGTACCTGTAGTTCAATTTTTTTTTTTTAAATGCTAAATATCAGTTGTATGCTAAGAGTAAAAGTGCTTTAAATTCACTTAGTATTTTAGCCTTAATATAAGTTTTTATTTTTAACTTTTACAATTCTTAATAACTTTTGCAATGCATGTCAATGCTACTGACATTTGAATTATTATTGTAATTGAATTGTAATGAAATAGTAATGGAAATTGTAGTTATAGTTATAAATGCATAATTCAAACTTCATGGATCTCTCAATGTTTCCTACCAGCATACAACATTTATTCTGATATTTAGCCAAGATTTAAATATTTAAGTCTTTGACTTATAAGTTTACAGACGTTCCTTCTAGATAGAAGATTATTACGTTCAGAGGCCCAAAACTCCTGCAGGGTGACAGGGATCCCTCGGTGGCAGGGATAACCCGCGACGTGTCAAGAACGCCGACAAGGATAAATTGAACAGTTTAAATGTCCAGTAACTATTACAATAATTGAACAACGTAGTTGTTAACTTGCCTTGCTCTACTTCTCTTTTTATTGAACTACTTATTAAAAGATATAACATCCAACACAATCAGTGCAAGCATTTTGAATTGAAACTTTATTTACAACGACCATTGCTTTTATTGAAAACAAAGATAATAACTCTATATAACAAATATTTATGAACATATTAGGGATTATAGTTTTACTCAGTATAGTGTCTGAGGCAGTGGCGTAAACTAATAGGGAAAAATGGCGCCTTTGCGAAAGAGGGGGGTTAAATTGGCGACTATTTAGTTTCATTTATTAATAGTATAGGCTAACGTAAGTAGCGGTAATAATGTCAATTTAGCCCCTGTCTGAACTTTAGCCACACCCTCCTCTAGTCACTGGTTTAATTGGTGTCATGAAATCTAGTGGATTTTGGTGTCATTATATATAGGAGGTGTCAGTAAGTATGGTGGGTTGTTGTGTCACTATGGTTGGTGTCATTACTATGAGGGATTATTTAAGGTGTTAGGCCTACTATGGTTGGTCATTCATTATGGTGGATTAATTCGGGTGTCACTATAGTTGGTGTCATAAAGTGTGGATTGTGTTTTTACTATGAAAACAAAACAACACTTTTATCAGATTTTTATCATAATTTAAGAAGGAAATTTATTGTGGGATGATACCGAGAATGGAGCACTATATTAGGCCTATATGTCAATCGCAGCCCCGCTCTTCAGCAAGGCAATGGAGCAATATATTTTTCAGTTTTTTTTTCAATTTGCTACTGGGTAATTTGCGCTAAGTCCTGATTTAAATAGAAAGAAACAGTCATGGTATAAGGAAACACTCTGACAATACTCTCCGCTACGCAGACCTATCTAGGGCCTATAAGGAAACACTGACAATACTCTCCGATACGTAGACCTATCTAGGGCCTATAAGGAAACACTCTGACAATACTCTCCGCTACGTAGACCTATATAGGGCCTATAAGGAAACACTCTGACAATACTCTCCGCTACGTAGACCTATCTAGGGCCTATAAGGAAACACTCTGACAATACTCTCCGCTACGTAGACCTATCTAGGGCCTATAAGGAAACACTCTGACAATACTCTCCGCTACGTTGACCTATCTAGGGCCTATAAGGAAACACTCTGACAATATTAGTCTCCGCTACGTTGACCTATCTTGGGCCTATGTAGGTCAAAAGTATTCTGTCGGATCCATAGGGCCAGTGAAGCAGCGTTCACCAGTTTCTGTTGACACGGCGTACTATGTGATTGTGTGACGAGCACAATGCACAGCCGCCTTTAATTTACCCCAACTGAAGTCAGGTACCCATCAGAGCTGGGTAGACTCAGGGACACCCTCCAGACACGGGAAAAAATCATAGCCTGCACCAGGATTGATCCTATCTATGTATAGGCTAAGGCATTTATTATTATATATAGAATTTTAAGCTTGTTTAATTTATTTGTTTCTTTACCTGTACTATGGATTCAATAGTAATGCTACGATATACGTGCCTCTTGTTTCAACATCTATTTGAGCTATTGCACTCAATACAAAACGTGATTGGTGGAAAGTGGTAATAGTATGAATAGGTCTAATAGTCTATAATTAGGCTTTAGACCAGTGCCGTTGCTAGGGATTTGGGGGCCCGGGGCATTGGCCTCTTTGGGGGCCCCTGCATTTTGACATGCGACATTATGACATGAGAAAAAAACAATTCGGACACTCCTTTCGGGGCCCCCCTCAAGTAGGGGCCCGGGGAGACTTTCGACCCCCCTCCCCTAGCTACGCTACTGCTTTAGACTAAGACCCATAGAATAAATACCATGGACTAAAGCTAGGCCAAAGACTGCATTAAAATAGCGTTAAACAAAAAGAAATTTAACACAGAGTGAGAGAATGAACAGCAATCGGTATCTATAGACCTATTTCTAATGCACATTAGCATTCATAAAAATTATACTCATGTATTCTGATATGATACTATTTCGTCTACCACAAACAGAAATAAACATCTATAAATTTAATAATCTGTAAAAGCCTAGTGAGGACAACTCGTGCTAGTCATAGGAAATATTTTATTTTTACTTTAAAAACTTTATGCATGTATTTGTCTCCCTTTTTACTCATTGAGTAATTACCTAAGCTGCGTTTAAAATAACTCCACATCCATGCATGAATGTTTACTATGCGATTGGAGTTAAATTACAGTACAATGATGTTTGCTTTTTCATTGGTAGATGCACAGAGTATTGTTTAAATTAGGCAGAGAAGAAAATTATGTCAGAAGATGATCGATTCCAAGGAGCTGTAGCCTACATAATATATAGATCTATATTAAAGGTGATTCTACCTTAGCAAAATGTCATTTTGATTTGTCAACTCAAACTTGAGATTATACAATCTTTAATGGTTGGTTTAAATAGTTATTTAAATGAATAAATATACTGATTGCACATAATATAGGCCTACTCTTTCTCGCTCTCACACACACACACAAACTTACACATTACTTTCCAATAAACCTCTCCATCCCTCTCTATCACTTTTCTCTCTCTCTCTCTCTCTCACCCACATTACCTCTCTTTCTATCTTAGAAAATATATTATATTTTACATCAAACTCACTTCTATGGCCATATAGTATAGGCCCATAAATGTAAAAGAAAGAAACATATAAATGTGATATAATAATTCCCTGTCGAACACCCCAATGATCCCACTCATCAAAATTTGAGTTCTTACTTTAATATTGTAAGTTAAGTCAACTTTGATCATGGTTCTTTTTCAAAAGAAAGGGTAAATGTTTGCATTTGTTTCTCCCTCCCGCGCTACATTTTCTATTTTAAAATGTGTGTGTTAATTACCCAAACATTTAAAAAAGAGTCATATTAAAATGAACCATGTTAGTGGCCAGCTTTTTTACCCCTAACAAGTTATTTTTCGAAAAAAAAGTAGAGCATCTTTTAATCAAGGAGAGCTTTTAACATTTTAAATAGAATCATAACATTGGTAAAAAAATATAACAAAATAATAAAAACAAGAATTTGAAAACAATGTTTTGAAATCAATAAATATACCAACTCTTATATACATAAACATGTTTATAGTTAGGTACGTTTAAAAAATGCATAAATTAAACAAACAAAAACACTACAATTTAAAATTTACAATGTAAAAAATACAATAATAATATCATAACAACTGAAAAGATATGTGATGGGAGATCACTCATTTGTGTCCTTCAAAGACAGAGTGGTGTTGAGAATCATGCCCAAGCAAGTGGTTTCCATTGACATCATAATTATGTCCTAGTGTTGATTGCTTTTTGTTTCAGACTGCAGTCAGTTCATCGTTGTCATCTACAGGTTTAGTCACCACGACAATATCTTTCTGACCCAGGACCTACAGGTGAGTAAAGGTGTAAACATGTCATTGTTGAAACATATGAAATGCAACTATGCAACAGAGTTCGTTGATAATATTTTTTTTATTAATGGACTTCAAAGACAATTTGATGTGATGATACATAGGTATAAACTATATTTGTATTACTTTTTTGTTGACATATCAGTTTAATTAACAAAATAAATATCGTATACAAAATGTGTTGCTTCGTTTAGAAACGGTTTAGGAAAAAACACAGTTATAATATAAATCATATTGTCAGATTAGGTCTCCTGTTATATATTTAGCTTTTTAAAGTCTCAATTTTGTAATAATAAAATTAATAAATAAATTATTGGGCGCTTAAAAACTATGTGAATGTATACATAGACATGTCATGTCTGTATAAAGCATGTAGATGTAGATACCGATGTGAATGCATACATAGACATTCATGTCATGTATGTATAAAGCATGTAGATGTAGATACCGATGTGAATGTATACATAGACATGTCATGTCTGTATAAAGCATGTAGATGTAGATACCGATGTGAATGCATACATAGACATGTCATGTCTGTATAAAGCATGTAGATGTAGATACCGATGTGAATGCATACATAGACATGTCATGTCTGTATAAAGCATGTAGATGTAGATACCGATGTGAATGCATACATAGACATGTCATGTCTGTATAAAGCATGTGGATGTAGATACCGATGTGAATGCATACATAGACATGTCATGTCTGTATAAAGCTTGTGGATGTAGATACCGATGTGAATGCATACATAGACATGTCATGTCTGTATAAAGCATGTAGATGTAGATACCGATGTGAATGCATACATAGACATGTCATGTCTGTATAAAGCATGTAGATGTAGATACCGATGTGAATGCATACATAGACATGTCATGTCTGTATACAGCATGTAGATGTAGATACCGATGTGAATGCATACATAGACATGTCATGTCTGTATAAAGCATGTAGATGTAGATACCGATGTGAATGTATACATAGACATGTTATGCCTGTATAAAGCATGTAGATGTAGATACCGATGTGAATGCATACATAGACATGTCATGGATGTATAAAGCATGTAGATGTAGATACCGATGTGAATGCATACATAGACATATTATGTCTGTATAAAGCATGTAGATGTAGATACCGATGTGAATGTATACATAGACATGTTATGCCTGTATAAAGCATGTAGATGTAGATACCGATGTGAATGTATACATAGACATGTTATGTCTGTATAAAGCATGTAGATGTAGATACCGATGTGAATGTATACATAGACATGTTATGCCTGTATAATGCATGTAGATGTAGATACCGATGTGAATGCATACATAGACAGGTTATGCCTGTATAAAGCATGTAGATGTAGATACCGATGTGAGCGTATATGTATAAAGATCTTGTTTAGATCTACCATTCTCGCGCACGAGAAGCACGTTTATTCTTTGACTCACGCCTTTCAGTAATAATAATACTGCTAGTAGTCCTACCTTGACATAGAACATCCCGTCTCGCTGTTTGCTGAGCTCCTCTTTGGCCACGCGCGCTATCCGGCAGCTTAGAATGATGGCCGCCAAACAGACAATTATTTCCGTGCCCGCCGCAGCCAGGGACAAAAAGATCAAGACATCCTAGGAAATAAAGTCACGTGATTTATTTCAAGCATGGCTGAAATCATTTCTTCACCATAATTCATGAAATACCACACAGCCACAAGTTATAATTTGTTTAAATTTCAATACAACTCTTGTACGTTTTGTTTTCCATACTGTCGAAAATTAAATGAGGAATAAGGCCAATGTCTTCAAGAATAGACGGATACTTTAGAACTAGGCATAGTTCCATAATAAGTAGTCCTATATGAAAGTCATTGACATTTAAAATTGTTCCTATTATAGCGCCAGGCGTTGTCCTTGACTAGACTAATTTTTAATTGTGCTAAATTAAAAAGAAAAAGCTAAATATTTCTATACAAGCTTAGTATCGTGTTTTTAGAAGCTATTTAAATTTTAAAACCTTAAAAATACATTTTTCATATAAAAACCTTTATAAAACCTAAATACATACGCCTGTTTGTTATGCATTCCAAAGATTAAAATATTCATTTTGCCACACATGAAGTCAATATAGAGGAAATCAATTATTAAAAAAAAATGGAAATAATGTCGGTCAGATGCAATTGATACATAATTCTTTTAAGCGCCTCATAAAATGTAATGACAAAAAATTCAATTAGTCAATTTTTTAGCCTTCTGAAGATTTGCGAGCCAGTCGGACAGTTTAGCGAAGTTCAAAATGGGTTTTGAAACCTTTTATAAACTGTATATTTAATTAACCAAAAACTTGTCTTATGCCGTTGTAAGTCATTATTGTTAGTTTTATTTATTTCTATCATTCATTCTTTCTACCTAATCTAATGGATACCTTCTTCTTCATATTAATGTAGAGACCCCGTTAGGCCCAAGGAAAAGGTCCACAAATTTACGACATTTAAAATTTTATAACAAACTAGAATTACAAACAGGTGACGGGTTTCATTTGAGTTATTTAGTTGAAACCTTCAGTAAAGATTTGAAAGCTGATACAGAGAGGGCAGTGATGGAGGCTTGGTCCTGTGTGTTTCACAGTCTAATGGCTAACGAAAACAAAAAAAAAGAATATTTGTAAACGTAAATGTGGAACATGCAGTTTGAGCTGATGACTTCGGGTAGAGCGGGACTCTTGTTGGATGCGACATGGCTGTGTTGACATTTCCACGTGGCAGTTCATGATATTTTACAAAGTGGTGGCTTTGTCCACCACTCTGCGGTGTTGTAGGGACTCAAGGTGCATGGCATTAGTTAGAAAACTGAAAAGGAGGCTGGATATTGTGCTGTCTAAACAATCCCCATGTTTGTCTTGGCCACGTAAATAGATGAACTAAGCTTATTTTACCTTAGTGACAAACAAGCCTGAATAGGATACTCTTTATCTCACGAGACAACATTAACAAAATCTTATTCTGATTTTTTCTTAAATATGATACAAAATATGTTTGGTATTCGTGACTTACCTGTTTCTCTTTCTGAAAAGTGTGGCCATCGGTTGTGTAGTTGACCAGTCCAACTCTCAACAATTGGATGCTGACCACAGCAACTACCATGGAGACGACAGAAAATGCAGTGAAGCACATGATCTGTGTAAGAATGAAAGTATGTTATTCGTAGTTATTCATGATTCAATGTTAAAAAGCCAGAAATAGGCCCACACGAAAAATTTAATTATTAGCCGAGTAATACAACACACTAATCTTTGACAGTAATAAGAAAGAGATAGTCTAAAAAAAAAAATAATTTTCTTATTTCATATATTAAGCAAGTACTCATTCTATTTCTCTCGGAGTAGCTTTCAGTCAAAGACCAACATTGGTCAGAAACAATGGACTTTAAAACACAAGACTATTATCAGACCACGGATAATTTCAGAGCGAGGGTCCGTAAGGTAAGTACAAGATATGATAAGACGATTTAAAGCCTAAATGTTATTACCTGGATTATAGATGGCATTAATCAGTATTCGCTAAAGTTGGGGTTAATGTCAGTATGCCTAGGCCACAGTGGAAGAACGATGTAAGCCACATTGTAAAAAACGTGGAGTTGTTACCCTTGGTATATAGTAACAGTTATAATATTGACGCCGGCATTGTGCCGTTTTGAGAGACGATTGGGCATTACTAAGGATTCCGGTTACACATTTTATGTTGATCAACAGACCGACCCTCTAATGACAGCTACAAGCGAATATTGTGCACATGAATTGAGACAGTTGTAAATTTCTGCACTTCCGTCTATCTATTTTTCTAACACGCTTTTTTTCTGCACTTCTCTGCTCGTTGTATTTCCTCCTGGACATTAGCGTGTTATGTGGACCGATCGTCTGCAGGACGCTCCCTGTCATGCATATCTATGTTGGATGTCTTCACTGCTTTCGTGTCTTTGTGACAATCATCTTTGTTACGGTGGCTTGGGCCACCCATTTTCGGCGTACAGGGTACCAATGGCAATCTCTCCGTACTGAAGGTCTTTGAAAATTCGACCCATTCTTTTCACGCTGTAAAACCATCTCATTTTTCTTTCATTTAGAATTGAGAGCATACAGAGCACTTTGTCCTGCCATTTAATGCCAAGGATGCGACGCAGACATGCACCTTGCGTGAAAGCTATTTAGTTTATGCTCAAGGGACGCGTAAGTTGTATAAGTTAGTTATAATATCATAGACTATAATAAGATGGACCGCTTGCTCTATTTTTAGAGCTTATATTAACTTATATCAACTTTTTTTCCGTGCGCAACCAATAAGGTTGTCTTAAATTACTTCTACGCTCCTTGTTGTTTCTTAAATGTTTCCGCTTTATACAACTTAGGATTTTCATTTTTCATTGAGAAAATCGAAGCGATTCAATAAAACGGAAGTGCAAAGGAAACAACGAATGTAAAATTCCGAAAATCAGTGTTTCGATTCATCATATGGCAGAAATACTAAAGCAAGCGGTCCATGTGTATTTTAGTATATAATAATATAGCTCATAACTATTACCAAGTTAAGTATTATAGCTCAAGGGTTGTACCGATAAATAAAACTTTTTTTTTAAATGTCTGCTTGACAGTGAGCAAAGACATTAACATTTTCTCAAAAGACATTCTTCCACTGTTGCCTACAAATCGTATTTAAACAATGTCTCATGGAGATTTTTTAGCTTATGATTAGTAAAACGGGGTCATATTATTTGACCTCCTCCCCACACCACCACCACACCCTTCACCAATCTAATCTAATTTCTATACGTTTTTGCATCTAGATTATTCTAGATCCTCGTCTACTAAAAGAAAACAAATGTAAAGAAAAGCAGGAGAAGAGAACTCAAATCTTGCCAGCCCTTGTTGTCTTTTTTTTTATTATTCAAAAGCCGTGGAAAATAAGCTCGGCCATGACAAAATAAAGATACCTAAGGGGTTCTACTGACGCTACTCCAACACACACACACACAAACAAACACACACACATACACACACACACACAAACAAACACACACACATACACACAGAGAGAGAGAGAGAGAAGGACATCCTCGTCACTAATAATCTTAAGCTTGCCAACTACTCACCACATAAGATGATTTTTTCCGTGCACACCATATTCCTAGAATTCCGGCAACCAGAAACTGAAAATCAATTTTAAAACGTAAGTTGTTGTTGTTGTCGTTGTTGTTTTTTTGTCAAATACTTCGTAATATTTTATAAACGCATTGTACTAAGCTTACTCATATTTGCTTAAGCTATTATGTTCATGTACTAGACTCTATAACGTTTAGAGAATATCATCATAGTAGAGCTGTTCAATTATGTAAAAAGAATAAGTCTGCCCTTCTTCCTCTTAATTTGTTAACGATTGTCAGAACTTTTAATAGGAACTAGGGCCTACTAATAAGCTTGTATCCCCCTCCGCTATCTCCCCACTCAACTAGACACTGTTTTGTGTGAAAATTAAAGCGCGACAGAAAATGTATTGAAAAAAAAAAGATAATTTTTTTACGTTTTCTCCTAAAATTAAATACTTTTTAAATTGTCAACAACTGACAATCATACTGTAAGTCAACCCATCAGTTATACAATATGTTGTAAATTTGACTTACTCAATATGCCGCTATTACTTAAAAATAAAATAAAACGTAGAGAAGTTGTTAGAGAACATCAAACATAAAAAAATGATATATTTTATTTCTTCTGATGGAAACTTTACGCCTTCTTGCGTCCTCTTTTTATTTCCTTATTTTACTTTGGACCTAGTTCTCCAAACAAAATCCCATGGGAAGTTATATGCTAATTCCATCTGTATCAGGCATGTTTATGACAATGGAATACTTACGAATCCTGTATCAGGCATGTTTATGACAATGGAATACTTACGAATCCTCCACTCCAGATCGGTGAGACTCTGTGCGCCAACCACACATCCGCCTTGATGCTACTGATCACACCGACGATCACACTGAGCAGTCCGAGGAAAATGTGAAAACCGGACACAACGTGGACCGAGGTCTCTACAATTTTAAACATTTTTGTGGCTTGTTATTTCACTTGTTTAATGCTCGGTTTTTAGTAGTCTGTTATGTTCAAATCGTCTTTTATTTGTAATTAGATTTAGATGTTATTCAAGTAAAACTAAAACATAGTTCCAGAAGTAGAAGCTTCATTCAATGTTGTGTGAGGTTACAGTTCAGATAAAGTAGCGATGCTCAGAAATCAAATGTAGCAGCTTATGAGAATCTGTTACATAATATTGCCTTCTTTCATGTGCTGATTTGTTTCAGTTTGTCTGAAATGAGAAAACAAGAAATGGTGCACATAAACAACCGTCGTCAAAATTAGTTTTAACTGGTATCAATGTAATAGTCTATTTAAATAAGGAAATAACTGTAACTGTGTTAGATCATTTCTTCCATTTTCGTTCCACACACTATACCAGGTGTCGGTAACCTTTTGCTAACAGTGTTCCAAACTAAAATTTCTAAACCATTAGACGTGCCAACAGCCTAAAGGTCAACCTGCTCTATTATACGTTTTATTAGTTGATGTTTTTAATATAAGACAATTAATTTAACTCAGTAGCAAGACCAAGGCCAAGAGCAAATGAAATCTTCATAGACGATCGTTAAAGCATTTTATATTTAATAACAAAGTTAACGTGCTTATAGGCCTATTATCATACTTTTTACTCCCTTTCTATTAACTTGTATTTTCTGTCTGTCTGTCTGCTTGCTTGCTTGATAGTAAAACTTTGCATCGATTTTTCGACCACTTCCCGTCGTCCAATCGAGCCGAAACTTGGCCAGCAGACTTGTCCCGACTAACAATACATTCTATTAAATTTTCAGCATCGTAGCTTTTGGAATAGTCACGAATACCTTCCACCAATTTGCGAATCGAGGAACATATTATACGAAAAAACATGGCTGCCTTTGACGGAAGTAACTAAAGTTTTCGGATGTGTTCGTTTTTACGAAAAAAGATGAATGAAAACGACACAATGTGTGTGTGACAAAATGTAGCCGAAACAAAGCGAGTTATCTTTTTATGTTTTTTGCGAGACAAAGCTATAGGGCGTTTGCAATCACGTTACAAAAAGCACGTGATTTTTGTTTACTTTGTGTAGTAGTGGTGTACAAGTACAAGGCCGCTGTATTAATAAAGTTTGATATATACTCGAGCTTTTTTAAAATGATGTTTTGTGTTTTAAGTCTTGTTAAGATTTAAGCTGTATTACGTCTGTTAAATAAAAAAGGCTTTTTTATTATTATCATAGACATAGATCATAGACGATGTGAGCATATTAGTGACTTGACTAGATAGCCTATTCACCAACACTATCACTTGGCATCCCTACTTAGCCATTAGCCTAGCCTACGAAACATTAAAAGTGTAGGCCTATAAAGTGAAATTGAAAGTGTAAATAGGTCTAGCCGGCCCTAGCCTAATCACATTAATCAATTAATCTACAGTACTACTTTTTAACCTCCTTATTTTTTAGTAGGATAGCCAATATTCAGATGTGAATTTTGCATGATAAAGAAGTACTTCACCATTTTTGTACACCAATAGTGGCTTCTATTTACACAAATACGTCACTAAAAAACCTAAGCCACGCCTATTGAGAACGCTCTATAAAAAAAAAGGATGCGCAAAAGCAAAGCCACGATCGTGGCTTCATGCATTTAAAAAAAAATGCGCAATCGTTATAATTAGATATGTATTTGCCGACATTACCGATTCGAAATTTTAGTTTTGTAGTGAAGTGAAAATGGTAAACTTAGTTTACAATGAAAAGGAGTATAATAAAAACTGTGTTTTTATGGTTTTCTTGTTTTTTCATTTATACCGAATATAAAGTTTTATTACCAAACGTTCACATGTATTATGGTAAATATTTTTTATACATCATTTGGTTTACAAGATACGGTAGAATCTAGCAACTGCTAATATTGATAGAGTTTGTTTTCTTTGAGATGTTCTTATTTTATTTTTTATTTGTTCAGGTTTGATGTGGGCCCTACTAAGATTATATGAACTCTATCGTTAAGCGGAACTGATGCCTAATAATCAGACGAACTGGGTAGTAAATTTAATGTTTAAAAAAACATGCATATACATTTTATTCATATAATATTTATATGTTTAACTACTTTTTAGTTTGGTCATTATAAAGTTTTAAATTGTAGACTATTTAGTCTTTTCTAAAAGAAAACAAAGAAACATAATATTAGAAATATTAGGGCACATACAATGGGTTAATGGTTTCTCTTTAATGAAAATTAAGTATCTTAATTTGATTCAATAGTTATGCCAAACAAGTTATGTTTTGTCATATAACAAATATTACTGACTAATTGTTTTATCTATATATAAATCCAGCATAATGGTATTCATTACAAGATTTAATAATTAGAGGATTAAAATAATGTACGTTAAACAGTTGTAAATAAACATTTCCTGCATTAATTGTTTGTCCATTTAAGGAGTTTATCTTTGAAACATTAATTATAATTACAGAAATCACATAATATAGACTAGTGCTATTAAATAAGTCTCTTACATTTACTGAATTAATAATACAAATAAATTTGTTTTAGAATTACTTATATGTATGTTTAATTAAAGAAGAGTAAAGTTCAACGGCTTTCACTCCAACTTTTTTACTAGCAGGGCTAGTAGCTGACTAGCTGCTAGTGTTAGATTAAAAGGAGGTAGTTTACTAGCAAGAGAGTAAACTAGCCAACTAGCAGCTAGTAAACTAGCTCGTGTAATTGAGCCTCAAGAAGGTTGTAGTAAGATCAGTGGCGTATTTAGGCATGTTCCACATGTTCCATTGGAACAGGGGCCCTCACACAAAAGGGGCCCCCACACATACCAAAAAGAATTGTTTTTAGTGACATCCCCATTCTTTCGTTGCAAATGTAAGTTAAAATTCATTTATTCCCCTACAATTTTAAGCGCTCCAGTCCAACCAAGCTAAGTGCAACATAAAATGTATGATTTGACAGGATGAAACATGAATTAACGGCACTTTTCTGAGGTATGTGGAAGGCAGGATGGAAACCACGAGGGGTCCCAACATAAATGACTGCCCAATGACTTCACTTCCTTTTTATTTTATTTTGCCAACATATGGGTCAGCTATTGTTCAATTTGAATTTAAGACGTTAAAAAAAAGGTTATTAAAAATGTTAGAGCGTTAAACTGCGGATCAAGGACGGTGTGTGTGATTTTTTATATCTTTCTACAGACGTACGTGTAGGCCTAACTGTTCTATTGGTGAAGTCAGCGAGAAAGTCATGCTCGAACATAATGTATGAATAATAAGCAAAGTGGTTGCAATTGACACTGACAATATATGCATGCCCACAGAAGAGAGAGAAAATCTCATGAAATCAAGAGGACTGCAGCATCACCTTTACCGGGCCATGCTTAGTTTCTTCACTCCCTTCTTAGGGCTAAATTAGGGTTGCCATCCGTCCCGTTATATCCAAACTGTCACCGTTAGTCCCTAACGGTGACAGTTCGGATATAACGGGACGGATGGCAACCCTAATTTACACTTCCATGTAATTGTGTTCTAAATAAAAAGTCATTAGGCCTATATTAAAAAATTTATTTTACTTCATTTCTACATCATCCCCATCTCATAGTGTCCCGACGAGGTCCCAGCTAGATATGGCAACCCTAGGCTAAATGATTCATTACTCCATTGATTCAGGTGCAATTGTCAGCTATTTGGCATCGCCGTTTCATTTCTTCATACATTCATTACTTACTAGGCGGTAGGCTTAAAAATAATACATTACTTACAGCAATGCACTTCTGGATTGCTGCACACCAATTCCTAGTTCTAGTTCTAGGTATTTGGCATCGCCGTCCTCTTAATCTTTTCTTACTAGGCGGTAGGCTTAAAAAAATAAATTTGGTTACTGTTATGAACTTGAAACCACATCAGCGACACCATAATTGCGTTTTCAATTATATTACATTGTGTGTCAGATTTGATTGAGTGGGGTTTTATAAACTTTTCTTACTATACTTAGCCCTTATTTGGGGCCATAAATCAATAACGACACACATTTTTTGTCCCAATTTTTAGTCCTTGCCCCTACCCACCATCACAAAGTGTAAGACACCCATTTTATTATGACGACAAAAAGTACAGTCACCATAATATTTTAAAATTAGCATGTTTTAGTTTTACTTTTTAAATATGTACCTTTTATGTGATGTAACACTATTTATACCCCCCCCCCTGTCCTTCACACAACACATCAACACTAGAATCACTAATCATTAAATCCCCTCCCTCCCCTAGTTGCGTGACGACAATAATGTACGGTCCCTTTAAATTATGATTTTATGCTATACCAACACATTTCAAGTTCATTAAAAAATAACACGGCATTTTCCGATCTTTTCTTTTTGTGGCCCTATTAACTGTATATTTCTACTTTTACTTCAAAAAACAAAACCAAAAGCATTCTAAATTTTAGTGTCTAATCCTGGATATAATGAACTTCTAAGATACGAGTTTCCACAATAGTTTCTCTTCGCGACCCGGTCCTTTTCTATTTTGTAGACTAAAACTGGATTGCGACCCACAATTTAGAAAACGCTGGATTGTAGTAACACACTGGTGCAGTTGAATATGATCAAACCTTCATGTAGCACTGTGCGGGGAACAGAGAAAAAACCTCTGAGACAATTATATTTATATGCAGGATATATCCGATCTGACAAAGAATACTACATGTCCCTACTAACAACAGCCAATCAGACAGCAAAATACACCCGACATGGTGGAGGCATGAGAATAACACCCAATGCAGGCTGTGAAATAGATTCAAACATTGAGCTACTATAGCTAAGACGAGTCAGAACAGCATTAGAAGCAATCGAAAGATACAAAAGAAAGATTAAAAAAGATTAAGCAACAACACATTCAAAGAAAAAGCTTTTTGAGAGCAACAGAACTTTGAACACCATTTAAAAAAAAGACCATATTACAAACTGCAGACGAATTGGAACAAAAACAACACCGCCCCAATAACAGGAGTAATTTCAAGACCTACTAATAGTCACTCCTAATTAATTCACAGGAAGACGATCTACTCATCAATGCAAAGAAATGGCGCCCAAAAATGAATAATTTACTGACATGAAGTAGCCTAATATATTAGATCTATGTCGAAATGTCTCTTTACTTTAATAAAAGCTTATTAATTAATATTTAGCTATTAAAAATTATTATTCCTATCCGTATTTATTATATTTACATTGGAACTTTTATTGAAGTACACAAGCTTAACCAAAGTATCAAACACATTAGAACGTAACATAGGAACCATAGGGACATTAGAAAGCTAATAGGCCCTCAACTTAACCTAAATTGGATAAACCTAACATACCCACAAACCTGTCGACACTGCCACCACACACAAAAAAACACTTTTTCCTTGAATGGTCCAGTTAATTAACTTCATACTGCCATAACCAACAAACTATACATCAATACCCAACTTAAAAAGGCATGTAAATATGTTTGTCTGGCATTAACTACAATAAGAGAGCAATTTAGAGCTATGCAGATTGGTCAATAGAAGAAGAAGGATAAAGGACTAGAACTGCCTGATATTATGTCAATGTTGGTTTTATTTTTTTATGGAACGACTCTTAATGACTTGTACTGGGCATCTTTTTTTTGCAATTACTTCCCTTGTATCACTATGCGCCTTTTCAGCTTCCATCGCCCTTTTTACAATCTACTGAAAGATAACTATACAAACATAGGCCATATCACTACACTTCTTTTCTTTCTTTTACCAACATGTAAGTCGGCTGCCGTTCCACTTGAAATTAAGACGTAAAAATAAAAACGGTTATTCAAAATGCTAGAGTTAAACTAAGGATCAAGGAGGGATGTGTGTGTGTGTTTTTTTACCTTTATACAAACCTACGTGTAGGCCTAAATGTTCTAGTGGTCAAGTCAACGAGAAAGTCATGCTCGAACATAATGTATTTTGTATGAATAATAAACAAAGTGGTTGCAATTAACACTGACAATATAGATGTCTATGCATGCCCACAGAAGAAAGAGAGAGAGAGAGAGAGATAGCAAGTCCATGCCCTTATTATTTTTGCTTAATCTTCTTTTTTTTTTAAATATCTAGATCTAGACATAATTTAGTCTATGGACAACAATTCCCAAAATAAATGGGCAACTGACGTCCATGCCGGAAAACTAGTTAGAACATTTAAAAAATGTTTAAATACGTATGGAAACAAATTAACGTTTCTATGACTATGTCTATAATAAAAGCATTTTTAAAACAAGTGGAATTTTGTAACCTCAATTTTTATTTTTAAAATAATTATTTGATAAATTTGCTGGCATAATGCCTTAACCTAGCATTCAAGTTGGGGACGCCATTTTTTTTTAAACAACTTGGGTGCAGGTAGAAAATCTTATGAAATCCAGAGGACTGCAGCATCACCTTTACCCCATCGCCCATCCTTGATTTCTTCACTCCCTTCTTGGGGCTAAAAGATTCATTACTCCATTGATTCAGATGCAATTTTAAGCTCATCTACTTAGAATGATTCTTTTTGTTTTTACACCAACATATTTGATCTCGATTTGGCCTATTATTATCTATACGTTTAAGATTTACTTATTATAATTATAGGCTACAGCTTGTAGTTGTTATTGGCACAAAGGATTCCTTTTAAGAATATAAGCTTATGTAAATTTATATAAGCCTACATGATAGGCGCCTACATATTAAACGATTAGACCCTGACCTATATATATTTACTTTATATAGCCTACATCTTTTTAAGAGTGTAAACATGATTTAATGTTCATACATTTGTTTGTTTTTTTTGTTTTTAAATACTAAGAAGTAGCCTACTTTTATTTAATTAATATTTCTACTGTTACATTGTACAATTTCAGTCGTTCCACTATCATAAAAGCCATGTATGTCCTGCCTGAGCTGACTGAGAGTCGCTCACTCGTGAGATTCACTTGAAGATTGTAGCTAAGCCTAGATCTAGTCAAATTCCGATCAAGCTATATTATATATGGTTTAATGTCTTTAGATTAACATCAAAAAATACATTTTAAATCTATGTTCACATTTTATTGACCATCGTTTAAATCTTTTATATTATGAGTGAGATAATACAATAATATGTTATATCAGTTTAATTTATATAATATGAGATTGACTAGATCTACTCATCAATGCTAAGAAATGGCGCCCAAAAATGAAATTTACTGACATGAAGTAGCCTAATATATTAGATCTATGTCGAAGTGTTTCTTTACTTGAATAAAGGCGTATTAATTGATATTTAATTTATTAAAAATTATTATTTCTTTCCTTATTTATTATATTTACATTTAAACTTTTAAATATTAAAACTAAATGTAAAATTCTCATAATTTTAACTAGCCTACAAGTAGGCCTACAAGGGTGAAAAACATTTTAAGAAAGAACAAAAATAACAAATCTGAAAATACCTTCAGTAAATTATCTATAAAATCGAATCAAAATATTTAAATATATAAAATTTCTACATTCAAAGAAGTTTTTACATTCTTAAAATAAATTGACAATATTATTATATAAGTTGGTTGACTAAATTTGATAAATATCCATATTTTAGAGTGTAATCGGCAAAATCATCTAGGTCAGATTGTGCGAAGGTGTGCTGTGAAAAATATACTTTAAAAAAAAACAAAGTGTTTTATACCTTTAAATTTGCAAAAATAGAAAACTTAAGAGATTATAACACACTTTGAATGCAGAAAATCATTAAATTATAAATATTAAAATGCATTAAGTTAACTTTTTAAAGTCTTTGTCATGGTCTTTGGCCATTTATTTTGCAATAAAACCATTATTTTGTACTTTAAGGAACATATCGGACCTATAAAATTATATATCAAATTAAAGCTCATGTAATGCTTGATATTTTGACAGTAATGCGCAGATTTTGATGTTTCTTGTTTTCTGGTAAAATATTTTTTTCTAAACCCATCTATTACGAATTGGGTATTTTCATTAATCGTAAAGCACTACCTGGTTGGGTGAAAGAAGGCTGTGACGTAGTGCTCTCCGATATGTTCGAGCGCTGGTATATAGACTGAGCGAGTCGCAGCAGAAAACACACTTCGTGTACCACGCACACAACGCTTATTTTTCACTACTTCTCGTTACGCTCATCCAGTCTAACTTTATCATGGCCGATACTGACGCAGCCGCTGCTCCCGCACCAGCTCCTTCTAAGGCAGTCAAGGCACCCAAGAAGAAAGCCGCAGCCAAGCCTAAGGCCCCAGCTTCACACCCACAATATAAAGTGATGATTCAATCTGCCGTTGAAGCTTTGAAAGAACGAGGTGGCTCTTCCAGACAGGCAATTTTGAAATACATCCTAGCCAACTATAAACTTGGTGATAACCCAACTGCCATCAATGCCCACCTCAAGCTTGCATTGAAAGCTGGAATAGAGATGGGCAAAACCGTTCACCATGCTGATCGCCGCTCAATTGAGCGCTCACTAAAAAGATACGGATCCGTTGAACGGTTCCACGGATCACTTAGTAATTTACCCTCCCCCCCCCGCCTCCCTCCATAATTTTATATGTTGGATGTCAAGGGGAGAGAAAAACAACTTGGATCCCTTGTTGAAACGCCGTTTTTTTGTTACTTAAAACATAAAAAAATATAAATAAGAAATAATTGTTCTCAATTGTCTAGTTGTAGGCTACTAAACTAATTATAATTAAACTTTTGTTTTTAAGCTATAATTCCTTTTTTTTCACCTAATAATCTACTAATAAGTAAAATTAAAAGGGTAAATGTAAAATACTGTAATCATATTGGCTAATTATAATGCAAAAATGGTATCATCAACATTATTTACAATTGACAGCAATTGTACGATCACTCGCATTCGAAACCAGCATATCGAAATGCAGAACGGGAACCGATCAGTACAGACCCATTCAGTACTGAGCGGGTCTGAGCCGATCAGTAATGAGCGGGTCTGAGCCGATCAGTACTTAGCGGGTCTGAGCCGATCAATACTGAGCGGGTCTGATCCAATCAGTACAGACCCATATCAGTACTGAGCGGGTCTGAGCCGATCAGTAATGAGCGGGTCTGAGCCGATCAGTACTGAGCGGGTCTGAGCCGATCAGTAATGAGCGGGTCTGAGCCGATCAGTAATGAGCGGGTCTGAGCCGATCAGTACTGAGCGGGTCTGAGCCGATCAGTACTGAGCGGGTCTGAGCCGATCAGTACTGAGCGGGTCTGAGCCGATCAGTACTGAGCGGGTCTGAGCCGATCAATACTGAGCCGGTCTGATCCAATCAGTACAGACCCATATCAGTACTGAGCGGGTCTAAATCGGTCTGATCCGGGTCAGATCCGGATTTTAAGTGAACTATGGAAACCAACACATCGAAATGCAGAACAGGAACGGATCAGTACTGATCCGGGTCTTTTGACAGTGATCGGCTTTCGGATCCGTTCCTTTAAAAGACCCGGATCAGTTGATCAGTTCTTTAGTGAGCGACCCATCTCTAAGCTGGAAATAAAAATGGCACTTTGAAACAGTCTAAAGGTACAGGGGCCGCAGGATCCTTCCGTCTGGGTGAAAAGAAAGTTGAGAAGAAAGAAAAGAAACCCAAGTCGCCCAAGAAGGCTGCAGTAAAGAAACCAAAGTCTCCCAAGAAGGCAGCAGCTGCTAAGCCTAAGAAGCCAGCTGGTGCCAAAAAAGCCACCAAATCTCCCAAGAAAGCGGCCACCAAGAAGCCAGCGGCTCCCAAGAAAGCCAAGTCTCCTAAGAAGGTATCTGCTGCTAAGCCCAAGAAACCAAAGAGCCCTAAGAAGCCAGCTGCAGCTAAACCAAAGGTTGCCAAGAAACCAGCAGCTAAAAAGCCCAAAGCACCAAAGAAGGCAGCAGCAACTAAAGCATAAAATCACCTTGTTACTTTGCTGTACCAAAACAATGGCCCTTTTAAGAGCCAACCATTTTTTCTGAAGATTACTTTTTTTAGATTGTTATAACCATACATTACTTACAGTAATGCACTTCTGGATTGCTGCACACCAATTCCTAGTTCTAGTTATTTGGCATCGCCGTCCTCTTAATCATTTCTTACTAGGCGGTAGGCTTAAAAAAATAAATTTGGTTACTGTTATGAACTTGAAACCACATCAGCGACACCAAGAGGGATTTATTGCGTTTTCAATTATTACGTAATATTACATTGTGTGTCAGATTTGATTGAGTGGGGTTTTATAAACTTTTCTAACTATACTTAGCCCTAATTTGGGGCCATAAATCAATAACGACACACATTTTTTGTCCCAATTTTTAGTCCTTGCCCCTACCCACCATCACAAAGTGTAAGACACCCATTTTATTATGACGACAAAAAGTACAGTCACCATAATATTTTAAAATTAGCATGTTTTAGTTTCACTTTTTAAATATGTACCTTTTATGTGATGTAACACTATTTATACCCCCCCCCTGTCCTTCACACAACACATCAACACTACAATCACTAATCATTAAATCCCCTCCCTCCCCTAGTTGCGTGACGACAATAATGTACGGTCCCTTTAAATTATGATTTTATGCTATACCAACACATTTCAAGTTCATTAAAAAATAACACGGCATTTTCCGATCTTTTCTTTTTGTGGCCCTATTAACTGTATATTTCTACTTTTACTTCAAAAAACAAAACCAAAAGCATTCTAAATTTTAGTGTCTAATCCTGGATATAATGAACTTCTAAGATACGAGTTTCCACAATAGTTTCTCTTCGCGACCCGGTCCTTTTCTATTTTGTAGACTAAAACTGGATTGCGACCCACAATTTAGAAAACGCTGGATTGTAGTAACACACTGGTGCAGTTGAATATGATCAAACCTTCATGTAGCACTGTGCGGGGAACAGAGAAAAAACCTCTGAGACAATTATATTTATATGCAGGATATATCCGATCTGACAAAGAATACTACATGTCCCTACTAACAACAGCCAATCAGACAGCAAAATACACCCGACATGGTGGAGGCATGAGAATAACACCCAATGCAGTCTGTGAAATAGATTCAAACATTGAGCTACTATAGCTAAGACGAGTCAGAACAGCATTAGAAGCAATCGAAAGATACAAAAGAAAGATTTAAAAAGATTAAGCAACAACACATTCAAAGAAAAAGCTTTTTGAGAGCAACAGAACTTTGAACACCATTAAAAAAAAGACCATATTACAAACTGCAGACGAATTGGAACAAAAACAACACCGCCCCGATAACAGGAGTAATTTCAAGACCTACTAATAGTCACTCCTAATTAATTCACAGGAAGACGATCTACTCATCAATGCAAAGAAATGGCGCCCAAAAATGAATAATTTACTGACATGAAGTAGCCTAATATATTAGATCTATGTCGAAATGTCTCTTTACTTTAATAAAAGCTTATTAATTAATATTTAGTTTATTAAAAATTATTATTCCTATCCGTATTTATTATATTTACATTGGAACTTTTAATGAAGTACACAAGCTTAACCAAAGTATCAAACACATTAGAACGTAACATAGGAACCATAGGGACATTAGAAAGCTAATAGGCACTCAACTTAACCTAAATTGGATAAACCTAACATACCCACAAACCTGTCGACACTGCCACCACACACAAAAAAACACTTTTTCCTTGAATGGTCCAGTTAATTAACTTCATACTGCCATAACCAACAAACTATACATCAATACCCAACTTAAAAAGGCATGTAAATATGTTTGTCTGGCATTAACTACAATAAGAGAGCAATTTAGAGCTATGCAGATTGGTCAATAGAAGAAGAAGGATAAAGGACTAGAACTGCCTGATATTATGTCAATGTTGGTTTTATTTTTTTATGGAACGACTCTTAATGACTTGTACTGGGCATCTTTTTTTTGCAATTACTTCCCTTGTATCACTATGCGCCTTTTCAGCTTCCATCGCCCTTTTTACAATCTACTGAAAGATAACTATACAAACATAGGCCATATCACTACACTTCTTTTCTTTCTTTTACCAACATGTAAGTCGGCTGCCGTTCCACTTGAAATTAAGACGTAAAAATAAAAACGGTTATTCAAAATGCTAGAGTTAAACTAAGGATCAAGGAGGGATGTGTGTGTGTTTTTTTTACCTTTATACAAACCTACGTGTAGGCTTAAATGTTCTAGTGGTCAAGTCAACGAGAAAGTCATGCTCGAACATAATGTATTTTGTATGAATAATAAACAAAGTGGTTGCAATTAACACTGACAATATAGATGTCTATGCATGCCCACAGAAGAAAGAGAGAGAGAGAGAGATAGCAAGTCCATGCCCTTATTATTTTTGCTTAATCTTCTTTTTTTTTTAAATATCTAGATCTAGACATAATTTAGTCTATGGACAACAATTCCCAAAATAAATGGGCAACTGACGTCCATGCCGGAAAACTAGTTAGAACATTTAAAAAATGTTTAAATACGTATGGAAACAAATTAACGTTTCTATGACTATGTCTATAATAAAAGCATTTATAAAACAAGTGGAATTTTGTAACCTCAATTTTTATTTTTAAAATAATTATTTGATAAATTTGCTGGCATAATGCCTTAACCTAGCATTCAAGTTGGGGACGCCATTTTTTTTTAAACAACTTGGGTGCAGGTAGAAAATCTTATGAAATCCAGAGGACTGCAGCATCACCTTTACCCCATCGCCCATCCTTGATTTCTTCACTCCCTTCTTGGGGCTAAAAGATTCATTACTCCATTGATTCAGATGCAATTTTAAGCTCATCTACTTAGAATGATTCTTTTTGTTTTTACACCAACATATTTGATCTCGATTTGGCCTATTATTATCTATACGTTTAAGATTTACTTATTATAATTATAGGCTACAGCTTGTAGTTGTTATTGGCACAAAGGATTCCTTTTAAGAATATAAGCTTATGTAAATTTATATAAGCCTACATGATAGGCGCCTACATATTAAACGATTAGACCCTGACCTATATATATTTACTTTATATAGCCTACATCTTTTTAAGAGTGTAAACATGATTTAATGTTCATACATTTGTTTGTTTTTTTTGTTTTTAAATACTAAGAAGTAGCCTACTTTTATTTAATTAATATTTCTACTGTTACATTGTACAATTTCAGTCGTTCCACTATCATAAAAGCCATGTATGTCCTGCCTGAGCTGACTGAGAGTCGCTCACTCGTGAGATTCACTTGAAGATTGTAGCTAAGCCTAGATCTAGTCAAATTCCGATCAAGCTATATTATATATGGTTTAATGTCTTTAGATTAACATCAAAAAATACATTTTAAATCTATGTTCACATTTTATTGACCATCGTTTAAATCTTTTATATTATGAGTGAGATAATACAATAATATGTTATATCAGTTTAATTTATATAATATGAGATTGACTAGATCTACTCATCAATGCTAAGAAATGGCGCCCAAAAATGAAATTTACTGACATGAAGTAGCCTAATATATTAGATCTATGTCGAAGTGTTTCTTTACTTGAATAAAGGCGTATTAATTGATATTTAATTTATTAAAAATTATTATTTCTTTCCTTATTTATTATATTTACATTTAAACTTTTAAATATTAAAACTAAATGTAAAATTCTCATAATTTTAACTAGCCTACAAGTAGGCCTACAAGGGTGAAAAACATTTTAAGAAAGAACAAAAATAACAAATCTGAAAATACCTTCAGTAAATTATCTATAAAATCGAATCAAAATATTTAAATATATAAAATTTCTACATTCAAAGAAGTTTTTACATTCTTAAAATAAATTGACAATATTATTATATAAGTTGGTTGACTAAATTTGATAAATATCCATATTTTAGAGTGTAATCGGCAAAATCATCTAGGTCAGATTGTGCGAAGGTGTGCTGTGAAAAATATACTTTAAAAAAAAACAAAGTGTTTTATACCTTTAAATTTGCAAAAATAGAAAACTTAAGAGATTATAACACACTTTGAATGCAGAAAATCATTAAATTATAAATATTAAAATGCATTAAGTTAACTTTTTAAAGTCTTTGTCATGGTCTTTGGCCATTTATTTTGCAATAAAACCATTATTTTGTACTTTGTTACGAATATCGGTCATAAATGAATGACGTAGTAAGGCATTGACCTCTTAACAAGTGCGTATCAGAGTAAAAAGCGACCAAGGTTTGACCTTTATGCCCTGAGGGCAGTTTAAATAAAATAATTCGTTCAAATCCCGTGGAAATTGGAGGATAATTCTGGATCGTAGTATTCTATAGAGAAAGAGGTTAAAATGCGTATTAAGACCCTGTAGAATCTTCGATGATCGTTTTCTTTGTAAAGTCCCGACCTCCTTAAAGTTAGTTCAGTTAGGAAGTTTGTCGAGTGAAGTCGCTATATTCATTTGTATATTGTATGCCATTTTATTGATACTTATGTTGCCATCAGTTGATAAAGTTTATTGATCGTTTATATTGAGTCTACAATTTAAATAAAATTGTTTATTCAACAACTGGAGTTGTTTGATCAATCATTGTTGAGAAATGTGTTGAAGATAATTATCACGAATATAACTACATTACTGCATAGACCTGTCAGTCAAGGAACCCCTAGCTTAGGCTACAGATTAGCAGAATCTAGAGACTTCTAATAAAGATACAACTATATTCATTGAATCCGATTTAACGAGTCGTAATAATAGTCATCATAATAGAGGGCCATAACAGTTTGGGGGCTTCGTCCGATATAGTTGTATAGTGAAGCATATATTCAAGTTGTGTTGTGTTGTGTGTTGGAGCAGTGACCTACTGAGCAAGCCTAAGAACGCTGAAATTATTCTTCCGATTGGAAAAACGTAAGTTGGAAATTTACCACTTTATAAATCTCTTAACTAAAGAATGGAATTTATTGAAAATCCAGAAGAAGAAGTTTTGAAAACTTTATCAATAAAGAAGTTAAAAGAGATCGCTGAGATCTTAAAGATAGAAGTTACGGAGACTACACCATCGAGGACTGTGTTGACACAGCAGATAAAAGATGTGTTGATTGCGAGTGGAAAGTTGAAAGTAGAATCAAGCGCGGAGGGATATCAAGTTGAAGGTCAGATGTCTGAACAGTTCCGATTTCAACTAGAAATGAAACGGCTTGAAATGGAAGAAAAACGGCTTGAGATGGAACAAAGAGATAAGAAAAGTCAAAGAGAAAGTCAGGAAAGAATAGAACTAGCAAAGATAGGAGCTACTAAAAAAGAATCTCATAATGATGTAGAGATGGCCAGATGGAAAAAGCTAGTCCCTACCTACATTGATAAAGAAAGTGAAATAGCTAATTTCTTCCAGACCTTTGAAATTTCTTGCAGAGATTTTAAGTTCCCAGAAGATAAATGGGGAATATTAGTCAGAACAGCTTTTACTCAGGGAAGGGCAAGAGATTGTGTTCTATGGTTAAAAGAGGAGGATTTAAATGATTATGAAATCATTAAAGACACTGTACTTAAAGCCTATAACCAAATACCGGAAAGTTATCGGAAAAGGTTCCGTCAGTATACAATGTCCCCTTACCAAACACACTTAGACTTCCTTAGAGCAGAAGAAAAGTTAATGGATCAGTGGATAAAATCCAGAAATATCTCCACATTAAAAGAAATGAAAGATATCATTCTGTTAGAAGATTTTATTAACAAAGTGAGGCCGGATATAAGAATGTATTTATCCGAGCGTGATATCACTGACCCACATAAGGCTGCTGATTTAGCTGAACAGTACACATTGTGTCATAGAACAGCTGATGGAAAGAATTTTAATAGATCACAACGGCAAGGAGAAAACACACAAAAACAACATCGTGAAAAAGAGCATTTTGTGAAACAAAATGATGTTAATAAAAAACCTATCAACAAAAACGTCCAATGTACTTTTTGTAAAAGAACAGGACATAGCATCGAAGACTGTTGGAGTATACGAAGCGACAAAAGACCTAACAAAGTGGTCATGTGTGCAAGCCATAAACCAATACAGAATGTACAAGAAAGCGAAAATACAAACGAACTGAATTCGAAGAAAGATTATTCTAAACCAGAAACACTGAGGGTGGATTTGCCTGAGAGCAAAAGTCAGAAGGTAGAGAAATCTACAACTGAAGATAATGAGGATAAATATCCTGATTATAAATACAGAATGGCTACTATTGGATTAATTGTCCAAGTCCACAGAGACGAAAAAGTAGACCAAAGTATTTTTGACTCGAACAAGAGTCTGAAGTCATCGAAAGATGAAACAACACCCGAAAGTCATGGTCAAGGGAAGAATAAAATTGACACAGAGACCCTGTGCAGTTTTCAACCGTTCATTAGTGAAGGTTGTGTGGCCTTACAAAAGGAAGGACCACTGAAGTCCGTAAACATATTACGAGACACAGGAGCATCATTAACACTGCTGCTTAAAGATGTATTACCATTGAATGATAATACATTGACAGGACAGACTGTCCTATTGAGAGGTTTTGAATGGAAAGAAGAAATACCTCTACATAGGATATACCTCACATCTGACTTGGTGACAGGATATGTGACAGTTGGAGTAATATCAAAACTTCCTGTTGAGGGCATATCTGTTATCCTAGCAAATGATTTGGCGAAAGGGAGGGTGAGACCTGAACTGATTGTGAAGGAAAATCCAGACCCTAGTCCTATGGTGGAGACAGGAAAAGAAAAAGAACTTTATCCTGTAGGTGATGTCATAAATGGTATGACACCACAGAAAAAGAAAGAAGAAATTATCTCACAAGAAAAGAAAAAGAAAGAAGAAATTCTCCCACGAGAGAAGAAAGAGGAAGAAGAAGTGGAATTAGATACTACTATTTTCTCCATGATTGAAGATTGTCCGAAAGGAAATGAACAATCAAAGAAGTCATCGCAAAATGAATTGATTGCTGAGCAGAAAGTAGACCCAGAGTTGCTACAGTTGCATGAGAAAGCTGTCGACGAGAAAGAAAATCCTACTACTGATGTCTATGAACAGATAGACCACAGCATAAACAAACAACAATGCAAACCTGCAGTTGCCGGTACAGATGAAGATTTGAGGAGCATCACTGAAGAAACGAGTGCCGAGAACTGGACCGAAACTACCAAAAGCTATGGGTTACCACAATCCATACCGACGGATCGAAGGACCAACTTCACCTCGGAACTCTTCAATCCAGTCCTAAAGAACTTATGCCTGGAGCAGGAGATGTCAACTGAATCCCATCCGGAAAGTCGAGGAGCCTATGGACCAATCTTTGGACCCACTGTCCGAGGACCACTCAAACTACTTCAAGAAGCATGGCAGACCGAATTGGATCTCCTTGGGCTGAGCAAGTACCTAGATAAGTACATAAAATTTTTGTCTGACATAACTGTTTTTGTTAGGAAAAAATTGTACACTGCTCACATGCAGATGCCATTGTTGTGTGATGAAAGAAAGGCAAATATATTATATCATTTGAAAATGATAAAGCCTTACCTTCTGAAAACAATTGGAATAAGCTTGATGTTGTTAACATTGTTACTCTTATTTGTAAAATTTATGCCTGGAGTTCAGGATGAATTGAATGACAAATTCACTGATAGTTAGTTACCAAACTTACTATTTTAAAACTAAATCCCTTACTTGTGAAGAAAAAGGACTGAGTAAAAGTATTGTTAGAGTAAATATCATTCTAGTGTGATATTTCTAAACAAACTTGTTAGTTTGAGCATTAAAATAATTGCTATAAGAGAAAAAGATCAGTTTTATCCGCAGAATTGGTTTCTAAATCAGAGGACATTATAAATGTGGACTGATTATAAGATGTGTTTGAGAATCTCTGGAAATGATAATTGAAACATTTGGCAGAGAGGATAATTTGATTGAAAAAGATGTAAATGATTTTGAGAAAAGAGAATTTTCTATCACTAAAGTATTGAGAAATGTTTTATGATTGTACTATGGAAATTTATTTTATCATGTACTGTTGTTGAAATATTGCACTGAGTCAGTATGCAAATTTCTTCTATGTGAATTTATTCATTTATTATATTATCATTGAATGTATGATAATGTAGGGTAAAAATAGTTGCAGCAAGGCAGAACTATGACTAACAAGAATTCCAAGAAATGTATTATATATGATTTTTCACTTTTAGGATACTGTTACATGAAAAGCAGATCAGAAGTTGAAACTAATGTAAAATAAAACTTATCCTTGTTTTGTAAATTTAGGATATGTGAATATGTGCCACTGACTTGACACTGTAAACCAGAATAGTTGAGAATGTCAAGGTTGAGAATTTATAATGTTGACATACCAATGTTCAACAAATGTATTATTAATTAAGGATTTCATGTCAAGATTGTAAAACTAATCTATTTTTTTTGTATTAGTTAAAATAGATTGAATGAATTGTATTGACAAGCAAAAGACTGGGTAGACCTGAACACTGTGGAAGTAACAGGAACCTAGAACCTATGAATAAAACCTTTTGTGGAAAATGGAAAAGAGCAATGTACACCACTGAAAAGATTGGAAATGAAATGTTTTACCACACCAGTCAAACCAGCAGTTTGTTTTGTACATAAATTGTTACATTGATTTCGCTATGAAAAAAATTAATAGTAGCCTATGCTTAACTCTTTTCTACTTCAATAATATTGTATTTGAAATGTCTTTGATGTAATCTAAAGAAAATAAGTACTTACTATTTAGTACTAAGATTGTATGAAGATAATATAATCTGCTTTAATTGATAGTTAATTAAGTAAATTAACCAAATTTGTTTAAGTAAATCCATGATTGTCTGAATGTTTCAATTTAACCTGCTACGATGTGAACTCTTTTAAAAAAGAAAATAATGACGTCGAAAGGTCATGGTAAAATTAAAGATTGAAATATTTTTAATGAAATTGTCTATAAACTATTTTAATTCGTGAACAGACTATGTTTAATGTTCTCAAAATAACATAAATGAATTTAATTTTAAGATAATGGTTGTGAAATAATGATCATAAAAAAAAAAGATAACTTTTTAATCGCGTAGCAATTTTTTTTACCTAAGCGGTAAATGGGGTAAATTTGCATAGCAATGTCAACATTGTTAAAATCAATTGAGAATGAGAGAGAGAGAGAGAGAGAGAGAGAGAGAGAAAGGCGGAATTGACCTCAATTTCTGTGTCGCGTCACAGACAGTTGTCTAATGTGTTAGTCGGCCTACCAGCATGTAAAAATATAATACTGTCTACACGAGCAATAATATTTTTGTTGTAAAGTGAAATTAGGTCAGGGCTAGTATTTTTTTTGTTTTGTAATTGAGTTAGGCCTAGCATGTGTTCTATCAGAACGTTGGGTTTTTTTCTCCTTAGAAAAAAATAAGTCGTGTCTGCATAGACATTAAGTGATTTTTTCTTTTGTTGTTTGATTACAAATGTAAAAGAGATTAGTTTATAATTAAATGGACGAGAGAGTTTTTATTACAGTGGAATGTTCAATGTAATAGAAATTATTAACTTGTATTATATTATATCTATTAAGAATGATTATGTATTTTTCTTGTATACAAGATTTAGATAAACAATTTAATTGTCCATTGTTTTGAATTAAAAATTGAATGATTGAATGACTATAGTTAAGCCATGTGATAAGATGAATTTATATTGCATATATTATTATGTTATTGTTATCAGTTCGATTGAATTATTGGGATCGCCAATTGAACTGTCTTGTTTTTCCCGGAATATTTTCTTTTATAATTATTCCTTAAAATTAACATTTTTCGTATGGTTAAAATGTAAAGGAAATAATTATAAAACTTTAGAAGGGGGGGGGATGTTACGAATATCGGTCATAAATGAATGACGTAGTAAGGCATTGACCTCTTAACAAGTGCGTATCAGAGTCCAAAGCGACCAAGGTTTGACCTTTATGCCCTGAGGGCAGTTTAAATAAAATAATTCGTTCAAATCCCGTGGAAATTGGAGGATAATTCTGGATCGTAGTATTCTATAGAGAAAGAGGTTAAAATGCGTATTAAGACCCTGTAGAATCTTCGATGATCGTTTTCTTTGTAAAGTCCCGACCTCCTTAAAGTTAGTTCAGTTAGGAAGTTTGTCGAGTGAAGTCGCTATATTCATTTGTATATTGTATGCCATTTTATTGATACTTATGTTGCCATCAGTTGATAAAGTTTATTGATCGTTTATATTGAGTCTACAATTTAAATAAAATTGTTTATTCAACAACTGGAGTTGTTTGATCAATCATTGTTGAGAAATGTGTTGAAGATAATTATCACGAATATAACTACATTACTGCATAGACCTGTCAGTCAAGGAACCCCTAGCTTAGGCTACAGATTAGCAGAATCTAGAGACTTCTAATAAAGATACAACTATATTCATTGAATCCGATTTAACGAGTCGTAATAATAGTCATCATAATAGAGGGCCATAACAACTTTAAGGAACATATCGGACCTATAAAATTATATATCAAATTAAAGGTCATGTAATGCTTGATATTTTGACAGTAATGCGCAGATTTTGATGTTTCTTGTTTTCTGGTAAAATATTTTTTTCTAAACCCATCTATTACGAATTGGGTATTTTCATTAATCGTAAAGCACTACCTGGTTGGGTGAAAGAAGGCTGTGACGTAGTGCTCTCCGATATGTTCGAGCGCTGGTATATAGACTGAGCGAGTCGCAGCAGAAAACACACTTCGTGTACCACGCACACAACGCTTATTTTTCACTACTTCTCGTTACGCTCATCCAGTCTAACTTTATCATGGCCGATACTGACGCAGCCGCTGCTCCCGCACCAGCTCCTTCTAAGGCAGTCAAGGCACCCAAGAAGAAAGCCGCAGCCAAGCCTAAGGCCCCAGCTTCACACCCACAATATAAAGTGATGATTCAATCTGCCGTTGAAGCTTTGAAAGAACGAGGTGGCTCTTCCAGACAGGCAATTTTGAAATACATCCTAGCCAACTACAAACTTGGTGATAACCCAACTGCCATCAATGCCCACCTCAAGCTTGCATTGAAAGCTGGAATTAAAAATGGCACTTTGAAACAGTCTAAAGGTACAGGGGCCGCAGGATCCTTCCGTCTGGGTGAAAAGAAAGTTGAGAAGAAAGAAAAGAAACCCAAGTCTCCCAAGAAGGCTGCAGTAAAGAAACCAAAGTCTCCCAAGAAGGCAGCAGCTGCTAAGCCTAAGAAGCCAGCTGGTGCCAAAAAAGCCACCAAATCTCCCAAGAAAGCGGCCACCAAGAAGCCAGCGGCTCCCAAGAAAGCCAAGTCTCCTAAGAAGGTATCTGCTGCTAAGCCCAAGAAACCAAAGAGCCCTAAGAAGCCAGCTGCAGCTAAACCAAAGGTTGCCAAGAAACCAGCAGCTAAAAAGCCCAAAGCACCAAAGAAGGCAGCAGCAACTAAAGCATAAAATCACCTTGTTACTTTGCTGTACCAAAACAATGGCCCTTTTAAGAGCCAACCATTTTTTCTGAAGATTACTTTTTTTAGATTATTATAACCATACATTACTTACAGTAATGCACTTCTGGATTGCTGCACACCAATTCCTAGTTCTAGTTATTTGGCATCGCCGTCCTCTTAATCATTTCTTACTAGGCGGTAGGCTTAAAAAAATAAATTTGGTTACTGTTATGAACTTGAAACCACATCAGCGACACCAAGAGGGATTTATTGCGTTTTCAATTATTACGTAATATTACATTGTGTGTCAGATTTGATTGAGTGGGGTTTTATAAACTTTTCTAACTATACTTAGCCCTAATTTGGGGCCATAAATCAATATCGACACACATTTTTTGTCCCAATTTTTAGTCCTTGTCCCTACCCACCATCACAAAGTGTAAGACACCCATTTTATTATGACGACAAAAAGTACAGTCACCATAATATTTTAAAATTAGCATGTTTTAGTTTCACTTTTTAAATATGTACCTTTTATGTGATGTAACACTATTTATACCCCCCCCCCTGTCCTTCACACAACACATCAACACTAGAATCACTAATCATTAAATCCCCTCCCTCCCCTAGTTGCGTGACGACAATAATGTACGGTCCCTTTAAATTATGATTTTATGCTATACCAACACATTTCAAGTTCATTAAAAAATAACACGGCATTTTCCGATCTTTTCTTTTTGTGGCCCTATTAACTGTATATTTCTACTTTTACTTCAAAAAACAAAACCAAAAGCATTCTAAATTTTAGTGTCTAATCCTGGATATAATGAACTTCTAAGATACGAGTTTCCACAATAGTTTCTCTTCGCGACCCGGTCCTTTTCTATTTTGTAGACTAAAACTGGATTGCGACCCACAATTTAGAAAACGCTGGATTGTAGTAACACACTGGTGCAGTTGAATATGATCAAACCTTCATGTAGCACTGTGCGGGGAACAGAGAAAAAACCTCTGAGACAATTATATTTATATGCAGGATATATCCGATCTGACAAAGAATACTACATGTCCCTACTAACAACAGCCAATCAGACAGCAAAATACACCCGACATGGTGGAGGCATGAGAATAACACCCAATGCAGTCTGTGAAATAGATTCAAACATTGAGCTACTATAGCTAAGACGAGTCAGAACAGCATTAGAAGCAATCGAAAGATACAAAAGAAAGATTAAAAAAGATTAAGCAACAACACATTCAAAGAAAAAGCTTTTTGAGAGCAACAGAACTTTGAACACCATTAAAAAAAAGACCATATTACAAACTGCAGACGAATTGGAACAAAAACAACACCGCCCCGATAACAGGAGTAATTTCAAGACCTACTAATAGTCACTCCTAATTAATTCACAGGAAGACGATCTACTCATCAATGCAAAGAAATGGCGCCCAAAAATGAATAATTTACTGACATGAAGTAGCCTAATATATTAGATCTATGTCGAAATGTCTCTTTACTTTAATAAAAGCTTATTAATTAATATTTAGTTTATTAAAAATTATTATTCCTATCCGTATTTATTATATTTACATTGGAACTTTTATTGAAGTACACAAGCTTAACCAAAGTATCAAACACATTAGAACGTAACATAGGAACCATAGGGACATTAGAAAGCTAATAGGCACTCAACTTAACCTAAATTGGATAAACCTAACATACCCACAAACCTGTCGACACTGCCACCACATACAAAAAAACACTTTTTCCTTGAATGGTCCAGTTAATTAACTTCATACTGCCATAACCAACAAACTATACATCAATACCCAACTTAAAAAGGCATGTAAATATGTTTGTCTGGCATTAACTACAATAAGAGAGCAATTTAGAGCTATGCAGATTGGTCAATAGAAGAAGAAGGATAAAGGACTAGAACTGCCTGATATTATGTCAATGTTGGTTTTATTTTTTTATGGAACGACTCTTAATGACTTGTACTGGGCATCTTTTTTTTGCAATTACTTCCCTTGTATCACTATGCGCCTTTTCAGCTTCCATGGCCCTTTTTACAATCTACTGAAAGATAACTATACAAACATAGGCCATATCACTACACTTCTTTTCTTTCTTTTACCAACATGTAAGTCGGCTGCCGTTCCACTTGAAATTAAGACGTAAAAATAAAAACGGTTATTCAAAATGCTAGAGTTAAACTAAGGATCAAGGAGGGATGTGTGTGTGTTTTTTTTACCTTTATACAAACCTACGTGTAGGCTTAAATGTTCTAGTGGTCAAGTCAACGAGAAAGTCATGCTCGAACATAATGTATTTTGTATGAATAATAAACAAAGTGGTTGCAATTAACACTGACAATATAGATGTCTATGCATGCCCACAGAAGAAAGAGAGAGAGAGAGAGATAGCAAGTCCATGACCTTATTATTTTTGCTTAATCTTCTTTTTTTTTAAATATCTAGATCTAGACATAATTTAGTCTATGGACAACAATTCCCAAAATAAATGGGCAACTGACGTCCATGCCGGAAAACTAGTTAGAACATTTAAAAAATGTTTAAATACGTATGGAAACAAATTAACGTTTCTATGACTATGTCTATAATAAAAGCATTTTTAAAACAAGTGGAATTTTGTAACCTCAATTTTTATTTTTAAAATAATTATTTGATAAATTTGCTGGCATAATGCCTTAACCTAGCATTCAAGTTGGGGACGCCATTTTTTTTTAAACAACTTGGGTGCAGGTAGAAAATCTTATGAAATCCAGAGGACTGCAGCATCACCTTTACCCCATCGCCCATCCTTGATTTCTTCACTCCCTTCTTGGGGCTAAAAGATTCATTACTCCATTGATTCAGATGCAATTTTAAGCTCATCTACTTAGAATGATTCTTTTTGTTTTTACACCAACATATTTGATCTCGATTTGGCCTATTATTATCTATACGTTTAAGATTTACTTATTATAATTATAGGCTACAGCTTGTAGTTGTTATTGGCACAAAGGATTCCTTTTAAGAATATAAGCTTATGTAAATTTATATAAGCCTACATGATAGGCGCCTACATATTAAACGATTAGACCCTGACCTATATATATTTACTTTATATAGCCTACATCTTTTTAAGAGTGTAAACATGATTTAATGTTCATACATTTGTTTGTTTTTTTTGTTTTTAAATACTAAGAAGTAGCCTACTTTTATTTAATTAATATTTCTACTGTTACATTGTACAATTTCAGTCGTTCCACTATCATAAAAGCCATGTATGTCCTGCCTGAGCTGACTGAGAGTCGCTCACTCGTGAGATTCACTTGAAGATTGTAGCTAAGCATAGATCTAGTCAAATTCCGATCAAGCTATATTATATATGGTTTAATGTCTTTAGATTAACATCAAAAAATACATTTTAAATCTATGTTCACATTTTATTGACCATCGTTTAAATCTTTTATATTATGAGTGAGATAATACAATAATATGTTATATCAGTTTAATTTATATAATATGAGATTGACTAGATCTACTCATCAATGCTAAGAAATGGCGCCCAAAAATGAAATTTACTGACATGAAGTAGCCGAATATATTAGATCTATGTCGAAGTGTTTCTTTACTTGAATAAAGGCGTATTAATTGATATTTAATTGATTAAAAATTATTATTTCTTTCCTTATTTATTATATTTACATTTAAACTTTTAAATATTAAAACTAAATGTAAAATTCTCATAATTTTAACTAGCCTACAAGTAGGCCTACAAGGGTGAAAAACATTTTAAGAAAGAACAAAAATAACAAATCTGAAAATACCTTCAGTAAATTATCTATAAAATCGAATCAAAATATTTAAATATATAAAATTTCTACATTCAAAGAAGTTTTTACATTCTTAAAATAAATTGACAATATTATTATATAAGTTGGTTGACTAAATTTGATAAATATCCATATTTTAGAGTGTAATCGGCAAAATCATCTAGGTCAGATTGTGCGAAGGTGAGCTGTGAAAAATATACTTTAAAAAAAAACAAAGTGTTTTATACCTTTAAATTTGCAAAAATAGAAAACTTAAGAGATTATAACACACTTTGAATGCAGAAAATCATTAAATTATAAATATTAAAATGCATTAAGTTAACTTTTTAAAGTCTTTGTCATGGTCTTTGGCCATTTATTTTGCAATAAAACCATTATTTTGTACTTTAAGGAACATATCGGACCTATAAAATTATATATCAAATTAAAGCTCATGTAATGCTTGATATTTTGACAGTAATGCGCAGATTTTGATGTTTCTTGTTTTCTGGTAAAATATTTTTTTCTAAACCCATCTATTACGAATTGGGTATTTTCATTAATCGTAAAGCACTACCTGGTTGGGTGAAAGAAGGCTGTGACGTAGTGCTCTCCGATATGTTCGAGCGCTGGTATATAGACTGAGCGAGTCGCAGCAGAAAACACACTTCGTGTACCACGCACACAACGCTTATTTTTCACTACTTCTCGTTACGCTCATCCAGTCTAACTTTATCATGGCCGATACTGACGCAGCCGCTGCTCCCGCACCAGCTCCTTCTAAGGCAGTCAAGGCACCCAAGAAGAAAGCCGCAGCCAAGCCTAAGGCCCCAGCTTCACACCCACAATATAAAGTGATGATTCAATCTGCCGTTGAAGCTTTGAAAGAACGAGGTGGCTCTTCCAGACAGGCAATTTTGAAATACATCCTAGCCAACTACAAACTTGGTGATAACCCAACTGCCATCAATGCCCACCTCAAGCTTGCATTGAAAGCTGGAATTAAAAATGGCACTTTGAAACAGTCTAAAGGTACAGGGGCCGCAGGATCCTTCCGTCTGGGTGAAAAGAAAGTTGAGAAGAAAGAAAAGAAACCCAAGTCTCCCAAGAAGGCTGCAGTAAAGAAACCAAAGTCTCCCAAGAAGGCAGCAGCTGCTAAGCCTAAGAAGCCAGCTGGTGCCAAAAAAGCCACCAAATCTCCCAAGAAAGCGGCCACCAAGAAGCCAGCGGCTCCCAAGAAAGCCAAGTCTCCTAAGAAGGTATCTGCTGCTAAGCCCAAGAAACCAAAGAGCCCTAAGAAGCCAGCTGCAGCTAAACCAAAGGTTGCCAAGAAACCAGCAGCTAAAAAGCCCAAAGCACCAAAGAAGGCAGCAGCAACTAAAGCATAAAATCACCTTGTTACTTTGCTGTACCAAAACAATGGCCCTTTTAAGAGCCAATCATTTTTTCTGAAGATTACTTTTTTTAGATTATTATAACCATACATTACTTACAGTAATGCACTTCTGGATTGCTGCACACCAATTCCTAGTTCTAGTTATTTGGCATCGCCGTCCTCTTAATCATTTCTTACTAGGCGGTAGGCTTAAAAAAATAAATTTGGTTACTGTTATGAACTTGAAACCACATCAGCGACACCAAGAGGGATTTATTGCGTTTTCAATTATTACGTAATATTACATTGTGTGTCAGATTTGATTGAGTGGGGTTTTATAAACTTTTCTAACTATACTTAGCCCTAATTTGGGGCCATAAATCAATAACGACACACATTTTTTGTCCCAATTTTTAGTCCTTGCCCCTACCCACCATCACAAAGTGTAAGACACCCATTTTATTATGACGACAAAAAGTACAGTCACCATAATATTTTAAAATTAGCATGTTTTAGTTTCACTTTTTAAATATGTACCTTTTATGTGATGTAACACTATTTATACCCCCCCCCCTGTCCTTCACACAACACATCAACACTAGAATCACTAATCATTAAATCCCCTCCCTCCCCTAGTTGCGTGACGACAATAATGTACGGTCCCTTTAAATTATGATTTTATGCTATACCAACACATTTCAAGTTCATTAAAAAATAACACGGCATTTTCCGATCTTTTCTTTTTGTGGCCCTATTAACTGTATATTTCTACTTTTACTTCAAAAAACAAAACCAAAAGCATTCTAAATTTTAGTGTCTAATCCTGGATATAATGAACTTCTAAGATACGAGTTTCCACAATAGTTTCTCTTCGCGACCCGGTCCTTTTCTATTTTGTAGACTAAAACTGGATTGCGACCCACAATTTAGAAAACGCTGGATTGTAGTAACACACTGGTGCAGTTGAATATGATCAAACCTTCATGTAGCACTGTGCGGGGAACAGAGAAAAAACCTCTGAGACAATTATATTTATATGCAGGATATATCCGATCTGACAAAGAATACTACATGTCCCTACTAACAACAGCCAATCAGACAGCAAAATACACCCGACATGGTGGAGGCATGAGAATAACACCCAATGCAGTCTGTGAAATAGATTCAAACATTGAGCTACTATAGCTAAGACGAGTCAGAACAGCATTAGAAGCAATCGAAAGATACAAAAGAAAGATTTAAAAAGATTAAGCAACAACACATTCAAAGAAAAAGCTTTTTGAGAGCAACAGAACTTTGAACACCATTAAAAAAAAGACCATATTACAAACTGCAGACGAATTGGAACAAAAACAACACCGCCCCGATAACAGGAGTAATTTCAAGACCTACTAATAGTCACTCCTAATTAATTCACAGGAAGACGATCTACTCATCAATGCAAAGAAATGGCGCCCAAAAATGAATAATTTACTGACATGAAGTAGCCTAATATATTAGATCTATGTCGAAATGTCTCTTTACTTTAATAAAAGCTTATTAATTAATATTTAGTTTATTAAAAATTATTATTCCTATCCGTATTTATTATATTTACATTGGAACTTTTATTGAAGTACACAAGCTTAACCAAAGTATCAAACACATTAGAACGTAACATAGGAACCATAGGGACATTAGAAAGCTAATAGGCCCTCAACTTAACCTAAATTGGATAAACCTAACATACCCACAAACCTGTCGACACTGCCACCACACACAAAAAAACACTTTTTCCTTGAATGGTCCAGTTAATTAACTTCATACTGCCATAACCAACAAACTATACATCAATACCCAACTTAAAAAGGCATGTAAATATGTTTGTCTGGCATTAACTACAATAAGAGAGCAATTTAGAGCTATGCAGATTGGTCAATAGAAGAAGAAGGATAAAGGACTAGAACTGCCTGATATTATGTCAATGTTGGTTTTATTTTTTTATGGAACGACTCTTAATGACTTGTACTGGGCATCTTTTTTTTGCAATTACTTCCCTTGTATCACTATGCGCCTTTTCAGCTTCCATCGCCCTTTTTACAATCTACTGAAAGATAACTATACAAACATAGGCCATATCACTACACTTCTTTTCTTTCTTTTACCAACATGTAAGTCGGCTGCCGTTCCACTTGAAATTAAGACGTAAAAATAAAAACGGTTATTCAAAATGCTAGAGTTAAACTAAGGATCAAGGAGGGATGTGTGTGTGTTTTTTTTACCTTTATACAAACCTACGTGTAGGCTTAAATGTTCTAGTGGTCAAGTCAACGAGAAAGTCATGCTCGAACATAATGTATTTTGTATGAATAATAAACAAAGTGGTTGCAATTAACACTGACAATATAGATGTCTATGCATGCCCACAGAAGAAAGAGAGAGAGAGAGAGATAGCAAGTCCATGCCCTTATTATTTTTGCTTAATCTTCTTTTTTTTTAAATATCTAGATCTAGACATAATTTAGTCTATGGACAACAATTCCCAAAATAAATGGGCAACTGACGTCCATGCCGGAAAACTAGTTAGAACATTTAAAAAATGTTTAAATACGTATGGAAACAAATTAACGTTTCTATGACTATGTCTATAATAAAAGCATTTTTAAAACAAGTGGAATTTTGTAACCTCAATTTTTATTTTTAAAATAATTATTTGATAAATTTGCTGGCATAATGCCTTAACCTAGCATTCAAGTTGGGGACGCCATTTTTTTTTAAACAACTTGGGTGCAGGTAGAAAATCTTATGAAATCCAGAGGACTGCAGCATCACCTTTACCCCATCGCCCATCCTTGATTTCTTCACTCCCTTCTTGGGGCTAAAAGATTCATTACTCCATTGATTCAGATGCAATTTTAAGCTCATCTACTTAGAATGATTCTTTTTGTTTTTACACCAACATATTTGATCTCGATTTGGCCTATTATTATCTATACGTTTAAGATTTACTTATTATAATTATAGGCTACAGCTTGTAGTTGTTATTGGCACAAAGGATTCCTTTTAAGAATATAAGCTTATGTAAATTTATATAAGCCTACATGATAGGCGCCTACATATTAAACGATTAGACCCTGACCTATATATATTTACTTTATATAGCCTACATCTTTTTAAGAGTGTAAACATGATTTAATGTTCATACATTTGTTTGTTTTTTTTGTTTTTAAATACTAAGAAGTAGCCTACTTTTATTTAATTAATATTTCTACTGTTACATTGTACAATTTCAGTCGTTCCACTATCATAAAAGCCATGTATGTCCTGCCTGAGCTGACTGAGAGTCGCTCACTCGTGAGATTCACTTGAAGATAGTAGCTAAGCCTAGATCTAGTCAAATTCCGATCAAGCTATATTATATATGGTTTAATGTCTTTAGATTAACATCAAAAAATACATTTTAAATCTATGTTCACATTTTATTGACCATCGTTTAAATCTTTTATATTATGAGTGAGATAATACAATAATATGTTATATCAGTTTAATTTATATAATATGAGATTGACTAGATCTACTCATCAATGCTAAGAAATGGCGCCCAAAAATGAAATTTACTGACATGAAGTAGCCTAATATATTAGATCTATGTCGAAGTGTTTCTTTACTTGAATAAAGGCGTATTAATTGATATTTAATTGATTAAAAATTATTATTTCTTTCCTTATTTATTATATTTACATTTAAACTTTTAAATATTAAAACTAAATGTAAAATTCTCATAATTTTAACTAGCCTACAAGTAGGCCTACAAGGGTGAAAAACATTTTAAGAAAGAACAAAAATAACAAATCTGAAAATACCTTCAGTAAATTATCTATAAAATCGAATCAAAATATTTAAATATATAAAATTTCTACATTCAAAGAAGTTTTTACATTCTTAAAATAAATTGACAATATTATTATATAAGTTGGTTGACTAAATTTGATAAATATCCATATTTTAGAGTGTAATCGGCAAAATCATCTAGGTCAGATTGTGCGAAGGTGTGCTGTGAAAAATATACTTTAAAAAAAAACAAAGTGTTTTATACCTTTAAATTTGCAAAAATAGAAAACTTAAGAGATTATAACACACTTTGAATGCAGAAAATCATTAAATTATAAATATTAAAATGCATTAAGTTAACTTTTTAAAGTCTTTGTCATGGTCTTTGGCCATTTATTTTGCAATAAAACCATTATTTTGTACTTTAAGGAACATATCGGACCTATAAAATTATATATCAAATTAAAGCTCATGTAATGCTTGATATTTTGACAGTAATGCGCAGATTTTGATGTTTCTTGTTTTCTGGTAAAATATTTTTTTCTAAACCCATCTATTACGAATTGGGTATTTTCATTAATCGTAAAGCACTACCTGGTTGGGTGAAAGAAGGCTGTGACGTAGTGCTCTCCGATATGTTCGAGCGCTGGTATATAGACTGAGCGAGTCGCAGCAGAAAACACACTTCGTGTACCACGCACACAACGCTTATTTTTCACTACTTCTCGTTACGCTCATCCAGTCTAACTTTATCATGGCCGATACTGACGCAGCCGCTGCTCCCGCACCAGCTCCTTCTAAGGCAGTCAAGGCACCCAAGAAGAAAGCCGCAGCCAAGCCTAAGGCCCCAGCTTCACACCCACAATATAAAGTGATGATTCAATCTGCCGTTGAAGCTTTGAAAGAACGAGGTGGCTCTTCCAGACAGGCAATTTTGAAATACATCCTAGCCAACTACAAACTTGGTGATAACCCAACTGCCATCAATGCCCACCTCAAGCTTGCATTGAAAGCTGGAATTAAAAATGGCACTTTGAAACAGTCTAAAGGTACAGGGGCCGCAGGATCCTTCCGTCTGGGTGAAAAGAAAGTTGAGAAGAAAGAAAAGAAACCCAAGTCTCCCAAGAAGGCTGCAGTAAAGAAACCAAAGTCTCCCAAGAAGGCAGCAGCTGCTAAGCCTAAGAAGCCAGCTGGTGCCAAAAAAGCCACCAAATCTCCCAAGAAAGCGGCCACCAAGAAGCCAGCGGCTCCCAAGAAAGCCAAGTCTCCTAAGAAGGTATCTGCTGCTAAGCCCAAGAAACCAAAGAGCCCTAAGAAGCCAGCTGCAGCTAAACCAAAGGTTGCCAAGAAACCAGCAGCTAAAAAGCCCAAAGCACCAAAGAAGGCAGCAGCAACTAAAGCATAAAATCACCTTGTTACTTTGCTGTACCAAAACAATGGCCCTTTTAAGAGCCAATCATTTTTTCTGAAGATTACTTTTTTTAGATTATTATAACCATACATTACTTACAGTAATGCACTTCTGGATTGCTGCACACCAATTCCTAGTTCTAGTTATTTGGCATCGCCGTCCTCTTAATCATTTCTTACTAGGCGGTAGGCTTAAAAAAATAAATTTGGTTACTGTTATGAACTTGAAACCACATCAGCGACACCAAGAGGGATTTATTGCGTTTTCAATTATTACGTAATATTACATTGTGTGTCAGATTTGATTGAGTGGGGTTTTATAAACTTTTCTAACTATACTTAGCCCTAATTTGGGGCCATAAATCAATAACGACACACATTTTTTGTCCCAATTTTTAGTCCTTGCCCCTACCCACCATCACAAAGTGTAAGACACCCATTTTATTATGACGACAAAAAGTACAGTCACCATAATATTTTAAAATTAGCATGTTTTAGTTTCACTTTTTAAATATGTACCTTTTATGTGATGTAACACTATTTATACCCCCCCCCCTGTCCTTCACACAACACATCAACACTAGAATCACTAATCATTAAATCCCCTCCCTCCCCTAGTTGCGTGACGACAATAATGTACGGTCCCTTTAAATTATGATTTTATGCTATACCAACACATTTCAAGTTCATTAAAAAATAACACGGCATTTTCCGATCTTTTCTTTTTGTGGCCCTATTAACTGTATATTTCTACTTTTACTTCAAAAAACAAAACCAAAAGCATTCTAAATTTTAGTGTCTAATCCTGGATATAATGAACTTCTAAGATACGAGTTTCCACAATAGTTTCTCTTCGCGACCCGGTCCTTTTCTATTTTGTAGACTAAAACTGGATTGCGACCCACAATTTAGAAAACGCTGGATTGTAGTAACACACTGGTGCAGTTGAATATGATCAAACCTTCATGTAGCACTGTGCGGGGAACAGAGAAAAAACCTCTGAGACAATTATATTTATATGCAGGATATATCCGATCTGACAAAGAATACTACATGTCCCTACTAACAACAGCCAATCAGACAGCAAAATACACCCGACATGGTGGAGGCATGAGAATAACACCCAATGCAGTCTGTGAAATAGATTCAAACATTGAGCTACTATAGCTAAGACGAGTCAGAACAGCATTAGAAGCAATCGAAAGATACAAAAGAAAGATTTAAAAAGATTAAGCAACAACACATTCAAAGAAAAAGCTTTTTGAGAGCAACAGAACTTTGAACACCATTAAAAAAAAGACCATATTACAAACTGCAGACGAATTGGAACAAAAACAACACCGCCCCGATAACAGGAGTAATTTCAAGACCTACTAATAGTCACTCCTAATTAATTCACAGGAAGACGATCTACTCATCAATGCAAAGAAATGGCGCCCAAAAATGAATAATTTACTGACATGAAGTAGCCTAATATATTAGATCTATGTCGAAATGTCTCTTTACTTTAATAAAAGCTTATTAATTAATATTTAGTTTATTAAAAATTATTATTCCTATCCGTATTTATTATATTTACATTGGAACTTTTATTGAAGTACACAAGCTTAACCAAAGTATCAAACACATTAGAACGTAACATAGGAACCATAGGGACATTAGAAAGCTAATAGGCCCTCAACTTAACCTAAATTGGATAAACCTAACATACCCACAAACCTGTCGACACTGCCACCACACACAAAAAAACACTTTTTCCTTGAATGGTCCAGTTAATTAACTTCATACTGCCATAACCAACAAACTATACATCAATACCCAACTTAAAAAGGCATGTAAATATGTTTGTCTGGCATTAACTACAATAAGAGAGCAATTTAGAGCTATGCAGATTGGTCAATAGAAGAAGAAGGATAAAGGACTAGAACTGCCTGATATTATGTCAATGTTGGTTTTATTTTTTTATGGAACGACTCTTAATGACTTGTACTGGGCATCTTTTTTTTGCAATTACTTCCCTTGTATCACTATGCGCCTTTTCAGCTTCCATCGCCCTTTTTACAATCTACTGAAAGATAACTATACAAACATAGGCCATATCACTACACTTCTTTTCTTTCTTTTACCAACATGTAAGTCGGCTGCCGTTCCACTTGAAATTAAGACGTAAAAATAAAAACGGTTATTCAAAATGCTAGAGTTAAACTAAGGATCAAGGAGGGATGTGTGTGTGTTTTTTTTACCTTTATACAAACCTACGTGTAGGCTTAAATGTTCTAGTGGTCAAGTCAACGAGAAAGTCATGCTCGAACATAATGTATTTTGTATGAATAATAAACAAAGTGGTTGCAATTAACACTGACAATATAGATGTCTATGCATGCCCACAGAAGAAAGAGAGAGAGAGAGAGATAGCAAGTCCATGCCCTTATTATTTTTGCTTAATCTTCTTTTTTTTTAAATATCTAGATCTAGACATAATTTAGTCTATGGACAACAATTCCCAAAATAAATGGGCAACTGACGTCCATGCCGGAAAACTAGTTAGAACATTTAAAAAATGTTTAAATACGTATGGAAACAAATTAACGTTTCTATGACTATGTCTATAATAAAAGCATTTTTAAAACAAGTGGAATTTTGTAACCTCAATTTTTATTTTTAAAATAATTATTTGATAAATTTGCTGGCATAATGCCTTAACCTAGCATTCAAGTTGGGGACGCCATTTTTTTTTAAACAACTTGGGTGCAGGTAGAAAATCTTATGAAATCCAGAGGACTGCAGCATCACCTTTACCCCATCGCCCATCCTTGATTTCTTCACTCCCTTCTTGGGGCTAAAAGATTCATTACTCCATTGATTCAGATGCAATTTTAAGCTCATCTACTTAGAATGATTCTTTTTGTTTTTACACCAACATATTTGATCTCGATTTGGCCTATTATTATCTATACGTTTAAGATTTACTTATTATAATTATAGGCTACAGCTTGTAGTTGTTATTGGCACAAAGGATTCCTTTTAAGAATATAAGCTTATGTAAATTTATATAAGCCTACATGATAGGCGCCTACATATTAAACGATTAGACCCTGACCTATATATATTTACTTTATATAGCCTACATCTTTTTAAGAGTGTAAACATGATTTAATGTTCATACATTTGTTTGTTTTTTTTGTTTTTAAATACTAAGAAGTAGCCTACTTTTATTTAATTAATATTTCTACTGTTACATTGTACAATTTCAGTCGTTCCACTATCATAAAAGCCATGTATGTCCTGCCTGAGCTGACTGAGAGTCGCTCACTCGTGAGATTCACTTGAAGATAGTAGCTAAGCCTAGATCTAGTCAAATTCCGATCAAGCTATATTATATATGGTTTAATGTCTTTAGATTAACATCAAAAAATACATTTTAAATCTATGTTCACATTTTATTGACCATCGTTTAAATCTTTTATATTATGAGTGAGATAATACAATAATATGTTATATCAGTTTAATTTATATAATATGAGATTGACTAGATCTACTCATCAATGCTAAGAAATGGCGCCCAAAAATGAAATTTACTGACATGAAGTAGCCTAATATATTAGATCTATGTCGAAGTGTTTCTTTACTTGAATAAAGGCGTATTAATTGATATTTAATTGATTAAAAATTATTATTTCTTTCCTTATTTATTATATTTACATTTAAACTTTTAAATATTAAAACTAAATGTAAAATTCTCATAATTTTAACTAGCCTACAAGTAGGCCTACAAGGGTGAAAAACATTTTAAGAAAGAACAAAAATAACAAATCTGAAAATACCTTCAGTAAATTATCTATAAAATCGAATCAAAATATTTAAATATATAAAATTTCTACATTCAAAGAAGTTTTTACATTCTTAAAATAAATTGACAATATTATTATATAAGTTGGTTGACTAAATTTGATAAATATCCATATTTTAGAGTGTAATCGGCAAAATCATCTAGGTCAGATTGTGCGAAGGTGTGCTGTGAAAAATATACTTTAAAAAAAAACAAAGTGTTTTATACCTTTAAATTTGCAAAAATAGAAAACTTAAGAGATTATAACACACTTTGAATGCAGAAAATCATTAAATTATAAATATTAAAATGCATTAAGTTAACTTTTTAAAGTCTTTGTCATGGTCTTTGGCCATTTATTTTGCAATAAAACCATTATTTTGTACTTTAAGGAACATATCGGACCTATAAAATTATATATCAAATTAAAGCTCATGTAATGCTTGATATTTTGACAGTAATGCGCAGATTTTGATGTTTCTTGTTTTCTGGTAAAATATTTTTTTCTAAACCCATCTATTACGAATTGGGTATTTTCATTAATCGTAAAGCACTACCTGGTTGGGTGAAAGAAGGCTGTGACGTAGTGCTCTCCGATATGTTCGAGCGCTGGTATATAGACTGAGCGAGTCGCAGCAGAAAACACACTTCGTGTACCACGCACACAACGCTTATTTTTCACTACTTCTCGTTACGCTCATCCAGTCTAACTTTATCATGGCCGATACTGACGCAGCCGCTGCTCCCGCACCAGCTCCTTCTAAGGCAGTCAAGGCACCCAAGAAGAAAGCCGCAGCCAAGCCTAAGGCCCCAGCTTCACACCCACAATATAAAGTGATGATTCAATCTGCCGTTGAAGCTTTGAAAGAACGAGGTGGCTCTTCCAGACAGGCAATTTTGAAATACATCCTAGCCAACTACAAACTTGGTGATAACCCAACTGCCATCAATGCCCACCTCAAGCTTGCATTGAAAGCTGGAATTAAAAATGGCACTTTGAAACAGTCTAAAGGTACAGGGGCCGCAGGATCCTTCCGTCTGGGTGAAAAGAAAGTTGAGAAGAAAGAAAAGAAACCCAAGTCTCCCAAGAAGGCTGCAGTAAAGAAACCAAAGTCTCCCAAGAAGGCAGCAGCTGCTAAGCCTAAGAAGCCAGCTGGTGCCAAAAAAGCCACCAAATCTCCCAAGAAAGCGGCCACCAAGAAGCCAGCGGCTCCCAAGAAAGCCAAGTCTCCTAAGAAGGTATCTGCTGCTAAGCCCAAGAAACCAAAGAGCCCTAAGAAGCCAGCTGCAGCTAAACCAAAGGTTGCCAAGAAACCAGCAGCTAAAAAGCCCAAAGCACCAAAGAAGGCAGCAGCAACTAAAGCATAAAATCACCTTGTTACTTTGCTGTACCAAAACAATGGCCCTTTTAAGAGCCAACCATTTTTTCTGAAGATTACTTTTTTTAGATTATTATAACCATACATTACTTACAGTAATGCACTTCTGGATTGCTGCACACCAATTCCTAGTTCTAGTTATTTGGCATCGCCGTCCTCTTAATCATTTCTTACTAGGCGGTAGGCTTAAAAAATAAATTTGGTTACTGTTATGAACTTGAAACCACATCAGCGACACCAAGAGGGATTTATTGCGTTTTCAATTATTACGTAATATTACATTGTGTGTCAGATTTGATTGAGTGGGGTTTTATAAACTTTTCTAACTATACTTAGCCCTAATTTGGGGCCATAAATCAATAACGACACACATTTTTTGTCCCAATTTTTAGTCCTTGCCCCTACCCACCATCACAAAGTGTAAGACACCCATTTTATTATGACGACAAAAAGTACAGTCACCATAATATTTTAAAATTAGCATGTTTTAGTTTCACTTTTTAAATATGTACCTTTTATGTGATGTAACACTATTTATACCCCCCCCCCCCCCTGTCCTTCACACAACACATCAACACTAGAATCACTAATCATTAAATCCCCTCCCTCCCCTAGTTGCGTGACGACAATAATGTACGGTCCCTTTAAATTATGATTTTATGCTATACCAACACATTTCAAGTTCATTAAAAAATAACACGGCATTTTCCGATCTTTTCTTTTTGTGGCCCTATTAACTGTATATTTCTACTTTTACTTCAAAAAACAAAACCAAAAGCATTCTAAATTTTAGTGTCTAATCCTGGATATAATGAACTTCTAAGATACGAGTTTCCACAATAGTTTCTCTTCGCGACCCGGTCCTTTTCTATTTTGTAGACTAAAACTGGATTGCGACCCACAATTTAGAAAACGCTGGATTGTAGTAACACACTGGTGCAGTTGAATATGATCAAACCTTCATGTAGCACTGTGCGGGGAACAGAGAAAAAACCTCTGAGACAATTATATTTATATGCAGGATATATCCGATCTGACAAAGAATACTACATGTCCCTACTAACAACAGCCAATCAGACAGCAAAATACACCCGACATGGTGGAGGCATGAGAATAACACCCAATGCAGTCTGTGAAATAGATTCAAACATTGAGCTACTATAGCTAAGACGAGTCAGAACAGCATTAGAAGCAATCGAAAGATACAAAAGAAAGATTAAAAAAGATTAAGCAACAACACATTCAAAGAAAAAGCTTTTTGAGAGCAACAGAACTTTGAACACCATTAAAAAAAAGACCATATTACAAACTGCAGACGAATTGGAACAAAAACAACACCGCCCCGATAACAGGAGTAATTTCAAGACCTACTAATAGTCACTCCTAATTAATTCACAGGAAGACGATCTACTCATCAATGCAAAGAAATGGCGCCCAAAAATGAATAATTTACTGACATGAAGTAGCCTAATATATTAGATCTATGTCGAAATGTCTCTTTACTTTAATAAAAGCTTATTAATTAATATTTAGTTTATTAAAAATTATTATTCCTATCCGTATTTATTATATTTACATTGGAACTTTTATTGAAGTACACAAGCTTAACCAAAGTATCAAACACATTAGAACGTAACATAGGAACCATAGGGACATTAGAAAGCTAATAGGCCCTCAACTTAACCTAAATTGGATAAACCTAACATACCCACAAACCTGTCGACACTGCCACCACACACAAAAAAACACTTTTTCCTTGAATGGTCCAGTTAATTAACTTCATACTGCCATAACCAACAAACTATACATCAATACCCAACTTAAAAAGGCATGTAAATATGTTTGTCTGGCATTAACTACAATAAGAGAGCAATTTAGAGCTATGCAGATTGGTCAATAGAAGAAGAAGGATAAAGGACTAGAACTGCCTGATATTATGTCAATGTTGGTTTTATTTTTTTATGGAACGACTCTTAATGACTTGTACTGGGCATCTTTTTTTTGCAATTACTTCCCTTGTATCACTATGCGCCTTTTCAGCTTCCATCGCCCTTTTTACAATCTACTGAAAGATAACTATACAAACATAGGCCATATCACTACACTTCTTTTCTTTCTTTTACCAACATGTAAGTCGGCTGCCGTTCCACTTGAAATTAAGACGTAAAAATAAAAACGGTTATTCAAAATGCTAGAGTTAAACTAAGGATCAAGGAGGGATGTGTGTGTGTTTTTTTTACCTTTATACAAACCTACGTGTAGGCTTAAATGTTCTAGTGGTCAAGTCAACGAGAAAGTCATGCTCGAACATAATGTATTTTGTATGAATAATAAACAAAGTGGTTGCAATTAACACTGACAATATAGATGTCTATGCATGCCCACAGAAGAAAGAGAGAGAGAGAGAGATAGCAAGTCCATGCCCTTATTATTTTTGCTTAATCTTCTTTTTTTTTAAATATCTAGATCTAGACATAATTTAGTCTATGGACAACAATTCCCAAAATAAATGGGCAACTGACGTCCATGCCGGAAAACTAGTTAGAACATTTTAAAAATGTTTAAATACGTATGGAAACAAATTAACGTTTCTATGACTATGTCTATAATAAAAGCATTTTTAAAACAAGTGGAATTTTGTAACCTCAATTTTTATTTTTAAAATAATTATTTGATAAATTTGCTGGCATAATGCCTTAACCTAGCATTCAAGTTGGGGACGCCATTTTTTTTTAAACAACTTGGGTGCAGGTAGAAAATCTTATGAAATCCAGAGGACTGCAGCATCACCTTTACCCCATCGCCCATCCTTGATTTCTTCACTCCCTTCTTGGGGCTAAAAGATTCATTACTCCATTGATTCAGATGCAATTTTAAGCTCATCTACTTAGAATGATTCTTTTTGTTTTTACACCAACATATTTGATCTCGATTTGGCCTATTATTATCTATACGTTTAAGATTTACTTATTATAATTATAGGCTACAGCTTGTAGTTGTTATTGGCACAAAGGATTCCTTTTAAGAATATAAGCTTATGTAAATTTATATAAGCCTACATGATAGGCGCCTACATATTAAACGATTAGACCCTGACCTATATATATTTACTTTATATAGCCTACATCTTTTTAAGAGTGTAAACATGATTTAATGTTCATACATTTGTTTGTTTTTTTTGTTTTTAAATACTAAGAAGTAGCCTACTTTTATTTAATTAATATTTCTACTGTTACATTGTACAATTTCAGTCGTTCCACTATCATAAAAGCCATGTATGTCCTGCCTGAGCTGACTGAGAGTCGCTCACTCGTGAGATTCACTTGAAGATTGTAGCTAAGCATAGATCTAGTCAAATTCCGATCAAGCTATATTATATATGGTTTAATGTCTTTAGATTAACATCAAAAAATACATTTTAAATCTATGTTCACATTTTATTGACCATCGTTTAAATCTTTTATATTATGAGTGAGATAATACAATAATATGTTATATCAGTTTAATTTATATAATATGAGATTGACTAGATCTACTCATCAATGCTAAGAAATGGCGCCCAAAAATGAAATTTACTGACATGAAGTAGCCGAATATATTAGATCTATGTCGAAGTGTTTCTTTACTTGAATAAAGGCGTATTAATTGATATTTAATTGATTAAAAATTATTATTTCTTTCCTTATTTATTATATTTACATTTAAACTTTTAAATATTAAAACTAAATGTAAAATTCTCATAATTTTAACTAGCCTACAAGTAGGCCTACAAGGGTGAAAAACATTTTAAGAAAGAACAAAAATAACAAATCTGAAAATACCTTCAGTAAATTATCTATAAAATCGAATCAAAATATTTAAATATATAAAATTTCTACATTCAAAGAAGTTTTTACATTCTTAAAATAAATTGACAATATTATTATATAAGTTGGTTGACTAAATTTGATAAATATCCATATTTTAGAGTGTAATCGGCAAAATCATCTAGGTCAGATTGTGCGAAGGTGAGCTGTGAAAAATATACTTTAAAAAAAAACAAAGTGTTTTATACCTTTAAATTTGCAAAAATAGAAAACTTAAGAGATTATAACACACTTTGAATGCAGAAAATCATTAAATTATAAATATTAAAATGCATTAAGTTAACTTTTTAAAGTCTTTGTCATGGTCTTTGGCCATTTATTTTGCAATAAAACCATTATTTTGTACTTTAAGGAACATATCGGACCTATAAAATTATATATCAAATTAAAGCTCATGTAATGCTTGATATTTTGACAGTAATGCGCAGATTTTGATGTTTCTTGTTTTCTGGTAAAATATTTTTTTCTAAACCCATCTATTACGAATTGGGTATTTTCATTAATCGTAAAGCACTACCTGGTTGGGTGAAAGAAGGCTGTGACGTAGTGCTCTCCGATATGTTCGAGCGCTGGTATATAGACTGAGCGAGTCGCAGCAGAAAACACACTTCGTGTACCACGCACACAACGCTTATTTTTCACTACTTCTCGTTACGCTCATCCAGTCTAACTTTATCATGGCCGATACTGACGCAGCCGCTGCTCCCGCACCAGCTCCTTCTAAGGCAGTCAAGGCACCCAAGAAGAAAGCCGCAGCCAAGCCTAAGGCCCCAGCTTCACACCCACAATATAAAGTGATGATTCAATCTGCCGTTGAAGCTTTGAAAGAACGAGGTGGCTCTTCCAGACAGGCAATTTTGAAATACATCCTAGCCAACTACAAACTTGGTGATAACCCAACTGCCATCAATGCCCACCTCAAGCTTGCATTGAAAGCTGGAATTAAAAATGGCACTTTGAAACAGTCTAAAGGTACAGGGGCCGCAGGATCCTTCCGTCTGGGTGAAAAGAAAGTTGAGAAGAAAGAAAAGAAACCCAAGTCTCCCAAGAAGGCTGCAGTAAAGAAACCAAAGTCTCCCAAGAAGGCAGCAGCTGCTAAGCCTAAGAAGCCAGCTGGTGCCAAAAAAGCCACCAAATCTCCCAAGAAAGCGGCCACCAAGAAGCCAGCGGCTCCCAAGAAAGCCAAGTCTCCTAAGAAGGTATCTGCTGCTAAGCCCAAGAAACCAAAGAGCCCTAAGAAGCCAGCTGCAGCTAAACCAAAGGTTGCCAAGAAACCAGCAGCTAAAAAGCCCAAAGCACCAAAGAAGGCAGCAGCAACTAAAGCATAAAATCACCTTGTTACTTTGCTGTACCAAAACAATGGCCCTTTTAAGAGCCAACCATTTTTTCTGAAGATTACTTTTTTTAGATTATTATAACCATACATTACTTACAGTAATGCACTTCTGGATTGCTGCACACCAATTCCTAGTTCTAGTTATTTGGCATCGCCGTCCTCTTAATCATTTCTTACTAGGCGGTAGGCTTAAAAAAATAAATTTGGTTACTGTTATGAACTTGAAACCACATCAGCGACACCAAGAGGGATTTATTGCGTTTTCAATTATTACGTAATATTACATTGTGTGTCAGATTTGATTGAGTGGGGTTTTATAAACTTATCTAACTATACTTAGCCCTAATTTGGGGCCATAAATCAATAACGACACACATTTTTTGTCCCAATTTTTAGTCCTTGCCCCTACCCACCATCACAAAGTGTAAGACACCCATTTTATTATGACGACAAAAAGTACAGTCACCATAATATTTTAAAATTAGCATGTTTTAGTTTCACTTTTTAAATATGTACCTTTTATGTGATGTAACACTATTTATACCCCCCCCCCCTGTCCTTCACACAACACATCAACACTAGAATCACTAATCATTAAATCCCCTCCCTCCCCTAGTTGCGTGACGACAATAATGTACGGTCCCTTTAAATTATGATTTTATGCTATACCAACACATTTCAAGTTCATTAAAAAATAACACGGCATTTTCCGATCTTTTCTTTTTGTGGCCCTATTAACTGTATATTTCTACTTTTACTTCAAAAAACAAAACCAAAAGCATTCTAAATTTTAGTGTCTAATCCTGGATATAATGAACTTCTAAGATACGAGTTTCCACAATAGTTTCTCTTCGCGACCCGGTCCTTTTCTATTTTGTAGACTAAAACTGGATTGCGACCCACAATTTAGAAAACGCTGGATTGTAGTAACACACTGGTGCAGTTGAATATGATCAAACCTTCATGTAGCACTGTGCGGGGAACAGAGAAAAAACCTCTGAGACAATTATATTTATATGCAGGATATATCCGATCTGACAAAGAATACTACATGTCCCTACTAACAACAGCCAATCAGACAGCAAAATACACCCGACATGGTGGAGGCATGAGAATAACACCCAATGCAGTCTGTGAAATAGATTCAAACATTGAGCTACTATAGCTAAGACGAGTCAGAACAGCATTAGAAGCAATCGAAAGATACAAAAGAAAGATTAAAAAAGATTAAGCAACAACACATTCAAAGAAAAAGCTTTTTGAGAGCAACAGAACTTTGAACACCATTAAAAAAAAGACCATATTACAAACTACAGACGAATTGGAACAAAAACAACACCGCCCCGATAACAGGAGTAATTTCAAGACCTACTAATAGTCACTCCTAATTAATTCACAGGAAGACGATCTACTCATCAATGCAAAGAAATGGCGCCCAAAAATGAATAATTTACTGACATGAAGTAGCCTAATATATTAGATCTATGTCGAAATGTCTCTTTACTTTAATAAAAGCTTATTAATTAATATTTAGTTTATTAAAAATTATTATTCCTATCCGTATTTATTATATTTACATTGGAACTTTTATTGAAGTACACAAGCTTAACCAAAGTATCAAACACATTAGAACGTAACATAGGAACCATAGGGACATTAGAAAGCTAATAGGCCCTCAACTTAACCTAAATTGGATAAACCTAACATACCCACAAACCTGTCGACACTGCCACCACACACAAAAAAACACTTTTTCCTTGAATGGTCCAGTTAATTAACTTCATACTGCCATAACCAACAAACTATACATCAATACCCAACTTAAAAAGGCATGTAAATATGTTTGTCTGGCATTAACTACAATAAGAGAGCAATTTAGAGCTATGCAGATTGGTCAATAGAAGAAGAAGGATAAAGGACTAGAACTGCCTGATATTATGTCAATGTTGGTTTTATTTTTTTATGGAACGACTCTTAATGACTTGTACTGGGCATCTTTTTTTTGCAATTACTTCCCTTGTATCACTATGCGCCTTTTCAGCTTCCATCGCCCTTTTTACAATCTACTGAAAGATAACTATACAAACATAGGCCATATCACTACACTTCTTTTCTTTCTTTTACCAACATGTAAGTCGGCTGCCGTTCCACTTGAAATTAAGACGTAAAAATAAAAACGGTTATTCAAAATGCTAGAGTTAAACTAAGGATCAAGGAGGGATGTGTGTGTGTTTTTTTTACCTTTATACAAACCTACGTGTAGGCTTAAATGTTCTAGTGGTCAAGTCAACGAGAAAGTCATGCTCGAACATAATGTATTTTGTATGAATAATAAACAAAGTGGTTGCAATTAACACTGACAATATAGATGTCTATGCATGCCCACAGAAGAAAGAGAGAGAGAGAGAGATAGCAAGTCCATGCCCTTATTATTTTTGCTTAATCTTCTTTTTTTTTAAATATCTAGATCTAGACATAATTTAGTCTATGGACAACAATTCCCAAAATAAATGGGCAACTGACGTCCATGCCGGAAAACTAGTTAGAACATTTAAAAAATGTTTAAATACGTATGGAAACAAATTAACGTTTCTATGACTATGTCTATAATAAAAGCATTTTTAAAACAAGTGGAATTTTGTAACCTCAATTTTTATTTTTAAAATAATTATTTGATAAATTTGCTGGCATAATGCCTTAACCTAGCATTCAAGTTGGGGACGCCATTTTTTTTTAAACAACTTGGGTGCAGGTAGAAAATCTTATGAAATCCAGAGGACTGCAGCATCACCTTTACCCCATCGCCCATCCTTGATTTCTTCACTCCCTTCTTGGGGCTAAAAGATTCATTACTCCATTGATTCAGATGCAATTTTAAGCTCATCTACTTAGAATGATTCTTTTTGTTTTTACACCAACATATTTGATCTCGATTTGGCCTATTATTATCTATACGTTTAAGATTTACTTATTATAATTATAGGCTACAGCTTGTAGTTGTTATTGGCACAAAGGATTCCTTTTAAGAATATAAGCTTATGTAAATTTATATAAGCCTACATGATAGGCGCCTACATATTAAACGATTAGACCCTGACCTATATATATTTACTTTATATAGCCTACATCTTTTTAAGAGTGTAAACATGATTTAATGTTCATACATTTGTTTGTTTTTTTTTGTTTTTAAATACTAAGAAGTAGCCTACTTTTATTTAATTAATATTTCTACTGTTACATTGTACAATTTCAGTCGTTCCACTATCATAAAAGCCATGTATGTCCTGCCTGAGCTGACTGAGAGTCGCTCACTCGTGAGATTCACTTGAAGATTGTAACTAAGCCTAGATCTAGTCAAATTCCGATCAAGCTATATTATATATGGTTTAATGTCTTTAGATTAACATCAAAAAATACATTTTAAATCTATGTTCACATTTTATTGACCATCGTTTAAATCTTTTATATTATGAGTGAGATAATACAATAATATGTTATATCAGTTTAATTTATATAATATGAGATTGACTAGATCTACTCATCAATGCTAAGAAATGGCGCCCAAAAATGAAATTTACTGACATGAAGTAGCCTAATATATTAGATCTATGTCGAAGTGTTTCTTTACTTGAATAAAGGCGTATTAATTGATATTTAATTGATTAAAAATTATTATTTCTTTCCTTATTTATTATATTTACATTTAAACTTTTAAATATTAAAACTAAATGTAAAATTCTCATAATTTTAACTAGCCTACAAGTAGGCCTACAAGGGTGAAAAACATTTTAAGAAAGAACAAAAATAACAAATCTGAAAATACCTTCAGTAAATTATCTATAAAATCGAATCAAAATATTTAAATATATAAAATTTCTACATTCAAAGAAGTTTTTACATTCTTAAAATAAATTGACAATATTATTATATAAGTTGGTTGACTAAATTTGATAAATATCCATATTTTAGAGTGTAATCGGCAAAATCATCTAGGTCAGATTGTGCGAAGGTGAGCTGTGAAAAATATACTTTAAAAAAAAACAAAGTGTTTTATACCTTTAAATTTGCAAAAATAGTAAACTTAAGAGATTATAACACACTTTGAATGCAGAAAATCATTAAATTATAAATATTAAAATGCATTAAGTTAACTTTTTAAAGTCTTTGTCATGGTCTTTGGCCATTTATTTTGCAATAAAACCATTATTTTGTACTTTAAGGAACATATCGGACCTATAAAATTATATATCAAATTAAAGCTCATGTAATGCTTGATATTTTGACAGTAATGCGCAGATTTTGATGTTTCTTGTTTTCTGGTAAAATATTTTTTTCTAAACCCATCTATTACGAATTGGGTATTTTCATTAATCGTAAAGCACTACCTGGTTGGGTGAAAGAAGGCTGTGACGTAGTGCTCTCCGATATGTTCGAGCGCTGGTATATAGACTGAGCGAGTCGCAGCAGAAAACACACTTCGTGTACCACGCACACAACGCTTATTTTTCACTACTTCTCGTTACGCTCATCCAGTCTAACTTTATCATGGCCGATACTGACGCAGCCGCTGCTCCCGCACCAGCTCCTTCTAAGGCAGTCAAGGCACCCAAGAAGAAAGCCGCAGCCAAGCCTAAGGCCCCAGCTTCACACCCACAATATAAAGTGATGATTCAATCTGCCGTTGAAGCTTTGAAAGAACGAGGTGGCTCTTCCAGACAGGCAATTTTGAAATACATCCTAGCCAACTACAAACTTGGTGATAACCCAACTGCCATCAATGCCCACCTCAAGCTTGCATTGAAAGCTGGAATTAAAAATGGCACTTTGAAACAGTCTAAAGGTACAGGGGCCGCAGGATCCTTCCGTCTGGGTGAAAAGAAAGTTGAGAAGAAAGAAAAGAAACCCAAGTCTCCCAAGAAGGCTGCAGTAAAGAAACCAAAGTCTCCCAAGAAGGCAGCAGCTGCTAAGCCTAAGAAGCCAGCTGGTGCCAAAAAAGCCACCAAATCTCCCAAGAAAGCGGCCACCAAGAAGCCAGCGGCTCCCAAGAAAGCCAAGTCTCCTAAGAAGGTATCTGCTGCTAAGCCCAAGAAACCAAAGAGCCCTAAGAAGCCAGCTGCAGCTAAACCAAAGGTTGCCAAGAAACCAGCAGCTAAAAAGCCCAAAGCACCAAAGAAGGCAGCAGCAACTAAAGCATAAAATCACCTTGTTACTTTGCTGTACCAAAACAATGGCCCTTTTAAGAGCCAACCATTTTTTCTGAAGATTACTTTTTTTAGATTATTATAACCATACATTACTTACAGTAATGCACTTCTGGATTACTGCACACCAATTCCTAGTTCTAGTTATTTGGCATCGCCGTCCTCTTAATCATTTCTTACTAGGCGGTAGGCTTAAAAAAATAAATTTGGTTACTGTTATGAACTTGAAACCACATCAGCGACACCAAGAGGGATTTATTGCGTTTTCAATTATTACGTAATATTACATTGTGTGTCAGATTTGATTGAGTGGGGTTTTATAAACTTTTCTAACTATACTTAGCCCTAATTTGGGGCCATAAATCAATAACGACACACATTTTTTGTCCCAATTTTTAGTCCTTGCCCCTACCCACCATCACAAAGTGTAAGACACCCATTTTATTATGACGACAAAAAGTACAGTCACCATAATATTTTAAAATTAGCATGTTTTAGTTTCACTTTTTAAATATGTACCTTTTATGTGATGTAACACTATTTATACCCCCCCCCCTGTCCTTCACACAACACATCAACACTAGAATCACTAATCATTAAATCCCCTCCCTCCCCTAGTTGCGTGACGACAATAATGTACGGTCCCTTTAAATTATGATTTTATGCTATACCAACACATTTCAAGTTCATTAAAAAATAACACGGCATTTTCCGATCTTTTCTTTTTGTGGCCCTATTAACTGTATATTTCTACTTTTACTTCAAAAAACAAAACCAAAAGCATTCTAAATTTTAGTGTCTAATCCTGGATATAATGAACTTCTAAGATACGAGTTTCCACAATAGTTTCTCTTCGCGACCCGGTCCTTTTCTATTTTGTAGACTAAAACTGGATTGCGACCCACAATTTAGAAAACGCTGGATTGTAGTAACACACTGGTGCAGTTGAATATGATCAAACCTTCATGTAGCACTGTGCGGGGAACAGAGAAAAAACCTCTGAGACAATTATATTTATATGCAGGATATATCCGATCTGACAAAGAATACTACATGTCCCTACTAACAACAGCCAATCAGACAGCAAAATACACCCGACATGGTGGAGGCATGAGAATAACACCCAATGCAGTCTGTGAAATAGATTCAAACATTGAGCTACTATAGCTAAGACGAGTCAGAACAGCATTAGAAGCAATCGAAAGATACAAAAGAAAGATTAAAAAAGATTAAGCAACAACACATTCAAAGAAAAAGCTTTTTGAGAGCAACAGAACTTTGAACACCATTAAAAAAAAGACCATATTACAAACTACAGACGAATTGGAACAAAAACAACACCGCCCCGATAACAGGAGTAATTTCAAGACCTACTAATAGTCACTCCTAATTAATTCACAGGAAGACGATCTACTCATCAATGCAAAGAAATGGCGCCCAAAAATGAATAATTTACTGACATGAAGTAGCCTAATATATTAGATCTATGTCGAAATGTCTCTTTACTTTAATAAAAGCTTATTAATTAATATTTAGTTTATTAAAAATTATTATTCCTATCCGTATTTATTATATTTACATTGGAACTTTTATTGAAGTACACAAGCTTAACCAAAGTATCAAACACATTAGAACGTAACATAGGAACCATAGGGACATTAGAAAGCTAATAGGCCCTCAACTTAACCTAAATTGGATAAACCTAACATACCCACAAACCTGTCGACACTGCCACCACACACAAAAAAACACTTTTTCCTTGAATGGTCCAGTTAATTAACTTCATACTGCCATAACCAACAAACTATACATCAATACCCAACTTAAAAAGGCATGTAAATATGTTTGTCTGGCATTAACTACAATAAGAGAGCAATTTAGAGCTATGCAGATTGGTCAATAGAAGAAGAAGGATAAAGGACTAGAACTGCCTGATATTATGTCAATGTTGGTTTTATTTTTTTATGGAACGACTCTTAATGACTTGTACTGGGCATCTTTTTTTTGCAATTACTTCCCTTGTATCACTATGCGCCTTTTCAGCTTCCATCGCCCTTTTTACAATCTACTGAAAGATAACTATACAAACATAGGCCATATCACTACACTTCTTTTCTTTCTTTTACCAACATGTAAGTCGGCTGCCGTTCCACTTGAAATTAAGACGTAAAAATAAAAACGGTTATTCAAAATGCTAGAGTTAAACTAAGGATCAAGGAGGGATGTGTGTGTGTTTTTTTTACCTTTATACAAACCTACGTGTAGGCTTAAATGTTCTAGTGGTCAAGTCAACGAGAAAGTCATGCTCGAACATAATGTATTTTGTATGAATAATAAACAAAGTGGTTGCAATTAACACTGACAATATAGATGTCTATGCATGCCTACAGAAGAAAGAGAGAGAGAGAGAGATAGCAAGTCCATGCCCTTATTATTTTTGCTTAATCTTCTTTTTTTTTAAATATCTAGATCTAGACATAATTTAGTCTATGGACAACAATTCCCAAAATAAATGGGCAACTGACGTCCATGCCGGAAAACTAGTTAGAACATTTAAAAAATGTTTAAATACGTATGGAAACAAATTAACGTTTCTATGACTATGTCTATAATAAAAGCATTTTTAAAACAAGTGGAATTTTGTAACCTCAATTTTTATTTTTAAAATAATTATTTGATAAATTTGCTGGCATAATGCCTTAACCTAGCATTCAAGTTGGGGACGCCATTTTTTTTTAAACAACTTGGGTGCAGGTAGAAAATCTTATGAAATCCAGAGGACTGCAGCATCACCTTTACCCCATCGCCCATCCTTGATTTCTTCACTCCCTTCTTGGGGCTAAAAGATTCATTACTCCATTGATTCAGATGCAATTTTAAGCTCATCTACTTAGAATGATTCTTTTTGTTTTTACACCAACATATTTGATCTCGATTTGGCCTATTATTATCTATACGTTTAAGATTTACTTATTATAATTATAGGCTACAGCTTGTAGTTGTTATTGGCACAAAGGATTCCTTTTAAGAATATAAGCTTATGTAAATTTATATAAGCCTACATGATAGGCGCCTACATATTAAACGATTAGACCCTGACCTATATATATTTACTTTATATAGCCTACATCTTTTTAAGAGTGTAAACATGATTTAATGTTCATACATTTGTTTGTTTTTTTTTGTTTTTAAATACTAAGAAGTAGCCTACTTTTATTTAATTAATATTTCTACTGTTACATTGTACAATTTCAGTCGTTCCACTATCATAAAAGCCATGTATGTCCTGCCTGAGCTGACTGAGAGTCGCTCACTCGTGAGATTCACTTGAAGATTGTAACTAAGCCTAGATCTAGTCAAATTCCGATCAAGCTATATTATATATGGTTTAATGTCTTTAGATTAACATCAAAAAATACATTTTAAATCTATGTTCACATTTTATTGACCATCGTTTAAATCTTTTATATTATGAGTGAGATAATACAATAATATGTTATATCAGTTTAATTTATATAATATGAGATTGACTAGATCTACTCATCAATGCTAAGAAATGGCGCCCAAAAATGAAATTTACTGACATGAAGTAGCCTAATATATTAGATCTATGTCGAAGTGTTTCTTTACTTGAATAAAGGCGTATTAATTGATATTTAATTGATTAAAAATTATTATTTCTTTCCTTATTTATTATATTTACATTTAAACTTTTAAATATTAAAACTAAATGTAAAATTCTCATAATTTTAACTAGCCTACAAGTAGGCCTACAAGGGTGAAAAACATTTTAAGAAAGAACAAAAATAACAAATCTGAAAATACCTTCAGTAAATTATCTATAAAATCGAATCAAAATATTTAAATATATAAAATTTCTACATTCAAAGAAGTTTTTACATTCTTAAAATAAATTGACAATATTATTATATAAGTTGGTTGACTAAATTTGATAAATATCCATATTTTAGAGTGTAATCGGCAAAATCATCTAGGTCAGATTGTGCGAAGGTGAGCTGTGAAAAATATACTTTAAAAAAAAACAAAGTGTTTTATACCTTTAAATTTGCAAAAATAGTAAACTTAAGAGATTATAACACACTTTGAATGCAGAAAATCATTAAATTATAAATATTAAAATGCATTAAGTTAACTTTTTAAAGTCTTTGTCATGGTCTTTGGCCATTTATTTTGCAATAAAACCATTATTTTGTACTTTAAGGAACATATCGGACCTATAAAATTATATATCAAATTAAAGCTCATGTAATGCTTGATATTTTGACAGTAATGCGCAGATTTTGATGTTTCTTGTTTTCTGGTAAAATATTTTTTTCTAAACCCATCTATTACGAATTGGGTATTTTCATTAATCGTAAAGCACTACCTGGTTGGGTGAAAGAAGGCTGTGACGTAGTGCTCTCCGATATGTTCGAGCGCTGGTATATAGACTGAGCGAGTCGCAGCAGAAAACACACTTCGTGTACCACGCACACAACGCTTATTTTTCACTACTTCTCGTTACGCTCATCCAGTCTAACTTTATCATGGCCGATACTGACGCAGCCGCTGCTCCCGCACCAGCTCCTTCTAAGGCAGTCAAGGCACCCAAGAAGAAAGCCGCAGCCAAGCCTAAGGCCCCAGCTTCACACCCACAATATAAAGTGATGATTCAATCTGCCGTTGAAGCTTTGAAAGAACGAGGTGGCTCTTCCAGACAGGCAATTTTGAAATACATCCTAGCCAACTACAAACTTGGTGATAACCCAACTGCCATCAATGCCCACCTCAAGCTTGCATTGAAAGCTGGAATTAAAAATGGCACTTTGAAACAGTCTAAAGGTACAGGGGCCGCAGGATCCTTCCGTCTGGGTGAAAAGAAAGTTGAGAAGAAAGAAAAGAAACCCAAGTCTCCCAAGAAGGCTGCAGTAAAGAAACCAAAGTCTCCCAAGAAGGCAGCAGCTGCTAAGCCTAAGAAGCCAGCTGGTGCCAAAAAAGCCACCAAATCTCCCAAGAAAGCGGCCACCAAGAAGCCAGCGGCTCCCAAGAAAGCCAAGTCTCCTAAGAAGGTATCTGCTGCTAAGCCCAAGAAACCAAAGAGCCCTAAGAAGCCAGCTGCAGCTAAACCAAAGGTTGCCAAGAAACCAGCAGCTAAAAAGCCCAAAGCACCAAAGAAGGCAGCAGCAACTAAAGCATAAAATCACCTTGTTACTTTGCTGTACCAAAACAATGGCCCTTTTAAGAGCCAACCATTTTTTCTGAAGATTACTTTTTTTAGATTATTATAACCATACATTACTTACAGTAATGCACTTCTGGATTGCTGCACACCAATTCCTAGTTCTAGTTATTTGGCATCGCCGTCCTCTTAATCATTTCTTACTAGGCGGTAGGCTTAAAAAAATAAATTTGGTTACTGTTATGAACTTGAAACCACATCAGCGACACCAAGAGGGATTTATTGCGTTTTCAATTATTACGTAATATTACATTGTGTGTCAGATTTGATTGAGTGGGGTTTTATAAACTTATCTAACTATACTTAGCCCTAATTTGGGGCCATAAATCAATAACGACACACATTTTTTGTCCCAATTTTTAGTCCTTGCCCCTACCCACCATCACAAAGTGTAAGACACCCATTTTATTATGACGACAAAAAGTACAGTCACCATAATATTTTAAAATTAGCATGTTTTAGTTTCACTTTTTAAATATGTACCTTTTATGTGATGTAACACTATTTATACCCCCCCCCCCTGTCCTTCACACAACACATCAACACTAGAATCACTAATCATTAAATCCCCTCCCTCCCCTAGTTGCGTGACGACAATAATGTACGGTCCCTTTAAATTATGATTTTATGCTATACCAACACATTTCAAGTTCATTAAAAAATAACACGGCATTTTCCGATCTTTTCTTTTTGTGGCCCTATTAACTGTATATTTCTACTTTTACTTCAAAAAACAAAACCAAAAGCATTCTAAATTTTAGTGTCTAATCCTGGATATAATGAACTTCTAAGATACGAGTTTCCACAATAGTTTCTCTTCGCGACCCGGTCCTTTTCTATTTTGTAGACTAAAACTGGATTGCGACCCACAATTTAGAAAACGCTGGATTGTAGTAACACACTGGTGCAGTTGAATATGATCAAACCTTCATGTAGCACTGTGCGGGGAACAGAGAAAAAACCTCTGAGACAATTATATTTATATGCAGGATATATCCGATCTGACAAAGAATACTACATGTCCCTACTAACAACAGCCAATCAGACAGCAAAATACACCCGACATGGTGGAGGCATGAGAATAACACCCAATGCAGTCTGTGAAATAGATTCAAACATTGAGCTACTATAGCTAAGACGAGTCAGAACAGCATTAGAAGCAATCGAAAGATACAAAAGAAAGATTAAAAAAGATTAAGCAACAACACATTCAAAGAAAAAGCTTTTTGAGAGCAACAGAACTTTGAACACCATTAAAAAAAAGACCATATTACAAACTACAGACGAATTGGAACAAAAACAACACCGCCCCGATAACAGGAGTAATTTCAAGACCTACTAATAGTCACTCCTAATTAATTCACAGGAAGACGATCTACTCATCAATGCAAAGAAATGGCGCCCAAAAATGAATAATTTACTGACATGAAGTAGCCTAATATATTAGATCTATGTCGAAATGTCTCTTTACTTTAATAAAAGCTTATTAATTAATATTTAGTTTATTAAAAATTATTATTCCTATCCGTATTTATTATATTTACATTGGAACTTTTATTGAAGTACACAAGCTTAACCAAAGTATCAAACACATTAGAACGTAACATAGGAACCATAGGGACATTAGAAAGCTAATAGGCCCTCAACTTAACCTAAATTGGATAAACCTAACATACCCACAAACCTGTCGACACTGCCACCACACACAAAAAAACACTTTTTCCTTGAATGGTCCAGTTAATTAACTTCATACTGCCATAACCAACAAACTATACATCAATACCCAACTTAAAAAGGCATGTAAATATGTTTGTCTGGCATTAACTACAATAAGAGAGCAATTTAGAGCTATGCAGATTGGTCAATAGAAGAAGAAGGATAAAGGACTAGAACTGCCTGATATTATGTCAATGTTGGTTTTATTTTTTTATGGAACGACTCTTAATGACTTGTACTGGGCATCTTTTTTTTGCAATTACTTCCCTTGTATCACTATGCGCCTTTTCAGCTTCCATCGCCCTTTTTACAATCTACTGAAAGATAACTATACAAACATAGGCCATATCACTACACTTCTTTTCTTTCTTTTACCAACATGTAAGTCGGCTGCCGTTCCACTTGAAATTAAGACGTAAAAATAAAAACGGTTATTCAAAATGCTAGAGTTAAACTAAGGATCAAGGAGGGATGTGTGTGTGTTTTTTTTACCTTTATACAAACCTACGTGTAGGCTTAAATGTTCTAGTGGTCAAGTCAACGAGAAAGTCATGCTCGAACATAATGTATTTTGTATGAATAATAAACAAAGTGGTTGCAATTAACACTGACAATATAGATGTCTATGCATGCCCACAGAAGAAAGAGAGAGAGAGAGAGATAGCAAGTCCATGCCCTTATTATTTTTGCTTAATCTTCTTTTTTTTTAAATATCTAGATCTAGACATAATTTAGTCTATGGACAACAATTCCCAAAATAAATGGGCAACTGACGTCCATGCCGGAAAACTAGTTAGAACATTTAAAAAATGTTTAAATACGTATGGAAACAAATTAACGTTTCTATGACTATGTCTATAATAAAAGCATTTTTAAAACAAGTGGAATTTTGTAACCTCAATTTTTATTTTTAAAATAATTATTTGATAAATTTGCTGGCATAATGCCTTAACCTAGCATTCAAGTTGGGGACGCCATTTTTTTTTAAACAACTTGGGTGCAGGTAGAAAATCTTATGAAATCCAGAGGACTGCAGCATCACCTTTACCCCATCGCCCATCCTTGATTTCTTCACTCCCTTCTTGGGGCTAAAAGATTCATTACTCCATTGATTCAGATGCAATTTTAAGCTCATCTACTTAGAATGATTCTTTTTGTTTTTACACCAACATATTTGATCTCGATTTGGCCTATTATTATCTATACGTTTAAGATTTACTTATTATAATTATAGGCTACAGCTTGTAGTTGTTATTGGCACAAAGGATTCCTTTTAAGAATATAAGCTTATGTAAATTTATATAAGCCTACATGATAGGCGCCTACATATTAAACGATTAGACCCTGACCTATATATATTTACTTTATATAGCCTACATCTTTTTAAGAGTGTAAACATGATTTAATGTTCATACATTTGTTTGTTTTTTTTTGTTTTTAAATACTAAGAAGTAGCCTACTTTTATTTAATTAATATTTCTACTGTTACATTGTACAATTTCAGTCGTTCCACTATCATAAAAGCCATGTATGTCCTGCCTGAGCTGACTGAGAGTCGCTCACTCGTGAGATTCACTTGAAGATTGTAACTAAGCCTAGATCTAGTCAAATTCCGATCAAGCTATATTATATATGGTTTAATGTCTTTAGATTAACATCAAAAAATACATTTTAAATCTATGTTCACATTTTATTGACCATCGTTTAAATCTTTTATATTATGAGTGAGATAATACAATAATATGTTATATCAGTTTAATTTATATAATATGAGATTGACTAGATCTACTCATCAATGCTAAGAAATGGCGCCCAAAAATGAAATTTACTGACATGAAGTAGCCTAATATATTAGATCTATGTCGAAGTGTTTCTTTACTTGAATAAAGGCGTATTAATTGATATTTAATTGATTAAAAATTATTATTTCTTTCCTTATTTATTATATTTACATTTAAACTTTTAAATATTAAAACTAAATGTAAAATTCTCATAATTTTAACTAGCCTACAAGTAGGCCTACAAGGGTGAAAAACATTTTAAGAAAGAACAAAAATAACAAATCTGAAAATACCTTCAGTAAATTATCTATAAAATCGAATCAAAATATTTAAATATATAAAATTTCTACATTCAAAGAAGTTTTTACATTCTTAAAATAAATTGACAATATTATTATATAAGTTGGTTGACTAAATTTGATAAATATCCATATTTTAGAGTGTAATCGGCAAAATCATCTAGGTCAGATTGTGCGAAGGTGAGCTGTGAAAAATATACTTTAAAAAAAAACAAAGTGTTTTATACCTTTAAATTTGCAAAAATAGAAAACTTAAGAGATTATAACACACTTTGAATGCAGAAAATCATTAAATTATAAATATTAAAATGCATTAAGTTAACTTTTTAAAGTCTTTGTCATGGTCTTTGGCCATTTATTTTGCAATAAAACCATTATTTTGTACTTTAAGGAACATATCGGACCTATAAAATTATATATCAAATTAAAGCTCATGTAATGCTTGATATTTTGACAGTAATGCGCAGATTTTGATGTTTCTTGTTTTCTGGTAAAATATTTTTTTCTAAACCCATCTATTACGAATTGGGTATTTTCATTAATCGTAAAGCACTACCTGGTTGGGTGAAAGAAGGCTGTGACGTAGTGCTCTCCGATATGTTCGAGCGCTGGTATATAGACTGAGCGAGTCGCAGCAGAAAACACACTTCGTGTACCACGCACACAACGCTTATTTTTCACTACTTCTCGTTACGCTCATCCAGTCTAACTTTATCATGGCCGATACTGACGCAGCCGCTGCTCCCGCACCAGCTCCTTCTAAGGCAGTCAAGGCACCCAAGAAGAAAGCCGCAGCCAAGCCTAAGGCCCCAGCTTCACACCCACAATATAAAGTGATGATTCAATCTGCCGTTGAAGCTTTGAAAGAACGAGGTGGCTCTTCCAGACAGGCAATTTTGAAATACATCCTAGCCAACTACAAACTTGGTGATAACCCAACTGCCATCAATGCCCACCTCAAGCTTGCATTGAAAGCTGGAATTAAAAATGGCACTTTGAAACAGTCTAAAGGTACAGGGGCCGCAGGATCCTTCCGTCTGGGTGAAAAGAAAGTTGAGAAGAAAGAAAAGAAACCCAAGTCTCCCAAGAAGGCTGCAGTAAAGAAACCAAAGTCTCCCAAGAAGGCAGCAGCTGCTAAGCCTAAGAAGCCAGCTGGTGCCAAAAAAGCCACCAAATCTCCCAAGAAAGCGGCCACCAAGAAGCCAGCGGCTCCCAAGAAAGCCAAGTCTCCTAAGAAGGTATCTGCTGCTAAGCCCAAGAAACCAAAGAGCCCTAAGAAGCCAGCTGCAGCTAAACCAAAGGTTGCCAAGAAACCAGCAGCTAAAAAGCCCAAAGCACCAAAGAAGGCAGCAGCAACTAAAGCATAAAATCACCTTGTTACTTTGCTGTACCAAAACAATGGCCCTTTTAAGAGCCAACCATTTTTTCTGAAGATTACTTTTTTTAGATTATTATAACCATACATTACTTACAGTAATGCACTTCTGGATTGCTGCACACCAATTCCTAGTTCTAGTTATTTGGCATCGCCGTCCTCTTAATCATTTCTTACTAGGCGGTAGGCTTAAAAAAATAAATTTGGTTACTGTTATGAACTTGAAACCACATCAGCGACACCAAGAGGGATTTATTGCGTTTTCAATTATTACGTAATATTACATTGTGTGTCAGATTTGATTGAGTGGGGTTTTATAAACTTTTCTAACTATACTTAGCCCTAATTTGGGGCCATAAATCAATAACGACACACATTTTTTGTCCCAATTTTTAGTCCTTGCCCCTACCCACCATCACAAAGTGTAAGACACCCATTTTATTATGACGACAAAAAGTACAGTCACCATAATATTTTAAAATTAGCATGTTTTAGTTTCACTTTTTAAATATGTACCTTTTATGTGATGTAACACTATTTATACCCCCCCCCCCCTGTCCTTCACACAACACATCAACACTAGAATCACTAATCATTAAATCCCCTCCCTCCCCTAGTTGCGTGACGACAATAATGTACGGTCCCTTTAAATTATGATTTTATGCTATACCAACACATTTCAAGTTCATTAAAAAATAACACGGCATTTTCCGATCTTTTCTTTTTGTGGCCCTATTAACTGTATATTTCTACTTTTACTTCAAAAAACAAAACCAAAAGCATTCTAAATTTTAGTGTCTAATCCTGGATATAATGAACTTCTAAGATACGAGTTTCCACAATAGTTTCTCTTCGCGACCCGGTCCTTTTCTATTTTGTAGACTAAAACTGGATTGCGACCCACAATTTAGAAAACGCTGGATTGTAGTAACACACTGGTGCAGTTGAATATGATCAAACCTTCATGTAGCACTGTGCGGGGAACAGAGAAAAAACCTCTGAGACAATTATATTTATATGCAGGATATATCCGATCTGACAAAGAATACTACATGTCCCTACTAACAACAGCCAATCAGACAGCAAAATACACCCGACATGGTGGAGGCATGAGAATAACACCCAATGCAGTCTGTGAAATAGATTCAAACATTGAGCTACTATAGCTAAGACGAGTCAGAACAGCATTAGAAGCAATCGAAAGATACAAAAGAAAGATTAAAAAAGATTAAGCAACAACACATTCAAAGAAAAAGCTTTTTGAGAGCAACAGAACTTTGAACACCATTAAAAAAAAGACCATATTACAAACTGCAGACGAATTGGAACAAAAACAACACCGCCCCGATAACAGGAGTAATTTCAAGACCTACTAATAGTCACTCCTAATTAATTCACAGGAAGACGATCTACTCATCAATGCAAAGAAATGGCGCCCAAAAATGAATAATTTACTGACATGAAGTAGCCTAATATATTAGATCTATGTCGAAATGTCTCTTTACTTTAATAAAAGCTTATTAATTAATATTTAGTTTATTAAAAATTATTATTCCTATCCGTATTTATTATATTTACATTGGAACTTTTATTGAAGTACACAAGCTTAACCAAAGTATCAAACACATTAGAACGTAACATAGGAACCATAGGGACATTAGAAAGCTAATAGGCCCTCAACTTAACCTAAATTGGATAAACCTAACATACCCACAAACCTGTCGACACTGCCACCACACACAAAAAAACACTTTTTCCTTGAATGGTCCAGTTAATTAACTTCATACTGCCATAACCAACAAACTATACATCAATACCCAACTTAAAAAGGCATGTAAATATGTTTGTCTGGCATTAACTACAATAAGAGAGCAATTTAGAGCTATGCAGATTGGTCAATAGAAGAAGAAGGATAAAGGACTAGAACTGCCTGATATTATGTCAATGTTGGTTTTATTTTTTTATGGAACGACTCTTAATGACTTGTACTGGGCATCTTTTTTTTGCAATTACTTCCCTTGTATCACTATGCGCCTTTTCAGCTTCCATCGCCCTTTTTACAATCTACTGAAAGATAACTATACAAACATAGGCCATATCACTACACTTCTTTTCTTTCTTTTACCAACATGTAAGTCGGCTGCCGTTCCACTTGAAATTAAGACGTAAAAATAAAAACGGTTATTCAAAATGCTAGAGTTAAACTAAGGATCAAGGAGGGATGTGTGTGTGTTTTTTTTACCTTTATACAAACCTACGTGTAGGCTTAAATGTTCTAGTGGTCAAGTCAACGAGAAAGTCATGCTCGAACATAATGTATTTTGTATGAATAATAAACAAAGTGGTTGCAATTAACACTGACAATATAGATGTCTATGCATGCCCACAGAAGAAAGAGAGAGAGAGAGAGATAGCAAGTCCATGCCCTTATTATTTTTGCTTAATCTTCTTTTTTTTTAAATATCTAGATCTAGACATAATTTAGTCTATGGACAACAATTCCCAAAATAAATGGGCAACTGACGTCCATGCCGGAAAACTAGTTAGAACATTTTAAAAATGTTTAAATACGTATGGAAACAAATTAACGTTTCTATGACTATGTCTATAATAAAAGCATTTTTAAAACAAGTGGAATTTTGTAACCTCAATTTTTATTTTTAAAATAATTATTTGATAAATTTGCTGGCATAATGCCTTAACCTAGCATTCAAGTTGGGGACGCCATTTTTTTTTAAACAACTTGGGTGCAGGTAGAAAATCTTATGAAATCCAGAGGACTGCAGCATCACCTTTACCCCATCGCCCATCCTTGATTTCTTCACTCCCTTCTTGGGGCTAAAAGATTCATTACTCCATTGATTCAGATGCAATTTTAAGCTCATCTACTTAGAATGATTCTTTTTGTTTTTACACCAACATATTTGATCTCGATTTGGCCTATTATTATCTATACGTTTAAGATTTACTTATTATAATTATAGGCTACAGCTTGTAGTTGTTATTGGCACAAAGGATTCCTTTTAAGAATATAAGCTTATGTAAATTTATATAAGCCTACATGATAGGCGCCTACATATTAAACGATTAGACCCTGACCTATATATATTTACTTTATATAGCCTACATCTTTTTAAGAGTGTAAACATGATTTAATGTTCATACATTTGTTTGTTTTTTTTGTTTTTAAATACTAAGAAGTAGCCTACTTTTATTTAATTAATATTTCTACTGTTACATTGTACAATTTCAGTCGTTCCACTATCATAAAAGCCATGTATGTCCTGCCTGAGCTGACTGAGAGTCGCTCACTCGTGAGATTCACTTGAAGATTGTAGCTAAGCATAGATCTAGTCAAATTCCGATCAAGCTATATTATATATGGTTTAATGTCTTTAGATTAACATCAAAAAATACATTTTAAATCTATGTTCACATTTTATTGACCATCGTTTAAATCTTTTATATTATGAGTGAGATAATACAATAATATGTTATATCAGTTTAATTTATATAATATGAGATTGACTAGATCTACTCATCAATGCTAAGAAATGGCGCCCAAAAATGAAATTTACTGACATGAAGTAGCCGAATATATTAGATCTATGTCGAAGTGTTTCTTTACTTGAATAAAGGCGTATTAATTGATATTTAATTGATTAAAAATTATTATTTCTTTCCTTATTTATTATATTTACATTTAAACTTTTAAATATTAAAACTAAATGTAAAATTCTCATAATTTTAACTAGCCTACAAGTAGGCCTACAAGGGTGAAAAACATTTTAAGAAAGAACAAAAATAACAAATCTGAAAATACCTTCAGTAAATTATCTATAAAATCGAATCAAAATATTTAAATATATAAAATTTCTACATTCAAAGAAGTTTTTACATTCTTAAAATAAATTGACAATATTATTATATAAGTTGGTTGACTAAATTTGATAAATATCCATATTTTAGAGTGTAATCGGCAAAATCATCTAGGTCAGATTGTGCGAAGGTGAGCTGTGAAAAATATACTTTAAAAAAAAACAAAGTGTTTTATACCTTTAAATTTGCAAAAATAGAAAACTTAAGAGATTATAACACACTTTGAATGCAGAAAATCATTAAATTATAAATATTAAAATGCATTAAGTTAACTTTTTAAAGTCTTTGTCATGGTCTTTGGCCATTTATTTTGCAATAAAACCATTATTTTGTACTTTAAGGAACATATCGGACCTATAAAATTATATATCAAATTAAAGCTCATGTAATGCTTGATATTTTGACAGTAATGCGCAGATTTTGATGTTTCTTGTTTTCTGGTAAAATATTTTTTTCTAAACCCATCTATTACGAATTGGGTATTTTCATTAATCGTAAAGCACTACCTGGTTGGGTGAAAGAAGGCTGTGACGTAGTGCTCTCCGATATGTTCGAGCGCTGGTATATAGACTGAGCGAGTCGCAGCAGAAAACACACTTCGTGTACCACGCACACAACGCTTATTTTTCACTACTTCTCGTTACGCTCATCCAGTCTAACTTTATCATGGCCGATACTGACGCAGCCGCTGCTCCCGCACCAGCTCCTTCTAAGGCAGTCAAGGCACCCAAGAAGAAAGCCGCAGCCAAGCCTAAGGCCCCAGCTTCACACCCACAATATAAAGTGATGATTCAATCTGCCGTTGAAGCTTTGAAAGAACGAGGTGGCTCTTCCAGACAGGCAATTTTGAAATACATCCTAGCCAACTACAAACTTGGTGATAACCCAACTGCCATCAATGCCCACCTCAAGCTTGCATTGAAAGCTGGAATTAAAAATGGCACTTTGAAACAGTCTAAAGGTACAGGGGCCGCAGGATCCTTCCGTCTGGGTGAAAAGAAAGTTGAGAAGAAAGAAAAGAAACCCAAGTCTCCCAAGAAGGCTGCAGTAAAGAAACCAAAGTCTCCCAAGAAGGCAGCAGCTGCTAAGCCTAAGAAGCCAGCTGGTGCCAAAAAAGCCACCAAATCTCCCAAGAAAGCGGCCACCAAGAAGCCAGCGGCTCCCAAGAAAGCCAAGTCTCCTAAGAAGGTATCTGCTGCTAAGCCCAAGAAACCAAAGAGCCCTAAGAAGCCAGCTGCAGCTAAACCAAAGGTTGCCAAGAAACCAGCAGCTAAAAAGCCCAAAGCACCAAAGAAGGCAGCAGCAACTAAAGCATAAAATCACCTTGTTACTTTGCTGTACCAAAACAATGGCCCTTTTAAGAGCCAACCATTTTTTCTGAAGATTACTTTTTTTAGATTATTATAACCATACATTACTTACAGTAATGCACTTCTGGATTACTGCACACCAATTCCTAGTTCTAGTTATTTGGCATCGCCGTCCTCTTAATCATTTCTTACTAGGCGGTAGGCTTAAAAAAATAAATTTGGTTACTGTTATGAACTTGAAACCACATCAGCGACACCAAGAGGGATTTATTGCGTTTTCAATTATTACGTAATATTACATTGTGTGTCAGATTTGATTGAGTGGGGTTTTATAAACTTTTCTAACTATACTTAGCCCTAATTTGGGGCCATAAATCAATAACGACACACATTTTTTGTCCCAATTTTTAGTCCTTGCCCCTACCCACCATCACAAAGTGTAAGACACCCATTTTATTATGACGACAAAAAGTACAGTCACCATAATATTTTAAAATTAGCATGTTTTAGTTTCACTTTTTAAATATGTACCTTTTATGTGATGTAACACTATTTATACCCCCCCCCCTGTCCTTCACACAACACATCAACACTAGAATCACTAATCATTAAATCCCCTCCCTCCCCTAGTTGCGTGACGACAATAATGTACGGTCCCTTTAAATTATGATTTTATGCTATACCAACACATTTCAAGTTCATTAAAAAATAACACGGCATTTTCCGATCTTTTCTTTTTGTGGCCCTATTAACTGTATATTTCTACTTTTACTTCAAAAAACAAAACCAAAAGCATTCTAAATTTTAGTGTCTAATCCTGGATATAATGAACTTCTAAGATACGAGTTTCCACAATAGTTTCTCTTCGCGACCCGGTCCTTTTCTATTTTGTAGACTAAAACTGGATTGCGACCCACAATTTAGAAAACGCTGGATTGTAGTAACACACTGGTGCAGTTGAATATGATCAAACCTTCATGTAGCACTGTGCGGGGAACAGAGAAAAAACCTCTGAGACAATTATATTTATATGCAGGATATATCCGATCTGACAAAGAATACTACATGTCCCTACTAACAACAGCCAATCAGACAGCAAAATACACCCGACATGGTGGAGGCATGAGAATAACACCCAATGCAGTCTGTGAAATAGATTCAAACATTGAGCTACTATAGCTAAGACGAGTCAGAACAGCATTAGAAGCAATCGAAAGATACAAAAGAAAGATTAAAAAAGATTAAGCAACAACACATTCAAAGAAAAAGCTTTTTGAGAGCAACAGAACTTTGAACACCATTAAAAAAAAGACCATATTACAAACTGCAGACGAATTGGAACAAAAACAACACCGCCCCGATAACAGGAGTAATTTCAAGACCTACTAATAGTCACTCCTAATTAATTCACAGGAAGACGATCTACTCATCAATGCAAAGAAATGGCGCCCAAAAATGAATAATTTACTGACATGAAGTAGCCTAATATATTAGATCTATGTCGAAATGTCTCTTTACTTTAATAAAAGCTTATTAATTAATATTTAGTTTATTAAAAATTATTATTCCTATCCGTATTTATTATATTTACATTGGAACTTTTATTGAAGTACACAAGCTTAACCAAAGTATCAAACACATTAGAACGTAACATAGGAACCATAGGGACATTAGAAAGCTAATAGGCACTCAACTTAACCTAAATTGGATAAACCTAACATACCCACAAACCTGTCGACACTGCCACCACACAAAAAAAAACACTTTTTCCTTGAATGGTCCAGTTAATTAACTTCATACTGCCATAACCAACAAACTATACATCAATACCCAACTTAAAAAGGCATGTAAATATGTTTGTCTGGCATTAACTACAATAAGAGAGCAATTTAGAGCTATGCAGATTGGTCAATAGAAGAAGAAGGATAAAGGACTAGAACTGCCTGATATTATGTCAATGTTGGTTTTATTTTTTTATGGAACGACTCTTAATGACTTGTACTGGGCATCTTTTTTTTGCAATTACTTCCCTTGTATCACTATGCGCCTTTTCAGCTTCCATCGCCCTTTTTACAATCTACTGAAAGATAACTATACAAACATAGGCCATATCACTACACTTCTTTTCTTTCTTTTACCAACTTGTAAGTCGGCTGCCGTTCCACTTGAAATTAAGACGTAAAAATAAAAACGGTTATTCAAAATGCTAGAGTTAAACTAAGGATCAAGGAGGGATGTGTGTGTGTTTTTTTTTACCTTTATACAAACCTACGTGTAGGCTTAAATGTTCTAGTGGTCAAGTCAACGAGAAAGTCATGCTCGAACATAATGTATTTTGTATGAATAATAAACAAAGTGGTTGCAATTAACACTGACAATATAGATGTCTATGCATGCCCACAGAAGAAAGAGAGAGAGAGAGAGATAGCAAGTCCATGCCCTTATTATTTTTGCTTAATCTTCTTTTTTTTAAAATATCTAGATCTAGACATAATTTAGTCTATGGACAACAATTCCCAAAATAAATGGGCAACTGACGTCCATGCCGGAAAACTAGTTAGAACATTTAAAAAATGTTTAAATACGTATGGAAACAAATTAACGTTTCTATGACTATGTCTATAATAAAAGCATTTTTAAAACAAGTGGAATTTTGTAACCTCAATTTTTATTTTTAAAATAATTATTTGATAAATTTGCTGGCATAATGCCTTAACCTAGCATTCAAGTTGGGGACGCCATTTTTTTTTAAACAACTTCGGTGCAGGTAGAAAATCTTATGAAATCCAGAGGACTGCAGCATCACCTTTACCCCATCGCCCATCCTTGATTTCTTCACTCCCTTCTTGGGGCTAAAAGATTCATTACTCCATTGATTCAGATGCAATTTTAAGCTCATCTACTTAGAATGATTCTTTTTGTTTTTACACCAACATATTTGATCTCGATTTGGCCTATTATTATCTATACGTTTAAGATTTACTTATTATAATTATAGGCTACAGCTTGTAGTTGTTATTGGCACAAAGGATTCCTTTTAAGAATATAAGCTTATGTAAATTTATATAAGCCTACATGATAGGCGCCTACATATTAAACGATTAGACCCTGACCTATATATATTTACTTTATATAGCCTACATCTTTTTAAGAGTGTAAACATGATTTAATGTTCATACATTTGTTTGTTTTTTTTTGTTTTTAAATACTAAGAAGTAGCCTACTTTTATTTAATTAATATTTCTACTGTTACATTGTACAATTTCAGTCGTTCCACTATCATAAAAGCCATGTATGTCCTGCCTGAGCTGACTGAGAGTCGCTCACTCGTGAGATTCACTTGAAGATTGTAACTAAGCCTAGATCTAGTCAAATTCCGATCAAGCTATATTATATATGGTTTAATGTCTTTAGATTAACATCAAAAAATACATTTTAAATCTATGTTCACATTTTATTGACCATCGTTTAAATCTTTTATATTATGAGTGAGATAATACAATAATATGTTATATCAGTTTAATTTATATAATATGAGATTGACTAGATCTACTCATCAATGCTAAGAAATGGCGCCCAAAAATGAAATTTACTGACATGAAGTAGCCTAATATATTAGATCTATGTCGAAGTGTTTCTTTACTTGAATAAAGGCGTATTAATTGATATTTAATTGATTAAAAATTATTATTTCTTTCCTTATTTATTATATTTACATTTAAACTTTTAAATATTAAAACTAAATGTAAAATTCTCATAATTTTAACTAGCCTACAAGTAGGCCTACAAGGGTGAAAAACATTTTAAGAAAGAACAAAAATAACAAATCTGAAAATACCTTCAGTAAATTATCTATAAAATCGAATCAAAATATTTAAATATATAAAATTTCTACATTCAAAGAAGTTTTTACATTCTTAAAATAAATTGACAATATTATTATATAAGTTGGTTGACTAAATTTGATAAATATCCATATTTTAGAGTGTAATCGGCAAAATCATCTAGGTCAGATTGTGCGAAGGTGAGCTGTGAAAAATATACTTTAAAAAAAAACAAAGTGTTTTATACCTTTAAATTTGCAAAAATAGAAAACTTAAGAGATTATAACACACTTTGAATGCAGAAAATCATTAAATTATAAATATTAAAATGCATTAAGTTAACTTTTTAAAGTCTTTGTCATGGTCTTTGGCCATTTATTTTGCAATAAAACCATTATTTTGTACTTTAAGGAACATATCGGACCTATAAAATTATATATCAAATTAAAGCTCATGTAATGCTTGATATTTTGACAGTAATGCGCAGATTTTGATGTTTCTTGTTTTCTGGTAAAATATTTTTTTCTAAACCCATCTATTACGAATTGGGTATTTTCATTAATCGTAAAGCACTACCTGGTTGGGTGAAAGAAGGCTGTGACGTAGTGCTCTCCGATATGTTCGAGCGCTGGTATATAGACTGAGCGAGTCGCAGCAGAAAACACACTTCGTGTACCACGCACACAACGCTTATTTTTCACTACTTCTCGTTACGCTCATCCAGTCTAACTTTATCATGGCCGATACTGACGCAGCCGCTGCTCCCGCACCAGCTCCTTCTAAGGCAGTCAAGGCACCCAAGAAGAAAGCCGCAGCCAAGCCTAAGGCCCCAGCTTCACACCCACAATATAAAGTGATGATTCAATCTGCCGTTGAAGCTTTGAAAGAACGAGGTGGCTCTTCCAGACAGGCAATTTTGAAATACATCCTAGCCAACTACAAACTTGGTGATAACCCAACTGCCATCAATGCCCACCTCAAGCTTGCATTGAAAGCTGGAATTAAAAATGGCTTTTTGAAACAGTCTAAAGGTACAGGGGCCGCAGGATCCTTCCGTCTGGGTGAAAAGAAAGTTGAGAAGAAAGAAAAGAAACCCAAGTCTCCCAAGAAGGCTGCAGTAAAGAAACCAAAGTCTCCCAAGAAGGCAGCAGCTGCTAAGCCTAAGAAGCCAGCTGGTGCCAAAAAAGCCACCAAATCTCCCAAGAAAGCGGCCACCAAGAAGCCAGCGGCTCCCAAGAAAGCCAAGTCTCCTAAGAAGGTATCTGCTGCTAAGCCCAAGAAACCAAAGAGCCCTAAGAAGCCAGCTGCAGCTAAACCAAAGGTTGCCAAGAAACCAGCAGCTAAAAAGCCCAAAGCACCAAAGAAGGCAGCAGCAACTAAAGCATAAAATCACCTTGTTACTTTGCTGTACCAAAACAATGGCCCTTTTAAGAGCCAACCATTTTTTCTGAAGATTACTTTTTTTAGATTATTATAACCATACATTACTTACAGTAATGCACTTCTGGATTGCTGCACACCAATTCCTAGTTCTAGTTATTTGGCATCGCCGTCCTCTTAATCATTTCTTACTAGGCGGTAGGCTTAAAAAAATAAATTTGGTTACTGTTATGAACTTGAAACCACATCAGCGACACCAAGAGGGATTTATTGCGTTTTCAATTATTACGTAATATTACATTGTGTGTCAGATTTGATTGAGTGGGGTTTTATAAACTTTTCTAACTATACTTAGCCCTAATTTGGGGCCATAAATCAATAACGACACACATTTTTTGTCCCAATTTTTAGTCCTTGCCCCTACCCACCATCACAAAGTGTAAGACACCCATTTTATTATGACGACAAAAAGTACAGTCACCATAATATTTTAAAATTAGCATGTTTTAGTTTCACTTTTTAAATATGTACCTTTTATGTGATGTAACACTATTTATACCCCCCCCCCTGTCCTTCACACAACACATCAACACTAGAATCACTAATCATTAAATCCCCTCCCTCCCCTAGTTGCGTGACGACAATAATGTACGGTCCCTTTAAATTATGATTTTATGCTATACCAACACATTTCAAGTTCATTAAAAAATAACACGGCATTTTCCGATCTTTTCTTTTTGTGGCCCTATTAACTGTATATTTCTACTTTTACTTCAAAAAACAAAACCAAAAGCATTCTAAATTTTAGTGTCTAATCCTGGATATAATGAACTTCTAAGATACGAGTTTCCACAATAGTTTCTCTTCGCGACCCGGTCCTTTTCTATTTTGTAGACTAAAACTGGATTGCGACCCACAATTTAGAAAACGCTGGATTGTAGTAACACACTGGTGCAGTTGAATATGATCAAACCTTCATGTAGCACTGTGCGGGGAACAGAGAAAAAACCTCTGAGACAATTATATTTATATGCAGGATATATCCGATCTGACAAAGAATACTACATGTCCCTACTAACAACAGCCAATCAGACAGCAAAATACACCCGTATGGTGGAGGCATGAGAATAACACCCAATGCAGTCTGTGAAATAGATTCAAACATTGAGCTACTATAGCTAAGACGAGTCAGAACAGCATTAGAAGCAATCGAAAGATACAAAAGAAAGATTAAAAAAGATTAAGCAACAACACATTCAAAGAAAAAGCTTTTTGAGAGCAACAGAACTTTGAACACCATTAAAAAAAAGACCATATTACAAACTGCAGACGAATTGGAACAAAAACAACACCGCCCCGATAACAGGAGTAATTTCAAGACCTACTAATAGTCACTCCTAATTAATTCACAGGAAGACGATCTACTCATCAATGCAAAGAAATGGCGCCCAAAAATGAATAATTTACTGACATGAAGTAGCCTAATATATTAGATCTATGTCGAAATGTCTCTTTACTTTAATAAAAGCTTATTAATTAATATTTAGTTTATTAAAAATTATTATTCCTATCCGTATTTATTATATTTACATTGGAACTTTTATTGAAGTACACAAGCTTAACCAAAGTATCAAACACATTAGAACGTAACATAGGAACCATAGGGACATTAGAAAGCTAATAGGCCCTCAACTTAACCTAAATTGGATAAACCTAACATACCCACAAACCTGTCGACACTGCCACCACACACAAAAAAACACTTTTTCCTTGAATGGTCCAGTTAATTAACTTCATACTGCCATAACCAACAAACTATACATCAATACCCAACTTAAAAAGGCATGTAAATATGTTTGTCTGGCATTAACTACAATAAGAGAGCAATTTAGAGCTATGCAGATTGGTCAATAGAAGAAGAAGGATAAAGGACTAGAACTGCCTGATATTATGTCAATGTTGGTTTTATTTTTTTATGGAACGACTCTTAATGACTTGTACTGGGCATCTTTTTTTTGCAATTACTTCCCTTGTATCACTATGCGCCTTTTCAGCTTCCATCGCCCTTTTTACAATCTACTGAAAGATAACTATACAAACATAGGCCATATCACTACACTTCTTTTCTTTCTTTTACCAACATGTAAGTCGGCTGCCGTTCCACTTGAAATTAAGACGTAAAAATAAAAACGGTTATTCAAAATGCTAGAGTTAAACTAAGGATCAAGGAGGGATGTGTGTGTGTTTTTTTTTACCTTTATACAAACCTACGTGTAGGCTTAAATGTTCTAGTGGTCAAGTCAACGAGAAAGTCATGCTCGAACATAATGTATTTTGTATGAATAATAAACAAAGTGGTTGCAATTAACACTGACAATATAGATGTCTATGCATGCCCACAGAAGAAAGAGAGAGAGAGAGAGATAGCAAGTCCATGCCCTTATTATTTTTGCTTAATCTTCTTTTTTTTAAAATATCTAGATCTAGACATAATTTAGTCTATGGACAACAATTCCCAAAATAAATGGGCAACTGACGTCCATGCCGGAAAACTAGTTAGAACATTTAAAAAATGTTTAAATACGTATGGAAACAAATTAACGTTTCTATGACTATGTCTATAATAAAAGCATTTTTAAAACAAGTGGAATTTTGTAACCTCAATTTTTATTTTTAAAATAATTATTTGATAAATTTGCTGGCATAATGCCTTAACCTAGCATTCAAGTTGGGGACGCCATTTTTTTTTAAACAACTTGGGTGCAGGTAGAAAATCTTATGAAATCCAGAGGACTGCAGCATCACCTTTACCCCATCGCCCATCCTTGATTTCTTCACTCCCTTCTTGGGGCTAAAAGATTCATTACTCCATTGATTCAGATGCAATTTTAAGCTCATCTACTTAGAATGATTCTTTTTGTTTTTACACCAACATATTTGATCTCGATTTGGCCTATTATTATCTATACGTTTAAGATTTACTTATTATAATTATAGGCTACAGCTTGTAGTTGTTATTGGCACAAAGGATTCCTTTTAAGAATATAAGCTTATGTAAATTTATATAAGCCTACATGATAGGCGCCTACATATTAAACGATTAGACCCTGACCTATATATATTTACTTTATATAGCCTACATCTTTTTAAGAGTGTAAACATGATTTAATGTTCATACATTTGTTTGTTTTTTTTTGTTTTTAAATACTAAGAAGTAGCCTACTTTTATTTAATTAATATTTCTACTGTTACATTGTACAATTTCAGTCGTTCCACTATCATAAAAGCCATGTATGTCCTGCATGAGCTGACTGAGAGTCGCTCACTCGTGAGATTCACTTGAAGATTGTAACTAAGCCTAGATCTAGTCAAATTCCGATCAAGCTATATTATATATGGTTTAATGTCTTTAGATTAACATCAAAAAATACATTTTAAATCTATGTTCACATTTTATTGACCATCGTTTAAATCTTTTATATTATGAGTGAGATAATACAATAATATGTTATATCAGTTTAATTTATATAATATGAGATTGACTAGATCTACTCATCAATGCTAAGAAATGGCGCCCAAAAATGAAATTTACTGACATGAAGTAGCCTAATATATTAGATCTATGTCGAAGTGTTTCTTTACTTGAATAAAGGCGTATTAATTGATATTTAATTGATTAAAAATTATTATTTCTTTCCTTATTTATTATATTTACATTTAAACTTTTAAATATTAAAACTAAATGTAAAATTCTCATAATTTTAACTAGCCTACAAGTAGGCCTACAAGGGTGAAAAACATTTTAAGAAAGAACAAAAATAACAAATCTGAAAATACCTTCAGTAAATTATCTATAAAATCGAATCAAAATATTTAAATATATAAAATTTCTACATTCAAAGAAGTTTTTACATTCTTAAAATAAATTGACAATATTATTATATAAGTTGGTTGACTAAATTTGATAAATATCCATATTTTAGAGTGTAATCGGCAAAATCATCTAGGTCAGATTGTGCGAAGGTGAGCTGTGAAAAATATACTTTAAAAAAAAACAAAGTGTTTTATACCTTTAAATTTGCAAAAATAGAAAACTTAAGAGATTATAACACACTTTGAATGCAGAAAATCATTAAATTATAAATATTAAAATGCATTAAGTTAACTTTTTAAAGTCTTTGTCATGGTCTTTGGCCATTTATTTTGCAATAAAACCATTATTTTGTACTTTAAGGAACATATCGGACCTATAAAATTATATATCAAATTAAAGCTCATGTAATGCTTGATATTTTGACAGTAATGCGCAGATTTTGATGTTTCTTGTTTTCTGGTAAAATATTTTTTTCTAAACCCATCTATTACGAATTGGGTATTTTCATTAATCGTAAAGCACTACCTGGTTGGGTGAAAGAAGGCTGTGACGTAGTGCTCTCCGATATGTTCGAGCGCTGGTATATAGACTGAGCGAGTCGCAGCAGAAAACACACTTCGTGTACCACGCACACAACGCTTATTTTTCACTACTTCTCGTTACGCTCATCCAGTCTAACTTTATCATGGCCGATACTGACGCAGCCGCTGCTCCCGCACCAGCTCCTTCTAAGGCAGTCAAGGCACCCAAGAAGAAAGCCGCAGCCAAGCCTAAGGCCCCAGCTTCACACCCACAATATAAAGTGATGATTCAATCTGCCGTTGAAGCTTTGAAAGAACGAGGTGGCTCTTCCAGACAGGCAATTTTGAAATACATCCTAGCCAACTACAAACTTGGTGATAACCCAACTGCCATCAATGCCCACCTCAAGCTTGCATTGAAAGCTGGAATTAAAAATGGCACTTTGAAACAGTCTAAAGGTACAGGGGCCGCAGGATCCTTCCGTCTGGGTGAAAAGAAAGTTGAGAAGAAAGAAAAGAAACCCAAGTCTCCCAAGAAGGCTGCAGTAAAGAAACCAAAGTCTCCCAAGAAGGCAGCAGCTGCTAAGCCTAAGAAGCCAGCTGGTGCCAAAAAAGCCACCAAATCTCCCAAGAAAGCGGCCACCAAGAAGCCAGCGGCTCCCAAGAAAGCCAAGTCTCCTAAGAAGGTATCTGCTGCTAAGCCCAAGAAACCAAAGAGCCCTAAGAAGCCAGCTGCAGCTAAACCAAAGGTTGCCAAGAAACCAGCAGCTAAAAAGCCCAAAGCACCAAAGAAGGCAGCAGCAACTAAAGCATAAAATCACCTTGTTACTTTGCTGTACCAAAACAATGGCCCTTTTAAGAGCCAACCATTTTTTCTGAAGATTACTTTTTTTAGATTATTATAACCATACATTACTTACAGTAATGCACTTCTGGATTGCTGCACACCAATTCCTAGTTCTAGTTATTTGGCATCGCCGTCCTCTTAATCATTTCTTACTAGGCGGTAGGCTTAAAAAAATAAATTTGGTTACTGTTATGAACTTGAAACCACATCAGCGACACCAAGAGGGATTTATTGCGTTTTCAATTATTACGTAATATTACATTGTGTGTCAGATTTGATTGAGTGGGGTTTTATAAACTTTTCTAACTATACTTAGCCCTAATTTGGGGCCATAAATCAATAACGACACACATTTTTTGTCCCAATTTTTAGTCCTTGCCCCTACTCACCATCACAAAGTGTAAGACACCCATTTTATTATGACGACAAAAAGTACAGTCACCATAATATTTTAAAATTAGCATGTTTTAGTTTCACTTTTTAAATATGTACCTTTTATGTGATGTAACACTATTTATACCCCCCCCCCCCTGTCCTTCACACAACACATCAACACTAGAATCACTAATCATTAAATCCCCTCCCTCCCCTAGTTGCGTGACGACAATAATGTACGGTCCCTTTAAATTATGATTTTATGCTATACCAACACATTTCAAGTTCATTAAAAAATAACACGGCATTTTTCGATCTTTTCTTTTTGTGGCCCTATTAACTGTATATTTCTACTTTTACTTCAAAAAACAAAACCAAAAGCATTCTAAATTTTAGTGTCTAATCCTGGATATAATGAACTTCTAAGATACGAGTTTCCACAATAGTTTCTCTTCGCGACCCGGTCCTTTTCTATTTTGTAGACTAAAACTGGATTGCGACCCACAATTTAGAAAACGCTGGATTGTAGTAACACACTGGTGCAGTTGAATATGATCAAACCTTCATGTAGCACTGTGCGGGGAACAGAGAAAAAACCTCTGAGACAATTATATTTATATGCAGGATATATCCGATCTGACAAAGAATACTACATGTCCCTACTAACAACAGCCAATCAGACAGCAAAATACACCCGTATGGTGGAGGCATGAGAATAACACCCAATGCAGTCTGTGAAATAGATTCAAACATTGAGCTACTATAGCTAAGACGAGTCAGAACAGCATTAGAAGCAATCGAAAGATACAAAAGAAAGATTAAAAAAGATTAAGCAACAACACATTCAAAGAAAAAGCTTTTTGAGAGCAACAGAACTTTGAACACCATTAAAAAAAAGACCATATTACAAACTGCAGACGAATTGGAACAAAAACAACACCGCCCCGATAACAGGAGTAATTTCAAGACCTACTAATAGTCACTCCTAATTAATTCACAGGAAGACGATCTACTCATCAATGCAAAGAAATGGCGCCCAAAAATGAATAATTTACTGACATGAAGTAGCCTAATATATTAGATCTATGTCGAAATGTCTCTTTACTTTAATAAAAGCTTATTAATTAATATTTAGTTTATTAAAAATTATTATTCCTATCCGTATTTATTATATTTACATTGGAACTTTTATTGAAGTACACAAGCTTAACCAAAGTATCAAACACATTAGAACGTAACATAGGAACCATAGGGACATTAGAAAGCTAATAGGCCCTCAACTTAACCTAAATTGGATAAACCTAACATACCCACAAACCTGTCGACACTGCCACCACACACAAAAAAACACTTTTTCCTTGAATGGTCCAGTTAATTAACTTCATACTGCCATAACCAACAAACTATACATCAATACCCAACTTAAAAAGGCATGTAAATATGTTTGTCTGGCATTAACTACAATAAGAGAGCAATTTAGAGCTATGCAGATTGGTCAATAGAAGAAGAAGGATAAAGGACTAGAACTGCCTGATATTATGTCAATGTTGGTTTTATTTTTTTATGGAACGACTCTTAATGACTTGTACTGGGCATCTTTTTTTTGCAATTACTTCCCTTGTATCACTATGCGCCTTTTCAGCTTCCATCGCCCTTTTTACAATCTACTGAAAGATAACTATACAAACATAGGCCATATCACTACACTTCTTTTCTTTCTTTTACCAACATGTAAGTCGGCTGCCGTTCCACTTGAAATTAAGACGTAAAAATAAAAACGGTTATTCAAAATGCTAGAGTTAAACTAAGGATCAAGGAGGGATGTGTGTGTGTTTTTTTTACCTTTATACAAACCTACGTGTAGGCTTAAATGTTCTAGTGGTCAAGTCAACGAGAAAGTCATGCTCGAACATAATGTATTTTGTATGAATAATAAACAAAGTGGTTGCAATTAACACTGACAATATAGATGTCTATGCATGCCCACAGAAGAAAGAGAGAGAGAGAGAGATAGCAAGTCCATGCCCTTATTATTTTTGCTTAATCTTCTTTTTTTTTAAATATCTAGATCTAGACATAATTTAGTCTATGGACAACAATTCCCAAAATAAATGGGCAACTGACGTCCATGCCGGAAAACTAGTTAGAACATTTAAAAAATGTTTAAATACGTATGGAAACAAATTAACGTTTCTATGACTATGTCTATAATAAAAGCATTTTTAAAACAAGTGGAATTTTGTAACCTCAATTTTTATTTTTAAAATAATTATTTGATAAATTTGCTGGCATAATGCCTTAACCTAGCATTCAAGTTGGGGACGCCATTTTTTTTTTAAACAACTTGGGTGCAGGTAGAAAATCTTATGAAATCCAGAGGACTGCAGCATCACCTTTACCCCATCGCCCATCCTTGATTTCTTCACTCCCTTCTTGGGGCTAAAAGATTCATTACTCCATTGATTCAGATGCAATTTTAAGCTCATCTACTTAGAATGATTCTTTTTGTTTTTACACCAACATATTTGATCTCGATTTGGCCTATTATTATCTATACGTTTAAGATTTACTTATTATAATTATAGGCTACAGCTTGTAGTTGTTATTGGCACAAAGGATTCCTTTTAAGAATATAAGCTTATGTAAATTTATATAAGCCTACATGATAGGCGCCTACATATTAAACGATTAGACCCTGACCTATATATATTTACTTTATATAGCCTACATCTTTTTAAGAGTGTAAACATGATTTAATGTTCATACATTTGTTTGTTTTTTTTGTTTTTAAATACTAAGAAGTAGCCTACTTTTATTTAATTAATATTTCTACTGTTACATTGTACAATTTCAGTCGTTCCACTATCATAAAAGCCATGTATGTCCTGCCTGAGCTGACTGAGAGTCGCTCACTCGTGAGATTCACTTGAAGATTGTAGCTAAGCCTAGATCTAGTCAAATTCCGATCAAGCTATATTATATATGGTTTAATGTCTTTAGATTAACATCAAAAAATACATTTTAAATCTATGTTCACATTTTATTGACCATCGTTTAAATCTTTTATATTATGAGTGAGATAATACAATAATATGTTATATCAGTTTAATTTATATAATATGAGATTGACTAGATCTACTCATCAATGCTAAGAAATGGCGCCCAAAAATGAAATTTACTGACATGAAGTAGCCGAATATATTAGATCTATGTCGAAGTGTTTCTTTACTTGAATAAAGGCGTATTAATTGATATTTAATTTATTAAAAATTATTATTTCTTTCCTTATTTATTATATTTACATTTAAACTTTTAAATATTAAAACTAAATGTAAAATTCTCATAATTTTAACTAGCCTACAAGTAGGCCTACAAGGGTGAAAAACATTTTAAGAAACAACAAAAATAACAAATCTGAAAATACCTTCAGTAAATTATCTATAAAATCGAATCAAAATATTTAAATATATAAAATTTCTACATTCAAAGAAGTTTTTACATTCTTAAAATAAATTGACAATATTATTATATAAGTTGGTTGACTAAATTTGATAAATATCCATATTTTAGAGTGTAATCGGCAAAATCATCTAGGTCAGATTGTGCGAAGGTGTGCTGTGAAAAATATACTTTAAAAAAAAACAAAGTGTTTTATACCTTTAAATTTGCAAAAATAGAAAACTTAAGAGATTATAACACACTTTGAATGCAGAAAATCATTAAATTATAAATATTAAAATGCATTAAGTTAACTTTTTAAAGTCTTTGTCATGGTCTTTGGCCATTTATTTTGCAATAAAACCATTATATTGTCTTTTAAGGAACATATCGGACCTATAAAATTATATATCAAATTAAAGCTCATGTAATGCTTGATATTTTGACAGTAATGCGCAGATTTTGATGTTTCTTGTTTTCTGGTAAAATATTTTTTTCTAAACCATCTATTACGAATTGGGTATTTTCATTAATCGTAAAGCACTACCTGGTTGGGTGAAAGAAGGCTGTGACGTAGTGCTCTCCGATATGTTCGAGCGCTGGTATATAGACTGAGCGAGTCGCAGCAGAAAACACACTTCGTGTACCACGCACACAACGCTTATTTTTCACTACTTCTCGTTACGCTCATCCAGTCTAACTTTATCATGGCCGATACTGACGCAGCCGCTGCTCCCGCACCAGCTCCTTCTAAGGCAGTCAAGGCACCCAAGAAGAAAGCCGCAGCCAAGCCTAAGGCCCCAGCTTCACACCCACAATATAAAGTGATGATTCAATCTGCCGTTGAAGCTTTGAAAGAACGAGGTGGCTCTTCCAGACAGGCAATTTTGAAATACATCCTAGCCAACTACAAACTTGGTGATAACCCAACTGCCATCAATGCCCACCTCAAGCTTGCATTGAAAGCTGGAATTAAAAATGGCACTTTAAAACAGTCTAAAGGTACAGGGGCCGCAGGATCCTTCCGTCTGGGTGAAAAGAAAGTTGAGAAGAAAGAAAAGAAACCCAAGTCTCCCAAGAAGGCTGCAGTAAAGAAACCAAAGTCTCCCAAGAAGGCAGCAGCTGCTAAGCCTAAGAAGCCAGCTGGTGCCAAAAAAGCCACCAAATCTCCCAAGAAAGCGGCCACCAAGAAGCCAGCGGCTCCCAAGAAAGCCAAGTCTCCTAAGAAGGTATCTGCTGCTAAGCCCAAGAAACCAAAGAGCCCTAAGAAGCCAGCTGCAGCTAAACCAAAGGTTGCCAAGAAACCAGCAGCTAAAAAGCCCAAAGCACCAAAGAAGGCAGCAGCAACTAAAGCATAAAATCACCTTGTTACTTTGCTGTACCAAAACAATGGCCCTTTTAAGAGCCAACCATTTTTTCTGAAGATTACTTTTTTTAGATTATTATAACCATACATTACTTACAGTAATGCACTTCTGGATTGCTGCACACCGATTCCTAGTTCTAGTTATTTGGCATCGCCGTCCTCTTAATCATTTCTTACTAGGCGGTAGGCTTAAAAAAATAAATTTGGTTACTGTTATGAACTTGAAACCACATCAGCGACACCAAGAGGGATTTATTGCGTTTTCAATTATTACGTAATATTACATTGTGTGTCAGATTTGATTAAGTGGGGTTTTATAAACTTTTCTAACTATACTTAGCCCTAATTTGGGGCCATAAATCAATAACGACACACATTTTTTGTCCCAATTTTTAGTCCTTGCCCCTACCCACCATCACAAAGTGTAAGACACCCATTTTATTATGACGACAAAAAGTACAGTCACCATAATATTTTAAAATTAGCATGTTTTAGTTTCACTTTTTAAATATGTACCTTTTATGTGATGTAACACTATTTATACCCCCCCCTGTCCTTCACACAACACATCAACACTAGAATCACTAATCATTAAATCCCCTCCCTCCCCTAGTTGCGTGACGACAATAATGTACGGTCCCTTTAAATTATGATTTTATGCTATACCAACACATTTCAAGTTCATTAAAAAATAACACGGCATTTTCCGATCTTTTCTTTTTGTGGCCCTATTAACTGTATATTTCTACTTTTACTTCAAAAAACAAAACCAAAAGCATTCTAAATTTTAGTGTCTAATCCTGGATATAATGAACTTCTAAGATACGAGTTTCCACAATAGTTTCTCTTCGCGACCCGGTCCTTTTCTATTTTGTAGACTAAAACTGGATTGCGACCCACAATTTAGAAAACGCTGGATTGTAGTAACACACTGGTGCAGTTGAATATGATCAAACCTTCATGTAGCACTGTGTGGGGAACAGAGAAAAAACCTCTGAGACAATTATATTTATATGCAGGATATATCCGATCTGACAAAGAATACTACATGTCCCTACTAACAACAGCCAATCAGACAGCAAAATACACCCGACATGGTGGAGGCATGAGAATAACACCCAATGCAGTCTGTGAAATAGATTCAAACATTGAGCTACTATAGCTAAGACGAGTCAGAACAGCATTAGAAGCAATCGAAAGATACAAAAGAAAGATTAAAAAAGATTAAGCAACAACACATTCAAAGAAAAAGCTTTTTGAGAGCAACAGAACTTTGAACACCATTAAAAAAAAGACCATATTACAAACTGCAGACGAATTGGAACAAAAACAACACCGCCCCGATAACAGGAGTAATTTCAAGACCTACTAATAGTCACTCCTAATTAATTCACAGGAAGACGATCTACTCATCAATGCAAAGAAATGGCGCCCAAAAATGAATAATTTACTGACATGAAGTAGCCTAATATATTAGATCTATGTCGAAATGTCTCTTTACTTTAATAAAAGCTTATTAATTAATATTTAGTTTATTAAAAATTATTATTCCTATCCGTATTTATTATATTTACATTGGAACTTTTATTGAAGTACACAAGCTTAACCAAATTATCAAACACATTAGAACGTAACATAGGAACCATAGGGACATTAGAAAGCTAATAGGCCCTCAACTTAACCTAAATTGGATAAACCTAACATACCCACAAACCTGTCGACACTGCCACCACACACAAAAAAACACTTTTTCCTTGAATGGTCCAGTTAATTAACTTCATACTGCCATAACCAACAAACTATACATCAATACCCAACTTAAAAAGGCATGTAAATATGTTTGTCTGGCATTAACTACAATAAGAGAGCAATTTAGAGCTATGCAGATTGGTCAATAGAAGAAGAAGGATAAAGGACTAGAACTGCCTGATATTATGTCAATGTTGGTTTTATTTTTTTATGGAACGACTCTTAATGACTTGTACTGGGCATCTTTTTTTTGCAATTACTTCCCTTGTATCACTATGCGCCTTTTCAGCTTCCATCGCCCTTTTTACAATATACTGAAAGATAACTATACAAACATAGGCCATATCACTACACTTCTTTTCTTTCTTTTACCAACTTGTAAGTCGGCTGCCGTTCCACTTGAAATTAAGACGTAAAAATAAAAACGGTTATTCAAAATGCTAGAGTTAAACTAAGGATCAAGGAGGGATGTGTGTGTTTTTTTTTTACCTTTATACAAACCTACGTGTAGGCCTAAATGTTCTAGTGGTCAAGTCAACGAGAAAGTCATGCTCGAACATAATGTATTTTGTATGAATAATAAACAAAGTGGTTGCAATTAACACTGACAATATAGATGTCTATGCATGCCCACAGAAGAAAGAGAGAGAGAGAGATATATCAAGTCCATGCCCTTATTATTTTTGCTTAATCTTCTTTTTTTTTTTAAATATCTAGATCTAGACATAATCTAGTCTATGGACAACAATTCCCAAAATAAATGGGCAACTGACGTCCATGCCGTAAAACTAATTAGAACATTTAAAAAATGTTTAAATACGGATGGAAACAAATTAACGTTTCTATGACTATGTCTATAATAAAAGCCTTTTTAAAACAAGTGGAATTTTGTAACCTCAATTTTTATTTTTAAAATAATTATGTCAGCCAATCTAAGTTATTTGATAAATTTGCTGGCATAATGCCTTAACCTAGCATTCAAGGTGGGGACGCCATTTTTTTTAAAACAACTTGGATGCAGGTAGAAAATCTTATGAAATCCAGAGGACTGCAGCATCACCTTTACCCCATCGCCCATCCTTGATTTCTTCACTCCCTTCTTGGGGCTAAATGATTCATTACTCCATTGATTCAGATGCAATTTGAAGCTCATCTACTTAGAATGATTCTTTTTGTTCTTACACCAACATATTTGGTCTCGATTTGGCCTATTATTATCTTTACGTTTAAGATTTAATTATTATAATTATAGGCTACAGCTTGTAGTTGTTATTGGCACAAATGATTCTTTTTAAGAATATAAGCTTATGTAAATTTATATAAGCCTACATGATAGCCTACATATTACACGATTAGACCCTGACCTATATATTTACTATAGGCCTATATAGCCTACATCTTTTTAAGAATGTAAACATGATTTAATGTTCATACATTTGTTGTTGTTGTTTTTTTTTTAAATACTAAGAAGTACTTTTATTTAATTAATATTTCTACTGTTATATTGTACAATTTCAGTCGTTCCACTATCATAAATCCATGTATGTCCTGCCTGAGCTGACTGAGAGTCGCTCACTCGTGAGATTCACTTGAAGATTGTAGCTAAGCCTAGATCTAGTCAAATTCCGATCAAGCTATATTATATATGGTTTAATGTCTTTAGATTAAAAAAAAATACATTTTCAATCTATGTTCACATTTTATTGACCATCGTTTAAATCTTGTATATTATGAGTGAGATAATACAATATGTTATATCAGTTTAATTTATATAATATGAGATTGACTATACTACTCATCAATGCTAAGAAATGGCGCCCAAAAATTAAATTTACTGACATGAAGGAGCCTAATATATTAGATCTATGTCGAAGTGTATCTTTACTTTAATAAAGGCGTATTAATTTATATTTAATTTATTAAAAATTATTATTTCTTTCTTTATTGATTATATTTACATTGGAACTTTTAAATATTAAAACTAAATGTAAAATTCTCATAATTTTAACTAGCCTACAAGTAGAAAAACATTTTTAGAAAGAACAAAAATAACAAATCTGAAAATACCTTCAGTAAATTATCTATAAAATCGAATCAAAATATTTAAATATATAAAATTTTTATATTGAAAGAAGTTTTTACATTCTTTAAATAAATTGACAATATTATTATATAAGTTGGTTGACTAAATTTGATAAATATCCGTATTTTAGAGTATAATCGGCAAAATCATCTAGGTCAGATTGTGCGAAGGTGTGCTGTGAAAAATATAATTTAGAAAAAAACAAAGTGTTTTATACCTTTAAATTTGCAAAAATAGAAAACTTAAGAGATTATAACACACTTTGAATGCGGAAAATCATTCAATTATAAATATTAAAATGCATTAAGTTAACTTTTTAAAGTCTTTGTCATGGTCTTTGGCCATTTATTTTGCAATAAAACCATTATTTTGTACTTTAAGGAACATATCGGTCCTATAAAATTATATATCAAATTAAAGCTCATGTAATGCTTGATATTTTGACAGTAATGCGCAGATTTTGATGTTTCTTGTTTTCTGGTTAAATATTTTTTTCTAAACCCATCTATTACGAATTGGGTATTTTCATTAATCGTAAAGCACTACCTGGTTGGGTGAAAGAAGGCTGTGACGTAGTGCTCTCCGATATGTTCGAGCGCCACTATATAGACTGAGCGAATCGCAGCAGAAAACACACTTCGTGTACCACGCACACAACGCTTATTTTTCACTACTTCTCGTTACGCTCATCCAGTCTAACTTTATCATGGCCGATACTGACGCAGCCGCTGCTCCCGCACCAGCTCCTTCCAAGGCAGTCAAGGCACCCAAGAAGAAAGCCGCAGCCAAGCCTAAGGCCCCAGCTTCACACCCACAATATAAAGTGATGATTCAATCTGCCGTTGAAGCTTTGAAAGAACGAGGTGGCTCTTCCAGACAGGCAATTTTGAAATACATCCTAGCCAACTACAAACTTGGTGATAACCCAACTGCCATCAATGCCCACCTCAAGCTTGCATTGAAAGCTGGAATTAAAAATGGCACTTTGAAACAGTCTAAAGGTACAGGGGCCGCAGGATCCTTCCGTCTGGGTGAAAAGAAAGTTGAGAAGAAAGAAAAGAAACCCAAGTCTCCCAAGAAGGCTGCAGTAAAGAAACCAAAGTCTCCTAAGAAGGCAGCAGCTGCTAAGCCTAAGAAGCCAGCTGGTGCCAAAAAAGCCACCAAATCTCCCAAGAAAGCGGCCACCAAGAAGCCAGCGGCTCCCAAAAAAGCCAAGTCTCCTAAGAAGGTATCTGCTGCTAAGCCCAAGAAACCAAAGAGCCCTAAGAAGCCAGCTGCAGCTAAACCAAAGGTTGCCAAGAAACCAGCAGCTAAAAAGCCCAAAGCACCAAAGAAGGCAGCAGCAACTAAAGCATAAAATCACCTTGTTACTTTGCTGTACCAAAACAATGGCCCTTTTAAGAGCCAACCATTTTTTCTGAAGATTACTTTTTTTTAGATTATTATAACCATACATTACTTACAGTAATGCACTTCTGGATTGCTGCACACCAATTCCTAGTTCTAGTTATTTGGCATCGCCGTCCTCTTAATCATTTCTTACTAGGCGGTAGGCTTAAAAAAATAAATTTGGTTACTGTTATGAACTTGAAACCACATCAGCGACACCAAGAGGGATTTATTGCGTTTTCAATTATTACATAATATTACATTGTGTGTCAGATTTGATTGAGTGGGGTTTTATAAACTTTTCTTACTATACTTAGCCCTAATTTGGGGCCATAAATCAATAACAACACACATTTTTTGTCCCAATTTTTAGTCCTTGCCCCTACCCACCATCACAAAGTGTAAGACACCCATTTTATTATGACGACAAAAAGTACAGTCACCATAATATTTTAAAATTAGCATGTTTTAGTTTCACTTTTTAAATATGTACCTTTTATGTGATGTAACACTATTTATACCCCCCCTGTCCTTCACACAACACATCAACACTACAATCACTAATCATTAAATCCCCTCCCTCCCCTAGTTGCGTGACGACAATAATGTACGGTCCCTTTAAATTATGATTTTATGCTATACCAACACATTTCAAGTTCATTAAAAAATAACACGGCATTTTCCGATCTTTTCTTTTTGTGGCCCTATTAACTGTATATTTCTACTTTTACTTCAAAAAACAAAACCAAAAGCATTCTAAATTTTAGTGTCTAATCCTGGATATAATGAACTTCTAAGATACGAGTTTCCACAATAGTTTCTCTTCGCGACCCGGTCCTTTTCTATTTTGTAGACTAAAACTGGATTGCGACCCACAATTTAGAAAACGCTGGATTGTAGTAACACACTGGTGCAGTTGAATATGATCAAACCTTCATGTAGCACTGTGCGGGGAACAGAGAAAAAACCTCTGAGACAATTATATTTATATGCAGGATATATCCGATCTGACAAAGAATACTACATGTCCCTACTAACAACAGCCAATCAGACAGCAAAATACACCCGACATGGTGGAGGCATGAGAATAACACCCAATGCAGTCTGTGAAATAGATTCAAACATTGAGCTACTATAGCTAAGACGAGTCAGAACAGCATTAGAAGCAATCGAAAGATACAAAAGAAAGATTAAAAAAGATTAAGCAACAACACATTCAAAGAAAAAGCTTTTTGAGAGCAACAGAACTTTGAACACCATTAAAAAAAAAGACCATATTATAAACTGCAGACGAATTGGAACAAAAACAACACCGCCCCGATAACAGGAGTAATTTCAAGACCTACTAATAGTCACTCCTAATTAATTCACAGGAAGACGATCTACTCATCAATGCAAAGAAATGGCGCCCATAAATGAATAATTTACTGACATGAAGTAGCCTAATATATTAGATCTATGTCGAAATGTCTCTACTTAAATAAAAGCTTATTAATTAATATTTCGCTATTAAAAATTATTATTCCTATCCGTATTTATTATATTTACATTGGAACTTTTATTGAAGTACACAAGCTTAACCAAAGTATCAAACACATTAGAACGTAACATAGGAACCATTGGGACATTAGAAAGCTAATAGGCACTCAACTTAACCTAAATTGGATAAACCTAACATACCCACAAACCTGTCGACACTGCCACCACACACAAAAAACACTTTTTCCTTGAATGGTCCAGTTAATTAACTTCATACTGCCATAACCAACAAACTATACATCAATACCCAACTTAAAAAGGCATGTAAATATGTTTGTCTGGCATTAACTACAATAAGAGAGCAATTTAGAGCTATGCAGATTGGTCAATAGAAGAAGAAGGATAAAGGACTAGAACTGCCTGATATTATGTCAATGTTGGTTTTATTTTTTTATGGAACGACTCTTAATGACTTGTACTGGGCATCTTTTTTTTGCAATTACTTCCCTTGTATCACTATGCGCCTTTTCAGCTTCCATCTACCTTTTTACAATCTACTGAAAGATAACTATACAAACATAGGCCATATCACTACACTTCTTTTCTTTCTTTTACCAACATGTAAGTCGGCTGCCGTTCCACTTGAAATTAAGACGTAAAAAAAAAAACGGTTATTCAAAATGCTAGAGTTAAACTAAGGATCAAGGAGGGATGTGTGTGTTTTTTTTTACCTTTATACAAACCTACGTGTAGGCCTAAATGTTCTAGTGGTCAAGTCAACGAGAAAGTCATGCTCGAACATAATGTATTTTGTATGAATAATAAACAATTAACACTGACAATATAGATGTCTATGCATGCCCACAGAAGAAAGAGAGAGAGAGAGATATATCAAGTCCATGCCCTTATTATTTTTGCTTAATCTTCTTTTTTTTTTTTAAATATCTAGATCTAGACATAATCTAGTCTATGGACAACAATTCCCAAAATAAATGGGCAACTGACGTCCATGCCGTAAAACTAATTAGAACATTAAAAAAATGTTTAAATACGGATGGAAACAAATTAACGTTTCTATGACTATGTCTATAATAAAAGCCTTTTTAAAACAAGTGGAATTTTGTAACCTCAATTTTTATTTTTAAAATAATTATGTCAGCCAATCTAAGTTATTTGATAAATTTGCTGGCATAATGCCTTAACCTAGCATTCAAGGTGGGGACGCCATTTTTTTTTAAACAACTTGGATGCAGGTAGAAAATCTTATGAAATCCAGAGGACTGCAGCATCACCTTTACCCCATCGCCCATCCTTGATTTCTTCACTCCCTTCTTGGGGCTAAATGATTCATTACTCCATTGATTCAGATGCAATTTTAAGCTCATCTACTTAGAATGATTCTTTTTGTTCTTACACCAACATATTTGGTCTCGATTTGGCCTATTATTATCTTTACGTTTAAGATTTAATTATTATAATTATAGGCTACAGCTTGTAGTTGTTATTGGCACAAATGATTCTTTTTAAGAATATAAGCTTATGTAAATTTATATAAGCCTACATGATACATATTACACGATTAGACCCTGACCTATATATTTACTATAGGCCTATATAGCCTACATCTTTTTAAGAATGTAAACATGATTTAATGTTCATACATTTGTTGTTGTTGTTTTTTTTTTAAATACTAAGAAGTACTTTTATTTAATTAATATTTCTACTGTTATATTGTACAATTTCAGTCGTTCCACTATCATAAATCCATGTATGTCCTGCCTGAGCTGACTGAGAGTCGCTCACTCGTGAGATTCACTTGAAGATTGTAGCTAAGCCTAGATCTAGTCAAATTCCGATCAAGCTATATTATATATGGTTTAATGTCTTTAGATAAAAAAAAATACATTATCAATCTATGTTCACATTTTATTGACCATCGTTTAAATCTTGTATATTATGAGTGAGAAAATACAATATGTTATATCAGTTTAATTTATATAATATGAGATTGACTATACTACTCATCAATGCTAAGAAATGGCGCCCAAAAATTAAATTTACTGACATGAAGGAGCCTAATATATTAGATCTATGTCGAAGTGTATCTTTACTTTAATAAAGGCGTATTAATTTATATTTAATTTATTAAAAATTATTATTTCTTTCCTTATTGATTATATTTACATTGGAACTTTTAAATATTAAAACTAAATGTAAAATTCTCATAATTTTAACTAGCCTACAAGTAGAAAAACATTTTTAGAAAGAACAAAAATAACAAATCTGAAAATACCTTCAGTAAATTATCTATAAAATCGAATCAAAATATTTAAATATATAAAATTTTTATATTGAAAGAAGTTTTTACATTCTTAAAATAAATTGACAATATTATTATATAAGTTGGTTGACTAAATTTGATAAATATCCGTATTTTAGAGTATAATCGGCAAAATCATCTAGGTCAGATTGTGCGAAGGTGTGCTGTGAAAAATATAATTTAGAAAAAAACAAAGTGTTTTATACCTTTAAATTTGCAAAAATAGAAAACTTAAGAGATTATAACACACTTTGAATGCGGAAAATCATTAAATTATAAATATTAAAATGCATTAAGTTAACTTTTTAAAGTCTTTGTCATGGTCTTTGGCCATTTATTTTGCAATAAAACCATTATTTTGTACTTTAAGGAACATATCGGTCCTATAAAATTATATATCAAATTAAAGCTCATGTAATGCTTGATATTTTGACAGTAATGCGCAGATTTTGATGTTTCTTGTTTTCTGGTAAAATATTTTTTTCTAAACCCATCTATTACGAATTGGGTATTTTCATTAATCGTAAAGCACTACCTGGTTGGGTGAAAGAAGGCTGTGACGTAGTGCTCTCCGATATGTTCGAGCGCCACTATATAGACTGAGCGAATCGCAGCAGAAAACACACTTCGTGTACCACGCACACAACGCTTATTTTTCACTACTTCTCGTTACGCTCATCCAGTCTAACTTTATCATGGCCGATACTGACGCAGCCGCTGCTCCCGCACCAGCTCCTTCCAAGGCACCCAAGAAGAAAGCCGCAGCCAAGCCTAAGGCCCCAGCTTCACACCCACAATATAAAGTGATGATTCAATCTGCCGTTGAAGCTTTGAAAGAACGAGGTGGCTCTTCCAGACAGGCAATTTTGAAATACATCCTAGCCAACTACAAACTTGGTGATAACCCAACTGCCATCAATGCCCACCTCAAGCTTGCATTGAAAGCTGGAATTAAAAATGGCTCTTTGAAACAGTCTAAAGGTACAGGGGCCGCAGGATCCTTCCGTCTGGGTGAAAAGAAAGTTGAGAAGAAAGAAAAGAAACCCAAGTCTCCCAAGAAGGCTGCAGTAAAGAAACCAAAGTCTCCTAAGAAGGCAGCAGCTGCTAAGCCTAAGAAGCCAGCTGGTGCCAAAAAAGCCACCAAATCTCCCAAGAAAGCGGCCACCAAGAAGCCAGCGGCTCCCAAGAAAGCCAAGTCTCCTAAGAAGGTATCTGCTGCTAAGCCCAAGAAACCAAAGAGCCCTAAGAAGCCAGCTGCAGCTAAACCAAAGGTTGCCAAGAAACCAGCAGCTAAAATGCCCAAAGCACCAAAGAAGGCAGCAGCAACTAAAGCATAAAATCACCTTGTTACTTTGCTGTACCAAAACAATGGCCCTTTTAAGAGCCAACCATTTTTTCTGAAGATTACTTTTTTTAGATTATTATAACCGTACATTACTTACAGTAATGCACTTCTGGATTGCTGCACACCAATTCCTAGTTCTAGTTATTTGGCATCGCCGTCCTCTTAATCATTTCTTACTAGGCGGTAGGCTTAAAAAAATAAATTTGGTTACTGTTATAAACTTGAAACCACATCAGCGACACCAAGAGGGATTTATTGCGTTTTCAATTATTACGTAATATTACATTGTGTGTCAGATTTGATTGAGTGGGGTTTTATAAACTTTTCTTACTATACTTAGCCCTAATTTGGGGCCATAAATCAATAACGACACACATTTTTTGTCCCAATTTTTAGTCCTTGCCCCTACCCACCATCACAAAGTGTAAGACACCCATTTTATTATGACGACAAAAAGTACAGTCACCATAATATTTTAAAATTAGCATGTTTTAGTTTCACTTTTTACATATGTACCTTTTATGTGATGTAACACTATTTATACCCCCCCTGTCCTTCACACAACACATCAACACTACAATCACTAATCATTAAATCCCCTCCCTCCCCTAGTTGCGTGACGACAATAATGTACGGTCCCTTTAAATTATGATTTTATGCTATACCAACACATTTCAAGTTGATTAAAAAATAACACGGCATTTTCCGATCTTTTCTTTTTGTGGCCCTATTAACTGTATATTTCTACTTTTACTTCAAAAAACAAAATCAAAAGCATTCTAAATTTTAGTGTCTAATCCTGGATATAATGAACTTCTAAGATACGAGTTTCCACAATAGTTTCTCTTCGCGACCCGGTCCTTTTCTATTTTGTAGACTAAAACTGGATTGCGACCCACAATTTAGAAAACGCTGGATTGTAGTAACACACTGGTGCAGTTGAATATGATCAAACCTTCATGTAGCACTGTGCGGGGAACAGAGAAAAAAACGCTGAGACAATTATATTTATATGCAGGATATATCCGATCTGACAAAGAATACTACATGTCTCTACTAACAACAGCCAATCAGACAGCAAAATACACCCGACATGGTGGAGGCATGAGAATAACACCCAATGCAGTCTGTGAAATAGATTCAAACATTGAGCTACTATAGCTAAGACGAGTCAGAACAGCATTAGAAGCAATCGAAAGATACAAAAGAAAGATTAAAAAAGATTAAGCAACAACACATTCAAAGAAAAAGCTTTTTAAGAGCAACAGAACTTTGAACACCATTAAAAAAAAGACCATATTACAAACTGCAGACGAATTAGAACAAAAACAACACCGCCCCGATAACAGTAGTAATTTCAAGACCTACTAATAGTCACTCCTAATTAATTCACAGGAAGACGATCTACTCATCAATGCAAAGAAATGGCGCCCAAAAATGAATAATTTACTGACATGAAGTAGCCTAATATATTAGATCTATGTCGAAATGTCTCTTTACTTTAATAAAAGCTTATTAATTAATATTTAGTTTATTAAAAATTATTATTCCTATCCGTATTTATTATATTTACATTGGAACTTTTATTGAAGTACACAAGCTTAACCAAAGTATCAAACACATTAGAACGTAACATAGGAACCATAGGGACATTAGAAAGCTAATAGGCACTCAACTTAACCTAAATTGGATAAACCTAACATACCCACAAACCTGTCGACACTGCCACCACACACAAAAAACACTTTTTCCTTGAATGGTCCAGTTAATTAACTTCATACTGCCATAACCAACAAACTATACATCAATACCCAACTTAAAAAGGCATGTAAATATGTTTGTCTGGCATTAACTACAATAAGAGAGCAATTTAGAGCTATGCAGATTGGTCAATAGAAGAAGAAGGATAAAGGACTAGAACTGCCTGATATTATGTCAATGTTGGTTTTATTTTTTTATGGAACGACTCTTAATGACTTGTACTGGGCATCTTTTTTTTGCAATTACTTCCCTTGTATCACTATGCGCCTTTTCAGCTTCCATCTACCTTTTTACAATCTACTGAAAGATAACTATACAAACATAGGCCATATCACTACACTTCTTTTCTTTCTTTTACCAACATGTAAGTCGGCTGCCGTTCCACTTGAAATTAAGACGTAAAAATAAAAACGGTTATTCAAAATGCTAGAGTTAAACTAAGGATCAAGGAGGGATGTGTGTGTTTTTTTTTTTACCTTTATACAAACCTACGTGTAGGCCTAAATGTTCTAGTGGTCAAGTCAACGAGAAAGTCATGCTCGAACATAATGTATTTTGTATGAATAATAAACAAAGTGGTTGCAATTAACACTGACAATATAGATGTCTATGCATGCCCACAGAAGAAAGAGAGAGAGAGAGATATATCAAGTCCATGCCCTTATTATTTTTGCTTAATCTTCTTTTTTTTTTTTAAATATCTAGATCTAGACATAATCTAGTCTATGGACAACAATTCCCAAAATAAATGGGCAACTGACGTCCATGCCGTAAAACTAATTAGAACATTTAAAAAATGTTTAAATACGGATGGAAACAAATTAACGTTTCTATGACTATGTCTATAATAAAAGCCTTTTTAAAACAAGTGGAATTTTGTAACCTCAATTTTTATTTTTAAAATAATTATGTCAGCCAATCTAAGTTATTTGATAAATTTGCTGGCATAATGCCTTAACCTAGCATTCAAGGTGGGGACGCCATTTTTTTTTAAACAACTTGGATGCAGGTAGAAAATCTTATGAAATCCAGAGGACTGCAGCATCACCTTTACCCCATCGCCCATCCTTGATTTCTTCACTCCCTTCTTGGGGCTAAATGATTCATTACTCCATTGATTCAGATGCAATTTTAAGCTCATCTACTTAGAATGATTCTTTTTGTTCTTACACCAACATATTTGGTCTCGATTTGGCCTATTATTATCTATACGTTTAAGATTTAATTATTATAATTACAGGCTACAGCTTGTAGTTGTTATTGGCACAAAGGATTCTTTTTAAGAATATAAGCTTATGTAAATTTATATAAGCCTACATGATACATATTACACGATTAGACCCTGACCTATATATTTACTATAGGCCTATATAGCCTACATCTTTTTAAGAATGTAAACATGATTTAATGTTCATACATTTTTTTTTTTTTTTTTTTTTTTTTAAATACTAAGAAGTACTTTTATTTAATTAATATTTCTACTGTTATATTGTACAATTTCAGTCGTTCCACTATCATAAATCCATGTATGTCCTGCCTGAGCTGACTGAGAGTCGCTCACTCGTGAGATTCACTTGAAGATTGTAGCTAAGCCTAGATCTAGTCAAATTCCGATCAAGCTATATTATATATGGTTTAATGTCTTTAGATTAAAAAAAAAATACATTTTCAATCTATGTTCACATTTTATTGACCATCGTTTAAATCTTGTATATTATGAGTGAGATAATACAATATGTTATATCAGTTTAATTTATATAATATGAGATTGACTATACTACTCATCAATGCTAAGATATGGCGCCCAAAAATTAAATTTACTGACATGAAGGAGCCTAATATATTAGATCTATGTCGAAGTGTATCTTTACTTTAATAAAGGCGTATTAATTTATATTTAATTTATTAAAAATTATTTTTTTTTTCCTTGTTGATTATATTTACATTGTAACTTTTAAATATTAAAACTAAATGTAAAATTCTCATAATTTTAACTAGCCTACAAGTAGAAAAACATTTTTAGAAAGAACAAAAATAACAAATCTGAAAATACCTTCAGTAAATTATCTATAAAATCGAATCAAAATATTTAAATATATAAAATTTCTATATTGAAAGAAGTTTTTACATTCTTAAAATAAATTGACAATATTATTATATAAGTTGGTTGACTAAATTTGATAAATATCCGTATTTTAGAGTATAATCGGCAAAATCATCTAGGTCAGATTGTGCGAAGGTGTGCTGTGAAAAATATAATTTAGAAAAAAACAAAGTGCTTTATACCTTTAAATTTGCAAAAATAGAAAACTTAAGAGATTATAACACACTTTGAATGCGGAAAATCATTCAATTATAAATATTAAAATGCATTAAGTTAACTTTTTAAAGACTATGTCATGGTCTTTGGCCATTTATTTTGCAAAAAAAACATTATATTGTACTTTAAGGAACATATCGGCCCTATAAAATTATATATCAAATTAAAGCTCATGTAATGCTTGATATTTTGACAGTAATGCGCAGATTTTGATGTTTCTTGTTTTCTGGTAAAATATTTTTTTCTAAACCCATCTATTACGAATTGGGTATTTTCATTAATCGTAAAGCACTACCTGGTTGGGTGAAAGAAGGCTGTGACGTAGTGCTCTCCGATATGTTCGAGCGCCACTATATAGACTGAGCGAATCGCAGCAGAAAACACACTTCGTGTACCACGCACACAACGCTTATTTTTCACTACTTCTCGTTACGCTCATCCAGTCTAACTTTATCATGGCCGATACTGACGCAGCCGCTGCTCCCGCACCAGCTCCTTCCAAGGCAGTCAAGGCACCCAAGAAGAAAGCCGCAGCCAAGCCTAAGGCCCCAGCTTCACACCCACAATATAAAGTGATGATTCAATCTGCCGTTGAAGCTTTGAAAGAACGAGGTGGCTCTTCCAGACAGGCAATTTTGAAATACATCCTAGCCAACTACAAACTTGGTGATAACCCAACTGCCATCAATGCCCACCTCAAGCTTGCATTGAAAGCTGGAATTAAAAATGGCACTTTGAAACAGTCTAAAGGTACAGGGGCCGCAGGATCCTTCCGTCTGGGTGAAAAGAAAGTTGAGAAGAAAGAAAAGAAACCCAAGTCTCCCAAGAAGGCTGCAGTAAAGAAACCAAAGTCTCCTAAGAAGGCAGCAGCTGCTAAGCCTAAGAAGCCAGCTGGTGCCAAAAAAGCCACCAAATCTCCCAAGAAAGCGGCCACCAAGAAGCCAGCGGCTCCCAAAAAAGCCAAGTCTCCTAAGAAGGTATCTGCTGCTAAGCCCAAGAAACCAAAGAGCCCTAAGAAGCCAGCTGCAACTAAACCAAAGGTTGCCAAGAAACCAGCAGCTAAAAAGCCCAAAGCACCAAAGAAGGCAGCAGCAACTAAAGCATAAAATCACCTTGTTACTTTGCTGTACCAAAACAATGGCACTTTTAAGAGCCAACCATTTTTTCTGAAGATTACTTTTTTTTAGATTATTATAACCATACATTACTTACAGTAATGCACTTCTGGATTGCTGCACACCAATTCCTAGTTCTAGTTATTTGGCATCGCCGTCCTCTTAATCATTTCTTACTAGGTGGTAGGCTTAAAAAAATAAATTTGGTTATTGTTATGAACTTGAAACCACATCAGCGACACCAAGAGGGATTTATTGCGTTTTCAATTATTACGTAATATTACATTGTGTGTCAGATTTGATTGAGTGGGGTTTTATAAACTTTTCTTACTTTACTTAGCCCTAATTTGGGGCCATAAATCAATAACGACACACATTTTTTGTCCCAATTTTTAGTCCTTGCCCCTACCCACCATCACAAAGTGTAAGACACCCATTTTATTATGACGACAAAAAGTACAGTCACCATAATATTTTAAAATTAGCATGTTTTAGTTTCACTTTTTAAATATGTACCTTTTATGTGATGTAACACTATTTATACCCCCCGCCCTGTCCTTCACACAACACATCAACACTACAATCACTAATCATTAAATCCCTTCTCTCCCCTAGTTGCGTGACGACAATAATGTACGGTCCCTTTAAATTATGATTTTATGCTATACCAACACATTTCAAGTTCATTAAAAAATAACACGGCATTTTCCGATCTTTTCTTTTTGTGGCCCTATTAACTGTATATTTCTACTTTTACTTCAAAAAACAAAATCAAAAGCATTCTAAATTTTAGTGTCTAATCCTGGATATAATGAACTTCTAAGATACGAGTTTCCACAATAGTTTCTCTTCGCGACCCGGTCCTTTTCTATTTTGTAGACTAAAACTGGATTGCGACCCACAATTTAGAAAACGCTGGATTGTAGTAACACACTGGTGCAGTTGAATATGATCAAACCTTCATGTAGCACTGTGCGGGGAACAGAGAAAAAAACGCTGAGACAATTATATTTATATGCAGGATATATCCGATCTGACAAAGAATACTACATGTCTCTACTAACAACAGCCAATCAGACAGCAAAATACACCCGACATGGTGGAGGCATGAGAATAACACCCAATGCAGTCTGTGAAATAGATTCAAACATTGAGCTACTATAGCTAAGACGAGTCAGAACAGCATTAGAAGCAATCGAAAGATACAAAAGAAAGATTAAAAAAGATTAAGCAACAACACATTCAAAGAAAAAGCTTTTTAAGAGCAACAGAACTTTGAACACCATTAAAAAAAAGACCATATTACAAACTGCAGACGAATTAGAACAAAAACAACACCGCCCCGATAACAGTAGTAATTTCAAGACCTACTAATAGTCACTCCTAATTAATTCACAGGAAGACGATCTACTCATCAATGCAAAGAAATGGCGCCCAAAAATGAATAATTTACTGACATGAAGTAGCCTAATATATTAGATCTATGTCGAAATGTCTCTTTACTTTAATAAAAGCTTATTAATTAATATTTAGTTTATTAAAAATTATTATTCCTATCCGTATTTATTATATTTACATTGGAACTTTTATTGAAGTACACAAGCTTAACCAAAGTATCAAACACATTAGAACGTAACATAGGAACCATAGGGACATTAGAAAGCTAATAGGCACTCAACTTAACCTAAATTGGATAAACCTAACATACCCACAAACCTGTCGACACTGCCACCACACACAAAAAACACTTTTTCCTTGAATGGTCCAGTTAATTAACTTCATACTGCCATAACCAACAAACTATACATCAATACCCAACTTAAAAAGGCATGTAAATATGTTTGTCTGGCATTAACTACAATAAGAGAGCAATTTAGAGCTATGCAGATTGGTCAATAGAAGAAGAAGGATAAAGGACTAGAACTGCCTGATATTATGTCAATGTTGGTTTTATTTTTTTATGGAACGACTCTTAATGACTTGTACTGGGCATCTTTTTTTTGCAATTACTTCCCTTGTATCACTATGCGCCTTTTCAGCTTCCATCGCCCTTTTTACAATCTACTGAAAGATAACTATACAAACATAGGCCATATCACTACACTTCTTTTCTTTCTTTTACCAACATGTAAGTCGGCTGCCGTTCCACTTGAAATTAAGACGTAAAAAAAAAAACGGTTATTCAAAATGCTAGAGTTAAACTAAGGATCAAGGAGGGATGTGTGTGTTTTTTTTTTTACCTTTATACAAACCTACGTGTAGGCCTAAATGTTCTAGTGGTCAAGTCAACGAGAAAGTCATGCTCGAACATAATGTATTTTGTATGAATAATAAACAAAGTGGTTGCAATTAACACTGACAATATAGATGTCTATGCATGCCCACAGAAGAAAGAGAGAGAGAGAGATATATCAAGTCCATGCCCTTATTATTTTTGCTTAATCTTCTTTTTTTTTTTTAAATATCTAGATCTAGACATAATCTAGTCTATGGACAACAATTCCCAAAATAAATGGGCAACTGACGTCCATGCCGTAAAACTAATTAGAACATTTAAAAAATGTTTAAATACGGATGGAAACAAATTAACGTTTCTATGACTATGTCTATAATAAAAGCCTTTTTAAAACAAGTGGAATTTTGTAACCTCAATTTTTATTTTTAAAATAATTATGTCAGCCAATCTAAGTTATTTGATAAATTTGCTGGCATAATGCCTTAACCTAGCATTCAAGGTGGGGACGCCATTTTTTTTTAAACAACTTGGATGCAGGTAGAAAATCTTATGAAATCCAGAGGACTGCAGCATCACCTTTACCCCATCGCCCATCCTTGATTTCTTCACTCCCTTCTTGGGGCTAAATGATTCATTACTCCATTGATTCAGATGCAATTTTAAGCTCATCTACTTAGAATGATTCTTTTTGTTCTTACACCAACATATTTGGTCTCGATTTGGCCTATTATTATCTATACGTTTAAGATTTAATTATTATAATTACAGGCTACAGCTTGTAGTTGTTATTGGCACAAAGGATTCTTTTTAAGAATATAAGCTTATGTAAATTTATATAAGCCTACATGATACATATTACACGATTAGACCCTGACCTATATATTTACTATAGGCCTATATAGCCTACATCTTTTTAAGAATGTAAACATGATTTAATGTTCATACATTTTTTTTTTTTTTTTTTTTTTTTAAATACTAAGAAGTACTTTTATTTAATTAATATTTCTACTGTTATATTGTACAATTTCAGTCGTTCCACTATCATAAATCCATGTATGTCCTGCCTGAGCTGACTGAGAGTCGCTCACTCGTGAGATTCACTTGAAGATTGTAGCTAAGCCTAGATCTAGTCAAATTCCGATCAAGCTATATTATATATGGTTTAATGTCTTTAGATTAAAAAAAATATACATTTTCAATCTATGTTCACATTTTATTGACCATCGTTTAAATCTTGTATATTATGAGTGAGATAATACAATATGTTATATCAGTTTAATTTATATAATATGAGATTGACTATACTACTCATCAATGCTAAGATATGGCGCCCAAAAATTAAATTTACTGACATGAAGGAGCCTAATATATTAGATCTATGTCGAAGTGTATCTTTACTTTAATAAAGGCGTATTAATTTATATTTAATTTATTAAAAATTATTTTTTTTTTCCTTGTTGATTATATTTACATTGTAACTTTTAAATATTAAAACTAAATGTAAAATTCTCATAATTTTAACTAGCCTACAAGTAGAAAAACATTTTTAGAAAGAACAAAAATAACAAATCTGAAAATACCTTCAGTAAATTATCTATAAAATCGAATCAAAATATTTAAATATATAAAATTTCTATATTGAAAGAAGTTTTTACATTCTTAAAATAAATTGACAATATTATTATATAAGTTGGTTGACTAAATTTGATAAATATCCGTATTTTAGAGTATAATCGGCAAAATCATCTAGGTCAGATTGTGCGAAGGTGTGCTGTGAAAAATATAATTTAGAAAAAAACAAAGTGCTTTATACCTTTAAATTTGCAAAAATAGAAAACTTAAGAGATTATAACACACTTTGAATGCGGAAAATCATTCAATTATAAATATTAAAATGCATTAAGTTAACTTTTTAAAGACTATGTCATGGTCTTTGGCCATTTATTTTGCAAAAAAAACATTATATTGTACTTTAAGGAACATATCGGCCCTATAAAATTATATATCAAATTAAAGCTCATGTAATGCTTGATATTTTGACAGTAATGCGCAGATTTTGATGTTTCTTGTTTTCTGGTAAAATATTTTTTTCTAAACCCATCTATTACGAATTGGGTATTTTCATTAATCGTAAAGCACTACCTGGTTGGGTGAAAGAAGGCTGTGACGTAGTGCTCTCCGATATGTTCGAGCGCCACTATATAGACTGAGCGAATCGCAGCAGAAAACACACTTCGTGTACCACGCACACAACGCTTATTTTTCACTACTTCTCGTTACGCTCATCCAGTCTAACTTTATCATGGCCGATACTGACGCAGCCGCTGCTCCCGCACCAGCTCCTTCCAAGGCAGTCAAGGCACCCAAGAAGAAAGCCGCAGCCAAGCCTAAGGCCCCAGCTTCACACCCACAATATAAAGTGATGATTCAATCTGCCGTTGAAGCTTTGAAAGAACGAGGTGGCTCTTCCAGACAGGCAATTTTGAAATACATCCTAGCCAACTACAAACTTGGTGATAACCCAACTGCCATCAATGCCCACCTCAAGCTTGCATTGAAAGCTGGAATTAAAAATGGCACTTTGAAACAGTCTAAAGGTACAGGGGCCGCAGGATCCTTCCGTCTGGGTGAAAAGAAAGTTGAGAAGAAAGAAAAGAAACCCAAGTCTCCCAAGAAGGCTGCAGTAAAGAAACCAAAGTCTCCTAAGAAGGCAGCAGCTGCTAAGCCTAAGAAGCCAGCTGGTGCCAAAAAAGCCACCAAATCTCCCAAGAAAGCGGCCACCAAGAAGCCAGCGGCTCCCAAAAAAGCCAAGTCTCCTAAGAAGGTATCTGCTGCTAAGCCCAAGAAACCAAAGAGCCCTAAGAAGCCAGCTGCAACTAAACCAAAGGTTGCCAAGAAACCAGCAGCTAAAAAGCCCAAAGCACCAAAGAAGGCAGCAGCAACTAAAGCATAAAATCACCTTGTTACTTTGCTGTACCAAAACAATGGCACTTTTAAGAGCCAACCATTTTTTCTGAAGATTACTTTTTTTTAGATTATTATAACCATACATTACTTACAGTAATGCACTTCTGGATTGCTGCACACCAATTCCTAGTTCTAGTTATTTGGCATCGCCGTCCTCTTAATCATTTCTTACTAGGTGGTAGGCTTAAAAAAATAAATTTGGTTATTGTTATGAACTTGAAACCACATCAGCGACACCAAGAGGGATTTATTGCGTTTTCAATTATTACGTAATATTACATTGTGTGTCAGATTTGATTGAGTGGGGTTTTATAAACTTTTCTTACTTTACTTAGCCCTAATTTGGGGCCATAAATCAATAACGACACACATTTTTTGTCCCAATTTTTAGTCCTTGCCCCTACCCACCATCACAAAGTGTAAGACACCCATTTTATTATGACGACAAAAAGTACAGTCACCATAATATTTTAAAATTAGCATGTTTTAGTTTCACTTTTTAAATATGTACCTTTTATGTGATGTAACACTATTTATACCCCCCGCCCTGTCCTTCACACAACACATCAACACTACAATCACTAATCATTAAATCCCTTCTCTCCCCTAGTTGCGTGACGACAATAATGTACGGTCCCTTTAAATTATGATTTTATGCTATACCAACACATTTCAAGTTCATTAAAAAATAACACGGCATTTTCCGATCTTTTCTTTTTGTGGCCCTATTAACTGTATATTTCTACTTTTACTTCAAAAAACAAAATCAAAAGCATTCTAAATTTTAGTGTCTAATCCTGGATATAATGAACTTCTAAGATACGAGTTTCCACAATAGTTTCTCTTCGCGACCCGGTCCTTTTCTATTTTGTAGACTAAAACTGGATTGCGACCCACAATTTAGAAAACGCTGGATTGTAGTAACACACTGGTGCAGTTGAATATGATCAAACCTTCATGTAGCACTGTGCGGGGAACAGAGAAAAAAACGCTGAGACAATTATATTTATATGCAGGATATATCCGATCTGACAAAGAATACTACATGTCTCTACTAACAACAGCCAATCAGACAGCAAAATACACCCGACATGGTGGAGGCATGAGAATAACACCCAATGCAGTCTGTGAAATAGATTCAAACATTGAGCTACTATAGCTAAGACGAGTCAGAACAGCATTAGAAGCAATCGAAAGATACAAAAGAAAGATTAAAAAAGATTAAGCAACAACACATTCAAAGAAAAAGCTTTTTAAGAGCAACAGAACTTTGAACACCATTAAAAAAAAGACCATATTACAAACTGCAGACGAATTAGAACAAAAACAACACCGCCCCGATAACAGTAGTAATTTCAAGACCTACTAATAGTCACTCCTAATTAATTCACAGGAAGACGATCTACTCATCAATGCAAAGAAATGGCGCCCAAAAATGAATAATTTACTGACATGAAGTAGCCTAATATATTAGATCTATGTCGAAATGTCTCTTTACTTTAATAAAAGCTTATTAATTAATATTTAGTTTATTAAAAATTATTATTCCTATCCGTATTTATTATATTTACATTGGAACTTTTATTGAAGTACACAAGCTTAACCAAAGTATCAAACACATTAGAACGTAACATAGGAACCATAGGGACATTAGAAAGCTAATAGGCACTCAACTTAACCTAAATTGGATAAACCTAACATACCCACAAACCTGTCGACACTGCCACCACACACAAAAAACACTTTTTCCTTGAATGGTCCAGTTAATTAACTTCATACTGCCATAACCAACAAACTATACATCAATACCCAACTTAAAAAGGCATGTAAATATGTTTGTCTGGCATTAACTACAATAAGAGAGCAATTTAGAGCTATGCAGATTGGTCAATAGAAGAAGAAGGATAAAGGACTAGAACTGCCTGATATTATGTCAATGTTGGTTTTATTTTTTTATGGAACGACTCTTAATGACTTGTACTGGGCATCTTTTTTTTGCAATTACTTCCCTTGTATCACTATGCGCCTTTTCAGCTTCCATCGCCCTTTTTACAATCTACTGAAAGATAACTATACAAACATAGGCCATATCACTACACTTCTTTTCTTTCTTTTACCAACATGTAAGTCGGCTGCCGTTCCACTTGAAATTAAGACGTAAAAATAAAAACGGTTATTCAAAATGCTAGAGTTAAACTAAGGATCAAGGAGGGATGTGTGTGTTTTTTTTTTTTACCTTTATACAAACCTACGTGTAGGCCTAAATGTTCTAGTGGTCAAGTCAACGAGAAAGTCATGCTCGAACATAATGTATTTTGTATGAATAATAAACAAAGTGGTTGCAATTAACACTGACAAAATAGATGTCTATGCATGCCCACAGAAGAAAGAGAGAGAGAGAGATATATCAAGTCCATGCCCTTATTATTTTTGCTTAATCTTCTTTTTTTTTTTAAATATCTAGATCTAGACATAATCTAGTCTATGGACAACAATTCCCAAAATAAATGGGCAACTGACGTCCATGCCGTAAAACTAATTAGAACATTTAAAAAATGTTTAAATACGGATGGAAACAAATTAACGTTTCTATGACTATGTCTATAATAAAAGCCTTTTTAAAACAAGTGGAATTTTGTAACCTCAATTTTTATTTTTAAAATAATTATGTCAGCCAATCTAAGTTATTTGATAAATTTGCTGGCATAATGCCTTAACCTAGCATTCAAGGTGGGGACGCCATTTTTTTTTAAACAACTTGGATGCAGGTAGAAAATCTTATGAAATCCAGAGGACTGCAGCATCACCTTTACCCCATCGCCCATCCTTGATTTCTTCACTCCCTTCTTGGGGCTAAATGATTCATTACTCCATTGATTCAGATGCAATTTTAAGCTCATCTACTTAGAATGATTCTTTTTGTTCTTACACCAACATATTTGGTCTCGATTTGGCCTATTATTATCTATACGTTTAAGATTTAATTATTATAATTACAGGCTACAGCTTGTAGTTGTTATTGGCACAAAGGATTCTTTTTAAGAATATAAGCTTATGTAAATTTATATAAGCCTACATGATACATATTACACGATTAGACCCTGACCTATATATTTACTATAGGCCTATATAGCCTACATCTTTTTAAGAATGTAAACATGATTTAATGTTCATACATTTGTTGTTGTTGTTTTTTTTTTAAATACTAAGAAGTACTTTTATTTAATTAATATTTCTACTGTTATATTGTACAATTTCAGTCGTTCCACTATCATAAATCCATGTATGTCCTGCCTGAGCTGACTGAGAGTCGATCACTCGTGAGATTCACTTGAAGATTGTAGCTAATTTTAAGCCTAGATCTAGTCAAATTCCGATCAAGCTATATTATATATGGTTTAATGTCTTTAGATAAAAAAAAATACATTTTCAATCTATGTTCACATTTTATTGACCATCGTTTAAATCTTGTATATTATGAGTGAGATAATACAATATGTTATATCAGTTTAATTTATATAATATGAGATTGACTATACTACTTATCAATGCTAAGAAATGGCGCCCAAAAATTAAATTTACTGACATGAAGGAGCCTAATATATTAGATCTATGTCGAAGTGTATCTTTACTTTAATAAAGGCGTATTAATTTATATTTAATTTATTAAAAATTATTATTTCTTTCCTTATTGATTATATTTACATTGGAACTTTAAAATATTAAAACTAAATGTAAAATTCTCATAATTTTAACTAGCCTACAAGTAGAAAAACATTTTTAGAAAGAACAAAAATAACAAATCTGAAAATACCTTCAGTAAATTATCTATAAAATCGAATCAAAATATTTAAATATATAAAATTTCTATATTGAAAGAAGTTTTTACATTCTTAAAATAAATTGACAATATTATTATATAAGTTGGTTGACTAAATTTGATAAATATCCGTATTTTAGAGTATAATCGGCAAAATCATCTAATCTAGGTCAGATTGTGCGAAGGTGTGCTGTGAAAAATATAATTTAGAAAAAAACAAAGTGTTTTATACCTTTAAATTTGCAAAAATAGAAAACTTAAGAGATTATAACACACTTTGAATGCGGAAAATCATTAAATTATAAATATTAAAATGCATTAAGTTAACTTTTTAAAGTCTTTGTCATGGTCTTTGGCCATTTATTTTGCAATAAAACCATTATTTTGTACTTTAAGGAACATATCGGACCTATAAAATTATATATCAAATTAAAGTTCATGTAATGCTTGATATTTTGACAGTAATGCGCAGATTTTGATGTTTCTTGTTTTCTGGTAAAATATTTTTTTCTAAACCCATCTATTACGAATTGGGTATTTTCATTAATCGTAAAGCACTACCTGGTTGGGTGAAAGAAGGCTGTGACGTAGTGCTCTCCGATATGTTCGAGCGCCACTATATAGACTGAGCGAATCGCAGCAGAAAACACACTTCGTGTACCACGCACACAACGCTTATTTTTCACTACTTCTCGTTACGCTCATCCAGTCTAACTTTATCATGGCCGATACTGACGCAGCCGCTGCTCCCGCACCAGCTCCTTCCAAGGCAGTCAAGGCACCCAAGAAGAAAGCCGCAGCCAAGCCTAAGGCCCCAGCTTCACACCCACAATATAAAGTGATGATTCAATCTGCCGTTGAAGCTTTGAAAGAACGAGGTGGCTCTTCCAGACAGTCAATTTTGAAATACATCCTAGCCAACTACAAACTTGGTGATAACCCAACTGCCATCAATGCCCACCTCAAGCTTGCATTGAAAGCTGGAATTAAAAATGGCACTTTGAAACAGTCTAAAGGTACAGGGGCCGCAGGATCCTTCCGTCTGGGTGAAAAGAAAGTTGAGAAGAAAGAAAAGAAACCCAAGTCTCCCAAGAAGGCTGCAGTAAAGAAACCAAAGTCTCCTAAGAAGGCAGCAGCTGCTAAGCCTAAGAAGCCAGCTGGTGCCAAAAAAGCCACCAAATCTCCCAAGAAAGCGGCCACCAAGAAGCCAGCGGCTCCCAAAAAAGCCAAGTCTCCTAAGAAGGTATCTGCTGCTAAGCCCAAGAAACCAAAGAGCCCTAAGAAGCCAGCTGCAGCTAAACCAAAGGTTGCCAAGAAACCAGCAGCTAAAAAGCCCAAAGCACCAAAGAAGGCAGCAGCAACTAAAGCATAAAATCACCTTGTTACTTTGCTGTACCAAAACAATGGCCCTTTTAAGAGCCAACCATTTTTTCTGAAGATTACTTTTTTTTTAGATTATTATAACCATACATTACTTACAGTAATGCACTTCTGGATTGCTGCACACCAATTCCTAGTTCTAGTTATTTGGCATCGCCGTCCTCTTAATCATTTCTTACTAGGTGGTAGGCTTAAAAAAATAAATTTGGTTATTGTTATGAACTTGAAACCACATCAGCGACACCAAGAGGGATTTATTGCGTTTTCAATTATTACGTAATATTACATTGTGTGTCAGATTTGATTGAGTGGGGTTTTATAAACTTTTCTTACTTTACTTAGCCCTAATTTGGGGCCATAAATCAATAACGACACACATTTTTTGTCCCAATTTTTAGTCCTTGCCCCTACCCACCATCACAAAGTGTAAGACACCCATTTTATTATGACGACAAAAAGTACAGTCACCATAATATTTTAAAATTAGCATGTTTTAGTTTCACTTTTTAAATATGTACCTTTTATGTGATGTAACACTATTTATACCCCCCGCCCTGTCCTTCACACAACACATCAACACTACAATCACTAATCATTAAATCCCTTCTCTCCCCTAGTTGCGTGACGACAATAATGTACGGTCCCTTTAAATTATGATTTTATGCTATACCAACACATTTCAAGTTCATTAAAAAATAACACGGCATTTTCCGATCTTTTCTTTTTGTGGCCCTATTAACTGTATATTTCTACTTTTACTTCAAAAAACAAAATCAAAAGCATTCTAAATTTTAGTGTCTAATCCTGGATATAATGAACTTCTAAGATACGAGTTTCCACAATAGTTTCTCTTCGCGACCCGGTCCTTTTCTATTTTGTAGACTAAAACTGGATTGCGACCCACAATTTAGAAAACGCTGGATTGTAGTAACACACTGGTGCAGTTGAATATGATCAAACCTTCATGTAGCATTATGCGGGGAACAGAGAAAAAAACTCTGAGACAATTATATTTATATGCAGGATATATCCGATCTGACAAAGAATACTACATGTCCCTACTAACAACAGCCAATCAGACAGCAAAATACACCCGACATGGTGGAGGCATGAGAATAACACCCAATGCAGTCTGTGAAATAGATTCAAACATTGAGCTACTATAGCTAAGACGAGTCAGAACAGCATTAGAAGCAATCGAAAGATACAAAAGAAAGATTTAAAAAGATTAAGCAACAACACATTCAAAGATAAAGCTTTTTGAGAGCAACAGAACTTTAAACACCATTAAAAAAAAGACCATATTACAAACTGCAGACAAATTGGAACAAAAACAACACCGCCCCGATAACAGGAGTAATTTCAAGACCTACTAATAGTCACTCCTAATTAATTCACAGGTAGACGATCTACTCATCAATGCAAAGAAATGGCGCCCAAAAATGAATAATTTACTGACATGAAGTAGCCTAATATATTAGATCTATGTCGAAATGTCTCTTTACTTTAATAAAAGCTTATAAATTAATATTTAGCTTATTAAAAATTTATATTCCTATCCGTAATTATTATATTTACATTGGAACTTTTATTGAAGTACACAAGCTTAACCAAAGTATCAAACACATTAGAACGTAACATAGGAACCATTGGGACATTAGAAAGCTAATAGGCACTCAACTTAACCTAAATTGGATAAACCTAACATACCCACAAACCTGTCGACACTGCCACCACACACAAAAAACACTTTTTCCTTGAATGGTCCAGTTAATTAACTTCATACTGCCATAACCAACAAACTATACATCAATACCCAACTTAAAAAGGCATGTAAATATGTTTGTCTGGCATTAACTACAATAAGAGAGCAATTTAGAGCTATGCAGATTGGTCATTAGAAGAAGAAGGATAAAGGACTAGAACTGCCTGATATTATGTCAATGTTGGTTTTATTTTTTTATGGAACGACTCTTAATGACTTGTACTGGGCATCTTTTTTTTGCAATTACTTCCCTTGTATCACTATGCGCCTTTTCAGCTTCCATCGCCCTTTTTACAATCTACTGAAAGATAACTATACAAACATAGGCCATATCACTACACTTCTTTTCTTTCTTTTACCAACATGTAAGTCGGCTGCCGTTCCACTTGAAATTAAGACGTAAAAAAAAAAACGGTTATTCAAAATGCTAGAGTTAAACTAAGGATCAAGGAGGGATGTGTGTGTTTTTTTTTTTTACCTTTATACAAACCTACGTGTAGGCCTAAATGTTCTAGTGGTCAAGTCAACGAGAAAGTCATGCTCGAACATAATGTATTTTGTATGAATAATAAACAAAGTGGTTGCAATTAACACTGACAAAATAGATGTCTATGCATGCCCACAGAAGAAAGAGAGAGAGAGAGATATATCAAGTCCATGCCCTTATTATTTTTGCTTAATCTTCTTTTTTTTTTTAAATATCTAGATCTAGACATAATCTAGTCTATGGACAACAATTCCCAAAATAAATGGGCAACTGACGTCCATGCCGTAAAACTAATTAGAACATTTAAAAAATGTTTAAATACGGATGGAAACAAATTAACGTTTCTATGACTATGTCTATAATAAAAGCCTTTTTAAAACAAGTGGAATTTTGTAACCTCAATTTTTATTTTTAAAATAATTATGTCAGCCAATCTAAGTTATTTGATAAATTTGCTGGCATAATGCCTTAACCTAGCATTCAAGGTGGGGACGCCATTTTTTTTTAAACAACTTGGATGCAGGTAGAAAATCTTATGAAATCCAGAGGACTGCAGCATCACCTTTACCCCATCGCCCATCCTTGATTTCTTCACTCCCTTCTTGGGGCTAAATGATTCATTACTCCATTGATTCAGATGCAATTTTAAGCTCATCTACTTAGAATGATTCTTTTTGTTCTTACACCAACATATTTGGTCTCGATTTGGCCTATTATTATCTATACGTTTAAGATTTAATTATTATAATTACAGGCTACAGCTTGTAGTTGTTATTGGCACAAAGGATTCTTTTTAAGAATATAAGCTTATGTAAATTTATATAAGCCTACATGATACATATTACACGATTAGACCCTGACCTATATATTTACTATAGGCCTATATAGCCTACATCTTTTTAAGAATGTAAACATGATTTAATGTTCATACATTTGTTGTTGTTGTTTTTTTTTTAAATACTAAGAAGTACTTTTATTTAATTAATATTTCTACTGTTATATTGTACAATTTCAGTCGTTCCACTATCATAAATCCATGTATGTCCTGCCTGAGCTGACTGAGAGTCGATCACTCGTGAGATTCACTTGAAGATTGTAGCTAATTTTAAGCCTAGATCTAGTCAAATTCCGATCAAGCTATATTATATATGGTTTAATGTCTTTAGATAAAAAAAAATACATTTTCAATCTATGTTCACATTTTATTGACCATCGTTTAAATCTTGTATATTATGAGTGAGATAATACAATATGTTATATCAGTTTAATTTATATAATATGAGATTGACTATACTACTTATCAATGCTAAGAAATGGCGCCCAAAAATTAAATTTACTGACATGAAGGAGCCTAATATATTAGATCTATGTCGAAGTGTATCTTTACTTTAATAAAGGCGTATTAATTTATATTTAATTTATTAAAAATTATTATTTCTTTCCTTATTGATTATATTTACATTGGAACTTTAAAATATTAAAACTAAATGTAAAATTCTCATAATTTTAACTAGCCTACAAGTAGAAAAACATTTTTAGAAAGAACAAAAATAACAAATCTGAAAATACCTTCAGTAAATTATCTATAAAATCGAATCAAAATATTTAAATATATAAAATTTCTATATTGAAAGAAGTTTTTACATTCTTAAAATAAATTGACAATATTATTATATAAGTTGGTTGACTAAATTTGATAAATATCCGTATTTTAGAGTATAATCGGCAAAATCATCTAATCTAGGTCAGATTGTGCGAAGGTGTGCTGTGAAAAATATAATTTAGAAAAAAACAAAGTGTTTTATACCTTTAAATTTGCAAAAATAGAAAACTTAAGAGATTATAACACACTTTGAATGCGGAAAATCATTAAATTATAAATATTAAAATGCATTAAGTTAACTTTTTAAAGTCTTTGTCATGGTCTTTGGCCATTTATTTTGCAATAAAACCATTATTTTGTACTTTAAGGAACATATCGGACCTATAAAATTATATATCAAATTAAAGTTCATGTAATGCTTGATATTTTGACAGTAATGCGCAGATTTTGATGTTTCTTGTTTTCTGGTAAAATATTTTTTTCTAAACCCATCTATTACGAATTGGGTATTTTCATTAATCGTAAAGCACTACCTGGTTGGGTGAAAGAAGGCTGTGACGTAGTGCTCTCCGATATGTTCGAGCGCCACTATATAGACTGAGCGAATCGCAGCAGAAAACACACTTCGTGTACCACGCACACAACGCTTATTTTTCACTACTTCTCGTTACGCTCATCCAGTCTAACTTTATCATGGCCGATACTGACGCAGCCGCTGCTCCCGCACCAGCTCCTTCCAAGGCAGTCAAGGCACCCAAGAAGAAAGCCGCAGCCAAGCCTAAGGCCCCAGCTTCACACCCACAATATAAAGTGATGATTCAATCTGCCGTTGAAGCTTTGAAAGAACGAGGTGGCTCTTCCAGACAGTCAATTTTGAAATACATCCTAGCCAACTACAAACTTGGTGATAACCCAACTGCCATCAATGCCCACCTCAAGCTTGCATTGAAAGCTGGAATTAAAAATGGCACTTTGAAACAGTCTAAAGGTACAGGGGCCGCAGGATCCTTCCGTCTGGGTGAAAAGAAAGTTGAGAAGAAAGAAAAGAAACCCAAGTCTCCCAAGAAGGCTGCAGTAAAGAAACCAAAGTCTCCTAAGAAGGCAGCAGCTGCTAAGCCTAAGAAGCCAGCTGGTGCCAAAAAAGCCACCAAATCTCCCAAGAAAGCGGCCACCAAGAAGCCAGCGGCTCCCAAAAAAGCCAAGTCTCCTAAGAAGGTATCTGCTGCTAAGCCCAAGAAACCAAAGAGCCCTAAGAAGCCAGCTGCAGCTAAACCAAAGGTTGCCAAGAAACCAGCAGCTAAAAAGCCCAAAGCACCAAAGAAGGCAGCAGCAACTAAAGCATAAAATCACCTTGTTACTTTGCTGTACCAAAACAATGGCCCTTTTAAGAGCCAACCATTTTTTCTGAAGATTACTTTTTTTTTAGATTATTATAACCATACATTACTTACAGTAATGCACTTCTGGATTGCTGCACACCAATTCCTAGTTCTAGTTATTTGGCATCGCCGTCCTCTTAATCATTTCTTACTAGGTGGTAGGCTTAAAAAAATAAATTTGGTTATTGTTATGAACTTGAAACCACATCAGCGACACCAAGAGGGATTTATTGCGTTTTCAATTATTACGTAATATTACATTGTGTGTCAGATTTGATTGAGTGGGGTTTTATAAACTTTTCTTACTTTACTTAGCCCTAATTTGGGGCCATAAATCAATAACGACACACATTTTTTGTCCCAATTTTTAGTCCTTGCCCCTACCCACCATCACAAAGTGTAAGACACCCATTTTATTATGACGACAAAAAGTACAGTCACCATAATATTTTAAAATTAGCATGTTTTAGTTTCACTTTTTAAATATGTACCTTTTATGTGATGTAACACTATTTATACCCCCCGCCCTGTCCTTCACACAACACATCAACACTACAATCACTAATCATTAAATCCCTTCTCTCCCCTAGTTGCGTGACGACAATAATGTACGGTCCCTTTAAATTATGATTTTATGCTATACCAACACATTTCAAGTTCATTAAAAAATAACACGGCATTTTCCGATCTTTTCTTTTTGTGGCCCTATTAACTGTATATTTCTACTTTTACTTCAAAAAACAAAATCAAAAGCATTCTAAATTTTAGTGTCTAATCCTGGATATAATGAACTTCTAAGATACGAGTTTCCACAATAGTTTCTCTTCGCGACCCGGTCCTTTTCTATTTTGTAGACTAAAACTGGATTGCGACCCACAATTTAGAAAACGCTGGATTGTAGTAACACACTGGTGCAGTTGAATATGATCAAACCTTCATGTAGCATTATGCGGGGAACAGAGAAAAAAACTCTGAGACAATTATATTTATATGCAGGATATATCCGATCTGACAAAGAATACTACATGTCCCTACTAACAACAGCCAATCAGACAGCAAAATACACCCGACATGGTGGAGGCATGAGAATAACACCCAATGCAGTCTGTGAAATAGATTCAAACATTGAGCTACTATAGCTAAGACGAGTCAGAACAGCATTAGAAGCAATCGAAAGATACAAAAGAAAGATTTAAAAAGATTAAGCAACAACACATTCAAAGAAAAAGCTTTTTGAGAGCAACAGAACTTTGAACACCATTAAAAAAAAGACCATATTACAAACTGCAGACAAATTGGAACAAAAACAACACCGCCCCGATAACAGGAGTAATTTCAAGACCTACTAATAGTCACTCCTAATTAATTCACAGGAAGACGATCTACTCATCAATGCAAAGAAATGGCGCCCAAAAATGAATAATTTACTGACATGAAGTAGCCTAATATATTAGATCTATGTCGAAATGTCTCTTTACTTTAATAAAAGCTTATAAATTAATATTTAGCTTATTAAAAATTATTATTCCTATCCGTAATTATTATATTTACATTGGAACTTTTATTGAAGTACACAAGCTTAACCAAAGTATCAAACACATTAGAACGTAACATAGGAACCATTGGGACATTAGAAAGCTAATAGGCACTCAACTTAACCTAAATTGGATAAACCTAACATACCCACAAACCTGTCGACACTGCCACCACACAAAAAAAAAACACTTTTTCCTTGAATGGTCCAGTTAATTAACTTCATACTGCCATAACCAACAAACTATACATCAATACCCAACTTAAAAAGGCATGTAAATATGTTTGTCTGGCATTAACTACAATAAGAGAGCAATTTAGAGCTATGCAGATTGGTCAATAGAAGAAGAAGGATAAAGGACTAGAACTGCCTGATATTATGTCAATGTTGGTTTTATTTTTTTATGGAACGACTCTTAATGACTTGTACTGGGCATCTTTTTTTTGCAATTACTTCCCTTGTATCACTATGCGCCTTTTCAGCTTCCATCTACCTTTTTACAATCTACTGAAAGATAACTATACAAACATAGGCCATATCACTACACTTCTTTTCTTTCTTTTACCAACATGTAAGTCGGCTGCCGTTCCACTTGAAATTAAGACGTAAAAAAAAAACGGTTATTCAAAATGCTAGAGTTAAACTAAGGATCAAGGAGGGATGTGTGTGTTTTTTTTTTTTACCTTTATACAAACCTACGTGTAGGCCTAAATGTTCTAGTGGTCAAGTCAACGAGAAAGTCATGCTCGAACATAATGTATTTTGTATGAATAATAAACAAAGTGGTTGCAATTAACACTGACAAAATAGATGTCTATGCATGCCCACAGAAGAAAGAGAGAGAGAGAGATATATCAAGTCCATGCCCTTATTATTTTTGCTTAATCTTCTTTTTTTTTTTTAAATATCTAGATCTAGACATAATCTAGTCTATGGACAACAATTCCCAAAATAAATGGGCAACTGACGTCCATGCCGTAAAACTAATTAGAACATTTAAAAAATGTTTAAATACGGATGGAAACAAATTAACGTTTCTATGACTATGTCTATAATAAAAGCCTTTTTAAAACAAGTGGAATTTTGTAACCTCAATTTTTATTTTTAAAATAATTATGTCAGCCAATCTAAGTTATTTGATAAATTTGCTGGCATAATGCCTTAACCTAGCATTCAAGGTGGGGACGCCATTTTTTTTAAAACAACTTGGATGCAGGTAGAAAATCTTATGAAATCCAGAGGACTGCAGCATCACCTTTACCCCATCGCCCATCCTTGATTTCTTCACTCCCTTCTTGGGGCTAAATGATTCATTACTCCATTGATTCAGATGCAATTTTAAGCTCATCTACTTAGAATGATTCTTTTTGTTCTTACACCAACATATTTGGTCTCGATTTGGCCTATTATTATCTATACGTTTAAGATTTAATTATTATAATTACAGGCTACAGCTTGTAGTTGTTATTGGCACAAAGGATTCTTTTTAAGAATATAAGCTTATGTAAATTTATATAAGCCTACATGATACATATTACACGATTAGACCCTGACCTATATATTTACTATAGGCCTATATAGCCTACATCTTTTTAAGAATGTAAACATGATTTAATGTTCATACATTTGTTGTTGTTGTTGTTTTTTTAAATACTAAGAAGTACTTTTATTTAATTAATATTTCTACTGTTATATTGTACAATTTCAGTCGTTCCACTATCATAAATCCATGTATGTCCTGCCTGAGCTGACTGAGAGTCGATCACTCGTGAGATTCACTTGAAGATTGTAGCTAATTTTAAGCCTAGATCTAGTCAAATTCCGATCAAGCTATATTATATATGGTTTAATGTCTTTAGATAAAAAAAAATACATTTTCAATCTATGTTCACATTTTATTGACCATCGTTTAAATCTTGTATATTATGAGTGAGATAATACAATATGTTATATCAGTTTAATTTATATAATATGAGATTGACTATACTACTTATCAATGCTAAGAAATGGCGCTTATATTGTTTATATTGCTTATATAATTTACTGACATGAAGGAGCCTAAATATTAGATCTATGTCGAAGTGTATCTTTACTTTAATATATGCGTATTAATTTATATTTAATTTATTAAAAATTATTATTTCTTTCCTTATTGATTATATTTACATTGGAACTTTAAAATATTAAAACTAAATGTAAAATTCTCATAATTTTAACTAGCCTACAAGTAGAAAAACATTTTTAGAAAGAACAAAAATAACAAATCTGAAAATACCTTCAGTAAATTATCTATAAAATCGAATCAAAATATTTAAATATATAAAATTTCTATATTGAAAGAAGTTTTTACATTCTTAAAATAAATTGACAATATTATTATATAAGTTGGTTGACTAAATTTGATAAATATCCGTATTTTAGAGTATAATCGGCAAAATCATCTAATCTAGGTCAGATTGTGCGAAGGTGTGCTGTGAAAAATATAATTTAGAAAAAAACAAAGTGTTTTATACCTTTAAATTTGCAAAAATAGAAAACTTAAGAGATTATAACACACTTTGAATGCGGAAAATCATTAAATTATAAATATTAAAATGCATTAAGTTAACTTTTTAAAGTCTTTGTCATGGTCTTCGGCCATTTATTTTGCAATAAAACCATTATTTTGTACTTTAAGGAACATATCGGACCTATAAAATTATATATCAAATTAAAGTTCATGTAATGCTTGATATTTTGACAGTAATGCGCAGATTTTGATTTTTCTTGTTTTCTGGTAAAATATTTTTTTTCTAAACCCATCTATTACGAATTGGGTATTTTCATTAATCGTAAAGCACTACCTGGTTGGGTGAAAGAAGGCTGTGACGTAGTGCTCTCCGATATGTTCGAGCGCCATTATATAGACTGAGCGAATCGCAGCAGAAAACACACTTCGTGTACCACGCACAGAACGCTTATTTTTCACTACTTCTCGTTACGCTCATCCAGTCTAACTTTATCATGGCCGATACTGACGCAGCCGCTGCTCCCGCACCAGCTCCTTCCAAGGCAGTCAAGGCACCCAAGAAGAAAGCCGCAGCCAAGCCTAAGGCCCCAGCTTCACACCCACAATATAAAGTGATGATTCAATCTGCCGTTGAAGCTTTGAAAGGCTCTTCCAGACAGGCAATTTTGAAATACATCCTAGCCAACTACAAACTTGGTGATAACCCAACTGCCATCAATGCCCACCTCAAGCTTGCATTGAAAGCTGGAATTAAAAATGGCACTTTGAAACAGTCTAAAGGTACAGGGGCAGCAGGATCCTTCCGTCTGGGTGAAAAGAAAGTTGAGAAGAAAGAAAAGAAACCCAAGTCTCCCAAGAAGGCTGCAGTAAAGAAACCAAAGTCTCCTAAGAAGGCAGCAGCTGCTAAGCCTAAGAAGCCAGCTGGTGCCAAAAAAGCCACCAAATCTCCCAAGAAAGCGGCCACCAAGAAGCCAGCGGCTCCCAAGAAAGCCAAGTCTCCTAAGAAGGTATCTGCTGCTAAGCCCAAGAAACCAAAGAGCCCTAAGAAGCCAGCTGCAGCTAAACCAAAGGTTGCCAAGAAACCAGCAGCTAAAAAGCCCAAAGCACCAAAGAAGGCAGCAGTAACTAAAGCATAAAATCACCTTGTTACTATGCTTTACCCAAAAAAATGGCCCTTTTAAGAGCCAACCATTTTTTCTGAAGATAACTTTTTTAGATTATTATAACCGTACATTACTTAAAGCAATGCATTTCTGGATTGTTGTACACATTCCCCCATTTAATAAGACTAGTAAAAGGCTCTGCACACATCACCTTCCTTTTAAAAACTACGCACAATAATATTTCAAAATTAGCATGTTTTAATTTACTATTGCGAATCTTGTTAAAGTGGAAATTTTATTTTAAGATGCAATGTTTTATGTAATGTAACATTGTCTATAGCCCCCCCCCCCCCCCCACCCACTAGAGATGTTAAAACCGTTTTTTTTTCAAAACCCGTTTTCGGTTCCATAAAACAAAACCGGTTTACAACCGGATTTCGATTTCACCCCTATAACCTCTTCCCCCAGGCAAGAAAAGCCAAATGTGCGTAGTTTTGTAGGTATATTTGAAAAATAGTTCAAACTGAATTATTGCTTGCAGGGCATTCAAGGGGTTGATTTGTGTGAATACAATATGATTTTGTACACTTTACCATAACATTCTTTAGAACTAAAACAAAATCTGGGCTAATTGATTAAAACCAATAATAGTTTTCAATAGTGATAATCTAATTTCCGATCATCGTTGACCATAATATTAAGAAGCATATGAAGAGGATGACGGTGTTAATCCAGGATGCTTCGTATGCAGGTGCGTACGCAATTCAGTGGTATTGCCACTGCTCAGGCTTATCTGTTGGGAACATAGTTTACACCTGTTGTGAGCTATTTTGAGTGAAAGAGAGTGGATATGAATGGGTTAAAATCTATTGTCGACAAATGGATGTGTGTAGGCGTGTATGTGTGTGTGTGTGTGTTGAGCCCGGTGATGTTATTGTAAATATAGGAATGAATGAACTCAAGTCAGTTAGGGGGGAATCGTGAATGAAGGGAGCGAACACGGGGTGTGTAAGATAGGAAGACTGGGCATTCGGGGGTATGAGAGCTTTGCAGTACAGAGCTGTAGGGATTTTTATTTGTGATTTGGAGAATGTACATGTTAAATAAAGTGTTGAACTGAAAACCTTTTGTCCAGCATGATATTTGAATAAAGAATGACTATAACAGTGTAATATAACTATAACAACACCGAGCCATCGGTAAAGATGTTTTTTCAAAGATGAGCCGAAAAGTAAAAAAGATTCATGTTAATTGTAACTGTAACTATGGGGCACGGTAGCTGAGCGGCAGCGCGATCGACTGGCGATCCGACGGGGCTGGGTTCAAATCCTGGTGAAGCCGGGATTTTTTCCCAGGACTTGAGGGTGTCCCTGAGTCTACCCAGCTCTGATGGGTACCTGACATTAGTTGGGGTAAAGTAAAGGCGGCTGGGCATTGTGCTGGCCCCACATCCCCTAGTATGCCGTGGCCACAGAAACTGGTGAACGCTGCTTCACCGGCCCTATGATCACTTTGGTCCGTATTTTAATATGTAGATAGCGATTTAATATGTAGCATAGCGATTTAAATTAATATTTAAAAAAAAAACACTAAAACATGTAGTCTTTTATTATAGCTTCTCTTTACATATTATGCACTATTGTAAGATATGCAATAAAAATATTATGTACTGCGTTAATTTTAGTTTTAAAAAAAATAAGATTATTCAGATAAATTCTGCAATTTCTTTTCTTTACTATAAAGAAATAGTAATAAATCATAAGCGCCTACAACATTGTCTATTGCAGCCTTAACATCTATTGATTCTCTGATCACAAACTCCAAGCTTGAGAACTACAATAAATCGAGATAGTTTATGTTATATTTATCTATATTTTTTTATACCATCCCAACGTGGGCGTGATAATAACAGAGATAAAAGCCGCTCTTCCTGCACTATAAACCTTAATACCTTCCATGCACTGAGGACAAACGTATCATTATTATTTATTATTCACAGTGTTATTGTAGACTTCAGCGGCAGTCGAATCGATACCATTACCTTTCAATAGCATTTCTCAAATATCTCATAGTGAAAAAGTGTCGAGTCTGAATTCCATTTTTTTTTTTACTATTCAATAAAAAAAAAATATACATTTTATTTGTTGACTGCATGATTAATAGTTAGAGTAGTATTGGTCAAGTGCCAAAATGAAAAACACAGACATCAGTAAGATCAAGTCAGCTGTCTATTGCGCTCCAGGATGGAAAGACAGAGTGCCTAAGACAAACCGGCGTAAAACAGCGGATAGAAAACTGAAAGACAGTAGTCCTTTCCTGTGCGTTAGGCCTACTTTTTGGCACCGATCGTTTTGGCGCTACACGTTTTGGCGCCGGATATTTTGGTGTCTATATTTTTGTATTCATTAGCACAACAACAGTCCGGCGCCCAAAATAGCGGGGCTATAACAATCGAGCTAAAATTTTCTTATTCCTTCGTCGGCACCAAACAAAGTGGTAGAACTTTGTTGTGGACCACAAAAAGTAAGACCCCACCCCTTCACCAATATGACGCCAATATGCACTAGACCTACCTTCCGAAAACAGACAGACCGACAAATAGATAGATGGATGGGCATGTGGGTGGATTAATGGATGAATAGATAGATGGATGGGCATGTGGGTGGATTAATGGATGAATAGATAGATGAATAGATATAGCAAGAGAGAGGGAGGTTATAAAAAAGAATAATCTTGTCGGACCAAATTGATCCAGATTTTTTAAAAAAGGTAAAACAAAAAAGTAAACAGAGTAAATTATATTTTACTGAATTTCTCTCGGCATCGCACTGCACCACGGTAGTGCCACCTATGTTCCCACTTGTAGGCCTATTATTAAGCCAGCATGCTTAGGCCAGAATCCTTGGTTTCATTCGATAATTTATTTTTTATTATTATTTTTTTTTTTTGTAAGGAATATCAACTACCCGTAATATGCTTTAGACAGGAACTTGTTTTATTTCTGGCGATCTCGAAACGACGACATAGAAACTTGGCCGAGTAATCAGATTGCTAGTGTGAGTTCGATAACTCCCCTTTTTTTTAAATCTTGAGAATCTCAAGTTGTAAGTGAAGAGGACGTTTGTAACTTAGTTAATGATTCTTCTATTGATTTAACAGGGACAACATATTTCAACAACTAGACTGGCATCAACTCCGACAACATTAACCGGACAATTTTATTTTTCGTTAGCTGGAGAGATATTGTAAGCTTTACAAATTGAGACTATCACATTTGACATTAGTTGATTAAAATTTTTAGGAGATTATTTTTTTGAAAACTGTACAGCCTTTTCCCTCCTTTTCTTTCCACTACATAGATTCGCCTAGAGTCAAGCCCGACGGATCAAACAAATTAGTTCTTCTGTCGGTCTTTCCATCTCCACCCTCCCCACAACTTAATGACATGTCTGAGATACTCTAAATTTTGAACTGAGTCTTAAAACATTGTCATCATAATATTATTATCAACATCATCCATAGAACATCAATGTGACATCAACAAAACGTCAAGGTGACATCTACAAAACAGCAACATGACATTAAAAAAACATCAATGTGACATCCCCAAAACATAAATCTAGCGTCCACTTAACTTCAATTTTGCATCCATATAATATCAACGTAACATGTCGATATAAATAGATAAAATTTTAAAAACTATAAATGTAATTTAATAATTAACTATAAAGGTCTACAGATAAGCAACGCATGTAACAATTAGGCTACAAAGACAAATGAATACAGGACATCATATTAAAAAATGAAATACGTGTAGACACACAAAGCCTATACAGGGACTGTCATAAGATAAGATTGCTTTATTGATCCAAGCAAATGGAAATTTGACTTGACTACAGGTTTTACGTCTTTCGTCATATTTTAAACAATATATAAGAACTATTTGTACAAAAATACAGAAAGAAACTTATAAAAATAGACAAAAAAATAGAGCGCTCTGAGCTTGCATTATGCTTGTTGGCAGCGCTATACAAATGTCATTATTATTATTTATTATTATTATTATTATGCCCGCACACTATCATACAATTTATCATAAAAATTTATTATGTAAATAATCATTAAGAGTCAGCTATTGTATTTCTGGTTGACTGACGATTCTGTTGAAAGATTCTCACTGACAGTTGTGACAAAAGTGTTCCTAAATCTCTCTGTCCTAGCCCTGATTAAAAGAAGCCAACCACTTCGACTAGACATGATGTAGCTGTCGTGTAGTTGGTGTGCATGATCTTAAAGGATTTTATCAATCATTTATGGGAACCTTGAATTGAACAGATCTTCAAGAGCTGGTAGTTGTGTCTGTGTTTTACGATAGGCTTTGTTTATTAGGCGGTCTATACTATATTATTTATTTGTTCAATGTATTAACATTATCATATCAGCAGGTGATTGCGAAGGTGATGATGCTACCAACAGTCGCCGAGTAAAAGAGATTCACGATGGTCTTGTCTATATGTAATTTCTTTACTTTACTATGACAGAGAAGTCTTTGATGGATTTTCTTACAGATGCTTTGGCAGTCAGACCAAGACAGCTTGTCATTGATTGTAAGACCAAGATAGTTATATTGCGAGACCTTATCTATTATCTTTGAATCAGCCAGCTTGTGTTTTACCCTTCCGAAAGTCTACAATAAGTTTTTCGTGTTGTTGTTGGCTTTTTTTTTGTGATATTCAATATCATGTAGTTCTCTCCTCACCATTTATAGAATTCTGAAATCGTTCTGTGATGGACACTATCATCACTGAAAACAAGGCCGACATGTGCGTATTTGATTGTGGAAACTGTGTCGATTGCCAGAATTCGAATGTCATTGTACATTGTACATGGTAGTTAAAGCTGGATATCATGTTTGTTATACATGAAACACAAATACACGAGAAAAAAAAATGATTAAAAAGCTGTTTAACTCCCCTTTGTCTCGTGAAGCGTGAAGAATGTAATATACGGTATAATTTTAGAAATAATTAAAAACAAAATCAATATGAATAGAGTCTACTAGTTTCAGCAAACATATAAAAATGTAGGGGTGGAAACTACTTAGCAAGAAATCGAACAAATTAAACACGTTCAACGTGTAGCCTGGAGCAAAAACTGGTGATGTATTATCTGCACGGCGCACTTACATGTGGGAAAAGTAAAATTTTGAAAGCTGGATACGTGCATGTTGTGAAGTTTTGAGCCCTTTTATAACTTATTTACAGTTCATTTCATTTTAAAACCATTTCACGAGCAAAATTGTGCACTTAAAACAAAAAAATAAAATCTAGAAAATGGCAATTGAAAAGTATAATATAGAGTCTAGTCTATTTAAAGAAATAACTGAAAAATAAAGAAGACACTTCAACAAGAAAAATTAAACACTAGTTAAATAAAAAGAATATTAACTAGGCCATATATGTTTTTGCAAAACGAACCTCTCTCATTTGGGTATGCCTTATACTTTCTAAAACTAAATTGATTTAGTCTGATCTTTAGATACATAAATTGTCGGCTGCTATTGTTCTTTCCATAATGCCCCACTGCTTCTGATTCTCATGAAAAGAAATAGAGATCTACAGCAGCAGCAGAATAAACAGGCAAGCATATTTATTGGCAATTTTCTGAACAGGAAAGCTTTGTTTATAATCCTAAACACAATAATTATCCATAAAGCATTGTCTATTTCTTTATGCACTTTTTTTTTGCAACCGCGTTTTCGGCCAATATCAGCTGGATAGTATGACATGAATTTACCGAGGTTTATAGTGTGTAGATAAATTAAATGTGTAGGAATATAGGAACATTTCGTTGTTTTATTTCAATGAACACGGCATACAAGATGACTTTGCGGCAAGCTAATGCTCTACAACTATTGAAAACCAGTGACATCATTAAAACCGCAAGAAACAATTCCAAAATGGGTTTTAAAAAAAAGGAGATAACTCTGACCCCGGAAATTGCAGACCTGTTTCCCTAACAAGTATAACATGTTAAATACTTGAGCATGTAATATATATCAGTATAGTAAATCATCTAGAATCAAGACAAACTTTAGGCACTATGCCCACACCAACATGGGTTCAGGAAAAACAGATCATGTGAAAATCAATTGATAGGCTTAAGAGATGACTTGTCTAAAGAATTAGATAATAACAACAAAATTGATGCTATATTGCTAGATTTTTCAAAAGCATTCAATAAAGTTCATCATTCTAGTCTACTAAAAAAAACTTAAATAGGCTTTTTGGGCATCTCTGGTTTCTTACATCAGTGGATTTAAGACTTTCTTATAGGCAGATAACAAACAGCTCTAAATCATCACCAATGACAACCTGTTGCAATGCTCCAAATGGAGCCCCTACAACACCGCAGAGCGATAAACAAGGTCGCCACTATTTACAATATCGTGAACCGCCACGTGGAAATGTCCACTCAGTCAGGCCGAATCCAACAGGTGTCCCGCTCTACCCGAGGCCATCAGCTCAAGCTGCATGTCCCACATGCACGCACCGACGTCTACAAATATTCTTTTTTTCCGTCAGCCATTAGGCTGTGGAACACCCTGAACCAGGCCTCCATCACTGCCCCTACAGTTCCGGCTTTCAAATCGTCACTTAAGTGCTGGTCTAAAAACCTAAAGTGACACTCTGTCATTTGTTTATAATTGTTGTTTGTGATGCTTTTTATTTTATGTGTATTTAAATTGTGGACTCTTTCCTCGGTTCTAACGGGGTCTCCACAGTATTATGAAGAAGAAGAAGAATCATAGAGACAAAAACACTTTCCTTATACCTTATGTGAGAACAAATGCATATAAGTACTCTTTCTTCCCCAGTGGCATTCGGGCATTGAATGTGTTGCCTGATCAAACCAGGAAAACCAGTAACTTAAAATCCTTTAAAACATTAATAAAAATGCAAAACTAGACTCGGACCACGGATGAGCGTAGGACGCAATAATCTTCTTTATAGAAGGAGCGTCTGTAATGTATAATATAAGATACGAACCGAGACCTTTTGTATGACAAACGCTCTATCACTGGACCGTCACATACCAAATGTTCCAATTAATTTTGGTTAAAGGCTAAACTGACATTTTAACAAATTATTTAATTTTAAAATCTAGCATAAAAAGGATTTAATTTATCAGGGGGTAAAATTTCAAGCTTTAAAATAGAAATGCTTTTAACACACCTCCCTGTCTCATTCTTTACGTATTAGATGACTAAATAATAAATGAAAACTAACACACAAGATATGTGCCAATATCATTTCCCGGCCTAAGCGCATATTCCACACCAACACCCCTTTCAGTTTTATGTGATTATTTCACCATAAATAGGCCAATATGTAAAATATATACATCTATTTAACGTGTGATTCTTAATTCTCCCATACAATTGAAACAATTGCTGCTTGCGTCATTTAAAGTCATTGAAATTTATAAGAAAAGGAAATATTATTTCGAAAATCAGTCTTCTCAATCTCTTGAAAAAAAAAAAAACTGGACACCCATAATCATATGTGACTCGAGTTTTAATCTTGATTGGAAGCACATTTTTTCCCCGCATTCATGGAGATCTACTCTACGTTACACTTTATACATATCGATATATTCATATTAAGAAAGACCTATATTTAAAAATAAATAAACTAACCCATAAAAACAACGTTTTTATTATACTCTCTTTCTTTGTAAACTAAGCTTATATTTAATGTATATTTTGATAGATTAAAATAAATATGCCTTATGAATTTCCACAATAAAATTTTTCGCATCCTTTTTTTTCTTTCTAGCTTTGGCCCGCAAAAACCATAAAAATTTGGACCGGCATTTTCAACGTGAAACCAAACCATAGACTATTTATCTATGAAGGGTTTGTAAAATTTGAAAAAAATCATAATTATAGTATAATTAAGTTTTTTTAACTGAAAATAGAATGTAAGCTTATTGTTAGTCGCAACAAGTCTGCGTGCCCAAGTTTCAGCTCGATTGGACGACGGGAAATGGTCGAAAAATCGATGCAAGGTTTTACAAGCAAACAACCAGACAGACAGTCGAGTTAATAGAAAGGGAGTAAATACATAAAAACTAAATGTATTTTGAGAAAAAAATAGAATTAAAGACCAAGTGAAGAGCTTTTTATCAAAATTTAGTTAACATTTGATTTTGATAGTAAATAGTGTATTCAGTATCTGAATGTTAAAAAAAACATGTATACAAAATATCAAAGATACATTTTAAGTAATTAGTTCAATATTTGCACTTAAATGTGTGTGTTTTTCGGAAGATTACTCCAAATCTCGTAGCCATTTGAGATGTTTTTATTTCCGGCAATATAGGAAAGTGACGTAACATAAAGGATTCCGACTAGGAAAAATGAATATTGTCACGTGTTTTGAATCTATTGCCACATGTTTTGAATCTTTTCCCGGTTCTTATTTTTAACAAAATGTTTAAATATAGATTTATAGCGTCTATTTTTATTTATTTATTTCCCTTGTGATACGTCACTGCCGTATGAGGCTATTCCAAATCTCGTTCCTTTGAGAAAAACCTCTTCACTTGGTCTTTAACATAAAATAATAAAATGTGCCAAGTAAAAGAATGTCTAGAGATCAGCCATCTGAGCACTAGCCATGCTGGTTTGAGAACCGGCGTAGGCCTAGACAATCATTGTGATAAAAAAATGTAGGACTATATAAGCTTATATATGTAGTTGTTTAAATAGGCCCAGGCCTACTAAGTGAAGTAAGTGATAGGCTAGGCCTAACTCATGATGGACACGTAGAAATTAGAAATGCGTGCAACTATTTATGAGCTTCTAAGAACTAGCGTCAATGGTTAAACGGAATAATGCATCGTAATTCTTTTATTTTATTTTCCGATTTCAATTAGGCCTATTCTTAGTTACATTTCAAACGCCAAGTGTTCATGATTACATTCAAACTTCAAGTTGGACTATTTTCTAGTGTTCATCATTAGCATTACATTCTGTTGTATCACTAGAGTCACAGTATTTACTATCTGAATGAGATAAATCCACTGATCTAGGTTTGCATCACCGATCTATATAATAAATATGTGTGTATGTGCCAGTGAATAAAACTACTAACCGCAAATGCTATCGATATTATACAGGCCTATAGAGCCTAGTCATATTGATCATAGATCCACTCAAGCATAAAAAATTTAGAACAGTGGACCGTAAGTAGTATGTAGTAAAATCGAACACATTTAAATAACGTTTTTGTTTACCAGTTAGTTGTAAGACCTTCGTATTACGTTATCTATTACAGACGCTCCTTCTATAATGACAAAGAAGATTATTGCGTTCTACACTCATCCGTGATCCGATTCTAGTCTTGCATATTTATTAATTTTTTTAATGATGTTAAGTTACTGGTTTTCCTGGTTTGCACGTTTGCAGCCCAGTCCACGCCCGAATGCCACGCGGAAAGAAACAGTAATATGCATTTGTTCTCGCATAAGCGATAAGGAAAGTGTTTTCGTTGTTTTGTTTATCTGAGCATTGCAACAGGTTGTTATTGGATTGTATTTCTAAATTAGAGTTTAATGCCTTATGTATTATTACTACTTTATGCTTTGCCCTTCTGTCCTATAAGCTTAGTGTGTCTAGGATAAGTGATTTGGCTATTGGTGTTAGCCTACTCTTGTCAGTTGTAAATATTCGCTAGTAATGAGCTTTGCAGCTCTTTTCTGAATTTGTTCTAATTTTTTTCTAATGTTTTCTTTAGTTGATGGGTCCCAAAAACAATGCAAATTCTAGTATGAATAGGCCTAACTAATGAGAGATAGATCTATAAGCTTATATTACAAAGCCTCAACTGTTATCAGTTTTAAGAATAAAAAAATCTTGAAATTAAAATGATAATGTAGATCCGATTAAACAATACAATAATTCAATAAACGTAACCATACAAAAGATATGCCTATTTTAAAAAACACACCCTTTTCAATTAAGACAAAGTAAACTGGGAAAAACGAAATCTTGTGAGCGAAAAATTATCTGTAGTCCTATAGTCTGTATCTGATTCAATGTGATCCAGTTACCGGATGTTGCATGCGCAAGCCCGAAAATCATCTACGTTTGACAAAGCATTCTGACTTCGTGGGACTACTTCCATGGGTCATGCACTGTCGCTATTGTGAAACGATGCATACTGACACGGACAGATGTAATAACCGGGACCCGAAGCACAACAGTCCGGTTACGCCATGACACAAGGGGAGTCACATCTAAAGATGTTAAAAAGTAAACTAAATTTTTGGAATCATCATAATTAGGTACGAAACAAAGAGTACAGCAACTACATAACATAACATAACATAACTACATACATAACGCACCATTATATCTTTATGCCTCGCATGAATACTTAGACATTCCGTCAATAATGTCAAATAAATAAATTATCAACGTCTGTTAGCCTCTGTCAATGGTATAAACATAGGCTATGGATTCGGGAATCATTGGGGTAGCTGCTTTTGAACAAATATACAATCAATAAATTGAAAAAAAAATGTTTCAATAATTTTCACAAGTAAATATGAAAAGCATAGTGTTTTTTCTCTGCCAGTTTCAACAGTCCTTTGTTTTCTTTCTAAAAGTAAATCTATAGCCTAAGGTCTCACAACATACTTTTCATACTTGTAAAGCTTATCGTGTTAAATGTGTGCTGTAGTCCGTTGATACAGCAGTAAATTGCCATGGCTGCTCAAACAATTAAAAAAAAAATAATAATAACACCCAGAGTTTCATTATGCCTGAAATGCGCCTCTACTTTTGAGTTGCCACAGTAATGGTGGCACCGGCGTGGCGTAACTATTGAAAATGGCGCCTACGGTGAGGGTCAAAATCGGCTTTTATTTAAAATGTAATGTTCATTTTTGATTTATTAGTAAGCTAACGTACGTTCTTGCATGGGTGATGGGTCTAGACCTACTTGACATCAATTGAAAAAATGGGGTAAACCATTGTGATGGCCAAAATTTCTTTGTCAGAGAAAATGGTGTACTTCATTAACATTCTTTCTCCCCTTTTCTATTTTTCGGTGGAAACAAATAAACAAAACAAAAAAACCCAAAAAAAACACATCATATATTTATATTTTTATATTTGTCTTAGCAATATTTAACAAGCTATTAAAATTTAGAGTCGATAGTAATAACTGTGCCCCCAAACAGAATAAAAAAGTTTTACTTGCATTGACTTATATTCCCCATCCTTTTTTTCCCCTGATCATCTTTAACCTTTAGAACGAAGTATCTGTCTATAAACGACTAATTCGTGGTTTTAACAAAACGGTAGGCCTAGATAGAATGTTAACAGTTTGGTGGTTAAATATATTCTTTCCTTAGCCTACACATGTATATAAGATTCATTTAGTAAGTTATTGTAATCTATTGCCGAGCGTTTCCGTAGTAAACACTTCATAATATAAAGCATTCAGTAAGTTAATGACAGATGCCATCATACAAATGACAAATACACATATAGCCCCTTGGGGGAAGTAACAATTCGATTCATTGTAGACAGGGGCAACGTAATAATGTTATTTCTTTTTTTTTTCGAACAATCATAGCCTTTTTTGGTCGGCCAAAATAAATACACGTCAAGTGAGAATTGTTTGCCTACAGTAAACTTGGCCCAGATAATTCATTCCAATCGATCTTATTTAGACCAGATTGTCATGTAGAAACTTTGGCAGTTTAGTAGAAAAATAAATCTAATACCCACCACGGCATTTAATTTAAACAAAAAAAAAATAGATTATAGCAGCTTGCCCTAATGTAGAATTCGACTTGTTCAGAACCCTTCCGTTGACATAAACTTGTGACTTATGGGTGTTTTATGTTTGGTAAATTGTGTAGGAAAGAAGATCTATTGGTCATACCAGAGCAAGGCATACTTTACTTCAACCCAATCCTTCAGAGCTGGGTAGAGTCGGATAGTTGGACCTGGATTTAAATTTCGCGATTGCCAATGCAACACCATATTCCAACGGTTTGTCGCTAGTTTTGAAAGTGTTTACAAAAACATTTCTTTACTTTATTTTACTTCCCTATTTGTTTAGGTTAAGAGTAACGGGAAGTGTATAAGCCGTCCCTAAGTGCGAGGTTAAATGGCGGACAGGGAAAGAAAATATTTGAGTTCAGGATATGAATGTAATACGCTTGACCAGTCGGCTGGATAGCAAAGTCGACATAGAGAGCTCGACTCACAAGCTCGGCATCATGGGTTCGACCCAAAGTGCAGACAAAAAACAAAAAAAAGTCACCGCCGACTTGGAGAGGAGATGGGCGCTGTTAAGTCTACCAAGCCCATTGAAAGGACTAATAGACACACAATGCCCATTAGCTACCCCCCCCCCCCCCTCAACGACAGTTAAGGTTAAGAGACTAAAAAAAACGCTTGACCAGGACTGACTCAATGGAGTCTAGTCCAGACATATCATATCAATATACAGAACTATATAGTAAGGGTAGCCAGATGTGGCGTTGTGGCAGTTGCATAACCTTGGCAGATTTTTTAAAGTAGGGTGTCGGTGTAATGGGGTAGAAACAGGGCCGGATAAAGTCGAAAAAATGTGCCACCATATTAAAATTTGTAATGCAAAGTTCTGTATAATAAAAACGTGCTATATTGATTAGAATAGTTATAAAACATATCATGGGCAGAACCATACGGACATTTATAAGTCACAATTTATATTTGTGTACCTTCCTCACCCCCACCCCATCATCTATCCTTGTCCAGCTGCTATATTTGCAGTATTACAACAAATTGGCCAAAGGCCTTGACCCAGTCTTCATATATGGAAAGTTTTTGTGGTGTCCCCTTTCCATGCTAACTTTGCTAACGGTTTAACCAACCCTGGATAGAGAAAGAAGTGTTATCCTTTAGAATGTAAACGTGGGGGCGCTTGGAAGCTTGGTGTCATTTGTATACATTTGAACATAGTCACTATTGCTTTCTTATGTAATACGAAGTAACTTTCCAACACTTGTTAATCCCTTCGTAATTATAATCTTTATTTGTTTGTTTGTTGTTGTTTTTACAATTCTATAAAATGTGAATAATATAATATATATATATATAATATATCACATTATGCAGTAAACAATCACCATCAATAGACAAGGGCATAGAGACCTAGACATCTATAGATAGCTCTAACTACTTCAACATTTACAGGGAAATGAGATCGAGTTGGGAATTGGGGAGAGAGACAATAATATAAACGCCAAGCAAACACGCAAACGTATTTCCCATAATGAATACAAAAACGCATTTCGCTTTAATGACCATGTGTTTACCTTTAATAGATTTTCAAATCACTAGAACTATCTAGGCCTATTTTAAAATGTCTGCTTTGGGAAATCTCAAAAGTCTAAATTTCCTAATGCATGGTAATCTATACATAAAAACCAGCTTTAAACCGGAAGTCATTCGACAAGACACGTACATGCAACTTGCCAAAAGCAACCATAAAAATGTTCTGACGTTTTCGGCAGCGAACGTGGGTTTTCGAAAATTGTAAAGAAAAAAAAAAGTTGGCAATAGCATGCACGTGATCAAAATGTAATTAAATTGAACAACAAGACTAACAAGACACACAAAAAATGTACACAATTTATTTTTTCTCTGTGATGCCAGGATGATTTCATTCAACTTTTTTTAAATATTATTTTGCACATTTACAACGCTATTCACCTCATATAACTAGATCTGTTTTTAGATTTAGAACTATTATAATTTCTCCCAATTTTTTTTTTATATTATAAGAATGTCTTTTTTTTTTTTTAACTTAAAGTAAAGGGGTCTGGAAGAAGTTGGGGTGCCCTCCCTTGCAGTGGTTACGCCTATACATACAATGCAATCGGGTGAATACAACAAATAAGAAACCTCAACAAAACAGTAGAGGAAAATACAAAATGGCCATTTCTTCGATTTTTGTCCTCTTACATTTCATCTAAGTCATTGAAAAATTGACAAAATAACCTTAAAGCAATACGACTGTTATTTCCTACAAGAAATCGTGGATTTATTCCCGTTATAATGTTGATAAAAATTTTAATAGTGTTAAGGTAGGCCTAATGGTTTTACATGTTTTTTTTCTGACTAGTTCAAAGAGACATCGTATAAATTAAACATTGGATAAGAAATATATTAAGATAGACCTCTGTGTGTTTTAATCTTTAGGTCTTTCTCAGAGTATATTTAGATTTTCGCATTTTTGTATAAAGAATCTATAATCTAAGCCTGTTCTACTATTAAGACTTCGTGGTATCTATGAAAGAAATTGAAAAAGTAGATAACATGTAGGCTAGGCTACTGTCGGCTACTGATTTTTTTTGGTTAGATGGCATATTGAGAGCTTACTATTGCTATTTTATCAGATTATGTTTTATGAATAGGCCATTTATTTCTTAGGCATACTAACAACAATTCATTGTAAATAGTTTATATTATGATAAACGTAACAATAAAGTACCGTGCATTTACTTACCTATTTTTAGGAAGCACTTGTGTCAATGATGTTTCCGAAACAATATTCGGTTACATTTTTATGCCTAGAAAAAATGCATGCAATAAAATGTTGAAGTCCTGAAAATTGAGCTTTGTTCAACTGTTATAGTTTGATTATGGAGTCTATTGTCGACAATATCAATAGGTTATTTATGTATTAATTTAATTTTTTTTTACAAAGGACGTCCTTTTGTGTGGATTATAAATCGAGATAACTGTATCGAACGCTGTTTCAACACACCAAGAGTTACTCCGGGTAGATGGGTTGTCTTCCTTCACAAGAACTCGATGACGTCCTCGCGAGCTGGTATAAAGGCTGGAGCTTACCGTGTGGAGAGCAATACAGCTCACCGTGCCCCGCGTGCTCGCGTGCGAATGTATGTGTGTGTGTAGATGTGTGTATGTGTGTGTGTGTAGATGTGTGTGGGTGTGATTAGTGGAGTTCGATTGTGAGGAACACAAAATCGATCCAAACCCAGGGCCTCGCCACTCGTCTTGGGCTGATTTTGCATGTTCTGGTTATCGCAGAAAATGTACAGTCGACCTGCGTCACAAGGCGTTCAGGTTTCTAGTGGCTTAACGTCAACTTCAAAAGCGTTGATTGGATAATAAATTAGGTTTACGGTGTTCTTGGCACACATTATTACATTTCCAAATGCCATTTTTAAATTACAAATTACAGGCTTGCAATAGTAAACGTGAATGAAATAAGTTTAGGCCAGCTAATGAATGTAAAGTTTTAGTAAAATTTTTATATAAGAGGCTTAAAAAAATGGGTGGTTGAAAAGGTGTTTGTGTGTGTGTGTGGGGTGCTTTAGGCATATTGCTCGTGTACCAGTGCCATGGTGAGATAAGCCCCGTCCAAAATGGTTGGCTGTTTGGCTGTTTAATACATATTAGCTAAAAGGAAAACTTAAATGACTAAAAGTATATTTTGTAATTGCATATACATAGGTAATGAGTTAAATTCAAGCTGACACTGGTTTCAAAAAAAAATTCCTTTCGTTCCCTGCAATGCAGTCTCTACAACTATCTACTTTGAAACATCCAACATTGGCCGAGAAAGATAAAAGAATGTGATTTTTTAATATCATGGTGTATTTCTAAATGTTGAAGGTTTGATTTCAGTGAAAGTTTTAGATATGAAAGATATATGAACGTTTGGATATGACGTGTTTAAAATAATAAACAAAAGTATATTAAAATGTATAGAAATTAATAGCATGGATAGAAGCTCTATATAAATTACCATTATTATTTATATTGAGGTATTTATACTCATCAGTGGCGTAGTCGGGTATTTCATCCCTTGCCCGTCCTCCTCCTCTTGGCTACGCCTATGACGGCCATCGTTTGTTCATTCACACTTACGTCTAAAAGCCTTGGCTACATTTATTCTAAAACGCCACTGTCCTTGCCCATCATGGTGGTCAGCAAAATATTTTTCAGGTGAATGGTGCATCTCTTTGGGAGGGATAAGCCAGATCTTTCTTTTTATTGCTACATACTATTGAAAACAAACACACATGTGTGCATTTGGAGTTACTGTTTTAAAGAGAACAGTTCCCTTGATGGATCATGCTTTGATATAAGGTCTCGAAGATAGAAGGAGCAGTGACATCTATACATCTGTACGTAAAGGACATAATTTTTTGATTTATTCGCTTTATCACCATGAGCCGTTGGAGATCACTTAGAATTGGGAATATGCTATATGATCCTGTCTCTTCAACCTCGAAACAATACGCGCCGCAGAGTTCTGCACTCTCTGTAGTCTCTGCACCTGGTTCTGGGGCAAACCCCACAGACAACTGTAATCCAACCTTTGACTGGATAAGAGACAGATACGGTATTGGCCGTTCTTCTATTGAGTTAAGGTCGCAGCTGACCCAGGGCCCGTAGATGAGATGAACAAGCCTTCACCACAGCACTGATATGGGGAACCATTGTCAGTTTATTATCAATAAAAAGGCCAAGGTCTCTAACTGTGTTGGACAACGTTATCTCGGAAGCCCCAACTTTGATTGGTGTAATAGCGACTTTCCGAAGACTGACATCCAAACCACAGAGAATTGTCTCTCTTTTATACTAATTCAAATTAAGTCTGTTTGCAGCCAGCCCTGCCTTCACTGTTTGACAGCACACCCCCACATCACCAACAGCAGCCGCACATGTATACGACCATAACGAAAGAGCCAGTAATTGCCTATAAAACATTGAAAAAAATATATATAAAAAAATGCGAGATACACAATTGCTCTCGATTATTTTGCCTACATTGGCCTACACACATTTTTAGGCATTTCTATTTCAGAAGCTATAAATTCCTAATTTTGTTTCATACAATTATTTTTCAATGAAACTTTTCAATTAATCTCCACAAATATAAGATTCGGACGGAAGTAGAGACAATGTCAACAATAAACTATTCTTTCGTGAAACATGCCCCGCGTCATGTAAATAAATAAACATGGCCTGCGTTAGTAAAGTAAATTGGTCGTCTGTTCTTTGAGCCATGGGCTGTGGAACCAGCTTGCCTAATCCACAGAATTCGGACCAGCATAATGACGCAACTGTATCACAACCAAAGACTGTTCCGACTTCTAGTAATAACGACAGTCCTTCTAACAAAGACAAAGGACCACCTGAAGAGAAGAAAACGGAACCTGCCCAAAAAGAAAAGAGTAAGAAAACTATATCGACTCAGGATCCGACACTAATACCTGGCAATAACAGTTTCGATAAGAAAACGGAAAAGCAATCTAAAGCAAACAGCTCGGAAGGAAGTCGAGCAAAACGCACCAAAGATGAAGAAAACACTCTTTCTGACAAAGACAGTGTAAACCAAGAAGAACCTTTTCCGGTAAGCGAAAATGATTTGTATCAGTGTGATCCAGTTACCGGATGTTGCATGCTTAAGCCAAGGAAGCCACCATCAGCCACAAATGACGAGAAACCAAAGCCGTCACAATTCAAGGATTACGACGAGGGCCCACGGATTGTCCCTAGTGTGAACGGTGAACGGGTGCGCCACCTGCCCGACAAGGACAGATGGGAAAACCGGGACCCGAGGCAAGAAAGTCCAGGCACCCCACACAGGGGCTTCACGTCCATTCCTGTCCGATCGAAGAGTGCGGCGACTACTCAGACAAGTTTCGACAAATATGGCGGACATTCGGAATATGAGAAGAGATACCCGGTTCCAGACGGTCCAACCAAAGGTGCCAATGAATATAAACTGAAGCAGGAGACACGACCGGGCCAAGAGACTCGACTCAAATGGGAGATGAATCCAAATCAAGAGAGTAGGCCTGGACAGCAAACTAATCTCTGGACCGACAATAAACGCACAAACGTGAAATCAGCCGACGTGCCTGAGAGGCATAGGCGTGGAGACGATGGTCGAGATTTTGGGGTCAGTTTTTTTTTAAAGTTCTGTAAACTTATAGGCCTAGGAGTCCTGTACCCCCAACAAATTTCTCTTGGAAATACTTTTGTTTTTAATATATATATATTATTATATATTTTTTATATATTTTTTGCCCTCCTGTTTTCACTCGCCATCTCTTTGTCACTCTATGATTCGCTCGGATGCATCGGCACACTCGACTGAAAAATACACCTCAAAGAATTTATCTTAAAATGGTGTGATACATTCTGTAAACCACACACTAACACAAGAAACAGGGGTCGGCAACCTACGGAACGAGGAGCGAATTTCAATGTCACGCGGAAGACTCACAGAAAAGCAATTCAAGTCTATTCTAAAATAAAAAGAGTAGGATTATTTTAAGACTGTTGGCACGACGAGGATCCCATTTTGGTACACTATTAAATTGTCGAAAGGTTGCCGACCCCTGCACTAGACAATGTCGACTTCATGTGCTCTCTCTCTCTTGCTGATATATTTTTTTTTGGTTGTTGTTTTTTTCTGACTAGTTCAGGCAACCTATTCCACGCCTGGAACTTACCATCTTCACATCAACATGTTTTTCTTTTTAATTCCTCGAAACAGCGGACTCGTAGTATGTCTCTACATCCTCATTGGTCGTGGTTTTATAAAGAGAATTGTGTCATTGCACAATATCTGCCTCATAACATCTCAGAAACCTAGCTGTGTACAAACTAAATATATTTTTTTTTCAAATAAAAACTTTAGGCGAACAAATTATTATAAAAATCATAAATAGGTCTATTGTGTATCACACGTTAGGCATCCCACATACATTATTTAACACTAAATTTTAAAAAAATAGTGCTAGTTATAAACAGTAAATTAAAAGTCTACGGCCATGACGACTGGACCTCTAGGTAGGGTTGCTAGACGTTCGGCCAAGGAGGACATGTCCTCCTTTTTAGCCCCGTGTCCTCCGATCGGCAGGCAAAGCTAAAAACCCTTAAAATGTCCGGCTTTTGTACACCAAATGTTTTAAAAGTCCTTAGTGCACTGTTTATGTTTTTATTTACTGTCAATACGTTGTGGCCTGGTCGAGTAAAGCAAAACATTGTAGTAGCCTATTTAGCTGACAAATGTAATGAATTAGATTTGTTATCTAATGCATTGTTAGGTTAATAATTGCAGTGGAGTTTGTTTTTCAAAGTTTCCCAAATGCAAGTTGCTTTTCACAGTTACTAAAAATGTGTGAACTATTTTTCTGCATCCCTGGATACAATGGTAATGCGAGAACGAATGCATATAAGTACTCTTTCTTCCCGAGTGGCATTCGGGCATGGAATGGGTTGCCTGGACAAGCCAGGAAAACCAGTAGGCTAACTTAACATCATTTAAAACATTAATAAAAATGCAAGACTAGACTCGGACCACGGATGAGCGTAGGACGCAATAATCTTCTTTATAGAAGGAGCGTCTGTAAAGTATAAGATAAGTAATGTGGATAGAGTGTTCTCATTCAACTCATTGATAAACGCTCGATGGACAAAGGAAATCGACAGACTCGGTTAACTCTGTAAAGAGACATCATTCTTACAAAGTACATATTGAAAATCGCACTTGTAGCCTAAACAGTTTATACATTTTGTGCTTTTTAACAGGGATATTCTGCAAAAAGTTGGCTCGTCAAAGAAATAAGCTTATGTTGTATAATTACGAAAGATGATAATGTATTAAATGTAGAATTGACTGTTTATTTTTCAAATAATATAGTATTGTTGCATTTTGAAAAAAAAAAGTCTATTGAATTCATATTTAATTATTTTTTTTCAATTTTTTTTTTTTAATTTACTACTAGATAATTATTGGCCTTGTAATAAAATTATACTGATTGCTCAAATCTGTATTCAATTGAAAAAAAATTAAATGATTTAAATGAAACACTAAATGTATCCTCCTTTTGGTACCCATGTGTCCTCCTTTGTCCTCCTTTTAGTCTCTCTGTGTCCCCCTTTTGGTACCCATTTATCTGGCACTCCTACCTCTAGACTCTAGGCCTTATAAGTTTTACAGACGTTCCTTCTAGATAGAAGTTTATTACGTCCACTAGGCCAAGGACGCGTCTGTTGACCGTCCGGTGAACTAACCACTGCAGGACCCATCACCATTTGCTATTGTCCCCTTTAAAAAACACACATGGGCCTACACACATAATATTTGAAAACACATAGGCCTATAATATAATAGTCTAGAATCTAGATTATACAAATAAAACAACAATATAAGTTGAATATAAGATACATGGCATTAAGCTTATATCCAGCGTTTTAAAACATGACCTAAATATTGATTACTGACAAACTGAACAATACGTTTGTATTCTTTTATATAAAAGATGTTCACTAGTAACAGACGTAAACAATCGGCAACTGGTCACACTGGTGTTTTCGTTTTTCACTACTTGTAGTTGTAGATTATTGATGCTGATATATAAAATTTGTAAAATTTGAACAATGGTCAGATTAAAATGGGATGTTCTATTAGTTCACATGTTCATTTTAAGGAGAAACTTAGTCTGACTAGAGATAACAAGCAACAATTCACACCACCTTCACCAGGCAAGCATGGCCCCGAGAAGAAGCCCAGCGAGGATGCGAACAAATACCTAAAAGTTGAATCAAATAATACAAGATTCCAATATCAAAATTATAAGCGATCTAGTGAATGTTACACAGAATCAAGTGCTTTTACTGACAAGATGGTCGCATTGTCGGTATGTATATATATGGTATATTATATAGCCTAATTAAAAATTATCTATAGTCTATAGCCTTATAACTTATAATAGACTTATTTTGACTTAGACTTATATTATAGGTATATATTATATAGTATATATAATAGGCATAATATATAAGTTAATATTATATAATTATAGGTATAGTATAGGGTTAACCATATATTATTAATATATAGTATAATATAGGCATAGGCTATATAGTATAATATAGGCCTACTATAGTAGACATATACTATAGGCCTAATTATAAATAGCCTAATAGGGGCCTAATATTAGGCCTATAGTTAGGCATGGGCCGCATGGCACTGTCCATAAAGTACGTCACGCTATTTTTGACCAGTTTTAACCCCCCTCCCTGTCACAAACTGTCACAAATCTCGGACCACCCCTCCCCTAAAGTACGTCACACTTTCAAACAATTTAAAAAAAAAATTCACCCCTATTTAAAATTTAATCTAAAACACACTATTCACTATTAAACAGTATTAAAATATAAAAAATGTCCACTTAAAAGAACTATCATGGTACATTATTAAAATGTCTTATTAGTAGCATAGTTAATTGTCAGCAGTTGTCACTCTAGACTATATATTGAATTTGAAAACAAAAATTAGACTAGACAATTATATAACACACGTCATCATTTATTGGCTGCTTTTTCATTTACAATAGGTGAGGTCAAGTTTTAGATATTTATAACCTTCCGATTGTGCAATCTTTTTTTTTTTTACACAGGATAAGACAGAGATTAGCGAGACTTGACTTCACCCAGTGATTAAATAATAAAAAGGAAACAAAAAAATTGACTAAAAAAAGACTGGATTGACAAATTGTGTGACAAACTCTTGTGCTATATTTAATCTGTTTATTATGGATCTGTGATTTCTGTTTAATTCAAAAATATCATTGGACATCATCCATCCATGGTGAAGTGTTCCTCCATAGTTACGATTGACTGGTATCAATCTTTCACCATCATCGTTTCCTGGAAGGATAATTGCAGACAGATCAACTTCATCCTCCTCTAGCCACTCAACATCCTCTGAATGTGCATTTTGGGTTGTGGCAATAACTGCCATGAGTTTTCTTTGCCTTTTAGCAGCGATTCTCAAAGGATGGATTCGTTTTATCTGAGTTGATTCTGGAACAGTTTGGGTTGGCACATTCTCCAGAGCCAGAGCTCTGTGTTGTCCTGCATGTTTCTTCAACATTTTTTGTGACCCAAAGTATATGTGACCTACTTTGCAAATTCGATCAAGTAATTCAAATGTTTCACACAATTTTTGAAAATTATTTTTAAAGCTATTAAATTCGACTAAAAAGTAAATTAAAAAATAAATTTAAAGTAAATAAATGTGTGATGTCACACATGGTCTTACCTCCCCTCTCCCCTCTGTCAGAAACTGTCACACTTTCTTACACCCCCTCACTCCCCCTGGAGCGTGACGTACTTTATGGGCGTCCCAACGGTATAGCAATATAGTATATACTTATTATATCTTTTTACCCACCCATGTTACTGAGCCTATAACACATTTTGAATTAAACAACAAGCAAGTAACGTTGTGGATGGTATGATAAAAAATTCTTTAAACAATTTGGATTCAATTATTTTCATTGCAATGTATACATATATATAAAATAGATGTCTCTATATATATATATTATTTATGCAAAAATGAAATTTAACCTCTTGTTAAATGTATTGCAACAATATCAATAGGCCTATGCATTAATTCCGACTCATATTTATGAGGTGAGATAAGTGGTGTCTAAACTATAATAAAACATGTAGAAGTAGACTACATTACATAAAAATAATTTGTTCGAACTTTATAAAATCCTACTGAAGGCTATATAAGGATTTCTTTCTGGGTTTGGAGGGTGTCGCTAAGTCTAAACTCAGCCCTTTGATATACCTGACATAATTGGGGCAAGTTAAGGTGGCAGGGCATTGTGCAGGTCACACAATCATCTAGTAGGCATGATCACCACAGACACTCAAGAATGCTGCTTCATCAGCTCTAGAGATAAAAATGGTTTGATGTTATTTTTACCCTAGCTTATATAATGATGAATCAAGCTTTTCAGTCTTAGGGATGGTTTCATTAAATATATATATATATTAAATGCATACACAATATTTTATTGATTAGTATTATAATAGGCTATACATTTTCTCAATGATCTAGTAAAAATAAAAATGAATAGAACATTGTTTCATTGAAAAGCTATTAATTAGTTTTTGTTTATCATAATTCATTTATGTTTTGTGAACTTAATTTTCTGGTTATTTGAGAAAACACAATTTCAAAAATATTTTTCTGTTAAATCATTTCTTTTTGTATTAACTTTAAATCCCAATAGTTTGACCAAGAGTTTAAAGAATTTGTGGGATCTATACCACCTGGCTATTTGTTTGATGACATAGACTTTCCAGCTGAAACACAGTCATTGTTTTTCAACCCTAACATGCCAGGGGCTGAGGTCATACAGTGGCTGCGACCATTGGTAAATATTTCCTGTCCCTTATTCCTAGTTTACTGTAGCATATCAAGGTTTACTTCAGCTCTTGGTTTTTTTAAAGCTCTGAGTATCTAAGTATCTATATGACTCTCTGTCTCTCCCTCTTTATAGGTATATTACAAGCACAACTTTGCCTAAATTTTACATAACATATAATTGTGAGAGTATATATATTAGTGAAAATTAATTGACGGTGAAGTTATATTAACCTTTGATCATTGTTGTACACATCATTTTCCAACACCCTGAATTCAAAATTAACAGTAAAAATAAAATCAAAATAAGATTATTATGACTATTAAGCTATTTAACTAGATCTAATCAATTATTGAAAACTGGTCATCGAAAATATTTCTTGATAAATAAAACATCATATTGAAGTTATTTATTTTCATTTATTGCTTTTTAAATGCTTCAGATAGTAATAATACATAATAAAACATTTATAGGAGATACTGAATGATGATTCATTACCTGAGCTTGTAAGTGAGACAGTGAGTCGCTATGATATTAAGCAAGGTATTCTAGGAGACTGCTGGTTCTTGTCATGCTGTGCTGCTATCTCAAAAAAGAGGAGGATTGTTAATAAAGTAATGTAAATAATGACTTATATTAATGAGTGTGAAATTAACCTGTAAAATTAATCTTTAATCTAAATTTAGTGATTTTGTCACAATGTAATATTTAGCAGTAGAAAAAACAATATAGAACAAGAAGAAAGCTATAGAGTATGTATTTTATTTTCTGTTTAGTTATTAAAAATCTCTATTTAGGCCTAATGTCTTCAACAAGTAATTTTCTGAATTTTTAGATTATTCCAAAAAACCAACCTCTATATGGACCTTCATATCGAGGTGTTGTACGCTTCCGTTTCTGGAGATTTGGCAAATGGATCCAGGTCTTGATAGATGATCGTTTGCCAACAGTGAAAGGAAAGCTCATCTATGGCCGTTGCACAAATACCACAGAGTTCTGGGTGGCTCTCATAGAGAAAGCCTATGCAAAGTAAGCTTCTCAAGAGCTGCATATTAAAAATGCAGATTTCATTTTACAAAATAATTGCAATGAATAAAATTTATCCTTTTAACTTTAGCTTAGTAAATGTAGATCTGCTTTAAAATTTAAAAAAACACTAAAAGTAAAATAATGTTTGTATTTTTTTCCCCAGACTTCATGGTTGTTATGAAGCACTAGGTGGAGGTATTACTAAAGATGCCTTTGTTGACTTAACTGGTGGAATAGCTGAGAGATTTGATCTGAGTGATTACAATCCACTAATCTTCAAACTGATATTCAGGGCTCATAAGGCTGGAGGATTTATTGCTTGTTCAAGAAAAGTACACATTATTACATATTATGCCTACATTATTTAGATCTATGAGTTTATAGCTTTAATAAAAGCAGAGAAATATTTTTACTCTGTTTTTAAATCAATTGTCTTCTAAAAATTTCAGTAATTTTACAAACAATTTTTTGATTGTATTATTATTAAAGTGTATCTAAAAAATCAATCTGCAGCAATTCAAGCATTTCAATTTAAGCTTAGAGACTTTATATTTACTTTTTTACCTATATATTTTTACTTTACAGAAAAGAAATACTTTTTTGTGAAATAGTTTTATATCAAAGCCTTACATAATTAATAGCCCTCCCATCAAACTTTTTTTTAAATTCATTCAGATAAAAAAAAAAATGTTTGCACACCACCTATGATTGTCCATAAAAACTAATCATAATTAAATACAGTATTTATTTTTCATGATAACATAAAGTAAATTCTGTAGCCTACTACATATAGGAAGCATATAGTATGAATGAACACACATGTAAAGCATCCATTTTTTAATTTACTCCTGGAAGTAATTTATTAAATCCTTATAGGGCGACTGGAGGCTATCCACCATGGCTGATGTCAATGGTCTTGTGCCAGGTCATGCTTATACTATCACTGATGCAGTATTGGTAAGACAAAGTTGTTTTTTGTTTGTTTTTTTCTTTTCTAATATTACATAATTGTGTCTTGAAATTTTAATATTTCAACAACATTTAATCACATATAGTTACTTCTTATGCTATTTTCTTTGCAGCTCATTCACAAAATGGGAATTGACAAACTCCTTCAGATCAAGAATCCATGGGGTGATGGTGCCAAGTGGAAGGGTTCCTGGAATGACAAGTAACTAAAGCAATTTTCATAACCATTAGGCAGGGTTAGAATGAAACTCTGTTGTTGTTTTTTATCTATTTTATGGTAATAAAAATATATAATGCTTTTAAATACATCTTTTTAAAATATTAAAAAAAATATATTTGTACAAATTAAACATTTAACTAACCTTATCTCCTTCATTTTAAACAATACTTGAATAAGCTTTTCTGTCTTTAATTAATGTAATTATTGGTCATTGGCTCATGAAAAAATCTCAGTTTAGATGGTGACTTAAGGTGTTCCATAACTATTAACACTGTCCTTAACCTTGATGACTATATCTGGCAACATACTAAACATTTCAAAAGCCAAAGACATGGTGCTGGCAAATTAATTATTATAATTATTGTATGACCAAAGAACTTTTGAATAATCTTTGGAGCCTTATATAACTATTATATAACTATTGTATTATTATAATAGATCTATATATGGTAAATAATTTTGCGTTTAATTAATTTGTCAAATTAAATTTACTATTTTTATTTTTATAAAATTGTTGCCTTCATTTTTAATGAAAAACTTTTCTTCTTTGTTGTTCAGTATAGCAGTATAAAAAAAGAATGCCCTGTTCTTTTCTCTGTTTCATGCAAGTGATGTCAACTGGCAGTGGGTGGATGAAGATCTAAGAGACAAAATGCTGCAGCTCAGAGATGATGGAGAGTTCTGGATGTCTTATCGTGACTTTTCTCATCAGTTTGGGGAAGTAACAATATGCCATTTAACACCAGACCTTGATGGAGATGGGGAACCTAATATAATTGGTCAGTGAACAGTTAAAAGTTGTTCCACAATATATTCATATTTGCTTCATATTGTTGTGTGTGTTAAGGTATTATCTACTGGTTTGGGTGCACTTTTTTTTTTTTTACATCCAATGCTTTTTAAGCTTGTGCACTCCCATTCATTATGGGATAGAGTGCTTCAAAAATAGTGCATTAAGAATTTCTTTCTGAAGGTCTCATATTCAAATACTGATTAAACACCAGGTTTTTTTTTACCCTAAGTCTCTAAAATAAACTCAGTCCACTCAGCTTAAATGGATAAAAGACATAAGTTAACTTAAGGAAGATAGAGGTTCTAGGTAAATGTGCTGGCCACACAATCTCTATCATACCATGGCCATGGAAACTGATGAACACGGCTTCACTAGACACATAGAACAACATGAAGAACTGAAAATGATAGAAAAATATGTGAGAAGAATCCTATTTATTATTAAAATGTGGAAGAAACCTACCACAGAATTAGCCATGTCTGTCAGTCCAATAAATAGTTACTAGGTATTTTAATTTTATTAACGCACAACTGATCTGTATTATATACCTGGTAAACTAGCATCTTCTACTGAAACCATGGAGACTTAATAAGGAATCATAAAGTAATGGACTTATAAAAAATTCATCATTTTAAAATGCTTAGCCAATATAGTTATTGAAATATTTTATCCAAAAGGATTTATTTTTTTACATAGTTTAAACCTTCAAATGTTATTAATCACTTTTTAAGGTTTATCTATTATTGTTTCATACATTTATTTCTAATACAAAGACTAACACATGCATCAAAAGATTTCTTTATAAAACCATTAATTTCAAGGTCACATGGAGATAATACACGGGGAATGGGTCCTTGGTAAAACTGCCGGAGGATCAAGAAATAACCTGGTCAAGTTCATAACTAATGACCAATATCTATTGACAATACTCGAGTCTGGTAAATATATTCTTTGCTTCAGTAACCAATTTCTTTAATAATACAGTTAGTTAAAAAATATTTTAGGGTATATTTTTGGTTTTATAATATTGAATGAAAAGTTAGTTAATTGTACTTCTACTTTTCCCACAACCCTTCCAAAGCCTTTAGTCATTTCATTTAACCTTATTGGGGTTAAGTATTGTGCAATGATCAGAACATGATTTGCAGCCTCATGATAAATCACCTGTATCACTGTATACATTCTTGAGTTTTCAGAACTCAAGTATTCACATTTTATTGTGAATTGTTCTTTGTCAGGTTATCCATTTTCCTGATATTTACTGAAAAGCTGTTTCCTTACATAAACTATTTGATGAGAGTTTTGTAGCTGGTTATAAATGTTACATGCAGCAAAACAATAATGATATTCTATAATGATAACATCATAAGCATGTGTAATCAGGCTCTCAATAAAAAAAAAAAATTAGAACAATTATGTGTGATATATTAGGTGGAATATATACTGAATCATTTTTTAAAGTTCAATCAGGCAGTGCATGAAACTCTTCAAATTAACCGGTAAATGTAAAAAAATATTAATTGTTCTTTTATCACTCTTCTTTCTGTCCATATTATCTTTTAACCTAAAACATTTAGCCAACCAAGTATATTTTTTGTTTACCGTCGCTTTTTTAAGAGCTAAAATTTGTAGTCAAGTGGAAATCCTCAAATCCATACAGTTAAAATCAATACATGACACAATTAAAGAAAATTAAAGGGCAGCTAGACGGTCCCTAGAATGGGTTCTGGTAGGTTAAGCTTCCCTAGTAGATGATTGGCTGGCTTCTAAAGTTCCCTCAATATCATTGCTACTATTATTCTTTATTTAGAAAATAAGTATAATGTAACATTAATTTTTTTTTCCACAGACAGTTTCAATATAGAAGTGGATGATGCAGAGAGCGAAGGAAAATGTAATGTTGTTATTGCACTGATGCAAGAACACAGACAATGGTCTCAAAATGTCAAAATTTCTAGTTATCAAATTGGTTTCTTTATATATGAGGTAATCACTAGACCTAAACATATGGTGATGAAAAGTATAAATGTAAGATAAGATTGTATTCAAAGTTTTAGCCACAGGTTAAAGTCTATTGAGGATAACTTTTAGCATTACCTTGCTAGGATGACTGATGAGATTGTCCTGTAGTTCTGGCAGTGTTTTATATTTATATTTCTTGGGCAATGGTATTATGAGTGACTATGTCCATTCCCTGGGACATATTTTATTTTTCTATATCTCTTGGCGGATTGCTGTAAGTGTTTTGTTTTCTGCAGGGCCCCCATGTTTCAACAGTTCAGCAGGAATGTTGTCGATTCCTGGAGACTTGTTCCTCTTTAAGCTTCTTACTGCTTCCTCAACCTCGGTCAAAAGCACTGGTAATTCGTCCGGCTCTCTTTCTAGTTTGTAGTATGCTGGTATCAGTGTCGGTCTTGTAATTATACAGCTCGGTGCAGTATTTCGTCCAACGTCTATGGCTGAAGAAGTACTTGCAGAAGAACAGGCAGGTTTCAGACCAAGCAGAAGCACAATTGAGCAGATTTTTAACTGTCGTTTGCTCATAGAAAAGCACATACAGCACCAAAGCGAAATCCATCATAATTTCATCGATTTAAAGAAAGCATTTGATCGTGTATGGCACGATGGATTATGGCAAGTGATGAGAAGCTACAACATTGAAGAAGGACTGATACAGGCAATAGAAGCACTCTACAATCAAGCAAGCAGTGCAGTTCAACTAAATGGTTGTATGGGGGACTTCTTCAAGATGTCGATTAGAATCCAACAAGGCTGCATCTTATCGCCAGTTCTATTCAATATCTTCCTAGAAAAAATCATGCAAGAAACACTCGATAGTTACCATCCTTCAATACCATTGGGGGAAGACCCCTATGCAATCTAAGATTTGCTGATGATATCGACCTGTTGGCGGGGAGCAACAAAGAGCTACAAGAGCTCACAGACAAGCTTGCAAATAGAACAAAGGCATGCAAAATGGAAATTAGTTCAGAAAATAGTAAAATAATGATCAACACCACAGATGCCAGAAGTGCAATCATCATTTTGAACCAACAACTGGAAGAAGTAAATAATTTCAAATATCTAGGAGTAATCATATCCCCAGACGGACGCTGTGAGCCAAAAATTTGAGGATTGGGACTGTGATGGCAGCAATGGCTCGCCTAACAGAATCTGAACCAGAAAAAGCATTAGTCTTTACAGAGCCCTTGTCAGAACTATTGTTCTGTATGAGACATGGGCGCTTCTATCAGCAACTGAAAACAAGTTCCAGACGTTCAAAAATAAATGCATGAGAACAATACTTTGAATCTCCTACGTAGAACACAGGACTAATGCGTATGTGTGGGACAAAATATCCTCAATTGCAGGCCCTCAAGAAACTGACATCCTTCTGTCATGTGTTGCGGCACAATAGCCTGTAAAAAAAATCGTCCAGGGCACGGTGAAAGGTGGGTGTAGGAGAGGCCGTCAGCGACAATGTAAAGGATTGGACAGGGCTGCAGTTGACTCAACTATTGACAACCTTGCAAAATAGGTACAAGTAGAGAAAGTTGACTGCTGAAATGTCCATTTGCCCCCCCCCCCCCTCCAACGACCTCAACGGTGATGGGATTGATGATGATGGTGATTCAAAGTTTTACCCATTGAAACAATACACGTTTGATTCATTCTTTCTAATATTTCTTTAGGTTTTTATATTTAATATAATATTTTCATTTTTTCATAAGTACCGTTATATTAGATTTGATGGGCTGTAAATCTTATTGTATAGCTATATTATATATTTATCAGACTTATTAGAATTGTATTATATATTTATCAGACTAATTAGAATTGTATTATATATTTATCAGACTTATTAGAATTGTATTATATATTTATCAGACTAATTAGAATTGTATTATATATTTATCAGACTAATTAGAATTGTATTATATATTTATCAGACTAATTAGAATTGTATTATATATTTATCAGACTTATTAGAATTGTATTATATATTTATCAGACTAATTAGAATTGTATTATATATTTATCAGACTAATTAGAATTGTATTATATATTTATCAGACTAATTAGAATTGTATTATATATTTATCAGACTAATTAGAATTGTATTATATATTTATCAGACTAATTAGAATTGTATTATATATTTATCAGACTAATTAGAATACATAGTTTTTGTTTCATTTCTTTAGTCAACAGAAAGAATATACAAGCTTCCTCTTCAGTATTTTCGTTACAACCCAGATTTTGCCAAAACCAACACATTTATTAACTACAGAGAGGTCAGTGGACGTTTTGAGCTGTACCCTGGTCATTATATTATCATCCCAACAACCTTCCTGGAGGACTGCCCTGCTCATTTCATGCTGAGGGTCTTTGGAGAAAAAAAGTTTCTTTTAAGGGGGTGAGTTTAAGTAGCTAGGGTCTTGTCATTTAAAGTAAAGGTGATACACTACTTGCAATACTACCTATTTATGTCATCTGGCTTGCTATTGTCACTTATTACACTAGTCTATTTTAATCAATTTTATGAAGCCTACTCTTTCTGTCCTTTATTCCTTCCTTCTTTCTTTCCATGGCTAGTGAAATCAAAAATTGATTTTTCACCCACTTCTTGTTATCCCATGGAGCTGAATCTTGACTCATAGACTTGAAGCAATGGGCAACATATTGCATTAAATGACTCATAGACTTTAAGCAATGGACAACATATTGCATTAAATGACTCATAGACTTGAAGCAATGGACAACATATTGCATTAAATGACTCATAGACTTGAAGCAATGGACAACATATTGCATTAAATGACTCATATTGAAGCAATGGACAACATATTGCATTAAATGACTCATAGACTTTAAGCAATGGACAACATATTGCATTAAATGACTCATATTGAAGCAATGGACAACATATTGCATTAAATGACTCATAGACTTGAAGCAATGGACAACATATTGCATTAAATGACTCATAGACTTGAAGCAATGGGCAACATATTGCATTAAATGACTCATAGACTTGAAGCAATGGACAACATATTGCATTAAATGACTCATAGACTTGAAGCAATGGACAACATATTGCATTAAATGACTCATAGACTTGAAGCAATGGGCAACATATTGCATTAAATGACTCATAGACTTGAAGCAATGGGCAACATATTGCATTAAATGACTCATAGACTTGAAGCAATGGGCAACATATTGCATTAAATGACTCATAGATTTGAAGCAATGGGCAACATATTGCATTAAATGACTCATAGACTTGAAGCAATGGACAACATATTGCATTAAATGTTCAGCCACCAACCCCCCTTCCCAACCCCAATTGTTAGCAAATACTAAATAATTTTATTCTTTATCTAGTGGATATAAGATTTCCAGATTCCACTTTTAAAATAGAATCCACAAACCATTGAATCTTGTATTAACTTGCAACCAACCAATGTAATAAAATGGAGTAAACTTGTTTAACACCAATAGAAGTATTTAAAATATCTCTACTTAGTGCTACAATTTTGTTCTTCTCAACAAAATTCATTTTGTTTAAATACTGGTAAGAAAAAAAAATATTTTTAACTTTTTAGTGGAATTTTAAAATAAAATGTATGATTTTTTTAATATATTTCTTTTTTTAAACAAATCTTATTTAAATCTTTGCATATAATAATAATAATAGCAATATTAGTATAGCGCTGCCAACAAACATAATGTAACATCCAATAGGCTTTCTTTACTTACTGTCTTCATCAGGCCTTTACTAGCCAGATAACATTTAATGAAGACTATACATTGACACTGGTGGATTCCAAGAAAAAATCTGGTGGACAGTTCCAAGAAAGAGTCTATTGAGACTATTCAAAAACCACTTACACCAATGACAGACCAAAGAATAGTGTTGTTTTGACAGATCTGGTGCTCAGAGTTGTGTCTTTTTTAAAACAAATTAAGCCTTGTAAGCTATTTTTATGATATTATTTTCTGTTTATCATTCAATTTTTTTACAATTGTATTGGTTTGTCAGGGCTAATGCAATCTTTTAAGCCATAAACAACATAATTTCAGCAGAAATTACCTGGAATTACTTGCCAAACAGTTGGGATCCATAAGACATCCTTTATAATATAAAAGGAATGTAGGGATCAAAGAAACAATTTTTATTACATACCTTTTATTGTTTCTGTTTTATATCTAGTATATAGAAAAAAGAAAAGTATAAAGTATAAATTCTTTATATAATTTTACCATAAATGTTTTATACATTACTTTTCATATAAATGAGTGCATAGTTATATATAAGAGTTTATAAATACATTATATAGTCTATGTGTTGGCTTAAATAGGAAATATTTTCAGTAAATATATTTTTGTTATGTTTACTTTGTACTATAATAAAGCAATTTATTTTTGTATAAACAATTATTGTTTTTTCTCAATAAATGTAAAAAAAAAAAGATAACGAAACAAACCAAGTTGGAAATGTTCACACTTTATTTCATCCTATATTGTTTATCCTAGTTATATCACAGAAATAACTGTCTCAGCAATCTAGATATCAAATACATGAAAATCACATTTCTTCATAGCAGTGTTTAAAACATTATTATTACCATGCACATGTTTTTAAAAGAAAAAATTGTTGGAATATACAAGTTTGGTTAAAAACACATAAAGACAATTGAATACATGGGTTATATAATTCCTGTCAGTTTCAACAATTTCTTTCTTTCATGCATCACAAACAGCATTGATATGAATTAGAAATTAGGATACATTCATCTAAACAAATTAAGTTTTACTTCCAGCAGAAGTCAAAACTACCGTAGCTGTCTTCACATTGTCTATAATTGATTTCCTAACACATATTCATATTGATATATCATGAATTTTTTATGCAAGTTTCAAAGCAAAATAAATGTGGGTGACTTTAAGAGTTATTGCAACCACAATAATTATTCTGAGCATATTTATTTTAGACCTTTTAGTTATGACAAGCACAAAAGGGGTAATTTGATCATAAAATTTTGTAAATGAACTTGTGCATAAAGTCATTACAGAGAAATATTTACATTTTGTTCTAAAGACAAATTTTAAAATTATTAGTATTTAAAAAAAAAAATATCTTTGTTTTCAAGAATAATAAGATATAAAAAAAATTCTTTAAAAATATTGATAAAAATTTGACAAAATGTTTACCTGTAAATCAAATTGTGTGTTTAGATGCTAAAAAAGTAAAAATATCTTATTTAGATACTATTTTGGGGGCAAGCAAAGAAGCTTTGACAAATCTCTGTGGCCACTAAATTTAAGGGGATTGTGTGACCAGTACAATGCCTAGCCACCTTTACTTTTCCCACAACTAATGTCAGACTTGGGACACACTCCAGACCTGGGCACAAAACTGGAGTCAACCTGGATTTGAATTCAGGATTCTGAATGTGCTGTCACTAGACCATCATCCCCCCATTATCTGCATTCATCTGACATCCTAGTGTGTCCCATATTGAGAGACTATCATTATTTGTCCCATATTGAGAGGCTATCATTATCTGTCACATATTGAGAGGCTATCATTGTCTAAAAATTTTTTGGATAAATTTAACAAATAATTTACTTTCACAATACTAATGTTTTTAAAAAAGGACAGTCATAATGATATTATTAAAATTAAGTATTCATTTTGAAGGAAAACTGAAAAGTGAAATTACTTATTCTTGCATTTTAATAGCAGTTCATATACAGTCATTATGTTTTTAAAAAAAACATTCAGAAGAGAACACTGATTCACTGATTCAGAGCTAAGTTGGATTTCTAAAGATTTCCCCAGTTCTATTTAACATTTCAGTTAAGAGAACAATGGATTGTTTATTTGGGTTATTCACACTTAGGTGGCATGATGGGGTAATGTGTAAACAAAGAAAGCTTTTACTTGATAGAACTATATAGTACATAGAGATTTTAACAAAACAATAAAACAATAGTCCCTTGAAAAAGTTAAAAACAGGAAGTAAATTTAAAATCCTGACTGTAGCAAACATGTTTTTAGAACGATAGATAAGGAGAGTTCTATATGTATGGACTTGAAAAAACATTTGGTTAGGTTCATGATGTTCTGCCCTTTACCTGATTATGACTGGAACAACTGTGATCCTTCGTGAGACCTCAACTCTAGGGTATGAATGTAAACCCATGAGGCCATGACTTTTTTTACTGGACAGTCAACGAGTTTAACTCACAACTACTCAACAAAAGCCTTATAATAAACTAGCTGTTCGCAGGAAATAAATTTCAACAAGGATATTAATCTTTTAACATGTTTTTAAATGTTAAAGGATGATCTCTTTAAAAAAAAAAAACAGTTAGTTTTAAGGACATAGAAAGTGCAAGTGAAAATTTTTAGCTTGGGGTGCAGATATTTTAGTGTGTAAAGTAGACATTGGTATCCTGGGCTTTAGGGGAAGACACAGTGCAGTATAGTAAACTTCTAATGAACAGGAAATCAGTGCACTTGTAAATACTTTGACAAACAGGGACAGGAAAATAAAATGATAAATAAACACATCTAATTGTAAAGATAATACTTATTACTAAAGAAGACTGTATAGCTTGTATATATAATCAGTATGTGTATTATAATATGTATTAACAGCAGATTTTAAGCCCTGCAGACATCATTTGTGGGGGGTCATTTGAATGTAGAACTACACAAAATCTATCAAACTTTCAAATCCAATTAATATTTGATGGCTTTATAAAAACATCACACTTAATACACTAAATCAACCACAATCAACATTGACATTGGTAGATCCAAGAACCATGATTTCAACATGCCAGTAAAATGTTCAGTTATACTTTGTCTAAGAAATCTATACAAAGAAAACAAACAAAGCAATGTTTTGCTCTCATACAGTCATTTAACTAAGTATAGTTTTAAAACATGTTTTTAAAAAAATTAAACATTTAAAAAAGGGTTAAAAAATAACTAAACTAAAAATTGTACCAAAATAAATTGTAAAAAAATTTATTTTTTATTAAATTTATTTACATTCATATTTTTTGGGGGCGAAAAACTAAGATTCTTCTTTTAAAATACTGAAATAAATACTGTTACTGCATTTCTTAATGAACAATAGTCTTATTTCAAATTTAGACCTCTACAGCTTACACTTTCTACTTTATTAGAGTTATTAGAGTTTTTGTTTTCCAATAAGAAGTATATCATTTTAGAAAGCTAAAAATCTCTAAACATATGTAGATGGTAAAAGTTATCTTAGGTCATAACTTCATAACACATTTTTAAAAATGTCACAATTCCCTAAAAATTTGATGAAAATATGGAAAAAAATCTTAATACTGTACAATAAAATCTATAACGACTATCAAACAAACCCAAGCCCAGATTTGTATAGTTGAAGAATTAATACAAAAGCTAAAGGAAAAAAGTATTAAGAAAGTGAACATGTTATTGTTCGACCAAAAAAACATTATTTCATTGCACTCAAAAGGATGTGTAAAAATAGGTTGTATTCATTGGGAATATATATTTTTTTTTATTTATTAAATATCAATACTTTTGATACAAAAAAATGTGGTTTTAAATAAACAAGCCAGCCTTATCTATGATCCTAAACCTAAACTGCAATAGGAGTATTGCATGGTTTCAAATGGTTAACACTGATACACACATTAAACAAATTAGACTAATTTCAACATTTGATATTAGAAGAAATGTAGAACTGACAGTGAAAATAGAAAAGAAACAATTATGAAAAGACTTGAGTAGAATATGTTTATGACTTTCTGAACCCAGCATATCTTTTTAAACTGTGACTAAAGTAAACAATTTATTTATTGTCAGCAATGTTGTTTCTAACTTTGCAGGGTTTTTTTTTAATTAAAAGGTGAATTTTACTGCAGATGAAATGTAATAATTTATAATAATGGTGATGCTGTCAATTTAATAAAAATAAACTATAATAAATAAAAATACTTTTAAGTAAAGTAACATAATTACAGAGATTGCATTTCTCCCACTTTGTTCATCTGAGCAAAATTTAAGTTGACATTTTTAGATCCAACAATGTAATGTTAAAAATGTATAACTTTTAGAACAATATGAATGAAACAAAACAATTATTAAAACAACAAATAATAACAGCTGTTAATTTTTACTTTACGCTTACCGGTAAACTATTTTAACAGAATTTTTGCAGCCACTGTCCAAGTTAACTTATTGTAATTCACGTAAGTAAACCTTAGAAGCCTCCATAACATATAAGATTAAGACTTTAACCATGGATTAGCATAAGACGCAATAGTCTTCTGTAAGAAAAAAACATCAGTAGCATATATAGGCCTTAAGCTCACTGCTTCTAGCCAGAAATAATAAATACAGAATACTGGATCTGGTTAATTACCATTATAAAAAAAAAAAATCCATTATAATACAGATACCATAATACCAAGGAGCACGCCCCATAAATTTCATAAAAAAAAAGACTTAAGAAAGACTTATCATAAACAAAAAAGTAATTAGTAATAAAATTATTCATGGCTTCAAATAGGTGTTTTCAAATAAACTTATTCAACCAAAAAAATTAAGCAGACATTTAGGCCTATAGATTTGTTGTATAACATTTGGCTTGGAATAACTTTCCATCACATTAGGCAAGTAGTGAATAAGAAATGTTTATAATTATAACTAATTATTATGCACCATCTTAAAAAAATGTTAAAATGGAAAATGGTAAAAGTAAAGTAAAGGGATCCAATCTACTGCACTATATTAGTTCAAACCACAACAAGAAAAAAAACCATTTAAAAAAACAAAAACAAAATTGTATGCTGCTAAATTGAAGTAATACTATAGAAGCAGAAAACAAAGCTGGACCGAAAAAGTAAAGAAGTAAAGAACACCGATTTGTGGCGGCTAACAAACCAGGATGCCCTCGAACAGCAGATCGCCAGGCGAAAGTGGCGGTGGATAGGGCACAAGCTGCGGAAAACCCCACAGGATATCACCCGACAGGCTCTGCAATGGAACCCCCAGGGAAAAAGATGGGTTGGTCACCAGAAGACCACCTGGAGACGCTCCTGCAAAGAAGAAATTGCAACTTGCAACCTGTCATTGGGTGAACTAAAAAAGGCTGCCCAGAATCATGAGTGTGCTGGAGAGCTGTTGTGGAGGTCCTATGTTCCACAAGGAACAAAAGGAACTAAGCAAGTAAGCAAGAAAACAAAGCACTGTAATAAATACATTGAACTCCTGCTGGGTTGAGTAAGTTCAACACAAATGTTCAATTGAGTTCAGAAATCTGACTATTGCCTCTTTCAGCAACAGAAACAAAATCAAACAACTTCAAAAATAAAAAAAACTTAATCAAACATAACATTCCCTAAGTGATAAGGACAGAACAACAAATTCCAAAGATCTATGTTGCTAATTCCTCTTGACTTGTGATGAAGTAGTAAACAAAATATTATTATCCCTCAAGATGCACCATCTTCAGACACTTCTAGGATGTATATTGAGGAAAAATATGATCTGAACAAAGTGTTGATATAACAGATTAAGATATTAACAGGACAAGGGTTCTTTGAAATAAAAAAATTGGGACAGTTCAAAGGTTTAATTAGAAAATAAATGGAGCTATATATTTACAAAACTATAGATCTATTGCTAAATATGAATTTTAAAATCACATTGCTTAGCAAATTTTGTCTAATTTTAAAATTCATTTAGTGCCCCGAACACAAGGCAAGTTTAATTTACTGTTGACATTTAGCTGGCTAGAGAAAAATTCCATTTTTTTAACTATTAACCATCATTCAATAAAAAAAAACAAGGACAGTAAAAATTTATATAGGCAAGTTTCGTTACAATAAATCAATAAACTGATGTTAAAAAAACATGTTAGTAAATGTTACAATATAAGGATGTCACACTGAAAACAGGTGAATTAAAATATTTCAATCACACAGTGATAGTCAATAAATAACAATGAAAACTGCATTAGGCTGTCAGTCAACATCATAAATTCTCTTCAGAATTAGACAAGTCATTCTGAAAGTCTTCTATCTGATGCTTGACGTACTCATGCATCTCCATGAAGGTGTTCACACCAAGTAATGACCAGGTAACTATCTCCACATTGGAAACCGAAGCCACAGACACAATATGGAATGCATCTCCGGGGCCATACTCTCCACTGAAGTCCACATTGTTGAACGGGTTGACCCTGTGCTTGGTGCTCAAGGGCAGGGTGCTTCTTTTCTGCGCTGTTCTGGTTTTACTCTCCGACCACGAGACCGACCTGCCCTCAGGGTTGTACATGCGGTTCAAAGTCCTCCTGTCCCTTTCTGCGTCGTGAATGATGCTGGCTTCAGAGCTGGTTGAAGCCTCGTCAAGCTTGCTCTGGAGCTCAGAGACCATGAGCTTGATGTACTCATAACCAGCACATGACAATGCTTTCATCCAGGACTCCATGGACTCCTGTGAGCTGGCACTGAGGAAATACGACCGAGTGCCAGAGCCCGCAAAATTGATGACAAACATGAAGCTGTCTGTGTCCTCTGCTAGTTCTATTGTGTGGCCTTCAAGAATGATAACTCCAAGCGGCTCTTTATCTCCCTTGTGCTCATAGTAAAACAGTAAATTCCCTTTTAGGATAAACCACCTCTTCTGAAAGCCTTTATTTAGCTCTCCTTTTTTGGACAAAAATCCTTCTTTATCAGCTGGTGCACCAGATTTGGCAAAATGAGAAAGGCCTTTTTCATTCAGAATTTTCATCTTGAATTTGTTAATTTTTTTCCCTCCAACTGGAAATTTACTAGCTATCTGTCATTTCTGTAAAATGCAAATAAAATACATAGTTATAAAACCTTATTGAAAGAAGAAAAACAGAACAAGACAACCTTGACTAATTAAAATGGTGTAGGCCAAGTATAAAATTTTCCAAATGCTGGATTGTGACCAAGTACAAAAGCAAAATTACTGGGTTGAAAGAAGAACTTTAGGCAGATTGTTGTGATAAACTAGCAATCGACCTTTATAATAAAAGTATATTTTGCCCCAAGCTGACATTTGTGACATCCTAGAGAATCTGATTTTGATACAGCCAGATGTAGACATTAAATTACTATTTTACATGAAAGTTCTGAGGAAAATCCTTTCTGTCTTATTGTTTTTATTGCTTTGTGGGTCACAAAGTAAAAGTATTAAAGTAATTATACAAATAAAATAATAAATGCCCTAGCCAAATATATTACCTAGAGCTAGGCCTAGGTCATAATAATATTAATATTACGCCTAATTATTAATAGTTTTTATAGTAAGCTTTAGCCTAAGGCTTGGACTGGCTTAGAGTTAGACACAGTTAGAGGCTTGACTTAGGCGGCTAGGCCTATGACTGATGACAGTGGCAGTATGACTATGACAGGCTATGACTATACTATACTATGTCACTATGAGTTATGAGTATGAGTCATAGTATGAGTATGAGCCGCCTATGGCCTAGGCCTAACTATGGCCCTATGCCTATTATATGCCCTATGGCCCCTGGCCTATGGGCCACTATGGCCTTTCTATGGGTAGGCCTATACTTAAAATAGTATACTTATAGATTAGGGTAATTTAATTAAGCTAGGCCCTAGCCTAGTGCTAAGATTGCTGCGATAATAAATTCTAAGATTCGTAAAGCTTTAAATTTAAATAATTTAATTCTTGAAATTAATTCTTTTCTTCTGAATTCTGAATCCAAGTCTGTCAGTAAGTAAAAAACTATAACATAGGCCATGATAGGCCTACTTAGACTTTTTAACTAATTAAATATTAAATTTAAAGTAGCGTTAAACCAGCCAGAAGTAAATTTATTTTAAAGCCTAAACGGCAATGCATAGAAACATAAGTTACATAACTGTTTTTCTTTTGTTAAAATTCAAACAAGTTGCAATTCATTTATCTCCACAGAATATGGGTGAGGGTGTTTCCTTACACTTTGTCGTATTCCACAGAATAATCGGATTTATAAAAATCTTTCACCGGAAAAGAAAGCTGTATCGGTAAACAATGTGTTGTCAGTTAGATCTAGATAAAAAAAAAGTATTAAATTAAAAGTATATACTATACTAAGTAAAATAGTGCCTAAACTACTTAACAGTTTTTATACTTTAGACTTGCTGTCACTGTCAGTCATTAGATTATTGATATATAATTCTATACTTTTAATACTTTAAATATAGATCTAGGCCTAGTCGCCCTAGCGGCCCTAGCCGCTAGCCCTAGTTAGTTAGCCTAGCCTAGTATAGTAGTAGTTGAGTAGGCTAGTTGAAGTTGCCCAAGTCGCCAAGTTAATAGTTAAATTATTTAATTATACTTTATACTTATAGTCAATATAGTTAGGCCTACAGTTCATTAATTAATCATTAGAGTTAGAGGCCTACTAGGCCTATCTAAATCTATGGAACTATAGTAACTATACTATACTGTCTATAGTCTATAGCCTCTAACCTCTAAGTATAGCCTACTAACTACTATAGACCAGGGGCAGGTCGGGAACCTATCAAGTCTATGGCTCGCGAGCCAGATCAGATGTGGCTCTATCTCTATGTGAAGCCGGCCGGTCCAGTGGTTAGTTCACCGGACTGTCAACCAAAAACCAACTGACAGGTCGCGGTTTCTATCCCTGCCACCGACGGATCCCTGTCGGCGTCACCCTGCAGGAGTTTTGGGACTAGGGGACGTAATAATCTTCTATCTAGAAGGAACTTCTCAAACTTATAAGATAATCGATGGCTGCATCTGGCTCGTAGACAAATGTTCGATTATAAAAAAATAATGTTTCTTACATATATAGGCCTATTCTACATATTAATTGCATTGCAGCACCAGTAGTCGCATTATTGGTAAGAAACGCTCCTTATTGATTAGTAATAGCATAAAAGTGTTATTAAAAATAATTCAGAGACATAATTATTGTACTTTTAGTGTTGAAATTACACAAAATGCACACATTTACTTTAATTTTTAGTTTTAAACATAATGTATGGCTCTCACAGAATTACTTTTCAAAATATGTGGTGTACATGGCTCTCTCAGACAAAAGGTTCCTGACCCCTGCTGTAGACAGTATAAAACTCCCAGTGTGGCTGGACAAAAAAAGACGTAAATGGGAGTGTGTTCATTTAAACCTGTGGCGTTCATTTGAACCTGTGGCGCCTTCTTTATGGAACAGTTTAGCCTACCAGTTTACCTCAGACACTGAGAGACTCTGAGACAAGAGAGTCTTTTAAAAATAACTTTATCTTTGGCTAGTGGATGTGTTCCTCACATACTAATACATCTTCCACTGCAATTCACACTATTATTATTATTATACTTTTCTAACTAAGAGAGGCTTACTTACTCTTCTTAAGATTTATAAGGATAACTTTAATTCACTAAACTTATATTAAGGCAGTGTCAGTTGTCAACCAGCTTTTCAGACTTTATAATATTGAAATAATATAATTATTGTATAATCTCAATGAGGCCTAAGTCTATTAAAATAATAAGCCAAGACAGCCAATACTTTATATTAAACGGTGCAATTTTATGATAAATTCCTTGATTTTATTTTCACTATAAACTTCATATCTTATGATCCAAAAACTTTTCTATAATTTCATCATACAATATATGGAATATAACTTCACATGGCAGTAAGAATTCTCATTGTGTTCACTCAAACAACACCCTTCCACACTTATGTCTTTTCTAAATATTATAAATTTCTTTATATTATTCATTATCAATAACCGGATCTCATATAAGCTGGCTTCTCTCTGCTACAAGTGCCCCGGATTACCTTCGCTCCTGTCTTGAAATCTACACTTAATCCTTTCCACTTTGCTCGGCTTCTGACGCACAGACTCTTCGGATCACTCGTGTGAGGCTAGTGTCCGCTGGCCAACGTTCATTCTCCGTCCGCCTTGAATCACTTCCCACTACAGCTTCCCCATAGCCCTTGCTTTGACACCTTCAGGAGCTGGCTCAATACTCACCTATTCCAGTAGCAGTATTCATGTGTACATATATACATTTTCATCTGTTGTTTGCTGTCTGTACTCTTTTTAATTGTTGTCAGCGCATAGAACTGTCATCAACGGGATATGGGCTATACAAGAACTATTATTATTATAATGTTTAGTTTTTATATAAATAATCATTATTGTCCTTTTCATTACAATAAACTTTATTTCTTTTTAGGCTTAATTTTAAAGTCATGAACAACCAGGGCCCATCTAGGTGTGGACAGCATGGGGCTAAAAGTACTTACAGAGGCAGAAAAAATAGAAACACAAGACAATTTGGAAATTATAAGACTAGGTCTAAATGCCCTCACCAAGCAGATCAACGTAAGAGAGCAGAAGAAGAAATCAAACATAATGCAGCATCTCAATTACAGCAAGGTACTGATTGCTTTAGTCATTATAGACTTAAAATAAAATTGTGAAAGGCTTTCAAAATAGAATCAGTTAATGCTGCTATGTATGGAATGTGTAGGATAATAAAGTAAATATGTTCACATCATGTATGGACAGGATTTGTCTTGGGTATTCTTGATAACCTTTGATATTATAATTTATGATTCGTTTCAATACTAACAAGATCACCTATGTATTTTGCTGGTCATATGTAGTATGGAAAATTAAGTCTAAGTGTAGCTACCATATATATTCTCACGTATAGGTCGCACTTTTTTCTTTAAATTTCCATAAAAATTAGAGGTGCAGCCTATACACTATAGACATAGTTTTGAAAAAAAGTAAAAAAACATCAATCACTACTCTGTCATTTTGCAACTATCACCCCTATTTGTGTTTTTATTATGTAGAATTATTAGGTTATTGCTTAGCCCTTTACAATCTTTATTTAACTGACATTGAAATGGACACATATTTGTGTTTTTATTATGTAGAATTATTAGGTTATTGCTTAGCCCTTTACAATCTTTATTTAACTGACATTGAAATGGACAAATATTTGTGTTTTTATTATGTAGAATTATTAGGTTATTGCTTAGCCCTTTACAATCTTTATTTAACTGACATTGAAATGGACAAATATTTGTGTTTTTATTATGTAGAATTATTAGGTTATTGCTTAGCCCTTTACAATCTTTATTTAACTGACATTGAAATGGACAAATATTTGTGTTTTTATTATGTAGAATTATTAGGTTATTGCTTAGCCCTTTACAATCTTTATTTAACTGATATTGAAATGGACAAATATTTGTGTTTTTATTATGTAGAATTATTAGGTTATTGCTTAGCCCTTTACAATTTTTATTTAACTGACATTGAAATGGACAAATATTTGTGTTTTTATTATGTAGAATTATTAGGTTATTGCTTAGCCCTTTACAATCTTTATTTAACTGACATTGAAATGGACAAATATTTGTGTTTTTATTATGTAGAATTATTAGGTTATTGCTTAGCCCTTTACAATCTTTATTTAACTGACATTGAAATGGACAAATATTTGTGTTTTTATTATGTAGAATTATTAGGTTATTGCTTAGCCCTTTACAATCTTTATTTAACTGACATTGAAATGGACAAATATTTGTGTTTTTATTATGTAGAATTATTAGGTTATTGCTTAGCCCTTTACAATCTTTATTTAACTGACATTGAAATGGACAAATATTTGTGTTTTTATTATGTAGAATTATTAGGTTATTGCTTAGCCCTTTACAATCTTTATTTAACTGATATTGAAATGGACAAATATTTGTGTTTTTATTATGTAGAATTATTAGGTTATTGCTTAGCCCTTTACAATCTTTATTTAACTGACATTGAAATGGACAAATATTTGTGTTTTTATTATGTAGAATTATTAGGTTATTGCTTAGCCCTTTACAATCTTTATTTAACTGACATTGAAATGGACAAATATTTGTGTTTTTATTATGTAGAATTATTAGGTTATTGCTTAGCCCTTTACAATCTTTATTTAACTGACATTGAAATGGACAAATATTTGTGTTTTTATTATGTAGAATTATTAGGTTATTGCTTAGCCCTTTACAATCTTTATTTAACTGACATTGAAATAAATAAATATTTGTGTTTTTATTATGTAGAATTATTAGGTTATTGCTTAGCCCTTTACAATCTTTATTTAACTGACATTGAAATGGACAAATATTTGTGTTTTTATTATGTAGAATTATTAGATTATTGCTTAGCCCTTTACAATCTTAATTTAAATGACATTGAAATGGACAAATATTTGTGTTTTTATTATGTAGAATTATTAGGTCATTGCTTAGCCCTTTACAGTCTTTATTTAACTGACATTGAAATGGACAAATATTTGTGTTTTTATTATGTAGAATTATTAGATTATTGCTTAGCCCTTTACAATCTTTATTTAACTGACATTAAAATGGACAAATATATGTGTTTTTATTATGTAGAATTATTAGGTTATTGCTTAGCCCTTTACAATCTTTATTTAACTGACATTAAAATGGACAAATATATGTGTTTTTATTATGTAGAATTATTAGGTTATTGCTTAGCCCTTTACAATCTTTATTTAACTGACATTAAAATGGACAAATATTTGTGTTTTTATTATGTAGAATTATTAGGTTATTGCTTAGCCCTTTACAATCTTTATTTAACTGACATTAAAATGGACAAATATATGTGTTTTTATTATGTAGAATTATTAGGTTATTGCTTAGCCCTTTACGATCTTTATTTAACTGACATTGAAATGGACAAATATTTGTGTTTTTATTATGTAGAATTATTAGATTATTGCTTAGCCCTTTACAATCTTAATTTAAATGACATTGAAATGGACAAATATTTGTGTTTTTTTTATGTAGAATTATTAGGTCATTGCTTAGCCCTTTACAGTCTTTATTTAACTGACATTGAAATGGACAAATATTTGTGTTTTTATTATGTAGAATTATTAGATTATTGCTTAGCCCTTTACAATCTTTATTTAACTGACATTAAAATGGACAAATATATGTGTTTTTATTATGTAGAATTATTAGGTTATTGCTTAGCCCTTTACAATCTTTATTTAACTGACATTAAAATGGACAAATATATGTGTTTTTATTATGTAGAATTATTAGGTTATTGCTTAGCCCTTTACAATCTTTATTTAACTGACATTAAAATGGACAAATATTTGTGTTTTTATTATGTAGAATTATTAGGTTATTGCTTAGCCCTTTACAATCTTTATTTAACTGACATTAAAATGGACAAATATATGTGTTTTTATTATGTAGAATTATTAGGTTATTGCTTAGCCCTTTACAATCTTTATTTAACTGACATTAAAATGGACAAATATTTGTGTTTTTATTATGTAGAATTATTAGGTCATTGCTTAGCCCTTTACAATCTTTATTTAACTGACATTAAAATGGACAAATATTTGTGATTTTATTATGTAGAATTATTAGGTCATTGCTTAGCCCTTTACAATCTTTATTTAACTGACATTAAAATGGACAAATATTTGTGATTTTATTATGTAGAATTATTAGGTCATTGCTTAGCCCTTTACAATCTTTATTTAACTGACATTAAAATGGACAAATATTTGTGTTTTTATTATGTAGAATTATTAGGTTATTGCTTAGCCCTTTACAATCTTTATTTAACTGACATTAAAATGGACAAATATTTGTGATTTTCAGACCACCACACCCTTTTCTTTTGGACCCATTTTGTATTGACGAAGCGTAGCGTAGGCCTAAGACAGCATTTTTTCAAATTGATCGCAAATTACAATATAAAAAGAATCGTAAATGTGTAAAAGTCTATCTAGACCAGTAATATAGGCATAAGCTTGTAGACTAGTAGCTTAAGATGCATTTTATTTAGAACCTTTTGGCTCAATGACAACATATAAGAAAATGATTCTAACTTAAGAATGCAATCTATACACCGTTGTGACCTATACTCGAGTACTGGTATATATGTTATTTTGTGTTTTATAAAACATTTGTTGGCAAGAATTAAAAAATTAGGTTACATTTTTTTTAGAAAATGATTTAAAAAATTTATTTCTTATTTCAGACAATTCTGAGTCAGACATCCCTGGCTACTATTATGATAAAGAAAAGAAAAATTATTTCAAGATCCTCCCTAATTCAATGAGTTCAGTGTCTTCCTTCGTCACCAAGGAGACAATTAGGAAGCAGGAAGCAGAGAATCGGCGGTTGTCTGATCTCAAGAAGCCATCAGCTGTTCTTCCGAAGCTGTTGCAACAAAAGAAGCAAGAAACTTTGAATCTTCTTATTGTGTTAAAAAATGTGCAGTGCGGCCGTTTTACTTGTGAAAGTCTTAGGACCTACACACTTCAGCAGATGTGTTGTAAACTGAAGCAGGACAAGGAGTGGCCCAACAGCTGTCCTTCACAGCCCCAGTGAGTATGAATACAGTTAAACAAGATAAACTGTTTGATAACCAATAACCGAAGAGAATTTCTTCAAACAGTTAGAAATTATGGGATAACTGTAATGATTTCTTCTACAAATGAGAAGTTATAGTTAATACAACCCAGTATAAAATTAGTTGGCTTGCTTAAGATAGGGAGACATGGCAGAGACTTTTTGCTGCCTTATGCAGTGGTAATGCCAGAAGTTTGCCAGTGTGAAGGTCACAGGTTTGAGTCTAGATTAAACGCAAGTTTTTTTTTCACCACACCCTGAATGGAAGGTGTCACTGAATCTACTGAACTTGTTTTTTTTCTTTAATCTCAAATTCAAAAACTGTTAGTAAATTTAAAAAATGATGTTTATATTCTGAAATTATATTAAATTTTTTTTAGAATCAAATTGTTTATTTTTATTTTCAGTTTCACTTTGGACGAGATACAAAAAATGGAGGTGACCACAAACAGAGATAAATTAATATGTGTGTCATCTGTCAAATCTTGTTTAGGTCAGTGCTTACAGCTGATGAAGGTGGCAGAGGGAAGATCACTGAGCAGAAAGGCTAAGAAACTGACCTATATAAGTATCCAACCGCCAGAATTAGCACTTGGACCAGTGTATAAAAAAATCAGTAGCTTGTGTTTGGCACCGATGCAGGGTTTAGCTGGGCAAACTACTGTCATGTACACCACTGTCTGTCCCATTGGCTACATGCCCAGCATGGTCTACATGTGCAACCTTGATGCAGCAACCAGCCAATCAGTAAGTCCTTTCTTTTTTTCTACAGCCAATTGACATGCCAAAAGAGTTTAACTAAAACTTGACCCATTGACACTTCATGTCCTTGACATTGTTTTCACTCATTTGGTTTTACTTAGATTTTTTACATATGTAATTAACACAGAATTTAACTTTAATAAGAGAAATATGTAGAGCATATATAAAATATATGTTATAAAATATATATATGTATAAAAAATATGTTAGTGAGCATCATACTTCACCTCAAAATCACCACTCACCTTGTCAGACCCAAAATACAAACAAAACTTTGCTCAAAATTACCAAATACTTTTATTGTCTGATTTTATATTTGACAACTTTAATTTTGGTTTGAAAAATTTTAGATTACTTTGCCTTGAACCTTGATAATTGAAAAAGTCCCCCTCCCCCCACAAAGCAATTGTCACAATTGTGATTGGTTAAATGGAAAAATAAAACATTAAATTTTTTTACTAAACTCAAAACCATATATTTTTTTGCCAACATATTAACCATATTTATTCTACAGATGACCGTATTTGAATTAAATCTAAGCTTCAAGACAGTTTGGTCAGCTGCTTGGGATAGCCAGCAGTCAAGATTCAGTGTGGGGTCAGAACGCAAGTGCCATGTCATAGATGTGGCCACAAGGAGAAGCTGGACTTTTCACACATTGTATAGTGACCCATTGTCTCAGATCTTCTCACTAGATGTAATTATATATTTTTTTCTTCATCAAAGTAAAGCTTTAAATAGGACTTATGGAACACAGTAGTCTATTGGCAAGATATTCAGACTGACATTTCAAAGATCTCAAGTTTGAATTCAGGTTAAACAGGGAGCTGTTTTTCTTCCATTAACGGAGCTTGTCTTGAGTCTACCCCAGCTCATGTATGGATTTGTATTTTGTTTGTTCTTCATAAATATATTTAAAACAATAACAAGACATTTCTATATTTTAAAAAAAGGAAACAACTCCAAATATTTCCTATAAATTTTTTCCTGCTTATGATAAAAATGTTGTCAATGTTTTAGTTATTTCTATATTAAAGCTTTTACTAAGACATTTTTTGTCTTCTGCAGGCTTGTAATGTACTTTACAATGGCACCAGGGCTGGTAATTTACTGGTTCATGATGTCAGGTGTCAAGGTCAGGCAAAAGCACAGATGAAACAACATTATGGTGTCGGATGTCTTAAACTTCTTCAGAACGAGAATTATATATTGGCCAGTGACTTCTCTGGAACGGTAAATCCAAATAGACTTTTTATTCTACTATTACTTATTTCACTAATAAAATTAAGAGAAATGCAGGCGTAAGGCATTTTGTAAATTGATATTTGAGAGTGTGAATTTTGTATGTTATCAAGATTTCTTCATTTGATTATTTGAAACATTTCATTCTTTTGAGCTTATCCATTATTAATTCAATAATCAATTTTGTTATAAAATTTCTTTTAAAATTTTTGCCTGAACATTATTTTATATTTGTGACCTGTTCTGGTGAAATGGTACTTGTCGCTGGAGACAAGTTGATAAAAAGCATTTTTTTTTTTAGTGGAAGTCTCTCTGGGTGAAAATAACTTTTTTATGGAAATATCTATTTTTTATTATCCGTTTCTGGTCATAATTTAGTTGTTTTTTTTTTCACCTTGAAAATATAAATAATAAATATAAATAATTGTAATAAGCATGTTATACAACAAATTAAAAAATTAGATATATTAAGTTATCTTCTAAACACAATACCCTTTACAAGGAGCAAAGCCAAAAAATCCATTCCGTCATTTAAAAAAAGTGCCACTAGAAAGGCAATTAAATGCCTTTTCCAACAGTATGTAATACTTACATTTGGTTATTACTGTTCAGTGGTTTTTAACATAATTTAAAAAAAAGTACTTTAAACTTTGTCTTCTCTAAACTTTTTTTTTGTATGGAGACTTAAAAAGTCTTGCAGAAAAGTAATGAATTCAATGTTAAATTAATCAGCAAATTATAAAATATAGCTAAAAATGTCCACACAAAAACACTTAAGTACCATTTCATCAGAACAGGTCACATTTGTTTAAATGTATATGGGATATCCATTTTCTGTTTTTGTTAAATTCACAATATTTCAATTAATTTATTGTATTATAGTAAACATTCCTTTTAAAATCAAGTTTTAACATTATTTTGATTTATGCATTAATGTATCTCATTTTTGTGTGTAGATTTGTAATTGGGATCTGAGGATGCAGAAAGTTGTGATCGAGTACAAAGGATTGGTTAATTCTCACTACCAGTTGCCTTTTCACTTGGATGAAACAGAAACATTTCTCTGTAGCTGTAAGTCCTACAATTGGTTTTTGTTCATGCTTGTACACTCAAAATTGAATTGTACTTTTTTATGAAATGAAAGGTTCTGTTTTTTAGAGTATTTTTGAATACTCTCCCCTTGACTTGTGTCAACATCAGGGGAGAAATAATAGTTTCTACTTCAATAGAAAAAAATAATCTTATTTAGCTAAATGTTTAAAGCAACTTTATCAAGGCTTCATATTATTCAGATCTGTAGTATTCATTTGTAATTATGTAAAATTACAGAATCTCTTTTGAATTAACCATATATCCAATCGTTAACGGTAATAAGTCTTCCACCGTATGTTGCATTGGGTGGCCAACATTTTTCTGAGTTCTCTGACTGGTGCAACCCTCTCAGTGTCATCCTATCTACACAGATGGACTGAAAGTATCTCTTGCAGGGTGCTCTCCATGGGGGGTCCTTGTCCTCTTTTTACATTCTTCAGTTTCTCATGTGCCTCAACACATGACCTGTCCACCTCTCTCTTCTCCTTTTAATCCATTTTGCCATTGTTGTAGTTCCCACAATTTGAGTACATTCTGCCATTGTTGTAGGTCCCACCATTTGAGTACATTCTGCCATTGTTGTAGATCCCACCATTTGAGTACATTCTGCCATTGTTGTAGTTCCCACCATTTGAGTACATTCTGCCATTGTTGTAGGTCCCACCATTTTAGTACATTCTGCCATTGTTGTAGGTCCCACCATTTTAGTACATTCTGCCATTGTTGTAGGTCCCACCATTTGAGTACATTCTGCCATTGATGTAGGTCTCACCATTTGAGTACATTCTGCCATTGTTGTAGGTCCCACCATTTGAGTACATTCTGCCATTGTTGTAGGTCCCACCATTTGAGTACATTCTGCCATTGTTGTAGGTCCCACCATTTGAGTACATTCTGCCCAAGAATCTTCCTTAGTTTTTTTTTAAATGAAATGCATTTAACCAGTGTCTGATCATCTTAGTTAAATTCAATGTGCCACTGGCATGCATTTAACCAGTGTCTGATCATCTTAGTTAAATTCAATGTGTCACTGGCATATTAAACAGGTTGTGTTACACATTTTTGGTAGAGGCATAGCAATGACTTTTTATGGCATTAAAATATATTTGAAATGAATCAATTTATGTACATAGTTCTCTTCTGCAATTGTTTACTCAAGAGCTCATTAACTATATATTTTTTCAGCTGGCTCTGACAGCTACACTAAAATCTGGGACATCAGAAGTGGAGAGTTATTAAAAAGTTTACCTCCTCCATACCCAGTATCTATAGACAGTTTTCCAGTCAGCATTTATTCCCAACACTGGGGCAAAGTACCTGGCAACTCTGGCTTGATAGTGGCTTTAAAGAACAAATTTATGACATACACACATCATTCTGCTGAATCAAACTTTGACTATAATTCATAATTGTGTTGTGCACTTTAAATTTAAAGAATGAGAAACCTTTTAAAACAAAATTGTTCATACTACCAGGTATATTATTAGTTCATACTACCAGGTATATTATTAGTTCATACTACCAGGTATATATTATTATTGCACTTGAAAATTCTCTCCAGCCAGAAGATAACAATCCCAAACTATTTACTGAACTTCTGACTTCCATTGAAGAAATTGCTCCAATTATGCAAGTCTTTGTGTCAATTGCTAAAAGACTAACTTTAAATTGTATTCTATAAGATGTCAATGAATGTATTGAATGTATACAGAATGTTAAAAGTTTACATCAACAATTTTTGTCATTCTTTTATAATGAATGTATCTTAATCAAAATTGTATAGTTTTTGTGAACTGTTTCATTTTCATTCTACAATCAGACAGAACTAGTCAGGAAAATATTTAAAATTGTTTTAAAAATTAAAAGCAAGATTATAATTAAACCATAGCTAAACATAGTATGCACTAATCATCAATATAGAGAGGAGGTGTTTTTCTAAAGCAAAATTCCTGGAATATTTAGTGTTCTTCCAAAAAATTGAATATGTGTCTGCATTATAAAAATTATATCAATGGTATTTAAATAATTTGTTCATTTCAACTTTCAATAAATATTTTTGTGTAATATAATCAATTTTCACATCTACTTTGGTCATTCTGAAAACTGAAAAGGGAATTGATGAAACCTTGATACATTTCCAAGTTAAATAATTAAACTCTTTAGACTTCATTAAATTTATTTTCATTTATATACCAAGTTGAGTAGTTTGTCAATTTAGTAGTTTTAATTAGAACTGCCTAGATTGCATGACCAGTTGTTGTTTTTTTAAATCTAATAAATGTATCAGAAACTACCAACATTGGTGTTACATTGTTTTTACATTGCTACATTTGAACATTGATTAAAATATACTGGGATAAAACACACACATTTAGTTTCTTCTTTATTGTAAAAGTTCAGTAAAAATAACTGTGTGATGGACATGTACAAATAAATACAACTGCATTCAGGAAAATATATCACATTAATTAAAAACAATGTGTAGTATTATTTTATGCATAATTTTTTTTCCAATGACAATTTTAATGAGCTACAACAGAACTGTAATAATAATAATGAAATTTCTTTATCAATAAATATTGATGAAAAAGGTGAAAGTAAAAAAATATATAATTTTATGGTCAATATTTTGAATAGGAATAGTTTCTCTTAGTTACTCTACATACATTGATCTATTAGTCTCTTGATACTATGAATTTATTATTGTGAGAAGATATATACAATTACTGTAGTAATGAATAATAAATTTGAAAATCAAATATCTCCAGTTAAGTTCTAGAAAATATTATACTTTATTGTCCAATTTGATTAAAATAACAAGTTTTATTAAAGGCCTATTAATCTTATTAGGCTTTTTATATTTATATTGACTATAATATTACAATTTTATGTCAATAATTTTTATTTCAGAAATTAACTTTTCTTATTGAGATTTTTTACTTTCTAATAAAAAAAAATATCAATGAAATAAAGTTAAGCTGGTAGGCCTAACAATAGATTTCTCTGATCCAATTGTGTGTATTTAGCCTAAGTATCACTATATATATTATATTACATATATTTTCATTGAGGCTAAATATTTTATTATATTAGGCATATTAATAAAACAATGTTTTGAAATCCCAGAAAAATCAGTATGTTAATTAAATTAGATAACTTTATTGACTAGATTTTTGGTCTTTTAAATATTTGTATTTAAAATAAAGAAATCTATGTCTGTTTAACTAAATATTTCTCTAGAAGAATACAAGAAACAAAGTAGATCATATTTTGCAAGAAAAGCTCAGTAATTACAAAAAACATTGACAGCTCATACAATCACTGCAACTGCAAATAGTAAAATCATAATTGCATTACATTGCATTTTGTTATTTTTAAAAATGTACAATTAATTATACAATTAATTTAACAAACAAAATGAAGTAAAAATTTAATTTCTTTTAAAGTCAAAAGCATGTTGAGCATTGCAATGCAAATCTTTTTTGTTAGTTAATTTTACATTAATTTGAAGTGATGGTAATCAAGGGGAAGTAATCTTCAATTTGTTCACATAATTATTTTAAAAATGGAAACCCTAAAACAATCCATTTGATAAATTTAATATCAATTTTTTTTTAAGTATCTTCAGCCAATGTTAAATTTTAAAATGTTATGATGTCTACAAACTTATTGACTTATTATAATTAATACGCTAAGAAATGTCAATTCACATGTGTTTAGTTTAAAAAAATCTCTGACATTGTTTTCAATGAAATCATTAGACCATTAACTCAAATATGTAATGTTTGTTTAGAGCCAAAGTAAATAATATGAATTTGATCTTTAAAATTACCATTTTGGGCTCAACAACTTTTATTTTGACATATTTTTTTTTACATTTTAAGTTGTGTTGAATTGATTAAAACAACAGTTCAGTAAGTGACTATAAATGAGTGTCAGTAAACACTGTCTGTTCCTTGGTGTAGCTGTAAGTATGTCCACTGCCACTACTGCTGTCCATATCATCAAACTATACAAGAAAAACATTATTCAGATTTACTTTAAAAAAAAACAAAAAACAAATAAGCGCACAAAGACTATTCTTACAGGGCACAGAATAATGAGAAAGATATAAAGATATGAGAACCTCTCTAAATGACAGGAAATGCTTTTATAATAATAATGGTTATTTATATAGCACTTATATCCATGCTATTACATTGGTATGCAAGGCACACAGCCGCTAGCTAAAGAGAAATTAAATGTTTTAAAACTCTTTTTAAAAGACTCTTTTGTCTAAGAATCTCTCAGTGTACAAGGCAATCTATTCCATATAGAAGGTGCCTCAGATTTAAAAGAGAGCATTCCAAGGTACTTCTTTTTTTTGTGTGTCCAGCCACACTGGAAATTCTGAGAAGTGACTGTGATGAGGAGCATGCTTTGGTATGAGTTTTTGTAGGAAGGAACGTCCAGTGCCACTCATACATCCGTAGGTAAGGGAAATAATTTTGAGAATTAATGCACTTAATCACAGCTTTGAGTGACAACTAGAAAGGCAGAGAATCGTGAGGTTTGGAGGAATATAGTTTGCGTGTAATTTGTTGTGTTAAGATGATCAAAAAGAACAAATTGAATAGAACAGAAAACCAAACACTAAATCAATAAAAAAAACTAATTTTAAAAGTGAAAAAAAAAAAAAAAGTTCCTTACCAAACCACTGTCATACGGCTTCATGTCGTAATCACTGTCACTGTCAAAATATTTAGGATGAGCCCTGCTGAATCTACTAGGTGACATTCTCGCATCTACAAAGGCTGGGTTGACCATCCCCAAGCCTGGGCCTTGGGGAAAACGTTTGCCTTGGTGTCTCGGAGATAAACCCTATTAGGTAGTCAAGAGAGAGAAAAGCAATTCCTGATATTTTATTTTTGCTGTTTAAATGTTAAATGTCATAAAATATTGTAAGAACTTGAATTTTTAAACACATCATACAACATAAATTCATTGCAGAGTTACAACTTACATCTATGACACTGCCGTCAACTGCGTCAATCACGTACAAACCCCGGGGTAGGTTGCGGCCGTTTGGATTGTGCAAGGGCATCCTCTCTCTAATGTAGGGCTTGTTGGAGCCAGAGCACCTGATGCACAGGGCCACGAGTATGAAGAGGAAGAGCAGAGCTAGTATGCACATGAGGACAATAAACCAAATTTCCTGATACACAGGAGTTGAGGTGGCTTTGTCTGCCTGTATTGGAGCTGTTGTTGTTGTTCCTACAAGTTAAATTCACATTTTACATGAAAATTTAATGTAATTATTGAACATTAATTTGTTTATTGTTTACTAAAATTCAAAACAAATTATATAAACTACAGAAGCAAAATGTAGTAAAACTTTGAGTAAACCTTATAAATATAAAAGGGCACAACAAGTGTGAAACTTGTAGTTTTATATAGGTTGTGACTCAAAGTCTTACTACTCCCTTTCTCTTGAAACTAATGCTGGGGATATACGGGCTGAGCATTGTGCTGGCCACATAGTTCACTTATGTGCAATAGCCACAGAAACTGGTAAACTTTGGTGCACTACAATTAATATAGTCTGAAAATGAAACTTTTCAAGTATGGTAGAAAAATATTTCTACCATGCGGTAGAAAACAAAAGGTCAGTTATTAAGTTATTATACCATAATCTTTCTTTCAATCAATTATCAGTTTTTAACAATGAAGTGTTATATGACAATTGAAGGCTGTATTGTAAGGATATGCTCAGTTTAAAAAAAAGGAATATTTCTTTCCCTATGTCTACTTTTTATATGTACCAAACAAATGTTGAATTTAAGCATTAGAAAAGTTATCTTTGTTAGGTACTTGAATTCAGTTCTCAGTTTAAAACCATTTCTTATTTTCCTGAAACAAGAACTCAATAAGCTTTTAAATTCTAGACAGAAACATAGTTAATACAAATATGAAACTGAAGGCTAGAGGGGAAAAATGCTTTGACCCATTTTTTGTTTCAGAAAAAGAAACAGTATCAGCATGTTAATAAATGATAATAATAATTCTATTTGTATAGCGCTGCCAATAACCATAATGTAAGCTCAGACAGCATTTAACATTAAGCACCAAACAAGCAAGAACACAAATATAATTCTCTAGGCTGAAAAGGATATATGCAAAATAATCTTAAAACTTTACAAACATAGAACAAAGAAAATAAATGTAACATTAACCGACTTATTGTAAATGAACAACATTATAAAGAGAGATATATACAATGATGTATAAAAAATATTAATGACCTATATAGTCAATAGCATTAGGGTCAAACACAGCCACTGTTGATTCTGCTTGGCCAGTCATTGTGATAGCTTGCACAATAAAACTGATTGCTGAGGACAGAGTAAAAACAAAATGGAATAAAATTATAAACATTTCTAATGAAAGACATATTTTTAGTTTTAAATTAAAAGTATAAACAATATTTAAAAATAAAAAAATTAACAGTTTATTATTGATCTTGTTTTTAAGTTACATTTCAATCTGCATTTTTGATGTTTCATAATTATCTGCATCAGTTTGTGAAAAGATACATTTAATGTATTCCTTTAACAAAGGGTGATAACTAAATGATGTGAAACAAAACACTTCAGACTGTACCTTGGCTCTTTGTTTTTCTCTCAACTCCAGCTTCAAAAGCCACACCCCTGAATACAACAATGCCATCAGCCAGAAGAATGAACTCTCTCAGCTGACCATTCAAATCAAAAGAGTTCTCCCAGTTCAGCATTGCCATTGTTCCATTCTTGGAGAGCTTCAACAAGCCCAGATAAATGGGAGCTGGTAAACAAAAAATGAATTGGTTTTAATGATGTATTTTGTTGACTTATTTCAAAGATAATCATCAATTTAGATGATTTACTTGATTGTAAAAATGCACATCAAAACAAATTTGTCTTATTCCTTATGCAAGAACAAAGGCATATCAATTTTCTTTTTTTTAATATGAATGACATCCAAACCGAGTGGCATTCAGGCATGGAATGGGTTGCCTGAACAAACCAGGAAAACCAGTAACTTAACATCATTTAAAACATTAATAAAAATGCAAGACTAGACTCAGACCACGGATGAGCATTGGACGCAATAATCTTCTCTATAGAAGGAGCGTCTGTAATGTATAAGATAAGATAAACCAGGAGAATAAAAAATTAAGCATTATTTAAAACCCTAATTAAAATATAACAGTAGACTCAAATCATGGATAAGCGTAGGACAAATCATGGATAAGCGTAGGACAAATCATGGATAAGCGTAGGACAAATCATGGATAAGCGTAGGACAAATCATGGATAAGTGTAGGACAAATCATGGATAAGGGTAGGACAAATCATGGATAAGCGTAGGACAAATCATGGATAAGTGTAGGACAAATAATGGATAAGCGTAGGACAAATCATGGATAAATGTAGGACAAATCATGGATAAGTGTAGGACAAATCTTGGATAAGCGTATGCCAAATCATGGATAAGCATAGGACAAATCATGGATAAGTGTAGGCCAAATTATGGATAAGCGTTGGACAAATCATGGATAAGCGTAGGACACAATGTTTTGTATAGATAAAGAGCATGGAACATATAAAAAAGAAACAGAAACATAATTATTGCTAATTAATAGAAAATAATGTCAACCTTTCATATTGACCCAATCAATTAACTAAAGATAATTATTGGTTTGGATAATCATGTGGTGATGTCTCTAAAAATAATCTAAGGTGACCATTCTTAACCATTTGAAACACATAAAATTCTATTGGTTAACAAATCTCAATATACCAACTTGATTCTTTCACTAAAAAAATGCTCTCATTAGTTGGTTTGCATGGCAATACTTATTTCAACATGTTAAATGAATGTTACAGGTCAAATTAATCAACTCAAGTCTTCACAAACACATGAATGGATTGATTTAAACTATCCCCCTTTTCATCCATTATGGTTTAACAATGAAAAGAACACTAACTTGAAGGCCTTGTCTCTGCTCTGACCCACTCAGGAAAGTCTGTGCCACCTTTATCATTGAAACACTGGACTTGGAAGCTGTAGGCTGAATAGGGTTCGAGACCACCGACAGTCAGACGAAAGCTCAAGCCAGAGTATGTTATGTTAGTATCACCAAGCACACAGCTCTGATTAAATGGTTGGATGGTAGGTGGACAAGTTTTTCTCATGTACACTTCATACCTGTGAATACAAAGTAATGAAAGTCTGTCCTAAATGTGTACTGAAGTCAATGCTGTTGTAAACATTTTTGCATATCTTTCCTATGAATGAATCTGGCTTATCTGTGTATTTTTGTTATATTTTATGTTATATTATATCAAATCAACATGAGGTCTACCAATGCAAATTTATCAACTGGACAACTATAAAAAGTATTTGACTATTGTATGTCAGTAACAAAAATAATGGAAATTTAGGGTATACAATAGCAGTTTTTAAAAAAAAACATCATGAAGAGAAAAAAGATTCTAGAGGTCAAACAGAGAGAAATGTACAAAGTTTTTCCTAAAACTGACTTTTACTATTGAGCCCATGCTTTCAATGCTAATCTTATATTTATAATGAAAGAACATATTTAGCAGTAAATCTAGGGCTCTGCTTTTATTATGACATGATAATGATGATCATTTAAATAGCTCATTTCTCCTTGCCATTGCATTTAGAATGCTCAGTAGAACATATTATACACAATTCAGTTGCAGATGTTGGGGTGGGGAAAGCACATAAAAGTATTCCCATCAGACCAATTTAATCTATACAACCAACACAATCCCCATCTACCTCATTAAATTATCCCAAATACACCCAGGTACCCATCCGCCTCATTAAATTATCCCAAATACACCCAGGTACCCATCCACCTCATTAAATTATCCCAAATACACCCAGGTACCCATCCACCTCATTAAATGATCCCAAATACACCCAGGTACCCATCCACCTCATTAAATGATCCCAAATACACCCAGGTGCCCATCTGCCTCATTAAATGATCCCAAATACACCCAGGTGCCCATCTGCCTCATTAAATGATCCCAAATACACCCAGGTACCCATCCACCTCATTAAATTATCCCTAATACACCCAGGTACCCATCTGCCTCATTAAATTATCCCAAATACACCCAGGTACCCATCTGCCTCATTAAATTATCCCAAATACACCCAGGTACCCATCCACCTCATTAAATGATCCCAAATACACCCAGGTACCCATCCACCTCATTAAATGATCCCAAATACACCCAGGTGCCCATCTGCCTCATTAAATGATCCCAAATACACCCAGGTGCCCATCTGCCTCATTAAATGATCCCAAATACACCCAGGTACCCATCCACCTCATTAAATTATCCCTAATACACCCAGGTACCCATCTGCCTCATTAAATTATCCCAAATACACCCAGGTACCCATCTGCCTCATTAAATTATCCCAAATACACCCAGGTACCCATCCACCTCATTAAATTATCCCTAATACACCCAGGTACCCATCCACCTCATTAAATTATCCCAAATACACCCAGGTACCCATCCACCTCATTAAATTATCCCAAATACACCCAGGTACCCATCCACCTCATTAAATTATCCCAAATACACCCAGGTACCCATCCACCTCATTAAATGATCCCAAATACACCCAGGTACCCATCCACCTCATTAAATGATCCCAAATACACCCAGGTGCCCATCTGCCTCATTAAATGATCCCAAATACACCCAGGTGCCCATCTGCCTCATTAAATGATCCCAAATACACCCAGGTACCCATCTGCCTCATTAAATTATCCCAAATACACCCAGGTACCCATCCACCTCATTAAATTATCCCTAATACACCCAGGTACCCATCCACCTCATTAAATTATCCCAAATACACCCAGGTACCCATCCGCCTCATTAAATTATCCTAAATACACCCAGGTACCCATCCGCCTCATTAAATTATCCCAAATACACCCAGGTTCTCATTAGAGCCGGGTGGACCCAGGATTCACCAGGGGTGAATGGATAATCATTCCTTCACCAGGATTCGAACCCAGGACCTTCAAATCACCAGTTGAACATGCTGCAGTTTCGCCATAATGTCTACCCAGCTAAAGAGAAAGGTCTTTAAAATCTCAAAAAATTTTGTCTCAGAATTCCTCAATGTCTGAGGCAAGCTGTTCCTTAGTGTAAATGCTGCAGACTCAAAGAAGTGCACTAAAAAAGAGTTTGTATCCAACCAAACTGGGAATTACACTACATCACAATAAACTTAGTTCAAAACTGAAAACTAGATCTATATAAAAAAACGTTTATTAGAAATGGAAAAAAAAAAGATGTAGATAACTATGTTTAAAGTGTATGTGTATATTAGTTACAAAAATTACCTTTGTATCAGACCATTGGGATTGGCAGGTGGACTCCACTCAAGTGTCACAGAGTCATTGGCGGCCGAAGAAATTTTAATGGGGTCCAGCCCACTGGGTTTGGCGCTGTCTGTCTTAGCCAATACACCCTCGCTGGTGCCACAACCTGCAGATGTGCAGACCTGGGACTTCAAATAATACAGTGTGTAGGGAAACAGAGGTGGAGATAATCCAACAGTTAGCACAGCTGACAAAGGTGAAGCTGAAAGCTGAAAAAACAAAAAGAAAAATTGTTGTTTTTCTCTAGTAAGCAGGCAAAAACGATATTTGTTTGTAAGTGTTTCATTCAAGCCAATTCATTTATTTATAAATTGATTTAAAAAAAACATATAATTGAGTAATTAGTACAAAATTTATGCACAATTATATTAAGTAAGGTAGTGGTGATTGTTTCTGTAAAAAACATATTTTAAAAAATAGTCCCTATTTTCAATGATTTATAAATGTACAAATGAGTAAATATCAACCGGTTACACTTATATTTTGCCCTATGATCAGTTTTGTCCGAAGGGTACTTTAATTACTGCACTGATATTTTTCAAACACATTGATACTGAGTTATTACAAAAGCTATACTATACAAATTTAAAATGTACAAAACAAAATTTTATTGACTTGATTTATCTGATGAAAACAATTTACTTTTTTTAAAATCCAATTCTGGCATAAAATCACTGACTTTAGTCTAGAAACAATATAATTTTGAACATTTCACAGGCAGAGAACATTTAAAAACAAATCTAAATCTCAAATACAATGTTGGAGCCCCTTTTTTGACATTTTTTTGCATCCAGTTAGAAGTCAGATTTGCAGACTTTCATTCCAGTTCATGGGGGGAGCATCAGAAATTGATATAACAGACATTCGATTATGAATAAAAACAATTCACTGGTTTTATAAGTATTAACAAGAAATGCTAATATTCTGCCTTTCAACTCAGACATAAGAAATGTTTTGGATACTTGTAAACTAAACATTTCATACTGACCACTGTATCGTTGACCAGTACTCTGTATAGTTTAATGTTGCCGTTGGTCACTTTAGGCTGTGGTACAGTCACTGTGATTGTTGTGGATGTGGTTGACTACATGTTGATAACAAAAAAAGAATAAAGTTCTCCTTACATCCAAATAAGTGAACATTTCTACATCACATTAATAAATTTACACCATCCACTAATATAAAAAATATTTGCAATTCAGTTCTTAACTAAAACTAGATTAGTGGAAAAGAAGGTACATGGTAAAGTTGGAAAAACATATCTTTACACACAAGCACCTTTACCCAAACAAGTGTTTGTGTTCAATAACTTATTTATCATTGACAATGAATAATTTGTAAATGTGCCATATAGTTCAGTAAATTTACCATTATACCTAGAGGGGCAGAGTTCACCAGTACCTTTGAATTTGCCAAATAAGGGAGATAATATGGCCTTGATCTGTTACTTTCTCTCAGAACCTTTCAGAACTAGGCAGACTCAGGGGAAATCATCCATACATTGGAAAAAATTACTGCACATTTTTGTTAAACCAGGCTTTAAACCCTAGACCTATCAATCTAAAACATTTCAATAGAGACAACTACACCATATGGACCAAATACATCTATTGTTTTATTGTTTTTCAATGTAGATATTCTGTGCTTTATGCCCTTTTTTACTAAAACACTCACATTGACCAATGGCGGCATGACTCCCTGGGGTGGAGCCTCTTTAGTTGTCACAGTAGCCCACAGGCTGCCAGTTTTACCCACAGTGTTGACAGCTATCACCATGTACTGGTATTGGGTGAATGGCTTCAACTCAGGAGAGGAATCACTGTAAGTTCTGCTGCTTCCATTGTAAATGGTGACAGGATCTGTGTATAGATCTACAGCAGCTGCAATATTTAGTCAATTAACTTAATGTTTTAAAATTTGAATTGGTATTGATTTATTTAAATATGTCAAATAATTAGATGAATTCATGTATAAACCAAAAACTATAAAATGTTTTGAAAACTATTTAACATATATATATATATATAATAGTATAATGGAATGTTCCTTTACCATTAGATAAACTTCTCCTTCTCAACTCATAGCTCTTGATAATCCCATTCGGTTTAGATGGCACCTCCCAAAAAATCTGAACACCTGCATGAGCACCCTGTTCATCTGCCAGTGCTTGCAGAGTCAGTTGAGACTGGCCCTCTGGCAGAGCCTCGAGAGTCGTGACCTCGGATGGCTGGCTTATCTGGCAGCCTCTGCTGGTGCACGCCTCAACACTGAACGAGTACAGCGTGAAGTATTGTAAACCTGGCACTGTGTAGGTCAGCTGTGTAGATGGTCCTGTGTAAACCTTACTGTTACCTACATTACACAACATGATACAAGTTTGTAACTTATTGTAAAAAAACAACAACAAAACAACTACAGTTGATACATTAAAATAAAAAAAATTGTCAAAGACACAAAAGAAAATTAAAAATATAAATGCCAGGGCAATAATGGTCATTGGTGACAATGCATTTAAAATGATATTGCACAAATTTAGTTGTGGGAGGGTGGGGGGAGTTTACATTAAATTGTTGATTTTTTATTGTTGCAAAAGTTGACACTTATTTATATGTAATGTTTAACCCCCATTATGTGAGAGTTTTTATTTTAATGTATGTTGGTGGTGGTGTAGGTGACATATTAAAATGTTCAATTAAAATACAGTTAATTTCTTTGATTGTTGATGAAATGTGTAAACATTGTAATTAGACATAAATTATATACATTTGTAAGGGTGAAAATTAATGTAGATACCAAATTTGATTTTTAAGTTGTTTTTTATGTTACTTTACTGTCACCCTGAAATACAAAATATTGCACCATTACAAGTGGTGAGGCCTAATCTATTTTCAATGACTGGTGTGTGTATAACCAGTGGATACAACTAAGTAAAGTAAAAAAATGTATGCTTTGGGCAAGCTAAAAACTACATCACACAAATTAATTAACAAGCCACACTGACCAATTTGATTTATTAAGCTTTTTTTTTCATACGTTACATAATGTGATGCTCACCCTGATATACTGTATAGTTGACTATTGCACCGTTTGGAGATGAAGGTGGGGCCCAATCCACTTTGATTGATGTGGATGACATGGGTGTGACTGCAGGTGCAACCAGTCCAGAGGGTGATGCAGAATAAGTCACAGCTTTGGCTGAAACACTTTCCATGGAGCCTTTCCTGGAGTTACAAATTGAACATTGAGAAAATTAAAAAAGAAATTGCAACACTGTTTTCTAAAGTCAATTTCTTCATTAATATATATTGAGGCAATGTTTCTTTGGCCAAAACTGCCCGGCCAATACCTTTCACCCATTTGATGTCAGATGCCCACCTTCCAGACCCTGGACAAAATAACTGCATTTTAACAGCGATTTAAAGCCCAGGCCCTTAGAATGGTAAACCAACACTAGACCACACATATCCCAAACTTATTTAAACTAAAAACTTTAATTTTGTTTTAAACAAATAAGGAATGAAACTAAATGAATAAAAGATTTACCTGTTTTCTGCTTCGATGGTGTAAGAATACTCTTGCCCTGGCTCGACACTGTAATCAATTTTTGTCATGACAAGCCCATCACTTATGTAAATCAATCGACCATCTCTCCGGATATAGTAGGATGTAATTATTCCATTCGGGCTGGATGGGGCAGACCAAGTTATTTCTATTGAGTTGGAGCTCAGGACTCGCAATAGCGGAGGAGACAACCCAGCGGGAGCTGCGTCGTCTGTCCTCCCAGTAACTTCCCCTGACTCCGTGCAGCCTCCATTAGTGCAGGCAGTTAGTTTGAAAACATGCTGCTCATAAGGTTTCAGGTTGGGGACAACAAAAGTCTCTTCCAGGCCAGTGAAAATGAAAGAGCCATCCATTCTCAGCTTGTACTGGATTATCTCCCCATTACTGATCAAAGGCTTGGTCCAGTTAACTCTGAGGGCTGTTGAGTTGATGGACTGGACAGCAGGAGATGGCACCAGGAAAGGTGACGTTTCCAGTGTTCGAATGGTGGCAGGTAAGCTTGTTGTGCACCCACCACCCGTGCAAGCAATTAGCTTGTAGGAGTATACGGTGTAGGGTAACAGGCCAGTGTCTAGAAACTGTCTGCCGCTGTCTGGGAGAAAAGAGAAAGGGAGGCTACTGTTCCTTTGAATCTGATACCCTTGTAACACACCGTTCATCTGAGTCGGAGCTGACCACGACACATTCAAAGTGCTGATCTCACTGCTGACCTGTTTCACGGTTGGTGGCTGGACTCCCCCAGGAGCAGCCTGCAAGGTGGTCACAGACTGCCAAGGGGACACAGTGGAGCCCAGTGCGTTGTATGCACGTATGCTGTACTGATAATTTGTGTAGGGCTGCAGGTTTACGTCTGTGTACTCAAACTGGTCACTTGATGTGTTGGTGGTCCTGTATACAACTTGAGGATCACTCACAGCTTGTCTTTTTAGTCGCGAGGTTATCTCCCCACAATTTATCCCTCCTAAATACACAGTGAAGTTACTAGAAATGTTATTAAGATATTTATCTGAATAGCCTGGCAGATAATGACAAGCTTCATATGACAGCTCTATAAAATATTGGACTGTAGACAAGCTTCCCACCAGATCTTCATTTGAATCAATCTGCAAAGCTTGTCTACGTTTCCTACTCAATGCATTAGAGATCCTCAGAACTTCATAGGCTGTGATTATTCCATTTGGGTTTACAGGAGGTTTCCATATTAGCTGCACGTTTTTGGCAGTCACATTCCCCAGTACTGGACTGGGCTGAGCTGATGGAGGGATCTCTGCTGTGTAGAAAGACAGCAGCTGTCCGCCAGTGCAGCCCATTTTGGTACAGGCTTCAAGCTTAACAAAATATTTGCTAGCGGGCAGCAGCCTTCGATACTCAAACTGTTGGCTTACTCCAGTGTAGAGAGCGATGTCTGACCCGTTTTCATAAATCCTGTATGTGGTGATGACACCATTAGGCTTTCTGGGAGCGTCCCACGTTAAAATGACAGAGAGGCCCGAGCTAACTTTCTCCACCCTGAAGTCAGCCAGTCCAGTAGGGTAGCCTTCTTTTGTTGTAAAAGTGACGCTGGGAGATCTGGCACTTCCTGCTTTGTTCATGGCCACCACGTAAAGCGTGTAACCAGTGTAGGCCTCCAGGTTGCTTACACTGGTGGATGTTGTGTTGCCGCCAACACTGAGCATCAGTTCTAGGGAAACCCTGGAGGCCAGCTGGTAGTAAATCCTGTACTCTTGAATGATTCCGTTAGGGTTTTGAGGAGGCATCCAGGAGACCACGACACCGTAAGAGCTGACAGATGTAACAGCTGGACCGGCCATGTCTGTTGGTGATGCCTGTAAAGTCTGAACTAATGTCCAGTTACTTACTGTAGAGCCTCTGGAATTTTCTGCCAAAACCTGACAAAGACGACAAAAATTTGTAAAATAGACTACACTGTTAAACTATTTCTAAGGATTTTGTTTTAAAGATTAAATATAAGAGTTTTTGTTATTTATCTAATTCAAATTAGAAGAATGTTTGAAATCTTGATAATAATTTGTAAGAAACATGAGCATTAACTTGCTGTTTTGAATTTTTTAAATTAAAAAGAAGAGACTAAAATGTTGTAGCCTTACTCTGTATTGATAAAATTGAAAAGGTTTGATGTCTTGTCCAGAGTGTAAAAACTGCAACACACTTCCAGGAACTTGGTTCACCAGTATCTCTGAGCCAGCATCCTCTGGCCTTCTTTGAAAAATTCTGTACACTGAAATATTCCCATTGGGTGTAGCTGGGGGAGCCCACTGAATAAACACAGCATTGGATGCCAGGGCCTGCACCCTGGGGGTTGCCATACCGTAGGGTGGATCTTCCTGTGTCCTGACAACAACGCCATTGCTGGTGCCGCAGCCGTTCAAAACATTCCTGAGACATGCCTGCAGTCTGACTTCATACAGAGTGTATGGCAGCAGAGGGGAGATAACTATAGATGTGTCAAGGCCAACACCTCGTTCAATCTAAACAAGAATAAATTTCATCCAATTAACAACTTTCTAAAATTCTTAGGACTGAAAATGTATTAATTCTATTGATAAATAATAATATCTGATTTTGTTATTTATTTTCCGCTAGCTTTTATCATTTTTTTTCAATTAAAATATTAAATACCCTTTTGAACTGTCACAGAAAATGGTTTACAATTTTACTTATACATTTCAAAGAGCATTTTGAAAGTTAAAAAAATACAAATCAATCAATTAAAACAGAAAATAATCTTTTTAAAAGTCAAATGTATGTAAAAAAAATAGTTCTTTGTGATACAATTAATTTTAAAGTAAGCAGTAATGTAAACACAATTCTTGTATAAAATTTAACAGAGATAATTTAATAATAAGGCCAATAGGCCTAACTGAAATTTGACAAATAAGTTCAATATTTTTCATAAATTTCTACAAACTTACTTCAGTCTCCAAGCCAATGTTCAACAATACTTTATAGTTGTCAATGTCACCTTGGTCAGATGTTATTGGCTGCCACTTGACCTCAATAGATGTAGAACTCAGAACTGTGACATTCTGCAGATGAAATACAACAGAATGTTAGTACTTTTTGTTTTCTTCACAAGTGATACAACCCCACACAATGGTACTGAAGTCGGCAAAATAAGATATTCAGTTTTAGGCTTTTAATTAAAGCTAATTCATTTATCTATGCATTGGTGAAAAAATCTCTAAAATCGATCAATTAGATAACAAGTTATTCAAAATTACATACTGTATATACTCGCATATAAGTCGCACCTGTGTATAAATCGCACCCCTAGTTTAAGATTTTTTTCATTATACGTTGTCATTGACCCGCGCATAAGTTGCACCCCGACTTCCCGGGTTACACTGCCTTTTAATATCTCAAAAATGCATACCTTTTAAACATAAAATGTACTAAATATTCACCCTAATTTGGAAACTTTCCATAAACAATTGTTTTAATCGTGCATAAGGTAAACATAATCAATTAAAGGCATATTCTAATAATTCTATATAACTCCAATCAACTATTGGGGTTGTAGACGAAACTTTATGACAGAGTAGTGATGTTTTTCGAACTTTTCAAAAACAGTGTCGGGTGTATAAGTCGCACCCCTAGTATTTGTTGAAATTTCCTGTAAAAAAAAGTGTGACTTATACGAGAGTATATACGGTAAGTAAAGGTTAGAGAAATGTTTTGGAGATAAATGAAAAAGAAAACTGTACCTATTTTTAACAATTTACCATTGCAACAGATAATTAATTATTTCCAGGATGAATAAATATTAACCAATCATCATGAAATTTAGAAAACATAATCATAATGAGTCAATACATAATCATAATGAGTCAATACATAATCATAATTAGTCAATACATAATCATAATGAGTCAATACATAATCATAATTAGTCAATACATAATCATAATGAGTCAATACATAATCATAATGAGTCAATACATAATCATAATGAGTCAATACATAATCATAATGAGTCAATACATAATCATAATGAGTCAATACATAATCATAATGAGTCAATACATAATCATAATGAGTCAATACATAAGCTGTTGAAGTTTTAAATTGTAATTAACATTTAGTTGACTTTTAAACAAATATATCTTTAGGGGACATTTCACTTGATTTTGTATCAAAGCTGCATAAAAACACATTTTTGAGTAATTAAAAAAAAATAATTTTAGCTTGAAAAAGTCACAGCTATAAGTTAAGGCATTCAACATTAGAAATCAATAATAAACTAAAAAATCATCTAGGAACCTTTTTTCACATGTTTTTGCATTTCTTGAAAAATCAGTTTTACCGACTTCCGTACCGGTTTGTGGGGAAGCATCACATATTGTCAAGTTTGCTGCCTCGATAGAACAGAGGGCAAAGCCTAATGTACATTCTGATAATGCTTTAAGAAACTTTCAAATATTTAGCTGAAACAAAATCAGAAACTCCACACTCTTTTTGCTAAATTTTTCCTCAAGACAGGACTAGAGCTATTACTGTGACAAAACATTATATTGACCCAACATGGGGCACGGTAGCCGAGCGGCAGCGCATTCGACTGGTGATCCGAAGGTCCTGGGTTCAAATCCTGGTGAAGCCAGATTTTTTCCCAGGACTTGAGGGTGTCCCTGAGTCTACCAGCTCTGATGTGTACCTGACATTAGTTGGGGTAAAGTAAAGGCGGCTAGGCATTGTGCTGGCCACACATCCCCTTGTATGCCGTGGCCACAGAAACTGGTGAACGCTGCTTATGATCACTTTGGTCTGAAGGGTACTTTATTTACATAGGACTATTTATTGGTTTAACTTTGAATATGAGATTAATAGTTGACCAGCAGAGTTTGTGACTACAGTGCCAGATATTCACCTTAAAATCAAAAGAGCCATTTCATAAAATGTGTTCCCAATGTCTTATTGGTCCATTTCCTTTGCTTTCAACCATTCAGAGAGTAATAACTTATTTTGACATTCAAGATTACCGGATTAAATGACACATACAGCTGATAGAACCTACCTGTGGTACTGGAACATTGAGTGGAGACATACTAGGCATAATACCATACTGAATGACACATGCAGCTGATAGAACCTACCTGTGGCACTGGTACATTGAGTGGAGACATACTAGGCATAATACCAGATTGAATGACACATGCAGCTGATAGAACCTACCTGTGGTACTGGTACATTGAGTGGAGACATACTAGGCATAATACCATATTGAATGACACATGCAGCTGATAAAACCTACCTGTGGTACTGGAACATTGAGTGGAGACATACTAGGCATAATACCATATTGAATGACACATGCAGCTGATAGAACCTACCTGTGGCACTGGTACATTGAGTGGAGACATACTAGGCATAATACCAGATTGAATGACACATGCAGCTGATAGAACCTACCTGTGGTACTGGTACATTGAGTGGAGACATACTAGGCATAATACCAGATTGAATGACACATGCAGCTGATAGAACCTACCTGTGGCACTGGTACATTGAGTGGAGATATACTAGGCATAATACCAGATTGAATGACACATGCAGCTGATAGAACCTACCTGTGGCACTGGTACATTGAGTGGAGACATACTAGGCATAATACCAGATTGAATGACACATACAGCTGATAGAACCTACCTGTGGCACTGATACATTGAGTGGAGACATACTAGGCATAATACCATATTGAATGACACATGCAGCTGATAAAACCTACCTGTGGTACTGGAACATTGAGTGGAGACATACTAGGCATAATACCATATTGAATGACACATGCAGCTGATAGAACCTACCTGTGGCACTGGTACATTGAGTGGAGACATACTAGGCATAATACCATATTGAATGACACATGCAGCTGATAGAACCTACCTGTGGCACTGGTACATTGAGTGGAGATATACTAGGCATAATACCAGATTGAATGACACATACAGCTGATAGAGCCTACCTGTGGCACTGGTACATTGAGTGGAGACATACTAGGCATAACAATGTCTCTAGGCACACTGCTAATTGAGCCAGCTCTGTTGCCAACCTCTAGCTGGTAAGTGTAAACCTGTCCAGGGACCAAAGGAAACAAGCGAGCCATCGTATCATTCCCATAGTACACCATTGTCACTGGCGGAGGTCTGGTCTACATTTGGAAGATATAACAAGTTTGAAACACTCACAGAGTGGGAAGCCGTATAATTGGACCTTACAGTAAAAACATATGTAGAATATATTTGCAAACCTGAACGAGTTTGTATCCCAGAATGATACCGTTGGAGACTTTAGGTGCATGCCAATACAGTTCAATTATTGTTGGACTGATTACAATGATTCTTGGCGGTGAAAGACCTGATAACACATTGAAATCAAAATATTTACTTTTTTGGGGGGTTTTACATACAAAGCTATGTTTTTTTTATGAATGGCTTAAGATTTAATTATTGAAAGTTTCAAAAAATTATGTGTACTCTTCATGCAACAAATTAATAACATTGTCATTATTTAGAAGAGAAAAACATATTTTCATATGTAGCGGATGTAAACATTTCAGCAAAAACATTTCTGCATGGAAAAGGTGATAAATATTTCAAATGTATAGATAGATCTATGCTTAGTCTTCCATTTTGATTAGACTGTCTTTTTTAAAGGATGTGTAAAGTTGTTTGTTTTTCTGTCTAGCTCTGGCACCAAGATTCCAAGTCCAAATTTCACTTCATGGAAGATAGAGCAACAACAGATAATCTACTTGCTTCCCTTCTGGTAAATATTCCATCGTTGTGACTGTTACATTAGGGCTTGCTTACCTTCTGGTAAATCTTCCAATGGTGTGACTGTTACATTAGGGCTTGCTTACCTTCTGGTAAATCTTCCATTGTTGTGACTGTTACATTAGGGCTTGTGGCACAGCCAATGATGGTACACACTTTCATCTCTAAGCTGTACTTTGTAAATGGTTTTAAATCTGAGGATGGAAAAAAAAGTTATTCCTTGCTCTATAGTCACTCAAAGTTTTTATTTCGGAATTATTATTTTTTTGACAGGAGAGTTGTGGTCTCAAAAGTAGATTAGAAAGATAGACTACACCAATTTGATGTTTGTATGTTAGAACATTTTATGTAGAAAATTTGAGTATTCATGGGATAAGAATCTTGTTAGAAAGATAAATGGGTGTTAACTCCATGAAAAGTTAAAGGCAATTGTTATCTTGGTCTGTCCCTTCTATATTCTACAAATAGCACAGTGTATAAAATTTAGTAATAAAATTTTTATTTAACAAAACCCGAACTGTAGTAATAAACATGTTTAAGAATTTCTTTTCCTAAACGAGAATATTATTAGCTAACAAAAAAAAAAAAATATTCATTACAGATGTTGTTGTTTTTATGTAATGCCATTTAAAAATGAAAAATGTTTACATCTTATTTGTCCAAGAGAGAGCCAATAAAACTATATCAATTGGCACTGCTTTCCGGAACAGAATAACTGAAGAGATTTTTTCCACAAATATGAAACAGTAGATCACTTCCTGCTTGAATGTTATTGCCCGCTGAACCTACCTTAATGGACACAACCCCTGACAACTAAATAAAGCATTGCTATATCGTTTTCTTTCTTATGTCATTCAGAACTTGTATAGACTGTATCACCTGTGAAAATGTACTCCTGTGGTAGAGTCGAGTTATATGCCAACTGTGTGCCAATGATGTAGGTACTGTACAAGGTGATCACTCCATTGGGAGAGGCTGGTGGCTGGGCCTTCACCTGAATTCCTGTAGAGTTGAGGACTGCAACAAATGGTGCTACCAGGTTCTCTGGAATGGCCTGGGCTGTGGCCACAGTGACCTGATTTTTTAGAAGACAACAATTACACATTCTCTGATTCATACTTTCAGTAAATCGCATTATACAGATTTTAGCATTGCAATCAATATATTACCAACTTTAAGTCAAAATTGGAAAAAATAATGTTAAGAAAATATAAATACAAAATGCAAAACAAAATTAGAAAATTATATTTTATAATATTTGTTGATTTAAAAGAATAAATCTGTGTGATTGGTTGATAATAAATAATTTCTTTAACAATCTGCTAAACCTCTGCATGATTTTTATAGGTTTTAGTGCAGAAGGTCTATAATGGACTTTCCTCAAAATCTCAAAAGGATAATGCGCACTAGAAACAATAAGAGGCTATGATAACATATATTTGTCTACACAAATAATCTCTAAGCCATAATTAAATATAAATAAATAGCTTTAAATGAATTATAAAAACAATTCCAAATGTACAATATTTCAACTAAATATGACTACTTCAACATGATAGACACATAAAGCAAAAGCAAAACGGATAAGTCAGAATATTAGCCACCATAGCTAATATGCTTTCATGTATTTAAAGAAAATACTGTAGGACACACTGGTAGAACAGACTTACCAAGTCACTGTCAGCACAGCCAGCAATGTTACAGGCTGTCAGCATGTAAGAATAACTTCTATAAGGCAATATGTTCAGGTCATCTGTGAAATTAGTTCCTAGTCCACTATACAGCTGAATACCATCCCTTCGAAGGGTATAGCTGGTTATTACACCTGTCAACAACAACAGTTATATTTCTTATTATATTGTATAGGCTATAAATTTCAAAAACACAAAAATATACAAATACTTATACAAAATATTAATTTTTTTTACATACAGAAGTATTAAAGGATTAAAGGTTTAATGTCTTTTTATATTTAAAAAAAACTGTCCAAGCAATGTTCAATCACGACTTATCCAAAGCATATGACCAAATCATTGTAGTCTTTGAAACTTATCCTTCATAAATTGATGCCCCTTAAAACTTAGATTTTTAATATGTCAGGGACAAAGTTACTTTCTATATTACATTCAGAGTTCTATGTGAAATGGCTACAAACTATTTTCTTATTCCAATGCAAGAACCAAAAGTTCTCTTTCTTCCCGAGGGCCAGGGAACCCAATAACTTAACACCATTTAAATAAAAAATCAAATAATTATCTGACCTAAATGATAACCAGGTGTCTGAACCAAGTATAATATATTACTGGTTGATACAGGTTTGCTAGACTACAGTATGAATCACTGTGTCACTGGTTGATACAGGTTTGCTAGACTACAGTATGAATTATTGTGTCACTGGTTGATACAGGTTTGCTAGACTACAGTATGAATTATTGTGTCACTGGTTGATACAGGGTTGCTAGACTACAGTATGAATTATTGTGTCACTGGTTGATACAGGGTTGCTAGACTACAGTATGAATTATTGTGTCACTGGTTGATACAGGGTTGCTAGACTACAGTATGAATTATTGTGTCACTGGTTGATACAGGGTTGCTAGACTACAGTATGAATTATTGTGTCACTGGTTGATACAGGTTTGCTAGACTACAGTATGAATTATTGTGTCACTGGTTGATACAGGGTTGCTAGACTACAGTATGAATTATTGTGTCACTGGTTGATACAGGGTTGCTAGACTACAGTATGAATTATTGTGTCACTGGTTGATACAGGTTTGCTAGACTACAGTATGAATTATTGTGTCACTGGTTGATACAGGTTTGCTAGACTACAGTATGAATTATTGTGTCACTGGTTGATACAGGTTTGCTAGACTACAGTATGAATCACTGTGTCACTGGTTGATACAGGTTTGCTAGACTACAGTATGAATTATTGTGTCACTGGTTGATACAGGTTTGCTAGACTACAGTATGAATTATTGTGTCACTGGTTGATACAGGTTTGCTAGACTACAGTATGAATCACTGTGTCACTGGTTGATACAGGTTTGCTAGACTACAGTATGAATAACTGTGTCACTGGTTGATACAGGTTTGCTAGACTACAGTATGAATAACTGTGTCACTGGTTGATACAGGTTTGCTAGACTACAGTATGAATAACTGTGTCACTGGTTGATACAGGTTTGCTAGACTACAGTATGAATCACTGTGTCACTGGTTGATACAGGTTTGCTAGACTACAGTATGAATAACTGTGTCACTGGTTGATACAGGTTTGCTAGACTACAGTATGAATAACTGTGTCACTGGTTGATACAGGTTTGCTAGACTACAGTATGAATAACTGTGTCACTGGTTGATACAGGTTTGCTAGACTACAGTATGAATCACTGTGTCACTGGTTGATACAGGTTTGCTAGACTACAGTATGAATAACTGTGTCACTGGTTGATACAGGTTTGCTAGACTACAGTATGAATAACTGTGTCACTGGTTGATACAGGTTTGCTAGACTACAGTATGAATAACTGTGTCACTGGTTGATACAGGTTTGCTAGACTACAGTATGAATAACTGTGTCACTGGTTGATACAGGTTTGCTAGACTACAGTATGAATAACTGTGTCACTGGTTGATACAGGTTTGCTAGACTACAGTATGAATAACTGTGTCACTGGTTGATACAGGTTTGCTAGACTACAGTATGAATAACTGTGTCACTGGTTGATACAGGTTTGCTAGACTACAGTATGAATAACTGTGTCACTGGTTGATACAGGTTTGCTAGACTACAGTATGAATAACTGTGTCACTGGTTGATACAGGTTTGCTAGACTACAGTATGAATAACTGTGTCACTGGTTGATACAGGTTTGCTAGACTACAGTATGAATCATTGTGTCACTGGTTGATACAGGTTTGCTAGACTACAGTATGAATTATTGTGTCACTGGTTGATACAGGTTTGCTAGACTACAGTATGAATAACTGTGTCACTGGTTGATACAGGTTTGCTAAACTACAGTATGAATAACTGTGTCACTGGTTGATACAGGTTTGCTAGACTACAGTATGAATAACTGTGTCACTGGTTGATACAGGTTTGCTAGACTACAGTATGAATAACTGTGTCACTGGTTGATACAGGTTTGCTAGACTACAGTATGAATAACTGTGTCACTGGTTGATACAGGTTTGCTAGACTACAGTATGAATAACTGTGTCACTGGTTGATACAGGTTTGCTAGACTACAGTATGAATAACTGTGTCACTGGTTGATACAGGTTTGCTAGACTACAGTATGAATAACTGTGTCACTGGTTGATACAGGTTTGCTAGACTACAGTATGAATCACTGTGTCACTGGTTGATACAGGTTTGCTAGACTACAGTATGAATAACTGTGTCACTGGTTGATACAGGTTTGCTAGACTACAGTATGAATAACTGTGTCACTGGTTGATACAGGTTTGCTAGACTACAGTATGAATAACTGTGTCACTGGTTGATACAGGTTTGCTAGACTACAGTATGAATAACTGTGTCACTGGTTGATACAGGTTTGCTAGACTACAGTATGAATCACTGTGTCACTGGTTGATACAGGTTTGCTAGACTACAGTATGAATAACTGTGTCACTGGTTGATACAGGTTTGCTAGACTACAGTATGAATAACTGTGTCACTGGTTGATACAGGTTTGCTAGACTACAGTATGAATAACTGTGTCACTGGTTGATACAGGTTTGCTAGACTACAGTATGAATCACTGTGTCACTGGTTGATACAGGTTTGCTAGACTACAGTATGAATAACTGTGTCACTGGTTGATACAGGTTTGCTAGACTACAGTATGAATAACTGTGTCACTGGTTGATACAGGTTTGCTAGACTACAGTATGAATAACTGTGTCACTGGTTGATACAGGTTTGCTAGACTACAGTATGAATAACTGTGTCACTTGTTGATACAGGTTTGCTAGACTACAGTATGAATAACTGTGTCACTGGTTGATACAGGTTTGCTAGACTACAGTATGAATAACTGTGTCACTGGTTGATACAGGTTTGCTAGACTACAGTATGAATAACTGTGTCACTGGTTGATACAGGTTTGCTAGACTACAGTATGAATAACTGTGTCACTGGTTGATACAGGTTTGCTAGACTACAGTATGAATAACTGTGTCACTGGTTGATACAGGTTTGCTAGACTACAGTATGAATCATTGTGTCACTGGTTGATACAGGTTTGCTAGACTACAGTATGAATTATTGTGTCACTGGTTGATACAGGTTTGCTAGACTACAGTATGAATAACTGTGTCACTGGTTGATACAGGTTTGCTAGACTACAGTATGAATAACTGTGTCACTGGTTGATACAGGTTTGCTAGACTACAGTATGAATAACTGTGTCACTGGTTGATACAGGTTTGCTAGACTACAGTATGAATAACTGTGTCACTGGTTGATACAGGTTTGCTAGACTACAGTATGAATCACTGTGTCACTGGTTGATACAGGTTTGCTAGACTACAGTATGAATAACTGTGTCACTGGTTGATACAGGTTTGCTAGACTACAGTATGAATAACTGTGTCACTGGTTGATACAGGTTTGCTAGACTACAGTATGAATAACTGTGTCACTGGTTGATACAGGTTTGCTAGACTACAGTATGAATAACTGTGTCACTGGTTGATACAGGTTTGCTAGACTACAGTATGAATAACTGTGTCACTGGTTGATACAGGTTTGCTAGACTACAGTATGAATTATTGTGTCACTGGTTGATACAGGTTTGCTAGACTACAGTATGAATAACTGTGTCACTGGTTGATACAGGTTTGCTAGACTACAGTATGAATAACTGTGTCACTGGTTGATACAGGTTTGCTAGACTACAGTATGAATAACTGTGTCACTGGTTGATACAGGTTTGCTAGACTACAGTATGAATAACTGTGTCACTGGTTGATACAGGTTTGCTAGACTACAGTATGAATCACTGTGTCACTGGTTGATACAGGTTTGCTAGACTACAGTATGAATAACTGTGTCACTGGTTGATACAGGTTTGCTAGACTACAGTATGAATCACTGTGTCACTGGTTGATACAGGTTTGCTAGACTACAGTATGAATAACTGTGTCACTGGTTGATACAGGTTTGCTAGACTACAGTATGAATAACTGTGTCACTGGTTGATACAGGTTTGCTAGACTACAGTATGAATCACTGTGTCACTGGTTGATACAGGTTTGCTAGACTACAGTATGAATAACTGTGTCACTGGTTGATACAGGTTTGCTAGACTACAGTATGAATAACTGTGTCACTGGTTGATACAGGTTTGCTAGACTACAGTATGAATCACTGTGTCACTGGTTGATACAGGTTTGCTAGACTACAGTATGAATTATTGTGTCACTGGTTGATACAGGGTTGCTAGACTACAGTATGAATCACTGTGTCACTGGTTGATACAGGTTTGCTAGACTACAGTATGAATTATTGTGTCACTGGTTGATACAGGGTTGCTAGACTACAGTATGAATTATTGTGTCACTGGTTGATACAGGGTTGCTAGACTACAGTATGAATTATTGTGTCACTGGTTGATACAGGTTTGCTAGACTACAGTATGAATTATTGTGTCACTGGTTGATACAGGGTTGCTAGACTACAGTATGAATTATTGTGTCACTGGTTGATACAGGGTTGCTAGACTACAGTATGAATTATTGTGTCACTGGTTGATACAGGTTTGCTAGACTACAGTATGAATTATTGTGTCAAAGCAAAGCTGTATTTTCTCTGGTACTGGCAAAGCTCGCAATTAAATGACTAGGCTATATTTATCAACACTAATTGTTGCTAGCAAGCCCATAAGCGTTTTTGGAGACTTTTGTCGACCCCCACCCATAAAGAGTTTTAAATAACTTTATAGCTAAAGTAAATATTGCTTACCACTTCAAAATTATATTTCTTTCATAACTATAATAAAAAATTTTTTCAAACATTTCATAACAATAGTAATCATTGCTCATGTGAATCCACTTGCTAACTCAATAAATATTGCTGATATAAATATATTTATTCATACCATTAGGTTTCTGGGGCTCTGTCCAGGTTAAGTAGATTGCAAAAAATTCTCCGGGAGCCACCCGTGATGATGGGGGATGCACCTGCTCTGGTGGCGCCACTAGGGTTCTTACTGGTGTCCATGAACTAGTGGTCGACCCTGCACTGTTGACCACCCCAACACTGTATTCATACAGCGAGAAGGGCACCAAGTTAATGTCTGTAAGTTTCAAATAAACAAAGAACTATGAATAAAGTTGCAGCTACAATCTGATCTTTAATCTACACAGCAAATAAAAAATATAATATATAAATGTGTATCTCTTTTCAGACCGTGTTGGACCATAGATTACCGAAGCAGCATTCACCAGTTTCTGTGGCCATAATATACAAAGGGATTGTGTTGCCAGCATAAAGCCCAAGGACATACTCTTTTCCCCCATGTCATGTAGAGTCAGGGACACCCTTTAGTTCAAGGAGAAAAAAAAACAGCCCTTCAATCTGGATTCAAATGTAGAGAATGTTAATCCTAATGCTCTTCCACTAGACTGCTGAGCTCCATCTTTTGAAAATTAAGTACACGTATTACTTTTGATAAAAAGGATTATGTTTCATTCAGTATTATATTCAAGTAGAATTATTTTTAAGAATGAATATTTTCTTTATTAAAAAAAAGAACAGAGGTTCTACCAATGATTTAATTACAATATGTGTAAAGTTAATAGCGAAAATATTGGACACAGTGGCCCAGCAGCAGTGTGCTTAGCTGGCATTAGGACAGTCCCGGGTTTGAATCCTGGTAAAGGCTAGGATTCTTTCTCAGGTTAGGATTGAGTCTACTCACTACTCAGTTCTGATGGGTACCTGACAGCAGGAGGAGATTAGTAAAGACAGCAGGGCATTGTGCTGACCACACAATCTCCTTGTATACCATGGAAACTTATGAACGCTACTATAGGCCCTATGGATCAAAATAGTCTGACTGGAATACTTTTTTTTTTAAACATAATTATTAATTATTATTATGTTCAAATTTATTTCATGTTACCTGTATAAGTGTTACCTGTATAATTCAGACCTAGCCCTGAGTAAATTATTTCCGTGGCCGTAGTGCAGGTGGATGTTGAATTGGTGTATGGCAGGGTGGTGGGGCTCACCTGGTAACCCTTCACATACCCACAGGTGCGCTGCGAGGTGTCAAAATCACATCTGTTGCAGAAAGCAGTGCTCTGTTGAGTAATTGGGCATACAACACCTGTACCGCAACCTAAACAAAATCAAAATGAAAGTCTTTCATCAATTTACCCCGTAGCTGCCAAGAATCACAAATGACTAAGATACAGTAAGTCTAAATTTGATAGAATCAATTACACAACACATAAACCTACATAGAATCAATTACACAACACATAAACCTACATAGAATCAATTGCAATCAATTACACAACACATAAATCTACATAGAATCAATTACACAACAAATAAACCTACATAGAATCCATTGCACAACACATAAACCTACATAGAATTAATTACACAACACATAAACCTACATAGAATCAATTACACAACACATAAACCTACATAGAATCAATTACACAACACATAAACGTACATAGAATCAATTACACAACACATAAACGTACATAGAATCAATTACACAACACATAAACCTACATAGAATCAATTACACAACACATAAACGTACATAGAATCAATTACACAACACATAAACCTACATAGAATCAATTACACAACACATAAACCTAAAATTATTTCTATTGTCAATTTCAAAAGGCAATCAAATCTCAAATAATTCCATCATCAGAAATGACAAGACAATATATAGGTTGGTGAGTTGTTTAATAATATCTAGGATGGAAAAAATGTTTATACAATTGAAGACCACACAGGAAAAAACACCAGAGCCATAGTTTTGAAGTTATTCAAATGTTAACGAAGGACTATGCCTTTTTTTCATTGTACATGGTTTTTTCTTTTCTAATTTTCCTATGGTTATTGCGTTGTTGTTTTTCTTAAAAAGTAGTTCAGTACATACTGACTATATATAGGTCTGGGGTCGTAACTTAAAAATTACAAAATGTGACGCTGCCGCTTTTCCCCATTTGGTGAGTTGAGTTTTAAATAATTAGGTGTGGCGTAACTAACTACCAGCTAGGTTAACTGCCCACCTGTAACTTGCAAAGACCTGTCTGCACAGACAGTAGATGATGGATTGTAACCGACACTGTTGCAACACGCCAGGTTTTTGCTGACACGGCTCACACCACAGCATTTGTCAGAAGCCACTAACTTCTCCTGTTCACTGCCATAATAGTGAGTCTGCCAGGAAGGACACAGAAATATTGTTTGATACGGTTTGAACTCATGAGATTATTCTTATTCTCTAAATGTTTCCATTCTCATAATAAATCACCTTAGCAATGCCATTATCATTTACGCAGCATAAGCTCAGCTTAGACTCCACGTATTCTTGTCCGCAGCAAACGTAGCCTGGCTGCTGTAAGTACATCTGGCCCTGACCCTCGACAGCCAATCCACAGCAAACAGTCGAGTCGTAGATCACTCTACCCCCACAGCAACTTCGGCCAAACTTGCTGACAAGTGAATCTACATAGGGGTAATTTGTTTATTTAAAAGGCAATACTCATTAAAATAAAATGTGTATAGACTTAATTTTAGATTAAAAATTAAATATTAAAAAAAAAAAGTTCTAGCTTTGTTTCAGGATATTTTAAAAATGTACAGGTCTTTATTAAAAGAAAAATTTAACAAAAGTTTTTTCTTAATCTCAAACTCTACTTTTTTACTTAATTTATCTTCAAAAAATCTTTTAAAGTTGGACGCTGTTACCTTGACAGCACAGCTGTGGTCCACTTATGGTGTAGGGCATTGAGCCACAACAGGCATCCCCGAGGCTAATGGACAGTCTATCTTCATTGACATCTGGGCAGCAGATTTCTCCAGGCAGAACTTCTATGTACCTTGTGAACATAGCATGAAGAGCTTGGTATTATTTCAACACAACTTTCAAACTAGACAAACATATCCATTATTTGAGATTTTTTCTTGTCAGGATATAACACCAACATGTACTATTGATTGAAATAATTGCAACTATTATTCTAACTCCAAATATTCATTTCCTTTTATACTTAGCCTGTTGTTTAAAGGCTATAGATTCTGCATGAGTAGATCTTGAGCAGACTTTAATAAACAGGCACATTGATTTAAAGATACAATCTATAAGGCTACTAGTCAACCAGATTCATTTGACACAACATTGAGTAGAAGCATATATGATTTTCTGTACCCATTTCTCAAGGTTGACCCTGAGGTAAAGATTTATAAATTGTGACCCAACAAAATCTTGAATCTCTCTGAGTGGTTATTTGAGTTATAACACAAGACCACCCATCCCCACTGTGTTATAACACAAGACCACCCATCCCCACTGAGTTATGACACAAGACCACCCATCCCCACTGAGTTATAACACAAGACCACCCATCCCCACTGAGTTATAACACCAGACCACCCATCCCCACTGAGTTATGACACAAGACCACCCATCCCCACTGAGTTATAACACAAGACCACCCATCCCCACCCATCCCCACAGTATTTTTATAGATTAAAACAACAACTCAGAATGCGTCAGATTTATGTGTGTTTACCTTTGTCCACAGCAGGTATAGTTTCCCCTGGGTTCATAAAACTGACCACCACAGCACACATAGTCTGGACTTGGTTTGAGAAGATAGCTGGTGCCGCAGCAGTCATAACCAGCTCTAGCATTGACAAGATTACCATTGCAACACACCTGCAAAACAAAGCAATTGATGACTGAATCTAAATGTATTCAATACTAAATCTAAACACAAGTGTGAACCTATTAAATAATCAAAATACAATACTAAACAAATGTACATTGATTCAAAGTATGTATTTTAAACAACAACATTTCTAAAACCTATACAAGAGATAAAACTAATCAAATACACTGGCTTTGAAAGAAATGTACTTTTTCATGAATATATATTTTTTAAATATAGATTTTAAAAAGTGTTTTAAAAGAATGATGTTTTTTATGCTGAGCATGTTTCTAAAAAAAAAGTATACAATATAATTTCCTGGTAACAATTTACTGCATTGCAAGTGGCTTATAAATGTAGAAACTATTAGAGTAATTATTCATTTTAAATTTTAAAAGGAATTAAATGGAGATAATATGAAAAAAAAAAAAAGACCTTTGAGCCAGAGTAACAAGATGATCCACACAGATTTTCCAAAATGCCACATTCAATATAACTACATGATGTTATATCTGGTTGATTGGTTGGAACTGACCTGGAAAAATGTAAATTAATAAATCAAATTTACATATCTTAGAAGACATTATTTTAATATGCTCTTGATGAGCTAATCATATCATCAAAACATAGAAAACTGCCTGGTGATCCCCCAAAAAAAGGTTTGAATTAAATTTTATTTCTTTGGTTTTAAATTTTCTTTTACTGTTTAGAGGTAAATCTATTGCAAATAGAGGGCTTATTGTAATTCTAACTATTGAACTAATACCAAAAAAAAACAGACGACAATGCCATGTAGTAAAATAGATTGAATGTTTTTTAATCGCACATGATACTTTATTTACAATAGAACAAAGGCTTATTGAAGGCAATTCTGAACAGGTTTAAATACTTACGCATCTGAACAACTTTTGACTGTTTTCCTCCATAAGTCATATCTTAACACAACACCATTTGGTTTGATCGGTTGATTCCATACAATTACAACCTGGAGTATTTAGTAACATCAGATCTAATTATATTTGTCTCAACAAATAATATAATTACATGAAAGGTAAATAATTGCATTTTATTATTATAAAATGAATGTAAAGGAATTCATTTGGAACAATTTGGTCCTTAGGACTGGTCAAGCAGAGTTAATAAGTTTCTTTGAACATGTTTTTCAAGAAGATTGTGTGACTCATGCAATACTCAGCTTCCCTATACTTTCTCAAAATGGTGTCTACCCATCAGATCGGGTTTTGAGCTCATGACCTGCTATCCAATTCTGCTGTTCGACTAGTGCATAGCCCATCTATACCCACCCAATATTTTAATATTAACATAAGAGTAATTTACCTTGGCGTTAGTAAGTTACTTTTATTTTTTTCAATAAGCTACCTTTGACTAAGATAGTTCAGGTTTACCTTGGTAATACAGCTATGCTAACAAAAATACACAAAAAGTGAAACATGCCTGGACTGGAGTAACAGAGGTGACTGCTGGTGGAGCCATGTCCTGAGGGGGAGCTTCAGCTGTGGCACCCAATGTACTTTTACTAACAGCGCAGGCATACACAGTACATGCTTCAATCTAATCATTGAGAGAAGTTAACTATTTTACCATTTCAGTTAAAATATTGAAACCTATGTAGTTTACATAGATTTTACAGATTTAGTATAATGTTAGATTATACATTTTAAAATTAATTAGTGGAAGTGGTCAGCTTCTTTCAATAAGGGCAAGAACAGAGAGATTTAGGAACTCTTTTGTTCCACTATCAGTGAGAATCTTTGAAAAGAATCATGTCAGCCAGGAAATACAATGGCTCAATAGCTGACTCCTAAATGATACTTTTTCTTGTATGATAAATGGTATGATAGTGTGCGCGAATGTCTATTGTGCTATCAATGGTTCTTTAATATTGTTTTAAGTACCGGTATGCTGAAAGACGGAATTTATGTAATCAAGTCAAATTTCCATTTATTTAGATCCATAAAGTAATCTTATCTTATCTTATAATTGCTAACTTTCTAAATAGGACTAACAGTGGGAAAAAAATAGCAACTAATTTGACCTGATACAAAATTCAAGAATAGAATAAAATGAAAGCCCAGCAATTGATATCTTTATATATTTACCTTGATGTCATAAATTGTAAATGGCTGGAGGTCAGAAACAACCACACTGCCTGGGACTTTACTTCCAGTTGGAATCCTTCTTTCATTGACCAGTATGGTGTAAGAGATGACCTCCCCGTTAGGTTGAGATGGGGCTGTCCAGGCCACTCTCAGTGAACTGGTACTGACCACGGACACTTGTGGTGGACCCAGGCCGGCCGGTGCTTTATGGAGAAAACATTTAAACACAATTTTATATAAATATTTGTTACAGAAATAACCAAGTTTGAAGTAAATAATGCAATAACAAGAAATGTACCCAAAAAAAATTATTAAACTATTAAAAAATTAAGTGGCGGATGTAAGTAAAACAAATTTATGATTGGTCAAATATTTTTTTTAAGTCAATTTTCTTAAAAGAATACCCTAAAATTCTAAATCATTTTTGTTTCTCCTAATAACAATCAGGATATTTGGTAAGCACATAAATAGAGTTCAGGGATATTGTTTCACTTTATAATTATTATATTATGTATCAATCTCACTCAGAAATATGTCACTTTTACTAAATAGTAATTCCCATTTTGTGTTGAAATTATCTAGTGAACATGTAAGAATGATACAGGGGTACGGTAATTCAAAAAGATATCTGGAAAATAATTGATTGACATCAAATAAATGTTGTTACCTAAAACTAGTTTGAATATTTTCAAGTAATCAAGTTTTCTTTTTCTAGCAAATCACAAAATATTTCAGTTAAAGGTCAACAAATATACAAAAATACAACTACCAAATTAGAACTAGGAACTATTTTTGGCTTACCCCCATCTTTAGTTCTGACAGTAACCGGTTGACTGGTTAGATAGGCTCCACCAAATATTGTAACCGTCAGTGTCACAGTGTAGTCAGTGTTGGGCTCAAGGGAAGTTACAATGTAGCTGTTTAGGGTCCTATCCGGTGTGACAGTGACATTGTTCTTACTGCTCGTGACCTGTAATGTCAGGGTCTGGACATCACCTTGGAGATCCACTGGACCTGTGGCAATGTTATCACTAGCCGATAATTTTATATATATATATCATGTATAATGGACGGCCTAAGTGCAATTATATATTTGCATTCAGTTACAAAATAAACAGTTTGAAAATAAACAGTAATCAATGGTGAAATCACTTCAAGTCTATTAAACGGTTCTTGCTTTTCCAATATATTTGTTTCTATTACTGGTAGTATTAATCATTACAAAGTTCAAAAATGTAAAAATTTGTGATTCACATATATATATATATATACCGTATATACTCCCGTATAAGTCGCACCGGTGTATAAGTCGCACCCCTAGTTTAAGATTGTTTTCCTTGTCATTGACCCGCGCATAAGTCGCACCCCGACTTCCCGGGTTACACTGCCTTTTAATCTCAAAAATGCATACCTTTTAAACATAAAAGTGACTAAATATTCACCCTAATTTGGAAACTTTCCTTAAAAAATAGTTTTAATCGTGCATAAGGCAAACATAATCAAATAAAGGCATATCCTAATAATTATACATAACTCCAATCAACTATAGGGGTTATGTAGGAAACTTTATGACAGAGTAGTAATGTTTTTTGAACTTTTCAAAAACAGTGTCGGGTGTATAAGTCGCACCCCTACTTTTTGTCAAAATTTTATGTAAAAAAGTGCGTCTTATACGCGAGTATATAGGGTACATCTCAAATTAACTTTTCTTTTTATTGAAATATCTTTTGAGATTTATAGTCCACAGTAGGCCCTATTGATCAAGTATAGAGTAGGCCTTATTGATCAAGTATACAGTAGGCCCTATTGATCAAGTATACAGTAGGCCCTATTGATCAAGTATACAGTAGGCCCTATTGATCAAGTATACAGTAGGCCCTATTGATCAAGTATACAGTTAATACAGTAGGCCCTATTGATCAAGTATACAGTAGGCCCTATTGATCAAGTATAGAGTAGGCCCTATTGATCAAGTATAGAGTAGGCCCTATTAATCAAGTATAGAGTAGGCCCTATTGATCAAGTATAGAGTAGGCCCTATTGATCAAGTATAGAGTAAGCCCTATTAATCAAGTATAGAGTAGGCCCTATTGATCAAGTATAGAGTAGGCCCTATTGATCAAGTATAGAGTAGGCCCTATTGATCAAGTATAGAGTAGGCCCTATTGATCAAGTATACAGTAGGCCCTATGATCAAGTATACAGTAGACCCTATTGATCAAGTATACAGTAGGCCCTATTGACCAAGTATACAGTAGGCCCTATTGATCAAGTATACAGTAGGCCCTATTGATCAAGTATACAGTAGGCGCTATTGATCAAGTATAGAGTAGGCCCTATTAATCAAGTATAGAGTAGGCCCTATTGATCAAGTATAGAGTAGGCCCTATTGATCAAGTATAGAGTAGGCCTAATTGATCAAGTATAGAGTAGGCCCTATTGATCAAGTATAGAGTAGGCCCTATTAATCAAGTATAGAGTAGGCCCTATTGATCAAGTATAGAGTAGGCCCTATTGATCAAGTATAGAGTAGGCCCTATTGATCAAGTATTGAGTAGGCCCTATTGATCAAGTATACAGTAGGCCCTATGATCAAGTATACAGTAGACCCTATTGATCAAGTATACAGTAGGCCCTATTGATCAAGTATACAGTAGGCCCTATTGATCAAGTATACAGTAGGCCCTATTGATCAAGTATACAGTAGGCCCTATTGATCAAGTATAGAGTAGGCCCTATTGATCAAGTATACAGTGGGCCCTATTGATCAAGTATAGAGTAGGCCCTATTGATCAAGTATACTGTAGGCCCTATTGATCAAGTATACAGTAGGCCCTATTGATCAAGTATACAGTAGGCCCTATTGATCAAGTATAGAGTAGGCCCTATTGATCAAGTATAGAGTAGGCCCTATTGATCAAGTATAGAGTAGGCCCTATTAATCAAGTATAGAGTAGGCCCTGTTGATCAAGTATAGAGTAGGCCATATTGATCAAGTATAGAGTAGGCCCTATTGATCAAGTATAGAGTAGGCTCTATTGATCAAGTATAGAGTAGGCCCTATTGATCAAGTATACAGTAGGCCCTATTGATCAAGTATAGAGTAGGCCCTATTGATCAAGTATAGAGTAGGCCCTATTGATCAAGTATACAGTAGGCCCTATTGATCAAGTATACAGTAGGCCCTATATTGATCAATTATAGAGTAGGCCCTATTGATCAAGTATAGAGTAGGCCCTATTGATCAAGTATAGAGTAGGCTCTATTGATCAAGTATACAGTAGGCCCTATTGATCAAGTATAGAGTAGGCCCTATTGATCCAAGTATAGAGTAGGCTCTATTGATCAAGTATAGAGTAGGCCCTATTGATCAAGTATAGAGTAGGCCCTATTGATCAAGTATAGAGTAGGCCCTATTGATCAAGTATAGAGTAGGCCCTATTGATCAAGTATAGAGTAGGCCCTATTGATCAAGTATACAGTAGGCCCTATTGATCAAGTATATAATAGGCTCTATTGATCAAGTATAGAGTAGGCCCTATTGATCAAGTATAGAGTAGGCCCTATTGATCAAGTATACAGTGGGCCCTATTGATCAAGTATAGAGTAGGCCCTATTGATCAAGTATAGAGTAGGCCCTATTGATCAAGTATAGAGTAGGCCCTATTGATCAAGTATACAGTAGGCCCTATTGATCAAGTATATAATAGGCTCTATTGATCAAGTATAGAGTAGGCCCTATTGATCAAGTATAGAGTAGGCCCTATTGATCAAGTATACAGTAGGCCCTATTGATCAAGTATAGAGTAGGCCCTATTGATCAAGTATAGAGTAGGCCCTATTGATTAAGTATAGAGTAGGCCCTATTGATCAAGTATAGAGTAGGCCCTATTGATCAAGTATAGAGTAGGCCCTATTGATCAAGTATACAGTAGGCCCTATTGATCAAGTATAGAGTAGGCCCTATTGATCAAGTATACAGTAGGCCCTATTGATCAAGTATAGAGTAGGCCCTATTGATCAAGTATAGAGTAGGCCCTATTGATCAAGTATAGAGTATGCCCTATTGATCAAGTATAGAGTAGGCCCTATTGATCAAGTATACAGTAGGCCCTATTGATCAATTATACAGTAGGCCCTATTGATCAAGTATAGAGTAGGCCCTATTGATCAAGTATAGAGTAGGCCCTATTGATCAAGTATAGAGTAGGCCCTATTGATCAAGTATAGAGTAGGCCCTATTGATCAAGTATACAGTAGGCCCTATTGATCAAGTATAGAGTATATCAGACATAAAAGGGGGCATTGCAACCAGATCCATTATTAATATGTACTCATCCTAAGTTGGACACACTATCTCCTTGCAATTAATGAATGAGGAAACATAATTAGTTCTAAATCAAGAGCACTACTGACTAATAGATGTGATTAGTGAAATTTACTCATGTTTGTGTGGTATGTTTTAAAATATATATATTTTTTTATTTTTAGAATTTCAAACATTGTTTACAGGCCTTCTTTTTCAGTGGCCTTTAAAAACACTTCCTCCTAGTTCATGGAGGCAAAAAAATTTAGTGATGCTTCAATTGTTATGACATTCAGAAAAGGATTTGGTTTAGTCTAATCCAATATTTTTAACATATAGAGATTGATAGGCATTTTTGTTTCAAGCTGGCTTGAAGCTAATTAATAGTGGTTTGGTCAGCCACAAAGAGACCATTCTTTCATTCAAATGGACATATTTGTGCAAGCATTAAGAAGGTCTGTGTTTCTGAACTTCATAAAATGTTCGTCTTACCAGGAAGCGTCCAGTTGACCCATATACTCAGATGATCTCTAGCCGCTGCGGTGACATTGGCAGGGAGCCTGGGAAGCCCGCCAAAGGTTGTGGCTTCAGTGGAGTTGGGGCTGGTCACCTGGCCGACCCTGTTGAAGACAGTTGTTCTGTAGATGTAGGTGGTAAACATTGGAAGATTGGTGTCCTCGTAGAAAAGGCCGGGTCCTCTATAGACACTCAGCCAGATGCCAATGTCTGTTACTGAAGCTGTAGAGACAAATTTGTTCACATTTGATGATTCAATTCATGAGGATTGGTATTTATACATTTATATAGTGTATACAGTATGACTTGATGAAATGTTTTAATGGTTTGTTGAGCTTTTCTCAAAATTTTATGTGGGCTAAGTAATTATTGTGCTAATACCAGAGCTACGTAGTAACAGTGCTTAATACAGTTACTAAAAAATAATTGTGCTAATACCATAGCTAAGTAATAACAGTGCTAGTACATGAGCTAAGTAATAATTGTGGTATTACCAGAGCTAAGTAATTTTTGTGCTAATACCAGAGATAAATAATAACAGTTGTATACCTGAGCTTAGAACTTTTTTGTATCCATTCAAGAGCTAAGTAATTATTGTACCAATACTGGAGCTAAGTAATATAGAGCTAAGGAATAAATAAGAAATGCTTCTGGTATGTAGCACTTACTGTCAAGTGGCTGACGAACTTTGATGCGTGAAAGCTCATAGGTTATGTTTGGTCCATTCGGAGCTGAGGGTGGCTGCCACAAAATTGAAATCCTGGACTGGGAAATGGCAGTTGGTGATGGAGCCCCCATGCCTGATGGCAAGGCAGCTGTGGTGAGTACTGATGTAGGAACACTCTCTGTACAGCCACCAGCTGAAAGAAATACACAGGTCCCCCCTTATTTTCACATTTTATATTGGAATATATAAAGCCACTAAATAAAGCAATTATACATTTTCTAATTAGAAAGCTTTTTAAAATTTTGAACTGTGTAATATGCAGGAATCATAGAGTGGAACCCCCCATGGAAAACGACATAGAAGAAGACCCAAGCGGACATGGATACGAAGCATATTGGATGAGGCTGGAAGAACTGGAAAGAGCTGGGAAGAATTGAAGTGACTGGCAAAAGACCGTGGAGAGTGGCGTGCTTTGACAGAGGCCCTATGTTCCACAAAGAACACAAAGGACAGATGATGATAGTCAGCTATAATTGAAGAAGCTGTGTCTACAGTTGTTTTTTTCTCACATATTTTTACACATGAAATAAAGTAATACATTATTACACACATTATTATTATTTCATTAAATTTTATTAAGATTAGAGTACAAATATTTGAGTGAATGTACTGATATACTGTATTGAGCATAAGTTTTGATCAAGTACAATAGCATATCTTGCATCACAGTGTTTAATACAGAAAGTAAAAAGTTTCATTTTAAACAGGTTACATTTAGTAACTTTTATGTTTAAAAGGTATGCATTTTTTGAGAAATTAAAAGGCAGTGTATCACCCGAAAGTCAGGGTGTAACTTATACTGGGGTCAATGACAACATATAAGAAAAAATCCTAAACTAGGGGAAGGGACTTATCCACCGGTGCGACTTATACCATATATAGAATTCAGGTAGCAAATAGGTACATTTAATACAGTTTACTCACTTGTACAAGCAGTCAATGTGACTGAATACTGTGTATAGGGTATCAGGTTGGTCACAGCCAGTGACCGCTGGCTTGTGTTGCGGACTTCAATGCGAGGATCAGGAAACGCCAGAACATAAACTTCTATCTGCCCATTCAGTTGGAGCGGCTCTGACCACTGAACTAATGCAGATGTTGGACCTAGTACTGTAACCTGAGGGGGATTTACACCAGCTGGACCTAGATGTGGACAAATATAGTTTTTGTTGTCACATTAGGAACTGAATTGTGTAACAAACACAAATGTTGTTTTTAATTTTGATTATATTAAACCTACTATTACTATATTAAGTCAATGATCCTTATACTAAATCTAAAATCATTATATGAAAGCTCTAATCGTTATACTAATTATACTAGAGCCACAATCATAATACTACATTTATAATCATCATAATAAATTTACAATCATTAAAGTAAATCTACAATCTTTATACAAAACCTCTAATCATTTTACTAAATGTACTATTATTATGGATACTTGATGTAAGATAAGATAAGACAGGGTTCTCACATTTTTTCTGAAAAAAAATTCAAGGCTGTTTCCAGACTATTTCAAGGCTATACGAGCCAAATTCCAGGCGGCTGGACCACGTTATTTGGAAATGGTCACACGCCTCCTCTCCTAAGTGACCTAAATATTGCGTGAATGAGGTATTAATTTAAGGCTCGGTCAGTGGGCGTTTATGGCGTATAAAAATGGGATTGGCGTTTTTTGTCTGACATTGATTTTTATCATAAATTTAGATATAAATATAGATTTAGATAAATTTTCAGGCTGACAGGCTATTTTCCAAGGCTAAAATGCCAATATTCAAGGTTGTCCAGGCCTTGATTTGTTGTTTTTTTAAACTCCAGACTTTTCCAGACATTCCGGACTGTGTGAGAACCCTGATAAGATCATACTAAATCTACAATCACTAAAGAAAATCTATAATCATTATACTAAATCTATAAACTTTATACTAAATTTATAATCATTATACTAAAACTATAATCATTATACTCAGTGCTTTTTTTGTTACGGTACGCAACGGTACGGCGTACCGGCACCTTTTTCAATGTGGGAAAAAATTATTACTTTTCTTGTATTTTAACGTTTATTATTAATTTATTATATTAATAATTTGTTAAAATTGAATTATTTTAAAATTGCGCGCAATAAGAATTAAAATATAAAATGCAAAACTGCTTTAAAAGTTAGGCAATCCATCACTGAGTACCGGCACCTATTTTTTTTTACAAAAAAGCACTGATTATACTAAATCCATAATTATTATACTAAATTTCTAATCATTATACTAAATCTATAATCAATATACCAAATCTATAATCATTATACTAAATCTATAATCATTATACTAAATCTATAATCATTATACTAAATCTATAATCATTATACTAAATATATAATCATTATACTAAATATATAATCATTATACTAAATCTATAATCATTATACTAAATCTATTCTAATTATACTAAATCTATAATCATACGAGATGATCCTGTTGTTACTTCAGTCCAAGGTCCGACACCAACTCCAGCTCCATTCTGCACATTGACACGATAACTGTAGACAGTGAATGGGATCAAGCTGCTGGACTCATCAATGGATGTCTGAATGAAACATATCACTACATTATATGCAAATATTTAACAAGCTGTTGGACTCATCAATGAATGTCTGAATGAAACATATCACTACATTATATGCAAATATTTAACAAGCTGTTGGACTCATCAATGAATGTCTGAATGAAACATATCACTACATTATATGCAAATATTTAACAAGCTGTTGGACTCATCAATGAATGTCTGAATGAAACATATCACTACATTATATGCAAATATTTAACAAGCTGTTGGACTCATCAATGAATGTCTGAATGAAACATATCAGTACATTATATGCAAATATTTAACAAGCTGTTGGACTCATCAATGAATGTCTGAATGAAACATATCAGTACATTATATGCAAATATTTAACAAGCTGTTCGACTCATCAATGAATGTCTGAATGAAACATATCAGTACATTATATGCAAATATTTAACAAGCTGTTCGACTCATCAATGAATGTCTGAATGAAACATATCACTACATTATATGCAAATATTTAACAAGCTGTTGGACTCATCAATGAATGTCTGAATGAAACATATCACAACATTATATGCAAATATTTAACAAGCTGTTGGACTCATCAATGAATGTCTGAATGAAACATATCACAACATTATATGCAAATATTTAACAAGCTGTTGGACTCATCAATGAATGTCTGAATGAAACATATCAGTACATTATATGCAAATATTTAACAAGCTGTTGGACTCATCAATGAATGTCTGAATGAAACATATCAGTACATTATATGCAAATATTTAACAAGCTGTTCGACTCATCAATGAATGTCTGAATGAAACATATCAGTACATTATATGCAAATATTTAACAAGCTGTTGGACTCATCAATGAATGTCTGAATGAAACATATCAGTACATTATATGCAAATATTTAACAAGCTGTTGGACTCATCAATGAATGTCTGAATGAAACATATCAGTACATTATATGCAAATATTTAACAAGCTGTTCGACTCATCAATGAATGTCTGAATGAAACATATCAGTACATTATATGCAAATATTTAACAAGCTGTTGGACTCATCAATGAATGTCTGAATGAAACATATCAGTACATTATATGCAAATATTTAACAAGCTGTTGGACTCATCAATGAATGTCTGAATGAAACATATCAGTACATTATATGCAAATATTTAACAAGCTGTTCGACTCAATCAATGAATGTCTGAATGAAACATATCACTACAATATATGCAAATATTTAACAACCTGCTTTTTTTGTGTGAGTGATCATTAGCTTTCTACAGAAAGGAAATATAGTAAACATTTAACATGTATTTTTTTAATGAATTATCCACAATGAAAAAAGTAAAGAAATAAAAGTAAAGAAATAAAAGTAAAGAAATAAAAGTAAAGAAATAAAAGTAAAGAAATAAAAGTAAAGAAATAAAAGTAAAGAAATAAAAGTAAAGAAATAAAAGTAAAGAAATAAAAGTAAAGAAATAAAAGTAAAGAAATAAAAGTAAAGAAATAAAAGTAAAGAAATAAAAGTAAAGAAATAAAAGTAAAGAAATAAAAGTAAAGAAATAAAAGTAAAGAAATAAAAGCAAAGAAATAAAAGCAAAGAAATAAAAGTAAAGAAATAAAAGTAAAGAAATAAAAGTAAAGAAATAAAAGTAAAGAAATAAAAGTAAAGAAATAAAAGTAAAGAAATAAAAGTAAAGAAATAAAAGTAAAGAAATAAAAGTAAAGAAATAAAAGTAAAGAAATAAAAGTAAAGAAATAAAAGTAAAGAAATAAAAGTAAAGAAATAAAAGTAAAGAAATAAAAGTAAAGAAATAAAAGTAAAATTTTAGTCTATATGGTAAGATAATCAGCTTTTATCAGATTCTTTGGCCAAGCAAACACATGCAACCTTTACTTTACCTAACTGATATCACATACCCTCAGAGATAAACTCTAGAACACCCTCCACACCTGAGAAAAAATGTTGGTGCTTTAACCAGTATCTGAGCTGGAGACCTTTGGAAAAGCAATTCAAGGCACTGCTGCTAGATCATCATTTGATTTTTAAAAAAACTACATTAACATTTGAGTAGGAAAACTATCTATCAACCTACCATCAGCATCTGAGGGATTCGTTGTGACACAACTGTCCCATTGTCCGTGTTGCCAACTTTACGTTCTATAATATACTGAGTGATGACACCATTTGGTTTTCTCGGAGCTTGATAAGTTATTTCTATGGCAGATGGACTAACAGCTCTTAATGATGGAAACATCAACTCTTCAGGAACTTTACAGAAAAAAAAAAGAAAAATCAAGTTTTATCTAAAGTTGAACTGAAACAAATATTGAATAGAAAAAAAAAATCTTTTCACTTCAAATAAAAAATATTCAAATTAGGTCTAAAGTTAAAAAAAATCTGCCATAGTATATTTTCATTTAAGAAATATAACAAATAAACAAGTAATTTATATTAACAGAATGCCCCCAGTACACCATTAAGTACTGGATAAATTGCATCAATGATGAAGAAACAAAAATTACCTTAAAAAATAAAAGTAAAGAAAACTAACTAGATCCAGGACATCACTTACTGTCTTCCAGTGTTCTGACAGCAGACGTGGCCAGACTTTTAGTGCAACCAGCAACGGTACATGCTTCAATCTCAAAATAATAATCTGTAAAAGGTGTCAGGCTGTCCACTCGTAATAAGCTCAGATTGCCAGCAACCTGGTTAAATGCAACAGGGAATAGTCATTTCATCAGACATGGATTAAGAATTAAGCAAAACAAAGCAAGTCTTTAAGGGTATCACGGGATGGGGGGCACCATTGACATTTTGTATAGTAGGAATTCACAATGATCTATGGTGAATTTGGTCCAATACAACAAATGTTACACCAAACAAAAATCTTTTTAGATAAATTAATTTTTAATAATTGTTATATACAGTTTGCACTATATAAAATTGTATTTTATTGTTTATAATTTGAAAAACATATATAAGGGAGTAGCAAAAACTTTCAGGGTCACCAAACATTTCTATAAAGTGCATGCCAACTAGAGATGGGAATTGAACCGAACCCGAACCGAACACACCGAACTCGAACTGTGGTTTCCAGCTAACCGAACCGAACCCGAACTGCTAAATGAGGGTTCGATTCCCATCTCTAATGCCAACCCCATGGTAATAGCAGAAGGGGAGGGGGGGTGTCAAGAGCCATATTTATGTTATTCATTCATTGACTTTCAAATCTATTAACTTTGTATATGACTATATGGTTAGGGTGTTGAATCTACCTGCCTGTGTAAAGAAATGAGAACTACAGCAAGTAACATAATCTTTTCATACCTGAGATCTGAGTGCACCATTCAGGTAAACGTTGTAGTTGCTGATTAAGCCATTAGGGCTGATTGGAGATGACCAGATGATGTCAATGTATCTGGACTTAACTCCTGTAACAACTGGTGGGCCCAGTAGAGCTGGCTCTAAAACATTCAGAGAAATTAAATCTGTCACTGTTTCAGTGTCAAATAATCTTTCACAGTTTCAGTGTCAAATAGTCTGTCACTGTTTCAGTGTCAAATAGTCTGTCACTGTTTCAGTGTCAAATAGTCTGTCACTGTTTCAGTGTCAAATAGTCTGTCACTGTTTCAGTGTCAAATAGTCTGTCACTGTTTCAGTGTCAAATAGTCTGTCACTGTTTCAGTATCAAATAGTATGTCACTGTTTCAGTGTCAAATAGTCTGTCACTGTTTCAGTGTGAAATAGTCTGTCACTGTTTACATTGATACAATAATTTATTGCTGTTCAATAATCAAATAATCTGTCACCAATGCAATTATTTTAAAATGTGTATATAGATCTAAGAATATGAAAAGAGTCTGTCCTGTAGTGTTTCTAATTTTAGTAATTTAACTAATGGTGTTACTCTTGTCAGTTGTGAATATTCGCTAGTATATAAACCGTGCAGCTCTTTTCTGAATTTGTTCTAATTTTTTTAATGTCTTCTTTCAATTCATGGGTTTCTTATAGAAGATGTATATTCTAGATTAGGTCTAACTAATGTGAGATGCATTTTAGTTTAATGTTCTTATTCCATTTTTAGAAGTTCCTTTTTACAAAGCCTAATGTTTTGTTAGATTTTGTAATTAATTCATCAATATGAGGATTCATTGATTCTAAGTACTTTGCATTTTTAGTTTGGGTTAGGTCTTTACTATTAAGTAGTTTGTAATTATTTTTTTCTTTTTCTTGGATACTCTTAACAGTTGGCACTTTTCTGGGTGAAAAGACATACATACTCCAGTTAAATTCCCATTTTTTGTAATTCATCTAGGTCTTTTTGTAGGAGTTCATTGTGTTTTTTCTCCATATATTGTTCTATAAATTATACAATCATCTACAAATAAATTTACTTTTGTTCCTGTGTTGATGCAGTTGGGTAAGTCATTTATATAAACTAGAAATTGTAGGGGTCCTAAAATAGTTCCTTGTGGAACTCGTGAGTTTACAATTCTTCATAATTATTTAGAGCCATTAATTATTACAGTCAGAAAGTCTTGAATCTGATGCTGTATAGGGACCAGAGATGCCAAAAATGTAATTTTTGTAAACTAGTATGGTAACTTTATTGAATGCTTTGGAAAAATCTAGTAATATATCATCAATTTGGTTGTTAATATCTAATCCTTTAGACAAGTCATCTATTAAAAAGGTTCATCGTCATATTGTCACAAAGAACATATTTTTATAAATATTGATTTAAGAGTTGGTACAGTGTCTATCTGGCTTGAAAAAAACTGGTACCACAAACATAACTAAAAAGTCACATCTTTTCTGTCTTCTTTCACAACTGTTATGAATAAAAAGCATCTAAATAAAATTGCCTTTGTTAATTTTAAACATACTTATGTACATTTAAAAAATAATGCTTATATTAATTTTCAAAAAAATCTCTTTAATGTGAAAAAAAACAAAAATCGTTATATCCCTTATTATTTTATACATACTGTCCTGCCTTGTCACAATAGATGACCAATCAGAAAGTGTGTCACCATAGCTGTTGCTGGCCATGACTCGAAACTTATACTCTGTGTATGGCAGTAAGTTCATCTTGGTGTAGCTTAGTGTGATTGTTGGACCAAATTCACTGGACAAAAGAAATGTATATATATACAACTATATGTATATAATTGTATTGGTTACATTTATACAATAAATTTATACTGATTACATTTATACAATTGAATTTGTTACATTTCTATAATTATTTGATTACTTTATACAATTAATTTATATTATAACTAATAATATTATGTTTTAAAATGTGATTATAAATCTATTTATTATATTTTTTTAATGCTCATATTTCTATTCAATTTCTGTTAGATTTAAGGATATACCTCAGTAAAAAATCTCTCTATTATATTGTGCGGCAGAATATAAATATGACCATCACACAAACATTTTGCTTGCATTTTAGTTTTATATTTCATCATGGTTAATGTTAGTCTTTTTTGTGTGTCTATTTAATAACATTCATCACTATTCTTCTAATATATATCTGACATATAGTCATAGACAATATATTTACTTTTGCAGTATGGCATTTCCAGTGGTCTCCATAAACTGCAATATATAGGCCACAGTCTCATTAGCATTGACCCTTCCCACTGGCTGCCATGTGACTTTAATTGACCTCGGTGTGTCTGAAACTAACTTGGGTGGGGCAACACCATCTGGAGCTAAAGTAGAATAAAAATCAGTTATCCACAAAATTATACAAGATTTGCTAATCATAAAGAAATGTTTTACCATATTTGTTTAGGACATTTCAAACAGAGGCATTCAGAGGGGTTCATTGTCACAAAGAAACCATTTTTTAAACTGGGGAATCTACTTTGTGTTTATTACTTCATACATGTCTCTATCAAAAGCACTAGTTGACATTTGCCAGCTTGTTCTTCAGTAGCCTACTTTGTTATAAAAAAATGAAAACTTACTACAGTAATGTTTTAAAATGGTCGGCCTTTTCACTTATTGAATCTAATTCTAAGGTAAAATTTTTCAACAAGTGAAAAAGACAACCATAAAGTGCATAACTCTTATCTTATCTTATACATTACAGACGCTCCTTCTATAAAGAAGATTATTGCGTCCTACGCTCATCCGTGGTCCGAGTCTAGTCTTGCATTTTTATTAATGTTTTAAATGATGTTAAGTTATTGGTTTTCCTGGTTTGTTCAGGCGACCCATTCCATGCCCAAATGCCACTCGGGAAGAAAGAGTACTTATATGCATTTGTTCTCACATAAAAAGGACAAGGAAAGTGTTTTTGTCTTTTTGTTTATCTGAGCTTTGCAACAGGTTGTTATTGTGTTGTATTTCTAAATTAGAGTTTAATGCCTTATGTATTATTACTACTTTACTCTTTGCCCTTCTGTCCTCTAGTGTTTCTAGGTTTAGTGATTTGACTAATGGTGTTACTCTTGTTAATTGGGAATATTCACCAGCCAACTCCAATACAAATAAAACAGTAGAGCAAGAATTAAAGGAATTTGGTCACTCCTGGGGTTACGATCAGCTTTTTCGCACATGACAGAGAAAGATGGAAAGACTTTGTTGCTGCCCTATGTGCCCACGGCGTTACGGGCAGTAAGTAAGTAAGTACAAATTAAACTGAATCTAACTGGTACAATGAACCTGATTTATCCAAGAACATTGTATTTTAAGATTAGAAAACCTATTGTCAGTTCCAAATTATCATTATAGGTCTATCCCTGAAATTTAATGAAATTTTTGTTTTACTTGATACATTTCATAAATAAGAAAAAGGAAATTTCCAGTAAATTTTTACAAAAGAGGAGAGTTTAAAAAAAAAATTTAATTGTCATTTTATAACTATGACAATTCATGTGTATTTCAGCCATTAGACTTTAATGAGCTGAAATTAAATACTTAGAAAGACTAAATTCTGCCTCAACACTTACTTCCTTGTGGCAAGGTGACGTTGACAATGTTACTGAGGATGAAACCAACAGAGTTTGTGCCATTTATCTGTATGGAGTACGTAGACATTGGCAGAAGATTTCTTACCAAATAGGTCAAGTATCCAGCAGATGCATTCAGCAGCATGCGGCGCTCAGACACTAGGGCATAGTTCCAGTTGGCTTTATGGAATAAACATAATAGGGTTAGGGTTTATGGAATAAACATAATAATTGGTTATGATGTTGGTGCGTAGGGCTAGTGAAAGAAGTGTTAACAAGTTTACATAGCCTAGGCATGCAAGGGGATTGTGTGGCATCACATAGTTCTGCCTTTTTTAAAACTTTCCCCCAATATGTCAGGTATAATTCTTGTTTGTGATGTGTTTTATTTTATGTGTATTTAAATTGTGGACTCTTTCCTCAGGGGGGAGGGGGGGGGGGCAATCCTGGCGTTTACTTCCATTTAAACTTGGGACCCTTGGCATATTGCTGCTCTACAGTGCCTTATAGTTTATACACATAGTGGCATACATTTCTTAATTTGATATTTAAAAAGTTAATAATGATTTGTTAGAATATTACTTGTGTAGTTTTAAATCTTCAAGATTTGAAAAAAAAATATTTAAAATTTTTTTTTTTTTTTAAACTTACCAGCATCTATATAGAATGAGCCATTAAAAAAAGCCAAGTACATCAAAAAGCCATTTGGCTTGTCTGGAACAGTCCATGTTATGTTCACAGATCTAGCATTCACAACAACGGCAGAGAGGACTATAAAACCGACTGGTGGCGCTTCTTTAGTCCTCATTTCAGCCTACAATTAAAGATATTCATTACAGATACATACCAAACAAAAAATACAGTTCGTACAGAACACTAAAAATTATAAAACTTGTTTGATTTATGAGCTGAATAAGAATTGATGTTGAAGCTAAAATATATTTCCATACATTAAATTAACAATAACTTATATTGTTTACTGTTCTTTCTTTGCTGATTTTTTCATTTAAGGTAATATTGATATTACAAAGATATACATTTAACACAGGTATCACTCATTTCTTGGACTTTGGTTAATGTTGAAAAAATTTTTTTTTTTTAAATAAACTTATTTTTGATAAATCTAAATTAATTTAGTCTTTTTTACAAAGAATAGGAAATAATTTTTAAAATCTATTACATCCTCAGTGATTTTTTTGTTCTTATTTCATATATTTTTGCTTTCATTTATTTGCAAGTCTGACTTTAAATGAACTGTCTTGCTACTTATTGTAAAAGGTTGAGAAAGAAGTGAACCTCTCCACTTGAAGCACACCCTAATGCAGTGCACGCCTCAACACGGAAGACATGTCTGCTGTATGGTTCCAGCCCAGTGCTGGAATAGGACCGCTGCAATCCAGTTTGTACTAGCAGACCATTCTGTACCAAATCATACCTTGTTATTGCCCCTGAAAAGATAAACATTCACTGCTTTAAAAATAATCAGGAATAAATTTAAAAAAAGAATATTACTTATTTATGTTAAAGTAACTTAAAGACAAAAATTCTGGTCACATATTGTTTACTCACCGTTAGGAAACTTTGGGGGGTCCCAAGTCACCAGCAGTTCACTTGTGCTCAAGGCAACAACTACAGGTAAAGGGACACCATCGGGGGCACTTTCTTTAGTTCTGGCAGAAGCTGGAGGCCCAAGGGTACAGCCTCCTCCTGTACAAGCCTGAGACAAATGAAGATGTTATTTGCACTGACCTCTATACAAGTATGTCCAGAATTTTGTAAACTGAGGACTTTTTTTTTATAACATTACATATCTTTACAAGAAAGAGATAATAAATCTTTAATGTACACATTTTCTCCTATTTTACTTTACATTTAATTTCCATTAACCTGACACATCAGCGTCATTCGACACAGCTAAACAGATTATCAAAACAAACATTAAAGAAGAGTGGTTAAATGGTTGGGCACTGGGCACAACAGGAAGATGTGTCTTCCCACATATGCCCAAACCAGATGAAAATGACCTAATGAATGCCCTACAGAAACATGATCAAGTGACCATATCTTGCCTGTGCACAGGACACGTGCCTCTAAACTCACACCTTAACCGCATCAAACCAGAAAAAGTGGCGGCATGCCCCCTCTGAAAAACACCAAAATGAAACAGTTGCTCATCACCTTTTGGACTGTCCGGCACTGCAGGACATACGAAATGTCTACCTCCCCAGAACACCAAATCTCTCTAGCACTCTGTATTCAAACTACTAACAGCTACAAAAAGTTTGTAATTTCTTCACCATAGCCTCAGGCCAAAGGGCAAGTGCCCAGATGGCTGCTGGATCGGAATGATGATGATAATTAACTTCATGTATGAAAAATGGTTTCATGCAGACATTCTTTCATCATTGTTTAACTCAAACACATTTCAGCCTGCTTTTCTTATTCAAACTGCTAACACAAAATATGGCACAATAACATCAAGCATAACCCAATATCCAGTGCCCTCACATGGGGGGGGGGGGGGCATATGCCCGAAGGCTACACTTCAGGGGGGCGGCAAATGTAGTCTAAATATAGCAAATAAAGCACTAAACAAGCAGTTACAGTATGCAAGGGGGGCGGCGCTGAAACTTTTGCCCTGGGGCGCTACATAAGCTTGTAAAGGCTCTGCCAATATACAATGCTTGCAACAGAAACCCTATCACACATGTAACAAGGAAATTAAAACTATAGTTAAAGTATGTAAAAAAAATATCATCCACCCCTAATGTAATGTAATACAGATTCTAGTCTATGTGCTAAGCCCTATGTTATCATACCCCTAATATTATATAATAAGTTGTGCCAGCTTGCAGTCCAGTCAAAATATAATGTGGGTTGAAGACAGAGCTATTATAAACCACATCGCCCAGGCTGTCGGTTGACACAGATGCATACAGCAGGTAGGACTCAAGCACTCCATTCAGCTGTGATGGCTGATCCCAGCTGACATCAATCTGAGAAGTGCCTGTGGAGATTCAATTACAAAATTTCATGTCACTATATTTAGTGTAGCCAATACAGAAAGTTATTATTGAATTAGGAATGATAAGTTTCAGTAAAATCCAAATAATCAAATTGACAGCTGGTGATATAAAGAATTATTACACTCACAGCTGGTAAAAATAAAAGTTGATAACCATCTAGCACCCTATATATTTTATATTTTTTTTATAGAATGCACAGGAAAAAGCTCATTCTACATTCTTAATAGATCAAGAAACTACATGAAAATACAAGAAATAAAAAGGATGTGATTCCTTTTTCAATATTTAGCTGCCTTGGTTTATACAAAAAATGCATATAGAGGTAGCTGAAGTTTAATAATTGGTAATGCTTCCAAGAGTTAAAGTATTCATTCACTGTTTTAATAAGACACTATAGCCTATATAAAGCAACAACCTACAGTCTTACAGCACCTCAAATAAAGCATTGGCCACACTCAGACTTTTAAAAAGCCACATTACCGCCTCCTCTGACATGCCAAAACATACATAAAAAAAACAAAAAAACACACACACACACTCTTCATACCTAGCACAATAAGTCTTGGTTGTCCAACTGAAGTGGGAGGCAGCTGTGATGTGCTGAGAGCCACAGAAGGCCCACTGGTACAACCAGCCACAGTACATGCAGAAACATAGAATCTATATGCTGTATAAACCTGAGAAAACAGTACGGGGTCAACTGAAACTCAAGATATGCACATATTTTGCAAAAAAGTTTTTCTATGATAAACAGGAGAAGAACATTTTTTTAAAGTCTGTCACTTTAAAACCACTTTAAAACCTTAATCTAATATAATTTTAACTTTACTTTTAAATATACTATTCAAAATCAAATATTTTATGAAATAAAATAATAATCTCACTGATAAAAATGTTTACATTGTATAAATTTACTTGATTCGCACACAATCATATTTTAAATTATAAAAACACAAAATATACAATCAATTGATATCATTAAAAAAAATATAAGAATATTTTCCAACCTGAAGCCCTGTAACATTCTGGCTAAGTTGACCCCCTTTATATATCTCAGCTCCTTCCTGGTATAGAACAAAACCTGTGATTGGTCCATTAGGTTTCCCTGGAAGAGTCCATTTCACAAGTAAATAAGTTGGTCCAGCATCAGCTGTTGGTGCTGTCACATTTTCAGGAGCTGAAAAAAGAATATTTGGTAAGACAAAGTTATTTTAAGATAGTGAAGATATGTGAATCACTACCTTGCAAAAAAAAACAACAGAATTTATTTTTAGTATCTTTTATTTTAAAAATGACAGGTACAATTCTTAAAAAATGTCTTAATATGTCTACTCTCCAAAATATTAGTTGCCATTTCATATTTATACATATCTTATGATATAGACACAAAGTTAAGTCAGACAAATTTCTGAAACTATATTTTTAAAAACTTCATGGTAAAATAAGCAGAATATTTATAATTATAATAGATTGATGACCATGACAATCATGCATGGATTCTGAAATATTGTGGCAATAATTTAACAGTTCTGATAATCCTTCATTCTAAAATGAGTGAGACTTAGGCCTACCTCAAAGTTTATCCTATAGGCCCTAAGCTTGTTAACTATTTCACAATATTGAAACTGTTAACAAATATCTGAGATCATTTTAAATACCACGATAAAGAAAAAGATTTTTTTACTTTGAATTCCAGACTAAGCTTTAGCCATGAAAATGAAAAGAAAGGGAGACAAATGTTGAGACTTTTATTTTTTGGTATGTGAGCAAACTGACCTTCTATGAGCATTGTAACTTGCATTCCATTTTCACTCTCAGTACAGCCTCCAGGTGTGCAAGCTTTCATTTTAATCAAGTATGTAGTGTCAGGTATAACACCTGTCATATTAGCTGAGTAAACATAAACATTAAAATTAGTGAAAAATAAACAACTCTTGAACATTTGTGATGCAACCCCACGGAATGGTACTGAAGTCGGCAAAATAGGATATTTAGTTTTAGGTATTGAATTAAAGCTTATTCATTTATCTACATGTTGGTGAAAATATCTTTAAAATCCATTAATTAGTTCAAAAGTTATTTAAAATTACATAAGTAAAGGTAAGGGAAGTCCTTTTGGAGAAAAATGAAAAAGAAAACTGTACCGTATTTTTACAATTTAGCATTGCAACAGATAATTAACTATTTCCAGAACAAACAAATATTAACCAATAGTCATGAAATTTAACGAAGATAATCATAATGAATTAATGCACAAACTGTTAAGGTTTTAAATGTTTTAAGTAAAATTTATTATATTTTTAAACAATTTAATGTTAAGAGGGCATTTTGCGTGATTTTAGACAAAAGTTGCATAAAAACACATTTTTTAGTATTTTCTAAAAATCATTTTAGCTTCAAAATTTCACAGCTATAAGTTAAGGCATTCAACATTACAAATCAATAATAAACTAAAAAACGACCTAGGACCCTTTTCTTCACAATTTGTGCATTTATTGAAAAATTAGTTTTACCGACATCCGTACCGGATCGTGGGGTAGCGTCACATTTGGTCTTCTTGTCTATTGTCTGGTTTCATCTTAGTTAAGAATGTAGTATCAACCAACATTAGTTAAGTCAGTAGTATCAACCAACATTAGTTAAGTCAGTAGTATCAACCAACATTAGTTAAGTATGTAGTATCAACCAACATTAGTTAAGTATGTAGTATCAACAAACATTAGTTAAGTATGTAGTATCAACCAACATTAGTTAAGTATGTAGTATCAACCAACATTAGTTAAGTATGTAGTATCAACCAACATTAGTTAAGTATGTAGTATCAACAAACATTAGTTAAGTATGTAGTATCAACCAACATTAGTTAAGTATGTAGTATCAACAAACATTAGTTAAGTATGTAGTATCAACAAACATTAGTTAAGTATGTAGTATCAACCAACATTAGTTAAGTATGTAGTATCAACAAACATTAGTTAAGTATGTAGTATCAACCAACATAAGTTAAGTATGTAGTATCAACAAACATTAGTTAAGTATGTAGTATCAACCAACATTAGTTAAGTATGTAGTATCAACCAACATTAGTTAAGTATGTAGTATCAACAAACATTAGTTAAGTATGTAGTATCAACCAACATTAGTTAAGTATGTAGTATCAACCAACATTAGTTAAGTATGAAGTATCAACCAACATTAGTTAAGTATGTAGTATCAACCAACATTAGTTAAGTATGTAGTATCAACAAACATTAGTTAAGTATGTAGTATCAACAAACATTATTTAAGTATGTTGTATCAACCAACATTAGTTAAGTATGTAGTATCAACCAACATTAGTTAAGTATGTAGTATCAACCAACATTACTGTACGCGAGCAAAACATGGACAATGTATAGTGTCTGGTTTCATCTTAGTTAAGTATGTAGTATCAACCAACATTACTGTACGCGAGCAAAACATGGACAGTGTATAGTGTCTGGTTTCATCTTAGTTAAGTATGTAGTATCAACCAACATTACTGTACGCGAGCAGAACATGGACAGTGTATAGTGTCTGGTTTCATCTTAGTTAAGTATGTAGTATCAACCAACATTACTGTACGCGAGCAAAACATGGACAGTGTATAGTGTCTGGTTTCATCTTAGTTAAGTATGTAGTATCAACCAACATTACTGTACGCGAGCAAAACATGGACAGTGTATAGTGTCTGGTTTCATCTTAGTTAAGTATGTAGTATCAACCAACATTACTGTATGCGAGCAAAACATGGACAGTGTATAGTGTCTGGTTTCATCTTAGTTAAGTATGTAGTATCAACCAACATTACTGTACGCGAGCAAAACATGGACAGTGTATAGTATGCATGCAAAACCAACTTATCATTTTCATGTCAGCTGCCTCCATAAATGACTAAAAATCTGGTAGCAAGATAAGGCCCCAAGACACAGAAGTGCTACTCAGGGGCTGGTATGTATAGCATTCACACTCAGCTGGTGAAATCTCAGCACAATAGGCTGTTCACCTAGTAAGAATGCCAGAATATAGATTGCTAAAGAAGAAGTTTCTGTTTTGATGTGGTAAAAGAAGAACTGGCAGCCAAAAAAAAAAAATTTAAAGACGGCCTGAAATCAACTCTGAAAAATTAGATTAGACCGAGACAGATGAAAAACTTTAGCAGCTGACTGAAACAAGTGGCCAAATGATATCTCATCCGGGGCCTAATTGGCAGAAAGAAACAGATTTTCCAGGGCTGAGTAAAAACTATTAAAAAGACAACCTGCAAAGCGCTGCTCAATCCAAATTCATTTGCAAAAAAGACTTTCAAGGGCAAATATAGGACTAATAGGCTAATGATTTATAGATGCTTGATGAACATAGCTGTTGAAAAAAACACAAATGAGGGTTGATTGTGGCATAATGGTTTTACAGTAGCGTAATGGGAGCAAATAAAAGTTTTCATTTATTTTCTTTGGATGCCTAATTCACAATCAGAAAGCAATTTATAAGCTGTTGTATAAAATGCAGTGTTTCAAAAGTATTTCTAGTGAAATTATTTTAAAATAATTGAATTCTCCACTAATTTTATAATTATTTTTTTAAGTAAATATATTACATAAAACAACTTGTAAATAAAAAATGATTCTAAAAATCATGTTTTTTTGCCAACTACCCTAGAGGTACAGAAATGCTTATTACAAACTACAAGAGATAATTCATAATCCTGACACGTAAAGGAGATGCAAAGCTATTATAGACAGTGTCACATTACCTGCAGTTACACTGACATCCAGTATATCCATGGATACGAACGAGGTGCTATTGACCATGTAGGCCATTATGACGTACTTGGTCAGTAGCCCGTAGGTTATTTCTGGCTCAAGCCAAATAACTTCCACTTCATAGCCACTGATGGTCCTGACGTTGATGGGAGCTTTCACTCCACTTGGGGCTGCAGACACACACAATATCACATTTTCATCATCTTTTATAACAATGTCCTTTCTTTGTTTTAATTTGTTAAAAACAATATGAACATGACTTTTCTTTATATAAACAAAGAGTATCATGGTATTTGAAAAGAAAAATTATTAACACAATCATTCATGTTTTAATAACTTGTACGTCACTGGGGATGTCCATTAATTACGTCAACAAAATAGGGGGGAGGGGGGGTCTGAAAAAGTTTGACAATTGTTGACAAGGGGGAGGGGGGGAGGTCAAGAAAAGTTGACGTCAACAATGTTACTTTTTGAAAATAAATAATGATACAAATTTATTACAAAATTCTAGGCTACATTTGTCATACATACATAGCAGACATTTATAAACATGGTTTTACTTTAATACAAATATATTAATTAAAATTACGGACGCTACATTTGACATGTCCTTTTTGTGTTCATCTTGTTAGTTTGTAGATCCATGTATGAGTGGAAAGTGGAAACTAATGCAATTGTTAGCACGGCAAAGTGACCGACCAATTGTAAAAAAAACTTCACCTTCGCTGTAGTCTAGCGAGCCATTGTGACTGGAATAACAAAAGAACATTCACACACCAACAAACATTCTGCAGAGTGCGTTCAGAAACAGAAACCCAGTTTTTTGCCGCTCAGTAGGCCTACATCTAAATTAGGCGCCGTTCTGTTAGGCCTATTGAGTCCTGAAAAGACTATGAACACCGTCCGAGAGTCGACTGCTTTAATTCAACATGACTGAATACATGGTTGAGTCTTTTCCAAGTTCCAACCCTTGAAACCATGTTTGAATCAGCGTTAGCAGGTCATGCACTCCGACATGGAAAGATATGAGTAGGCAGCCTAGGCTTTGTCCTACAAGGCGGTCGCTTGTTGGGTCGGCTTGCTCTGTTCGGATTCCGCTTTTACGAACGTACATTTGCTCGAGCCATCCATGACTTGCCTCGTATTCCTGTAATGTGGGCTGACAGTGTGTTGGCCGAGCGGATTTTGTCTGACACGGGGATGTTATCCCCTCAAGGCCACCTTTGAAAGCAGCCGTTTTTACAGGACGTTTTGTATACCTTTCCGTACGTCGCATCAGCCCCCACCCCGGAGACGCCAGAAATCGGACAGTGGGGTACCTCACTGGCCCCCTTAAATGGACAGAACAATCCGATAAATCTCCAGACTTGCAGCTCGGGATACCACGCCTCTCTCCGTCACTTACAGAGATGGGAGTGGAAGTATCTCGGCGACCGCTTGTCCCATGCATTAGCTCACTGGTCAGACTCGGGGAACCAAGTTAAAAGGTCTCAAAAAAATTAAACCAATCGAGCCCGTCTTGTGTCCAGGGCGTAACGTTTAGGGTTGAGCTCAGCTCTGTCCAGACCCGCTGCGGGAGCTCTCTTCCATGCGTTTGCCCACTGGTGTATTCTTAATGGGAACGTATCGGCGGTTTACAGACTTCGCCAGCTTTGGGGCTCATAGGTACAGAAGGGAAATTAAGCGCCAGAGACTGGCGTTCGTTATATATACCATGTAAGCGATAGCTGGGATTGGCAATAGAACTAAAAACAACAATAGGCCCTCTCTGAGACTATGTTTGAATTGCATTGAATGAAGTGCATTGTGTGAACCCAACATGGTTATTTTAAAATATTTCCTACAGAAAAATAATTCATGGCCCATGAAGTCCGAAATACTTAGCCTACCTTTCCTTTTAACATCCCTAATTCTGATATATAAACTAATATATTTTTGCTGACTACGTTATAATAGGTGAAACATTAAAATTTGGTGATTAGGCTAAATATAGTAATTTTTTAGTTTTAATTTCTAATTTTCTGAAAAAAAAATGTATGAGATAAAAATGTATTAGTAGGCCTATAGTGGCATAGCCAGATTGCAAGGTGTGGGTGGCGGCAAATAGTGCAAGGTAGGAGCGGTAGGGGCAAGGAAGCCGCAACTACCGTGTGTATAATCATATAATGTGTGTGTGGGGGAGGGGGGCAATAATGCAAGGAAGAATAGTGAGCATATGGTTAAAATAGAAGGTTAATTTACAACTGGTGCACAATTTCCCCCTAAGCTATTTAACAATTAACATTGTACCAAAAGCTCATTAGTGAAACGTACAATCAGAAAATATTCAATATTTCTATATGAAAAGAACAATAGTAAATAAAAAGGAAGGAAATATTGTTAAAATCCTCGGATTGGAAAAAAAAATTAGGAGGGGCAATGGGGGTAGTAATTAGCATGTTACCCCCCTTTCGTGGCAAACGCCTATAAGAGTTCTATCTAGTGGGGATGTCCATTAATTACGTCAACAAAATAGGGGGGAGGGGGGGTCTGAAAAAGTTTGACAATTGTTGACATGGGGGAGGGGGGGAGGTCAAGAAAAGTTGACGTCAACAATGTTACCTTTTATGAAGTAAATAATGATACAAATTCAGTACTAAATTCTACATTCGTCCTGTTAAACTTACATAGATAAAATTAACAACATAGTTTTACGTTAATACAAATATATCGATTATGGAAACTACATTTGATATGTCCTTTTTGTGTCCATCTTGCTAGTTTGTAGATCTATGTATGGGTGGAAACTAATGCAATTGTTAGCAAGGCAAAGTGACCGACCAATTGTAGAAAACCTCACCTTCGCTGTCTAGCGTAGGGTTGCCAGACACATGGGTGTCAAAAGAAGGACACCTAGATACAAAAAGGAGGACACTGCGTTTCAATTGGAAAGTTTCGCATTTAGCCCGCAATCAGTATAATTTTATTACAAGAACTGCCACTAAGTTTAAATGTGTATTTGTAAACTGAGCAAGAATTTAAACAGTTTTGTTAAAAATAACATATAAATTCACTGTAGGCTGAAAGGCAGCTTGCATTTGTTTGGGCAACTTTAAAGCTCATGCGCGAGTCTTCTAAAAAACGGATAATTATGTTCTTGTACAAATGATCATCTGTTTATTAATTATATTCTTAACATGTTAATACTAATTTTAAAATGTATTTGTCCTTATGCCTAAAAAACATGAAATATTACAAAAGCTGGACATTTTAAAGGTATTGTGCTTTGCCTGCCGGACGGAGGACAAGAGTCTAAATAGGAGGACATGTCCTCCTTTTGCCGGACGTCTGGCAACCCTAGTCTAGCGAGATATGGTGGCTGGAATAACAAAGGAACACAAACACACCAACAAACTGTCTGCAGAGAACGTTCAGAAACCAATTTTTTTTTCCGCTCAGTACATCTAAATTAAGCTAGGCGCCAGAGTCCGGCGTTCGTTATATATAAGCCATGTAAGCAATGGCTGGGATTGACAATAGAACTAAAAACAATGATAGGCCCTCGCCGAGACTATAACTAATGTTTGCAGCATTGAATGAAGTGAATTTTGTGAATCCAAAATAGTTATTTTAAAAATATTTCCTTCAGAAAAAAATAATTCTTGGCCCACCCCATGAAGTACGAAATACTTAGCCTACCTTATTTCCTTTTAACATCTCTAAATTCTGATATATAAACTAATATATTTTTGCTCACTACGTTATAATAGGTGAAACATTAAAATTAGGTCGATTAAGCGACATATTTAGTAATTTTTACGTTTTCAGTTCTAATTTTCTGGAAAAATGTAATGAGATAAAAATGTATTAGTATCAGTGGCGTCGCCAGTATTGGAAGGAGTGGGGGGGGGGGGGGCAAATAGTGCAAGGAAGGGGGACAGGGAAGGCAACTACCGTGTGTATATAATCTGTGGCAAATGTGCGTAGTTTTGTAGGTATATTTGAAAAATAGTTTAAATTTAATTAGTGTATGCAGGGCATTCAAGAGGTTGATTTCTTTGAATACAATATGATTTTGTACACTTTACCATAAAATTCTTTAGAACTAAAAAAAATCTGGGCTAATTGATTAAAACCGATAATAGCTTTCGATGGTGATAATAAAATTTGCGATTATCGTTGACCATGATATTAAAAAGCATATGAAGAGGATGACGATGTCAATCCAGGATGCTTAGTAGATGCGTACGCAATCCAGTGGTACTGCCACCGCTCCTGCTTATCTGTTGGGAACATAGTTTACAACGAGCCATCGTTAAAGACGTTTTTTCAAAATTTTCCGACACAAAGGATTGTAACTGTAACTTAACATTTGGTTTGATGTTGTTTTTATCGCAAGCCATAGTTGGTATTTGGAAAAATGAAACACAATATCTAAGACTAAATAGTGTTAGCAAGGCATTTCAAGAATTGTTTTGTGTGAATCCAACATTAGGCCTATTTATTAAAAGTATTTCCATCAAAACCCACCAAAAAGGCTGTGCTACTTGAAATAATGATTAGGCTTACCTCCCAACCAAGAAACCGAAATCTGGTTTTGGAAATCAAAACCGGTTTTCGGTTTCAAAACCGGAATCCGGTATTTCGGTTTTCGGTTAACATCCCTAGTTAAAATAGAAAGCTAATTTAAAACTGGTGCACAATTTCCCCCTAAAATATTTGACAATTAACATTGTAACAAAAGTGAAACGTAGAATTAGACATGATTAAATATGTATATGAAAAGAACAATAGCAAACATGAGAATTATAGGCCTAGTCAATTAGAAATCTTTTTAACAAGTTTTAAAATGTATTACAATAAAATTAATTATAGTATAGACCTTTCCATTTTAAATCTATTTTAAACATAAAAGCAAGCGTCTAAAATTGTGTTACTTGTTTTGAGGGGGGGGGGGGGGTAACCAATTGTTGACGTAATTATATAGGGGGGGTCTCTGAAAGTTTGACAGTTGTTGACAAGGGGGAGAGGGGGAGGTAAAAATCGCCTAAAAATTGTTGACGTAATTAATGGACATCCCCTAGTCTATATGAAATCTTTAAAACAAGTTTCAAAATGTAGGCCCTATTACAATTAATTATAGTAAAGACCTTTCCGTTTCAAATCTATTTTAAACATAAAAACCAGCGTAAATTTTTTTTTTACTTGTTAGCCTATATGGGGGGGGGGGGGTAACGAATTGTTGACGTAATTATATAGGGGGGGTCTCTGAAAGTTTGACAGTTGTTGACAAGGGGGAGGGGGGGAGGTAAAAATCGCCAAAAAATTGTTGACGTAATTAATGGACGTCCCCACTATATAATTTCAAGATATATATCACCTAAAAATATTTTTTTTACAAATAATTACAAGCATAAACAATCTTTTAAATACCAAAAAGAATATTATAAAAATGGAAAAAAAAAAAATTATTGGAATTGTCAAACTAATTAAATCATAAAAATATGTAAGCATAAAAATATACAAAAATTATATTCTGTATAATTTCTACTCTTCAGTATAATAAAATGAAATTAGTGAACTTGTTAGGTCACAAAACTATTAGTTACTTGATCTATTTATTTTTTATGCCACATATATACCCACCTCCTTCTCTTGTACGACCATATGCCCATGAGCTGTAGCCCTCCCCAGCTGAGTTAGAAGCCACCACTCTGTAGATGTAATCTGTGGATAGTAGAGATATGAAAGTCTGTTGACTAGTTCTAATCTATTACATACTGTGCATCAAAGTGATAGGGCCACATCTCTTAAATAAAGGAATCTTGGACATTCACAATACTATTATATATAGGAAACATAATCTTTACAGGGTTAAACAAATTCTGAAAAAAAAGTCAGGCTTTGAAATTGATCCAAGTTCTGAATACATATGTATTTAACTAGTAGTTTAAGAATGCTAAAAATAGTTGCTTACTATAAAATGTATTATTTTTTAAAAAAAAGACATTGAATGATTGCACCATTATTCCTTTCTTTCTAATGAAAATGGTTTTAATTAATATAGATTTTACACAGGTGTTTATGACTTTAACATGAAGTAATAAAAAGTAAAGTAAAGTACCCTTCGGACCAAATTGATCATAAGGCCGGTGAAGCAGCGTTCACCAGTTTCTGCATACTAGGTGATTGTGGGGCCAGCACAATGCACAGCCGCCTTTACTTTACCCAAACTAAGGTCAGACACCCATCAGAGCTGGGTAGACTCAAGGACACCCCCCAGACCCGGAGAAAAAATCCTAGTCTTCACCAGGATTTGAACTTGGGACCTTGGTACGCCAGTCAAATGCACTGCCGCTCGGCCAATGTGCCGCATTTTTTTTTTAACATTAAGTAATAAACTCTGTTAAATGATATTATACTAATTAATTAGAGATAAAATGATATAACAGTAATATAACACAGTAATTTAATAAAGCAATACTCAAGTTACAAAACAATTATAGCCAACATTTATAGTCTACAAAAACAACAATCTAAAATAGAATAATGATGTTCACAATTTCTTTTGGCTAAAGGAAACATAAACTTGAAGCTGGCACATTGAGTTAAAAACCCCACCAAATTATATCTAATAGCCATCTAATATTGGTTGGGGCTCTGGCCACACAATCTTTTCATATTTCATAATCACAAAGCCATGGGAGGTCTATTCTACACAAAACATAGGTTCCTAAGGAATCTATAGATTAGCTAGAATAGTCCATCATCATAATCTTAGCAACATAGAATTGTTTCAGACGACAATCTGTAAAGTCCAAACCTGTATAAGGCATAAGGCCTGTTTCGTAGGCTACAGTATCTGTTCCATTAAAAATTTCAGATATCAAGCTTGATTGACAAGTGACTTCAGCTGCATGATAAGGTGGGCATCCATCCATGTTTGTATTATCAACATCCACCAGAATCATATCTTTTTCATAATCTTTTGTATTGATACCAAATCCAGAAAAGCAGCCACCAAAACCTGTTGAAAAAAAAAAACATTGTTCAATTAGCCTGTTCACATTTAGTCTCTTGAAGCCAGATAGCGGATGATAAATAAGTAAGTATCTCCTCAGTCAAAATTGATCCATATGGCTGGTGAAGCAGAGCTCACCACCTTCTGTGGCCGCGGCCTACTAGAGGATTTTACAGGGCCAGCACAATGCCCAGCCGCCTTTATTTTACCCCACGTATTGTCAGGTACCCATCAGAGTTGGATAAACTCAGGGATACCCTCCACACCCAGGAACAAATCAGAGTTGGATAAACTCAGGGCTACCCTCCACACCCAGGAACAAATCAGAGTTGGATAAACTCAGGGCTACCCTCCACATCCAGGAACAAATCAGAGTTAGATAAACTCAGGGATACCCTCCACACCCAAGAACAAATCAGAGTTGGATATACTCAGGGATACCCTCCACACCCAGGAACAAATCAGAGTTAGATATACTCAGGGATACCCTCCACACCCAAGAACAAATCAGAGTTGGATATACTCAGGGATACCCTCCACACCCAGGAACAAATCAGAGTTGGATATACTCAGGGATACCCTCCACACCCAGGAACAAATCAGAGTTGGAGTCGACAAAAGTTGACATGTAGAGGGGTAGAGTGAGGCTAGCAACACTATTCTAAAGAAATATCATCTATGATTTTATTCATTTATGATAAAGGCTCCTAGAAAAGATAGTTGCGCTTTCATTTAAACTGAGTTATAATGGTCATGTGTGCTGTTTATTCTATTCTAGAACGCTGCCTAGTATGCCGTATTCTGTAGCCTAAATATTTTATCAAGTAAAAAAACCTTTGTAAACTGAATTTCGCTCATATAAACATTCCAATAAACATTGAAAAATAAAAAAATTAAGTATTTCATATTTATTTGGCTTTACTTTATAAAAAATATCAAATTGAAGGCGTTTTTAAAAAACATGTTGATATTTGCCAAAAGTATTCTTCCCTGGGAAGTTTATATTAAGAGTTACTGCAGCCATAAGGTGCATCAAATATTTTCTTACAAATGTCATTAATTTGTAAATAATCAGATAGTCTTTGTACTATAAAATAATAGTCTGGACTGATCTCAAAATAAATTTTAGTAAACTCTGTGAGTTACTTAGATATAATTGTGAAAAAAAATTCTAAAAAATATTTATATTCCTTGTACATTGATATGGTGGCCAATTTGCAGCGCGTTCGACTGGTGATCCGAAGGTTCTGGGTTCGAGTCCTGGTGCAGGCTAGGATTTTTTCCCGGGACTTGAGGGTGCCCCTGAGTCTACCCAGCTTTGATGGGTACCTGACACTAGTTGTAGTAAAGTAAAGGCGGCTGGGCATTGTGCTGGCCACACATCCCCTCATATGCCGTGGCCATAGAAACTGGTGAACGCTGCATCACCAGTGCTATGATCAGTTTGGTCCAAAGGGTACTTTACTTACATTGATTTGATGAATAAGTTAAAACTGTTTACCCTCTCCTGGTATCAGCAGACCATTTTGTTGAACATATTTTACAGCTGCCGAGCCTGCCTTCAGCCCCCCGAGAAATATGTCCGAGGTCAAGGACAGGCTCATGGGAACGTTGGGGTCCCCGATGGAGATATTTCTGCCTTGGAGAACTGCAATGGACGCCTGCTGACCAATTTTAGTGAAAACCAGGTCCCTCCATGCACCATCGCACAGGTTGGTCTCTGGGCGGTCATACACAACCCTAGTGTTGTAGTTATTGTTACTGATAGTGAAACTGAGGCGTCCATTGTCTAGCAAACTAAAAAGAAAAACAAAGTACATATTGAAACTTTGTTTTAGTATAGGTATAGATAAGTCATTAAAATAAAGTTACAGTTATAGTTATAAAAGTTTTCAAGATTATGTGTATAAAAAAATACTATACGGGCCTTTAAATGTATTAGAAAGAAATCAAATGAAAGTTCACTGACCTATACATATAGATGCCATTGCCTCCATATATCAAAAAAAGAAGTCCTGTGTGTAGTGTGGTTCTCATCCTAAATCGTACTTCAATTCGGTCGCCGCTAACGTCACATGCCCCTTTATCATCGCAGTTGGCAATGACTAAGAAACCTAAGTTTAGCAATGAAACATTAGCGATTAAACAGTCAAGTAGATCCAGTTTATATTTCAATTATTTTTTTATATTTACTAACTTAATGTATATTTGAAAATACTTCAATTGCAAACCATTAAAGAATGAATTTATAACCAAAGCAAAGAAAATTAAGAAAGTAAAAAAATATTTACCTTTTCCCATAAAATGAAAACCATACTGTAGATTGATTGGACAGCCTTGCCAGTTTAGAAATGCTAAATCATTGGTTTTTCCTTGTGTCCAATCCAATTTGGTCCAAATTTCTTCTGGATATTTCTGTGTTAAGATTTCAACATTGTCTATGCAGCCCTGAAATGGTGTTGTTTCCACCTAAAATTTAAACACCATTAGAATAAATATTTACAATGATGTAGCCATCGCACAACTGCTAGCTAAAAAAATTCTGGAATCAGACCAGAACAAGAAATACAATTTTTTTTTTATAGTCTAGAAATCCAGCATAATTGTCATAAAAACCAGAAAATATAAAGAGATTTGTGTGACCCTAAAAATGTCCACACAATTTTGCTCTTGGTCAAAAAGTGGTTCATTTTTCTTTCTAATTATAGAATCTACAGATTCTACAAATTCCCCCCTTCCCAAAATATTACTAAGTCCAACACTTATCCATGTCTTAAGTCATGCATTGCAATGAGATACAAGTTTTCAATGATGCTTAAATTTCTTGATTTCCATGCCCAAATGTTTTCATAGTTTTTTCTTTATACAAGAATGGATTCGAGTGTAAATGTTAATGTTCGAGTTTAAGATTTTATTTAAAATTACTACTTTAATTTTCAACAGAAGTGTTTTTAAATATAGTAATTTTACTCGTCGGTTTTACTGCTTAGATGTGAATATTCACTTGTAATAAACCTTATTGTTAAGCACGAAAACAGAAAGAAATCTATACTATCTAAAGGTTCAAGTCTCCACTAACTCTTCTAGTTTTGTCTGTGCGCCTCAGTATAAACTCTGCAGGAAAACCTCCAACATAGACCCCAGTGGTTGGTCCGATGACACTGGTCTCAGTGCACAGGGTGTCTCGGATGCTGCTCTGACCTATATACAGTACACAAAAGTATTACATACAAATTGTACCCTGTACATTAAAATCAGTGACAATAAACCATTAAAGTTTTCGTGGTTAAGAAAATAAGAGAAAAATCTACATTATAAAATCCAAACTGCACAATTTAGTTTAAGAAAGTATAACTTGCAATGCAATTAATTAACATATAACTTTCAAATACTCTAAGTCTCTTTGAAAAATAAAGCAAACTTGGTAACAATAAGAAGGTTTCATATACTCAACTTACAGGGATACAGATTTATAATGAGACAACATAATATAAATAAATACAGATATGATTACAAATGGTAGAAACTGTATGATAATAATGTACACAAGCCAATTGCTCATGCAAAGTGCTATGCTCTCAATCTAGTGTTTAGTTACTTAATACAATAATTTGATAATTTGCCTTCAAAAGTCAACAAAAAATGTTATTTTCCTCAATGTCCTGGACTCCTGGACAATGAGCATTTTTATCATACAAAGTAATTGCCACTTATCAGTGCAATTCATTTAATTTGTACAAAAATAATCTTTTTCTTAACTACTTATCATAAAATTTTGCAACCCAATAGAAATATTTATAAATAATTTATAAATAATACCTAATTAAAAGTTATTTCATTTCTTGACAAAGCTTTGTGTTTTCACTTGAAAAAAGATTTACCTCTCCATTTAGAATCCACAACAACCTCACCATAAATACCATCTCTACGAGCTTCAAATGTGTGCCATTTCCTATCATTGTAGACCAGCCCCTCATCATTGGTAGTTGTGATAAAAGCAATATTTGTGCAGCCTTATGGACAGAGGAGATTACATGAGTGCTGATCATGCAATACATTGTTAGAGGGTGTCAATTCAAATAGAATAGAATGATACATTATTTAAAAAAAATAATATCATAGAATTAACCTACACAATCTTTTTTAAATTCACCCAATGTAATGTTTGAAACAATAAATCATAAAGTCTTGTAAAAAAAACTTTAATTTTACATTTTCAAGATAAATTTGATCACATTTTTAATCATATAAGCTAACTAACTTTCTTGGCAGTAGAATTAGATTTCAAAAATGCCTTAGGGCTTCACATTTTTTTGAATTTTAGATATTATGTATTGGTATTATATTATCTGAAAAATTATCCTCAATGGAAGCAAAAAGATATTGAGGTTTCAACTTTGCTAAAGAAACAATGATAGCAGACAACAGAATACAATTAGGGCATGCCAAAAGAAAAGTAAGGAAGCTGTCAATAATAAATCAGCCTTATTGGAGATATATTTACATACGAGTCAGTAGTCCACTTGCAAAAGGTGCTAAGTCAACAGAGGCTAATTTAACAGAAATCTGCTTTTTTTCTCACAATTTTGCATCTTTTGATAGACACCTCGTATTTTCTAGCAAATATATTCAAGTACTTAGACACAACTGTTTGAAGGTTGAGCTATAGATGAGCATATAAATAAACGCATTTTCTTAAAGACAGCAACTTAGCAACTTTTAAAAATGGACCACTTTTATTTTAAAAGGAACAAATATATTAATAGTATACTGATTATTCTTATAATACAACTGATAAGATATAAAAGATATATGTATATATAATTAAGATACATAGATAGATATTTAGTATTGTAAACTGATACAAAAACTTATTTAGAAAGGCATCATTAGAGAAAAGTGAAGCTTTTATAATATCCAATAAAAAACTGGGAATACATCATGCCATAATGTATTATTCATGTATTATGAGAGATGCAAAGAATGCTGTAATAGCTAGTAACAAGATATATATATATAATATATGTAAGGGAAACATGTTCATCTTCAGCTTTGAAGGATAAACAACAAATATATTTATACAGAAAAATATTAGCATACACTTATGAATGGCATAAAGAGGGCTTATGTAACAAGCAGTTATAAATGTTAATGCTAGTCAGCGGGGAACAACCTCTGAAATAACCATCAATCAAAATGCTTCCGTTATTGCCTTCACGCCAGATCTGCAGGGAGTGAAAACCGCTATTTACCAGATTTGGCCAGTTGGAATAGGAATCATAATTGACTTCAGCTAGAGCTGCACAATGCCCTGTAGTTTGAATTAAGATTCACAGCTTTGAAAAGAAAATTTTTTTTTTTAAATTTTTTTTTTAAATCAACACTCAGAAAGTATGAAAAAAAAATTGAAAATTTAACAATTCTATGAGCTAAATGGTATTGCTATTGATGTCTATCTTTTCTCAGGTGCTTTTGTTTCCCTCTGCAGCTACATCTTCGTGTACATTGCTTTAGAAAGCCTATTAGTAATATCCACAGTTACAAGGGGCAATATTTAACTACTATATAAAATTGATTACTTCATCTGTAATCAGCAGTGGCAAAAGATATAATCTCAACATCATCACGGATAATTTGGAACACAAAATTTTTCCTGACAAGCTTTCATGACACTGCAGTTTATTATCATATTACATATCATATATTCTGATTGTAGACCATACCCAAAGAGAAATTATTACCAACATTTTCATTTACTTTGTATTATTTGTATCTTACGCAAAAAATGTATTGCAAATCAATACATCCAGGTAGATATATTAAAGTTACCCATTTTAAATAGTGTTTGTCAACAATGTATAGACCTGAACAGACAAATAAACATAGTGAAGACAATTCCCAACAAACCTTGAGTGTCAAACATAAACCTTGGTCTGCCATTGACAAACTGTACTGCTATAAATTCTTCTTGAGTGCTTGTGGCACTAAACAATAGTATGCCGGTGCCTCTTTCTAATCTAAACTTCAGGCGAATTCCTACAAATATAAGGAATTTCATTTTACTTTGACCATTGTGTCACAAACAAGAGGTGATATGCCTTTAAACAGATATTTTAAAAATGAAAAACAATGTGAAAATTGATGATAATGATGGTCACATTTTGCTTGTGAATCCTAAGTTAAGGAGATACAGATGTGAATCCTAAGTTAAGGAGATACAGATGTGAATCCTAAGTTAAGGAGATACAGATGTGAATCCTAAGTTAAGGAGATACAGATGTGAATCCTAAGTTAAGGAGATACAGATGTGAATCCTAAGTTAAGGAGATACAGATGTGAATCCTAAGTTAAGGAGATACAGATGTGAATCCTAAGTTAAGGAGATACAGATGTGAATCCTAAGTTAAGGAGATACAGATGTGAATCCTAAGTTAAGGAGATACAGATGTGAATCCTAAGTTAAGGAGATACAGATGTGAATCCTAAGTTAAGGAGATACAGATGTGAATCCTAAGTTAAGGAGATACAGATGCAACTCTTGAAAGCTAACAGGGCAAATACAATATTACTCATGAAAATGGACAATATTTAAATGTCTTAGTTTAGAAAAGAAAGAGTTAATATTAATTCCTAATGTATTCATTCATTCATAAACTATACTTGCCAGTGAAAGCAACATTCTGGGGGATAACATTAGGGGCAAATGAATAGTAGCCTCCCCCTGTGAAGCGAGTTCCCCTGATGACAGAAGCTGGATAGCTCAGTGCAATGTTGGTTTTCTGGACCCTGTAAGAGGGTGGTGGTCCATTGGGAAACAGTGGTGGATCCCAACTGATCTTCATAACTGTAGTGTTGAAACCATCCACTTGAGGTCTTTGTATGCCTTCTGGAGCTGGAGAAAAGCAAGCATGAAAAGTAAAGCTGGGAAACTAACATATCTTTGTAAAGCAGAATTAAGGCAGCCATAACAGTAAAGTATGAACAATATAGACAAATTCTCTTTTTTACTACAAGTTCTATATTAAATACTATACTATTGAAATGCAAAAAAATGTAAAGCATTTAAAATCATTAAACAACTAATTAAGAAAAGAGCTGTGAAGTTCATTACAAATTAATATTCAACCCTAGCAAGTATAAATCAATTAGTTAATTGCACAAATTTAGAAAAACTTCAGGAAAGATGTCTGTCAAGCAAAATAATAATAGTATAATTAAATTCTAACTTCAAAATACAAGACATTTATCCAGTGAAAAACTCAGAAAGACATAGAGATAAAAAAAAAACACTTTTAGTGTACCAAGTGCAAAGGCTTATTCATATTAATGGTTTTTTTTTCCACCTGGCATTCAGGAACTAAAAAAAACACTAAAAAAACTTGACATCATTTAAAACCCTCACATCAAGACTGGACTGAAATAATGAATAAAAGTGAGGCCCAAAAAACGTATATATAGAAAGAGCGTCTGTACCATATAAGATGTAAGCCTACCAGATAATGAAGTTAGGAAAATGTAAAAATTACTTATATTTGAGTGGTTAGTGTCACAGGACTAAGACACACGCATAATTCATAAAGTCACTTAACAAAGGCTGCTTGATACAAGGCTTCTTTAATCCTTAGTCACCATAACATCATAATATGCAATATGCCATTACAACAATACATTATGGTCATGACTGGTACTGGTCGTATTACACTTCAACTTGGACGAAGACTGATATCATGTGTGACTTGTTCATGTGCAGTCACAGAATCTCAACAGAAGTATTTTGAATTCAGAGTTACTATCCCTTTCATACTCTCTGCACTTCCCTTTCATACCACAGTGCAATCTCGTTCATAATAATAACATGCACACCTTGCTTATTCATCATCTGACAACATGCGTACTTTCTATATTATATAATGATATAATGACAGTTAGAAAATGTGTCAAGATAAAAAGGATATATAATAAAAATGAGAATTCTAAACATCTTATTTCCGATACATTCTAAACATCTTATTTCCTATACATTCTAAACATCTTATTTCCTATACATTCTAAACATCTTATTTCCTATACATTCTAAACTATACATTCTAAACATCTTATTTCCTATACATTCTAAACATATTATTTCCTATACATTCTAAACATCTTATTTCCTATACATTCTAAACATCTTATTTCCTATACATTCTAAACATCTTATTTCCTATACATTCTAAACATCTTATTTCCTATACATTCTAAACATCTTATTTCCTATACATTCTAAACATCTTATTTCCTATACATTCTAAACATCTTATTTCCTATACATTCTAAACATCTTATTTCCAATACATTCTAAACATCTTATTTCCTATACATTCTAAACATCTTATTTCCTATACATTCTAAACATCTTATTTCCTATACATTCTAAACATCTTATTTCCTATACATTTGTGATTCAATTCAAGCCTTACAAAACTAATTATTAGAAAATGAAAATGACCTTTACATGTGCCTATAGGGCTGTACTTCGCACAGAGAAAATAACTATTTCATATGTAGACTAATAGTACCTGCAAGAAGTGTCCGTCCTGTGACTGCTGTACTGTTTATACAGCCTTGACTATTGCAAGCCTCTAGGCTGAAGATGTGAGCTGAGTAAGGTGTTAGTCCTGACCTGACATATCTTAAAGTGCTACTGTTGCCCTCATAAATCAACTATGGAGCAAACAATAAAAACATTTATGAAACATTTCTAGGACAAATTTTATAACATTCTTATCACACAAACAATTTTATAACATTCTTATCACACAAATAATTTTATAACATTCTTATCACACAAACAATTTTATAACATTCTTATCACACAAACAATTTTATAACATTCTTATCACACAAACAATTTTATAACATTCTTATCACACAAACAATTTTATAACATTCTTATCACACAAACAATTTTATAACATTCTTATCACACAAACAATTTTATAACATTCTTATCACACAAACAATTTTATAACATTCTTATCACACAAACAATTTTATAACATTCTTATCACACAAACAATTTTATAACATTCTTATCACACAAACAATTTTATAACATTCTTATCACACAAACAATTTTATAACATTCTTATCACACAAACAATTTTATAACATTCTTATCACACAAACAATTTTATAACATTCTTATCACACAGACAATTTTATAACATTCTTATCACACAAACAATTTTATAACATTCTTATCACACAAACAATGTCAAAATAATTATTTCCTTCTTTTTTTTTCCTGTTTTTAAACAAAGATAGAAAATATACAATATAGAAGAATAAAAAAGTTTATGCAGCTTTGGCCAGATAAAAAATATATATCATTTACTTAATAAACTTTAATAAGTTTACCCAAAAAGCAGTATAATTTATCTTGTCTACTTAAAATTTGGGTTTATTTATTTATTTATTTTTTTAATATTCCATTCCTATGTGCAGTTATAGCCTAATTGGAAAAGAACCTTAGATGTAAAAATGTTATATTAAAAGGATTAAATTTTACATTGTTAATTTGAATAACTTATTATAAGTGATCTCAAGCACATACTGACTAATAAATGACATGGCATACATTTCATATGTATACTGCCTATAAATGCAATCACTTACATTCCAAACAGAAGGTGGATTAAAAGGATATTGAGTCAGGTCTGTCTGGACATTCTCATACAGTCTATAAATGTTCACCAGGCCCTGCATGTCTGCTGGTGAAGGTTCCCTCCAAGTGATCAACAGCTCAGAATTACTGATGCCAGTGATGATAGGAGGTGTCAAATACTTGGGAGCTAAAATTAGAAATATTTTTCTGCAGCTCATGCTAATTTATGATCATGTATTGTTACATTCAATTTTTTTTAAATGCAAAAAGGGTCAGCTGAACTAAGTCTCCCGAACTAGGCCAGGAAGACAAACTGTTTCGCATCATTCATCATTCTGATCCAGCAGCCATCTGCGCACTTGCCTTTCAGCCTGAGGCTATGGTGAAGAAATTGCAGACTTTTTGTAGCTGTTCGTATTTTGAATATAGAGTGTTAGAGAGATTTGGTGTTTTGGGGAGGTAGACATTTAGTATGTCCTGTAGTGACGGATAGTCAAAAAAGTGATGGGCAACTGTTTCATTTTGGTGTTTACAGAGGGTGCATGTCGCCGCTTTTTCTGGTTCGATACGGTTATGGTGCAAGTCTAGATGTATGTGTCCTGTGCGCAGGCGGAAGATGGTCACTACTTAGCATCATTAAAATTCTAATTTTAAACTAGACATATATTAAGATACATACATGTGTGCAAAGAGTGTAATAATCTTCTTCATGCACTTAAATTATAAAGCTGCACACAAGAAATGATCGGTGACTTAAAACTTACGAGCTTCAAAAGTTCTGCCTTTAACCCATGGGCTAGCAGCTTTGCTGACGTCATTCTGAGAATAAACCTGAAATTCATAAGCAGTGTAAGCCTGCAGGCCACCAACTGTGTAGCTTGTTTCAGGCGGGTCCAATGGATTCCCAGCCGGTGTGGCCAACGTGTCAAAGCGGCCACTGGGATTAAAGATTCTAGATGCTGGAGGATTATACTGGTTGTCTGGACCAAGTGGTCCTCTCATCCACAGTTCATAAAAGATTATGATTCCTAGATTTAAACAAAAATATATTTTAACTTATATCAAATATAGAGCTCAACATTGTTAAAAAAAAATATTGGCTAGTATACATCACACCCCTTAATCTACTCACATTTTTCAGAAAAAAAAATGTAAACATAAAATTATTTTTTTCAAACCAAAAACAACTTTTAAAGAAAAAATAATTTTTTTATTTATTTTTTGAAAGAATGAAATAAATCCTTTTTTTAAATTAAAATTGTAGAAAGAAAATTTCAAAGAAAATAAAAATGGACAGACAAAAGCTAACAGTTAACAATAGCCAGTTGTGACCATCAATGTAAATTACTATCAACAAAAACAATTGTTTTCCCTAAGGAAGTTTACCGTTGGGAAAAAGGGGTGGCTGCCAGAAGATGTAGAGCTCTGAGCTGCTCACAGCTGTGATATTGGGAGGCTGCTGTGCCTCTGGGGCAGCAGACATTGTGATGATTTGGACGGCCCTGCTGTCTGTGCATCCACCAGCTGTGCAGGCCCTGGGGATCAGGCTGTACCTCGTGTATGGAGACAAAGTGGTCAGCATAGCCTGGACAAAAATATTCAAAGTAAAATTTGAAGAAAAAAAATGATACTGATGTAACATGATAAATAAACAAAATCTCAATTCTAAAAACAAAATCTCAATTCTAAAAACAAAATCTCAATTCTAAAAACAAAATCTCAATTCTAAAAACAAAATCTCAATTCTAAAAACAAAATCTCAATTCTAAAAACAAAATCTCAATTCTAAAAACAAAATCTCAATTCTAAAAACAAAATCTCAATTCTAAAAACAAAATCTCAATTCTAAAAACAAAATCTCAATTCTAAAAACAAAATCTCAATTCTAAAAACAAAATCTCAATTCTAAAAACAAAATCTCAATTCTAAAAACAAAATCTCAATTCTAAAAACAAAATCTCAATTCTAAAAACAAAATCTCAATTCTAAAAACAAAATCTCAATTCTAAAAACAAAATCTCAATTCTAAAAACAAAATCTCAATTCTAAAAACAAAATCTCAATTCTAAAAACAAAATCTCAATTCTAAAAACAAAATCTCAATTCTAAAAACAAAATCTCAATTCTAAAAACAAAATCTCAATTCTAAAAACAAAATCTCAATTCTAAAAACAAAATCTCAATTCTAAAAACAAAATCTCAATTCTAAAAACAAAATCTCAATTCTAAAAACAAAATCTCAATTCTAAAAACAAAATCGCAATTCTAAAAACTAAATTTCAATTCTAAAAACAAAATCTCAATTCTAAAAACAAAATCTCAATTCTAAAAACAAAATCTCAATTCTAAAAACAAAATCTCAATTCTAAAAACAAAATCTCAATTCTAAAAACAAAATCTCAATTCTAAAAACCAAGTTTAATAAAGAAGCTCAAAAATTGAGTGCATTAATATTTTGTTTATAGGATGTTTGTCTGAAATGGATAGGGAGGGGGGTTCTTTATTGGGCTTACAAAGTTAAAAAAATATCCTCAACCCCTCCTTTGGACACACATGAATGTAGCAATATGATATCCATTACTTACAATCCCTTTGTTTAAAAACATTTTAAAGTTCTACAAATTTGGTAGTAAAATTAATGGAAACTACTTGAGGAGAGCCGGGAAGACTTGCAAAGGCATTGTCAATATCCGTGGCATGGATCAGAATAAATGCTTTTGTTTAAAATGGATGAGACTTCACTCACAGATGTGCTGTTGCCTTCCCATTCCACTGTAGTTACATTTGTAAGACTCTTCAGGGAAATGATGTTATATTTCATCAATGGCCCATTCAGATTAGTAGGTGGAGTCCAAGTACACAATGCACTTCTGGCTCTTATATCTGTCACCTGTGTGAAGGTTTTGCAAATGATAAACAAATCAGTCAATGTTTTTAAACTGTCCAATATGCATGTTTAATGTAGAGAACAAATTGTTACAAATAGCAAATAGAAAATGAAGTACCCCTTTCAGGCCTTTGGGGCTAGCGAAGCAAAATTAAATAACCGATCGTCAAAATCATACTACTCAGCCTTTACCTTTTCCAACCTTAGTCAGGTACCCATCAGAGCTGGGTAGACATAGAGAAACACTTCAGACCCGGGGTAAATTCCTGCCACTTTTACATGGATTCAAACTTGTAACGTTCAGAAGGACAATCTATATTACAGATGCTCCTTCTATACGGAAGATTATTACCTCCTACACTTATCTGTAACTTGAGTCTTGCATTTTAATAAGGGTTTTAAATGATGTTAAAGTTGTTGGTTTTCCTGGTTTGTTCAGGCCACCCTGTCCATGCCCAAATGCTACTCAGAAACGTATATACATTTGTTCTTGCATATGGAATAAGAAAAGTGTTTTTAATCCCTATGTCTCTCTGAGTAGACGGAGTAACAAATCCAATGGTACCAGAATATGGATTTATTCACAAATTGTCTAATTACATGGATTTATAGGAATTAAAACCAGGTGTAGCTTAATTAGTATTTTATGATGTTACAAACCGTTAAGTTCATGTCATTGCTGGGGTTTCCAGGGAGAGTTTGAAAAATGACTGAAGGACTTCTGGATGAGCCATAAGCATTTCTGACTTCTACAAAATAGCTGTAGTAGGTGTAGGGCTGAAGATCAGAGTCCATATAGTTGATCACTGCAATCAAAATTCTGGTAATTCAATGTATGAAATTTAAAAAAGGAGATAATTTTTTTCTTCAAAAGTGTAAAAATAGCCGTCAAAATAACATTGGTCCAATGCCAGATCAAAAATGAAAATGGAAATTTATTGTTTATAAATGTATGAAAAAAATAATAATTAAGAATCTAAGTTTAAGCTTTTATCATACATATATTTAATATTTCCTAATTCTATTAGTATGTTAAACATGTACAACAAATGTAAACTGTTTACCATCAGATGTTGTATTTCCTACTAATGTATTATTACGATAGATGCTGTATTTTAAAATGACTCCATTGGGAGAATCTGGTTTTTTCCAGGACAGATTTACAGAAGTGGCTGTTCTGTTTTTAAGCTCAGGCTGGGGTAGTTGGGAAGGTACTAAAAATAAAACAAAACATTGAAAGTTGAACAAATCAAATATATTTTTACTTTAAAGAAAAATAATAAGTGTTGTCTTATAGTTTCATTTAAAAGTTGATTTTTTTTTCTTTACGTTATAGCTTTGCAGAAATAGTACTTAAGAAAAAAACATGCTACTGGTTAGTATGCAACGCACAGTCTTGAATACTAAAAATGCTCAGCCTACACATGTATACAATCACATTAGAGTCTAGCAAAACAATTATGGCAAATTCAATTCTTACATTAGTTACAGTACCAAAACTAAATCGAGATAACATAAAAACTACATAAGAAAAATGACAATCATAATTTAGAATTTTAAATGTTGAAGTATTTACACGTCACTTATTACCCAATCATATGTGAATAATCTCTATTATTTTACTAGCATTGATTTAATGTTTAAATGCAAATTTTTTTTTCAATGCTTTTTTTGAAATATCTTTTTGCATTAGGGCAATTCTGTAATCACTTCATATTGAGGATTGTGTGGCATTCGTTAACCTTCTCATAGCTATTTTGATTGACTAGCTCCAGGAAAAAATAATTATTATTTTTTATAATGTCCATGTTTTTGAATGGCACTTGTTTTTTTTTATACAAAGGGAAACAGTAATTATCCTCCAAACAGACAAATGTAATGTGAAATTCAGCTTGAAGTTATACTCACTGCTGCTGCAGCCAAATGGGTTTGCGGCATCCATGATACTAGAACCATTTTTACATCGGTCACACGCTAAGCCTTCCACAAGCGGTTTGCATTGGCACTGTCCATTTGCTGGGTTACAGGTGGTGTTTAAACTACCAGCAGGCAAGCAGTTACAAGGAGTACAGCTAAAGAGGTATTTGAAAATAGTCATTTTTTATCATACACAGATTTTGACAATGGGCATAAAGCACTGAATATAACTTGAAATATTGTTTCATGATATAAATAATGGAGGGGAGGGGGACTATTACTTTAAACACATAATAGATATACACAAATTACTTTTGAATGAGATCCCAAAGTTTATGAGCAATAATATAACAACAAAGTTTATGTCGTGTATTAGAGGAACCTGCAAGCAGCCTGAACTCTCTATATCTCTTTACATTACCAGGGGAGAAAAATATAATAGAACAATTTTTTAAAAGCACAACTGAGATTAAATTTTGTCTTTTCCTAAACGTATAACCTTTATTAAATGTTGGATCCAGGAATCTGAATTTTTCTGCGTTTCTGGGAATCAATAATTTAGATAATCAGATTTTTACTATAAAGTTAAGCGTCCATTTTAGACCAGGTCTGTTCCACAGGACCAGTGAAACAGACTTTTCTAATTACCATGGCCACAGCATAAAAGTGGATTGAGTGCATGTACAATTTCCAGCTGCCTTTACTTTCCCCAATTCAGGTTGCAGGTACCCAACAAAGCTGGTTACATTCTGGGACAGCCGTAAAAATTTTGATGTTTGTACCTGGATTTAAACTTGTGACTTTTGGAATGGCTATCCAACTTGCTGCCATCAGGCCATGTGACCCCTAGTTCTATTACACAACAGACTCATTTCAAACAATTGCAAGCCTACTTACAATCCTAGCCTGGCATCAAAAGCATAGTAGGTTGGTAAACACTGGTTACACTGTAGCCCACCTACACCAAACTCTTCTTTACACTCACACTGACCAGTGACAGAGTTGCAGAAAGTGCCCTGGAGAGTTCCTTGAACATAGCAAGGGCATGGCAGACATCCACCATTGGGATTCTTATAATAACCTGGAGGTGAAAGGTGAAAGGTGAAATAGAACAAAAAAATGCCACAAATCTTAAAGGGCATGAACAGTTTGTCTTTTAAATCAATTTAATAAAATCAAGAGATAAATAATATATACACCAGTGGGGCCCAAAGTAAGTAATGCGGCATCTATACAGGTGTGTGGTGAAAATCTGCAAGGCTTTTCTTAATATATACTGTAATGCTTTCAATACTTCTTTTTATTTTTGATACAATTATCACAATGTGGTCAAATGCAACATCAAGGGCTTTGAATTAATGTAACACACCATGGAAAAAAAACTTAAATCAAAAAGGGTGCTACAGGTAGAACAAGTTTGGGAACCACTGATGTACAAGTTTGGCCCAACTCTGATGCTTTAAAATATATTGAATATTGAAGTAGTTCTGAAGCATGTCATAATACAAATTGATGTTGCCAGTGCATCTTCTGCCCATTTAATGCTTCTTCATCAAAGACTAGAACTATTTTACTAAGAGCTGAGACTAGTCATTCCCTAGTGCCCTAAATTCTTCTACAGAATGTCTTATTTCCTCTAAATCTATACAATTCTTCTACAGAATGTCTTATTTTCTCTAAATCTATACAATTCTTCTACAGAATGTCTTATTTCCTCTATATACAATTCTTCTACAGAATGTCTTATTTCCTCTATATACAATTCTTCTAAAGAATGTCTTATTTCCTCTAAATCTATTCAATTCTTCTACAGAATGTCTTATTTCCTCTATATCTATACAATTCTTCTACAGAATGTCTTATTTCCTCTATATACAGTTCTTCTACAGAATGTCTTATTTCCTCTAAATCTATACAATTCTTCTACAGAATGTCTTATTTGCTCAATATCTATATAATTCTTCTACAGAATGTCTTATTTCCTCTATATACAATTCTTCTACAGAATGTCTTATTTCCTCTATATACAATTCTTCTACAGAATGTCTTATTTCCTCTAAATCTATTCAATTCTTCTACAGAATGTCTTATTTCCTCTATATCTATACAATTCTTCTACAGAATGTCTTATTTCCTCTATATACAATTCTTCTACAGAATGTCTTATTTGCTCAATATCTATATAATTCTTCTACAGAATGTCTTATTTCCTCTATATACAATTCTTCTACAGAATGTCTTATTTCCTCTAAATCTATTCAATTCTTCTACAGAATGTCTTATTTCCTCTATATCTATACAATTCTTCTACAGAATGTCTTATTTCCTCTATATACAGTTCTTCTACAGAATGTCTTATTTCCTCTATATCTATACAATTCTTCTACAGAATGTCTTATTTCCTCTATATACAATTCTTCTACAGAATGTCTTATTTCCTCTATATCTATATAATTCTTCTACAGAATGTCTTATTTCCTCTATATACAATTCTTCTACAGAATGTCTTATTTCCTCTATATACAATTCTTCTACAGAATGTCTTATTTCCTCTATATCTATATAATTCTTCAACAGAATGTCTTATTTCCTCTAAATCTATACAGTTCTTCGACAGAATGTCTAATTTCCTCTATATACAGTTCTTCTACAGAATGTCTTATTTCCTCTGAATCTATACAGTTCTTCTACAGAATGTCTTATTTCCTCTAAATCTATACAATTCTTCTACAGAATGTCTTATTTCCTCTATATACAGTTCTTCTACAGAATGTCTTATTTCCTCTGAATCTATACAGTTCTTCTACAGAATGTCTTATTTCCTCTATATACAGTTCTTCTACAGAATGTCTTATTTCCTCTGAATCTATACAGTTCTTCTACAGAATGTCTTATTTCCTCTAAATCTATACAATTCTTCTACAGAATGTCTTATTTCCTCTATATACAGTTCTTCTACAGAATGTCTTATTTCCTCTGAATCTATACAGTTCTTCTACAGAATGTCTTATTTCCTCTATATACAGTTCTTCTACAGAATGTCTTATTTCCTCTGAGTCTATACAGTTCTTCTACAGAATGTCTTATTTCCTCTAAATCTATACAATTCTTCTACAGAATGTCTTATTTCCTCTATATACAGTTCTTCTACAGAATGTCTTATTTCCTCTGAATCTATACAGTTCTTCTACAGAATGTCTTATTTCCTCTATATACAGTTCTTCTACAGAATGTCTTATTTCCTCTGAATCTATACAGTTCTTCTACAGAATGTCTTATTTCCTCTATATACAGTTCTTCTACAGAATGTCTTATTTCCTCTAAATCTATAAAATTCTTCTACAAAATGTCTTATTTCCTCTATATCTATACAGTTCTTCTACAGAATGTCTTATTTCCTCTATATACAGTTCTTCTACAGAATGTCTTATTTCCTCTGAATCTATACAGTTCTTCTACAGAATGTCTTATTTCCTCTAAATCTATACAATTCTTCTACAGAATGTCTTATTTCCTCTATATACAGTTCTTCTACAGAATGTCTTATTTCCTCTATATCTATACAATTCTTCTACAGAATGTCTTATTTCCTCTATATACAGTTCTTCTACAGAATGTCTTATTTCTCTATATACAGTTCTTCTACAGAATGTCTTATTTCCTCTATATCTATAAAATTCTTCTACAAAATGTCTTATTTCCTCTAAATCTATACAGTTCTTCTACAGAATGTCTTTTTTCCTCTATATACAGTTCTTCTACAGAATGTCTTATTTCCTCTAAATAATTATAAATACATAAATAACGGTGCTTATATAGCGCATATCCCGTTGGTGACAGTTCTATGCGCTGACGACAGTTACAGAATACAGACAGACAACGGAATATGTAATAATACGCTAATTCTGCTGACAAAATAGGTGAGTCTTCAGCCGGCTCCTGAAGGTGTCATAGCTAGGGCTCTGGCGAAGCTGTAGTGGGAGGTGATTCCAAGCGGACGGTCCTGCGCAAGAAAATGAACGTTGGCCAGCGGACACTAGCCTCACACAAGGGATCCGCAGAGTAAGCGCGTCAGAAACCGAACGAAGCGAGCGGGACGGGCTGTAGAGCTCCAGACAATAGCGAAGGTAATCCGGGGCACAGTTATTCAGGCACTTAAAGCAGAGAGAAGCCAGCTTATATGAGATCCGGTTGTTGATGGGTAGCCAGTGCAGAGATCAGAGCAGAGGAGTGATATTATTTGAATTCTTCTTGAGAACTAGTCGGGCTGCGCAGTTCTGGATACGTTGGAGTCCTTGAAGGGAGGAGGCCGAGAGCGAATTGCAATAGTCCAAGCGGGAAAAGAGGGGAGAAATAATAAGCTTAACACACGCTTCCTTGGTGAGATAACCACGGATGGCGGCAATACGACCCAGATGGAAGAAGCAGATTTTGGTGAGGAAGGAGATTTGGGACTGCATGGCAAGTGTGGAGTCCATATATATGCCAAGGCTCTTGACAGCCGGGAAGAGAGGCATAGTTGCATCAGCCAGCTGAAGATCGGACGCAATGAGGGACATGACCCTCTGTCTCGTACCGACGATAAGAGCTTCAGTCTTCTCACCGTTAAGCTTCAACTTGTTTTCTGTCATCCAGCTCTAAACAATTCTTCTACAGAATGTCTTATTTCCTCTAAATCTATACAATTCTTCTACAGAATGTCTTATTTCCTCTAAATCTATAAAATTCTTCTACAGAATGTATTATTTCCTCTAAATCTATAAAATTCTTCTACAGAATGTCTTATTTCCTCTAAATCTATACAATTCTTCTACAGAATGTCTTATTTCCTCTAAATCTATAAAATTCTTCTACAGAATGTCTTATTTCCTCTAAATCTATAACATTCTTCTACAGAATGTATTATTTCCTCTAAATCTATAAAATTCTTCTACAGAATGTCTTATTTCCTCTAAATCTATACAATTCTTCTACAGAATGTCTTATTTCCTCTAAATCTATACAATTCTTCTACAGAATGTCTTATTTCCTCTAAATCTATACAATTCTTGTTAATGGGTAAAAATCAATAAAACAAAGGCAATCCAAGTTCCTGGTTTCCATTTGATTATTTGATTATGTGCCAACTGGCTTCTCAAATGTTAAAAAAAAAATTTTGTTACATACATTATGATGTATGAGGATGAGGTTAGAATTAATTAACTCCATTTTTTGTTGTTGTGATCACCTCCCCTTGGTGACCCTGCGTGACCGTTGTCCATTTGGCCTGATCAATCAGAAGGTAGGGGAGGTGGGCAAGGAGTGTTTTCGCACCATGTGGTGTGTAGTTTAGAGAGTAGAGTGTAGTAGAGAGAGAAACTCTTAGGCTGCTTCTTTTGTTTTTCTTAAATCTTGTTATTATTGTACTTGTATTAAGCGTCGATGTATACTGTGTTATACTGAATAAAAAGTTCTGTTAGTTGTTCCTGACGTTGTTTCTAAATTGCTTGGATGAAAGTTTGTAGGCGTGCCATTAGAGGAAAGTCCAAGTTTCTTTGAGGGTACTAAGAAGTCATCTAGATAAACTGCCCACCCTAGACAGGGAGACGTAACAACATGCATACAACTTTGCTCAATGTAATTTGTGTTCCTTACTCAGTGGCTGGTTTTGTAACAACTAAAAAAACTATAAAAAAATAAATAAAATAAAAAAAAATTAAAAAAATGACTCAATGGGCCAGAACCATCTGCTTAATGCACTTTTTATGTATAACTTTAGTTGAGACACACTGAGCACTATAAACAGTTTACTGTATCAGATTTTCTAAAAGGTCTGCCTACCTCTTGCACAAGTATCACACCTTCTTCCTTGTCTGTTACTCAGGCAAGAACATTGGCCTGTATTGGAATCACACATGGAGGAGTTGCCCTGCAATGTTCCTATACCTATAGAAGACAAAATTGTAAAAAAAATAATATATAACTCATATATTTATAATACACTGCTCATAAACATAATATTCACTTTCCAGATGAATACATTATCTAAAAATTTTTTTTTTATATTAATATATAATTGTAAATCTCAAACTCTTCCTGCAAATAAGATATTTCTCATTTCCACACCTGCACCATTGGGCCTCAAACCATTGAAAAAGTCACCAAATAGGAAAACGAATGGGGTACACTGTTGTAGCCTGATGATCATTACACAGAGCAAGCCTCTGTTATGCAGATTATTTTTTTGGACTGATCTTGTGGGACAATAAATATAGAATATTTCATCCTACAGTCATGTATTCTGTATGGCCAATTCTGCCTGAGACTACAGTTAAAGGTTTTTTCCATATTTGTTTCCATTGGATATCCTTGTAATCTTGTTTGAAATAAATATGTTCACCTGGGCAAGCAGTGTAAATTATCAATTGGTGGTATTCACACCTGAGCTGACTAGCAAAATCTGCATATTCTAGTCTTATACGAAAAGGGTTAATGGGTTCGTTTACATAGAAAATAAACTATATAAGTGCATCAAACAATCATTTAGTACCCGTTGAATCACAGTCGCATGGCTGACAGCCCAGTGTATCGCTAGCATTCAGCCCCCATGTATTTGCCTTGCACTGGCTGCACTGCTGACCTTCCACATTGACCTTACATATGCAAGAGCCCGTGGAGCTGTTGCAGGTTCCTGTGCCGTTCACTGTTCCAGCCAAAGCACAGGTACACTCTGAGCAGCCAAAGTCAACGGAGGAACCAAACCTGTAGGTTCCTTCTTTACACTGATTGCATGTTAAACCTAGAAAGATTATTGAAAATGTTTAAGAGGACAACTTTAAATGTAAGCATGTAATATTTTAAGAGATTGGTCATCAATAAAATCTAGTTAATAGAAAATGATACCCTAGATCAGGGGTTGGCAACCTACGGCACACTTGCCAGATTTGGCCCGCCTAGCGATTTTCAATGGCACACAGAAGACCCCCCCCAAAAAAGCAATTTAAGTCTTTTCTACAAGAAAAGAGCAGGATAATGTTAAGGCTGTTGGCACAAATTTAAAGGTTGCCGACCCCTGCACTAGATATATAAGTACTGATAAAATTAATTAATTAGTTGCTGTTGGTCTAGCAGCAATACAGTATAAAGAAATTTTGAGGTCTCTGGTTTAAAACACTTAAAGCCTAAGATTTTATGTTCTTTAGTTTACCCAGCTCTAAAGATTTACATCATGCATTATAGAAATAAAAGCAGCTGGGCAATATGCACAATCCACCCATAAAGTGGTGAACTAAACTGATCAACAGCCCTAAAAACTTTCAAGGTCTGCAAGGGGGAAATTTGTGAAATATCACTCCAGATTTTAGTACAAGCATCAATAACTGTTCCAATATGGTGTTTCAATGCAACAACTGTAATACTAAGAAACTACCTATCACATTTCTCTTGCAATTGCACTGGCCATTTGATTTGTTGCACACTGTTCCTGCCTCTGTTCCCTGTGCATTGCAGTTGCAGGGGACACAGCCACTCGTGAAGTCGAAGAAGCCATCTTTGCAGCTATCGCACTTTGTCCCTTCAACTTTGTCCTTACAAAGGCACTGGCCGCTCACAGTATTGCAGAAGGTCGTGGTGGAGCCGAAAGGGTTACAGTCACAAGCAGTACATCCCAGAGGATTGTCAGCTGACAGATTGTATGAACCGTACTGGCACTCGTCACAATGAACACCTGTACAAAGAAAATCACAATGTCTATTGGCGATGCAACCAAACAGAATGGTACTCAAGTTTACAAAATTTGTTTTGTTCTAGAAATTTCTTTTTGGAACGAAATTGAATGATCTATAAATTGGTGAATGAAAATCTAAAATCATGTAATTAGGTTAACCCTTTCTGTCTATATTTTTTTTCAGGTTCTGTCGGATTTTTTTTTAGACAAACTGTATGTCTTAAAACAAAAATTTTCTATATCTGTTTTTATAAAATACACCAAGTTGTTAAATCTTTATTTAAATATATACATTAAAATTAAGCTTAAGTTTCCTATTCATTTTATCAGCAGAAGACATGAAAACACATTTATTTTAAAATAAACTGAGCAAGAATTGTCCAACAGAAATACCTCTAACATTCTGTTTACATGAACATTGACCAGTGGTCTGATCACATGACACACTGCCACCGTTGACTCCCAAAGAACTACAATTACAGGGCCAGCAGCCATCTGGGTTAGAGTCTGCAAGGCTGAAGAAACCTGGCTTACAAGCATCACACCGGCGGCCTTCCACGTTTGACTTGCACATGCATTGACCCCCAACCTAAATAGAGAGAAAATAATTCTACAACTCATACATTGATCTTTGACCCTATCCTCCAAGGACCGTGCAGTAAATTTATTTCCGTATGGTGCAAGTTTTCTAAATGCTGCCCCTTAAATGTTAAAATTGTATAAAGATTTCCCTGCTTTTGCCGACCCCTTTATGGTGCCGCCTATCTGTATCACAACATGGCACTGCCCTACTGCCACCATCCATGAAGCTTAAACTCTTAACTGAAAACATAGTCCTAACACAAAACATAGCCCTAACACATAAAACAATTATTGGTAAAAGTAATGTTTTCCAAAGCCAAACTAATTACTAAAAAAATTTTTTATAAAAAAGCTCAAAATGTAATTATTTTGTATTCAATTTGTTCATATAAGTTACAAACGTACAATTTCTAAATATATTATACATGAACTATTTGTGTTAAATTAGACATGAATTAGACACTTTTAATTTATTTTCTAATTTACTAGCCTGTGCACAATTCAAGTTGGAGATGTTCCTCAAGCCTGGTATATAGCAGTCACATGGCTGGCAGACATTCGGATCATACAGGCTCACCCCGACGGGCCTATAGTAGAACTCCAGGCAAGCCTCACAATATATGCCAGCAGTAAAATGCTGACAGTTGATGCAGACACCTCCACCACCCTCGCTGGGACTTTGTGGGAAAGGGTCAAGGGAGGCATTGTACATGCAGCTATCTGCATGCCCGTTACAGACACAAGGATGGCAGGAATTCTCCTGGAGGTGGTCACCTTGCCGAAAAGGTTTGTTGTTGTAGAGGGGCTTGCAACGTTCACACTGGAGAAATTTAGTGTAGTAAATGAACATAAAATAAAAATGTGTACAAATAATTAATATTAAAATGAGTTTTAGTAACAAAACTAAAACCTTGATGTTTATAATGTTATTTTATGCTCAATCTTTTCAATACTATAAAAAAAGATGATTAAATAACCCTTAATAATTTCAATTAGAGAAACATAAACATAATTTTTTTTTAAATAATTCTAGAATACAAATACTTCAACAGATTTTAACTACTATATTCATAAATGTCTTAGCTAACCCTAACCCTAACCCTGAATATCAACTCTGAGGTAGGGCATAGTAGGCTTAGTCCCACAAGAGATGAATGAAAAGTAGGCTTTCCAACTCATCCTGAAAATGACCAGCAAGCCAGCTGCAATATGTAGGACATAAACATCCTAACACTATTAAACTGTACTGTAATTACAAGCACTTACAATGATCCTAGCTAAAATCAAATTATGCAACCTTCCCATCAACCCCAAATAATCTCAAGATCAATTCCACAAGGCACCCTGTGTGTTACAAAACCAATTTTACATCACCAGTTTGTGTGCAGTTTCTCAAAGAAACATATGTTGCTATCAAGGGATAAAAGCAAGACCCATCATTCAGAACAGAGCTTCAGAAACTCTCCATGTTTACCTTGTTCCCTTCAGTAAAACTTTCAGGATTACACTGACAGACATAAGGCATTGAAGTCATGTTACACTGTGAAGCATGGCCATGGCAATCACACCTGTTTGATAGCAAATAAAGAAATATATACAAATTAAATTCACAGATAAGTAATATGAGTGGAGCCAACTCTTTTGATGGTTTAAGAAAATAATAATAGGATAAGGGGGGGGGGGGTGCATTATGCCATAATAGAACTTTGCTGCTAGTGGTGCAGCAGCTATGATTGTTGCTCAGAATTCAATAAGAATGCATTAAATCTATTTTATACTGTGTTTATGTTGAATGTTTTATAAATAATATATCCTACCCAACTATGAGGGTGCATACAGAAATGGCATAGTTCTTAACCTAACTTGGAATTAATGATAAACCTAGTACATAAACTAATATGGATTTAATAATGAACATAGTACATAAACTTACATAGATTTAACAATGAGCATGGTACCTAACCTACCAGGCGGTAATGATGACTTCATACAAAGCATAGTACATATGCCTTACATTTGTGACATGGTAATGATCCTCAAGCCTTATTCTCAATTTGGTGGCCTTGACAAACTCTTGGAGTTCAGGTGTGTTGTAAAAATCACTACTACCTGGTCTTGCCACAGGAGTGAGTGCCAACAAGTTTAGGGTAATATTCCCAAGGGAGTATGGTACAATCGCTCCATTTCTGCAAATGTAAATGTTGTTTTAGATTGATAAAACTATAGGTAGCTTTTGTTAATGAACTTTTTTTCAATGCTATGTATTGTTAACAATAAATACCATTTTAGGACTAAAATTAAATCTTCATGAGAAAATTTTAATATGAGTTTGTGTTGGCTTGTTTGTTATATGCCAAAAGAACATGAGATGAAAGTTGGTAATATCTTTCCATGAACCGATCATAAATAAGCTGCAATGTGGATGGATACACCACTGGAAATCTTTATTTAAGTAGGTGGGCTGATTTGTGAAGTGAAACATATCAAAATGCAAGACTAGACTCAAACAATGGATAAGGGTAGGCCATAATAATCTTCTGTAGGGCCTACAAAAGGAGAACATACTGTTACCTGTAACATATAAGAAGACGTCTGGAAAATTGGCATGGAAAATTAGGTTGCTATAAATCAGTGGCAAATGGAATCATCAAGAAGCAGGCTGAGAGAAAGGTACAATGTAGACATCTTTGCTCCCATGGCTAACAGCTCTACAAATAATTATCAAAATCAATACAATAATTTTTCAAAAAATTACTTACGTCCCAAACTGTAAGCAATTAACACTGTCTGGTGCAGTGAAACCTCCATTGTTGATCATACCAAATCTGCTGCAGTCGTCAGCATAGTACTGCCAGACTTCATAACTAGAACTGGCATTGTGTTGTCTGAATACTGTCACTGCCTTGGGAAAGGGACTGTAGAATTGCAAGACTACATAGAAAACCTGAAACAAGCAACAAATTAGTTTCTTATTACTTATCATTGATGAATAATAATATTTGCAGAATAGGCCTAGAATTCTAAGAAAAGACTTGATAGCAAGAAAAATGGCTAACCTGATATTGATCTCCTAAATCCACATCAATGTCCACTCTATTTTGAAAGCTTGATATCCAAATGCTGTTACTATCACCATCATTAGCATATTCCAGCGGATGTGAATCCCTGGAGATTCTTAAGGTCTGGTCAGTTGTATCTGGACGGTCACCATTTTTTATACAATACTGTGTCTGACCTGGTTTTTCTCTGGGATAAGAACTGGGACATCTACACTCAGACTGGATTCTGACAGAAGGGAATGAGCCTAGGTACAACTGGGCTATTTCTCTGAAAAAATATGTAAAAGCATTCAATATTTTAGTAGGCCTACATATAGTGAACATATTGATATAGTGGTATATACTGACATATAGTATAGCCTCTTATTTTAAATTAAGCAAGTAGGCCTATTCATATTATTTCACATCACCAGATGTTTTAAAGTAAAGGCAAAGTGCATGCATTAACTCTTTAACTTTAGTCATTTATTTGAAAACTTACATGTAGGCCCTAAATATTTATATAAAGCAGCTTTTTATTTTTTAAGAAATAAGTGACCATGTTACTGTTTGAAAACCACATTCCGTTTTATTTAATTAGTAGCCTAAATTAATATAGAACTTTTCATTATTTAAGTTTATTTTAGCAGTTGTTTTTTTTTCTTGTTATAGTCTTCATTGACCTAACCTGGTGCCTGTGCCGTAATGGCAATGGTAGTAGGGGCAGGGGACTATCCTTCCAAACAATAGCCTAACACTAACAGTAAAACAACAACACTACAACTACAACACTTAAAATTAAAACAACAAATTCCAAAATCATTGCTTTTGTTGTGTTTATCATCCTAGAAAAACGTATAAGGGTAATAGTTTAAGTTTAAGTTATAAGTCTAAGAGTTAGCGTTAAATAAGTTAAGGCAAACAAAAACAAAACAAAAGTACAAAAGGCAGATTTCTGGATTTCTGGTTACAATTGAATGAGAATGCAATTTTATTTTATTTTTTTCCGGTACCGCGTAATAATATTACAACTTTGTACACGTATTTTTAACGTTAAATTTAAATGTAAACCTACCTGTTTGAAATTGCGACAGTGTAAATGTATAAATCTTGAATTCTTCCAGTAAATCGATAATTCCCTGATGAAAAAAAAATTACATTTTCAGTCATTTAATTTGCTCAAATGTTTACTTGCAATCAAAAGAGTGCGTGAATAAGCCAAATGCTAATTCGTTTAATTAATAAATTAATACTTATTATGATTTTTTTTTTAATCTGCGGCTTTTGTGATACGTGATTCGACTCCTCTTGGAGTTTTAGGCTTATATTATAGTGAACAATACCCTGGAAATGTGAAGCACTGTGTAGCATAAGGCTATAAGTTAAGTTTAAAAGATTCGCCCCACCCTATCTCCTCACAGACATTTGGGCATTGACAATATATTATTCTACATTGCAGTCAGAGATAGCTAGCAGGCTATATATCCTGATAACATATATATATTCATATTGGCTAGACTTAGGCCTATATAGCCTACCTACAGTGCATGATTTGTCCAGGGCCTATCTTATCTTATATTTTACAGACGCTCCTAGTATACAGAAGGTTAAATTGTGTCCTACGCTTATTTGTAGTTTGAGTCTAGTCTTGAATTTTGATTAGTGTTTTAACTGATGTTATAAAATATTAGTTTTCCTGGTTTGTTCAGGCAACCCATCCCATGCCCAGATGCCACTCGGAAAGAAAGAGAACGTAAGCTTATATGCATTTGTTCTTGTAGGCAGTGCCCTCAGATGGGGGAGGCAGAGGGGGGCATATGCCCGGGGGCGACACTTCCAGGGGGGCGGTAAATGTAGTAGGCCTATAAATAAAGCAAATATAGCACTAAACAAGCAGTTACAGTATGCAAGGGGCGGCGCTGAAACTTTTGCCCTGGGGCGCTACATAAGGGCTTCTAAGCACTATAATATGGAATAAGAAAAGTGTGCTTAACCTTTTATATCTATCTGAGGTTATTGTAGTAGCCTAGATTGATTGTTGTTGTCGTCGAAATATTTATTCTCTAGACTCAACCAGATGAGCCTTAGGCTATAGTAGTAGCCTAGGGCTGAATATGGTGAATTTGCCTCACACATTATTTTGCGTTGCCCAATCCTTTTAATCATGAGATCGGCGGCTGGTTATCAAAGTCGACAGCGAGCTTGACTCCCAAGCGCCGCATCAGGGGTTCGAACCCCGGTGCAGTCAGCTATAAATCCATCGCCGACTTGGAGAGGAGATGGGCGCCGCCAAGTCTACCAAGCCCAAGAGAGGACTAATGGACACCCACACCCCTAACACCCAGTGTCCATTAGCTCCCCCCAACGACCGCCAAGGTTAAGGGACTACACACAACGTGTAAAGCTCTCATAAATGACCAGAGTGAAGTCCTATGTGACGCTTTGTTTAACTTCTATTTTTAAATATTTTTTTTCTGATGTTTTAATAAATTTGTCTTGCAAGATAGGCAAAAAAAATGGAGAAAGATGACCGCCCCCCTCCCCAGCGACTAAAACTATCAAGGGTTTGATGATGATGATGATCTTGCAAGTAGGCCTACACCACTGATCTTTTTCTATGTGCGGCGCCCTCCCCTAAGCCAAGTTCGCCTTTTCCGCGGGGCCGCTGAATGTAAATTTTGGGTAACTATGCCAACACTAAACTATTTAACAAAACATCGTCTGCTGTAGGCTACCATTTTTATTTTGTCCAATCCAATAGGTTCCGTTAATATCTGAAATGGGACTAACAAGTTTAATGGTGACTGTTGCTGACATGTTGGCACCAGGGCCGTTGACAAACAGACTGGCAGAAACGTCATGAACCTGAAAGTAAAGTACAAGCCTTTTTATTCACCCTTAATGTTTCAGAACTTAGTCTACTAAGAAATGGAGGGCACAAAAAATATGGCGTACACAAACATTTTTTCCAGGTGGGAGGGAGGGAGGGGATTATTAAATTTAGCATTATAACTTTATAACATATCAAAATGCAATGTTTTAATCGTGTAATTGTGAGCACGGGGTGGAAGCAGTTGCTGTGTTAATATTAATTTTTATGTTAAAGTATAAAGGTCTATTAACTATTACTACTCAGCTAACAAAATTGGACAGGTGCATGCTATAGGCCTAAGCTTATATGTAAGCCTACTACCTTTAAAATAGTATTGTTGACATGTAATGGTTTACTTTTATAAGTAGGATAGTTGTTCGTTTTAGAAAGATAGGCCTATATGCACAATCACACGGAAAAATACATTAGCCTACATGAAGGTAATTAATCTATATCGTGAATATTAAACCAAAATGTTTCCTAATGTGATTAGCTCAGGACTTTTAGCTCTAATAAAGAATAAAGAGGATCTGGAAAAAGCAGTCACAAGGAAAAATTAATGCACCTGTGTTGGATATAGGCCTATTATATATGTGTGGGATATTCTTCTTCCTCTTCTTCTAGTATTAGCCAGTCTGCAGAGCAGTTAGCTCTCTTGCAGTCAGACACTTTGGCATTGTTATTCTGCGTTTTCCTTTGTGGCTTTTTTTTTTCAAACCCCGCAGCTCAAGAGATTTCGGTTCTGCACCCAGCACCTGTGAGTGGTACTCCGGGATCGGGATGCGTTGAATTGTGCTGAGGTGGTGCTGGCCGATGGTCCAATCTCCACCAACCACAGAGATCTCCAAGTAGTTGTGCCACTCAGTTGTGCCATTTAGTTTTTTAGATTCTGGGAATACTCTGTGGAATTGCCACATATTCTTTCACCTGGTCATTTCCAGGACCCCGATACCCACAAGGGGGTTGCGTGGGATATAGGCCTTTTATATCTCGTCTGAATTTGAAAACTACCAAACTTGCTTAATATAAACAGTAGGCCTAGTATGAAATAATTTTTACTTTTCTTTTTCTTTTTCTTAACGGCTATAGGCTATATAGTTGCCAGTGATGTCTTTATTTTTAATGAACTTTTTATTGGGCCTCACCACAGTTTTATATTTACACGTATAATTAAAGAATTAAGTGGAAACTAGGAACTCTTTCAGTGTAAGCCCTTTAGTAAATATTAACTATTTTTCCTGTTGTTTTTTAATCGGGACCCTAAAACATAGATAGAGGGCACAGTCTCTTGCCATGTAGGCCTAGGCCTACCTACTACTGCGTTTACCTTAAATTAACTTGTAAGAAAGCAAAAAAAAAACACCTCTTAGGGCCTACTTACCTGAAGTGCTAAGTGGGTCCACCGTTGAAACGCTATCACATAGTCAAATCGTGCAATGATAGCATCTGCGCTGACAACATAGTAATGTAAGGAAACTCCAGTTGGGCCCACACGGAGACTGAACAGAACATCGCCAGTGCTGGATTGCTTCTCTAACAATGTCCTATAATTTACAACACACACACACACATTTTGTTTTCACCAAAAAAAAAAGTTATAGATTATAGATATAAAGACATAGGGCCTAACGAGATGAAATTTGAATGTTTCAGTTTCTGCAAACTATTAGAATAACAAAATTACCAGGTGTGGCAGGTGAAAACATCTACTGTACCCGTTACAATCGAGCATTATTGTTCTCCCAATGTTACTTAGGCCTATATAGAAGGGGGGGGGGGTAAATTGACTGAGCCAGACCCTAATCCATGCCCGTTACCATCCCACAAAACTTTCGCTTATAGGCTAATTAATTAGCAAATTGCTTGTGTCCAACAACTTACAGCGGCTATATATTTTATCTAACAAGAGTAGGGCCTATAAATGGAAGTAAGAGTTTCAATGTGAACTTTTGAAGGAGTTTCAGAAGAAGTCGAGGTAAAATTGTACGCGTTGTTGACCACAAAATAAGAATAGGACTACTGATAATTTATATAGGCCATCTCTCCATGCTGTTGAATTTAGCATACTTGGTGAAATCTATTGCACCAATTCAGTTGCAAATGTTCATGTAGCAAAACAATAGTTAAAGTGAAGGACTTTTAAACTCTTCTTTAAGGACTGTTTTGTCTCAGAATATCTTATTGTTTGGAGCCGCAGATTCAAAGGAGCGCAATCCAAGTTAGTCCGTCGAATCTCAATCATTAGACCCAGAGCCAATGGACTTTTCAGGGACTATGAAAGTCAGAAATGAAAGTATTTCAAAACATCTCATAAAAAGCAAATGGGCCTAAATTGTAAGAATAGCCTAATATATTAACATTTCCATTGTTTGGATTAGCCTAAGTAAAGTACCCTTCATTCACAAGTTTCTGTGGCCACGGCATACTAGGCGATGTGTGGCCAGCACAATGCCCAGCCGCCTTTACTTTACCATCAGAGCTGGGTAGACTCAGGGACACCCTCAAGTCCTGGGAAAAAATCCTGGCCTCCGCCAGGATTCGAGCCCAGGACCTTCGGATCGCCAGTCGAACGCGCTGCCGCTCGACTACCGTTCTCCAAAGGTTATAGCCTATATAAGTAAAAAATTATGAAGTCTTCCAGTGTATTTTGCTTTTCCATTGAAGCCAGCAAAGATAGGCCTAGTCGTGTTTGGTCCCATTGTAGACCGAAGAAAATTTTCAATTTTATTTTATCCCCTTCAGTTTGTAAATGGAACGGTCACATCCTTCTACTAAATAAAATGTATATGATAAAGGCAAATTATTCCAGTTGTAAATCTTCCCAACCTATTATGACGTGATCAATTTGTTATTCGGACGGTTAGCCTACTTTACTTTACTACTAAGCCTATTCTCTATTAGTGCTCTAATCCAGGGGTCGGCAGCCTTTTGCTAATAGTGTGCCAAACTAGGATTTCGAAATCATTCAACTTGCCAACAGCCTAAAAGTCAACCTGCTCTAAAGAAATATTTTTATAGGACAATTATCAAGGCCAAGTAGATTATTTATAGAGAAAATCATTAAAGCGTTTGTGATTATCATTCTTTATATTTGCATTAATTTCAAATACAATATTTTATTAATTCACTTTTATATTTGCTTCAATTATTGCCTAGCATTATCATTTGTTTGTCAAGATGTAGATATAACTATTTAATTTAACATCTGTCAATGTTATTTATATTTACATCTCAGTTTAGGCCTTGTAAGTTTACAGACGTTCTAGATAGAAGATTATTACGTCCACTTGGCCCACAAACTCCTGCAGGGCGACAGGGATCCGTCGGTGGCAGTGATAGAACCCGCGACCTGTCAGTTGGTTTTCGGTTGACAGGCCGGTGAACTAACCGCTGGACCAGTCGGCTTCAATCAGTTTGATTAACAAGTTTAATGTTTTTCAGAATTACACAGTCGATCTGATAGCCTTTATATCTAACCATTAGAGGAAGAGATACGTACTAATCATACAAACTAGGTAGTTAATAAAATGTTTTAAAATATACATATTAATTCTTTAGTCTTATAATATTTATATCATTTTAATACTTTTTTTTTACGGTTTGATCATTTTAAAGATATACATTTTAAACTTTTAATTTTTGTCTAAAAGAGAAAAAAGAAACATATTAGAAATATTAGTGCAAAAAGGGTTATTTATCTCCCTTTAATAAAAATAATTAAATTTTGCTACATTTGATTCAATAGTGATGCCAAAAAGTTATGTTTTGAAATATACCGTTTATACTCGCGTATAAGTCGCACTTTATTTTACAGAAAATTTCGACAAAAAGTAGGGGTGCGACTTATACACCCGACCCTGTTTTTTAAAAGTTCACTACTCTGTCATAAAGTTTCCTACATAATCCCTATAGTTGATTGAAGTTATGTAGAATTATTAGGATATGCCTTTATTTGATTATGTTTGCCTTATGCACGATTATTAAAACAATTTTTTTAGGAAAGTTTCCAAATTAGGGTGAATATTTAGTAACTTTTATGTTTAAAAGGTATGCATTTTTGAGATATTAAAAGGCAGTCTAACCCGGGAAGTCGGGGTGCGACTTATGCGCGGATCAATGACAACGTATAAGGAAAAAAATCTTTAACTAGGGGTGCGACTTATACACCGGTGCTACTTATACGCGAGTATATACGGTAACAAATATTACTGACAAATTTTTATTTTTTTATAATTCATTACAAGATTTTATTATTAGAGGATGACAATAAGTTTCGGTTGATCAGTTGTAAATACACATTTCCTGCATTAATTTGTTTGTCTATTTAAGGAGTTTATATTTTAAACATTAAAAATTACAGAAATTACATAATATAGTACTATTAAATAAGTCCCTTATATATATTAAATTAATAATACAATTAAATTTATTTTAGAATTACTATTTATGTTTTACTAAAGAAGACGAACATAAAATCTCTTTTAAATGTAATTAGTCTGTATCAATTAATGAGCGGTCAAGTGTAAGTGACCTCTTTACATGCTCAAAACAGCTTTCATGTGCGATAAAATCTGTCCACAAGTGTAAGTTGAAGCAAAAGCTGGAAAAAAAAAGAGTGAATGCCTAGCAGCTAGCAGTTGAGAATAGCAGATGACTTTCCTTAGCAGCTTCCTTACAGATTTTTTTCTGAAAATGGGCACAATTAGATGACCTTTTTTAAAATGTTTAAAATTCAACTTGCTGCATTTTAAAGTCGCCAATATCCCTTCAGTTATCTAAGAAGGTTGTAATAATATCAAACCAGTTAGGCTTGATGTGGTATGAAAAAATGAGTCCATCAATTTGAAAGTCTTGCCTTTGATTAGAAAACTCCGCTTTGATAGTGTTTCGGTGTACTTCTGAACAAGCCCAACTAACTATCTTTATAAATTCCCTAATATAGAGATGTATGTGAAGTTAAATGTTTTGAAATTGATTTCATGGCAAATTAAGTCCAGTTTTAATGCAAATCCATTCCAGTGGTCCTTGTAAATGCAAGTTCAACTCACTGAAATGGGTCGCTATGTCATTTAGAAACATCGGCTTCAACAGTCAGTTTTTCTCATTCAGAACAGGAAAATGTTTTTTAACAATAAATAAACAACCCGTGGAGATCTCTCGCGTGCCATTGAATATCGCTCTGCGTGCCAAGTTTAACATTGGCACACGTGCCTTAGGTTGTTGAGCCCTGCTCTAATAATTTCCGCCACATGTTAATTAATTGTCATCAATTATTTGTGAAAAGAAAAGAAACACATCAGTAAATTTCTCTCCCAGACATGATGGATCAGCTACATCTCAAGTCTCCTTTAAAACTGTTTCATCATTTAAATATGTCCAGAAGAAAGTTAAAGACTTCTTGTAGTGATGAGTAAGCTGTTTATCGTCTTTTCTTATTACGGTAAAAATTACTGATCATGTGGAAAAAAAGACGGAGCTTGTCACTAGCACTCTTATATTCTCATAAACTCATAAACCTGGATCAACATTATTCACAACATCATCATAAGATCTGTGTTGTAGTATACTGGCTCGCGTTGAGAATATTCTTTGTAATCCCTTTGTCATATCTTATTTGCTTAACCTTCATACATTTCAAATGTATTAATGTATCGCATGTAGGCTATTAAGAAAATGTATTATAAGACTGTCTTACAATTTGATGATAGAATTCAACTCAAATTGCAGGCCCATGTGTACTAATATCAATATTTTGTTAGAGTAAATCTTTCTAAATCACACATTTAACGCATCCTCGAAATTATCCCTAGTTTAATTAGTGATCTCAGGTATTGATATAGGCTACAATATACTATGCTTCTGGTACTTGCTTTTTAAAACATGGGTGTTACCAAAACTTTAGGTGCTCGTTTTTCACTCTGTTTCGATTATACAAAATTCAACATGAAAAAGAGTTAAGATTAGGAGGGCCTACGAATATGAAAAGACCATAACAATGTTCAGACTCCAAAAGAATCATATAATTACTCCGTGACGTAGGCCTAATGAAAATGCAGGAAGAAAAGGACACAAAAGCGTTTCTGGTCCTATTGTGCTTATTGCATCACCTAGAACTATCAAAAGCGGGCATGGATTGAAAAGGTTACATTAAGTTTGTGAAAAAGAGAAGTTAGACTAACACAATCATGGGAACGCTAAGTAAGCTTAGAAGATATATTATGATACAATAATATAATGTTTACCCAGGCTGATCTGAATCTAACCACACCCAACCGGCTACCGTGAAGGATAACGTTCCGCTCTCGTCTAATCTGGGAGAAAAGCGAGAAGCTACGTAACAGCTCGAGTCACTCGTCCTGAAGACAGTGGAGTAAGTTCCTATGGAAGCACCGGGTCGCACGTTGACACTGTCCGCTTCCACGCAATCACTGGAAGGCTGCCCTGTATTTTAAAAGAGTAGATAAAATATAAATAGGTAAGACCGCTGTTAAATATAAGTGCTTAAAGGTTGCCTAGTATGTCTACCTTAAAGTCTTTATTACAGTGAACTGATGCTACCTATAGTCGTAAGGTGGTTATAGTAATGCAAGGGGAAAACATGCTTAAACACAAATAAGCGTTGTGCCAATCTCGCTTGTATTATTATATGGATAGGATTCGTGCATGCACATGCATGTATGTACGGATGTACGGATGTGAGACCTGGACACTGCCACTAAAAACAAATTGCAGGCATTCGAAAATAAATGCATGTGAAAAAGCATTCGAATCTCTTACCTAGAACACAGAACTAATGAGTGTCTGGGACAAAATATCCTAAATTGCGGGCCCTCAAGAAACCATTATTGCAACAATCAAGCGGCGTAAGCTGACATGGTTCGGTCATGTGTTTCGGCATAATAAAAAAAAAAGTATCCCGTTGGATAACAAACTGAAATCATAAGTAAGTTAAGTACCCGACAGGCCAAATTGATCTATAGGGCCGGTGAAGCAGCGTTCACCAGTTTCTGTGGCCACGGCATACTAGGTGATTGTATGGCCAGTACTATGCACAGCTTGCGTCATAATAATCTGCCAAAAAAAAAATCCTCCTAGACACTGCACCGTAGAAGGTGGACATCGGAAAGGCCGTCAGCGGCAATGCTGATTTGACACTATAAAAGATTGGAGAAAGCTGCAAATGACTGAACTATTGACAGCCGCTCAAGAAAGGCAAAAATTAAGAAAGATGACTGCTGAGATGTCCTTTCGCTCCCCCCAAGGACCACAACGGTCAAAGGATTGATGATGATGGTGATAATGATGCAATGGCTACCAGAACTAGTATAAGGCTTAACATATTAACTTATTTTACTAACACTTTTTCAAAACAATTTACGGGTGAGCGTAGCTCGTAATAATCTTCTCTCTAGAATGAACGTCTGTAACATACACGTTAAGATATTGGAAGACTTCGACAAATAAACTTTTTGATTTTTTATTTGTTTCGGTTTTTTTGTGTACTTTTCAAATTAACCGCCACGCCCACTCAATCCTCAATAGTTTGAAACTTGAAACGTTCGGTAAAGGGAGAAAATACACAAGAAACAGGATGAAGGGTGACTAAAATAATCATAAGTCTGTTTCTTACTACAGCGTTTATAAGCCTACACATTCATATTCAAAACTGCGCACTTACCTGTCAACATAATGAAGCTGTTAGGCAACAATGTTCTTCCCGGACAAACATTACTGCAGTAACCCTGCAGACACTTGTTGACGGACTCCACGCTGGTGCTGCTCAAACAGTAAGCGTCCATTGGTGTCCCACATGTGCTGGACGTGGGGCTGGTGGAGATCGGGCGATCCAGGGCCGCATTGAACAAAGGCGGGAAGCTCCTGAGAGCTTGCGCACGTCCAAGAAATAGTATAATCCACAGAGATATTAGGGTACTAATCCAGACGAATGACCGATGGTCAGAACTTCGTGGTAGTAATAGTGACCAACGGGGAAACGTCAATTCCATGTCATTGCCGAAACTAAAAGTTTTTGTCATTGACTATGCTTATGCCTATAATACGTTACTAGTAGGCTATTCCTTTCAGTGTTAGTTTAAAATACAGTTTGTAAATATTCAGGCTCCTTTCTAGAGATGATAATTATTTAAAAGATGAAGCTTGTGGTTTTTTAAGTAGATTATTTTCAAGAAGTTGTATGTTGGAAAGTGTGACAACTAATTAAACCTTAAGTGACTTAACGCGCACTTTCTTTCAAGACGCGTTTTCCATACCAAGTTCATTCAGTTCTTACACATCCAAACAATGTGTCATCGCTAGGCATAGTTGGGTTACACATTAATATTACAGAATGCACAAACACTGAAACGATGATTCATAATAATTTAGCCTACCCCTTTATTTGCTGAATTACTTTACCCATATAATGTTCTTTTGAATGGATGTGCCTTTTGAACGCTCTTGTCAGACAGGGGTGTTATTTTCACCAATTTATTATTTGTGCATATTTCATGGTTATAGGCCTATATCTATGTACATAAAAGCTATGTAGGCCTAGCATCATGAAATGAAGGGTTAAAATGTTGAGTAAATTTAAGCACAACTGTTGTAGTTTTAGTCCGATTGCCCAGTTAACTGTCTATGTACCGATATCGCCGGTGTAGACTATGCAATGGTTGCAATGTAAAAAACAACAACTTGTCTTTTTGACTCTGTTCTATTGTGCATGTCTACGGGGTAATGTATGTGTGACGCTCGTCACATTTATTTTTAAACTAAGGAATTCGATGTTTGAAGATTTTAAAATTATAGGTCGAGATTTTACTGTCTCCTTGACCCTCTAGGTGGTGTAAGATAACTGAGATTGGAGGCCCAACCTCAATGCCCCTCCCTTTCCTTCCCCTCCAGCCCTTGGATGTTTTATTGTGTTAAGAAGTGACATTGTCCTTTCAGATAGTCAGTAAAGAAACCAATACAATAGCCCTGTCTTTGTTCAGTTTTGAGATAAGACCACACCCAGAGACTAAACTGACCCATTCATTTCTACTGCACCGGTCCTTCCCCTTTTTCCTGGCAGGTTTATGACATAATTGCCATGTAAAGTGACCACGGTTATAGATTTCGGATAGTGTCAAACGCCCAGAAAGGTTCCCCTCCATAATTATAGTTTGGAAACTCAGTCTGTTATTGTTAGGCTGGCCATTGATATCCCCCCCCCCTTTGTGTCTTTAAGGAAACTGTTCAATGTTGGCCAATCAAACGGTCCTGTTTAGTCACGTGTTCGGGATGTCCAACCAGAATTATTCGAGATAGAAAATAGGAAATTTACACTGAAAATTCTTCAGTGCATCGGAGAGACTCCTTATAGGAAACATCTCTCGGCATTGGTGCGGGGAGGTGGTACCCTGCTAGTATAGCCAGTCTAGTTTAATTTCACTAAGTATTTCCACTATTTCCACCTGCACAACTTAGTGATTTAGTTTGCATTTGTTACATCAGATCATCCAATGTTTGACATTAGTACTTTTGTTTTCAATCAATAAACTGGAGATATATGTAATTCACCACAAGTTATTAACTGTTTTATAGTTCTATTAGTCTATGTGTTCTGTGTGGCTGATGATATATTAAAGAAAGTAGCAAGCTGGTGAATCCGCCCTACTTATCTCAATAATAGTTGATGGAAATATAAATTTTGCGATATATTACCAATTACTGCAATAGCGCCATACTCCTTGACTAGACCAGCCGGGGGTGTGAGTACAAATTACTGCTCCCTGACGTGTCTTTAAGGCCAAAATTCAAACCACCTACGACAGTATGCCTATATATTTATTATATATCGTCAGTCCGAGCGAAACGTCTTGGTTAATTACGATTCCCATATAGATTCACTATATTCACTACCATTTATACGTTACTGACAACTGACAAAACAATGCTCTAGAGACAGGAGATAATAAATTATACAACAAACGGCTCACCCTAACAGGTAAAGTCATCTTAACAAACTCCCAATCAGCACTGCAAATTATAACTATCAACATCGCACGAAGCTTTAAAAAAAAACACCCACTAGAAACATACAATGGGCTACCTAATAGGTCTAAGAACATACAACATCAACATAGCTCTATAATGGATTCCATGACATATTGGTTTGCATCGAAAAGCTGACAGGTTGGCTAGAAATGGAGCAAACATGGACTAACATGAAATTATGAAATACATACTTGCCACAACACAGAATGTAGCCTGCTAAAAGAAATAACTTCAAGAAAGAATGGCTGAATCAATGGGTACAAAGAAAAATAAACAGTGAAATGAACAAGCCCAACAAGTAAGACATCTAAAAGTTCCTCCTTCACTTTAGGGCCTACTACTCCATTTAAGAAAAGGGCATAGGCCTACACATTGCATTCATCTCCCATTTAAATATAGGCCTAATAAATTCGACTCACCCAACTAGCTATAGACATTGTCCCCACTCACAAGAAAAAGTAGATAACTTTCTACTTGAATTCACCCATTAACCAACCTCATACATACATTTCTCCCCCTTCAATCTACAATTACCAACAACTAGATCTATACAGTCATACAGAAAAATTAAAAAGGAAAAAAAAAGCTCTAAACAATAATAATATGACTACAAAAGAGCAAATAGACATGCTGATTGGTAAAAAAAAGAAGGAGAAATAATGGCTGCCACGTGTGTTCATTGTTGTTGTAAAACCCACATCCTGGCAAGACGCGTTGACATTTTTTTGTCCAGTTTTATTCAAATATACCTGAAGCCTGAAGCAGTGTTGTTTTAAGCTTTTTATATGTATTGCCTATGTTCGTAAATTATGTCATTCTGACTAGTTTATACTACGCATGGTAACGAGTAACAATGAAAGTTACCAATATTAAATAGGCCTAAAGATTAAAAAAAAGATTAAGACAATAACTATATTATATGGCCTAATATGAACATATAGTCTACCCTACCTATATCTATCGTCAGAAAGGTAAATGCCATGTTAAAAGTTAAATGTTCATTTATTACTCTTTACACTAGTCTTTTAGTTTAATTTGTCCAAGATTTAAATATTGGCATAATATCGGGCCACCATTTGGGTCAATATATACTTTGACTGGTTGTAATTACTATTTAAGCCCGTCAAAACATGCGAGCACATTAATTAGGACTTCCATAGAAAAATGGCGGACATTGACAAGAATGAAAAGCGGTAAGCACGATTTATATGTTTTTACACTAGTTGATGTTATTTTGACCATTGTCTCTATTCGTACTATGTAGGTCTGGTGAAACATAGCTTGTTTATACTTGTTATGTGTACTGACTATCCAGTCTTCTTAATTAATAAGTATAATTTGAACTATTTTGTATTGGCAAGAAAAAAATAGAAGTGGAAAACAATGATACATCTGAGTCGGCTAAATCGTACCACTCTATGGAGGGCAATACGTACCGGTACTAATTACCCGCAGTGGTACGTTTTAGCCGCAATAGACTTTTTGAATTGATTATATCATAACTCATAATAAAACCTATTTATAAATTCGGAGTTTCTGGAACTGTTGAGTCATATCTGTACTCAGGAATCTTAAGAAAGTGTGTAAACCACCGATAGGCTCCCCTTAAGAGTACACATGGGGAACAGCTGGTGTTACGCCTCTGAGGATCATTGCACTGCCGAGAGGCTCCGAGACTCGGTGGTAGGAAGCAGTGAGTGCCTTATCGACGTGCCGAGGGGTGGCTAGTTTTGGACAGGTTATCGATGTTCACCCCCCCCCTCCCCCCTTTCACCTTCCCACTTGTCCATCCCTTAATATAGAACATAAAAGCTGACATTTCGAGACACTTTTATTTAGGAACTGGTGAATTCGTACCCTTTTTTTTTACCTGTTAATATTTTAGAACTTTAACGTGCTAGCTATACAAATGTATTTCACTATGTTACAGTGGATTCTTACATTTTCTTTTCATAAAACAGGCAAATGCATGGTCAGAATATGTTATGAAAAAGGCTCTTCTCTTATTAAAGAGGGAATCTGTGGTATAAATTAATGCTCTAAGATGTATGGGATATCCCAACCCACTTTAACTCGTCATCTTTTGAGTAAAAACAAATACGCAAAATATGGTGTAAAGGTCATAGGGAGATCAGCAAGTCTGCCACCTGAAGTCGAGGAAGATCTTGTCAAGCATATGCAAATGCTTGAGGGAATGATGTTTGGAATCACAAGAAAAAGCCTGATGCAATTAGGGTATCAGTTCGTTGAGGCTAATAATTTGCTACATGCTTTCAGCAAGACCAAAAGAATGGCGGGTAAAGATTTGTATAATGCATTCAGGAAGCGCCACCCAAATTTAAGTTTACGCCAGACTGAGCAGATATCTATTGCTAGAGCGCCTGGCTTTAATATAACAGATCTGAATGGATTTTATGACAAGCTTCAGAATATCTTGGACCTACATTCCCCATAGGCTATGAAATTGACAATATGGACAAGACAAACTTGTGCTCAACAGTGCACAAGACATAGAATAATATCAGCAAAAGGAAAGCGCCAGGTCAGGTCTCTCTCTAGTGCCGAGAAATTAGGTGTCACAACCACTGACGTTTTTTGTATGAATACTGCAAGATATTTTCTTCCACCAATCGTGATTTTAAACGCAAAAGAATGAAAGATGAGCTGAAAGACGGGGCACCTTCTGGAACACTTTTTCCATGCAACGAAAGTGGATGAATTCAGAGCTATTTGAAAAAGTGGATGGACCACTTTATATCTTTTGTAAAACCATCAAAAACTCACCCTATCCTTTTGATTTTAGATGGACTTGCTACCCACACATAAAAACTTAAACGCCACCATGAAAGCATGTGAAGCGGGTGTAATTATGCTAAGTTTTCTCCCATATACAACACATCGCATGCAGCCTCTTGAAATCTCTGGGTTTTTTTAGCCGTTTTAAACGTATTATCAAGGTCGGTTCGTCCATGTAAGCAACCTAGGTGGCCGCAAAGGGCGCAAAATTACGGGAGTTTATGGGGGGCGGCATAATTGAGGATTTCTTTAAAATTTGGGCATTTAAAAATATAAACTAAATTAAAGCTTAATACTTTTGCGAGATACTAGCATAGGCAGACGAATTACTAGGTAATGAAAGGCGAAGGGTATTTTATTTAAGTTGTCTTAGAAAAAGGAAAGTATGCCTTAACACTTCAGTTTCTCCCCGCCGAAGGCACTAAAATGAGGGACAGATTTTTTTTAAAAAGCTCTAGCTGATTCACTAAGTTATAAATAATATGTGCCAACATTTTAGTGAATATGAGGGGCTTGACAAACAATTCTTTGCTTTGATATGCCACCTCACACAAGATACAACACCTTATCAGAGAGACTCGAGTACATGTTAGGCCAATCACTATGCATGGAGAGATGGAACTAATTGCGAAGAGCAAATGTTAAATAGTTCATAACAAAACAAACAGTTCTGTATTAAAGTATGGTATGGAAGAATATTCATCTTTAATTTCAGTTGTTCTCTTGTTCACAAAGATTGGAAAGGTTGTAGGTCACTATGACTGCTTAGTTCTATCCGGGCCTCAAGCTAAAGACGCGCCAGATCATTACATTCCTGAGAGACAAATCTCACCAATACCAGTGCCAGTTACTAGACATGGACAAAGACAAAGGAAATAAGAAATCTCTCAAATATTGACATCAATCCATTATAAACGACAGCTAAAGCTAAAAATACAAATAGTCGTTTTGAAAAAAAAAAAAAAAAAACCACAAAATATCAAAAACAAAATATCAATAAGCCTACAAGTAGTGCAAAAGTGCAAAAAATGCTCCAGAAAAAAAGACCTAAGGTCTAATGTCTATCGGCCAAAAAAAAAAAATCTCCTATGGTACTTCTTAATGTGCGATGAGAACCTTGAGGACGACATGATACAATGTTCAATCTGTAGAGAATGGGTACAAGTTGCATTCTGTGCATCAGTCTCACAAAATGGATCAATGGATAATTATATTTGTGAATTATGCCAGTGAGTTTATTTTATACAATTGAGATAAAGATTATTACTTCAGCATCAACATTCCAAACAAAAATATTTCTTCATTCCTTTTGGTACTTATTACCCTCTCTAGTGGTACGAATTGAACGCTGGTGAGGGTAATTCGTACCACTTGGTCTTTTTTTTATTTTATTAATTGTGCTCTTTGTTTTCTTAATAACACGTTGAAATCTTGTATATTCATTATTTTGTCAACAGTAATTGTTTTAACGTTAAAATAAACTTTTTTCTACAGTTTGTTTTTTTATTGTTAATTTTTTCCCTTAGGGGGTACGAATTACCCACCTCTCCCCTATGGCATATAATAACCTTTTTATTTACTTTCATGTACAAATTTACAATGTTTCACCGTACTTTCTTTCCAGCAATGTTCCCTGCAAATAGTAGGCATATGCCTACTTGAAATATTGGTCGGATACATGGGATGGGGAATAAGTGGGGAAATATAGACTACTGCGTTGCTGAATAAAAAGATTGAAGATTGAAGTTTTCTATCCCAAGACTCTCAAAGCTGCATTATGCATGAAACACTGCCCTGCCTCGCTGAATAATACATCGAACTCTTCCGTGACCAGAGGAAATGAACGAACACTAGTGCGCGTCTCATCAAACTTCTGCTGCATATCGGTGCCATCGTCACGTGTAGATTGTAGGTACAGCAGGCCTAAGTGTAGGCCTTACAGGTTGGCGCGAATCTGAGGCTAATTCGAAATTGATAGATCTTGTGCTCTTGCTGTTATTTATTACTATGAGATTGTATTCTAGTTGTCCGTAATACAAAATATTTCGTTGTCCGGTTGTTCGTACCAGGGGGGGGGGGGGAGCAGGGGAAGCGGCCTTTTCGAAAACAAGGGCCTTTTCGGGAATATTATTTTTATTAATAATTTTAACAAACAATGCAGGAAATGTTTATTTACAACTGTTTAACGTAAATTAATTTTAATTCTATAATAATTAAATCTAGTAATGAAGACCATATTGTTGGATTTTTAAAAGGAAATAATAATTAGTCAGTAATATTTGTAATATTACAAAACATAACTTGTTTGACTGGTTGACATCACTATTGAATTAAATGTGAAAACTTTTTTAATTGAAGGGAGATAATTAACCCGTTTTATTTGCGCTAATATTTCTATGTTTCTTTTATAAAATAATGAATGACTTACAATTTATAACTTACATATGGTGAAACTGTAAAAAGTATTTGAAAATTATATAACTATTAAATGACTAATGAATGAATTTCCATGAATGAATAAATGAAGTAATATGTATATTTTGAAACATTACATAAACTACCCAGTTTGTATAATTACTACGTAACTATTCCACTTAACAATATTCACATCTTGCTGACTAAGTGTTAGCAAATATTATAAGGACATCAAAAAAATGAGATCAAAATATAATCAATAATCAAAGCAATGCTACGGAGTTAAATTGTCCTATAAAAAAATAATTTTAAAAAGTATAATAGAGCAGGTTGACTTTTAGGCTGTTTGGCACGCTGAATGATTTAGAAATCCTTGTTTGGCACACTATTAGCAAAAGGTTGCCGACCAATGATGTAGGCTATCAGTGGTGCGTGATACTTCGCAACTAAAGAGACCCACATAAGTGAAAAGTTAAAACGAATTTCCATTTGTTAAGGATATAATTGAACAACAGGAATTCCCAACAGGAACGGGATATGCGCTATATAAGTCTCATATTTATTTATTTATTTATTTATTTATAACAGTCGGGCGTGGTATTTTACCAGCTGAGAGGACAAAATTAGAAAAGAATAGAGCGTTCCTAAAACGTAGCATAGAGACAGTGTTTGATGTCTGTAGTGGAGATTTATCTCGTCTTTTAAAATTAAAAGAAGAAAAGAGCAGACCTATACAAGCACTTGCTACCCATCAACAACCGGATCTCATATAAGCTGGCATCTCTCTGTTATAGGTGCCTGAATAACTGCGCCCCGGATTATCTTCGCTCTTGTATGGAACTCTACACCCAGTCCCGCCCACTTCGTTCGGCTTCTGACGCGCTTACTCTGCGGATCCCTCGTGTGAGGCTAGTGTCCGCTGGCGAACGTTCATTTTCCTACGCAGGACCGTCCGCTTGGAATCTCTTCCCACTACAGCTTCGCCAGAGCCCTAGCTATGACACCTTCAGGAGCCGGCTGAAGACTCACCTATTTCGTCAGCAGAATTAGCGTATTACTACATATTTCGTTGTCTGTCTGTATTCTGTAACTGTCGTCTGCGCATAGAACTGTCACCAACGGGATATGCGCTATATAAGCGCCGTTATTATTATTATTATTATTTGCGTTGATTCAATAAATACTTTTCGATACTAGATGTTCATCCCGATAATGAGCAGTAGATGCAATCAATTATGCTGAAATTCCCATCACTAATAGTTGCTAGAAAAAGAATCGTGGATAGTTAAATAAAAACTGCACTATTATCATCATCATCATCATCAATCCCATGACCGTCGTGGTCGTTGGGGGGGGGGGGGATCGAATGGACACTTCAGCAGTCATTTTTCTCCACTTTTGCCTATCTTGAGCGGTTGTCAATAGTTGAGTCAACTGCAGCCCTGTCCAACACTTCACATTGTCGAACCATCATCTCCGCTGACGGCCTCTCCCACGCCCACCTTCCACCGTGCCCTGGAGGATTGTTTTTGACAGGCTATTGTGGCTCAACACATGACCGAACTAAGTCAGTTTGCGCCGTTTTATTGTTGCCATAATGTTTTCTTGAGAACCTGCAATTGAGGATATTCTGTCCCACACATAGGCCTACGCATTAGTCCTGTGTTCTACGTAGGAGAATCGAAGTATTTTTCTCATGCATTTATTTTCGAAAGTCTGCAACTTGCCTTCAGTTGCTGATAGCAGCGTCCATGTCTCACATCCATACTGAACCATAGTTCTGACAAGGGCTCTGTAAAGTCTGAGCTTTGTTGGGAGACCAATGCTTTTACTGGTCCAGATTTTGTTTAGGCAAGCCATTGCCGCCATTGCAGTTCCAATCCGTGCTCGAGTTTCGGACTCACAGCTTCGTCTGCGTATAAGATTGCTCCTAGATATTTGAAATTATTTACTTTTTCCAGTTGTTGTTGGTTCAATATGATGTTTGCACTTTTGGCATCTGTAGTGTTGATAATTATTTTACTCTTTTCTGAACTGATTTCCATTCCGTATGCCTTTGCTCTATCTGCAAGCTTATCTGTGAGCTCTTGTAGCTCTTTGTTGCTCCCGTCCAACAGGTCGATATCATCAGCAAATCTTAGATTGCATAGAATCCAGCCAGCCACGACATTATACTAAGGGAATTGTGTGGCTAGCAAAATGTCAAGCCGCCTTTATTATATATTCGCTCCAACTAATATCACCTAGCCTTAAGAGAGGGATATACTCAGGAAAACCCGCCAGACCCCCCCCCCCCCCCAAATAATATAGGCCTAAACAAAATTCCTATCCTTCAGCAGAGTTCGAACCAGGTACAAATATCAATAAAATATATTTACTCACTGATGTGGGAAGGGTTTTTTTTTAGGCTCTAGTTGGCCCCTATGTGTAAAAATAAAAAGTGACTCCGCTCGCCATCATATGTCCCCCCTTCTCCGCCCCTCCCTGTTGTACTGATGCAATCCATTGATGCGTCACCGACTTTACTATACATACTGACGTCAAATGTATAGGCTACATTAGTGTAAGAGATTACACTAGCGTAAAATCTATACTTTACTTAAAATATGTACTCTGGCAAAGCCCCACACTCTCACTATATATTATTTGGTGACACTTTCATTGCCCTGTTATAGACCAAACCCATATAACAATAAGCTTAGTTAAAATAATAATTTTTATCTATATATAGCGCTGTTAACAAATTAATAATAATTGTATCTACAGGCCTATAGTGTGGTAAACAAACGTTCATGGCGAATATATTCTCTTTCTTTGGTATTGATACCTCACATTGTATAGTATTACACAACACATAGGCCGACATTTCACATAATATTTGTTAGGATCTATCTAATAGAGAAACACGTTGGGTGGCTGACAATGAAATCATGCAGCACGCCATCCATTCATGTGTAAATGTGTAAGCTTATTGTTTAGATGTGTTTGGGCATAGGCTTTCATACAGCAAACCACTTTGTATCTCTTTCAATATTACAGTATTTTAAAACAGTTAACATTAACAGTCACACAATATATCAGGTAAGCGTTTAATGGTTATACAAGCTGTAATAAATTCTAACCCTAAAAGAGGACAATTTTGCTTGCCTTAACATAAATGAAAGCTTTAAAAACATAATATGAACTAGAGTACAAATCAACGTAGATCTAGGTGTGCTTTTTTCAGGGCCGGCTCGTCCATATCGGCAACTTAGGCGGCTGCCTAGGGCGCAAAATTTTTGGGGGCGCATAATTGGGGATTTTTTTTTTTCAAATTTGGGGATTGAAAAATTTAAACTAAATTAAAGTTGAGTAATTCTGCGCGTTACTAGTATAAGCAGACGAATTACTAGGTAATGAAAGGCGAAGGGTATTTTATTTAAGTTGTCTTAGAAAATAGGAAAGTATGCCCTAACACTACTCAGTTTCTCCCCGCTGAAGGCACTTTCATGAGGGCGCAGAATTTGTTTTCGCCTAGGGCGTCAAAAAGCCTAGAGCCGGCCCATGTTTTTTTTTCAATTAAAAAAATCTTGTTTTATATGTTTTATTACACGATAGGCAATCAAGCACAACAAAAAAAATATTTTAAATTATTTATAAGATCTATAGTCCTAATATTAATCAAAATTCAGTGAAGTATAACTCACCCAATCTTCCGCACTTATAAGAAAACAAAAGCACACACACACACACACAAAAATCAATTCGAGAACATCGTTTATCCGATGTTTTGCTTTTAAACGTAAGAAATTAACGTTGAATTGTTGGTCTAATCAAAGACTATATTTTGTTCTAATCCTTTAAAAAATAGTATTAATCTAAGCTGTCGGGAAAATATATTATATACACTAAACAAAGTTTTATTCGCACATCAATAACAAATCGTATTTCTACGGTATAAGCTTACACAACACACACTTGTTTTCACTGATAAGAAAAAATGTTGAATATTCGTTGAATGAACTGTTAATGTAAAACTGTTTACTTTCTTATTGTTGCTGTTTTTTTTTTCATTTATGTATTTTGCAATAAGTTCTCCCAACAAATCACTGTCGAACATCTGCGTGACGTCTGCCCGTGAGTCAGTTTGTGAGTCCGATGATAGCAGCTTGAAGAAGAGTTAAAACTGTATCGATCCACTAGCTCGCCTGTTGTGATCGAATACCGTGACTAGGGGCGAAAGTGAAATCGCACCGTAAAAATATGACACATGCTATTGAAGTAGCCGAGTTCCACACTGCAGTTCTGCAGATATCTTTTCAGTTATGAGATGCACGTGAATTAATTTTCGTAAACTAGTAAACTATCTTTAACTTTAATATATTATGTTTATTTTAATTTTTATAATCGTTTCTGAAACAATACATGTTTAATTAATCTGTGGTATTCCTTCATATTTAATATATTTAAATTTACTAAGTTAAGGCTTATTACTCCATGGATCCCATTTCCCCCCTGCTATCACCATCGTCCTCGTGGAAAAAAAAAGATTTGTAGGTTACAAGTTGTATGTTTATATAGGTCATGGTGTGTATGCCTAAGAGTAACATGTGGCTTATCCTTTTGTTTGCTCTATTCCTTGGCTGGTGAAAGGTAATCAATTCAGTGTATAATGGGCTACTATTCTGACATTAAATGAAGCATTTTCATTTCTAATGAAATTCTAATGATCTGATTTATAAAACGATTGTCATTTGGACAAACACAGATGCCTCTCTATACCACATGGAACTGTTGCATGCTGGGAAGGAAGAACTATCTAGTACCCGTAACTGTATAATAAAAGAAAAGGATTATAGGAATGTGTGATTTACATACTAACCAATCAACAACAGAACAACAAGTGGCACTTTACATCATGCATAGGCCTAGATTTATAGAAAGACCAGAATTAATTTTAACACTGTAAAGAACATTATAATAAATAAAACATTAAAACAAAGACCAAGAAAAGAATTTCTTCAACTTTTTAACACAAAAACAAAAAAAAACACACAGTACAGAACAAAGATAAAATAGTTTTAACAAATTCAGCTTTTTAAATATTTTTTTTTATTTGGAAACAATGAAATTTAAACTAATCAGTTCCAACAACATGTTAAACAAAATATTGCAACGATATAAAATAACCTTAATAGTCATTCATACAAAAAATACCTTAATAGATAGTCATTCATACAGATTCAGTCATGAAACAGACATTCATTATTGCAGGCACTCATTCAGACATAATATAAAAATTGTTTTAAAATTCATTCATCAACATTCATCAGGCTATTTTCCTAACTAAGAAATGGTCTCCATATATACATATAGAGTGCAACATTTAGTCGCTGTCAATGGCGGATCTTCCAGCACCACCACCACCACCTGTCTCGCTCCCTATGTTCTCCCCATCTCCACTTTTGTCCTCCTCATTGCCATGTCCTTCACCTTCACTGTCACTCTCCAGAGCCTTGGCTTTCCTCTTCTTGGTCATTATATCTTCCCCTTCCTCAGACTCCTGGCATCAAAGTAAATGAATTAGTCAATGAACAGGTCTATATGTAGTTGTGTTTATATGTGTCATGTATGTTCTAACAGATCTATATGTAATTCTGTTTATATGTGTCATGTATGTTCTAACCACTTCTAACAGGTCTATATGTAATTCTGTTTATGTGTCATGTATGTTCTAACAACTTCTAACAGGTCTATATGTAATTCTGTTTATATGTGTCATGTATGTTCTAACAACTTCTAACAGGTCAATATGTAATTTTGTTTATATGTGTCATGTATGTTCTAACAACTTCTAACAGATCTATATGTAATTCTGTTTAGATGTGTCATGTATGTTCTAACAACTTCTTACAGGTCTATATGTAATTCTGTTTATATGTGTCATGTATGTTCTAACAACTTCTAACAGGTCTATAAGTAATTCTATTTATGTGTCATGTATGTTCTAACATCTTCTAACAGGTCTATATACTATATGTAATTATGTTTACATGTGTCAGGTATGTTCTAACAACTTCTAACAGGTCTATATGTAATTGTGTTTATATGTGTCATATATGTTCTAACAGAGAGACAGAGATAAAAAAAAGAGAGAGAAAGAATATAGTTTATAGGTTAAATAACTGGATTATGATGAACTAATTATTAATTTAGATAACATAGATTTATGCAAATCGATAACATGTTTAGCTAATTCTAAGCTTTATTCATTTATTGTCAAGCCTACTATTCTTTTAAATTATTATACAAAATTCATTGTCTTGTCAAGCCTTACTGTAGAATATGAAATGAAAACACACATCCAACTTTATATAAAGAGCTATGGTGCTCAGCAAATACAGTTAAATTTTGTTGTCACAGAAGAACATTACCAATTTATGTAGGTCTATAGTGATTGTTGTCACAGAAGAACATTACCAATTTATGTAGGTCTATAGTGATTGTTGTCACAGAAGAACATTACCAATTTATGTAGGTCTATAGTGATTGTTGTCACAGAAGAACATTACCAATTTATGTAGGTCTATAGTGATTGTTGTCACAGAAGAACATTACCAATTTATGTAGGTCTATAGTGATTGTTGTCACAGAAGAACATTACCAATTTATGTAGGTATATAGTGATTTTTGTCACAGAAGAACATTACCAATTTATGTAGGTCTATAGTGATTGTTGTCACAGAAGAACATTACCAATTTATGTAGGTCTATAGTGATTGTTGTCACAGAAGAACATTACCAATTTATGTAGGTCTATAGTGATTGTTGTCACAGAAGAACATTACCAATTTATGTAGGTCTATAGTGATTGTTGTCACAGAAGAACATTACCAATTTATGTTGGTCTATAGTGATTGTTGTCACAGAAGAACATTACCAATTTATGTAGGTCTATAGTGATTGTTGTCACAGAAGAACATTACCAATTTATGTAGGTCTATAGTGATTGTTGTCACAGAAGAACATTACCAATTTATGTAGGTCTATAGTGATTGTTGTCACAGAAGAACATTACCAATTTATGTTGGTCTATAGTGATTGTTGTTGCACACACACAAATAGAGACATATACTTTATTATATTTGGATAATATGCCAGATTTTTATAAAGAAAAAATGGCATCAACAGATATGTCCAAATAGATCATGTGAATAGATGATCCTTGAAGACACAAGACAACAACTGACAACAGCCAGAAGTAAACTCACATCATCACTCAGTACCCTCTTGGTCTTTTTCTTGCTTTCTCTTTCCTCTTCACTTTCATCACTAGAGTAAATGTTGGCTCTTTCTAAAAATACAATGGGGGAAACATGGAATCAGTGTGCCTGATATAAATTATGTTTAGGAAGTGTACAAATTATAATGTACTGTATCAATAACTTTAGTGCATGGGTTTGGGGTATTGTTTCTAAATCATTGCTTCCCCTCACCATGCTACATCCAATATATAAAAGCAGTGTTTGCCCACTTTGTAAAAGGAATTTGTATATAAAAGAAACCAGTAATACCCTTCTGATAAAATTTTAAGGTTTTGAAAATTAATGTTCTGGCAGCAGAGTGTTGCCCTACATCACAAAGGTGGTGGGTTCTAATCCCAGTAAAGGGTGTCTCAGAAATCTAACCAGATTACAATCCCACTTCTCTATTCTATGAATCATGGGACTATAAACTCCTGCAAGTTTAAGCAATCAAATGCACATGCTGACTGTCTATTCTGCTTTACTGCATAATTTCAATCATTGAACCCAGGCGGATGCCTTAGCCTTCTGAAGTAGGTGCCTAACTGACGGTGCCCAGTTACAAGTAAAAATTTGGCAATTGTAGCCTGTCCCCTTCAACAGAATATAACCAGGTATGATGGGTTTCTGGTCTGAATTCATTGGGGAAACGTTAAGGCAATGTGGCGGACACAAAATTGCAGTGGCTGCTGCATCTAACCAAAGTAAAATGCATCTCCCAAAATGTTTCTAGAGTTTACATTACTGTACTATTTACCTTGTCTTAATGTGGGACAAATATAGAGTTTACATTACTGTACTATTTACCTTGTCTTAATGTGGGACACATGGCAATATCTAACTTAATGGATACTATTTAATACTAATAATTTAGAGGGACAATAGCTTATTTTACAGCAAATAGAGCTTACATTGAAAGAAGTCTAAATGTAGTATAAAACATTTTTTGTCTAAAATCCCAAGCCATGATTAGTAAGAGACTTACTTCCATCTTTATTCTGTTTGTATTTATTCTTGATGGCGCTGATGGAGAAAGCCTCATCATCTTCATCCTCCTCTTCATCGCGACCTTCAAGATACGATGAAGTCAACCCTCGGGAATGAGCTCTCTCTTTCACCCTCTTCTGTTGACTCTCACGTCTGATAGACGCTCTCAGTTTCTCTTCTTCTTTCTGTTTAGGTTGGCAGTGAAGTAAAAAAATTATATATATCTATGATCACAACCAAAATGGACTGTTTTAAAAGGGAAACTATTTCACTAAATAATTTAATCCCCAGGAAATATTTAAGCATTAAAAACAAATTTATAAAAGTCAACCAAAAAAAAACAAAAACTGAACATTCAAAATTTCTACTTATTGGCCATGCTTGCTAATGAAAGTGCATTAAACAAAATTTAGCCTTTCTAAAATAATTTTTTAAGTAACTTTCTGAAATGTTATCAATGTTTTTACTTTAATCATATCAGATCTGTTGGCTTCAGGATCAAGGCCGGTGATAGGCAAAATTTTAACTTTCTGAGTCTTGGTTGTTCTATCAGCCAATGACATTGTCATCTTACGATGTGTAAAGGAGTCTGTAGAGTGTGGTCTGAATTGAAATATAAAACAAAGATTTAGTTTATATAAGAGATAGATAAAGACATATTTAACTTTCATTGTGTTAATACAGTTTACATACTAATTTCATAATTGAATTAAACCGTATCAATTTGAAACCAAAATGAGTTACCTGAACACAAGCTTAGTTTTGAAAATGGACTGCCCTTGTAAACCAGTTCCTTGTCTCACAAACAAATGGTTAAAATCTCCTTGTAACGGCATGGAATATACATCAAAGATTTCATCACCAAGGTGAAGAGACATGCTGGAAGTATTTAGTATATTGTCAGCATAAGGATGAATGGAACAATATTATATTTTAAGTTAAATGTATAGACGCTACTGTTTGAACAAAAAAAAAAGATAAAAATAAGTCTTTGCAATGTAATAATAGAGTGTGTGCCACTTTATCAATGATATTTTAAAATACAGAAGAATATATAATCCTGTTTTAGCAGCACAAATATGATTTTCTCTAGAACTCTGGAAAAGAATCTCCAAATTTCAACTTTAGAAGTAGAAATGAAAATGTGTTTTTTTTTGTGTAATGATGACATTATTTTTTATGTAATAAGGTTTCACATCAGTTTTTGATGGTGCCTACAAACATGTACCAATGAAATTCCACAGTTTTACAAGTCTTTAAATTTTGTGTATTGATATTCTGGAAATAGATACTTTATAATCAAAGATATGATTCTAACAGATATCAGTGAATAATTTAACAAAAGAAATTTGAGGCAAATGATTTCAAGAGGTTAGAAGTGAAGCAGAGGCAAATGATAAAACTCTGGATTATTTGGCAATCAAAAGGGCATATGACAACAAAATCACTACTTAAAGCAGAATATCAGATTAATAGGGGAAATAAATTAATAAGTTGCAAAATGATTATTGAAAACTATTATTTTTAACATCATTATTAGACCTTGGGGCTGATAAAGCAGTGTTTCACCAGTTTCTGTGGCCACTGCATAGAACAGGATTGTGTGACTATAATATACCCAAATAATCTGAGCCGGGTAGTCTCAGGTACAGGCTCCTGCCTAAATAAAACACTATTTGATAGTATAAAAGATAACGCTAATTCTCCCTACCTGCCATCTGACCATTTCACCATTCGAGCATTACTCTCCTTGACAGCTTGACCATTATCATCCTTTATTTCATTGCTCTCTTCATCCAGCTTCTTCCTCCATCTTATTGTATTTTCAACTCTGAGCTTTAGGCGTGTTCTGCCTTCCTCGTCCAAGACCTCATCCTCATCAACTTCATCCTCATAAGTATCTGCGTCATAGGGTCTGGCAAAGTCAAAATGATTTATTTTAAAATAGACATACATTTTTATAATGTCGTAGTGCAATGACCAATTCTAATAGACATAAATTTTCATAATGTCACAGTGCAATGACCAATTCTTTTAAAACTGCACAGCCATATATTCATTTATAGAAGATGAATGCATTGAATGTACCTTTCACAGCCAAAAGTCAGTTTAATACATAAGTGGATATTTTGGCAGTAAATTGTTATGCCCAGGCCATAAATATAAAATTAAAACAATATTTTTCAGCACTTTTTTCACATTAAACCAGTTAGGGCATAGGTTCCCAATGGGGATGTTATCACTCCTTATGGGATGATGAGGAGATTGGAAGAGAAGGGGGGCTGACATTCCCAGGGGAAGTAGGTGAATTTAAAGTGCAAGAAGGTGATAAGTACAAAGTTAAAATAATTTGGTTACCTATTATTTAATTACCAAAATTTGAATATGTTTTAGAAACATGCAGATGTAATATTTATCAACTGTTGCGCTATTTACCTATATGACTATGCCTACTGAGTCATTCTGACATAAAAAATTATTCAAATGTTTCTATATGCTTAGCCTGGAACTTATACTTTAGTTATATATATCAAACAATGCCTGTTTAAATATATATTTTTTTGTATCTTTGCTAGAGATTTTTGAAAGAAAACACAATATTTATGTGAGAAAATCAAATTAATTTGAAAATATAATAAAGCTCATGCCTGCTTAATCTAATTTGTATAATAAGTTCAATGAAATAAATATATAGTTGCAGGAAAATGACATAAATTTGATTAAAACAAAGGGTTTTATGTCTACATTTTTTTTTTACCCATCTTACATTATAAAAACACAATTTTTGACTTTAATTTACACCAGTTTCTCAATCCTGCCCTTGTAAAGATACCTTGTGAAGACATACTCACTTATTGTCAACACATTGCAGCACTCAATGATACCAATTTAACAGCCAATTTTGAGATATTATTAACAACATGAAAATCTCTTGATTTGGTTTTGACCCCATTTTCAAATTACAAGAATTACAAGCAAGCCCACTTTTAATTTTAAATAAATGGCTGCAAATATGAAATACCATCAATTTCCGGAACTTTGGTTCTAGGTAAGGATTTATTTTTACATTTCCCTCTTTCTGTTTAGTGGAACTACTATTCTTCTTTTTAAAAAAAAGCAATCAGTAAGTAGTGTAGCATGGTTGCTGACAACATTGAATCAAATACAGAAAAACTAGATCACACTCAACGCAAACTTTAAATTAATTTTGATTTTTTATTAACTGTGTGGATAATTTTATCGTTTGTTTTAATACCAAAATCCACTAAAGTATCTATTTCTTCAGCTTGTATTGAACAATGATGCCACATTGAAATTTGTCTCTAACACTACTTCATGGAGGGGATGGGGGTGAAAGGAGTGCTGAACAAAAGCTATTTTAAAATGGGGGCAGTTAGCCCATCGGTTAGGTGAAAAAGTATTTGTGTTAATAAATAAGGACACGTTCCATTTAAAGTAAATTCTTAAGTATAGTGGTTTGTCAATTATTATTATTATTTTTTTTTATTGCATGGCATTTTACAGGAATTTTTTGTGAAAGTTTAAATTCCAATTTTCATACATTGAAGAAACTATGAACTGTTTTTAACTAAATTAGATTTACTTAAGCTTTTAAACATTATCGATACCAACCTAGTTTCCACACTGAGAAAATTGGGCAGTTTTACATAATGAAGTGCTGAACCAAGATCTGTGATAATTCTTGGAATTTCTACTTCAATTCTGTTCTCTGGTGGCTCCTCCTCTTTTTCTTCTTCTTCTCCCTAGTTAGATGTGCAAATAATAGAACCTTAAATCAAACTCCCTAACTTTTTTAAAGAAAACAATTATGATTAGCAGACTTGTGTGAACTTGTACTAATAATAATATTTAAGAAAATGAAAAGTTTTGTAGAAAAAAAGAATGAGTTGGCAGCGTCTTACATGTCCCTCTTTCTCTGCAGCTTCCCTCCTTCTTGCTTTATCCTCTTCATCTGAGCTTATGTCACCTGCATCACCAAACAACTCCATGGCGTTGAGATCAGTTAAAGCCATATCAGCTGCAAGAACGTTTAAGACCTCAAGTTAAAATACATACATGGCAAGGAATACTTTTATTTTTTCTTGATCAGATTAAATTCAAACTACCTATAGCCTATATGATATTCTTTTTTGATCATTAAATTCTTAACTGTAACATGGTTTCTTTTGGCTCATAGAGTTGCATCCATGTTCTCAACTTAAAAATATCTAGACCACGGGTCATTGTGACAAATTAAAGAGAACATACTGTATTTTCTCAATTATTACCACAAAAAAAAATGAATTTCAGTTAGATTAACTTTTACTGATAGGCATCATTCAACCTATTTTTTTCATAACACAAAAAGAGGGTGAAACGGTATCCTTACAAGATTAAACAAGTCATTAAATAAGTATAGATCTGTGAAAATCTTTTAATCTCCAGAAACATCATGGCATTGCATTAATCAAAAGCTTGCTAATTTTTTTTATTGCCTTTATAAGCTGTAGTCAGGTAAAGATTATTTTGCATGTGTTGTATTTTCTTGATTAATAATTTATTAAACAATTCAAAGAGTTTGATATTCAATTCTAATCTAAAAGTGCTTTACAATTAGCTTTCCATTTATATAAAATACTTTGGTGCATCCTTTAATTTAGCTTGAATTTATGTTTTATAACTCTCAATCCACTGAAATATTTTCTGTGTTTGCGAGTGGTAGAACCAAAGGACAATTATCTTAGACTATACTGCAATCATTTGTTTGAAATTGATTGTGCATTTAACCAAATTCTTTAAAAAATTTAATGCACATTTATAGAAGACCTATTTTTCTGTCCTTTCACCACCTAACTCTCCCCTTCACATGCCCCGTGTGCGAACTGCTGGTCACGCTCTGCTGCCCTACATGTAACTGCTGTTACAGTTGCAGTGGTTACTATAGAGGTAATTCAAAACTTGCAGCCTAGTGTAATAAAAAGGAAGCACGAGCTATTTTCTTTTACATCAACCAACCTTCTTTCAACAAAGCATCTCTTTCTGCTTGATCTATTTCATCCAGACCATCATCATCATGGCCGTGTTCATCGTCGTCGTCATCATCATCACTGTCGATCTGCCTTCGGGATTTCTTCCTAGGCTCATCGCTGTCTGATCCAGAATGAGATCTTGACTTTCTTTTATTTCCTAATACAACAAGCAGAGAACATAACGTTTGCCACATAGCAAAAAAAAAAAAAGATGTACATCTAACATCTTAAAAGCCATGTTAAGTAAAGAATGTTAACTGTCAATTCACAATAGTAAAGCAAAAGTAAGAAGACTAAAAAAAAAATTAAAATTAGCAACTTAACTACTACATGTATTGTTACGTGTAGATAGCATGTAAAAATAGTTTACTATATTTATTAGAAATTGTCTCCCTAGTTCATGTAGAGTTATTTATTTACATTTAATTTTGGTGCGTAATAAAACCAATATTTTTCTGTACCACTTTCTAGTACCCATTTCCTTTTGTATTTGGAAAACTTCTGGAAAATTAATTCTAGAACTTTCTGGACAAAAATCTATGTAAAGTAGGCTTTGTTGTAGTTAAGGTTGTTGTTGTTGATTTTTGCTTAGCTACAAGGAAGCTACTTATTATTAATATTAACCAGTTAAGATAAATGTTATTATTGTACATAAGTTCAAGCATTAAATTCTTCTTTAAACATACATATGAACAATATCCTAGGCAGACAACAGTAGACCCGGTTTTGTAACAGTATTTTTAAATACATTGTATCATATGTTATATTTGGGATTCAAAAAGCTAATAAATTATGTTTCAATTTGTCTTATTATACTACAGTGAAATCTTGAATTAACAGGCATCTTTGAACTTAACTTCAGATTTGACTAGCTTTCTGTCCATAAAATAAATACCGTATATACTAACGTAAAAGTGAATAAGTCGCACCCCTACTTTTTGTAAAAATTTATTGTTTAAAAAATGTGACTAATCCGCAAGTATATACGGCATATAATCAATTAATGAACAATATTTAATTTTGGTAAAGTTTTAAATCAATTATTAAATAAATTTTTTTATGTGAAATATATTTTGTCTCATGAAACAAAAAAAACACAGGTATATTATTTTCATTAACATATAAAGAAACAAATAATTTAATGCATATTGCTTACCCGGTACAATTTCAGGAAATCTACTTTATTATTTAATAACTTTTTGGCCTTTGCAGAAAAACTCCTCGCCCAAATTTGTTTGTTAGATCTAAATATTATTGCATTAAATTTCTTTCTTTCTATTTATAGGATTTTTGTCTAAACTATAACTTTACTTGTTTACGTATATGTGGTTACCCAGTCTTCAGAAAAAAAATACAGAACTACAAAACATACATAAATTATGAAAACTTCAAATCAAACACTTACTAGGTGAAGATGCTCTACTATCAGCACTACTGGCTCTACTACCTGAGGAAATATAGTTGTCTTATCTTATACCAGAGGCGTGTGAAAGCAAATTTGTTTATAATGTGTGTTGGGGTATAATACAAACATAGGCACACATAATTAAGAACATTAAACCATGCACTTTGAGCATGTTTACATTTCAATGTGAAATTAAAACATTGCTTTAAAAGAAACAGGACAAAAAAAATAGTTACTCTTTTGACTGCCACTTCTGCTTCTATGACTGCCAGCAGGACTGCCACTTTTGCTCCTATGACTGCCAGCAGGACTGCCACTTCTGCTTCTATGGCTGCCAGCAGGACTGCCACTTCTGCTCCTATGGCTGCCAGCAGGACTGCCACTTCTGCTCCTATGGCTGCCAGCAGGACTGCCACTTCTACTCCTGTGATTGCCAGCAGGACTGCCACTTCTTTGGCTACCTGCAGGACTACCACTTCTTTGGCTACCTGCAGGACTACCACTTCTATGGCTTCCAGCTGGGCTACCACTTCTGTGGCTTCCAGCTGGGCTACCACTTCTGTGGCTTCCAGCCGGGCTACCACTTCTGTGGCTTCCAGCTGGGCTACCACTTCTTTGACTTCCAGCTGGGCTACCACTTCTATGGCTTCCAGCTGGGCTACCACTTCTATGGCTTCCAGCTGGGCTACCTGCTGGACTGCCACTTCTGCTTCTGGGGCTCTGGGCTTGATTGTCATCAGGACTTCTGCTTCTGTGACTTCCTTCTGGACTTCCACTTCTGCTTCTGGGACTCCCAGGAGGACTACCACTTCTCTGACTGACTGCAGGACTACCACTCTTACTCCTGGGACTTCTATCTGGACTTCCACTTCTGTGGCTACCTGCTGGACTGACACTTCTTGGACTTCCAGCAGGACTACAAAAGAGATATATAGCATAAATTATTATTTTTTTGTTGTACCCAACATTACTTTAAAAAATAATATGTTTGGTTTTGAAAAAAAACATTTAATGAAAGTTGCCTGTTGTAAAACTAGAGCTAATAGTTTTTAAAATTTGTTTGTCAAGACATAATAATATCATATAATTATAACAATTACCTTTTTTCTGGACTTTCAATTTGATGACTATTTTGACTTCCTGCAAAAATTACAAACAAAAGTGAATAAAAGCTTATTTATGTCACTAAAAACACAATTTTGATCTTTTTAAACTTAAAAGCACACAACAGAGCAATCTTATTGCTTGAATGTAAGAATGTTAAATGACAAATCAGAAATTTAATTATTGGTTCCAAAAGCAATACCCAGTTTATGATAGTGATTATCTATTTTGTTACATTGTAACTTTTTATCTTGTGTAACCCTCAAATTTATCAGGTCTGAAAGAATGATTTTAAATAATAATGTTGGATTCAGAACATTGCTTAGGTGTCAATAAAGCTTGGCTGTAAGAGTTATGTATAGGCCAAATATAGCTTGAATTTTAGGTTGGGCATATGAAAGCAAAAATACCTTATTAATACCAATTTGTCTAAATCTTTATTATCTAACTTAATTAGTTCATCATAGTCATATTATTTAAATTAAAATTGACAATGCCAAAGTTTACATGTTAATTATGATTTCAGTTGGGGGCACGGCGGTCATGTGGCAGCGCGTTCAGTTGGCGTACCGAAGGTCCTGGGTTCAGGCTAAGATTTTTTTCCCGGGTCTGGAGGGTGTTCCTGAGTCTACCAAGCTCTGACCTTAGTTGGGGTAAACTTAAGGCGGCTGTGCATAGTGCTAGACACACAATCACCTAGTATGCCATGACCACAAAAACTGGTGAACGCTGCTTCACCGGCCTGATGGATCAATTTGGTCTGAAGAGTATTTTACTTACTTATGATTTCAGTTTGTTGAATTTGATTTTTACTTTTTTAAACTTACATCCTTCTTTTTATTGTAGTCTGTACAATTTTTATCTGTAGCTATAAGTAATGTAATTGTTTAACCGGGCAACACCGGGTAATTTGGCTGATTCTTTATATATTATAAGAAGTTACCTGGGCTTCCAGGTCCAGGACTTTCACTCCTATGGCTACCAGCAGGGCTCTGGCTCCTGGGGCTACCTGTTGGACTACCACTTTGAGGACTGCCACTTCTATGGCTACCTGCTGGGCTTCCACTTCTCTGACTACCTAAAGGACTTCCACTTTGTTGGCTACCTGGGCTGCGTGCAGGGCTTGATTCGCGACTGCTTTCATCTTGAGAATTCTGAAAGTTTAAATAGTAATTCTTGCAAGCCTGATACACTCTATATTAGAGACCGACCGAAACCTAATTTTTTGTTTCGGACGAAAAAGGAACCCTACCAATAGTTTAAAATTGACTTTGGCCAAAACTGAAGCAGAGACTGAAAGTTTCACTACACCTTCAGCCGAAACTGAAACTGTAATACAAGAGATTAAAAAAAGACTGCACATTTTTGTGTAATATTAACTAGTTTAAGGGTACTCTATGAAACTAAACCATAGAACTAGGGATGTTAATCTCGTTTTTTGTGAACAACAATTTTAGGTTAAACAAAGCCTATTTCAAACATCAGTTCTGTTTTCCCCTCCCACACCTGGGTAAAGAAATTTATGGGTCCAAAAAAAAGTTGTGGAGATTATACTAAAAAATAATAATTTTATAAACCAAATTAATAGAAAGGATCATTGATACTTAGAAACTGGTGATTTGGAATTGTGAAAAATCAAAACAGTATTTTCATGAATTTAACTTATATAGATAGACTCTAATTATAATTTAAATATGTGATATAAGTTGCAAACATTAAAAGAATATTTAAGTTTGAAAAAGACTCTTTAGGTCAGTTTTACCACTAGACAAATAGTTATAAAACTGAACTGATTGAAGGGTTTAACGAGGAAGGTTCAAATGAAACACTAAATGTGTCCTTTGTTTTGTCTCTCTATGTCTTCCTTTTGAAGTCCAAGCATCTAACAACTAACAATGTCAATCGGTCTCTTTGACTGTTGGTAGCGTTCAGCATCAATGGGGAAATTCCAGTTTTTTTTCTTCTCGACTTCGATTGAGTTAATTGTAATTTAAACATCTGTGTTTGCTATTGCTGTGCTTGTATTGCAAGCAATACTCGGGCTTTGAAAAAACAAAACACAATAGGCCTATGAGTCCCTTTGATTAATTAGATCTAGTGTTTGCAAGGCATTTAATGTTAAGGAATTGTTTTGTGCTAATCAAACAGGGTTTAAAATATTTTTTTTCAGATAAAAAGATAAATTATGAATGATTTCCTCCCAAAATCGGGTTTTCGTTTAACATCCCTACTTCACACAGATTAATTTGCAACAGTTTTAAGTAAATGACAGTATCAATAAGCAGAGTAATAGATGCAAAAAACACTAGCGTAGCATTTTGAATTTTGAAAGTTAAAATAGATATTCAACTGATGACCGAAAGTCACTATCAGTTTCGGGCCCAAACTGTAAGCAAACCAAAAACCAACCTTTTGGCTTTGGCTGAAACCACGCCTAAAAAGGTTTTTTGCTTACTTTTGGCACCAAAACAGAAGCCAAAACCAAATTTCAGTCGGTCTCTACTCCTATCTATATGGTGTGTTTAATATGCTTGGGGGATGGGGCCAGTGTAATGAAAAAGGTGAGTTTAAAGAACCTATTGATCTTTGTTTAGATACAACATTTTACTTGATCTTCATTGTATATTTGGTGCATACTTATAGTTTTCACAATATAAAACAATGTAACTATGAAAGAGTATAGCAGACCAATGAAAGAATCAAATTTGAAACTAAGCAAGATAAAGAACAACTTTTTGAAACGCAAAATGCATTATAAAAGTGAGTAATAGTAGTCATCAGAAATAATATTTAAAGTAGCCTACATAGTTGGGATAAAGTAATGGTGACGGGCACCGTGCTGAGCACACAATCCCTAGTATGCCGAGGCCACAGAAACTTTTCTACTTCTACTAGTAAGTAAGTATTTTTTAAAGTAAAATACCCCTCGGACCGAATTGATCCATAGGCTATAGGTCCGGTGAAGTTTCTGTAGCCACGGCATACTACTAAAAACTAGATGGCCAGCACTATATCTATGCAATGCCAATGCACAGCCACTTTTACTTTACCACTTTACCCTAACTAAGCCAGTCTAAGGTCAGGTACCCATCAGTTCAGAGCTGGGTAAACCTGGGACACCTTACAGACCCAGGAAAAACTCCTAGCCTGCACCAGGATTTGAACCCGAGACCTTTGGTAGGCCAGCCGAACGGGCTGCTGCACGGCTACCGAGCCCCCTTGAAGCCCCTTCTATTACTACTATTAGTTAGTAGTAGGGGCTATACTTTGGTTTAACTGCCTCACGGAGTTTTTCTAAGTGCCATATATCAATTTAAAGATCTTTTTGTCCTGAATACAACAATCTAGGTTTCATTGAGCGGTTCCATTTGTGTGATTTTTATTTAATGTTGAAAATTTGGTAATTTTGCATGTTTTATTAAAAATTGTTACTTCCCTTGAGCTTTTTGTGTTAAATTTTGTTACGTCCCTTTGATTTGTTTATTTTTATTTATTTTTTCTTTTATCCCTATACTATAATATCAAACGCACACACTCCATGTACCACGCGCATCTCGGACCAGATTTTTCCCCACTATCGGTTAGTTTCTAAGCTTTCTAAGTATTTGTTAATGATTACTATCTGTTAGTTTCTAAGCTTTCTAAGTATTTGTTAATCATTATTATCGGTTAGTTTCTAAGCTTTATAAGTATTTGTTAATGATTACTATCGGTTAGTTTCTAAGCTTTATAAGTATTTGTTAATGAGTAGTATCGGCCAACCTGGCCATATCTTGGGACAGGAAGTAGTAATCTAGAAAACCACATGGCACGCATGCGCAACAAGACAGTAGGTGGTCTCAACTAGTAGGGAAGAAAGAACAATAGGATTTTGTGTCTTTTTGTGTTATTTCATATGAAATACGGTAAGAATAATTTTATTTTTGTATTCATTTGGTGCTATTTTGCCCCTTTTCCCTTTTTGGTATCGGTTCTAAGAAATTCCGACTGAAAATTTTCGTATTAGGACCTATTGATGAGTGTCATAGGAATCGCTGCAGAATTCATTCATGCATCGTGTTTTATGGTATGGCTGTGTAACGTCACAAGCCTTTGGTAAACACAATTGAAATGAATTTTTTTTTCGATGAAAAAAATTTTTTTTTCATTTTTAATAGTCTGCCGCTTTTCCTAAGACACTTATCAATAGATCCACGCGAAAAAATTTTCAGTTGGAATTTTTTAGAACCCTACTTTTTGTGAGGCAGCTGAACCAAAGTATTACCGTAGTAGGCCTAGTAATTTTATTAAGTAATCATTATGAATTATGATAATTAGAATTATAACAATTTATTTCATTGTTAAATCAGACTAATCATTGTTAATCATATTGAATAAGTCAGTTCGTCTAACTGTTTAAATGTAGGCCTAACTTAGATTAGAATTAGAACTAGTAGCCTACTAGACTAGTAATAGTTAAATTACTTTTTAAAATAGTGAATATGAATTAGATCTAGTCTAGTCTAGACTAGATCATAGTAGAGTAGATCTAGAATCTAGACTAGTCGTAACTTTTCGAGTTTTCGGCGTCGGAAAAAAAACAACTATCATTCAAAGATCAAACAAGCATTTTGCCCTTAAAGTCAAAAAGCCTAAAACCGTCAGAACCATATAAAATATTGTTGGTATTCCGAAAAATGTGAATTAAGCATGCCGCTAATACTAGAATGAGAATGATAGATCTATTTACTAACAATCTTACCCCCTCATTTTCAGAATCAGCCATTTTACTACCGGAAGTCCACAATTTTATAAATACAAATATAAACAAATTGTTACTTTCGACTTGAACTTTGTTCCAGTTACTATTACGATATGACTGAATCAATGGTATGTTTATTATAGTATTATAGTTTATATTTCTTTTGTTCTTATGAACATTTCAATTCAATAAGGTAACCGGTAACCCTATACAATTTTGGGTTTGCCTGCAGTACTATTTTGTTTTTACTTTTTAAATAAACATTCATTAGCCTACCTAATTTCTATAGGCCTATTATATTAAATAATATTATATTCAATATCTCAATATCAATATTCAATATTCAATATTCTATGTCCAATCAGTCTAATCTATGAGTCTATGACTATGTCAAGTATGTCACACTACGACTACGTGACTTTTGTGACTATAACTTTAAACTATATCTATTCACTATGACTATGACTGACTATGACATAGTCTATGTCGACTATCATGACTATGTCTATGGTCATCGTGACTATGACACTATGAACTATGACTATGACTACTAAGACTAAGAGTAAGTGTATGACTATGACTTACCAATGAGTAGTATGAGTTATGAGTCTATATCACTATAAGTATAAGCTACTGGACTCTATTAGGACTCTATCATCTATGAACTCTATGACTAGGCTATACTATAGTATAGGGCCTACTGTATTTATAGTGTATAGTGACTAGCCTATACCTATAGTTAGGCCTATAGGCATTGGCTCGCCTAAAAAGAATCTGGACCAGCAAAAGCATATGCGGTAATGGTCTCCCAACAAAGTCAAAGCTCAGACTTATTTACAGAGCCCTTATCAAAACTATTAGGCTACAGTATAAGTATTACTATGGACTATTGTTCTGTATGGATGTGAGGCCTAGACGCTGCTGTTAGCAACTGAAAACAAATTGAAGGCTTCTGAAAGTAAATGCATGAGAAAACGTAGAAAGCAGGAAAACATTATGGCAACAATCAAAGGCACAAACTGGCATGGTTTGGTCATGTGTTGCGGCACAATAGCCTGTCAAAAACAATCCTCCAAGGCACGGTGGAAGGTGGGTGTATGAGAGGCCGTCAGCAGAGATGCTGGTTCGACAATGTAAAGTATTGGACTGGGCTTTAGTTGACTCAACTATTGATAACCGCTCAAGATAGGCAAAAGTGGAGACAGTTGACTCCTGAGGTGTCCATTCGCTCCCCCCAACGACCACAACGGTCATAGGATTGATGATGATGATAGTTATAAGCTATAGGCCACTCTAGCCAGCTATACTATACTATAGGCCTAGTCATATTGCACCAGGGCCGGCGGAAGGCGGGTACAATGCGTGACCATCACGCAGGCGCTAAGCGGCTAAGGCTCGGGAAGGCGGCAAAATTTCCAGCTGCTTTTGTTTATTTTCACATTTTAGTCTGATAAATCTTAGGAGAAAGTTCATAGAGTTTCAGTCTTTCAAATGCGATTGTTTTTTGTTTATATTTTTGTTGTTTTTTAAATTCTGCTAAGTACTGAAATTGTTTTTTAATAATAATAATAGAATAATACTAGAATTAAAAGTGATATAGTATACTTTGATATGTAAATAGGGGTTACAGAGTTACAGACTTCTGACTACAGTATAGTTTTCTTGCTTAGGTGCAAAAATCACAGGAAGCGGAAATATTTTATATTATTATGTTGTGAGATTATATAAATATAGTACAAGTCCGGATTTACCTATAGGCCTAGGCGCTAAGTAGCCAAAATTGGGGGGGGGGGGGGGGGAGGGGGGCAAATTTCAGTTAAGTCAATCTTTTAAAATACGGACGGCTTAAGACTATATAATCATTTGTTTCTACATTAACATCAGAAGTCGTGTGTCCTCAGCAACCTGTGATTCCCCGATATCAGCGTGTCAGGGTGCGATAATTCCTTCTATTTAACCGGGCTGCCTCGTGATGCAACTTCATCACTACTTAATGTTTTATTTACATGTTGTTTTTCCAAGATTATAATTTGAAGTAATCATAATATTAATGGAAGGGGCCGTGCAGCCAAAGCCTAGCGGCGACAAAATTGTAAATCCGGCCCTGTAAATATTATTATATATTTTATAATTATATATAATATATTTTTTAACAAATAATGGAAAAAAAAAAACTTTCTGGCTGTGAATATAAACAAAAGCAACAGCAAAAAGAGGAGCAAACAAAAAAATTCATAAAAAATCATTGGAAATTTTTTTGTTCAGCAATCGGCCAACGAAAAAAAAAAAAAGACATTGTTCAAAACATTGAATTGAATTCTGAAAGTGTAATCGAAACGATGAATTCGGTTGTACCAGAATCTGAAAGCATTGTGCAGTTAAATGACTCTTCGACCGTATTAGAAAAACAACAACATGGAAATTTAAAATAATATATCTATATAGCGAACAGAGTCCTTAGAAAAATTGCATTTCTATTCAAAATCTTAACCAAAAACTAAGATCTATTTCTTAAATTTTAGCATAGCTTCAATATTTAACACTCTAAACATGAAAGTTAAACTAAAAATACATTTTTTTTAAAAAGACTTTTAAATTGGCAACTAAGCATGCCTCTAGCTACTGTCCCATAAGTGGGACGTTTTACACTGTGGCATTCGTTGCTACTGTTCCACTTGTGGAATGCTTGTTTGACACCTGATAAAACATAGTCAATTATATTTTTTTTTATGATTTCATTTGTTATAATTGATAGATAAATAATGAAATTACACACTTCATGTAGTTTTATATACAAATTTAAACATATTTCATAAATGTGTACTTTTGACGATGTTTATTTTTTTCATCAGTTTGTACAATTTTAAAGTTCAAGGTCATGTAAATCTTATTAAAAGTAACATTTTGTTCGCAAAGCAAAGGTATTGATCCTAGTTAAAGTCTGACTATCGTACAATGCCAAAAAACAATTTTTTGTTTTTATAATGCATATTACTATTTAATAGGAATTTTTTTACGAAGTTGGATGCTAGCAGATAGGCTATATTAAATTTCACTGATTTTTCAAAAAAGGCAGCAACATAAAAATTTTACCACCCTCAAAATTTGTAGCGCCGGGCCTGTATTGCACATATTGATTTTCTTTTTTTTTTTTTTTTTGTAGTCCCTTAACCTTGGCGGTCGTTGGGGGGAGCTCTTGGGCTTGGTAGACTTGGCGGCGCTCATCTCCTCTCCAAGTCGGCGGTGGATTTATAGCTTACTGCACCAAGGGTCGAACCCCTGATGCGGCGCTTGGGAGTCGAGCTCGCTGCCGACTTTGCTAACCAGCCGCCTAAACCTATTATTATTATAAACCTATTTACTAACTATTTAGCCTATTATATTATTTATTATATATATTGCATTTTCGTTATTCGATCATAATCATACTCATAGGTCATAGTCAATCAATAAAAAAGTTTGAATAAGCTTAGTCATAGCATATGGCATTGTGATATGATGATCAGTGCTTTTTTTGTAAAAAAAAAAGGTGCCGGTACTCAGTGATGGATTGCCCACAGAATAGGTAGGGCCTATACCTATTCTGTGGGATTGCCTAACTTTTAAACCAGTTTCGCATTTTATATTTTAATTCTTATTGCGCGCAATTTTAAAATAATTCAATTTTAACAAATTAATAATATAATAAATTTATAATAAACGCTAAAATACAAGAAAAGTAATAATTTTTTCCCCACATTGAAAAAGGTGCCGGTACGCCGTACCGGTGCGTACCGTCACAAAAAAGCACTGGATATGATAGTGTCAGAGTCTAGTGACAGTCTAGTCAAGTCTAGTCCTAGTGAATAGTGTCCTAGTCGATAGGCTTAGTTATATTTATACTATAATTACAATAACTTATATTTGTATTGTATAGTCGGTACTGTAGAGTAGCCTAGTAGTGTAGAGGTAGTGTAGTCAGTTAGATCTTGTCAGTGTTGTCTGTTGTAGGCCTACTTGTATTGTATTTAGGCCTAAGCCTAACTAGATCAAAAAAATAAGCAGGTTTTTTTTTAATATAAAAAACTCCCCACTTTCAAGATTAAACAAATGTAACTAATATCTCCCTTCCCTGTGCACATATTTTATTTTGATCTATAGGCCTATATAGTATATAGAAAGACAAATGCGAGTTGTCATTGAAAACATATCATCTAGTTCTATCTAAACCTACCCTGTATAGTCTGTAGAGTAGAGTTTAGGTTATGTGACTGAATTATTAGCCTAATTGGAATTTCTTTCAGTCCCTACTAAGACTTACATGTATTATAGTGAGTGACAGTGAGTAAGACTAGTTGTAGTGTGCACTCCTAGTTAAAGTAACTTTATCAACGTTATTATTAGTTATGTTCAATACACTTAATTTCACTTAATAAAAGAAATTAAAGTTATGGGGGTGGGCTATATCTAGGCCTAGGATAGTTAAATCGTTTTTTTTTCTTCAAAACCAATTTTTAGCTTTAGTTACTAGTTAAACTAAACAGATTTACGGTTACTTCTCCCTCCCTCCCATGCCCTTTCAGCGTAGTCAAAGGCGGAGATTGTAATAATAAATAATATATAGGCCCATTATATATTTATACTAAATTGGTCATTTTTACGTGTTACATAGTAAAATCGTAAACATCGTTTTAAGTTAATGTAAATTTAACTATGGAAACAGTCATTTGACATGAGTTGACATGACCTTTTGTTTTCGTTTCACTACATTTTGTCAGTTTGTAAGTAGCCTATGGATAGAAGGTGATGCTATTGTTCGTTAGCGAATTCAAGTGGCTGACATATTATAGAAACAATACCTAGATCTACACCATTTAGAAAGATTGTGATTAAAAAAAATGCGCTTCAGAAAGTCTCATTTGATTTGTTGATAAAAAATAAATGACACAATCTTATATGTGACTGATTGAGTCCTGGAACTCAATTAAAACTCTGTGAATATTGAAATCTTTCAAAAACTGGTTAATGTTGAGTGAAAGGACCTAAAAACTCTTGTTAACATAATCTAACCATAAATATTACCAGCGTATGTTTCAGGTAGCACAAATTAATAGAATATTCATTTAATATTAAAATATAAAAGCCCAGACACTGTCTGTTTAGAATGTTCAGCGCCAGTTGTAAAACCCAGTGTTTGCGTCTGATGTAGGCCTACGGTATGTACATCAAAAGAATGTGCGGATGATTCGAGTTAATTGTAAGCGGATAGTTGAGATAAAAAGAAACAATAGGCCTATTTTTTATTAGTGTTTTTTTTGCAGCAACTAAATTGTTTTGTGTGAATCCAAAATGCTTTTTCAAAATACCTTCAGAAAAAAATTCTGCCCATCACATGCAGCCTAAGTTTTAATAATCTAACGAAAAATATGTCCTGCTGTATGGCTCATAAAGTTGGAGATCAACAAAGGGGGATATCAAATGATATAAACAAATTACAAATGCAACTGTATAGGAAAGGACAGCACATATTCCAACAGAAAAAGAAATATAAAAAAGAAGATGGAGATGGATAGGCCACACATTGAGAAAACCAACTACAAATTTGACTAGACTAGCTCTTGCATGAATTCCGCAGGGTGCAAGACGAAGAGGTAGATGCAAGAAACCAGGCGGAGAGAAGTAGAAAAGGATGTGAGGCTGATCGGGAAAAGCTGGAAAGAGTTAGAGAATATAGCCAGAGACAGGAAGACATGGAAAGAAATTGTTGTTGGATTATGCTCCACTAGGAGTTGATAATGGCGAAGAAGAAGACTGATTGCTGGTTAAATCCGCATTCAATTGAAAAAATTAAATGATTTAAAATGAAACCCTCTATGTGTCTTCCTTTTGGTGCCCATGTATCTGGCAACCCTAGTCGTATCTGACCAAGTCTACGCAGCTCTTAATAAAGGCCTCTGCATAGGTTTCTAATGTGGGCGTCGAAAGAGGATGTCACCCAGGTTTTTTACATTTTCTGCAAAGGGTAGTCTATATGGCAGTTCAAGACCATCAGTAATTCTAAACCCTCAACTTTGGCAATTTTACTTTGAGTTTGAGAATTAGAATTACCTTTGTCTAATCTTCATTCATCTTAAGTCAGTTTTCCGTCATCCAGAAGCAGACACAAGCAATAGCAAAAGTTAGGTTAGCTGCTATACGAGGGACTTCAGTGGGAACAGCATAGTCTAATCATGCAACTGCATGTGAATCATCCGCGCAGAAATATAATGAAATAGTGAAAGAGCTGATAACATCGCCAAGTGGATAGGTGTACAGTGTAAACAGTACCGGGCCTAGAACTGATCCCTGTGGTACTCCATATAGCTAAGTCGAGCATGCTGACATAGACCCATCAATGATGACACTTTGCGTGCGTTCAGATAGGTAGGACCTAAACCAGCTGCTAACACATCATGAGCAACCAAATGTAGTAGACAATCTATCAATAAGAATCTCATGGTCAAGCGTATCAAAAGCAGCCGACAAATCGAGCATTGCTAGAATTGACACTTGATCAGAGTCTGACGCGCAAAGTAGGTCATTAATTACCCTGACAAGTGCCGTCTCAGTGCTATGGCACTTCCTGTAAGCTGACTGAACTACTCCAAGAGGCCATGATGCCTTAAGTGGGTCAACAACTGTGCCAACGCGATATGCTCCAGGACCTTTGAAAGGAACAGTAGGTTGGAAACTGGCCGGTAATTCTTTAGGTACTCAGCATCCAGATTGGACTTTTTTAAAAGGGCTTGAAAGTCTGTGGTAGTCCTACTATGCCGGTAGTCAACGAAGTATTCATTATTATTGTGATAACAGGAGCATGTTCGTCGAGGCAGTCGATTAGTAGGGCCTATTGAGCGTGGAATCTGGTCCAGACCACATGACGTTTTTGGCATCTTCATAATTAGGCCTCAGACACGCAACTAAACTCACAGAGAGAGGAACCTTGAAAAAAGTGATCGTTGTACATGTTTATAGGTGTGAACTTTGATACGAAATGTCGTGCCTAATAGTCTATGTTTGAACCTCTCAACAAAGAATTTATTGAAAGAGTCATAAGGAGTTCAGCGGGACAATTGGAAGATAATATTATGTAGTCCATGTCGATATGCTTTATTTTTTATTATTTTGTATGCCAATTTTGCATGATTAAGTCATTTTAAGTTGATTAAAAAGAAATGGAAATTCTTTTCTCTTTTTCTTTTTCCAGTTGTTGAAGTCATAATCATAAACTACTTGTAAACATGCTGAGACGTTTATTTATCAAATACCCTCAAAGGTTTTATTTGACATCCATCACAGGTAAAACAACATACCGATATTTATCTTATACATTACAGATGCTCATTCTATAGAGAAGATTATTGCGTCCTACGCTCCTCCGTGGTCCGAGTCTAGTCTTACAATACTTACATTTTTATTAATGTTTTAAATTATGTTAAGTTACTGGTTTTCCTGGTTTGTTCAGGCAACCCATTCCATGCTTGAAAGCCACTATTTTATTTAGTATCATACTGTTTTAATATTCATAAGAAATAATGTAGAAAATACTGTCCTTAATTTTCTAAATCCTTTACAAAATCATTTATTAGGCCGAATAAATATATGGCAAGTGGACTCTATTATAAATTAGAAACACATAGTCACATAGTATCACATACTATTAAAATATTTAATATTTACTTGTTTAGCCAGCTTCTTGTGACTTTTGTACACTTATTCATGTCTATTTTTTTCTATAGAAATGCCACATTTCACACAACTTTTTTTGTGCAAGCCCTCATTGTAGTAACAATGTCCCCTGCTCCCCTTTGAAATAAAAAAAAATATTGATTATTTCCTATTGGTGTAATCAAAATAATTTTGGTAGTGCTCCCTTTAACTATAAAACACATTTGCCTGCCCACAATTCGTTGTTTAGCCCAATTATTTTTGGTGCAAATTACGATTTGTCATACTATTACGAATTTTGAAATTCTAAGTAGGCGGGTCTACATTACTCTACATAAGACTACATAGGCTTACAAAATGGGAAATTCTTGTTTTGAAACAGAATTCGCAAATATGAACTTTAAACCCTAGAAAGTGTTGCCAATTTTCCCTATTTCGGAGCGGTGATCCTTAAATGCTGTAATTATAACGAATAAAATTAATTAAAATAATGATCTGCTTTTTACCCTATTTAACTTTTTCTTATAATATTTCATAGCTCGTTTTCCTGACAGTGTCGTATTTCGTAAATATAGTTTAACACGTCAAAAAAAAAAAAAAGATTTTAGTGGATTTGGTTTTGACTTTAGTTATCGATTTGGCAACAGTTCTTGTGTGTTGTGTTTTTTTCTAACTTCTAACGCTACACAGTAAATAAGTACCTAACCCGCTCGATTTACTATTCTAAATGGTTTTTACTGTGCTGTTTGGATTCGTATGTAAACAAATACGTTGATGATAATTATAAATGTGTGATTAACTTAACTTAAGTTCATGTGATAATTTAAATATCGAAATGGGGAAAGAAGCAAAAAAGAAATATCCTCAAAAATTTAGACAAGTATGGCTGAAAAATAAAGAGTTTAGTGAGTGGTTACACGAAGTTCCTGGTGATAGTACAAAGGCATACTGCAGTTTTTGTAGGTGTGAAATAATAGCTAAAGTTCATCAATTAACTAAACATAGTGAGTCAAAAAAGCACATCAAAGCAATTCCAGATGAAAGTATTCCTTTGACAAATTTATTGAAGTTTCATAATACTAATAGGCCTAACAATCCAAATCTTGACTGTCTTGTCAATCAAAATCTTATCATCATCAATAATCGTGATAATGATAACAATCCCAATGGTTTGAATTCAAAATGTGAACAAAATTCTGGAGATGATGAAGGTAAAGTACATAAATAAAAGCATGTAGTTTAGCCTGCTTTAAGAAATTAGGACCATACCACTATTTACTATACTATAACTATGACTCTAGTCTATGACTATCTCTAAGACTATCCTTTAATCATTAAAATTAATCTATATTAGCCTACTATTGCCATTTGCCTAGCACAGTGATGGCGAACCTATGGCACGCAGAGCCATTTCTGTGGGCAAAAGAGCATTTAGCGAAAATAGAACAACTTAGTTACGGCCACACAGCTAAAGATGGGATCGCCGATTTAAAAAGACCATTTTGTTGGATCGGCGATTTGTTAAAATTAAAATACGTTTATTTTTGCTGCTATTCTTTTTATTTTAATTTTATTCAAAGGGAAATTACATTTTCTATTATATATGTTATATAAATAAAAAATTGGTTTATATAAATAGAAATTTAAAAAATTGGGATTTTAAAGTAAATAGCTCTTATTATTTTTCTTTCAGCCCAGTCATCATCTGCTGATAGTTCTTCTCAAAACAAAAGCTTTTGTCTTCAGCCTAGAGCCATGAGCTCTAAAGCAAACTATGAGTTTGAGACACTAAAAGTAATGAGTCCTGGAGATTTCATTAAGCATGTCGAGCTGAATCGACCTGATAAGAGAAATGCAATGAACACTGCTTTCTGGAAGTATGAAATAATTACACTTTTGCATTATCGTTTGTTTTTTCTTATTGCTAAGCAACTATCTTGGTAATTTTCAGAGATGTATTAAAAAAAAATTATTTTTTTAATATTAATCTACGGTAGGGATGTCTACACATGTTTCACTAAACTAGCTGAAGATTCTGACTGTCGTGTGGTAGTACTCTCTGGTTCTGGAAAAATGTTTACAGCAGGTATATTATAATATTTTGTCTTTAAAATCAACATCAGTTCTTTGTAGTTATTCTTGTGAGTATTTGCAACAACTGTATAATAAAGTCTAATAAAGAGGGATAAAAAGTGGAATAATGCTCAAAGAATCTGTTGACTGATTCTAAAGATTGGTGTATGGTACTTTGTTGTCCTTTTTAAGTAGCATTTCAGTGGTAAGTGGTGTTAGCAAATGTCTTGGTTGTGATATAAATTGTAAAGGATAGGAATAATTTTGGATCAGCAGAAACTCTTTGTGATAGAGAACAATAGCTTTTCAAGAGTAAGGAAGGGATGCTTTAAAAAATAGGACAAATCTTCTTGGTGTCCATGGCAAAAAATAAAAGTGCAAGTGGTGTTTCTATTTACTCTAATTTTATATTTGTATAATTGTGTTTGTAAATAAAGGAGATTTAAAACTACAGTGATTCATAATATCCATGTCAATAAAGAATAAATTTTAAAAAAGTAATAATAATTGTTCTATAGACCTTAATTTTATTTTAAAATGAATTTTAATAAATTGAATTTATATATTTTTTTTTAGGTTTAGATCTTTATGAAAATGAAATTTTCAAAAATTTGTTGAGTTCCGAGAGTCAGGATGCAAGCAGAAAAGCTTTTCAAATTTCTAGTGGAGTTCGAGAATTGCAGGAGTCTTTTAATGTCATTGAAAAGGTACCGGGTATTTATGATTCAACTTGTGTAAACATTATTGTATTTATGTGGATTATAAAAACAATTTAAAGAGCAGCATTTGATATTTTAATTGTCAATCTTATTGTGGCAATTCAATTTTTTATGGCAATGAAATGTTTTCGTTTATTTTTTCTATTTTCTTTTTGTTTATTACAGTAGCATTGTGAAATTTTCTTTTGCAGTGTCCAAAGCCTGTAATAGCAGCCGTGCACAATGGATGCATAGGTGGCGGAATTGATATGATATCCTGTTGTGACATACGTTATTGTACACAAGATGCCTGGTTCCAGATTAAGGTGATTAAATGATTAAAAGTTAGATTTCTTTTTCTTTTTAAAAATGTTAATATTTTGTACCAAGTGATAGTAACATAATGAGAAAAAATGTGATGCAACCTCTCAGAATGGTACTGAAATAAGGCAAAATAAGATATTTAGTTTTAGGTGTTTAATAAAAGGCAATTCATTAATCTATACATGAGTGAATAAATATCTAAAATTGATTTTTAATTAGTTCAAAAGCTATTCAAAATTAAGTAAAAGGAAGGGAAAAAAGAAAACAAGGCCATTTTTTTACAATTTAGAATTGCAAATATTTCCATGATAAATAAATATTAACCAAAATAGCCTTGAAATTTAGCAAACACACTCATAATGAGTCAATACGCAAGCTGTTTTAAAGTTTCAAATATTTTAAATAATATTTAGTTGACTTTTAAACAATTTTATCTTTCAAAGAAAATTTCGCTTGATTTTTTTTTTAAAGTTGCTTAAAAACAAATTTTTAAGTAATTTCTAAAAATAATTTTAATTTGAAAATATCACAGCTATAATAATAAGTTAAGACATTCAACGTTATAAATCAAAAATAATCTAAATATTACCTTAGACCCTTTTTTCACATTACTTGCATTTATTGAGTTTTGCCGACTTTTGTACGGGTTTGTAGGGTAGCATCACACATTGTTCAAAATTGGGTATCAGAATCATTTATTCCTAATAATAGTTGTGATGGAAACGTTTCATCAACACCTAAGGCCATTTCATTATGGTCTTCCATGATGTCTCCAGGCAGAGTTGTATGTGCGTAGAAGTATAACTTAATCAGTCTCAATGGTCAGCTGATCAAGTGAACATTTTATATTTAAATAATAAAATATTTTTTTGGGATAAAGTTAAAGTGTATTTTTGCTATTCCTAGGAAGTTGACATTGGTTTAGCTGCAGATCTTGGAACTATTCAACGTTTTCCTAAAGTTATAGGCAATGACAGTCTCTATAGGGAATTGGCTTACACCAGTAGAAGATTTGATGCAGAGGAAGCTAAATCAATGGGATTCGTCAGGTGTGTTTCATTTAGTAGCTAAATAATAATAGTTTCTATTAGTATAAGCATTGCCAACAAACATAATGTAAGCTCCAGAGCGTATTTAACATTGAGCAACCAGCAACTAAGAACACAGATATAATTCTTGAGACAAAAAATATTCTAATATATAGTTAATTAATAATTTAAAACTTTACAAACATAGGACAAAGTAAAACAGTAGGGGTCTAAAAATAATGTTTAAAGAAGGTAAATATTAAAATAATGTATTCTTTTCAAAAGTGAGGATAGAACTTGGATGGGAAATGATTCCATACATACTTTCAGGCCAGATATTGAGACGGCTTTCTGGCCAACGGTCGCCAGAGAGAAACAGGGCACCTCCAGAAGTGAGGAGTTGCCAGTTTGTTTGCTGCTCTTTTTTTTTTTGCACATATAGTGACTGCACTGTTATTGACAAGTGATAATAAATATTACTAAAGAAGAAATTAGATGGTTTTTATGTCCAATGTGTGTTGTAAACATACCAAGGGCATGTATGTAGTTGGGGTAGCAACTTTTAAAGAAGTCAGAAGTTTGGAATAATTAGTTTTAAATCATACAAATGCGAATCAGTTTAGAAAAGAAGAAAAATCCTGGCATCCCAATTCAAACATTGTATTTTCTAATGCAGCCGAATCTTGCCAGATAAAAAAAGTTTATTGGACGCAGCTGTAGAACTTGCCGGAGTTATAGCATCAAAGAGCCCTGTGGCAGTGCAAGGTACAAAAGTCAATACAATATATTCAAGAGATCATGGAGTCTATGAAGGTTTGGAATACATGGTGAGTACCAATACACTCTTTCTGTAGCCCTACCTGGAGCTAAACCTAACCACATGGCTTCTCAATGTTGCTTAACATGCAACTATCCATAAAATAGACCATAATCTTCAAAGTGACTTAAAACAATGCAACTTATCAAAAAGTTTTTATGTATGTACAATGTAGGATTGATTAGTTAGATACTGGACAAAGTATGCTTTATGATCTAAACAAATTATATGTACAAAATATTGACTCATTTTTTACTAGTGTAATACTAGTAGTAGTAATAGGAAAGAGGAAAAAGAGAGATTACTTTGAGTAGTCTCCCTGTTGTATATTTAAAAATAGCAAGTGAGAAGAAAAACAGAAATGGTAAAGCTCACTGATTAAGAGATACACTCAGCAAAAAAGAAACATCAGTCATATTGTTAATAATTGAATGTATGCTCATTGTGGATCTGATTGTTTTAAGTGAAAAAAGTTTTTGTACTGGGTAATTAAAATTTGTCACAAAGTATGATGACTTGCCTAATTGCAAGCCACTTTACAATTGTTTTTTATCCAGACTGTTGTATGCTTTTAAATTGCTTGCCATATAAAAAGGACTTGCGATAAAATGTGATTTTACTTGCTATAAAATTTGATTTTATGGAAAAATTGAAAAAGGTTCTATACTAGAATGTAAAATAGTTTGTTATAAAATGGTTCTATGTGAGAAGTTTAAATTGCTTACAATAGCTGCTGTTGTTGTTTTTTTCTTTAATAAAACATATTTAAAATTCCACTTTTATAATTTTAAAAATTTTAGGCCACCTGGAACTCCACTATGCTTCAGTCTGAAGATGTTGGCAAAGCTGTCAGTGCTGCCATGCAAAAGAACACACCCGTTTTTTCTAAGCTCTGATTCCCCTGATGGAAATGATGTTTATGTTTTATAACCAAGCACCTTCGCCATATAACCCAATGAATAGCAAAATTTTACTTGATTTTAAATAATTCATCTTGAAATGTGTTTTGTTCACCATAGCAGTGATTTATTTGATGTTAATTTTTTATCTTAATGCTGTAAATTGAAATACATACATTTTATTTACCACTCCTGATTTTGTTTTAAATTTTTTTTTCATTTTGTTGAAATTATTTATAAATTGTAATGTACACTGTTCTTAATTTTAATTAAATGCATTATCTACTGCTTAAAGGCTTAGCAAAAGTTTGTCTGTAAATAATATTAGAAATATATACAAATGAATGAAACATTTTTTCATCATTAATCAAGAATAAAATGAGAATAAATGTTAAAAAAATTATTTTAATTAACTAGCATATAATTACATTAATTATAATATAACTTGAGAAACTTAATATTTTCCATTTTAAGAAAAAATTATGTTTTTTTATTATATATATATATATTTTAGTTTTTAATCAGTTTTATAAGACAATGGCAATAGTTTTAAAGGATATGATGTTTTAGCCAATAATTCATCTACTCTTTTGATCAAGTTATTTATTGCCATCTATTGTGAGGTCTTGGATTCAAAGTGAAAGTGTCAGAGAATTTTCTCCACTCTTTCTGCAATGTGACTGCTTACCTAAGCCCTGATGGATACATGATAGTAGCGGTATAAGAAAACAAAGGTTTTTGTGCGGGCATTGCAACACTTTCCAGGATCCCCTTGTTTGCTTCAACTATACTTTTACTGATTTACTAGCTCAGTGGGTCATAGAGGTTTCTAAGATTCCTTTTTTTTTTCTATTTAACCACTAGTATATTTATATTTTAATGTCTTATGATGTTGCTATACAAAGCAGATGTCTTGACAATTTAGCCCAATTTGGATTATCTACCATAGGTAATGAGGAAAGTAAGCTACAGGTATACATTTTGAAAGCTTTTTTTTTAGATTATCTAAAAACAAAGACAGTGACACAGATGTAACACAATTTTATTATCAGTTCAATATTACTTGGTAATAATGTATCACTGACTGCTGTTAAAACAATGTACGAGTGGACATTGACCATGTTTAAATGTGATGCTGTGTACAATAGTAATATTAATATCCTGTTATCAGAAAAGGGAATTGTACATTTTCCAGGCATCGGTTCGTCCCATGGACATGCAGTGATCATGGTAAGACTGTACTGGGAGGCGGTACCTGTAACAGCGCTCACCATCGTCCCGGTACGGTAGGCAGAGTTCATCTTTGCCCGGCAAGGGCGGTAGTTTTAGGCAAGCATTCTCTGGGTGTTGGGAAAAATTCACTGACCTGTTCCTTTAATATAAAAATTAAAAAATAGTGTCGAAAATGTACACAACTGTATTACATCACTAAACGCAAATAGTCTTGATATTGCTTTTTGTCGATAAGTGGGTTCTATAACTTAATAAAGTCTCATGGCTTTTACAGGGTGAACAAATATGCATAGCATAAAAAATATTGATCATAACACAGAAGTGGAAGATTTTATCCACCTGCAGTGAGGCATATTTATGTGTTACAAGAGGAGAGCTTAATGACCAGGATAGTCTCCAACGCATTAGATTTTACTTGTAGAAATATTTAGATTTTTTTTACCCAATTGACTTAAACTATATGTAACATGCATCCAATTTTATAAATGCTGTAACTAGGCTTGAATGTTAGAGTTAGAGTGTAACAATCACCTATGGGCCATGGCACAACAATTCTGCGTACCGGTACTTAACTACATTACAAAATTGCTTTTTGATATGAGTTGCCTCTTGATAATGCAAATACTAAAACGAGAGTAGGCCTAGTTTATCGGGTGAGGCTCATGTTTTCAAACAGAGCTCATCTATATGATGGCATACGACCATCAGCCATACGGGGTATCTTATAAAATACTAAAGAGTATACAAGGCTGGGGCGTGTATGGCCAATTCATTATGAATAGGAGGAGGAACCCCAACATTGTTCTATGATAAGCCTCACCTGGAGTCCGTATAAAATGTAATTGGCAAAGACTTGTAGTGAAATCAGTTATATTACCCGGACAGAGAGGGGCTGATAGCTCTAGGTCATGCTGCTTAGGGCACACAGTAGGGATGTATCCACTGAGATCAACCCCCCCCCCTTCCCCGGCTCAACAAAAATTCTCGAATATCCCTAACGTGTGACTAGAAGAATGTTCAAACCACTCGAAGGAATTCAAATTATGCAACATTGTCAGGCATGTTAAGGCATATTTTAAGATTATACTACAGGGAAAATTCGCCTTTCCTCTTATGCTAGCCTACTTTACTTTTATTTTCCAAACTTGGCACAATAATCTTATTCCTACAGTAAAAGAATGCAGACTAACCTTGCTCCTAGGTAGGAAACGTTTGGTGGCCGACCAGGATAATCGAAATTATAAAGCATGGTTCTGGCACTAGCGCTGATTAAAGCATGCATGCGTATAGCATCCTCCATGCGATCAACTCCAAGCCTTTTAAGGAGACAAAAGGGACATAGGCTAGGCTATAGCGAAGACAATCGTTTCTATGACTAAGTAGGCCTACATAGATTATTCCAAAATTACTTCAAACGTGTGGACGTGTTTTATATAGCCTAAATGACCGACATCGCCTTTCAAATTATCTCAATTGCTCTATATGCCTTCAAATTGGCGCCATGAGCAAACTTATTTGCATGATGTTTTATCTAACGAAAAGTTTTAAATAGAGAATCGATCTAGTCTCAATACATTTATGAATAGGCTAGTAGGCTAGACAATAGGCCTAATTGTTTTCTGACCAAACCGAATTTATGAAAGTTAGCCTACTCCACCCTACCCTAATAGCACACTACCTTCGGTCAGAACAAAATATTGCAAGCAAATTTTTATTGAAAATTAAAAGCTTTTATTTCTTTATTTAGAAGTGCCTCTTTGGCATGTCTTCATCTGCCACCATCTCTGTCTGCAGTGAAACCATCATCTGTTTGCTTTTATTAATTTCCTCCTCAGCTGCACTCTTGTGACATCTAACTGCATCTAAAAACTGTAAATTGTAAATGCATAAAAAATAACTTTCAAATAGTTAGGAGACTATCTTACTACATTTGATATAATGGTACTGTTGATATAATTTTTTCCCATAAGTTACCTAATAGGCCTACTGCAGATGCAAAGATTTGTAATATACCCTGTACTAAAGCTTTATAAAAATTAATGTTAATAGAGATATTTAATTTATTTTCGTTTTCTTTTAAAATCTTCAAACTTAGTCATTCTTGGCTGATAAATTCAAAGTATCAAGCAAAATTTAATGGGTGGACATCTGTATTTTACCCAAGTAATTAGTAAAATTATAAATTCCAGCGCAGCCACTTGGATTAAAACTGGGGACCTATGTATAGGCATCAAAATGCTATTCTGCCACAATGCCCAACTACTATTAACACTACATAGTAAGGTAATAAAAGAATAGGTCAGAAGGGTCATATGTAAACAATTGTAAATACTCACAGACTGTTACATCTTTTATACGGTACGTAAAGTCCGGAACTCTGTTTTGCCCCTACTCCCTGACCAACACATTGTTGCTGCAAAACTATTGGTGAAAACCTTTTTCATAGAGTTGAAAAAGAAAGCCTTTACAATGTCACCTCCAAGGAAACAATGAAGATTCACCTATAAAAGAGAAAAAACACATTGATAGATCATAATTTAATATCAAGAAGTTCTAGAATCACATGTAATAATATTTAAAAGCTTTCCTTTGAAAATAGAAAACAGAAAGTAATAAAAATTTATGTGAAATATATTTGATATAATAATTCAGTTCACACTACAAAATTGATTACTACAAATACTCAACAAAACAGGAAAAAAAAATTTACACCTAGACAAATTAAAAGGACAATTAGATTAGAACAAAACTAAATCTAGGGAGAGTAAAAAAAAAGACTAAAGCTATGTGATAGATTAATCAAGAATAGAAATACACATTTACACATATTTAAAAAACAGACACGTTGACAAGCATAGAGAAAACAACAGATTGACAAGTAGCCTATATACAAAAACATATAGGCCTACATGACAAATATTTTAAAAATATAGAGACAAAATTTAAATTGCACTCCTAATGGACGCTACCAAATTACCTTCCTTTACGGACTTACGTGTTGATGGAACTTTTTCTTATGAATTAATATTACGAATGAATACAATTATTTTATTAATTAGATTGTTCGAATACGGTAAATTATTATGTTTGGAACAATTTACTCTCTATGTGTTGTTATCAGTTTTTACCAACAAAAAAAAAACTACTATTGATGTCTAAGCCATTTTGAAATAAAGTCTGGGCCATAGGGAATAATTAGTAAAATAATGCTTGGGTTATGGGATAGAAGAAGATACAAGGTATACATAGCAGGAAAGTCGGTTGGTACTGGAAAAGGTTAATATTTTATTATTTGAGAATAAAATGTATTACATACACTGAGATGCACTAACTCCATATCCACAAGTACATGTTCCACTCTCTGTTCTAGCTATCAGTAAAAAAAAAATAATATTTATAATGGCATTTATCAACAGTTCATACTGTAAAAATTAATTAATTCATTCATTAATTTATACAATTTTCCATATTAAATCCTAAAAGAATTTAAGCATTATAATTAAAATATACTTGGTAAGAATGGCAGGCTGTCTTTGATGGAGTAGGTGCTCTTAAATTTATTAAAATAAATTTACAAGCAATAAAAATACAACCATCAAGTTTAAAAATTGACATGCCTAGCGGAAAATCATAAAAATTATTAAATGCTAGTTAGCAAGTTTATATTATGAACTAAATAGAATGTCAGTAATAATTAAACACATTTTTCCATTCAACATTCAAAATCCGAAAAAATATATGGATACAAATTATTACTAGTAAGAATGCTATATTTTATTTTTTTATTTTATACAGACAAATTGGATACTTAAAACAAATAATAGTTTAATAAATACGTTATCGTAAAACATAATTGAAATTAAGTGCATGTACTTACTAGGTTTATTCTAGTCAGTGTCTCATCTTCATCTGTGGAGGAATCAAATTGTCCTAAGAAGAAAAAATCAATACATTATCTTCATTACCAAAGAAAGTAACAAAAACAAATAATAAAACATCAAATTATTCTTATATCAATATCTGTTTAAAACATACCTTTGTCTTTTCCTTTGCCACATTGCTTCATCCTGCTGTCCCCAGCTCGCTGAGCTGCTCAGTCACTTACTGGCCATGTCACAATAATCTATGAAAACAATACTTTTTTTTAGATTACTTGCTCAAATTTAAAAAAAAGCAGCAAAGAAAATATATTTAATGACTTAAATATTGCACAATTAATTACTTTTCCATAGATATAACTGATTATAATATAAGCTACCTGATATAATACAGATCTATTTATATAATTCTGAACACTCTCATTCTCTTCCAGGTCATCTCTGGCTCAGCTTGATTCTTTGCAGCTTTTGTAATCTTTGTAGTGACCTTAACGTTGGCCATAATTTTAAACATTTAGGCCTACTTCAAGTAGGCCTACCTAGGAAGCTCTTACTTTGTGAGTCTTTGATAGCCATAGCATCTGCAAGGAAGAGACTAGAAAGAAAAAAACAGACATTAGTCTTAGTTGATTAGTAAACTAGGGTTGAAAATCATTTTAATTTTAAAAGATTCTGATTGAATAGCTAGCAGTAAGCCTGTGCTGAATTAAATACAGTAATTTAAATCTAATAATTTAATGTAGGCCTAAATTAATAATATGAACGACATGAAATCATTTAAAATTTAAAAAAAATAGTAATTCTATCTAGTCTAGAAGGAACGTATCTAAAATTAATATATTACTATTTTAACTAGGCCTATTTAATAGGCCTAACTCTTTTTAATTTACTATTTATTACTGAGACTTAGCCTCGACTTAGGCCTATAGTTTGATTAATTTATAATATTATATATAATACAAATACAATATATATAATATATATATATGAAAAAGCTGAAACATATTCTTAGTTCAGTTCTAGCATGGGTATAGCGGTATAGCCATAGCCAGCAGTAAATCTAACACTACTTCATATTATTATAGTAATTCTAAATGTAAAAAATTACTAAAAAAATATATTTAATATTCCATCGAAATGATATCTTATAATCTTACATAAATTAAATTGTTTAGAAAATCAGACTTCTAACTTACTTAACTTACTATAATTTATTTATAAATTATTAGACTATATATAGCCTAATTAATTTAATTATAAATTATAGACGTTAGTGTCGTTAGTAGACAGCGTGGTTTACAAAGAAAGTGACAATTTAAAAATTAATGCAGTATTGCAGCATGGCTTTTATTGAAAGTCAGTGGTGAAGTATTAATTATCGAGTCTATAAAACTATAATATTTAATATAGATCTATATTTACTGTATAGGCTTACCTTGTAAAGTGGCCCTTCGTCACGTTTAATGCGGACTAACCACTGTTTCTTAAGAATTTTTTCATCAATTGAAAAACTTGACTAACCTCGTTGTCGATTCAATATGGCAGTGTCTAGCGGTTTAAAATTAATTGCTTTTTTAATGTAGCCTATCTTCCATAATTTTTACAAATTCTAATAATACCGATAAAATATATTATAATTATATAATGAAATTATTATCTTTTAAATTCCTTATGTTACTTAATATTCGCATTCGTTTTTTTTTTCTTAAAAATAATTGAAAATAAATATAGGCTATATTTTTAACTTTAACATTTTCGGCTGCACATAATCGGTCCAAATGCGTTACGTAGGCTATAAAAAGCACGGAGGCGCAAAAAAAAGTGCCGAACTTTCTCAAATGCAAACCGAATGCAAAAAGCAATCGAAATCGGATGCCGCGCGTGCCGACCTGGCACCGACGAAAATCTAGCTCGGTCCGAAAACCATGTGCTATCAGGGTATAGGCTAAATAGCACCTATAGCGCTCATTCTAAGCTTATCTTGCGCTCTGTCTCATCACTTGTATTGCCCGTTGGACTGATGTCCGCCTAGCTTCAAAGCTAAAACATCTAGACCTATGTTGTTTTTTTGTATAAACTTAGTTCTAGCGTCCTTTAGGAGATACGGCATCTTAGACCTAGTCCCGGCTAATGCATATGAATCTGGGACTTAAAGCATGTCGACTAACATTGTAAGTTCTAATTTAGAGCTCCAAAATATGTTGGAATGTATTAGGCCCTATAGTGTATAGACCCACCTTTGTAGATCGAAGGCAGTTAAATGTATCAAATCGGTCCCCGTGACTGCATTTCTACTGAAGCATTTGGCATACTTTGAGTAGCCGATGTCGCATATATAGCGATAGACATCTACCATCGTCCACGTTGTTGTCATTGGCCATTTACCTGGGGGCGCCAAACTCATCTCATTTCTGCTTTCTGACATTGTCGATGAATTAAGACAACACAAATTTAAAAAAAGGGTAACCAAAAAACTGTTAAAGATATTTTTTTTTAATCGGGATTTTGTTTAGATAGGTAGCTTAGGCTTAGACATGTTGGTTCCATCTATTTGTTGAATTAATGGTGCTGTAAAGAAAATGGTAACGGGAATATCCTAAAATGCACATCATCTTATTCCTTACAAAGAAAATAATTCAATGCATTTAGCTTTTAACAAGAACACAGGCAGTGACTGCGGCGAATTAGGAGAACCATGTTGTTGATTTTTCCGTATGATGCACGCGCCTTCGAAATGCCACCCTTTAAATGTTCAAATTCTTATTTAGATTTCGCTGATATAAATGCTGATGCCTTACGGTGCTGCCTGATGCAGCTCGCCTCTCTGCATCATAGCATGGCACGACCATGATGATTAGATTAATAAGAATATGCTTACTGCTCCAGCGGAGTGTTACTCCAATTTAATGTGTCCAACCTGCATCTAGACTTATTCTCATCGGGATAATACGTTTTGAGCTGGGAGTCCTCTTATACATATCACTGTAAGACTGCACTGCATCAACAATTTGCCAAAGGAAATTGATGACGGTGAGATCATCGATCCATTCTCATAGCAAATGTAGATGGGAGTGCAATGGTATAAGGAAAGTGTGTTCAACTTAAACGTTTGACTTTTGAATACACGGCTCTGCTGGTGAAAGTTGAGGTGGCCAACATTGTTCATGTTAATCTTGTAACCCAAGAAACTGAAAATCCGGATACATCAGCTAGATCTAGACCTAAATTAAATGACCTTCATATTTTATAACATTCATACCTATCTTTTACATATTTAGTGTTTATAATTAACTTTACAATTTCTAGCAACTAACCCAAGAGATTAAAATTTATTAAGTATACAATTAAATTAGTAGTGTTGTTTTTTTTTTTTAAACTTGTCAAAATGGAAAATCTTCTTGAGAAATAATTTGCTATTTGTAACTAAGATCTGATAAAAATAAATATGTTTATCTTAGTGTGTAGGCCTAACCTACTTCATTCATGGTAAAGAACTAACTCAAACTAGCAATGCTAAGTATCTAGGAGTAATAATAAATGATAAGTTATCTTGGAACCCTCACATTGATGAAGTAATAAAAAAATCAAACAAAACATTAGGATTCATAAAAAGGAACTTTTATAAATGTAATAAGAATATAAAACTAAAATGCTATCTCACATTAGTTAGGCCTATACTAGAATATGCAGGATCTGTATGGGACCCATCAACTAAAGAAAACATAAAAAAATTAGAACAAATTAAAAAAAGAGCTGCAAGGTTTATAACTGGTGAATATTCCCAATTAACAAGAGTAACACCATTAGTCGGATCACTAAACCTAGAAACACTAGAGGACAGAAGGGCAAAGAGTAAAGTAGTAATAATACATAAGGCATTAAACTCTAATTTAGAAATACAACCCAATAACAATCTGTTGCAAAGCTCAGATAAACATAAAGACAAAAACACCTTCCTTGTCCCTTATGCGAGAACAAATGCATATAAGTACTCTTTCTTCTCGAGTGGCATTCGGGCATGGAATGGGTTGCCTGAACAAGCCAGGAAAACCAATAACCTAACATCATTTAAAACATTAATAAAAATGCAAGACTAGACTCGGACCACGGATGAGCGTAGGACGCAATAATCTTCTTTATAGAAGGAGCGTCTGTAATGTATAAGATAAGATAAGATAAGAACCTTATTGATAAATAGTACTTAGTACTGGTACTGGTACACACAAGAGTCCAGCTTTTAAACTCTCCCAAATTGATTTATTCAAGTCTAGGTGTGACCAAAATACCAATCAAAGGTAACATTATTAATTAATGTCAACTGAATACGTTTTAATTTGAAGCTTTATTACAAAATATTCATAATACAAAAAAACGCATCCAAACAATAAAAGAAAAATCAACAATAATTCAATGATTAATAATTTAACAGACAAAATATTTGTACAACTTATGGCAATTAGGTACTTGAGCATATGAAAATGTTTATGTCTTTGGATACATCTGTAGCACTAGAGCATTAAACGTTGACATGTAGCGCTCCCAAATTTTTACCAGCTTTGGGGATGTCCTGAGGAGAAAAAAATATGGACATATTACAGTACCCCCTTATACCTAACAAATAACCGATTATAATTTATATCCCTTAACATTACTGCTTATTCGACTAATTTTGTTTTGATCAATCTCTGATGCATAAATGCAGATTTGAAATAAGCTAAAATAAAAGTCATTAAGAAAAAGTACTTCAAAATGTAGGCTAAATATCTTCTCAGAATGCACATTTTATTATAAAAACTTAACATGATTAATTATTTTTGTTATATTTTTTTGTTTACAATTTGCACATAAGCAGTTGATTAAATGGGTTTCGCAAAGTAAAGTAGTTTGAGAATATTTTGGGGTTATTTGTTTCAATCCTATTATTTTTTGGTTTACTTTCAGTTAAAAATTCATGTCATGGACATGCATGGCAAGCTTGATAAAATTGTATTATATAAAGAAATTCAAAAGAAAAGAAAAAAATTGTTGTAAGTATAAGATAATATTTACAAGGTGGTATCATACAAGTTTTTGGGGCTAGTTTGTAATGACCAACAAAGAAACAAGGCTGCTTGTCAATATTCCCATATGGACATTGGAAGCTGTATGACTCTTTCTATTCTGACAATGATGTGCAGTTTCAGGTCATCATGACACAACAAAGTAGGTCAACTACAGCCTCTTTTCAGGTGACTTGGCAAGTTTACAGTGGCATGGTAAAGAATTATTTGGGGTGTTTTAAGTGAGACTAAATCTTTAAAAGCTAAAGAAAATCAGGGTAAGACCACACTATAAAATAAGAATTTAAATGTAAACTACTTACAAGAGGAGGATGAATTCTATAAGCTATGATGGCTGACCATCATTGTGAACTACAGCTAACCAATGATAGATCATATCATCTTATTAAGATTAAGATAAAAAGCAAACATTTTGACACCTTCTGAATCTCAGAAATAATCCCTGAATATGCTGGTCATGCTTCAAAAATCAGAATAGCAGGGCATGTTCAAATGTTCCCTAAATAGCAAGAATGCTGGAATTACTGTAGTTGAACAAATGGTGCCATAAATGTTGATAAATAAAGTACTTTTTTATAATCAGAATTAGTACTAAAAAATTGTTTTGATACCATCTTGTAAGGGAAAAAGAAATAGGGAGATGAAACCACAAGTTACCTAAACAAGTCCAGCTGTATAGCTGTTTCTTTAAAAGAATGCAAAAAAAGGTAGGCATCACTTTTATTCCATGACATCTGAACCCAAGGCTCTATCAGCTAAAAAATGAGATTTTACAACAAAAGTTTTATATACTACTTGCAATAGTGTAAAATATAAAACATAAAAAAAGAAGTACTTTAAAGTCTCAAGTATAAGCCACAAAATTTGTACAAACCTTTTAGATCAAAGAAAGGGATGTGGCTTATATAAAAATAATTGTAAAATTGTGGGTTAAACAAGGAGAGATTCTTATAATTCGTATAAGTTTTACAGACGTTCCTTCTAGATAGAAGATTATTACATCCACTAGGCCCAAAACTCCTGTAAGGCAGCAGGGATAGAACCCGCGATGTGTCGGTTGACAGCCTGGTGAACTAACCACAGGACCAGCTGGCCTCTCTGGTATAGGGGTATGAATGGTGTCATTAACTTGCCATACATTAATTCCTTCTAAAATGTTAAGAAACAATATAATAATTAGGAAAAAAACAACAACAGGAAAAAAAAGGAAACTAAACAAACCTTTTCAAAGACATCTATAAATATGTCTCTGGATTCTTTACTGTGATTTAGACCACTGGCAATGTTGATGATTGTCTTGGACACTGACTACAAGACATAGATAGACCACAACAAAATGTATTCCATTGACAAGCAATGTTTAGGTACAAATATATGAATATCTAAAGCATTATACAATGGCATTTAAATAATCGGTGCAATATTACACAAACATGACAAATCTGGACTAAAATTAAATGAAAAGCACCCACTCTAAAATTCATGTCCATTTCTGTCAGCACTTTCTCACGCAAGGTTGTCTGCAGAGCTCGTAACATTAAACTAAAACAAGTTATAAAAAACATATAAAAATATTGACTATTTGGAATTTTCAAAAAATTACAATATCTATGAAGTTACGTAAAGCAAGGCTAAGTCTCCAATGATATCAATAGAAAGTGGATTTCCTTAAATCTTTTCATCTAAATCTGTTAAAAACGTAAAGACTATGTTCATTTTTCCTCTTCCTTTCCACAGTTGTAGAGTCGTGAGCCTTAAAAAAAGGTGCAATTACTTCTTCTGAGGGAAAGCTCTAAAATATGTTATCAGTGTATTTCAATAATTAACATTTAAACTGTCTACACCTTTATTCTAAATACTGTGAACTTGCCTAAACAGTTTATTTAAACAAAAAGGACTGTAGCATCTATGGTAATATTGAATATTACCCAATCTTAACAGTAACAAGTCTTTTAAATTTCTGAAAAGTTTTTCTATTTCACTTAATGTTTACCAGCGATGTTCTTCTGCATACTCCCTCTCCATGAGAACCTTGACCTCTCGCAAATCCAAAAGAAAATCTCTGTCCATGTCTACATCCATGTCTTCATGGTGTTGACAATCTGAACAAGCAAAAAAAAAAAAGATCTCTAAAACTTAAGACTAAAAATATCCAATGCTGTAAATATATTAGCTAAACTCTTATAAGAAAACAAAACAAACAAAACAGCAAAAAAAGTTAAAAACAAACAAAATCCTTTCTAGTATTAACAATGAGCATTGTGAACTAATGTATTGACTCAAAGTGGATAGTTAAAAAGAGTCTATTATTTGAATGGTTGATTTTAGTTTTGTCATTTTAAAATATATGTGATAGATTATTAAAAAAAATTATGTTTGCTTTCTATAATAAACATTTTGAGAATTTTACCAAGCTTATTTCATAGAAACAATTGATATTAAATTGATTATCTCAGAGGAATTAATCACTTCAATATCTAGATGATGGAAAAGCAGCATTTGTGTTTTACTACAATACAAAGTAATTATTTTGTCAAATTTGTGTAAGAACAAGCACAACAAAAACTATACAAATGTTTTATAGATGTTTAAATCTAAACAAGAAAGTAAATGTCTATCTTGCAATAAAATTATAATTCCAGTGCAGACCAGGATGAGTAGATGAAACAGAGCTCACTAGTTTCATTGGCCACAGCTGTACAAAATCATTAAATTTCTGTACATAAATGATGTCACAGGCCAATGGGAAGTGGGAGGGTGTGGTTTAAGATGTGTGACACAGTGGGTAGGGGGGGGGGGATAATTGGCAGATGTGACGTGGCATCACATAAAAAACATCCTGCCTTTAACAAATTAAACAACAGATTTGGCTCAATTAAATGGATTTATCATGTCAATAGTAGTTTTCATTCTGGGTTTAACAACCAATTTGAATGTTACAAGTAAAGTAATTGTTTAAAAAAAAAGTAAAATAATATGTCTCATTAATAAATTCAATATATTTTTGGCAGAGTGGGGATGGGGGGTCAACACATGTGAGGGAGGATCTGACTTTTCTGATTCTGTATGTCAGATGTTGAGTGACATCATTTAAGAACAGCCTTAAGATACAAATATGGTGTAAAATTACCCTCTGAGCTGTAAGACCAGTTAGATATCATATGATTGGCACACACAGCAAAGTCTTCAAAAGTTAAATAGCTTAACTTTTTTTTCCCAGTTTCAAATCTGTTGTTGGTTATGAATACAATTGCTGCATAAGCCCTAAAGAAGATCATGAGAATAAAAGAAAAATGGTCACACACAGATATTTTGTTTCATTTCAATATGACAATGTTTAAAATTCTATTGTTCGGAAAAACAAACAAAAAGTTTATTTTCCGTAAAAAAAAAAAGCTGATTTTTTCAAAAGAAAAGAAAACATGAATAGTCAAAACATTGTATGCACATTTAGAAATAAACAAAACAATGAGGGAAAAAATTAATAATGAAAAGAAAATTTCTTGCATTAGCATGGAGTGAGGCGCAATATAAATGACCAATTATTATTATTATTATTATAACAGTAGTTTTCTAAATAGACATTTTATTTTGCTCAATTAAGCTTAATTTAATAATTATCCAGACATTAAATTATCATTATTTATATTTTAAATTAAATCTTTGAAATGTATGCTATTAAAGAGTTTATTCAATGTCATGTCAATATTAATAAAAATAAGTCAACTCACTTGGCTAGATCCTCTTTAAGACAAAAATGTGTCTGAATGTTGTCAACTAATCGTCCACTCATTTCTTCTACAGTCTTAAATACTCTTTTGGAATTGTCAAACTAGATTTTCAAAAAATAAATGAAGTATCGTGACAATGTTGTGTAAGAATGGTCAAGTTTAGATTATAATGTCTATTATAATTAATAAATTGCTTAGTCCTCTGATATAGATTTTCAAAAATAATATGGCATTTTACAGGTTTTCTATAAAAATAATGTGTCCTTTAAAATTGGGTGAATAACATGAGATAAAGACAGTCTTGTTATTTATTTAGAAAATGTACTAAAGAGAAATTTTACCTGGCGTCTACAACTTCTGACAGGCACTCCTGTTTCTTCACTCAAATCATCAAGATCTTTTCTGCTTCGAGAATTTAGTTTACGACCAAATATTTCTCTTATAACTGGGGCATCAAAACTGTAATATCTGAAAATACACGTAGAAAAATGTTTTTTTGGGGTGAACTATACCTATTTTCATTAAAAGCACATTCAGTGTATTTTATTTATTAACCCAAATTGGGAAAAAGGGATCATAAACAGTCTGTATTTGGATGCTAGCACAATTCTCAGCATTTCTTAATCTTTGCTTCTTCAATTGATGGTAAAGCAACTCTAAATATAGAGTTTTAAAAAGCTAAAAAAAAACATCTTGGCACTATTAGAATATAAAACCCTGGAACAGCATAGATATATAGAAAGGGGGCAGAGTGGCCGTACGGCAGCGTGTTCAGCTGGCGTACGGAAGGTCCCGGGTTTGAATCCTGGTGCTGGCTAGGATTTGTTCCCAGGTCTGGAGGGTATCCATGAGTCTACCCAGCTCTGATGGGTAACTGACCTTAGTTGCAGTAAAATAAAGGCGGATGTGCATAGTGCTGGCCATACAATCACCTAGTATGCAGATTCCACAGATACTAGTGAACGCTGCTTCACCTGACCTATGTTTCAATTCGGTCCAACAGGTATGGGGGGGGGGAGATATATAGAAAGCTGCACAGCCTAACAGTTCCAATAAGTTAAAAAAAAAGAAATTATCTAAAGACTCACTTTTGTATTAACATGTCAATAGTTTCTGGGTCAAACTGGTAGACCAGCTGATGACTTAGTCTTGTTGGAGTCTTTAACATATCTTCCAGTCCAGCAAATATTCGATAGTGGTCAATAACATCGCTGAGCAAATCTTCAAATGTTGCCCCATATGTCTTAAGGGAAACTTTGCTTTGTTGGGATTTTGCAGCTTCTTGTGCTGCATAGAGTGAACAAATGAATGAGATCATAAACTGTTTGTGCCACTTAGTAATAAAGTAAATATATTTTAAGACAAATGAAATATCAACTGTATCAATTATTTATAACATTAAATTTATATATTATATAGGCCTAGAATTCAATTAGGGCCTATAGAAAAAAAAAGTATGAAGTAAGTAGGCTAAATGAGTTAATGATTAGCCTAAAATTTTTGATAATGACTCTAAAAAATGTTTGAAAATGAACATCCCTAATTTACTAAACGGTTAGCCTATGGGCTATACTATATTTTATTAGTTAGGCAGTTAGGCCTACGTAACTTAGTTAGAGTAACTACTAACTTAAACTATAGTATAGTATAGTGTTAGTGCAAGTGTCTGAAGAGTTAGCTGGCCATATTCTAATACTGGTAATACTGTCAGTTAACACTATACTACACTATAAGAACCGAAGAAATTGGTGACAATGTGTACCTGTGTGTCCCTTTAACCATAAGTCATAAATATCTGTGCTTATAACACAATTATTTCCAACAAAAACTTCGATTGCATTCATTTTGTATAGGCCTACATAGTTTACTATTTCTGATCTGATTGTTGTAGAGTAGCCTCCCTTAAAAATATATTTTTTAGCAACATTGATTATATTTATATAGATGAGGGGTGAATGCAACTGCAACAGGCATTGTATAGTTCAGTGACGACAGGTCTCGAGATCTTTTTGTAATATAATGCCCAACTTCAAAAAAATAAAAACTTGTCTAACAGATGCCATGATCAGCTCAGAAAATGGTGAAAACCTACTCGCTAATCAACTGCAGCCAGTTCTAGCTGATGAATATTTGAAACCAGTAAACGTAGTTGATGTATACATTGCGACCATTATCGATAAAAAGAAGACAGCACAAATCGTAAGGTAGGTTACTCGCTTACTTAGCTTAGACTTAGACTTAGAGTTAGAGGGCTTAGACTGGCTTAGAGTTAGAGAAGGCTTAGTTGGCAGAGTTAGAGCCCTCCCTGAACTCCCTCCCTGCCCTGCTCTAGACTAGTAGTAGTAGTAGTAGGCCTAGCCCCTAGGGCCTAACACTTCCTCACTCTTTAGTCTTTAGCATCAATCTAATTAAACGTTTTAAATCTATTAGTCTACAATTAATAATTTATAAACTAGGACTTGTAAGGTTGTTCTTCATAATCATACAACCACACATTCACATTCAGTTTCAGAATTCACATACACAAAAAAAAGAATTTATTAGCATTTATTTTAAGTTAACTTCTTCTCTAAGACTTTCTTCATTAGTCTAGTTCATAACTTCATTATATTCATACTCATTTGTTGTAATGTCACACTGCATACTTATAGTATGTAGGCTATATAATTATATAGTAATATAGCATTATATAGCAAATATAGCAGTGCTGTGGAGTCTGTAGATAAATGTTCCAACTCTGACTCCTCAGACTGCCTCAGTTTTTTGTACTTCCGACTCCAACTCCCCGAACTCCTCTGTACAACACTATGAAAAGTGCAAGTATTGTCGCTCCTAATTGAAAGTGTGCGTTGCATGCCATATAGTGAAGCACATGAAAAGCATACCTCTTCACGGACTCTTAACGTGTGCGTATTGCAGTTAAGTGAGGCACTGCATGCGTTGGTCTTTTTTCTTACAGTAGAAAAGTCATTAATTCTTACTTTTTGTGAATTGGGACAATTAAACTTGTTTTTAAAAAAATTCCAATCTAAATTTAGTCGGAGTCAGTGCATTGTTTGCCGATAAATGGAGAAGGGGCAATGATGGAGGTTTGGTCTAATGAGTTTCACAGTCTAATGGCTGACGGAAAAAAAGAACATTTGTAAACATCTGTGCATTCATGTTCATCAGCAGTGGGGGGGGGGGGGGGTAAACAAAAGTTTACTTTAAACTCAAACTAGATACATTTACACTGTCTATTAAGGTAAAGCAGGGACCAAAGACTGGCTTGTAGGCTGATTTTAATATTATTAATAAGCTAGTTGATTATGATCATTATGGACTTTTATTAAAGAAGGCCTAGCTATTCTTATTTTTATCACAATTGTTGCCATTACAGTGTAAATTATAAAATAACATACTGTCAAAAGTAGCTTTATTTATCTATATCTATTACCATATCATCTATGGGCACGTCCTCATGCTCCTAATCCTAATCAATTGGTATAGTTTATTATGCAACCACTTCTATCTTAGTTAAAAAGAAATCTTTGTAATTAAAATGTTCTAATTTGATAATTAAAAGTGAAAATAAAATAAATTTCATTCCTTTTTTTTCAGACAACTGAATGAAATAGCACCACTTGGATCTCTTCAGCATTTGAAAAGAGTGCGTTCATCAATAGACTCAATAGAGCCAGGTATTTATTCTCCAGCTAAATATTAACAATCCTATTCATTTTAAATTGACTCTTACAATTATATAACTATACACTATACATTCATTGAAATTTGTATAGGCATAACAAAAAAAAAAATTGAAATCAGTCTAATACTTATGTTATTGTAATCATTCTATTTTTAGCTGGACCCTTGCAAATAATCCTCTGTGAAAAAAACAGGTTGTCGGATGTTTCAGCTTGTGTTGGAGAAAAATCTTGTTTGGAAGACTTGTTTTCAAAGATTGATGGCTTAGGAAACAAGTTTTTAGCTAAAGTCCCATCTGCCCCGCCACTGACAAGGCATCAGTACAATGAGTCAATAAAATTCTGGCCAGTAAACTTCCATGAGGATAAAATGTAAATATTTAGATATTTACGTATGCCAATTAGGACTTTGATAGCAGCTATATATATCTATCTATAATATATATTTATGTATCTTATTTTACATACATACAACCTTCACAAGAGTAACTTTACAATTTTTCAGGATTACTTCCCTGATGTCAGGTCATTACTTTAGCAATGATGAGTTACTGGAAATACAGAGAACCATGCAGATGGCAGTTAAGCTTGCTCAAGCCGGTGAGGAGAAAAAACAGGTTAAATTAGAACTAATGCAATAGATTTCAAAGAAATACTTGAGATAATTTTAAAGTAGAATTGTTTTAAAAAAACAAATCAACACAAGGTGATGGCATCATTTACTAAATTTGTTTGTCCAACTCCAACCCAGCACATTTTTAACTTTCAGGCACTCTTAATAGGCATAATTGTGTCTATTGCTCAACAGAAAGCACCTTATATCTAACACTTGAAAAATAGTTGAATATATCTGGGGTTACTGTTTGGGCAGGTGGACCATGTGTAAAGGAGTCATTTTTTTCCTTGGCCTGTATCAAAGATGCTGAGGGCAATGTTACTCCACAATTACAGCTACAGCATGATAACAAATACTTCTATTCAGAGCAAGATAGAGTTCCCTACCCACTGATGTGAAAGTGCTAGAGTCTCTTGACAAAAAATAAATTACTGAGTTGATGATGCTAAGTTAAAAGGCTACCATGCTCACCAGAAATCTACTCAGTTGATTTTTCTTTTGGGGTGTTGTCTTAAAGAAAACTTGCACTGTTGATGACGTGAGTCAATTTATAAGAGAAGCATGCCTAGAAATAAATCACAATAAAAAAAAACCTCTGCACTAAAGTATACATGAGTGTCAAAACTAGACTACAGAAATGATAAAGGCTGGCAAATGGAGAATTATAGACATTGTACTTAATTTCAATTTGAATTTCATTCTTAATAATAGTTCTAAAATTTAATCATCAATTTGTATATCACTTTTAAAATTCAAGAGAAAATCAAGAAATCCCCTTAGATTAAACTTAGCTAATTTAGAAATTGTTCACATACATATAAATGGTATATGAAAAATATCAACAAATATATGAAATCCAATAAAAATTGTATGAAATACTATAAATATAAGAAAATGTTGTTTCAAAAACTGGTGTCAAATAAATACTTTTAGTTTTTATTTAGGCTTTCATAAATTAAATTGACACAAAATTTTTTTTTTTTTTTTTTTTTTTTTTATTTTTTTTTGTGGGCTTTTGTTTGACCAGGCTAAATGAGGGTAAAGACTGCTTTTCAGCTCAAGACTTAGATAGTTAGTGCAAAATACAAAAATCAAAGAAGTTGCCTAATTGATTGCCGTTTTAATGTTTTTTAATGAAATATTTATCAAAAGTATAAATACAAATTTGGTATAATTATTCCGTTTCTGAACCCATGGGCCTCAAAACAGGCAAAGTACTTAAACTAACGCATGGGGGACAGCCCCTGTTGCATGTCCAAGATTTCATTCCATGGTGAGAGCCGCCAAGACTTAGTGGGGAGAAAGAAATGTGCACAACAATTCGCCTCGCCAAGCCCGGTGCCTGGATGACCGTACTATAGTCTAATATTTGTGCACCTGGGTGAGAGTGCAGGGGTATACAAGCAATGACACCTTGGTAATGATCCAAGGGAAATTCTGCAGGGAGAAAAGGGTATTTCTTACCCACCCCTTGACACATTACGCCTTGGGCGTAAGAGATGAAAGGCTCATACATTTTTTAAGAGACATTATAAATTTGTATAATTTTGCAGGTAATTTGATATGCAAGTTGTAGAATTAAATTTTTCATTTCTTGTTTGCGTTTGTTTTTTGGGGTTGTCTTTAGGTGCCTATTGGTGCTGTCATTGTAAACCCTGTTACCAAGTCTGTGATCTGTGAAGCTTATGATTTAAGAAACTCTGGATACCCACTCCAGCATGCAGTCATGGTGGCCATTGATCTAGTTGCTCACTCTCAAGGAGGAGGAATGTGGACCTATGATGGTAATATATGAATTATACTTTTACAGCACCAATTAGTTGTTTACTGCTTGGCAGCAATTAGTTAAAGTAATTTACAAAAATAATGTTTTTAAAAAGGCTTAGTAAAACAAATTAATTAAAAAAACATAAGGATTCATGATGGCGGCCTTTCATATTTAGTCAGTACTTTAAATGAATATTTATCATTTTAGTTCTTTTTTTATATTTGGGAAAAAAAAAAAGAAGATTTAAGCAAGTATCTAAAATGTTTATGTGCTCAGTAGTTAGTGCATTAATTTCATGCTAAAAAATAATTTAACAAATACATGTTTTAGATTACCATATTTTAATTTTACTTTGAACAACATTAAAAACAATAGCCAAATTCTATTGCATTATTTTCAGAATCAAACTGTGAGTTGAGGTTTGCAAGTCAAGACATTGTACAGAAAACTCCTGATGCCTATCTGTGTACAGGCTATGATCTATACACTACACAAGAACCATGTGTCATGTAAGTTAACTTTGTGCTTATGAAAGACTTCATGCCAAGTGTATAATAACTAGTAAACTTGAATCATCTAGACATTTGTTTGATATTTTAAATCATTTGAAAAAAACAAGTTTTTTAAGTTTGAGTAGTCACGATTATTTGTCTGTTTTCAATGAAATATAAATTCTATATAAACTATACATCTATAAAATATTTTGTGGCAGACAAACAAAATAGATAACATTTAACATGCTTTAGAAACTTACTGTCTTATTTATGGGTTGGGTCGGTTAATGCTACATTTATTTGTTTTGTCTTTTTTTAATCATCAATTTAGCTCTGTCACCTGGCCTAGGGTAATATCCGTATTCTTAGTTGTATGTTAAATGCGCTCTGAGCTTACCTTATGTTTGTTGGCAGCGCTATACAAATATTATTATTATTATTATTATCCAGAGCAAAAGCTCCCAAACTAATAAGAGTTTATAAACTTGAAAAGTTAATTTTAGCTGCACTTCTTTCAACTAATTTATTTCTACCATATTTCTTCCTTCAAGGTGCAGCATGGCTTTGGTGCATTCCAGAGTCCGCAGGGTATTTTATGGCTCAAGCCATCCTGAAGGCGCTCTTGGTTCAAAGTTCAAGATTCACTGTCAGCCAGGTCTGAATCACCATTACAGTGTCTTTAGACATTGTCTTAAACAACAGACAGATGAGTTGTACAGAAATAGCTGACTGCGGCTGCATAGATTTAGAGTTAGAGCCAAAAATTATTTTGTTTATATCTTCTGAAAATTGTAGGTGATGCTAACAGGACTTAAATGTCATCAATTTATGCATAATTAATGCACATGGTAAAAAGATACCATGTATATAAAGATGCCATTCACCATACAAGTCTTCTACTATTCATTGTGCATGTAGTACATTACAGACATGAAGCTGGGAGTAATCATGCTAACATCCTCTAGCTATGTGCACTGGTTGACCTTTAGTCTGACACATCACCGTAGCCAGGCCCTTTGGTCCCAGCATTGCAAAGAACATTAAAAAATCCAAGTAATTTTGCTTTCTTTTAAATTGTGACTACAAATAGGTGAAAAACTTTAGTAGTTTTGAAAGACTTTCTTCTGTTTGGATGGCAAACTGTGGTGGTGGGATTAAAGAAAGATTAATTGTGGTACATAGTTACTATACTATATTACTATTGTAACTATAGTAATCAAACGTCAAATTGCATTTATTGTTGTGTAGAATTTATTTAAGGGCTTTGTAGCAAGAGATTTGGAATGCAATTTTTCTAATAGTTTTCAAAAAATTACCTACTAATTTGTAATTAATCAAAGATTATATTACCGGTATATCAAATCTTATACAATTATATCAACTTTGAATTTATTATTCCCAACAGATAGTAAAATCGAATGTTAGAAATCTACAACATAGTTAAAAAAAGAAAGACTGAAGCTCAAAAATATTGAATAAATCTTGAAAACAACACAAATTATATTTACAAGAAGAAAAATTGAATTGTGTACATTAATATAATAAATACATTTTTAATTGTTTCTGTAATGGAATGTATGCAAATAAATGTATTGTTTTAAATTCTTTGTGGTTGTTTCATCTTTTTTTTTTTCAAAATATATTTTTAGACTAAATCAACTAAGTGCCTGTCTTTAAAAAAATAATGAATTGTAGCTTTTAATTTTTATGTTTATTTTGAAAATCCATACATCTACTATCTAATAAAACATCATGGCTTTTGGCTCTTATAATAGAATACTTGATTAAAGAAGAAACACACAAACACAGGCATATAGTGTTAATTGATCAAGGTGATGCTTGTGTATATTATTAATATTTATCTGATTGAGAATACTAATATGGAAAATGAAGATAGAATAAATTGTTCAGTAGATAGAATAAATTGTTCAGTAGATAGAATAAATTGTTCAGTAGATAGAATAAATTGTTCAGTAGATAGAATAAATTGTTCAGTAGATAGAATAAATTGTTCAGTAGATAGAATAAATTGTTCAGTAGATAGAATAAATTGTTCAGTAGATAGAATAAATTGTTCAGTAGATATAAAAGAATTACCTTGCGACACTTGACTGTGTTACATACTGAACATCCACCCAATATAGTGAAAGTCTTTATTCTAATTTAAATATCCTAAAATTTCAGTTTAACATTTTTCCATCTTACAAATTCATTAGTTGCCTAGGAAGTTATTTTTTGTCTAGTAGTACATATTTTTGGTCAATATAATTCACATGACACCATTTTATAAAAATCATATTGTAAACCTAAATTTTGTATTTTTGTTGTCTTGTTATATTGTGAAACAAAATCCTATGGGCAGATGGGAGTGTTCTTCTTGAATGTGATGCCATATTGCCCAGTGCAACTTAAAATTTTCATGAAATGAATACAATGTTAAGATAAAAAGTTATTAAATATATTCATTCAAAATATTTTTTATATGTAAACTAAGCTTAGATAATAGATTAATGAACTTTATTAAACTTAGACCCCAATATTTATAAATGGTCTATGAAAATAATGCCTGTGCAACTAAAAACCAATACAGTAGGCTTCAACAACACAGCAGGGGATTGTTTTAAAACCGACTGGAGTCGGGCAGGGCTGTCTCTTCCCTCTTTCTTTTTAACAGCTTTCTTGAATGGATCATACTAGAAAGTCTCTTCTTAGAAACCCGGACGAGCCGAAGCTCTTGAGTCCGGAGCGTAACGCATTAGAAGTGAGTATAACTCTGTCCGGGCTCCAGCTACCCCACGGCATGCCATGTAAAAGGGAAGGTTTTCGCAGGCCAGCGACCGTTCGCTGCGGTTCCCCTAAGGATCATTATCGTGGTGGCTCGCCCGTATATCTGCATTGTCACCCGGTAGCACAAATCCTATAGGCCTACTAGGCACCGGGTGGGTCGTGAAACGGGTTTCAGCGTCCATTGCTTCCTGCCCACCGAGACCCCGTGGCCTCTCGGCAGTGCAATGAATCTCGGACACGCTGCGGGGGCTGTCCCCCATGCATTAGCCCGCCGGTGTTTTCTTAAAGGAAAAGTATTGGCGGTTTACACACTACGTCGCTTTGAGTGCCTTTGAGGCCCATGGGTACAGTAGTGTGAATGGATCATAACATTAGGCCTACTGTGGTGCAGGAAGAGCAAGTTTGGAACAATAAGGAGAACCGGCTCACGCTTTGCCGATGACATAATATGGCCTAGCCGGCAGAGAAAGATCTCTTTGCTAAAGTGGAGAAAACATCGACGGGGCAAATAACAGGTCATGGCAAATAACAGCAAACGTAGCCTAAGCCTATTCAATATTCGGAACTGAAATACACGTGATGGAACTAAAACTAGAAAAAGTCTTTTCCTTCAAGAAGGCTATATTTATGGTGTTCACCCCCCCCTCCCTCATTTTGAGAGCAAAAAAACAACAGAGATGGTAGAAACATAAAAGATCTTTTAGTGTGTATCATCAAAGACTATACTATTATAATCTTTGGTAGGCTATCATCAAGATTTGATAAGTATGCAAAAACCATCCCGTAAATAATTGGGCACAAGACAGTATAGCGAGATGGGGCGACCGCTCCGGGCGGAACGTCACATTGGGGCAATGGGGTGCCATTTTGAAGAGCATGTAAAAAAAAAGGAAGATGACAAGATGAGAAAAAAGATAGATCTATAGGCTAGAAAAGAAAAAACGAAGCCAAAAGAGAAGAACAAAAATAAAAAGCTATAAAAAATATATAAAAAATGAACTACTGTCATTAGCAGGGCTATAGATATATTTAATCATTTGGCTACATAAAAAACGAATGCACCCCAGGCCCTCCCCAACCTACCACGAACATAGATCTAGTCTAGGCCTACACCAAATGAGCAAGATGTTGCGCTACGTAAAAGTGGACGAAAATGAAGTAGGCCTATAAATCTGGAACAGGAAGAGTCGTTTCTCCGTTACACCGAGACGAATATTATTGCACAGGGTAGGCTTATAAAAAGCTCAGAGGAAATTTCGAAGGTCTACATTGATTTTGACAGAACTGGAGAACGATATTATGGGGTTGAGATGACTATTTGATTCTTTCGATATGACAATGAACAGATGTTATAATATACATGCTATAGTGATGAAATTATCAGAAGTCGTCATTTAGGCCTACCCTTGAGCAAATCACGAAAAATTAAACCACCAGATGAAATGAATCTACAATTTACAATTTTACACTCCGTAGGCTACTGCGTGTCTTTTCCGTTTCTTTTGTTTCTAATACCTTTTGGGAAACTGTTCTCCCATTGCATTGAGAGATTATATGCAATAATATGTTCTTCTTCAGAATAGAGAACAAATGCTGGACAAACAATGGACGAAATCCAAAAAGAAAAAAAAATACAACAACAAAGTTGATTTGAAACGGGGATATATAGGGCCTAATCATGGAATCATGGAGCATTATATCCACAAGTATGCTAGATGCTAGATAGGCCCTATACGAATAGGTGGTGATATGATCAATGCAGCGCTGGTATTTTATTTAACCCGGTAGCCCTATTGCACAAACGCACGACTTGTGTCCATATTTGTAAAATTAATTATACAAGTGACGTTGACCCGCCTCCCCCCCCCCCCCCCCCCCCCCTCCTATCTCTCTCTCATGACAACTGCTAGACAATAGATTCCCTCTTCCCCATTTTGTTGACATAATATAGACCGTGGACGACCACTTTTTTTAATGTTCACTTTTCTTTATTTGAAAGATCCTAAAATTGTGCCTTACTTCAACCATATGTCGCACCAGACAAATGACCAACATTTTATTCATTTAATTATTTTAGAAAAAAAAAGAAAAAGAAGAAACAGGAAAAAGAACAATATAGTGGCTCATTTATTCAAGAGTTTAATTATATTTCAACATCATAGCTTCTTGTGTTTACACGTCAACTTTCGCTTTTGTACTGAGAACAACTTTCTCGTCTTAATTTATTGTCGCTGCAAATTATTAATATCTTTTATAAAATATACTTACAAAATGTTTTGATATAACACACAGGACCTAAACACTGCTATGGAGCTCTTAAATATAATTCTTTTCTTCTTATTAATTTTATTACATTCATATCATTCTTCGTTCGTTTCTGGGGGAAATTTCGATCCGTTCATGGATAGTAATTTATTTTCCATTAAATGGCAAGGCCAATTAGATTTGACCAGAGAAGAGGTAACAATTATGCCTATTTATTTCAAATCATTCTTTATAATTAAGTGAATTATTAGTGACTATGAAATACTTTACATGACACTGTTTACTGTAAGTGTAGGCCAGTGTAGGCCCACTGTAGGGTAGGCCTAATGAATGATCAATGATCCTTATACTTATGTAGTATGTAGTCTACTACTCCGCTAGTTTGCTAGCTAGTCCTAGTACTAGACTAGTAGTATCTAAGTATGGCCTATGCAAGCTATGCTATGCTATAAACCTATGCATGAGTGCTATGAACTATGATTGTGCCAGGCCTCAGTTTGTCTCAAGATATTTATTTCAGTATTGAATCCTATTCTTAGCTCATTGAAAATTAACAAAAATGTTTATTTCTTCAGTCTTCATTAATCCTCCTGGTCAACTTGATAAAACAAAAAGATTATTTTAATTAAATCATACTGATTAATTACTTTAATTACTTGTATTTTTCTAAAAAGTTCAGTGTTAATTAATAGGACTAAGGCTAGTGTCTAATGATTAGCTTGATTAGGCTAATGCCTAATATGGATTACGATGCCAATCCATAAATGATGGTTCAAATCATGTAGTAGGCCTATACTAATATAGGTATTATATACTAAAACTACATTATAATTATAATCAATTAGATCATCCTCATTGAATAAGGCACATAGATAAAAAAAAATCACATTTTGAGAAATTTTCAATTGATATAAAACATAAATCAATCTCAACCATTACTCATTTTAATTAAGCACTATTTTGTTTAACCAAATAAATGTGTATTATTGTCTGTATTAGGTTGAGCTTCTTGGTGACCGCCATCTAATGATCACCACTAATGCTCAGGAGCAATATCGCTGTATACTTCCTGAAAACAAAAAACCTGCTAAGGTAAGTGAAGATCTTAGTTTAGATCTTAGTAGATGTTCCTAATTCCAAGCCAGACTTAGAGGTGTTTAGTTAGGAAACTAATTATTTAAAATATTTGTTCTTTGATTTGCCAAATTTGAATGCCATTAAAAAAAATGCTGTTAATTCCAGTTTTAAACTTGTTCAATTTTAATACAATAGACCATTGTGTGAGAATGGGCTTTTTCATTTACAAATTGCCATGCCCATTTGTCATGAATTTTAATTCATTCTTATAATCATGAGTATTGATTGCAACAGGAAGGCTCATCAGAACCTGCTGGCCCATCAGTTGATGATATCATGAAACCACTTTTTAAACAGACACATTGTTCTTATAGGGTAAGTTTGAAAGATTTTTACCCCCTTATACCTACATATAGTAGTCTAATCTGATATAGCTGCATTGGTCTTGTGATATGTTTTTGTTCTAGAGCTCCACATAAACTATTATGATTGTGCTGATTTTTAAAGCTCATTTGCAAATTTTTGAAGATTTAGTTAGTTAAACATTCTTTTTTGCACTGTATTTTTTAATTCGTCGTGTTACCATTTTAGTTAAAATATTTTTTGACATTTTCCCTGCATGCTTTAGTATTCAATAGCATGTGGAACAGTGCCGATATAGTGTTTATCAATGCTAATGAAAATATTTTTTTAATCTAGTTCTTTTTTTATTTTGAGTTTAATCTAGTTCTTTTTTTATTTTGAGTTTTCTTTACACATTTTTCAAAGAAACCATAAAAATGATCAGAAACTGTCACAAAGAATAAATATTAATAATTTGGGACTAATTACTTGTATTATTGTCATCAACAGATTGAGAGCTATTGGACATATGAGTTGTGTCATGGCCGACACTTGAAGCAGTATCATGAGACTAAAGAGCAAGGAGTGGTCAGTGGTCCATGTTCTTTTACTGTATAAAATATACAGAGAAATTCAATTCTTAGTCACATTTCTCAAAATATTTACCGTATATACTCGCGTATAACCCCTAGTTTAAGATTTTTTTCCTTATACGTTGTCATTGACCCGCGCATAAGTCGCACACCGACTTCTCGGGTTACACTGCCTTTTAATATCTCAAAATTGCATACCTTTTAAACATAAAAGTTACTAAATATTCACCCTAGTTTGGAAACTTTCCTTAAAAAATTGTTTTAATCGTGCATAAGGCAAACATAATCAAATAAAGGCATATCGTAATAATTCTACATAACTCCAATCAACTATAGGGGTTATGTAGGAAACTTTATGACAGAGTAGTGATGTTTTTTGAACTTTTCAAAAACAGTGTCGGGTGTATAAGTCGCACCCCTACTTTTTGTCAAAATTTTCTGTAAAAAAAGTGCAACTTATACGCGAGTATATACGGTATGTTTTTCCCTAATCCTGCCCTTTGTTGTGTATGGACTAAAATATTTTTCACAGAAAACATTGACAATCAAAATTGATTCAAAAGTGACTTGTATCCCTGTCACTACTGTCAGACCAATTCGATCTCTAGGACCTCCTCCACACATTTCTCCCTGAGGCATGAATGCGTTTGATTGGTCCCTTTGTCGGAAAATAAATCAGCCTGACTGAGAGGCTTGCTATAATTCTAGCAATGGTTCACTCTTATTTTTGCGAGCGTTTTCTGATGCCTGTACCACCAGTGATGACAAGATGTGTTACCTTGATTTGGAGTTTGGGCAGGTACCCGAAGAGTTGTCAAGACCTTGCGGTGCAATCTGCTATTACAAAGAAGAGATGGAAGCTATTGAGGCACCCTGGCCTGAGTATCTCTCTATATGCTACTTGCTATTTCCAAATTGATCAGTTATGAAGGGGAGGGAGAGGGAATGTTACTCTCCAATAGATACTGGTCATGAAAGTGTGCCTGGAAATGAGATAGCAGACTCCTCAGCCAAATGTGGGTTCATGGAATTCTTTGCCAGCCCTGCATGGGAGACTATAAATGACCTGGTAAGATTCTGACAAGAGCAAGAGCCAAGGTTTTTGGCAGTATCTAAAACAGCTAAATTGAGCTGACCCACAATAGAGTCTCCTCAGGAAGGAACATGCTACTATTAGTACTATTGCGCATTGTCACAATGGCACTGTCCAATAGGGGCCTATTTTAGTAGACTTAGGCCCCACCTTGATTAGCAGTGTCATTACTGCAGGGAAGCAGGAGAGTAGGTCGACATTGTGCTATTTGACTGCCCTGCCTTGCAGGAGTTTAGAGTTGATGAGAACAGCCAACTGTTTGTGCCAAACCAATATGGTGATATATCTATGTTGCAAGAGTAATCTCCCTTATAGAGAAGTTTGGCTCAAGTCTGGTCACACTTCTGTACCCCATGCCCTCCAAACTGGCAGAGTGTGTAAACCACCAGTACCATTAAAGTTAACTGGCGGGTTGACACACAAGGCACTGCTCCCACCATGTCTTTGAGATTCGCAGCGAAGCCCTGCACTCGCTCTGAGCTTCAGTTGTGTGGCAGGAAGAGCATGACAACCTGTCCACAAGCCTTGATGACTTCAGAACAGTTATATAAAATAATTGGAATATCATTAAATCAAATTGGTTTAAATGTAATATTGATTTCTGGAATGCCAAAACTATATAATACTTAATACATTACTTAATTTATTTTGTATTTCTATTTCTTGCATGGCAATTGCTTTTAAAAGTAAGACTTCCAACTTTTTTGTCATTTGAAATGAATAAATAGTATTAGTATATATTTCTAATTTTAAACAACAGAGTATACCGGTAGTTTATTTTGTATTAAATCATTATAATGTTAACAATGTGAAAAATGTGAAAACTGGTATTAGGTGAATAGTATTTTATCATTTCAGCAACCGAAATTGCAGGAGTATTATCTTGGTTATGGTAACCATAGGGAAACAATGTCAGGTAATGACAATTACAATGATGTTTCATTACGATGTCAACTATGTGATAAATAATTTCAGCTTTTTAAACTCATTATAAGTTCCTCCCCCGCAAAGAACAATGCACTATATTCCAGTTGAGAACAGGACATATAGCACTCAACTCACACCTAAATAGAATAAACCCAACTCACCCACCTAATTGCAGACATTGCCCCTGCCCACAAGAAACTGTAGACCACTTCCTGCTTGAATGTCCTGAGCTGACCTACTTCAGATACACTCTGCTCCCCCCTCAAGTTCCATTACCAACACACTATATAGCAGTATTGAACAACTGAAAAAAACATGTAAATATGTTTGTCTGGCATTGACTGCAAGAGAGCGAACAGCTCTGCAGACTGGCTAGAAGAAGAAGAAGAAGAAAAAAAACTCATTATAATTATAATTATAAATATTTTGTTACACTTCTTTATTTAAGTCTACTTATTTTCTTTGAGTTGAATGATACTTAACTGCTCTATGATGAACCCCATGTTCTCTTGTGGATAGCTAGCATTTTCTCGAATTAAAGATAGAAGAGAAATTTATAAAATTGGATAAGGCTTATTTAAGTCATTAATGAAACTAGCTTTTTTTTTACAGTTTTATTATGAAATGAACATTTTCTAATGCTCAATATTTAATTTGATTATGCTTCCTATTGATTTTTTTTGTTTGACCAGAGGAGAGCAGATTAGCTGAACAGTCCAATATACCAGTGCGTGAAGTTGAAGGCATCTCTATGCCATACTATGAAGTCATCATGGGTGATGGGACAAAGTGTGACCTCACTGGTCAACCAAGGAAAGTCCATGTGCTCTATGTGTGTCATGTAGAAGGAAGAGGGGAGGTGTTTGAGTTCAAGGAGAGCTCTACTTGTGTGTATGAAGTTGTAGTGCTGACAGCCTTACTGTGTAAACATTCAAGCTTCAAGTAAAGATATTTTGACAGTTTTTTTTAAATTTCTTCTGGAGCTTAGAAGTTTTTTTAGTTTTGTTTTACGCCTTAATACATTTCACCACATGTCATAGTGTCCTTCTAATCTCTTACGATTTCTAAATTAGAAGTGTGCAATAAGAAATAAACATGCATATATTATATTAAAATAGTGATCAGGTTTTCACACCTTGTTTTGAATACCTTGAAATTTTGTTTTATAAAACTATAATTCAATGTTTTAAATTTTCTTCACATTGTAGACCTAAAACTCAACCAGTGAGTGAAATACGATGCCATGCTATGGATGGTTCTCCACTGAAGCCCAGTGAGCTGAGCAGTATTGAATATGAATCTAGACACTTGCAGACTGCTGGACAGGTGAGAGGCTTGAAAAACCTGAACAATCATGTATTAGTTGATTTAAGGTTAATGTTGTAGTAAATCTGTGTGGTCAAAGGGTGTTTTAAATTTTGAGTTCGGAATGACGTTTTTTAAAATTGTCAGTTTATGCATATCTGCCCATTTAAAATTTTAAATTAGTATTAATGAAAACAAAATGTAATGTGGACTGAAAACTAGTTATCATAAATTTGATTAAAATAGCATTGTGAAACTGTAATAATATTTAACCCCTCCACCACTATTGAGAATTGAGCCTACTTTAGAAATTACATGGGCCATGGACAAGTCTTAACGTGTATGCATGCATAAAAGGTCACATGCAAAAACATTTCCGTTCTTATTCGATCATTTTATTCGAAACAATGTCTGTGTGCTACTTTACTGGTTGTACTCAAATTTGTTGGGTATTAAAATTTATTTCATTTCCAATAGATGTTTACAAAGCAAAACAATGTATTGTGAAAGTCAGAAGGGAATAATCACATTTTTAAAATATCAAACTTATTGCTTAATGCAAAAGAATTTTTGTTATTCGTTTTTATGAATTTACGCATTTTGTTTTTCAATAACCAAGAAAACGCAACTCTTGACTAATTTATTTTGTAAACAAATAAAAATTTAACGTCACGCGACTAACACTTGAGTATTAATGATCGCCTGTTCACTTTTGATGTTAAAAACGGATTCCTCATAACTAATATTGTATCCTTTGTATAATTCTAAAAGACTAGAACTGGTTGTCGAGGTTGAAATCAATTGTCAAACACCAGTAAAAGCATGCTTTTTTTTTGTTATTAGTTTAAAAATAGAACAGGAAGTTCACGAACATTCGGGTTCAAAATTTCACGCCTCATTAAAACTTGTCCATTATCAACTATATACATTTTGGTTAGGGGTTCAACCGGTTATGTATTTGTACTTTTTAAAAATGTATATGTAGGCCTACATTATTTTGTCTCAAGGTGTTCATTACACTTACAATTACATAGTGCCATTCTTTCTTTTTTAATTTTTTGGGAACATTTTTATAAAGATTTACTATTTGGCACATGTGACTGAGGCACATACAAATAGTTTTTTTTCAACCTTTGATCTATTTTGCCAAATTCTTATTATGCCCAAAGCGGCAAGAAATTGTCAAACTTTCAGAATTTCAACAAAGATAAATTGGGATCTGAGCTAAAAAATTGAAATTTTCATATATGACTTTATTATAGTGTCTGCTAGATTAAAAGTATCATTTTTTTTTTTCACAGTATTGATTGATTCATTCATAAATGAAGGATTAGTGCATAGTGGTCCTCAACCAGCCTGGTTTTCTAATTTAATTTTTACTTTGACTTCACTGTGCAGCTGCTAGAAGTTTTTGTCTTTCTCATTATTTTCTTGATTATGTCTACATTTTTTCTGATGAAGTGTTCTTTGAAATCAAGTTTATATATTATATATATATTTATATATATATATATAGGCATTGACTTGTGTCTGTGAATGAGAAAGAAAAGAGGAGAAATTTTGTTTAGTAACACCTCCCTCCTGCTTTTCTCGACTCCACTAAATTTCTTTCTTGTGGCATAATATTTTACTTAAGAATATTGGCAATATAAAAATACCATTTATATTTATCTATTTGATCAATTCCCTTTTTATAAGTACGTTATGAATAGTCAAGTTGTTAACTAAATTTTGTTTTCTGTGCTCTCCTTACAGGATTACATGAATGCTGAAGGTGTTGTAGAAGAAAGAAAGCCCAGGTTTATTCGCAAGGAGCCAGAAGAAAAAGCAGTAGAAGTTCAAAAGATACAGCTAGACCCTCAATCTCAGCTTGGGGCCTTAACAGACAAGCAGACGCTGCGAGAAATTCTTTCTGGGAGTCAATGTCTGAGAGGCGTATGTGTATTGTTTTAAAAAGTTGAATCTGTTTCTTATTGCTGTAATTAAACTGTGGCTTTCTTCTATTACTGTAAAATTATAAAATTTCAAAGATATAGCCTGCATGCATTTAATTGTTTTTTGAAATCTTTTTTAATAAGTAAATAGATTTTTTTATTCTGTCTTTGTATGTGTCTAATATCTTTTTGACTTTTTTTTTTTTTATATATACACTTTTTACAATGATTCTATAGGGAACTGGCTGGTGGCAACATGAACTTTGTTTTGGAAAATTTGTCAAACAGTTCCATAAGGTATACATACCGTATATACTCGCGCATCAGTCACACTTTTTTTACCGAACATTTCGACAAAAAGTAGGGGTGCGACTTATACACCCAACACTGTTTTTGAAAAGTTCTAAAAACATCACTACTCTGTCATAAAGTTTCCAACATAACCCGTATAGTTGTCTGTAGTGATGTAGAATTACTAGGATATGCCTAGGCCAATATTTTACATTTAGAAAACTTTCGTAGGTGTAAATATTCCTATCTTTATATAACTGAATTGAAATCGATAAATATTTTAGGTTTTTCAGACCCTCCCCCCCTTTTCTTTTGAACTTTTGAACCGATTTTGTATTGCCGAAATGTAGCGTAAGTTTAAAGGCTGCATTTTTTGGTAGGCTTATTAAACTGAAATTATAGTGTGGAAAGAATCGTAAATGTGTGAAAGCCTGTCGACGCCTATAATGTAGGTGGGCCAATAAGCTTAAGATGCGTTTTATTTAGTACTTAAGGTCTAGGCTTATAAGCTATAGCCTACTAATAAGGCAGTGTTGAGCATTCCGCCGCGTCATGTCTAGGCAATGTTTCCAAAACTACGGCAGATGGATGCGTGAAATGTCAATAGTGTGTTTTATTTTTCATTAGTGGCATGTAAGAGTACTATAGGGAAAGGAACTTGAGTAGGGGGACTTAGATGAAGAAACAGATACCTTACTTTCCCATCTCACTAATGTTTGTAGGCCTATTGATCTTTTTTTTAAATAAATGAAGCACTGCCTTTATTTGATTATGTTTGCCTTATGCACGATTAAAACCATTTTTCAAGGACATTTTTCAAATTAGGTAGAATGTCTAGTAACTTTTATGTTTAAAATGTATCCATTTTTGAGATATTCAAAGACAGTGTAACCCGGGAAGTCGGGGTGCGACTTATGCGCGGGTCAATGTCAATATATAAGAAAAAAAATCTTAAACTAGGGGTGCGACTTTTACACCGGTGCGACTTCTACGTGAGTATATACGGTACATTTGTTTTCAAAATAACTAATGTGATAAAATTAACATTAAAAAGTAACACATTTTTTTACAATTTAAAGTTAAAAAGGCCAACTAAAGAGTTTATTCTCAAATAGTTGATCAAATTTTGAGAAAAAAAGTTCTTTGTATTAAAAAAAAGTAATTTAAATGAGTCAAGAGTGATGAGATTTGGAACAGCTAATACTATTATGCAATCCCATAAGCCACATATGGAATTGACATTTCAAATGGGACAGAAAGTAAACAAAAATCATGCATTTAAGTGCTAATATTGAACTAATTAATTAAAAGCTATGTATAATATTTTGTATACATGACTTTATTAGCATTTTGATACTGAATACATCTATTACAATAGAATTTTAGAATATTAAACTAGAATATAGTACAAATTCTCTATATATATATTAAAATTTACTTCCAGGAAGTTGGCAGGGAAACAAATATATTTCTTGGTCACTGGAATAAAGAGAAGCATCTGGCATGGCTTCAGGCAAACCCTAATAAGAAACCCAAGCCAGCTGAATCTCGCAAGTGAGTACTACTCAAATAGTGTATGTCCTCTTTTAACTCTTTTTCTCCGGAACTATTTTCCCTATTCTGACGGAATTATCCTTTTTTTTAAAATTACTATTGCTGTCTTCAAATCTTAATAACTCCTTTTGTTTTAATCAGACAATATCATATTTGGCATTGACTTAAAGAAAATAATAAAGCTGCTTAGAGATAAATATAAAATCATGCAAAACTTATATTGTAAAAAGTAATTTTAAAAACGCACACAAAAAAATTACTCAACAAAGTCTTACATAATACACTTCCCAAGGCTCACACAAAAAATAAAGTAAAAATGAATGAACTCCATTGTTTTCCTAAACTATATAACTTTTTTCACTATTGCAAACAAATAGTTCTTTAAAAAATATAAACATGAAGCCCGATTTTATAATTTATTATCACAACCCAACACTCACTGCTGTACACACATTAAATAAAAATCCTTACAAATGCATTTTTTTCAATTAAAACAGGATGTAAACACACAAATCCGGATGTTATTCAAAGGAAAATCATCCTATGTTTATTTAAAAGTAAAATAAAAAGAATAGTGGCGAAAATAAAGCAAAGAATTTTATTTGAAAAAATCAACACCTGTATCATCGACCCACCAAAAAAGCTATTTTAAATTGTCAATGGGATCGTCAATCCAGAGACAAAGAGTTAATCAAAAGTCATTTGTTGAAGTGTTTTTTTAAGCTTTCATTGACACTAACTGCTCTATCCTCAGACTTGTTTCACTTCATTATTCTGATGGTGATGATTGTGATATAACTAAGACACCAAGGACCTGTGAAGTTAGAATAAAGTAATTGTTCTCTTTTTTTGTCCTGTGTTTAAATTACATCAACTTCATTGTTGTAAATAAGTTAGATGATCTAAATCTATTGGTACTATTATAGAGATTGTGTGATGTAAATAGTTTAATAGCAAATTACGGGTTTTGAAACAACAATGTGTTCAATCTTGTATCTCCTGCAGGTGCCTGCAAAACTTGAAGATATCACATGCAGTTGCTCTTTCATTATCTGAACCAGAAACATGCCATTATGTTTTAACAGTAAGTAAATTCACAGCACCTCTGCATAGTTCTACCATCACCATTCCTAGCGGAGATCATCCTAGCAGTCATGATCCCATTTACTGCATTATTTAATCCCTAACTTCCTGATTCACTTGCTATCATCTGATTTTATTTTTAAAGTATGCCCTATGTAAGGCCTTTGTAAAAAATATGACAATTTAGACCTTATAGTTAGGCTTATAAGTTAAAACACAATATTTTATAGATGTAAAAGGGTTCTTTTTACTTTTTGTTTTATTGGAATGAAATGTTGTAATATTTACAAGCATTATCAAATTTTTGGAAATTTCAACCACAAGGGATGTCTTTCTTGGACTTGGGTCTTCACAGTTCAGTAACTCGTTTCAATTGAAAGTGATATGGAAAGTATGTGGAAGAGATTCCAACATTAAGTATTATTTGTGCAATTATGGCACTGAAACAGACTAACTAAAACTAATTATGAAAGTAATTGGAGAACTATTGGTTTGTACTTAACAAATGTTGGTAGAAAAAAAAGAACAAATGGTTATTGAACCATTGCTGAATTTGTTTCTGGACATGCTCCACTGAAATAAACACTTAGATGTACATGTTTTAAATATTTTATCTACAATAAAAACTTTTTTTTTTCAATAGATAAATTTTGCTAACAGATATTTTAATTATTTTTTTTATCATTTTGTAAGTTAGGTAGGTTTTCTCCCTTACATTGGGAAAATTGGGAATTTACCCTAGCTGATTTTGAATTTATAAAACTAAAACACAATTGAAAACTAGTCTTCAAACCGACAAATACCAATCTGGATTTTTCTCTGGCTTTTACTAACTTTTAGTAGAAATAGTTCACTATTAACAGAGGTTTTTCAATCATGTTATTGCATAACAAAATATTTGTAATAATGTTTGTATATTTTTTTTACAAAGGAATCCCAAAAAAGCATTGATGAAAAAAAAATATTTAGCTGTTTAAAAAAGAATATAAATATTTTTTAAGATGGCTTTATAAGTTTCTCCTTTATATTTTTCATTCCATTATTCAATTTAAGAACTAATTAAAAAAACATTTAACTATTTTCATAAGATTATTCAAAAATTGGATAGGTTTAAACATTATGATTTTCTTTTTTTTTGCAGGTTGAATCCGCATTGTTTTGTCCTATTTTGAAAGATGCGGATGAAAATGGATTATTTGAACACCTGGATCTATAATTATTGCTTTTCATTGTTTAAATATGTTTTTAAACTCAACATGGAACTATGCATAATTAATGTAAGAATAAGAGGACATTGATGTAAATGCAGACCTGTCTGAGGATTTCAAATGAAATTTAGTGAAATGCTGGGTTTATGTTGGCATGATTGAAGTATTGATAATAGTAGTTTATCGAATAGGTATGAATTAATGGATGTTAGTGTGTATATTTGTGTTGGGATGGAAATGTGTTAATGTTTTCAAGGAAATCTAATTTTTCATTGTTAGAACTATTTTGGGTCTATAAAAAAATCCATATTTTTGTTTTAAACAATATTTAAAAAAGTGTGAATAAATTTCAATTGTTGTGCCTATCTCATAATTTGCAAACTTTCCTTTCATACTGAAGATAATTGTGTTCAAGGAATAAAAGCAATGACTTCATTTAAGCCCTATATTTATCAGCATTTGTTGGCTATGACAACAACGAACTGAAAGAGCAGTAAAATTTTTTTTACCCCAGCTTATATATTTGTGTTTGAATAATTTACATAATTACACAACATATTGTTTTGTACGCTCTTTTGATTTATGGCTTACATATGTTTTATAACAGTTATGGTTGCTGAACTTTACCACTATACTATATTGTTTGTTAACTTTTGTTTTTTGTGTGGCCTGTAAGTAAGTTAGGTTTTTTACAATTTTATTTTTCTGGATTAATTAGGTCAGCTATAGCTTCACTCTGGTGATTATTTTTTTCTTAGTTCCAGCACTGTGCTGAGCTATAGCAGGAAGTATATTACAATGATAGTTAGTTAATATTACAAATTTAGCAGTTAATGAATAATTATTTTAAAAAAAATGAAAGTGATTTGACAACTTTTGAGGTTATGCCAGCAAGAAGCCTGTGTATCAACACAATATTTTCAAAAATGTTCTTTATGATTAAAAAGAAAGATTGTAGCTCAGAGGCACTAGCTTCAGCTCTGAGCAAAAAGACCACACTTAACAATATTTAATTTTGTGTAACACAAAAAAAACAAAACCAACAATATCTGTTGTTAATTAATACATTTCAATAAATACATATAAAAAAACAAATCCCTTAGTCGTTGCTTATATTTGGCCTTATAAATGTGAACCAGTTGTTAGTGTTTTATTAATTTGATATCTTCATTGTTTTTTTAATTTTCATTCTCGAGGAAAGTAGATTTTCTTGAAACAAATTTTGGCTATAAATTACTAAACATTTCTTTCTTTTCTGTTATTACGAGGTACGAATCACCACACATATTTTATGTAGGCGCATAACCGAGCAGATGATTTCCATCAAGTACTGAACCTGAGTATTAGGATGTACTATTTACCAAAATGTGTGCACTAACACTAACAGAGTAGTAACGGCAACTCCAGCAGAGTTGCATTTCTATGTGCAATGTTCATTCTTTTGATATCCTCCAATTTCTACCCCATCACCCCACAAGTCATGATATGTGATTACTGCAACAAGAGTAGTAGTTGGGATTATGTAATAAGTTGTTTTTTATTTATAAAAAAATTCTTTTTAATTTACAATTATTTTATTAAGGAATAGGCGCTTGTTTTAAGTAAACCTATCAATACTTTGCTCATCAAGATCTCTTATAAGAGATTATTAGATCATTGTTTTGAAAATTAGAAAGTCTTTTTACTTCCTTTATTTTAAGTTGCAATTTCTGTCTGTCATCATCGTGATAGCAAAACTTTGCTTCAATTTTTTTACCACTTCCCGTGGTCCAATCAAGCTGAAATTTGTACAGCAGACTTATGGCGACTAACAATACATTATATCAAATTTTCAGTTAAAACAACTTAATAATACTACACTTATGACAATATTCATTTCTTAAAAGGAAAGTATAAGAAAAATTTTGGTTTCACTTAAAAAATGCCTGTGCAACTTTTTATAGTTTTTCGGCGCAAAGCTAGAAAAAAACATTATGCGCTAAGATTATTTTTTGAACAATTCATACGGAGTAAGGAGATATTTTTGAGATTTGCGACACAGATATTTTTCTGTACGTTTCATTTCCAGTAGTCAATCAATTATTTAATTACACGATGGTAAACTTAGTTTGCAAATAAAGGGAGTATAATAAAAACTTTGTTTTTATGGTTTTCTTTTTTGTTACTATCATAATTATGATTTGAACCTTGAGAACGTCAATCTAAAGCACTTTCAAAACACCACCCTGTCCAGAATAATAATACCAGTACATTTAGAAGAAAAAAAAAGAAGAAAATTCAAAATAATTTTTTATTTATTTTAATAATAATATTAAAATTGCATTTTTATATTTTTAAAGTGACTATTGAAGCAATGGTCTTCTTTGAAATCATTATGCTGAAGCAAGATCACTTAGTAAAACTCTTTTGAAAACAGAATTTCTAGAACAAGTGACTCACCACAACCAATATGTAGAGAACATTAGTGGCAGTATATCGTGTATATTTTTTATTTCATGTCCATCTTTAGTAAGATATTTGATGAACATTTCTTCTCTCCTTCCAGTATTTTCTTAGTGAACAGAAACATGTGTATTTTTAGGCATTGGCGTTCATTAGGAATGTCAGATCATTTCATCTTTTACTGCTGCTGGACTTTTCAAAGATTCCCTTATCAAACAATCGGCAGTAAGCAGCTGTTTCAAAACCTAAATTAAACAATGAAACAAAGAGTTTAAATTTTAATCATTTGTTGGGAGTAAAAAAAATGCTAATGCTAAAGTAAATGTTTGAATGCATCAATGCTAACTACACAAACTAAACATTAGATTTGTCTAGAGCTCTATCCCATTTGTGCCAAAGGTTACATTATTTTTGTTTATTTGTGAACATTTGTTACTTACAAAGCTTTATTCTTTAATTACAAAATGGAACACTACTACCGGTACTACATTTTATGTAGGCAAATGTATGAAATAATTATAGTTTCTGATTAGTGTCACAAAGACACACATGTAGCTAGGGCAAACTCAATCTAGTAGATGTTCAATTAGAGCTGTTTGAAGCACACAGATCTGAATATGATATTGCAGATCACAGGGGTCAGATGGAGAAAAAAAAAATTCACCCAAATATGGAACAAAAGGCTTAGGCGGGTAAAATTTTTAAAGTTAAACTGATTCACTGATTGCCACAGCAAAATACAATAAATTTGTAATCCAATACTGCTAACTACCAAAAACCTAGAAAATCATACCTAAAAATAGACTGCAGCACAATAGAGCATAGACTATTCCATTGATTCCTTTAAGCTTAGGATTACTGTAAATGAAATTGTTTGTTAAAAACATTTATATGAACAAAATTTAAAAAAATCAAAGTGACAAACTATTATCCCACAATGAGTATCAGTTCCTTTATTTTATTAAAAAAAACTCTTTGATAAGGATATGTTAATCTCAAACAAGCTATAATTTCCTGACTTGATAAAAATCTGTTTAATTAGCTTAGTAGAGTGGTATTTTGGGTAAATTAATTTGTTCCTGAACTCGGTTTGTAGCCTGAAACATTAAAATCAATGCAATAAAATCCATCAGTTTCAAGATTTTTTTTTACTACGTACAGTATCTGACAAAAGGCATAGAATACTGTACTTCATAAAGAGAAAGAAAACAACCAATTAAAATAAAGATGAAGAGAAGATTTTCAACTTTCTCTCAAAGTTGAGGTATATTGCTTCTGCAGATTAGGGGTAGTTACACATTTAGCCAGATCAACTTATTTGAGTAACTCTTTGTTCTTTATAATGTTGTCTCACCCACGAATGCCATTTACATATTTCTTTCTTTCTTTACCACCACTATTATAAACTTCTAACTCATAATCGAAGGGGTTAACAAGAACAATAATGAAAAAGAAAAACTGAACAGTGTGCCACGGCTAAGAAATTTGTAACTGCTGTGTAGTAAGTCCAATGAAATCGTGGTTGCGCACACATGTATTACTAGAGTAGGCCTACTAGACTAGTGATAAGTACTATGAGGTCTTCGTTTGTGCTGAAAGTGATCGTTTGTCACTAGCGTTAAACCATCCTATCTATATCTCTTTATTTGTAGCCTGCATCATTGTTTGTAAACTGAGACAACCTGAATCATTCGTAACCTGAGGCGTTGGTAACCTGAGGTACCACTGTACATTTAGAGGTTGTGTTTGAAGGTTTTCACCAGAATTTAATTTTGTTTTGACAATCTCACTTTAATATTTGATAGTATATAGCTTGGTAAATCTCTGCAGGTTATTTTAATACTATTTTATGTCTACCATGACACTAAACTAGGACTACGTTATGTTTCCTGCTTTACCTTTTCCTTGCCCGTACAGCTGAGGTGATGACAAGAACTCCACTCAACATCATGACGCTACTGCCAACAAGTTTACATTCTAAACAGTCTCCAGGTGCCAGTGGTATATATTTTAATATCGCTGTTCTCACAGGTGATACAGAATTTATTGAAGCGTTATTCTCTCCTGCATTATTAAATTGTGGATTCTCATTTGACTAATGAAAAAACAACAACAAAGAAGTGCATAAAATAAAAACATTGTAATAGGAATTATTTAAAAAAATGTATAGGCCTACTTTTGACTCCTTTAAAGCCTGCTAATAGTGTTTATGGGTGTTTAGATTCCAAAATTTAAGAAAAAAAGGGGCCAGCAAACAGTTCATTTCTTTTTTGCAGTTCATTGCACCCACCATTTTTGACAAGTGTAGCACAACGCCAATACTGAAATCACTGTACTTAGAATCAATGGAGGACAGAAGTGCAAAGAACAAACTAGTAGTTATACATAAAGCATAAATCCTAACGTATAAATACAACTAAAATTACAATCTTTTATAATGCTCAGATACTCAATAAGACATTTACAGGGTAAAAACACTTTTCTTTTTCCATATAAGGAAAAATAAACTCTTTTATGGTAAATTCAGGAAAACCAACAAATCAACATAATTTAAAACACTAAGGTAATGAAGAAAATCAAGCAACCAAGTCTGGACTCAAACCAAGGATATGCAATATCAATATTCTTCTTTAAAGCAGAAATGTCTGTAACATATAAAGCTATAAGCCTAAGTATAAGATATAGAAAAAAAGATAAAAAAAGACAAATAGTAATTTTAAGGGCCAGTCTGAATTTGAAAGTAAATAGTGAATGTGAACTTTGGGTACATGTAGGCTTTAAACCACTTACACACATATATATATAATATATATACTAATATATATATATAATATGTAGGCCTATTAGACTTATTAGTATTATATCACATATCAATTATATATGTAACAGGGTGGGGGGAAGAGGGGGGGGGGGTAATTAATTTTAACATTATAGTTACTACTAATTAAAGAGGGTTGTGGGTAAAGGACAGCAATCATTTACTAAATACATCTAAACTAGGGCACGAGGGGACTTTGGGCTTCCGTGACACTTCCGTTGGGACAGAAGGATTATTACAATCTAAACAGACCAACAACACTGAACACTAAACATAAAACACTAAAATCATATTCAAATTACAAATTACTTTTTATTCATGGAAATTCACTTGTCCCATTAAAGGGAACATAAAAATCATAAAAACAAATTAAACCCCAACAATAAACCTATGCTATCTAAACTCTATAAACATACTGTAAACCCTCACAAATAATAACCAACTTAAACTCCCCACTAAAAAACTAACTTCAACTCCCCACTAAAAACTACTTCAACTCCCCACTAAAAACCAAACTTCAACTCCCCACTAAAAACCAAACTTCAACTCCCCACTAAAAACCAACATAGGCCGACATTACGACATTCTCACAAATCATAGCACCCACAGAGCACAGAAACTTAAACACATCCAAACGAAACACTCGTACAGTACAAAGCAATTAATCACACTTTTAATTTAAGTCACCGACCTACATTCATCTCCTAACTTTCTTTTTGCGACCCTGCAAAAACAAACTATCATACAAAAAAAATACCCCTCTGGCCCTAGATCAATACAAAAATTTACCCATTGGGACATACATAAAAAGCATGCAGCCTAAAGATAGGTGGAAAATGTGAAAGTCTCACTGGGACAAAAAATGCTGTACCTATTCTTAAAACATCTGACATCAAAGTCACAATGAGATATACGTAGTGTCCAAGTACATCAAAAAGGAAAAATCTACGCACACTACACAAAAGGGTTAACATGTCATGAAATGGGTAATAAAGGCATACAAAAAGTAAATATATCATTTTCATAAAAACATAAAAAAAGGAAAGAAAATGGTTACAAATAAAAAGTAAACAGAAGTGTAATGAAAAAAGAGCAGAGTCCTCTCCTGGTACAGCTTGACGTCTTTTTTGGCACACCGATTTCACATTAACTATCATAGGGTCCACCGAAACCGTTTCTTTAACCACTTTCAAGCCATATAACGGCGCCGCCTGAACCATTCCTTTATTTACTACCGGTCCTGTTGGCACAACTACTTTAAACATGACTGACTGGGGCCTAACAGTTTGGGTATCCCCAACTTCTGGTAGTACACTGGCAGTTTGGTTGGTAATTAGGCTCTCCGTCACTGTGCTGACCAGGGAGCCTGTGTCAATCGTGGCCTCACAACATAGCCCATTAAGGCTGACATTTGCGGCAGGGCGGGTGCCTATTATCTGGCTCAACAGAGTGGAATCCTCATCTTTGCGATGAATCGCTCCATTCGCTCCGACAGTTGACTGCCTCCCTTTCAGGCACTCTCCAGCAAGGTGGTCGGGGCTGCCACAGTTAACACTGTATCCAGCGTGATAACCGTAGTGGTCTGGTTCACCTGAACGCTGCGGGTATGGATGAGCATCAGGGCTTTGTTGTGCAAGCTGCAGATACTCTATTGTTGTTGATAACTCACCCACCTGTTTGGCCAGTGCCAACACCAATTTTTCCAACTCTGGGCCCGGCTGTTGTGGCTCAACAGTCGTAGCTACAGAGTGCATCAAGTGGACGCCACATTCGTCCTCGGACCAGCGTATAGCCGTATCCCGGAGGTCTAGGAAGGAGGTCCTAGGGTATTTATGGATCTCCTCTCGCAGGTACTTCCTCAAGAGGGGGTCCAGCAAGTTTTCTGCAAAGTGGTCCCTCAAGATTACGGCATCTGTGAGGGCCACTGAGAGACAGGTTTGTCGCGCTAACAGGGCATCAAATGCAGCCTGCAAGCGGTGAGAGTAAGCTCTCACTGTCTCTGAGACATGTTGATGGACTGTGAGAAACAGGCCCATTAATTTGGAGATACTTCGTTTCTCCCCGTAGACGGACTGTAACACCCTGATCAGCTCTTCAGGGTTGGACCTCACCTCCGGTGGGTGGCACCTACACTCTGCCCTCACTGACTCGCCGAGGTGAGCCCATAGCACGTCTCTCTTCTCTTCGTTCTCGGTGACTCGTCTCGCCCTCCAGGCACCTCTAATGTCCTCGATGAAGCTCTCCACGTCGCCTGGGTGGTTACTGCCGTGGAATAGCTTGATCGGCTCCTCACGGTGCAGGACGACATACACTGTCTGTGTGGCTTGTTCTTCACCAGCCATGCCTATGTTGGTTTTTTTCTACTTATATCCTAACCTCCAACCCATTAAACCTAACCTTCCTAAGCTAAAAACAGTAATCATTGGTCTGTTTAAGCACGGAATCCCACTTCTAGACACCATTTGTAACAGGGTGGGGGGAAGAGGGGGGGGGGTAATTAATTTTAACATTATAGTTACTACTAATTAAAGAGGGTTGTGGGTAAAGGACAGCAATCATTTACTAAATACATCTAAACTAGGGCACGAGGGGACTTTGGGCTTCCGTGACACTTCCGTTGGGACAGAAGGATTATTACAATCTAAACAGACCAACAACACTGAACACTAAACATAAAACACTAAAATCATATTCAAATTACAAATTACTTTTTATTCATGGAAATTCACTTGTCCCATTAAAGGGAACATAAAAATCATAAAAACAAATTAAACCCCAACAATAAACCTATGCTATCTAAACTCTATAAACATACTGTAAACCCTCACAAATAATAACCAACTTAAACTCCCCACTAAAAAACTAACTTCAACTCCCCACTAAAAACTACTTCAACTCCCCACTAAAAACCAAACTTCAACTCCCCACTAAAAACCAAACTTCAACTCCCCACTAAAAACCAACATAGGCCGACATTACGACATTCTCACAAATCATAGCACCCACAGAGCACAGAAACTTAAACACATCCAAACGAAACACTCGTACAGTACAAAGCAATTAATCACACTTTTAATTTAAGTCACCGACCTACATATATAAATCTCAAAAGGAGTATGTATGTGGGTATGTATATATATACCGCATAATCTTTTTTAATACTGGAGAAATGACATGAAATTTACAACAAATATTCTTTGTGTTACTGCGGTGAACACTGTCAAGGTTTTAAATTTTTTTAAATGACAGCATTGGTCATTTTGGTCAAAAGTGAGCATAAAAAGAAAAGATTTGTTTCACGCTGAAATTGCCAGTATCAAATGTATATAAATAATTTGTCTTCACAAAATGAGAAAAAAGGATGGCATTAAGGATGATCATCAAACTTTGCGTATGAACTTTGTGAATGAAAGGGAAAAATTCCATTCGTGTTAAATTATCTTTGTAGCGGACAATGTTTCAATTACTGGTTTGCGAATGAACTTTGTGTGTGAAGGGAACAAAATTTCATTCACGTTTAAGCTTTAAATTTAAACCTTTGAAGCGGGCAATGGCAATGTTTAATTAAATTAAACTTTGGGCATTTCACATTAAATTTGTGAATGAAGGGGAACAAAATCATTCATGTTTAAATTACCGGAAGATAGTTATCACCGCTTAATAAGACTATTGTGCTGATCATAACTGTTAACTGCATGGGTAGTTACAATGTATTTGAAAATTAATTTTAGCCGGTTTGATTGTAATTGATTACGAAGTGGCTATTCGACCCGATAGACTTAGTAATGGATAGTTTGTATTGAACTATTGGTTAGTTTATATTGGATTATTGGTTAGGAATATGGCTTTCTAGTATTTTTTGTAATAGTCTAAAAATTAGTAGGCCCATCCCATCGGTTAGATTATTAGGCCGATATAATATTAATAAAGGATAGGGATAGATTTGGTGTTTTCTATGCTATTTCTTATAAAAAATGGTAAGACCGGTAAGACAAATATAATTGTGTTTTCCCCCCTCTTTTTCAATGTTTTTTTTATGAGTTCTAAGTTAAGGAATTCAGACTGACTGTAGCTGGTAAGCTGGATCACTACTGTACCCATGGGCCTCAAAGCGGCGTAGTGTGTAAACCGCCAGTAATTTCTTTGAAACACCGGCGGGCTAACGCATGGGGGACAGCCCCCGCAGCATGTCCGAGATTCATTGCACTGCCGAGAGGCCACCGGGTCTCGGTGGGGAGGAAGCAATGGATGCTGCAACCCCGTCTCACGACCCACCCGGTGCCTGGATGCCTGTGCCTATAGTATAGGATTTGTGCTACCGGGTGACAATGCAGATATACGGGATAGCCACCACGATAATGATCCTTAGGGGAACCGCAGCGAACGGTCGCTGGCCTGCGGAATCCTTCCCTTTTACATGGCACGCCACGCCTTCGGCGTGCCGTGGGGTGGCTGGATCCCGGACAGGGTTTTAAATAACCCACGTCTAAAGCGTTACGCCCCGGCTTAAGAGCTTCGGCTCGTCCGGGTTTTGAGACTTTTTACAAGGTAAGCTGGATCCGAATATGACTCTATATACTATATATTATACGATATCTATATAATCTAGATCAGTGATATCGAATTTAATGTTGAGAATGCCAAGATTGCAAGTATTGAAGTTAAGTTTTACTTACTTACTTACTTGGTTAGCAAAAGTTTGGTTCTGATTTTGTACATGATGACCATATAACCAAGAACGCAACTGATTCATTTTCAAAATGCACAGTTGGAGTATCAATTCATTAAACAATAACACCCACCAGATACAAGAATATAGTATAGTAACTAGATATCTATCTGTACTAGCACTACGTGACTATCTCCGTCTTTATTGTTTAGTTTAAAACTTCAAAAAGATTTTAATAATTAATATATATTCAATAATTTCCGAAATAGAGTTATTACGTTTTGACCTGTTCATGATACGGTATACCCATGATACTTATTGATTAACTATTAAAGTATCTTGATTTGTTTTATAGGTTTTTGTAAATCAAATTACATTAAAGAAGGAATAATAAATTCTGAATGTGTATGAAAAAGCACCACCTTTGGCAACATGCTTCTAGTAAAAATATAGGCTAGTGACAACAAGAGTGACCGATTGAGAAAATGAAAATGTAAATGTTTATATCTCAGATCTCAGATCAATTGACAATATTCTAAACTACTTCAGGTTATTGTTTGCGCTTTTTATTTTCCAAATTCATTTCATTGTTTAGCCTAATACTACTTACTAATAATCCTAATCTTCAAATTATCTTGCTTTGGGCTTTGGGCTGGGCCACTTTCATCACTTTGACTTTGGCCTTGGCCAGCTTAAAAAAAAAAGTATAGACTCTATCATAGATTCCCCATTAGTATATTTAATTTAAGTTATACGTAGGCATATACTAGTTATAACTATAACTATACTAGTAGCCTATAAGATAGGCCTGATTATATATAATATATAGTATAGGATAGGCTAGGCTACTGTTGGCCTACTTGACTTAGCACTTAAGGTTAGGACTTAGGTTAGGCTACCGGTACTATGATTATATTATTATTATATAAATATAAGTATAATATTATAAATATATTACTATATTATAGGATTATAGGCCTATAATATTCATAAATGTCACTTATTATTAAATTTATAATTTATATATGCATTAACTATAAATATAAGAATATGACTATGAATGCTCAGTTAAACAATGTTGTCTTCTAATTAGCCTACTTTATAAAGTTTAGCTTGAAGTGACATTATATGGCCCATCACTTTTAATTAAAAGAAAATCTCTCTGCTATCTCTTAGTATATATATGTATGTCTGTGTGTGTTTCCCCCCCCTGACATTGCACATATATTGCATAGGCTACACATTTTACATTATTATGCAAACAGAGTTTGTGCAATTGAAATTGCTTTACTTACTATTGTTTGACTACCGGCATAGCTCTACTTCACACTAAGTATCCAGTCTGACCAATTTGATCCATTAGGCCGGTGAAGCAGCAGCGTTCACGTTTCTGTGGCCATGGCATACTAGGGTATTGTGTGGTCAGCACAATGCCCAACCGCCTTTAATTTACTCCAACTAAGTCAGGTAGCCTCCCATCAGAGCACACTCCAGACCCAAGAACAAGTGAGGCCGGCGGGTCCTGTGTTTTTTTTTGCCGGACTATCAACCACCCTTGTCGCGGGTTGTATCCCTGCCGCCAACTGATCCCTGCCGCCCTGCAGGAGTTTTGGGCCTAGACGACGTAATAATCTTCTATCTAGAAGGAACGTCTGTAAATTAAAAAAAACAACAAATCCTAGCCTTCACCAGGATTCAAACTAATTTCAAACCCAGGACCTTTGGTACGCCATGTAAACACAAACAGTGGATCAAATGCTTTTCACAAAACTTGTTACTTTTTCTTCCTCAGGTTTTGAAATAAAATATTCATCACAGATATTTATGAGCAGAAATGGATAAGTTACTCCCATGGCTTAAGGATAAAAAAACAGAAAATGATAAAAAGATAAATGAAAAAAGGGGATCTGAAAATACAGATATAGAAAATGTTGCACATGTAAATTTAGTTGATCCAAAAGTGGAAGAGTTTTTCAAAGATTTCCCTTCTCCATACAGAGAAAAAGTTGTGCAACGCTTTGTAAGTAAATGAATCTTTGAAAGGTATTTTTGTTATCCGATAAGAATTTATTGTGGGTAGTTAATTTTATTAAAATACATTTTCTAACAAGTTTTGTAATATTTTTTTTTACAGAGTAAGCGTGAAGGCTTATACAAGTTTGATTTCTTCAGAGTAAGTTTTGTAACTATATTATGATATATGGTTTTGTTCTCAATAGATAACACCCGTTCAATTTTTATGAGTTTGAAAGTAAAAGTGACTGGAAAAAATAGGTATTAATTACCAGTAATTCAATAATTAATTATTTATACAATAAAATGTGTACACTTGTAACAAGAATATAACTCTAGAATATCCATCTTATGTTTGAAACCTCTGAATTGAAAGAAAATTAAAAAAAAAACACATTTAGAAAAAAGCTATTACTATTAGTAGTATTAGTAGTGTAATTTTCCTTGCAAGGGAATTTCACAGCTTCTAGGAGTAACATGATAAGGCCACAACTAAAATCACTCAACTCTTAAAAAAAAGCAAAGTATAATAGTATAAATAAGTATAAATAATAATACAGCATTAAATGCTTACTGTTACGGAGCCAATGTTCCAATTAATGATGTCAATAGTGTGCGTGGTAGCTACACTAATTTACACTCTCTCACAAAATAACAAACACCAGTTAACTGTGATAATCTATTTATTTGCTATAATACTAAACCCTACTCTATATATTCTTTATACTCCAAATTCCTACTCTATCAACTCAGCTGCTCTCTACAAGGCCCAAACTCTGTCTGGCTCCTTTTGTCCTCCTCTCTCTCTCCAGCCCATTCACCCATCACTCTAGACACACACACATACACTACCTCCTTCCTGGGTCCAGTCCAGGTAGGGTTGCCAGACATCCGGCATAAGGAGGACATGTCCTTCTTTTTATCCCTGTGTCCTCCGTCCGGCAGGCAAAGCTAAAAACCCTTAAAATGTCCGGCTTTTGTACGCCAAAGGTTTTAAAAGTCCACTTTTTAATTTTATGTTCTCTTTTCACTGTCAATAATAAGTGGCTTGGTTGAGTAAAGCAAAACACTGGACTATTTAGCAGGAAATGTAATGAATTAGATTGTGTTATCTAATGCATTGTTAGGTTAATAATTGCAGTGGAGTTGGTTTTTTCTGTATCTATGGACACAATGGTATTGTGAAAAGAGTGTTCTCATTGATAAATGCTCTATGGACAAAGAAACAGTCTCTCAGTTTAATATTTACCTAGGGCATCATTCTTACACAGTATAGCTTGAAAAATCTCACAGGTAGCCTAAACAATTTTATACATGTGTGCTTGCTAACGAGGATCTAGTGCAAAAAGTAGGCTGTATAATTAAGAAAAATGATAATGTAGAATTGACTGTTTAATTTTCCAATATAGTATTGTTGCAATTTGGAAAAAAAAAAGTAAATTGAATTCATTTTTAATTTTATTAAAATACTTTTTCTTGGTTAATTTACTAATAGATAATTATTGGCAGCCATTGTAGTAAAATTGTATTGATTGCTGGTTAAATCAGCATTCAATTGAAAAAAAATGTAATGATTTTAATGAAACACTCTGTGTCCTCCTTTTAGAACCGATTTTTCCTCCTTTGTCCTCCTTTTGGAACCGATTTGTCCTCCTTTGTCCTCCTTTTTGCCTGTCTGTGCCCTCCTTTTGGTACCCATGCATCTGGCAACCCTAAGTCCAGAGTGCATCGTAACATGATAGTTTTACACTTTGCCTGACCCAGGCTAAAAAGGAATGCTAATGTACATTTTTGGTATTCCTAAACTAATGTTGTTTAACACTTACAATACTTAAACATGCCACACAATAGGTTCAAAAACAATGTATTCAGAAAGACAGAGTTAAAAGCACATTATCTATTGTCTTTGCTAGGATTCATCTTAATTCTCTTTCTTCAACTGTCAGTGTGTTGCACTTGAGAATTAAAATAGTTTGTGAAAACAAGTCATTGATAAAAATGCAAGACAAAAATACATCAATTTGCTTAGTGCAGCACTAGTGCATATAATCTCCTATGAAGCGTGACATTAAATGATAAGCAAGGTCTGTCATAAGAATGCTAATTAAAAAAATAATGACTTTCAATTTGTGAACCAAACAAAATTTAACTTAGCTTATTGTCTTGTATTGTGTCCACCATCAGATCCAAAATAGAGATACAAAATTTTCCTGGACTGTCAAAAATAGAGAGTTTATATTAATGTTTCAGGACTCTGCTATGCAACAAGAAAAAAAATTTGCAATGGAAGGCATATTTCTGGAAGATCAAAGAGAATTCAAAGAATTGCAGACCCAGGTGGAAGAGACTGTGGAAAAGCCAAACATTGAACTGTCAGAGTGGGAGAAAAGGTTACTACCCTATGTGCCTATTAAAAATGGAGACACAGTGTACTCAAAATTGACACAAAGCATTAATCTTTCTCTGATTGGAGTTGCTATAATGTGGCTAGCCTTGTCTCAGAGAAAGTAAGTGTAAAAGTATGAACTTACCAACATGCTGGTTGGTGTAACAACTAACTTTCATTCTCATTCTACAGTCCTTTAATTTTTATAGCTCCCTTACTCCTTACTCAATATTCATACACGCAAACAAGCTATGTCCATCCAGTCGTCTAAAGAGGCCGCCTGGTCATGTGGTTAGTACACCGGACTGTCAGCAAAACTGTCCAGGTTCTAGCTCTGCGGTCGGCCAATGCTGCTCTGCAGGAGTTTTGGGCTAAGTGGACATAATAATCTTCTATGTAGGAACGTCTGTAAAACTTTAAGTCGAAGAATAACACAGAGCTACCAAGTCACACATTACAATTCTGTAATACAGTCCACTGTGTGTCACAAAGTTTCAGTCGGTTGATAACCACGCTGTCTCTTAGTTACAGTTACAGTTACACTGTCACTGTCACCATTACTGTCACAGTAAGTAGTAAGAGTACTTTTAATGTGGAGTTAGCAGATTCTGGAACATTGTATCCAGGAATTCTTAATTTGACTTATTTTCAGAACTATGCTTTCCCCTGGTAAATATCATTCTCCAAAGACATACTGACCCTAATATTGTATTATATTGACAACATTGTTGGTCACTGACACTGATGCATTTGATATTAAATTGTTAAATTGACTGTTACTTTTTATTTTAACTGGGATAATAGATAGACTGAATATAGTTTGATTTGTATAAATGAAATATTAGCAGGTAGTTTAAAAAAAGAAAAAAATCATAAATAGAATGGGTTTAAATATGCTCGCCTGTGACAAAAACCAAACTTGCAATTTACTAATAATTGATCAATACCATCATGCTGCAGTAGTAAATGCTCTACACTAGAATTTAATTGGACATTTTTTTGTGTGCTCCTCATTTAAAGGATAAATGGTTAAAGATAAAATTTTAATAAACAGTTTGACCCATGGCAGCTGTAAAGTCTTTTGGAATTTCTGTAAAAATGTATTATTCATTTATTTCTAGGCATTATTCTCATCCAGTGTATTTTACTCGCGCATTATTGGGTACATGTGGCTTTATTAGTAAGTATACAGTTTCTTTAATTCTTAGCATTAAGGAGCCTGGTATTTTTTAAATTTTTCATTCAATAATTAAATATGGTAAACATAATAATTCTTGTCTGAAATAATTATTTAATTCTCAGTAGTAAAATATTTATATTTTGGATTTCTTTTCTTGATGCTTTAATGGGGTAAAAACAATATTATCTTCCTAAGATTTTTATTAAACTATTTTATTTAAAAAAAACCGACAACATTGATAAATACAGTTAAAGCAAAATGTGTCTTTCATTTTTTTAAGCTTAAATGAAAGTTAAAATTAAGAACATCAATTAATTTGAGGTTTTCGTACTATCATCGCAGAATAGGCTCTGAAAATCATTTTCCTTTTTATAATTTAAGTACTTTTGCAGTACTGTTATTTTATCTATTTAAAGACATTTCTTTTTCCCTTGAATAAAGCTGTATTTATACAAATCCACAGTATCAGTAATACACAATAAGTATTTACTCTTTTATAATTTATACATTCATTTTTATGGGAAAAAAAAAAAAAAAAAAAGGAATGGACCCAGTCACTCATAATACAACTGCCCAAGAAAGGCAATATAAAACAATGCCAGAACTACAGGACAATCAGCCTCATCAGCCACCCTAGCAAGGTAATGCTAAAAGTTATCCTCCATAGACTTTAACCTGTGGCTGAGGAATTACTGGCAGAAGAACAGGCAGGTTTCAGACCAGGCAGAAGCACAACTGAGCAGATTTTTAACTGTGCCTGCTCATAGAAAAACACCTACAACACCAATGGGACCTCCATCATAACTTCATAGAGTTTTTTAATAAAGCCTTTGATCGTGTATAGTGTATGGCACAAAGGACTATGGCAAATGATGAGATGCTACAACATTGAAGAAGGACTAGTACATGCCATTGAAGCAGTCTACAATGAGGCGAGCAGTGAAGTTCAACTCAATGAATGTTTAGGGGACTTCTTCAAGATGTCAATTATTGGCGCCGTCAAGGTTACATTCTATCGCCCGTCTTGTTCAACATCTTCCTAGAAAAAATCATGCAAGAAACACTCGATGACTATCACACATCCATCTTCATTGATAGAAGACCCCTATGCAATCTAAGATTTGCTGATGATATTGACCTGTTGGCCATGACCAACAAAGAACTACAAAAGCTCACAGACATGCTTACAGATAGAGCGGAGCCCACAGAATGGGAAATCATCTTGGAAACAAAGCAAAATAATGATCAACACCACAGATAAAAGAAGTGCAAACATGATAATGAACCAACAACTAGAAGAGGTAAAGATTTTCAAATATCTAGGAGACATCCTCATCCTATCCGTAGACGGAAGCTGTGAGGCAGAAATTTGAGCCAGGATTGGGTCAGCAATTGCGGCAATGGCTAGACTAAACAGAATGCAAAAGCATTAGTCTCCCAACAAAGCTCAGGCTTTACAGAGCCATAATGAAAACCATTGTTCTGTACGGATGTGAGACCTGGACACTGCTAGCATCCACTGAAAACAAATTGCAAGCAATTGCAATCAAAAATAAATGAATGAGAAAAGTCCTTCGAATCTCCTATCTAGAACACTGGACTAATGAGTATGTCTGGGACACAATATCATCAATTGTGGGCCCTCAAGAAACCATAATGGCAACAATAAAGAGGCATCAGCTGACATGGTTTGGTCTAGTGGTATGGCTAAATAATGTGCCCAAAACCATCCTCCAAGGCACCGTAGAAGGTGGACGCCGGAGAGACCATCAGCAGAAATGCTGGTTTGACAATGTAAAGGATTGGACAAAGCTGCAAATGGCTGAACTAGTGACAGCAACTCAAGATAGGCAAAGATGGAGAAAGATGACTGCTGAGGTGTCCATTCGCCCCCCCCCCCCCCCCCCCCCCCCACTACTCCAATGGTCAAGGGTCTGATGATGATATTCATTTTGTAACAAATGAGATAATTGAAATAGCTATTGATGTAAAATTGCTTATGTTTGGTCACTTTGGTTGAGAACATGCAGTTAATTAAGCATTTATATGTTGGGACATGTTGGTAAGCATTTATATGTTGGGACATGTTGGTAAGCATTTATATGTTGGGACATGTTGGTAAGCATTTATATTTATATGTTGGGACATGTTGGTCTATTTGAAGTATTTGGCAGCTCACTTGGTTGAGAACATGCAGTAACTTATGTTGGGACATGTTGGTCTATTTGGCAGCTCACTTGGTTGAGAACATGCAGTGAATTAAGCATTTATATGTTGGAACATGTTGGTCTATTTGGCAGCTCACTTGGTTGAGAACATGCAGTTAATTAAGCATGTATGTGTTGGGACATGTTGGTCTATTTGGCAGCTCATTTGGTTGAGAACATGCAGTGAATTAAGCATTTATATGTTGGGACATGTTGGTCTATTGACAGCTCACTTGGTTGAGAACATACAGTTAATTAAGCATTTATATGTTGGGACATGTTGGTCTATTGGCAGCTCACTTGGTTGAGAACATGCAGTTAATTAAGCATTTATATGTTGGAACATGTTGGTCTATTGGCAGCTCACTTGGTTGAGAACATACAGTTAATTAAGCATTTATATGTTGGTCTATTGGTAGCTCACTTTGGTTGAGAACATGCAGTTAATTAAGCATGTATATGTTGGGACATGTTGGTCTATTGGCAGCTCACTTGGTTGAGAACATGCAGTTAATTAAGCATGTATATGTTGGGACATGTTGGTCTATTGGCAGCTCACTTTGGTTGAGAACATGCAGTTAATTAAGCATGTATATGTTGGGACATGTCGGTCTTCTGGCAGCTCACTTGGTTGAGAACATGCAGTTAATTAAGCATGTATATGTTGGTCTATTGGCAGCTCACTTTGGTTGAGAACATGCAGTTAATTAAGCATGTATATGTTGGTCTATTGGCAGCTCACTTGGTTGAGAACATGCAGTTAATTAAGCATGTATATGTTGGTCTATTGGCAGCTCACTTGGTTGAGAACATGCAGTTAATTAAGCATGTATATGTTGGGACATGTTGGTCTTTTGCAGCTCACTTGGTTGAGAACATGCAGTTAATTAAGCATGTATATGTTGGGACATGTTGGTCTTTTGCAGCTCACTTGGTTGAGAACATGCAGTTAATTAAGCATGTATATGTTGGTCTATTGGCAGCTCACTTTGGTTGAGAACATGCAGTTAATTAAGCATGTATATGTTGGGACATGTCGGTCTATTGGCAGCTCACTTGGTTGAGAACATTCAGTTAATTAAGCATGTATATGTTGGGACATGTCGGTCTATTGGCAGCTCACTTGGTTGAGAACATGCAGTTAATTAAGCATGTATATGTTGGGACATGTTGGTCTATTGGCAGCTCACTTGGTTGAGAACATGCAGTTAATTAAGCATGTATATGTTGGGACATGTCGGTCTATTGGCAGCTCACTTGGTTGAAAACATGCAGTTAATTAAGCATGTATATGAATATGTTGGGACATGTTGGTCTTTTGCAGCTCACTTGGTTGAGAACATGCAGTTAATTAAGCATGTATATGTTGGGACATGTCGGTCTATTGGCAGCTCACTTGGTTGAGAACATGCAGTTAATTAAGCATGTATATGTTGGGACATGTTGGTCTTTTGCAGCTCACTTGGTTGAGAACATGCAGTTAATTAAGCATGTATATGTTGGGACATGCCGGTCTATTGGCAGCTCACTTGGTTGAGAACATGCAGTTAATTAAGCATGTATATGACAATATGTTGGAACATGTTGGTTTATTGGCAGCTCACTTTGGTTGAGAACATGCAGTTAATTAAGCATGTATATGTTGGGACATGTTGGTCTATTGGCAGCTCACTTGGTTGAGAACATGCAGTTAATTAAGCATGTATATGTTGGTCTATTGGCAGCTCACTTGGTTGAGAACATGCAGTTAATTAAGCATGTATATGTTGGTCTATTGGCAGCTCACTTTGGTTGAGAACATGCAGTTAATTAAGCATGTATATGTCGGTCTATTGGCAGCTCACTTGGTTGAGAACATGCAGTTAATTAAGCATGTATTTGTTGGTCTATTGGCAGCTCACTTTGGTTGAGAATATGCAGTTAATTAAGCATGTATATGTTGGTCTATTGGCAGCTCACTTGGTTGAGAACATGCAGTTAATTAAGCATGTATATGTTGGGACATGTCGGTCTATTGGCAGCTCACTTGGTTGAGAACATGCAGTTAATTAAGCATGTATATGTTGGTCTATTGGCAGCTCACTTGGTTGAGAACATGCAGTTAATTAAGCATGTATATGTTGGTCTATTGGCAGCTCACTTTGGTTGAGAACATGCAGTTAATTAAGCATGTATATGTCGGTCTATTGGCAGCTCACTTGGTTGAGAACATGCAGTTAATTAAGCATGTATATGTTGGTCTATTGGCAGCTCACTTTGGTTGAGAACATGCAGTTAATTAAGCATGTATATGTTGGGACATGTTGGTCTTTTGCAGCTCTCTTGGTTGAGAACATGCAGTTTATTAAGCATGTATATGTTGGGACATGTCGGTCTATTGGCAGCTCACTTGGTTGAGAACATGCAGTTAATTAAGCATGTATATGTTGGGACATGTTGGTCTTTTGCAGCTCACTTGGTTGAGAACATGCAGTTAATTAAGCATGTATATGTTGGGACATGTTGGTCTTTTGCAGCTCACTTGGTTGAGAACATGCAGTTAATTAAGCATGTATATGTTGGGACATGTCGGTCTATTGGCAGCTCACTTGGTTGAGAACATGCAGTTAATTAAGCATGTATATGACAATATGTTGGAACATGTTGGTCTATTGGCAGCTCACTTGGATTGCCATATGGGAAGCCCAGGTTCAAGTCCTGGGAAAGGCTAGGATTTATTCCTGGCTCAGGTAGGTATGTGACATTAGTTGGGGTAAAATGATGCTTCACTGCAGCTTCACTTGCCCCATAGACCAAGGGTGTCTATGTTCATGTTACAGGAAACAGATTATTTCACACCCTTTTTTTTTATGTCTATAGGCTAGCGTCTTATTTATTTTATCTTTTGACTAATTCAATAATGGCACATATAGTTTTCATTTTCATCTCAGGTTCTCAAGTTCTTGCTGTACAGAGATTTCAAGATGTTGGTGTATTTGAAAGAGATTCAGAGAAACCAAACATGATTGAAAATTCAATAGATGAGCTGAAAGAGGCTGTAAACATAATAATGAATCATGTGGCAGATTACTCAGAAAAAGCAGATAATAGAAAAGATTAAATTGGTTGTGTATTAAAAGATTTTGTAAATAAAATTATTGCATTTATTATTAGACTTTATTTTTTTGTGTAAACAGTTGTGTAATGTAATTAAATAATGTTACAGGTAGGTATTTGGTTAAAAAAAAAAGAGACTTATTTATTTAGTCCAAAATAAAATTTCAAACTAAACATTGAAAATTTATGCATTGAATGTTATTTTTAGAAGAGTATGGTATTTAAAAAAAAAAGACTTTTTTACCACAATCCAATAAATAACAGCAGTAGGCATTAGAAAACTATCTTAAAAATAAAAAGTACTGTAATTATTGGTTCATCAAGATTATCAATTTTTTTAAAAATCATTCCAGAAATAGTTGAAATATTTCATAACAGTAACAGTGCATTCTCATTTATTTAGAGTTTGTAAATATTGTGTTCAATCAAAAGTAAAATGATATAGACTATATATATTGCTCATGAAAAAATAATTATTGAATTATTGCACATCTCCCCAGGCTATAGCATTTAGCATGCTCAGTGCGCTTCATTTCCTTTAATTGAGCTGATCCCTCCTTATTCCAGAGAGATAATATCACACATTTATTGATAGGTGGTGGCATGTAATATTTCTATTTGATTCATTACTATATGGTAGCCAATGTGTTTCTTAATTATTCTTTTGACTGAATAAATTATCTTGTAATTTAAACAACAAATCCATTGTGATGAAATATGCTTGGTGATGTTTTGTAATTCGAACAGCAATACCCAAACTTTTAAACAATTTTTATTTCAAACTCAAACACAGTTTGCTTTTTCTGACCAATGATGCTTGGTTCTTCATTCTTGAAACCTAATCAACCAAAACTAAAATTAAAAACACAAATATGCTACTAGTTCAGAAATTAATGGAAAAAAAAAAGGCAACAAAATTGTGCAAAGGATGTTGAACCAATTTATTTGAAATTTTATTAAAAAAGATAACTCATTCAGCATGTTAATGTTTTTTTTAAACTGAAATACCCACACAGAAATGCAATAAAAAAAACTAACAAACAACTTATAAATACAATCCTTCTGGAGTGCCTTCATTCTTGCGATACAAAACATTTTCCTTGGCTTTTTTAAAGTCTTCATTCATGACTTTCATTCGCCTCTCTCTTAAAGCCAGTAAGCCTGCTTCTGTGCATATTGCCTATAAAAAAACAACATGTAATAGCCTTTACACACATGCTTTATAAGAATTAGATAATATTAAACATACTAGTAATTACTAGTGAAATTATTTTCAGCATTCAGAGTCTATAGATTCTGAAGCACTTCAGTGATCTTCAAAGCTAGAGAAATCTTTGTATCAAATCGTGGTGATGTCTTTTGAAAGAGTATTAATTTTAATTTACTTGTGCTTTTTGTTTTAACTGGATGTCACTTTAAAAAAATATTCAGAAATAAAGAAGTTTAATTACCTTAATATCAGCCCCAGATAAGTCATCCTTTGACATAACATAATCTTCAATATTTACATCATCTGCTAGAGTCATACGGCTGGTGTGTATAGTGAAAATTCTGCGTTTTGTTTTCTCATCAGGGAGGGGAAACTCAATTTTTCTGTCTATTCTGCCAGGTCTGATTAAAGCAGGATCGAGAGTTTCAATTCTGTTAGTTGCCATAACAACCTGCAGACACACAAACAACCAAAAACATTAAATTGCTTTAATGGTTGGGGAGCCAGTAGAAACCTATTTATTTTTTTTATTTGTACACATCATGATCATTTCTGGTACTGGTATATAGATAGTACAAACAGGCCCGAGTAAGTATACATAAAAAAATATTTTCTGATGGTTGCGATGGAAATGGCGGCCATTTTGGATTTTTTTTGTAACGATTTACCACGCACTATAAAATGTATCGCCTTGATTATTTATCAAGATAATGTATTGCAACTTGGCAAAAATATGTATAAGTTATATCTTTATAAAATTTGAAAATGAATTTCGGTTAAATTGATAAATACAATTTTTATAAATTTTTTAGTAGGACATAGGAAAAAAACATTATTTAATAGCTACAAATTTTAATAAAAATTTAATTAAAGAAAAACTATAACTCGTATCGAAAATTCATCTTCAAACTTTGATTATTTACATGTATTAAATGTATGCAAACAATTTCATAAAAATTGGTTCATAAATAAGAAAGTTAATACAAAAAGAAGAAAAAAAAGTAGTATTTTGAGAAAAACTGGAAAAAATGACAATTTTAATTTTAGGGAAAAAAACATTTGGGGAGTCAAATTGAAAAAATCAATTTTCTCATCTATTTCTATTTCTTAATGGTTTGTTGTAAGATTTTTTCCCCACAAAGCCAAGATGTTGTTAACCTTTAATTTCATGTATATTATATATAATTAAACTAATTTTTTTTTTATTACTGTAGTGTAAATATGTTTTTAAAAAATAAAATTCTGATGTATACCCATTACAAATGCAATTTTTACAATTAAATAATGTTACTAAAATTTCTGAACCAAATGTTTTAGATCCAGGAATAGTTAAAGTATACAACTTAGGCAAAAGCTTAAAAATTGAATTTTCTGACATTTAGATCAATTTCACTGCCGTCCCTACCCTTAAAGACTCTTGTGATGTAAATGATCTTGTTAAGTAAAATACAATAGTATTCAATTAGAACAACACTTAGCTAAGATACAAGTCAAACTTACATTAAACTTGATTTAAGGTCAACAAGAAATTGTACTTACTTTAACATCCCCTCTTGAGTCAAAACCATCTAATTGATTTAGCAATTCCAACATGGTTCTCTGTATCTCTCTCTCACCTCCTGAATTGGACTCGTATCTAGAAATAAAAATGCTCTCACAATTTACAAAAAACTCTTCAATCAGAGAACTGCATAAACATCAAATATTAAGAGAGAAATATGTACAGTAAATGCTAGATAAATGATTTCCCTAACATTTGAATTTTTATCTTAGGTTAGAAAGGGATTTTTACTGGCATTAATTTAGTTCTAAACTAACTAGATGATACATGGTTCAATACACTATTTTTATGTGTGTAAGACTGAAGTAACCAGATGTCAAAAGTAAAGTTTTAAGAAAAAAAAGTTTTCAGGTCATATTAAAAAAACACCTAAATTTATTGATTCTAATGCTAAGTGTGTATTTTCAAGGAATGTGGTTGTGGAAGACATCCATGTCATGCTACTATCTGATTATAAAATTATTAAACAGAGGTCTCAATTTCTAATTGCTCCAAAGGCAAGATATTTGAAATATTTTGATAAGAATACAATTAAAATGCCTGGGAAGATTTTAGATAGATGTAAAAAGAATAGATAGTCTTGTTTTAATTCTTCTTCATTATTGGTCAATGGAGAGGTTTAAACAAGGCTTATAGCTAAGGTGAATTGCATAATGGTTTCCAGGTCTGTTTTATTTATTCATTATATAATTTTTTTTGTTGGCGGAGGTCTTCTGTGGTCAGAACACGTCGGCAAACTGTTACTTAAAGGGAACAAGCAGGGGACAAGTAGGTGTTTTTGTGTTATCATGAGATATCTGACATGGATAATCTTCACTGGTTCCAATGCGTAGCCTTCAATGTATATTTTGTCTTAGACTGTTATACGTAGTCTTCAATGCATATTTTGTCAGACTGTAATACGTAGCCTTCAATGCATATTTTGTCTTAGACTGTTATACAATGATTTTTTTGTCTCAGACTGTTATACCCAGTCCAAATTTCTAAAGATATTTTTGGGGGCATGCTAGGAATGGCTATAGGAGTCATTTTTTGTGTGTGTTCTGAGTGGTTCATTAATGTGTTTATTTTTTCTTTGATACAATTTGTTTTAATTTATTTGCACATTCTGAGTTCTTAAAAAACATAAAAGGTAAGTTTTCAATCACTTGGGCATTACTAGCCATATTTTTCATTTCTACTATCTACAATCTTTGGTATGAGAATAAATGGACCTCAAAGAATAACAAACAAATACTTTAAAATAATATCTGATTAGGTTTGTAAAGGTCGTTAAATTATTTAGATGACAAACTGACCTCTTTGTTCCTACTGCATCAATTTCGTCAATAAAAACTATTGATGGAGCATGTTCTTCGGCGACCCTAAAAAGCTCACGAACAAGCTTGGGACCATCTCCCTGTTTAATTATAACAAAAGGTTTCCTTTATATTTCATAATACTTAAAAAGTACATGAAAAAAAAAGAAGCAAAAACAATTGTTGAATTGTCTGATTAATATTGAAAGTTCATTTGTCAATTATTAGGAAAGTGTTGATACATTACATTTGTATTTTTTAATTTTAAGACATTATGCAGGAATAAGTTGCATGATTTAATCATGAATAAATAAATACAGAAGTAACAGTAATGAGAGAAAAAATGATTTACAAAAAGATGAGTTGCTATAAAAGCTTTTAGACATCATCCTTCTCTTAAAAATCTTCTTCTTTCACCACTTTTATCTTTAAAAAATTCACTTAAGTTCCTACTTATATAATAATAATAAAAATAATGGTTATTTATATAGCGCTTGTATCCATGCTTTTAAATTTAGCATAGAGCTCAGTGCTCTCTTGGAATACATTGCAGTGGCAGATGTATTGGTATGCAAGGCACACAGACAATAGCCAAAGAGAAAGGTCTTTAAGCTCTTCTTAAAAGACTCTTTTGTCTCAGACTCTGATTCACTCATTGTCTGAGGTCATCTGTTTCATATAGAGGGCACCACAGATTCAAATGAGCGCATTTCAAAGTACTTTTTGTGTCCAGCCACACTGGGAATTTTAAGGAGTGACTGTGATGAGGAGCGCAGTTTCTTTGATGACATGTGCGTTGATATCAGTTCTTGAAGGTAGCAAGGAGCACATCTAGTGCCATTCATACATATTCTGCTGTTGTAATCTTCAGGGTGAGTTAAGTTTCACATTGTCTAATCACTGACTATAATCTGACTTTTCAAGCGAAACTAACAATTTACTTTGGAGTAGTTCTCTATTCCGGTATAAGTAGCATAGTTACAGTGAAGTGGAGGGAGGGGGAATATATGAATACAGGCAAATTAAACAAGAGAGTGGGATGGGGAAAAGATGATAATGGTCATATATATATATATACATATATTATCTCTCCATGCTATCACATTTAGCAAGCAGGCTCAGTGGTGTTAAAAAAAATGAAGGTGGTGGAGAGTAGAGAAGTGGTGGTACACAAAAATGAAGGGGGTGGAGAGTAGAGAAATGGTGGTACACTAAAATGAAGGGGGTGGAGAGTAGAGAAATGGTGGTACACACAAATGAAGGGGGTGGAGAGTAGAGAAATGGTGGTACACAAAAATGAAGGGGGTGGAGAGTAGAGAAATGGTGGTACACAAAAATGAAGGTGGTGGAGAGTAGAGAAATGGTGGTACACACAAATGAAGGGGGTGGAGAGTAGAGAAATGGTGGTACACACAAATGAAGGGGGTGGAGAGTAGAGAAATGGTGGTACACACAAATGAAGGGGGTGGAAATGGTGATGATATAAGGGACGAAGGGAGTAGAGGAATGGTGTTGAAATAAATGAGGTGAGAATGAAAATTGGGAGGCAGCATACTAAGCATAGGAAGCATATCAAAACTTACTAAATATTTCTGAATAAGTTCTGATCCTACAACACGTAAAAATGTTGCAGAGGTCTGATTGGCTACTGCTTTAGCCAGGAGAGTTTTACCTGAAATTGAAATACACATACAAGATTAACCCTTAAAGCGCGTAGCTATTTTCACAAAAATGCATTAAAAAGTGTAGCTAAAACTGACGGGCATTAAACGTTCAAAACATCTTGCTTTTATTTTGGTTTTCTTTTATGATATTTTTACATTAGATATATAAACCTATACATTATATTAAAGCTTATAGTTTGGGGAATTGGAAAAACATATTAATTTTTTAATATCTAGCATCTAAAATGTAAAAATTTAATAAATACACGACAATTTTTTTAAATAAAAACTTCGAAAAAATATTTTTATTAATTTAACACACAACTAAGTATTAAAAATCGAATAAAAATAATAAAAAAACACTTAAATTTTAGACATAAATGTATTAAATTAAAGAAATGTATTTAAAAAAGGTATATTAGTAAGTATTAGAGTCTCCTGTAATATTTACAAGTTAGTCAGGGTACAGTCCGACATTGCACTCAGTAAACCTAGAGCGCACCCACCCAGTTCGAAAAAAAAATATCATAAATAGTACATGTTGTTTAACTATCACATTTTTTAAAATTATGATGAGAATATAGTAGTTTTAACCTAGGCCCGCAATATAAACAGATTTAAATACAAATTTATTTCAATAATAACTAAAATAAAAACGATCATTAGCCACGCCCATCTTTCGAAAACGATGTTTTTGCTAACAACAAACACGAGGCTAATTTATTGAACTATTTGCCGGCTATTTGACCTATTTCAGTATTTTGAAAACTAAATCATTAAAATAAAACAAATATGAATTCAATACACTTCTTACTGTTTAGAATTTCATCAAAATCAATAAAATATAATTGAAATTATGCATCAATTCCATCGTAGCTTTTCGAATAGTCACTAACACCTTCGTTCATTTTGCGAATCGAGGAAAATTTAAAGTAAAAAATGGCTGCCTTTCACTACCAGAAGAGACGGAAGTTGTTATGCTTTACGAATGTGTACGTTTTTACGGAAAAAAACGAATGAAAACGACACAATATAGCCGAAAAAAAAGCTAAGCCACAATCGTGGCTTCACGCACTTAACGCATTGTTAACGCTGAGCCACGAACGTGGCCCTACACGCTTTAAGGGTTAAGTGTTTTTTTTTAACAGCTACACATAAACATTTAAAATTGTTAATCTTTTAGAGGTATGTTCACATGGGCAAGTTATAGTGAACTTGGGTACATTTTTTAACCTATATAACTTTTACAGAAACCTTTTCATAATGTTTATTTCTATTTTTTTTTTGTAGGGTTAGTGCCCATATACTGGAGACTGGAGATATCAGTCTAACTTTTAACATACAAGCTAAAAAAATAAATATATACTATTAGAGAGAATAATACTACTAACTGACCAGTGCCAGGAGGCCCATAGAGAATGACTCCTTTAGGCGGTTTGATTCCCATTTCTTCATAGTATTCAGGGTGAGTTAATGGCAGTTCAACAGATTCCTTTTAAAAATATAATCACAAGAATTTGAAAGCCAATTTAATGAAAGAAATGTTAGAATTCATACATCTATTAAACATGTGCAATAAAAATATAACAAAAAATAAAAAGCAGAAATAAACAAAAACTAACTTTAATTTCCTGTATCTGGTTATCTAGACCACCAATGTCTGCATACGTTTCCTGTGGTGCCTTCTCCAGTTTCATGACTGTGACCATAGGATCTGTGTCATCTCCCAAAACACCAACAACTGCATGAACCTATATTTATTTGTCATTATAGAAACTGTAAAATTAGGCAATAGGTTGGAATTACCAATTAAGAGAAGTTTTTTTTTAACAACTATATATTAAATTACATTGAGCAAAACTGAGGCATTCAATCATGCTGAGTAGTTTTTAATACATGTAAACAAATCATTGTAGAGATTGCAATATTTCCTCGACTTTAAAATTTGTACAAAAAAAATAAAATAAATATAATTAAAAAAAAAAAAAATTGCCTTGTGGTTCAGTAAAACTGAACAGCCTGGTTCTAACTGATCTTTGTCAACAAATGACAGAATGCTGACATAGTGTTCACTTCCAACAGATGTCGACACAATGGCATGATTGTCATCAATGATTTCCTCCAAGTTACCAACAGACATTGGAGAACCTCGGAGTTCATCTACTTTACTTCTTTCTTCCTGTTGAAAAAATATATTTAAAAAATGTGAAAACATTCACTGTATAAGATGGACGAGGGAAATGTGGCTGAAAATGAAAAAGAATTTGATGTCATCTGATTAATGGGTAAATAAGTCTTCTAAAGGTCTGGTCTGTCAGAAACATTAAAAAGCGAAGTTAATATAAAGAATTGAAGAAATAGAAATACTTCATGCTTCTCTTCTTGTGGCTTCAACCTCTCTTGATTTTTAATGAACTCTTCTTCCATCAGAAGATAGTCCTTGATTCTTTCTAATTTCAACATCTTCAAGCGACATCTTGTATAGGGTGTAACTATATTTAGATAAAAAATGTCAGCATTAACAAACAGACTTTTTTTTTAAATAAAAGACTAAATATAAAATTCATGTTACAGTTTTTTTATCATATAGCTTGAAAATAGCCTTGCCCTTTCTGAGATAACGTAATTTATTATGTTTAAAATTATTATTTTTTATGATTTTATTATGGGAAATAAATCTAATACCTACAAAACACAAATTGAACACAAACAACAAAAAAATTATACCAAAAAAAAAAAACAAGATAGAAAATATACAAATAATTTCATTTATACATTTTCCTATATTTTTTTAGAACAAGCAAAATAATATTTTCACTTAAAATAAAATGATAATTAAAATAAAACACAATGAACCTTGGGGTAGCTTGGTTGCTGCATCAGGCCCTTTGGACTTTTTCTTCCTCTTTCCTACACGTGTAGGCACTGGGGGCTCATATTTTCTCTTTTTATCCTAATAAAAAAAAAAAAAAAAACAAAGCTTATAATGGGTGCTATAAAATATATACAAGCTTAGGCAGAAAACAAGCACAATAAAAATAAAAATAAGGTATGAATGAATATAATGCTAAAAATAGAATTCACAGATACCTTATCATCTCCTTTATCATTTCCCTGTCCGCCTGTACCACCAGACTGACGCTGACCCTGAAATACAAAGCAATCATAAAATCATTCAGCGCGCCAACAGCTTAAAAGTCATTGTACTCTAGCCCTGAATTACTTGTAAAGATACTTGGATCGCATTGTGGGTACCAAAATGATAATATTTAGACAATAATTACCATAATGCGAAAGTTTAGAAGACTAATAAATTAAGATCAATTAATTGTTTGAATGTCCTGATAACTTAAGAAAACTTAGAAAGTAGGCCAATCAACATTTAAATGTCAAAAATGATGATAAAAATCATACTACATGAACATTATCATCAGTTTTATAAAATTCATGGAATAAAGCCTATATTAAGGTCACATTTTGAGAATATTTCATCTAATATAAATGAATCTCAATTCAAAGCCGCCTTAGGCTTAGGGATTATAAGTTAAAGTCGTAGAAAATCTCTCTGCATGCTACAAAAATGGCTCGAAGCTATAGAGTCAAGATCTACAAAATCTTGGTGTGCGGGCTTGGCGAAAGAAAGCCCGGGATAGGCCCGAATGAAAGGAGGTGGTAGAGCAGGCCAAAGCCCTACATATATATATTCACTAGTAATGAATGATGCAACTCTTTTCTAAATTTGCTCTTATATTTTTTCTTTAGCTGATGGGTCCCATACAGAAGATGCATATTCTAGTTACATTCTTAGCTAGTTATAATAATTAGAGTTTTATTGTCTTATCACATTAATTAAAGTCCCTTTTTATAAAGCCTAAAGTTTAAATGTTAACTTAAACACTAATGTTTTGTTAGATTTTTAATTATTTTATCAATATGCGAATTCCAAGATATTTAATTCATTATTAGGCTATTACTCCTAAGTCCTTTTACTCCTAATTACTCTGGAGGGTGTCCCTGAGTCTACCAGCTCTGATGGGTACCTGACCTTAGTTGGGGTAAAGTAAAGGCGCCTGTGCATAGTGCTGGCCACACAATCACCTAGTATGCCGTGGCCACAGAAACTGGTGAACGCTGCTTCATCTGACCTATGGATAAACTCGGTCCGACGGGTACTTTACTTTACTCCTAAGTCTTAATAAAGTAGGCAAATTTTATATAGTTTTTTTTTTAGTTTGGGTCAGGCTAGAGTTAGAGTGAAGCTATTTATTTTCTATATGACTATATGTTTCTTTTTCTTTTACGACTTTGATACCCTTATCCCTATGACTTATGCCCTTAACTTTTCTGAAAAGACATACACATTCACATAGGACATAGGCCTAGGCCTGATACTGATAGATAGGCAGTGGTAGGCTACTCCAGTCCCAGTTAGTTTTTGGGAAGCGTTATTCAAAGAACTGTTCATATAACGCCGAGCGTTATCGGAAGACCCAAATCTTCAAATAACGCCGAGCTTTATTGGAAGACCCAAATTTTCAAATGACGCCGAGTGTTAACGGCAGACCCAAATTTTCAAACAATTGTGAGAGTTAGGCTATACTTATAAATGACTTATATTAATTAACTTATACTTATTATCTTATAGTTATAGTAGCCTATAGGCCTACTAATCTATAGTCTATTATTTAGGATCATATTCTTAGCTAGAAGGAGGTATTTATTGATAAAAATAAAGCCCTAACAGGGTCTAACCCTATTTGAATTGAAGTATTGACCCTAACAATAGCCTACTAATACTAACATCTAGGCTAAATAGGCCTAACCTTTTTGTTTGAATTAATTATTAGATAAGATTTACTTGATTTCATAATTTCTGTCTTTCAGCACACTTAAAACAATATTAAAGAACCATTTGTACTCAAGCACAATAGAAAAAGACATTTGCGCACACTTTAGAACTATTATTATTATCCCTCTATCATACCATTTATCGTAAGAAAAAGTATCATTTAGGCTTAGGAGTCAGCTATTGTATTTTCTGACTGACAATGACTAATGGTTACTTACAAAATATTCATGTATTTACCGTATTTACGTATCCCGTTTTACTCAAATTGAATAATATAAAAAATATTTAAAAGTAGAGGTGGCTGGGGTAGAAACTGCGACACCCGGGTTGCCAGCTGACAGCACTAACCATTAGGCCACGAAATCTTGTTCAAACATTACAACAAACAGTATATAAGCCAATAGGGAAAGACAAACGATTATGCGCATGCGCCAGTAGAATATGAAGACCTGTGTGAATCTTCTAATGACGCCTAGCGTTATCTGCAGCTAGAATATATGAAGAACTGTGCGAATAATCACTCCGTTAGTTTTTTAGGTCTCTGCCCTAGGTCTTTAATATTTTGTCAAAACTCTTAGTAGTCATATAGATCATAGGATAGGCCATAGGTGGCATAGAGTATACAATAACGAAGTGGCTATTCTTACCCGATACACTTAGTGATAATATAAATAGTCAGTCTCGGTTAGTTTATATACTATATATAATATAGTATATATGTTAGGGATGGCTTTGTAATATTTTTGGTAATAGTATCGGTTAGGTTATAATTAGGCCCTGGATAGGGATAGATTTGGTGTTTTCTGTGCTACTTCTTATAATATAGGCCTAGGCCTATATGGCTTCAAATATATTTTGTGTTTGTTTCCCTCTTTTTTTATGTTTCTTATGAGGTTTAAGGAAATCTGACTCAAGCTGGGTCCGAATAGCCATTTCATTCATTTCATGCTACAGGGACCAGAGTCCGAATAGCGGCAGCCATAGAATAATATAGGGGACCTAGAGTAGTAGACTTAATTTTACATTATAAATAGGCCAGGGGTTGGGAACCTTTTTGTCTGAGAGAGCCATGGACACCACATATTTTGAAAAGTAATTCTGTGAGAGCCATACATTATGTTTAAAACTGAAAATTCAAATAAATGTGTGCATTTTGTGTAATTTCAACACTAAAAAGTACAATAATTATGTCTCCAAATTCTTCTAATGCTGAGCTGCAGTAGACTTTAGCTCATTTGTTGAATGAAATATTGATATGCAATTAATATGTAGATCAAAAAGTCTTTAAAAAAAATATTTTTTTTTTAATAATTGAACATTGGTCGGCGAGCCAGATGCAGCCATCAAAAGAGCCACATCTGGCTCGCGAGCCATGCCATGGGTTCCCGATCCCTGTTATAGGCTATAGTATAGGTATAGGCTAGGCATTTTTTTAGGCTAAATCTCTTATACACATATAATATACTCTTAACTTAGTTTGCAGGCAGTTTACTTAGGACTTAGGCTTAGGCTAGGCCTAGTAACTTAGTCGGCAACCCTACTAGTCAGTGACTGACTCTAGTAGTAACCTATGACAATATTGATATACTACATCAATCATCATCTACTAGTACTAGCATCTAGATCTAGACTAGAATTGTAGAATCTAGACTAGAATCTAGACTAGACTACTCAGACTAGTCTCAGTCTGGGCGATTCTCTGACTCTGGCCTCTGGGCCTGGGTGACTGGGAGCAAGCAATGACAACAAGAGCCCTGAATATCATAAGTTCTTCTTCAAAAAGAATAAGACTAAAAACAATGAGTGATAATCGGTTGAACTGTCTAATAAAGAGACATGTAAATTATGAATGTTTAATTTTACAGATCTATCATCACTGAAGTAAAGAAAATAAATTATTTGCTTACCATAACTATAACGATTTGCTACACCGGAAATTACAATGCAAAAATATTGACATGCGTAGTTGTCATACAAAATAAACTTTTAAGGAAAAAGATTTCGAAGCGTAAGCACTGAACCTTATAATTATAAAGTGGTTGAGCGTTTGTAACAATGAAATATCTTATCTTATCTTATACATTACAGACGCTCCTTCTATAAAGAAGATTATTGCGTCCTACGCTCATCCGTGGTCCGAGTCTAGTCTTGCATTTTTATTAATGTTTTAAATGATGTTAGGTTATTGGTTTTCCTGGTTTGTTCAGGCAACCCATTCCATGCCCGAATGCCACTCGGGAAGAAAGAGTACTTATATGCATTTGTTCTCGCATAAGGGACAAGGAAGGTGTTTTTGTCTTTATGTTTATCTGAGCTTTGCAACAGATTGTTATTGGGTTGTATTTCTAAATTAGAGTTTAATGCCTTAGGCCCTATGTATTATTACTAGGCTACTTTACTCTTTGCCCTTCTGTCCTCTAGTGTTTCTAGGTTTAGTGATTTGACTAATGGCAGTAATGGTGTTACTCTTGTCAATTGGGAATATTCACTAGTTATAAACCTTGCAGCTCTTTTTTGAATTTGTTCTAATTTTTTAATGTTTTCTTTAGTTGATGGGTCCCATACAGATCCTGCATATTCTAGTATAGGCCTAACTAATGTGAGATAGCATTTTAGTTTTATATTCTTATTACATTTGTAAAAGTTCCTTTTTATGAATCCTAATGTTTTGTTTGATTTTTTAATTACTTCATCAATGTGAGGGTTCAAAGATAACTTATCATTTATTATTACTCCTAGATACTTAGCATTGCTAGTTTGAGTTAGTTCTTTACCATGAATGAAGTAGTTTGTTATTATTTGTTTCTTTTTCTTGGATACCCTTATTAGTTGGCATTTTTCTGGGTGAAAAGACATACTCCAGTTTGATTCCCATTTTTGTAGTTCATCTAGGTCTCTTTTTGTAAAAGTTCACTATCTTTTCCTGTCTTTATTATTCTATAAATTATGCAATCATCAGCAAATAATCTTACTTTTGTGCCTGTGTTGATGCAATTTGGCAGATCATTAATGTAAATTAGAAATAGTAGGGGCCCTAGAACAGTTCCTTGTGGAACTCCTGAGTTTACTGTTATTGGTGATGACTTAGAGCCATTTATTACCACTGTTTGTTCTCTGCCTATAAGAAAGTCCTGAATCCACTGATGTAAGGGACCAGAGATGCCAAAGTATTTAAGTTTTTTAAGAAGACTAGAATGATGAACTTTATCAAATGCTTTTGAAAAATCTAGTAATATAGCATCAATTTGGTTGTTATTATCTAATCCCTTAGACAAGTCATCTATTAAGCCTATCAATTGAGTCTCACATGATCTATTTTTCCTGAAGCCATGTTGGTGTGGGCACAGTGCATTTAGTTTGTCTAGATGATTTACTATACTACTATATATTATATGTTCAAGTAATTTACATGTTATGCTTGTTAGAGAAACAGGTCTATAATTTCCGGGGTCAGATTTATCTCCTTTTTTGAAAAGGGGGGTTACATTGGCTAATTTCCAATCTTTGGGCACTTTGCCCTGGTTTATAGAGGCCTGACATAGTAAGTCAGTATGTCTTACAAAAAAAATTACCATTACCATGTATTTAATTTAACTATTCAATGGCTATAGAAATACAAATTTCTTGATAAGCAATAACATGAATGTGCCCCAAGTTTAATAAAACAAAATAAATATGTTGAAATAACACTATCGTCTAGTTTTGTTTTAAATCATTAACTAAAGCTGATAAGATAAGATACGATTGCTTTATTGATCCAAATAAATGGAAATTTGATTTGATTACATAAATTCCGTCTTTCAGCATACTTAAAACAATATTAAAGAACCATTTCTACTCAAACACAATAGACATTCGCGCAAACTATCATACCATTTATCATACAAGAAAAAAGTAGGCCTATCATTTAGGAGTCAGCTATTGAGCCATTGTATTTCCTGGCTGAAAGATGATTCTTTTGAAAGAGTCTCACTGATAGTGGAACAAAAGAGTTCTTAAATCTCTCTGTTCTTGCTCTTATTGAAAGAAGCCGACCACTTCAACTAGATATTATGTAACTACCATGAAGCGGGTGTGCACGATGATGATGAGAAAGAAAGAAAAAAAGTACGCAAATCTATGTTTCGTAAGCTAATATGTTCACGAAAGAGTTTGTGAAAGAAGGACACAAAATTATTGTAAACATCAACTCAAAGCTAATTTGGAAATATTTGTTTTGGTCCTAATAAGGACCGTTGAAAACTGACAATGAGAGATGGTCAGTAGTTTAAGCACGCTCACCACGGATACGCCTGGCAAGCTGGATGTCCTTGGGCATGATGGTAACACGCTTAGCGTGAATGGCGCACAAGTTGGTGTCCTCAAAGAGACCGACGAGATAAGCCTCGCTAGCTTCTTGAAGAGCCATGACTGCTGAGCTCTGGAAACGCAGGTCAGTCTTGAAATCTTGGGCGATCTCACGGACCAAACGCTGGAATGGCAGCTTACGGATGAGGAGCTCAGTGCTCTTCTGGTAACGACGAATTTCTCTCAGGGCGACTGTACCGGGCCTGTAACGATGGGGCTTTTTAACACCTCCGGTAGCTGGGGCTGTTCCTGGCAGCCTTGGTAGCCAGCTGTTTACGTGGGGCCTTGCCTCCAGTAGATTTACGAGCGGTTTGTTTGGTTCTAGCCATGGTTAACGGACCTTAGTCTTGATAACAGAATGTTAATACTGAGAGGCGAAACCAGCCTTTTATAAGAAGCGTTGAGAGAAAGTACGCAATCTCAGCGCATCCATTGGTCGGTTTACCTTATTCGTTCTCTGATTGGTCTGCACGCCTCGTACTCGGTGCTTATCGACTGCAGTACGCTACCAGCCACCGCGCGCACACGGGCTAGCCCGCTCTTTTCTTTTTTAAGCCTGTAGGCTATCATTTATTATTAGTGTTCTTTTTTAATACATATCTATACATTCCTTTATTAAATTGGGCACTAACTAAGAGAATGATGGCTACTTTACATGGACTAATTATTATGTACCCAATGTTATAATATCTTCAATACTTTTATGTACTATAAAGTTGTATGGAGGTGAGGGGGTGGGGGGGGGGGGGCACAACTGAAGGAACGCGGCAAACTAAAAAGACGGTTCACCCATTGGTCCGTTACATGAATGCCTCTTCTGTCTGTACTCGTTTTGTAAAATGTAAACAAACTGTCAGCTGTCGTTTTTAATGCTCCATATTCTCGTCTAAAACTAGTCATTTGTTCGTTGTTTTTAATGTATGATGTGAATGTTTTCTTTTGTATCGTCTTTGTTTTTATTGTATCAAAAGAGTATCAAGGTAACCAAAGAAAAAATTGCCTTCTTTATTTCTACAACGTATGATTATACTTTTTATACATTTTAAGTAAACATTTAAAACTAGAAATAACCCCTGGGGAAACATTCTCCCATCAATATAGCCCTCTCTCTCACTATCCTCTTTAATGTTATTAATCAAAAACACTATTGCTATTATTATTATAGGTATGCAAAGTCAGAAAACTCGTACGGCTGCGGCCATAGATAACCAACAAGCTAATTGTGAAATTATGAAGGTTGTCCTGAAAAGGACAGTGTGTTATGGGGGTTGTTAGGTGTGATAAATATGGTCACGAGCTTTTTAACTCTTGCCACCTGGGGTCTTCTGTGACTTCTTGGGCAGAAGCACGGCCTGGATGTTAGGCAGGACACCTCCCTGGGCGATGGTGACGCCGGACAGAAGTTTGTTCAACTCCTCGTCGTTCCTAATGGCCAGCTGGAGGTGACGTGGAATGATTCTAGTCTTTTTGTTGTCTCTAGCGGCGTTACCTGCCAACTCGAGAACTTCAGCTGCCAAATACTCTAGCACAGCTGCTAAGTATACTGGGGCGCCAGCGCCCACACGTTCAGCGTAGTTCCCTTTTCTCAATAGACGGTGGATACGACCGACTGGAAACTGAAGTCCGGCCCTGGATGATCGGGACTTGGATTTGCCTTTAACTTTTCCGCCTTTACCGCGTCCGGACATCTTATTCTTATCTGGTGGTTGAAAGCGAACAAAGAAAACAGCGATACTGCTGGCAAAATTTTGTGTTTGTGGCGGGTTCTGTCCCCTTTTATACAAAAACGAGCGGACTTTCGGCTGGCGTAACGCAGCGCTGCGATTGGTCCGACCCGCTCGTACTCTCTCTCGTACTCGGCAGATTTCCACACCATTTCGTATATAAAGCCAGCGCTTCGTCTGCCTCGCTAAGTTTTCGTGTTTACACGCTGTAAAATAATGCCGCCCAAAGTTTCATCCAAAGGAGCTAAGAAAGCCGGTAAGGCTAAGGCCGTACGCACTGGTGACAAGAAGAAGAAGAGGAGGAGAAAGGAAAGCTACAGCATCTACATTTACAAAGTGTTGAAACAAGTTCACCCAGACACTGGTATCTCCTCAAAGGCCATGTCTATCATGAACTCTTTTGTGAATGACATCTTCGAGCGCATCTCAGCTGAAGCTAGCCGTTTGGCTCACTACAACAAACGTAGCACCATTACGTCAAGGGAGATCCAGACCGCCGTCCGTCTCCTCCTGCCTGGAGAGCTGGCCAAGCACGCCGTCAGTGAAGGTACCAAAGCAGTCACCAAGTACACCACCAGTAAATAAACTTGACTACACCCCCCTACCTAGGTGAAACCTAACAACGGCCCTTTTAAGGGCCTCCACTCCGTTCACAGTTAGCTTTTGAGTGTATCACTCACAAATGTGTCAAACGAGTTTCCCCAGCATGCCATTCATTTATTTGTACTGTTACTGTTAAGTTGACCTTCTTAATATGTAGGCCATTCGTGCTAATGTTTTATTTATGTATTCGTTTTTATTATTATTATTGGTTTGTAAGATAGGCACTTTACTAAATAAAAACCTTTATCTAAACGGACGTATTTACACGATTGTATTATTTTTCGATTCTTACATAATAAAATGTGTAGAAGGCCTAGGTTTTACTGTACATGAAACTCGAGAAAGGGGGCACTAAAATACATTAAAACGGGTGAGGGGGATTCACGAGACTAAAAACAACAAAAGCAAGTCGTTTCGTTACTAGTGAGGTCAGAGTATAGAGAGCCTCGTCCAATCGCAAAACGAATTCACAGAATAAACCACGTCGAGGTTTCTATTCCCCTGTATGCTGCTACTCGTCTGCTATGGTTTGAAATTGTAAACAATTTATTTTGTGCTGTATTTAAGTTCATTTAAAACCATAACTATACTCGTGAATACGTTCAACACTTGTAGTGTAACGTTATCTATATGTGAACCTTTGATTTGATAATATTTTTTTTTCCTTCTAGTGCGTGTGTGTGTGGGTTTTCTTTTGTTATAATTGGAAAAAAGCATGCCTTACCTATAGAATGTATATATTGTATCGGGGCTTTAAAAAGCTTAAATTATATGTGCTTGACAAAAAAAATAACATCAACAAAATAAACAACATAAGGTTGAAGTAATAAACGTCGTTGTTAAGCTTATATACCAACATTTTTACCATTTGTTGTCTACGGCCATACCACGTTGAAAATACCGGTTCTCGTCCGATCACCGAAGTCAAGCAACGTCGGGCGTGGTTAGTACTTAGATGGGTGACCGCTTGGGAACACCACGTGTTGTAGACACTTTTTTTTTCTTTTTATATTGTTTTTTGATTATTTTTTTTTTTTTTTTTTTTTACCCACACCACAATTTGTGTTCAAATATATGCTTGAATTTAAGAATAATTGTTGTGTTGTAGTTTTTCTTTTTTAAACTGCACACAGATATCAAGATAAGTAATGCAAACATACTATCTAGGTCACACCAAGAACTATAAACATTGGTTTCGTGTAAGTTAATAAACGTACACAAGTTCATTGCTCTTATGGCTTAGTATAACCATATAATTAAGTAATTAAGTAGCTCAATGAAACCATGGCATCAGTTTCTCAACTCAAGCTTATTTATGAAATATTGGGGTGGCCCTGATAAGGGCCGGGTTGTTTTCACTGTGTAGGTCAATCAATTGTTCGCTTAACCACCGAAGCCGTACAGAGTACGTCCTTGACGTTTCAGTGCGTAGACCACATCCATGGCAGTGACAGTCTTCCTTTTGGCATGCTCGGTGTATGTGACGGCATCCCTGATGACATTTTCAAGGAAAACCTTGAGTACACCTCTTGTTTCTTCGTAGATCAGACCAGAGATACGTTTCACACCACCCCTGCGTGCAAGACGACGGATGGCAGGCTTAGTGATACCCTGGATGTTATCACGCAATACTTTACGGTGACGTTTGGCTCCTCCTTTGCCAAGTCCCTTACCACCTTTACCGCGGCCAGACATTCTGCTAAGTGTTTGAAAAAATAACGGGAGTATATCAACAGGAACGAATGATAGAAACGAATGCAGTCAGCCCTTATTTATACTACCGACCTAGCGTGGCTCACTCAACGTGGCGGACGACGCGAGGCTTGAACCAATCGTTGTAATTTTATGTTGGAATGCGAACCAATCCGGTTGCAAGAGAGGGAGGCGTACGAACCTTAGCCGAATTATAACAATACTGTTACAAAGTTGGCGCCTTTTTCCAAACTGTCTCTTATTTTTCACGTTAAAAAATGATTCTTTATGTTAGTTAACTGTGTCACTATCGTTTTTAACACCCAACGTCCACATAATGCGTTAGTCTATTAAACAGTGGCATTTAATTTAAGAAACTAAAATGTTTTACAGAAGTAAAAGGGTGTTTACAATAAAATGATTATTTTTTTTTTCAAATCTGTAATAGTAAAGGAAAAATCTGAACACTGTTGAAGGCAATATTTTCCCATAACAAACAAAAAATCTCTTTACAAAACACATTGTAGTCATTCGTTTCTCCGTCATTTTTGTCGGGCATAACCACTAGTCTAATAATAATAATAGACACTAGCACCCTTTCCTTAACTCAATTTTTATAATTATACACTCTGGTTTCTCTCATCTTAAACTAAAATATAGATTCTTTTTTTTCTTAAAAGTATGACTGAAAGAGAGGGAAGTCGTATCTCTTACATTACAAAAATTATTTAGTAGCAACACTAGTTGAACGTAAACTCAGAGCTAATTTGTAAAGATTTGTATGGTGGTCCTAAAAAGGACCGTTAAGAGGAGTGGTCGTCAGAGGTGAGTTGGTGTAGACTTAAGCACGCTCACCACGGATACGCCTGGCAAGCTGGATGTCCTTGGGCATGATGGTAACACGTTTAGCGTGAATGGCGCACAAGTTGGTGTCCTCAAAGAGACCGACGAGATAAGCCTCGCTAGCTTCTTGAAGAGCCATGACTGCTGAGCTCTGGAAACGCAGGTCAGTCTTGAAATCTTGGGCGATCTCACGGACCAAACGCTGGAATGGCAGCTTACGGATGAGGAGCTCAGTGCTCTTCTGGTAACGACGAATTTCTCTCAGGGCGACTGTACCGGGCCTGTAACGATGGGGCTTTTTAACACCTCCGGTAGCTGGGGCTGATTTCCTGGCAGCCTTGGTAGCCAGCTGTTTACGTGGGGCCTTGCCTCCAGTAGATTTACGAGCGGTTTGTTTGGTTCTAGCCATGGTTAACGGACCTTAGTCTTGATAACAGAATGTTAATACTGAGAGGCGAAACCAGCCTTTTATAAGAAGCGTTGAGAGAAAGTACGCAATCTCAGCGCATCCATTGGTCGGTTTACCTTATTCGTTCTCTGATTGGTCTGCACGCCTCGTACTCGGTGCTTATCGACTGCAGTACGCTACCAGCCACCGCGCGCACACGGGCTAGCCCGCTCTTTTCTTTTTTAAGCCTGTAGGCTATCATTTATTATTAGTGTTCTTTTTTAATACATATCTATACATTCCTTTATTAAATTGGGCACTAACTAAGAGAATGATGGCTACTTTACATGGACTAATTATTATGTACCCAATGTTATAATATCTTCAATACTTTTATGTACTATAAAGTTGTATGGAGGTGAGGGGGTGGGGGGCACAACTGAAGGAACGCGGCAAACTAAAAAGACGGTTCACCCATTGGTCCGTTACATGAATGCCTCTTCTGTCTGTACTCGTTTTGTAAAATGTAAACAAACTGTCAGCTGTCGTTTTTAATGCTCCATATTCTCGTCTAAAACTAGTCATTTGTTCGTTGTTTTTAATGTATGATGTGAATGTTTTCTTTTGTATCGTCTTTGTTTTTATTGTATCAAAAGAGTATCAAGGTAACCAAAGAAAAAATTGCCTTCTTTATTTCTACAACGTATGATTATACTTTTTATACATTTTAAGTAAACATTTAAAACTAGAAATAACCCCTGGGGAAACATTCTCCCATCAATATAGCCCTCTCTCTCACTATCCTCTTTAATGTTATTAATCAAAAACACTATTGCTATTATTATTATAGGTATGCAAAGTCAGAAAACTCGTACGGCTGCGGCCATAGATAACCAACAAGCTAATTGTGAAATTATGAAGGTTGTCCTGAAAAGGACAGTGTGTTATGGGGGTTGTTAGGTGTGATAAATATGGTCACGAGCTTTTTAACTCTTGCCACCTGGGGTCTTCTGTGACTTCTTGGGCAGAAGCACGGCCTGGATGTTAGGCAGGACACCTCCCTGGGCGATGGTGACGCCGGACAGAAGTTTGTTCAACTCCTCGTCGTTCCTAATGGCCAGCTGGAGGTGACGTGGAATGATTCTAGTCTTTTTGTTGTCTCTAGCGGCGTTACCTGCCAACTCGAGAACTTCAGCTGCCAAATACTCTAGCACAGCTGCTAGGTATACTGGGGCGCCAGCGCCCACACGTTCAGCGTAGTTCCCTTTTCTCAATAGACGGTGGATACGACCGACTGGAAACTGAAGTCCGGCCCTGGATGATCGGGACTTGGATTTGCCTTTAACTTTTCCGCCTTTACCGCGTCCGGACATCTTATTCTTATCTGGTGGTTGAAAGCGAACAAAGAAAACAGCGATACTGCTGGCAAAATTTTGTGTTTGTGGCGGGTTCTGTCCCCTTTTATACAAAAACGAGCGGACTTTCGGCTGGCGTAACGCAGCGCTGCGATTGGTCCGACCCGCTCGTACTCTCTCTCGTACTCGGCAGATTTCCACACCGTTTGGTATATAAAGCCAGCGCTTCATCTGCCTCGCTCAGTTTTCGTGTTTACACGCTGTAAAATAATGCCGCCCAAAGTTTCATCCAAAGGAGCTAAGAAAGCCGGTAAGGCTAAGGCCGTACGCACTGGTGACAAGAAGAAGAAGAGGAGGAGAAAGGAAAGCTACAGCATCTACATTTACAAAGTGTTGAAACAAGTTCACCCAGACACTGGTATCTCCTCAAAGGCCATGTCTATCATGAACTCTTTTGTGAATGACATCTTCGAGCGCATCTCAGCTGAAGCTAGCCGTTTGGCTCACTACAACAAACGTAGCACCATTACGTCAAGGGAGATCCAGACCGCCGTCCGTCTCCTCCTGCCTGGAGAGCTGGCCAAGCACGCCGTCAGTGAAGGTACCAAAGCAGTCACCAAGTACACCACCAGTAAATAAACTTGACTACACCCCCCTACCTAGGTGAAACCTAACAACGGCCCTTTTAAGGGCCTCCACTCCGTTCACAGTTAGCTTTTGAGTGTATCACTCACAAATGTGTCAAACGAGTTTCCCCAGCATGCCATTCATTTATTTGTACTGTTACTGTTAAGTTGACCTTCTTAATATGTAGGCCATTCGTGCTAATGTTTTATTTATGTATTCGTTTTTATTATTATTATTGGTTTGTAAGATAGGCACTTTACTAAATAAAAACCTTTATCTAAACGGACGTATTTACACGATTGTATTATTTTTCGATTCTTACATAATAAAATGTGTAGAAGGCCTAGGTTTTACTGTACATGAAACTCGAGAAAGGGGGCACTAAAATACATTAAAACGGGTGAGGGGGATTCACGAGACTAAAAACAACAAAAGCAAGTCGTTTCGTTACTAGTGAGGTCAGAGTATAGAGAGCCTCGTCCAATCGCAAAACGAATTCACAGAATAAACCACGTCGAGGTTTCTATTCCCCTGTATGCTGCTACTCGTCTGCTATGGTTTGAAATTGTAAACAATTTATTTTGTGCTGTATTTAAGTTCATTTAAAACCATAACTATACTCGTGAATACGTTCAACACTTGTAGTGTAACGTTATCTATATGTGAACCTTTGATTTGATAATATTTTTTTTTCCTTCTAGTGCGTGTGTGTGTGGGTTTTCTTTTGTTATAATTGGAAAAAAGCATGCCTTACCTATAGAATGTATATATTGTATCGGGGCTTTAAAAAGCTTAAATTATATGTGCTTGACAAAAAAAATAACATCAACAAAATAAACAACATAAGGTTGAAGTAATAAACGTCGTTGTTAAGCTTATATACCAACATTTTTACCATTTGTTGTCTACGGCCATACCACGTTGAAAATACCGGTTCTCGTCCGATCACCGAAGTCAAGCAACGTCGGGCGTGGTTAGTACTTAGATGGGTGACCGCTTGGGAACACCACGTGTTGTAGACACTTTTTTTTTCTTTTTATATTGTTTTTTGATTATTTTTTTTTTTTTTTTTTTTTACCCACACCACAATTTGTGTTCAAATATATGCTTGAATTTAAGAATAATTGTTGTGTTGTAGTTTTTCTTTTTTAAACTGCACACAGATATCAAGATAAGTAATGCAAACATACTATCTAGGTCACACCAAGAACTATAAACATTGGTTTCGTGTAAGTTAATAAACGTACACAAGTTCATTGCTCTTATGGCTTAGTATAACCATATAATTAAGTAATTAAGTAGCTCAATGAAACCATGGCATCAGTTTCTCAACTCAAGCTTATTTATGAAATATTGGGGTGGCCCTGATAAGGGCCGGGTTGTTTTCACTGTGTAGGTCAATCAATTGTTCGCTTAACCACCGAAGCCGTACAGAGTACGTCCTTGACGTTTCAGTGCGTAGACCACATCCATGGCAGTGACAGTCTTCCTTTTGGCATGCTCGGTGTATGTGACGGCATCCCTGATGACATTTTCAAGGAAAACCTTGAGTACACCTCTTGTTTCTTCGTAGATCAGACCAGAGATACGTTTCACACCACCCCTGCGTGCAAGACGACGGATGGCAGGCTTAGTGATACCCTGGATGTTATCACGCAATACTTTACGGTGACGTTTGGCTCCTCCTTTGCCAAGTCCCTTACCACCTTTACCGCGGCCAGACATTCTGCTAAGTGTTTGAAAAAATAACGGGAGTATATCAACAGGAACGAATGATAGAAACGAATGCAGTCAGCCCTTATTTATACTACCGACCTAGCGTGGCTCACTCAACGTGGCGGACGACGCGAGGCTTGAACCAATCGTTGTAATTTTATGTTGGAATGCGAACCAATCCGGTTGCAAGAGAGGGAGGCGTACGAACCTTAGCCGAATTATAACAATACTGTTACAAAGTTGGCGCCTTTTTCCAAACTGTCTCTTATTTTTCACGTTAAAAAATGATTCTTTATGTTAGTTAACTGTGTCACTATCGTTTTTAACACCCAACGTCCACATAATGCGTTAGTCTATTAAACAGTGGCATTTAATTTAAGAAACTAAAATGTTTTACAGAAGTAAAAGGGTGTTTACAATAAAATGATTATTTTTTTTTTCAAATCTGTAATAGTAAAGGAAAAATCTGAACACTGTTGAAGGCAATATTTTCCCATAACAAACAAAAAATCTCTTTACAAAACACATTGTAGTCATTCGTTTCTCCGTCATTTTTGTCGGGCATAACCACTAGTCTAATAATAATAATAGACACTAGCACCCTTTCCTTAACTCAATTTTTATAATTATACACTCTGGTTTCTCTCATCTTAAACTAAAATATAGATTCTTTTTTTTCTTAAAAGTATGACTGAAAGAGAGGGAAGTCGTATCTCTTACATTACAAAAATTATTTAGTAGCAACACTAGTTGAACGTAAACTCAGAGCTAATTTGTAAAGATTTGTATGGTGGTCCTAAAAAGGACCGTTAAGAGGAGTGGTCGTCAGAGGTGAGTTGGTGTAGACTTAAGCACGCTCACCACGGATACGCCTGGCAAGCTGGATGTCCTTGGGCATGATGGTAACACGTTTAGCGTGAATGGCGCACAAGTTGGTGTCCTCAAAGAGACCGACGAGATAAGCCTCGCTAGCTTCTTGAAGAGCCATGACTGCTGAGCTCTGGAAACGCAGGTCAGTCTTGAAATCTTGGGCGATCTCACGGACCAAACGCTGGAATGGCAGCTTACGGATGAGGAGCTCAGTGCTCTTCTGGTAACGACGAATTTCTCTCAGGGCGACTGTACCGGGCCTGTAACGATGGGGCTTTTTAACACCTCCGGTAGCTGGGGCTGATTTCCTGGCAGCCTTGGTAGCCAGCTGTTTACGTGGGGCCTTGCCTCCAGTAGATTTACGAGCGGTTTGTTTGGTTCTAGCCATGGTTAACGGACCTTAGTCTTGATAACAGAATGTTAATACTGAGAGGCGAAACCAGCCTTTTATAAGAAGCGTTGAGAGAAAGTACGCAATCTCAGCGCATCCATTGGTCGGTTTACCTTATTCGTTCTCTGATTGGTCTGCACGCCTCGTACTCGGTGCTTATCGACTGCAGTACGCTACCAGCCACCGCGCGCACACGGGCTAGCCCGCTCTTTTCTTTTTTAAGCCTGTAGGCTATCATTTATTATTAGTGTTCTTTTTTAATACATATCTATACATTCCTTTATTAAATTGGGCACTAACTAAGAGAATGATGGCTACTTTACATGGACTAATTATTATGTACCCAATGTTATAATATCTTCAATACTTTTATGTACTATAAAGTTGTATGGAGGTGAGGGGGTGGGGGGCACAACTGAAGGAACGCGGCAAACTAAAAAGACGGTTCACCCATTGGTCCGTTACATGAATGCCTCTTCTGTCTGTACTCGTTTTGTAAAATGTAAACAAACTGTCAGCTGTCGTTTTTAATGCTCCATATTCTCGTCTAAAACTAGTCATTTGTTCGTTGTTTTTAATGTATGATGTGAATGTTTTCTTTTGTATCGTCTTTGTTTTTATTGTATCAAAAGAGTATCAAGGTAACCAAAGAAAAAATTGCCTTCTTTATTTCTACAACGTATGATTATACTTTTTATACATTTTAAGTAAACATTTAAAACTAGAAATAACCCCTGGGGAAACATTCTCCCATCAATATAGCCCTCTCTCTCACTATCCTCTTTAATGTTATTAATCAAAAACACTATTGCTATTATTATTATAGGTATGCAAAGTCAGAAAACTCGTACGGCTGCGGCCATAGATAACCAACAAGCTAATTGTGAAATTATGAAGGTTGTCCTGAAAAGGACAGTGTGTTATGGGGGTTGTTAGGTGTGATAAATATGGTCACGAGCTTTTTAACTCTTGCCACCTGGGGTCTTCTGTGACTTCTTGGGCAGAAGCACGGCCTGGATGTTAGGCAGGACACCTCCCTGGGCGATGGTGACGCCGGACAGAAGTTTGTTCAACTCCTCGTCGTTCCTAATGGCCAGCTGGAGGTGACGTGGAATGATTCTAGTCTTTTTGTTGTCTCTAGCGGCGTTACCTGCCAACTCGAGAACTTCAGCTGCCAAATACTCTAGCACAGCTGCTAGGTATACTGGGGCGCCAGCGCCCACACGTTCAGCGTAGTTCCCTTTTCTCAATAGACGGTGGATACGACCGACTGGAAACTGAAGTCCGGCCCTGGATGATCGGGACTTGGATTTGCCTTTAACTTTTCCGCCTTTACCGCGTCCGGACATCTTATTCTTATCTGGTGGTTGAAAGCGAACAAAGAAAACAGCGATACTGCTGGCAAAATTTTGTGTTTGTGGCGGGTTCTGTCCCCTTTTATACAAAAACGAGCGGACTTTCGGCTGGCGTAACGCAGCGCTGCGATTGGTCCGACCCGCTCGTACTCTCTCTCGTACTCGGCAGATTTCCACACCATTTCGTATATAAAGCCAGCGCTTCGTCTGCCTCGCTAAGTTTTCGTGTTTACACGCTGTAAAATAATGCCGCCCAAAGTTTCATCCAAAGGAGCTAAGAAAGCCGGTAAGGCTAAGGCCGTACGCACTGGTGACAAGAAGAAGAAGAGGAGGAGAAAGGAAAGCTACAGCATCTACATTTACAAAGTGTTGAAACAAGTTCACCCAGACACTGGTATCTCCTCAAAGGCCATGTCTATCATGAACTCTTTTGTGAATGACATCTTCGAGCGCATCTCAGCTGAAGCTAGCCGTTTGGCTCACTACAACAAACGTAGCACCATTACGTCAAGGGAGATCCAGACCGCCGTCCGTCTCCTCCTGCCTGGAGAGCTGGCCAAGCACGCCGTCAGTGAAGGTACCAAAGCAGTCACCAAGTACACCACCAGTAAATAAACTTGACTACACCCCCCTACCTAGGTGAAACCTAACAACGGCCCTTTTAAGGGCCTCCACTCCGTTCACAGTTAGCTTTTGAGTGTATCACTCACAAATGTGTCAAACGAGTTTCCCCAGCATGCCATTCATTTATTTGTACTGTTACTGTTAAGTTGACCTTCTTAATATGTAGGCCATTCGTGCTAATGTTTTATTTATGTATTCGTTTTTATTATTATTATTGGTTTGTAAGATAGGCACTTTACTAAATAAAAACCTTTATCTAAACGGACGTATTTACACGATTGTATTATTTTTCGATTCTTACATAATAAAATGTGTAGAAGGCCTAGGTTTTACTGTACATGAAACTCGAGAAAGGGGGCACTAAAATACATTAAAACGGGTGAGGGGGATTCACGAGACTAAAAACAACAAAAGCAAGTCGTTTCGTTACTAGTGAGGTCAGAGTATAGAGAGCCTCGTCCAATCGCAAAACGAATTCACAGAATAAACCACGTCGAGGTTTCTATTCCCCTGTATGCTGCTACTCGTCTGCTATGGTTTGAAATTGTAAACAATTTATTTTGTGCTGTATTTAAGTTCATTTAAAACCATAACTATACTCGTGAATACGTTCAACACTTGTAGTGTAACGTTATCTATATGTGAACCTTTGATTTGATAATATATTTTTTTCCTTCTAGTGCGTGTGTGTGTGGGTTTTCTTTTGTTATAATTGGAAAAAAGCATGCCTTACCTATAGAATGTATATATTGTATCGGGGCTTTAAAAAGCTTAAATTATATGTGCTTGACAAAAAAAATAACATCAACAAAATAAACAACATAAGGTTGAAGTAATAAACGTCGTTGTTAAGCTTATATACCAACATTTTTACCATTTGTTGTCTACGGCCATACCACGTTGAAAATACCGGTTCTCGTCCGATCACCGAAGTCAAGCAACGTCGGGCGTGGTTAGTACTTAGATGGGTGACCGCTTGGGAACACCACGTGTTGTAGACACTTTTTTTTTCTTTTTATATTGTTTTTTGATTATTTTTTTTTTTTTATTTTTTTACCCACACCACAATTTGTGTTCAAATATATGCTTGAATTTAAGAATAATTGTTGTGTTGTAGTTTTTCTTTTTTAAACTGCACACAGATATCAAGATAAGTAATGCAAACATACTATCTAGGTCACACCAAGAACTATAAACATTGGTTTCGTGTAAGTTAATAAACGTACACAAGTTCATTGCTCTTATGGCTTAGTATAACCATATAATTAAGTAATTAAGTAGCTCAATGAAACCATGGCATCAGTTTCTCAACTCAAGCTTATTTATGAAATATTGGGGTGGCCCTGATAAGGGCCGGGTTGTTTTCACTGTGTAGGTCAATCAATTGTTCGCTTAACCACCGAAGCCGTACAGAGTACGTCCTTGACGTTTCAGTGCGTAGACCACATCCATGGCAGTGACAGTCTTCCTTTTGGCATGCTCGGTGTATGTGACGGCATCCCTGATGACATTTTCAAGGAAAACCTTGAGTACACCTCTTGTTTCTTCGTAGATCAGACCAGAGATACGTTTCACACCACCCCTGCGTGCAAGACGACGGATGGCAGGCTTAGTGATACCCTGGATGTTATCACGCAATACTTTACGGTGACGTTTGGCTCCTCCTTTGCCAAGTCCCTTACCACCTTTACCGCGGCCAGACATTCTGCTAAGTGTTTGAAAAAATAACGGGAGTATATCAACAGGAACGAATGATAGAAACGAATGCAGTCAGCCCTTATTTATACTACCGACCTAGCGTGGCTCACTCAACGTGGCGGACGACGCGAGGCTTGAACCAATCGTTGTAATTTTATGTTGGAATGCGAACCAATCCGGTTGCAAGAGAGGGAGGCGTACGAACCTTAGCCGAATTATAACAATACTGTTACAAAGTTGGCGCCTTTTTCCAAACTGTCTCTTATTTTTCACGTTAAAAAATGATTCTTTATGTTAGTTAACTGTGTCACTATCGTTTTTAACACCCAACGTCCACATAATGCGTTAGTCTATTAAACAGTGGCATTTAATTTAAGAAACTAAAATGTTTTACAGAAGTAAAAGGGTGTTTACAATAAAATGATTATTTTTTTTTTCAAATCTGTAATAGTAAAGGAAAAATCTGAACACTGTTGAAGGCAATATTTTCCCATAACAAACAAAAAATCTCTTTACAAAACACATTGTAGTCATTCGTTTCTCCGTCATTTTTGTCGGGCATAACCACTAGTCTAATAATAATAATAGACACTAGCACCCTTTCCTTAACTCAATTTTTATAATTATACACTCTGGTTTCTCTCATCTTAAACTAAAATATAGATTCTTTTTTTTCTTAAAAGTATGACTGAAAGAGAGGGAAGTCGTATCTCTTACATTACAAAAATTATTTAGTAGCAACACTAGTTGAACGTAAACTCAGAGCTAATTTGTAAAGATTTGTATGGTGGTCCTAAAAAGGACCGTTAAGAGGAGTGGTCGTCAGAGGTGAGTTGGTGTAGACTTAAGCACGCTCACCACGGATACGCCTGGCAAGCTGGATGTCCTTGGGCATGATGGTAACACGTTTAGCGTGAATGGCGCACAAGTTGGTGTCCTCAAAGAGACCGACGAGATAAGCCTCGCTAGCTTCTTGAAGAGCCATGACTGCTGAGCTCTGGAAACGCAGGTCAGTCTTGAAATCTTGGGCGATCTCACGGACCAAACGCTGGAATGGCAGCTTACGGATGAGGAGCTCAGTGCTCTTCTGGTAACGACGAATTTCTCTCAGGGCGACTGTACCGGGCCTGTAACGATGGGGCTTTTTAACACCTCCGGTAGCTGGGGCTGATTTCCTGGCAGCCTTGGTAGCCAGCTGTTTACGTGGGGCCTTGCCTCCAGTAGATTTACGAGCGGTTTGTTTGGTTCTAGCCATGGTTAACGGACCTTAGTCTTGATAACAGAATGTTAATACTGAGAGGCGAAACCAGCCTTTTATAAGAAGCGTTGAGAGAAAGTACGCAATCTCAGCGCATCCATTGGTCGGTTTACCTTATTCGTTCTCTGATTGGTCTGCACGCCTCGTACTCGGTGCTTATCGACTGCAGTACGCTACCAGCCACCGCGCGCACACGGGCTAGCCCGCTCTTTTCTTTTTTAAGCCTGTAGGCTATCATTTATTATTAGTGTTCTTTTTTAATACATATCTATACATTCCTTTATTAAATTGGGCACTAACTAAGAGAATGATGGCTACTTTACATGGACTAATTATTATGTACCCAATGTTATAATATCTTCAATACTTTTATGTACTATAAAGTTGTATGGAGGTGAGGGGGTGGGGGGCACAACTGAAGGAACGCGGCAAACTAAAAAGACGGTTCACCCATTGGTCCGTTACATGAATGCCTCTTCTGTCTGTACTCGTTTTGTAAAATGTAAACAAACTGTCAGCTGTCGTTTTTAATGCTCCATATTCTCGTCTAAAACTAGTCATTTGTTCGTTGTTTTTAATGTATGATGTGAATGTTTTCTTTTGTATCGTCTTTGTTTTTATTGTATCAAAAGAGTATCAAGGTAACCAAAGAAAAAATTGCCTTCTTTATTTCTACAACGTATGATTATACTTTTTATACATTTTAAGTAAACATTTAAAACTAGAAATAACCCCTGGGGAAACATTCTCCCATCAATATAGCCCTCTCTCTCACTATCCTCTTTAATGTTATTAATCAAAAACACTATTGCTATTATTATTATAGGTATGCAAAGTCAGAAAACTCGTACGGCTGCGGCCATAGATAACCAACAAGCTAATTGTGAAATTATGAAGGTTGTCCTGAAAAGGACAGTGTGTTATGGGGGTTGTTAGGTGTGATAAATATGGTCACGAGCTTTTTAACTCTTGCCACCTGGGGTCTTCTGTGACTTCTTGGGCAGAAGCACGGCCTGGATGTTAGGCAGGACACCTCCCTGGGCGATGGTGACGCCGGACAGAAGTTTGTTCAACTCCTCGTCGTTCCTAATGGCCAGCTGGAGGTGACGTGGAATGATTCTAGTCTTTTTGTTGTCTCTAGCGGCGTTACCTGCCAACTCGAGAACTTCAGCTGCCAAATACTCTAGCACAGCTGCTAGGTATACTGGGGCGCCAGCGCCCACACGTTCAGCGTAGTTCCCTTTTCTCAATAGACGGTGGATACGACCGACTGGAAACTGAAGTCCGGCCCTGGATGATCGGGACTTGGATTTGCCTTTAACTTTTCCGCCTTTACCGCGTCCGGACATCTTATTCTTATCTGGTGGTTGAAAGCGAACAAAGAAAACAGCGATACTGCTGGCAAAATTTTGTGTTTGTGGCGGGTTCTGTCCCCTTTTATACAAAAACGAGCGGACTTTCGGCTGGCGTAACGCAGCGCTGCGATTGGTCCGACCCGCTCGTACTCTCTCTCGTACTCGGCAGATTTCCACACCGTTTGGTATATAAAGCCAGCGCTTCATCTGCCTCGCTCAGTTTTCGTGTTTACACGCTGTAAAATAATGCCGCCCAAAGTTTCATCCAAAGGAGCTAAGAAAGCCGGTAAGGCTAAGGCCGTACGCACTGGTGACAAGAAGAAGAAGAGGAGGAGAAAGGAAAGCTACAGCATCTACATTTACAAAGTGTTGAAACAAGTTCACCCAGACACTGGTATCTCCTCAAAGGCCATGTCTATCATGAACTCTTTTGTGAATGACATCTTCGAGCGCATCTCAGCTGAAGCTAGCCGTTTGGCTCACTACAACAAACGTAGCACCATTACGTCAAGGGAGATCCAGACCGCCGTCCGTCTCCTCCTGCCTGGAGAGCTGGCCAAGCACGCCGTCAGTGAAGGTACCAAAGCAGTCACCAAGTACACCACCAGTAAATAAACTTGACTACACCCCCCTACCTAGGTGAAACCTAACAACGGCCCTTTTAAGGGCCTCCACTCCGTTCACAGTTAGCTTTTGAGTGTATCACTCACAAATGTGTCAAACGAGTTTCCCCAGCATGCCATTCATTTATTTGTACTGTTACTGTTAAGTTGACCTTCTTAATATGTAGGCCATTCGTGCTAATGTTTTATTTATGTATTCGTTTTTATTATTATTATTGGTTTGTAAGATAGGCACTTTACTAAATAAAAACCTTTATCTAAACGGACGTATTTACACGATTGTATTATTTTTCGATTCTTACATAATAAAATGTGTAGAAGGCCTAGGTTTTACTGTACATGAAACTCGAGAAAGGGGGCACTAAAATACATTAAAACGGGTGAGGGGGATTCACGAGACTAAAAACAACAAAAGCAAGTCGTTTCGTTACTAGTGAGGTCAGAGTATAGAGAGCCTCGTCCAATCGCAAAACGAATTCACAGAATAAACCACGTCGAGGTTTCTATTCCCCTGTATGCTGCTACTCGTCTGCTATGGTTTGAAATTGTAAACAATTTATTTTGTGCTGTATTTAAGTTCATTTAAAACCATAACTATACTCGTGAATACGTTCAACACTTGTAGTGTAACGTTATCTATATGTGAACCTTTGATTTGATAATATTTTTTTTTCCTTCTAGTGCGTGTGTGTGTGGGTTTTCTTTTGTTATAATTGGAAAAAAGCATGCCTTACCTATAGAATGTATATATTGTATCGGGGCTTTAAAAAGCTTAAATTATATGTGCTTGACAAAAAAAATAACATCAACAAAATAAACAACATAAGGTTGAAGTAATAAACGTCGTTGTTAAGCTTATATACCAACATTTTTACCATTTGTTGTCTACGGCCATACCACGTTGAAAATACCGGTTCTCGTCCGATCACCGAAGTCAAGCAACGTCGGGCGTGGTTAGTACTTAGATGGGTGACCGCTTGGGAACACCACGTGTTGTAGACACTTTTTTTTTCTTTTTATATTGTTTTTTGATTATTTTTTTTTTTTTTTTTTTTTACCCACACCACAATTTGTGTTCAAATATATGCTTGAATTTAAGAATAATTGTTGTGTTGTAGTTTTTCTTTTTTAAACTGCACACAGATATCAAGATAAGTAATGCAAACATACTATCTAGGTCACACCAAGAACTATAAACATTGGTTTCGTGTAAGTTAATAAACGTACACAAGTTCATTGCTCTTATGGCTTAGTATAACCATATAATTAAGTAATTAAGTAGCTCAATGAAACCATGGCATCAGTTTCTCAACTCAAGCTTATTTATGAAATATTGGGGTGGCCCTGATAAGGGCCGGGTTGTTTTCACTGTGTAGGTCAATCAATTGTTCGCTTAACCACCGAAGCCGTACAGAGTACGTCCTTGACGTTTCAGTGCGTAGACCACATCCATGGCAGTGACAGTCTTCCTTTTGGCATGCTCGGTGTATGTGACGGCATCCCTGATGACATTTTCAAGGAAAACCTTGAGTACACCTCTTGTTTCTTCGTAGATCAGACCAGAGATACGTTTCACACCACCCCTGCGTGCAAGACGACGGATGGCAGGCTTAGTGATACCCTGGATGTTATCACGCAATACTTTACGGTGACGTTTGGCTCCTCCTTTGCCAAGTCCCTTACCACCTTTACCGCGGCCAGACATTCTGCTAAGTGTTTGAAAAAATAACGGGAGTATATCAACAGGAACGAATGATAGAAACGAATGCAGTCAGCCCTTATTTATACTACCGACCTAGCGTGGCTCACTCAACGTGGCGGACGACGCGAGGCTTGAACCAATCGTTGTAATTTTATGTTGGAATGCGAACCAATCCGGTTGCAAGAGAGGGAGGCGTACGAACCTTAGCCGAATTATAACAATACTGTTACAAAGTTGGCGCCTTTTTCCAAACTGTCTCTTATTTTTCACGTTAAAAAATGATTCTTTATGTTAGTTAACTGTGTCACTATCGTTTTTAACACCCAACGTCCACATAATGCGTTAGTCTATTAAACAGTGGCATTTAATTTAAGAAACTAAAATGTTTTACAGAAGTAAAAGGGTGTTTACAATAAAATGATTATTTTTTTTTTCAAATCTGTAATAGTAAAGGAAAAATCTGAACACTGTTGAAGGCAATATTTTCCCATAACAAACAAAAAATCTCTTTACAAAACACATTGTAGTCATTCGTTTCTCCGTCATTTTTGTCGGGCATAACCACTAGTCTAATAATAATAATAGACACTAGCACCCTTTCCTTAACTCAATTTTTATAATTATACACTCTGGTTTCTCTCATCTTAAACTAAAATATAGATTCTTTTTTTTCTTAAAAGTATGACTGAAAGAGAGGGAAGTCGTATCTCTTACATTACAAAAATTATTTAGTAGCAACACTAGTTGAACGTAAACTCAGAGCTAATTTGTAAAGATTTGTATGGTGGTCCTAAAAAGGACCGTTAAGAGGAGTGGTCGTCAGAGGTGAGTTGGTGTAGACTTAAGCACGCTCACCACGGATACGCCTGGCAAGCTGGATGTCCTTGGGCATGATGGTAACACGTTTAGCGTGAATGGCGCACAAGTTGGTGTCCTCAAAGAGACCGACGAGATAAGCCTCGCTAGCTTCTTGAAGAGCCATGACTGCTGAGCTCTGGAAACGCAGGTCAGTCTTGAAATCTTGGGCGATCTCACGGACCAAACGCTGGAATGGCAGCTTACGGATGAGGAGCTCAGTGCTCTTCTGGTAACGACGAATTTCTCTCAGGGCGACTGTACCGGGCCTGTAACGATGGGGCTTTTTAACACCTCCGGTAGCTGGGGCTGATTTCCTGGCAGCCTTGGTAGCCAGCTGTTTACGTGGGGCCTTGCCTCCAGTAGATTTACGAGCGGTTTGTTTGGTTCTAGCCATGGTTAACGGACCTTAGTCTTGATAACAGAATGTTAATACTGAGAGGCGAAACCAGCCTTTTATAAGAAGCGTTGAGAGAAAGTACGCAATCTCAGCGCATCCATTGGTCGGTTTACCTTATTCGTTCTCTGATTGGTCTGCACGCCTCGTACTCGGTGCTTATCGACTGCAGTACGCTACCAGCCACCGCGCGCACACGGGCTAGCCCGCTCTTTTCTTTTTTAAGCCTGTAGGCTATCATTTATTATTAGTGTTCTTTTTTAATACATATCTATACATTCCTTTATTAAATTGGGCACTAACTAAGAGAATGATGGCTACTTTACATGGACTAATTATTATGTACCCAATGTTATAATATCTTCAATACTTTTATGTACTATAAAGTTGTATGGAGGTGAGGGGGTGGGGGGCACAACTGAAGGAACGCGGCAAACTAAAAAGACGGTTCACCCATTGGTCCGTTACATGAATGCCTCTTCTGTCTGTACTCGTTTTGTAAAATGTAAACAAACTGTCAGCTGTCGTTTTTAATGCTCCATATTCTCGTCTAAAACTAGTCATTTGTTCGTTGTTTTTAATGTATGATGTGAATGTTTTCTTTTGTATCGTCTTTGTTTTTATTGTATCAAAAGAGTATCAAGGTAACCAAAGAAAAAATTGCCTTCTTTATTTCTACAACGTATGATTATACTTTTTATACATTTTAAGTAAACATTTAAAACTAGAAATAACCCCTGGGGAAACATTCTCCCATCAATATAGCCCTCTCTCTCACTATCCTCTTTAATGTTATTAATCAAAAACACTATTGCTATTATTATTATAGGTATGCAAAGTCAGAAAACTCGTACGGCTGCGGCCATAGATAACCAACAAGCTAATTGTGAAATTATGAAGGTTGTCCTGAAAAGGACAGTGTGTTATGGGGGTTGTTAGGTGTGATAAATATGGTCACGAGCTTTTTAACTCTTGCCACCTGGGGTCTTCTGTGACTTCTTGGGCAGAAGCACGGCCTGGATGTTAGGCAGGACACCTCCCTGGGCGATGGTGACGCCGGACAGAAGTTTGTTCAACTCCTCGTCGTTCCTAATGGCCAGCTGGAGGTGACGTGGAATGATTCTAGTCTTTTTGTTGTCTCTAGCGGCGTTACCTGCCAACTCGAGAACTTCAGCTGCCAAATACTCTAGCACAGCTGCTAGGTATACTGGGGCGCCAGCGCCCACACGTTCAGCGTAGTTCCCTTTTCTCAATAGACGGTGGATACGACCGACTGGAAACTGAAGTCCGGCCCTGGATGATCGGGACTTGGATTTGCCTTTAACTTTTCCGCCTTTACCGCGTCCGGACATCTTATTCTTATCTGGTGGTTGAAAGCGAACAAAGAAAACAGCGATACTGCTGGCAAAATTTTGTGTTTGTGGCGGGTTCTGTCCCCTTTTATACAAAAACGAGCGGACTTTCGGCTGGCGTAACGCAGCGCTGCGATTGGTCCGACCCGCTCGTACTCTCTCTCGTACTCGGCAGATTTCCACACCGTTTGGTATATAAAGCCAGCGCTTCATCTGCCTCGCTCAGTTTTCGTGTTTACACGCTGTAAAATAATGCCGCCCAAAGTTTCATCCAAAGGAGCTAAGAAAGCCGGTAAGGCTAAGGCCGTACGCACTGGTGACAAGAAGAAGAAGAGGAGGAGAAAGGAAAGCTACAGCATCTACATTTACAAAGTGTTGAAACAAGTTCACCCAGACACTGGTATCTCCTCAAAGGCCATGTCTATCATGAACTCTTTTGTGAATGACATCTTCGAGCGCATCTCAGCTGAAGCTAGCCGTTTGGCTCACTACAACAAACGTAGCACCATTACGTCAAGGGAGATCCAGACCGCCGTCCGTCTCCTCCTGCCTGGAGAGCTGGCCAAGCACGCCGTCAGTGAAGGTACCAAAGCAGTCACCAAGTACACCACCAGTAAATAAACTTGACTACACCCCCCTACCTAGGTGAAACCTAACAACGGCCCTTTTAAGGGCCTCCACTCCGTTCACAGTTAGCTTTTGAGTGTATCACTCACAAATGTGTCAAACGAGTTTCCCCAGCATGCCATTCATTTATTTGTACTGTTACTGTTAAGTTGACCTTCTTAATATGTAGGCCATTCGTGCTAATGTTTTATTTATGTATTCGTTTTTATTATTATTATTGGTTTGTAAGATAGGCACTTTACTAAATAAAAACCTTTATCTAAACGGACGTATTTACACGATTGTATTATTTTTCGATTCTTACATAATAAAATGTGTAGAAGGCCTAGGTTTTACTGTACATGAAACTCGAGAAAGGGGGCACTAAAATACATTAAAACGGGTGAGGGGGATTCACGAGACTAAAAACAACAAAAGCAAGTCGTTTCGTTACTAGTGAGGTCAGAGTATAGAGAGCCTCGTCCAATCGCAAAACGAATTCACAGAATAAACCACGTCGAGGTTTCTATTCCCCTGTATGCTGCTACTCGTCTGCTATGGTTTGAAATTGTAAACAATTTATTTTGTGCTGTATTTAAGTTCATTTAAAACCATAACTATACTCGTGAATACGTTCAACACTTGTAGTGTAACGTTATCTATATGTGAACCTTTGATTTGATAATATTTTTTTTTCCTTCTAGTGCGTGTGTGTGTGGGTTTTCTTTTGTTATAATTGGAAAAAAGCATGCCTTACCTATAGAATGTATATATTGTATCGGGGCTTTAAAAAGCTTAAATTATATGTGCTTGACAAAAAAAATAACATCAACAAAATAAACAACATAAGGTTGAAGTAATAAACGTCGTTGTTAAGCTTATATACCAACATTTTTACCATTTGTTGTCTACGGCCATACCACGTTGAAAATACCGGTTCTCGTCCGATCACCGAAGTCAAGCAACGTCGGGCGTGGTTAGTACTTAGATGGGTGACCGCTTGGGAACACCACGTGTTGTAGACACTTTTTTTTTCTTTTTATATTGTTTTTTGATTATTTTTTTTTTTTTTTTTTTTTACCCACACCACAATTTGTGTTCAAATATATGCTTGAATTTAAGAATAATTGTTGTGTTGTAGTTTTTCTTTTTTAAACTGCACACAGATATCAAGATAAGTAATGCAAACATACTATCTAGGTCACACCAAGAACTATAAACATTGGTTTCGTGTAAGTTAATAAACGTACACAAGTTCATTGCTCTTATGGCTTAGTATAACCATATAATTAAGTAATTAAGTAGCTCAATGAAACCATGGCATCAGTTTCTCAACTCAAGCTTATTTATGAAATATTGGGGTGGCCCTGATAAGGGCCGGGTTGTTTTCACTGTGTAGGTCAATCAATTGTTCGCTTAACCACCGAAGCCGTACAGAGTACGTCCTTGACGTTTCAGTGCGTAGACCACATCCATGGCAGTGACAGTCTTCCTTTTGGCATGCTCGGTGTATGTGACGGCATCCCTGATGACATTTTCAAGGAAAACCTTGAGTACACCTCTTGTTTCTTCGTAGATCAGACCAGAGATACGTTTCACACCACCCCTGCGTGCAAGACGACGGATGGCAGGCTTAGTGATACCCTGGATGTTATCACGCAATACTTTACGGTGACGTTTGGCTCCTCCTTTGCCAAGTCCCTTACCACCTTTACCGCGGCCAGACATTCTGCTAAGTGTTTGAAAAAATAACGGGAGTATATCAACAGGAACGAATGATAGAAACGAATGCAGTCAGCCCTTATTTATACTACCGACCTAGCGTGGCTCACTCAACGTGGCGGACGACGCGAGGCTTGAACCAATCGTTGTAATTTTATGTTGGAATGCGAACCAATCCGGTTGCAAGAGAGGGAGGCGTACGAACCTTAGCCGAATTATAACAATACTGTTACAAAGTTGGCGCCTTTTTCCAAACTGTCTCTTATTTTTCACGTTAAAAAATGATTCTTTATGTTAGTTAACTGTGTCACTATCGTTTTTAACACCCAACGTCCACATAATGCGTTAGTCTATTAAACAGTGGCATTTAATTTAAGAAACTAAAATGTTTTACAGAAGTAAAAGGGTGTTTACAATAAAATGATTATTTTTTTTTTCAAATCTGTAATAGTAAAGGAAAAATCTGAACACTGTTGAAGGCAATATTTTCCCATAACAAACAAAAAATCTCTTTACAAAACACATTGTAGTCATTCGTTTCTCCGTCATTTTTGTCGGGCATAACCACTAGTCTAATAATAATAATAGACACTAGCACCCTTTCCTTAACTCAATTTTTATAATTATACACTCTGGTTTCTCTCATCTTAAACTAAAATATAGATTCTTTTTTTTCTTAAAAGTATGACTGAAAGAGAGGGAAGTCGTATCTCTTACATTACAAAAATTATTTAGTAGCAACACTAGTTGAACGTAAACTCAGAGCTAATTTGTAAAGATTTGTATGGTGGTCCTAAAAAGGACCGTTAAGAGGAGTGGTCGTCAGAGGTGAGTTGGTGTAGACTTAAGCACGCTCACCACGGATACGCCTGGCAAGCTGGATGTCCTTGGGCATGATGGTAACACGTTTAGCGTGAATGGCGCACAAGTTGGTGTCCTCAAAGAGACCGACGAGATAAGCCTCGCTAGCTTCTTGAAGAGCCATGACTGCTGAGCTCTGGAAACGCAGGTCAGTCTTGAAATCTTGGGCGATCTCACGGACCAAACGCTGGAATGGCAGCTTACGGATGAGGAGCTCAGTGCTCTTCTGGTAACGACGAATTTCTCTCAGGGCGACTGTACCGGGCCTGTAACGATGGGGCTTTTTAACACCTCCGGTAGCTGGGGCTGATTTCCTGGCAGCCTTGGTAGCCAGCTGTTTACGTGGGGCCTTGCCTCCAGTAGATTTACGAGCGGTTTGTTTGGTTCTAGCCATGGTTAACGGACCTTAGTCTTGATAACAGAATGTTAATACTGAGAGGCGAAACCAGCCTTTTATAAGAAGCGTTGAGAGAAAGTACGCAATCTCAGCGCATCCATTGGTCGGTTTACCTTATTCGTTCTCTGATTGGTCTGCACGCCTCGTACTCGGTGCTTATCGACTGCAGTACGCTACCAGCCACCGCGCGCACACGGGCTAGCCCGCTCTTTTCTTTTTTAAGCCTGTAGGCTATCATTTATTATTAGTGTTCTTTTTTAATACATATCTATACATTCCTTTATTAAATTGGGCACTAACTAAGAGAATGATGGCTACTTTACATGGACTAATTATTATGTACCCAATGTTATAATATCTTCAATACTTTTATGTACTATAAAGTTGTATGGAGGTGAGGGGGTGGGGGGCACAACTGAAGGAACGCGGCAAACTAAAAAGACGGTTCACCCATTGGTCCGTTACATGAATGCCTCTTCTGTCTGTACTCGTTTTGTAAAATGTAAACAAACTGTCAGCTGTCGTTTTTAATGCTCCATATTCTCGTCTAAAACTAGTCATTTGTTCGTTGTTTTTAATGTATGATGTGAATGTTTTCTTTTGTATCGTCTTTGTTTTTATTGTATCAAAAGAGTATCAAGGTAACCAAAGAAAAAATTGCCTTCTTTATTTCTACAACGTATGATTATACTTTTTATACATTTTAAGTAAACATTTAAAACTAGAAATAACCCCTGGGGAAACATTCTCCCATCAATATAGCCCTCTCTCTCACTATCCTCTTTAATGTTATTAATCAAAAACACTATTGCTATTATTATTATAGGTATGCAAAGTCAGAAAACTCGTACGGCTGCGGCCATAGATAACCAACAAGCTAATTGTGAAATTATGAAGGTTGTCCTGAAAAGGACAGTGTGTTATGGGGGTTGTTAGGTGTGATAAATATGGTCACGAGCTTTTTAACTCTTGCCACCTGGGGTCTTCTGTGACTTCTTGGGCAGAAGCACGGCCTGGATGTTAGGCAGGACACCTCCCTGGGCGATGGTGACGCCGGACAGAAGTTTGTTCAACTCCTCGTCGTTCCTAATGGCCAGCTGGAGGTGACGTGGAATGATTCTAGTCTTTTTGTTGTCTCTAGCGGCGTTACCTGCCAACTCGAGAACTTCAGCTGCCAAATACTCTAGCACAGCTGCTAGGTATACTGGGGCGCCAGCGCCCACACGTTCAGCGTAGTTCCCTTTTCTCAATAGACGGTGGATACGACCGACTGGAAACTGAAGTCCGGCCCTGGATGATCGGGACTTGGATTTGCCTTTAACTTTTCCGCCTTTACCGCGTCCGGACATCTTATTCTTATCTGGTGGTTGAAAGCGAACAAAGAAAACAGCGATACTGCTGGCAAAATTTTGTGTTTGTGGCGGGTTCTGTCCCCTTTTATACAAAAACGAGCGGACTTTCGGCTGGCGTAACGCAGCGCTGCGATTGGTCCGACCCGCTCGTACTCTCTCTCGTACTCGGCAGATTTCCACACCGTTTGGTATATAAAGCCAGCGCTTCATCTGCCTCGCTCAGTTTTCGTGTTTACACGCTGTAAAATAATGCCGCCCAAAGTTTCATCCAAAGGAGCTAAGAAAGCCGGTAAGGCTAAGGCCGTACGCACTGGTGACAAGAAGAAGAAGAGGAGGAGAAAGGAAAGCTACAGCATCTACATTTACAAAGTGTTGAAACAAGTTCACCCAGACACTGGTATCTCCTCAAAGGCCATGTCTATCATGAACTCTTTTGTGAATGACATCTTCGAGCGCATCTCAGCTGAAGCTAGCCGTTTGGCTCACTACAACAAACGTAGCACCATTACGTCAAGGGAGATCCAGACCGCCGTCCGTCTCCTCCTGCCTGGAGAGCTGGCCAAGCACGCCGTCAGTGAAGGTACCAAAGCAGTCACCAAGTACACCACCAGTAAATAAACTTGACTACACCCCCCTACCTAGGTGAAACCTAACAACGGCCCTTTTAAGGGCCTCCACTCCGTTCACAGTTAGCTTTTGAGTGTATCACTCACAAATGTGTCAAACGAGTTTCCCCAGCATGCCATTCATTTATTTGTACTGTTACTGTTAAGTTGACCTTCTTAATATGTAGGCCATTCGTGCTAATGTTTTATTTATGTATTCGTTTTTATTATTATTATTGGTTTGTAAGATAGGCACTTTACTAAATAAAAACCTTTATCTAAACGGACGTATTTACACGATTGTATTATTTTTCGATTCTTACATAATAAAATGTGTAGAAGGCCTAGGTTTTACTGTACATGAAACTCGAGAAAGGGGGCACTAAAATACATTAAAACGGGTGAGGGGGATTCACGAGACTAAAAACAACAAAAGCAAGTCGTTTCGTTACTAGTGAGGTCAGAGTATAGAGAGCCTCGTCCAATCGCAAAACGAATTCACAGAATAAACCACGTCGAGGTTTCTATTCCCCTGTATGCTGCTACTCGTCTGCTATGGTTTGAAATTGTAAACAATTTATTTTGTGCTGTATTTAAGTTCATTTAAAACCATAACTATACTCGTGAATACGTTCAACACTTGTAGTGTAACGTTATCTATATGTGAACCTTTGATTTGATAATATTTTTTTTTCCTTCTAGTGCGTGTGTGTGTGGGTTTTCTTTTGTTATAATTGGAAAAAAGCATGCCTTACCTATAGAATGTATATATTGTATCGGGGCTTTAAAAAGCTTAAATTATATGTGCTTGACAAAAAAAATAACATCAACAAAATAAACAACATAAGGTTGAAGTAATAAACGTCGTTGTTAAGCTTATATACCAACATTTTTACCATTTGTTGTCTACGGCCATACCACGTTGAAAATACCGGTTCTCGTCCGATCACCGAAGTCAAGCAACGTCGGGCGTGGTTAGTACTTAGATGGGTGACCGCTTGGGAACACCACGTGTTGTAGACACTTTTTTTTTCTTTTTATATTGTTTTTTGATTATTTTTTTTTTTTTTTTTTTTTACCCACACCACAATTTGTGTTCAAATATATGCTTGAATTTAAGAATAATTGTTGTGTTGTAGTTTTTCTTTTTTAAACTGCACACAGATATCAAGATAAGTAATGCAAACATACTATCTAGGTCACACCAAGAACTATAAACATTGGTTTCGTGTAAGTTAATAAACGTACACAAGTTCATTGCTCTTATGGCTTAGTATAACCATATAATTAAGTAATTAAGTAGCTCAATGAAACCATGGCATCAGTTTCTCAACTCAAGCTTATTTATGAAATATTGGGGTGGCCCTGATAAGGGCCGGGTTGTTTTCACTGTGTAGGTCAATCAATTGTTCGCTTAACCACCGAAGCCGTACAGAGTACGTCCTTGACGTTTCAGTGCGTAGACCACATCCATGGCAGTGACAGTCTTCCTTTTGGCATGCTCGGTGTATGTGACGGCATCCCTGATGACATTTTCAAGGAAAACCTTGAGTACACCTCTTGTTTCTTCGTAGATCAGACCAGAGATACGTTTCACACCACCCCTGCGTGCAAGACGACGGATGGCAGGCTTAGTGATACCCTGGATGTTATCACGCAATACTTTACGGTGACGTTTGGCTCCTCCTTTGCCAAGTCCCTTACCACCTTTACCGCGGCCAGACATTCTGCTAAGTGTTTGAAAAAATAACGGGAGTATATCAACAGGAACGAATGATAGAAACGAATGCAGTCAGCCCTTATTTATACTACCGACCTAGCGTGGCTCACTCAACGTGGCGGACGACGCGAGGCTTGAACCAATCGTTGTAATTTTATGTTGGAATGCGAACCAATCCGGTTGCAAGAGAGGGAGGCGTACGAACCTTAGCCGAATTATAACAATACTGTTACAAAGTTGGCGCCTTTTTCCAAACTGTCTCTTATTTTTCACGTTAAAAAATGATTCTTTATGTTAGTTAACTGTGTCACTATCGTTTTTAACACCCAACGTCCACATAATGCGTTAGTCTATTAAACAGTGGCATTTAATTTAAGAAACTAAAATGTTTTACAGAAGTAAAAGGGTGTTTACAATAAAATGATTATTTTTTTTTTCAAATCTGTAATAGTAAAGGAAAAATCTGAACACTGTTGAAGGCAATATTTTCCCATAACAAACAAAAAATCTCTTTACAAAACACATTGTAGTCATTCGTTTCTCCGTCATTTTTGTCGGGCATAACCACTAGTCTAATAATAATAATAGACACTAGCACCCTTTCCTTAACTCAATTTTTATAATTATACACTCTGGTTTCTCTCATCTTAAACTAAAATATAGATTCTTTTTTTTCTTAAAAGTATGACTGAAAGAGAGGGAAGTCGTATCTCTTACATTACAAAAATTATTTAGTAGCAACACTAGTTGAACGTAAACTCAGAGCTAATTTGTAAAGATTTGTATGGTGGTCCTAAAAAGGACCGTTAAGAGGAGTGGTCGTCAGAGGTGAGTTGGTGTAGACTTAAGCACGCTCACCACGGATACGCCTGGCAAGCTGGATGTCCTTGGGCATGATGGTAACACGTTTAGCGTGAATGGCGCACAAGTTGGTGTCCTCAAAGAGACCGACGAGATAAGCCTCGCTAGCTTCTTGAAGAGCCATGACTGCTGAGCTCTGGAAACGCAGGTCAGTCTTGAAATCTTGGGCGATCTCACGGACCAAACGCTGGAATGGCAGCTTACGGATGAGGAGCTCAGTGCTCTTCTGGTAACGACGAATTTCTCTCAGGGCGACTGTACCGGGCCTGTAACGATGGGGCTTTTTAACACCTCCGGTAGCTGGGGCTGATTTCCTGGCAGCCTTGGTAGCCAGCTGTTTACGTGGGGCCTTGCCTCCAGTAGATTTACGAGCGGTTTGTTTGGTTCTAGCCATGGTTAACGGACCTTAGTCTTGATAACAGAATGTTAATACTGTTACGAATCTCGGTCATAAATGAATGACGTAGTAAGGCATTGACCTCTTAACAAGTGCGTGTCAGAGTCCAAAGCGACCAAGGTTTGACCTTTATGCCCTGAGGGCAGTTTAAATAAAATAATTCGTTCAAATCCCGTGGAAATTGGGGGATAATTCTGGATCGTAGTAATTATAGAGAAAGAGGTTAAAATGCGTATTAAGACCCTGTAGAATCTTCGATGATCGTTTTCTTTGTAAAGTCCCGACCTCCTTAAAGTTAGTTCAGTTTAAACGTTTGTAGAGTGAAGTCGCTATATTCATACATGTACATATAATGCCATTTTATTGATACTTATGTTGCCACCAGTTGATGAAGTTTATTGATCGTTTATATTGAGTCTACAATTTAAATAAAATTGTTTATTCAACAACTGGAGTTGTTTGATCTATCGTTGTTGAGAAAGGTGTTGAAGATAATTATCACGAATATAACTACATTACTGCATAGACCTGTCAGTCAAGGAACCCCTAGCTTGGGCTACAGATTAGCAGAATCTAGAGACTTCTAATAAAGATACAACTATATTCATTGAATCCGATTTAACGAGTCGTAATAATAGTCATCATATAAAGAGGTCCATAACAGTTTGGGGTCTTCGTCCGATATAGTTGTATAGTGAAGCATATATTCAAGTTGTGTTGTGTTGTGTGTTGGAGCCGTGACCTACTGAGCAAGCCTAAGAACGCTGAAATTATTCTTCCGATTGGAAAAACGTAAGTTGGAAATTTACCACTTTATAAATCTCTTAACTAAAGAATGGAATTTATTGAAAATCCAGAAGAAGAAGTTTTGAAAACTTTATCAATAAAGAAGTTAAAAGAGATCGCTGAGATCTTGAAGATAGAAGTTACTGAAACTACACCATCCAGAACTGTGTTGACACAGCAGATAAAAGATGTGTTGATTGCGAGTGGCAAGTTGAAAGTAGAATCAAGCGCGGAGGGATATCAAGTTGAAGGTCAGATGTCTGAACAGTTCCGATTTCAACTAGAAATGAAACGTCTTGAGATAGAAGAAAGACGTCTAGAAATAGAAAGTCAGGAAAGAGATAAGAAAAGTCAAAGAGAAATAGAAAGTCAGGAAAGAGATAAGAAAAGTCAAAGAGAAAGTCAGGAAAGAATAGAGCTAGCGAAGATAGGAGCTACTAAAAAAGAATCTCATAGTGATGTAGAGATGGCCAGATGGAAAAAGCTAGTCCCTACCTACATTGATAAAGAAAGTGAAATAGCTAATTTCTTCCAGACCTTTGAAATTTCTTGCAGAGATTTTAAGTTCCCAGAAGATAAATGGGGGATATTAGTGAGAACAGCTTTTACTCAGGGAAGGGCAAGAGATTGTGTTCTGTTGTTAAAAGAGGAGCATTTAAATGATTATGAAGTCATTAAAGACACTGTACTAAAAGCCTATAACCAAATACCGGAAAGTTATCGGAAAAGGTTCCGTCAGTACACAATGTCCCCTTACCAAACACACTTAGACTTCCTTAGAGCAGAAGAAAAGCTAATGGATCAGTGGATAAAATCCAGAAATATCTCCACATTAAAAGAAATGAAAGATATCATTCTGTTAGAAGATTTTATTAACAAAGTGAGGCCGGATATAAGAATGTATTTATCCGAGCGTGATATCACTGACCCACATAAGGCTGCTGATTTAGCTGAACAGTATGCACTGTGTCATAGGACAGCTGGTGAAAAGAATGTTAATAGGCCACAACGGCAAGGAGAAAACACACAAAAACAACATCGTGAAAAAGAGCATTTTGTGAAACAAAATGATGTTAATAAAAGACCTGTAAACAAAAACGTCCAATGTACTTTTTGTAAAAGAACAGGACATAACATAGAAGACTGTTGGAGTATAAGAAAAGAAAAAGGACCTAATAAAGTGGTCATGTGTGCCAGCCATGCACAAATACAGAATGTACAAGAAAGCGAAAATACAAACGAACTGAATTCGAAGAAAGATTCTTCTAAACCAGAAACACTGAGGGTGGATTTGCCTGAGAGCAAAAGTCAGGAGGTAGAGAAATCTACAACTGAAGATAATGAGGATAAATATCCTGATTATAAATACAGAATGGCTACTATTGGATTGGTTGTCCAAGTCCACAGAGACAAAAAAGTAGACCAAAGTATTTTTGACTCGAACAAGAGTCTGAAGTCATCGAAAGATGAAACAACACCCGAAAGTCATGGTCAAGGGAAGAATAAAATTGACACAGAGACCCTGTGCAGTTTTCAACCGTTCATTAGTGAAGGTTGTGTGGCCTTACAAAAGGAAGGACCACTGAAGTCCGTAAGAATATTACGAGACACAGGAGCATCATTAACACTGCTGCTTAAAGATGTATTACCATTAAATGTTAATACATTGACAGGACAGACCGTCCTATTGAGAGGTTTTGAATGGAAAGAAGAAATACCTCTACATAGGATATACCTCTCATCTGACTTGGTGACAGGATATGTGACAGTTGGAGTAATATCAAAACTTCCTGTTGAGGGCATATCCGTTATCCTAGCAAATGATTTGGCGAAAGGGAGGGTGAGACCTGAACTGATTGTGAAGGAAAATCCAGACCCTAGTCCTATTGTGGAGACAGGAAAAGAAAAAGAACTTTATCCTGTAGGTGATGTCATAAAGGGTATGACACCACAGAAAAAGAAAGAAGAAACTATCTCACAAGAAAAGAAAAATAAAGAAGAAATTCTCCCACGAGAGAAGAAAGGGGAAGAAGAAGTGGAACTTGATACTACTATTTTCTCCATGATTGAAGATTGTCCGAAAGGAAATCAATCAAAGAAGTCATCACAAAATGAATTGATTGCTGAACAGAGAGTAGACCCAGAGTTGCTACAGTTGCATGAGAAAGCTGTCGACGAGAAAGAAAATCCTACTACTGATGTCTATGAACAGATAGACCACAGCATAAACAAACAACAATGCAAACCTGCAGTTGCCGGTACAGATGAAGATTGGAGGAGCATCACTGAAGAAACGAGTGCGGAGAGCTGGACCGAAACTATCAAAAGCTATGGGTTACCACAATCCATACCGACAGATCGAAGGACCAACTTCGCCCCGGAACTCTTCAATCCAGTCCTAAAGAACTTATGCCTGGAGCAGGAGATGTCAACTGAATCCCATCCGGAAAGTCGAGGAGCCTATGGACCAATCTTTGGACCCACTGTCCAAGGACCACTCAAACTACTTCAAGAGGAATGGCAGACCGAATTGGATCTCCTTGGGCTGAGCAAGTACCTAGATAAGTACATAAATTTTTTGTCTGACATAACTGTGTTTGTTAGAAAAAAATTGTACACTGCTCACATGCAGATGCCATTGTTGTGTGATGAAAGAAAGGCAAAAATATTATATCATTTGAAAATGATAAAGCCTTACCTTCTGAAAACAATTGGAATAAGCTTGATGTTGTTAACATTGTTACTCTTAATTGTAAAATTTATGCCTGGAGTACAGGATGAATTGAATGACAAATTCACTGATAGTTAGTTACCAAACTTACTAGTTTAAAACTAAATCCCTTACTTGTGATGAAAAAGGAATGAGTAAAAGTATTGTTAGAGTAAATATCATTCTAGTGTGATATTTCTAAACAAACTTGTTAGGTTGAGCATTAAAATAATTGCTATAAGAGAAAAAGATCAGTTTTATCCGCAGAATTGGTTTCTATATCAGAGGACATTATAAATGTGGACTGATTATAAGATATGTTTGAGAATCTCTGGAAATGATAATTGAAACATTTGGCAGAGAGGATAATCTGATTGAAAAAGATGTAAATGGTTTTGAGAAAAGAGAATTTTTCTATCACTAAAGTATTGAGAAATGTTTTATGATTGTACTATGGAAAATATTTTATCATGTACTGTTGTTGAAATATTGCACTGAGTCAAGATGCAAATTTCTTCTATGTGAATTTATTCATTTGTTCTATTATCATTGAATGTATGATAATGAAGGGTAAAAATAGTTGCTGCAAGACAGAACTATGACTAACAAGAATTCCAAGAAATGTATTATATATGATTTTTCACTTTTAGGATACTGTTACATGAAAAGCAGACCAAAAGTAGAAACTAATAAAACTTTGTAATCCTTATGTTGTAAAAATTTAGGATGTGCCACTGATTTGACACTGTAAACCAGAATGATTGGGAATTTCATGGTTGAAAATTTATAATGTTGACATACCAATGTGAAACTAATGTATGATTAATTAAGGATTTCATGTCAAGATTGTAAAACTAATCTATATTTTTTCTGTATTAGTTAAAATAGATTGAATGAATTGTATTGACAAGCAAAAGATTGGGTAGACCTGAACACTGTGAAAGTAACAGGAGAATCTATGAATAAGGAATAAAGCCTTTATGGAAAATGGAAAAGAGCAATGTACACCACTGAAAAGATTGGAAATGAAATGTTTTACCACACCAGTCAAACCAGCAGTTTGTTTTGTACATAAATTGTTACATTGATTTCGCTATGAAAAAAAAAAATTAATAGTAGCCTATGCTTAACTTTTCTACTTCAATAATATTGTATTTAATGTAATCTAAAGAAAATAAGTACTTACTGTGTAGTACTAAGATTGTATGAAGATAATATAACTTGTTTTAATTGATAGTTAATTAAGTAAATTAACCAAATTTGTTTAAGTAAATCCATGATTGTCTGAATGTTTCAATTTAACCTGCTACGATGTGAACTCTTTTAAAAAAGAAAATAATGACGTCGAAAGGTCATGGTAAAATGAAAGATTGAAATATTTTTAATGATTTTTGCTATAAACTATTTTAATTCGTGAACAGACTATGTTTAATGTTCTCAAAATAATATAAATGAATTTGATTTTGAGATAATAAGTTGTTAAAGAATGCTCATTTAATACGATAACGTTTTGGTCGCGTAGAGATTTATTTTCTTTGACCTCGGCTGTGATGAGGTAGAAATTTGCATAGCGATGTCAATATTGTTAGAATCAATAGGGAATGAGAGAGTGATCGCAAGGAAGAGGGAGAGAAAGAAAAAAGAATACTGACCTAGAAATTTTGGGTTTTGACACAGACAGTGTTGTCTAAAGCCTACAGGCTCGAAAAAAATACTGTCTACACGAGCAATAATATTTTGTTGTAAAGTGAAATTAGGTCAGGGCTAGTATTTTTTTGTTTTGTAATTGAGTTAGGCCTAGCATGTGTTCTATTAGAGCGTTTGGTTTTTTTTTCTCCTTATGAAAAAAAATAAGTCTTGTCTGCATAGACATTAAGTGATTTTTTCTTTTGTTGTTTGATTACAAATGTAAAAGATATTAGTTTATAAATTAAATGGACGAGAGAGTTTTTATTACAGTGGAATGTTCAATGTAATAGAAGTTATTAACTTGTATTATATTATATCTATTAAGAATGATTATGTATTTTTCTTGTATACAAGATTTAGATAAACAATTTAATTGTCCATTGTTTTGAATTAAAAATCGAATGATTGAATGACTATAGTTAAGCCATTTGATAAGATGAATTTATATTGCATATATTATTATGTTATTGTTATCAGTTCGATTGAATTATTGGGATCGCCAATTGAACTGTATTGTTTTTCCCGGAATATTTTCTTTTATAATTATTCCTTAAAATTAACATTTTTCGTATGGTTAAAATGTAAAGGAAATAATTATAAAGCTTTAGAAGGGGGGGGATGTTACGAATCTCGGTCATAAATGAATGACGTAGTAAGGCATTGACCTCTTAACAAGTGCGTGTCAGAGTCCAAAGCGACCAAGGTTTGACCTTTATGCCCTGAGGGCAGTTTAAATAAAATAATTCGTTCAAATCCCGTGGAAATTGGGGGATAATTCTGGATCGTAGTAATTATAGAGAAAGAGGTTAAAATGCGTATTAAGACCCTGTAGAATCTTCGATGATCGTTTTCTTTGTAAAGTCCCGACCTCCTTAAAGTTAGTTCAGTTTAAACGTTTGTAGAGTGAAGTCGCTATATTCATACATGTACATATAATGCCATTTTATTGATACTTATGTTGCCACCAGTTGATGAAGTTTATTGATCGTTTATATTGAGTCTACAATTTAAATAAAATTGTTTATTCAACAACTGGAGTTGTTTGATCTATCGTTGTTGAGAAAGGTGTTGAAGATAATTATCACGAATATAACTACATTACTGCATAGACCTGTCAGTCAAGGAACCCCTAGCTTGGGCTACAGATTAGCAGAATCTAGAGACTTCTAATAAAGATACAACTATATTCATTGAATCCGATTTAACGAGTCGTAATAATAGTCATCATATAAAGAGGTCCATAACAGTTTGGGGTCTTCGTCCGATATAGTTGTATAGTGAAGCATATATTCAAGTTGTGTTGTGTTGTGTGTTGGAGCCGTGACCTACTGAGCAAGCCTAAGAACGCTGAAATTATTCTTCCGATTGGAAAAACGTAAGTTGGAAATTTACCACTTTATAAATCTCTTAACTAAAGAATGGAATTTATTGAAAATCCAGAAGAAGAAGTTTTGAAAACTTTATCAATAAAGAAGTTAAAAGAGATCGCTGAGATCTTGAAGATAGAAGTTACTGAAACTACACCATCCAGAACTGTGTTGACACAGCAGATAAAAGATGTGTTGATTGCGAGTGGCAAGTTGAAAGTAGAATCAAGCGCGGAGGGATATCAAGTTGAAGGTCAGATGTCTGAACAGTTCCGATTTCAACTAGAAATGAAACGTCTTGAGATAGAAGAAAGACGTCTAGAAATAGAAAGTCAGGAAAGAGATAAGAAAAGTCAAAGAGAAATAGAAAGTCAGGAAAGAGATAAGAAAAGTCAAAGAGAAAGTCAGGAAAGAATAGAGCTAGCGAAGATAGGAGCTACTAAAAAAGAATCTCATAGTGATGTAGAGATGGCCAGATGGAAAAAGCTAGTCCCTACCTACATTGATAAAGAAAGTGAAATAGCTAATTTCTTCCAGACCTTTGAAATTTCTTGCAGAGATTTTAAGTTCCCAGAAGATAAATGGGGGATATTAGTGAGAACAGCTTTTACTCAGGGAAGGGCAAGAGATTGTGTTCTGTTGTTAAAAGAGGAGCATTTAAATGATTATGAAGTCATTAAAGACACTGTACTAAAAGCCTATAACCAAATACCGGAAAGTTATCGGAAAAGGTTCCGTCAGTACACAATGTCCCCTTACCAAACACACTTAGACTTCCTTAGAGCAGAAGAAAAGCTAATGGATCAGTGGATAAAATCCAGAAATATCTCCACATTAAAAGAAATGAAAGATATCATTCTGTTAGAAGATTTTATTAACAAAGTGAGGCCGGATATAAGAATGTATTTATCCGAGCGTGATATCACTGACCCACATAAGGCTGCTGATTTAGCTGAACAGTATGCACTGTGTCATAGGACAGCTGGTGAAAAGAATGTTAATAGGCCACAACGGCAAGGAGAAAACACACAAAAACAACATCGTGAAAAAGAGCATTTTGTGAAACAAAATGATGTTAATAAAAGACCTGTAAACAAAAACGTCCAATGTACTTTTTGTAAAAGAACAGGACATAACATAGAAGACTGTTGGAGTATAAGAAAAGAAAAAGGACCTAATAAAGTGGTCATGTGTGCCAGCCATGCACAAATACAGAATGTACAAGAAAGCGAAAATACAAACGAACTGAATTCGAAGAAAGATTCTTCTAAACCAGAAACACTGAGGGTGGATTTGCCTGAGAGCAAAAGTCAGGAGGTAGAGAAATCTACAAATGAAGATAATGAGGATAAATATCCTGATTATAAATACAGAATGGCTACTATTGGATTGGTTGTCCAAGTCCACAGAGACAAAAAAGTAGACCAAAGTATTTTTGACTCGAACAAGAGTCTGAAGTCATCGAAAGATGAAACAACACCCGAAAGTCATGGTCAAGGGAAGAATAAAATTGACACAGAGACCCTGTGCAGTTTTCAACCGTTCATTAGTGAAGGTTGTGTGGCCTTACAAAAGGAAGGACCACTGAAGTCCGTAAGAATATTACGAGACACAGGAGCATCATTAACACTGCTGCTTAAAGATGTATTACCATTAAATGTTAATACATTGACAGGACAGACCGTCCTATTGAGAGGTTTTGAATGGAAAGAAGAAATACCTCTACATAGGATATACCTCTCATCTGACTTGGTGACAGGATATGTGACAGTTGGAGTAATATCAAAACTTCCTGTTGAGGGCATATCCGTTATCCTAGCAAATGATTTGGCGAAAGGGAGGGTGAGACCTGAACTGATTGTGAAGGAAAATCCAGACCCTAGTCCTATTGTGGAGACAGGAAAAGAAAAAGAACTTTATCCTGTAGGTGATGTCATAAAGGGTATGACACCACAGAAAAAGAAAGAAGAAACTATCTCACAAGAAAAGAAAAATAAAGAAGAAATTCTCCCACGAGAGAAGAAAGGGGAAGAAGAAGTGGAACTTGATACTACTATTTTCTCCATGATTGAAGATTGTCCGAAAGGAAATCAATCAAAGAAGTCATCACAAAATGAATTGATTGCTGAACAGAGAGTAGACCCAGAGTTGCTACAGTTGCATGAGAAAGCTGTCGACGAGAAAGAAAATCCTACTACTGATGTCTATGAACAGATAGACCACAGCATAAACAAACAACAATGCAAACCTGCAGTTGCCGGTACAGATGAAGATTGGAGGAGCATCACTGAAGAAACGAGTGCGGAGAGCTGGACCGAAACTATCAAAAGCTATGGGTTACCACAATCCATACCGACAGATCGAAGGACCAACTTCGCCCCGGAACTCTTCAATCCAGTCCTAAAGAACTTATGCCTGGAGCAGGAGATGTCAACTGAATCCCATCCGGAAAGTCGAGGAGCCTATGGACCAATCTTTGGACCCACTGTCCAAGGACCACTCAAACTACTTCAAGAGGAATGGCAGACCGAATTGGATCTCCTTGGGCTGAGCAAGTACCTAGATAAGTACATAAATTTTTTGTCTGACATAACTGTGTTTGTTAGAAAAAAATTGTACACTGCTCACATGCAGATGCCATTGTTGTGTGATGAAAGAAAGGCAAAAATATTATATCATTTGAAAATGATAAAGCCTTACCTTCTGAAAACAATTGGAATAAGCTTGATGTTGTTAACATTGTTACTCTTAATTGTAAAATTTATGCCTGGAGTACAGGATGAATTGAATGACAAATTCACTGATAGTTAGTTACCAAACTTACTAGTTTAAAACTAAATCCCTTACTTGTGATGAAAAAGGAATGAGTAAAAGTATTGTTAGAGTAAATATCATTCTAGTGTGATATTTCTAAACAAACTTGTTAGGTTGAGCATTAAAATAATTGCTATAAGAGAAAAAGATCAGTTTTATCCGCAGAATTGGTTTCTATATCAGAGGACATTATAAATGTGGACTGATTATAAGATATGTTTGAGAATCTCTGGAAATGATAATTGAAACATTTGGCAGAGAGGATAATCTGATTGAAAAAGATGTAAATGGTTTTGAGAAAAGAGAATTTTTCTATCACTAAAGTATTGAGAAATGTTTTATGATTGTACTATGGAAAATATTTTATCATGTACTGTTGTTGAAATATTGCACTGAGTCAAGATGCAAATTTCTTCTATGTGAATTTATTCATTTGTTCTATTATCATTGAATGTATGATAATGAAGGGTAAAAATAGTTGCTGCAAGACAGAACTATGACTAACAAGAATTCCAAGAAATGTATTATATATGATTTTTCACTTTTAGGATACTGTTACATGAAAAGCAGACCAAAAGTAGAAACTAATAAAACTTTGTAATCCTTATGTTGTAAAAATTTAGGATGTGCCACTGATTTGACACTGTAAACCAGAATGATTGAGAATTTCATGGTTGAAAATTTATAATGTTGACATACCAATGTGAAACTAATGTATGATTAATTAAGGATTTCATGTCAAGATTGTAAAACTAATCTATATTTTTTCTGTATTAGTTAAAATAGATTGAATGAATTGTATTGACAAGCAAAAGATTGGGTAGACCTGAACACTGTGAAAGTAACAGGAGAATCTATGAATAAGGAATAAAGCCTTTATGGAAAATGGAAAAGAGCAATGTACACCACTGAAAAGATTGGAAATGAAATGTTTTACCACACCAGTCAAACCAGCAGTTTGTTTTGTACATAAATTGTTACATTGATTTCGCTATGAAAAAAAAAAATTAATAGTAGCCTATGCTTAACTTTTCTACTTCAATAATATTGTATTTAATGTAATCTAAAGAAAATAAGTACTTACTGTGTAGTACTAAGATTGTATGAAGATAATATAACTTGTTTTAATTGATAGTTAATTAAGTAAATTAACCAAATTTGTTTAAGTAAATCCATGATTGTCTGAATGTTTCAATTTAACCTGCTACGATGTGAACTCTTTTAAAAAAGAAAATAATGACGTCGAAAGGTCATGGTAAAATGAAAGATTGAAATATTTTTAATGATTTTTGCTATAAACTATTTTAATTCGTGAACAGACTATGTTTAATGTTCTCAAAATAATATAAATGAATTTGATTTTGAGATAATAAGTTGTTAAAGAATGCTCATTTAATACGATAACGTTTTGGTCGCGTAGAGATTTATTTTCTTTGACCTCGGCTGTGATGAGGTAGAAATTTGCATAGCGATGTCAATATTGTTAGAATCAATAGGGAATGAGAGAGTGATCGCAAGGAAGAGGGAGAGAAAGAAAAAAGAATACTGACCTAGAAATTTTGGGTTTTGACACAGACAGTGTTGTCTAAAGCCTACAGGCTCGAAAAAAATACTGTCTACACGAGCAATAATATTTTGTTGTAAAGTGAAATTAGGTCAGGGCTAGTATTTTTTTTGTTTTGTAATTGAGTTAGGCCTAGCATGTGTTCTATTAGAGCGTTTGGTTTTTTTTTCTCCTTATGAAAAAAAATAAGTCTTGTCTGCATAGACATTAAGTGATTTTTTCTTTTGTTGTTTGATTACAAATGTAAAAGATATTAGTTTATAAATTAAATGGACGAGAGAGTTTTTATTACAGTGGAATGTTCAATGTAATAGAAGTTATTAACTTGTATTATATTATATCTATTAAGAATGATTATGTATTTTTCTTGTATACAAGATTTAGATAAACAATTTAATTGTCCATTGTTTTGAATTAAAAATCGAATGATTGAATGACTATAGTTAAGCCATTTGATAAGATGAATTTATATTGCATATATTATTATGTTATTGTTATCAGTTCGATTGAATTATTGGGATCGCCAATTGAACTGTATTGTTTTTCCCGGAATATTTTCTTTTATAATTATTCCTTAAAATTAACATTTTTCGTATGGTTAAAATGTAAAGGAAATAATTATAAAGCTTTAGAAGGGGGGGGATGTTACGAATCTCGGTCATAAATGAATGACGTAGTAAGGCATTGACCTCTTAACAAGTGCGTGTCAGAGTCCAAAGCGACCAAGGTTTGACCTTTATGCCCTGAGGGCAGTTTAAATAAAATAATTCGTTCAAATCCCGTGGAAATTGGGGGATAATTCTGGATCGTAGTAATTATAGAGAAAGAGGTTAAAATGCGTATTAAGACCCTGTAGAATCTTCGATGATCGTTTTCTTTGTAAAGTCCCGACCTCCTTAAAGTTAGTTCAGTTTAAACGTTTGTAGAGTGAAGTCGCTATATTCATACATGTACATATAATGCCATTTTATTGATACTTATGTTGCCACCAGTTGATGAAGTTTATTGATCGTTTATATTGAGTCTACAATTTAAATAAAATTGTTTATTCAACAACTGGAGTTGTTTGATCTATCGTTGTTGAGAAAGGTGTTGAAGATAATTATCACGAATATAACTACATTACTGCATAGACCTGTCAGTCAAGGAACCCCTAGCTTGGGCTACAGATTAGCAGAATCTAGAGACTTCTAATAAAGATACAACTATATTCATTGAATCCGATTTAACGAGTCGTAATAATAGTCATCATATAAAGAGGTCCATAACAATACTGAGAGGCGAAACCAGCCTTTTATAAGAAGCGTTGAGAGAAAGTACGCAATCTCAGCGCATCCATTGGTCGGTTTACCTTATTCGTTCTCTGATTGGTCTGCACGCCTCGTACTCGGTGCTTATCGACTGCAGTACGCTACCAGCCACCGCGCGCACACGGGCTAGCCCGCTCTTTTCTTTTTTAAGCCTGTAGGCTATCATTTATTATTAGTGTTCTTTTTTAATACATATCTATACATTCCTTTATTAAATTGGGCACTAACTAAGAGAATGATGGCTACTTTACATGGACTAATTATTATGTACCCAATGTTATAATATCTTCAATACTTTTATGTACTATAAAGTTGTATGGAGGTGAGGGGGTGGGGGGCACAACTGAAGGAACGCGGCAAACTAAAAAGACGGTTCACCCATTGGTCCGTTACATGAATGCCTCTTCTGTCTGTACTCGTTTTGTAAAATGTAAACAAACTGTCAGCTGTCGTTTTTAATGCTCCATATTCTCGTCTAAAACTAGTCATTTGTTCGTTGTTTTTAATGTATGATGTGAATGTTTTCTTTTGTATCGTCTTTGTTTTTATTGTATCAAAAGAGTATCAAGGTAACCAAAGAAAAAATTGCCTTCTTTATTTCTACAACGTATGATTATACTTTTTATACATTTTAAGTAAACATTTAAAACTAGAAATAACCCCTGGGGAAACATTCTCCCATCAATATAGCCCTCTCTCTCACTATCCTCTTTAATGTTATTAATCAAAAACACTATTGCTATTATTATTATAGGTATGCAAAGTCAGAAAACTCGTACGGCTGCGGCCATAGATAACCAACAAGCTAATTGTGAAATTATGAAGGTTGTCCTGAAAAGGACAGTGTGTTATGGGGGTTGTTAGGTGTGATAAATATGGTCACGAGCTTTTTAACTCTTGCCACCTGGGGTCTTCTGTGACTTCTTGGGCAGAAGCACGGCCTGGATGTTAGGCAGGACACCTCCCTGGGCGATGGTGACGCCGGACAGAAGTTTGTTCAACTCCTCGTCGTTCCTAATGGCCAGCTGGAGGTGACGTGGAATGATTCTAGTCTTTTTGTTGTCTCTAGCGGCGTTACCTGCCAACTCGAGAACTTCAGCTGCCAAATACTCTAGCACAGCTGCTAGGTATACTGGGGCGCCAGCGCCCACACGTTCAGCGTAGTTCCCTTTTCTCAATAGACGGTGGATACGACCGACTGGAAACTGAAGTCCGGCCCTGGATGATCGGGACTTGGATTTGCCTTTAACTTTTCCGCCTTTACCGCGTCCGGACATCTTATTCTTATCTGGTGGTTGAAAGCGAACAAAGAAAACAGCGATACTGCTGGCAAAATGTTGTGTTTGTGGCGGGTTCTGTCCCCTTTTATACAAAAACGAGCGGACTTTCGGCTGGCGTAACGCAGCGCTGCGATTGGTCCGACCCGCTCGTACTCTCTCTCGTACTCGGCAGATTTCCACACCATTTCGTATATAAAGCCAGCGCTTCGTCTGCCTCGCTAAGTTTTCGTGTTTACACGCTGTAAAATAATGCCGCCCAAAGTTTCATCCAAAGGAGCTAAGAAAGCCGGTAAGGCTAAGGCCGTACGCACTGGTGACAAGAAGAAGAAGAGGAGGAGAAAGGAAAGCTACAGCATCTACATTTACAAAGTGTTGAAACAAGTTCACCCAGACACTGGTATCTCCTCAAAGGCCATGTCTATCATGAACTCTTTTGTGAATGACATCTTCGAGCGCATCTCAGCTGAAGCTAGCCGTTTGGCTCACTACAACAAACGTAGCACCATTACGTCAAGGGAGATCCAGACCGCCGTCCGTCTCCTCCTGCCTGGAGAGCTGGCCAAGCACGCCGTCAGTGAAGGTACCAAAGCAGTCACCAAGTACACCACCAGTAAATAAACTTGACTACACCCCCCTACCTAGGTGAAACCTAACAACGGCCCTTTTAAGGGCCTCCACTCCGTTCACAGTTAGCTTTTGAGTGTATCACTCACAAATGTGTCAAACGAGTTTCCCCAGCATGCCATTCATTTATTTGTACTGTTACTGTTAAGTTGACCTTCTTAATATGTAGGCCATTCGTGCTAATGTTTTATTTATGTATTCGTTTTTATTATTATTATTGGTTTGTAAGATAGGCACTTTACTAAATAAAAACCTTTATCTAAACGGACGTATTTACACGATTGTATTATTTTTCGATTCTTACATAATAAAATGTGTAGAAGGCCTAGGTTTTACTGTACATGAAACTCGAGAAAGGGGGCACTAAAATACATTAAAACGGGTGAGGGGGATTCACGAGACTAAAAACAACAAAAGCAAGTCGTTTCGTTACTAGTGAGGTCAGAGTATAGAGAGCCTCGTCCAATCGCAAAACGAATTCACAGAATAAACCACGTCGAGGTTTCTATTCCCCTGTATGCTGCTACTCGTCTGCTATGGTTTGAAATTGTAAACAATTTATTTTGTGCTGTATTTAAGTTCATTTAAAACCATAACTATACTCGTGAATACGTTCAACACTTGTAGTGTAACGTTATCTATATGTGAACCTTTGATTTGATAATATTTTTTTTTCCTTCTAGTGCGTGTGTGTGTGGGTTTTTTTTTGTTATAATTGGAAAAAAGCATGCCTTACCTATAGAATGTATATATTGTATCGGGGCTTTAAAAAGCTTAAATTATATGTGCTTGACAAAAAAAATAACATCAACAAAATAAACAACATAAGGTTGAAGTAATAAACGTCGTTGTTAAGCTTATATACCAACATTTTTACCATTTGTTGTCTACGGCCATACCACGTTGAAAATACCGGTTCTCGTCCGATCACCGAAGTCAAGCAACGTCGGGCGTGGTTAGTACTTAGATGGGTGACCGCTTGGGAACACCACGTGTTGTAGACACTTTTTTTTTCTTTTTATATTGTTTTTTGATTATTTTTTTTTTTTTTTTTTTTACCCACACCACAATTTGTGTTCAAATATATGCTTGAATTTAAGAATAATTGTTGTGTTGTAGTTTTTCTTTTTTAAACTGCACACAGATATCAAGATAAGTAATGCAAACATACTATCTAGGTCACACCAAGAACTATAAACATTGGTTTCGTGTAAGTTAATAAACGTACACAAGTTCATTGCTCTTATGGCTTAGTATAACCATATAATTAAGTAATTAAGTAGCTCAATGAAACCATGGCATCAGTTTCTCAACTCAAGCTTATTTATGAAATATTGGGGTGGCCCTGATAAGGGCCGGGTTGTTTTCACTGTGTAGGTCAATCAATTGTTCGCTTAACCACCGAAGCCGTACAGAGTACGTCCTTGACGTTTCAGTGCGTAGACCACATCCATGGCAGTGACAGTCTTCCTTTTGGCATGCTCGGTGTATGTGACGGCATCCCTGATGACATTTTCAAGGAAAACCTTGAGTACACCTCTTGTTTCTTCGTAGATCAGACCAGAGATACGTTTCACACCACCCCTGCGTGCAAGACGACGGATGGCAGGCTTAGTGATACCCTGGATGTTATCACGCAATACTTTACGGTGACGTTTGGCTCCTCCTTTGCCAAGTCCCTTACCACCTTTACCGCGGCCAGACATTCTGCTAAGTGTTTGAAAAAATAACGGGAGTATATCAACAGGAACGAATGATAGAAACGAATGCAGTCAGCCCTTATTTATACTACCGACCTAGCGTGGCTCACTCAACGTGGCGGACGACGCGAGGCTTGAACCAATGTTGTAATTTTATGTTGGAATGCGAACCAATCCGGTTGCAAGAGAGGGAGGCGTACGAACCTTAGCCGAATTATAACAATACTGTTACAAAGTTGGCGCCTTTTTCCAAACTGTCTCTTATTTTTCACGTTAAAAAATGATTCTTTATGTTAGTTAACTGTGTCACTATCGTTTTTAACACCCAACGTCCACATAATGCGTTAGTCTATTAAACAGTGGCATTTAATTTAAGAAACTAAAATGTTTTACAGAAGTAAAAGGGTGTTTACAATAAAATGATTATTTTTTTTTTCAAATCTGTAATAGTAAAGGAAAAATCTGAACACTGTTGAAGGCAATATTTTCCCATAACAAACAAAAAATCTCTTTACAAAACACATTGTAGTCATTCGTTTCTCCGTCATTTTTGTCGGGCATAACCACTAGTCTAATAATAATAATAGACACTAGCACCCTTTCCTTAACTCAATTTTTATAATTATGCACTCTGGTTTCTCTCATCTTAAACTAAAATATAGATTCTTTTTTTTCTTAAAAGTATGACTGAAAGAGAGGGAAGTCGTATCTCTTACATTACAAAAATTATTTAGTAGCAACACTAGTTGAACGTAAACTCAGAGCTAATTTGTAAAGATTTGTATGGTGGTCCTAAAAAGGACCGTTAAGAGGAGTGGTCGTCAGAGGTGAGTTGGTGTAGACTTAAGCACGCTCACCACGGATACGCCTGGCAAGCTGGATGTCCTTGGGCATGATGGTAACACGTTTAGCGTGAATGGCGCACAAGTTGGTGTCCTCAAAGAGACCGACGAGATAAGCCTCGCTAGCTTCTTGAAGAGCCATGACTGCTGAGCTCTGGAAACGCAGGTCAGTCTTGAAATCTTGGGCGATCTCACGGACCAAACGCTGGAATGGCAGCTTACGGATGAGGAGCTCAGTGCTCTTCTGGTAACGACGAATTTCTCTCAGGGCGACTGTACCGGGCCTGTAACGATGGGGCTTTTTAACACCTCCGGTAGCTGGGGCTGATTTCCTGGCAGCCTTGGTAGCCAGCTGTTTACGTGGGGCCTTGCCTCCAGTAGATTTACGAGCGGTTTGTTTGGTTCTAGCCATGGTTAACGGACCTTAGTCTTGATAACAGAATGTTAATACTGAGAGGCGAAACCAGCCTTTTATAAGAAGCGTTGAGAGAAAGTACGCAATCTCAGCGCATCCATTGGTCGGTTTACCTTATTCGTTCTCTGATTGGTCTGCACGCCCCGTACTCGGTGCTTATCGACTGCAGTACGCTACCAGCCACCGCGCGCACACGGGCTAGCCCGCTCTTTTCTTTTTTAAGCCTGTAGGCTATCATTTATTATTAGTGTTCTTTTTTAATACATATCTATACATTCCTTTATTAAATTGGGCACTAACTAAGAGAATGATGGCTACTTTACATGGACTAATTATTATGTACCCAATGTTATAATATCTTCAATACTTTTATGTACTATAAAGTTGTATGGAGGTGAGGGGGTGGGGGGCACAACTGAAGGAACGCGGCAAACTAAAAAGACGGTTCACCCATTGGTCCGTTACATGAATGCCTCTTCTGTCTGTACTCGTTTTGTAAAATGTAAACAAACTGTCAGCTGTCGTTTTTAATGCTCCATATTCTCGTCTAAAACTAGTCATTTGTTCGTTGTTTTTAATGTATGATGTGAATGTTTTCTTTTGTATCGTCTTTGTTTTTATTGTATCAAAAGAGTATCAAGGTAACCAAAGAAAAAATTGCCTTCTTTATTTCTACAACGTATGATTATACTTTTTATACATTTTAAGTAAACATTTAAAACTAGAAATAACCCCTGGGGAAACATTCTCCCATCAATATAGCCCTCTCTCTCACTATCCTCTTTAATGTTATTAATCAAAAACACTATTGCTATTACTATTATAGGTATGCAAAGTCAGAAAACTCGTACGGCTGCGGCCATAGATAACCAACAAGCTAATTGTGAAATTATGAAGGTTGTCCTGAAAAGGACAGTGTGTTATGGGGGTTGTTAGGTGTGATAAATATGGTCACGAGCTTTTTAACTCTTGCCACCTGGGGTCTTCTGTGACTTCTTGGGCAGAAGCACGGCCTGGATGTTAGGCAGGACACCTCCCTGGGCGATGGTGACGCCGGACAGAAGTTTGTTCAACTCCTCGTCGTTCCTAATGGCCAGCTGGAGGTGACGTGGAATGATTCTAGTCTTTTTGTTGTCTCTAGCGGCGTTACCTGCCAACTCGAGAACTTCAGCTGCCAAATACTCTAGCACAGCTGCTAGGTATACTGGGGCGCCAGCGCCCACACGTTCAGCGTAGTTCCCTTTTCTCAATAGACGGTGGATACGACCGACTGGAAACTGAAGTCCGGCCCTGGATGATCGGGACTTGGATTTGCCTTTAACTTTTCCGCCTTTACCGCGTCCGGACATCTTATTCTTATCTGGTGGTTGAAAGCGAACAAAGAAAACAGCGATACTGCTGGCAAAATTTTGTGTTTGTGGCGGGTTCTGTCCCCTTTTATACAAAAACGAGCGGACTTTCGGCTGGCGTAACGCAGCGCTGCGATTGGTCCGACCCGCTCGTACTCTCTCTCGTACTCGGCAGATTTCCACACCATTTCGTATATAAAGCCAGCGCTTCGTCTGCCTCGCTAAGTTTTCGTGTTTACACGCTGTAAAATAATGCCGCCCAAAGTTTCATCCAAAGGAGCTAAGAAAGCCGGTAAGGCTAAGGCCGTACGCACTGGTGACAAGAAGAAGAAGAGGAGGAGAAAGGAAAGCTACAGCATCTACATTTACAAAGTGTTGAAACAAGTTCACCCAGACACTGGTATCTCCTCAAAGGCCATGTCTATCATGAACTCTTTTGTGAATGACATCTTCGAGCGCATCTCAGCTGAAGCTAGCCGTTTGGCTCACTACAACAAACGTAGCACCATTACGTCAAGGGAGATCCAGACCGCCGTCCGTCTCCTCCTGCCTGGAGAGCTGGCCAAGCACGCCGTCAGTGAAGGTACCAAAGCAGTCACCAAGTACACCACCAGTAAATAAACTTGACTACACCCCCCTACCTAGGTGAAACCTAACAACGGCCCTTTTAAGGGCCTCCACTCCGTTCACAGTTAGCTTTTGAGTGTATCACTCACAAATGTGTCAAACGAGTTTCCCCAGCATGCCATTCATTTATTTGTACTGTTACTGTTAAGTTGACCTTCTTAATATGTAGGCCATTCGTGCTAATGTTTTATTTATGTATTCGTTTTTATTATTATTATTGGTTTGTAAGATAGGCACTTTACTAAATAAAAACCTTTATCTAAACGGACGTATTTACACGATTGTATTATTTTTCGATTCTTACATAATAAAATGTGTAGAAGGCCTAGGTTTTACTGTACATGAAACTCGAGAAAGGGGGCACTAAAATACATTAAAACGGGTGAGGGGGATTCACGAGACTAAAAACAACAAAAGCAAGTCGTTTCGTTACTAGTGAGGTCAGAGTATAGAGAGCCTCGTCCAATCGCAAAACGAATTCACAGAATAAACCACGTCGAGGTTTCTATTCCCCTGTATGCTGCTACTCGTCTGCTATGGTTTGAAATTGTAAACAATTTATTTTGTGCTGTATTTAAGTTCATTTAAAACCATAACTATACTCGTGAATACGTTCAACACTTGTAGTGTAACGTTATCTATATGTGAACCTTTGATTTGATAATATTTTTTTTTCCTTCTAGTGCGTGTGTGTGTGGGTTTTTTTTTGTTATAATTGGAAAAAAGCATGCCTTACCTATAGAATGTATATATTGTATCGGGGCTTTAAAAAGCTTAAATTATATGTGCTTGACAAAAAAAATAACATCAACAAAATAAACAACATAAGGTTGAAGTAATAAACGTCGTTGTTAAGCTTATATACCAACATTTTTACCATTTGTTGTCTACGGCCATACCACGTTGAAAATACCGGTTCTCGTCCGATCACCGAAGTCAAGCAACGTCGGGCGTGGTTAGTACTTAGATGGGTGACCGCTTGGGAACACCACGTGTTGTAGACACTTTTTTTTTCTTTTTATATTGTTTTTTGATTATTTTTTTTTTTTTTTTTTTTACCCACACCACAATTTGTGTTCAAATATATGCTTGAATTTAAGAATAATTGTTGTGTTGTAGTTTTTCTTTTTTAAACTGCACACAGATATCAAGATAAGTAATGCAAACATACTATCTAGGTCACACCAAGAACTATAAACATTGGTTTCGTGTAAGTTAATAAACGTACACAAGTTCATTGCTCTTATGGCTTAGTATAACCATATAATTAAGTAATTAAGTAGCTCAATGAAACCATGGCATCAGTTTCTCAACTCAAGCTTATTTATGAAATATTGGGGTGGCCCTGATAAGGGCCGGGTTGTTTTCACTGTGTAGGTCAATCAATTGTTCGCTTAACCACCGAAGCCGTACAGAGTACGTCCTTGACGTTTCAGTGCGTAGACCACATCCATGGCAGTGACAGTCTTCCTTTTGGCATGCTCGGTGTATGTGACGGCATCCCTGATGACATTTTCAAGGAAAACCTTGAGTACACCTCTTGTTTCTTCGTAGATCAGACCAGAGATACGTTTCACACCACCCCTGCGTGCAAGACGACGGATGGCAGGCTTAGTGATACCCTGGATGTTATCACGCAATACTTTACGGTGACGTTTGGCTCCTCCTTTGCCAAGTCCCTTACCACCTTTACCGCGGCCAGACATTCTGCTAAGTGTTTGAAAAAATAACGGGAGTATATCAACAGGAACGAATGATAGAAACGAATGCAGTCAGCCCTTATTTATACTACCGACCTAGCGTGGCTCACTCAACGTGGCGGACGACGCGAGGCTTGAACCAATCGTTGTAATTTTATGTTGGAATGCGAACCAATCCGGTTGCAAGAGAGGGAGGCGTACGAACCTTAGCCGAATTATAACAATACTGTTACAAAGTTGGCGCCTTTTTCCAAACTGTCTCTTATTTTTCACGTTAAAAAATGATTCTTTATGTTAGTTAACTGTGTCACTATCGTTTTTAACACCCAACGTCCACATAATGCGTTAGTCTATTAAACAGTGGCATTTAATTTAAGAAACTAAAATGTTTTACAGAAGTAAAAGGGTGTTTACAATAAAATGATTATTTTTTTTTTCAAATCTGTAATAGTAAAGGAAAAATCTGAACACTGTTGAAGGCAATATTTTCCCATAACAAACAAAAAATCTCTTTACAAAACACATTGTAGTCATTTGTTTCTCCGTCATTTTTGTCGGGCATAACCACTAGTCTAATAATAATAATAGACACTAGCACCCTTTCCTTAACTCAATTTTTATAATTATACACTCTGGTTTCTCTCATCTTAAACTAAAATATAGATTCTTTTTTTTCTTAAAAGTATGACTGAAAGAGAGGGAAGTCGTATCTCTTACATTACAAAAATTATTTAGTAGCAACACTAGTTGAACGTAAACTCAGAGCTAATTTGTAAAGATTTGTATGGTGGTCCTAAAAAGGACCGTTAAGAGGAGTGGTCGTCAGAGGTGAGTTGGTGTAGACTTAAGCACGCTCACCACGGATACGCCTGGCAAGCTGGATGTCCTTGGGCATGATGGTAACACGTTTAGCGTGAATGGCGCACAAGTTGGTGTCCTCAAAGAGACCGACGAGATAAGCCTCGCTAGCTTCTTGAAGAGCCATGACTGCTGAGCTCTGGAAACGCAGGTCAGTCTTGAAATCTTGGGCGATCTCACGGACCAAACGCTGGAATGGCAGCTTACGGATGAGGAGCTCAGTGCTCTTCTGGTAACGACGAATTTCTCTCAGGGCGACTGTACCGGGCCTGTAACGATGGGGCTTTTTAACACCTCCGGTAGCTGGGGCTGATTTCCTGGCAGCCTTGGTAGCCAGCTGTTTACGTGGGGCCTTGCCTCCAGTAGATTTACGAGCGGTTTGTTTGGTTCTAGCCATGGTTAACGGACCTTAGTCTTGATAACAGAATGTTAATACTGAGAGGCGAAACCAGCCTTTTATAAGAAGCGTTGAGAGAAAGTACGCAATCTCAGCGCATCCATTGGTCGGTTTACCTTATTCGTTCTCTGATTGGTCTGCACGCCCCGTACTCGGTGCTTATCGACTGCAGTACGCTACCAGCCACCGCGCGCACACGGGCTAGCCCGCTCTTTTCTTTTTTAAGCCTGTAGGCTATCATTTATTATTAGTGTTCTTTTTTAATACATATCTATACATTCCTTTATTAAATTGGGCACTAACTAAGAGAATGATGGCTACTTTACATGGACTAATTATTATGTACCCAATGTTATAATATCTTCAATACTTTTATGTACTATAAAGTTGTATGGAGGTGAGGGGGTGGGGGGCACAACTGAAGGAACGCGGCAAACTAAAAAGACGGTTCACCCATTGGTCCGTTACATGAATGCCTCTTCTGTCTGTACTCGTTTTGTAAAATGTAAACAAACTGTCAGCTGTCGTTTTTAATGCTCCATATTCTCGTCTAAAACTAGTCATTTGTTCGTTGTTTTTAATGTATGATGTGAATGTTTTCTTTTGTATCGTCTTTGTTTTTATTGTATCAAAAGAGTATCAAGGTAACCAAAGAAAAAATTGCCTTCTTTATTTCTACAACGTATGATTATACTTTTTATACATTTTAAGTAAACATTTAAAACTAGAAATAACCCCTGGGGAAACATTCTCCCATCAATATAGCCCTCTCTCTCACTATCCTCTTTAATGTTATTAATCAAAAACACTATTGCTATTATTATTATAGGTATGCAAAGTCAGAAAACTCGTACGGCTGCGGCCATAGATAACCAACAAGCTAATTGTGAAATTATGAAGGTTGTCCTGAAAAGGACAGTGTGTTATGGGGGTTGTTAGGTGTGATAAATATGGTCACGAGCTTTTTAACTCTTGCCACCTGGGGTCTTCTGTGACTTCTTGGGCAGAAGCACGGCCTGGATGTTAGGCAGGACACCTCCCTGGGCGATGGTGACGCCGGACAGAAGTTTGTTCAACTCCTCGTCGTTCCTAATGGCCAGCTGGAGGTGACGTGGAATGATTCTAGTCTTTTTGTTGTCTCTAGCGGCGTTACCTGCCAACTCGAGAACTTCAGCTGCCAAATACTCTAGCACAGCTGCTAGGTATACTGGGGCGCCAGCGCCCACACGTTCAGCGTAGTTCCCTTTTCTCAATAGACGGTGGATACGACCGACTGGAAACTGAAGTCCGGCCCTGGATGATCGGGACTTGGATTTGCCTTTAACTTTTCCGCCTTTACCGCGTCCGGACATCTTATTCTTATCTGGTGGTTGAAAGCGAACAAAGAAAACAGCGATACTGCTGGCAAAATTTTGTGTTTGTGGCGGGTTCTGTCCCCTTTTATACAAAAACGAGCGGACTTTCGGCTGGCGTAACGCAGCGCTGCGATTGGTCCGACCCGCTCGTACTCTCTCTCGTACTCGGCAGATTTCCACACCATTTCGTATATAAAGCCAGCGCTTCGTCTGCCTCGCTAAGTTTTCGTGTTTACACGCTGTAAAATAATGCCGCCCAAAGTTTCATCCAAAGGAGCTAAGAAAGCCGGTAAGGCTAAGGCCGTACGCACTGGTGACAAGAAGAAGAAGAGGAGGAGAAAGGAAAGCTACAGCATCTACATTTACAAAGTGTTGAAACAAGTTCACCCAGACACTGGTATCTCCTCAAAGGCCATGTCTATCATGAACTCTTTTGTGAATGACATCTTCGAGCGCATCTCAGCTGAAGCTAGCCGTTTGGCTCACTACAACAAACGTAGCACCATTACGTCAAGGGAGATCCAGACCGCCGTCCGTCTCCTCCTGCCTGGAGAGCTGGCCAAGCACGCCGTCAGTGAAGGTACCAAAGCAGTCACCAAGTACACCACCAGTAAATAAACTTGACTACACCCCCCTACCTAGGTGAAACCTAACAACGGCCCTTTTAAGGGCCTCCACTCCGTTCACAGTTAGCTTTTGAGTGTATCACTCACAAATGTGTCAAACGAGTTTCCCCAGCATGCCATTCATTTATTTGTACTGTTACTGTTAAGTTGACCTTCTTAATATGTAGGCCATTCGTGCTAATGTTTTATTTATGTATTCGTTTTTATTATTATTATTGGTTTGTAAGATAGGCACTTTACTAAATAAAAACCTTTATCTAAACGGACGTATTTACACGATTGTATTATTTTTCGATTCTTACATAATAAAATGTGTAGAAGGCCTAGGTTTTACTGTACATGAAACTCGAGAAAGGGGGCACTAAAATACATTAAAACGGGTGAGGGGGATTCACGAGACTAAAAACAACAAAAGCAAGTCGTTTCGTTACTAGTGAGGTCAGAGTATAGAGAGCCTCGTCCAATCGCAAAACGAATTCACAGAATAAACCACGTCGAGGTTTCTATTCCCCTGTATGCTGCTACTCGTCTGCTATGGTTTGAAATTGTAAACAATTTATTTTGTGCTGTATTTAAGTTCATTTAAAACCATAACTATACTCGTGAATACGTTCAACACTTGTAGTGTAACGTTATCTATATGTGAACCTTTGATTTGATAATATTTTTTTTTCCTTCTAGTGCGTGTGTGTGTGGGTTTTTTTTTGTTATAATTGGAAAAAAGCATGCCTTACCTATAGAATGTATATATTGTATCGGGGCTTTAAAAAGCTTAAATTATATGTGCTTGACAAAAAAAATAACATCAACAAAATAAACAACATAAGGTTGAAGTAATAAACGTCGTTGTTAAGCTTATATACCAACATTTTTACCATTTGTTGTCTACGGCCATACCACGTTGAAAATACCGGTTCTCGTCCGATCACCGAAGTCAAGCAACGTCGGGCGTGGTTAGTACTTAGATGGGTGACCGCTTGGGAACACCACGTGTTGTAGACACTTTTTTTTTCTTTTTATATTGTTTTTTGATTATTTTTTTTTTTTTTTTTTTTACCCACACCACAATTTGTGTTCAAATATATGCTTGAATTTAAGAATAATTGTTGTGTTGTAGTTTTTCTTTTTTAAACTGCACACAGATATCAAGATAAGTAATGCAAACATACTATCTAGGTCACACCAAGAACTATAAACATTGGTTTCGTGTAAGTTAATAAACGTACACAAGTTCATTGCTCTTATGGCTTAGTATAACCATATAATTAAGTAATTAAGTAGCTCAATGAAACCATGGCATCAGTTTCTCAACTCAAGCTTATTTATGAAATATTGGGGTGGCCCTGATAAGGGCCGGGTTGTTTTCACTGTGTAGGTCAATCAATTGTTCGCTTAACCACCGAAGCCGTACAGAGTACGTCCTTGACGTTTCAGTGCGTAGACCACATCCATGGCAGTGACAGTCTTCCTTTTGGCATGCTCGGTGTATGTGACGGCATCCCTGATGACATTTTCAAGGAAAACCTTGAGTACACCTCTTGTTTCTTCGTAGATCAGACCAGAGATACGTTTCACACCACCCCTGCGTGCAAGACGACGGATGGCAGGCTTAGTGATACCCTGGATGTTATCACGCAATACTTTACGGTGACGTTTGGCTCCTCCTTTGCCAAGTCCCTTACCACCTTTACCGCGGCCAGACATTCTGCTAAGTGTTTGAAAAAATAACGGGAGTATATCAACAGGAACGAATGATAGAAACGAATGCAGTCAGCCCTTATTTATACTACCGACCTAGCGTGGCTCACTCAACGTGGCGGACGACGCGAGGCTTGAACCAATCGTTGTAATTTTATGTTGGAATGCGAACCAATCCGGTTGCAAGAGAGGGAGGCGTACGAACCTTAGCCGAATTATAACAATACTGTTACAAAGTTGGCGCCTTTTTCCGAACTGTCTCTTATTTTTCACGTTAAAAAATGATTCTTTATGTTAGTTAACTGTGTCACTATCGTTTTTAACACCCAACGTCCACATAATGCGTTAGTCTATTAAACAGTGGCATTTAATTTAAGAAACTAAAATGTTTTACAGAAGTAAAAGGGTGTTTACAATAAAATGATTATTTTTTTTTTCAAATCTGTAATAGTAAAGGAAAAATCTGAACACTGTTGAAGGCAATATTTTCCCATAACAAACAAAAAATCTCTTTACAAAACACATTGTAGTCATTTGTTTCTCCGTCATTTTTGTCGGGCATAACCACTAGTCTAATAATAATAATAGACACTAGCACCCTTTCCTTAACTCAATTTTTATAATTATACACTCTGGTTTCTCTCATCTTAAACTAAAATATAGATTCTTTTTTTTCTTAAAAGTATGACTGAAAGAGAGGGAAGTCGTATCTCTTACATTACAAAAATTATTTAGTAGCAACACTAGTTGAACGTAAACTCAGAGCTAATTTGTAAAGATTTGTATGGTGGTCCTAAAAAGGACCGTTAAGAGGAGTGGTCGTCAGAGGTGAGTTGGTGTAGACTTAAGCACGCTCACCACGGATACGCCTGGCAAGCTGGATGTCCTTGGGCATGATGGTAACACGTTTAGCGTGAATGGCGCACAAGTTGGTGTCCTCAAAGAGACCGACGAGATAAGCCTCGCTAGCTTCTTGAAGAGCCATGACTGCTGAGCTCTGGAAACGCAGGTCAGTCTTGAAATCTTGGGCGATCTCACGGACCAAACGCTGGAATGGCAGCTTACGGATGAGGAGCTCAGTGCTCTTCTGGTAACGACGAATTTCTCTCAGGGCGACTGTACCGGGCCTGTAACGATGGGGCTTTTTAACACCTCCGGTAGCTGGGGCTGATTTCCTGGCAGCCTTGGTAGCCAGCTGTTTACGTGGGGCCTTGCCTCCAGTAGATTTACGAGCGGTTTGTTTGGTTCTAGCCATGGTTAACGGACCTTAGTCTTGATAACAGAATGTTAATACTGAGAGGCGAAACCAGCCTTTTATAAGAAGCGTTGAGAGAAAGTACGCAATCTCAGCGCATCCATTGGTCGGTTTACCTTATTCGTTCTCTGATTGGTCTGCACGCCTCGTACTCGGTGCTTATCGACTGCAGTACGCTACCAGCCACCGCGCGCACACGGGCTAGCCCGCTCTTTTCTTTTTTAAGCCTGTAGGCTATCATTTATTATTAGTGTTCTTTTTTAATACATATCTATACATTCCTTTATTAAATTGGGCACTAACTAAGAGAATGATGGCTACTTTACATGGACTAATTATTATGTACCCAATGTTATAATATCTTCAATACTTTTATGTACTATAAAGTTGTATGGAGGTGAGGGGGTGGGGGGCACAACTGAAGGAACGCGGCAAACTAAAAAGACGGTTCACCCATTGGTCCGTTACATGAATGCCTCTTCTGTCTGTACTCGTTTTGTAAAATGTAAACAAACTGTCAGCTGTCGTTTTTAATGCTCCATATTCTCGTCTAAAACTAGTCATTTGTTCGTTGTTTTTAATGTATGATGTGAATGTTTTCTTTTGTATCGTCTTTGTTTTTATTGTATCAAAAGAGTATCAAGGTAACCAAAGAAAAAATTGCCTTCTTTATTTCTACAACGTATGATTATACTTTTTATACATTTTAAGTAAACATTTAAAACTAGAAATAACCCCTGGGGAAACATTCTCCCATCAATATAGCCCTCTCTCTCACTATCCTCTTTAATGTTATTAATCAAAAACACTATTGCTATTACTATTATAGGTATGCAAAGTCAGAAAACTCGTACGGCTGCGGCCATAGATAACCAACAAGCTAATTGTGAAATTATGAAGGTTGTCCTGAAAAGGACAGTGTGTTATGGGGGTTGTTAGGTGTGATAAATATGGTCACGAGCTTTTTAACTCTTGCCACCTGGGGTCTTCTGTGACTTCTTGGGCAGAAGCACGGCCTGGATGTTAGGCAGGACACCTCCCTGGGCGATGGTGACGCCGGACAGAAGTTTGTTCAACTCCTCGTCGTTCCTAATGGCCAGCTGGAGGTGACGTGGAATGATTCTAGTCTTTTTGTTGTCTCTAGCGGCGTTACCTGCCAACTCGAGAACTTCAGCTGCCAAATACTCTAGCACAGCTGCTAGGTATACTGGGGCGCCAGCGCCCACACGTTCAGCGTAGTTCCCTTTTCTCAATAGACGGTGGATACGACCGACTGGAAACTGAAGTCCGGCCCTGGATGATCGGGACTTGGATTTGCCTTTAACTTTTCCGCCTTTACCGCGTCCGGACATCTTATTCTTATCTGGTGGTTGAAAGCGAACAAAGAAAACAGCGATACTGCTGGCAAAATTTTGTGTTTGTGGCGGGTTCTGTCCCCTTTTATACAAAAACGAGCGGACTTTCGGCTGGCGTAACGCAGCGCTGCGATTGGTCCGACCCGCTCGTACTCTCTCTCGTACTCGGCAGATTTCCACACCATTTCGTATATAAAGCCAGCGCTTCGTCTGCCTCGCTAAGTTTTCGTGTTTACACGCTGTAAAATAATGCCGCCCAAAGTTTCATCCAAAGGAGCTAAGAAAGCCGGTAAGGCTAAGGCCGTACGCACTGGTGACAAGAAGAAGAAGAGGAGGAGAAAGGAAAGCTACAGCATCTACATTTACAAAGTGTTGAAACAAGTTCACCCAGACACTGGTATCTCCTCAAAGGCCATGTCTATCATGAACTCTTTTGTGAATGACATCTTCGAGCGCATCTCAGCTGAAGCTAGCCGTTTGGCTCACTACAACAAACGTAGCACCATTACGTCAAGGGAGATCCAGACCGCCGTCCGTCTCCTCCTGCCTGGAGAGCTGGCCAAGCACGCCGTCAGTGAAGGTACCAAAGCAGTCACCAAGTACACCACCAGTAAATAAACTTGACTACACCCCCCTACCTAGGTGAAACCTAACAACGGCCCTTTTAAGGGCCTCCACTCCGTTCACAGTTAGCTTTTGAGTGTATCACTCACAAATGTGTCAAACGAGTTTCCCCAGCATGCCATTCATTTATTTGTACTGTTACTGTTAAGTTGACCTTCTTAATATGTAGGCCATTCGTGCTAATGTTTTATTTATGTATTCGTTTTTATTATTATTATTGGTTTGTAAGATAGGCACTTTACTAAATAAAAACCTTTATCTAAACGGACGTATTTACACGATTGTATTATTTTTCGATTCTTACATAATAAAATGTGTAGAAGGCCTAGGTTTTACTGTACATGAAACTCGAGAAAGGGGGCACTAAAATACATTAAAACGGGTGAGGGGGATTCACGAGACTAAAAACAACAAAAGCAAGTCGTTTCGTTACTAGTGAGGTCAGAGTATAGAGAGCCTCGTCCAATCGCAAAACGAATTCACAGAATAAACCACGTCGAGGTTTCTATTCCCCTGTATGCTGCTACTCGTCTGCTATGGTTTGAAATTGTAAACAATTTATTTTGTGCTGTATTTAAGTTCATTTAAAACCATAACTATACTCGTGAATACGTTCAACACTTGTAGTGTAACGTTATCTATATGTGAACCTTTGATTTGATAATATTTTTTTTTCCTTCTAGTGCGTGTGTGTGTGGGTTTTTTTTTGTTATAATTGGAAAAAAGCATGCCTTACCTATAGAATGTATATATTGTATCGGGGCTTTAAAAAGCTTAAATTATATGTGCTTGACAAAAAAAATAACATCAACAAAATAAACAACATAAGGTTGAAGTAATAAACGTCGTTGTTAAGCTTATATACCAACATTTTTACCATTTGTTGTCTACGGCCATACCACGTTGAAAATACCGGTTCTCGTCCGATCACCGAAGTCAAGCAACGTCGGGCGTGGTTAGTACTTAGATGGGTGACCGCTTGGGAACACCACGTGTTGTAGACACTTTTTTTTTCTTTTTATATTGTTTTTTGATTATTTTTTTTTTTTTTTTTTTTACCCACACCACAATTTGTGTTCAAATATATGCTTGAATTTAAGAATAATTGTTGTGTTGTAGTTTTTCTTTTTTAAACTGCACACAGATATCAAGATAAGTAATGCAAACATACTATCTAGGTCACACCAAGAACTATAAACATTGGTTTCGTGTAAGTTAATAAACGTACACAAGTTCATTGCTCTTATGGCTTAGTATAACCATATAATTAAGTAATTAAGTAGCTCAATGAAACCATGGCATCAGTTTCTCAACTCAAGCTTATTTATGAAATATTGGGGTGGCCCTGATAAGGGCCGGGTTGTTTTCACTGTGTAGGTCAATCAATTGTTCGCTTAACCACCGAAGCCGTACAGAGTACGTCCTTGACGTTTCAGTGCGTAGACCACATCCATGGCAGTGACAGTCTTCCTTTTGGCATGCTCGGTGTATGTGACGGCATCCCTGATGACATTTTCAAGGAAAACCTTGAGTACACCTCTTGTTTCTTCGTAGATCAGACCAGAGATACGTTTCACACCACCCCTGCGTGCAAGACGACGGATGGCAGGCTTAGTGATACCCTGGATGTTATCACGCAATACTTTACGGTGACGTTTGGCTCCTCCTTTGCCAAGTCCCTTACCACCTTTACCGCGGCCAGACATTCTGCTAAGTGTTTGAAAAAATAACGGGAGTATATCAACAGGAACGAATGATAGAAACGAATGCAGTCAGCCCTTATTTATACTACCGACCTAGCGTGGCTCACTCAACGTGGCGGACGACGCGAGGCTTGAACCAATCGTTGTAATTTTATGTTGGAATGCGAACCAATCCGGTTGCAAGAGAGGGAGGCGTACGAACCTTAGCCGAATTATAACAATACTGTTACAAAGTTGGCGCCTTTTTCCAAACTGTCTCTTATTTTTCACGTTAAAAAATGATTCTTTATGTTAGTTAACTGTGTCACTATCGTTTTTAACACCCAACGTCCACATAATGCGTTAGTCTATTAAACAGTGGCATTTAATTTAAGAAACTAAAATGTTTTACAGAAGTAAAAGGGTGTTTACAATAAAATGATTATTTTTTTTTTCAAATCTGTAATAGTAAAGGAAAAATCTGAACACTGTTGAAGGCAATATTTTCCCATAACAAACAAAAAATCTCTTTACAAAACACATTGTAGTCATTTGTTTCTCCGTCATTTTTGTCGGGCATAACCACTAGTCTAATAATAATAATAGACACTAGCACCCTTTCCTTAACTCAATTTTTATAATTATACACTCTGGTTTCTCTCATCTTAAACTAAAATATAGATTCTTTTTTTTCTTAAAAGTATGACTGAAAGAGAGGGAAGTCGTATCTCTTACATTACAAAAATTATTTAGTAGCAACACTAGTTGAACGTAAACTCAGAGCTAATTTGTAAAGATTTGTATGGTGGTCCTAAAAAGGACCGTTAAGAGGAGTGGTCGTCAGAGGTGAGTTGGTGTAGACTTAAGCACGCTCACCACGGATACGCCTGGCAAGCTGGATGTCCTTGGGCATGATGGTAACACGTTTAGCGTGAATGGCGCACAAGTTGGTGTCCTCAAAGAGACCGACGAGATAAGCCTCGCTAGCTTCTTGAAGAGCCATGACTGCTGAGCTCTGGAAACGCAGGTCAGTCTTGAAATCTTGGGCGATCTCACGGACCAAACGCTGGAATGGCAGCTTACGGATGAGGAGCTCAGTGCTCTTCTGGTAACGACGAATTTCTCTCAGGGCGACTGTACCGGGCCTGTAACGATGGGGCTTTTTAACACCTCCGGTAGCTGGGGCTGATTTCCTGGCAGCCTTGGTAGCCAGCTGTTTACGTGGGGCCTTGCCTCCAGTAGATTTACGAGCGGTTTGTTTGGTTCTAGCCATGGTTAACGGACCTTAGTCTTGATAACAGAATGTTAATACTGAGAGGCGAAACCAGCCTTTTATAAGAAGCGTTGAGAGAAAGTACGCAATCTCAGCGCATCCATTGGTCGGTTTACCTTATTCGTTCTCTGATTGGTCTGCACGCCCCGTACTCGGTGCTTATCGACTGCAGTACGCTACCAGCCACCGCGCGCACACGGGCTAGCCCGCTCTTTTCTTTTTTAAGCCTGTAGGCTATCATTTATTATTAGTGTTCTTTTTTAATACATATCTATACATTCCTTTATTAAATTGGGCACTAACTAAGAGAATGATGGCTACTTTACATGGACTAATTATTATGTACCCAATGTTATAATATCTTCAATACTTTTATGTACTATAAAGTTGTATGGAGGTGAGGGGGTGGGGGGCACAACTGAAGGAACGCGGCAAACTAAAAAGACGGTTCACCCATTGGTCCGTTACATGAATGCCTCTTCTGTCTGTACTCGTTTTGTAAAATGTAAACAAACTGTCAGCTGTCGTTTTTAATGCTCCATATTCTCGTCTAAAACTAGTCATTTGTTCGTTGTTTTTAATGTATGATGTGAATGTTTTCTTTTGTATCGTCTTTGTTTTTATTGTATCAAAAGAGTATCAAGGTAACCAAAGAAAAAATTGCCTTCTTTATTTCTACAACGTATGATTATACTTTTTATACATTTTAAGTAAACATTTAAAACTAGAAATAACCCCTGGGGAAACATTCTCCCATCAATATAGCCCTCTCTCTCACTATCCTCTTTAATGTTATTAATCAAAAACACTATTGCTATTATTATTATAGGTATGCAAAGTCAGAAAACTCGTACGGCTGCGGCCATAGATAACCAACAAGCTAATTGTGAAATTATGAAGGTTGTCCTGAAAAGGACAGTGTGTTATGGGGGTTGTTAGGTGTGATAAATATGGTCACGAGCTTTTTAACTCTTGCCACCTGGGGTCTTCTGTGACTTCTTGGGCAGAAGCACGGCCTGGATGTTAGGCAGGACACCTCCCTGGGCGATGGTGACGCCGGACAGAAGTTTGTTCAACTCCTCGTCGTTCCTAATGGCCAGCTGGAGGTGACGTGGAATGATTCTAGTCTTTTTGTTGTCTCTAGCGGCGTTACCTGCCAACTCGAGAACTTCAGCTGCCAAATACTCTAGCACAGCTGCTAGGTATACTGGGGCGCCAGCGCCCACACGTTCAGCGTAGTTCCCTTTTCTCAATAGACGGTGGATACGACCGACTGGAAACTGAAGTCCGGCCCTGGATGATCGGGACTTGGATTTGCCTTTAACTTTTCCGCCTTTACCGCGTCCGGACATCTTATTCTTATCTGGTGGTTGAAAGCGAACAAAGAAAACAGCGATACTGCTGGCAAAATTTTGTGTTTGTGGCGGGTTCTGTCCCCTTTTATACAAAAACGAGCGGACTTTCGGCTGGCGTAACGCAGCGCTGCGATTGGTCCGACCCGCTCGTACTCTCTCTCGTACTCGGCAGATTTCCACACCATTTCGTATATAAAGCCAGCGCTTCGTCTGCCTCGCTAAGTTTTCGTGTTTACACGCTGTAAAATAATGCCGCCCAAAGTTTCATCCAAAGGAGCTAAGAAAGCCGGTAAGGCTAAGGCCGTACGCACTGGTGACAAGAAGAAGAAGAGGAGGAGAAAGGAAAGCTACAGCATCTACATTTACAAAGTGTTGAAACAAGTTCACCCAGACACTGGTATCTCCTCAAAGGCCATGTCTATCATGAACTCTTTTGTGAATGACATCTTCGAGCGCATCTCAGCTGAAGCTAGCCGTTTGGCTCACTACAACAAACGTAGCACCATTACGTCAAGGGAGATCCAGACCGCCGTCCGTCTCCTCCTGCCTGGAGAGCTGGCCAAGCACGCCGTCAGTGAAGGTACCAAAGCAGTCACCAAGTACACCACCAGTAAATAAACTTGACTACACCCCCCTACCTAGGTGAAACCTAACAACGGCCCTTTTAAGGGCCTCCACTCCGTTCACAGTTAGCTTTTGAGTGTATCACTCACAAATGTGTCAAACGAGTTTCCCCAGCATGCCATTCATTTATTTGTACTGTTACTGTTAAGTTGACCTTCTTAATATGTAGGCCATTCGTGCTAATGTTTTATTTATGTATTCGTTTTTATTATTATTATTGGTTTGTAAGATAGGCACTTTACTAAATAAAAACCTTTATCTAAACGGACGTATTTACACGATTGTATTATTTTTCGATTCTTACATAATAAAATGTGTAGAAGGCCTAGGTTTTACTGTACATGAAACTCGAGAAAGGGGGCACTAAAATACATTAAAACGGGTGAGGGGGATTCACGAGACTAAAAACAACAAAAGCAAGTCGTTTCGTTACTAGTGAGGTCAGAGTATAGAGAGCCTCGTCCAATCGCAAAACGAATTCACAGAATAAACCACGTCGAGGTTTCTATTCCCCTGTATGCTGCTACTCGTCTGCTATGGTTTGAAATTGTAAACAATTTATTTTGTGCTGTATTTAAGTTCATTTAAAACCATAACTATACTCGTGAATACGTTCAACACTTGTAGTGTAACGTTATCTATATGTGAACCTTTGATTTGATAATATTTTTTTTTCCTTCTAGTGCGTGTGTGTGTGGGTTTTTTTTTGTTATAATTGGAAAAAAGCATGCCTTACCTATAGAATGTATATATTGTATCGGGGCTTTAAAAAGCTTAAATTATATGTGCTTGACAAAAAAAATAACATCAACAAAATAAACAACATAAGGTTGAAGTAATAAACGTCGTTGTTAAGCTTATATACCAACATTTTTACCATTTGTTGTCTACGGCCATACCACGTTGAAAATACCGGTTCTCGTCCGATCACCGAAGTCAAGCAACGTCGGGCGTGGTTAGTACTTAGATGGGTGACCGCTTGGGAACACCACGTGTTGTAGACACTTTTTTTTTCTTTTTATATTGTTTTTTGATTATTTTTTTTTTTTTTTTTTTTACCCACACCACAATTTGTGTTCAAATATATGCTTGAATTTAAGAATAATTGTTGTGTTGTAGTTTTTCTTTTTTAAACTGCACACAGATATCAAGATAAGTAATGCAAACATACTATCTAGGTCACACCAAGAACTATAAACATTGGTTTCGTGTAAGTTAATAAACGTACACAAGTTCATTGCTCTTATGGCTTAGTATAACCATATAATTAAGTAATTAAGTAGCTCAATGAAACCATGGCATCAGTTTCTCAACTCAAGCTTATTTATGAAATATTGGGGTGGCCCTGATAAGGGCCGGGTTGTTTTCACTGTGTAGGTCAATCAATTGTTCGCTTAACCACCGAAGCCGTACAGAGTACGTCCTTGACGTTTCAGTGCGTAGACCACATCCATGGCAGTGACAGTCTTCCTTTTGGCATGCTCGGTGTATGTGACGGCATCCCTGATGACATTTTCAAGGAAAACCTTGAGTACACCTCTTGTTTCTTCGTAGATCAGACCAGAGATACGTTTCACACCACCCCTGCGTGCAAGACGACGGATGGCAGGCTTAGTGATACCCTGGATGTTATCACGCAATACTTTACGGTGACGTTTGGCTCCTCCTTTGCCAAGTCCCTTACCACCTTTACCGCGGCCAGACATTCTGCTAAGTGTTTGAAAAAATAACGGGAGTATATCAACAGGAACGAATGATAGAAACGAATGCAGTCAGCCCTTATTTATACTACCGACCTAGCGTGGCTCACTCAACGTGGCGGACGACGCGAGGCTTGAACCAATCGTTGTAATTTTATGTTGGAATGCGAACCAATCCGGTTGCAAGAGAGGGAGGCGTACGAACCTTAGCCGAATTATAACAATACTGTTACAAAGTTGGCGCCTTTTTCCGAACTGTCTCTTATTTTTCACGTTAAAAAATGATTCTTTATGTTAGTTAACTGTGTCACTATCGTTTTTAACACCCAACGTCCACATAATGCGTTAGTCTATTAAACAGTGGCATTTAATTTAAGAAACTAAAATGTTTTACAGAAGTAAAAGGGTGTTTACAATAAAATGATTATTTTTTTTTTCAAATCTGTAATAGTAAAGGAAAAATCTGAACACTGTTGAAGGCAATATTTTCCCATAACAAACAAAAAATCTCTTTACAAAACACATTGTAGTCATTTGTTTCTCCGTCATTTTTGTCGGGCATAACCACTAGTCTAATAATAATAATAGACACTAGCACCCTTTCCTTAACTCAATTTTTATAATTATACACTCTGGTTTCTCTCATCTTAAACTAAAATATAGATTCTTTTTTTTCTTAAAAGTATGACTGAAAGAGAGGGAAGTCGTATCTCTTACATTACAAAAATTATTTAGTAGCAACACTAGTTGAACGTAAACTCAGAGCTAATTTGTAAAGATTTGTATGGTGGTCCTAAAAAGGACCGTTAAGAGGAGTGGTCGTCAGAGGTGAGTTGGTGTAGACTTAAGCACGCTCACCACGGATACGCCTGGCAAGCTGGATGTCCTTGGGCATGATGGTAACACGTTTAGCGTGAATGGCGCACAAGTTGGTGTCCTCAAAGAGACCGACGAGATAAGCCTCGCTAGCTTCTTGAAGAGCCATGACTGCTGAGCTCTGGAAACGCAGGTCAGTCTTGAAATCTTGGGCGATCTCACGGACCAAACGCTGGAATGGCAGCTTACGGATGAGGAGCTCAGTGCTCTTCTGGTAACGACGAATTTCTCTCAGGGCGACTGTACCGGGCCTGTAACGATGGGGCTTTTTAACACCTCCGGTAGCTGGGGCTGATTTCCTGGCAGCCTTGGTAGCCAGCTGTTTACGTGGGGCCTTGCCTCCAGTAGATTTACGAGCGGTTTGTTTGGTTCTAGCCATGGTTAACGGACCTTAGTCTTGATAACAGAATGTTAATACTGAGAGGCGAAACCAGCCTTTTATAAGAAGCGTTGAGAGAAAGTACGCAATCTCAGCGCATCCATTGGTCGGTTTACCTTATTCGTTCTCTGATTGGTCTGCACGCCTCGTACTCGGTGCTTATCGACTGCAGTACGCTACCAGCCACCGCGCGCACACGGGCTAGCCCGCTCTTTTCTTTTTTAAGCCTGTAGGCTATCATTTATTATTAGTGTTCTTTTTTAATACATATCTATACATTCCTTTATTAAATTGGGCACTAACTAAGAGAATGATGGCTACTTTACATGGACTAATTATTATGTACCCAATGTTATAATATCTTCAATACTTTTATGTACTATAAAGTTGTATGGAGGTGAGGGGGTGGGGGGCACAACTGAAGGAACGCGGCAAACTAAAAAGACGGTTCACCCATTGGTCCGTTACATGAATGCCTCTTCTGTCTGTACTCGTTTTGTAAAATGTAAACAAACTGTCAGCTGTCGTTTTTAATGCTCCATATTCTCGTCTAAAACTAGTCATTTGTTCGTTGTTTTTAATGTATGATGTGAATGTTTTCTTTTGTATCGTCTTTGTTTTTATTGTATCAAAAGAGTATCAAGGTAACCAAAGAAAAAATTGCCTTCTTTATTTCTACAACGTATGATTATACTTTTTATACATTTTAAGTAAACATTTAAAACTAGAAATAACCCCTGGGGAAACATTCTCCCATCAATATAGCCCTCTCTCTCACTATCCTCTTTAATGTTATTAATCAAAAACACTATTGCTATTATTATTTATTATAGGTATGCAAAGTCAGAAAACTCGTACGGCTGCGGCCATAGATAACCAACAAGCTAATTGTGAAATTATGAAGGTTGTCCTGAAAAGGACAGTGTGTTATGGGGGTTGTTAGGTGTGATAAATATGGTCACGAGCTTTTTAACTCTTGCCACCTGGGGTCTTCTGTGACTTCTTGGGCAGAAGCACGGCCTGGATGTTAGGCAGGACACCTCCCTGGGCGATGGTGACGCCGGACAGAAGTTTGTTCAACTCCTCGTCGTTCCTAATGGCCAGCTGGAGGTGACGTGGAATGATTCTAGTCTTTTTGTTGTCTCTAGCGGCGTTACCTGCCAACTCGAGAACTTCAGCTGCCAAATACTCTAGCACAGCTGCTAGGTATACTGGGGCGCCAGCGCCCACACGTTCAGCGTAGTTCCCTTTTCTCAATAGACGGTGGATACGACCGACTGGAAACTGAAGTCCGGCCCTGGATGATCGGGACTTGGATTTGCCTTTAACTTTTCCGCCTTTACCGCGTCCGGACATCTTATTCTTATCTGGTGGTTGAAAGCGAACAAAGAAAACAGCGATACTGCTGGCAAAATTTTGTGTTTGTGGCGGGTTCTGTCCCCTTTTATACAAAAACGAGCGGACTTTCGGCTGGCGTAACGCAGCGCTGCGATTGGTCCGACCCGCTCGTACTCTCTCTCGTACTCGGCAGATTTCCACACCGTTTGGTATATAAAGCCAGCGCTTCATCTGCCTCGCTCAGTTTTCGTGTTTACACGCTGTAAAATAATGCCGCCCAAAGTTTCATCCAAAGGAGCTAAGAAAGCCGGTAAGGCTAAGGCCGTACGCACTGGTGACAAGAAGAAGAAGAGGAGGAGAAAGGAAAGCTACAGCATCTACATTTACAAAGTGTTGAAACAAGTTCACCCAGACACTGGTATCTCCTCAAAGGCCATGTCTATCATGAACTCTTTTGTGAATGACATCTTCGAGCGCATCTCAGCTGAAGCTAGCCGTTTGGCTCACTACAACAAACGTAGCACCATTACGTCAAGGGAGATCCAGACCGCCGTCCGTCTCCTCCTGCCTGGAGAGCTGGCCAAGCACGCCGTCAGTGAAGGTACCAAAGCAGTCACCAAGTACACCACCAGTAAATAAACTTGACTACACCCCCCTACCTAGGTGAAACCTAACAACGGCCCTTTTAAGGGCCTCCACTCCGTTCACAGTTAGCTTTTGAGTGTATCACTCACAAATGTGTCAAACGAGTTTCCCCAGCATGCCATTCATTTATTTGTACTGTTACTGTTAAGTTGACCTTCTTAATATGTAGGCCATTCGTGCTAATGTTTTATTTATGTATTCGTTTTTATTATTATTATTGGTTTGTAAGATAGGCACATTACTAAATAAAAACCTTTATCTAAACGGACGTATTTACACGATTGTATTATTTTTCGATTCTTACATAATAAAATGTGTAGAAGGCCTAGGTTTTACTGTACATGAAACTCGAGAAAGGGGGCACTAAAATACATTAAAACGGGTGAGGGGGATTCACGAGACTAAAAACAACAAAAGCAAGTCGTTTCGTTACTAGTGAGGTCAGAGTATAGAGAGCCTCGTCCAATCGCAAAACGAATTCACAGAATAAACCACGTCGAGGTTTCTATTCCCCTGTATGCTGCTACTCGTCTGCTATGGTTTGAAATTGTAAACAATTTATTTTGTGCTGTATTTAAGTTCATTTAAAACCATAACTATACTCGTGAATACGTTCAACACTTGTAGTGTAACGTTATCTATATGTGAACCTTTGATTTGATAATATTTTTTTTTCCTTCTAGTGCGTGTGTGTGTGGGTTTTTTTTTGTTATAATTGGAAAAAAGCATGCCTTACCTATAGAATGTATATATTGTATCGGGGCTTTAAAAAGCTTAAATTATATGTGCTTGACAAAAAAAATAACATCAACAAAATAAACAACATAAGGTTGAAGTAATAAACGTCGTTGTTAAGCTTATATACCAACATTTTTACCATTTGTTGTCTACGGCCATACCACGTTGAAAATACCGGTTCTCGTCCGATCACCGAAGTCAAGCAACGTCGGGCGTGGTTAGTACTTAGATGGGTGACCGCTTGGGAACACCACGTGTTGTAGACACTTTTTTTTTCTTTTTATATTGTTTTTTGATTATTTTTTTTTTTTTTTTTTTTACCCACACCACAATTTGTGTTCAAATATATGCTTGAATTTAAGAATAATTGTTGTGTTGTAGTTTTTCTTTTTTAAACTGCACACAGATATCAAGATAAGTAATGCAAACATACTATCTAGGTCACACCAAGAACTATAAACATTGGTTTCGTGTAAGTTAATAAACGTACACAAGTTCATTGCTCTTATGGCTTAGTATAACCATATAATTAAGTAATTAAGTAGCTCAATGAAACCATGGCATCAGTTTCTCAACTCAAGCTTATTTATGAAATATTGGGGTGGCCCTGATAAGGGCCGGGTTGTTTTCACTGTGTAGGTCAATCAATTGTTCGCTTAACCACCGAAGCCGTACAGAGTACGTCCTTGACGTTTCAGTGCGTAGACCACATCCATGGCAGTGACAGTCTTCCTTTTGGCATGCTCGGTGTATGTGACGGCATCCCTGATGACATTTTCAAGGAAAACCTTGAGTACACCTCTTGTTTCTTCGTAGATCAGACCAGAGATACGTTTCACACCACCCCTGCGTGCAAGACGACGGATGGCAGGCTTAGTGATACCCTGGATGTTATCACGCAATACTTTACGGTGACGTTTGGCTCCTCCTTTGCCAAGTCCCTTACCACCTTTACCGCGGCCAGACATTCTGCTAAGTGTTTGAAAAAATAACGGGAGTATATCAACAGGAACGAATGATAGAAACGAATGCAGTCAGCCCTTATTTATACTACCGACCTAGCGTGGCTCACTCAACGTGGCGGACGACGCGAGGCTTGAACCAATCGTTGTAATTTTATGTTGGAATGCGAACCAATCCGGTTGCAAGAGAGGGAGGCGTACGAACCTTAGCCGAATTATAACAATACTGTTACAAAGTTGGCGCCTTTTTCCAAACTGTCTCTTATTTTTCACGTTAAAAAATGATTCTTTATGTTAGTTAACTGTGTCACTATCGTTTTTAACACCCAACGTCCACATAATGCGTTAGTCTATTAAACAGTGGCATTTAATTTAAGAAACTAAAATGTTTTACAGAAGTAAAAGGGTGTTTACAATAAAATGATTATTTTTTTTTTCAAATCTGTAATAGTAAAGGAAAAATCTGAACACTGTTGAAGGCAATATTTTCCCATAACAAACAAAAAATCTCTTTACAAAACACATTGTAGTCATTCGTTTCTCCGTCATTTTTGTCGGGCATAACCACTAGTCTAATAATAATAATAGACACTAGCACCCTTTCCTTAACTCAATTTTTATAATTATACACTCTGGTTTCTCTCATCTTAAACTAAAATATAGATTCTTTTTTTTCTTAAAAGTATGACTGAAAGAGAGGGAAGTCGTATCTCTTACATTACAAAAATTATTTAGTAGCAACACTAGTTGAACGTAAACTCAGAGCTAATTTGTAAAGATTTGTATGGTGGTCCTAAAAAGGACCGTTAAGAGGAGTGGTCGTCAGAGGTGAGTTGGTGTAGACTTAAGCACGCTCACCACGGATACGCCTGGCAAGCTGGATGTCCTTGGGCATGATGGTAACACGTTTAGCGTGAATGGCGCACAAGTTGGTGTCCTCAAAGAGACCGACGAGATAAGCCTCGCTAGCTTCTTGAAGAGCCATGACTGCTGAGCTCTGGAAACGCAGGTCAGTCTTGAAATCTTGGGCGATCTCACGGACCAAACGCTGGAATGGCAGCTTACGGATGAGGAGCTCAGTGCTCTTCTGGTAACGACGAATTTCTCTCAGGGCGACTGTACCGGGCCTGTAACGATGGGGCTTTTTAACACCTCCGGTAGCTGGGGCTGATTTCCTGGCAGCCTTGGTAGCCAGCTGTTTACGTGGGGCCTTGCCTCCAGTAGATTTACGAGCGGTTTGTTTGGTTCTAGCCATGGTTAACGGACCTTAGTCTTGATAACAGAATGTTAATACTGAGAGGCGAAACCAGCCTTTTATAAGAAGCGTTGAGAGAAAGTACGCAATCTCAGCGCATCCATTGGTCGGTTTACCTTATTCGTTCTCTGATTGGTCTGCACGCCTCGTACTCGGTGCTTATCGACTGCAGTACGCTACCAGCCACCGCGCGCACACGGGCTAGCCCGCTCTTTTCTTTTTTAAGCCTGTAGGCTATCATTTATTATTAGTGTTCTTTTTTAATACATATCTATACATTCCTTTATTAAATTGGGCACTAACTAAGAGAATGATGGCTACTTTACATGGACTAATTATTATGTACCCAATGTTATAATATCTTCAATACTTTTATGTACTATAAAGTTGTATGGAGGTGAGGGGGTGGGGGGCACAACTGAAGGAACGCGGCAAACTAAAAAGACGGTTCACCCATTGGTCCGTTACATGAATGCCTCTTCTGTCTGTACTCGTTTTGTAAAATGTAAACAAACTGTCAGCTGTCGTTTTTAATGCTCCATATTCTCGTCTAAAACTAGTCATTTGTTCGTTGTTTTTAATGTATGATGTGAATGTTTTCTTTTGTATCGTCTTTGTTTTTATTGTATCAAAAGAGTATCAAGGTAACCAAAGAAAAAATTGCCTTCTTTATTTCTACAACGTATGATTATACTTTTTATACATTTTAAGTAAACATTTAAAACTAGAAATAACCCCTGGGGAAACATTCTCCCATCAATATAGCCCTCTCTCTCACTATCCTCTTTAATGTTATTAATCAAAAACACTATTGCTATTATTATTATAGGTATGCAAAGTCAGAAAACTCGTACGGCTATAGATAACCAACAAGCTAATTGTGAAATTATGAAGGTTGTCCTGAAAAGGACAGTGTGTTATGGGGGTTGTTAGGTGTGATAAATATGGTCACGAGCTTTTTAACTCTTGCCACCTGGGGTCTTCTGTGACTTCTTGGGCAGAAGCACGGCCTGGATGTTAGGCAGGACACCTCCCTGGGCGATGGTGACGCCGGACAGAAGTTTGTTCAACTCCTCGTCGTTCCTAATGGCCAGCTGGAGGTGACGTGGAATGATTCTAGTCTTTTTGTTGTCTCTAGCGGCGTTACCTGCCAACTCGAGAACTTCAGCTGCCAAATACTCTAGCACAGCTGCTAGGTATACTGGGGCGCCAGCGCCCACACGTTCAGCGTAGTTCCCTTTTCTCAATAGACGGTGGATACGACCGACTGGAAACTGAAGTCCGGCCCTGGATGATCGGGACTTGGATTTGCCTTTAACTTTTCCGCCTTTACCGCGTCCGGACATCTTATTCTTATCTGGTGGTTGAAAGCGAACAAAGAAAACAGCGATACTGCTGGCAAAATTTTGTGTTTGTGGCGGGTTCTGTCCCCTTTTATACAAAAACGAGCGGACTTTCGGCTGGCGTAACGCAGCGCTGCGATTGGTCCGACCCGCTCGTACTCTCTCTCGTACTCGGCAGATTTCCACACCGTTTCGTATATAAAGCCAGCGCTTCGTCTGCCTCGCTCAGTTTTCGTGTTTACACGCTGTAAAATAATGCCGCCCAAAGTTTCATCCAAAGGAGCTAAGAAAGCCGGTAAGGCTAAGGCCGTACGCACTGGTGACAAGAAGAAGAAGAGGAGGAGAAAGGAAAGCTACAGCATCTACATTTACAAAGTGTTGAAACAAGTTCACCCAGACACTGGTATCTCCTCAAAGGCCATGTCTATCATGAACTCTTTTGTGAATGACATCTTCGAGCGCATCTCAGCTGAAGCTAGCCGTTTGGCTCACTACAACAAACGTAGCACCATTACGTCAAGGGAGATCCAGACCGCCGTCCGTCTCCTCCTGCCTGGAGAGCTGGCCAAGCACGCCGTCAGTGAAGGTACCAAAGCAGTCACCAAGTACACCACCAGTAAATAAACTTGACTACACCCCCCTACCTAGGTGAAACCTAACAACGGCCCTTTTAAGGGCCTCCACTCCGTTCACAGTTAGCTTTTGAGTGTATCACTCACAAATGTGTCAAACGAGTTTCCCCAGCATGCCATTCATTTATTTGTACTGTTACTGTTAAGTTGACCTTCTTAATATGTAGGCCATTCGTGCTAATGTTTTATTTATGTATTCGTTTTTATTATTATTATTGGTTTGTAAGATAGGCACATTACTAAATAAAAACCTTTATCTAAACGGACGTATTTACACGATTGTATTATTTTTCGATTCTTACATAATAAAATGTGTAGAAGGCCTAGGTTTTACTGTACATGAAACTCGAGAAAGGGGGCACTAAAATACATTAAAACGGGTGAGGGGGATTCACGAGACTAAAAACAACAAAAGCAAGTCGTTTCGTTACTAGTGAGGTCAGAGTATAGAGAGCCTCGTCCAATCGCAAAACGAATTCACAGAATAAACCACGTCGAGGTTTCTATTCCCCTGTATGCTGCTACTCGTCTGCTATGGTTTGAAATTGTAAACAATTTATTTTGTGCTGTATTTAAGTTCATTTAAAACCATAACTATACTCGTGAATACGTTCAACACTTGTAGTGTAACGTTATCTATATGTGAACCTTTGATTTGATAATATTTTTTTTTCCTTCTAGTGCGTGTGTGTGTGGGTTTTTTTTTGTTATAATTGGAAAAAAGCATGCCTTACCTATAGAATGTATATATTGTATCGGGGCTTTAAAAAGCTTAAATTATATGTGCTTGACAAAAAAAATAACATCAACAAAATAAACAACATAAGGTTGAAGTAATAAACGTCGTTGTTAAGCTTATATACCAACATTTTTACCATTTGTTGTCTACGGCCATACCACGTTGAAAATACCGGTTCTCGTCCGATCACCGAAGTCAAGCAACGTCGGGCGTGGTTAGTACTTAGATGGGTGACCGCTTGGGAACACCACGTGTTGTAGACACTTTTTTTTTTCTTTTTATATTGTTTTTTGATTATTTTTTTTTTTTTTTTTTTTACCCACACCACAATTTGTGTTCAAATATATGCTTGAATTTAAGAATAATTGTTGTGTTGTAGTTTTTCTTTTTTAAACTGCACACAGATATCAAGATAAGTAATGCAAACATACTATCTAGGTCACACCAAGAACTATAAACATTGGTTTCGTGTAAGTTAATAAACGTACACAAGTTCATTGCTCTTATGGCTTAGTATAACCATATAATTAAGTAGCTCAATGAAACCATGGCATCAGTTTCTCAACTCAAGCTTATTTATGAAATATTGGGGTGGCCCTGATAAGGGCCGGGTTGTTTTCACTGTGTAGGTCAATCAATTGTTCGCTTAACCACCGAAGCCGTACAGAGTACGTCCTTGACGTTTCAGTGCGTAGACCACATCCATGGCAGTGACAGTCTTCCTTTTGGCATGCTCGGTGTATGTGACGGCATCCCTGATGACATTTTCAAGGAAAACCTTGAGTACACCTCTTGTTTCTTCGTAGATCAGACCAGAGATACGTTTCACACCACCCCTGCGTGCAAGACGACGGATGGCAGGCTTAGTGATACCCTGGATGTTATCACGCAATACTTTACGGTGACGTTTGGCTCCTCCTTTGCCAAGTCCCTTACCACCTTTACCGCGGCCAGACATTCTGCTAAGTGTTTGAAAAAATAACGGGAGTATATCAACAGGAACGAATGATAGAAACGAATGCAGTCAGCCCTTATTTATACTACCGACCTAGCGTGGCTCACTCAACGTGGCGGACGACGCGAGGCTTGAACCAATCGTTGTAATTTTATGTTGGAATGCGAACCAATCCGGTTGCAAGAGAGGGAGGCGTACGAACCTTAGCCGAATTATAACAATACTGTTACAAAGTTGGCGCCTTTTTCCAAACTGTCTCTTATTTTTCACGTTAAAAAATGATTCTTTATGTTAGTTAACTGTGTCACTATCGTTTTTAACACCCAACGTCCACATAATGCGTTAGTCTATTAAACAGTGGCATTTAATTTAAGAAACTAAAATGTTTTACAGAAGTAAAAGGGTGTTTACAATAAAATGATTATTTTTTTTTTCAAATCTGTAATAGTAAAGGAAAAATCTGAACACTGTTGAAGGCAATATTTTCCCATAACAAACAAAAAATCTCTTTACAAAACACATTGTAGTCATTCGTTTCTCCGTCATTTTTGTCGGGCATAACCACTAGTCTAATAATAATAATAGACACTAGCACCCTTTCCTTAACTCAATTTTTATAATTATACACTCTGGTTTCTCTCATCTTAAACTAAAATATAGATTCTTTTTTTTCTTAAAAGTATGACTGAAAGAGAGGGAAGTCGTATCTCTTACATTACAAAAATTATTTAGTAGCAACACTAGTTGAACGTAAACTCAGAGCTAATTTGTAAAGATTTGTATGGTGGTCCTAAAAAGGACCGTTAAGAGGAGTGGTCGTCAGAGGTGAGTTGGTGTAGACTTAAGCACGCTCACCACGGATACGCCTGGCAAGCTGGATGTCCTTGGGCATGATGGTAACACGTTTAGCGTGAATGGCGCACAAGTTGGTGTCCTCAAAGAGACCGACGAGATAAGCCTCGCTAGCTTCTTGAAGAGCCATGACTGCTGAGCTCTGGAAACGCAGGTCAGTCTTGAAATCTTGGGCGATCTCACGGACCAAACGCTGGAATGGCAGCTTACGGATGAGGAGCTCAGTGCTCTTCTGGTAACGACGAATTTCTCTCAGGGCGACTGTACCGGGCCTGTAACGATGGGGCTTTTTAACACCTCCGGTAGCTGGGGCTGATTTCCTGGCAGCCTTGGTAGCCAGCTGTTTACGTGGGGCCTTGCCTCCAGTAGATTTACGAGCGGTTTGTTTGGTTCTAGCCATGGTTAACGGACCTTAGTCTTGATAACAGAATGTTAATACTGAGAGGCGAAACCAGCCTTTTATAAGAAGCGTTGAGAGAAAGTACGCAATCTCAGCGCATCCATTGGTCGGTTTACCTTATTCGTTCTCTGATTGGTCTGCACGCCTCGTACTCGGTGCTTATCGACTGCAGTACGCTACCAGCCACCGCGCGCACACGGGCTAGCCCGCTCTTTTCTTTTTTAAGCCTGTAGGCTATCATTTATTATTAGTGTTCTTTTTTAATACATATCTATACATTCCTTTATTAAATTGGGCACTAACTAAGAGAATGATGGCTACTTTACATGGACTAATTATTATGTACCCAATGTTATAATATCTTCAATACTTTTATGTACTATAAAGTTGTATGGAGGTGAGGGGGTGGGGGGCACAACTGAAGGAACGCGGCAAACTAAAAAGACGGTTCACCCATTGGTCCGTTACATGAATGCCTCTTCTGTCTGTACTCGTTTTGTAAAATGTAAACAAACTGTCAGCTGTCGTTTTTAATGCTCCATATTCTCGTCTAAAACTAGTCATTTGTTCGTTGTTTTTAATGTATGATGTGAATGTTTTCTTTTGTATCGTCTTTGTTTTTATTGTATCAAAAGAGTATCAAGGTAACCAAAGAAAAAATTGCCTTCTTTATTTCTACAACGTATGATTATACTTTTTATACATTTTAAGTAAACATTTAAAACTAGAAATAACCCCTGGGGAAACATTCTCCCATCAATATAGCCCTCTCTCTCACTATCCTCTTTAATGTTATTAATCAAAAACACTATTGCTATTATTATTATAGGTATGCAAAGTCAGAAAACTCGTACGGCTATAGATAACCAACAAGCTAATTGTGAAATTATGAAGGTTGTCCTGAAAAGGACAGTGTGTTATGGGGGTTGTTAGGTGTGATAAATATGGTCACGAGCTTTTTAACTCTTGCCACCTGGGGTCTTCTGTGACTTCTTGGGCAGAAGCACGGCCTGGATGTTAGGCAGGACACCTCCCTGGGCGATGGTGACGCCGGACAGAAGTTTGTTCAACTCCTCGTCGTTCCTAATGGCCAGCTGGAGGTGACGTGGAATGATTCTAGTCTTTTTGTTGTCTCTAGCGGCGTTACCTGCCAACTCGAGAACTTCAGCTGCCAAATACTCTAGCACAGCTGCTAGGTATACTGGGGCGCCAGCGCCCACACGTTCAGCGTAGTTCCCTTTTCTCAATAGACGGTGGATACGACCGACTGGAAACTGAAGTCCGGCCCTGGATGATCGGGACTTGGATTTGCCTTTAACTTTTCCGCCTTTACCGCGTCCGGACATCTTATTCTTATCTGGTGGTTGAAAGCGAACAAAGAAAACAGCGATACTGCTGGCAAAATTTTGTGTTTGTGGCGGGTTCTGTCCCCTTTTATACAAAAACGAGCGGACTTTCGGCTGGCGTAACGCAGCGCTGCGATTGGTCCGACCCGCTCGTACTCTCTCTCGTACTCGGCAGATTTCCACACCATTTCGTATATAAAGCCAGCGCTTCGTCTGCCTCGCTCAGTTTTCGTGTTTACACGCTGTAAAATAATGCCGCCCAAAGTTTCATCCAAAGGAGCTAAGAAAGCCGGTAAGGCTAAGGCCGTACGCACTGGTGACAAGAAGAAGAAGAGGAGGAGAAAGGAAAGCTACAGCATCTACATTTACAAAGTGTTGAAACAAGTTCACCCAGACACTGGTATCTCCTCAAAGGCCATGTCTATCATGAACTCTTTTGTGAATGACATCTTCGAGCGCATCTCAGCTGAAGCTAGCCGTTTGGCTCACTACAACAAACGTAGCACCATTACGTCAAGGGAGATCCAGACCGCCGTCCGTCTCCTCCTGCCTGGAGAGCTGGCCAAGCACGCCGTCAGTGAAGGTACCAAAGCAGTCACCAAGTACACCACCAGTAAATAAACTTGACTACACCCCCCTACCTAGGTGAAACCTAACAACGGCCCTTTTAAGGGCCTCCACTCCGTTCACAGTTAGCTTTTGAGTGTATCACTCACAAATGTGTCAAACGAGTTTCCCCAGCATGCCATTCATTTATTTGTACTGTTACTGTTAAGTTGACCTTCTTAATATGTAGGCCATTCGTGCTAATGTTTTATTTATGTATTCGTTTTTATTATTATTATTGGTTTGTAAGATAGGCACATTACTAAATAAAAACCTTTATCTAAACGGACGTATTTACACGATTGTATTATTTTTCGATTCTTACATAATAAAATGTGTAGAAGGCCTAGGTTTTACTGTACATGAAACTCGAGAAAGGGGGCACTAAAATACATTAAAAAGGGTGAGGGGGATTCACGAGACTAAAAACAACAAAAGCAAGTCGTTTCGTTACTAGTGAGGTCAGAGTATAGAGAGCCTCGTCCAATCGCAAAACGAATTCACAGAATAAACCACGTCGAGGTTTCTATTCCCCTGTATGCTGCTACTCGTCTGCTATGGTTTGAAATTGTAAACAATTTATTTTGTGCTGTATTTAAGTTCATTTAAAACCATAACTATACTCGTGAATACGTTCAACACTTGTAGTGTAACGTTATCTATATGTGAACCTTTGATTTGATAATATTTTTTTTTCCTTCTAGTGCGTGTGTGTGTGGGTTTTTTTTTGTTATAATTGGAAAAAAGCATGCCTTACCTATAGAATGTATATATTGTATCGGGGCTTTAAAAAGCTTAAATTATATGTGCTTGACAAAAAAAATAACATCAACAAAATAAACAACATAAGGTTGAAGTAATAAACGTCGTTGTTAAGCTTATATACCAACATTTTTACCATTTGTTGTCTACGGCCATACCACGTTGAAAATACCGGTTCTCGTCCGATCACCGAAGTCAAGCAACGTCGGGCGTGGTTAGTACTTAGATGGGTGACCGCTTGGGAACACCACGTGTTGTAGACACTTTTTTTTTTCTTTTTATATTGTTTTTTGATTATTTTTTTTTTTTTTTTTTTTACCCACACCACAATTTGTGTTCAAATATATGCTTGAATTTAAGAATAATTGTTGTGTTGTAGTTTTTCTTTTTTAAACTGCACACAGATATCAAGATAAGTAATGCAAACATACTATCTAGGTCACACCAAGAACTATAAACATTGGTTTCGTGTAAGTTAATAAACGTACACAAGTTCATTGCTCTTATGGCTTAGTATAACCATATAATTAAGTAGCTCAATGAAACCATGGCATCAGTTTCTCAACTCAAGCTTATTTATGAAATATTGGGGTGGCCCTGATAAGGGCCGGGTTGTTTTCACTGTGTAGGTCAATCAATTGTTCGCTTAACCACCGAAGCCGTACAGAGTACGTCCTTGACGTTTCAGTGCGTAGACCACATCCATGGCAGTGACAGTCTTCCTTTTGGCATGCTCGGTGTATGTGACGGCATCCCTGATGACATTTTCAAGGAAAACCTTGAGTACACCTCTTGTTTCTTCGTAGATCAGACCAGAGATACGTTTCACACCACCCCTGCGTGCAAGACGACGGATGGCAGGCTTAGTGATACCCTGGATGTTATCACGCAATACTTTACGGTGACGTTTGGCTCCTCCTTTGCCAAGTCCCTTACCACCTTTACCGCGGCCAGACATTCTGCTAAGTGTTTGAAAAAATAACGGGAGTATATCAACAGGAACGAATGATAGAAACGAATGCAGTCAGCCCTTATTTATACTACCGACCTAGCGTGGCTCACTCAACGTGGCGGACGACGCGAGGCTTGAACCAATCGTTGTAATTTTATGTTGGAATGCGAACCAATCCGGTTGCAAGAGAGGGAGGCGTACGAACCTTAGCCGAATTATAACAATACTGTTACAAAGTTGGCGCCTTTTTCCAAACTGTCTCTTATTTTTCACGTTAAAAAATGATTCTTTATGTTAGTTAACTGTGTCACTATCGTTTTTAACACCCAACGTCCACATAATGCGTTAGTCTATTAAACAGTGGCATTTAATTTAAGAAACTAAAATGTTTTACAGACGTAAAAGGGTGTTTACAATAAAATGATTATTTTTTTTTTTCAAATCTGTAATAGTAAAGGAAAAATCTGAACACTGTTGAAGGCAATATTTTCCCATAACAAACAAAAAATCTCTTTACAAAACACATTGTAGTCATTCGTTTCTCCGTCATTTTTGTCGGGCATAACCACTAGTCTAATAATAATAATAGACACTAGCACCCTTTCCTTAACTTAATTTTTATAATTATACACTCTGGTTTCTCTCATCTTAAACTAAAATATAGATTCTTTTTTTCTTAAAAAAAGTATGACTGAAAGAGAGGGAAGTCGTATCTCTTACATTACAAAAATTATTTAGTAGCAACACTAGTTGAACGTAAACTCAGAGCTAATTTGTAAAGATTTGTATGGTGGTCCTAAAAAGGACCGTTAAGAGGAGTGGTCGTCAGAGGTGAGTTGGTGTAGACTTAAGCACGCTCACCACGGATACGCCTGGCAAGCTGGATGTCCTTGGGCATGATGGTAAGTACGCAATCTCAGCGCATCCATTGGTCGGTTTACCTTATTCGTTCTCTGATTGGTCTGCACGCCTCGTACTCGGTGCTTATCGACTGCAGTACGCTACCAGCCACCGCGCGCACACGGGCTAGCCCGCTCTTTTCTTTTTTAAGCCTGTAGGCTATCATTTATTATTAGTGTTCTTTTTTAATACATATCTATACATTCCTTTATTAAATTGGGCACTAACTAAGAGAATGATGGCTACTTTACATGGACTAATTATTATGTACCCAATGTTATAATATCTTCAATACTTTTATGTACTATAAAGTTGTATGGAGGTGAGGGGGTGGGGGGCACAACTGAAGGAACGCGGCAAACTAAAAAGACGGTTCACCCATTGGTCCGTTACATGAATGCCTCTTCTGTCTGTACTCGTTTTGTAAAATGTAAACAAACTGTCAGCTGTCGTTTTTAATGCTCCATATTCTCGTCTAAAACTAGTCATTTGTTCGTTGTTTTTAATGTATGATGTGAATGTTTTCTTTTGTATCGTCTTTGTTTTTATTGTATCAAAAGAGTATCAAGGTAACCAAAGAAAAAATTGCCTTCTTTATTTCTACAACGTATGATTATACTTTTTATACATTTTAAGTAAACATTTAAAACTAGAAATAACCCCTGGGGAAACATTCTCCCATCAATATAGCCCTCTCTCTCACTATCCTCTTTAATGTTATTAATCAAAAACACTATTGCTATTATTATTATAGGTATGCAAAGTCAGAAAACTCGTACGGCTGCGGCCATAGATAACCAACAAGCTAATTGTGAAATTATGAAGGTTGTCCTGAAAAGGACAGTGTGTTATGGGGGTTGTTAGGTGTGATAAATATGGTCACGAGCTTTTTAACTCTTGCCACCTGGGGTCTTCTGTGACTTCTTGGGCAGAAGCACGGCCTGGATGTTAGGCAGGACACCTCCCTGGGCGATGGTGACGCCGGACAGAAGTTTGTTCAACTCCTCGTCGTTCCTAATGGCCAGCTGGAGGTGACGTGGAATGATTCTAGTCTTTTTGTTGTCTCTAGCGGCGTTACCTGCCAACTCGAGAACTTCAGCTGCCAAATACTCTAGCACAGCTGCTAGGTATACTGGGGCGCCAGCGCCCACACGTTCAGCGTAGTTCCCTTTTCTCAATAGACGGTGGATACGACCGACTGGAAACTGAAGTCCGGCCCTGGATGATCGGGACTTGGATTTGCCTTTAACTTTTCCGCCTTTACCGCGTCCGGACATCTTATTCTTATCTGGTGGTTGAAAGCGAACAAAGAAAACAGCGATACTGCTGGCAAAATTTTGTGTTTGTGGCGGGTTCTGTCCCCTTTTATACAAAAACGAGCGGACTTTCGGCTGGCGTAACGCAGCGCTGCGATTGGTCCGACCCGCTCGTACTCTCTCTCGTACTCGGCAGATTTCCACACCGTTTGGTATATAAAGCCAGCGCTTCATCTGCCTCGCTCAGTTTTCGTGTTTACACGCTGTAAAATAATGCCGCCCAAAGTTTCATCCAAAGGAGCTAAGAAAGCCGGTAAGGCTAAGGCCGTACGCACTGGTGACAAGAAGAAGAAGAGGAGGAGAAAGGAAAGCTACAGCATCTACATTTACAAAGTGTTGAAACAAGTTCACCCAGACACTGGTATCTCCTCAAAGGCCATGTCTATCATGAACTCTTTTGTGAATGACATCTTCGAGCGCATCTCAGCTGAAGCTAGCCGTTTGGCTCACTACAACAAACGTAGCACCATTACGTCAAGGGAGATCCAGACCGCCGTCCGTCTCCTCCTGCCTGGAGAGCTGGCCAAGCACGCCGTCAGTGAAGGTACCAAAGCAGTCACCAAGTACACCACCAGTAAATAAACTTGACTACACCCCCCTACCTAGGTGAAACCTAACAACGGCCCTTTTAAGGGCCTCCACTCCGTTCACAGTTAGCTTTTGAGTGTATCACTCACAAATGTGTCAAACGAGTTTCCCCAGCATGCCATTCATTTATTTGTACTGTTACTGTTAAGTTGACCTTCTTAATATGTAGGCCATTCGTGCTAATGTTTTATTTATGTATTCGTTTTTATTATTATTATTGGTTTGTAAGATAGGCACTTTACTAAATAAAAACCTTTATCTAAACGGACGTATTTACACGATTGTATTATTTTTCGATTCTTACATAATAAAATGTGTAGAAGGCCTAGGTTTTACTGTACATGAAACTCGAGAAAGGGGGCACTAAAATACATTAAAACGGGTGAGGGGGATTCACGAGACTAAAAACAACAAAAGCAAGTCGTTTCGTTACTAGTGAGGTCAGAGTATAGAGAGCCTCGTCCAATCGCAAAACGAATTCACAGAATAAACCACGTCGAGGTTTCTATTCCCCTGTATGCTGCTACTCGTCTGCTATGGTTTGAAATTGTAAACAATTTATTTTGTGCTGTATTTAAGTTCATTTAAAACCATAACTATACTCGTGAATACGTTCAACACTTGTAGTGTAACGTTATCTATATGTGAACCTTTGATTTGATAATATTTTTTTTTCCTTCTAGTGCGTGTGTGTGTGGGGTTTTTTTTTGTTATAATTGGAAAAAAGCATGCCTTACCTATAGAATGTATATATTGTATCGGGGCTTTAAAAAGCTTAAATTATATGTGCTTGACAAAAAAAATAACATCAACAAAATAAACAACATAAGGTTGAAGTAATAAACGTCGTTGTTAAGCTTATATACCAACATTTTTACCATTTGTTGTCTACGGCCATACCACGTTGAAAATACCGGTTCTCGTCCGATCACCGAAGTCAAGCAACGTCGGGCGTGGTTAGTACTTAGATGGGTGACCGCTTGGGAACACCACGTGTTGTAGACACTTTTTTTTTCTTTTTATATTGTTTTTTTGATTATTTTTTTTTTTTTTTTTTTACCCACACCACAATTTGTGTTCAAATATATGCTTGAATTTAAGAATAATTGTTGTGTTGTAGGTTTTTCTTTTTTAAACTGCACACAGATATCAAGATAAGTAATGCAAACATACTATCTAGGTCACACCAAGAACTATAAACATTGGTTTCGTGTAAGTTAATAAACGTACACAAGTTCATTGCTCTTATGGCTTAGTATAACCATATAATTAAGTAATTAAGTAGCTCAATGAAACCATGGCATCAGTTTCTCAACTCAAGCTTATTTATGAAATATTGGGGTGGCCCTGATAAGGGCCGGGTTGTTTTCACTGTGTAGGTCAATCAATTGTTCGCTTAACCACCGAAGCCGTACAGAGTACGTCCTTGACGTTTCAGTGCGTAGACCACATCCATGGCAGTGACAGTCTTCCTTTTGGCATGCTCGGTGTATGTGACGGCATCCCTGATGACATTTTCAAGGAAAACCTTGAGTACACCTCTTGTTTCTTCGTAGATCAGACCAGAGATACGTTTCACACCACCCCTGCGTGCAAGACGACGGATGGCAGGCTTAGTGATACCCTGGATGTTATCACGCAATACTTTACGGTGACGTTTGGCTCCTCCTTTGCCAAGTCCCTTACCACCTTTACCGCGGCCAGACATTCTGCTAAGTGTTTGAAAAAATAACGGGAGTATATCAACAGGAACGAATGATAGAAACGAATGCAGTCAGCCCTTATTTATACTACCGACCTAGCGTGGCTCACTCAACGTGGCGGACGACGCGAGGCTTGAACCAATCGTTGTAATTTTATGTTGGAATGCGAACCAATCCGGTTGCAAGAGAGGGAGGCGTACGAACCTTAGCCGAATTATAACAATACTGTTACAAAGTTGGCGCCTTTTTCCAAACTGTCTCTTATTTTTCACGTTAAAAAATGATTCTTTATGTTAGTTAACTGTGTCACTATCGTTTTTAACACCCAACGTCCACATAATGCGTTAGTCTATTAAACAGTGGCATTTAATTTAAGAAACTAAAATGTTTTACAGAAGTAAAAGGGTGTTTACAATAAAATGATTATTTTTTTTTTCAAATCTGTAATAGTAAAGGAAAAATCTGAACACTGTTGAAGGCAATATTTTCCCATAACAAACAAAAAATCTCTTTACAAAACACATTGTAGTCATTCGTTTCTCCGTCATTTTTGTCGGGCATAACCACTAGTCTAATAATAATAATAGACACTAGCACCCTTTCCTTAACTCAATTTTTATAATTATACACTCTGGTTTCTCTCATCTTAAACTAAAATATAGATTCTTTTTTTTCTTAAAAGTATGACTGAAAGAGAGGGAAGTCGTATCTCTTACATTACAAAAATTATTTAGTAGCAACACTAGTTGAACGTAAACTCAGAGCTAATTTGTAAAGATTTGTATGGTGGTCCTAAAAAGGACCGTTAAGAGGAGTGGTCGTCAGAGGTGAGTTGGTGTAGACTTAAGCACGCTCACCACGGATACGCCTGGCAAGCTGGATGTCCTTGGGCATGATGGTAACACGTTTAGCGTGAATGGCGCACAAGTTGGTGTCCTCAAAGAGACCGACGAGATAAGCCTCGCTAGCTTCTTGAAGAGCCATGACTGCTGAGCTCTGGAAACGCAGGTCAGTCTTGAAATCTTGGGCGATCTCACGGACCAAACGCTGGAATGGCAGCTTACGGATGAGGAGCTCAGTGCTCTTCTGGTAACGACGAATTTCTCTCAGGGCGACTGTACCGGGCCTGTAACGATGGGGCTTTTTAACACCTCCGGTAGCTGGGGCTGATTTCCTGGCAGCCTTGGTAGCCAGCTGTTTACGTGGGGCCTTGCCTCCAGTAGATTTACGAGCGGTTTGTTTGGTTCTAGCCATGGTTAACGGACCTTAGTCTTGATAACAGAATGTTAATACTGAGAGGCGAAACCAGCCTTTTATAAGAAGCGTTGAGAGAAAGTACGCAATCTCAGCGCATCCATTGGTCGGTTTACCTTATTCGTTCTCTGATTGGTCTGCACGCCTCGTACTCGGTGCTTATCGACTGCAGTACGCTACCAGCCACCGCGCGCACACGGGCTAGCCCGCTCTTTTCTTTTTTAAGCCTGTAGGCTATCATTTATTATTAGTGTTCTTTTTTAATACATATCTATACATTCCTTTATTAAATTGGGCACTAACTAAGAGAATGATGGCTACTTTACATGGACTAATTATTATGTACCCAATGTTATAATATCTTCAATACTTTTATGTACTATAAAGTTGTATGGAGGTGAGGGGGTGGGGGGCACAACTGAAGGAACGCGGCAAACTAAAAAGACGGTTCACCCATTGGTCCGTTACATGAATGCCTCTTCTGTCTGTACTCGTTTTGTAAAATGTAAACAAACTGTCAGCTGTCGTTTTTAATGCTCCATATTCTCGTCTAAAACTAGTCATTTGTTCGTTGTTTTTAATGTATGATGTGAATGTTTTCTTTTGTATCGTCTTTGTTTTTATTGTATCAAAAGAGTATCAAGGTAACCAAAGAAAAAATTGCCTTCTTTATTTCTACAACGTATGATTATACTTTTTATACATTTTAAGTAAACATTTAAAACTAGAAATAACCCCTGGGGAAACATTCTCCCATCAATATAGCCCTCTCTCTCACTATCCTCTTTAATGTTATTAATCAAAAACACTATTGCTATTATTATTATAGGTATGCAAAGTCAGAAAACTCGTACGGCTGCGGCCATAGATAACCAACAAGCTAATTGTGAAATTATGAAGGTTGTCCTGAAAAGGACAGTGTGTTATGGGGGTTGTTAGGTGTGATAAATATGGTCACGAGCTTTTTAACTCTTGCCACCTGGGGTCTTCTGTGACTTCTTGGGCAGAAGCACGGCCTGGATGTTAGGCAGGACACCTCCCTGGGCGATGGTGACGCCGGACAGAAGTTTGTTCAACTCCTCGTCGTTCCTAATGGCCAGCTGGAGGTGACGTGGAATGATTCTAGTCTTTTTGTTGTCTCTAGCGGCGTTACCTGCCAACTCGAGAACTTCAGCTGCCAAATACTCTAGCACAGCTGCTAGGTATACTGGGGCGCCAGCGCCCACACGTTCAGCGTAGTTCCCTTTTCTCAATAGACGGTGGATACGACCGACTGGAAACTGAAGTCCGGCCCTGGATGATCGGGACTTGGATTTGCCTTTAACTTTTCCGCCTTTACCGCGTCCGGACATCTTATTCTTATCTGGTGGTTGAAAGCGAACAAAGAAAACAGCGATACTGCTGGCAAAATTTTGTGTTTGTGGCGGGTTCTGTCCCCTTTTATACAAAAACGAGCGGACTTTCGGCTGGCGTAACGCAGCGCTGCGATTGGTCCGACCCGCTCGTACTCTCTCTCGTACTCGGCAGATTTCCACACCATTTCGTATATAAAGCCAGCGCTTCGTCTGCCTCGCTCAGTTTTCGTGTTTACACGCTGTAAAATAATGCCGCCCAAAGTTTCATCCAAAGGAGCTAAGAAAGCCGGTAAGGCTAAGGCCGTACGCACTGGTGACAAGAAGAAGAAGAGGAGGAGAAAGGAAAGCTACAGCATCTACATTTACAAAGTGTTGAAACAAGTTCACCCAGACACTGGTATCTCCTCAAAGGCCATGTCTATCATGAACTCTTTTGTGAATGACATCTTCGAGCGCATCTCAGCTGAAGCTAGCCGTTTGGCTCACTACAACAAACGTAGCACCATTACGTCAAGGGAGATCCAGACCGCCGTCCGTCTCCTCCTGCCTGGAGAGCTGGCCAAGCACGCCGTCAGTGAAGGTACCAAAGCAGTCACCAAGTACACCACCAGTAAATAAACTTGACTACACCCCCCTACCTAGGTGAAACCTAACAACGGCCCTTTTAAGGGCCTCCACTCCGTTCACAGTTAGCTTTTGAGTGTATCACTCACAAATGTGTCAAACGAGTTTCCCCAGCATGCCATTCATTTATTTGTACTGTTACTGTTAAGTTGACCTTCTTAATATGTAGGCCATTCGTGCTAATGTTTTATTTATGTATTCGTTTTTATTATTATTATTGGTTTGTAAGATAGGCACATTACTAAATAAAAACCTTTATCTAAACGGACGTATTTACACGATTGTATTATTTTTCGATTCTTACATAATAAAATGTGTAGAAGGCCTAGGTTTTACTGTACATGAAACTCGAGAAAGGGGGCACTAAAATACATTAAAAAGGGTGAGGGGGATTCACGAGACTAAAAACAACAAAAGCAAGTCGTTTCGTTACTAGTGAGGTCAGAGTATAGAGAGCCTCGTCCAATCGCAAAACGAATTCACAGAATAAACCACGTCGAGGTTTCTATTCCCCTGTATGCTGCTACTCGTCTGCTATGGTTTGAAATTGTAAACAATTTATTTTGTGCTGTATTTAAGTTCATTTAAAACCATAACTATACTCGTGAATACGTTCAACACTTGTAGTGTAACGTTATCTATATGTGAACCTTTGATTTGATAATATTTTTTTTTCCTTCTAGTGCGTGTGTGTGTGGGGGTTTTTTTTGTTATAATTGGAAAAAAGCATGCCTTACCTATAGAATGTATATATTGTATCGGGGCTTTAAAAAGCTTAAATTATATGTGCTTGACAAAAAAAATAACATCAACAAAATAAACAACATAAGGTTGAAGTAATAAACGTCGTTGTTAAGCTTATATACCAACATTTTTACCATTTGTTGTCTACGGCCATACCACGTTGAAAATACCGGTTCTCGTCCGATCACCGAAGTCAAGCAACGTCGGGCGTGGTTAGTACTTAGATGGGTGACCGCTTGGGAACACCACGTGTTGTAGACACTTTTTTTTTCTTTTTATATTGTTTTTTTGATTATTTTTTTTTTTTTTTTTTTACCCACACCACAATTTGTGTTCAAATATATGCTTGAATTTAAGAATAATTGTTGTGTTGTAGGTTTTTCTTTTTTAAACTGCACACAGATATCAAGATAAGTAATGCAAACATACTATCTAGGTCACACCAAGAACTATAAACATTGGTTTCGTGTAAGTTAATAAACGTACACAAGTTCATTGCTCTTATGGCTTAGTATAACCATATAATTAAGTAATTAAGTAGCTCAATGAAACCATGGCATCAGTTTCTCAACTCAAGCTTATTTATGAAATATTGGGGTGGCCCTGATAAGGGCCGGGTTGTTTTCACTGTGTAGGTCAATCAATTGTTCGCTTAACCACCGAAGCCGTACAGAGTACGTCCTTGACGTTTCAGTGCGTAGACCACATCCATGGCAGTGACAGTCTTCCTTTTGGCATGCTCGGTGTATGTGACGGCATCCCTGATGACATTTTCAAGGAAAACCTTGAGTACACCTCTTGTTTCTTCGTAGATCAGACCAGAGATACGTTTCACACCACCCCTGCGTGCAAGACGACGGATGGCAGGCTTAGTGATACCCTGGATGTTATCACGCAATACTTTACGGTGACGTTTGGCTCCTCCTTTGCCAAGTCCCTTACCACCTTTACCGCGGCCAGACATTCTGCTAAGTGTTTGAAAAAATAACGGGAGTATATCAACAGGAACGAATGATAGAAACGAATGCAGTCAGCCCTTATTTATACTACCGACCTAGCGTGGCTCACTCAACGTGGCGGACGACGCGAGGCTTGAACCAATCGTTGTAATTTTATGTTGGAATGCGAACCAATCCGGTTGCAAGAGAGGGAGGCGTACGAACCTTAGCCGAATTATAACAATACTGTTACAAAGTTGGCGCCTTTTTCCAAACTGTCTCTTATTTTTCACGTTAAAAAATGATTCTTTATGTTAGTTAACTGTGTCACTATCGTTTTTAACACCCAACGTCCACATAATGCGTTAGTCTATTAAACAGTGGCATTTAATTTAAGAAACTAAAATGTTTTACAGACGTAAAAGGGTGTTTACAATAAAATGATTATTTTTTTTTTTCAAATCTGTAATAGTAAAGGAAAAATCTGAACACTGTTGAAGGCAATATTTTCCCATAACAAACAAAAAATCTCTTTACAAAACACATTGTAGTCATTCGTTTCTCCGTCATTTTTGTCGGGCATAACCACTAGTCTAATAATAATAATAGACACTAGCACCCTTTCCTTAACTTAATTTTTATAATTATACACTCTGGTTTCTCTCATCTTAAACTAAAATATAGATTCTTTTTTTCTTAAAAAAAGTATGACTGAAAGAGAGGGAAGTCGTATCTCTTACATTACAAAAATTATTTAGTAGCAACACTAGTTGAACGTAAACTCAGAGCTAATTTGTAAAGATTTGTATGGTGGTCCTAAAAAGGACCGTTAAGAGGAGTGGTCGTCAGAGGTGAGTTGGTGTAGACTTAAGCACGCTCACCACGGATACGCCTGGCAAGCTGGATGTCCTTGGGCATGATGGTAACACGTTTAGCGTGAATGGCGCACAAGTTGGTGTCCTCAAAGAGACCGACGAGATAAGCCTCGCTAGCTTCTTGAAGAGCCATGACTGCTGAGCTCTGGAAACGCAGGTCAGTCTTGAAATCTTGGGCGATCTCACGGAACAAACGCTGGAATGGCAGCTTACGGATGAGGAGCTCAGTGCTCTTCTGGTAACGACGAATTTCTCTCAGGGCGACTGTACCGGGCCTGTAACGATGGGGCTTTTTAACACCTCCGGTAGCTGGGGCTGATTTCCTGGCAGCCTTGGTAGCCAGCTGTTTACGTGGGGCCTTGCCTCCAGTAGATTTACGAGCGGTTTGTTTGGTTCTAGCCATGGTTAACGGACCTTAGTCTTGATAACAGAATGTTAATACTGAGAGGCGAAACCAGCCTTTTATAAGAAGCGTTGAGAGAAAGTACGCAATCTCAGCGCATCCATTGGTCGGTTTACCTTATTCGTTCTCTGATTGGTCTGCACGCCTCGTACTCGGTGCTTATCGACTGCAGTACGCTACCAGCCACCGCGCGCACACGGGCTAGCCCGCTCTTTTCTTTTTTAAGCCTGTAGGCTATCATTTATTATTAGTGTTCTTTTTTAATACATATCTATACATTCCTTTATTAAATTGGGCACTAACTAAGAGAATGATGGCTACTTTACATGGACTAATTATTATGTACCCAATGTTATAATATCTTCAATACTTTTATGTACTATAAAGTTGTATGGAGGTGAGGGGGTGGGGGGCACAACTGAAGGAACGCGGCAAACTAAAAAGACGGTTCACCCATTGGTCCGTTACATGAATGCCTCTTCTGTCTGTACTCGTTTTGTAAAATGTAAACAAACTGTCAGCTGTCGTTTTTAATGCTCCATATTCTCGTCTAAAACTAGTCATTTGTTCGTTGTTTTTAATGTATGATGTGAATGTTTTCTTTTGTATCGTCTTTGTTTTTATTGTATCAAAAGAGTATCAAGGTAACCAAAGAAAAAATTGCCTTCTTTATTTCTACAACGTATGATTATACTTTTTATACATTTTAAGTAAACATTTAAAACTAGAAATAACCCCTGGGGAAACATTCTCCCATCAATATAGCCCTCTCTCTCACTATCCTCTTTAATGTTATTAATCAAAAACACTATTGCTATTATTATTATAGGTATGCAAAGTCAGAAAACTCGTACGGCTGCGGCCATAGATAACCAACAAGCTAATTGTGAAATTATGAAGGTTGTCCTGAAAAGGACAGTGTGTTATGGGGGTTGTTAGGTGTGATAAATATGGTCACGAGCTTTTTAACTCTTGCCACCTGGGGTCTTCTGTGACTTCTTGGGCAGAAGCACGGCCTGGATGTTAGGCAGGACACCTCCCTGGGCGATGGTGACGCCGGACAGAAGTTTGTTCAACTCCTCGTCGTTCCTAATGGCCAGCTGGAGGTGACGTGGAATGATTCTAGTCTTTTTGTTGTCTCTAGCGGCGTTACCTGCCAACTCGAGAACTTCAGCTGCCAAATACTCTAGCACAGCTGCTAGGTATACTGGGGCGCCAGCGCCCACACGTTCAGCGTAGTTCCCTTTTCTCAATAGACGGTGGATACGACCGACTGGAAACTGAAGTCCGGCGCTGGATGATCGGGACTTGGATTTGCCTTTAACTTTTCCGCCTTTACCGCGTCCGGACATCTTATTCTTATCTGGTGGTTGAAAGCGAACAAAGAAAACAGCGATACTGCTGGCAAAATTTTGTGTTTGTGGCGGGTTCTGTCCCCTTTTATACAAAAACGAGCGGACTTTCGGCTGGCGTAACGCAGCGCTGCGATTGGTCCGACCCGCTCGTACTCTCTCTCGTACTCGGCAGATTTCCACACCGTTTGGTATATAAAGCCAGCGCTTCATCTGCCTCGCTCAGTTTTCGTGTTTACACGCTGTAAAATAATGCCGCCCAAAGTTTCATCCAAAGGAGCTAAGAAAGCCGGTAAGGCTAAGGCCGTACGCACTGGTGACAAGAAGAAGAAGAGGAGGAGAAAGGAAAGCTACAGCATCTACATTTACAAAGTGTTGAAACAAGTTCACCCAGACACTGGTATCTCCTCAAAGGCCATGTCTATCATGAACTCTTTTGTGAATGACATCTTCGAGCGCATCTCAGCTGAAGCTAGCCGTTTGGCTCACTACAACAAACGTAGCACCATTACGTCAAGGGAGATCCAGACCGCCGTCCGTCTCCTCCTGCCTGGAGAGCTGGCCAAGCACGCCGTCAGTGAAGGTACCAAAGCAGTCACCAAGTACACCACCAGTAAATAAACTTGACTACACCCCCCTACCTAGGTGAAACCTAACAACGGCCCTTTTAAGGGCCTCCACTCCGTTCACAGTTAGCTTTTGAGTGTATCACTCACAAATGTGTCAAACGAGTTTCCCCAGCATGCCATTCATTTATTTGTACTGTTACTGTTAAGTTGACCTTCTTAATATGTAGGCCATTCGTGCTAATGTTTTATTTATGTATTCGTTTTTATTATTATTATTGGTTTGTAAGATAGGCACTTTACTAAATAAAAACCTTTATCTAAACGGACGTATTTACACGATTGTATTATTTTTCGATTCTTACATAATAAAATGTGTAGAAGGCCTAGGTTTTACTGTACATGAAACTCGAGAAAGGGGGCACTAAAATACATTAAAACGGGTGAGGGGGATTCACGAGACTAAAAACAACAAAAGCAAGTCGTTTCGTTGCTAGTGAGGTCAGAGTATAGAGAGCCTCGTCCAATCGCAAAACGAATTCACAGAATAAACCACGTCGAGGTTTCTATTCCCCTGTATGCTGCTACTCGTCTGCTATGGTTTGAAATTGTAAACAATTTATTTTGTGCTGTATTTAAGTTCATTTAAAACCATAACTATACTCGTGAATACGTTCAACACTTGTAGTGTAACGTTATCTATATGTGAACCTTTGATTTGATGATATTTTTTTTTCCTTCTAGTGCGTGTGTGTGTGGGTTTTTTTTTTGTTATAATTAGAAAAAAGCATGCCTTACCTATAGAATTTATGTATTGTATCGGGGCTTTAAAAAGCTTAAATTATATGTGCTTGACAAAAAAAATAACATCAACAAAATAAACAACATAAGGTTGAAGTAATAAACGTCGTTGTTAAGCTTATATACCAACATTTTTACCATTTGTTGTCTACGGCCATACCACGTTGAAAATACCGGTTCTCGTCCGATCACCGAAGTCAAGCAACGTCGGGCGTGGTTAGTACTTAGATGGGTGACCGCTTGGGAACACCACGTGTTGTAGACACTTTTTTTTTCTTTTTATATTGTTTTTTGATTATTTTTTTTTTTTTTTTTTTTACCCACACCACAATTTGTGTTCAAATATATGCTTGAATTTAAGAATAATTGTTGTGTTGTAGTTTTTCTTTTTTAAACTGCACACAGATATCAAGATAAGTAATGCAAACATACTATCTAGGTCACACCAAGAACTATAAACATTGGTTTCGTGTAAGTTAATAAACGTACACAAGTTCATTGCTCTTATGGCTTAGTATAACCATATAATTAAGTAGCTCAATGAAACCATGGCATCAGTTTCTCAACTCAAGCTTATTTATGAAATATTGGGGTGGCCCTGATAAGGGCCGGGTTGTTTTCACTGTGTAGGTCAATCAATTGTTCGCTTAACCACCGAAGCCGTACAGAGTACGTCCTTGACGTTTCAGTGCGTAGACCACATCCATGGCAGTGACAGTCTTCCTTTTGGCATGCTCGGTGTATGTGACGGCATCCCTGATGACATTTTCAAGGAAAACCTTGAGTACACCTCTTGTTTCTTCGTAGATCAGACCAGAGATACGTTTCACACCACCCCTGCGTGCAAGACGACGGATGGCAGGCTTAGTGATACCCTGGATGTTATCACGCAATACTTTACGGTGACGTTTGGCTCCTCCTTTGCCAAGTCCCTTACCACCTTTACCGCGGCCAGACATTCTGCTAAGTGTTTGAAAAAATAACGGGAGTATATCAACAGGAACGAATGATAGAAACGAATGCAGTCAGCCCTTATTTATACTACCGACCTAGCGTGGCTCACTCAACGTGGCGGACGACGCGAGGCTTGAACCAATCGTTGTAATTTTATGTTGGAATGCGAACCAATCCGGTTGCAAGAGAGGGAGGCGTACGAACCTTAGCCGAATTATAACAATACTGTTACAAAGTTGGCGCCTTTTTCCAAACTGTCTCTTATTTTTCACGTTAAAAAATGATTCTTTATGTTAGTTAACTGTGTCACTATCGTTTTTAACACCCAACGTCCACATAATGCGTTAGTCTATTAAACAGTGGCATTTAATTTAAGAAACTAAAATGTTTTACAGAAGTAAAAGGGTGTTTACAATAAAATGATTATTTTTTTTTTCAAATCTGTAATGGTAAAGGAAAAATCTGAACACTGTTGAAGGCAATATTTTCCCATAACAAACAAAAAATCTCTTTACAAAACACATTGTAGTCATTCGTTTCTCCGTCATTTTTGTCGGGCATAACCACTAGTCTAATAATAATAATAGACACTAGCACCCTTTCCTTAACTCAATTTTTATAATTATACACTCTGGTTTCTCTCATCTTAAACTAAAATATAGATTCTTTTTTTTCTTAAAAGTATGACTGAAAGAGAGGGAAGTCGTATCTCTTACATTACAAAAATTATTTAGTAGCAACACTAGTTGAACGTAAACTCAGAGCTAATTTGTAAAGATTTGTATGGTGGTCCTAAAAAGGACCGTTAAGAGGAGTGGTCGTCAGAGGTGAGTTGGTGTAGACTTAAGCACGCTCACCACGGATACGCCTGGCAAGCTGGATGTCCTTGGGCATGATGGTAACACGTTTAGCGTGAATGGCGCACAAGTTGGTGTCCTCAAAGAGACCGACGAGATAAGCCTCGCTAGCTTCTTGAAGAGCCATGACTGCTGAGCTCTGGAAACGCAGGTCAGTCTTGAAATCTTGGGCGATCTCACGGACCAAACGCTGGAATGGCAGCTTACGGATGAGGAGCTCAGTGCTCTTCTGGTAACGACGAATTTCTCTCAGGGCGACTGTACCGGGCCTGTAACGATGGGGCTTTTTAACACCTCCGGTAGCTGGGGCTGATTTCCTGGCAGCCTTGGTAGCCAGCTGTTTACGTGGGGCCTTGCCTCCAGTAGATTTACGAGCGGTTTGTTTGGTTCTAGCCATGGTTAACGGACCTTAGTCTTGATAACAGAATGTTAATACTGAGAGGCGAAACCAGCCTTTTATAAGAAGCGTTGAGAGAAAGTACGCAATCTCAGCGCATCCATTGGTCGGTTTACCTTATTCGTTCTCTGATTGGTCTGCACGCCTCGTACTCGGTGCTTATCGACTGCAGTACGCTACCAGCCACCGCGCGCACACGGGCTAGCCCGCTCTTTTCTTTTTTAAGCCTGTAGGCTATCATTTATTATTAGTGTTCTTTTTTAATACATATCTATACATTCCTTTATTAAATTGGGCACTAACTAAGAGAATGATGGCTACTTTACATGGACTAATTATTATGTACCCAATGTTATAATATCTTCAATACTTTTATGTACTATAAAGTTGTATGGAGGTGAGGGGGTGGGGGGCACAACTGAAGGAACGCGGCAAACTAAAAAGACGGTTCACCCATTGGTCCGTTACATGAATGCCTCTTCTGTCTGTACTCGTTTTGTAAAATGTAAACAAACTGTCAGCTGTCGTTTTTAATGCTCCATATTCTCGTCTAAAACTAGTCATTTGTTCGTTGTTTTTAATGTATGATGTGAATGTTTTCTTTTGTATCGTCTTTGTTTTTATTGTATCAAAAGAGTATCAAGGTAACCAAAGAAAAAATTGCCTTCTTTATTTCTACAACGTATGATTATACTTTTTATACATTTTAAGTAAACATTTAAAACTAGAAATAACCCCTGGGGAAACATTCTCCCATCAATATAGCCCTCTCTCTCACTATCCTCTTTAATGTTATTAATCAAAAACACTATTGCTATTATTATTATAGGTATGCAAAGTCAGAAAACTCGTACGGCTGCGGCCATAGATAACCAACAAGCTAATTGTGAAATTATGAAGGTTGTCCTGAAAAGGACAGTGTGTTATGGGGGTTGTTAGGTGTGATAAATATGGTCACGAGCTTTTTAACTCTTGCCACCTGGGGTCTTCTGTGACTTCTTGGGCAGAAGCACGGCCTGGATGTTAGGCAGGACACCTCCCTGGGCGATGGTGACGCCGGACAGAAGTTTGTTCAACTCCTCGTCGTTCCTAATGGCCAGCTGGAGGTGACGTGGAATGATTCTAGTCTTTTTGTTGTCTCTAGCGGCGTTACCTGCCAACTCGAGAACTTCAGCTGCCAAATACTCTAGCACAGCTGCTAGGTATACTGGGGCGCCAGCGCCCACACGTTCAGCGTAGTTCCCTTTTCTCAATAGACGGTGGATACGACCGACTGGAAACTGAAGTCCGGCCCTGGATGATCGGGACTTGGATTTGCCTTTAACTTTTCCGCCTTTACCGCGTCCGGACATCTTATTCTTATCTGGTGGTTGAAAGCGAACAAAGAAAACAGCGATACTGCTGGCAAAATTTTGTGTTTGTGGCGGGTTCTGTCCCCTTTTATACAAAAACGAGCGGACTTTCGGCTGGCGTAACGCAGCGCTGCGATTGGTCCGACCCGCTCGTACTCTCTCTCGTACTCGGCAGATTTCCACACCGTTTGGTATATAAAGCCAGCGCTTCATCTGCCTCGCTCAGTTTTCGTGTTTACACGCTGTAAAATAATGCCGCCCAAAGTTTCATCCAAAGGAGCTAAGAAAGCCGGTAAGGCTAAGGCCGTACGCACTGGTGACAAGAAGAAGAAGAGGAGGAGAAAGGAAAGCTACAGCATCTACATTTACAAAGTGTTGAAACAAGTTCACCCAGACACTGGTATCTCCTCAAAGGCCATGTCTATCATGAACTCTTTTGTGAATGACATCTTCGAGCGCATCTCAGCTGAAGCTAGCCGTTTGGCTCACTACAACAAACGTAGCACCATTACGTCAAGGGAGATCCAGACCGCCGTCCGTCTCCTCCTGCCTGGAGAGCTGGCCAAGCACGCCGTCAGTGAAGGTACCAAAGCAGTCACCAAGTACACCACCAGTAAATAAACTTGACTACACCCCCCTACCTAGGTGAAACCTAACAACGGCCCTTTTAAGGGCCTCCACTCCGTTCACAGTTAGCTTTTGAGTGTATCACTCACAAATGTGTCAAACGAGTTTCCCCAGCATGCCATTCATTTATTTGTACTGTTACTGTTAAGTTGACCTTCTTAATATGTAGGCCATTCGTGCTAATGTTTTATTTATGTATTCGTTTTTATTATTATTATTGGTTTGTAAGATAGGCACTTTACTAAATAAAAACCTTTATCTAAACGGACGTATTTACACGATTGTATTATTTTTCGATTCTTACATAATAAAATGTGTAGAAGGCCTAGGTTTTACTGTACATGAAACTCGAGAAAGGGGGCACTAAAATACATTAAAACGGGTGAGGGGGATTCACGAGACTAAAAACAACAAAAGCAAGTCGTTTCGTTACTAGTGAGGTCAGAGTATAGAGAGCCTCGTCCAATCGCAAAACGAATTCACAGAATAAACCACGTCGAGGTTTCTATTCCCCTGTATGCTGCTACTCGTCTGCTATGGTTTGAAATTGTAAACAATTTATTTTGTGCTGTATTTAAGTTCATTTAAAACCATAACTATACTCGTGAATACGTTCAACACTTGTAGTGTAACGTTATCTATATGTGAACCTTTGATTTGATAATATTTTTTTTTCCTTCTAGTGCGTGTGTGTGTGGGTTTTTTTTTGTTATAATTGGAAAAAAGCATGCCTTACCTATAGAATTTATATATTGTATCGGGGCTTTAAAAAGCTTAAATTATATGTGCTTGACAAAAAAAATAACATCAACAAAATAAACAACATAAGGTTGAAGTAATAAACGTCGTTGTTAAGCTTATATACCAACATTTTTACCATTTGTTGTCTACGGCCATACCACGTTGAAAATACCGGTTCTCGTCCGATCACCGAAGTCAAGCAACGTCGGGCGTGGTTAGTACTTAGATGGGTGACCGCTTGGGAACACCACGTGTTGTAGACACTTTTTTTTTCTTTTTATATTGTTTTTTGATTATTTTTTTTTTTTTTTTTTTTACCCACACCACAATTTGTGTTCAAATATATGCTTGAATTTAAGAATAATTGTTGTGTTGTAGTTTTTCTTTTTTAAACTGCACACAGATATCAAGATAAGTAATGCAAACATACTATCTAGGTCACACCAAGAACTATAAACATTGGTTTCGTGTAAGTTAATAAACGTACACAAGTTCATTGCTCTTATGGCTTAGTATAACCATATAATTAAGTAGCTCAATGAAACCATGGCATCAGTTTCTCAACTCAAGCTTATTTATGAAATATTGGGGTGGCCCTGATAAGGGCCGGGTTGTTTTCACTGTGTAGGTCAATCAATTGTTCGCTTAACCACCGAAGCCGTACAGAGTACGTCCTTGACGTTTCAGTGCGTAGACCACATCCATGGCAGTGACAGTCTTCCTTTTGGCATGCTCGGTGTATGTGACGGCATCCCTGATGACATTTTCAAGGAAAACCTTGAGTACACCTCTTGTTTCTTCGTAGATCAGACCAGAGATACGTTTCACACCACCCCTGCGTGCAAGACGACGGATGGCAGGCTTAGTGATACCCTGGATGTTATCACGCAATACTTTACGGTGACGTTTGGCTCCTCCTTTGCCAAGTCCCTTACCACCTTTACCGCGGCCAGACATTCTGCTAAGTGTTTGAAAAAATAACGGGAGTATATCAACAGGAACGAATGATAGAAACGAATGCAGTCAGCCCTTATTTATACTACCGACCTAGCGTGGCTCACTCAACGTGGCGGACGACGCGAGGCTTGAACCAATCGTTGTAATTTTATGTTGGAATGCGAACCAATCCGGTTGCAAGAGAGGGAGGCGTACGAACCTTAGCCGAATTATAACAATACTGTTACAAAGTTGGCGCCTTTTTCCAAACTGTCTCTTATTTTTCACGTTAAAAAATGATTCTTTATGTTAGTTAACTGTGTCACTATCGTTTTTAACACCCAACGTCCACATAATGCGTTAGTCTATTAAACAGTGGCATTTAATTTAAGAAACTAAAATGTTTTACAGACGTAAAAGGGTGTTTACAATAAAATGATTATTTTTTTTTTCAAATCTGTAATAGTAAAGGAAAAATCTGAACACTGTTGAAGGCAATATTTTCCCATAACAAACAAAAAATCTCTTTACAAAACACATTGTAGTCATTCGTTTCTCCGTCATTTTTGTCGGGCATAACCACTAGTCTAATAATAATAATAGACACTAGCACCCTTTCCTTAACTCAATTTTTATAATTATACACTCTGGTTTCTCTCATCTTAAACTAAAATATAGATTCTTTTTTTCTTAAAAAAAGTATGACTGAAAGAGAGGGAAGTCGTATCTCTTACATTACAAAAATTATTTAGTAGCAACACTAGTTGAACGTAAACTCAGAGCTAATTTGTAAAGATTTGTATGGTGGTCCTAAAAAGGACCGTTAAGAGGAGTGGTCGTCAGAGGTGAGTTGGTGTAGACTTAAGCACGCTCACCACGGATACGCCTGGCAAGCTGGATGTCCTTGGGCATGATGGTAACACGTTTAGCGTGAATGGCGCACAAGTTGGTGTCCTCAAAGAGACCGACGAGATAAGCCTCGCTAGCTTCTTGAAGAGCCATGACTGCTGAGCTCTGGAAACGCAGGTCAGTCTTGAAATCTTGGGCGATCTCACGGACCAAACGCTGGAATGGCAGCTTACGGATGAGGAGCTCAGTGCTCTTCTGGTAACGACGAATTTCTCTCAGGGCGACTGTACCGGGCCTGTAACGATGGGGCTTTTTAACACCTCCGGTAGCTGGGGCTGATTTCCTGGCAGCCTTGGTAGCCAGCTGTTTACGTGGGGCCTTGCCTCCAGTAGATTTACGAGCGGTTTGTTTGGTTCTAGCCATGGTTAACGGACCTTAGTCTTGATAACAGAATGTTAATACTGAGAGGCGAAACCAGCCTTTTATAAGAAGCGTTGAGAGAAAGTACGCAATCTCAGCGCATCCATTGGTCGGTTTACCTTATTCGTTCTCTGATTGGTCTGCACGCCTCGTACTCGGTGCTTATCGACTGCAGTACGCTACCAGCCACCGCGCGCACACGGGCTAGCCCGCTCTTTTCTTTTTTAAGCCTGTAGGCTATCATTTATTATTAGTGTTCTTTTTTAATACATATCTATACATTCCTTTATTAAATTGGGCACTAACTAAGAGAATGATGGCTACTTTACATGGACTAATTATTATGTACCCAATGTTATAATATCTTCAATACTTTTATGTACTATAAAGTTGTATGGAGGTGAGGGGGTGGGGGGCACAACTGAAGGAACGCGGCAAACTAAAAAGACGGTTCACCCATTGGTCCGTTACATGAATGCCTCTTCTGTCTGTACTCGTTTTGTAAAATGTAAACAAACTGTCAGCTGTCGTTTTTAATGCTCCATATTCTCGTCTAAAACTAGTCATTTGTTCGTTGTTTTTAATGTATGATGTGAATGTTTTCTTTTGTATCGTCTTTGTTTTTATTGTATCAAAAGAGTATCAAGGTAACCAAAGAAAAAATTGCCTTCTTTATTTCTACAACGTATGATTATACTTTTTATACATTTTAAGTAAACATTTAAAACTAGAAATAACCCCTGGGGAAACATTCTCCCATCAATATAGCCCTCTCTCTCACTATCCTCTTTAATGTTATTAATCAAAAACACTATTGCTATTATTATTATAGGTATGCAAAGTCAGAAAACTCGTACGGCTGCGGCCATAGATAACCAACAAGCTAATTGTGAAATTATGAAGGTTGTCCTGAAAAGGACAGTGTGTTATGGGGGTTGTTAGGTGTGATAAATATGGTCACGAGCTTTTTAACTCTTGCCACCTGGGGTCTTCTGTGACTTCTTGGGCAGAAGCACGGCCTGGATGTTAGGCAGGACACCTCCCTGGGCGATGGTGACGCCGGACAGAAGTTTGTTCAACTCCTCGTCGTTCCTAATGGCCAGCTGGAGGTGACGTGGAATGATTCTAGTCTTTTTGTTGTCTCTAGCGGCGTTACCTGCCAACTCGAGAACTTCAGCTGCCAAATACTCTAGCACAGCTGCTAGGTATACTGGGGCGCCAGCGCCCACACGTTCAGCGTAGTTCCCTTTTCTCAATAGACGGTGGATACGACCGACTGGAAACTGAAGTCCGGCCCTGGATGATCGGGACTTGGATTTGCCTTTAACTTTTCCGCCTTTACCGCGTCCGGACATCTTATTCTTATCTGGTGGTTGAAAGCGAACAAAGAAAACAGCGATACTGCTGGCAAAATTTTGTGTTTGTGGCGGGTTCTGTCCCCTTTTATACAAAAACGAGCGGACTTTCGGCTGGCGTAACGCAGCGCTGCGATTGGTCCGACCCGCTCGTACTCTCTCTCGTACTCGGCAGATTTCCACACCGTTTCGTATATAAAGCCAGCGCTTCGTCTGCCTCGCTCAGTTTTCGTGTTTACACGCTGTAAAATAATGCCGCCCAAAGTTTCATCCAAAGGAGCTAAGAAAGCCGGTAAGGCTAAGGCCGTACGCACTGGTGACAAGAAGAAGAAGAGGAGGAGAAAGGAAAGCTACAGCATCTACATTTACAAAGTGTTGAAACAAGTTCACCCAGACACTGGTATCTCCTCAAAGGCCATGTCTATCATGAACTCTTTTGTGAATGACATCTTCGAGCGCATCTCAGCTGAAGCTAGCCGTTTGGCTCACTACAACAAACGTAGCACCATTACGTCAAGGGAGATCCAGACCGCCGTCCGTCTCCTCCTGCCTGGAGAGCTGGCCAAGCACGCCGTCAGTGAAGGTACCAAAGCAGTCACCAAGTACACCACCAGTAAATAAACTTGACTACACCCCCCTACCTAGGTGAAACCTAACAACGGCCCTTTTAAGGGCCTCCACTCCGTTCACAGTTAGCTTTTGAGTGTATCACTCACAAATGTGTCAAACGAGTTTCCCCAGCATGCCATTCATTTATTTGTACTGTTACTGTTAAGTTGACCTTCTTAATATGTAGGCCATTCGTGCTAATGTTTTATTTATGTATTCGTTTTTATTATTATTATTGGTTTGTAAGATAGGCACTTTACTAAATAAAAACCTTTATCTAAACGGACGTATTTACACGATTGTATTATTTTTCGATTCTTACATAATAAAATGTGTAGAAGGCCTAGGTTTTACTGTACATGAAACTCGAGAAAGGGGGCACTAAAATACATTAAAACGGGTGAGGGGGATTCACGAGACTAAAAACAACAAAAGCAAGTCGTTTCGTTACTAGTGAGGTCAGAGTATAGAGAGCCTCGTCCAATCGCAAAACGAATTCACAGAATAAACCACGTCGAGGTTTCTATTCCCCTGTATGCTGCTACTCGTCTGCTATGGTTTGAAATTGTAAACAATTTATTTTGTGCTGTATTTAAGTTCATTTAAAACCATAACTATACTCGTGAATACGTTCAACACTTGTAGTGTAACGTTATCTATATGTGAACCTTTGATTTGATAATATTTTTTTTTCCTTCTAGTGCGTGTGTGTGTGGGTTTTTTTTTTTTGTTATAATTGGAAAAAAGCATGCCTTACCTATAGAATGTATATATTGTATCGGGGCTTTAAAAAGCTTAAATTATATGTGCTTGACAAAAAAAATAACATCAACAAAATAAACAACATAAGGTTGAAGTAATAAACGTCGTTGTTAAGCTTATATACCAACATTTTTACCATTTGTTGTCTACGGCCATACCACGTTGAAAATACCGGTTCTCGTCCGATCACCGAAGTCAAGCAACGCCGGGCGTGGTTAGTACTTAGATGGGTGACCGCTTGGGAACACCACGTGTTGTAGACACTTTTTTTTTCTTTTTATATTGTTTTTTGATTATTTTTTTTTTTTTTTTTTTTACCCACACCGCAATTTGTGTTCAAATATATGCTTGAATTTAAGAATAATTGTTGTGTTGTAGTTTTTCTTTTTTAAACTGCACACAGATATCAAGATAAGTAATGCAAACATACTATCTAGGTCACACCAAGAACTATAAACATTGGTTTCGTGTAAGTTAATAAACGTACACAAGTTCATTGCTCTTATGGCTTAGTATAACCATATAATTAAGTAATTAAGTAGCTCAATGAAACCATGGCATCAGTTTCTCAACTCAAGCTTATTTATGAAATATTGGGGTGGCCCTGATAAGGGCCGGGTTGTTTTCACTGTGTAGGTCAATCAATTGTTCGCTTAACCACCGAAGCCGTACAGAGTACGTCCTTGACGTTTCAGTGCGTAGACCACATCCATGGCAGTGACAGTCTTCCTTTTGGCATGCTCGGTGTATGTGACGGCATCCCTGATGACATTTTCAAGGAAAACCTTGAGTACACCTCTTGTTTCTTCGTAGATCAGACCAGAGATACGTTTCACACCACCCCTGCGTGCAAGACGACGGATGGCAGGCTTAGTGATACCCTGGATGTTATCACGCAATACTTTACGGTGACGTTTGGCTCCTCCTTTGCCAAGTCCCTTACCACCTTTACCGCGGCCAGACATTCTGCTAAGTGTTTGAAAAAATAACGGGAGTATATCAACAGGAACGAATGATAGAAACGAATGCAGTCAGCCCTTATTTATACTACCGACCTAGCGTGGCTCACTCAACGTGGCGGACGACGCGAGGCTTGAACCAATCGTTGTAATTTTATGTTGGAATGCGAACCAATCCGGTTGCAAGAGAGGGAGGCGTACGAACCTTAGCCGAATTATAACAATACTGTTACAAAGTTGGCGCCTTTTTCCAAACTGTCTCTTATTTTTCACGTTAAAAAATGATTCTTTATGTTAGTTAACTGTGTCACTATCGTTTTTAACACCCAACGTCCACATAATGCGTTAGTCTATTAAACAGTGGCATTTAATTTAAGAAACTAAAATGTTTTACAGACGTAAAAGGGTGTTTACAATAAAATGATTATTTTTTTTTTCAAATCTGTAATAGTAAAGGAAAAATCTGAACACTGTTGAAGGCAATATTTTCCCATAACAAACAAAAAATCTCTTTACAAAACACATTGTAGTCATTCGTTTCTCCGTCATTTTTGTCGGGCATAACCACTAGTCTAATAATAATAATAGACACTAGCACCCTTTCCTTAACTCAATTTTTATAATTATACACTCTGGTTTCTCTCATCTTAAACTAAAATATAGATTCTTTTTTTCTTAAAAAAAGTATGACTGAAAGAGAGGGAAGTCGTATCTCTTACATTACAAAAATTATTTAGTAGCAACACTAGTTGAACGTAAACTCAGAGCTAATTTGTAAAGATTTGTATGGTGGTCCTAAAAAGGACCGTTAAGAGGAGTGGTCGTCAGAGGTGAGTTGGTGTAGACTTAAGCACGCTCACCACGGATACGCCTGGCAAGCTGGATGTCCTTGGGCATGATGGTAACACGTTTAGCGTGAATGGCGCACAAGTTGGTGTCCTCAAAGAGACCGACGAGATAAGCCTCGCTAGCTTCTTGAAGAGCCATGACTGCTGAGCTCTGGAAACGCAGGTCAGTCTTGAAATCTTGGGCGATCTCACGGACCAAACGCTGGAATGGCAGCTTACGGATGAGGAGCTCAGTGCTCTTCTGGTAACGACGAATTTCTCTCAGGGCGACTGTACCGGGCCTGTAACGATGGGGCTTTTTAACACCTCCGGTAGCTGGGGCTGATTTCCTGGCAGCCTTGGTAGCCAGCTGTTTACGTGGGGCCTTGCCTCCAGTAGATTTACGAGCGGTTTGTTTGGTTCTAGCCATGGTTAACGGACCTTAGTCTTGATAACAGAATGTTAATACTGAGAGGCGAAACCAGCCTTTTATAAGAAGCGTTGAGAGAAAGTACGCAATCTCAGCGCATCCATTGGTCGGTTTACCTTATTCGTTCTCTGATTGGTCTGCACGCCTCGTACTCGGTGCTTATCGACTGCAGTACGCTACCAGCCACCGCGCGCACACGGGCTAGCCCGCTCTTTTCTTTTTTAAGCCTGTAGGCTATCATTTATTATTAGTGTTCTTTTTTAATACATATCTATACATTCCTTTATTAAATTGGGCACTAACTAAGAGAATGATGGCTACTTTACATGGACTAATTATTATGTACCCAATGTTATAATATCTTCAATACTTTTATGTACTATAAAGTTGTATGGAGGTGAGGGGGTGGGGGGCACAACTGAAGGAACGCGGCAAACTAAAAAGACGGTTCACCCATTGGTCCGTTACATGAATGCCTCTTCTGTCTGTACTCGTTTTGTAAAATGTAAACAAACTGTCAGCTGTCGTTTTTAATGCTCCATATTCTCGTCTAAAACTAGTCATTTGTTCGTTGTTTTTAATGTATGATGTGAATGTTTTCTTTTGTATCGTCTTTGTTTTTATTGTATCAAAAGAGTATCAAGGTAACCAAAGAAAAAATTGCCTTCTTTATTTCTACAACGTATGATTATACTTTTTATACATTTTAAGTAAACATTTAAAACTAGAAATAACCCCTGGGGAAACATTCTCCCATCAATATAGCCCTCTCTCTCACTATCCTCTTTAATGTTATTAATCAAAAACACTATTGCTATTATTATTATAGGTATGCAAAGTCAGAAAACTCGTACGGCTGCGGCCATAGATAACCAACAAGCTAATTGTGAAATTATGAAGGTTGTCCTGAAAAGGACAGTGTGTTATGGGGGTTGTTAGGTGTGATAAATATGGTCACGAGCTTTTTAACTCTTGCCACCTGGGGTCTTCTGTGACTTCTTGGGCAGAAGCACGGCCTGGATGTTAGGCAGGACACCTCCCTGGGCGATGGTGACGCCGGACAGAAGTTTGTTCAACTCCTCGTCGTTCCTAATGGCCAGCTGGAGGTGACGTGGAATGATTCTAGTCTTTTTGTTGTCTCTAGCGGCGTTACCTGCCAACTCGAGAACTTCAGCTGCCAAATACTCTAGCACAGCTGCTAGGTATACTGGGGCGCCAGCGCCCACACGTTCAGCGTAGTTCCCTTTTCTCAATAGACGGTGGATACGACCGACTGGAAACTGAAGTCCGGCCCTGGATGATCGGGACTTGGATTTGCCTTTAACTTTTCCGCCTTTACCGCGTCCGGACATCTTATTCTTATCTGGTGGTTGAAAGCGAACAAAGAAAACAGCGATACTGCTGGCAAAATTTTGTGTTTGTGGCGGGTTCTGTCCCCTTTTATACAAAAACGAGCGGACTTTCGGCTGGCGTAACGCAGCGCTGCGATTGGTCCGACCCGCTCGTACTCTCTCTCGTACTCGGCAGATTTCCACACCGTTTCGTATATAAAGCCAGCGCTTCGTCTGCCTCGCTCAGTTTTCGTGTTTACACGCTGTAAAATAATGCCGCCCAAAGTTTCATCCAAAGGAGCTAAGAAAGCCGGTAAGGCTAAGGCCGTACGCACTGGTGACAAGAAGAAGAAGAGGAGGAGAAAGGAAAGCTACAGCATCTACATTTACAAAGTGTTGAAACAAGTTCACCCAGACACTGGTATCTCCTCAAAGGCCATGTCTATCATGAACTCTTTTGTGAATGACATCTTCGAGCGCATCTCAGCTGAAGCTAGCCGTTTGGCTCACTACAACAAACGTAGCACCATTACGTCAAGGGAGATCCAGACCGCCGTCCGTCTCCTCCTGCCTGGAGAGCTGGCCAAGCACGCCGTCAGTGAAGGTACCAAAGCAGTCACCAAGTACACCACCAGTAAATAAACTTGACTACACCCCCCTACCTAGGTGAAACCTAACAACGGCCCTTTTAAGGGCCTCCACTCCGTTCACAGTTAGCTTTTGAGTGTATCACTCACAAATGTGTCAAACGAGTTTCCCCAGCATGCCATTCATTTATTTGTACTGTTACTGTTAAGTTGACCTTCTTAATATGTAGGCCATTCGTGCTAATGTTTTATTTATGTATTCGTTTTTATTATTATTATTGGTTTGTAAGATAGGCACTTTACTAAATAAAAACCTTTATCTAAACGGACGTATTTACACGATTGTATTATTTTTCGATTCTTACATAATAAAATGTGTAGAAGGCCTAGGTTTTACTGTACATGAAACTCGAGAAAGGGGGCACTAAAATACATTAAAACGGGTGAGGGGGATTCACGAGACTAAAAACAACAAAAGCAAGTCGTTTCGTTACTAGTGAGGTCAGAGTATAGAGAGCCTCGTCCAATCGCAAAACGAATTCACAGAATAAACCACGTCGAGGTTTCTATTCCCCTGTATGCTGCTACTCGTCTGCTATGGTTTGAAATTGTAAACAATTTATTTTGTGCTGTATTTAAGTTCATTTAAAACCATAACTATACTCGTGAATACGTTCAACACTTGTAGTGTAACGTTATCTATATGTGAACCTTTGATTTGATAATATTTTTTTTTCCTTCTAGTGCGTGTGTGTGTGGGTTTTTTTTTTTTGTTATAATTGGAAAAAAGCATGCCTTACCTATAGAATGTATATATTGTATCGGGGCTTTAAAAAGCTTAAATTATATGTGCTTGACAAAAAAAATAACATCAACAAAATAAACAACATAAGGTTGAAGTAATAAACGTCGTTGTTAAGCTTATATACCAACATTTTTACCATTTGTTGTCTACGGCCATACCACGTTGAAAATACCGGTTCTCGTCCGATCACCGAAGTCAAGCAACGCCGGGCGTGGTTAGTACTTAGATGGGTGACCGCTTGGGAACACCACGTGTTGTAGACACTTTTTTTTTCTTTTTATATTGTTTTTTGATTATTTTTTTTTTTTTTTTTTTTACCCACACCGCAATTTGTGTTCAAATATATGCTTGAATTTAAGAATAATTGTTGTGTTGTAGTTTTTCTTTTTTAAACTGCACACAGATATCAAGATAAGTAATGCAAACATACTATCTAGGTCACACCAAGAACTATAAACATTGGTTTCGTGTAAGTTAATAAACGTACACAAGTTCATTGCTCTTATGGCTTAGTATAACCATATAATTAAGTAATTAAGTAGCTCAATGAAACCATGGCATCAGTTTCTCAACTCAAGCTTATTTATGAAATATTGGGGTGGCCCTGATAAGGGCCGGGTTGTTTTCACTGTGTAGGTCAATCAATTGTTCGCTTAACCACCGAAGCCGTACAGAGTACGTCCTTGACGTTTCAGTGCGTAGACCACATCCATGGCAGTGACAGTCTTCCTTTTGGCATGCTCGGTGTATGTGACGGCATCCCTGATGACATTTTCAAGGAAAACCTTGAGTACACCTCTTGTTTCTTCGTAGATCAGACCAGAGATACGTTTCACACCACCCCTGCGTGCAAGACGACGGATGGCAGGCTTAGTGATACCCTGGATGTTATCACGCAATACTTTACGGTGACGTTTGGCTCCTCCTTTGCCAAGTCCCTTACCACCTTTACCGCGGCCAGACATTCTGCTAAGTGTTTGAAAAAATAACGGGAGTATATCAACAGGAACGAATGATAGAAACGAATGCAGTCAGCCCTTATTTATACTACCGACCTAGCGTGGCTCACTCAACGTGGCGGACGACGCGAGGCTTGAACCAATCGTTGTAATTTTATGTTGGAATGCGAACCAATCCGGTTGCAAGAGAGGGAGGCGTACGAACCTTAGCCGAATTATAACAATACTGTTACAAAGTTGGCGCCTTTTTCCAAACTGTCTCTTATTTTTCACGTTAAAAAATGATTCTTTATGTTAGTTAACTGTGTCACTATCGTTTTTAACACCCAACGTCCACATAATGCGTTAGTCTATTAAACAGTGGCATTTAATTTAAGAAACTAAAATGTTTTACAGACGTAAAAGGGTGTTTACAATAAAATGATTATTTTTTTTTTTCAAATCTGTAATAGTAAAGGAAAAATCTGAACACTGTTGAAGGCAATATTTTCCCATAACAAACAAAAAATCTCTTTACAAAACACATTGTAGTCATTCGTTTCTCCGTCATTTTTGTCGGGCATAACCACTAGTCTAATAATAATAATAGACACTAGCACCCTTTCCTTAACTCAATTTTTATAATTATACACTCTGGTTTCTCTCATCTTAAACTAAAATATAGATTCTTTTTTTCTTAAAAAAAGTATGACTGAAAGAGAGGGAAGTCGTATCTCTTACATTACAAAAGTTATTTAGTAGCAACACTAGTTGAACGTAAACTCAGAGCTAATTTGTAAAGATTTGTATGGTGGTCCTAAAAAGGACCGTTAAGAGGAGTGGTCGTCAGAGGTGAGTTGGTGTAGACTTAAGCACGCTCACCACGGATACGCCTGGCAAGCTGGATGTCCTTGGGCATGATGGTAACACGTTTAGCGTGAATGGCGCACAAGTTGGTGTCCTCAAAGAGACCGACGAGATAAGCCTCGCTAGCTTCTTGAAGAGCCATGACTGCTGAGCTCTGGAAACGCAGGTCAGTCTTGAAATCTTGGGCGATCTCACGGACCAAACGCTGGAATGGCAGCTTACGGATGAGGAGCTCAGTGCTCTTCTGGTAACGACGAATTTCTCTCAGGGCGACTGTACCGGGCCTGTAACGATGGGGCTTTTTAACACCTCCGGTAGCTGGGGCTGATTTCCTGGCAGCCTTGGTAGCCAGCTGTTTACGTGGGGCCTTGCCTCCAGTAGATTTACGAGCGGTTTGTTTGGTTCTAGCCATGGTTAACGGACCTTAGTCTTGATAACAGAATGTTAATACTGAGAGGCGAAACCAGCCTTTTATAAGAAGCGTTGAGAGAAAGTACGCAATCTCAGCGCATCCATTGGTCGGTTTACCTTATTCGTTCTCTGATTGGTCTGCACGCCTCGTACTCGGTGCTTATCGACTGCAGTACGCTACCAGCCACCGCGCGCACACGGGCTAGCCCGCTCTTTTCTTTTTTAAGCCTGTAGGCTATCATTTATTATTAGTGTTCTTTTTTAATACATATCTATACATTCCTTTATTAAATTGGGCACTAACTAAGAGAATGATGGCTACTTAAACATGGACTAATTATTATGTACCCAATGTTATAATATCTTCAATACTTTTATGTACTATAAAGTTGTATGGAGGTGAGGGGGTGGGGGGCACAACTGAAGGAACGCGGCAAACTAAAAAGACGGTTCACCCATTGGTCCGTTACATGAATGCCTCTTCTGTCTGTACTCGTTTTGTAAAATGTAAACAAACTGTCAGCTGTCGTTTTTAATGCTCCATATTCTCGTCTAAAACTAGTCATTTGTTCGTTGTTTTTAATGTATGATGTGAATGTTTTCTTTTGTATCGTCTTTGTTTTTATTGTATCAAAAGAGTATCAAGGTAACCAAAGAAAAAATTGCCTTCTTTATTTCTACAACGTATGATTATACTTTTTATACATTTTAAGTAAACATTTAAAACTAGAAATAACCCCTGGGGAAACATTCTCCCATCAATATAGCCCTCTCTCTCACTATCCTCTTTAATGTTATTAATCAAAAACACTATTGCTATTATTATTATAGGTATGCAAAGTCAGAAAACTCGTACGGCTGCGGCCATAGATAACCAACAAGCTAATTGTGAAATTATGAAGGTTGTCCTGAAAAGGACAGTGTGTTATGGGGGTTGTTAGGTGTGATAAATATGGTCACGAGCTTTTTAACTCTTGCCACCTGGGGTCTTCTGTGACTTCTTGGGCAGAAGCACGGCCTGGATGTTAGGCAGGACACCTCCCTGGGCGATGGTGACGCCGGACAGAAGTTTGTTCAACTCCTCGTCGTTCCTAATGGCCAGCTGGAGGTGACGTGGAATGATTCTAGTCTTTTTGTTGTCTCTAGCGGCGTTACCTGCCAACTCGAGAACTTCAGCTGCCAAATACTCTAGCACAGCTGCTAGGTATACTGGGGCGCCAGCGCCCACACGTTCAGCGTAGTTCCCTTTTCTCAATAGACGGTGGATACGACCGACTGGAAACTGAAGTCCGGCCCTGGATGATCGGGACTTGGATTTGCCTTTAACTTTTCCGCCTTTACCGCGTCCGGACATCTTATTCTTATCTGGTGGTTGAAAGCGAACAAAGAAAACAGCGATACTGCTGGCAAAATTTTGTGTTTGTGGCGGGTTCTGTCCCCTTTTATACAAAAACGAGCGGACTTTCGGCTGGCGTAACGCAGCGCTGCGATTGGTCCGACCCGCTCGTACTCTCTCTCGTACTCGGCAGATTTCCACACCGTTTCGTATATAAAGCCAGCGCTTCGTCTGCCTCGCTCAGTTTTCGTGTTTACACGCTGTAAAATAATGCCGCCCAAAGTTTCATCCAAAGGAGCTAAGAAAGCCGGTAAGGCTAAGGCCGTACGCACTGGTGACAAGAAGAAGAAGAGGAGGAGAAAGGAAAGCTACAGCATCTACATTTACAAAGTGTTGAAACAAGTTCACCCAGACACTGGTATCTCCTCAAAGGCCATGTCTATCATGAACTCTTTTGTGAATGACATCTTCGAGCGCATCTCAGCTGAAGCTAGCCGTTTGGCTCACTACAACAAACGTAGCACCATTACGTCAAGGGAGATCCAGACCGCCGTCCGTCTCCTCCTGCCTGGAGAGCTGGCCAAGCACGCCGTCAGTGAAGGTACCAAAGCAGTCACCAAGTACACCACCAGTAAATAAACTTGACTACACCCCCCTACCTAGGTGAAACCTAACAACGGCCCTTTTAAGGGCCTCCACTCCGTTCACAGTTAGCTTTTGAGTGTATCACTCACAAATGTGTCAAACGAGTTTCCCCAGCATGCCATTCATTTATTTGTACTGTTACTGTTAAGTTGACCTTCTTAATATGTAGGCCATTCGTGCTAATGTTTTATTTATGTATTCGTTTTTATTATTATTATTGGTTTGTAAGATAGGCACTTTACTAAATAAAAACCTTTATCTAAACGGACGTATTTACACGATTATATTATTTTTCGATTCTTACATAATAAAATGTGTAGAAGGCCTAGGTTTTACTGTACATGAAACTCGAGAAAGGGGGCACTAAAATACATTAAAACGGGTGAGGGGGATTCACGAGACTAAAAACAACAAAAGCAAGTCGTTTCGTTACTAGTGAGGTCAGAGTATAGAGAGCCTCGTCCAATCGCAAAACGAATTCACAGAATAAACCACGTCGAGGTTTCTATTCCCCTGTATGCTGCTACTCGTCTGCTATGGTTTGAAATTGTAAATAATTTTTTTGTGCTGTATTTAAGTTCATTTAAAACCATAACTATACTCGTGAATACGTTCAACACTTGTAGTGTAACGTTATCTATATGTGAACCTTTGATTTGATAATATTTTTTTTTCCTTCTAGTGCGTGTGTGTGTGGGTTTTTTTTTTGTTATAATTGGAAAAAAGCATGCCTTACCTATAGAATGTATATATTGTATCGGGGCTTTAAAAAGCTTAAATTATATGTGCTTGACAAAAAAAATAACATCAACAAAATAAACAACATAAGGTTGAAGTAATAAACGTCGTTGTTAAGCTTATATACCAACATTTTTACCATTTGTTGTCTACGGCCATACCACGTTGAAAATACCGGTTCTCGTCCGATCACCGAAGTCAAGCAACGTCGGGCGTGGTTAGTACTTAGATGGGTGACCGCTTGGGAACACCACGTGTTGTAGACACTTTTTTTTTCTTTTTATATTGTTTTTTGATTATTTTTTTTTTTTTTTTTTTTACCCACACCGCAATTTGTGTTCAAATATATGCTTGAATTTAAGAATAATTGTTGTGTTGTAGTTTTTCTTTTTTAAACTGCACACAGATATCAAGATAAGTAATGCAAACATACTATCTAGGTCACACCAAGAACTATAAACATTGGTTTCGTGTAAGTTAATAAACGTACACAAGTTCATTGCTCTTATGGCTTAGTATAACCATATAATTAAGTAATTAAGTAGCTCAATGAAACCATGGCATCAGTTTCTCAACTCAAGCTTATTTATGAAATATTGGGGTGGCCCTGATAAGGGCCGGGTTGTTTTCACTGTGTAGGTCAATCAATTGTTCGCTTAACCACCGAAGCCGTACAGAGTACGTCCTTGACGTTTCAGTGCGTAGACCACATCCATGGCAGTGACAGTCTTCCTTTTGGCATGCTCGGTGTATGTGACGGCATCCCTGATGACATTTTCAAGGAAAACCTTGAGTACACCTCTTGTTTCTTCGTAGATCAGACCAGAGATACGTTTCACACCACCCCTGCGTGCAAGACGACGGATGGCAGGCTTAGTGATACCCTGGATGTTATCACGCAATACTTTACGGTGACGTTTGGCTCCTCCTTTGCCAAGTCCCTTACCACCTTTACCGCGGCCAGACATTCTGCTAAGTGTTTGAAAAAATAACGGGAGTATATCAACAGGAACGAATGATAGAAACGAATGCAGTCAGCCCTTATTTATACTACCGACCTAGCGTGGCTCACTCAACGTGGCGGACGACGCGAGGCTTGAACCAATCGTTGTAATTTTATGTTGGAATGCGAACCAATCCGGTTGCAAGAGAGGGAGGCGTACGAACCTTAGCCGAATTATAACAATACTGTTACAAAGTTGGCGCCTTTTTCCAAACTGTCTCTTATTTTTCACGTTAAAAAATGATTCTTTATGTTAGTTAACTGTGTCACTATCGTTTTTAACACCCAACGTCCACATAATGCGTTAGTCTATTAAACAGTGGCATTTAATTTAAGAAACTAAAATGTTTTACAGAAGTAAAAGGGTGTTTACAATAAAATGATTATTTTTTTTTTCAAATCTGTAATGGTAAAGGAAAAATCTGAACACTGTTGAAGGCAATATTTTCCCATAACAAACAAAAAATCTCTTTACAAAACACATTGTAGTCATTCGTTTCTCCGTCATTTTTGTCGGGCATAACCACTAGTCTAATAATAATAATAGACACTAGCACCCTTTCCTTAACTCAATTTTTATAATTATACACTCTGGTTTCTCTCATCTTAAACTAAAATATAGATTCTTTTTTTTCTTAAAAGTATGACTGAAAGAGAGGGAAGTCGTATCTCTTACATTACAAAAATTATTTAGTAGCAACACTAGTTGAACGTAAACTCAGAGCTAATTTGTAAAGATTTGTATGGTGGTCCTAAAAAGGACCGTTAAGAGGAGTGGTCGTCAGAGGTGAGTTGGTGTAGACTTAAGCACGCTCACCACGGATACGCCTGGCAAGCTGGATGTCCTTGGGCATGATGGTAACACGTTTAGCGTGAATGGCGCACAAGTTGGTGTCCTCAAAGAGACCGACGAGATAAGCCTCGCTAGCTTCTTGAAGAGCCATGACTGCTGAGCTCTGGAAACGCAGGTCAGTCTTGAAATCTTGGGCGATCTCACGGACCAAACGCTGGAATGGCAGCTTACGGATGAGGAGCTCAGTGCTCTTCTGGTAACGACGAATTTCTCTCAGGGCGACTGTACCGGGCCTGTAACGATGGGGCTTTTTAACACCTCCGGTAGCTGGGGCTGATTTCCTGGCAGCCTTGGTAGCCAGCTGTTTACGTGGGGCCTTGCCTCCAGTAGATTTACGAGCGGTTTGTTTGGTTCTAGCCATGGTTAACGGACCTTAGTCTTGATAACAGAATGTTAATACTGAGAGGCGAAACCAGCCTTTTATAAGAAGCGTTGAGAGAAAGTACGCAATCTCAGCGCATCCATTGGTCGGTTTACCTTATTCGTTCTCTGATTGGTCTGCACGCCTCGTACTCGGTGCTTATCGACTGCAGTACGCTACCAGCCACCGCGCGCACACGGGCTAGCCCGCTCTTTTCTTTTTTAAGCCTGTAGGCTATCATTTATTATTAGTGTTCTTTTTTAATACATATCTATACATTCCTTTATTAAATTGGGCACTAACTAAGAGAATGATGGCTACTTTACATGGACTAATTATTATGTACCCAATGTTATAATATCTTCAATACTTTTATGTACTATAAAGTTGTATGGAGGTGAGGGGGTGGGGGGCACAACTGAAGGAACGCGGCAAACTAAAAAGACGGTTCACCCATTGGTCCGTTACATGAATGCCTCTTCTGTCTGTACTCGTTTTGTAAAATGTAAACAAACTGTCAGCTGTCGTTTTTAATGCTCCATATTCTCGTCTAAAACTAGTCATTTGTTCGTTGTTTTTAATGTATGATGTGAATGTTTTCTTTTGTATCGTCTTTGTTTTTATTGTATCAAAAGAGTATCAAGGTAACCAAAGAAAAAATTGCCTTCTTTATTTCTACAACGTATGATTATACTTTTTATACATTTTAAGTAAACATTTAAAACTAGAAATAACCCCTGGGGAAACATTCTCCCATCAATATAGCCCTCTCTCTCACTATCCTCTTTAATGTTATTAATCAAAAACACTATTGCTATTATTATTATAGGTATGCAAAGTCAGAAAACTCGTACGGCTGCGGCCATAGATAACCAACAAGCTAATTGTGAAATTATGAAGGTTGTCCTGAAAAGGACAGTGTGTTATGGGGGTTGTTAGGTGTGATAAATATGGTCACGAGCTTTTTAACTCTTGCCACCTGGGGTCTTCTGTGACTTCTTGGGCAGAAGCACGGCCTGGATGTTAGGCAGGACACCTCCCTGGGCGATGGTGACGCCGGACAGAAGTTTGTTCAACTCCTCGTCGTTCCTAATGGCCAGCTGGAGGTGACGTGGAATGATTCTAGTCTTTTTGTTGTCTCTAGCGGCGTTACCTGCCAACTCGAGAACTTCAGCTGCCAAATACTCTAGCACAGCTGCTAGGTATACTGGGGCGCCAGCGCCCACACGTTCAGCGTAGTTCCCTTTTCTCAATAGACGGTGGATACGACCGACTGGAAACTGAAGTCCGGCCCTGGATGATCGGGACTTGGATTTGCCTTTAACTTTTCCGCCTTTACCGCGTCCGGACATCTTATTCTTATCTGGTGGTTGAAAGCGAACAAAGAAAACAGCGATACTGCTGGCAAAATTTTGTGTTTGTGGCGGGTTCTGTCCCCTTTTATACAAAAACGAGCGGACTTTCGGCTGGCGTAACGCAGCGCTGCGATTGGTCCGACCCGCTCGTACTCTCTCTCGTACTCGGCAGATTTCCACACCATTTCGTATATAAAGCCAGCGCTTCGTCTGCCTCGCTCAGTTTTCGTGTTTACACGCTGTAAAATAATGCCGCCCAAAGTTTCATCCAAAGGAGCTAAGAAAGCCGGTAAGGCTAAGGCCGTACGCACTGGTGACAAGAAGAAGAAGAGGAGGAGAAAGGAAAGCTACAGCATCTACATTTACAAAGTGTTGAAACAAGTTCACCCAGACACTGGTATCTCCTCAAAGGCCATGTCTATCATGAACTCTTTTGTGAATGACATCTTCGAGCGCATCTCAGCTGAAGCTAGCCGTTTGGCTCACTACAACAAACGTAGCACCATTACGTCAAGGGAGATCCAGACCGCCGTCCGTCTCCTCCTGCCTGGAGAGCTGGCCAAGCACGCCGTCAGTGAAGGTACCAAAGCAGTCACCAAGTACACCACCAGTAAATAAACTTGACTACACCCCCCTACCTAGGTGAAACCTAACAACGGCCCTTTTAAGGGCCTCCACTCCGTTCACAGTTAGCTTTTGAGTGTATCACTCACAAATGTGTCAAACGAGTTTCCCCAGCATGCCATTCATTTATTTGTACTGTTACTGTTAAGTTGACCTTCTTAATATGTAGGCCATTCGTGCTAATGTTTTATTTATGTATTCGTTTTTATTATTATTATTGGTTTGTAAGATCGGCACTTTACTAAATAAAAACCTTTATCTAAACGGACGTATTTACACGATTGTATTATTTTTCGATTCTTACATAATAAAATGTGTAGAAGGCCTAGGTTTTACTGTACATGAAACTCGAGAAAGGGGGCACTAAAATACATTAAAACGGGTGAGGGGGATTCACGAGACTAAAAACAACAAAAGCAAGTCGTTTCGTTACTAGTGAGGTCAGAGTATAGAGAGCCTCGTCCAATCGCAAAACGAATTCACAGAATAAACCACGTCGAGGTTTCTATTCCCCTGTATGCTGCTACTCGTCTGCTATGGTTTGAAATTGTAAACAATTTATTTTGTGCTGTATTTAAGTTCATTTAAAACCATAACTATACTTGTGAATACGTTCAACACTTGTAGTGTAACGTTATCTATATGTGAACCTTTGATTTGATAATATTTTTTTTTCCTTCTAGTGCGTGTGTGTGTGGGTTTTTTTTTGTTATAATTGGAAAAAAGCATGCCTTACCTATAGAATGTATATATTGTATCGGGGCTTTAAAAAGCTTAAATTATATGTGCTTGACAAAAAAAATAACATCAACAAAATAAACAACATAAGGTTGAAGTAATAAACGTCGTTGTTGAGCTTATATACCAACATTTTTACCAATTGTTGTCTACGGCCATACCACGTTGAAAATACCGGTTCTCGTCCGATCACCGAAGTCAAGCAACGTCGGGCTTAGATGGGTGACCGCTTGGGAACACCACGTGTTGTAGACACTTTTTTTTCTTTTTTAATTATTTTTTTTTTTACCCACCACAATTTGTGTTCAAATATGTGACCCGTTCTCACGAAAGGTGACATAAGTCGGAAATACCAATTTGTGCTACATGCGTTTTTGTATTGTGGGGGTCTTTCAGGTGAATTTTTTTTATTTTTGTAAATACTAGGTTATCCATTTCTAAATCATAATTTATATGTTTTTTATATTTTTTTCTACTAAAAAATATTGTAATTAATTATTTTGATCAACGTGTGATTTATAATTTAGCATAAGGTCACTAAAATTATTTAACCTATCGTTTTCTACCTTAACCTTGACAGAACCCCATAACATTATATATCATTGAAAAGGGCAGATTCTCGGAAATTTCTTTGTGATCACTATTTATTTATAGAAACTAATCAGAAAATATTTAAGCCTGAAGTTTGGGATAAACAATTCCTTTCCTTCTATCCAATGAAAATTCGTTTATAAATTGATCATTGGTTACGATACCATATTTTTCCAATACAAATTCGCTGATTGGCTAGTGGGATACAATGCGGTAAAGAATTAGGCTTTCCGTTTTCGATATTATGAACATTTTACACAATGGAGAGCGGCATTGCTTCACTGTTAAATTCTTTGAGCGATGTGATTTTTTATTCTTTTTTGTTCAGTTTTATTATAAAATAATATCGTATATACACCACTAAAAAGATAATTGAATGCCCTTTCGATTGGTATGTAAATATAGATATTACGAATCTGGTTGCTATAGAGTTTAGACATTTTCAAATGCATTAATTTTAAAACGCCTTTTCTCGAAACTTTTGTTTTTTTGTCTGACTAGTTCTAAGTGATAGTAAGTGTCAAAGAAAAATGAAATATTGACGTATAATAATAAATTTAGTATTAAAATAAAGCCTATTCAATGCCCGTTCAAACGATATATATAACTTAAAATGTTGAAAAAACCACTTATGTCTCCTTTTGTGGGAACGGTCACATATATGCTTGAATTTAAGAATAATTTTTGTGTTGTAGTTTTTTTTTTTTAAACTGCACACAGATATCAAGATAAGTAATGCAAACATACTATCTTGGTCACACCAAGAACTATAAACATTGGTTTCGTGTAAGTTAATAAACGTACACAAGTTCATTGCTCTTATGGCTTAGTATAACCATTTTATGGCTTAGTATAACCATTTAATTAAGTAACTCAATGAAACCATGGCATCAGCTGTTTCTCAACTCAAGCTTATTTATGAAATATTGGGGTGGCCCTGATAAGGGCCGGGTTGTTTTCACTGTGTAGGTCAATCAATTGTTCGCTTAACCACCGAAGCCGTACAGAGTACGTCCTTGACGTTTCAGTGCGTAGACCACATCCATGGCAGTGACAGTCTTCCTTTTGGCATGCTCGGTGTATGTGACGGCATCCCTGATGACATTTTCAAGGAAAACCTTGAGTACACCTCTTGTTTCTTCGTAGATCAGACCAGAGATACGTTTCACACCACCCCTGCGTGCAAGACGACGGATGGCAGGCTTAGTGATACCCTGGATGTTATCACGCAATACTTTACGGTGACGTTTGGCTCCTCCTTTGCCAGGTCCCTTACCACCTTTACCGCGGCCAGACATTCTGCTAAGTGTTTGAAAAAATAACGGGAGTATATCAACAGGAACGAATGATAGCAGGGTTGCCAGATGATCTAACGGTGTTGTGGCCAAAACCGACTGCAAAAGTGGCCAAATTATGCTTTGTGTGGCCAATCTACAAATTATCTTTACACCCCCATGAAAAACTCTGCAGTTTTGTTAAACAAAAAAAAAATTATCCGGCGAAAAAAAATAAAAAAAATTAAGTGAATAAAATAATTAATATAAAATATGCCGCCAACTGTGTCCATTTCCATATCCAGGGGTGGGTGTAGCATGCAATGGAAGAGTAAGGGGAGGGAGTTAATTATCACAGGGCTAACACTCCTGATTACAACAGAGAAATTGGGTTACTAGTATCATCCCCATAGGATGGGCATTCAAGGCCACCTTATCGTTGTAATTTCTAGTCAATACATCCTGAAAATACATGGTGAGGCCGGACATCGCCAAGCACTTATCTTTGAAACAACAAAAGGCGAGTAAATGTGACCGTATGTGTGGGTGAAAAGGGAAAATACACAATAGATATGGGTTAATAGGAATGGCCTACAATGATTACAGGTGATGGGGCAGAATAACATCCTACAGCGTTACAGTAAGGTAACCAAAAAAAGAACTGTGGCCAAAACTGGATCGACTGGTGGCCAATTCTGGACTCGTGGCCAAGTTCTCTGTGCCGTGGCCAAGCAACTTTCTTTGTGGCCAAATTTTTTTTAATTTTTTTAAAAATTTTTTTTTTCTAGGAAGAAAACCTTATGGCATCAGCAGGCCTACGGGGTTACCTGCGCCCTCCACCCATCATCGGTTTTCTTCCCTCCTATCTCCACTCCTTTTCAGTTTTTTTTAATAATTTTATTTTCATTAAATTCATTACATTTTAACATTTTATTACATAAGTGACATTTTTTTAAATAAGAAAAACCGTAGTTTAAAATATTTACATGTACATGTATATATATTTACATAATAAAGGATTTTATGATATTTGTACATAAAAAGGGTATGGTATAGTCAAAACAAAAGATGCCTGGGGTTGTTTGGTTGGTGTCTTCTCTCTTCTGAGTTCTGGTGCTGGGTCCTCCTCAGCTGAAACTTATAGAATTTTGTTAGATCTGGTTTTACATTATAATATTATGTTATACATTACAGTATTCAATGATTACAGTTTTCAATGATTTTTTGCGTTTTTTTTCGAAATTCTATTTCAAGGTTTTCTTGCGTAATAGTAATTGACTCTTTTTTTCCCTTTATCCAGTTTCTCCATACGGTTTGTCTATATGTCCCTAGTATCTGCAACTTGGCATTGTATTGTAGTGTGTTGTTATTTGTGTGGTAGTTTGTTTAAAGTAATGCTTTGTTCTATGTTAATCTCCTTGTCTATGTCGACCTGTATGAGTCTTTGTAGTGTTGTTTTGGACAATTGTATTGTACTGCAGTCTAGGTATATGTGTTGTTCTGTGTTTCTTGCCCATCTGTCGTTGCAAAGTGGGCATCCTGATGAGTGTTTACTGATGCTGGGTGTCATGTTATATATAAGTCTGTAAGTGATTTCTTTTTGGGTGTTGTTAAGTATGGGGTTATGTAGATTTTTGAATGTGTCTGCGAAGTCTGTAATATTTTGTTCACGGCCCCATTTTATTCTTTCTGCTAATGGTTTTGCTTTTTGAAGTGTTAGATGTTTGTAGATGTCTTTAGTTTTAATCCACTATATAAGTATATAATCTAAGAATAACATAAAAAGCTTATTGAAAAAAGCCTTTTACTATTGAACATTATAAAGACCATAATAAAACAATGAGGAAAAAAATTGACATGTGTCATCCCTTATAAGACAATGGGAAATAAAATTAGCACCACTGAACAGTAAAAAGACCGTTATAAAACGATGGGGGGGGGGGGGGGGGGTTGACATGTTTCAATAATTGTAAAAGAATAGGAAAACTAATTTAAAAACCCGCGTATAAAGACCATTATAAAACAATAGGGAAAAAAGGGACAAGTGTCAATCATTGTCAGACAATGGGAAAAATTAGAACCGCTGTCTAATTATAAAAACTAATTATAACTAATAAAAACATCAATTAACGCCACGTGGAACACCTCGTGTAAAAACACGAGGAGACGCCATCTTGCTTCCGGTCGCCATATTGGTTCAGGTGTGACGTCATATCCGGTCTACGTACTTCAACTGTGAAGTCACTTCCGATTGGCGGATGACGGGTAAACCTACTCCAATCCTACCTATACTACAGCTCCTACCTGGTGTAATCGTCAAATCATTGACTGGCTCGTTAAATCTTAATTTCTTGTCTAGAACACGGTGTTGAATAGAACTCAGTTTAATATTTTAAAAGTAGAAAACAAACTCAGAAAAGATACAACAGCTTGCTCTCTTCACTAAGACATTAAGATAACTCCAACTATCAACACAAGAACTTACGTAGGACTACTTCCTTTTTTGAAGATCACGTCATAAGCAACAACTAACAACAAGCGCATATCGTTTAGAGCAGCAGTTCCCAAACTGTTGGTCGCGACCCCCTTGAAGGTCGAATGAGTTATATTTTCGATGGTCTTAGGAACCGAAACACAGCTCATCTTTCAGTCTCGAAGCGAGTCCACCAACATGCAGATACATCCGCATACTACGTGTAGTAGTCGTGTAGGCTAATTGGCGTAATGACATCAATACAGGTGTATGTGACAAGGTCGGCACCATAATGAACGTATGCGGACAAGTAACACGTGTGTAAAGAGTTTAAAAAATCCTCTTCTCTGTTAAAATTTTGGAATTTAGTGTAGATTTTGTTAGGTCTTGATTTCAACAGAATTAGTGACCAAAAGTAATAGGAGCTCACTGTATGATATTATGGGCAAATAATATTAGTAACGAAGACATTGCCACACCAGTTAAAAGAAGTAATAAAACGCGCCATAAGTTGTGCCCTCTTGTAAAGACAAGCTCTTTAAACAGTCGACTATATAATATTCGCAATAATTGTGCAACGAGTATGATGCTCCGAACAATGCTTGCTATTTCACACTTGTGAGACGATTGTCGAGAGAAATTAAAACTTGTTTTTTTTTAGCTTCATGGTGAACTAGTTTATATATATATATATATATATATATATATATATATATATATATATATATATATATATATATATATATATATATATTATATCAGAAAGCAAGACTGCTCTTTGAAGCACTAAGACTTTTCGGTGATAAAAAGTGAACTGCAGACAATAACTTACTTGGTTGACATTATTGTCGTCTTGAATGATTTCAATTTATCACTGCAAGGAGGAAAATGTAACATGTCTTAATTGATCTAAAAAGATCCGATCGATCATTCCAAATGTATAAAAAAATTGGATAAAAATTAAATGTATATGCTGTCTACTTCAGGTCCCACATAGTGAGTGTGTGTGTTTGTGTGTGCATTTATTGCGCTGCGCCGGGGCCCATAAGAGTTTATCTTTGTAATATTATTTGTAAGATCAATTCTGAAGTTTAGGAAAAGTTACATTAATTTAAATTAAAAACTGTACTTAATTAAAGTTTGTGAAAAGGCCTGTAAGGCTGTGAATGATATGATTACATTCTCATGGTAAATCTTATGACAATTAGATAAAATGGTTGACAGACCTTTTAAAAGATTCCTGATTACTATAAGCGTATGTAATGCAAATAAATCATCTAGATATGACTAGTGTTGGAAAGAAGGATCGATCCAGCACTTTTTTTTCTCATGCGGCTCCTGGTCTACTTTATCTGTTTTCTTTAAAAAAAAAACATGAAATTTAAGCAGACAAAATGATTACGATGATAAATTCTGTGAAATAACACTTTCACATGCTTGCATCCGAAATTTCATGGTACTTTCCAAATCTACCTGACACCACATACTTGCCAGCAGCCCATTCACATTCAAAGTTTAAGATATTCCTGAGAAAGCACAAAGGACAAAGGAGTTTATTGAGCATATTAACAACGATGCAGAGAGAACTGATTTCTCTATAATAAATAATAATGACATTTGTATAGAGCTGCCAACAAACATAATGCAAGTCATGAGAGCATTCAGAAAACAACTAAGAACACGGATATAATATAATGGGCCAAGAAATAAAAAAACTAAATGATGATTTGAAAACTTGACAAACAAAGAACAAATGAAACAAATAAAGCAAATAATCGAACTAACATATAGGTAAGACAGTAGGGCTCTAAAGCATGTTAACTAAGATAAATATTTAAATAACGAGTTTTTAAGTTCTTTTTAAAGGTATCAATGGAGCTTGTTTGCCTGAGCTGAATGGGAAGTAGATTCCACACCTTCGGACCGGATATTGGGAAGGCTTTAAGGCCAACGGTCTTCAGAGAGAAACGGGGCACTTACAGAACATAGTGTTCTTTGCGGAACATATGGTTTAATTAGTTCCTTGAGAAAGGACGGCATCTCATTGTTATTAAGGCACTGATGGCAAAGTAGCGCAACTTTATATTCAATTCTGACTTTTACGGGGAGCCAATGGAGCTGACGCAGGAGAACTATCACAGAATCACGCCTTGACTTACGCGTGACCAGGAGGGCGGCCCTGTTTTGAACACACTGTAATTTGGTGACCTTATCGTCAGGTATCCAAATTAGCAGAGCATTTCAGTAATCGAGACGCGGGAGTATAACGGCAGCGGCAAGTTTCTTTGCTGAGTCAAGGGACAAATAGGGTCGTATTCGACCAAGTCTACGCAGCTGTAAATAAAGGTCTCTGCATAGATTTCTAATGTGGGCATCGAAAGACAACTGAGAATCGAGGATGACACACAGGTTTTTTACGTTGTCTGCAAAGGGGATATGGCAGTTCGATACCACCAAGGGTTCTAAACCCTCAATTTTGGCGATTTTATACTGAGTTCCAATTAGAATGACCTCCGTCTTGTCTTCATTCATCTTCAGTCTGTTTTCCATCATCCGGGAGCAGACTCTAGCAATAACAAGACTGAGTTGGTCGCTATACGGGAGACTTCAGCGGGAACAGCAGAATCATGCAACTGCGAATCATCCATGTAGAAGTGGTATGAAATGTTAAAAGGCATCATGACATCTCTATAATGCCAGCTACAAAATTCTGGATAAAATGTTTGCAGTCATAAACTATTTTGACTAAGATTGTGTTGCGCCATTTTCTTCCATTTGCAACAAAATATCTTAGTAAACATGCTTAATCTTGTTGCTTATCAAGTCTAAACACAGTAGACTTATTGTTGGAGATGAACTGCTTAGTTGTTCTCTTGCAAAGACTGTCCGAGAATTTCTGAACCGATGAGAAATACAATGTCAACCATCACAATAGCTGACGTTTGTGATGTAATTAGAAATATAGGCCTAAGCCTATCTTGCAATATTTAATTACATTTGTTTTTATGTCTTCTTTTTTTTAAATGATTAATCGCTATGCTTTAATTAGGTTCAATTTGTAACAATAAAAATACATCTTGCACATCAGATATTTACATTACAATTCATAACAGTAGCGAAATGCAGTAATATAGTAGGGAAAATTTTTTTTATTATTATTATTTATTTATTTATTTTGCCAAAGCATGAGAAACTGTATCAAGGGGTTGCGGTCTAAAAAGGTTTGGGAACCACAGGCTTAGAGATTATTTACCAATACAAAATAAAACTAATAATAGCGCATACACGACACTGGAAAGTCAAAATAGTTCATGTGTGAAGCTAGTTTGACATTCAAATAACTCGAGTGACATCATTTTTAATCAATAAAAATAGAAATACTTTTGAATTGACAGTTTTGAACTGGATTTCATCCACACAGCGTCATTAATCTCATCGTAAGAGTTTCGGATTATAACATTTTTGTATAACAAGACATAGATCTATATAATATATATCTGACAATTTAGTTTCATTACATTTCACTGTTTGAAGAAATAAGAAATAAATTTCTACGAAAATGAATTTTTTCAAGAAAGTGGGAAACGGCAAGGAAGATTTCGATAGATATCGTCAGGAGTTTGAAAATTTCAGACTTGGAATGGGAGGAGGCTCGGACTCCATAAAGCCCAATGCAGGAGTCAGTGTGTCTAGTGGTAGAAACTTTTTCATTCGACAGCCCGTCCCCGGGAGAAATATTAGGGACGACAGAAAGAATCCGTTCGCCAGTTTGGCGCACCAGAAATACGACGATATTCAAGCCAAGTGCAAAGCAGAAAACATTCTTTTCGAAGACCCCGAGTTTGAGGCCGTAGACACGTCCATCTACTTCAGTAGTAAACCACCCCGTCGGTTTGAATGGAAGCGTCCAGGTGTAAGTTTCTCTCAATAGTTTGTAATACGTATTTGCTAAAGTTATCTAGTAGTGTTTAATGACACAGAATTTATAGTTATAACATCATTTTCTTTTTATTGCTATAATATACATAGATGTATAGTGCTATTTTTTTTTTTAAATATACATATCCTAGTAGGTATGCCGTCAAGCTAAAAGTATGTCAACTGTCGCTACCGGCAAAGAAATGATGTTAAAAGCTTGACAATAAAAAAAACTTACACTTTCAGGGTTTAAGAAGCGCTCCACCTTCTCACTTTGTGTTTGTTTATATAAAACAACAATACAGTTTCGTTTAAATTTGGCTTTACTGTGCATTGTTAGCAGGTTGGGCATGTAAGGGATGTAAAAGCTTTGTGGTATTGCGCTCACCCTTCGTTTTTACTAGATATTTTTCTTTAAGTTCAAATGTTCACTTTTGTAGTTAACCTCGATGTTCGAAGTGTTTGGATCATTTATTTTATGCATATTACTGCCTTGTATAATTCATGCTTAAAACATTCTGGACATGATTGAAGTATAGAGTATAAGCATAGGCACATGTTTATGGTACAATTCAATAATAAGTTATAGCGCTCTTCTACGTTCTATAGGCCTATATAGTGTACGTAAAGTTCTGGTACCGGTATACAGATCTTTTTGGCTAATAAATGTGCAGAGTTAGGGTCCGTTTCAGTGGTACTATGCTCAATGCTTTGTGTAATCATACGGGCCTTGCCTTGGACGTTTTTATGTCCTTATTGACAAGCTAGATCGACATATATTTCCCCATCAACAAGATAGTTAGACATATTATTATATTTCCCCATCAACAAGATAGTTAGACATATTATTATATTTCCCCATCAACAAGATAGTTGGATATATATTTCCCCATCAACAAGATAATTGGATATATATTTCCCCATCAACAAGATAGTTGGATATAATATAGGCTATTTCCCCATCAACAAGCTAGTTTGACATTGGTTGATATTTCTCCATCAACAAGCTAGTTCGACATATATTTCACCATCAACAAGCTAGTTCGACATATATTTCACCATCAACAAGCTAGTTCGACATATATTTCACCATCAACAAGCTAGTTCGACATAGACAAGACCGTTGTGGATATCCACGTGGACATCGCGTTACATTTGTGCTTTTTATTCAATGTTCTCTTGTTGACCTGGTCTGCCAATTCATATTATCACAAACACTTTAATTTTTAAATAAAGATAGAGGCCTACCAGTTTGTATCCATCTCACCTAGTTAGAGGGCTCTCAAAAAGGCAATAAGGGGGCACGGTAGCCGAACGGCAGCGCGTTCGACTGGCGAGCCGAACGTCCCGGGTTCGAATCTTGGTGCAGGCTAGGATTTTTTCCCGGTTTTGGAGGGTGTCCCTGAGTCTACCCAGCTCTAATGGGTACCTGACCTTAGTTGGGGTAAATTAAAGGCGGCTGTGCATAGTGCTGGTCACACAATCACCTAGTATGCCGTGGCCACAGAAACTGGTGAACGCTGCTTCATCGGACCTATGGATCAACTCGGTCCGACGGGTACTTTACTTACAAAAAGGCTACGACCCTTATATTGGACATGGTGACTCCCTTTTTTTCATAAAGCCTTTGCCTATTCCTTGCCTTGGCATACGTATATATTTTTTGTGTGCAGGGCTGAATATCGGCTATTTAAAACTTTCTTTTTTGTTTTCACAATCGATTCAGTTCACTGTGCTATCTGAAGCGTAACTATTTTACAGTCAACTATGTGTTGGCATTGCTTTTGTTACGGATTGAATATTCATTCGTACCAAAGAATGCACTTTAACGTAATGTCCAATAACAAAATGACCCCAAACCGCACCCGGCCCACTCCCTCTCAATCCGTCCTCAAAATAAAAATTTGATTAAAAACGCAGTTTACTTGTCTGTAATGTGCCAACATCGTATGGAAACCTTCGACAGTCCCGGCGACGGTCACGCTTCACTGATTCGTAACAAGCCAAATCTATTTATCAAATGTTGATTCGGGCTGTGCTCATTATTAATGTGTTTTATGTGGGACTCCAATATTTACACACCAACTAAGCCTAAGGTCAGCAACCTACGGAACTTCACAGCACGAGGAAGACCAAAAAAAAAAGTCATTTTAAGTCTCTTATACAAGAACGTGAGTGTCAGAGTAGGATGACTTTAAGGCTTTTGTACGCTAAATGAATCAGAAATCTTACTTTGACACACTGTTATCAAAAGGTTGCCGAAACTTGAACTAAGCTACACATTCGGCTGTTAACAATTTAAAATAGGAAGTAAGAATCATAACACACGATATAACAATGGTGCGTAAGAAAAAAAAAGACAACGAGGAAGAGATTTTTTTTTTAAAGGTTGGGAGGGCAGAGACATATGATATGAATGTTGATATGAATTTGATTAGACCATATCACAATTTATGATCCATATTGGCCCGAGAAACTTGTGTAAAGGTATTTGTTTCATTAATCATAGTCACAGTCATAAGTCATAACGCAGCGAGAAGTGCAATAGATGTGATTTACAAAACAACTTGTACACTTAATTTTGTATGTTAACATTCATATCGCTTTCAAACCCTTCCTTTCTGATTTCATTATTCTGTGTTAAAATATATTTAAAAAAAACAATTTCACATTGAATGTCTTTGTTAATAGAAATGCCCAATGGACTTAAAAACCTTAAATTTGTGTTTTCAATTCGGTCAGATAAAGAAATGAAACATGTGGGAATTAGGGATATTAACAATGCACACTTGTATTTGAACTGGCATTAACGTGAGGCTGCTATCTCGGAGTTACCATGACAACAGATACAACGGCTTAAACTGTATTTCTTGATTTTGAACCAATCCATTAAAAGGAACACTATAATTATCGCCTTATCAATATTCAATCAGGATTTTATGTACAAAGGCATAGGTCATTTAGTGCATTAATTGAATTAGCTGTATACCTAAAAAAAAAAAAAAATCATGATGGCCTTTTGGGCAAAGTAAAACTGAAGGATACACCAGCCATCATACAGTCATTCTTTTTACACCTGACGGCCTCAGCAGAAGAACGATGTTTAATAAGTTAGTTACAGGTGTCTTATTTTGAGATAGTCGAATTGAGACGATAGTCTTGTAATGTTTTAGTCGAATTGAGACCGTAGTCTTGCAATGTTCTATTCGAATTAAGACCGTAGTCTTGCAATGTTTTAGTCGAATTGAGACTGTAATCTTGCAATGTTTTAGTCGAATTGAGACCGTAGTCTTGCAATGTTCTATTCGAATTGAGACCGTAGTCTTGCAATGTTCTATTCGAATTGAGACCGTAGTCTTGCAATGTTTTAGTCGAATTGAGACAATAGTCTTGCAATGTTTTAGTCGAATTGAGACAATAGTCTTGCAATGTTTTAGTCGAATTGATACAATAGTCTTGCAATGTTTTAGTCGAATTGAGACAATAGTCTTGCAATGTTTTAGTCGAATTGAGACAATAGTCTTGCAATGTTTTAGTCGAATTGAAACAATAGTATTGCAATGTTTTAGTCGAATTGAGACAATAGTCTTGCAATGTTTTAGTCGAATTGAGACAATAGTCTTGCAATGTTTTAGTCGAATTGAAACAATAGTCTTGCAATGTTTTAGTCGAATTGAGACAATAGTCTTGCAATGTTTTAGTCGAATTGAAACAATAGTCTTGCAATGTTTTAGTCGAATTGAAACAATAGTCTTGCAATGTTTTAGTCGAATTGAGACAATAGTCTTGCAATGTTTTAGTCGAATTGAAACAATAGTCTTGCAATGTTTTAGTCGAATTGAGACAATAGTCTTGCAATGTTTTAGTCGAATTGAGACAATAGTCTTGCAATGTTTTAGTCGAATTGAGACAATAGTCTCTCTCACTGTGTGCTTGTTTAAAATCCCCAGGGATGTATGTAGGCCTACATCGTTTAAAAGCTGTATGAGCCATACAAATGACTTTTACTCGTTTTTAAACATGGGTCCTTACTTAACTAGCTGTGTGGAGGGTTAAAACTAAAAACATAAATATGACTAATGTCATTCTTCTAACTTGGCTCACATAATAGATTTGAACATCTAAGCCTGCTAGTGTTAGGTACCAAAATATTTTTTTTAAAGCATTTCTTTTTTTAAAAAAAAAAAGCTTAAGCTTATATGAACTATTAGTTATTAGGTTATACCCGACACCAAATGTTTGACTTAAGTAGAAGGCCTGTTATAAAATTTGTATAATTTATTTTAAAGTTAAATAGATCCACCTAATAATAATAAAAACTTTGTATTTGCGGTCTCAGCATTACGTTGCACAATACAAATTGAAACAAATAATTAGACTATAGCACACAAAAAATATAAAAAAGGTTGGGGAAAAGAAGATAGCAACAACAACTAAAGTTGTCACTGAAAACACTGTCAAGTTAAGGGTTTTACGTAAAGTTAGGTTCATATTTTGACTTTCTAGCCTTCGTCACAGCCATACTTCAGACAAACAGACCCACAGGCTACATTTAAACACGGACGCACAGTTTGTGCTCAATTAGGTCGATGCCTAACCGAGGGAAACGATGAGGGCTTTTATTTTAGTAAGTTTTACATTTTATATAAAATAGTGGCTACAAAACAACAACAAAACAGATATCAAACTACGAAAAGGATTGAGGCTCTAAGATATATATATAGATCTTTAGCTTACGAGTTGCATTATTTCGACTGCGAATATAAATAAAGCACTTAATAATAAAATATAGGCCTACACCTTTGCACAAGTTTCCCGGCAGAATATGGATTTGAATTGTGATATGGTCTGATTCATATCAACATTCATATCACATGTCTCCATCTGCCCGCCCAACCTTTTTTTTTTGTTTTAAAATCCCTTCCTGGTCGATCTCTACTTCAGCGTTTTTTTTTTCTTACGCACCTTTGTTATATGCCTAGGCTATATATAGGAGGATAAAGGCCCACCATTGACAATAATTAAAGTTTTAAAACGGTTGAATACAGCGCTGCGGCATAACATTTCATAAAATGAGCACACATCTGAGTAGTCTATTATAAGTATTTATGCATGGATTTCTTCCAAGTTTAAAAATAGCCCAGGCATTTATAAAGAGGGACCAGACCGTAACTAGTCATAAGTATAACGAGGCATGTTTGTCAATCCATTAATCAGATGGTAACACGTGCCCTGGTGTGGACTGCAACTTGACAGACACACACAAACAAATTCAAACAATCTCTCTCTCCATCTTTGTAACTATTCTTTAGCCTACCCTACACAATACATGTCGATGCATATTAAAATTAATAAATGCATACGTTAAGAAGATTGCATGCTCTAGGCATATTTAGTGCCCGAAAGATATAACCACTGGTTGAAATAGATTGAGAAAGATTGTGCGACGTGTGACTCTAGATTATCCACATTGCTATTGTACGTTTATACGTGACACCGAAATAATTTGAAAACCACAGCAGGAAAACTTTGAGAATTTATAAACACTGTTTGAATGTTTATATTTATTTATGATTAATTATGCTTAGTTTGATACATGAGTAGAGTTTCGTGTAAACATAAAAATATATTTACGGAAGTGCTTGCAAAAGGCCGTTACATTACTGTTGTGTCACATAAGGTACGAAAGAGCTTACCACGCCAAGAAATAAACTTTAGTGCCGCTTTTGCAAAGTTACTAGATGCCACAAGCTCTACAGCAGAGGGTCGGCAACCTTTTAATAATAGTGTGACAAAGTAGGTCTAGGATTTCTATTTTATTCATCAAGTCAATAGCCAAAAATGTATCCTGCTCTTGCACTAAATTTCTTGTAGAAAATACTTGAATGGCTTTTTAAAAAGACTTCCGCGTTCCTTTGAAAATCGCTCTGCATGCCAAATCTTGCACGCGTTCCGCAGGTTGTCTTCGCTTGCTTTACAGGTCAATGGCCCCTTTCCTAACGGGCAGTAAACAAAAACAACAAAATCAGTCATGAACTTGGTATCCTTATAAATACAGGAAACACTATACTAATAGTTATTATCACTGATATCACATTCCCCCCTCCCCCCTTACCTAACCCACGCACACTGGATTTTGTTTTTGTTTAGACAAGTTCGCCCAAATTTATTTGTTTTGAGAGATTGACAAAGTGGATAAACAAGTGAGAGAAATGATATGTACATTGTATTTAAATACTTAGGAAAGGGATCGAATACTTTGGCGTGCATCTTATTATAGTCTTTTTTTTTTTTTTTTACTAGAACATTTTGCACCAAATGTTTTGGCGCGGGGCATTTTTGCGCCGGACATTTCGGCACTGGACGTTTTTTTCACCGAATGTTAAAAGGGAGGGTCTTTTTTTTAATTGGGGGGAGGGGGTGGGGACTTTCAGTAAGCAGAATTAAATACGTGCGCTCAAGATTTATATTAAACTAATAATAAGACTTCATCGTGTCCACAACTATTAATTAACACGACTAAGTGATTGTAAAAAAGTTGGCAGTGATCAAAAACAGGAGTAATTTTATGCCAGAGATCTCTTACTCTTTATCCCCCCCCCTCCCCTTCCCGTGGAGCATAGGCAGCAACAAAGTTCCACCATGCCTTCCTATCCTGGGCAAGCCATCTGATCTCATGCCCTTGCGACCTTTGCTTCCTCATCCACCATCGTTCTCATCCAAGTTCCTTTGGTCTTCCCCGTCTCCTTTTCCCTGAAGTCTCAGTTTTGTTTTTAGCTGCCGAGAGGATGACTTCCATGTTTTCCCAGTTTGTTGAAGGCTTGAGCTGCCATTGCTAGTCTTGTAGAGATTTCCATGTCTATGCTTCCATTAGCTGACATGTAGCTGCCAAGGCATTTAAAGTTTTCAATCTCTTCTATTTCTACGCCATTGGCATGAATATGTCTTTTGATAGCTACTTGTCTTCACTTTCATGAGTTTGGTTTTGCGAAGTTAATTAGATATCAGTGAATCATAAAGCTTGCAAGCTAATACCCTTAGCTAATGACGTCTAACTTGCAGCGTCTTCTGTTAGATAGCTGTCTCGACCCTCTACCGAGATGTTAATATCGTTTTTTGTTTTTCAAAACTGATTATTGTTTTTACAAATCCGCCCAAACAACCCGCTTTGTTCAATACATACACAAATGCTACACGGGAAGAAAGATAGCCTATTTTTTTTAGTTGATTTAGTAACAGTTGAAAAAAAATTTTAAAAAAATTCTACTGATTTCAATACTTCCTTCTCTACAAATTTTATTGGCAACAGCCAACGTATTCAAGTAGTATAATGAGTGCCCTTGTTTTGTTTGTTAACGACTTGGATAGATCTAAATAGGGAGATTGATCTGATAGAGAGTTTATTCTAGCACCCGTAGTCAATAGTGGGCCACACTTTGTAAACGAAGGGGAGAGAACGGCAATATTAAAAAAAAAAATTTTCATTACTGATAACCCCCTGACGGCCATGGTGTTGATAAATGCACATTTAATGGCAATAAGATTTGTTCGGAACTATAAAGAAAATGGCCGACATTTGGTGATTTTTTAATTAAAAAAAAAAATAAAAAAAAATAAATTCTTGAACATAATCTTATAAGGTCCTGAATCATACACTTGTTATTGTTTTTTTTTGTTGTTTTTTTTTTTTGATACTATGATATAGTACAGAGGTTCCCAACCCTGTGCCCGCGGGCGCCATGGAACGATTCGTATGTGCCCGCCTCTCACTATTCGACAGAGACAGAATTTTTTTCATAAACATTATTTTAAAATATGATTTATTTTTATTCATTTGTTAAGAGTTTTAATTTTTTTTTACTGCCTAAGTTTATTAAATAAGTTCGATACTTGTCCCAACTTGTCTAGCGGCCAGACTGTACTATTTACGCTAGCCTGGAACGGCTAGTGCCATTTGCACATCACACCTTGTACACGCAAAAAACCCGAAGTGAACGAATAGAACGAACGCCACGAACTGATCCGATAAACGCCAAATCACAAGGCACATAACTCTGATTGCTTCTGCGATCATCGGCTCACTTCGGGTTTTCCGCGTGTACATGGAGTGATGCGCAAAAAGCATTCCCCGCCTGGAACCGCGTTTCCCACATATGAAGAAAATGCTAGGTGACAATGAATTAAATGGGACATTATTTATTAAGCATCTTCAAGAGTTAAAAAAACAGTTTGAAGAGAGATTTTTGCAGTTTAAACATATTGAGCCAATAGTTTCCTTCTGTATCAATCCTTTTACTTGCCAAATAAATGTTATGGAAATAGCCGCATGTATTGCACATTTTGTTCAAGGTAAGACAGAAGAACTAGAGTTAGAAATTTTGGACCTTAAGAATGATATTTTGCTAAGATCCTTAATGTCAGAGGACTTTTGGAATACAGTGGATAGAGAAAAGTTCCCATTGTTGAAAAAAGCGGCATATAAAATTGAATCATTTTTCGGTTCGACATATTTATGCGAATCATTGTTTTCAAACATGAACTTAATAAAATCAAGATATAGATCTCGACTCACCGATGAGCATCTTTATGATTGTCTGCTAACAGGATTATCGTCATACGCTCCTAATTATGAAGCTCTGGCCAATGAAATGCAATGCCAAAGATCACATTGACTTTATTATATTTTTTAATTAAATGTTTTCTTTGTATTTGTGTGTTTTGTTTACTTTCTTTACGTTTTGTAAATACATTTCTCTGTGTGTATGCAATTTTTAAAAATGCCAAATAATTTTATTATTTGAAACATTTTTGTTTATTATTTATTAATACATTATGACTTTAAGAAAATAAGAAAATAAGAACATAAATTATGGGAAAATGACAAGTTATGGAAGGAGTTTGTCGATTTAAAATAGGTGGTGCCCGCCACCCTACCGATTTTTTAGAATGTGCTCTAGAGTAAAAAAAGGTTGGGAACCCCTGATATAGTATTTTTATTGAATAAATGTAGGCTACATAATCATAAAGACAAGCATATAGAAAAGTTGTGCGGCTACTTTTTCTGAACAGTGAGAAGACTGAAGCTCTTATCGTCGGTACGAGACAGAGGGGCGCGTCCCCTACTGAGTCCGATCTCCAACTGGCCGACGCAACAGTACCTTTCTCCCCGACTGTCAAGAGCCTTGGCGTCTACTTCTTCTTCTTCTTCTTCGTAATACTGTGGAGACCCCGTAGAACCGAGGGAAAAGTCCACAATTTAAATACACATAAAATAACATAGCAAACATAACATAGCAAACAACAGTTATATACAGATAAAAGAGTGTCACTTTAGGTTTTTGGACCAGCACTTTAGTGACGATTTGAAGGCCGGAACTGTAGGGGCAGTGATGGAGGCCTGGTCCAGGGTGTTCCACAGCCTAATGGCTGAGGGAAAAAAAGAATGTTTATAGACGTCGGTGCGTGCATGTGCGACATGCAGCTTGAGCTGATGGCCTCGGGTAGAGTGGGACACTTTCTGGATTCTACTTATTTGGGTCGAAAGCTCCACGTGGTCGTTGATGATTTTATAAATCATGGACACTTTGTCAATTGCTCTTCGTTGTTGTAGTGTATCTAGGTGGAGTTTTGCTACTAAGGCAGAAGCGCTTGATTTGGTGCTGTAGTCCTCTAGTATTCGACGTGATGCGCGTCGCTGGGTCATCTCCAGTTTGTCAATCAGGTTTCGCTGTTGGGGGTCCCAAACTGGCGAGGCGTATTCTAGGATGGGGCGAGCTAAGCTTTTATAACAGTGGGTCTGAATTTTCGTGGAACACCCCTTTAGGTTTCTATGAATGAAGGCGCAGACTCTGTTAGACTTGGCAACAATGGATTGAACATGGGTGCCCCAGTGGAGATTTTCTGTGATGTTCAAACCCAAGTATTTGGCTTCTGACACCCTTGCAAGAGATTGGCCATTTAAAGTATAGCTAGTGGGTATCCTAGTTCTTTTTCTGGAAACAGAGAGGAGGAGGCATTTATTGACGTTGAACTGCATATGCCATTTCGATGCCCAGGCCTCTAGCTTTAGGAGGTCTTCCTGTAAGTGGACAGCATCATCAGGGCTATCGATTGGAGCGTACAGGATGGTGTCATCTGCAAAGAGTCGTACCCTGGAGTGAAGTCCACTCTCCAAGTCGTTGATGAATATCAAGAACAGCAAAGGCCCAAGAACCGAGCCCTGAGGGACTCCAGATATGACCGGTCCTATTGTGGAAGTTTCACCCTCTACGACAATCTGTTGGGTGCGGCCGACGAGGAAGTTCTCAATCCATCTCTTGGTCTGCCCTCTTAAACCGTAGTAATCCAACTTGAGAAGGGGGCGCTTGTGAGGGACCTTGAAAAATCTAGCAGGATGGTATCGGTTTGCCCAGCCTTGTCGACGGTCGCTGCCAAGTCGTCAACGGTGAAGATGAGCTGAGATCTCTATTTCCTGAATCCGTGTTGAGCATCTGTGATGATGCTATACTTGTTCAGGTGGCTAGAGATTTCTGACGTGACAATGTGTTCAAGAAGCTTACAACACACACAAGTCAATGAGATTGGCCTATAGTTGCCTGGTAGGCTTCTGTCCCCTTTTTTGAATACTGGTTGCACTCGGGCGTGTTTCCAGATACCTGGTAATTCCCCGCGAGGCCAGTGATTTGTAGAATAAAAGGGTCAATAGAGGTGCCAGTTCTGATGCTAATTCTTTGAGTAGTCGGCAGGGTATATCGTCTGGGCCCACAGCTTTTGTGGGGTTAAGGTTAGAGAGCAGCTTATGGACGCCGTTGGTATTGACCTTTATAGCTGGCATGTCTGGGTATGGGGAGTCGTCCATGTTAGGTGTTGTGCTTACGACCTCTCTCGTAAAAGCATCGCAGAATTGATGATTTAAAATGTCGGCTTTCGTCTTGCTATCACTGTAAGACAAGCCGTTATGCTTTAAGTGTACAGTGCCCGTCGGGTCGCTACGTTTACTTTTTATAAGCCTCCACAGGCTGTTGTTGGAATCCTCCTCGATTATTTTGTTAATGTACTTCTGATAGCACTGTCTGTTAGTTCTTCTGGTATTTTTCTTAATCTCCCTGAAGCGCTTCCAGTCTGAGGCTTTGTTGAAGGTTTTTACTATTTTTCAACCTCGGTATTTACGTCTCGAGATTCGTTTAAGGTTGTTGCTAATCCAGGGTACGTGATTTTTGGTGGAAGATTTTTTACTGGGGACATGTTTACTCATCATTAATGTCAAGTGATCTCGACTCTACGCTGTCCATGCAGCCCCACATCTCCTTTCTCACCAAAATCTGCTTTTTCCATCTGCGTCGCATTGCTGCCATCCGTCGCTATCTGTACAAGGAAGCTTGTGCTAAGCTTGCCATCTCTCTCCTTTTTTCCCGCTTGGATTACTGCAATTCGCTCTTGGCTGGCCTCTCGACCTCCTCCCTTCAGGGCCTCCAACGTATTCAGAACTGTGCTTCCTGACTGGTCCTTAAGAAGAAGAATTCGACGCATACCACTCCTCTGCTCCGATCTCTGCACTGGCTACCCATTAACCACCGGGTCTCATATAAGCTGGCTTCTCTATGTTACAAGTATCTGAATGACTCTGCCCCCGACTACCTTCGCTCCTGTCTCGAGCTCTATACACAATACTGTCCACTGCGCTCGGCTTCTGATACGCTAACTCTTTAGATCCCTCGTGTGAAACGGGCATTCTCTTACGTGGGCCCGTCCGCATGGAATGTCCTCCCACTACAACTTCGACAATGCCATAGCCTTGACACTTTCAGAAGCCAGCTGAAGACCTACATATTCAATCAACAGTTTAATATTTTACTATTTTATTATTTCTCATTTATACATTTTTGTCTTTTATTCGTTGTCTGTACTATGTCTGTAACTGTTGACAGCGCTTAGAACTGTTTCAAACGGGATATGCGCTATACAAGTCTTATTATTATTATTATTATTATTACTTCATTTAATATTGGCCTACACTAACCACAATCACAGAAAGCCCGCTGTTGACTTATATGGGGCTTTTATAATTTGTGTCACTAAGGGGAATTAATGACTGCGTTGGTGAAACCACTGAGCTATACAATTAAGCTGTATAAATATATGTACATAGATTAAGGTTTGAAACTAATAAAAGAAGGATTTACCTTTTTCTTTGTTGTTCGTACAGGAAATCTGTGACAATCCACAATGGATTTCTCAAGGCGCAAGCAGATTTGATGTAAAGCAAGGAGAACTAGGTAATCTTTTTCTTAGCCTTCGAATCTCCCTCATACATATACATGCACACATACTGCTACATTCAGTGACATATTCACCTTTCAACACAAACATTCAGTCATATCAACACTACATTGACTGATGACGCAGCCTTGACATCACACACCGTAGACGGACTCCAGCAGCTTGTCACTTCCTTCTCCCACACATGCAAGGAGTTCGGCCTGACTGTAAGCCTGAAAAAGACTGACGTTATTACTGAGACCCCTCCAAACATTGTCATCGATGGACACACCTTGGAGGTTGTCGAGAACTTCACCTACCTTGGGTCCACTATCTCGAGTTCGCAGTCCATCGACTCGAAGATCATCGGCAGAATCGCCAAGGCAGCCACAGTCATGGACCAACTGAAATAAAGAGTGTGGGACAACTCTGTCCTTCCTTCTCCCTCCTTCCTTCCTCCCTCCTTCCTTCCTCCCTCCTTCCTTCCTCCCTCCCTCCTTCCTCCCTCTCTCCTTCCTCCCTCCCTCCCTTCTCGCTCCCTCCTTCCTCCCTCTCTCCCTCCTCCCTCCCTCCCTCGTTCCTTCCTTCCTCCCTCTTTCCTTAAAATTGTGTTTTTTCCCTTTGTATGTTGGTACATTGTAAGTAAGGCCATAAAAAAAAGTAAAGTATCCCGTCGAACCATTGATCCATAGGGCCGGTGAAGCAGCGTTCACCATTTTCTGTGGCCAGGGCATACTAGATTATTGTGTGGCCAGCACTGTGCACAGCCGCCTTTACTTTACCCCATCTAAGGTCAGGTACCCATCAGGGCTGGGTAGACTCAGGGAACCCTCAAATCCTACCGTGCCCCATAAGTAAGGCCATATATACATAATAACTTAATGAAATCATTTCTATTGCTTTATTTTTTCTTTAATTTATATTGTGTAGCTCAGATGTCATATATGCTCATGATATTAATTACACAATCAAATGTCTTGTCTTCTAGGGGACTGCTGGCTACTTGCTGCTGTGGCATCTCTAACCTGTAACTCGAAACTTTTTGAAAATGTGGTTGACTCCAGGCAATCTTTTACAGAAAATTACTGTGGGCTGTTCAAGTGAGTGATACAAGTTTAGTTTTAATTTAGTTTTTTTAGACTTAGATTCAAGTGTCTGTCTTAATCATTAGCAAAAACAAGAGGAGGGAGCGACCGCCTCAGGCGCCAAAGTTTGCTTAAGTTCGCTAAACTGATACTTACAAAATTAAAATTATATGACAAAAAAGTGTGATTTTGTGATTGACTAATCATATCATATCATATATATCATATCATATCATATCATATCATATATCATATCATTAATATATATAAATCTCAAAAGGAATATGTGTGTGTGTGGGTATGTACATACCGCATAATCTTTTTAAATACTGGACATAAAACGTCAAATTTGCTACAAATATTCTTTGCGTTACGGCAGTGAACACTGTCAAGGTTTATTAGAAAATAAAATGACCGCAGTGGTCAGTTTGGTCAAAAAACGCGAATAAAATACAACTTTTGATTCACATTGACTTTGCCAGTACAACTTTTTATAGTTTTTCGTCACAAAGTTAGAAAAAAAAAGGATGCGCTGAGATTATTTTAATGACGTCATCACATTTTGCACAGAGCTAACTAGTCGTCTTTTTTTAATGACGTCATCAAATTTTGCGTATTCATCTTAAATTAACTTTGTTTGAATGTTTGCTATTGTACTTTATGAATGAATAGAACAAAATATATTTACGTTTTAATTCGTGTCGTATACGAAATATAAACTTTGTAGTTGTTGCGTGCAATCTCATTATAACTGCTTGAGTAGTTAGAGTGTATGTAAACATAACTTTTAGCTTTTTCAATTCGTTTGTAGCGGGTGTATACGATTTAAAAGCTTTCTAGAGGGCAATATTTCACGTTTCAATTCGTTTCTAGCGGGAAATATTTCACGTTTCAGTTCAATTCGTTTGTAGCGGGCGTACAAAATGTCATTCTCATTTAAATTTGTGACGTATACATCGATAAACTTTGTATCGGGCAAGGTTTTTTTAATTGCCTTATATATTAAGTGTGTAACGGGCAATCTCATTATAACTCCATGGATATGTAAAGTGTATGTAAAAGATCATTCTGTGATTACATTGAACACAATTTAACAAAAAAAATAGTTTCTTCTTTGTTTCTTATGGGTTTCATTTGTTATTGTTTTACATGTTGAATAGAAAATTTAATTCTAAGTTTGCTTCCAAAGCAACAATAAATAAATAAATAGCAAATAACAAAAACAACACAACATAGGTCTGCGACTTAATGTTTGTCGTAAAAAAAATATACCAAACAATCATTTTTCTTAAATAAAAGTAGGCCTACTGTCGAATGTTCTTTATCAATGAATAGAACAAAATATATTCACGTTTTAATTTGCGTCGTAATTTATAGCGGGCAATTTTTTAATTGTTATAATGGGTAATGGGTAATGATTTTAACAGGTAATTTATGTTTTAGCGGGCAAATAAAAAATTACCTCACGTTTAAATTCGTGTCGTAGGTCATGCGGGCAATCTCATTATAACTGCTTGAGTAGTTAGAGTGTATGTAAACATAACTTTTAGCCGGTTCGGAGGACCGGGCACATACCGGCTAGTATATATATAAATCTCCAAAGGAATATGTATGTATGTGGCTGGCTATGTGCGTACCGCATAATCTTTTTAAATACTGGACATAAAACGTCAAATTTGCTACAAATATTCTTTGCGTTACGGCGGTGAACACTGTCAAGGTTTTTAAAAAAATTAAATGACCGCAGTGGTCAGTTTGGTCAAAAAACGCGAACAAAACACAACTTTTGATTCACATTGACTTTGCCAGTACAACTTTTTATAGTTTTTCGTCACAAAGTTAGAAAAAAAAGGATGCTCTGAGATTATTTTTATGACGTCATCAATCTTTACGCATGCATTTTATAGCAATGAAGGGACATTTTTCATTCATGTTTAAATTGACGTCATCAAACTATGTGCATGGATTTTATCTCAATGACGGGAACAAATTTTCTTCATGTTAAAATTGCCTAAGTGCCGTAAACAACATAAATTCTTTACACTACCAATACTGTAGTTGATTTTCTTAATCTATCACTACTTTAATACTTTACATTGTGAATACATGACTTAAAGCTAATTAATAATTTAAAACTTTACAAACATATGACAAAGCAAATAGATTTAGCATTTTTTTTCTGTTTCGGGAAGTAATACCGACGCATTACTAAGCTTATTTAAACGCAGTGGTCCTGGTTACACTCTATATTTAAGCTTATAATTATATGGCGTCATCAAATTTTGCGTATTTATGCGTTTAAGAAGGGAACAAAATTTTTTTTAATTTGCGTCGTAATTTGTAGAATGCAATATTTAAATGGTTTAAGTTACCGGAAAATACTTTATCCCCGCTTAAGACTATTGTTTATAACTCCATGGGTTATTTTATCCAGTTCCGAGAACTGGGCACCTTTAGGCTTATCCCCTCGGTAACGGCCATTGTTTAAATTACCGGGCAATGTTTAAATTACCGGGCAATGTTTAAATTACCGGGCAATGTTTATAATACCGGGCAATGTTTAAATTACCGGGCAATGGTTATAATACAGGTAATGTTTAAATTACCGGGCAATGTTTATATTACCGGGCAAAGTGTATAGGCACTTTTAGGCTTATACCCTTGGTAACGGCCATTGTTTAAATTACCGGGCAATGTTTATATTACCGGGCAATGTTTAAATTACCGGGCAATGTTTATATAACCGGGCAATGTTTATAATACCGGGCAATGTTTATATTACCGATCAATGTTTATATTACCGGGCAATGATTATATTACCGATCAATGTATATATTACCGGGCAAAGTGTATAGGTACCTTTAGGCCTATACCCTTGGTAACGGCCATTGTTTAAATTATCTGTTTAAATTACCGGGCAATGGTTATATTACCGGGCAATGTTTATATTAACGGGCAATGTTTATATAACCGGGCGATGTTTAATTTGCCGGGCAATGTTTATATTACCGGGCAATGTTTATATTACCGGGCAATGTTTAAATTGCCGGGCAATGTTTATATTACCGGGCAATGCTTATATTACCGGGCAATGTTTATATTACCGATCAATGTATATATTACCGGGCAAAGTGTATAGGCACATTTAGGCTTATACTCTTGGTAACGGCCATTGTTTAAATTACCGGGCAATGTTTAAATTACCGGGCAATGTTTAAATTACCGGGCAATGTTTATATTACCGGGCAATGTTTATATTACCGGGCAATGTTTATATTACCGGGCAATGTTTATATTAACGGGCAATGTTTATATTACCGGGCAATGTTTAAATTGCCGGGCAATGCTTATATTACCGGGCAATTTTTATATTACCGGGCAATGTTTATATTACCGGGCGATGTTTAAATTGCCGGGAAATGTTTATATTACCGGGCATTGTTTATATTACCGGGCAATGTTTAAATTACCGGGCAATGTTTATATTACCGGGCAATTTATATATTACCGGGCAATGTTTATATTACCGGGCGATGTTTAAATTGCCGGGCATTGTTTATAATACCGGTAATGTTTAAATTACCGGGCAATGTTTATATTACCGATCAATGTTTATATTACCGGGCAATGTTTAAATTGCCGGGCTATTTTGAAATTGTTATAATGGGTAATGGGTAATGATTTTAATGGGTAATTTATGTTGTAGCGGGCAAATAAAAAATTCCATCACGTTTAAATTCCTGTCGTATACGAAATATAAAATGTGTAGTTGTTGCGGGCAATCTCATTATAACTGCTTGAGTAGTTAGAGTGTATGTAAACATAACTTTTAGCCGGTTCGAATGACCGGGCACATACCGGCTAGTCATCATATATATAAATCTCAAAAGGTGTATCATGTATGTGTGTATGTATGTACATGTCGCATAATCTTTTTAAATACTGGACATAAAAACGTGAAATTTGCTACAAATATTCTTTGTGTTACTGCGATGGACACTGTCAAGTGTTTATGAAAATTTAATGACCGCGGTGGTCAGTTTGGTCCAAAAACGCGAATAAAACGACACATTTTGGTTTTATGTTGAAATTGCCGTTCCAACTTTTTATAGTTTTTCGATCGATCGTGCTAAAAAAAAAGAAGAAAAAAAGAACGCGTTTAGATTATTTTTTTATGGCGTCATCAAATGTTGAGCAGAGAAAGCTAGCTTCTTTTTTTATGACATCATCAAATTTTGCGAATTCATTTTCAAAATCACTTTATAGCGAGATATTTTTAAGAAGGGAACACATTTTCGTTTTAATTTGCGTCGTAGTTTGTACCGGGCAATATTTAATTGTTTAAATTACCGGAAAATACTTTATCACCGCTTAAGACTATTGTTTATAACTGCCTGTGTAGCTACAGTGTATTTGAAAATTATTTTAGCCAGTTCGAGGTACTGGGCATCTTTAGGCTTATAGCCTTGGTAACGGGCAATGTTTAAATTGCCGGGCAATGTTAATTTTAATTTAGTTTTAATTCGTGTCGTTTACATTTTATAAACTTAGTTTGATATGGGTTCCATTTGTTATTGTTTTTCCTGTGGAATTTAAAAATGTATTATAAGTTTGCTTTCAAAGCAACAGTAAATAAATAAATAGCTAATAACACCAACAAAAAAACAACAACATAGATCTACGACTTAATGTTGGCGCAAAAAAAACTTTCAAACAATCATTTTTAAATTAAATGTACTGTCGAAATAACATGTGAGTTCTTTTTTACCTAATAAACTCACACCATTTAGATCACAGTGATCATATTTTGACCAAGAAATAAAAAAATGATTCTGTTTTCTTTTCCTCTTTAGTTATATATTGAACTGGTGTAAGCTTATATTAAAGTCAGCAAAACAACACTACATAAACAAATACTGACAAAAAACACACACACAAAAACATACTAGGCCTATTTTATGTATGTTGCAAAAAAAAAAAAAAATTTAACGTCTCACGCTTTGTCTATACCAGGGGTATGCAACATTTTTCGTTGTTAGGCCGCAGAAAGAGTTTAAAACAAGATGGGCAACACATTATAAAAATAATAATACATACTTAATACAATGAACTTTTTAACAATTCAGTTAGAAATTCTGTGATGGCCATATTAAGATGGCTTGGCGGTGAGTGTTGTGGTCTATACAAATTCCGTTTGGAGAATCGGGTACATATCTATTATTTCGATATTGCGTCATCAATCTCGCGCAGAGATAGCCAGCTGGCTTTTTTATGACGTCATCAAATTTCGCGTTTTCATGATAATAACTTTGCTTCAATGTTTGCTAATGTACTTTATGAATGACTAGAACAAAATATATTCACGTTTTAATTTGCGTTTTATAATGGGTAATGGTTTTAATGGGTAATTTTTTTTGTAGCGGGCAAATAAGAAATTCCTTCACGTTTAAATTCGTGTCGTATACGAAATATATAATTTTTAGTTGTTGCAATCTCATTATAACTGCTGAGTTCTTAGAGTGCATGTAAACATAACTTTTAGCCGGTTCGGAGGACCGGGCACATACCGGCTAGTACATATATAGATCTTAAAAGGTGTATGTATGTACATGTTGCGTAATCTTTTTAAATACTTTACAGAATAACATGAAACTTGCTACAAAAATTCTTTGTGTTACAGCGGTGGACACTGTCAAGGTTTTAAATTTTTTTTAATGACCGCAGTGGTCAGTTTGGTAAAAAAAAACGCGAAAAAAAAGACAAATTAGGTTTCACGTTCAAATTTCCGGTCCAACTTTTTATCATTCTTCGATCGATCGCGCTAAAAATAAATGAGAAAAAAAGGTATGGCGAGGTTCAGGAAAAGTGGGCTGTTTTTTTTTTTTGACGTCATCAAATTTTGCGTATTCATGTTAATGTAACTTTGCTTCAATGTATGCTAATGTACTTTATGAATAAACACAAAAAAATATATTCACGTTTTGATTTGTGTTGTAATTTGTACCGGGCAATTTTTAAATTCTTATAATGGATGGGTAACGGGTAATGGTTTTAATGGGTAGTTAGCCTTGTAGCGGTCAAATAGAAAATTTCTTCACGTTTAAATTCGTGTCATATTTGAACTATAAACTTTGTAGTTGTACTTTTAGCCGGTTCGGAGGACCGGGCACATACCTGCTAGTATATATATGAATCTCAAAAGGTGTATGTATGTGTGTACACGTCGCATAATCTTTTTAAATACAGGACAGAAAAACGTGAAATTCGCTACAAATATCCTTTGAGTTACATCGGTGGACACTGTCAAGGTTTTAAAAAAAATTAAAGGACCGCAGTTTTTATAACTGCTTGAGTAGTTAGAGTGTATGTAAACATAACTTTTAGCCGGTTCGGAGACCAGGGCACATACCTGCTATTTAATTTGTTTTGTAACTTGGGGTGGACGATGTTTAAATTGTTAAGACAATGTTTTAATGGGTAATTAACTTTGTAGCGGGCAAATACAAAATTTCTTCATATTTAAATTCGTATTATATTTGAAATATAAACTTTGTAGTTGTACTTTTAGCCGGTTCGGAGGACCGGGCACATACCTGCTATTTTTTTATATAATAAAAACAAAGCCTTTAAGACTATCACCTTGTATTTTCCTATAGCTTACTTACTGGTATACTTTAAATTATCAAAACTAACATTCTGGATAGGCACTATTTTCAATCCTCACTCGTAGCATTATTTTCAATTGTAGATCTACTAGTCTTGATTATAGACCTTTTTGCTCTGACCCCGGTTGTCATGCAAAAGGGGCCTTCCTGACATGCGCACTCGCTTCCAGCTCTCTTTGACTAGTCTTTGGGGGCAGAACATATTTTTAGCTTAATTTACACTTAGTATTTTACTAAAGTAACGGCATGGTGGTTTTTTAATGTTATTAAATATATAAAAAAAATAGCGAACTGCTAAAAAACTCACTTTAAAACTAGTTATATAAATATAAAGCTATATAAATAGCCTTATGCCTTATACTTATTGCCCTATTATATATGACATATAGAATATAGGTCATATTTTTATAGGCATAGGCCTTTTTTCTATATTTAATATTATGACTTATAGCTTAATAGGCTTATGATAGTAAATAGTTTCATTTTAAACTGTTTATAGCCCATATACTATAATATTCCTACTATAGTAGTATAGTTAACTATATGATAGGCCGTTTTGATAGGCCTATACTATATTAAATTATAGGGCATCTACCCTATATATTTATAATATTTCTTTAGGTTAGGAAATTTCGAATTTATTTTAGAGTAAAAACTTAATAATTATACATTTTAACTTGCATACACTTTCATTCATGTGTTTCATATTGTATTTAAAATAAAATTCCAAAGCAATGAAACAATAAAATGTAAAAAAAAAAAAACAACTTACTGATACAAATATATTATATATATTATATATATATATATATATATATATATATATATATATATATATATATATATATATATATATATATATATATATATATTGTTTTCTCAGGTTTAATTTCTGGCATCAGGGTGAATGGCAGGAAGTGGTTGTGGATGACAGGCTGCCCACCTTCAGGAATCAACTTGTTTTCATGCACTCTACTGAGAAAACTGAATTCTGGAGCGCACTTTTGGAGAAAGCTTATGCCAAGTAAGATTCTGCACGTAATGGTAGGCTTCAATGGAAAAAGCAAATTTGAAATATATTTTAGGAACTAAAAGTCTTGTAACGGAACAGAAATACTATTTGTTAAAGGGTTAAAAAAACTTGATTTTTAAATTGTTATATAGCAATAGCCTAGGACTAGGATCAGGGTGTAGGATGGGGTTCTGCTGATGCACTTCTGAGCCCATGGGCCTCTAAGCTGGCTAATTGTGTAAACTACCCATTAAAAGTACACTGGTGGGCTAACACATGAGTGGAGGTCCTTTGCTGTTCATCCGAGAATCATTGCACAGGTGAGAGTCACCAAGACTTGGTGGGGAGGAAGAAATGTGGACAACAAGCCCATCTCACCTATCCCGATGCCTGGATGACCTGGCCTATTGTCTGGTATTTGTGCTCACGTCTGTACCCATAAGTCTCATCTTCGACAAAGTGGTGAAACCACCAGTACACTTGCATTAAGCGCACACCGTTGGGCTAACGCACGGGGCACAGCCTCTGCTGTGATCTTGGTGGAGAGGAAGAAATGAGCGTAGCAGTCTCGCCTCAACCCCGCCCTGGTTCCTGAATGCCCAAACATGTAGTATAGCTCTACCAGGCGAAATTGCAGGTACACGGGCAAGCCACCACGATAATAAAGCCCTGGACAAAGGAGCCGAAAGGCTTGTCCGATGTTTTGGGGGGCAATTATAGTATAGTATAGTATAGTATAGTATAGTATAGTATAGTATAGTATAGTATAGTATAGTATAGTATAGTATAGTATAGTATAGTATAGTATAGTATAGTATAGTATAGTATAGTATAGTATAGTATAGTATAGTAAAGTATAGTAAAGTATAGTAAAGTATAGTATAGTATAGTATAGTATAGTAAAGTATAGTAAAGTATAGTATAGTATAGTATAGTATAGTATAGTATAGTATAGTATAGTATAGTATAGTATAGTATAGTATAGTATAGTATAGTATAGTATAGTATAGTATAGTATAGTATAGTATAGTATAGTATAGTATAGTATAGTATAGTACAGTATAGTATAGTATAGTATAGTATAGTATAGTATAGTAAAGTATAGTATAGTATAGTATAGTATAGTACAGTATAGTATAGTATAGTATAGTATAGTATAGTATAGTATAGTATAGTAAAGTAAAGTATAGTATAGTATAGTATAGTATAGTATAGTATAGTATAGTATAGTATAGTATAGTATAGTATAGTATAGTATAGTATAGTATAGTATAGTATAGTATAGTATAGTATAGTATAGTATAGTATAGTATAGTATAGTATAGTATAGTATAGTATAGTATAGTATAGTATAGTATAGTATAGTATAGTAAAGTATAGTATAGTATAGTACAGTATAGTATAGTATAGTATAGTATAGTAAAGTATAGTACAGTATAGTATAGTATAGTAAAGTATAGTATAGTATAGTATAGTATAGTATAGTATAGTATAGTATAGTATAGTATAGTATAGTATAGTATAGTATAGTATAGTATAGTATAGTATTGTATAGTATAGTATAGTATAGTATAGTATAGTATAGTATAGTATAGTATAGTATAGTATAGTAAAGTATATTATAGTATAGTATAGTAAAGTATAGTATAGTAAAGTATAGTATAGTACAGTATAGTATAGTATAGTAAAGTATAGTATAGTATAGTACAGTATAGTATAGTATAGTATAGTATTGTATAGTATAGTATAGTATAGTATAGTATAGTATAGTATAGTACAGTACAGTACAGTACAGTACAGTACAGTACAGTACAGTACAGTACAGCACATTACAGTACAGTACAGTAAAGTACAGTACAGTACAGTACAGTACAGTACAGTATAGTATAGTATAGTATAGTATTTGTGCTACCAAGTGACAGTGCATGTACATGAGCAATGCCGCCTCCTTAATGGTCCAAGGGGAATACTGCAGGGAGGGAAATTTAGAACCCATTCCATGCTCCAATGCCACTCGAGAAGAAACAGTACTTATATGTATTTGTTCTCGCATAAGGGATAAGGAAAGTGTTTTTGTTTTTATGTTTATCTGAGCATTGCAACAAGTTGTGATTGACTTGTATTTTTAAATTAGATTTTAATGCCTTATGTATTATTACTACTTTACTCTTTGCCCTTCTGTCCTGTAGTGTTTCTATGTTGAGTGATTTGACGGTGTTAATCTTGTTAGTTGGGAATATTCACTAGTTATGAACCAAGCCGCTCTTTTTTGAATTTGTTCTAATTTTCAAAGTTTTCTTTAGTTGATGGGTCCCATACAGTTGCTGCATATTCTAGTATAGGCCTAACTAATGTGAGATAGCATTTAAGTTTTATATTCTCATTACATTTGTAAAAGTTCCTTTTTATGAATCCTAATGTTTTGTTTGATTTTTTAATTACTTCATCAATATGAGGATTCCAAGATAACTTATCATTTATTATTACTCTTAGATACTTTGCATTGTTAGTTTGAGTTAGTTCTTATCATGAATGAAGTAATTTGTTATTATGTGTTTCTTTTTTTTTTTTTGGATACTCATATCAGTCAGCATTTTCCTGTGTGAAAAGACATACTCCAGTTAGATTCCCATTTCTGTAGTTCATCTAGGTCTTTTTGTAAATGTTCACTATCTTTTGCTGTCTTTATTATTCTATAAATTATGCAATTATCGGCAAATAATCTTACTTTTGTTCCTGTGTTGATGCAATTTGGTAGATCATTAATATAAATTAGAAATAGTAAGGGTCCTAGAACAGTTTCTTGTGGAACTCCTGAGTTTACAGTTATTGGTGATGATTTAGGGCCATTTATTATCACTGTTTGTTCTCTGCCTATAAGAAAGTCCTGAATCCACCGATGTAAGGGACCAGAGATGCCAAAATATATTTTTTTTTTAGTAAACTAAAAGTATGAGCTTTATCGAATGCTTTGGAAAAATCTAGTAATATAGCATCAATTTGGTTGTTTTTTTCTAATCCCTTAGAAAAATCATCTATTACGCCTATTAAAATTGAGTTTCACATGATGTGTTTTTCCTGAAACCATGTTGGTGTGGGCTTATTGCATTAAGTTTATTTAGATTATTTACTATACTGCTATATATTATCTGCTCAAGTATTTGACATGTTATGTGTGTTAGGGAAACAGGTCTGTAATTTCCGGGGGGGGGGGGCAGATTTATCTCCTTTTTTAGCTAATTTCCAATCTTTGGGCACTTTGCCCTGTTTTAGAGAGGCCTGAAAAAGTATTTTAAACATTGGAGATATTTCATTAGTTTGTTCTTTAAGTAGTCATGCTGGTATTTCATCTGGACCAGAAGCTTTGTTTACTTTTAAATTGGTTAGGAGTTGTTTACTGCCTTTTTCTTCTACATTTATATTTCCTATCCCTTTTAATTTGTTTAAATTTATTGAGATTTCTTTGTCACCTGGATTTGAAAATGATGATGCAAAGTGTGTCTTGAAGATGTTAGCTTTAGTTTCATTGTCATTATAGGTTTTATTGTTTTGGCCATTTAATGGAGCTATGCCTGTTGTGTCCATTTTTCTTAATCTAATGTAGGACTATAAGTTTTTATTATTATCTCTAGAAATTACATTGTTTACATATTCATTATGCGGCTGTCTGCTTAGTTTCTGAGTCAAATGTTTAATTTTGTAGGTATTTTTATGTAATCTAATTGAATTTGTTGCCATACATTTTTTATTATTTTCTATTTGTTTACACTTTGTCTTTTCAAAGGTTGATTGGCTCCTATGAATATCTGATAGGTGGCTATACCAGTGAAGCTATGGAAGTTTTCACAGGTGGTGTGACTGAATTTTTCGACCTCCAAAAGGCTCCACCCAATCTGCTCAATATCATGTTGAAAGCTTACGCTCGGGGTTCTCTAATAGGCTGCTCAATAGATGTGAGTAGCTTCCCCTTATTGATAATTATGGTACATTCGCTGAAGTGGGAAAGTCGGAAACTCGGAAATTCCGAGTAGGAAGTTTTCCCATTTGCGAACTTGGTGCATTTTTGCATAATATTTTGTCACTTATCTATATAATATGTATAATGTGAATTAATTACATCTTCCTTGACGACGTTGAAAATTAACATAAAATATAGAAGAGTTACCTACTTTGGGGATGTCCATTAATTACGTTTTACAATTTTTAGTAGATTTTTACCTATGGTTCCTACCATCCTCCCCCCCCCCCCAATTCGCCCCTCCCACATTTTTTTTCAAATCCGAAGATTTTAACAATAGTTCTGTTCTTTCTGTTTACTATTGTTCTTTTCATAGAAAAATTTCATCTTTTCCAATTTTACGTTTAACTAAATGAGCTTTTGGTAGCCTACAATGTTAATTGTTCAATAGACCTTTTCATCATCATTGATATGCCTTCTTCTACAGGCAATTTTTCCTTTGCTTTTTCTTCAAAATGATCGAACATATCCCGGTATCCTTTAACAAAATGCCAAAGTGAAGCATATCCTACAATTCCCTACAAGGCTACATATAGACTAATTTGGGGGTCTGGCAGCGATTGACTAGTCTTGTGAAATTCATCCAGCAAGTGATTTTGCACTCATTTTATGGTGGTTGTGCACAATATTAGCCATATTTTCCCCTGTGTGGCTACCCATATCTAGGAAAGTTAGAATATAGGGAGCCCATCATCTTGTGAAACATATAGGCTATATACTATAGAGCCACTATAAGCCTACCTCACAATAACAATAACAGTGAGCTGATCAATATGGGACCGGTCTGTAGTGGAATCTACAGATAAACTGAAGTACCCTGCAGTTCTTATAAATCCTCCAAGATTGTGTATCTTACTTTAGTGTGCCATAATTTTGATAAACTTTGTATATTTAAGTAGGCTAGGCTATATATATATGAAAATTACTCACTAGTAAAATTTATTTTTGGAAACCCTAAGTCCTAAGTTATTTCTTGTGTAGCTTATAAGTAAATACTGCACTGTCCATACACAGATCTACAAACTAACAAGATGAACACAAAAAGGACATGTCAAATCCATAATTGATATAATTTGATTTGTATTAACGTAAAACCATGTTTTAACATGTTTGCTATGTCCTATGTAGGCTAAGTAGGTGGCCTACGTAGTGGCACAGGACACATGTAGAATTGTGTAATAAATTTGTATCATTTTTTAGGTAATAAAAAGTAACATTGTTGATGTCAAATTTTCTTGACCTCCCCTCTCCCCTATGTCGACAATTGTCAAACTTTTTCAGACCCCTCCCCCCTATTTAGTTAACGTAATTAATGGACGTCCACTTAGTTACGGCTTTGATAAGTGATTTTATCTTAAACGTTATAAGCCGAAGAACTTATATTTCACAATAATATATAGATCAGTGCTTATAATGCAAACATATTTTTTACTCTATTTTGAAACATAATTTTATTTAAAATGAAATTATTTTAATTTAAAAGAGCAATGTACATAATATTTTTCTTTATTTATAATTTTAACAAATCTTTAAAAAAATAAATAATTTCAAGGTTGCTAATGACGCATCGATAAAACCAACAGTTTTAAAATGCACAGTGTCAGAACATGGAACATTAGGCTATTCTATTCCTACTCGGAACCTCCGAGTTTCCGACTTTCCCACTTCGTCGAATGCCATATTAGAAATGATGACATTTAACTTAATTTTATTAGAAACATTTTGTTTGCTAGTCTGGTAATAAAAATTTAAATTTTATTTTTCTGGATATAATTTAGCAAAGACTTTAAAGTACTTAAATAAAGTTTTTTTGAAGGGAGAAAAATACCTTTTTTCTTATTTTCTAACTTTTATATCAATAATTAAACAGAAAAAAAGAGATAGTTTCATGAATAATACAATCTAGTATATTTAGTACAAAAGGATTTGCACATAAATTTACAAATAAATGAAAATTTCTCTAAATCCTTGATTCAGCGAATTCAAGAAAATAAAAACTTTTAACATATATAAACCTAAGCTATAAGCTACTCATTTTATCAATGCTATTACTGTGATGTATATAAATAATATTCAACTAAAACTCTTCAAATAGGCTGACCCAGGAAAACTTGAAGATGAACTTGCCAATGGTCTTATCAGGGGCCATGCCTACAGTGTGACCAGTGTTCAGTTGGTGAGTGATATATTGTTTGACACCCCTTTGTAAGAAATAGGGAGTATCAATTGAAATCTTTGCCAATGAAAATCATGACAATGGAAACAATAAATTATCTTGAAAAAGGATAGTAAACGACTTTACGTAAATATAAGTAGTAAAGTAAAGTACCCGTCGGACCGAATTGATACATAGTTCCGGTGAAGCAGCGTTCACCAGTTTCTGTGGCCATGGCATACTAGGTGATTGTGTGGCCAGCACTATGCACAGCCACCTTTACTTTACCCAAACTAAGGTCAGTTACCCATCAGGGTTGGGTAAACTCAGGGAAACTCTCCGGGAAAAAATCCTAGCCTGCACCAGGATTCAAACATGGGACCGTGCCCCCTATGTAAATATAGTTCATCCTAAAATGATAGAGTTTGTTAAATGTATTTGAAGTTGGCGAAAGCCCTGTGTAGCGTGGCGGGCACTCTACGTGGTTATTTGGCTCGTGTAGAGGCTGATTATTGCGATGTCACAGTGACGTTGGGCCTTTTTCCTTAAAATTATTTATATTTTAGTCCGTATTCCACGTGGCTGACGCGTGTGCTGTATTGGTTAGAGTAATCCTACTAACTACAAGACACGAATACTAATACATAATCAGATACAAGAACAATGATTGATTCAATGCCGGGATGAATTTCAAATACTGTTTATTTTGGCATAAATCGATGAATGGCAGAGGTAATCCACAAAACAAATATCAGTATAATTGGACTGGCCAAAAGACAGGACTGACGTGTTCCGTGTCTACGACCCCAATGCCGTGTTTTTATGCTATCTTTGCTAAAGTGCCCTCTGTAGGGAAAGGGAGGGTGGGGGGTAGAGGAGGCGGGGGGCAATCAACCGCGTGCCTTTAATGATGTGTCACTGGTAAGGGAATGGGGATGTAAAGGGGAAGGGGAGGGAGTCTTGATACCCCCGGTCGGCGTACAGAGAAAGAATACATAATATGTGCCAATTGACCAGTTTAGCCACCTGCGCCGGCCGTGGTCTAACAGGTAAATGTTATCTACAAGACCTGGCCGGTGGATGTGGGGGGGGGGATCAAAGGAGGAGTTACTCTTTGACGAGGGGAGGGACCGAGAAGTACAGACATGGGAGGGGTAAATAGAAGCATTTTGAATTATACAAGACAGATAACTATGTTTTATGTAATAATGTATATATCTATACATGTAGAAACAGTTATAAAAGAGAAAGTAAATACATGCATGTATAAACATTACGGTGCTCGGTAAATTTGGCAATGGTAAATTCGGAACCGGTAATTTAGTCAAAGTGATTTTGGCAAGGGTAATTTCGGAATAGGTAAATTCGGCAGAACACGCAAAGCGGTAAAATTGGCAACGGTAAAATTGGCAATCATATAATATCCATTGTTTTTATTAAAAGAATTGGTTAGACTACACTCTAGTCCATGGATAGGCAACCTAAGCAATGCGTGCCATAATTGGCACGCAGAGCGTTTTTGAATGGCACATGAAAGACCACCAAAATGGTGAAAAGAGCATGATAACATAAAGGAGCACTTCGGCTCATTATTTAATTTAACATCATCTAATGATCAAAGACAAACATTTTAAATAGGTGCCAAATGTACCCCTTCCCCAGCCCCGGCGTTTCTTCCCCCCACCCACACATCCCTTAATTTACGCCTTACGTGTAAGGTATCTAAACTGACTTTACGCATCAAAGCATACGTCACCCCTACGATATTACGTAACTCTGTCTACCTGACCTCCACCCCTACATAGTATGATACCGGTTGTGTAAACAAGGCCAACGTAGAATGCCCCTCCTCCCATCCCGCCCCCGACCAAGACCATCGTAAGTACTTACCCGACTCCCCTTACGAAGTATTAGTGACTCCAGGCTACAGCTGGAAAAAAAAGGGGGGGCGGGGTTATGGGGTCAAGGCAAGACCATCGTAAATACTTACGGTGGTCTTGGTCAAGGAGACTTTTTTTTTCGTTGCTAGTTGTTGTTTTTTGTTGTTGCTAGGTAAAAGTTATTCTTTCTCTCAATACATTTGTATTTGATTTTATTATAAAAATATGCACACAATATTTTATAAAATTTGTCTTTTATATTTACAATATTTTGCTTACGATAGGCCCTACTTGTATTTAAATAATATAAACGTATATGTCTAGTAGTATCTTCTTATCATTTTTATTCATATATAATCAACATGTTTCATATCAATTTGATGAACAAGACATTGATATAGTTTCAAGTCAGAGATGTGGATATAGTATGAGTATAACGGGAAAGTAGACTTACTCCCAGAAAGAGAAAAAAGTAGCGATTGGTAATAGTATTAGTGCAGGATTAGGATTTGTAACGTGACGTAACTTTGCCAATTTAGTGGCGTAGCTAGGAATTCAACGTAATAGTCATTAGTGCAAGTCGGCGCAGGGGGGGGGGGAGATCAGATTGTATAAAGTGGGTTGGAGCAAATAGTGCAATGTGGGGGTAGGTACTCAAACCTTTGTAGTGTTATGTAATTCCACGTTTTTTTTTCATGAAGATCCCCCCCCCCCCCCCGAGCCCCTAACTTGTGTAAAAGACTTATTCTAAACAGAAATGTTATGCATTGGTGAATTTTAGGGCTTACGCCTCTAACCCGCTTTTTAAGTCTTTTGAATTTAATGTTATATTGTATCCTTCTGTACACTTGTTTACTCCGTTCAGACACGACCATACTTGAGCCCAGGTTTGTTTAGATCGTACGGGAAACATTGCAAACACATTACAACCCCCCTACTTTATATATATATCAAAAACGAACACAGTCCCTATTTCTTGACAGGGAGAGTTAAAGAATTACTTTGCTGACCTATAGGCCTATTCTCTCAACACGGGTTGTTGAGTGTGTGTGGGGGGGGGGACACATGGTCACCATAGACATAGAAACCTCGCCCACCTCTTTTAGTTTTCACTGCTTAGCCTAAGGCTACCAAGCTGGTCACTAACACTTTAATCGGTGGGGAGGCGGGGGTGGGGAGATGGGGTGGGGAGACGGGGGAGGGAGGGGCTAGCATTTGCTTTTTAAACACGGCGAGTCTCATTCTGGTGTTTAAAAAAGAAGAGGGGTGTGGCAAATAATCTACATTACGTAATATTGCTTTGCCCTTGTCTCCTTGTGCTATAAACGGGATGGTTACATTTGGCGTCTATTAAAATGTTCCGTTTCTTATGCATTAGTTAAATAGCGTAAATGGCAAAAAAATTACAGTGTTTTTATTCAATGTTTTTCTTAAATTTAATTTTTAGTCAAACGAATTAATTTTTTATTTGTTTTTACCTAATTTGTATGCTTTATTTATACATTTTTTTGTCATTTTAGCACGTCTCATAAACTCAATGCCTGGGGCTCATCTCCTCTGGTTACGCTATAGCAAACATGTCACAGATCAGGCACTTTCCATAATGCTAACTTCATTTCGTGCCATTAGCTTCATTTAGTAGACTTGAGCAGGGGTCGGCAAACTTTATATAATAGTGTCCCAGGGTGCCAACGACCTTAATGTCATCCTGCTCTTTTCATGCAGAAGATACTTAAACTTCCTTTTTGGTGCTCTTTCACGGGAAATTTAAAACCGTACTGCGTGCCAAGTCTAGCACGCATTCCGTAGGTTGCCCATTTCCGGACTAGAGTGTAGTACTACCAATATAGTCAATAAAAACAGTGGATATGATACGTTTGCCAAATTTATCGTTGCCAATATTACCGCTTTGATAGTTTTGCCGAAATTACCTTTTCCAAATTTACCTTTGCCAAAATTACCTTGCCGAAAATACCGTTGACGAAAATACCGTTGCCAAATTTACAGTGATTCAAACATTACTGCAAGGTACAAATACAATCATACATCCTTCATTTTCCAGCACCGCAATGAGCCAGGATTTATTGTAGTTTATAGGTTGGAGCCATTGTGAGTAAGTGCCATGGCACCAGACCAAGCGGTTGCTCCTCTAGTGAGTTTACCACACCCTGCTGATGCAGTCACTGGATAATGCCTTTACGAAATAGATGTTCACTATTAGCAAGTTTGGATATAGTGAGCTATCATCATGTATTAATTAATAATCTGTTTTTGTTTTAAAGCATATTTTAAGATGTAGTAACCTCTATAAACAATTAAATATAATTTTTTGTTGTTTAATTAGGCCGATATTCAGACTGCTAGAGTTAAAATGCAAATTCCTCTGGTGAGAATTCGAAACCCTTGGGGCAATGGATCAGAGTGGAAAGGAGCATGGTCTGATGGGTAATGCTGCATTTGGTTTCTCGTCATTTCATGGTAGACTAATCTAATGCTTGATTGAAAATAACTAAAATATTGATGAATGCATGAAGAGTTATAAAGTAACACATAATTTATGATATAAAAACATTTACAAAATTGTACCACTTTTCTATTTTTGTTTTAGACATTCATATAAATATCTGATCAATAGTTTAACATAAGTAGTAAACACATTGTTAAAAGTAAAATTTAAAATTATTTCTTTTAAATGTTTAAACATTATCCTTTTTAAAAGATCGAGAGAATGGTCTTGGCTTTCTGAAGATGAAAAGAATGAACTTGGACTTACTTTTAGTGATGATGGAGAATTCTGGTAACATCGCTTTTTCTAGTAGGCCTAATCATCAATATAAATAATTACCGTGAGTTTGTTTATAGGTTTGTATTTGTATATATATATATATATATATATATATATATATATATATATATATGCGCTATATGCTCCGAGGCCGTTTGAGCGTTCGGCACATAAGTTAAATGTAAAAACTGGGTACGTCCTCCAAAAGAAATTAGTTATTATATAAACAATATTGCTTAGGCCTAATCGTTAATGTATTTTTCACAATAAATGTTAATTAGACCTATTACTAATCATCGTATACTAAGGTTCTAAACTGAGCGCCGGTTCAGAATGATGTCCCTTTGAAATGCTTTCCCATTATCGTTTTCCCATTATCATTATGGTGTTTTTTGGGTCTGGGTTTTCCCGTACTGCGAAATATTATTGTCTACTTTCTTTATTATATATATTTTTTTACTGTTTATTTTATGTGTTTGTTTTTTTCTTTTTGATAGTATTATTGTTTGTTTAATATTATTTATAAGAAGTAAGAAGCTTCACGGCAACAATCCATATTGTTACGTCCACAATCCCCTTGTGGCCAGAGCTGTGTAGATCTTGCTGATAATTCTCGTTAGTCCTAGGGGAGACTTTAATTATTAGTATTGATGTTTCAGTATTACACGAACTCTTCTTATAGTCCTGGGCACAAATTCAGTATTTGTATTCCAACATTTCCTTTCTTGGACATTAGAGTAGTAGATAAATCTTATAGTAATGTATACAACACAATAGAATAGTAACTTGACAAGGAAGCTTCAGTGTAACTGTTGTTGATAGTTTATTTCAGGTGATATGTTCAATATATACAATATATCTATTATGTACAGTTAGAATAAAATAGTGCAAACACAAACGTTCTCAAAGGAACATATTTTGAAACTCTCTGTCTTTCAGACAAAACAAATCATTAAATACTATCCGAGTGGTGCAAGGGACAGACCCATTACCAGTAGGGGTGAAAATCATGGTATCATTACTAAACTCATAACAAAAACGATAGGAACTTCCCCTATTAAATAATGAGTCGTTCCCAGACCCTGAGAATTTGAGATCAACACAGAATCCCAACATTACCTAGAATCTTTCGTTTTCCTACTAAACGTCCTAATATTGTGTGTAGTGAGAAAAGAGAGAGAGAGAAGAATAAACATTGTGTGTTCAAATTCTTGGAAAAACAATATACATGACAATATGCATACATGTTCCAGGGCCAGCTAACCGTAAACAATAAAAATAAACAACTAAATACTGAAAGGAACGTTCTCAAAATATTTTTATTGTAAAATTGTTTATTTTTCTTTCTCTTTTAACAAAACACATTGTAATCATTCGTTTCTCCATCTTTTTGACGTGCATAACTAGTAAATATATAATTTAAATTATGCTTTGATTTGTAGTCATACATATATAATTGTAATTATCTTTTGATTTTATGAAATATTGATAAGTAAAACATTCAGCAACTAAATTCTTAATTATAAATATGTGGGTGGTAGTGGTCTAGGAATTTTCTTTGTGGATGATGTTCTAGCGCTATTCAATTGATTGGCTGGCCACATTATTACTTTGTAATATGCCAAAGTCAAAGAAACTGGTGCATTTTTTTGAAAGCATTAAATTTAACAGCTTTAAAAAAAAATATGTTTATGTAATCTCTCAGGATGTCCTTCCAAGATTTTACCTCTAACTTCCAAGACCTGGAAATCTGTAACTTGGGTCCAGACTCTCTTGATGAAGATGACTTATCCAACAAAAAGAAATGGGAATGCTACAAGGAACATGGTGTCTGGATTAAAAGGGTCAATGCCGGAGGCTGTCGCAACTATCTGGGTAAGGCATCCCTGTTATTAATATCAATAAAAAAATTAGGATTGCTGAATTTTTTAAAATAAACTCTTCGCCTATTTGATTTTATAAAATAATGTTTATTATATGCAATAAGAAAATGTCTTTAATATATAACATTTCAAGATAAATTTCTTAGAAAGCAAAATACAAAAACTTTAACAATATTTAAAAAAAAGTAAAAGAAATGGAAACTAAATCAGGAAAGATTATTGGGAAGGGAAAGGGTAGGTTATAAATATGAATGCACAATAAAACTATTTTTTAGCCCTTTTAATGTAACGTAATTTTTTCCGTAGACACTTTTTGGACCAACCCACAGTTCCGTATGACATTGACTGATGTAGATGATGATGATGATGATGAAATGTGCACAGCCATTGTTGCTGTGTTGCAGAAGGACAGACGTAAGAAGCGTAAGGAAGGTCTGGACCTGCTCACCATTGGCTTTGTCATTTACAAGGTGAAGGACATGTTGTTGTTTTTTTTATTTATCACATACATTTTTCTAACTAAATAGTCACAGACATTATGGTAAGCAGCTTACTTATTAATACTTATTTTTCGTCAAGTTGAATTATGTTGAGTTTGTCCTTTTGATGACCTTTGTGACAATTTTTTAGGGTACCGGTATGTTTTCCAGTCTTGTCTAGATTTATTATACTCATTCCCTGAGATATAAGCTTTCATTGTGATTTTCATCTTCATTAAACAATAACGCTACCTGTTTACTATATAATATGTTGATGCAATATTGATTGCTGGCATACTATTTTTGTGTGTTTGTATGTGTGCAACATATGCTTTGCAAAGAGAAGGTGGAGGGGCGGGGGCCGTCATCTAGAGGCAAACCAGCAAATCAATGGATTACTATCAGAAGGGGATCTAACGGGAGGAGGGGGTATGATCATCAAAAAGATCCTTCAATGGCTATATGGACCAACGTGGTTAAAAAGAGGTAACATAACTTCAAGGTGTATTAAAAATTGTTTTGATTTTTTCTGACAATATTCATCACAGACACGTTAATTGAACAAATTTATTCAATCCAAAAAAGAGGTAAGTAATGTATAAATAAATGCTCTGTTATTAAATATTTTGCATCCCCGGTATGCTTAACTTTTAAAAGACAAAAGTTGCTTCTATTGACATCATTGAAAGAACTTCAAGTCCCACTTGTACATAGTCCTGTTTTCAAATTAATTTCGATAATGTTATGTAAGGTATACTGTAACATTACAAAATATTGGTGGCTTTGGCCTGAATTGTTGAAATTTACCCCCCCCCCCCCCGGCCTTGTCAGAAATCATAGATCCGCTTTTGATCTATAGGTTTCTTATAGGTTTCAAGTCTGAAACCTGGTAAAGGCCTTTTTTTTGTTATAGTTTTGATATCAGATTAGTCAACAAAGGCTATAGTGTCACCATGACATCCAATACTAAAAGAGATCTTAATGCCTTAAAACTCAACCAGTTAGTTTTAGAAGATTATGCTTGGACAATTGTTTATGTATTTTTTTATGTTTGTATGTTACATTATATTGAAAAAACATGTGCCCATGAATTGCCTATTAATAAAAAATGCACATTGTAATTTCAGCTTGAAGATCCCAACTGTGGACCTTTAGATATGAAATTCTTCAAGTACAATCCATCTGTAGCCAAGTCTCCAACTTTTATCAACATGAGAGAGATCTGTGGTAGATTCAAGTTGCCACCTGGCTCATATGCAATTGTACCTTCAACATTTGAACCTCATTACGAAGGAGAGTTCTTGATAAGAATCTTTACTGAGAAAGCCAATGTTTCTGGGTAAATAATTGTTTATAACTTTTATTTATTTTTATCTTATGGCTTTTAGCTATGATGTGTATTAACTGTTTTCTGTGAATGTAACATGCCAATATAAAAAAATAAAATATTTTGGTATAGTTATAAACTAAAACAAATATTCCTGTTGCAAGCTTCAATAGTACAAAGAAATGAACATGCTCAACATGCAAGATCTCCTGAAGCTCTTTCCCCGCAATGCACCAATTTCAATTAAGAAAATGACACACAACTCTCAACATGAACCTACAAAAATTGAGCCTGAAACACCCACCTAATTACAGACATTTACCACACCAATATGAAACAGTAGACCACTTTCTATTGGAGTTAATGTGCCCCAAATTAATAAGTCTCAGACATACATAATTCCCGTACAACCTACCATTACCAACAAACTCTATTATAACAACACATAACAGCTAGAAAAATGACAAAAATGTTTGTCTGGCAAAAATGTTTGTCTGGCATTGCCTGCAAGAGAGCAAACAATTTTCCTGCCTGGTTAGAAGAAGAACTAACAGTAACAAGCTGTTTTGCCACTTAGCATTTTACTACAAATACTGGACTCATTGTCGAACTCGTCTAATGAACTTTTGAGAACATAAAAGTAGAAGAATAATAAACTTTTCTTGGGAATTTTTCTTCTTCATTCTCAAAGTAAAGTTATCTATTAGAACAAATATTCCCATCCATGTTTTTGTTAAACATCCTTTGCTTTACTCAAAATGGAGAAACAGTATTTTCACTTGATATGTTTTATTGTTTTTGTAAAAGAAATTATAGATTTAGAAAAACAATTTAACAGTTCTACACATTTAAAGGATTTATTTAATCATAACTTCTTATCATTTCTTTGTGTAATTTATATACTTATAACTTCATTCATTTTAACACGATTTTTTTATTTATTACGCCATATAATTTCAACATGTGATTTATTTATTTATAACTTCATATCATTTCAACACATGATTTATTTGTTTATAACTTCATATCGTTTCAACATGTGATTTATTTGTTTATAACTTCATATCATTTCAACACATGATTTTTTTATTTATAACTTCATATCATTTCAACACATGATTTATTTATTTATAACTTCATATAATTTCAACACGTGATTTATTTAGTTATAGCATATCATTTCAACTCGGTCAAAGGTTAGTTTGGTGAAATAATACACAAGGTTCCTATTAAGGGTTTAGTTAAATAAGTAATATATGATCAGAAGAAAACGGTGAACATAGACAAGTAGATCACAAATATATTTATTTTAATGTCCAAGAATTAACAATCTGTGCTTAAAAATATTAAACATTATCTTAGAGATGAGGACCCAGAGATGCCCCAACATGGTGAAGGGAAGTAAGTCTGCAAAAGTTTGGTGTGGATTGTTTTCACATTTGATCCCTAAACCTTGTTGTTTTTTTAAACACAACACACAGCAAGCATACTCTATCCCATTCAGTAACTTTTCTTTAATTAGAAGTCATTGCACATTTTCATGTTTACATTAACCTAATGCATCTGAAACATTCTTATCTTTAAACATGATTAGAACTTTAAAGTTTGTATGGAAAGATCGAAATATTTAGTTTTGTGTGGCAGTGAAGGAATAGGCTAGACCAGGGGTCGGGAACCCATGGCTCGCGAGCCAGATGTGGCTCTTTTGATGGCTGCATCTGGCTCGCAGACAAATGTTCGATTATTTAAAAAAATGTTTTTTTTAGACTTTTTGATCAACATATTAATTGCATATCAATATTTCATTCTACAAGTAAGCTAAAGTCTACTGCAGCTCGGCATCAGAAGAATTCAGAGACATAATTATTGTACTTTTTGTTTTGAAATTACACAAAATGCACACATTTACTTGAATTTTGAATTTTAAACATAATGTGTGGCTCTCACAGAATTACTTTTCAAATTATGTGGTATCCATGGCTCTCTAAGACAAAAAGGTTCCCGACCCCTGGGCTAGACTTTAACCATTGTTAAGTGTATGATGCAATAATGTTCTATTTAGAAGGGGCATCCGTATTAGAATGAGAGGTAACAAATAAATACAAGGAGGGAAATTTAAAATGTGGAAAACAAAGTTTGTGAGAACCAAAAATCAAAGCATTTTGCTGTTCCTCTACTGTAAACAATAAAAAATAAACAGCTTGTAAATTCCAATTTAAACTTTACATAACTGTATAGATAAGTCATTATTTCTTGAAAACTATTATCCTAGATGAATGGCAATAGCAAAATAAACAGATTTAAAAAAATGATTAAAAAAAAAATAGCAAAACCAAAACGGCAAATAGGTTAAGATATTTCAAATGATCAACACATGTCTAACTTTATTTCTATTGTGAGTTTTTCAAACTTTTTCTGGTCAGTTTTTCTCCATGTCAAAGTTGGGTGGACTTTGGTGTAGTTCAGTAGAATGATTGAGTAGTATTTCAGACTCCTAAGCAAAAACACTATTTATAAATTAGGTAGTAAACTTATTACTTTCCTTGATTGATTTAATAGTAGGCCTACACTTTGTTTGCTCTAATGTGCCAATTTATTAGATGCTGTCAGATTTGTTTGACTTGTTTTATTGATTTGTTTTTGGCCTGTATTTGTTCCCCCTTTTTTACAACATATTTGAATTTATTGTAAAAAGGTTTATCACATGTTAAAGTGGGAATTAGTTTAACAAGCGTATTTCTTTCTGATGACCCAGAAGATCAAAGCATTGATGAAGTCATAATTTTCCATAGTAAAATATGGGAATTTATTTCATCGATCCCTACATCCCTACCCATCCCCTAGCACAACACTACAAGCAAAAAAATCAACCTAGTAGGGTTTCCAATGCCTGGAAGTTCCTGAGAGAGAGGAAATCATCAAAAATGTTAATAACATCAATTGTCAATTGCTTGTTTTTATCACTAAAAGTACTTAATAATGGAAGTTCTTACATCTTAACAGTGTCCTATTTCTTTTTTTAGCATTTAAAAAAAAAGAAAACAAAAATCAAATGATTTTCTTTTGTGGACATGTGCACACCATTCATATATCAATTCATTTTTCTCTCCGAGCCTGGAATTCTCAATTGAATCCTTTCATTATTTTCACCTATAACCCACACCAATTTATATAGTAATGTTTATAATACAATATATTAAGCTATCACATCTTTGCTTTAGGTGATATTGTTCATACGCCATACATTTTATCTGCATGATTATAAATTTATTTTGTTTTTACCTTTCATCAGCCTGAGTGGTCAATATAAAGTTTTGATTATTCTGTCCACAGAGAGATTGATGAACATACTAGTCTTGATGAGGATACTGTAAGTTCGTTGGATGATTGCATTTATTTTAATTTTATTCTTTGCTGTATAGTCAGTTCAGTTTAAACAGTTTTGATTTTTGAATATTGCTTACGACATTTTAATATAATTAGAAAACTATTAATCCATAACAAAGTACATTTTATCCATTTTTCTTTTTAATTCTTTTTTTTTGTGTCAACTTTTTTATCAAGTACTGTTTAAAATGCCAGACATAAATGTAATTCTTTAACGATGAAGTAGATTAACAAGTGCATTGAAAAAATAACAATTAAATACATTTACTACACATACTAAATGAAATATAAAAAAAAAGAATGGAAGGTTATGTTAAGTTAGTATTTTTTTTTTGTTCTTAATTATTTTGATGGTTATAAATTTACAGTGCTTCAAAAATAGATTATAATTGATGTTTTATTCGCTTATATTATTACAAGGCAATTTATTCACCATAATAAATTATGGATGAGACCTTCTATTTATATCACACAAGTATAATTATGATTTATAATGTTATTACGGCTAGAGCCCCCATTCAATTTATGAAAATAATAGTTATAGTATTGTTATTATTAGTGTGAGTATCCTTGTATTAGTGAAGATCTTATTATATCATTCTGAAGTTTATTTGTAGTTGTCTAGAGTATTCCGTGGTTCTTAGTATCCCCTGGCAATTCACATAGCGTAGTTTTAGAGTTTTCAGTTGATTTACTTCATGTATAATTATTTGTGTGGCTCATATTATACAGCAAGAACCTCGATGTTGAGTGGTAGTGTAGATTATTAATATAGTTGAATAAATATTACACATACACACCTGTATATAACTTTGAAATATCGACGTTAACCAAGTTGTGTAGAAAGCAACGATAAATTTGGTTTAATTTACAACATCAATCCAGTAGGAATCCAAATAATATTATATACACAATCAAGAAATACACATATTCCAATTAGTAATGAATATCCTCAATGAACATATAGCATTGTAGTTAATAGTAGAATAATAAATTTTCCATAATACAAATCAAATAGAAATGATACTCAGAGCGGAGTATATTTGATGTTACTAGATCGAATGCAAGCCAAGAACTGACTAAAAGTGTCGAATTGCGTAGAAATATATTACGGGTCAATCGTTGGAAAAACCAGACAGTCTAGTGACACGAGAATTTTAATCAAGCCCGCATGTTGACTACGTGATCAGATACTTTTTATTAAGAACAAGCAATAATGCTCTAACAAAATAAGGAGAGACCGGACGACCTTGACATGCTGTATTCGCGTGCACAGTTCATGTTTTTTATCGAGGTTAATAAAAAACAATAATACTCTAATTAGGTTAGGAAAAACCCGGGGAAAACCGTGAGCTGAGAAATATTTTGTATCGTTTAAACGCAATTCGCTTAAATGATTTAGTTGGTTTATTAACATTACAATGTAGGGAATTTACGTTTCGTAACAGTCGCCCATACCAAAAGGAAAAGAACATTGCATACTAAACAATAGAAGTGTGCAATTTCTTTTAGAACCGCCTGCACTTAACTTTAGTTCTAAACAATATACAAAAAAAAAAACTGACTCCACCTGGGTAGTCCGTTAAATAAGACAAGTAAGGGAAATAATTTATTCTATTAAACCCTCATCATATAGGATCTCAAGTTATCCTTAGACCATAACACATGTTCGCGTTATTAAAAAAAATTATACTCTCTGAGATATCATTCCTTATAAACATCATCATCTTATTTATAAGGTAAAAATCAACATAACTAATGTTATCATATTAAACAATTCAATCATTAATTAATTCAACTTAAATGAAATTAATATTTAAATAAACTTAAGAGTAAGAATTTAATCTTAAGTGTGTAAGCATGTGAAGTGTATGCACATTACTCTATTTTGGTTTTTACATAATCACAACTATAGTTTGATTGTTTCAAAATAAGGATGTACATTTATGTTCATTCATTATCTTGCTAATAAAGAAAAATTATGTTCATAAATCCATAATATTTATAAGTAACTTATTAGGTTCTTTCTTTTTTCCTACAACAATAATAATATTTGTTTTAGCAAATGGAAATATTCATGGCATAAAATAAGGCATAAGATATTGCATAAAATAATCACAACACATTCATATATTCATGCATTTATATTTTAAATGATCCAATTCTCTTTGTTAGGATTACCAGAATATATACATGTAGTTATCCCCTTATACATTTGTTACATACGCGATAGGGTGTCCGCGACGATGTTATCTTTTCCAGATAAGTGAGTTATTTTTAAGTTGTAAGCTTGAATAAACAAACTCCATCTTAGAATGCGCTGATTTTGTTTGATGCGGGAAAGAAATACTAGTGGATTGTGATCAGTGAATATCTCGATTGGGAACTGAGAACCATTTACATAGTAATTGAAATGTTTCAATGCTTGGATAAGTCCTAGTAATTCCTGCTCTATTGTGCTATAATTTACCTCATGTGGGTTAAATTTTTTTGAACAAAAGCTAATGGGATGTTCAAGAGAATCATCTCCTATTTGTGAGATTACCGCGCCCATTCCTGTATTACACGAGTCTACCGTTATTCTGAAGGGTTTAGTATAATCAGGTGAGACTAATACTGGTGCCTTGGTCAGTATGTCTTTTATATCATTAAAGGCTTGGTCACATTCCTGAGTCCACTTAAATTGATTTTTCTTTCTCAAGAGATTTGTCAAAGGGCAAGTGATAATAGAAAAGTTTTTACAAAACTTCCTGTAGTACCCGGCCATACCCAGAAATCCTCGAAGTTGTTTCTGCGTTTTAGGGACAGGGAATTCCTGTATAGCTTTGACTTTGGCATTCACTGGTTTTACTTTGCCATTACCCACTACATGACCTAAATATTCAATTTCTGCATGGCAAAATTGACTTTTAACTAGGTTTATAGTAAGATTAGCCTGTTTTAGTTTTTGGAATAATAGTTTTAACTGATGTAGATGATCATTAAAGTTATTACTGAACACTACGATATCGTCCAGATATGCATGGCATTGTGGGATATCATGGATAATAGTGTTTATTAGTCTTTGAAAACTAGCTGGAGCATTGACCATTCCGAATGGCATTACTTTAAACTTATATAATCCATCAGGAGTAACAAAAGTTGATACCTCCTGAGCCCTATCTGTCAATGGGATCTGGAAATAAGCTGTTAGTAAGTCAATCTTAGTTACATAGTTTGCAGTGCTTACTCTATCGATTAAATCATCTATCCGTGGTATGGGATACGAATCTGTTTTTGTCACTTGGTTTAATTTCCTATAGTCTACACAAAAGCGTAGTGAACCATCAGATTTGGGAACCAACACACATGGGGATGACCAATCACTGTTACTGTGAGTAATTATATCATTGCTCAGCATATAATCAATTTCTTTACGGATGTGTTCAAGTTGTATGGGGTTAACCCTATACGGATGTTGTTTGACAGGTTTAACATTATCATCTTTTAAAACTACATCATGGGTAACCAAAGTTGTTTTGTTAGGAACATCACTAAACAAATTTACATGATCATAGATTAAACCCTTGATAGAAGTCTGTTCACCTGAGTCTAGATGTGCCAGTTTATCATTGAGGTTTTTAAGTGCTTCAGTGTTCTGAAGTTTACTTTCTATGATTGTCTTTTTAAATTTAGGCGGGGGTGTTTCAACAGTTTTGATAGCACTCACTGGCCTAATGTCAGTTTGTTCTTCCCTAACAACATAAGGTTTTAGCATGTTTATATGGCACAGTCTCTGTGTTTTCCTTCTATCAGGGGTTTTTACAAGGTATGTTACATCACTGATTTTATCTAAAACCTGATATGGTCCTGTATATTTTGCACTCAGTGGTTGTCCAGACAATTGGGTCAACATGAGGACTTTATCACCAGGATGGAAACATCGGGATCTGGCCTTGACATCATAGTACCCTTTCATTCTTTTCTGAGCCTGCAAAAGATTATCTTTAACATGATTAAAAGCATGATAGATTCTATTGCTAAATTGTTCCACATAAGCTACGAGTCCAGTCTCTTCATCAGAATTTAACAAGGTTTCCTGCAACAGTTTTAGAGGTCCTCGAACTGAATGTCCAAACACTAACTCGAACGGACTGAATCCAAGAGATTCCTGCACAGTTTCTCTAGTCGCGAAAAGAGCGAATGGAATACCGCGATCCCAGTCTTCAGTGTTCTCAAAACAGTATGTGCGGAGCATGGTTTTCAGAGTCTGATGATATCTTTCTAGGGCACCTTGGCTTTGCGGATGGTACGCAGTTGAAGTTGCATGTTGGATGCCTAGTTTCTTTAAGACCTGGTTAAACAGCTTTGATGTAAAGTTAGATCCTTGGTCTGACTGTATAGTCTTTGGAAGACCGTATCTTGAACAAAATGCAATCAGTGCGTCAGATATCTTATCTGCGTTAATGGTGCGTAGCGGAATAGCTTCAGGATATCTCGTGGCAGTGCACATTATAGTGAATAAGTACTGGTGTCCTGTCTTTGTTTTAGGCAAAGGACCTACACAGTCTATTAGCAAGTGGCTAAATGGTTCTGCAAAGGCGGGTATTGGCTTTAGAGGTGCTACCGGTATAGTCTGGTTAGGTTTACCAACTATCTGGCATGTATTGCATGACTTGCAGTATTTTGTGACGTCACGATGTAGTCCAGGCCAATAGAAGTACGGAAGAATTCGACGGTAAGTCTTGTTCACTCCTAGATGACCAGCATATGGCGTATCATGAGCCATGTGTAAGATGTCATTACGATATATGGCTGGTACCACAATCTGACTTCCTTCTCTGCAATTGTCATTATCACATTTCACATCTCTCCATTTTTGCATTAATATTCCCTCCTTCAGAAAAAATCCATTTCCTTTAATTTCTGCCTCCTGTTCAGTTATCACCTTTTTCTTCAGGTGTTTAATTCCTGAATCTCTATTCTGTTCTAATAGGAGTAATTGTCGAGGTGACAAATTACTTTCAGTAGTCTTGACTGAGGGACCACTCAAGATGTCAGCCAGGAAAGTTGCCTGTAGGTCAATTTCTGGTTCTATTTTTGACTTTGACATGGTTTCGACAGACTTTTGTTGTTGGGCCATACCTCTAGTGACGATGCATATAGGTTTGATAAAGCTCTCACTTTTATTGAGGTATTGTTTTTTCTTGGATATGGAATGCACCACATCTCCAGCAATATCATTTCCCAGTATTAAAGAAACGCCTTTAAACGGAAGTGATTTGTACACACCCACAACTACATTTCCAGTGAAGTACGCACTCTTCAGCTGTATTTGATGCAAAGGAACTTGTACATTTTTCCTTGATACACCTTGAATAGTAAGATCCTGTCCTGTATATGTCGATTGTGACGTAGGAACAGTATTCTCTAAAAGTAGTGAAACCTCAGCCCCTGTATCACGGAGTATTCTGATGTTCTTTTCACTAGTGACACCATTTATTATGGATGACACGGTACCTTCTTCAATGAATGGCAAACAATTGCTTGGTATCTCAGTATCGATGAGATCTGTATCCAAGTTATTTTTGTAAGAGGTATGTTTAGTACTCATGGTGGTTCTATCTGATATAGACTCCTTGGAGCTCAGATTAGAATTAGAATTATTGAAAACCATTGTCTCTATTTCAGGAACTATTTCTGGTTTCAAGTTTCCAAGATACGTGTGTTTTGTCAGGTTATCTGCATTAGCACTAGGTATCTCTGTTTGAGTTCTAACATCCTTCTTTACATTTACATGAGTTCTTTGTTTTGGCATTGCTACATACGATAAGACAACATTCTTTTTATTCGGGTTCCCATTCAATATCCAGCACTTTTCCTTAGTATGTCCAATTCGTTTACAATGGCTACAGGTTGGCTTGGAATTTGTTGGACCTTCATTGCTCTGCTGATGTCTCTTTGATTGATAGGATTCATTTGGATTCATGGTTTTCTTTTCTACCTTCATATCTCGATTCTGGAATTTAGATTTATCAACTGTTGTAAATTTATTGCTGGAATGGATAATAACGTATTCGTCTGCCATTACTGCTGCTGTTTCTACTTGTTCTACACCTTTGTCTGCTAAATGTATTCTTACGTCACCTCTGATGTTATTGTTAAAGTCTTCCATTAGCATAAGATTAGCTAATTTATCAAAGTCTTTGTTTACACCTTTGGATCGAATCCATCTTTCAAAATATTTCTTTTTCTGTCTTAGAAAATCAACATGGGATTGTTCCTGTTCTTTCTTAGACTCGCGAAACACTTTTCTATATTTTTCAGGTGTTAGTGCATAACTTAGCAGTACTCTATTCTTGATCAGTTCATAATCATACAATTCCTCTTCAGTAAGACTTAATACAACATCAAGTGCCTTTCCTTTGTTCAGAGCTGAGCGTAGAAGTATAGCTTTCTTGCCCTCGGGAAATTGATAGTCTCTAGCGTTTCTCTCGAAAATCATGAAGAACTCTTCCACCGAATTATCTTCAAAAACTGGAATATGTTTCTTAAACTTATACAGTTCTGCATCTGCTTCAGAGCTTGCATTCGAATGATTTGACGTACGAGACCTTGCTATCTCAATTCTTTCTTGGCTTGCTATTTTCTCTCTTGCTATTTCTAACTCAATTCTCTTGTTTTCTCTTTCCATCTCAATTCTCTTGTCTTCTCTTTCCAATTCTAATCTCTTGTTTTCTCTTTCCAATTCTATCTCCATCTTCCTCATCTCAAGTTTAAATTTCAATTCTTCACTTAAGTCACCAGTTGTATGCTTCACTCTTTGTGTTATAGGAAAAAGTAATTCATCATCTGATTCATCATTAATGTTATCATTAGCAGTAGTTTCTTCAATAATTAGTGTACCTTGTTTTCTTAAACATTCAGTTACCTCTTGAAGTAATTTAGTTTTTGATGGCCTAGTTTCTGTGATAGAAATGCCCAATGATTTAGCCAATTCTTTTAATTGTATCATTGACATTTTATTAAGCTGTTCTGAGGTTAGATCAAATATCTCTGGATCCAATGTAAGATTATTTGTGGCTTCCATTTTATATTATTAAAAGTTACTGTAAATCTTGTTAATAATACAATAAAAGTGTCCAACTTACTTTCTGTCCTTTGAATAATTCACTACACCACACAGTTCAGATTTGTCACAACAAGGTCATAAAAATAATACTTTCTTAGAGTTACTTTGTTCGATAAGGTAATACACCAGATAATTTTCCAGGCTGAATAGTTAAGTTTTCCGATTCTCAATAGCAATGTTCAATTCAATCACAATCTTTAGTATATTGTATATTGTTCATATTTTCCAACACAATCCATCCAAGTTACGAGTATGTATTACGGCAGTTGTAAATAGTTTGTGTAAATAGTATAACGATTCTTGAAGTTGAAGCAAATCCTCTAAACGTTTGTTAGTAAATCACTGACGAGCAAAACCCATTTTATTACAAGGCAATTTATTCACCATAATAAATTATGGATGAGACCTTCTATTTATATCACACAAGTATAATTATGATTTATAATGTTATTACGGCTAGAGCCCCCATTCAATTTATGAAAATAATAGTTATAGTATTGTTATTATTAGTGTGAGTATCCTTGTATTAGTGAAGATCTTATTATATCATTCTGAAGTTTATTTGTAGTTGTCTAGAGTATTCCGTGGTTCTTAGTATCCCCTGGCAATTCACATAGCGTAGTTTTAGAGTTTTCAGTTGATTTACTTCATGTATAATTATTTGTGTGGCTCATATTATACAGCAAGAACCTCGATGTTGAGTGGTAGTGTAGATTATTAATATAGTTGAATAAATATTACACATACACACCTGTATATAACTTTGAAATATCGACGTTAACCAAGTTGTGTAGAAAGCAACGATAAATTTGGTTTAATTTACAACATCAATCCAGTAGGAATCCAAATAATATTATATACACAATCAAGAAATACACATATTCCAATTAGTAATGAATATCCTCAATGAACATATAGCATTGTAGTTAATAGTAGAATAATAAATTTTCCATAATACAAATCAAATAGAAATGATACTCAGAGCGGAGTATATTTGATGTTACTAGATCGAATGCAAGCCAAGAACTGACTAAAAGTGTCGAATTGCGTAGAAATATATTACGGGTCAATCGTTGGAAAAACCAGACAGTCTAGTGACACGAGAATTTTAATCAAGCCCGCATGTTGACTACGTGATCAGATACTTTTTATTAAGAACAAGCAATAATGCTCTAACAAAATAAGGAGAGACCGGACGACCTTGACATGCTGTATTCGCGTGCACAGTTCATGTTTTTTATCGAGGTTAATAAAAAACAATAATACTCTAATTAGGTTAGGAAAAACCCGGGGAAAACCGTGAGCTGAGAAATATTTTGTATCGTTTAAACGCAATTCGCTTAAATGATTTAGTTGGTTTATTAACATTACAATGTAGGGAATTTACGTTTCGTAACAATATTTTAAAACAAAATGACTTGACGTACACTTTGGTACACTAGATGACTGATAGAACACTGACATATAGACTAGATGGCTGATACAGATTATAATAGAACATATCCTGAAAAGTCTAAGAAAAAGGTTACTTAATGTAACAGCTTTTTTAAAAAATAGTTATAGACACTGTGAATAAAATGATTTTAACACATTCTCGTTTCATTTGTATCCCAATGTTATTTCCATTTTTATACCCTTCACGTTTAATTCAACAACCTAGTAATTCCATGTTGTCTGCCCCTTTATTAAATATTCACTTGTCTATTAATGGTTTTCATAAACTGTTAGCAAATCAGATAGTGCTTATTTAATTTACAAACTGCTCCTTTATTAAATATTCACTTGTCTATTAATGGTTTTCATAAACTGTTAGCAAATCAGATAGTGCTTATTTAATTTACAAACTGCTCCTTTATTAAATATTCACTTGTCTATTAATGGTTTTCATAAACTGTTAGCAAATCAGATAGTGCTTATTTAATTTACAAACTGCTCCTTTATTAAATATTCACTTGTCTATTAATGGTTTTCATAAACTGTTAGCAAATCAGATAGTGCTTATTTAATTTACAATCTGCTCCTTTATTAAATATTCACTTGTCTATTAATGGTTTTCATAACTGTTAGCAAATCAGATAGTGCTTATTTAATTTACAAACTGCTCCTTTATTAAATATTCACTTGTCTATTAATGGTTTTCATAAACTGTTAGCAAATCAGATAGTGCTTATTTAATTTACAAACTGCTCCGTTTGGTTCTGCAGTATTTTTTCAATTTATTTTATTTTATCCTCACTGACTATTTTGTTTCACCACTATAATCGTCACCTTGTAACCCTTGACCTTTTAGCTTGTGACTCCAGAGCGTTTCCCTCAGCGGGCATCTGCAGTAAGTGGCTTGGGTTGTCTTCATCTTTGTTTTTATTTTCTTCATCATACCTATGTGGACTGTTTTCCTAAACAATATATTTTATCCTTGTGTTTTCCCACTAGATTTAAGTGTAAAAACATAGCACGTGAAACTGCATTGAGACTTTGTTGTCTCCCCTTTCAGTGCCTTATTCCACTTATTCTATGTTTCTGCATGTCAGTCACTTTAGTATAATTAAGTTTTCTTTCTTCAAACATAAACCTTTGATAATTACCAGTTGTTTCTTAGTTCCTACATTTTGTGTTGAAAATTAATTAATTATAGGTCAAATCACAATAACCCTTCAGCAGTGTGAATACTATTTGTGAAGTTATGTTTTTAGTTGTTTTTATAACCCTTCAGCAGTGTGAATACTATTTGAGAAGTTATGTTTTTAGTTGTTTTTTTAAATATTTGCTTTTGTGTTTGAAATTCATATTTTTTTTAAAGAGTAATATTGACAAAATTCCAAGTTCGTTTTCCACTAGCATTATTTTGTACGTATTTTTTTTACTGATTACTATTTTTCTCTTTTTCTAATACAATCGATCGGTTTGAATATTGGTTTTTTTTTTAAATGAAATTTGGCATGCCAACTGTAGGCCTACTTGAGTTGTGAATCTACTTTTTTTAATATAAAACATGCATTTTTTTCAATGAAATGTCGTCAATTATTGTGCACTATATGAATTTATATTGTCTGCATCACTTTAAAAAAAAAATTATTAATGGAAATTATGGTAAAGGAAAACAAGTAAAATCTGAAGAAAAAAAACACATCTCAGATTACTTTTCATTCCAGATTACGACATAATTAGAATAGTCTCATTGAATAATTAGTTTTTCTAATTTTCTCTGTGTAGTTTATAACTAATTATTGTAATAGCTTTCTGAGAAGAAATAATTGATGACTGAATATATTTCTTTCTTTGTCTATTTAAAAAGGGGATGAGATGAAAAAGATTACATAATTAAAACTCTCTTGAAGGCTCTGATGTCATATTTTATTGAAGAATTTCTTCTTGGGTCTAAGTTTTATTGTATACAGAATTCTTTAGCTGTTTTTGTTTTACTTCGTATCACCTGGCTTCTGGCAAAGATGCGGGCTTTACGACTCAGAAGGTTGCCCCTGCTAGCAACCAACCACAGGTAGAAGGACAGCATATCTCTCCACTAGGTGTGTTTACCTCAAAACATTTTACCTCTCTCAATGATCAAATAAATTCTATAATAGATTAATATATATTAAAGTAAAAAATTTCAAAAAGTAAAACATTTTCTAAAATATTTTTTGAATAATAAATAGTAATTAAAACAACCTTTTTTTTAAAAAAAAATCAATATATAAATATACTTTGATCTTACTATATTGCTATAAAGAATAAATCATCAACTTTTTAGTTTTGGTTTTCGCTTTATTTTAATGAGATTTACATCGTCTGATACATTAATTTATGGACATTTTGTTTTTGTAGGCCAAAAATGCTCCTATAAAGAGATATGTAAGTTGAGAGGAAAAAAAATGCTTTTTGTTGCTAAACAACTAAAAATGTGATTTAGCTATTGAGCAAGTAATAAGCTGACAGCATGAAGTTGGTATTGTTCTGTTGACATTGTTCTTGTGTTAAGTTTGAGTGGTTAACTTGGCAGTTGGCCTATTCTTGCCTGACAGTTGGTCAGGGCCCTCACAAGCCTTTGTGGCGCCCCAAGGCAAAAGTTTCAGCGCCGCCCCTTTGCATACTATAACTGCTTTTTTTGGTGCATAGGTTCTCAACCTTTTTCGGCTCAGCTCCCTCTTTTTCAATTTTTCATCTCTCATGCTTACCCCCCCCCCCCTTTCCTGCAAATCCGAAACTGAACTAATGAGTAAAATTTGCCGCATATGAGTTGTAGGCCTATAGGCCGACTAGATTTGTATGCAATTTTATCATCCTAAAAAGGGCTGAAATATCATAAAAAGAGCTGAAATTAATACATTTGTTTAATGTTGTTTAATAAATAATAATAAAAAAATATACTGCAAAGAGGTTTTGAAAATAAAACAATTTTAAAGTGAAGCTTGTTCCTGGTATGTTGCTAGTAGTTCGTCTACGTTCCAATAAATAGGGTGTGGAAATGGAATACATTTTTTTTTGCCAAAACCAAAAGACCTAGAGAAATTGATGGATGTCCTTTTGCAACCAAATGTCGTGATTATAGCCCATTTCTGCATTCAATTTTTATTCTTTTTTTGTTATTTATTCTACTTGCAGTTGTAAAGGTAGGGCTGATTTTAATATTTTACCATTAGAAACAAAGGTCTAATAATCAATCAGGAATTTTCATGTTTATAATATTATCTTTAAATCCTCTGTTGAAGTAATCATTAATTGTTTCAATTTATTGAAGTAAGCATGTCTTCGTCAGTTGTTCTTTATAAATTCCAGATTTCTGCGTCCAAAGTTGTGCTTGTACAATAGAAGTTTTGACATAAATGAAAAAAAAAAACATTCTTTGTCTTCTTTTAATTAAGGTCAATTCCCTTAAATCATTTTTTTTTAACTTATTTAATTCGATTAAATAAGGGATATAAGATAAGATAAGATAAGATTTCTTTATTGATCCAAACAAATGGAAATTTGTCTTGATTACAGATGTTTTGTCCTTCAGCATATTTTAAACAAAATAAAATAATTATTTGTAATTTGTATACAAGCACAGAAATATACTTATAAAATAGACAAGCGCACACACATTCACACAATTTATCATAAAAGAAAAAAGTTCATTAGTAGGGCTAGTCATCCACTGTATTCTGGCTGACTGAAGTCTTGACGATATATTTATGGTAGATAGTATGGCCTGAGGCTGACGCGCTCGTCTGGTGTGCATATTCTTCTTTTGTTGTAAAACAGTTGGTATTGTAATATTGTTTGTTTATATTGATAGCCAGCCATCCAACTTTACTTTGCCACTGTTGACGGGTCTGTCTGAGCAAAGCAGATAAAATAATAAATAATAAATAATATCAGTTTTCAATTGTATGATATTTTCTCTCAAATAATTATAATTGTCTTTGGTTTCCAAAAACTTTTGCATCGAAACAAATATCCATACAATATATTTAAACTTTAGCTGACTAGCGTACCTAAGTGGTAGTAACAAACTTTTTGTAATCCTAATTTATTATTCTTTAAAAAATCTGCCAAACTCTCTGAACAATCTATCATTGAATGCGTTGCTTCTGTTTTGTTATCTGCAGTAATTACGTATTGTAGTGAGTTATGCAGGCGATAACTGAGATTTTTAGCAAATTAATGTTGTCGATGAATCAAACACAGTGAATACATCTTGCAGAGATTTCTTTAATTACCACATCAAGCTATGATAGAATCCATACCATCGTCGATGGAAGAATTTCATTTCTTTTTTCCCTAAAAAGTATTCTAGTTAAAGTAATATAATTTGCCTTTAGTGTCCTTAATTACTTTTCTTTAGCAAAGCTAGCAAAATGTTCCCTTCTATAATAAAAAACAAACAAAACATAACGTTTAATTATTGTCAGGTAGCGTGGACTCCCATCAAGTTGTAAAGATGTGGAAAGCTTTTAGGTACTCACACAATATACTCAATAAAGACAAAAACACTTTCCTTGTCCCTTATGCGAGAACAAATGCATATAAGTAGGCCTACTCTTTCTTCCCGAGTGGCCTTCGGGCATGGAATGGGTTGCCTGAACAAACCAGGAAAACCAGTAACTTAACATCATTTAAAACATCAATAAAAATGCAAGACTAGACTCGGACCACGGATGAGCGTAGGACGCAATAATCTTCTTTATAGAAGGCGCGTCGGTAATGTATAAGATAAGATACTCTCACTTCATTACGTGCCATTTCAACATTTTCAACATATATTTCTTTAATAAGTCGGTATCAAAACTGTTTTTTATAAATCAAAGGCTATATAAATATAATTTATTAAAATTAAAACTAAAACAATCTGAATGAAACTGTGATAATGAACAAAAGCACCGAACTTCGTTTTCTAACGAGCTGAGCTAGATATTTAATTTATACTCACCCTAGCCCCTACTTCCTCTTCTAAAAATCTAATCACCGCCCTCTAATCAACGACATTTTAAAATGCAATTTTTTAATAAGAATACCGGTATTCTAGATTAGCCAATCTTTTATAAAACCTTTGTGAGCCTATTAAAAAAATGAAATATTTGTATAGAACAGTTTGAGTGTAATTAAATAAGAAGCCAACTTCTACTAATCTATATTTATTCATTATTCCTTTTGTTTACAATTTGTGTTTCTAATTTTATTTTCCCTTCAACTCTCCTAAAATTTCTGGTATGAACTTAGGCTAAATGTGCCGCCCCCCTAGAAGTGCCGCCCCCGGGCATATGCCCCCCTCTGCCCTCCCCCATGTGAGGGCACTGCAGTTGGTGCAGTTTGGTGTTTATATAACTGATTTCTTACCTGACACTTGATCCAATATGGTAATCCATTAACTGACATCTTCCCTGACACTTGTTCCAGTATGGTGTTTATTAACTGACTTCTTCCCTGACACTTGTTCCAATATGGTGTTTATTAACTGACTTTTTCCCAGACACTTGTTCCAATATGGTGATTATTAACTGACTTTTTCCCAGACACTTGTTCCAATATGGTGTTTATTAACTGACTTCTTCCCTGACACTTGATCCAGAATGGTGTTCCATTAACTGACTTCTTCCCTAATACTTGTTCTAGTATGGTGATTATTAACTGACTTCTTCCCTGACACTTGTTCTAGTATGATGTTTATTAACTGACTTCTTCCCTGACACTTGTACCAGTTTGGTATTCCATTAACTGATACCTTCCCTGACACTTGTTCCAGTATGGTGTTCCAATAATTGACTTTTTCCCAGACACTTGTTCTAGTATGGTGTTCCATTAACTGACTTCTTCACTGACACTTGTTCTTATATGGTGTTCCATTAACTGACTTTTTCTCTGACACTTGTTCCAGTATGGTATGGTGTTCCACTAACTGGTTTCTTCCCTGACACTTGTTCTAGTATAATGTTCCACTAACTGACTTCTTCCCTTATACTTGCTCCAGTATGATGTTTATTAACTGATTTCTTCCCTGACACTTGTTTTATTTTGGTGTTCTGTTAACTGACCTCTTCTTTGACACTTGTTCCAGTATGGTGCTCCATTAACTCACTTCTTCCCTGCCACTTTTTCCAGTATGGTGCTCTTTTAACTGACTTCTTCCCTGACACTTGTTCCAGTATGGTGTTTATTAACTGACTTCTTCCCTGACACTTGTTACAGTATAGTGTTTATTAACTGACTTCTTCCCTGAAACTTGTTCCAGTATGGTGCTCCTTTGACTGACTTCTTCCCTGCCACTTGTTCCAGTCTGGTGTTCCATTAACTGACTTCTTCCATGACAATTATTGCAGTATGGTGTTTATTAACTGACTTCTTCCCTGACACTTGTTCCAGTATGGTGTTCCATTAACTGACCTCTTCCATGACAATTGTTGCAGTATAGTGTTCCATTAACTGACTTCTTCCATTACACTTGTTACAGTATGGTGTTCCATTAACTGACTTCTTCTCTGAAACTTGTTCCAGTATGGTGTTCCATTAACTGACTTCTTCCATGACAATTGTTGCAGTATGATGTTCCATTAACTGACCTCTTCTTTGACACTTGTTCCAGTACGGCGTTCCATTAACTGATTTCTTTCCTGACACTTGTCTTAGTATGGTGTTCTGTTAACTGACTTCTTCCCTTACACTTGTTCCAGTATGGTGTTTATTAACTGACTTCTTCCCTGACACTTGTTACAGTATGGTGTTTATTAACTGACTTCTTCCCTGACACTTGTTCCAGTATGATGTTCCATTAACTGACTTCTTCCCTGATACTTGTTACAGTATGGTGTTCCATTAACTGACCTCTTCCATGACAATTGTTGCAGTATAGTGTTCCATTAACTGACTTCTTCCATTACACTTGTTACAGTATGGTGTTCCATTAACTGACTTCTTCTCTGAAACTTGTTCCAGTATGGTGTTCCATTAACTGACTTCTTCCATGACAATTGTTGCAGTATGGTGTTCCATTAACTGACTTCTTCCATGACAATTGTTGCAGTATGGTGTTCCATTAACTGACTTCTTCCATTACACTTGTTTCAGTATGATGTTCCATTAACTGACTTCTTCCCTAACACTTGTTCCAGTATGGTGTTCCATTAACTGACTTCTTCCATGACAATTGTTGCAGTATAGTGTTCCATTAACTGACTTCTTCCATTACACTTGTTCCAGTATGGTGTTCCTTTAACTGACTTCTTCTCTGAAACTTGTTCCAGTATGGTGTTCCATTAACTGACTTCTTCCATTACACTTGTTCCAGTATGGCGTTCCATTAACTGACTTCTTCTATGACAATTGTTGCAGTATGGTGTTCCATTAACTGACTTCTTCCATGATAATTGTTGCAGTATGGTGTTCCATTAACTGACTTCTTCCATGACAAATGTTGCAGTATGGTGTTCCATTAACTGACTTCTTCCATGACAATTGTTGCAGTATGGTGTTCCATTAATTGTCTTCTTCCATGACAATTGTTGCAGTATGGTGTTTATTAAATGATTTCTAGAATGTATTGCCTGGAATAGTTTGTTTTGGATGAATGTCCTTGATAACGCCTAGTTTGAGTGTGTCAGTGAATTGGATTAATAAGTGTTACTTGTCTGTCAAATGAAGAAGACACTGTTCCCTTGATATTTATTTTGTGTGGAATGTATCACAAAATATGTGCAACTTTTGTTTTTCTTCTTCTATCCCATAACCCAAGCGAGGGTCGTGGGGGCACCATTTTTTGACAGTTGGATAATTTTATGCCATTTGTCTTGGTCCTGCGCCGCCCTTTGGGAGTCTGCAAGAGACAAGCCGGTCCACTCCTTGATGTCATCATCCCATCGTCTCTTCTGCCTGCCTCTCTTTCTTCCACCTCGCACTGTGCCCTGCCAGGATGGTTTTCGCCAGGCCTTCGGATCTTGCCACATGCCCATACCATCGGAGTTTTCTGGATTTAATGGCACTGAGTAGATCCTCATGAGGGCCGATGACGTAGGTGATTCGCTCACGGACAGCCTCATTTGTAACTCGATCTTTGTAGGAGATGTTTAAAATTTTATGTAGGCATCTCATTTCCATGGCTCTGTTTCTTTTCTGGAGATCTGCTGTAAGTGTCCATGTTTCACAGCCTTACATAAAAACTGCCATCGCCAGAGAGCGCATCAGTCGAATCTTTGAGTAAAGTGATATTGTCTTGCTTTTGTTTTAGGTGAACACACAATTTAAACACAACAGAACTACTGATTAGTTGTTAATATTGAGGTCTACAAAATAGACAGGCCAAAAAGAATTTTTTTTTTTTTTTTTTTTTTTTTTTTTTTTTTTTTGCATTTTTATACTCATTTGAATCTCTCCCTTCATAGTATCATGTATCCACCATGGCTTTACAATGGAATAAAAGTGGAAATGTCACTGAATTTTCTATAGGGCCTTCTAAGCATCATCTGCATTGTATACACACTGATGCTGTTTTCTTTATTTTAGTAAACAACCGATCAGCACAATATATTTGAAACATGACAACTCATTACTATTTTTTCCATTTTATTGATGTCAACTTTTGCCAGCACAGTTAACCAAACACAAACAAATATTGGTGTTAATAATTGGAAACATTGTTAATATATAATAAGTTAAATAATGTTTCACTTAACATAGATAATGTTTTAATTTACAGTCAAAATGAAAAAAACTAGAGTAATATTCTAAATGTTCTGATTGTCACTTGCTGAAACTAGAATGTTCTTTGAGATGAACTCATTGTATTAGTATTAGCATGAAGGTAGTGAGATGCATGAAGTTTGACAAGGTTACTTGGTCACATGTATGGAGGTGAAGGCAAGTTGACTTCTGGATTTGAGAAAGTGAGGACATGTATGAATCTGAATGTGTTTTTCATAAAGTTGGACTTAAATGCATTATATTATCCATCCGTGGATTTGTGTGTGATTATTCTTTATACGATGTAGAGTATAAGAAGTTAATAAAGTAAAATTGCTGCAACAGTCATCTTATAAAGAGCATTATTTTTTATAAGTAAGAAAATAAGAAATAATAAGAAACGTCCTGATCATCCAGAACTAAAGTTTAACTCATAAATGGTTTTTATAGCTACACGTAATTCACTAGCATAGATCTATTTACATTTGGAATTTAATATTTTATCTGCAACTAATAGGCCTAAATAAAAATAATTCCATATATAAACATATAGCCAATTTTTTCTCTCTTTTTCTGGCCTTTATTTTCACATTTTAAATGCATTTTAATATATTAATACGTGTCTCCCAAAAAAAATTGTAATAATTAAAAACATCAATTTTAGGGTTGAAATTATTTTTCTTTTCACTATAAGTTTGATTCTAAAAAGTCTTTTAATTGGATATAATCATCTATTATTTTGGTTACCTACATAAAGAATGTGTCAACTATATCTAAACGTAGCTGGATTCAATAATAAACTAACCCATAAAAACAAAGTTTTTTTATTATACTCCCTTTCTTTGTAAACTAAGTTTATATTTAATTAATATTTTGATAGATTAAAATAAATATAAATGATAGCATATCTTATGAATTTCCACACAAAAATTTTACGCATCCTTTTTTTTTTTCTAGCTTATGGCCCGCAAAAAAAAACATAAAGGATAACTCGCTTTGTTTCGGCTACACTGTGTCGTTTTCATACTATTTATTTCGTAAATACGAACATTTCCGAAAAGTGTATTTACTTCCGTCTCTTCCGGTAGAGGCAGCCATGTTTTACGTAAAATATTTTCTTCGTATGGCTAATTGGTCGAAGGTATTCGTGACTATTCCAAAGGCTATGATGCTGAAAATTTGATAGAATGTATTGTTATTCGGGCAAGTCTGCTGCCCGAGTTTTAGCTCGATTGGACGACGGAAAGTGGTCAAAAAATCGATGCACAGTAGTGCAAGCAACAGGACAGACAAGCAGACAGTACGAGTTAATAGAAAAGGAGTAAAAAAAAAGATGACGTTTGGAAATTAAAGCTAAAAAATGTTATATATTTTCCTTTATGCTGTTTTTGGGTTACTATTAACTATAATTATCTCTTCAATGTCGATCTGAAATACTCCTCGAAGCAAGTGTTACAGAGACACAATCTATCACAATAACTTTCCAGGCAACACAATCCTGTGTTTTTCTTTCTATCTTTACTCATCTTACTTAATTTGGTTTATTTTTACAATTTTATATCTGGCTGACTTCTTTAGCAGCGATACATTAAGTCAACTTTTTAATTGGGTTATTAATGGTTTATTTTGACCACCTTTTATTTTAAGCTCTTTGATTTGTTATAAGTTTTTTAGTTTAACGTCAGAAACATTAAATTCACACATACAGGCATTTAAAACTGTAGCTTTAAGAATTGTTATTTTATTACATTCCATCATTACAATGACAAATATTGTTGCATTAGAGTGAACTAATACTAATAAACAGATAGACTACTTCACATTAATACCTTTTTGCTTTACTGTAACCTACCGTAATTAATCCCCATCAAGAGTTAATTACAAGTAAGCGGGTTCTAAACTTAATATTAAATTGATCTCTAATAATACCATAGAAAAAACATGCTATTTAAGACATAACACGTATCATACATAATATTTAAACTTCCATGCAGTGGAGTAAAAAAATGGTTAAAAACAATTTGGCTTGCAATCCTGTTTCTTTAATTTTCTTTTAAAAATAATTCCCTATTAAAACTTAGTTACGTTAGATGTAAAATTATACCATTGATTTTTGGTATCAATTCAAATGCCATGCAGCTGCCATTATCTGTCAAAGATGAGAAGTGGCTGCATTGTTCCTGTCAACTTTATCTCGTAGCATTCCATGTTAACTCTCTAAATCAAATGTAAATTGGTTGTTTTTATTTGAAATAATTATGCCGACAAACAATATGTCAACAGTTTTCGGGTGTGCTTTAAAAAAAAAACTATAATAATTTGAATAATTGTTATTTAAAATGTTTGACTGCTTTGATCATAGGAGTGTCCTGGACCTACTGATCAGGAAAGGGCTCAAGCTGATGCTCTCAAACAGAGCTTCCGTCGTATTGCTGGTGAGGACATGGAGATAGATGCATATGAACTCCAAGAAGTTCTGAACACCGTCTTCACAAAAGGTAAAACTACTTGTACAAATACATTTTTCTCTAAGTTTGACTCTTAGAACTTTCAGAACGATCTTTTTAATTATTAATTTTCCACTTGATATGTTTTTTGACTTGCGCCTCAATAACAGTAGCTGCAATAACAAGAGTACAAGGTTTTTTCAAATGACATTTCAGCTAACAAAGTTTTCTTTAATTTAAAAATGGAAGATAATCACTGTTTACTATAACTAATGGCCATTTAATTTCCTATTTTGGTAGTCAGCAATTTTTAACCATAAAACGTTCCAATGTGTACATTAAGTATTAAATTATTATCCTGTTCAAAATTTTAATTAAAAAAACTATGTATTAAATCTTCTGTTTATCTGGAAGTTATTTGTTTAGATCACATGTTCTCAACGGGGGCGTTATCGCCCCCAGGGTGGTTGTGAGAAGGGGGACGCTGGCGTTCCCGGGGTCGATAGGGGGCGGTGAAGGGCGAATGGGCGGTACAAACGTACCTGAAATAATTTAAACAACTTTGCTATTCAAATTACAAAATTTTGAAAATGTATAGACTATGTTCTCTAATTATAATAATGATATTCATTAGATTGTTTCGGTTAAGTGTAATGACGTAAAAGTCATTCAAAGCCATGTACGTTATCTCGATCTATTACCATGTCTAGACTGTTTTCGAAAAAGGCTGGGAGGAGGAGGTGATTAGTTAATATCTGATATATCCCAACAGTACTAATAAGAAATAGGAATGATCTAACTATTAGAAGAAGTAGGGGGTTTGGTCACTATATATTAAATATCTGGAGTTATATCTGGAGATCAACAGCAAACAAAGTTTGTTACACTCGTTTACGATTGGTTTGGTTTTAATTTAAATAAAATATATGTTTTAAAAGAATTTAAAAAACAATGTTTTGATATCGTCATGTGATTAAAATTAGACAACAATTACCTATTATCGGAACTTATGTATAGCGAGAAAAATATGCTAAGTAGAGCCACAGCATCATGAAGAGACGAATTGAGGAAATGGCAAGTAATTTAGAGTAAATTGTGGGATTACCTTCAAACATCCCGATTTTCCTTACAATTTGATGAGACCCTGCTACCAGACAATCAAGCTTTACGTTTAGATTTAAAAAATTTGCTTATTCGCCCAAAAATAAATGACACTAAAGGGGAATATATAAACTGGTATATAATTTTTAAGCTTACTATAAGACTTTTTTATGGGGTACGGTGGGTTTGAGTCCTGCGTTTGATTCCTGGTGACGGCTAGGATTTGTTCTCGGGTCTGGAGGGTGTCCTTGAAAACAACCCAGCTCTGTTAGGTAGCCTACCTGACTTTAGTTGGGGTAAAGTAAAGGAGCCTGGGCATTGTGCTGTGCCCTAACATGCACTGGCCACAGAAACTGGTTAACTCTGCACTTCTGTACCCATGACACTGGTTCCCCGAGTCAGACCAGTGGGCTAATGCATGGGACTGTGGCTGCTGCATGCCTCCATGTCGGGGCGATTAGTAGTATTCGCCGCTGGCCCGGGGATCAGAGTGGCTCGCACTGGTCGACCGGTAAGTATTGCACACCACACGACCGAGTCCAGGCACCCTCAGAGATGCGGAAGGGATGCAAACAGCAACCTGTAAATATGGCTGGTTTCAAATGTGGTCTTAAAGGGATGTGTTCACTTTAGATGGGAGCATCCCCTGTGTCAGACAATATCCGCTCGACCAACACCGTACCTTCCAACATAACATAGGCAGGTCCTCCACGACTTGAGCAAATGGCAAATGTACGTTTGGGAAGGGGAACACAAACGGAGCAAGCAATCCCAACATGCCGTGCCAAAATAGGGCTGGCGTCCTTCATAGTCTCACTCATACCTTGCCTGCACCACTTGCATGGCCAGCTGTCGCTACTTTTATAACGTGGTTAAACAATTTTGTTTTCATTTCCATAATCCGATTAACAAAGAGCAACCCAATGCCCTGAGCCTCCTGCGTGTAGGTTTGTGACTACAGCTTTCTGTGTATCCTCACCTGCTGCTTGCCCATCGCCACAGGACTTTTGATTGCATTTGGAGACGTAACGTGCGCTTTATTTTGATTAAGGTGAGGGGGAGTTACGCAGGTCGTCAGCCTCACTCTCTCGTCCCGTCTATCGTACTCCAACGGCAAGACAATATCTAGACGGTTAGAGATAGCTTGGGATGCAGTGGATGGCCTAAAGTGGTCTGTTGTTAGAGATAGCTTGGGATGCAGTGGATGGCCTAGAGTGATATGTTGTGCCTCACTGTGCCCTATCTGACACTCCACGGTGTGTTGCTGTCCCTGCATTTATTCCCGTTGGGCCAAGAAATGGGGGTCTTCAGCGAATTTTGCCAGGTCCAGTCTGTCCATGCAAGGAAGGCAGTTCATACAGTTTATCACAGGACACAGGCATGAGCATGTGCACTGTGGCTGTTGATTTTCGGTCCGTTCCGGTTATTTTATTTCCCCGGTACCCTCCATATCTGGGGGGGGGGCGTTCCCCTATCCGCCACCTGGGGGAGGCACTCGATGGGAGAACAACAGCAACTAACTCCACACGAGATTAAAGGGGGGGGGGGCAAGTTAAGGTGAAAGTGGATTTAGTAGTTACCACTCGGTTGTCAAAAGAGAAACAAGTAGTGGATCATGAAAACGTAAGGCTTTTGCAACCGAAATCGAAACAAATAATATAGATAAACTACTAGAAATACACCAGACACAAACTTCACATTAGTAGTGAATTGGTCAATTATTAAGAAAGCTTATATTATCATAAAATAACTACCAAACGATCTTTTTCTCAACCTTGTCAATTCTTTCTAAGATCATAAAAATGCACACAAATCTAGTCGGCCTATAAAAATATTTAATGCTATTAATTTGACAAGCTTCGGAAGGGATGTAAAAATCGGCGCTTAAAAATTGGGGGGGGGGGGGGTGCGCGAACTAAAATAAAATAGGGGGCGGTGATCCGAAAAAGGGTTTAGATATAAAATTATTTTAACGTTTACCTGGTGAAACTGAGTTTTATTTAAGTCTGTAATGAATATTGCCAGGTATTGCACACTTGTTCCAGTAAGGCGTTCCATTAACTGACTTCTTCCCTGACACTTGTTCTAGTAAGGTGTTCCATTAACTGACTTCTTCCCTGACACTTGTTCCAGTAAGGTGTTCCATTAACTGACTTCTTCCCTGACACTTGTTCCAGTAAGGTGTTCCATTAACTGACTTCTTCCTTGACACTTGTTCCAGTAAGGTGTTCCATTATCTGACTTCTTCCCTGACACTTGTTCCAGTATGGTCCTCCATTAACTGACTTCTTCCCTCACACTTGTTCCAGTATGGGGTTAATTAACTGACTTCTTCCCTTACACTTGTTCCAGTATAGTGTTTATTAACTGACTTCTTCTCTCACACTTATTCCAGTATGGTGTTTCTTAACTAACTTCTTCTCTTACACTTGTTCCAGTATGGTGTTTATTAACTGACTTCTTCTCTCACACTTGTTCCAGTATGGTGTTTATTAACTGACTTCTTCCCTCACACTTGTTCCAGTATGGTGTTTATTAACTGACTTCTTCCCTCACACTTGTTCCAGTATGGTGTTTATTAACTGACTTCTTCCCTCACACTTGTTTCAGTATAGTGTTTATTAACTGACTTCTTCCCTCACACTTGTTCCAGTATGGTGTTTATTAACTGACTTCTTCCCTCACACTTGTTCCAGTATGGTGTTTATTAACTGACTTCTTCCCTCACACTTGTTCCAGTATGGTGTTTATTAACTGACTTCTTCCCTCACACTTGTTCCAGTATGGTGTTTATTAACTGACTTCTTCCCTCACACTTGTTCCAGTATGGTGTTTATTAACTGACTTCTTCCCTCACACTTGTTCCAGTAGGGTGTTTATTAACTGACTTCTTCCCTCACACTTGTTCCAGTATGGTGTTTATTAACTGACTTCTTCCCTCACACTTGTTCCAGTAGGGTGTTTATTAACTGACTTCTTCCCTCACACTTGTTCCAGTATGGTGTTTATTAACTGACTTCTTCCCTCACACTTGTTCCAGTATGGTGTTTATTAACTGACTTCTTCCCTCACACTTGTTCCAGTATAGTGTTTATTAACTGACTTCTTCCCTCACACTTGTTCCAGTATGGTGTTTATTAACTGACTTCTTCCCTCACACTTGTTCCAGTATGGTGTTTATTAACTGACTTCTTCCCTCACACTTGTTCCAGTATGGTGTTTATTAACTGACTTCTTCCCTCACACTTGTTCCAGTATAGTGTTTATTAACTTACTTCTTCCCTCACACTTGTTCCAGTATGGTGTTTATTAACTGACTTATTCCCTCACACTTGTTCCAGTATAGTAATTATTAACTGACTTCTTCCCTCACACTTGTTCCAGTATGGTGTTTATTCACTGACTTCTTCCCTCACACTTGTTCCAGTATGGTGTTTATTAACTGACTTCTTCCCTCACACTTGTTCCAGTATAGTGTTTATTAACTGACTTCTTCCCTCATAATTGTTCCAGTATGGTGTTTATTAACTGACTTCTTCCCTCACACTTGTTCCAGTATGGTGTTTATTAACTGACTTCTTCCCTCACACTTGTTCCAGTATGGTGTTTATTAACTGACTTCTTCCCTCACACTTGTTCCAGTATGGTGTTCATTAACTGACTTCTTCCCTCACACTTGTTCCAGTATGGTGTGTATTAACTGACTTCTTCCATCACACTTGTTCCAGTATAGTGTTTATTAACTGACTTCTTCCCTCACACTTGTTCCAGTATGGTGTTTATTAACTGACTTCTTCCCTCACACTTGTTCCAGTATGGTGTTTATTAACTGACTTCTTCCCTCACACTTGTTCCAGTATGGTGTTTATTAACTGACTTCTTCCCTCACACTTGTTCCAGTATGGTGTTTATTAACTGACTTCTTCCCTCACACTTGTTCCAGTATGGTGTTTATTAACTGACTTCTTCCCTCACACTTGTTCCAGTATGGTGTTTATTAACTGACTTCTTCCCTCACACTTGTTCCAGTATGGTGTTTATTAACTGACTTCTTCCCTCACACTTGTTCCAGTATGGTGTTTATTAACTGACTTCTTCCCTCACACTTGTTCCAGTATAGTGCTTATTAACTGACTTCTTCCCTCACACTTGTTCCAGTATGGTGTTTATTAACTGACTTCTTCCCTCACACTTGTTCCAGTATTGTGTTTATTAACTGACTTCTTCCCTCACACTTGTTCCAGTATAGTGTTTATTAACTGACTTCTTCCCTCACACTTGTTCCAGTATGGTGTTTATTAACTGACTTCTTCCCTCATAATTGTTCCAGTATGGTGTTTATTAACTGACTGCTTCCCTCACACTTGTTCCAGTATGGTGTTTATCAACTGACTTCTTCCCTCACACATGTTCCAGTATGGTGTTCATTAACTGACTTCTTCCCTCACACTTGTTCCAGTATAGTGTTTATTAACTGACTTCTTCCCTCACACTTGTTCCAGTATGGTGTTTATTAACTGACTTCTTCCCTCACACTTGTTCCAGTATGGTGTTCATTAACTGACTTCTTCCCTCACACTTGTTCCAGTATGGTGTTTATTAACTGACTTCTTCCCTCACACTTGTTGCAGTATGGTGTTTATTAACTGACTTCTTCCCTCACACTTGTTCCAGTATGGTGTTTATTAACTGACTTCTTCCCTCACACTTGTTCCAGTATAGTGTTTATTAACTGACTTCTTCCCTCACACTTGTTCCAGTATAGTGTTTATTAACTGACTTCGTCCCTCACACTTGTTCCAGTATGGTGTTTATTAACTGACTTCTTCCCTCACACTTGTTCCAGTATGGTGTTTATTAACTGACTGCTTCCCTAACACTTGTTCCAGTATGGTGTTTATTAACTGACTTCTTCCCTCACACTTGTTCCAGTATGGTGTTTATTAACTGACTTCTTCCCTCACACTTGTTACAGTATAGTGTTTATTAACTGACTTCTTCCCTCACACTTGTTCAAGTATGGTGTTTATTAACTGACTTCTTCCCTCACACTTGTTCTAGTATAGTGTTTATTAACTGACTTCTTCCCTCACACTTGTTCCAGTATGGTGTTTATTAACTGACTTCTTCCCTCACACTTGTTCCAGTATAGTGTTTATTAACTGACTTCTTCCCTCACACTTGTTCCAGTATGGTGTTTATTAACTGACTTCTTCCCTCATAATTGTTCCTGTATAATGTTTATTAACTGACTTCTTCCCTCACACTTGTTCCATTATGGTGTTTATTAACTGACTTCTTCCCTCACACTTGTTCCAGTATGGTGTTTATTAACTGACTTCTTCCCTCACACTTGTTCTAGTATGGTGTTCATTAACTGACTTCTTCCCTCACACTTGTTCCAGTATGTTGTTTATTAACTGACTTCTTCCCTCACACTTGTTCTAGTAAGGTGTTTATTAACTGACTTCTTCCCTACACTTGTTCCAGTATGGTGTTTATTAACTGACTGCTTCCCTAACAACTTTTCCAGTATGGTGTTTATTAACTGACTTCTTCCCTCACACTTGTTCCAGTATGGTGTTTATTAACTGACTTCTTCCCTCACACTTGTTACAGTATAGTGTTTATTAACTGACTTCTTCCCTCACACTTGTTCCAGTATGGTGTTTATTAACTGACTTCTTCCCTCACACTTGTTCTAGTATAGTGTTTATTAACTGACTTCTTCCCTCACACTTGTTCCAGTATAGTGTTTATTAACTGACTTCTTCCCTCACACTTGTTCCAGTATAGTGTTTATTAACTGACTTCTTCCCTCACACTTGTTCCAGTATGGTGTTTATTAACTGACTTCTTCCCTCATAATTGTTCCTGTATGGTGTTTATTAACTGACTTCTTCCCTTCAACAGTTTTACAAATAGTTTAACAAGATGTAAAGAATTTCAGTAAGAAAAGCTTGTATAACTGACTACAACCTTGATTTAATCTGTTAAATCTCCTGATTCCTTACTTTTTCCCTTTTATTCTTAAACAAAATTAACTTAACTTGCAACTTTGGCCATTTTCAAAATATTTTTTATTCTGGTGGAATCTTGTCTCTCAGTGTGAACTTGCAACTTTCTATTCTACATTATCTTAAAAGGATTAGATCTAACAATCAATGAAGCAATCAATAAAGCAGCAGAAAACAAAATTTGAAATTTGGCTAATAAACAAAAATAAAATAACAGTAATTGTTTACTATCTTCTTCTACTCCTGTTAAGGCTTTTTAAGCTTTACACACGTTTTTACATTAATGCAAATTTATTCAACAAACTGTCCTTTACAATGTATCTACAATTAATAATAATAAAAGTATTTATATAGCGCTATCAACAAACATAATGTGGGCTCAAAGCGCATCAAAAGCGGAGGACAAAACATACATACAAGTGATAACATATAATGACAAAACCACAAAACCAGATGAAAATAAATGACAGAACTGATTTCTAAAGGTGAACCTTAAAATAGTGAGTCTTTAAGTTCTTTTTGAAAGTATCATAGCCGGCAGTCTGTCTGAGCTTGAGAGGGAGTGAGTTCCATACCTACGGGCCAAGTGATGAAAAGGCTCTCATACAAGTCTGCAGCGAAAAACGCGAAGTAACCTGTAAAGAGGAGTCTGTGGAACGTAGGTCTCTTTGCGGCGCATATGCTGAAATTAGTCAACTGAATAATGGTGGTTATCTGTCATTATTTAAACATTGGTGGCAAAGTGATGCAATTTTAAATTTAATTATTGCTTTCATTTGGAGCCAATGTAGCGAGCGAAGAAGGGCGGTTCCGGAGACTCGTTTTGACTTGCGCATAACCGAACGCGCGGTACTGTTCTGTATCGCTGTAGCCTGGCGATTTTATCTTCGGGCAGGTCGGCTAGCAGGGCGTTACAATAGTTGATATGGATAAGTAAGGGGCCTTAGGAGGAACCGCATGATTATACAGTTGTGTGTCATCGGCGTAGAAGTGATAAGAAATTCCGAAAGGTTTGAAGACCTGACCAAGTGGAAACTAAAGTACAGTTCTATAAACCATAAAAAGCCACCACTTTAAATCTAATTGAATATGTTAATTATTTATTCAAAAATATAAATAGACTTGAAACACTGCTCTTTTAATGTTGAAAAAGTCTCAAACTATAAGGTTGCATATATCTAAAAGGAATTCTTATGTTTAAAATTTGTTTTTCTTAATTAAACTTATTTATCTAAGTTTAAAAAAAATCATTTTTTTTATTGATGGCTCATCAATCGATTAGTTTAAATATAGAAAGAGTTCTGAGAGTAAAGGTTATTGTCTGTAACTGTAATGTTGAACACTTTAATTAACTGAACAGTGTGATGTTTTACAACTTTCTCACATTTCTTATTGTTGATGCTTGACAATTTGTTTATTTCTCCAACTAGAAAGTTTGAAAGCCTTTTGATTAAAAAACAGTTATATTGATGTGAACCTGTACTAGCACAATTTAAAATGTCTTATTTTATGCAAGAAATTGTAATTCTCAATTCTAACATTTGCCGCCAATTTTTCCAGAGCAAATTTAGGTAAGATGTACCTGGTAGAGATGCACATTTCTTATTGGTTCAAAGATTTTTTTGTTTACCCAACTAACATTAGGTCACAAATATCATCTAATCAACATTGGTTAATGGTATTTCTTTTAAAAACATTTTTTTTAACTCATACTAAGTTAATGACCAAGTATGTTAAAATGTGTACAGAAATATTTGGAAAATGCAATAAATAAGCCATAGGTAGATTAGAGAAATTGAAATGATGAAATTTCAGGGTATATATGAATCAATTTAAGCCTTCACGTGTATTAGAGTTAGCTAAATGGTAAATTTATCACATAACAAGCAGCAGATATGATAGCAGCAGAAAAATGGCAATAAATGAAAAATGTGTGTAGTCTATCTAGTCAAATTATGGTTGGTTCTCACTTCTGAAATGCCTAGCTCTAAAAATTCCTACCCAGAGTAAACAAAGTTTGGAACCATCCCTATGTAACAATGTGATCAACTCTCTGTACATGCCAACAAAAGTTTATCAAAACCTCTCAATCTTAAATACCAAACCTAATATTAAATTTCAATTACTTCTAGATTACCAAAACATTGGCAATCATGTTTAAAAATGTCTATTTTATTTTTATAGAGTCTAACTTTACATTTTCTTCAGGGTTAAAAAAAAAGAAAAAATAAGACATTAAAATGTATGTTGCCTAATTCAGCTAAACTGGTTTCTTAAGACCCTTAAAGCTCAATGGTCATATGGTTAAAAAAAATGTGAATACAATACAAGACATTAAGAAATTTCACACAACCTGAAAAAAATGATGAATTATGGGAAAAGTTTAGGGTTTGTTTTAGTGATCTTAGAGGAAGAACAGTGAAGCTGTCTTTGGGGGAAATAAGAAAGTAGTTATTTATTTAGTTAATCCTCAATCAAAAAGTTGGGTTTATATTTGACAGTTAGTTTTTACTTGACAGTTTATTGTTAAGCTTACTATTGTTTTGTTCTGTAAATTAAAACAAATTATTTTTATTATTAGACACAATCATGTTCATATTTTTGTTAAGTTTTATTGGCTCACTCTCCAGCTTTTTTTTCTTTCTCATTTAGAAATAGAAGCATGTGATTAGAATAACATTACTAATTCCATAGAAGCAAGAGATTAGAATAACATAATATTCCTAATTCCATAGAAGCCCATTAGCACAATCACACCATGCGCTTGCTTTTCACAATATACATGTTTACAGCATTTTCTTTTATAACTATTGACATACTTGGTATTTTTTCTTCCTAGAGCGGAAGACAATTTTGATAATACATTTGGTTTAACTTATATTATTTTACTTACATTATACCTATGGTAACTATGTATTAAAACTACGGTACTTGTATTTAAGAGACAGAAAAGTCTGTAATAACATTTGGCTGGACAGTGATAGTGCTGAAAGTCGAAAAAGAAAATAAAAACAGTTGCCTAATAATGAATTTTTAAGTTTTTTTTTAAAGACTGATTAAACCACACAATTGTATATTGTTTGGTTATATACCTTCAGTTCAAACAACCTTATTTTGGCATATGCAGTAGTATGGTTTATTTGTATATATTTAAATAGAAAAATGATACTAAAAATATTAAAGGAAGGCCAAGCTAGAAGTGTAAAAGGAAAAGAAATTGGTTTAAAAAATATACAGATAAATTCAATCTACAATTTAAATTGATTAAGAGACCAATTCAATATATTTATGCAAAGGAAATGTTGTAAAAATATTTATTATAAATTGCAGCAATTATAAACTAAAAAAAAATATTCTTTTCTATCAATAATCATTGCTATATGTTTACCTTCACAGTGTTTAGCTGTGTTAGTTGTTTGTTCTATGTAAATATATCTATAACGGCGCAGCCCGACTAGTCCTCAAGAAGAAGTCACATAATATCATTCCTCTGCTCCGATCTCTGCACTGGCTACCCATCAACGACCGTATCTCATAGGGAAAACTGGGGTAAAATGAGACACACGAATTACTGAAAAACAGAAAGTGGGAGCTCCTTAGCAATGAGTCCAATAAAGAGATCACGTGATACTGCCTTGTCGGCAAAATCCGTTTTGTTTGGTTGAGCTGCGTGCGTCAGCGAGAGGCAAATATTTCAATTTTAGCTATTTTGATCTATTTTTATGGTTATGATGCAAATGTGTTAATTAAGAAAAAGAATTCAGATTTGCCAGACAAGAATTAACATTATGATAGATATTTATGTGGGCAATGGTAATAGATCTATCAGTTTGACCTACCTAAGCATGGTAGCGTGTGGTTTGGAGGCTTTGTTAACAAGGTTATGTTGGCGTAAAACAGGACAAAACAATGGGGCAAAATGGGAAAATACGGTTAACTCAATAAATCGTTTGTGTTTCTTTTGAAACAAACAAAATTATGTTTTTGTTGTGTCATTGTTGTCCACCACTTTCTTGTTCAGTACACAGAATGTCATTTACATGTCAATGTTATCTTTGATACGACAGGGTTTTTTTCTCTTAAGTATCTCGTTTTACCACAGGTTCCCCTACTCTGAGAGTGCAGAAAGCTGGGTAACCTGTCAGGGTGTCTGTAACAGGTTGGCACACTACAGATGTGCAGGTCTGGATCAAATAAACAATGCCCAGTTTTCGTTTGTGAATTCTGCGACGACTTACATTTGATTTAGCATACCCCCAGAGTATGTCTCGTTTTACTCCAGGCATGGGCAAAATGGGAAAATACGGTTAGCCCAATAAATCATTTGTGTTTCTTTTGAAACAAATGAATCTCATCTTTTTTTGTTGTAACATTGTTGTCCAACACTTGCTTGTTCAGTACACAGAATGTCGTTTACATGTCAATGTTATCTTTGATACGACGTTGTTTTTTTCCCTTAAGTATCTCGTTTTACCCCAGTTTCCCCTATAAGCTGGCTTCTCTCTGCTATAAGTGCCTGAATAACTGTGCCCCGGATCGCCTTCGATCCTGTCTTGAGTTCTACACCAAATCCCGCCACTTTGTTCGGCTTCTGATGCGCTTACTCTGCTGATCCATCGTGTGAGGCTAGTGTCCGCTGGCCAACATGCCTTCTCCTACGCGGGACCGTCCGCTTGGAATCACCTCCCACTACAGCTTCGCCAGAGCCCTAGCTTTGACACCTTCAGGAGCCGGCTGAAGACTCACCTATTTCGTTAGCTGTATTTGCATATACATATTTACATTTTCGTCAGTTGTTCGTTGTCTGTATTATGTAACTGTCGTCAGCGCATAGAACTGTCATCAACGGGATATGCGCTATACAAGCACCATTATTATTATTATATTTACATAGCTACTTAACAATTATCATCAGTTCTAAGCTTGTAGGCTACAAGTACAGATACTGAGTGCTTTTGATCAACCATTTTTTGTGTAATTTGTTAGTTAATGGAACTTTTGAGACCTGACTGAGATATTTAAATCATTAATGCAAGAAAGAAATAAAAAGTCAAATGAAGTCTTAAGACATCCAGAACATTAAAAAAAAAGAATATATTTCCTGCTGTTGAAGCAGCAAGGACTTATACTAGCTCCCACCTTCTCCTCTCCATGGCATGTGAATGCCAACGATTACCTGTCATTGACAGGTAAAAAAATTGTATTTGAAAAGGCATTATATATCGTTACAGCAACACTTGTTCATTACACATAAAACTGTTTCAAGTTTTCGTTAGTGCATGTCTTACATTTTCTGTAAAAATTTCAGATGCTTTTTTAAATTGCTGCTAATTAATGTTTATATTTATATTCATTATGAAAGCTTTGATTCTAACAGGTTTAGACCCACTCTGGCGTTGGAGTTTTGTTTCTTTACAATGTCCCTCAGCAAATGTAGTTTTAATTGTACCATTTATTGTATGTGTAGGTAGTGGTGTAGCCTACATATTTAATATCAATAAATGATATTTATTTGAATGTGATAGTCAAGCAAATGTGCTAGAAACCCTTAAAATGCAAACTCAATGGCTTTGTTCATATAATGTTTTAAAATAAAAATATGTTCTCCATATTTATTAAAAAATATTTGCATATGAATTAAATTCACATAAACTAAATATTTTAATTGTATAATTGATAAGTGCCTTCTATTTAAAAATTGTCTTCTTATAATGATCAAGTAGCCTATAGCAATATACTAATATGTGTGTTGCGTATTAGAGAAGAAAATACAATTTTAGCTCTACTTGAAAAATCATGATGTTGATTGTTAATTTATTTTTTTATATGCATCTAGAAATTAATCCTCGTGTGGTACATGTTTAAAATTGTTTACCTATAAAAAATTGTTGACAAATAATAAAGATGATTCTTTTATTCAATATTTTGTTGTTTTTTTTAAGCAAATTGCTAATTTTTTCTGTATTTTTTTTCTTCTGTTCAGAATTTAAATTCCCAGGATTTTGAGTTGATACATGCAGGAGCATGGTGGCTATGCATGATGTATCCTTTTACATTTTTATTTATCAACTAATTTTATTAGAAATGTTTTTTTACACCTCATCCTTAAAGATGAAATAAAAAAAACTATTTGTTTAAGGTTTCCTTAACTTCATGTTAGGGTGACCTTTCTGGAAAACTTGGTTACGATGAGTTCAAAGATCTTTGGGAAGATCTGAGAAGATGGAAGGTAATAGTTATCAAATTTATTAAATACATAAATTATTTAATGAGGATGTGCTTATTTTTTCATTTTTGTAATTCGTCGGCATCCGTCCGTCTCCAAGAGACGATGGTGTAGCTTCACGGCAAAGGTGACCAGCTGCACCGCCGAGAATGGCTGTGGAGGCCAACTCGGGAGTGGCAATCCCTGCCGCACTTCAGGCATTTGAAGGTGGATGGCTGTTGTAAAGGAACCTTCCGCCTCGCTCTTTTCTGGATGGCAGCTTCCATGCGCCCAGTTTCTGCGCGTGATGTGCCAAGCCTGACTGCGAGCCTCCAGGTTGATCGGTCAGAAGCTTGGCATTCCCATGTGTCAAGGTCAATTGAGCTCTCGTTCAGGTCTCTTTTGCAAAGGTCCTTGAATCACAGTTTTGGGCGCCCTATCTTCCGGTGGCCTTCGACCAGTTCTCCATAGAGGAGGTCTTTAGGAATGCGACCTGCATTCATCCTTTTCACATGGCCGAGCCACCTGAGGCGTTTCTCACTGAGCACAGCGTGAAGGCTGCTCATGTTGGCTCTCTCCAGCACCTCTGTGTTGGAGACCCTATCCTGCCACTTGATCTGCAGTATTCTCCGTAGGCACCTCATATGGAAGCTGTTGAGTTTCTTCTCGTGCCTCGCGTAGGTGGTCCATGACTCACAGCCATACAGGAGAGTGCTGAGTACGCAGGCGTGGTAGACGCGCAGACTGGTCCTCTCGGTGAGGCTGGAGTTGTCCCACACTCGCTGTTTTAGTTGGGCCATGACTGTGGCTGCCCTGGCGATCCTGCTGTTGATCTCCAAGTCGATGGACTGTGAACTCGAGATAATGGACCCGAGGTATGTGAAGTTCTCGACAACCTCCAAGGTGTGTCCATCGATGACAATGTTTGGAGGGGTCTCCGTGCCCTGAGCCATGACGTTTGTCTTTTTCAGGCTTACAGTCAGGCCGAACTCCTTGCATGCATGAGAGAAGCAAGTGACGAGCTGCTGGAGTCCGTCTTCGGTGTGTGATGTCAAGGCTGCATCATCAGCGAAGAGCATCTCTCGAATGAGGACCTTTTTGACTTTGGTCTTGGCACGAAGACGCGCTATGTTGTAGAGCTTGCCATCAGACCTGGTGTGAATGAAAACACCCTCGCTGCAGTCCTTGAAGGCGTGTTGGAGGAGCATGGAGAAAAAGATGCCGAAGAGTGTAGGCGCGAGGACGCAGCCCTGCTTTACTCCGCTGCTAACTGGGAATTCCTTGGAGGTTGCGCCATTGTAGCAGACAGTGCTGTGCATGTTGTCGTGGAAGGACCTGACCACCGCAAGCAGGTGTGGGGGACATCCGATCTTCTGCAGCAAGCTGAATAGTCCGCCTCGGCTGACCAGATCAAATGCCTTTGTGAGGTCGATGAAGGCTATATAGAGTGGCATCTGCTGTTCCTGACACTTCTCCTGGAGCTGGCGTAGTGAGAAGATCATGTCAGCCGTTGATCGACCAGCCCTGAAGCCACACTGTGACTCTGGGTAGATGCGTGAAGCGAGGGTCTGCATGCGGTTAAGGATGACGCGGGCTTCACGCTTTACCAACGATACTGAGGAGGGAGATGCCCCGATAGTTGTTACAGTCACTCCTGTCACCTTTGTTTTTGTACAAAGTGATGATGTTAGCGTCTCTCATATCTTGTGGAATGTAACCCTGTTCCCAGCAAAGGCATAGGAGGTCGTGAAGTTGCTGTAGCAGGGCTGGTTTCCCGCACTTTAGTACTTCTGGTGGGATTCCGTCGCTCCCAGGTGCTTTACCGCAGGCGAGACGGTCGATGGCCTTGCTGAGCTCATCCAAAGTGGGTGGAGTGTCAAGCTCCTCCATGACCGGCAGGTCTGATATCGCTCTGAGAGCGGAGTCTGTTACAGTGTTCTGCGTTGCGTACAGTTCGAGGTAATGCTCTACCCACCTCTGCATCTGCCTTTCCGGATCGGTGATAACCTCGCCTGTTTTGGACTTGAGGGGGGCTGTCTTAGAGGGGGTTGGACCTATTGCCTTCTTGATGCCCTCGTACATCCCTCTTGCGTTGCCTGTATCGGCAGCTGTCTGAATGCTGTCACAGATATTCAGCCAGTAGGTGTTGGCACAATGACGGGCAGTCTGCTGGGCTTTGCTCCTGGCAGTCCGTAGAGCTTGTAGTGTACTGGGGCTAGGCTTAGCCTTGTAGGCCAGAAGGGCTTTCCTCTTAGCCTCTGTCACGGGTTCGATTTCCTCCCAATGGGCCTCGTACCAGTCAGCATTCTTCCGCTCTTTCTTCCCGTAAACAGTGATGGCTGCGTTGTACATGGCGTCGCGGAGGCGTGGCCACTTGGAGTTGATGGTGTCATCAGCTGTTTCCACTTTGAGGGCACCGTCGAGTATGCTAATGAGCTGTTGGGTTTTCTCGGGGTTTCTGACACAGCTGGTGTTGATGCGTGGGCGGCCCTTCTTCTTTGAGTGGTGCAACTTCTTCGGCGTTAGGCGCACCTTGCTCGCCACGAGGGCGTGGTCCGTGTCGCAGTCTGCACTATGGTAACTACGTGTGAGGAGGACGCTGCCAATGTCCGCTCTTCTAGTTAGGACAAGATCAAGTTGATGCCAGTGGCGAGAGCGAGGGTGTCTCCACGACACCTGGTGTATTTCTTTGCACTTGAAGTAGGTGTTGGTCACGCACAGACCGTGATGGCACGAGAGCTCAAGCAGTCTCTGACCATTTTCATTTATTATGAAAATTAGCATCACCCCAAGGATCCTTTTTTTTAATAGTAATGAAATAGAAATAAAAAATATATATATTTCTAACTATAACCTTTGTCATCTTGTGTTCAAAAAAATGAAATATCTATGTTTAAATATCATTGCAACGTGTACTTTTATTTAATTTTTTTCCCATTTTTTTATTGTCTGAATTAAGGTAAGTATTTAAACAAAATGATTTTCAGGGTGTGTTCAAAGAATTTGATAAAGACAACAAAGGTTGTCATCTTATGAACTCAGGAATGCTCTTAATCATGTTGGTAAGTAACACTCTCACATTACTAAGGTATAAGTAACCTCAAAACTATTTTTATTTGATGGGATGTGGTTACGTTTTTAGTCTTTTTTGTTGTAGTTAAAATTTTGTGTTTTCTATAAAACATGTTAAGATGACATGTTTTAAAAATGTCAGATGTGAACATTAATTAAACATTTTGACAGTAGCAATCCATTATTTCTTGAAGGTTTCCACATCAGCAACAGAACTTTTAAGTCCTTGGTCATGCGTTACAGCAATAAGAATGGCCAGATAGACTTTGGAGATTTCATTATGTGCACTATTAGATTGAAGACTATGTTAAGTAAGTCAAGCTGAACATTTTTTGTCATATTAAAAATATTTTAAGAAGCATTGCTCTATTTCTTTATAAGGGAAAAGTCTGGTTTCAACATAGGGAATATATACAACTTAAATTAGGTCTACTTATATTTGCAAGTTCATATTTTGCTTTTTAAATTTCCTTTTTCTTTTAGCTTTGGTTATTTTAGAAATGAATAAATATTTTATTTTAAAAAAATATATAAAGATATAAAGCATCAAGTCTTTGTTGTACTCATTAAATGTGTTTATTCTTGCATTAGAATTGGCATAAAACTATTCAAAAATATATTTAAATATTTAAAAGAGAATTTTACCAACAAAGTTTTTTTGTGCCTGTGATGTAATATTTAATGGCGATGTTGTTTTTTTTCCATTAGCTTCCTTCAGAGGTCATGACCCACAAAATACAGGTTTCGCACCTTATGATATTGATAGTGTAAGTTTCCAATTGTTTCAATCCTACTAAGTTCTGAATGCCAATTTTGGTGTCTATTTGGCTGGCTAGCTACAATGATTTTTTCTCATTTTTATTACAGAGTATAAATTGTCTTTATTCTGTAAACTAGAAACAATAGGTTTGCAAGTACCGGTACCTAAAACTTCAAATTCAAATTTTCAGTATTATAATCATGTGGAATTATTTTTTTATACATTTATGTTCATGAATACATTATAAATAAGCAATTCAATATAATTGGTTAGAACATCCTGTAGGCAGTCAACTGTACCAGTGTCAATTATTTTGGTTTGCTTTGGGTCATGCTCAGCAGTAGTACACTTTGTGTATACCGTTGGGTACCTGACAGTAGTTGTGGGATAAGTAAAGATGGCTGGGCATTGTGCTGGCTATACCATCCCTTTGTAAGCCATGGCCACAGAAACTTTTGAACGCTGCTTCACTGACCTTATAGGATACTTTATTTTTCTTTACTCTTAGGTCATTACATTTTTCTACCTTTCTCGTAATTTGACTATTTTTCAATTAATGTTTTTCCCTAAAACTGGTATAATTTAGTTATAACATAATTTGTCATTTTCACTTGTTGATATTTTCAACTTTTTTTTACTTCTGCAGTTCATTCAAACCACAATGTACTCCTAATAAACTTAATAAATCAAACTGGAGAAATTACTTCATGACTACATGACTTCGTCCTATTTGATAAACCATTTGAAAAAGTTATTGTTTGTTTATTGTGTTAACTTAATGAATATGCTTCATTATATAACAACTTTTGCTTTCTTAAAACATTTAAATTTTTTTTTAAGTTTTTAATATTTGTCAGTTTAAGAAATGACTCTCACAAATCAATACAAATCTGTTCAAGTTGTTTTAGTGTCTTTAATAAACACAGAAGCACATGAATACAACTAACCTGCAACTTGCCTTTGTTTTGCTCAGTAACACTTACTTATTTAAATTGTGTGGATGAAAGCAAAATTTTTTCTGCGATAGATAAATCAGATTTTTTTTTTTAATGTCAACTACATTTTCACACTAAAGAAAAATGCTCATGGAAGTATTAGAAATTTTGTTTTTAATTAGCATAATTTTCCAGAATTGGTTTGATCTTTATGAATCATCTAAGATCTTAGATAATGTGTTTGTAAACATTTTAATACATTTTCTGCTGCTAGATTTTTTAAAAGTTTTTTTTGATGTACCAGTAATTTACAATTAAGTGTTCTTCTATTTAACATTCAAATAAGATTTATTGTAAAGTTCAAAACTTTTTTTTAATTCACCATTTTTATTGAAGAAAAATAATTGGACAAATTGTATTTGTTGAATCTGATAGTCTTAGGGCTGATGTTCATCGGTATTTTACGTCTCGAGAGACGATACCTTGCACTTGCAGGCCCTCGTGTGGCTAAAGACGCTAATCCTGGACGTACAGGCACGGTCACACTGGAAATTAAGGAAAAGCCGGGACAAATATTAGCGGGTCATTGGCTGCCCAGGCGACAAGAACCACCTCTCTACCATGCTGGCAGGGTCCGAAGGGATGGGTAATCAGGGCTGGTGTGTAAATAGACATAAACGATATTGGTGCCATTAATTCTTAGTGAAAGTAAGATTTGTTGATACATTGTCTCATGATACTGTTAGATCTGTGTCTACTAGTCATAAGACAGATTAGATATAAGATAAACAGCTAGTTTGTTTCATCCTAGACATTAGTGTTGAGCACAAGTTTATAATTGTTTCTGCCAACTACTTTGATTTTATTGTGGTGATGGTAATATGCTAAAGTAATCATGTACTCTTTTTTTATGACATAAGAAATATGTATCTATTGTTTTTTTTCTCAAAATGTATCATCTTTACTTTTGTAGATTTTATAATGTTAATGGTGTGTTTACGTTTAGCTGAAGTACCGGTAGTAATATTTTTTTATAACTTCAGAGATGAATACTGTTCTTGAGTCTTGAATTTGATATTTTGTCACATCTATATATATAAAAAGAGCGTGTTTGTGTCCCCATGGATCCCCATTGGTCAATTTGAAAACACGTGAGTTTGTGTCACTGACCTATTTAGGCCTTGGCCTATATACTGTCTAATAATTGTTCACATCGGACAAGTGTCTTCGCTAGCTCAGTGGTTAACGTAGCGGATTGCTATGCGGGCGACCCGGGTTCGATTATCCAGTTAGACTATACCTTTTTTTTTCTACAATTTTTTTTTCAAACTTTTAAAAACAAAAGTATGTAAATCTTCGGGCAATTTAGATTTTTGTGAAATACAAATACTTGCCTATTCTTTTACCCGATTACAATATTTATTTAAATTACTTTCCTAAAAGTCTTAAGTAAAAAAAAATAATAATTTAAATATTTGATCTATAGCTTTCTTTTAATTGTAGTTTATAAAAATTTTATCTGCGCCTTATACAGTCCTGTTTTTTTTTCGACCGGGCAACGCCGGGCAATGTAGCTTGTTTATAATAAATTGTAAAAAAAAACTTTTAAGTTTAAGAACCTTCAACTTTGCACTGTTGTGGATTTGATGTAAATCAATCAATAGAAACTGAAATCGACCCTTAAATAAGATGGCCCTATGCTTTGTGTCAAATGTTAAGGACGTACATTTCCCCCACCTAAACACTTAAATCTGGTGATGAAAATATTTTGCCTTGTAGAGAAAGATATCTTATTACAAGTTTTATTTGCTTTTTTTTTAATGTAATATTTGTTGTGATCATAAACACTCAAGTGATAATTTTAAAATATTTCTCTGCACATGGCTCTCTGAATTATTATTTTTTTAACAATAAATATTTCAAATTAAATTTGTCCTATATACTTTTTTATCTAGATGTAAATTTTTATAAAAATCTCTTGTTATCTAGATGTAGCCTACATTTTGTTTTTAGTAAAACTATTTAAGCTTAGGATGTGTACTACTCTTTTTTCCCATTTTTAAGAATAAGCTAGTTTTCCTATCAACTGAAAACTAAACTGATATGAAACCTGGTTAAACTCTGGAGGATCAACAGATGAGCCAGCATCTCCTCCACAGTGGTAACAGACAATCTGTTCAACCAGCTGCTGCTGTCTTTTGAGCATCACATCGCTTGGTTTATCTGGTGTATAGATAGGATACATGACAATGGTTATACCAAGTAGCAATTCCCTTTCTTAGGGTAACCAAGACTATTCATTTGTCCTTATTAACAAAGTGCTGTCATATAGCATCACAGGCTTGAATTCAATTTTTTTTTGGGTCAAGAAACAGCAAGTCACATGTGAAGTAAGGATTTGAAAAAAAAAAAGAAACATTTTACAAAATGAAATATTCTTTATACTAATATATTTTTTTTTAAAGAAAAACTAACTTTTAAACTAACTAAGTTGTAACGAAGTAATTCAGAATAAATGAGATAAAAAACAACATTACCTTAACTTAACTTCGAAAAAAAAAGTATTGTGTTATAGAATATAAAAAATATTATTATTTTTTGTCCTAACAGATACAGTCCATGCTCATAAACATTATTCACGCTACAGTACATACTGTTGAAAATATCTAATACAATCTAAAGTGTACCCGATTAGTAACTATATAAAGTTTATCATTTGGTTGAAGACACTTTTTTTTTTCTTTTGTAATTTTGTTTCTTGTAAAGTCTGCAGTTTTGGGGCTATGTATTTTGGGTCGGACAGTAGAAAGGATTGAAATGATGTATCATTATCAGCAGCGTAGTCCACTATTTTTCTTTATTTGTTGCCCAGTAGTGTTATGCCTTTAATGGTTGGGTCGCTCTTATGCAGTTTAGAAGGAGTTCGATTGTCAGTACATACAACATCGCGGATAGAGGACATCCCTTCCTTACCGACATCTCAATATGGAAGGATTTTGTAAGTGTGATTTATAAAAAGTTTGCTATTTGGTGTTTTGTAATGGTTTGTATCCAATTGCACAGGTACGAATTTATGCTAGTGTTTTTAAGTAGTTTGTGGAGGTAAGTGTGTGAAAGCTTGTCGAAAGCTTTTTCTTAGTTGACACTGAGTATAATGTCGTTTGTATGTTTGTCTTGTGTGTATGTTATGAGATCCTTAATAAAGTGTGTGTGGTTTAGTATGTTTCTGTCTTTAACGCTGCATTGTTGGTCTGTGTGTATAAGGTGTGGTAGGTATTTGGCTAATTTGTTGGACAGTGCTTTAGCAAGTATTTTATAATCAGTGTTAAGTAGTGATATTGGTCTAAAATCCTGAACAGTCGGGTGTATCTGTGCTGGTCTTGGGTATAAGCGTTATATATGCTTCTGTCATGTATTCGGGTATTGTTTGTTTCTGGTATGCTTCTTGGAATGTTGTTAGTAGTAATGGTGCTAAGTCAGCTTGGAATTATTGGTAGAACTCAGCTGTAAGACCGTCTGGTCCTGGGGTTTTGTTTTTCTTGCATTTGATGATCTGTGTTTTCATGCTTATCAAATTGTTTAAAATGTTTCAAAAAAAATGTCCAATATTTTGTTTGGGTCTGTGATGGTGTTTCTTTCTACTGTAAAAGGGTCTATTTGTCTGCTTTTTTTTTTTTTACATTTTGTTCTACATGTATTTGGGAAAACACCAATGATACCACTCTAAATTATCTTTTCAGAAAAGCCAAGTTGAGCTATAAAATAAAACCCAGAAAAGCCAAGCTAAAATAAACATGGTCTCTGTGACCTATTTTGTTCCCCCATTCCCTCCCGCCATTTTTCAACTTCATCCTCGAGCACCCCCCCCCCCCCTTCCCTTTCACCCCTCATGCATCTTTTTTTTTCTTTCGCAAAACAAGAATTTAAAAATGTTAGTCTAATTAAAAATACAAAGATTATTTTTTTAATTCTTGGTTTTGGAAACAAAGTTCTTTGTTAGTCAAATTTTTTTATCGAAATTTACTTTAATTAGTACCATGCTTCGCGCCCAAAGCAAGCGAAGGGGTTATGTAAATTAAATGTGTCTGAACTTGACCTATATCTACAGCGCGCAAAGTTTGAGACCGCTCTTAATTTTATAATTGTTTACTATTATTGGTGGGAAGAAAAGGCGCTGCTGCACGGCCTTGGACTAGAAATCTGCGCTTAATAGGTGCGCCCAATTTGAGAGTAGGGAAACAAGTTTTCACCCCCTCCATTTTATCTTATCTATTACAGACGCATCTTCTATAAAAACAAAGTATTGCGTCATACGCTATCTAGTCTTGCATTTTATTAGTGTTTTTAAATGATGTTAAATGACTGTTTTTCCTGGTTTCCCCTTTATACTATGTTTACCATTTGCCCCCTTCCCCCCTTCCTTTGCACTATTTGCCTCTCCTCCCACCTCATTGTTTGTGTCCCAACCTCTTCCAATTTGTCATCTATAATATATTGTCATATAATGTGGAATCTCTTTTCTTTTTAATCGCAAAAAACGGCTGGGGTGTTATACCGTGATAATCAATTTATGTTGTGTTCTCTCATATGTGAGGTTTGATTAATTGTACACCTCTTCACCCCCATCCCCTCGTTGTCACCGCACCATTTACTAAATTTTCAGCAACAGCAGCTGTTATACGATATAACTGGGCCGTCGCTGGTGACACTACGAGTCTTGCCAAAGGATCTGCTGCAGCAGTACAGTTGGCACATACATTTATTCTTATTAGCATAGTTGCTTCCAAAAATACATTTTGAACACTAATAAACATAAAATAATGCTAATATTTTGTTGAAAAAAAATCCAAGGTCCTCGAAAAAAATAACAACAATATCTTAAGTTCGGAGCGAAAAATACAAGATCTTGGGAAAAAAAAGCCAAGGAGTGGTATCACTCTAGCATGGGCAAATGACTGCAAATGTAACTGAAAACGGAAAGGAAACTGAAGTCGTTCAAACCTTTTATACGAAATCGAGCGGACTTTCTACTGCGCAAATGCAGCGCGCTGATTGGTCCCGCCCGCTCGTACTCTCTCTGGTACTCGCTCAATCTCCACGCCGTATGGTATATAAAGCTACCGTTTCGTAGGTCTCGTTCAGTTTGTGTGTTACACAGATAAAACCATGCTACCTGAAGTCTTATCAAAGGCACGACCCTGTGAAAAACCCTCTGAAGCTTTTGCACGTAACAAAACAAATCCACAACTTCTCTATCAAACAATTCAAGGAGATCCCAATGCTCTAGATAACTTCGTTTATGTGTCGTTTTGTGCAGGAACATTAGACATTGAATATGCTATTGATTTCTTGGTGAGAAATATTCCTCAGTTGATTACTGGAGTTCTCACGGATGATTGGGATTCGTTTAATGTTCGAATTGGTAACAAAGGTTCTACTATATCACCCATGGATACTCTCTCACTTAATCCAGTAGACAGCGGTATCCAATGCGACCCAAATATTACTAAAACTCCTGTCAGCCCTCATATCAGGCTTACCATTATTGCCTGGCTTGCCATGTACTACAGATTATCAAAGATTTATAAGACATACACTAAAAAATATGAAGACTTACTCATGAGCAAGGCAAGAAATCTTTTTAGCAGCTATCCCTGGAGAACTCAAGACTTGAAGTTGATTGCTGGTGTTGAAGCAATGAGAACCAAAGCACAAGGATGCGCTACTAATGCTACATTCAGGATCGTCATGGCTGCTATAGACTTTTTCTTTGTCAAGTTCCCAAATCACATCTATGGAAACAGCATTCGACTTGGTACTCTTGCAACCAGATATGAAGACTGCTCTATTATATCATCACTTTTTAAGTATTTCCCATCTGTACTGGGTTTGGAATTCCAAAAAGCCTTGCAATATATTTATTTTCCCGAAGCTACTCAAGAACTTCTGGTACTTCAAAATTCAAATGAAGAAATATCCAAAAGAGACTCTTTTTTGCCATATTGCCGCTCTATGGGGATTGTGACAAGGTCACCATTCTCAGTTACAGCCAATCCTCATTTACATACATACATTCACATGTGTTGTGCCCTTGTGGGAGAAGAGAGGTCATATAACTCTCGTAGCCTTGAGAATGCTGCAAACCATGTGATCATGAACATTGCAATCTTTGTTGCTTATCATCGCAAAAGAGCTGTTGGAGCTGTAAGTTGCCTTTTTACAGATTGTCAAGAGGCCCAAGACTTCTTGGCTAAATATGGCCCTCATGGAGAGAATCCCCATGATTCTCCTGAGAGACTATTTGACCTTATTCTTGCAAGCCAGGGTTCAGTTCCATTAATGATGCGTCAAGAACACAAAATGATGCTATCAACGATGAGTAAACCAAGACCAGGGACAATAGGAGATTATTTAAGACGTAATATCTAAGACATCCCAGAATAACCAGAAGAAGGCCACCCAGAGTCAGTATCCGTAGAAGACGTCAGAAAAACCCTCTAAAATCATAAAATTAAATCATATAAGAAAATGTTTACTGCTTTATTTTGATGTCTTTGTTATTATCGCTTTTTATGTAATCAATGTTAACATTTGGCTAATTTTGTATGTTTTTTTAAAATCTGTGTACATTCCATATAGATTCAATTCATTCTTTAAAATACAAATAAATAAGACCTAAGTTGTAAGCTATCAACTGTTTGTACTTAGATAATTCCATTATACTTATACTAATGTCTTCATAATTAAAGTTTAAAAAGAAATTTAAAAAAATTCAACTTTCTCATTATATTATTCTATTTATATTGATTGTTCTGCCCCAGGAAAGGGACAACTGTGAAATTGCCATGCATATAATTTTCTTCATATGCCTTATATTTCTATCTCCTTAGTTTTGTAAAAATGAAAATAATTGTCTTCTATCCTTTCTTAGAATGTTTATTATTTTACATTTTGTATTACAATGTTATATAATTGCTATTGCTCATGCATTTTATTGCAAATAAACTTCTATAAATTTAAAAATAAAAAAGAAGGTACCAAAGCCGTCAAAAAATACACCACCGACTGTACCCTAGCAACGGCCCTTTTTTAGGGCCTCCAACTTCTTTACAATTAGTCTTGAGTAAATGACTTAGCCAACAAGTTTCTAGCCCCTATAGCCTACACTCACATTAATTTTTAGTTTTTTTTCTGCACTAGTCTAATGTGTTGTTAAATTTAACGATTTAGTATAAATTAAATGCGTGGATACCCAACTACTAACAATTATTCAAAATATTTTCTAGTTTCTATTCTAACGAAAACCGGAACTCCGGATTCTGGTTTTCCAATTAAAACCGGTTTTCGATTTATTTGGAAGTTCAGAGGGAAATCATTCAAATATAGACTAGATCTAGTGTCCAAGAATTTTTTTTTCTCAAAGAATTATTTTAAAATTATGTTTTGATTCGCAAAAAATAATTCATTAAAAGTATATGCTTTGCAAACACTAGATTCACTTTGCCAATAGTCTAGGCCTATTGTTTTTTTGTTTTGTTTTTTCAAATCCCACCAGACCTTAGTAAACTGTCTTACGACAGATAGGATGTGCGAAAAATAGGACTAGAACACACAGCCTATGATGACACACCAGTGATCTTCAACCCAAAAGCAACACAAGATGAACAAGGACAAGACATTAATGACATTGTTAATAAAATAACAAACAAAAGTTGTGGTTTTGATTTTTCTGATTTAATTAACTTTGAAAATTACTTTTTTAAATTTAACAAAGCGTTTTTCAATTGGTTGTCATCGTTGGCTGTGCGTTTGAATATAGAGCACAAGTTATTGATAGGTTGTCCCTTGTCTTCGTTTTGCAAATCTCATAAAATAGTGAATTCTTTACATTAGACAGTCTGCTTCTCCTGATATTCCATACCTAAGCAACATCTGGTATCCATTGACCGAAGGGTGGGCAGTATCAATGTAAGATATATCAAACCACATAGGTTTATTAAATAGATCCCCAGTAATGCCAAAAGGCAAGTTAAATCGCAAAAGCACAAACACAAGAATCAAGGCTTGAAACGGTCTGTATCACTACCTTTTAATTCATACCCCATATCAATAGTTGGGTCCCAATCAGGATTATGTTCTTGAACCAAAGTAGCAGGTTTTCCTAGAGGAAAAAAAAAACAATACCCACATTAATTAATTAATATAGTATTGATGAGGATTATAATATAACACAGAGGTCGGGAACCCATGGCTCGCGAGCCAGATGTGGCTCTTTTGATGGCTGCATCTGGCTCGCAGACAAATGTTCGATTAATAGAAACATTTTTTTTTAGACATTTTGATCTACATATTAATTGTATATCAATATTTCATTCTACAAAGGAGCTAAGGTCTACTACAGCTCAGCATCAGAAGAATTCAGAGACATAATTATTGTTCTTTAAGTGTTGAAATTACACAAAATGCACGCATTTACTTTAATTTTTAGTTTTAAACATAATGTATGGCTCTCACAGAATTACTTTTCAAAATATGTGGTGTCCATGGCTCTCTCAGACAAAAAGTTTCCCACCCCTGATATAACACAACAAAAACAAGGACAAAAAAAAATTAAATATATAATTGTTAAATATAAATATAATAGTTAACCCTTCCCGTACCGACCTACTTCTATCTATGCTGCCTTCAGTTCCGCTATATACGCGCCCGGGACTGTAAGGGTTAAATATAAATATAATTGTTAAATAATATTAAATATAAATATAGGCTAATTGTTACAAAAATAGATAACTTTTCTTTTTGTGTGCCTGCCTCTTTAAAGTATTTAAACTGTCAATCTTTAAACTGGAAGGGCATTAAAAAAAATCATTATAAAAAATAAAAATGTGTCATGATTTTATAATTTAATTATTGTGTTAAACAGTATATTGTTTGAATTAGCTTTGTAGCAAATCTTATAAAAGCTAAAACAACTAAATTTTGTTTACATTTATATAGTATAGCATAATAAAAGTTGTCTAGTAATTAAGTCTATAAGTAAGTGTCAGAGCGGATCAAAATATAATTACCCTAGGCCTAGACAGTATACTAGTACTAGATCTAGTAGGCTACTGGACTACAATCGACTGCATTATCATAAGTCATAATCATAAACTACCCTCACGACACTGAAGACTTAAACTTGGTAGGCCTACATTATACAAACCTACCTTTATTTCATGCATCTAGAATCTAGAATATAAATATGATTAAAGTTAACTTAAGCATAATAGGCCTATAGTCAAAATATTTATAAAAAAAGACTTAGGCCTACCTGAAATGAAATGTTTTGAACACACGCAGTTGACGCAGGTCCAAAATTTGACATTCACGTGTGTAATGGTTTTTCTGTTTATATTTCTTACTAAGAATTAAGAATCTTAGCCTTAGCCAAAGTCGTCGGCGTCCTTTCTATCCCGGCCACCGATGGATCCCTGTCGCTCTGCAGGAGTTTTGGACCTAGTGACGTAATAATCTTCTATCTAGAAGGATCGTCTGTAAACTTATAAGATAAAAATACAGTAGACTACACTGACTCAGAAGGTTAGGTCAAAATGTTGACGAATAAAAGAGCATTATGCAAATAGGACACAACAGAAACATCACGGAACAGCACACCATCCCACAAACAAATAAGCAGAAAATACTAGGAATCACCTTTCACAACAAACAAACTGACAACACCAATAAGAATGGAACGAAATTTTAAATGGAATGGATAGGAAAATAGACCTGTATAAATACAGAACACGCACTATCTTTGGCAGAGTCACTATCATAAACACACTCATACTGCCCAAACTGATATATTATGCAACAACACTACAACCACCCAAACGCATAATAACTCGAATCAACAAAACAGTACGTAACTTCATCTTTACCAACACAATACACAACCTGAGCAACACGTTGCTTATGCAAAACTCCTGCAGAGCGACAGGGATCCATCGGTGGCCGGGATAGAAAGGACGCCGACGACTTTGGCTAAGGCTAAGATTCTTAATTCTTAGTAAGAAATATAAACAGAAAAACCATTACAAAGGCGGCCTCAACCTCCAAGACATAACCACGAAAATACAAGCGCTTCGACTCCGCTTCTTAGGCATAGCACAACAAAACATACAAGAATACCCCTTTGTAGAATACTACATCAGTCAACGACTACAGACTCTTTTTAAAGCAAATAATAACACGCCACACTACTCAGGCACTTCTATCCCATCCTTCTACAAACATCTCTTACAGGCGTGCAAAAACAACGAATCTATAATACAAAAGAAAACTAAAGACATATATACAATCATCTAGCACTTCAAAAAGCAAAACCATTAGCAGAAAGAATAAAGTGGGGCCGTGAACAAAATATTACAGACTTCGCAGACACATTCAAAAATCTACATAACCCCATACTTAACAACACCCAAAAAGAAATTACTTACAGACTTATATATAACATGACACCCAGCATCAGTAAACACTCATCAGGATGCCCACTTTGCAACGACAGATGGGCAAGAAACACAGAACAACACATATACCTAGACTGCAGTACAATACAATTATCCAAAACAACACTACAAAGACTCATACAGGTCGACATAGGCAAGGAGATTAACATAGAACAAAGCATTACTTTAAACAAACTACCCACAAATAACAACACACTACAATACAATGCCAAGTTGCAGATTCTAGGGACATATAGACAAACCGTATGGAGAAACTGGATAAAGGCAAAAAAAGAGTCAATTACTATTACGCAAGAAAACCTTGAAATAGAATTTCGAAAAAAAACGCAAAAAATCATTGAAAACTGTAATCATTGAATACTGTAATGTATAACATAATATTATAATATAAAACCAGATCTAACAAAATTCTATAAGTTTCAGCTGAGGAGGACCCAGCACTAGAACTCAGAAGAGAGAAGACACCAACCAAACAACCCCAGGCATCATTTGTTTTGACTATACCATACCTTTTTTATGTACAAATATCATAAAATCCTTTATTATGTAAATATATATACATGTACATGTAAATATTTTAAACTACGGTTTTTTTTATTAAAAAAAATGTCACTTATGTAATAAAATGTAAAAATGTAATAAAAAAAAAAAGAAAATAAGACGAGTAAAAGAGTAAGAGTGGTTTCCCTTATACAAAATGTCAGCGCACACAACGCGCATCGAGTTGAACATTTTAACTGGCTTTTCTGGTTGTAAACAAGGTATCTTTCATTTTAGCAACTTTTATATATAGTAAAGTTCCTTTTCAACTGATTTACATCACTAGAATGGGTATTACTAGAATGAATATGAAATAGCCTAATACCTAATAAATAGATGGTCTGAACAAGCAATGTCTTCGGCTTAGGCTTTGTTACTTACTTAGACTTAGACTTAGGACCACACTTGATTTATTTGGACATTTGTCATAGTAATATAGTATAGGCTAGTTCATAGTTGATATAGCCTAATTATAATATTAGATCTAGACGTCTAGTCATATTTAATGAAATTTTAAGTTGGTCGTTGGTCAGACTGTCACTTGGATTTGCTTTTGGCAGGTTTCACAATAAGGATTTCAAAAGTCCCTTTTTTTTTACTAAAAAATATTTAAAGCTTTATTACTGTATTATATATCATTTTAAAGCCTAGAAACTGAGGAATCCGAATATGAAGGTTAGAAATTCAGCTGACTTTCCAATGTTTTATAGTTAATAATTTTAAGATCGGGAAATTTCGTCGGCAGAATTGTTGCCGGCGCTAAAAAATACACAAGACTAAACAGCTGCAAAATATTATTAAAACCTACAATATTGTTTTTTTTTTATATTATTTTTATGAAAAATAAACTTATAAAACGTAAAATGTCATCATTTGTGTTGTATTTTGTTATTAATTTCACAAATTAACTAATAATTTTGCATCCTGGGGTCATAGGTCATAGGCCAGAGGTTGCGTTGAAACTCGGAAATAAACAAAATGGCGGCCATTTTGTTCTTAAAACGTTGTGTTAGTGAAAAGCGTGGAGAGATATGTTTTTTACGTTTAAACAATTACCGTTCGCGTAAATTTAGTTTTAAAACATTTAATAATATTGCTGTGTTTATTTAAATCATAATTTAGAACTTGGAAATCCAAAATAAAATGCGTAATAGCGTTTTATAGTAAATTATCGGTAACGGCCGAGCGGCGTGGTCCTCGGCTGTAGGCCTATTCAACGCAACCTGGATGCCACATATCTCGCAGACACGGGTAAAATATTAATATTAAATTGAAAAACGTATTTTTTGAGTCGGCAAATGTATCAAGTAGAACAAAACGGCCATCTGATTGGATTTATATGTTAAAATTGACTCGAGCGCATTTGAAAATTAACTAAAAATCGATTCAACTTTGTGTGTTTCACGTAAAATTCTGCCTCCCAATCACGTTTTCGTAATGAACATCTATGATTTAGTGGGGTATAAACTGAAATTTGTGGCAGAATATTTAAAAATAATGCCGTATTTATGAATAAATATATATTTGGGTTAAATTTGGAGAGTTTTAGAAATCTACAGTGACTTATATATTTTTAGGTCGAATTTTAGGCCTAGCGCCGTGAATGGAGAAAATCCTACAGACGCGACGTAAAAAAATAAGATATTTAAAATATATATTTTAAAAAAAAATAAATATCTGTAACGACTTTCAATGCAAGTGTAGCATATTATAACATATGTGTAAATGAAAAACATTCAGAAATCGCGTAAATTTTGATTTTATATACTTTTAATTATAACTTTTAAAGTAGGTACAAAAAAAAGGGAATTGGGATCTGCAAGATTGATTACGTGGAACACCATAAAAAATATAATAAACAACACTAAAATAAAATAAAAACTCACAACATTGATTTTGCTGATACGTTTATTACATATAAACACAAACATGTAAAAAAGAAAGCATTTTATACATAAAATTATTTTTTTTCAAATATTGAAAAAAAGGTAACCCTTTGGTGGCCATTTTGTAAAACCTGCCTTTTGAGTTTTGAGACTTGATTGACTTGAATTGATCTTGCAAGAGAAAGTTGAGACCTAACATTTTTAATGCTTTAAATTAATTATGGTAATTCTTTACTTGCGATAGCCCACGAGTTTTTTGGCTTTGTTACACTTTGTAGGAACGATTTTTAAATATATATTATAATTATTATTATAATTATACTGACCATACTACCTCTAAAACTTAAACGTTATTAAAAATATTATAATAAAAATTAATAAAATGAAATAATTAGTAGGCCTACTCCTAACTACTGCTACTGGTCATAATAAAATATAGGAATATAGGCTACTTTAGGCCTAAACTCTAAACCTAAGGCCTAAAGTATAGGCCTAATAATTAATAACCTAAGTCATAAGTCTGAGTCCTCGCTTGAGAGGCTTAGGGCCTTAGGTCAGGCAGGTAGATATTATGTGACATGAAATTTTCAAAATAAAGAAATATTTTTTGCTATATACTATAGAATGGTATTGAAGAGAGGATTCCATTTCTAGGGCCAATATATAGACCTATCATTTCACAAAATGGCCACCAAATAATGGAGATTTATTGTTTATTTAAAAAAAAAAAATTGTTGATACAAAATGCTGTTTTTTTTTAAGCAGGACGTTTTGGCGCGGGACGTTTTGGCGCGACGGAATAAAAACATATCACATCGTTTAATAAAAGTAACTTAATAACTTCATTTAAAAAAAACAACATCTTAAATTGTATATTAAATGAAACAAAAAGTATCCATTTTAAGATTTTGATACAATTATATTCCAACTTAGGAATCACTGCACAGTTACACTGGAATAAATATTGAAAGTAGGCCTAATCCAATAAATAGCCTATCAAAATCAATTCATGTGATATTTATTGAAATGAGGACTAAACCTTCCTAATGACTTATATAGGCCTACAGTTGTCTCAACTGAAACTGCTTATTTGTCGCTACCAATCTAGATAACGTCAATCAAATAATTATCTCTGATTTGTACGCACGTTGTTGACTGGATGCGATGACCACTCATCATTGACCATTCCAAATAAACATCTATTGTTATCATTAATTCTTTGACCATCCTGTCTACGATTGACCCTGGTTTTAATCACTCCCAACTATTTTACAACACGAGTCAAGTTATTTGAAAGGTGTGGCAACTGAGTTACTTCATGAACATGTGTAGTTATTAGAATTTTATTGAAAAACTAGCACGCGTAATTTTTGCATATAGGCCTAACGTTCTAGGTGTGGAGCAAAAAAGACAACAATAAACTACTTCATATTAAGACGACATATTATATAAAAATAGATAGATAAGCATTTTATGCCCATAAGTCTTTATGTATATATATAAAAAAAAGTTTTTAAAGTTTAAAAGCCCTATATATGCATTAAAATATATAGTTTAAAATTATTATTATTTATTATTAGTTTCATTTATTATACAACAAATTTTTTTCTCAATTATTTCCTCGCGCCAAAACGGTCGCGCCAAAATGTCACGTACCGTTTTTTTTTACTTGTATGTGTTTATATGTCCATAAAGTATCAGCTGCATCAGTATTGTATGTTTTAATTATGTTATTGTGTTGTTTATATTATTAATTTAAACACCCTCGAACGTTACATAATCCTCAGAGCCCATTTCCCGATTTTTTTTATACATTTGAAAATCACTTACCACGAATAAATAAAGCCGAAATATAAAGTTTTTTTAATGTTTAACATTCACAAACTTGTTAATTTTCCTTAAGCCACCATAAAAAGCACAAAAAATTGTTTATCTTTTGAAAAAAAACAACATGTTTTAAAAAGCCCTTATAATCCCTAATTTTTACGGCCTATCTGTTGTTTTTTTCCCGCCGCCGAGACTAAGTCTAAAACTAGATCTAAAATAAGATTTTTCTATGTAATTTCGTAAAACACTTTTAATTTGAAGCAGAAATATATTTCTTTTCATAAAAACAAAGTTGGTATTAAATTTTTGCCGAAGGATTCATTTTATTAGTAAATTAATGAAAATTGATTAGTACAAAAAAAGCTTCTGACGTAGAAATATAATGTTCGCCGTCAAAACAAGATTCGAGATTACAGTCAATTTAAATGCACACGTGCGAATTTTAGAATGTACATCCGATCGGATAGCTTAAAAATTCCATTTGATGCACTTTTTGAGTTCGTAAAAAGAGGATTTTTTTTTAAACTTCATTCGGTGGATAACATACGCTTTTTGAAACGTTTGATCGATGTCGAAAAAGTATTTTCTAAAACACTATTTACACATTTATTTTCCGATTTCCGACTATTTGTGTACTATCTACGGCAACAAAATATTATTATTTATAGTTTTAAACTAAATTTACGCAAACTATTGTGGTTTAAATGTAAGAAATCCTTTTTTTCGCTTTTGACTTACACGCTTTGTTTAGATCCACGATAGCTGCCATTTTGACGTGTTTTGACAGTATGGTGGCGATTTAGATAGTCCTAGACTTTAAGACGCCTAAGTGCGAAATCACGTTTTATTGTAAAAATAAATAAAACACAACTTTCTCTAAAATCTTGACTTCTCGACTAACGACTTCGACTATACAGCCCTGATCTAAAGCAGTTAAATAATAATACTAAATAATAAATTTTAAATAATAATATAATCAGGGATGTCACTTTTCAGAATTTTGGCGGAATTCCGAAAATTTCGTTTGAAGTTTGAACTCAGTTTTCATAATATTGAAATATGTCAATTATATTGTATTAACAGAATCATCACTTATAATTTTACGCTTAATCTCAAGTGACTCATCATTTTTTCTCATTGCCCAAAGTAATTGAGACCTGATGATGCCAATCTGTCAATCTCTAAAACACAGACATGATGTCAATCTCTTAAACACTGACATTGCCTTTATTTCCCCAGACATTCAAGAAGTTGAGGAATGGTTTTTCAAAGGACAATATGAAACTATTTTAAGATCATCTGATGTTTCAAAAAGTATATTGTTAGCAAGTGATGCGAGCCAGAAAGCAAGTTTTGGCACATTTATAGTTGACAATGTACTAAGCCATGATGAAAGGAAAAGGTGCGTACATTAAAAACATTAATTTAATTTAATGTACATTATTTATTTAGTCTGAAATGTTTTAATGTGTATTTCTATCAAAGTTTTTTTTTGTCTTGTTTTCTGTTATAGATTATACATTATAAATATTATTTTTTTATGAATACTGTACAATTTTTGTTCTTTTTCTGCTGTTGATTATAATTTTGAAAAGAAATAGTAAATGAATATAATTGTTTACTTCCGTAAATATTGTCTTTGTTCTATTTCTTTTAGTGACATTGACATTCTAATCTTGGCTGCATCATGTCTACAGCTTTTCATACAAAACAACTGGCTGGGACCGCCAACATGCTCAACACCCCTTGAGTTTTGCCATGAGTATTTCCATAACAAAACAGTGGTGAACAATAATTTATACACTTTCTATTTATTACCTTTCTATAATCATTATAGTCAAAGTTAACTATAGTTCATGCATTCTTTTAGTCTATTCAACATATTATATTGTATCGTATTGTCTCCTGTTTTTAGGAAATAGAAAAAGAGGCTCTGTCTGCACTTACAGTAGATGGAGAAACTGTTTATCCAAAAACAAAGCACCTTATCTATCTTTATATTGCAAGAACTATCCTTCTGGACTGTAGAGCCCAGTTTTCACATCTTCAAGTAAGTAATAAATTTGTCTCTTTCAGCTTCAGTAAAAAAAAACACCAGCGCACCATACTTCTATAATGTATATTATTAATGATTTCTTTCATTGGTTGGGGTGGACTACCTTTCCCCTTTTTTTATGTCTCATATAGAAATTCTAGTAAGGCTAAAGAAAGAATAAAGGTTGCCCCTGACTTGTACTTAACCATGGTTGGGAAAAGTAACAGCAGCAGACTGTAATATTGGCAACACAAACTTTGTGTGGTCACCAGAATTAAGTAAATATGTCCCTTTTACGACCATGTTGGTTCAAAGGGCAACATTCACCAGATCTTTGAAACTGGTAAACCTACATATTAAAAAAAAAAGTTGCCTAAACATAACTTCACTTACTTTTTCAATGATTATCAAAAGACTAAACTAATTTTCCAGATCTAACTTAGAAAAAAATAAGTGTATTTTTATTTTTGACCATTACAAAAGAAGTTATTTACCAGTAAAAGACTTTTTGTAAAACTCTCATTTCGTCAGACTTGGGACTGGTGGCTAGCAAGATGTCTCCTCATCCATCAGAGCTTATTGTCAGAAAGATCACCAACATTAAAGGCCACAATAATGGAAACATTAGAAGCATGTGAGCTGTTATTTTCTTTCATGAACATTGTAATGTTATTTAGTTCATTGAGTTCATTGTTTTGTTTACTAGATATTTCTCAAGGAGTTCAGAAAAAAAATGATTTTCTGTTTCAAATATATATTTACAAGGCCAGGGACATCCTGGATTTTAAAAACTCCTGGAAAAGGCCAAAAATTTCAATATTTCTCCTGAAATTTTGAATTAAAAAAAATTGTTCATATTTTGCACAAGGCCAATAAGAATTAGTCTTTTAAAGCAAGAGTCCAAAGTATCTCTTGAATTCTATTTCAGCTCCTGCCTATGACTATGATGTATAGGAATATATAGACTAGTGTTTTCACCATTGAAAATCTTTTTGTTGATAATTTATACTTGTCAATTTCTTTGTCAAATCCTTCTGAAATTGTAGTTTTTCTGTTGAAACACGTCTGGTAATCTCCTGGAATTTTTTTTCTAGCTTTGGGGCAGGAACCCTGTTATTTGTATTTGCCCATCTCATAACTATTAAATATAATAGAAACTAGTGTTTAGATCTATTAATAAATAGGCGGCAGGATAGAAAAGTCAACAGTGAGCTCATCTAGAAAGCTCAACATCCTGGGTTCAATCCATGGTGCAGACAAAAAAAAATATAAAAAAATCCACCTCTGACATCGGAGTTGGGTGCCACTAAGTCTACCAAGCCCACAGAAAGCACTAATGGCTACACAGTGTCCATTAGTCTCCCCCCCCCCTCCCAATCATAAAGGAACAAGAAATAAATAACTGGATCACCTCCCCCCCACCCCTAAGGACGTCAAATGTCTGGTTCCATTATGTCATCATTGCTAAAAAAAATAGTAATATGTTAGAGCTTTGTTGTGGGTATTGATTGATTTTTGCGTCTTGACATTTAATTCCTTAAAAAAATAAGACATATTTAAACAAATGTACCAACCATGTTTTACAGTATCAAAGAAAGAACCTTTGATGACTGGTGATGCAAGCAGGTAAATTTTAATATTTATACTTGCAAATACTTGAAGAAAATATATGGAGCTGACTTATAAACATAAATCATAGCATAATATAAGCTGTTTTTAATTTTTATTTACCCATTTGTGTTCTGTTTTGTTCAGGGACATTCAGATACTGTATCACATTGAGGCTGGTCATGCCCTCCAAACCTACCTGGAGTATAGAAAAGCTGCAGATCAGTTTGCTTCAGGCAAGGAAATTGCTGCTCTTGAAGTTGGCTTGACAGGTAAGTGACAACATTTGTGTGAGACTACAGTTTGATGTCAAGCTGGGCTCTGTCACTCTTTCTCTTTAAATTTCGTTTATCATTCCAACCACCACCCCAACGGAAAAAAAACTGTTCATGAAATACAACGGCTAAAATTGTTTAAATAGTTTTTTTAGCTTGTGCATCTTCTTTGCCTCATGTTAAATTGACATAGCAATAATTCCGCAGGAGCATTAGGAAAACGTACACGTTACCAGGAGGACGCCAAGGCTCAGTTGGTACTTGAGGTGAAACGAAAAGAAATAACTGAATTGGAAGAGAGCCTGGTTGCCCGCACAAGTGATTTGCCAAAAGTGAGATATAGATTTTTTTTCTATCTTTCAATATATTTTGTATTGTCATAGGTTTTTGAAAAAACAATATCTTCTTACTTTTTTGTTACTAGTAAAATAAAAATAAAAGCCTTTCAGTGTGTCTATGCTAATCTTCACTTTGTATTAAAAAGAAAAGCAATATTGGTCTTTAAAACAAAATAATAAAAAAAATTAGGGAAAGCTTTTGGAAAAGTCTTGAGGTCTTCTTTAAACTGTTTTTTTTATACAAAATGAGTGCACACTTTAAGCCAAAGTCAAAATTCATATTTGGGGATTAGACATTTAGAAAATGTCAAGAAAACCAAAACAGATGAATCATATTTTGACAGCCATCTAAAAGTTGTATTTAAATCTTGAGACTTACAAAAGAATTCAGTTTTAAAAAATCACTCTTGATTGCTTTTCTTCTTTTTAAATGATCTATCTAAGCCTCTTGTCATCCTAGTGTTTTCATGGCTCCACTAGCATAGTCTGAATTTTTTTGCTTTTACCATCTTACTCTTACCTTGAGCTGTTAGAAATAACTTTTTTTAAAGAATTTATTACAGTAACTTAAACATAATAAATGTCTCTGATGATTCTTTCCAGAATCTTCCCCTGGATGATGACACAGTTTTAAATGATATCAAGTTCAATGAAGAAGCTGCTGTCGAGTCACCAAAGTTGTCTCCCCTAGAACTGGTCTTAGTTCTTGGTTTAATGTAATTGTTTATGTTTTTCTTGTCTTAAACATTAACCCTTCTAACACCCAGCGCATACAGTTTTACTCTTGTAAGCCCAGGCGCATCTATTTCCCCTTATAGAAGGCTATCTGATACAAACAAAATGATTTAACCTTTCACCCCAGTCTCGGGCAGAATGCTTAGTTGCTAGAAGAATAGTAGAATTTAATTTGGCTTTGTAACTCTTCTCGACCCGACCTATTCTTGCTATGCATACCTCCATTACGGGCTATCATTTTACTAATTACTCCCCAGGGCCTAGACCATATTATAGAATGGCTAAGATCAATAGGGTTTCCAAATTAAATTTTTACTTTTTTTTTTGTAAAAAAAGATAAGATGTAGAGAGTAAATTGTATTAAAGTTAATAACTTATCTTATTAGAATCATCTAATTCATAAAATAATTGGATTTATTTGTAATATTAATTCATAAGAAAAAGTTTCATCAACACCCAAGTCCATAATAACGAACTGTAACTTGGTGTCACCTATTAGAACCGCACTTTCCATTTCACAAAAAGACAACAACAGTAATTGGTAAACTTTCCTAATTTAAAAAGCGAAAAAAAATTCCACTATTCAGCTATCAAATAAACATTCTGCCCAAGACTAGGGTGAAAGGTCAGATCCTTTTTTTTTTTGTTCTTTTAACTTGAGGGAAATATACGCGCCTGGGCCACAGGAAATTGCATCAGCTGATGGAAATGTACACACTTGGGGCGGAGGGAAAAAAGGAGGCTGATGGAAATCTACGCGGGCTATAAGGGTTACATTTTTTAAATCTAACAATTAATATTTTTGGTGTGAACAGTAATTCTTTTCAATCATGGCACTGCTCAGTGACATAGTCTCCATTTTTCCCTAGTGTAAGGGGAATAACCTAACCCCTGGCTAAATAATAAATAAATTATACAAAAATTTAAATATTCTTCCTAGGTATGTTTCTTTTTAAATTATTTTCATCGTAAATATGTATGAGTTTTTTTGTCTTTTCAAATGTTTGTCTTTTCAAACAGGGATAGCTACAGGCGCAGTTGTGCACAGGATCATTTAACTGATGAAGAAGTGCTTACTTATCTAACGGTAAGCTCATACATTTTTATACTGTGCTTATGTACTAGTATTATAAAAATGAATATTTGTGGCCGCTATAAATTTTGTGATTTGCTTTTAGTTTATACTGAACCAAGCCAACAATTGGAATGTGTCACTAGTGGCATTGAACTTGAGGTCAAGGTTGGAGAGAGATAGCAGAAGAAGAGTGGAAAGGTCAATGATGCAACTTGAGGTGCTTGTTTTTTTCTTCTTTTTTTTTGGGTTGATGTTACCATAAATGTTCTCAGTGTCAAAAAAAAAAGGTAAAGGAACTCTAGCTATGTTTAATTGTCAAATTTGTTGTTTTGGTGTAAAATTTAGTACCAGTTTTTAACCAAGGTCGTATTTTAGGCCTATAGTAAAAGTCAAAATGTGTTTTAGTTGTTAATTTAGGACCAGAATTTTATTTCGTTTGAAATTTACTACCATCTCTTAACTAAAGTAATCATAATCAATCCCATGACTGTAGGGGGGAACGAATGGACACCTCAGCAGTTTACTTTTGCCTATCTTGAGTGGTTGTCAATAGTTGAGTCAACTGCAGCCCTGTCCGATACTTTACATTGTCGAACCAGCATCTCCGCTGACGGCCTCTCCTATGCCCACCTTCCACCGTGCCCTGGAGGATTGTTTTTGACAGGCTATTGTGCCGCAACACATGACCAAACGTTGTCAGTTTGCGCCGTTTGATTGTTGCCATAATGTTTTCTTGAGGGCCTGCAATTGAGGATATTCTGTCCCACACATAAAGTAATAAGTTAAAACAAAAGACATTCTTAAATATCTTTTTGTTGCAAACTTTTTTATTCTTGTTTTTCTATTATGACCCAGGAGTTAGTCAAGATTTGTACAGCACAGGACTCGCCCCCAGATGTCAGCGTCCGCATGCCTTTGTTCTACGCCTGTCAGGTCCCACCTGTTTGGAAAGTTCAGGTAAACGGAAGAGCGTTTTCTTACAGCTTGTCCTGCAAGCTGAATAACTATGACATAACTAGTGATTATGCCCGTCAAAATGACAGAGAAACGAATTATTACAATGTGTTTTGTTAAAAGAAAAAGAAAAAAATAACTATCACCTTTACAATAAAAACTGTAGTGAGAACGTATCTTTTGATATCTAGCTTTTTGAATTTTTTTTATTAAAAGCATTTCAAAGGGAGATCATTCTGAAATGGCGCTCAGTTTAGAACTTTAACATACTGTGATTATCAATATGTCTAAGTTTATTTATTTTTTAAATTAACGAATTAAACAATATTGTTTATATAATAAAAATTTCCTTTGGAGAACGTTTCCAATTTATACATTTAACTTTTGTGCCGATCGGTAAAACGGCCTAGGAGCCTATAGCAAACAAACATATAAATAAATACATTTACAAACTCACGGTAATTATTTATATTGATGAATATACTACACTAGCACAGAGTAGGGCAGGCAACGTATGTATCAACCCCTACTGATTGAAAGCTGAAATTTCACTTGACCCTTTAAAAAATTTTTCTCCAGAGAGAACTTGCATCACTGTTACTTTCTCTGGGCTGCACCGGAGACGCTCTGAACATCTTTGAAAAATTGGAATTGTGGGAAGATGTGATAGCCTGCTATCAAAAGATGGGCAAGAGTGACAGGGTTTGTGTTGATATTTTTTTTGTACATTTAAGGCTTTTTATATTTCATTCACTTAGATGGGTATTATCAAGTTCTTTTTTCCTTTTGAATTATTGGTATACCAAATTATTTTCCACTATAAAGCTTTTAGATAAACTTTGTGCCTGTGTAAGCAATTCATAATTATTATTAATTAAACTTATTAATAATAGTAATAACATAAAGCATTTATGTCCATGGGTTAGTGAATTAGGGAATAACATTTCAGTATTCCCAGCATACTTAAATACTAGGGCATTATGAGGCCGTCAAAATGCCCAGCCATCTTTACTTTCCTTGGCCAATTCTGAAACCGACGCCATCCAGTCCCAGTAAAAAAAAAAATGGACTTGAACTTCAGAGTTCTCCGACACTCTCACTCGACCAGAAGATCCCATAATGATAATCATTTCTTTGCTGATTGCTAACAGTAGAATTCTTAAATATTTTTTTTCACATGATACCAATCTTTAGAAGAAAGTTTCATATTGTAACTGAGAGAAGTTATTTTGGTTATATTTCTGGATTAAACACATGGGTAAACCAAAACTAATTGTTTATTTTGTCCAGCCCTGTGTGCATGTACCATATGTTTCTCCTGCATATCTTTACCCTGAAACATTGAATGAATTAGCTCAAAAAGAGAAAACAAAGATCCTGATTGTAATAAAGGGACTACACAATATTTACAATGGAGCCTTTGTTTTTAACCTTTTTATGTGTGAAAATGTATTTGTCTTTACTATGAATTGATACAATTTTTCTTCCAATAAGACCAGTAAGTTGAGTAAGTTTTCAAGTTTTTGGCTTTTGTTCTCACCCAACTTTGATAGGCAGAAACATTAATAAGAGAGAGGTTAGCTGTTGAGGAGACTCCTTCGCTTTTGTGTTACCTGGGTGATGTGACACGGGATATTCAACACTATCAGCGTGCCTGGGAACTGTCCAAGCATAAAAGCGCCAGAGCCATGAGATGTATGGGATACATTTACTTCCAGGAAGAAAAGGTTTGGAGAGAATGAAGCGATCGACTATGTTTTTAGTTATTTAATTTTATTGTCTTTAGATGTTTCTCAAGACTTATTTAATTTTATTGTCTGTAGATGTTTCTCAAGACTTATTTAATTTTATTGTCTGTAGATGTTTCTCAAGACTTATTTAATTTTATTGTCTGTAGATGTTTCTCAAGATTTATTTTATTTTATTGTCTGTAGATGTTTCTCAAGATTTATTTTATTTTATTGTCTGTAGATGTTTCTCAAGATTTATTTTATTTTACTGTCTGTAGATGTTTCTCAAGATTTATTTTATTTTATTGTCTGTAGATGTTTCTCAAGATTTATTTTATTTTATTGTCTGTAGATGTTTCTCAAGACTTATTTAATTTTATTGTCTGTAGATGTTTCTCAAGATTTATTTTATTTTATTGTCTGTAGATGTTTCTCAAGATTTATTTAATTTTATTGTCTGTAGATGTTTCTCAAGATTTATTTTATTTTATTGTCTGTAGATGTTTCTCAAGATTTATTTTATTTTATTGTCTGTAGATGTTTCTCAAGATTTATTTTATTTTATTGTCTGTAGATGTTTCTCAAGATTTATTTTATTTTATTGTCTGTAGATGTTTCTCAAGATTTATTTTATTTTATTGTCTGTAGATGTTTCTCAAGATTTATTTTATTTTATTGTCTGTAGATGTTTCTCAAGATTTATTTAATTTTATTGTCTGTAGATGTTTCTCAAGATTTATTTTATTTTATTGTCTGTAGATGTTTCTCAAGATTTATTTTATTTTATTGTCTGTAGATGTTTCTCAAGACTTATTTAATTTTATTGTCTGTAGATGTTTCTCAAGATTTATTTTATTTTATTGTCTGTAGATGTTTCTCAAGATTTATTTTATTTTATTGTCTGTAGATGTTTCTCAAGATTTATTTTATTTTATTGTCTGTAGATGTTTCTCAAGATTTATTTTATTTTATTGTCTGTAGATGTTTCTCAAGATTTATTTTATTTTATTGTCTGTAGATGTTTCTCAAGATTTATTTTATTTTATTGTCTGTAGATGTTTCTCAAGATTTATTTAATTTTATTGTCTGTAGATGTTTCTCAAGATTTATTTTATTTTATTGTCTGTAGATGTTTCTCAAGATTTATTTTATTTTATTGTCTGTAGATGTTTCTCAAGACTTATTTAATTTTATTGTCTGTAGATGTTTCTCAAGATTTATTTTATTTTATTGTCTGTAGATGTTTCTCAAGATTTATTTTATTTTATTGTCTGTAGATGTTTCTCAAGATTTATTTTATTTTATTGTCTGTAGATGTTTCTCAAGATTTATTTAATTTTATTGTCTGTAGATGTTTCTCAAGATTTATTTAATTTTATTGTCTGTAGATGTTTCTCAAGATTTATTTTATTTTATTGTCTGTAGATGTTTCTCAAGATTTATTTTATTTTATTGTCTGTAGATGTTTCTCAAGATTTATTTTATTTTATTGTCTGTAGATGTTTCTCAAGATTTATTTTATTTTATTGTCTGTAGATGTTTCTCAAGATTTATTTTATTTTATTGTCTGTAGATGTTTCTCAAGATTTATTTTATTTTATTGTCTGTAGATGTTTCTCAAGATTTATTTAATTTTATTGTCTGTAGATGTTTCTCAAGATTTATTTTATTTTATTGTCTGTAGATGTTTCTCAAGATTTATTTAATTTTATTGTCTGTAGATGTTTCTCAAGATTTATTTTATTTTATTGTCTGTAGATGTTTCTCAAGATTTATTTTATTTTATTGTCTGTAGATGTTTCTCAAAACTTATTTTGTCTCCTGTATCCTTGTTTCAGTATGAACAAGCCATGGAATGTTTTGCTGTCTCTCTTGGGATAAATGCTTTACAGGTTTGTACTAGCTTACTGTATATACTCGCGTATAGGTCACGGAAGGATAAGTCAGACCTTTAGTTTAAGTTATCTAAGTTATATTTTGTTCTTGACTCGTAGATAGGTCGCACCCGTAAATTTGGGATTCACACTGCCTTTTAATATAAAACTGACTTTAAAAACAAATTTGCTTTTAGAATTCACAATTTTTAAACAAAAATTGACTAAATATTCACCTTAATTTGGAAACTTTCTTCAGAAATAGTTTGCAATCACACATAACATGCACATAACAAATACAAGCTGTGTTGTTTTTTTTTTTTTTTATTGAAAGCTTGTTTCTTCATCTCAGTTCCCACTTGAGTTTTCAGAATTGATGGACACCAAAATAACTCTTTTAGATTGCTCTCTTTTCATAACTGCATCCCCATTCCTTCCATTGAATGTTATTTGCAATTACAAAATATCACCAGATTCATTGTAAATTTCCAATAGTTATTTTTGGCAAGTTAAACAACATAAATAGCATGTTTCAACTCTTTATCTCAATGGTCATTCCCCAGATTCCACTCTGGTTCACATACGGCTGTGCTTCTATGGCCAGTCAGAAATTTGATGAAGGGGCGAGGGCCTTCAAGCGTTGTGTCAACATAGATTTTGATGTAAGTATGTGTGTAACTGAAGAGGACAAACTTTCAGAGCAACGAATACAAACTATATACTATATGGAGTTGCACCTCAAAAACCACCACTGCAGAGGTCACCAATGTTAGACTCATTGTATTAACTCCTCCAGCAACCTATTAGAGAATGAAGAAGAAGAAAATGGCTATAAATCAATTCAAATGGGAACTTGCAACAACAAAAGAGAGGTTAAAGTTAAACAAGTTGAAACAGAAGTTTGTTGTTTAGTCTTGTTAACACTCAATTTATTCTGCAAATAAAAATCCAAAGTGTTGTATGTGTGAAATAGAGGTTGACCGAAATTCGGTTTCAGCATCAGCATCAAAATTAGGCAAATGGCCTCTTTCGGTGTAGTTTTAGTTTCAGCCAAAGCCAAAAAGTGAGCTTTCAGTTTAATTGACCTTTTTTTTAAAACATGGCATAAAGTGTTTCATGGTGCACAGTTCATGCAGCAGCACTCTGGGCTGTTGTACTAAATGTCCAGGGCTTGACTCCTGGTGAAGGCTAGGATGTGTTCCAGTGTCTGCAGGATGACCTTGAGTCTACCAGGCTCTGATAAGGTACATGACGGTAGTTGGGGATAAGTAAGACAGCTGGGCATTTTGCTGGCCACACATCCTCTTATATACCATGACCAGAGAAACTTGTGAACACTGCTTCACTTGCATGTTAATTAATGTCTTAGTATTTTCACAATGAAAATACTGTATATGATCCAGATGAAATTCATAGTAAAAACAAATCTGTGTGAATAAAACTGTCTACTGTATTTTTTACAAATTTTTTTCCTTTTAGAACTTTGAAGCTTGGAGCAACCTGGCAACATGCTATGCTAGAATGAAGGAGAAGTAAGTGTAAATTAATTGCTATGCTAGAATGAAGGAGAAGTAAGTGTAAATTAATTGCTATGCTAGAATGAAGGAGAAGTAAGTGTAAATTAATCAGGATATATCCTTAATCCTAGATACTTAAAAACTTATTTACAGTGTTAGGATTTAATGAAAGACTAATACCCTGATTGCATGGGGATTTGTAAAACAAAAAAAAAATAAGGTAAAATATTGCTGTTAGACTTTTGATAAGTTTGTGTGGATTTTTCATGGCATTTACAGACAATGGAAAACAGCTCTAACTACTCACATGAAAAATTTCTTTTAAATGTATTTGTCTAGTTTCTTCAAGTGTGTGTGTATTATTTTAATCACTTGCAAATATTCATGACTAGATTTCTAGGTTCTTTAATATATATAAATATAAATACTTACCATGGGCTTTATAATTCATCCATACAGGAAAAAAGCATATGCCACACTACAGGATGCACTCAAGTGTAACTATGACAACTGGAGACTTTGGGAAAATAACCTTATTGTGAGACTTGGTTTCTTTCACCATTTTCATCCATTTGTTTGTTGGATTATTGCTGGATTATTAAAGTTATTTATCTCAATGTTAAGATAAGCCAAGGCTGCTTGCTCCAAAAGTTTACCTGTAAGATGATCATGTGTAAAGAAACAAATTTGTCAAATAAAAGAATTGTTACATAGTATAAAGAAAGCTGGTCACTATTTGATCAATTGTATCACCCCTAAAGAGGGTGCATGCTGTGAGCATTGAGAGATTTCAGTACTATTTTCTTATTCAATTTGAATATTTTTGGAGGGGAAATATAATATCAAGGTAACTGTAACAACTGTTATAGTAAGGCAGTCACGGTCTGCTGCCCTACTATAACAGTTGTTACAGTAACTAAAGATTTTTTTTGCAATAAATGTTTAGGCCTTTTATTCAATAACCTGTTATTTTAACAAATATCATATGAGATGTATTAAGCATAATGAAATTATTTTTTTTTACCATTTTCAAACTCATAAATTATATCCTAAATTAAAATCGTCTATCACACATTTTAAACAAAAAATTGATCTCTTTTTTTTTTTTTACTTTAAATAACTTTTGTTCACAATTGAAGGGGAGACAACTTTGATGCAAGGAATCAAAAATGTTAAAGACCAAGTGAACAGCTTTTTATCAAAATTGAGATAAACGTTTTTTTTTATAGTAAATAGTGTATTCAATACCCAAATGCTAATAAAATCATTTATACAAAATATTAAACATAACTTTCAAGTAATTAGTTCAATATTAGCACTTAAATGTGCGTAGGAAAAATCCAAATCTCGTAGCCATTTGATATGGCAACAAAGGGAAGTGACGTCAGAGAAGGAATTCCGACAAGGAAAAATGAATATTTTCACGTGTTTTCAATCTATTTCCAGGTGTTTTGAATCTTTTCCGGGTCTTATTTTTTAACAAAATGGTTAAATATAGATTTTGTGGGTCGTGTATTGTTTATTTATTGTCCTTCTAACACGTCACTTCCGTATGAGACTTTTACAAATCTCGTCCCTTCGAGAAAAAGCTGTTCACTTGGTCTTTAAGAGGCAATTATTTATAAATTATTATCATTGGTAACTTTTATTTTCCCACAGATTGGTACAGATTGTGGAGAGTTTGAAGATGTCATCAGGTCCTACCACCGTTTGATGGACCTGAAAGAAAAGTGGGTTGACAATGAGGTATGTTATGTAGAGTATTCCCTCAAATAGACAAATTCTAATATATTTTTGTTTGCAAAAGCTAGAGCTTTAGTTACTTGGGCTAATTCTCTGATTGCAGGTTCTAAACATCATTACCAGAGCAGTGCTAGAGAAAACTCTGGACGCTGATGGCCGTCCCGCTGACCGCTTGGCTGCTAAGCTCATGGAGTTGTTTGGTAGAGTAACAGCTAAGGTAAGTGTGTCTGAAGTATAAAAAAAACTGCAACAAATATTTGGAGGTACAAAATACATTTTAAAATATTTAGTGAGCCGAACTAATTTGCATTTTAAGTATATATTTTTTATTAGCCAAACTAGGTTATCTTTTTAGGTATATAATACATTTTAAAATGTTTATCACCTAGTTTGAATTTTAGATATAAAATATATTTTGCAATGTTTTTTATAAGTCAAACTAGTTTATATTTTTAGGTATAAAATACATTTTATATTGTTTTTTTTAGCCCAACCAGTTTACATTTTAGATCTATTAAAACATTTTAAAATGTTTAATTAGACCAACTAATTGTGCATATTTATTAGCAAAAGTATTAGCCAATCGAGTTTAAATTTTTAGATCAAAAATACACTTGAGAGCATTTGAGAAATGTCTTTTGAGCCAAAATAGTTTAAATTAGTGGACTATAATTTGTTCAATGTATAGGTCACTTCAGAAGGAGAAATTTGGGCTAATTATGCTAAACTATCCAGCAGCAAAACTACTGACAAAAATCCTGATCTTGAAAAGGTTTGTTACATTAAAAATAGCTTTTCATACTGTAAGCAAAATTTGTATTAGGTTTCCCTAATTTGTTTTTGGTATTCATTTTTTTTAATAGATACTATAATCTTACATTGTGTCTGTTGCACACAGAATCCTGGTCCAAAACAAACAGGAATCACAATAAATTACACGACTGGCTTAATACCCTACTTCTGACCAATACATTCTTTAATAGATTGTTTCCTGTAAAAAATTTGGATTGCCTTAAAGAGCACATAGCTCATTATGTTATTCAGTTGTTTTTACCCAGTTATTTACTGATCATTTTTTTATTATTATTTCATACAAAACTTATCCCCCAATAATTTACGGTGATATTAAGTAAAGTACCCGTCAGACCAAATTGATCATAAGGCCGGTGAAGCAGCGTTCACCAGTTATTAGTGGCCACTGCATACTAGGGGATGTGTGGCCAGCACAATGCCCAGCCACCTTTACTTTACCCCAACTAATGTCAGGTACCCATCAGAGCTGGGTAGACTCAGGGACACACTCGTGTCCAGGGAAAAAATGCTATCCTTCACCAGGATTCAAACCCAGGACCTACAGTACGCCAGACGAACGCGCTGTCATCGTGCCCCATTTACGATAATATTAATTGTTTATAATTTCATAAGCATGTTTTTATCACACTGAACCCATAACTGTGTCCACTAGGGTTTTATTTCAGTTTGGTTTGATATGAGACAATAACATTTGAGATTTCTTTACTTTCATCAGGCCCTGCAGTATTTACAAAAGTCTTACAGATGTTTTACACAGAAAGTTGACTGGGAAAAAGACATAGCAGCATGCAAGAAGGTTGGGGATGAAGCGGTCAGCCTGGCGCAAGGTTCAGTCTATTTTCTCATTAAATACTTCTTTTTAAAGAAAACCCTAATTAAAATGTAGAAGGACTGTCTGTAAAAAAAGGATAAAGCTCATTGTTAGGAAATGTTGTTAACTGGCCTAGAGTTTAGTTTGACCTATAATAGAATATGAATCTTTTACATCTGACCCATCAACTATGGAAAACATTTTTTAAAAATTAAGAACAAATTCAGAAAAGAGCTGTAAGGCTCATTACTAGTGAATATTCACAACTGACAAGAGTAACACCAATAGTTAAATCCAGTGCTTTTTTTTTTGTAAAAAAAAAAATAGGTGCCGGTACTCTGTGATGGATTGCCTAACTTTTAAAGCAGTTTCGCATTTTATATTTTAATTCTTATTGCGCGCAATTTTAAAATAATTCAATTTTAACAAATTAATAATATTATTAATATAATAAATCAATAATAAACGTTAAAATACAAGAAAAGTAATATATATATATATATTCCCCACATTGAAAAAGGTGCCGGTACGCCATACCGGTGCGTACCGTCACAAAAAAAGCACTGGTTAAATCACTGAACACTAGAGAACAGAAGGGCAAAGAGTAAAATAGTAATAATACATAAGGCATTAAATTCTAATTTAGAAATACAACACAATAACAATCTGTTACAATGCTCAGATAAACACAAGGACAAAAACACTTTCCTTATCCCTTGTGGGAGAACAAATGCATATAAATATAAGTTCTCTTTCTTCCCAAGCGGCATCAGGCATGGAACGGGTTGCCTGAACAAGCAAACCAGGAAAACTAGTAGCTTAACATCATTGAAAACACTAATCAAAATGTAAGACTAGAATCAGATCATAGATAAGAGTAGGACGTAATAATGTTCTTTATAGAAGGAGCGTCTATAATATATAACATAATATATAGTTTTCATTATTTTATCTTTACTAAACATCCCACATTTAATTGTCTTGAGTGCTTGACACATTAATTCATTAACAATGGAATTGCATTTTAAAATGTTAACATATTATTGATTGGCATTCTGCTTTTCGTTGCTTTTCTTTGTAATTCTTTTCATGTGCTAGTGGAACATGCAGAACATCATTTATACCAAACCATTTGGATAATTATTGTGGCAATGATAGTATTAAAGTACCTTTTAGATCATGTTTGTCCATAGTAAAGTAGCTCTCACCAGTTTCCATTGCCCTTGATATCAAGGGGGTTGTGTGGCCAGCAACAATTGCTTTCCCCAATTATTGTGCCCATCAGAGCTGGGTAGATACATGGAACACCCTCCAAATCTGGGACAAAAATTATTGTGTTTTTACCTGGACTTGTGTTTTTACCTGGATTCAAACAAGAGCACTTCAGAATGGCAGTCTGATGGACTTTTAGAGAAATACTAGTGAGGGTAAAATAAAGGTGGCTGTGATATTATACTGGCCACACAATCCCTTGGCATGCTACACCAGCCTTATGAACCAGCATGGTCTCGAATGGGTGCTTTTATTTGTTTTTTCTAATCATAAAGTTACAGTGGTCTAGAAGTAAAATACTGGATTGCTAAGATAAAACTCACAAAAAAAGTTCAAATAGGTTTTAATAAGAGTCGTGAAACAAAATTTAATCCACTGAAAACAATTTGTCTGTCATATTTTCTATCCAATAAGCTTATTTTTGTTTCTATCATTTGCAGTTTATGTACAGTGTACCCTGGGAAAATCTCCACCTGAATGTTTAAAACTTTTATCTTCAGCCAAATTTATGTTGAATGGAGCTGTTGTTAAAATTCAGGTAAACATTTAGTGCTTTTGTGTTTTCTTTTTATAGAGAGTGTCTGACTTGTATTTTTATAAATGATTTGTATCTGTACAATTTCTAGGGAGATTAGTAAATACAGGGTAGTATAAACTTCCTACATTTTCTGATCACCCATTTTTATAATTACTAGAAGCAATTAGTGAAAATACATATTACTAAAAAAATAATTTTTTAACCTGTGTATTATAATACCTTAGCATTGATTGGTCAATTTTGTTCATTTTAAACCAGAAACAACACACGGATCCTGTTTCTCAAGAATTGTCTTCAGAAGTTACAGAAATATGCCAGAACATAAAAGACAAACTAAATGAGATTGTGTCTAAAATTGAGGAAGTCAAATGTAGCTGATACCAATTGTTGGTTTTTGTCATTTAAATTGTAAATAAAAGGACCTCAACATATAGTTTTTATTGATTTTTGTTGTTGTGGTGTTTAAATGTTTATAAAATGTCTCGTTTACTTCATAATATAAGAATAATTGTTTCTGTTGGGGAATGCAGACATGCCAACCACACCACTTTATATGGAATCGTCCCGTTTTTACTATTTAAAAAATGTATGTCCCATTTTCCTATACATTTTATCTGCCAAAAGTAGAAAGTGTGGTTTGGTTTATAATTTTAAACAAGCATTAGATTTTTTCTCAGCCTCTTCTGGTTTATCATCTATTGTCACCATGCTGCAAAAACTTTATATCAACCCAATTATTTTTTTTGTTAATACATTCTCAATAAACAATTGAATTTATGTAAAATGAAACAAAGGAGTGTTTACCAGGATGTCTGGTCAATTTAGATTTTGTTGTGGAATGTGAGGTTAGATTAATCACTCCTCCTCCCTCACACTAATGTAATTATAAGAGATTACTATAGAAAGCCACTCAAAAACAGTCACCCTTATCTATACAGATGGCTCGGCGTTTGTCACAATAAATTATAGTAAATGCTGGGCTAGGCGCTTACCAGATCTTCCCTGTCAAAAAAAAATGCCAGAGATATGTGGAAACTATTATACAAATTTTTAAGCAAATGTTGCTATGAACATTGCACTAGAAACAGTAGGACATAAACATAACAACAAAACAGCTCGCCCTAACAGCTATTGTCATCTTCACAGACTCACAATCAGCACTCCAAACAATAGCTAGCAACGCCTTACTAAGCCTAAAAGTAGTAAAAGAAATCACCTTACTAAAACCTACAATGGATTGCTTAATAAGTATCTACAAAATCAACATAACTATTCAATGGGTATCAGTATATATTGACATACTATTCAATGAAAAATCTGACATGTTGGCTAAAAAGGGAGCATACGGCTGCATACGTAGACCAATTACATCAGTGGTTCCCAACCTTTTTTTTATTTTGCGACCCTTTAATACAGCTTCTCACATTATGTCTACCCCCAACCATAATTATTTTTCCTCGCTACCTTATACCGGTAACTGTAATTTGATACTGTTATGAATTGTAATGTAATTGTAATCTGATATGCAGGATGCATTTTCATTGTTACAAATTGAACCTAATTTAATTAAAGCATTCATCACACAAAAAAAACTATTTGTAATTATATATTGTGAGATATAGTCTATATTTCTAAATACAACACGAACGTCAGTGTTAAGATTGAAATTCTCGGGGCAGTCTTTGCATAGCACAACGAAGACCATCTTCCGCAACAAGTCTACTTTTGTATTTAGACTTGATAACCCACAAACTAGAAAACCCTGTTTCATGAAGATATTTTTTTGGAGATGGAAGAAAACTAACATAATGTCAGATAGAATAGGATACGACTGCAAACACTTATAATACAGAATTGTGTAATTGGTATTGCAGAGAAATCAGTCTTCACTGCATCGTTCAATGAACTCCTTTTGTGCTGTCCCAGGAACATTTTTAACTTTGACATTGAATGGGCATCTGGTAAGAGCAAATGGGCTGTCAGTGTCGGATAGATTTGAAAAGTTTGATGAAATATCGTCTGCGCGCATGTGCAGGTGTTCTTTCACAGAAAGTATCATCCTAATCCTTTTGACAGGTTCAATGTCATGTTTCTCAAAGAAAGCAGATTAGGTAGTCTAGACAAAATGTACTTTTTTTTTTCATCCAATGTTTTATGCCAAAGCTGGAGTTTCAATCAGAATGATCGGATCTCTTCAGACAAAATAAGGCCATGTTACGTTTGGTCCTTGCGGTGATCAAGATGGCAACGATTTCAACCAAGTAAGTTATTTTCTTCAGTTCACATTTAGGCGATCGGCTAATCGCCAATCTCCTGGGTAAGGAAAACATCCACACACCAGAGGCGGAATGATATCCAATGGACCTTGTGGGACCAACTCGATTATCTTGACTTTGCTGATGATCTTGCCCTTCTCTCTCATACCCAACAGCAGATGCCGGAGAAAACTAGCAATGTTGCAGCCACTTCTGTACGTATTGGTCTGAATATACACAAAGGGAAGAGTAAGGTCCTCAAAGTCAATGCCACCAGTACTGCACCCATTATGCTGGAAGAGGAAGCACTAGAAGAAGTTGAGAGTTGTGTCTATCTTGGCAGCATTGTGGACAAACAAAGTGGGACAGATGCTGATGTAAAAACAAGAGTTGGAAAGGCACGAACGGAATGTCTGGGTCTCCAGACACCTGAAAAACAACCTAAAGATCAGGATCTTCAACACCATGGTGAAACCTGTGCTGCCGTATGGAGCTGAAACATGGAGAACCACGGCCACAAATATAAAGAAACTCCAGTCCTTTATAAATAACTGTTTAAGAAGGATTCTTGGGATTCATTGGCCAGACATGATTAGCAACCTGAAGCTGTGGCAGCGGATCAAGCAAAAACCAGTAGAACAGGAGATCCTCCAGAGAAGATGGCGATGGATTGGCCATACACTCCGAAAACCTGCTCCAGCACAACAAGGCATGACCTAAACTGGAACCCTCAGTGAAAACGGAAAAGAGGTCGACCGAGGAACACTTGGCGCAGAGATGTGGAAGCAGATCCCAAGGAATTTGGCCTTACTTGGGGGAAGCTGGAGAGACTGGCCCAGGATAGAGATGCCTGGAGGACCCTTGTTGGCGGCCTATGTCCTAGGAAGGACCACAGACATCGATAATCGGCGCCTGTTCCTCAAGGACGAGAAGGCAGAAGAAGAAGCAGTGTAGAGTCTACTGAATCCTGTGGTGAAGATGGTCAATTTAATAAGGTCACGTGGGTTCAGTCATAGACAGTTCAGAGACATGTTGAAAGATACAGACACAGAATCGAAAGATTTACCATATTAGCCTACACAGCAGTAAGATGGCAAAGTTGTGAGGAAATTCTGAGCAGAGTAGTTAAGTTAAGAAAGGGAAAAGGTGAGTTCCTGGAAAGTAAAGGCAAGCCACAGCCATTATTGTCTGATGAAGAGTGGGTATGGGGATGGGCCTTTGCCACAGACATAACTAGTCATTAAAATTTTCTGAACCTAAAACTACCTTACCGTACAAGGAGAGAAAAATCTAGTTTCGGATCTATACACCCACGTAAAGGCCTTCAGATTCAAACTTGTCTTGTTTTTGGAACAAGTTCAGGCCAACAACTTGACGCACTTTCAGCAGTGCAATGTATTCATGGCTGAAGCAACAGCTGAGTTCCCCACGTCATTTGCATGCGAGATCATCAAAGACCTCCAGCTGCAGTTTCAGGAGCGGTTTTCTGACTGTTTCAAAACCCATTTGAAGCGGACGTGGCCAGTTGCCCAGATAAACTGCAGCTGGAGGTCATTGAGTTGCAAGCAGACGACCTCCTTAGGGATAAGTTCAAAGAGGGACTGATGGTTTTTTTTACCAGTTTTTGCCCACGGAAGACTTTCATAATGTCAAATCGTTTGCATCAAGGTACCTTTCAATCTTTGGAACAACATACCCATGTGAACAAACATTTTAAAGAATGAAATACGTAAAGAACCATTTGAGAACAAACTTGTCCGATAATAATCTCAGGTCAATCTTGATGTTAGGGACAAGAAATCTAAAGCCAGAAATGTCTGCTATTTTGGCATGCAGGAAACAATTTCACCATTCCTACTAATACAAGTTTTCAAGTGTAGTGTAGGCCTACCAATATGTGTGTTATTAAATAATAACTGAATACAATAATATTAAATAAATAATTAAAAACAACACCCATGTTTTGATTCTTTTTTTATTTGGACCTCGACTGTGTAGTTGGCCCCCGAGCTGCTGTTTGATAGTTAAATTAATGCGGCCCTCGGGCTGAAAGGTTTGGAGACCCCTGCCCTGTTCAAGTTGAAAAAGTCTTCTTTATTGAACACTTCTTGAAATACCTATGACATAAAATTAAGGTCATTGGTTGCATTGACATTTGAATTATTGACTTTTTAATTAGATCTAATATTTGTGTAACACATTTTACTTTTATATTTGAATGTCACTACATGTCACAAGTTAAAAATAAAATATGTCAACGAAGATTGGGCTAATAATAATGGCTTGTTCTTCATGCCTGGAAAACTCTGCATCTCGGAAGTTCCGAGTAGGAAGTTTTCCCAAATACGAATTGGTCCAATTTTACATTTTTTGGTGGCACTTATCTATATATTATTTATGTCCCATTTGCGTTCTTTATATCGTTCTTGACGACTTGGTGAATAAGTGAATATTAACATTAAATATTGAAGAGTTAATTATTTATGGGTTTTCAACTCATATAGATAAGTTTATTTAACGGCATTTATACGAAAAAAATAAATAGACTAGGCCTTTTGAAAAATGTTATTTTCACTAAAAGTAATGTTAGATAATCACACTATAATGGTAACTGTAGATGACATGTTACTAATGACGCTGCAATGAAAAAAAAAGTTTACAAATGCACCATATCGTCAACTCGGATATTTCCCACTTGGTTCTTTCAAAACATATATAGATCAGTGCTTATAATGCAAAACTATTTTTATGCTATGTTGAAATATAATCATTTTATTTAAAAATGTCTTTTCTTTAACCTTGAGAAGATCACTGTACGTAATATTTTACTTTATTTATAATTCTAACAAAGTTTTAGTACAAAATAATATTGCAAGGTTGCAAATGACGCATCAATAAAACAGTTTTAAAATGCACATTTTCAGAAAACGGGATTTTATGTTCAATTATTCCTACTTGGAATTTCCGAGTTGCCCAGGGATAAAGAACATAGTATAAAAGAAACAAGAAAAGACTACTCTGAACGAACTCTTTGTAAACAACAGGGAAGAAAAACGTGCAGAAAATAAACCAGAACTTGCGATGGCCGATTCAAAGATTGATTATATCATGTTAGCATCTCTTTCTCATCTTAGCAAACTAAAAGAGAAAGAATTAGAGAGCATGAATCAACAAATAGCTGGTTTAAAAAAGGTACATAAGCATATATTTAATGATAATTTGATTTTGAATGTTCAATCAAATGAATCAAATGGATTATCAATCAATTCAAATTCAATGAATCAACTTTGCCAATGACTCAATGAGGCCCAATGAATGACACTTTAATTTTTTTATAAAAAAATATTTGGGTCTTGTTCTTGGTCAGGTTATATAATAATAATTTCTTAATAATAAATAATCATTAAAAAATATAAATTAAATCATCGTCATCAGACAAAAAATCCAACCAAATTTAAATAATTTTGAAATGATTTTGACTTAGACTTAGACTAGATCTAGGCCTAAAGTTGCCTAAACTCTAAACTTAAAGTCTTTTAAATTTAAAAATGACTTAAACGTTTATGAGTTTATGTTTATAATTTAAATGTTTTGAAGGTTGGAGTTATAGGCCTATTACTATTATTTGACTATTATTATGATATAACCATTTATTATGATTTGGACCAATCAAAATGAAATAATAATACTAGTAATACTAAATTAAATGTATGTCTCTATGTAGGACGCAATAATTTGTAATCTCATTGACCATTGAGTGGCATTGAGTATTAAGTCATTGACATTGAAAATTATTGGTTTACATTTTACATAGCCATAGGCCATAGGCTGAAGTTAAATTATAGGTTTGTTTAGGCAACCCTTTCCATGCTGAGATTCTCACCATTCTGCTTTAGAATTTATTTGTTATTTGCTGATACACTGATAGAGAATATGAATAAACAAGATTTTTAATAGGCCCCATTGAAAAAAATTTGGGTTCTATTTCAGTTGGCTCAGTTTTCATAGTGTAGCTGAGTTTATTTTACCAAGTACATTTTATTTTTAGGAAGTCAATCTGCTCCAGCTTGAGAGAAAGTGGTGCTTTGATAAAGATGGTAAAAGAATAGTACCAACATGTGAGGAGCAAGCATTAGAAATCAGCAAAAAGTTATATCAGTATCCTCACCTAGCAGAAGGTATGTAGTTGTCAACTCTTTTAAATAAAAGTAAAAGGATTCATTTGTTTTAAGTTTTTATCACAGCATTTCTTTACAGATGGTACTTTTATTAACTTAAAAGTGATTAATGTATCCCATAATTAGTTTTCATTGTTCCCAATGACAGTAAAATATTACTTAACAATGAAAATAATTTACTGACACAGGTTAGATGAGCAATAGCTTGAGTTCATCATGATTGCATGTTTATCAGAATCTCAGGATGTTTTCAGAACTGTTTGGAATTATTGTGTTGTTGTTTTTTTTGCAAAAATATAAAGTTTTGTTATGTTTGTAATGTTCATGTTATGAAATGTATACAGTTTCCATGACTATATATCTGTTGTTTAATTCAATGCAATGTGATATAAGGTTAGGCACTGATAAACTAAATAACTCTTGTATTTCACTAGACAATTCACTAGTTTATGATGGACACATCATAGCATTTCATAACACTCTTTTATTTTTCTTTCAGATGTTGTGAAAGCATTGAGAAAAAAATGTACCGACCTAGATTCCAATTTATCAGATTTAAAGTCCCAGTGTAATGCTTTGAAATAAAGAATCATTAAATTATAAGAGCATGCATGCCATAACCTACAAATAAAGACTACATAAAAACGACAGGATTTTTTGTTCAAGAAAAAGTGTAAGGGCTGGTGTCATCTATAACTTGGCAAGGGAGAAAGATGATCTTTGTATGCAGTACAGTAACAGTTTTATTTGGACAAGAATTACATTCATTTACAATTAATCAATCATCTCTGGTGAGAGCATTCAAGGCAGACTACTTGCATCAAATATAAACAATAATGTGTGCAAAAAATATTGAGATTACAACACACAGAACACTACAGCTGGTAGAGAAGCTTGGCGGTTGTATGTAACACACACGGAACACTACAGCTGGTTGAGATGCTTGGCGGTTGTATGTAACACACACAGAACACTACAGCTGGTTGAGATGCTTGGCGGTTGTATGTAACACACACAGAACACTACAGATGCTTGGCGGTTGTATGTAACACACACAGAACACTACAGCTGGTTGAGATGCTGACCTTGTGCAGAATTGTTTGATATTTGGAAAGGCACGTAAAGCATTTTATTTGTTTACTTTTGTACAGCATTACTAACCTGTAAATAAAAGCATCTCTTACAGACTATGTTGGACCATAAGGCTCAACAAGTAGCACTCAACAATTTTCTTTTATTTTAGCAACAGAATTGGTTAGAATCTTGTAAAAATCCTTGTTAGTTTTCTTTTTTCGGGATTCAAACCTAAGCTTTTTACATGGCAATCTGATGTGCCTCCATTTAACTATTGTGCAAGTATATATTATATGTTCATCAGCATGATCAAAATGTTACAAGTTTTTATGTATTATTTTATTTATTCAGTTACAGTTTTTAAGAATGTAAATATTTTGATTATTGCTTGGGAATACCAGGTAGCCTACTTTTCAATAAATTATCTCTATGTACATTTATGTATGATTAAAAAAATTAAAAAAAAAAATTTATACTGAAAAGCATAATCCTTATGTTCTCCTCAGAATTGTTGATATTCTGACAAAAAAATATCAAATCAATACACAAAGGTATTTTTTCTCATTACATACCGGTAGATCTGATGTATATTAAGTAGATTGATTGCAATAATTATTTCATTGATTCATTAAAAAATTATAAATAACTAAAACGCTTTATTTTTTTATAATACTTATTGTTCTTTGATTAGTGTTGAAATTGTGTGTTTGACCAGTCTTTAAAATATTAAAGATTTACAATATCTTGCCATTTCTTATAGTTAAACCTGGAACTTGATTGTTATTTTATTAAAAACATTTTTTTATATTTTTATCTTTAAATATTCTGTTTTTTTTTTTAGTGAAGGACATAACAGTAACTTTTAGTAACCAAAGTTGTATGTGAAACTTCACAACATAGTTCTCTAACAAACATACAGTAACTAAACAAACAATTATATCATTTATACAACATAGTTCTCTAACAAACATACACTGTCATACAGTAACTAAACAAACAATTATATCATTTATACAACATAGTTCTCTAACAAACATACAGTAACTAAACAAACAATTATATCATTTATACAACATAGTTCTCTAACAAACATACAGTAACTAAACAAACAATTATATCATTTATATTTTAATTTTTCTATAAAAAAAAATAAACAACAAATAAATTATGTTCAATATAATTGAAGTTGAGATGTTCTCACATACAAATGTTGCATTAATGCATGCAAACAGCAAACACGTATACTGGTATTCTTGGAAACAATTTCTTATTCACTACACAATGCATTGAAACATGTCATGTTAAAATGGCAACAGTACACAATAAGTCAAATAATGACCTGAATAAATCTATTTAGTTTTTTTATGACAATGGCAATAATCAACAATTAGGACATAATGTTTGCTCTTATTACTTTCTTTCATTGTTTTTATCTGTTTTTTTTTGGCAACAGTAAACAACAACTTGCTTTTCAAAGATAAGAAAATATAGTCTGGCCCAAATATTCCCAATTAATATGAATTTCTTGACAAAAGCTACTAGTACAGCTACACCATTAAAAAAAATATACTAAAATACTAACAAAAGTGACCTTTATATTGCAAAAACAAAATCAAATATATATTTTTTTTTTAACTAGAAGATTCACACTTTTTTGTTCTGAAAGAAAAACATTTTCCACACCAACTAATACAAGGGTCAGCAACCTTTTGATAATAGTGTGCCAAAGAAACTTTTAAGTCATTCAATGTTCCAACAAAGTCCTATTGCTCTATACTTGTAGAAAAGACTTATATTGCCTTTTTTGAAGGTCTTTACGTGCCAGTGAAAATCACTGTATGTGCCAAGTCTGGCACGCATGCCATAGGTTGCTGACCTCTGAACTAATATATTGCACTTGTGTTTTTTTTTAATTTGTGTAGAAAAGTAGCATAATTGATTGTTTGAATTAAAAGAAATTTAAACTAGATAAACATTTTATTATGAAACTAAGAAATTAAAGAATCTTAAAGTATTTATAAACCTTATCTGAACTTATAAACTTTCTATATGAAATTGTTTTAATACTTCAGATAAACCAGAACTTGGCAAAAAAATGATCATATATGGTTTCACTAAAAAAAAAATAAAAAAAAATACCAGAATTCCCTTGAATTGTAAATAAATCATCACAGATTTTCATTTGTTTAGTTTAGAAGGGCTGGGAGATAGAAGCTTTATTCATTCTGTCATGAAAGATCAAAATCTGTGACTTTCTTTGCCCCCAACTTCATAGCCCCGCCCCCTTTTCTGGCCTCTCTTTTTTCTTGAATCTCTTTCTGTCTTTGTTTTTTCTTGTCCTCTTTCTCTTTCTTTATTCTGTCAGCCGTTGAATCTGCATTGTCTTTGTCTGTAAACAATATCAAATCAAGAAGAAGACTTAAGAAGAAATAACAAGAAGAGTTAAAACTGATATATCAACAAGAACATACAATAAAAGCTAAATGGATGTGATGTAAACATTTCTCAGATTGTCCTCCCATTTCATTAGAATTTTGTAACCATGGTTACTAGACACTGAAAAAAAAAAGGTAGTTCTATCAAAATAACAAATGAGCAAAGTTTTAACATTTTATTACTGTTGAGATCATTTCTAAAAAAACTAGAAATGAAATTGGGCAGTTAGAGTTAGTGAAGAAACTTTGCTTCTTTTTATTTAAGGGAGGGGGTGATAGGTTGAGTTTAGGCCGCCAATAGCATATTTACCGGTACAATACATTAAAATTATTCAAAATTCTCCAGGAGTCACAGTTCAATTCAATATAGACTAACAATTCTGGTTAAGATCATAGGGGGCACAAGAAGCAACAATTCTTACTATAGTATTCAAATTATATTTACGGTATATACACCAACCCAACTGAATATCAATATATATATATAATTACAGTGAGTTTTTTAAGATAGTTTTATATTATACAGGGTTGCTGCACCAAACTCAAATCAGAATTTCAGGAGTTTTTCAGGAGAAAATCTAAAATTTCAGGAGGTGCGGCCAAACCAATGACTCAGATACATATAAAATTTAATAAAATATTTTAAGGGCATTATAATGTGAAAGCTAAATATGTACCATTAAGCTATGTTCATTATATAGAGTCCTTTAACTGTCTTTAGAAATCTTATAATTAAAAAAAAATAGTACAAATAAAAGATTTTTTTTTAATGAAAATAAAAGGAGGAGGGGGGGGGGAGGCAGAGAATGGACATAAGTTTCCTGTATGGGGGCATCTGTAACATATAGATTGTTACATTAACAAGTACAGAGAACATATTTATATGGGCCTACATTGAAAAGTAGGCCTATATATATAGAAAGCTTACAGATTTAAAAGTTAAAAAAAAACTATCTCTATCACTATCACAAGAGAAAAAAACTGCTATTGTAAGTTAAAAGGACATGTAGATAATCCAATGTGATTACTTTCCAAACATTAGGATCATTAAGCCTATTAAAATCCTGCTACAAAAATAAAACCTTACAGCAACTAGGTGTAGTTAGGTAAGGAGGGGCAAATAGTGCAAGGGGGAAATAGTCCACAATGATTTTTTTTAGTGGATGGGGGGAAGGAGTAGCTGTTTCTGAACTGGTGTATATAATATCTCCATAAACTACCGTATTAAAAATAAAAAACACCTGTCGATAAGTTGCACCCTGACTTTCTGGGATTTATACTGCCTTTGAACTTCTAAAAAATGCATAACTTTTAAACATAAAAGTTACTAAATATTCACCCTAATTTGGATACTTCGTTTCCTTTAAAAATGTTTTCAATCATGCATAAGGCAAACACAGAGCTTCACTTATTTTAAACAACCGATCAATACAGCCATTAGTCATATGGAAAAGTAATGTATCTGTTTCTTCATCTAAGTCACTGTCCATACTCATTAGTCATATGGAAAAGTAATGTATCTGTTTCTTCATCTAAGTCACTGTCCATACTCATTAGTCATATGGAAAAGTAATGTATCTGTTTCTTCATCTAAGTCCATGTCCATACTCATTAGTCATATGGAAAAGTAATGTATCTGTTTCTTCATCTAAGTCACTGTCCATACTCATTAGTCATATGAAAAAGTAATGTATCTGTTTCTTCATCTAAGTCACTGTCCATACTCATTAGTCATATGGAAAAGTAATGTATCTGTTTCTTCATCTAAGTCACTGTCCATACTCATTAGTCATATGGAAAAGTAATGTATCTGTTTCTTCATCTAAGTCCATGTCCATACTCATTAGTCATATGGAAAAGTAATGTATCTGTTTCTTCATCTAAGTCACTGTCCATACTCATTAGTCATATGGAAAAGTAATGTATCTGTTTCTTCATCTAAGTCACTGTCCATACTCATTAGTCATATGGAAAAGTAATGTATCTGTTTCTTCATCTAAGTCCATGTCCATACTCATTAGTCATATGGAAAAGTAATGTATCTGTTTCTTCATCTAAGTCACTGTCCATACTCATTAGTCATATGGAAAAGTAATGTATCTGTTTCTTCATCTAAGTCACTGTCCATACTCATTAGTCATATGGAAAAGTAATGTATCTGTTTCTTCATCTAAGTCCATGTCCATACTCATTAGTCATATGGAAAAGTAATGTATCTGTTTCTTCATCTAAGTCACTGTCCATACTCATTAGTCATATGGAAAAGTAATGTATCTGTTTCTTCATCTAAGTCACTGTCCATACTCATTAGTCATATGGAAAAGTAATGTATCTGTTTCTTCATCTAAGTCCATGTCCATACTCATTAGTCATATGGAAAAGTAATGTATCTGTTTCTTCATCTAAGTCACTGTCCATACTCATTAGTCATATGGAAAAGTAATGTATCTGTTTCTTCATCTAAGTCCATGTCCATACTCATTAGTCATATGGAAAAGTAATGTATCTGTTTCTTCATCTAAGTCACTGTCCATACTCATTAGTCATATGGAAAAGTAATGTATCTGTTTCTTCATCTAAGTCCATGTCCATACTCATTAGTCATATGGAAAAGTAATGTATCTGTTTCTTCATCTAAGTCACTGTCCATACTCATTAGTCATATGGAAAAGTAATGTATCTGTTTCTTCATCTAAGTCCATGTCCATACTCATTAGTCATATGGAAAAGTAATGTATCTGTTTCTTCATCTAAGTCACTGTCCATACTCATTAGTCATATGGAAAAGTAATGTATCTGTTTCTTCATCTAAGTCTCTGTCCATACTCATTAGTCATATGGAAAAGTAATGTATCTGTTTCTTCATCTAAGTCACTGTCCATACTCATTAGTCATATGGAAAAGTAATGTATCTGTTTCTTCATCTAAGTCCATGTCCATACTCATTAGTCATATGGAAAAGTAATGTATCTGTTTCTTCATCTAAGTCACTGTCCATACTCATTAGTCATATGGAAAAGTAATGTATCTGTTTCTTCATCTAAGTCACTGTCCATACTCATTAGTCATATGGAAAAGTAATGTATCTGTTTCTTCATCTAAGTCACTGTCCATACTCATTAGTCATATGGAAAAGTAATGTATCTGTTTCTTCATCTAAGTCACTGTCCATACTCATTAGTCATATAAAAAAAAGTAATGTATCTGTTTCTTCATCTAAGTCACTGTCCATACTCATTAGTCATATGGAAAAGTAATGTATCTGTTTCTTCATCTAAGTCACTGTCCATACTCATTAGTCATATGGAAAAGTAATGTATCTGTTTCTTCATCTAAGTCACTGTCCATACTCATTAGTCATATGGAAAAGTAATGTATCTGTTTCTTCATCTAAGTCACTGTCCATACTCATTAGTCATATGGAAAAGTAATGTATCTGTTTCTTCATCTAAGTCCATGTCCATACTCATTAGTCATATGGAAAAGTAATGTATCTGTTTCTTCATCTAAGTCACTGTCCATACTCATTAGTCATATGGAAAAGTAATGTATCTGTTTCTTCATCTAAGTCACTGTCCATACTCATTAGTCATATGGAAAAGTAATGTATCTGTTTCTTCATCTAAGTCACTGTCCATACTCATTAGTCATATGGAAAAGTAATGTATCTGTTTCTTCATCTAAGTCACTGTCCATACTCATTAGTCATATGGAAAAGTAATGTATCTGTTTCTTCATCTAAGTCACTGTCCATACTCATTAGTCATATGGAAAAGTAATGTATCTGTTTCTTCATCTAAGTCACTGTCCATACTCATTATTCATATGGAAAAGTAATGTATCTGTTTCTTCATCTAAGTCACTGTCCATACTCATTAGTCATATGGAAAAGTAATGTATCTGTTTCTTCATCTAAGTCACTGTCCATACTCATTAGTCATATGGAAAAGTAATGTATCTGTTTCTTCATCTAAGTCCATGTCCATACTCATTAGTCATTTGGAAAAGTAATGTATCTGTTTCTTCATCTAAGTCCATGTCCATACTCATTAGTCATATGGAAAAGTAATGTATCTGTTTCTTCATCTAAGTCACTGTCCATACTCATTAGTCATATGGAAAAGTAATGTATCTGTTTCTTCATCTAAGTCACTGTCCATACTCATTAGCCATATGGAAAAGTAATGTATCTGTTTCTTCATCTAAGTCACTGTCCATACTCATTAGTCATATGGAAAAGTAATGTATCTGTTTCTTCATCTAAGTCCATGTCCATACTCATTAGTCATATGGAAAAGTAATGTATCTGTTTCTTCATCTAAGTCACTGTCCATACTCATTAGTCATATGGAAAAGTAATGTATCTGTTTCTTCATCTAAGTCACTGTCCATACTCATTAGTCATATGGAAAAGTAATGTATCTGTTTCTTCATCTAAGTCACTGTCCATACTCATTAGTCATATGGAAAAGTAATGTATCTGTTTCTTCATCTAAGTCACTGTCCATACTCATTAGTCATATGGAAAAGTAATGTATCTGTTTCTTCATCTAAGTCACTGTCCATACTCATTAGTCATATGGAAAAGTAATGTATCTGTTTCTTCATCTAAGTCACTGTCCATACTCATTAGTCATATGGAAAAGTAATGTATCTGTTTCTTCATCTAAGTCACTGTCCATACTCATTAGTCATATGGAAAAGTAATGTATCTGTTTCTTCATCTAAGTCACTGTCCATACTCATTAGTCATATGGAAAAGTAATGTATCTGTTTCTTCATCTAAGTCACTGTCCATACTCATTAGTCATATGGAAAAGTAATGTATCTGTTTCTTCATCTAAGTCCATGTCCATACTCATTAGTCATATGGAAAAGTAATGTATCTGTTTCTTCATCTAAGTCACTGTCCATACTCATTAGTCATATGGAAAAGTAATGTATCTGTTTCTTCATCTAAGTCACTGTCCATACTCATTAGTCATATGGAAAAGTAATGTATCTGTTTCTTCATCTAAGTCCATGTCCATACTCATTAGTCATATGGAAAAGTAATGTATCTGTTTCTTCATCTAAGTCACTGTCCATACTCATTAGTCATATGGAAAAGTAATGTATCTGTTTCTTCATCTAAGTCACTGTCCATACTCATTAGTCATATGGAAAAGTAATGTATCTGTTTCTTCATCTAAGTCCATGTCCATACTCATTAGTCATATGGAAAAGTAATGTATCTGTTTCTTCATCTAAGTCACTGTCCATACTCATTAGTCATATGGAAAAGTAATGTATCTGTTTCTTCATCTAAGTCACTGTCCATACTCATTAGTCATATGGAAAAGTAATGTATCTGTTTCTTCATCTAAGTCCATGTCCATACTCATTAGTCATATGGAAAAGTAATGTATCTGTTTCTTCATCTAAGTCCATGTCCCTATGTAACACTATAGTGTGTCAACACAAAAAAAGTCTTTTAATTAAGGTAGGCCTGCTGTCTATGCTTTCTAGACTGAAGGTGCCGGATTTGATGATGCGCTATTATACAATTAAGTGCCTTAATTACCATTGTTTGTAATGATTTTTAGTAAGATATTTTCAGCATTGAGTGCATTTCATCAATGTATTGGTGAATAAAATAACATAGACTTCTAGATTAGGCCTAGTCATTACTCATTAGACTGATAAACTGATAGACCTAGGGCCACACCGGCAAGGCCTATGCCTAGACCCAAAATCGTCTGCCTACATTTCCCACATTGATAGCAAAAACACATTGTAGGCCTATGCATACGATAATTTACTAATTAGTAAAACCATGTAGGGCCTACACCTTTAAAAGGTTGATAATGATATCGGCGTAGGCCTACATCGTGAATAACTCCTCTTGTATGGCTAGCTAAATAGGCCTACTGGAATTTTTACCACATGATATAAGATAGCGTCTTAAACATCATCGTTTTCTTTTTAACTAATAAAAAGACCTATTTCTGTGTATTTTGATATAAATATATTTAAAAATAAATGAATTTGGCAAAATATGTCGGTTCGCTGACCCCAAGTAGACTAGTAGGCGCCGCGCGTAGTGTAATCAGGCATTCTCAACATTGATTGCGAAAATAGGCACCTTAGTCCTTAACCTTAGTCCGTATCATTACCTAATCTAGCAGACACCAAAATGTGGGAGGAAGGGCGAAAGAGCTGTATGTATACCATCTTTACCGTCACAAAGCGAGAAGGGAGAGACTTGGCGTAGTAAGCGTAACCATAACACACGGGAGGTGGAGAAGGTTGCAGAAGGAAAAAATAGGGGTCAGCTCAATTTTTCAGGACATTTCAGGAGATTATTTCAAATTTCAGGAGGTTTTCAGGAGTTTTTGCACTTTGTTCAATTTCAGGACATCCTGAAACTTTAGGAGGCCGCGGGAACCCTGTATATATATATATTTGTCCTCTATAGACTCCTAGGCCATTGAACAAACCGGGACAAAAGTTAAATAGATAAATTAGAAACGTCTTTTAAAAGAAATTTTTATTATATCAACTATATTGCTTAATTTGTTAATTTATTTTATAAATAAACGTATTAATAATTGTGTTAAGATTATAAACTGGAGCGCCATTTTAAAAAACATTTATCAGTCCTGTTAAAACTGTGTACTTTGGGACCTGGGTTTTCCCAAAATATTATTTACTTTTTAAAAAATGTATGGCTTTAACAAAACATATTGTAGTCATTCGTTTCTCTATCATTTTGCCAGGCATAGTAACTATTGTATATCATTACGCTCATTTCTATAATCCACAGATTTATTGAATTACATTGAAATAAATCATATTTGTAAAGTACTAGAATGAAAACAGAATTACCTCCCACGTCCCCCCACTTGTCACCGCCCCAATCATCACCATCATTCCAGCCACCACCACCGCCTCCATCATTGTCCCAACCACCGTCCTCCGGCACTTTTCCCGCTGGGCTGACTTTGAATGACGAGGTCGTAGTCTTCTTTGCAGTGGTGGGTGTGGCTTTGGCTTGAGTGGTTTCCTTAGGAGGAGTAGATTTGGAGGGTGGTAATTCCCTTACTGGTGTGTTGGACTTTGACCTCTGACCTTTTGGTGCCTAATTAAAAAAATATTGAGCAAGATGGTTTGGGTTATATTTTTGTTCTTGCACAAAGAAGAAAGATAAAGACAACTTAGGATTTTATGGCCTCATACTTAAACATTTTAAAATTTTCTATTAAAACACTATTTTTAGGAAGCTTGTATAATATGTTATCATGATTGTTTATTTCATACAAATGAAAGATTTGTCTTGGGAAAAACTTTTTCACCATGTCCAAGCTCTAATTTATAACAGTGAGGGGTGGGGATAGCCTAATGGTTAGATGAATACTTTCTGAACTGGTAAAGTTGCCTTTGAGGATGAGTTATAAGTCTGGCCAGGACTTTTTCTCAAAATATGTTCTTTTTTTTAACAGACCTTTCATTCTCATTAAACACTATTATTCCAGGATAATTAGTTGCTTCTCCGGACATAAACACATAGCAAAATTATACTGTACAACTGACTTCTATTTCCTAACTAACAAACTGAATAAGTCATCTAACGGGGCTCCATCACCTACCACAACTTTTGAGAAGAAATCATCATCAGTGTCGGCACCACCACCCCAGTTGTAAGTGTCTGTAGTTGGCAGACCAGTGTGTTTGGTGGAGACAAACTCACTAGGCTTTGGCATGAATTTAGATTTCAAGTCTTCTGGTTGCCGTGCTGGTGTCTGCAAGGGAGGGAAACAAGCAAACACAAAAACAGCGAGTGAGTTTTTGGTGATGAACACTACAATAGCAACAACTACTTAAAGGTGTAAAGATAAAGGAAATGCCAACTTTGGTTATTTTTTTGTCTTCAATGTCATCCCAATTGTTGTCATCTTCCCAGTTGACATCTTTTTCTGTATCCTCATTTTTATTGGATTTGCTGTTGTCCTAAAACATGAAAAAATTAGTAAATCAAATGAATGGTAATAACTAGATTTTAAAATTTCCAAGAAAGGGTAATTTAAAGCTAGTAAAACAGTCGTCAGTGTTGCATAGTTCAAAATGTATTTATTTACTTTATTTACTTATTTAGTGTGTAAATAGTTTATTAAAAAAGTGTACAAATGAAATATAGCATAAAGTATAGACAGATTTTTTTAAAGACAACTTCAATGTTTAAGAAATCAAATTGTTTAGTTCAAAAGCTGTACAAATTAGTACATATCATTGAATGTTCTTTTTTTAATTTAAAAGTCCCAAAAGGAAGTTGTTTTTTTTACTATTGTTTATAAAGACAAGGTATTTAATATTTAAAGCTCATAGATGCCTTGCCTGGCCACTTTAACAATAACATTATTTTGAAAACTTCAAATTTTTGTTTTAACGGTGTGAAGGTAAATCTATACAGAAGTGTAGAAATAAATCTTACATCTAAATCACCCCAGTCCTCTTCCTCCCAACCATCACCAGAAGCTGCCTCTCTATCTTCATCCTCATCCGTGTCTGCAGGTTTGCCAAATGATGGCTTTGAAGGTTCAGAAGTGGGCGTCACTGGAGGGGGTTTAGGAGTAACAGCTTGCACAGGATTTTTTGTACTCATGGGAGCTTTTTTTTAAAAAATAATGCAAACAGAAAAACATTTCAAAACTTCTTATTCATTAAATAAGCTTAGTGTTGTCGACAAACAATTAATTATTAGATGTTGTGATGTATTTTAAGTTTAGTGAGCTTGAGAATAGGTCAATATTTGAGCATTTAGCCAATCATTTTTCTAATAATAGTAATAATTAAAATAATTATTCTAATAATTAAAATATAAAAGAAAAAAAAATCACTGATACTAACAGGTAGCCTAACCTAAAAAGGTTAGCACTGGTGGTAGCCGTTGTGTATCAATAATTAAAAGGATTATAGCAACTAACTCATTAGCTTGACCCCTCCCCCCATGAGCCACTCACCGATTGCATCCCCTGTTGATTTTGTGGCTGCTGTCTTGTTGTAGATTTTAGATGTCAAGCTGGACATGCCTGTCACTGCCCATTCTGTCCAGCCTGACCCTGAGGCAGCTGTTGCAGTACCAGACATAACTTCCTTTTCTGAAGTTTTGAGATTAGATCATTATTGGTAAATGCAAGTTAATTTATTGCATGTGACAAAAAGCTAAAAAAAAAAGTGCTTACTAGAGGATGTGTGGCCAGCACAATGACTTACTGCTTGTAAGTCTAGAATATCAGATCTCAATAGAAAACTCACCATATTCCTCTTCTAGTTCAGGATCCTCAGAAACTTTTTCTAATTTTGAAAGGAAACCTTTGATAGTTTTAAAAGCCTGAAAATAGAAAGTGAAATAAATAAATCAAATCAAGCCTGGAATAAAAATGTTAAGAAAAAGCAAGTCAATTAAACCCAAATTTAAAAATAAGTTAATGCCAAAAATAGAAAGCTTAATTATACAGTCAACTTTTAATAAACTATTAACCAACCAAAACATGGAAGTTTAGATACATTTTAGATTTAAAATCTCACATTCATAAATTAGTTTTATTTTACATTAACTTTAATCTTACATTAACTTACAAATGCTCTATTTATTTCAAATCAACATTTCTAGGATGAAAGACTTAGTAACACACACCCACCTGATCTCTCACACCTTTATCCGGGTCACGTGTCACGGCACAAAGAGAAGGGAGAAGTCGATTGGCTACCTCTGCCAAGTTATAAAAATTCTGGGTGGATGCAATGCCAAGAATTCCAGCTTGTCTTGCTGGAGGGAAGGGATCTTTCATTGCACGCATGAAAGCAGAACACAAAATCTTTTGTCGAATCTGAAAAAAAAAAAAAAACAGAAGGCAAATAATAAGACAAATAATTGCAATGTGACAAAATTTTTATTTCAAGTACAAATGAAGAAATGAAACCGAAAATCATAACAACTTTTTACTTTATGAAGTAAATCCTACAAAATCTTAGATCTACTTACTGCAGGGTTTATGTAGCAGGCAATTTTTCCTAGACAAACTGTTGTGTTAGTTCTAATTCCACCCTGAACAAAGAAACAAAAGGCTATTATTATTAAATTATAATCTTCACATTCTGAACTTATTTTAAAAAAATAAATGACTACACTAATACAACTTGAAATATCTAACAAGTGGGTCATTAATCAGTGCATATTTTCATTTGATGTTTCCATAGCTCATTGTCTAAATCTCAACTTCTTCACAAAAGCTTATATCAACATCTCACAAAACATAAAACAAAACTGACAAGGATAAAGAAATCACCTGATCATCTTTTGCCTGTAGCCTGGCAAACTGCCTCATCAATTCCTCATTTAAATTTTTATAATTCAGTTTTGGAGCCAAATGCAACATAGCCTGTTAAGAAAACAAACAGATCACTCATTATAAGCCGAATGAATTGTCCAAGTCAGGGGAGACAATCAACTGTGTTTTAAAAACATCACCAAAAACAAAACTCCAACAAATTTACAAACTTACTTTGATGGTACATTCTCGGACCATAGGGTTGGTATCCATAAAGCCACTGTTGACATGTGGAAATATTTGATCATTCACAGTGGCCACTTGTAAATGTTCTGCAAAAAATTCAATCTGGAAAAAAAGAGAACGTTAGAAAACCCTTCAATTTATCCAGCATAAATGGTGATGATGATAGTCACACGTCTAACTTACGGTAGATAATAAATTATATAAGTCACATTGTACCATTTAGTAAGTGGAAAATGAAAATGCCAAATGCTAATAGTAATTATGTTTTTACTGTTGAAAAAAACAAAAAAGGACAGCATGCAATTTTTGCCTCTGTGTTTGTAACAAATAAAAACTACTATCATGTCCAACCTGTTGAAGTAATTTCACTCTTGTGGCTCTGTCTGGTGAAGAAAACAACTTGACAACACAGGGAACCATTTTCTTTTGATATTCATCTGAATCTAAGAGTTTACCTATCTGTAAATAAAAGCAGTCACTGTCATAGTGTGTAATTACAAAAGCCAAAAACAAAAATGATTAAAACATTAAACCAGGATTAAGAATATTAGTAGCCTTTTTGTAATATAAAACCTAATATTGGTGAATGGCGGAATCAAGATTTAACCTATCTTTAAAAATATCTATTCCATTTATTTGAATGGAGAATTAACTATAGTTATGAACTGGAAGAATGAAATATTTTCTATTAGAAAAACATAATGGGGGAATGAAATATTTTCTATTAGAGAAACATAATGGGGGAATGAAATATTTTCTATTAGAGAAACATAATGGGGGAATTAAATATTTTCTATTAGAAAAACATAATGGGGGAATGAAATATTTTCTATTAGAGAAACATAATGGGGGAATGAAATATTTTCTATTAGAGAAACATAATGGGGGAATGAAATATTTTCTATTAGAGAAACATAATGGGGGAATGAACTATTTTCTATTAGAGAAACATAATGGGGGAATGATATATTTTCTATTAGAGAAACATAATGGGGGAATGAACTATTTTCTATTAGAGAAACATAATGGGGGAATGAAATATTTTCTATTAGAGAAACATAATGGGGGAATGAAATATTTTCTATTAGAGAAACATAATGGGGGAATGAAATATTTTCTATTAGAGAAACATAATGGGGGAATGAAATATTTTCTATTAGAGAAACATAATGGGGGAATGAAATATTTTCTATTAGAGAAACATAATAGGGGAATTAAATATTTTCTATTAGAGAAACATAATGGGGGAATGAACTATTTTCTATTAGAGAAACATAATGGGGGAATGAACTATTTTCTATTAGAGAAACATAATGGGGGAATGAAATATTTTCTATTAGAGAAACATAATGGGGGAATGAAATATTTTCTATTAGAGAAACATAATGGGGGAATGAAATATTTTCTATTAGAGAAACATAATGGGGGAATGAAATATTTTCTATTAGAGAAACATAATGGGGGAATGAAATATTTTCTATTAGAGAAACATAATGGGGGAATGATATATTTTCTATTAGAGAAACATAATGGGGGAATGAACTATTTTCTATTAAAGAAACATAATGGGGGAATGAACTATTTTCTATTAGAGAAACATAATGGGGGAATGAAATATTTTCTATTAGAGAAACATAATGGGGGAATGAAATATTTTCTATTAGAGAAACATAATGGGGGAATGAAATATTTTCTATTAGAGAAACATAATGGGGGAATGATATATTTTCTATTAGAGAAACATAATGGGGGAATGAAATATTTTCTATTAGAGAAACATAATGGGGGAATGAAATATTTTCTATTAGAGAAACATAATGGGGGAATGATATATTTTCTATTAGAGAAACATAATGGGGGAATGAAATATTTTCTATTAGAGAAACATAATGGGGGAATGAAATATTTTCTATTAGAGAAACATAATGGGGGAATGATATATTTTCTATTAGAGAAACATAATGGGGGAATGAAATATTTTCTATTAGAGAAACATAATGGGGGAATGAAATATTTTCTATTAGAGAAACATAATGGGGGAATGATATATTTTCTATTAGAGAAACATAATGGGGGAATGAAATATTTTCTATTAGAGAAACATAATGGGGGAATGAAATATTTTCTATTAGAGAAACATAATGGGGGAATGAAATATTTTCTATTAGAGAAACATAATGGGGGAATGAAATATTTTCTATTAGAGAAACATAATGGGGGAATGAAATATTTTCTATTAGAGAAACATAATGGGGGAATGATATATTTTCTATTAGAGAAACATAATGGGGGAATGAAATATTTTCTATTAGAGAAACATAATGGGGGAATGAAATATTTTCTATTAGAGAAACATAATGGGGGAATGATATATTTTCTATTAGAGAAACATAATGGGGGAATGAAATATTTTCTATTAGAGAAACATAATGGGGGAATGAAATATTTTCTATTAGAGAAACATAATGGGGGAATGATATATTTTCTATTAGAGAAACATAATGGGGGAATGAAATATTTTCTATTAGAGAAACATAATGGGGGAATGAAATATTTTCTTTTAGAGAAACATAATGGGGGAATGAAATATTTTCTATTAGAGAAACATAATGGGGGAATGAAATATTTTCTATTAGAGAAACATAATGGGGGAATGATATATTTTCTATTAGAGAAACATAATGGGGGAATGAAATATTTTCTATTAGAGAAACATAATGGGGGAATGAAATATTTTCTATTAGAGAAACATAATGGGGGAATGATATATTTTCTATTAGAGAAACATAATGGGGGAATGATATATTTTCTATTAGAGAAACATAATGGGGGAATGAACTATTTTCTATTAGAGAAACATAATGGGGGAATGAAATATTTTCTATTAGAGAAACATAATGGGGGAATGAACTATTTTCTATTAGAGAAACATAATGGGGGAATCAAGATTTAACCTATCTTTAAAAATATCTATTCCATTTATTTGAATGGAGAATTAACTATAGTTATGAACTGGAAGAATGAAATATTTTCTATTAGAAAAACATAATGGGGGAATTAAATATTTTCTATTAGAAAAACATAATGGTGTGATGTTGGAAAAAACTGTTTAAAGCAAAGTATCACTGTTTACCTTAAATAAAGGTGCTAAAATGGAGGATCCGGCGTTGCCATACTCAAAGGCAATGAGCAGTTGTGGTAGAATTTTGTTTCTGCAAAACAGTGAAGGAAAAGAGTCCAGTGAAGGGGTGAGGCTGGCAAAGAATTTGTTCTTCTCTGCTTGATCTTTGATCTAAAAGGTCAAAGGTAGAAAGTTCATTAAAACATTATTCATAAATCCCTGATTTAAACTAAAACTTAAAAAATTTTGTTTAAAGCAATTTTTCTTGACATAGAATTGAAACTTCTTTAATTTCCTTTCAATTCTCTTTATGGGCTAAAAAGCATCCATTAAATTCTTTTCATCAAGTACAAAATTGTGTAACCATGTAGATATAAGATATTATTTTGTTGACGTTGGTCATCTATTTACAAGCCAATGTATTCAATGATTGAACCTGACCAGTGTGGGACATTGACAGTTAACAAAGACAGAAAGTAAATGATTATACTTAAAAATCCAAATCAAACAAGAAACTTTGAACAGAAAATATACCTATAGCTAAAGCTGATCAAAAGGAGTCCTAAATAGAATATTGATCATTGCAATTCTAGATCAATTGATGAAAAGTAACATTTACGATCAATTAATTTACCTGTATTTCTTCCAAAAACATCATTGAATCAACAAATGTGTTTCGCATAAATCCTCCTTTTTGGTGACAGTTTTCAATAAATTTGGCTGGATTCGGTCTGGATTTAGGATTTGCGCCAACTAGTTCACAGTAATTTGACATGAGACTTTGTGGAATCTGAAATGATAAATCTAGAATAACTATGCCCAGTTGTCTCTCTAAACTCTAATCTAGAGTGTAGTTGTCAAAGGTTTTAAAAACAAGAGCAATAGAGGACTTGTCTAATTTGTGCATTTTGTTTTTCACCTTCCAAAGTAAACCTGCGGCTTATACACAGGTGTGGCGGCTTATACACAGGTGTGGCGGCTTATACACAGGTGTGGCGGCTTATACACAGGTGTGGCGGCTTATACACAGGTGTGGCTTATACTCAAGATTTAACGTTAGGTGATACAAGGTATAAAGAAACCCTGTTTGTGGTGTGCAGATTTGTTAGATTGGATTTATTTCATGAATTTCAATTTTTAAAAATGTGTACCAACCTTCCCTGGAGCTTTCAGTGCAGTTGTTCTTGGCAATGTTCCATTGAACACCTCCCAGATCAAACAGCCCAACCCCCACATGTCAGCTGACCTAAATATATTGGTTTGAAACAACTAGTGATTTTACATCAGTAGTAAGCTGAAGTATGTACGCTCACAATGAAACAGGAATTTTAAAATTATTAATTTTCATTTATTTCTTATTAAATGTAATCAGTTTAAATAAGATTTTTTTAAAAATTACATTATTAAAATTATAAAAGGTTTTGTGGTAAATAAAATTAGATTTGTTTTACTAAAACTGTGTAGAAAGAAATCAAAACAAAAAATATTGTTATCAATAGATGTAATATAAAAAATATTTCATGTTAATGATACTATTCAAAGATACATTATGACAATGACCTCCATGCAATTAATTCTTCTAAAATATCAATAAACACTCTGAGATGAAATGTGATGCACAAAGTAAAGTAAAGTATCCTTCGTACTAAATTGATCATAGGTGAAGCAGCTCTCACCAGTTTCTGTGGCCACGGCACACTAGAGGATGTGTGGCCAGCACAATGCCCAGTCGTCTTTACTTTACCCCAACTAATGTCAGGTACCCATCAGAGCTGGGTAGACTCAGGGACACCCTCAAGTCCAGGGTTCGACCCCAGGAGCTTTGGATCGCCAGTGGATGCGCTGCCACTTGGCTATGTGATGCACAAAGATACCCTGGAAATCCTCACCATTTTTCAGATGCTATATTTTTTCCCTCCACTTTCTCCGGGGAGTTGTAGCGCTCCAGTAAAGGAAGAACTTTCACTGGTGGAATACTGTCTGGTCCCTGGGCTGGGTACATGTAGTCCACTCCACCTAGTTTCCACTCACCAGCAGGGTCAACAAATATGGAAGCCATGCAGACATTGTTGTGAATCAGATTGCAGTCATTCACCAAAAATGCTAAGCCTTTCTGTGTGTATATATAAAAATGTAGGATAGGATTTTATTAAAATGATATATGACAAACATTTTTTATGAAACATTTACATACCATAAAAAAAACTGCTATATAAAAATTACCCTTGTATTAAAATAGGGGTGAGTTGGATTAAGTTACAAAGCAATTATTTTTTTCACTATCAGTTAAACGGTTTAGGGGGTCTACAGCGAACAAACACATATATATTTATATAAACTCAACCTATTTATAGATTATTTCTTGTGCTCATTAAAGAGAATGTTTGTTTTTTTCAAACTTAAATAATATCCCATTATGACTTAAGTATGCCTGAAACCTTATATTGACATTTTACTTGATGGTAATTATGCTTGGATCATTTTTACTCTGGAGACCTTATATTTATAAGAGTATGGTATGGCCAAATTGGTCTTTTCTCAGCTCTATCAAAAAATTTTTGCACTGTTGTGTGTTATAATATAGGGTAATTAATAAAATTAAATCGGGTAATCAGCCTATTTCTCTTTGATTATCCTAATTGCATGCATTTAGGATTTTTATCTGAACTGAAATAAAAAAATGTATTACATGCTACTTTGTCTCTATGATACTTTTGCATTTTAAATAAATCTAAAACCTAAATTAATATAATAACAAAATTAAACCAAAAACTGAACCAGTACAAACCACTATTTGATGAAGCCCCCAAGAAATGGCTATTTCATTGTGACCCTCACTGTCATTCTCTCTAAGATATGTCTCTAATGGCACCACTGGCTCAGTAGCAAAATAAATCACTTTGTCAGTCTGAAACATATTGAGAAGTTACATCTAAAAATCAGAGCTAGAAAATAGTTTACTGTGTCATAAACATATTAAGAAAGTTGTTTCTTTCTCTTTGCAACCTTGTCAGTTCAAAGGTGAAGTACGGATCAGAAAATTCCTTTTCACTCAAACAAGCTAGGGGATTCTGGCACCTCACTACTTTACTTTTTATAACTTTTTACACAGAATTTCAGAGATGTCCAAAAGAAGTCTGTTTTAAAACGCAGCAATATTCTGAACCAACGGGCTTGCAAAGACCATCCTACAGGGTACCACCAGAGGAGGCAGAAAGAGAGGAAGACCAAAGAAACGTTGGGAAGATAATATCAGGAAATGGACAGGTACAAAACTGTGCGAGGCAATGAGAACGGCTGAGAGACGGGAGGAATGGAGGAGGCTGGTTTACATGTCATCTGTGGCGCCCCAACGGTCTAACAGACTACGGGATATGTAGGATGTAGGTAGGAATATTCTGAATAGATCTCCCCACTCGTAACAAATTTGTTTACATGTATGATTAATTATAAATACCTCAACTCCATCCAGAAATGTTAAAATGTTAGGATGTCTCAATGTTTTTAACCTCTTTAGGGAAGCTTTAGCAGTCTGTACTAATGCATCACTTGCACTCTTCACATCAAATGCAAAGATGGAAACAGGTTCTCCATTAGCCTATGGAAAAGTAAAATAACCAAAAGCCTTTTCAAAGCAGAATGAAGTAAGTCTTGGGTTGCTGATTGCTTCATTTGTACTATAAGCAAACTCACTATCTATATATAGAAAAAGATCGTGTTTGTGTCCCCAAGGATACCCATTGGTCAATTTGAAAACATGTGAGTTTGTGTCACTGATCTATTTAGGCCTAGGCCTATGTACTGTCTAATAATTTTTCACATCTGACACATGTGTTCGCTAGCTCAGTGGTTAACGTAGCTGACTGCTATGCGGGCGACTCGGGTTCGATTCTCTAGTTAGACCATACCTTTTTTCCTACAATTTTTTGTTCAAACTTTTAAAAACAAAAGACATTGTAAATGTACAGGAAATTTTGATTTTTGTTAAATAAAAATAATTGCCTATTTTTTTTTTACCCGATTGCAATATTTATTTTAAATTACTTTCCTAAAAGTCTTTAAAAAAAAAATATTTAAATATTAGATTTATAACTTTCTTTTAATTGTAGTTTATACAATTTTTACCTGCACCTTATACAGTCCTGTTTTTTTGTTCACCCGGGCAACACCAAGCAGTATAGCTTGTAGCCACTATAGTAATAATTTACAAACATTGAACACACTTCTCTAAAATGTATTTTAAAAATAATATATGAGTGAAAGCAATTTTAAATGAATGATAATAACAAAACCCATTCACATGTATAGATATTTTTTAGGCTCACAATTTAATCCGAACACTTTTATCCAGTGAATTTTGCCCTTGCCCTTATACTGTTTGTATATCCATGCATAGCCCAGGATGTAAACCATGTATAGTATAGAACAGACAGTATAGTTGTTCAATATACTGTTAAAAAATAATGCGAAGAATTAGTCTAAGAAGGCTTACAATAAATAGTCCAATGTTCACTTAAATTTAAATTGGCAATGTCTACATTTCTGGCGGCTGAACAAATTTGTACAGGGAATATTGTTCTGGGGAGGCATGTTACCATACTACAATATCGTCTGACAACAAGGGCAGGAGATAATATTTTGGCAGACCTATTATGTATTACATGTAACAAGAAGCTGCCATCCAAATAAAGGCGAATTCAATTACGCCCACACACAGCTAAACATTTTTAGATAACCTGCCCTTAAAACTGCTATTATTTTAATAAAAAAATGAAAAAAAAAACACAAAAAAAACTAGAAGGGTTGTTAATTTGACTAATTCAGTTAATGAAGTAAATATTATATTATAATATAAATATTAGGCCTAGTGATTAAGAAATTTCAGTAGCCTAACTTACAGCAATAGGCCTAATTGTTTGTAGGCATAAATAAATAAGTAAAATTTGATGTTAGACGACCAGGACATGTAAACACTTCAATTTAAATTTGATTCACAGACTCATAACTAGGCTTACTACTAGTCTAGTACTAGGCTTCTCATAACTCATAACTTATATAAAATTTATAAATACAAATGTTGAATGTTGCCGTTACTGACTAGTGTTACAGTTAGTAGTTACAGACGCTTTTCTTCTATATACTAATACTAACCTATATATAATTTTCTATATTCTAAAATATATAGACTATACTATAGTCTATATAATATATATTAATAATTATAATTATAATATATCAAAGTCAAAGGAATTAATTTTGCTTTTAAGCTTTTAATCATGAAAACATTCTTCGACAACTAATTGTACTTTTACTCAAGTTTACTTAGTTAGGCCTACAGAAGAAAAAAGCGACTGAAAATAATCATAATATAATGAATGATAATGACTTAATAATGATATAATGAGTTAATAATGAGTGTTTGAAATTCAATGAAATTGAGTGAATAAAAAATTTAATTTCTTACCTTTTTTTTGCCTTTGTGTAAAGTCCAAATTGATTTATCCTCGAGACCTGATACTTTCTCTCCTATATCATAATGGAAATCCTTTGCTGGGTCACGGCTGAAAAACGACCACATTATTTAAAATTATGTATAAAATCATTTAATTACATTAAAATTGTGGTTGCAGATCTTTATTTATCTATTACAAGGAAATTGACGTTGCTTTCATACGTGGAATAAAGAGTGAATGCCCTTTCCAATTTGTGGGGAGGGGGGGTGCCACTGTTGTTGTTTATTATTTTATTTTTTTTCAAAGTAAAAAAAAAAAGTAGAATTATATATACTTTAAATATAATTCGGCAAATCAATGCATAGTCTAAAGATTAAAATAAAAATACTTTTTTAGTGGGTATATTTTTGTTCTTCAACAACCGAAATTTTACGTCAACGAAAGTGTTTTCCTTTGTTACAAAATGGCGGCCACAAGCGCTTTCCAAAATCCGCTGGTAATGCGCTTATTAGCAGCATCTGTATCTGTGTCTTATAAAGCAGGACGCATAATTAGAGATATATTGAAAACTGGTGAACTTGGAATTGTTGATAAGGTAACATAATTACAACTGTGTTTATAAGTAACTCATTCTTTAATACATCAGTTGAGCAGTCAACGGTTTCGGCTGTCTTCGTCATCATCCGAAATAAGAGAAGAAATAGGCCCTATATAAAGTAGTATATTATAGGGGCTTAGCCGCTTTAGGCCTATCCGTTATAAATAAACGATTATTAATGGGATTGTACCTACTAGTTATTTTTACTTCTCAACTAATCTTAAATGTAATAGAAGAACACTTTAATGGAGTCAATTGGTTATTAGTATTAGTTTTAATACTAATAGAAATAGAGTAATAAAAAAAAATTGATCATTAATTTTATTATTTTTAAGGTTTAATTAAGAATTAAGGCCAGGCTTTTTTTAAAGGATGGTTTCACAAATTTGCTACCAAATGATGAGAAGGGGGGGTATATTTTATTAAAATTTATTTTGAAACATTTCGTAATGAAATTAAACTACAGCTAATATTTATATAATCAACTTCTAGTAGGCCTACTGACTTGCAACAACATACTCATGGAACTTTTTTGACCTTGGCCTTGGGAAATCTTCATGCATTTGCATAGGCCTAAAGTTGACTATGACACTACGACTATGACTAAGTTTGAGATGTACAATCAAGTCCCTGGTTAAATTTCACTTAGTAGGCCCTATTTTAATGCCTGACCATTTAATTCCAATAAGTCCCCAATATCACCCACGTATGCCATTGTCACCCTAATTACTTCTTCTGCCTATAGAATAAAGATAGATAGAGATTCTATCTAAAAAGCCAAACTTGGATTTTCTGTATGATTTTCTGTGATCTATTGCCTATTTGAAGATTAACCTTAACTTTGTTGATGTGCCATTTAATAATATTTATTCTATGTTGCTGAAAATGTTATTTTAGTCTAAAATAAGATTTGTATGCAACAACATTTTTAATAGGTAGGCCTACATTATATTCTTGCACAGGAAGGTGTTTTTTTTTAAAATATATTTTTAAAAAGTTAAAATAACCATATGTTTCGTCTGCTGACTTTTATGACACTAGGCCTTCGTCTCTGTAATCATTTAATACTGGATCAAACATTTTTTTTTTGTGATTTAAAAAATATATACACTTTATACACCTTATACATATAGAGAATAAGTTAAAGTTGAACAGTGAGAAGACTGAATCTCTTGTCATCGGTACGAGACAGTGGGTCGTGTCCCTCACTGCGTCCGATCTTCAGCTGGCTGACGCAACTGTGCCTTTCTCTCCGACTGTCAAGAGCCTCTCGTGCCTCCTCCCTTCAGGGACTCCAACTTATCCAGAACTGCGCAGCCCGACTAGTCCTCAAGAAAAAGAAGTCAAATAATATCACTCCTCTGCTCTGATCTCTGCACTGGCTACCCATCAACAACCGGATCTCATATAAGCTGGCTTCTCTCTGCTATAAGTGCCTGAATAACTCTGCCCAGGATTACCTTCGCTCCTGTCTTGAGCTCTACACCCAATCCCGCCCACTTTGTTCGGCTTCGTACGCGCTTACTCGGCGGATCCCTCGTGTGAGGCTAATGTCCGCTGGCCAACATGCATTCTCCTATGTGGGACCGTCCGCTTGGAATCACCTCCCACTACAGCTTTGCCAGAGCCCTAGCATTGACACCTTCAGGAGCCGGCTGAAGACTCATCTATTTCGTTAGCAGTATTTGCGTATGCATATTTACATTTCGTCTGTTGTTCGTTGTCTGTATTCTGTAACTGTCGTCAGCGCATAGAACTGTCATCAAGGGGATATGGGCTATACAAGCACCATTATTATTATTATAATTGCTACCCAATAACAATGGACTTTTTTTGTAGTATTTGCTTTTATTTTTTTGTGAGAGCTAACTTTCATTTAGATTTAGTTGTGTATTAGAGTGTAATTTAAAACTTCTCCAATTCAGGGGAGGAATGATCTACAGACAGAGGCGGACCGAGCGGCCCAGAGATGTATTGTGGCTACCCTTCACAAACACTTTCCTAAGGTCGCCATCTTTGGAGAGGAGGTGAGTCCTTCAGTTGCTTTTGTTATATACTCTTGTTTTCTGTCTAGAGACTGGTTCACATCACTTGGAATTAATTCACTCAAGCCACTCAATGAAAGTTGAATTCATTTAATCACTGAATGTTTATGTTCAAGTTTCAAAAAGAATGCCAATTCAGACTTATTTACAATGAATGAATCCATTAATATAGATGTGCACAATTCAGTGTAAAATTACAAAAAACTTTTATAGTGCTCTTCAAAACAACAACATTTACAAATATACCTCTGTGTGCTTTATATAGGATAACAATAGAAAATAGCTTTGTATACACAAATAATCTCTAAGCGAACAGTTTTTTTAAAGTTAATAACTCTAAATGCACTATAAACACAATTCTAAATGCACTATAAGCAAACTACATCTTTACTAAAATAAAAACCATTTCTATACAAAATATGCTATACAATTTTCTCTCTTTTAATTTTTTTTTGTCAGTCAGCCCATGTTCATTAGAATGCAGTATTTTGTCTTGAAGTGTTTGATATTCTTTGTCAGCTGTGTTACCCTGCATGTTGAGCATTGACTCCACCTTTATCCAGCTATTATCAGTTATCTTAAGTCTCCACTCACACATTACACTTAGGGTGGAACCTTTAATCTGCATACCCAATGAATCACCCTCCGATTTATAATTGTCTGCTAATTGTAAACATGCCATATTTTTTTGTGTCTTAAATTTCCCAAAAGACTAATGACTGAGATCACTCTCTTACATGGAATAAAATGTCCAACAACTATGCTCATCGCCACCTAAAAGTCCCTTGTGATAAGTAGATTGCACTATTTTGAAAAAAATAAAAACATGGATTTCTTACATAGGAATAGAAATGGATTGAGACGAATAATATTAATAGGCTGTAGCGTTTTACTAACTTGTAAAGCCTGCATCCCACCCACCCCCAAAACCCAATAAAAAATTTTTTGCAAAAGTGTTTATAGGGAGAATATATTATTATATATTACTTTATTTATATTTAAACATGTTTTTTTTTGTATAAAAGGAAATAATCATGTTATTGTAAGATGTATATTTATATAGAGCATATTTCATTTTTGAAAGACTTTGGATCCTGCAACTAGAATTCCTGAAGATTACATTGTAAAAGACTTTGACCCAGAAGTTTTGTCTCATCCGTGTCCTACTGGCTACAAGGATATCACAGATGACCAGGTAGTTAGTTAACTTTTAGATCTGTTAGGTACTTGTTTAGTGTTCCATATTTAAAATAATATATGGATTCTATCTTGACTCATACAAAAGATGGTAAAAGAATACTTATTGATTTATAATTGCATCCAAGAAAAAAGAAAAATATAGCAAAATGACTAATTGGGTTTTTCTCCTAGGTTGTTATATGGGTTGATCCCCTTGATGGAACAGCAGAATTCACTCAAGGTATTATTCAATCAAATGAATTTATTAATGCCTTTATACATAAAACTATTTAATGTTACTATAAATATTTTTTATTTAAACTATCTCTTTGATCTTAATACTTGTTCATTAGATAGCAAACTTGATTTTAAAATATTCTAATAAATTAATTTGAACTATTTGTTTAGGGCTCTTAGATCATGTGACTGTACTGATTGGTATAGCAGTTAACGGTGAAGCCAAAGGGGGAGTAATTTACCAGCCTTATTATAACTACCAAGAAGGACCTGATGCTACACTTGGCAGATGTATCTGGGGCCTTGTAGGGCTAGGTACATACACACGTTTTCTATAAATACAGTCAAACCTCACTTCCATTGATATTTTTTACCCCCCAAAAAATTAATCTTTTGTTTTTTTGTTGTTTGCCTTGAATTTTTGTCAATGTGTTGACCTCACCACATAATCTTGCTGGTAATTGTGTAAAATTTTGCTCAGTGTTCTTATGTCTCTTGTGTGTACATCACATTGTGTGTCTAGTCAAACTATTGCATTGAGTTCCAGTGTTTTAAGTGCTTTTTGTTAAAGATAATACTACAGTCACATGTAAATGATTACTGTGTATACAGATTAGTAAAGTACCAGTCTGACCAAATTGATTGAAGCAGCATTCACCAGTTTCTGTGTCAATGGCATACTTTTTTACAGGCGTTCCATCTAGATAGAAGATTACTACCTCCACTAGGCCCAAAACTCCTGCAGGGCGGCAGGGATAGAACCCGCGACATGTCGGTTGACAGTCCGATGGACTAACCGCAGGACCAGCCAGTTGTGTGGCCAGCACTATGCCCAGCAGCCTGTACTTTACCCTAACTCATGTCAGATACTCATCAGAACTAGGTAGACTCAGGCCTGGGAACAAATCCTAGCCTTCATCAGGATTTAAACCCAGACCCTTCAGTAGGCCAGCCAAATGCGCAGCCGCTTGACCATGTATAAAGATGAGAAGCTTTTTTTTTGTGTTATAAAGTTTGTGACACTATTTTTCATATAAAGGCATGGTTAACCTTTGGTAAAGTAGTTTGACATTTTACTTAAAATGTGAAACTAAGAAATACCTTTACTAAGCTTTGGAAAATTAACTGTAGATTTGTCATTGTTGCTGTAGTGGCTTTGAAGATACCCTCTAGGATAAGTATAAGATAAGTGGCACAATAATTTTTATAGAAGGAGAGCATGTGACATGTAAGATATAGTTATACCAAAATTTAGTCTTTACATCCACTAAAAGGTAGATATATTTTCCTGGTAATAAAATGCTGAGTTTCCAGTGTGTAAAGTTCTAAAACTTAAATCCTAAGGTCTTAGAACAATAGGATCTCAAAAATCCAACCCACATCCATCTATCAGTGAAATCTGTAGAACAGGATTGTATATAGTATCTTGGCATTATATCGGCCACATATTATGTATGCCATAACTACAGAGAGACAAATTGACTGTAAAGATCTTTTAAAAAAAAGAGGATTTTGCCTTTAACCAAATTACTAATGGTCATTTTTGTGTTGTTGAAACATCAGGTGCCTTTGGGTTTCAACCACAGAGACCACCAGCTGGCAAAAACCTAATCACAACCACTCGCTCTCACTCTGATTGGATGGTCACTGAGGCTGTGAATGCATGTGAGCCTTCGGAAATTGTTCGAGTAGGAGGGGCTGGACATAAGGTAGGAGTGGCAGGACATAAGGTAGTAGGGGTGGACATAAGGTAGGAGGGGCTGGACATAAGGTAGGAGGGGCTGGACATAAGGTAGGAGGGGCTGGACATAAGGTAGGAGTGACTGGACATAATATATAGAGTGGCTGGACATAAGGTAGGAGTGACTGGACATATCATATTATACACAAATGTACCCTATTTATATATACTGCATCTTAATGAAAAATGGGTTTGTGTTTCTACATGAGATGTTTTGATAACACTCCACAAAAAGTATATGTTGAATATGTTAGTTTTGATAACACTACACAAAAAGTATATGTTGAATATGTTAAGAATCAGCTAACCTTAAAGACCATGGCTATCTTGAACTAGTCCTGAAAATGAGTTATTCTCCTCTCCCATCCAAATTCTAGGACAAAAAAAAAAGTCTCCACATTGTCTTTTTTTATAGTATTTTCTATAACAGAAAAAAATGTTCTATAAAAAATGTAATTGAATGATTAAAACTTATGTTTGCAAAATTGACAACCGCTTATCAGTCAATATGAAAATTTTTTTTAAGTCCCTACTTACAATTTAGAGCAGTGTTTCCCAATTACTGGGTGGCTTGGATCTAATACCATATTGCAAAAAAAAACAACAACTTCCAAATCTTGGTCAGATTAAATTAATAGCAATATACTTATAATACTACATTGATCTGAAATTTTGTGATATTTGAACCTAATTTTAGCTACAGCTCTCTAATTATAAGCTTTAAAGTCACTTGTCTAAAAAAAATTGTGTAGAAATTCATACTGTGTCATGAAGTATAAAAACAAAACTAAAAGGTCATAGGAAAAAAACAATTTGGGAAATACTGGACTAGAATGGAGAGGTTGACAGTTTAACTCTAGTAAATGCTTGTAAATTATAGCATTCCCTATTGCCCCATTCACTCTACAGGTTGTATTGCTACTGGAAGGAAAAGTTCATGCTTATGTTTTTGCCAGTAAAGGGTGTAAAAAATGGGACACATGTGCACCTGAAGCTGTACTTCATGCCATTGGAGGCCACCTCACAGACCTCTTGGGGAACCCTATACTCTACTATGCCAGTGTACAGAGGCAGAACTCTGGTGGAGTATTAGCCACCATGCATAACCATGAGTGGTATGTGGGTAAGATACCACAAGAGATTAAAGAAAACTTTGTCTCAGGTGAGATTTGACTACACTGAATTATAAAGAACCATTATATTATTTGAGATTATTTTAGTTTATATCACCTTTAAGTAAGGATGTTAAATGGTAATCAGAAATCGCTAAAGATTTTATTGGTTCTGAAAGAAAGATTTATTTATCAAGTTAGGTTTACACAAGTCAAGTCACTAAATGCCATGTAAACAATAATGAGACTTAGAATTATTTGATCAGTAAACCCAGTTATCCTTTTCATTTTAGTATAAATGCTCTTTTGGCTTTCTCAGTCTATGATGTTGCATATGTGGTGTTTTCTTCAATCTGACATTTTGTTAGGACAAAAAACAATAATATTTTTATATTCTGATTCCTACACACAATAATTAGTTTTGTAAAATTATTATATTAACATCCCTAGCCAAGGTAATGTTGCTTTTCATCTTATATATTTTGGATTACTTTGTTACAACTTAGATAGTTTAAAAGTTTGTTTTTCTTTTTAAAAAAAAGATATGTATAAAGAAAATTTCATTTAGTTACATTTTTTAAATTGTTTATTTTGTTTTTCAAATCTTTACTTCACATGTGACTTGCTGTTTCTTGACAAAAAAAATTGAATTCAAGCCTGTGATGCTAAATGACAGCACTTTGTTAATAAGGACAAATGAATAGTCTTGGTTACCCTAAGAAAGGTGATTGCTACTTGGTATAACCATTGTCATGTATCCTGTCTATACACCAGATAAACCAAGCGATGTGATGCTCAAAAGACAGCAGCAGCTGGTTGAACAGATTGTCTGTTACCACTGTGGAGGAGATGCTGGCTCATCTGTTGATCCTCCAGAGTTTAACCAGGTTTCATATCAGTGTAGTTTTGAGTTGATAATAAACTAGCTTATTCTTAAAAATGGGCAAAAAGAGTAGTACACATCCTAAGCTTAAATAGTTTTATCAAAATCTTTTTTTTACATTAATAATAAAGTGTAATAAAAAAAAGAACAAAAATATTGGTTTACATTTAAAAATGTGTATTTGAGCCAAGCCAGTTAAACGAAGTAAGAAATTGATAATTAACTTTGTATTCTTTCTTTTTTTAACTCTCAACCTGCCAGGTTTTTATTTCAAAACTTCATTTTTGTTTCCTTATTTTAATGCATATCTGTCTGTTTCTCTCCTACCCTACTGTCTAAAATTATTTCTTCCTTTTCTGACTATTTGTCTTTCTTTGACCCATCTTTATGTCTTTCCTGACTTTTTTTAAAATGGTTTTATTTTCTGTTTTTTTTTTAAATTATTTATGCAAAGTTATCTCCTTCAAATTGTTAGCTTTAAACAAAAAGAGTATTGAATTATTTAAGCTATTAGTTTTATCAAAATGAGTGAAGTTAAATCTAACAAAGTCTTACATTTTGATTAAGGTTTTAAATGCTCATATGTTGTTGGTTTTCCTAGTTTGTTCATACAACCCATTCCATGCCTGAAGGCTACTAGGGAAGAAAGATAACTTATATGCGTTTCTTATTGCATCTGAAATAAGAAAAGTGTTTTTATCCCCATGTCTGAGTTTCTAAAATTAATAGCTCATAAGTTTCTATAATGTTGGATTTTAAAATTATTACTTTCAACAACAAATGTATGTATAATTTAAAAAGCATGTTGTATTGAATAGTTTTCAAAATTTTTAAGTTCTTGACAATGTTTTATGAAACATGTTGGAACAAAAACATTTCTATATTTTTTTTCTTTTCAATTACATTTTTGAATGTGGGATTTGTAGTTAAATCTACAAACATATACATGACTTTTTTTTATAGATATAGTCGATATCAATTTCATGTCTCAATCCTTCTTTGATAAAGTTGAGTACTTACTTTTAGATTAAGAATTATAATTAGTGACATTGTTTTATGTTCAAGATTTTTTTTCTTTTTACAGATGGATTACTCAGAGGCCTCAGCCCAAGATTTTTCAGAAGTGTCCCCACCATCAAAATACAAGAAGTAAAGTAAAAGCTGTATAGTACTGACCTCTGACCTTTAGTAGGCATCATCTAAGTATGATGGCGATGTATATGTATAATATTTTTTTATTTTTTTTTATCAAAGTTTCAAAATTACTTTTCAAACAAAAATTTAGTAATCTTTTGAAATTATGTTTTCTGATGCCTTAAAAAAAGTTTTGTTTTATTCATTTATACTGAACCACCTGAAAAATGGAAGAAAATATCTAGTCCATTGGTATGTCATTCAGCTGTTAAACGGTTAAAGATATATTACATACCGTATTTATATTACATACCGTATTTCTATTGCATACCTGTATTCTGAAACCATACATTTTGTTTATGCCTTGCCATGCCATAGCATTCCAAAACATATTCTCTAACTTATAACAGATAAATTAAAGCTTTAATTTCTTGCTTATACTTAAATTTCTTAGCACTTAGTTTTAAAAAAAAATAGATATTAGTATTAGAGAATTTTTTTTTAATTTATAGTCTGCAAAATGTCAAAATATTAAAAATCTTTACTTTGCATGTGACTTGCCATTTCTTTACAAAATTCAAATTAAGTCTGTGATTCTAACTGACAGCCTTTTGTTATTTAAGATGTGAATTATATTTATTTACAAAGCTAGCTGAAGTTGTAGTTTTGACCATATGGAAACCTACAGAAAACTCACAGGGTAAAAAACATTAGATATACAATTTTATAAAGCTAATTTTATAAAACTAATTTTCAAGAGAAATTTTGTACATTAATTTATACTTTTGCACATTTTAAATTAAAAAAATAAAGCAATGGATTTGTTTATATGCGCGTATTATTTACACGTGTGAAAGAATAAAAATTGATGCAAAATCTATGAGGCTTGGTTAATTAATTTAAAATTTTGTTAAAACTTGTTTTAATGAAGTCTTTACTCTCCAAATTCGCAAATTTTGAGTTTTTCAGGTTTAGCTCACATAAACAATACCAAAAAAATTAGAAACGAATTCAGGTAATAAGAGGGTATTATATTATGTATTGTTACTTGGTTTTAAAAACTAAACACATTGAATCTAAGGAAACTTTTTTTTTTAGCTAAGGCACAATGAAACAAAAAGAAAGTAGGGGTGGGAAATAATGGACAAAGCACCAGAATATTTATATCATTACATAAATTAAAAATATAATAAAATTATAAAAAAATATATAATTGGTAAGCATACATTACTAATTAGCCACCATTGTTCTATAGGCAAGTAATCATAAGCCAGCACTTAGTAAACATAAATTTCTTGTTTATGTCAGTGTAGCACAAGAAAACTAAACTAATAAATTCAATAAAACAATTACAATGTAGATATTCAAAACACAGTATTTAAAAATAAACCAGAGCTTGACGAAAAACTTGAAATATTAATAGTGATTAATCCAGATCAGATCCTGCACAACAATATTTTTTAAACATCACTATAATATTTACTTATATTCAGATTTTGAATTCAAATTTTAGAAGCTTCTTAAGGCTTTAGCTTAAATGATATTTCAAATATCTTCAAGGTTATTTTAGATGAAAATAATCAGACTAGATTTTGCATCTGACCTTAAAGGCTAGAGAATCCCCTGGCCTAAAAATTTGATGGAAAAAAACATATTTTTGTCTTGGTTCCTCCAGCATTTGCAATTTTTAAACAAATATCAGATATGTAAAACCGTATATTTTATAAAACAAAGTAGAAAAATGTAGAATGGAGTTGAGACAGAAAGTAAATAAATTACAAGAGATTTTATAAAAATGTACATCTAGATAAAAAAGTATATAGAACAAATTTTATTTTAAATGCTTCATTGTTAAAAAAAATAATTCAGAGAGCCATGTGCAGAGAAATATTTTAAAATTATCACTTCAGTGTTTATGATCACAACAAGTATTACATAAAAAAAAAGCCAATAAAACTTGTAATAAAATATCTTTCTCTACAAGGAAAAATATTTTCATCACCAGATTTTAGTGTTTAGGTGGGGGAAATGTACGTCATTAACATTTGATACAAAGTATAGGGCCATCTTATTTAAGGGCCGATTTGAATTTCTATTGATTGATTTACATCAAATCCACAACAGTGCAAAGTTGACTGTCCTTAAACTTAAAGGATTATTTTACAATTTATTCTAAATATGACAAATAGCAAATTCAAGGCTCAAGTACTGTAATCATGTTTGAAGTTTTATCGAGTTTTAAAAAATATTACTACCGGTACTTCAGATGATGCATGTGCCCTCAAACACACGATCAAAATTATAAAATATACAAAAGTAAAGATGTTATATTTTGAGGAAAAAAAACACAAGAATAGATAAATATCTCTTATTGTCATAAAAAAAGAGTGCATGATTAGTTTAGCATATTACCATCACCACAATAAAATCAAAGTAGTTGGCAGAAACAATTCTAAACTTGTGCTCAACACTAATGTCTAGGATGAAACAAACTAGCTGTTTACTTTATATCTAATCTGTCTTATGACTAGTAGACACAGATCTAACAGTATCATGAGACAATGTATCAACAAATCTTACTTTCACTAAGAACCAATGGCACCAATATTGTTTATATCTATTTACACATCAACCCTAAGACTATCAGATTCAACAAATACAATTTGTCCAATTATTTTTTCTGAAATAAAAATGGTGAATTAATATAAGTTTTGAACTTTACAATAAATCTTATTTGAATGCTAAATAGAAGAATAACTGTAAATTTCATCAAAATATTGATAATTTATTACAGAATAAATTTAAAAAATAAACTTAAAAAAAAATCTAGCAGCAGAAAATGTATTAAAATGTTTACAAACACATTATCTAAGAAATGGTAGTTGATTCATAAAGATCAAACCAATTCAGGAAAATTATGCTAATTAAAAACAAAATTACTAATACTTCCATGAGCATTTTTCTTTAGTGTGAAAATGTAGTTGACATTAAAAAAAAAAATCTGATTATCTATAGCAGAAAATTTCTGCTTTCATCCACACAATTCAAATAAGTAAGTGTTACTGAGCAAAACAAAGGCAAGTTGCAGGTTAGTTGTATTCATGTGCTTCTGTGTTTATTAAAGACACTAAAACAACTTGAACAGATTTGTATTGATTTGTGAGAGTCATTTCTTAAACTGACAAATATTAAAAACTTTTTAAAAAAAATTTAAATATTTTAAGAAAGCAAAAAGTTGTTATATAATGAAGCATATTCATTAAGTTAACACAATAAACAAACAATAACTTTTTCAAATGGTTTATCAAATAGGACGAAGTCATGTAGTCATGAAGTAATTTCTCCAGTTTGGTTTCTTGATGATATTCCAAACACTTGAGTTTATTAGGAGTACATTGTGGTTTGAATGAACTGCAGAAGTAACAAAAAGTTGAAAATATCAACAAGTGAAAATGACAAATTATGTTATAACTAAATTATACCAGTTTTAGGGAAAAGAAAATAAAAAAGGTAGAAAAATGTAATGACCTAATTTAAGAGTAAAGAAAAATAAAGTATCCTATAAGGTCAGTGAAGCAGCGTTCACAAGTTTCTGTGGCCATGGCTTACAAGGGGATGGTATAGCCAGCACAATGCCCAGCCATCTGTACTTATCCCCCAACTACGGTCAGGTACCCAACGGTATACCAAACGTGCACTACTGCTGGGCATGACCCAAAGCAAAACCAACAAAATTGACACTGGTACAGTTGACTACCTCCAGGATATTCTAACCAATAAATAACCATAAACATAAATGTACAGAAAAAAAAATTCCACAAGATTATAATACTGACAATTTGAATTTGAAGTTTTAGGTACTTGCAAACCTATTGTTTCTAGTTTACAGAATAAAGACAATTTATACTCTGTAATACAATGAGAAAACTATCATTGTAGCTAGCCAGCCAAATAGACACCAAAATTGGCATTCAGAACTTAGTAGGATTGAAACTAATCAACACTTACACTATCAATATCATATGGTGCGAAACCTGTATTTTGTGGGTCATGACCTCTGAAGGAAGCTAAAGGAAAAAAAAAAACATCGCCATTAAATATTACATCACAGGCACACAAAAAAACTTTGTTGGTAAAATTCTCTTTTAGATATTTAAATATATTTTTGAATAGTTTTATGCCAATTCTAATGCAAGAATAAATACATTTAATGAGCACAACAAAGACTTGATGCTTTATATCCTTATATATACAGTTTGAAAAAAATATTTAATTTAGTTCTGTAATAACCAAAGCTAAAGGAAAAAGAAAATTTAAAAAGCAACATATGAACTTGCAAATATAAGTTTCTACGTAATTTAAGTTTTATATATTCCCTTTGTTGAAACCAGACTTTTCCCTAATAAAGAAATAGAGCAATGCTTCTTAAAATATTTTTTAAATGAAAAATGTTCAGCTTGACTTACTTAACATAGTCTTCAATCTGATAGTGCACATAATGAAATCTCCAAAGTCTATCTGGCCATTCTTATTGCTGTAACGCATGACCAAGGACTTAAAAGTCCTGTTGCTGATGTGGAAACCTTCAAGAAATAACAGATTGTTACAGATTGTAAAAATGTTTAATTAATGTTCACATTTGACATTTTGAAAAGATGTCATTTTAACATGTTTTTAATAAAAACCAAATTCCATAGACTATAATAAGATGGACTGCTTGCTCTATTTGTAAAGCTTATATCAACTTTTTTTTTCGTGCGCAACCAATAAGACAACCAATAAGGCAACCAATAAGGCAACCAATCAGGCAACCAATAAGGCAACCAATCAGGCAACCAATAAGGCAACCAATAAGGCAACCAATCAGGCAACCAATAAGGCAACCAATCAGGCTGTCTTGAATTACTTCTACGCTCCTCGTTGTTTCTTAAATGTTTCTGCTGTATACAACTTTCGATTTTAATTTTTCATTGAGAAAATTGAAGTGATTCAATAAAACGGAAGTGCAAAGGAAACAACAAATCGGGAATTCCGAAAATCAGTGTTTCGGGTCATTGTATAGCAGAAATACTAAAGCAAGCGGTCCATGTATATTATAGTCTATGCAAATTCTAACAACAAAAAATACTAAAAAATGTAACCACATCCCATTAAATAAAAATAGTGCTAAGGTTACTTATTCCTCAGTAATGTGAGAGTGTTACTTACCAACATGATTAAGAGCATTCCTGAGTTCATAAGATGACAAATTGCCACTGTTGTCTTTATCAAATTCTTTGAACACACCCTGAAAATCATTTTTTAAATACTTACATTAATTCAGACAATTAAAAAAGAAGGGAAACATGGAGTGTACTTTTTTAAATATAATTTTATATTTGTACAATTTTAAAAGTACATGTTGCAATGATTTTTAAACTTAGATGTTTTATTTTTCTGAACACCAGATCACAGTTATAAAACATATTTTTATTTATAATCAAGGTATTTGGGGTAATGCTAATTTTCATATTACTTAAATGCAATAATAAAAATATAAACACATTTATGTATTTAATAAGTTAGATAACTATTACCTTCCATCTTCTCAGATCTTCCCAAAGATCTTTGAACTCATCGTAACCAAGTTTTCCAGAAAGATCACCCTAACATGAAGTTAAGGAAACTTTAAACAAATAGTTTTTTCATTTTATCTTTAAGGATGAGGTGGAAAAAAAACATTTATAAAAAAATATTAGTTGATAAAAATAAAAATGTAAAAGGATACATCATGCATAGCCACCATGCTCCTGCATGTATCAACTCCAAATCCTGGAAATTTAAATTCTGAACAGAAGAAAAAAGAATACAGAAAAAATTAGCAATTTGCTTACAAGGAATAATATATATAGATATATCATCTAACTGAAGAATCATCTTTATTAATTGTCAAAAGTGTTTACAGTTAAACAATTCGAAACATTTATCACATGAGGATTAATTTCTACATGTATAGACATTTTTTTCTGAAAACAACATCATGATTTTTTAAGTTGAGTTCAAATTGTATTTTCTTTCCTATTATATTAGTATATTGCTATAGGCTACTTGATCATTATAGGTACAAAATTTAAAAATAGAAGGCAATTATCAAATATAAAATTAAAATCTTCAGTTTATGTGAATTGAATTCACATGCAAAATATTATGAAATATTTTAATTAGAAATCATCATATGAGATTGCCTGAACAGATTTGCTTGACTATCACAATCATATAAATATAATGTATTGGTATTAAAATATGTACACCACTACCTATATATATATACAATAAATGGTACAATTAAAAACTACATTTGCTGAGGAAATTTAGAAGAAATATAGCCCCACAGCCAGAGTGGGCGTAAACCTGTTAGAATCAAAGCTTTCCAAATGAATATAAACATTAATGAGCAGCAATTTAATAAAGCATCTGAAATTTGAAAATAAAATTTAAAAGACATGCACTGACAAAAACTTGAAACAGTTTTATGTTTAGTGAACAAATGTTGCTATAAATATAATGACTTATTCCGATCAAATTTTCACTGGCAATGACAGGTAAACGTTGGCATTCTCTTGCCATGAAGGGTAGAAGTAAGGGGGAGCTAGTAAGTCCTTGCTCCTTCAACAGCTGGAAATCTTTTCATTGTACTGGATGTCTTAAGACTTCATTTGACTTTTTATTATTTTATTGCATGCATTAATGATTTAAATATCTGAGTCAGGTCTCTAAAGAACCATTAACTAACAAATTTAATAAAAAATGATGATCAAAAGCACTCAGTTTCTGGACTTGTAGCCTACAAGTTTAGAAATCATGAAATTGATAAGCATATATTTATAGATGTATTTACCGGTACATAGAACAAACAAGTTACATAGAACAAACAACAAATACAGATAAACACTGTGAAGTTAAACATATATAGCTATGATTATTGAAAGAAAACAAGAATATATTTTTTGTTTATAATTGCTGCAATTTATAATAAATATTTTTACAGCATTTCTTTTGCATCAGTATATTGAATTGGTCTCTTAATCAATTTAAATTGTTAGAGTGAATTTATCTGTAGATTAATGAAACCAATTTCTTTCCCTTTTATACTTCTAGCTTGGCCTTTCTTTCATTTTTATTATCATTTTTCTCTATAACTATTATACAAATAAACCATACTACTGCAGATGCCAAAATAAGGAGTTTGAACTGAAAGTATATAACCAAACAACATACAATTGTATGGCTTAATCAGTCTTTAAAAAAAAAAAGAGATTTATTATTAGGCCACTGTTTTCATTTTCTTTTTTGTCTTTCAGCATTCTCTTTGTTCAGCCAAATGTTATTACAGGCTTTTCTGTCTCTTAAATACAAGTAGTTTTAATGCATAGTGACCTTTGGCATAATTTAAGTTAAACCAAATGTATTATCAAAATTGTCTTCCGCTCTAGGAAGAAAAAGTACCAAGTATGTCAATAGTTATAAAAGAAAATGCTGTAAACATGTATTTAATTGTGAAAAGCAAGCACATGGTGTGAATAAGCCAATGGGCTTCTATGGCATTAGGAATGTTATTCTAATCACATGCTTCTATGTCTAAATAAAAAAAGCTGGTGATTCAGCAAATAAAACTTAACAAAAATATTAACATATGTTAAAATAAAAGCAATTTGTTTTAATTTACAGAACAAAACAATAGTAAGCTTAACAATAAACTGTCAAGTAAAAACTAACTGTCAAATATAAACTCAACTTTTTGATTGATTTTGAGGAAAGAAACAAACTTTCTTATTTCCCAGAGAGCTTCAGTGTTCATCCTCTAAGATCACTCAAATAATTCCTAAACGTTTCCCATAATTCATCAATTTATTCAGGTATGTGTGAAATTTCTTAATGTCTGTTATTGTATAGGCCTACTGGTAATCCAAAACTCCTTTACTTGTAGGCATAGTTTTTAAAAGGAATGTTTAGAGCTAAGCATTTCACAAGTGAGAACCAACCATAACTTGACTTGATAGCCTAGCATGTATTTAATTTATTGCCATTTTTCTGCTGTTATCATATCTGCTGCTTGCTATGTTATAAATTTACCATTTAGCTAACTCTAATACATGTGAAGGCTTAAACTGCTTGATATATGCCCTGAAATTGTGTCATTTCCATGTCACTAATCTACCCCAGGCTTATTAAGTACATTTTCCAAATATTTCTGTACACATTTTAAAATACTGAAGGGTCATTAACTTATTATGAATTTTAAAAAAATGTTATTTAAAGAAATACCATTAACCAGTGTTGATTAGACAATATTTGTGACCTAATGTTAGTTGGGTAAACAAAAAAATCTTTGAACCAATAAGAAATGTGCATCTCTACCAGGTACAGCTTACCCAAAGTCTCCTCTGGAAAAATTGGCGGCAAATGTTAGAATTGAGAATTACAATTTCTAGCATAAAATAAGACATTTTAAATTGTGCTAGTAAAGGTTCAGATCAATATAACTGTTTTTTAATCAAAAAGCTTTCAAACTTTCTAGTGGGAGAAATAAACAAATTGTCAAGCATCAACAATAAGAAATGTGAGAAAGTTGTAAAACATCACACTGTTCAGTTAATTAAAGTGTTCAACATTACAGTTATAGACATTAACCTTTACACTCAGAACTTCTTATCTTATATATTACAGACGCTCCTTCTATAAAGAAGATTATTGTGTCCTACGCACATCCGTAATCCGAGTCTAGTCTTGCATCTTTATTAATGTTAAGTTACTGGTTTCCTGGTTTGTTCAGGCAACCCAACTATTTCTATATTGAAACTAATCTATGAATTGAGCCTTCAATTAAAAAATTGGTCTTTTAAAAAAATTAAGATAAATAACTTTATTTAAATAAATCACATTTTAAACATAAGAATTCCTTTTAGATATATGCACCCTGACAGTTTGAGACTTTTTCAACATTAAAAGAGCAGTGTCTCAAATGTATTTATATTTTTGAATAAATAATAACATATTCTATTCAATTAGATTTAAAGTGGTGACTTGTTATGGCTTATAGAACTATACATTAATTTCTTATTATAGATATATTGTAAAGGAAAGCTGTTAAGCTTCTGAATAAATTTGCATTAATGCAAAAACTTGTGTAAAGCTTATAAAGCCATAGCAGGAGGAGAAGAAGATAGTAAACAATTACCAGGGTTTTATTTTTGTTTATTAGTCAAATTTCAGTTTTATTTTCTGCTGTTTTATTGATTGCTACATTGATTGTTAATCCTTTTAAGATAATGTAGAATAGAAAGTTGAAAGTCCACACTGAGAGGCAAGATTCCACCAGTATGAAGAATATTTAGAAAATAGCCATAGTTGCAAGTTAAGTTAATTTTGTGAATGAAAGGGAAAAAAGTAAGGAATCAGGACATTTTAAAGATGAAATCAAGGTTGTAGTCAGTTTCACACACTTTTCTTATTGAAATTATTTACATCTTGTTAAACTATTTGTAAAACTGTACTTGGCAATATTCTGTAATGACTTTTAAAAAATCAGTTTTACCAGGAAAACCTTCAAAAGAATTTTATATCTAAAGTAATAACTTCTAGATAAAAGGAAGATTTATTCATAGTTTTTAAAATTATAATTTAGATCAGGATAACAATTTAGTAATATAACTTAATGTACAAATTTTAATGTTATATATTTAAAATTTGCTAACTGACTACCAAAACAGGAAATTAAATGGTCATTAGTTATAGTAAACAGTCATTAACTTCCATTTTTAGACTTTAAGAAAACTTTGTTAGCTGAAATCTCTTTAAAAAAACAACTGGTAGTCTTGTTATAGCAGCTACTGTTATTGAGGCGCAAGTCAAAAAACATTATCAAGTGGAAAATTAATAAATAAAAAGATCGTTCTGAAAGCTCTAAGAGTCAAACTTAGGGGAAAATGTATTTGTATAAGTAGCTTTACCTTTTGTGAAGACGGTGTTCAGAACTTCTTGGAGTTCATATGCATCTATCTCCATGTCCTCACCAGCAATACGACGGAAGCTCTGTTTGAGAGCATCAGCTTGAGCCCTTTCCTGATCAGTAGGTTCAGTACGCTCCTATGATCAAAGCAATCAAACATTTTAAATAACAGTTTTATTCAAAATTTTTTTTTTTAAACCAATAGATGAATACAACAACAGAAATAAAGTACGCCCGAAACCTGTAGACAGAATGTTTGTTGACATAATCTAGAATTTAAAAAAACAATAACATTTGATTTAGAAAGTTAACATGGAATGCTATGAGATAAAGTTGACAGGAACAATGCAGCCACTTCTTATCTTTGACAGATAATGGCAGCTGCATAGCATTTGAATTGATACCAAAAATCAATAATATAATTTTACATCTCATGTAACTAACTTTTAATAAGGATTTTAAAAATAAATAAACATGATTGCAAGCCTAATTTTTTTAAACCATTTTTTACTCCACTGCATAGATGTTTGAATATAAGCATGATAAGTGCTATGTCTTAAATAGCATGTTAGTTCTATTGTATTATTAGATGTCAATTTAACATTAAGTATAGAACAAGCTTACTTGTAATTGACACTTGTTGGGGATTAATTACGGTAGGTTACAGTAAAACAAAAAGTTAGTAATGTAAAGTAGTCTATCTGTTTATTAGTATTAGTTCACTCTAATGCAACAATATTTGTCATTGTAATGGAATAAACAACAATTCTTAAAGCTACAGTTTTAAATGCCTGTATGTGTGAATTTAATGTTTCTGACATTAAACTAAAAAACTTATAACAAATCAAAGAGCTTAAAATAAAAGGTGGTCAAAATAAACCATTAATAACCCAATTTAAAAAAAAGTTAACTTAATGTATCACTTCTAAAGAAGTCAGCCAGATATAAAATTGTAAAAATAAACCTAATTAAGTAAGATGAGTAAAGATAGAAAGAAAAACCAAGGATTGTGTTGCCTGGAAAGTTATTGTGATAGCTTGTGTCTCTGTAACACGTTTTTCAAGGAGTACATAGATCGACATTGAAGAGATAATTATAGTTAATAGTAACCCCCAAAAACAGCATAAAGGAAAATATAACATTTTTTAGCTTTAATTTCCTAACATATCTTTTTTTTATATTGAACCCAGCTATGTTTAGATATATTTGACACATTCTTTATGTAGGTAACCAAAATAATAGATATCCAATTTAAATACTTTTTAGACTCAATCTCTTAGTGAAAAGAAAAAAAAAATTCAATCCTAAAATTGATGTCTTTAATAATTACTATATTTTCAGGGAGACACTTATTATTATATTAAAATGCATTTAAAATGTGAAAATAAAGGCCAGAATGAGAGAAAGCAATTCTGCTAGATGCCTAAATAAAGAATTATTTTTATTTGTTAAGAGCAGAAGGCACATAATTAAAATATTTCATTCCAATATTTTCTGTGTTTGGTGAATTGTGCTGGCAAAAGTTGACATCAATATAATGGAAATAATAGTAATGAGTTGTCATGTTTCAAATATATTGTGCTGATCGGTTGTTTAATCAAATAAACAAAAAAGCATCAGTGTGTATACAATGCAGATGAAGCTTAGTATAGAAAATTCAGTAACATTTCCACTTTTCATCCATTGTAAAGTCATATGGTGGTTAAATGATAGTATGAAGAGAGAGAATCAAATGAAACAATGTATAAATATGAATGGTTATTTAAATAGCAATATAAATGGCAATATAAATAATAATATAAATGGTAATTCTTTACTAAAATCGCTTATGTTAAGATAATTTTAGTGTAATATTTTAAAATATTTTTTTTACTGATAATTAACTAAAAATTGAAAGTGTCGTGTTCAAACAAACATTATAAATAACAAAAAAGGAATAGAAAGGTAAGAAATAACAGTAACAAATAATTTTTCAAAAAAGTGTTAAATCAAGAAAATGATATCTTGTTGTCATTTATCTTATACGCCTGGCGAGTTATTTAGAGCAAGGGTCGGCAACCTATGTTTTTGCAAGCCAGACTTGCCATCATGATCTGTTTTTGGCACCTGGAAGACCCCCAAAGAGGCCACTCAAGTCATTCTATGAGGAATTGAGTGATAGCACAGGTTGACTTTAGGCTGTTGGCATGCTGAACAAATTAGATCATCTATTTTGGCAAACTATTATCATAAGGTTGCAGACCCTTGGTATGAAGCACTGTACTAAATATAGCAAAATAAAATTAATGGGACAGCCAGGTTTTTTTCTTCTAAAGACTTTGGTGATTTTAAATAGAATTTTTACAAAATAGTTTTAAGTTAAACTGCAAGTAAAAAAAAACCTGGCTGATCATTTTGTTAGAAGCAGAAATAAATATTTTAACTCAACCTTTGGAGTGTCATCTGATTTTTGTCCCTGTAATAATTAGAGTTTATGATAATGGCAAATCTATACGTCCATGACCTTTTCTACAGGTCAGGATAGTCGGATTAAACATTAAGACTGTAGAAGTACCATTGATGACTGACAGAAATAATTAAAATTGCCTCATGAAACTTCAAGAATATGCACAAATAACAAATGAAGTCAAACAACCACATAATGTAGCTGACAGCCATGGTTCTAAAGTTAGTTTAAGCCTGGTTAGCCTGGCTATAACCAATCACTAAGATTAGCTTGGACATGTGTTGACCACACCATCTCGTGGTGTGCAAGAGCAGCAGCAACTGGTGAATTCTATTTCACATGCTCAGTATCAAAAAACTTTTTTTTATTGACTTTTTCTCACAATAGTGGCTTAATATTATAGAAACTTTATGTTAAGTTTATATCATTAAAAAGAACCCAAAATTAACATTATTTAAATTGGTTGGTGCATGCATAAACATTAATGGTTATTATTTCTATTTTTAGAATTTTTAATGTAAAAAAAACATTAAAACAAAGACACATTAAAAAAAACGCAGCAAATTTAAAATCTATTTCTTTATGTCCTGTCCATTTCTTACAAGTCAATAGTAACTAATCATTAGTTCTAATGTGTTTAATTTTATATGCTCAACTAAAACAAAAGTTGCAAATATTTTGTGAATTCCACACAAAAAAAAATATAGGAACAGTGCCATATTTATTTGACAGACAAGTAACAGGAATATCAGTAATGTTAAACCAATTCACTGATACTCTCAAACTAGGCATTTGAAAGGACAGTTATCAAAATCAAACTATTCCAGGAAATACATTCTAGAAATCAGTTAATGGAACACCATACTGGAACAAGTGTCAAGGAAGAAGTCAGTTAATGGAACACCATACTGGAACAAGTGTCAAGGAAGAAGTCAGTTAATGGAACACCATACTGGAACAAGTGTCAGGGAAGAAGTCAGCTAATGAAATACCATACTGGAACAAGTGTCAAGGAAGAAGTCAGTTAATGGAACACCAAACTGGAACAAGTGTCATGAAAGAAGTCAGTTAATGGAACAGCATACTGGAACAAGTGTCAAGGAAGAAGTCAGTTAATGGAACACCATACTAGAACAAGTGTCAGGGATGAAGTCAGCTAATGAAATACCATACTGGAACAAGTGTCAAGGAAGAAGTCAGTTAATGGAACACCATACTGGAACAAGTGTCATGAAAGAAGTCAGTTAATGGAACAGCATACTGGAACAAGTGTCAAGGAAGAAGTCAGTTAATGGAACACCATACTGGAACAAGTGTCATGGAAGAAGTCAGTTAATGGAACACCCTACTGGAACAAGTGTCATGGAAGAAGTCAGTTAATGGAACACCATACTGGAACAAAAGTCATGGAAGAAATCAGTTAATGGAACACCATACTGGAACAAGTGTCAAGAAGAAGTCAGCTAATGAAACACCATACTGGAACAAGTGTCAGGGAAGAAGTCAGCTAATGAAACACCATACTGAAACAAGTGTCAAGGAAGAAGTCAGTTAATGGAACACCATACTGGAACAAGTGTCATGGAAGAAGTCAGTTAATGGAACAGCATACTGGAACAAGTGTCAGGGAAGAAGTCAGTTAATGAAACACCATACTGGAACAAGTGTCAAGGAAGAAGTCAGTTAATGGAACACCATACTGGAACAAGTGTCATGGAAGAAATCAGTTAATGGAACACCATACTGGAACAAGTGTCAAGAAGAAGTCAGCTAATGAAACACCATACTGGAACAAGTGTCAGGGAAGAAGTCAGCTAATGAAACACCATACTGGAACAAGTGTCAAGGAAGAAGTCAGTTAATGGAACACCATACTGGAACAAGTGTCAAGGAATAAGTCAGTTAATGGAACACCATACTGGAATAGGGTCAGGGAAGAAGTCAGTTAATGAAACACCATACTGGAACAAGTGTCAAGGAAGAAGTCAGTTAATGGAACACCATACTGGAACAAGTGTCAAGGAATAAGTCAGTTAATGGAACACCATACTGGAACAAGTGTCAGGGAAGAAGTCAGTTAATGAAACACCATACTGGAACAAGTGTCAAGGAAGAAGTCAGTTAATGGAACACCATACTGGAACAAGTGTCAAGGAAAAAGTCAGTTAATGGAACAGCATACTGGAACAATTGTCAGGGAAGAAGTCAGTTAATGGAACAGCATACTGGAACAAGTGTCAAGGAAGAAGTCAGTTAATAGAACACCTTACTGGAACAATTGTCAAGGAAGAAGTCAGTTAATGGAACACCATACTGGAACAAGTGTCAAGGAAGAAGTCAGTTAATGGAACACCATACTGGAACAAGTGTCAAGGAAGAAGTCAGTTAATGGAACACCATACTGGAACAAGTGTCAAGGAAGAAGTCAGTTAATGGAACACCATACTGGAACAAGTGTCAAGGAAGAAGTCAGTTAATGGAACACCATACTGGAACAAGTGTCATGGAAGAAGTCAGTTAATGAAACACAATACTGGAACAACTGTCAGGGAAGAATACTGCCAAGTTAACCACTCAATCAGTAAAGTGTTAACACACGAACAATGTCAACAGACCAATACCAACTTCATGCTATCAGCTTATTACTTGCTCAATAGCTAAATCAAATTTTTAGTAGTTTAGCATCAGAAAGCATTTTTTTTTGTTTTCTTTCAACTTACATATCTCTTTGTAGGTGCATTTTTGGCCTACAAAAACAAAATGTCCGTAAATTAATGTATCAGACAATGTAAATCTCATTAAAATAAAGCAAAGAACTAAAATAAAAAGTGAAAGATTGATTCCTTGTAGCAATATAGTAAGATCAAAGTTAATTTATAAATTGATTTTTAAAAAAAGGTTGTTTTAATTATTTAGTATTATAAAAATATTTTAGAAAATATTTTACTTTTTGAAATTGATTGCTAAATATATACTAATCTATTATACAATCTATGTGAGCTTTGAGAGAGGTTAAATGTTTTGAGGTAAACACATCTAGTGGAGAGATATGCTGTCCTTCTACCTGTGGTTGGTTGCTAGCAGGGGCAACCTTCTGAGTCGTAAAGCCCGCATCTTTGCCAGAAGCCAGGTGATACGAAGTAAAAAAAAAAACAGCTAAAGAATTCTGTATACAATAAAACTTGGACCCAAGAAGAAATTCTTCAATAAAATATGACATTGGAGCCTTCAAGAGAGTTTGAATTATGTAATTTGGTAATTTTTTCATCTCATCCACTTTTTAAATTGACAAAGAAAGAAATATATACAGGCATCAATTATTTCTTCTCAGAAATTTATTACAATAATTACGGTAGTTATAAACTACACAGAGAAAGTTGGAAAAACTAATTGTTCAATGAGACTATTGTAATTGCATGTTGACATAATCTGGAATGTCAAGTAAAGTGAGATGTTTTTTTTCTTCAGATTTTACTTCACCAATATTTCCATGTACACATTTTTTTTATTTTAAGTGATGCAAACAATAGAAATTCATATAGAGCACAATAATTGATGTCATTTCATTAAAAAATAGGCATGTTTTATTCCATGAAACAAAAAAAGTTGATTCACAACTCAAGTACAGTTGGCATGCCAAATTTCATTTTTGAAGAAAACCAATATTCAAACTAATCAACTGTATTGAAAAAAAAGGAAATATTGAAACAGTAAAATAAAAACATACAAAAGAATTCTAGTGGGAAAAGAAGTTGGGATTTTGTCAGTAACACTCTTTAAAAAAAAAAGAATAATTTCAAACACAGATTCTAATAGTAGAAACAATTTGAAACTATAAAAAAACTAAAAATAGAAAGACAAAACATAACTTCTCAAATAGTATTCACACAGCTGAAAGTTTATTGTAGTTTGACCTAAAATTAATTCATTTTCAACAAAATGTAGGAACTGGTAATTATCAAAGGTTTATGTTTAAAGAAAGAAAACCTAATTATACTAAAGTGACTGACATGCAGAAACATAGAATAAGGCTCTGGAAGGGGAGACAATAAAATCTCAATGCAGTTTCACATGCTTTGTTTTTACACTTAAATCTAGTGGGAAAACACATGGATAAAAGGTATTGTTTAGGAAAACAGTCCACATAGGTATGATGAAGAAAATAAAAACAAAGATGAAGACAACCCAAGCCACTTACTGCAGATGCCCGCTGAGGGAAACGCTCTGGAGTCACAAGCTAAAAGGTCAAGGGTTACAAGGTGACGATTATGGTGGTGAAACAAAATAGTCAGTGAGGATAAAATAAAATAAATTGAAAAAATACTGCAGAACCAAACGGAGCAGTTTGGAAATTAAATAAGCACTATCTGATTTGGACAAGTGAATATTTAATAAAGGGGCAGACAACAAGGAATTACTAGGTTTTTGAATTAAACGTGAAGGGTATAAATGGAAATAACATTGGGATACAAATGAAACGAGAATGTGTTAAAATCATTTTATTCGCAGTCTCTATAACTATTTTTTTAAAAGCTGTTACATTAAGTAAGCTTTTCCTGAGACTTTTCAGGATATGTTCTATTGTAAGTCTGTATCAGTCATCTAGTCTATATGTCAGTGTTTTATCAGTCATCTAGTGTACGTCAAGTCATTTTGTTTTAAAATATAAGCAAATAAAACATCAACTATAATCTATTTTTGAAGCTCTGTAAATTTATAACCATTAAAATAATTAAGAACAAAAAAATACTAACTTAACATAACCTTCCATTCTTTTTTTTTAATATTTCATTTAGTATCTGTAGTAAATGTATTAAAATGTTATTTTTTCAATGCACTTGTTAATCTACTTCATTGTTAAAAAATTACATTTATGTCTGGCATTTTAAACAATACTTAATAAAAAAGTTGACACAAAAAAAAAATTAAAAAGAAAAATGGATAAAATGTACTTTGTTATGGATTAATAGTTTTCTAATTATATTAAAATGTCGTAAGCGATATTCAAAAATCAAAACTGTTTAAACTGAACTGACTATACAGCAAAGAATAAAATTAAAATAAATGCAATCATCTAACGAACTTACAGTATCCTCATCAAGACTAGTATGTTCATCAATCTCTCTGTGGACAGAATAAGCAAAACTTTATATTGACTGTTCAGGCTGATGAAAGGTAAAAACAAAATAAATTTATAATCATACAGATAAAATGTATGGCGTATGAACGATATCACGTAAAGCAAAAATGTAATAGCTTAATATATTGTATTATAAACATTACTATATAAAATGGTGTGGGTTATAGGTGAAAATAATGAAAGGATTTGATTGAGAATTCCAGGCTCGGAGAGAAAAATGAATTGATATATGAATGGTGTGCACATGTCCACAAAAGACAATCATTTGATTTTTGTTTTCTTTTTTTTTAAATGCTGAAAAAATAAATAGGACACTGTTAAAATGTAAGAACTTCCATTATTAAGTACTTTTAGTGATAAAAACAAGCAATTGACAATTGATGTTATTAACATTTTTGATGATTTCCTCTCTCTCAGGAATTTCCAGGCATTGGAAATCCTACTAGGTTGTTTTTTTGCTTGTAGTGTTGTGCTAAGGTATGGGTAGGGATGCAGGGGTCAATTAAATTAATCCCCATATTTTACTATGGGAAATTATGACTTCATCAATGCTTTGATCTTCTTGGTCATCAGAATAAACTACGCTTGTTAAACTAATTCCTACTTCAACATGTGATAAACCTTTTTACAATAAATTCAAATATGTTGTAAAAAAGGGGGAACAAATACACGCCAAAGTCAAATCAATTACACAAGTCAAACAAGTCTGGTTAATTTCACTGACAGCATCTAATTAATTGGCACATTAGAGCAAACAAAGTGTAGGCCTACTATTAAATCAATCAAGGAAAGTAATAAGTTTACTACCTAATTTATAAATAGTGTTTTTGCTAGGAGTCTGAAATACTACTCAATCATTCATACTGAACTACACCAAAGTCCACCCAACTTTGGCATGGAGAAAAACTGACCAGAAAAAGTTTGAAAAACTCACAATAGAAATAAAGTTAGACATGTGTTGATCATTTGAAATATCTGAACCTTTTTGCTGTTTTGGTTTTGCTATTTTTTTTTTAATCATTTTTTTAAATCTGTTTATTTTGCTATTGCCATTCATCTAGGATAATAGTTTTCAAGAAATAATGTCTTATCTATACAGTTATGTAAAGTTTAAATTGGAATTCACAAGCTGTTTATTTTTTATTGTTTACAGTAGAGGAACAGCAAAATGCTTTGATTTTTGGTTCTCACAAAGTTTTCCACATTTTAAATTTCCCTCCTTGTATTTATTTGTTACCTCTCATTCTAATACAGATGCCCCTTCTAAATAGAACATTATTGCATCATACACTTAACAATGGTTCAAGTCTAGCCTATTCCTTCACTGCAGTAAAGCCACACAAAACTAAATATTTCGATCTTTCCATACAAACTTTAAAGTTCTAATCATGATTAAAGAAAGGAATTTTTCAGATGCATTAGGTTAATGTAAACATTAAAATGTGCAATGACTTCTAACAAAGAAAAGTTACTGAATTGGATGGGATATGCTTGCTGTGTGTTGTGTTTAAAAACACAACAAGGTTTAGGGATCAAATGTGAAAACAATCCACACCAAACTTTTGCAGACTTACTTCCCTTCACCATGTCGGGGCATCTCTGGGTCATCATCTCTAAGATAATGTTTAATATTTTTATGCAGAGATTGTAAATTCTTGGACATTAAAATAAATATATTTGTGATCTACTTGTCTATGTTCACCGTTTTCTTCTGATCATATATCACTTATTTAACTAAACCCATATAGGAACCTTGTGTATTATTTCACCAAACTAACCTTTGACCGAGTTGAAATTATATGAAGTCATAAATAAATAAATCACGTGTTGAAATTATATGAAGTTATAAATAAATATATCACGTGTTGAAATTATATGAAGTTATAAATAAATAAATCACATATGAAATGATATTAAGGTATTAATAAATAAATCATGTGTTGAAATGATATTAAGGTATTAATAAATAAATCATGTGTTGAAATGATATGAAGTTATAAATAAATAAATCATGTGTTGAAATGATATGAAGTTATAAATAAATAAATCATGTGTTGAAATTATATGGAGTAATAAATAAAAAAATCATGGTAAAATGAATGAAGTTATAAGTATATAAATTACACAATGAAATGATAAGAAGTTATAAATAAATAAATCCTTTAAATGTGTAGAAGTGTTAAATTGTTTTTTTTAAATCTATAGTTTCTTTTACAAAAACAATAAAACATATCAAGTGAAAATAATGTTTCTCCATTTTGAGTAAAGTAAAGGATGTTTAACTAAAACATGGATGGGAGAGCATAGGCATTCACAGGAATTTTTGTTCTAATAGATAACTTTACTTTGAGAATGAAGAAGAAGAATTCACATGGAAAAGTTTATTATTATTCTACTTTTATGTTCTCAAAAGATCATTAGACAAGTTAGACAATGAGTCCAATATTTGTAGTAAAATGCTAAGTGGCAAAACAGCTTGTTACTGTTAGTTCTTCTTCTAACCAGGCAGGAAAATTGTTTTTTCTCTTGCAGCCAATGCCAGACCAACATCTTTACTGTATGTCATTTTTTTTAGCTGTTGTGTGTTCTTATAATAGAGTTTGTTGGTAATGGTAGGTTGTACAGGAATTAATATATGTCTGAGACTGATTAATTTGGGACACATTAACTCCAATAGGAAGTGGTCTACTGTTTCATATTGGTGTGGTAAATTAGGTGAGTGTTTCAGGCTCAATATTTGTAGGTTCATGTTGAGAGTTATGTGTCATTTTCTGAATTGAAATTGGTGCATTGTGGGGGGAAGAGCTATAGAAAATCTTGCATGTTGAGCATGTTCATTTCTTTGTTCTTTGTACTTTTGAAGATTGCAACAGGACGAATTATTTTAGTTTATAACTATACTAAAACATTTAGGTTTTTATATTGGCCTTTTAAATTCTTATTTAATACACCTCATAGCTAACAGCCATAAGATAATAAAATAAAAGTTATAAACAATTATTTACCCAGAAACATTGGCTTTCTCAGTAAAGATTCTCATCAAGAACTCTCCTTCATAATGAGGTTCAAATGTTGAAGGTACAATTGCATATGAGCCAGGTGGCAACTTGAATCTACCACATATCTCTCTCATGTTGATAAAAGTTGGAGACTTGGCTACAGATGCATTGTACTTGAAGAATTTCATATCTAAAGGTCCACAGTTGGGATCTTCAAGCTGAAATTACAATGTGCATTTTTTATTAATAGGCAATTCATGGGCACATGTTTTTTCAATATAATATAACATACATACATAAAAAAATACATAAACAATTTTCCAAGCATAATCTTCTAAAACTAACTGGTTGAGCTTTAAGGCATTAAGATCTCTTTCAGTATTGGATGTCATGGTGACACTAAGGCTTTGTTGACTAATCTGATATCAAAACTATAACAAAAAAAAGGCCTTTACCAGGTTTCAGACTTGAAACCTATAAGAAACCTATAGGTCAAAAGCGGATCTAGGATTTCTGACAAGGGGGGGGGGGGGAGGGGTTAAATTTCAACAATTCAGGCCAAAGCCACCAATACTTTATAATGTTACAGTATACCTTACATAACATTATTGAAATTAATTTGAAAACAGGACTTTGTAAAAGTGGGACTTTCAATGGTGTCATTAGAAGCAACTTTAGTCTGTCAAAAGTTTAGCATACCGGGGATGCAAAACGTTTAATAATAGAGAATACATTTTTCTTTTATTGGTATTTATACATTACTTAACGTTCTTTTGATTGAATACATTCTTTGCTGAATTTAATGCACCTTGAAATTATGTTATTTCTACAAAAGCCAAATAACCATTTATAAAAAGCAAATTACCTCTTTTAAACCACATTGGTCCATATAGCCATTGAAGGATCTTTTCCATGATCATACCCCCTCCTCCTATTAGATCCACTTCTCATGGTAATTCATTGATTTGCTGGTTTGCCACTAGATGACTGCCCCCCCCCTTCCACCTTCTCTTTGCAAAACATGTGTTGCACACATACAAACACACAATAATAGAATGCCAGCAATCATTATTGCATCAAGACATTATTTGGTAAACATGTAGCTTTGTTGTTTAATGAAGATGAAAATCATCACTTCAGGGAATGAGTATAATAAATCTACACCAGACTAGAAAACATACCGGTACCCTAAAATATTGTCCGAAAGGTCATCAAAAGGACAAACTCAACATTCAACTTGGCGAACCATCTTGTCTGTGACTATTTAGGAAGGAAAAATGTATGTGATAAATAGACAAAAAAACATGTCCTTCACCTTGTAAATGACAAAGCCAATGGTGAGCAGGTCCAGACCTTCCTTACGCTTCTTACGTCTGTCCTTTTGCAACACAGCAACAATGGCTGTGCACATCTCATCATCATCATCATCATCTACATCAGTCAATGTCATACGGAACTGTGGGTTGGTCCAAAAAGTTTCTACAGAAAAAATAACGTTATATTAAAAGGGCTAAAAAATAGTTTTATTGTGCATTCATATTTATAACCTCCCCTTTCCCTTTCCCCTTAATCTTTCCTTTTAGTTTCCATTCCTTTTACTTTTCTTTTTTATATTGTTAAAGTTTTTGTATTTTGCTTTCTAAGAAATTTATCTTGAAATGTTATAGATTAAAGACATTTTCTTCTTGCATATAATACAAATTCTTTCATAAAATCAAATAGGCCAAGAGTTTATTTCCAACAATTCAGCAATCCTAATTTTTGTATTGATAGTAATGACAAGGATGACTTACCCAGATAGTTGCGACAGCCTCCGGCATTGACCCTTTTAATCCAGCCACCATGTTCCTTGTAGCATTCCCATTTCTTTTTGTTGGATAAGTCATCTTCATCAAGAGAGTCTGGACCCAAGTTACAGATTTCCAGTTTTTGGAAGTTAGAGGTAAAATCTTGGAAGGACATCCTGAGAGATTACATAAACATCAAATTTTTTTTTTAAACCTGTTAAATATAATGCTATAAAAAAAATGCACCAGTTTCTTTGACTTTGGCATATTACAGGGTAATAGTGTGGCCAGCCAATCAACGGATAGCGGTAGGAACATCATCCACAAAGAAAATTCCTAGACCACTACCACCCACATATATATAATTAAGAATTTAGTTGATGAATTTTTTATTCATTAATATATAAAAAAAATCATAATATTATTAATTCATATAAAAGCATAATTTAAATTATATATTTATGACTATAAAAAGTGATGTTACCAGAATTCTCCATCATCACTAAAAGTAAGTCCAAGTTCTTTCTTTTCATCTTCAGAAAGCAAAGACCATTCTCTGGATCTTTTTAAAATGGAAAATGTTTAAACAATTAAAACAAATCGATTTAAAATTTTACTCTAACAATTTGTTTACTACTTCAATTCATGTTAAATTATTGATCAGATATTTATATGAATGTCTAAAACAAAAATAGAAAAGTGGCGCAATTTTGTAAATGTTTTTATATCATAAGTTATGTATTACTTTATAACTCTTCATGCATTCATCAATATATGAGTTATTTTAAAGTAAGCATTAGATTAGTCTACCATGAAATTACGAGAAATGCAGCATTACCCATCAGACCATGCTCCTTTCCACTCTGATCCATTGCCCCAAGGGTTTCGAATTCTCACCATAGGTATTTGACCTTTAACTCTAGCAGTCTGAATATCGGCCTAATTAAACAACAAAAAATTATATTTAATGGTTTATAGATGTTACTACGTCTTAAAATATGATTTAAAACAAAAACAGATCATTAATACAAGATGATAGCTCACTATATCAAAACTTGCTAATATTTTTTAAGGCATTATCCAGTGACTGCATGGTATCATGTTCAAATAAGCAGGGCTATTGCCAACTTCAAATACATGTAACAAATTATATCATTTTAGGATGAACTATATTTACATAAAGTCATTTAAAATTCTTTCTCTATAGATTTTATTGTTTCATGTGTCATGATGTTCATTGGCAAAGACTTCAATTGATACTCCCTATTTATTACAATGTGGGAAGGGGTGTCAAACAATATATCACTCACCAACTGAATACTGGTCACACTGTAGGCATGGCCCATGATAAGACCATTGGCAAGTTCAGCTTCAACTTTTCCTGGGTCAGCCTATTTAAAGAGTTATAGTTCAATAGTATTTATATACATCACAATAATAGCATTGATAAAAATATTGGCTTATATTTTTAAAGTTTTTATGAAAATGAATTTGCAGAAAATCAAGTATTTAGTGAAATTTTCATTTATTTGTATATTTATGTGCAAATCTTTTTGTACTAAATTATACTAGATTGCATTATTAATTAAACTCTTTATTTTTTCTTTTTTTTTCAATTATTGATTAAAAAAATGGAAAAAAAAAAGGTCATTTTTTTCCCTCAAAAAACTAAGTGTTTTAAAGTTTTTGCTAAATTTTAATTTCTTATTACACAACTAGCAAACAAAACGTTTCTAATAAAATAAAGTTAAATGTCACATTATAATCATATATATATATATATAAATCTCAAAAGGTGTATGTATGTATGTGGGTATGTACATAGCCTACCGCATAATCTTTTTAAATACTGGACATAAAAATGTGAAATTTGCTACAAATATTCTTTGCGTTACGACGGTGAACACTGTCAAGGTTTTAAGAAAATAAAAATGACCGCAGTGGTCAGTTTGGTAAAAAAAACTCGAATAACAGCTTTTGATTCATATTGACTTTGCCAGTATCAAATTTATATAATTTGTCTTCACAAAAAAAAAAAGGATGGCGTTGAGATTATTTTCAGGATGACGTCATCAAAGTTTGCGCATGGATTTTTTAGCAATGAAGGGACATATTTCATTCATGTTTAAATTGACGTCAGCAAACTATGTGCATGGATTTTTTTTAATCATTGACGGGAACACATTTTATTCATGTTTAAATTGCCTACGTGTCGTAAACAACTTATATTAATTTTTTTGCCGGAAATTTTTCAATTGCCGGTGACAAAATTTCATTCACGTTTTAATTCGTGTCATAAACGTCCATAGAATAGATATAGAATAGAATGCGCAATCGCATTTTTTTCTGTTTCGGGAAGTAATACCATCGCCTTACAAAGCTTATTTAAACGCAGCGGTCCTGGTTTCACTCTATATTTATGCTTATTTAGCCTACAATATCTTTTTCTTCAAATCTACAAGTTCGAACAAGCAAAGCTAATGTTTCAGGCAAATTGTGGTAAAACGGTTGAGAAATAAACTACAACAATGATGCGAAAACCATTGATTATCGTAACAACAAGCATGTCAAACTGCAACGGGATAAACAACCTCATATTAACCCATTATGAATTATATTACAATTTCCCTCTATAATTTTAAAACATTATTTTGGTTTAAAAAGTATATATTTATGTACCGGTAGCCGTAGCAATTTAGTTACCGGTACCAAGCTACACCTAAGCTATTTTTCAAATCAGTACCAGTTAATAGGGCCTATATTTTTACATCATATTGGCCTAATCCTATAATGTTGAAAAGAAAATGGGTAATTAAGTCAAATTTATATAAATGAAAGATAATGTAGGTCCTATATATATTGTATATATTTATGGTAGACGTAGATATCCTTTCTCATTTTACTACAGTAGCGTCTCTAGCGACCGATGCATTGCGCATTTTTAAAAAATGGCGGAAGCGAGCTTCACTTTTAGTGACTGCGTATATAGTGATTGCGCATTCTGTTCTATACCTATTCTGTGTCTTATAAACTTTATAGCGAAAAATTTTTTCAATTGCCGGGCAATGTTTAAATTGCCGGGAACAACTTTTAAAAGTTTTAATTCATATCGTATACGTCTTATAAACTTTGTAGCGGGAATTTTTATATTGCCGGGCAATGTTTAAATTTGCAGGGACTAACTTTTTAAAGTTTTAATTCATATCGTATACGTTGTATAAACTATGATTCATATGGGTTTCATTTGTTATTGTTTTTCCTGTTGAATTTAAAATTTAATTCTAAGTTTGCTTCCAAAGCAATAATAAATAAATAAATAGAAAATAACACCAACAAATAAAAAAAAAATAAAAAAATATGGATCTACGACTAATGTTGTCGCAAAAAAATATATCAAACAATCATTTTTAAATTAACAGTACTTTTTAAATGACATGTGAGTTCTGTTTTACAGAAAGAGTTTAATTACCCAATAAACTCACACCATTAGATCATAGTGGTCAGACTTTGAGCAAGAAATTAAAAAAAATGATTCTTATTTGTTTTTCCTTTTTAGTTGTATATTGAACTGGTGAATATTTAAGTGTGCAAAACAAAAAAAAAAAAAAAAAAAAAAAAAAAAAAAAAAATTAACTAACCACAAAAAAAAACCATACTACTTTATGTATGTTGCAAAAACAAAACTAAAAAACTATAATGTGTCAAGCATATTCTATACAAAGCCCGTTCGAAGAATCGGGCACACATCTGCTAGTTATCAATAAGGGGAAGGTACTCACATCTATTGAGCAGCCCATTAGAGACCCACGAGCATAAGCTTTCAACATGATATTGAGCAGATTGGGTGGAGCCTTTTGAAGCTCAAACATTTCAGTCACACCACCTGTGAAATCTTCCATAGCTTCACTGGTGCTGCCACCTTTCAGAGATTCATAGGAGCCCATCAACCTTTGAAAAGAGTTTAAATCACTTACATATAAAAGACATTTCAGCATTACAATTTTAAAGCTTTATTGGCCTAGGCAACATAGGCATTTGCAGGTATGTTACTAATAGGGGTAGGGGTAATTCTTTGAAAAGTTACAGGCCTAAAGTAAAAAAAAAAAAAGAAAATTGAAATTCTTCCTTACATAACTGTGACCTAACCCGCAAACCCACTTTAAATGTCTATAAAAAATCAGACAAGAATTCTGGTTGTGAAGTCCATGGGATAACATGGAAGGAGTGACAAAACAACACCATGATCGAGGCATGCCACAAACGGTAAGCTTCCTGCATACACATTGCACTCAATTCCCCCCCCTGCGGTATTCCCCTTCAAGGATCATTAACGAGGAGGTATTGCTCATGTACATGCACTGTCACCTGGTAGCACAATAAATACTATACTATACTATACTATACTATACTATAATTGCCAACAAAAAATCAGATGAGCCTTCCGGCTCTTTTGTCCAGGGCTTTATTATCATGGTGGCTCACTGGTATACCTGCAATGTCGCCTGGTATAGCAAATCCCATACTATTGTTATGGGCATCCAGGCACCAGGGCAGGATGAGGCAAGACTGCTACGCTCATTTCTTCCTCCCCACCCATATGTTATCCCACCGGTGTGCCCTTGATGCGCCTACTGGTGGTTTCCACACCTTGCCGACGATGAGACCCATGGGACCAGAAGTGAGCACAAATACCAGACTACAGGCCAGGTCATCCAGGCACCTGGCTTGGTGAGATGGGCTTGTTGTCCACATTTCTTCCTCCCCACCAAGTCTTGGTGACTCTCACCTGTGCAATGATTCTCGGATGAACAGCAAGCAGAGGACTTCCACTCATGTATTAGCCCACCAGTGTACTTTTAATGGGTAGTTTACACAATTAGCAGCTTAGAGGCTCATGGGTACAGAAGTGCATCAGCAGAACTCCATCCTATACTCTGATGCTAGGCTATTGCTATATAACAATTTAAATATCAAGTTTTTTAAATCATAGTGTTTCTGTACCTTTACAAGACTTTTAGTTCGTATATCTTTTAAATTTGCTTCTTACATTGAAGCCTACTAATACGTGCTGAATCTTACTTGGCATAAGCTTTCTCCAAAAGTGCGCTCCAGAATTCATTTTTCTCAGTAGAGTGCATGAAGACAAGTTGATTCCTGAAGGTGGGCAGCCTGTCATCCACAACCACTTCCTGCCATTCACCCTGATGCCAGAAATTAAACCTGAGAAAAAACAATGTATGGGGACATATTATATTTTCGCTACTGATTAAGAAAGACACTTGGATCTAAGTCTAAATGAACTAAATTAAAACAAAACTTTTATCACTCACTTGAACAGCCCACAGTAATTTTCTGTAAAAGATTGCCTGGAGTCAACCACATTTTCAAAAAGTTTCTGGTTACAGGTTAGAGATGCCACAGCAGCAAGTAGCCAACAGTCCCCTAGAAGACAAGACATTTGATTATGTAATTAATATCACGAGCATATTTATATGAAAGCAGTACTACACAATATAAACTAAAGAAACAACAGGGCAATAAAAATGATTTCACTAAGTTATTCTGTACATATGGCCTTACTTACATTGTACCAATATACAAAGGAACAAAAAATTTAACACAATTTTAAGGAAGGAGGTATGGTGGGAGTGAGTGAGAGAGGGAGGGAGGGAGGGAGGAAGGAGGCATGGAGGAGGGAGGGAGGGAGATGAGAGAGGGAGGGAGAAAGGATTGAGGGAGGAAGGAGGGGTAGAGAGTGAATGTGTCCATGTGCTAAAGTACGTGTGTGTGCTTAAAGTCTGTGAGTGTGCTAAAGTAGGTGTGTGTGAGTGTGCTAAAGTAGGTGTGTGTGTGTGCATGACTGTGTGTGATAAACAGTATACGAGTTTACAGTGTGAAGAAATCAGTGTGTTGATATGAATGAATGTTTGTGTTTAAAGGTGAATATGTCATTGAATGTAGGAGTGTGTGTGCATTTATATGTATGAGATAGATTGGAAAGCTAAAAGAAAGATTACCTAGTTCTCCTTGCCTAACATCAAATCTGCTTGCGCCTTGAGAAATCCATTGTGGATTGTCACAGATTTCCTGGAGAACAACAACAAAAGAAACAGGTTTATCCCTCTTTTATAAGTTTCAAACATTGATCTATGTACATATTAGACAACTTAATTGTATAGCTTAGTGTAGGGGTCGGGGACCTTTTTGTCTGAGAGAGCCATGGATACCACATATTTTGAAAAGTAATTCTGTGAGAGCCATACATTATGTTTAAAACTAAAAATTGAAGTGCAAGAGTTATTTCCCTTTAATTAAAATGAATGCAGGGTTCCTATTTTTCTGTCATTTAGATCAGCGGAGTTAATCTCCTTAACCACTTCTGATGCTGAGCTGCAGTAGACTTTAGCTCATTTATAGAATGAAATATTGATATGCAATTTATATGTAGATCAAAGGAGAACATTTGTCTGCGAGCCAGATGCAGCCATCAATAGAGCCACATCTGGCTTGCGAGCCATAGGTTCCCGACCCCTGGCTTAGTGGTATCACCAGCACAGTCATTAATTCCCCTTAGAGACACACATGAAAATAGTCCCATACAAGTCAACAACGGGCTTTCTGTGATTGTGGTTACTGTAGGCCAATATTAAATGCAGCCGCCTCACAACTTCTCGATATGCTTTATGTAAAGTAAAGTATCCCGTTGAACCAAATTGACTCATAGGGCCGGTGTAGCAGCGTTCACCAGTTTCTGTGGCCATGGCATACTAGGTGATTGTGTGACCAGCACTAATGCACAGCCGCCTTTACTTTACTCCAACTAAGGTCAGGTAGGCTACCCATAAGAACTGGGTAGACTCAGGGAAATCCTCCAGACCCGGGAAAAATCGTAGCCTGCACCAGGATATGCTTTATGTAGCCTACATTTATTCAAGTAAATACTAAGTCAGATAAACAAACAAAACAACAAGAGTATGAAATGCATAGTTTATAATACAATTGTATGCCAGTCACCTTGATTCAGGAACTTATAAGATTATGTTCAAACATTTTTTTTTAGCTTTTATCTTTTTAATTAAAAAAAAATTACCAAAAGTTGGCCATTTTCTTTTTAGCTCTGCACAAATCTTATTGCAATTACCAGATAAATGTGTATTTATCAACACCTTGCCCGTCAAGGGTTATCAGCAGTGACTAACAATGTTGTTTTTTAAATATTGCCGGTCTCCCCCCTCCGTTTACAAACTGTGGCCCACTATTGATTACGGGTGCTAGAAAAAACGCTCTATCAGTCACTATCAGATCAATCTCCGTATCTGTCCAAGTCGTTAACAAACAAAACAAGGGCACTCATTATCCTGCTTGAATACGTAGGCTGTTGCCAATAAAATATATGTAGAAAAGGAAGTATTGAAATCAGCAGAAATTTTGTTTTAATTTATTTTCAACGGCAGTTTATCAAATCAACTATAAAAAAAAAAAGTAAAAAAAAAAGAGAAATGCATTATAAGTAGCCTAAGATCGATTCATCACAAGTGGAAAACCACACTTTTAGTAAAGTCACTCAATTTAGAAACAATCCATGAAAGTTGGTTTAAAAGCTACGTTATAATAAACAGGCATAGAATCCAAACATGTATAAAAAAAACTTTTTAAAAAGCCTAAAAAACATTGTTGTTGTTGTTTTTAATTGCACATGCACATACAAATTCCTTTTACTATCTTCCCGTGTAGCATTTGTGTATGTGTTTAACAAAGCAGGATGTTTGGGCGGATTTGTAAAAACGATAATCTGTTTTGAAAAAGAAAAACGATATTAACATCTCTAGTAGATGGTCGAGACAACTCTCCAACTGAAAACGCTGCAAGTTAGACTGTACACTAAGAGTGTCAACTTGTTCACCGACCTATGATCTAAAATTTCTCCTGGTTTTGATCACTACCAACTAGTTTACAATCACATAGTCATGTTATTTCATAGGCGAGCTCATGATTAGATTAATATAAAGCTTGAGAGCACGTATTTTAACTCTGCTTACTGAAAGCCCCCTCCCCTTAACATTCGGTGCAAAAACGTCCACTGCCAAAACGTTAGGCGCCCAAATGCCCCACGCCAAAACATATGGTGCAAAAATGGCATGTGCCTAAACGTCCGGCGACAAAACGTTTAGCGGCTAACGTCAACGTTTTAGTAATTCGCTACTTTTTACTCAATGGAAAATTAAGATTAAAATCGAAAGTTGTATACAGTGGAAAACTTTAGGTAAGTTTAGGACAGCATTATGGGCTGCGCACGGAAAAAACTTAAGCTCTAAAAATGGACCAAGCGGTCCATCTTATTATAGTCTTTGGAAAAACCAACATAATAGCATCAGCATTGTTTTAAACCCTCATTAAAAATGCAAGGCTAAAAGCACTGGATACAATTCATACTTAGAGCGTCTGCAACATGTAGGTTTACAATAAGAACAAACAGCAAGCCCAAAGTATTCGATCACTTTCCTAAGGATATTTAAATACAATGTACATATCATTTCTCTCACTTGTTTATCCACTTTGTCAATCTCTCAAAACAAATAAATTTGGGCGTACTTGTGTAAACAAAAACCAGGTATAAAATAAAATCCAGTGTGCGTGGGTTAGGTAAGGAGGGGGGGGGATGTGATATCAGTGATAATAACTATTTGTATAGTGTTTCCTGTATTTATAAGGATACCAAGTTCATGGCTGATTTTGTTGTTTTTGTTTTAATGTCCGTAAAGAAGGGAGGCATTGACATGTAAAGCAGGGGAAGGCAACCTGCGGAACGCGTGCAAGATTTGGCATGCAGAGCGATTTTCAAGGGAATGCGGAAGACCTTTTAAAAAAAAAAAGCCATTCAAGTATTTTCTACAAGAAATTGAGTGCAAGAGCAGGATAAATTTTTGGCTCTTGACTTGATGAATAAAATAGAAATCCTAGGCCTACTTTGGCACACAATTATTAAAAGGTTGCCAACCCTCTGCTGTAGAGTTTGTGGCATCTAGTAACTTTGCAAAAGCGGCACTAAAGTTTACTTCTTCGCGAGGTTATCTCCATACCTTATGTGACGCAACAAAAGGTAACATCCTCTTGCAAGAACTTTCCTACCTATATTTGTATGTTTACACTAAACTCTACTCTGGGTCATGTATCAAACTAAACATATATCATAAATATAAACATTGAAACGGTGTTTATACATTCTCAAAATTTTCCTGCTTTGGTTTTAAAATTATTTCGGTGCCACTTATACATTTATAAACAAACGTACGATAGCAATGTGAATAATCTAAAATAACCTGTCGCACAATCTTTCTCAATCTATTTTAACCAGTGGGTTTTCTTTTTTTTTTCGGGCACTAAATAATCTATGCCTAGAGCAAACGATCTTCTTAATGTATGAATTTATAAATCTTAATATGCATCGTCATGTATTGTGTAGGGTACAGAATAGTTACACAGATGGAGAGAGAGATTGTTTGAATTTGTTAGTGTGTGTGTCTGTAAAGTTGCAGTCCACACCAGGGCACGTGTTACCATCTGATTAATGGATTGAGAAACATGCCTTGTTACACTTATGACTAGTTACGGTCTGGTCCCTCTTTATAAATGCCTGAACACAGGCTATTTTTAAACTTGGAAGAAATCCATGCATAAATACTTATAATAGACTACTCAGATGTGTTAATTTAATGAAAAGTTATGCCGCAGCGCTGTATTGCAACCTATTTAACAATTTAGTTATTGTCAATGGTAGGCCTATATCCTCATATATATATATATATTATATAGACGTATAATAAGAATGTTGATATGAATTAGACCATATCACAATTCAAAATGCATATTCTCCCGGGAAACTTGTGCAAAGGTGTATATATGTTATTATAATTAAGTGCTTTAGGCCTATTCATTTTCACAGTCGAAATAATACAAGTTCACTACTGAACTCGTAAAAACCTATATCTTAAAGCCCCAATCTGTTTCGTAGTTTGATGTCGGTTTTGTTGTTGTCTTGTAGCCAATGTTTTATATAAAATGTAAAACTTACTAAAATAAAAGCCCTCATCGTTTCCCTCGGTTAGGTATCGACCTAATTGAGCACAAACTGTGCGTCCATGTTTAAATGTAGCCTGTGGGTCTGTTTGTCTGAAGTATGGCTATAACGAAGATTAGAAAGTCAAAATATGAACCTAACTTTACGTACAAGATTAATCCCTTAACGTGACAGTGTTTTCAGGGACAACTGTAGTTGTTGTTGCTATCTTTTTTTCCCCAACCTTTTTGACATTTTACTGTGCTATAGTTTAATTATTTGGTTAGAATTGTATTGTGCAATGTAATGCTTCAACCGCAAATACAAAGTGTTTATTATTGTTATTATATAGGCCTAGGTGGGTCTATTTAACTCCAAAATAAATTGAATTTTATAAGAGGCCAACCACTTTAGTCAAACAGTAATTGGTATCGGGTATAACTTACTAGTAATAGTTCATATAATTTAAAGCTTAATCTTTTTATGAAGCTTTTTTTTTTTAAAGAAATGCTTTAAAAATTATTGTGGTAGCCTACCTAACGCTTGTAGGCCTATAGGTTCAAATCTATTATGTGGGCCATGAGCCATGGCGGAAGAACAACATTAATCATCCTTGACTTGTTAGTTGTAACCCTCCGCACATCTAGCCAAGGACCCATATCTAGTAAACGAGTAAGAGTCATCTGTAAGGTTCAGGCCTACATCTTTGGGTTTTTTTAACAAGCATGACAGTGAGAGAGAAACATTGCAAGACTATTGTCTCAATTCGACTAAAACATTGCAAGACTATTGTCTCAATTCGACTAAAACATTGCAAGACTATTGTCTCAATTCGACTAAAACATTGCAAGACTATTGTCTCAATTCGACTAAAACATTGCAAGACTATTGTCTCAATTCGACTAAAACATTGCAAGACTATTGTCTCAATTCGACTAAAACATTGCAAGACTATTGTCTCAATTCGACTAAAACATTGCAAGACTAAGCTTATTGTCTCAATTCGACTAAAACATTAGAAGACTATTGTCTCAATTCGAATAAAACATTGCAAGACTATTGTCTCAATTCGACTAAAACATTACAAGACTATTATTGTCTCAATTCGAATAAAACATTGCAAGACTATTGTCTCAATTCGACTAAAACATTGCAAGACTATTGTCTCAATTCGACTAAAACATTGCAAGATTATTGTCTCAATTCCACTAAAACATTGCAAGACTATTGTCTCAATTCTACTAAACATTGCAAGACTATTGTCTCAATTTGACTAAACATTACAAGACTATTGTCTTAATTTGACTAAAACATTGCAAGACTACGGTCTCAATTCGACTAAAACATTGCAAGACTACGGTCTCAATTCGAATAGAACATTGCAAGACTACGGTCTCAATTCGACTAAAACATTGCAAGACTACGGTCTCAATTCGACTAAAACATTGCAAGACTACGGTCTCAATTCGAATAGAACATTGCAAGACTACGGTCTCAATTCGACTAAAACATTACAAGACTATTGTCTCAATTCGACTATCTCCAAATAAGACACCTGTAACTAACTTATTAAACATCGTTCTTCTGCTGAGGCCATCAGGTGTAAAAAGAATGACTGTAAGATGGCTGGTGTATTCTTCAGTTTTACTATGCCCCAAACGCCACCATGAAGTTATTTTTTTTAAAAGGTATACAGCTAATTCAATTAATGCACTAAATGACCTAAGCCTTTGTAGATAAAATCCTGATTGAATATTGATAAGCCGAGAATAATATTGTTCCTGTAATGGATTGGTTTAAAATCAATAAATACAGTTTAAGCCGTTGTATCTGTTGTCATGGTAACTCCGAGATAGCAGCCTCACGTTAATGCCAGTTCAAATACAAGTGTGCACTAGTTAATATCCCGGATTCCCAAATCTTTCATTTCTTTATCTGGCCGAATTGAAAACACAAATTTAAGGTTTTTTAAGTCCATTGGGCATTTCTATTAACAAAGACATTCAATGTGAAATTGTTTTTTTTTAACACATAATAATGAAAATCAGAAAGGAAGGGTTATGATATTGATATGAAATGAATTGTATTTCCGGCCAACCGGCATAGAAGGTTATATAAGGCCTTTTTGTTAACGTTGTTGTCATATTTTTCTTGTATCCATTTTATTGTTCTTATATCTTTAAATTCTGTAGTTGGATGACTTTAATATAGTTAAGGCCTTTTATATATTTTGGATTAATTTTGATGAAAAGTTTATGAAGAGTTGTACAGAAATAGTAGGCCTATTCTGATTTCACTAAATGTATTGCATTCCAACAATAGACTATGTGAGAAACTGTTAAGGTGACATTGTAGATTGGGGCCGTTCCTCGTTTTAAGAAAAATGAATGTCGTTTTATAAATCCCATATTTTGCATTTCTCGCTGCGTTCTGACTTATGCCTGTGACTAGGAAATAAATCACTTAATAATGAAATAAAGGCCTACACATTTACATAAGTTTATAGGGCCAATGCGGATATTGAATTGTGATATGGACTAAATCATATCAACATTCGTATCATATGTGTCTGCCCTTCCAACCTTTTTTTTTAATCTCTTCCTCGTTGTTTTTTTTTCTTACGCACCTTGTAATATAACCTGTGTTATGCTTCTTAGTTCCTATTTTACATTTTGTTAACAGTCGAGTGTGGTGTAGCTTAGTTGGTGTGTAAATATTGGAGTCCCACATAAAACACATTAATATGAACATAGCCCGAATCAACATTTGATGGATAGACTTGGCCTGCTTACGAATCAGTGAAGCGCGACCATCGCCGTGATTGTCGAAGGTTTACGTACGAGAGCGACACGTCGTTACGGACGAGTGAACTGCGTTTTTAATCAAAATTTGATTTCGAGGACGGATTGAGATGGAGAGGGCCCGGGCGCGGTTTGAGATCATTTTATTATCTGACATTACGTTAAACTGCATTATTTGGTACGAATGAATATTCAATCCGTATCAAAAGCACTGCCAATATAGAGTTGACTGTAATATAGTTACGCTTCAGATAGCACAGTGAACTGAATAGCCGGTGAAAACAAAAAATAAAGTCTAAAATAGATGATATTCAGCCCTGCAAAAAAAAAAATGTATGCCAAGGCAAGGAATAAGCAAAGGCTTTATGAAAAAAAAAAAGGGGATGACCATGTCCTATTTGAGGGTCGTAGCCTTTTTGAGAGCCCTCTAACTAGGTGAGTTGGATACATCCTGGTTGGCCTATATCCTTATTTAAAAAGTAAAGTGTTGGTGATAATATGAATTGGCAGACCAGGTCAACAACATACCTTCAAGAAAAAAAGAAACACAAATCTAACGCTATGTCCACGTGAATATCCACAACGGTCTTCTAGGGAGATGTATGTCGAACTAGCTAGTTGATGAGGACATATATGTCGAACTAGCTAGTTGAAAAGGACCTATTTGTCGAACTATCTTGTTGATAAGAACATATAGGGCAAACGTCAAAGTATAGGTCTATATATAATATTCTATATGATTACACAAAGCATTGATCATAGTACCACTGAAATTGGCCCTAACTTTGCACATCTATTGGCTTACAAGATCTATATACCGGTACGAGGACTTTACATACACTATATAGAACGCTATAAATTATTATTGTGTTGTACCATAAACATGTGCCTATGCTTATACTCTATACTTCAATCATGTCCAGAATGTTTTAAGCATGAATTATACAAGGAAACGGACAGTAATATACATACAATAAATGATCTAAACTCTAAACACTTCTAACATCGAGGTTAACTAACAAAAGTAAACATTTGAACTTATAGAAAAATATTCAGTAAAAACGAAGGGTGAGCACAACGCCACAAAGCTTTTACACCCCCTACATGCCCAACCTGCTAACAATGAACAGTATAACCAACACTAAACCACTAAACGCTACACTGTGTTTTTTTTTTACATAAACAAACAAAACGTGTGTTGAGAAAGGTGGAGCGCTTCTTAAACCATGAAAGTATAATGTTTTTTATTGTCAAGCCTTAACATCATTTCTTTGCCGGTAGCGACAGTTGACATACTTTTGGCTTGACGGCATACCTACTTGGATATGTATATTTAAAAAAACAAAAAAAAATAGCATTAGGTCTATACGTCTACGTATATTATAGCAATAAAAGTAAAATTATGTTAAACCTGTACATTCTGTATGATTAAACAAAACGATATAACTTTAGCAAATACGTATTACAAACTATTGAGAGAAACTTACACCTGGACGCTTCCATTCAAATCGACGGGGTGGTTTACTACTGAAGAAGATGGACGTGTCTACGGCCTCAAACTCGGGGTCTTCGAAAAGAATGTTTTCTGCTTTGCACTTGGCTTGAATATCGTCGTATTTCTGGTGCGCCAAACTGGCGAACGGATTCTTTCTGTCGTCCCTAATATTTCGCCCGGGGATGGGCTGTCGAATGAAAAAGTTTCTACCACTAGACACACTGACTCCTGCATTGGGCTTTATGGAGTCCGAGCCTCCTCCCATTCCACGTCTGAAATTTTCAAACTCCTGACGATATCTATCGAACTCTTCTTTCACGTTTCCCACTTTCTTGAAAAAATTCATTTTCGTCGAGTTTTATTTCTTTTTTTTTCTTCAAACAGTGAAATGTAATGAAACTAAATTGTCAGATAGATATTATACAGATCTATGTCTTGTTATACAAAAATGTTATAATCCGAAACTCTTACGATGAGATTAATGACGCTGTGTGGATGAAATCCAGTTCAAAACTGTCAATTCAAAAGTATTTCTATTGATAAAAAATGATGGCACTCGAGTTATTTAAATGTCAAACTAGCTTCACACATGAACTATTTTGGCTTGCCAAGTAGGTTTTCTATGTAAGACGTTATAACCGAGGGGGGGGGGGGGATTCATCGCGTTGATGCAAACAGTAGGCCTAACTTCAAAAACCAGTCAAGATTTCTCTTTAAGTGTACCGTTTAAATATACACTCTATAATTCGGTGTAAAACAAAAAGATGAAGTGAGCGAAAAAAATAGTCTAACATAGTTATAAAGAAGAAAATACCAGAACGGATATCTTTTTGTTGACTTAAATTTAAATATGCAATGTGTATTATTTATTTATTCACTGCTTATAGACTTAGTTGTTAGATGACTATTTATTAAGAAAATCTAAGTAACTTTCCTAATATCATTAAAAATCGAACAATGAGCGCTGTGTGTGTATACATAATATATTAAATTGAAAATCCACCGTTTCTGTAACGTTTAACGGATTTGAATTAAAAAAAAAAAACTAATACGAAATGCACTTTTATTCAAAAAGCTTTTCTTCAAAATTATCGTGTTTTAAATCAAGCAAGATGGTTTCATTACTTTTAATTAATAATGCCAATTATTATAACAATAAATAAAGAAGAGAAATATTAGACTGCGGGTAAACCATTAGATTATTCTGCTCACGCTACGTTTGTTGTTAAGCTTAAGGCAACGGCTAGCATGCGGTGTGATAGACCAACTAACCATAGCATGGAGAGAAAATAACGCAAGAAAATTATTTTATAACAAAATGCTATCCATGCATAAGAAAACTACCAACTCGGATGACCAGTCACTGTTCACTGTCCGGCTGGTACCACTGCGTCCAGACGGTTATGAGAGACACTACACGCTGGTAAGCCGGCGGACTAGTCCTCCAAGAATCGGTTTTACCAAAGAGAGTTAATCGTTAAACGGAAGCGAGGCCAAGGACGCCGTCTCTGGTGGGGTATATCGATCCTCAAGAAAACTGCTGAGTCAGTTAGATTCAAAGCACTCACACAAGCACACGGCATGGTTCGAAGCACTCGCACAAACACACACGTCATGGGCACGGACAGCTGTAGCACAGTGACTAAACCCGCAGGACCTTTTTTGGCGTATGGGGAAATTAATGTATTGATAAAGTTCAAAGTTCACATAACGTTGGTACGATATGCGGTACGCATCAAAGACCTTATGGCATGTTGACAAAAGACCGGCCCTCCAATAGAGTCGTCAACCTATTTTTTAGCCATTGCACCAATAGAGAGGGGCGGACAGACCAAAAGATAACAGTCTCTCTAAAAAATGCAATTTGAATTAGGCCAAATGTGGTACTACTTTTTTTGTAAGTTTGTGCACTAGAAATATTTTGTATATTTTGAACTCGCTGATATTAACATTCTGTTTGAAATGGCGTTAAGGACACTATGTGTAGTTGTTTTGCACTCTTGCAATCCCAAAGTACTAGTCATAGCGAATGGAAACAGTATTTAGTAAATCTGAAATTGTTGATGTTGACAAATGCCATCACATTCGGTGACATTTCGAAAGATACAATTACAAAGATCATTAATTTGTCTTCCCACCCTTTATTTTTGTTTTGTTTTGATGAGTTTCCTGTTTCTTTCGTTGTGTTCTAATTGTCTAAATCTAATACATGTGTATTTAAATATGTATGCTTCTTTATTGATCTCGTGTTTTATATTTATGTTTTAATATCCAAGGAAAGTAAATTTAAAAAGAAAGTGTATGCAGTAGACCATCCTCGACTGTTTACAAAATATTTCTGGTTTCTTAGCCCATTCATACCAGTGAGTGACAAATGTAAGGGAGACACATTGACTAAGGTTACCATTACAAACAAATAATATAAAGGGTAAACACAAAATTGAACTCTTTCTTTTCAAAACCACAAGTTTCTGTAATGTAACACTGTTTGCCCGCTTGCTCCTATGATTGCAAAAGGTAATTTATCTTTATCAGGTAAACTGACATACCAGTCAAACACACATACACACATACTGTCACATTAATACATGGTGGTTAAATGAAGGTGATAGTTGATTTGAAGACAGCTCGCCTTTCTTTTTAAAGGTAAAGTTAAAACTCCCCAAGGGCCACAAAACAGAAGCACCTAGCTAGACTATACTGAAATTACCTCTTTTTTCTCCTTCAAACTTCAAAATTTCTAAATATCCCAACCAACTCTTTTAATTGATTGAAGACGTATAGTCTACAATTTGATACATCGTATCAAAGTTGATACGTAAACGAACTATGCAAATAACAGCGTGTTCTTACTCTAAACTCATTAAAAAAAAAAGATTCACCAAACATTTGCCAAGTGTAGCTAAATTCAGCGCCATCTGGATTTCAAAGGGCGCAAACTCACCATAATATTTTTCAATGCACTCTCATTACCACACAGTATGTCATAATCTCACGCGGATAACCTCTAACGGCATTCTGAATTGGCCAATGTTTGCCCAAAATTAGGCCAAAGTGTAAGGTAAACTTTGGCAGAATATTAAGCATTTAAATGGGAAACATTGAAATGGTTCAAGTTTCAGTGAGCGCACTTAATTTTTTTTTTCTTGCAAAGATTATTTTGGAGAAAATATTTAACAAAACAATTCCGTATTTTTCTCCAGGGATCAAGAAAACTGTAAACTTCGGTTGCGTCCGTTAGAAGAACCCAGAAAAGAAAATGCGAAACAAAACTGAACTGATTATGCCGTTGATGAATATCGAATTATTTTTTAAAAAATACTAAAAGGATGGGTAAAGTTGTTGTTTTGGGGAGGGGCCTACAACCACAATAAGAGAAGTCCATACTACGATATTAAATATATATATTTTTTTAAAATAACGAATATGGAAGAAGTTGTCACGTAAAATATGGTCTGGCCGGACACTAAAAGAAGTCTGCAGTGCCTACATCGTGCATCAGACACTGATGGATTCTGAGGCTAAAAAAATCATTGTGAAGAGTTTAGAGACATTTTCTCTTGAACTAATTTTCTAGTTGTTGCTTTTTTTTTTGTTTTGTTTTCTATGCCATCCGGAATAAACACCAGCAATTGAATATATTATATGTGGAAACACGGTGTAGGCTTACTGAGCATGCTAAAAGCAAAGGCATGGACAAATCCGTTACATAAATAATCCTCATTATGCTGTTTTAATTTCGTTTCGTTGGTTGTAGTCACTTGTTTATTTTGCGCTGTTGTTTAATTATTTTTTTTATTAAGCTGTTTGTTTCCAAAACTTGTATTTTTATCCTATATTCTGCTAAATTGCAAAAGTTGCTTGGATACAGTTTATTACATTGTGTTTATTCGACAAATTTTATTCCAACCTAATGCAATAAAAAAAAAATTGACAAACGCTTTTGATGGATTTAAAACTTTTGATGTTTATATGACCCGCTGCAAAATTAGATCAATTTATTTTTAAAACCTGGCAGGAGCCGACCTTTTTTCCCCCCTTGTTGTACGAAAGAACAAGCGAGGGCTGAAACATTTTTTTTTACCTTCGCGAGTCCCACCCACCCCGGCCTACCATCCTTTGTGTGTGTATGTGTGTGTGTTTCGCATCATTTGCTAGCGGGTTTGGTTGAGAAGCTGCCAACACACCTAACAAAAATGGGGAAAATTTTGTATGCACCTACCAGTGGTTTTTGCTAAGGAAATCGATCGTGAACTAAATTGAGGTCATTCTTTGACCTATTTCTTTTTAAAACCTACAACACAGCATACTAAAGGCAGAAATGGGAAAGCGGGGGGAGTAAACTTGTAACGTGTAACTGCTTTCAAATTATGTTACACTGTGGCATTTTGTGCATCCTAGACCTATGTATGCCAATTATATTTTTAGTTAACTTGGATTTGCAGCAATAAATGTCTATTCTTTTTTACATTTTTTTTCCTTATTGACACTCACGTTAATGGTTAATGTATCAAACATATATTTTAAATTTATTATAATATGATCTTTATGTTGCCAATAGGCCTACACACAGAACCCGTTATATGCACACAGTATGTGTAGGCCCTATGTGTGTGTGTTAAAATTACACCAATTAATATTTAACAATAAAAAAACTTTATTGGGTTTTTCAAACGAATTCAATTGACTCATCGCTGCAGCAGAAGCATAGTGTGTGTATGTGTGCGTGTGAGTACATGTATATATCATGTGTTTGAAAGTGTGTGTGTGTGCGTGGATGTCTATGTTGTTGATCAAGTAAAGAAACACTGTATATGAATGCGTGAGTTATTGGTGCGGGTGGTGTAAGGGCGCATTGCCGGAAAACTATATTTCAGCTCTCGTGGTAATATAATAATATAATTATACCTTGTAAAATATTGATGTGATGTTAGGCTATATATGATGATGACATTCAATGGCCACTACGTAAATTAATCTACCTACAATTGTGATAGAACTGTTTATAACTACCATTGCCTGGTGTTTGTTGTTGTTTAGTTTATGTTTTGCTTGTTCTTGTTTATTTGTTTTTGTTGTATCAATTCTTTCATGTTTGTATTTTTCCATTGTGTGTTTGTAAATTGATATAGCCCAAGGTAGGCCTACTTTTCTTATAACAAACGCGGTTTGTTCAGAAGTGGAATAACCAAAATCGGCTACATAAAACAACGACAATAAACAGTTTAAAAAAAACACAAGCTACATTCGTGCATGTTTATTATTATTTATATTCTGCGGCCACCATATAGTATGTTGTGAAAGATTGTGTAATATGAGACTTTACGATTGTGTAATATGAGACTTTACGGGGCACGTCGCCCCAGTGGCATGGCGTTCCACTGGCGTACCGAAGGTTCTGACATTAGTTGGGGTAAAGAAAAGGCGGCTGGGCATTGTGCTGGCCACACAATCCCGTATTATGCCGTGGCCACGTAATCTGGTGAACGCTGCTTCATCAGCCCTGTGCATCGATTTCGCCAGAAGGGTTTTACTTTTTTTTATATGGGATTTTACTAGAACTAGTCCGGTATCGCTAGATTGGTGATTGATTTCAATAAGTTCACGTGAACAATTGCTTATAGTGTACAAGTAATTCGGTAAAGCCTGGGAATTAAAACAACTTAATTGGTCTACCTACGTGTAAATAGGTCGCCATGGTGTGAAATAATTAGTCACGTGACTTGCATTGAAAAGTGGGTAAGCATGCTGACTGCTAGCTGTACTGGTGCATTCCGATCACACGTAAGACAATCACGAAAAGTAGGTATAAGTAAAGCCGTATAGCCTAAATGTGTGACCGTAAGTATTTACTTAAAATGCAAGCACGAAGAGATTCGCCAGTTACTGTGGCCACGGCATACTAGGTGATTGTGGGGCCAGCACAATGCACAGACGCCTTTACTTTACCGCAACGAAGGTCAGGTATCCATCAGGGCTGGTTAAACTCAGGAACACCCTTTAGACCCGGGGAAAAAAATCCTAGTATTTACCAGGATTCGAACCCGGGACCTTGGGAACGCCAGCCGAACGCGCTGCCGCTCGGCCACCATGCCCCCAGGGTGTCTGGGGGGGAGGGGGGGGAGGGTCAATGTGAGGTGTTGTTGACAAGACCGACGGAGAAAGATAGAGAGAGATCATTTAACTAATCGCTCTATTTTAAAATTAAAGAAAAAAAATCAAACGTGGCGCAACTTAATAAGGAAATGAGTAATTGTGTAGGCAAAATGGATTAACCACACCGACATATGTGTACAAATGATTATATTGTGGGAACAGTGGCCCAGCGGCAGGGCGTTCAACTGGCGCTCTGAAGGTTCTGGGTTCGAATCCTGGGCCAGGATTTTTCCCCGGGACTTGAGAGTGCCCCTGAGTCTACCCAACTCTGACACTAGTTGGGGTCAAGTAAAAGCTGCTGGGCATTGTGCTGGCCACACATCCCCTCGTATGAGAAATCTGCTTTACCAGCCCTATGATCAGTTTGGTCCGAAGAGTACTTTACTTATAAAATGTGGGTAGTTGTATGCATAAACCCATCACAGACTATTCTCTACTTATTCAATACTCAAAACGACCCGCTGTCAAGAAACTGTTAGCCCCATAATTTTGACCAACGATGGCACAAAGTCGAGTTATACATTGCCGCTCATTGAAAATAAAAGGCATTGAGCTTAGGTATACAAGACCACGGATGTTATAGTTTTTAGAATAAAGTGGGTAGCCCACCATACTATATAAAACATTCTTTATAAAACAGTCCACTTGATCCACCCACGCATCCCTGCCTTCTAGATTTTATTAGTAGTTGGAATGTTGTTTTTTTTTTAAATATAAATTCCATGCATTAAACGATTTTAATCCAGCGTCTTTATATCCCACGCACCCCAAAACTTCGACCGACACGCAAGACTACGTCAGGAGCAATTAGATCTAGGCCTACATTCTACATAGCTTATAAAAAAAGAAACGAAAAGGAAAACCCTGCGGCATACAAAAACGAAAAAGAAGAACCCTGCGGCACACAATAAAGACAGCTATAGGCCTATAGATTTTACATTAGATCGTTATCAAAACTATCCAGTGTAAAAAAAAACGCAGTCGGGTTGGTTGGGGGGAGGTAGGGCCTACTATAGTATAAGTCTTATATTCTAAACGGGAACCCTTTTGTCTGAGAGAGCCATGGACACCACATATTTTGAAAAGTAATTCTGTGAGAGCCATACATTATGTTTAAAACTAAAAATTCAAGTAAATGTGTGCATTTTGTGTAATTTCAACACTAAAAGTACAAAAATTATGTCTCTTTTGAATTCTTTTAGCTGAGCGGCAGTAGACTTTAGCTCATTTGTAGAATGAAATATTGATACACAATTAATATTTAGATCAAAAAGTCTTTTAAAAAAAACATTTTGTTTTTAAAAATCGAACATTTGTTTGCGATAGAGATGCAGACATCAAAAGAGCCACATCTGGCTCGCGAGCCATGGGTTCAAGACTGTTCTAAACTGTTACACGGCTAAAATAAACGTAGCGTGCACCATTTAAAAAAAAAAAATCAGAAATGAGCGTTAGGGTTAAAAGTTTGGTGAAAATTGTATTTTATGTTAATCAAGTTACTGTGTTACTCATAACCTAGCATTTATGCGAGATAAATCTTAGTAGCTCACTAAGAAGAAGTATAGAAATAACCAGGTCACGGGAAGAAAATGTGGCCTAAATCTTGGCCTAACTAACACACTTAACACTAACACAGTTTAGGCGGTATTTAAAACCATACAATCTGAATATGTTACCTGCATAATTAGTGAGTTTTATTTTATTTAGCCTACATTTAAACGTCCAATTTTATTGTTCTTCTGTTGACCATTTGATAGATTTACATTATACTATTGTTTAGGCTATATGTCTATAGATCTATGTATTTTTCTTTTCAAGAAAAGAACTAAAAGTTTCTTGCAAATAACTTAAATAGGCCCGCTTAAATTAAGGCAGTATTGTATTGGAGCAAACCTGAGACATAGTAAATTTTATGTCACAAGTCACAATAGTCACAACACAACGGCACGAAAGGTCAAACATTTTTCATGTGCTACGCAAGTGGAACGCGCTGCTGTGACCACAGAATAAATATAGATATAGGCTACATACATATTCTGTGGCTGGGACAGTGTTCAGAATGTTCATCCTTTAACTTATTGTGTTCTGCTTCAATGCAAAATTATTAGGTTAAACATTAAATTTAAACGCAAAATAAACTATAAATATGCTGTTGATTTATATAAGCATGTATAGCTGCTTTGTCAAGTTGTTTTCAGTACACAAGACGTTACTAGACCAGACCTTTCCCTTAATTTTAATTAGGGCTAATTGACACTAATTGCATGACTATATAATTAGGCCTACTACATATATTAAACTATATTAGGCCTACTATATGACTCACTGTGAGTGTATAGGCCTATACACGTTTATAGCCTATATTATTCATATAAAAACTAAAGAAATAGCCTATAATAAACATGATATAATATAGAGTAGCCTATACCGGTGTTGTAGAGCCTAAAAACTAAGATAATGTTTATTTGTGAAGACAAAGGACTTAGGGCCTACCCGGCAAGTCAAGGTCATTACTGTTTACATTTAAACTTTAAAACAAAACGGTTACGGTTGGTAAGTAGCCCCTTTTTAAGGCTATATTGCCGCTATATTATATCTTATATCCGATGCAGGTCTATATAAAGTATAAGAGTACTAAGAACATAACTAACGAAGCACCGGTAGCAAAGCACAAATCGAACAATCCATAAGAAGTAAATTACAAACACACTTTAGGGCCTACCAGAAATTGAAAAACACCAGGCTACACGTAAATGTGAAGGGGTTACAAGTTACAACACTCACGTCTGCCGGTAAACACACCCAGTGAATGGAGGCAGAAAAATGTGTGATCAAACCAGCCTACAAAAAAAAAGTGTCACAAGTCCACGGACGTCGCGCTATGAAAAAAAAAAAACTCGCGCAATTCACACGACTTGACACAAGATTTCGGTTAGCCCGCTTGTTATCGTTCTATTTTTTTATTTTTTTAAATGGACTCGGAGGAGACAACTCTGATTAGTGCTCTATCTATTTGTATTATTTTGTATGAATGAACATTAAAAGTTATTGTTAATGTAATTCCTTCAATTTGGAAACGCTTAAAAGCAAGAAAATAGTAGGTTAAAAATAGCAAAGTAGTAAGCTTAATAATAAATAAAGTTTTTGATAAAGCATTAGATAGATTTAAATCATGAAATTGTAACGTAGAAAAACACAAACATCTAGATCTAGGCTTATACATGCATTTTAATAGAAGACCCATAGGTATAGATCTAGATCTAGTGACAGAAAATAAAATACTTTATTTTTATCCCTCTAGCAAGAGAAATGTATAGATCTAGTTAAAGCTTATAAATTATAAGCAATATTATGGCACAAAATGGGTTGTCGGAACTCGGGCCCAAGGAGAGAGGGGGGGGGGCAGAAGTGCGCAGCCTGTAGATCTATATATTTATGAAGTAGGCCTATTCTATGCAGTATGTCTAATTATATTGGAAAAAAATGCCATTAAAGTAATCTTTTATGTTTCAAAAGATTCCACTGTCAGACTTGCATCTGTTTATTATAATCCTATCCTCGACCTTGGCTGAACTAGTGAGGAAAGTCAACTTAACATTTAAAACTTGTATCCAGTAGGCTAATGAGGGATGGGATAAGGGGGTCGGTCGCACTAGTCGCTCTAGGGAAAGCAATGCTTTCTGCAAAAAAAAAACCTAGATCTAGATCTATAGGCTAACTATTGAAAAAGGAAAAGTTGAACAAAAAAAAAAGCGCCGCTTGTTTTCTTCGGTTGTATATGGATCCGCCCCTTATAAAGACGTTTCAAACTCACTATTGTGTTTTATTTGTGGTGGGTTATTTGAATGCCCGTTAAATTAAATTATCATTAGGTTGACAGTTTCACGACGAGGTCCATAACTTAGCGGCACAAACCTAAACTTAATGCAATGGGTGGTTATATAAGTAATTTGGAAATTGGAAGACTACACTTGTTGTTATTAAATTGTTGTTGTGTGTTTTTTTTTTCAATTTCAAAGATGTAGAAACAACAAAAATATATTTATTATTCAATGAAAAGATTGTTAGACGTTTTGAAAATGCAAACCTTATTTTATCTCCATGGCCAGATTAAGCCGGATTAAGTTCCCTGGTGTCCATATAATATCAGTACTTAAAATAATTTGCCAACCCGCTCACAATATAAACAATAAATAAAATATAATTGTAAAAAATACCATCGATTTTATTTTAGAAGTGTACTAAAAGTTAGCCTACAAATAGATCTCAATATTTTATGACCGATATTTGAACATTTTCAAATTCGGTGAAAAAAAAATAACATTAACCCGGGTGCAAAGTAAATAATTTTAAGAACTTATATTTTAAATACTTCTATTGTTGGTAAACAATTAAACTTTTTTTTAAAAATACTCTTGGTTGGCTTCAATTATTTAATACGACAAGGTTGCGGATTCTACTGTAAAGGCAACTGTAATCTGGCAATCATAACCACTAAGCCTATAATGGGCTCTATAGGCTACAAAGCATGAAATTAATTTAGTACGCTTATTTCCTGAAACTAGCCTGTTGTAACATATTATGTAATCAAGATAACGATTTTTTTTCTCAACGTATTGGATTGTATTCTACGAATAAAAAATATTTGTAAAAAAAAAGAAATAACTAGAAAATACGGTAGATGACATGAACGCAAACCCAAGGGAATTAACCCTAGGTTACTTTTTATATTTATCATTTATAGTTTGTATTTTGATTAAAGCTGCATAAATGATAGGCCTATAATTAAAAAAATTCCAACGAATGATCCGACAAACGGTCTATGAATCTAAAGTGAATAAAAACACACACATATAGGCCTAGGCTTACACAAACTCATCATATTTATAGACTCTATAATATGTTGATAATATTGACACGTTTCTCGAAAATGGAGTTTGTTGTTCAATTCGTGTTAGAGAACTACAGGCACGGTGGTAGCGGAAAATAACAACATTCAGCCATTAAGCACGTCACAATGTGTCACAGCTGTGTTGATGCTGGTGCCCTTTCATGCATTGTATTATACATGGCCATCTCTCACTGAAAGTTACTGCAGTGGTCATGTCACCATAAATACTGGATGAACACAACTGAAGGCTGCATTTGCCCTTAAATGTCAAGCTCGACTACGCTAGCATATGACTCCAGCTATGTCCACTCTTCTTATTTAAAATGTATAACTAGTTAAGTCAGGGCCGGCTTTACGGTGGCTGGCGCCCGTACAAGCCCCAGGAACACCAGCGACCTCAAGATCTCTTCATCGTCCTGCGCTGGAAATCTATTACACTAGAGATTTAACAGACGAGTCTCTCTCTCTCTCTCTCTATGTCTCTCTCTCTCTCTCTCTATGTCTCTCTTTCTCTCTCTCTATGTCTCTCTTTCTCTCTCTCTCAATGTCTCTCTTTTTCTCTCTCTATGTCTCTCTATGTCTCTCTCTCTTTCTGTCTCTCTTTCTCTCTCTCTATGTCTCTCTTTCTCTCTCTCTATGTCTCTCTATGTCTCTCTCTTTCTCTCTCTCTATGTCTCTCTATGTCTCTCTCTCTCTCTATGTCTCTCTTTCTCTCTCTCTATGTCCCTCTTTCTCTCTCTATGTCTCTCTATGTCTCTCTCTATGTCTCTCTATGTCTCTCTCTCTATGTCTCTCTTTCTCTCTCTATGTCTCTCTTTCTCTCTCTATATGTCTCTCTTTCTCTCTATGTCTCTCTCTTTCTCTCTCTATGTCTCTCTCTATGTCTCTCTATGTCTCTCTCTCTATGTCTCTCTTTCTCTCTATATATGTCTCTCTTTCTCTCTCTATATGTCTCTCTATGTCTCTCTCTCTATGTCTCTCTTTCTCTCTCTATATGTCTCTCTTTCTCTCTCTATGTCTCTCTTTCTCTCTCTATATGTCTCTCTTCCTCTCTCTATATGTCTCTCTTTCTCTCTCTCTATGTCTCTCTTTCTCTCTATATATGTCTCTCTTTCTCTCTCTCTCTATGTCTCTCTTTCTCTCTCTATATGTCTCTCTTTCTCTCTCTCTATGTCTCTCTTTCTCTCTCTCTATGTCTCTCTATGTCTCTCTCTCTATGTCTCTCTTTCTCTCTCTATATGTCTCTCTTTCTCTCTCTATATGTCTCTCTTTCTCTCTATTCTCTCTTTCTCTCTCTCTATGTCTCTCTATGTCTCTCTCTCTATGTCTCTCTTTCTCTCTCTATGTCTCTCTTTCTCTCTCTATATGTCTCTCTTTCTCTCTCTATATGTCTCTCTTTCTCTCTCTATGTCTCTCTTTCTCTCTCTATATGTCTCTCTTTCTCTCTCTATATGTCTCTCTTTCTCTCTCTATGTCTCTCTTTCTCTCTCTATATGTCTCTCTTTCTCTCTCTATATGTCTCTCTTTCTCTCTCTCCATGTCTCTCTCTATGTCTCTCTATGTCTCTCTCTCTATATGTCTCTCTTTCTCTCTCTCTATGTCTCTCTTTCTCTCTCTATATGTCTCTCTTTCTCTCTCTATGTCTCTCTTTCTCTCTCTATATGTCTCTCTTTCTCTCTCTCTATGTCTCTCTTTCTCTCTCTATGTCTCTCTATGTCTCTCTCTATATGTCTCTCTTTCTCTCTCTCTATTCTCTCTTTCTCTCTCTCTATGTCTCTCTATGTCTCTCTCTCTATGTCTCTCTTTCTCTCTCTATGTCTCTCTTTCTCTCTCTCTATGTCTCTCTATGTCTCTCTCTCTATGTCTCTCTTTCTCTCTCTATATGTCTCTCTTTCTCTCTCTATGTCTCTCTATGTCTCTCTCTATATGTCTCTCTTTCTCTCTAAATATGTCTCTCTTTCTCTCTCTATGTCTCTCTATGTCTCTCTCTATATGTCTCTCTTTCTCTCTCTATGTCTCTCTTTCTCTCTCTATATGTCTCTCTTTCTCTCTCTCTATGTCTCTCTTTCTCTCTCTCTAAGTCTCTCTATGTCTCTCTCTCTATGTCTCTCTTTCTCTCTCTATATGTCTCTCTTTCTCTCTCTATGTCTCTCTTTCTCTCTCTATATGTCTCTCTTTCTCTCTCTATATGTCTCTCTTTCTCTCTCTCTATGTCTCTCTTTCTCTCTATATATGTCTCTCTTTCTCTCTCTCTCTATGTCTCTCTTTCTCTCTCTATATGTCTCTCTTTCTCTCTCTCTATGTCTCTCTTTCTCTCTCTCTATGTCTCTCTATGTCTCTCTCTCTATGTCTCTCTTTCTCTCTCTATATGTCTCTCTTTCTCTCTCTATATGTCTCTCTTTCTCTCTCTCCATGTCTCTCTCTATGTCTCTCTATGTCTCTCTCTCTATATGTCTCTCTTTCTCTCTCTCTATGTCTCTCTTTCTCTCTCTATATGTCTCTCTTTCTCTCTCTCTATGTCTCTCTATGTCTCTCTCTCTATGTCTCTCTTTCTCTCTCTCTATGTCTCTCTTTCTCTCTCTATGTCTCTCTATGTCTCTCTCTATATGTCTCTCTTTCTCTCTCTCTATTCTCTCTTTCTCTCTCTCTATGTCTCTCTATGTCTCTCTCTCTATGTCTCTCTTTCTCTCTCTATGTCTCTCTTTCTCTCTCTCTATGTCTCTCTATGTCTCTCTCTCTATGTCTCTCTTTCTCTCTCTATATGTCTCTCTTTCTCTCTCTATGTCTCTCTATGTCTCTCTCTATATGTCTCTCTTTCTCTCTATATATGTCTCTCTTTCTCTCTCTATGTCTCTCTATGTCTCTCTCTATATGTCTCTCTTTCTCTCTCTATGTCTCTCTTTCTCTCTCTATATGTCTCTCTTTCTCTCTCTCTATGTCTCTCTTTCTCTCTCTCTAAGTCTCTCTATGTCTCTCTCTCTATGTCTCTCTTTCTCTCTCTATATGTCTCTCTTTCTCTCTCTATGTCTCTCTTTCTCTCTCTATATGTCTCTCTTTCTCTCTCTATATGTCTCTCTTTCTCTCTCTCTATGTCTCTCTTTCTCTCTATATATGTCTCTCTTTCTCTCTCTCTCTATGTCTCTCTTTCTCTCTCTATATGTCTCTCTTTCTCTCTCTCTATGTCTCTCTTTCTCTCTCTCTATGTCTCTCTATGTCTCTCTCTCTATGTCTCTCTTTCTCTCTCTATATGTCTCTCTTTCTCTCTCTATATGTCTCTCTTTCTCTCTCTATGTCTCTCTTTCTCTCTCTATATGTCTCTCTTTCTCTCTCTATATGTCTCTCTTTCTCTCTCTATGTCTCTCTTTCTCTCTCTATATGTCTCTCTTTCTCTCTCTATATGTCTCTCTTTCTCTCTCTATGTCTCTCTTTCTCTCTCTATATGTCTCTCTTTCTCTCTCTATATGTCTCTCTTTCTCTCTCTATGTCTCTCTTTCTCTCTCTATATGTCTCTCTTTCTCTCTCTATATGTCTCTCTTTCTCTCTCTCCATGTCTCTCTCTATGTCTCTCTATGTCTCTCTCTCTATATGTCTCTCTTTCTCTCTCTCTATGTCTCTCTTTCTCTCTCTATATGTCTCTCTTTCTCTCTCTATGTCTCTCTTTCTCTCTCTATATGTCTCTCTTTCTCTCTCTCTATGTCTCTCTTTCTCTCTCTATGTCTCTCTATGTCTCTCTCTATATGTCTCTCTTTCTCTCTCTCTATTCTCTCTTTCTCTCTCTCTATGTCTCTCTATGTCTCTCTCTCTATGTCTCTCTTTCTCTCTCTATGTCTCTCTTTCTCTCTCTCTATGTCTCTCTATGTCTCTCTCTCTATGTCTCTCTTTCTCTCTCTATATCTCTCTTTCTCTCTCTATGTCTCTCTATGTCTCTCTCTATATGTCTCTCTTTCTCTCTATGTCTCTCTTTCTCTCTCTCTATGTCTCTCTTTCTCTCTCTATATGTCTCTCTTTCTCTCTCTCTATGTCTCTCTATGTCTCTCTCTCTATGTCTCTCTTTCTCTCTCTCTATGTCTCTCTTTCTCTCTCTCTATGTCTCTCTATGTCTCTCTCTCTATGTCTCTCTTTCTCTCTCTATGTCTCTCTTTCTCTCTCTCTATGTCTCTCTATGTCTCTCTCTATGTCTCTCTTTCTCTCTCTATGTCTCTCTTTCTCTCTCTCTATGTCTCTCTATGTCTCTCTCTCTATGTCTCTCTTTCTCTCTCTCTCTATGTCTCTCTTTCTCTCTATATATGTCTCTCTTTCTATCTCTCTATGTCTCTCTTTCTCTCTCTCTATGTCTCTCTATGTCTCTCTCTCTATGTCTCTCTTTCTCTCTCTATGTCTCTCTTTCTCTCTCTATATGTCTCTCTTTCTCTCTCTCTATGTCTCTCTTTCTCTCTCTCTATGTCTCTCTATGTCTCTCTCTCTATGTCTCTCTTTCTCTCTCTCTATGTCTCTCTATGTTTCTCTCTCTATGTCTCTCTTTCTCTCTCTATATGTTGTTACGAAACGTAAATTCCCTACATTGTAATGTTAATAAACCAACTAAATCATTTAAGCGAATTGCGTTTAAACGATATAAAATATTTCTCAGCTCAAAGTTTCCCCCCGGGTTTTTCCTAACCTAATTAGAGCATTATTGTTTTTTTATTAACCTCGATAAAAACATGAACTGTGCACGCGAATACAGCATGTCAAGGTCGTCCGGTCTCTCCTTATTTTGTTAGAGCATTATTGCTTGTTCTTAATAAAAAAAACATTCTGATCACGCAGTCAACATGCAGGCTTGATTAAAATATTCGTGTCACTAGGCTGGCTGGATTTTCCAACGATTGACCCATAATATATTTCTACGCGATTCGACACTTTTAGTCAGTTCTTGGCGTGCATTCGATCTAGTAACATCAAATATTCTCCGCTCTGAGTATCGTTTCTATTTGATTTGTATTATGGAAAATTTATTATTCTACTATTAACTACAATGCTATATGTTCATTGAGGATATTCATTACTAATTGGAATATGTGTATTTCTTGATTGTGTATATAATATTATTTGGATTCCTACTGGATTGATGTTGTAAATTAAACCAAATTTATCGTTGCTTTCTACACAACTTGGTTAACGTCAATATATCAAAGTTATCTACATGTGTGTATGTGTAATATTTATTCAACTATATTAATAATCTACACTACAACTCAACATCGAGGTTCTTGCTGTATAATATGAGCCACACAAATAATTATACATGAAGTAAATCAACTGAAAACTCTAAAACTACGCTATGTGAATTGCCAGGGGATTATAAGAACCAGGAATACTCTAGACAACTACAAATAAACTTCAGAATGATATAATAAGATCTTCACTAATACAAGGATACTCACACTAACAATAACAATACTATAACTATTATTTTTCATAAATTGAATGGGGGCTCTAGCCGTAATAACATTATAAATTATAATTATACTTGTGTGATATAAGTAGAAGGTCTCATCCATAATTTATTATGGTGAATAAATTGCCTTGTAATAAAATGGGTTTTGCTCGTCAGTGATTTACTAACAAACGTTTAGAGGATTTACTTCAACTTCAAGAATCGTTATACTGATTACACAAACTATTTACAACTGCCGTAATACATACTCGTAACTTGGATGGATTGTGTTGGAAAATATGAACAATATACAATTTACTAAAGACTGTGATTGAATTGAACATTGCTATTGAGAATTGGAAAACTTAACTATTCAGCCTGGAAAATTATCTGGTGTATTATCTTGTCAAACAAAGTAACTCTAAGAAAGTATTATTTTTATGACCTTGTTGTGACAAATCTGAACTGTGTGGTGTAGTGAATTATTCAAAGGACAGAAAGTAAGTTGGACTCTTTATTGTATTATTAACAAGATTTATAGTAAATTTTAATAATATAGAAAATGGAAGCCACAAATAATCTTACATTGGATCCAGAGATATTTGATCTAACCTCAGAACAGCTTAATAAAATGTCAATGATACAACTAAAAGAACTGGCTAAATCATTGGGCATTTCTATCACAGAAACTAGGCCATCAAAAACTAAATTACTTCAAGAGGTAACTGAGTGTTTAAGAAAACAAGGTACACTAATTATTGAAGAAACTACTGCTAATGATAATATTAATGATGAATCAGATGATGAATTACCTTTTCCTATAACACAAAGAGTGAAGCATACAACTGGTGACTTAAGTGAAGAATTGAAATTTAAACTTGAGTTAAGAAAGATGGAATTAGAGATGGAAAGAGAAAACAAGAGAATTGAGATAGAAAGAGAGAGAGAAAGCCAGAGAATTGAGATGGAAAGAGAAATAGCAAGAGAGAAAATAGCAAGCCAAGAAAGAATTGAGATAGCAAGGTCTCGTACGTCAAATCATTCGAATTCAAGCTCTGAAGCAGATGCAGAACTGTATAAGTTTAAGAAACATATTCCAGTTTTTGAAGATAATTTGGTGGAAGAGTTCTTCATGATTTTCGAGAGAAACGCTAAAGACTATCAATTTCCCGAGGGCAAGAAAGCTATACTTCTACGCTCAGCTCTGAACAAAGGAAAGGCACTTGATGTTGTATTAAGTCTTACTGAAGAGGAATTGTATGATTATGAACTGATCAAGAATAGAGTACTGCTAAGTTATGCATTAACACCTGAAAAATATAGAAAAGTTTTTCGCGAGTCTAAGAAAGAACAGGAACAATCCCATGTTGATTTTCTAAGACAGAAAAAGAAATATTTTGAAAGATGGATTCGATCCAAAGGTGTAAACAAAGACTTTGATAAATTAGCTAATCTTATGCTAATGGAAGACTTTAACAATAACATCAGAGGTGATGTAAGAATACATTTAGCAGACAAAGGTGTAGAACAAGTAGAAACAGCAGCAGTAATGGCAGATGAATATGTTATTATCCATTCCAGCAATAAATTTACAACAGTTGATAAATCAAAATTCCAGAATCGAGATATGAAGGTAGAAAAGAAAACCATAAATCCAAATGAATCCTATCAATCAAAGAGACATCAGCAGAGCAATGAAGGTCCAACAAATTCCAAGCCAACCTGTAGCCATTGTAAACGAATTGGACATACTAAGGAAAAGTGCTGGATATTGAATGGGAACCCGAATAAAAAGAATGTTGTCTTATCGTATGTAGCAATGCCAAAACAAAGAACTCATGAAAATGTAAAGAAGGATATTAGAACTCAAACAGAGATACCTAGTGCTAATGCAGATAACCTGACAAAACACACGTATCTAGGAAACTTGAAACCAGAAATAGTTCCTGAAATAGAGACAATGGTTTTCAATAATTCTAATTCTAATCTGAGCTCCAAGGAGTCTATATCAGATAGAACCACCATGAGTACTAAACATACCTCTTACAAAAATAACTTGGATACAGATCTCATTGATACTGAGATACCAAGTAATTGTTTGCCATTCATTGAAGAAGGTACCGTGTCATCCATAATAAATGGTGTCACTAGTGAAAAGAACATCAGAATACTCCGTGATACAGGGGCTGAGGTTTCACTACTTTTAGAGAATACTGTTCCTACGTCACAATCGACATATACAGGACAGGATCTTACTATTCAAGGTGTATCAAGGAAAAATGTACAAGTTCCTTTGCATCAAATACAACTGAAGAGTGCGTACTTCACTGGAAATGTAGTTGTGGGTGTATACAAATCACTTCCGTTTAAAGGCGTTTCTTTAATACTGGGAAATGATATTGCTGGAGATGTGGTGCATTCCATATCCAAGAAAAAACAATGCCTTTATAAAAGTGAGAGCTTTATCAAACCTATATGCATCGTCACTAGAGGTATGGCCCAACAACAAAAGTCTGTCGAAACCATGTCAAAGTCAAAAATGGAACCAGAAATTGACCTACAGGCAACTTTCCTGGCTGACATTTTGAGTGGTCCCTCAGTCAAGACTACTGAAAGTAATTTGTCACCTCGACAATTACTCCTATTAGAACAGAATAGAGATTCAGGAATTAAACACCTGAAGAAAAAGGTGATAACTAAACAGGAGGCAGAAACTAAAGGAAATGGATTTTTTCTGAAGGAGGGAATATTAATGCAAAAATGGAGAGATGTGAAATGTGATAATGACAATTGCAGAGAAGGAAGTCAGATTGTGGTACCAGCCATATATCGCAATGACATCTTACACATGGCTCATGACACACCATATGCTGGTCATCTAGGAGTGAACAAGACTTACCGTCGAATTCTTCCGTACTTCTATTGGCCTGGACTACATCGTGACTTCACAAAATACTGCAAGTCATGCAATACATGCCAGATAGTTGGTAAACCTAACCAGACTATACCGGTAGCACCTCTAAAGCCAATACCTGCCTTTGCAGAACCATTTAGCCACTTGCTAATAGACTGTGTAGGTCCTTTGCCTAAAACAAAGACAGGACACCAGTACTTATTCACTATAATGTGCACTGCCACGAGATATCCTGAAGCTATTCCGCTACGCACCATTAACGCAGATAAGATATCTGACGCACTGATTGCATTTTGTTCAAGATACGGTCTTCCAAAGACTATACAGTCAGACCAAGGATCTAACTTTACATCAAAGCTGTTTAACCAGGTCTTAAAGAAACTAGGCATCCAACATGCAACTTCAACTGCGTACCATCCGCAAAGCCAAGGTGCCCTAGAAAGATATCATCAGACTCTGAAAACCATGCTCCGCACATACTGTTTTGAGAACACTGAAGACTGGGATCGCGGTATTCCATTCGCTCTTTTCGCGACTAGAGAAACTGTGCAGGAATCTCTTGGATTCAGTCCGTTCGAGTTAGTGTTTGGACATTCAGTTCGAGGACCTCTAAAACTGTTGCAGGAAACCTTGTTAAATTCTGATGAAGAGACTGGACTCGTAGCTTATGTGGAACAATTTAGCAATAGAATCTATCATGCTTTTAATCATGTTAAAGATAATCTTTTGCAGGCTCAGAAAAGAATGAAAGGGTACTATGATGTCAAGGCCAGATCCCGATGTTTCCATCCTGGTGATAAAGTCCTCATGTTGACCCAATTGTCTGGACAACCCCTGAGTGCAAAATATACAGGACCATATCAGGTTTTAGATAAAATCAGTGATGTAACATACCTTGTAAAAACCCCTGATAGAAGGAAAACACAGAGACTGTGCCATATAAACATGCTAAAACCTTATGTTGTTAGGGAAGAACAAACTAACATTAGGCCAGTGAGTGCTATCAAAACTGTTGAAACACCCCCGCCTAAATTTAAAAAGACAATCATAGAAAGTAAACTTCAGAACACTGAAGCACTTAAAAACCTCAATGATAAACTGGCACATCTAGACTCAGGTGAACAGACTTCTATCAAGGGTTTAATCTATGATCATGTAAATTTGTTTAGTGATGTTCCTAACAAAACAACTTTGGTTACCCATGATGTAGTTTTAAAAGATGATAATGTTAAACCTGTCAAACAACATCCGTATAGGGTTAATCCCATACAACTTGAACACATCCGTAAAGAAATTGATTATATGCTGAGCAATGATATAATTACTCACAGTAACAGTGATTGGTCATCCCCATGTGTGTTGGTTCCCATATCTGATGGTTCACTACGCTTTTGTGTAGACTATAGGAAATTAAACCAAGTGACAAAAACAGATTCGTATCCCATACCACGGATAGATGATTTAATCGATAGAGTAAGCACTGCAAACTATGTAACTAAGATTGACTTACTAACAGCTTATTTCCAAATCCCATTAACAGATAGGGCTCAGGAGGTATCAACTTTTGTTACTCCTGATGGATTATATAAGTTTAAAGTAATGCCATTCGGAATGGTCAATGCTCCAGCTAGTTTTCAAAGACTAATAAACACTATTATCCATGATATCCCACAATGCCATGCATATCTGGACGATATCGTAGTGTTCAGTAATAACTTTAATGATCATCTAGATCAGTTGAAACTATTATTCCAAAAACTAAAACAGGCTAATCTTACTATAAACCTAGTTAAAAGTCAATTTTGCCATGCAGAAATTGAATATTTAGGTCATGTAGTGGGTAATGGCAAAGTAAAACCAGTGAATGCCAAAGTCAAAGCTATACAGGAATTCCCTGTCCCTAAAACGCAGAAACAACTTCGAGGATTTCTGGGTATGGCCGGGTACTACAGGAAGTTTTGTAAAAACTTTTCTATTATCACTTGCCCTTTGACAAACCTCTTGAGAAAGAAAAATCAATTTAAGTGGACTCAGGAATGTGACCAAGCCTTTAATGATATAAAAGACATACTGACCAAGGCACCAATATTAGTCTCACCTGATTATACTAAACCCTTCAGAATAACGGTAGACTCGTGTAATACAGGAATGGGCGCGGTAATCTCACAAATAGGAGATGATTCACTTGAACATCCCATTAGCTTTTGTTCAAAAAAATTTAACCCACATGAGGTAAATTATAGCACAATAGAGCAGGAATTACTAGGACTTATCCAAGCATTGAAACATTTCAATTACTATGTAAATGGTTCTCAGTTCCCAATCGAGATATTCACTGATCACAATCCACTAGTATTTCTTTCCCGCATCAAACAAAATCAGCGCATTCTAAGATGGAGTTTGTTTATTCAAGCTTACAACTTAAAAATAACTCACTTATCTGGAAAAGATAACATCGTCGCGGACACCCTATCGCGCATGTAACAAATGTATAAGGAAATAGATAACTTTATGTATATATTCTGATAATCCTAACTAAGAGAATTGGATCATTTAAAATATAAATGCATGAATATATGAATATGTTGTGATTATTTTATGCAATATCTTATGCCTTATTTTATGCCATGAATATTTCCATTTGCTAAAACAAATATTATTATTGTTGTAGGAAAAAAGAAAGAACCTAATAAGTTACTTATAAATATTATGGATTTATGAACATAATTTTTCTTTATTAGTAAGATAATGAATGAACAGAAATGTACATCCTTATTTTGAAACAATCAAACTATAGTTGTGATTATGTAAAAACCAAAATAGAGTAATGTGCATACACTTCACATGCTTACACACTTAAGATTAAATTCTTACTCTTAAGTTTATTTAAATATTAATTTCATTTAAGTTGAATTAATTAATGATTGAATTGTTTAATATGATAACATTAGTTATGTTGATTTTTACCTTATAAATAAGATGATGATGTTTATAAGGAATGATATCTCAGAGAGTATAATTTTTTAGAATAACGCGAACATGTGTTATGGTCTAAGGATAACTTGAGATTCTATATGATGAGGGTTTAATAAAATAAATTATCTCCCTTACTTGTCTTATTTAACGGACTACCCAGGTGGAGTCAGTTTTTTTTTGTATATTGTTTAGAACTAAAGTTAAGCGCAGGCGGTTCTAAAAGAAATTGCACACTTCTATTGTTTAGTATGCAATGTTCTTTTCCTTTTGGTACGGGCGACTGTTACGAAACGTAAATTCCCAACATTGTAATGTTAATAAACCAACTAAATCATTTAAGCGAATTGCGTTTAAACGATATAAAATATTTCTCAGCTCAAAGTTTCCCCCCGGGTTTTTCCTAACCTAATTAGAGCATTATTGTTTTTTTATTAACCTCGATAAAAACATGAACTGTGCACGCGAATACAGCATGTCAAGGTCGTCCGGTCTCTCCTTATTTTGTTAGAGCATTATTGCTTGTTCTTAATAAAAAAAACATTCTGATCACGCAGTCAACATGCAGGCTTGATTAAAATATTCGTGTCACTAGGCTGGCTGGATTTTCCAACGATTGACCCATAATATATTTCTACGCGATTCGACACTTTTAGTCAGTTCTTGGCGTGCATTCGATCTAGTAACATCAAATATTCTCCGCTCTGAGTATCGTTTCTATTTGATTTGTATTATGGAAAATTTATTATTCTACTATTAACTACAATGCTATATGTTCATTGAGGATATTCATTACTAATTGGAATATGTGTATTTCTTGATTGTGTATATAATATTATTTGGATTCCTACTGGATTGATGTTGTAAATTAAACCAAATTTATCGTTGCTTTCTACACAACTTGGTTAACGTCAATATATCAAAGTTATCTACATGTGTGTATGTGTAATATTTATTCAACTATATTAATAATCTACACTACAACTCAACATCGAGGTTCTTGCTGTATAATATGAGCCACACAAATAATTATACATGAAGTAAATCAACTGAAAACTCTAAAACTACGCTATGTGAATTGCCAGGGGATTATAAGAACCAGGAATACTCTAGACAACTACAAATAAACTTCAGAATGATATAATAAGATCTTCACTAATACAAGGATACTCACACTAACAATAACAATACTATAACTATTATTTTTCATAAATTGAATGGGGGCTCTAGCCGTAATAACATTATAAATTATAATTATACTTGTGTGATATAAATAGAAGGTCTCATCCATAATTTATTATGGTGAATAAATTGCCTTGTAATAATGTCTCTCTTTCTCTCTCTCTATGTCTCTCTTTCTCTCTCTCTATGTCTCTCTATGTCTCTCTTTCTCTCTCTCTCTCTTTCTATGTCTCTCTTTCTCTCTCTCTCTATGTCTCTCTATGTCTCTCTCTTTCTAGTGAAAACGTTTTTGTCGGTATGTAATTTTTTTCTTGCTTATAACATATTTACATATTTATATATATTTATATATATTCTAATCTTACTTTGCAGGCCCATCAGCAATAATACTGGTAAAAATAAAGTATACTTTTGCTTATAGGAGTAAGATAACAAAACAGTCTTTGAATAGTTAGTGTTATGTTTTTGTTTGTTGTTTGTTTTTGTTGTTTTTCTGTTGTTGGTTTGTTTTCGTTGTTGCGGGTAACACTAGTAGAAAAAATAAATCTCACTGTCTGTCTAGATGGGATTTCTAATTCCTTCTACGTGCCAAAAACCGGCTCTAAAAATCATCCTGCTCTAGCACTCAATTTCTTGAACGAAGAGACTAGCCTTACCTTTCTGGGTGTCTTCCGCGTGCCATTAAAAATCGCTCTGCGTGCCAAGGTTACCGACCCTAGTCTCGAGTAAGGCATATTAATTGAATGATAGGCCTACTATGCCTTTTAAGTACAAAACTAGCTTCTCATGCATTATTGACTATCAATTGTCATAACTTTAACACAAAAAGATCAGTGATAATGAAGCAGTATTCACAGTTATCCCTGGCTACATCATACAACGGAATTACGTGGGCAGGAGCCTTGACTTTTACCAACACATTGAAGTAATAGAGAATAAATACAAATCTAGCGCTTGTATGGATTTAAATCTGCTACCTGCAATGAAGTCTAGGCCTACTGGTTTAGGATGTTTTAAAAAAAATAGTCTTGGCCTCGTTAAAACATGGTGCTTGCTCTGCTCTGAAAATCATTTTAAAATTAACAAACTTTTCCCAAGCTGAACAAACAAATTCGCAAACTAATTTTCACCACCTTATGTGAAATATCTTAATGTTTACTGGCCGTGAATATAATGGTCCAAAATATGTAAATTTTCTAGATATTTTTAAGTACTTATTATTAAAGACTTCTCAACTTATCTTCATGGTTATTCACAATTGTTATTTTTTAAAAACTTCACGCTGTTCATTTTTGCGAAATTTCAAAACTTTCCCGCACTTTGTTCAGTTTCCCCAAACTTGAATAAATCAAGTCAGTTATTCTAAAAAGACCAGTGGCTTAGTGATCCATATCCCATCCCCTGTATTCATTTTTGGCTAATCAGTGATAATGTAAGTGGCTAGATACGGATGTTGAGAAATTGCCAACAAGAACTATTTATTTAATTATTATATTTTTTTGTAAATTGCATTAAACATTTTTTATTTTCCCATTTTCTATTTCCCCCCTCCCTTAAACACACGCCCCATTCTGAAGTAAATCTCAATACTATACATAGCAAGCAACACCGTTTGATAAAGCGTGCACGTGTATGACGGTTTAATCAGTTTCATTAGCACAGCGCAGTGAGGTTAGACATACCGTTTTCAAAGTTCTATATCCTGGCGAAGTCTATAACCTCACCATGTTTGATGCGTGCATTTTCTCATTCATCCTCTTTTAAAAAAACCCATTATTCTTTGATTCACAGCTTTGTGACTCACGTGATAACATATCACCAGTACACTTCCTTCACAAACATGTAATTCAATTTTTTGTTCAATGTTAATATCAGTAACGCGAACATACGAACGAGAATCGGGGTAATAATAAATGTTTAGGCCTACATTATTATCACCATTTTTTCGAAAGGTGACCAGAGCAAAGTTACCAATATTTCTATATTGATCGTTATCGTTAGTTCAAATAAAACAGAATGTTCCAGTAATTACACTTTTATGAGTAAGCATATAGTAGGGATAGGGGCCTATAACACGCATACACTTATTAAGGCCAAGCAAAAAATTAAAATAAATGGTAGTTATTTAGAAAATATATTCTCCGTCATTTTGACGGGCATGAAATAATTACTATATATAACCCCTAAACTCTAAACCCTATAATATACAAACACACAATGCATATAAAAACACTTTGTTTGAGACAAAGATAAAACTGTCGTTATTCTTCAATTATTATTTCATAAAGTTTTCTTTCTTTTCTTTTTCTTGCATTATATATCTACTGCTAACTTTATCTACTATAACACTGCGACGCCTGCTGTGAAAAGGCTCATTTTATACTTGGTTTCCTGATAACGATTGATTTTCTATCATATTAGAGTTGTCCCCCTTTCCCAGTCATCATTTGTGCGCTAGGTCCGTTTGTTTGTTGTTGTTGTTTTTCCTTTGTTTAATATTCCAATTCCCCCACACTTCAGATTATAACGTATACAAACAGAGCTATTGTTGATTGGATTACAGTTTTAAGCAACAACAATAGCCGTTGTCAGACATTAAATCCATAACCCATTATGGGAACTCGCGGAGTGTTGCAAAGTGTTTTTTTTTAAATAATTAGCTCTTTCGATTTCCATTCAATATGGGGTGCCGGGACGACGTTTATACCGGGAAAGGGCGAATTAGAAAGGGGTACGAGACTTCACGAGACCCATTTTCTAAAGCAGTGGTATAAGTAAAGTACCCTTCGGACCATCGGATCATAGGTGAAGCAGCGTTCACCAGTTTCTGTGGCCACGGCATACTAGGGGATGTGGGGCCAGCACAATGCCCAGCCGCCTTTACTTTACCCCAACTAATGTCAGGTACCCATCAGAGCTGGGTAGACTCAGGGACGCCCTCACCCTGGCTTCACCAGGATTTGAACCCAGGACCCTCGGATCGCCAGTCGAACGCGCTGCCGCTCGGCTACCGTGCCCCATAAAGCAGTGGTATAGATAGAAAAACACACACACACACTACGGTTGATCGCAGAGGAAAATGGATTGTGGTGTCGCCCATGGCTATAGCACATGCTCCTGGTATAGATAGTAAAGTGAGGTCCAAATGATTTTCTACAATTTTGTATTTTCTGCGTAACATCTTGCAACACCCCCACCAAAGACAATCGTATTTACGATGATCTTGCCTTCACCATCCAGCCCTAATAATATTTAAAAAAAAAAAAAAGAGTGAAGTGTATTTATCGATAACAAAAGGATTAACGTCGCGACAAAATGGGGAGGTAAGGCTCCTGTTCAAGGCCTGTCGCGGGCAGCATGATATAAGGATAAGCAGTGTGTAAGCTAGCACACAATTTACTACTGAGAATTGAATCATAAGCAACGGTTGGACTCTGTGGCACTCATGCCTTTAGGTTTTGTTTCTGTGTAGATAATCCCGCATGATCCTGTAGGATAGTTTCACTCACTGCTCACGTTGAGGTACCCATCAAGCTCTGACAAATGTCAAATACGGAAAGCTTCTCAATCCCAATTGTGTGTTCATGTGTGTAGATATGTGTGTAGATGTGTGTAGGTGTGGCATGTGTTTGTGTATGCGTGTGTAGGTCTGGCGTGTGTGTGTTAGTGTAGGTGTGGCATGTGTGTGAGTGTAGGTGTGGCGTGTGTGTGAGTGTAGGTGTGGCATGTGTGTGAGTGTAGGTGTGGTGTGTATGTGAGTGTAGGTGTGGCATGTGTGTGAGTGTAGGTGTGGCGTGTGTGTGAGTGTAGGTGTGGCATGTGTGTGAGTGTAGGTGTGGCGAGTGTGTGAGTGTAGGTGTGGCGTGTGTGTGAGTGTAGGTGTGGCATGTGTGTGAGTGTAGGTGTGGCATGTGTGTGAGTGTAGGTGTGGCGTGTGTGTGAGTGTAGGTGTGGCGAGTGTGTGAGTGCAGGTGTGGCATGTGTGTGAGTGTAGGTGTGGCATGTGTGTGAGTGTAGGTGTGGCGAGTGTGTGAGTGTAGGTGTGGCATGTGTGTGAGTGTAGGTGTGGCATGTGTGTGAGTGTAGGTGTGGCATGTGTGTGAGTGTAGGTGTGGCATGTGTGTGAGTGTAGGTGTGGCGTGTGTGTGAGTGTAGGTGTGGCGTGTGTGTGAGTGTAGGTGTGGCGTGTGTGTGAGTGTAGGTGTGGCATGTGTGTGAGTGTAGGTGTGGCATGTGTGTGAGTGTAGGTGTGGCATGTGTGTGAGTGTAGGTGTGGCATGTGTGTGAGTGTAGGTGTGGCATGTGTGTGAGTGTAGGTGTGGCGAGTGTGTGAGTGTAGGTGTGGCATGTGTGTGAGTGTAGGTGTGGCGAGTGTGTGAGTGTAGGTGTGGCATGTGTGTGAGTGTAGGTGTGGCATGTGTGTGAGTGTAGGTGTGGCATGTGTGTGAGTGTAGGTGTGGCATGTGTGTGAGTGTAGGTGTGGCATGTGTGTGAGTGTAGGTGTGGCATGTGTGTGAGTGTAGGTGTGGCATGTGTGTGAGTGTAGGTGTGGCATGTGTGTGAGTGTAGGTGTGGCATGTGTGTGAGTGTAGGTGTGGCATGTGTGTGAGTGTAGGTGTGGCATGTGTGTGAGTGTAGGTGTGGCATGTGTGTGAGTGTAGGTGTGGCATGTGTGTGAGTGTAGGTGTGGCATGTGTGTGAGTGTAGGTGTGGCATGTGTGTATATGTAGGTGTGTCTGTGTATGATGTAAAACTTGTGTGTGCAGTGGCGAAACTAGAGAAAATGGTGCCTGTGGCTTGGGTGAAATCAACATCTATGTTAGACTAGCTTTCTCTTATTTGTAAGCTAATGTAGGCTATAATGTAGATGATAAGACATTATATTATAGTGTGTTCTTCTTCTTCTTCTTCGTTCTCAAATGTTATGATTGGGAGGATTCAGACAACAAGTCCGATAGCTGTAATGAACTGCGCCGTGGCTGTCAGTTGCTCTAGTCCACCGAACAGTTTGTCGTTGAGGGTAGCCCCCAGGGGCCAAAAGGCTGACCGGGTAGAAAGATACAGAGGGCAGGTCTGAAGGACATGCTCCGCATTTTCGGGAGCTGTTTCGCAGGGGCACATTTCGCTTGCTCCGATTCGTAGTTTGCGGAACATATGTTGCTTTAGCCTGTTGTGACCAGTCCTTAGTCTGAAGATGATGTGTTGAAATTGGCGGGAGAGTTTGTAGTAAGCATCAATCTTTGGGTTGTTTTGTTGCAGCTCAGACCATCTTTCGGATTCATTCCTTTTGAGTATTGCCTTTATTTCTTCGGGGTGTAGAGATGGGTCTGTCTGGTTTTGTCTGCCTCCAGCTTTAGCTAAGGTGTCGGCAGTGTCATTTCCTTCATTTTGTATATGCCCAGGGATCCATTGGAGAACCAGTTCTTTAGTTATTTTGCTCAGTTTTAAAAGTTCTGTACTGAGTGACTGGTTGATCGGGGCATTTTGGTTTTTTAGAGACTGGAGTACTGTTTTGGCGTCAGAGAAGATGACAATCCGGCTGTTGGGGGATTGAGTGTGGCTTGTTAGTATATTTGCGGCAAGCTCAATTGCTTTTCTTTCTGCTCTAGTGTTATCTGAGAGGCTACTTGTGGCAGTGGCTTTTTCTAGGAGTTCTCCATTTGGCCACTCTATGAAAATGCCGGCGCCTCCATTTTTCAAATCTTTTCCAGTTGACCCGTCAGTATAGACTCTGGTCCATGCATTTTGAGGGTATTGTTCTCTAATGATGTTGTTTACTGCTTATAGTGTGTTGAAATCATTGCTTTTCTTAAATTGACATCTTAGTCGATGACAAATTAACTATTCCTTTATCACCTCATTTTGTTTGTATTTTATATCATTTTTTTTCCAGTGTGTTTTTAACATCAATCCAAACGTTAGCGTCTGTGTGAGTAGGACTATGTATGTGTGTTACACGTTTCAAGAGAGATTGCTTGACGGTTTTGAGTTTTGAGGTAGATTGTAGCTGATGAAGTCGCAGACATAAAAAAAACACAATAAGGAACAGCTTGCAGCTGGGACAACGAGTTGTATTCAATGGCATTTTTAAACATGCGTTACACAACGTGTATTTAACTTATGAGTGGATTGAATACATTACGTGGTTGTTTAGGCTATGCGTGCTGTTAGTCTAGGTATTAGGCCTTTATAACTAAGTTCTATTTTCGTGTTGATGTTTTTTATTTACTGAAAATTAGTGTAGGCCTAACGATAATTTTTGTGTATGACAATTCTATAGTTTTTTGTTATTTTTTTCTTTATTTGACTTGCAGTGACGTAAAGAGGTTTTCATGGACTATAAGGAGAAATTGGTCGCTGCCAATGCCCACACCCCTCTTCCCCCTGACCATCCGGACCTTGTGTTTGGCCACTGGTCGAGGCTTACCCTACGCAAGAGGCCTGCTAGATTTCAATTCCTCAATAACAGATGGTTGGAGTTGTGCTGTATGATTTGACCAGGTGATTATAATAGTATCTGGAGTAGATCCTATACTGCCAAAAGGAACATGAAGGAGAGACTCCGAGAGAGAGAGAGAGAGAGAGAGAGAGAGAGAGAGAGAGAGGGGGGGGGGGGAAAGAGAGGCGGAGTGAAACAACAGCACCGACACAAAAACACAAATATAAGGAACACAAGAAAGAAAAAAAAAATCACATAAGAGAAAACTAGAATCGAGACTCCGGGTTGAGAAATGTGATCTTAATGCAGCAGGCCAGCGATATATTTAGAATCGACAACAGGAGTGTTGTTTAATGTAACATACATCTTTACCTGTGGTGATGATAATAGCTTCGGCGATTATGATGCAGAATGTAGTATTTATTCACCAAGTAAATGCCCACCCACATTTCAAGGTCCAACAATTTAAACTTGAAGATGTGAAAACCAATTATTATTTTTTTTACTAAACTTCATTTCAAACCCTTTAAAAGAATGGAAATCTAAACGTGAATAGAAAGATGCGTACTATCTTCTGAAAAGATAACAGGTAATGAGACCAAAAGATATAGATCTAGAGCTAGATTATATATAGGCCCTAACCTAGAGATTATGAATCAATTTCTAAAATCTCACAAATGAGCAGCTAACAATGAATTAGAGAAGTTTTAGAATATACTGTTTGACCAATGAGTAGTCGAATTTTTGTTTGGTAAAGCTTAGAATAGTTTCTAAATTTAGAATCATTCAACCGGTACCTCTGTTGAACTGTCTAGAAAGTACTAGACTAACCGCCATTTTCAGAGTTTCGTTACAATTACAACCCTTTTACTTTCACTGGCAACCGTAGAGGTGTGTGTGTGTGTGTGTGTGTGTGTGTGTGTGTGTGTGTGTGTGTATGGGTGTGGGTATGTGTGGAACTACTCGTGTAGTCTAATTACCCAAGTAAGTTGCCAAAAGGAACGTGTTTTTTTTTCTCTCCCACGGTGACTAATATCTGATTCTACCTTTTTGCAAAAGAAAAAGTTGTAAGATTATTCTTCGGCTCTAATGAAGTGTTTGGCGATGAGTTGATCAAGTTTTGTTTTGTTTTAGTGAAATATATTTTGGCAGCACTAGAACTGAGCATACCATTTCAACAAATCCGTATTTACCTTCCCCAAAATAAAAAAAATAACAATTAAAACAAAACTTTTAAAACATGGGCCAATATGCCTATAATAATATATATAGGCTATAATATATAATATATCATGCCATAATTAATACAGTTTATAGCAGCTAGCTATAGGCCTATATTTTGGTCGTGAAAGGTTGGGAGGAGGGGTGGGAGATCCGTTGCAAGATTGATTTTTGTTTATTTATTACTGCAGTGTTAACAAAAATCTCTGTGTGACACAATATATCACTCGACGATTACCTCGGCCTCTGTGCAGCCGGAATTTATACTTGGGCTCTTGAGTGCCAATACAAAGTGAAAAAATCCACCAAATGCCTTGTCGAGCTTTCTGTATCAGCCACTTATGTCTTTTATTGTGGTTGGAAAGGTTGGCAAATCAATTATGCTACATTTCGTAGGATAGGCCCTAATAGAAAAAAGTGTGTGAATTTGAACAGTTTTAGAACTGGAATTGGGGAGAGGCGGGCTGTCTATCATAGATATGGAAAGTTCAAAACTATCACAAACTGTGTAGAATTTGCACGATGAGAATTCGTGCATATATGTGTATTATATCATGTTATATGATATATGCATTACTATAATAGCCTTTATATAAACAGAGAGAGATCTATGCCTATTTAAAATTTAGATAGTAATAAATGTTGATTTAGAGTTTAGAGATGCAGCAATAATTTAGTGTATCTATAAATTATAGGCTATAGACCTAGTCAATACAAAATGAAATAATTTTTAACATTTTTAGACATTAGGGTGCGTAGGCCTACACAGCTAGGATAATAAAATACATATTATGAGGCCCACACTCAAAATTTCATTATTGAGCTGGGGACTTTTTCCAATAAAAGCTTAGGAACGTTCAGTTTGGAATTTCTATTTAGCAGCATAAGGCTACATTCCAATTTAATTACTTTTTAGAATGAGTTTTAAAACAATTAACAATAAAACGCCCTGTGTTTGTATAGGTTCTAATGCTAAAAAAAAACAACAACTGATTCTAAATCGTATAAATTTCATTTAATGCACGCGCCGACACACTGCAGTATTTGCTACCCGACATCTGGGTCAAAGGTTGTAATCGAGTGTAACGAAAATACCAAAACAATGAGGAAAAATCAACTTACATGTGGGCGTTTCCATTCAAACGGCCGAGGAGGTGACCTACTGAAAAAAATGGATGAATCCACGCAAGGGAATTCAGGATCTTCAAACAGAATTCCTTGTTGTAAACATTGCGATCTAATCTCATCTGCTTTCTGGAACTTCAGTCCGACGAACGGATTCTTTTTTAAAACTCTGGTTGGGCGGCCTGCCAGTTTGGGCTGGGGGTCAGGGTCGGTCGCTACAGCCACTTTTTTCACAGTGCCCCCCGTGCTTCTTCCTGGGTCGCCATCTCCGCCACCGATGACGTAATTGTAGCTGCGCCCTCCACCACTCCCTTGTGGTCTAGACCTCGACGCGCCCCTGTCGCCCCCGCCAATATCAAAATTAAGAGCTTTGCCACCGAAGCTGTCTCCGAAATCGACATTGAACTGCCCGCCGAAATCGCCGAAGCCCTTCGATCCGAAGTTTCCGAAGTCCCCAAAGTCGGATGACGGGGTGAACCCCATGCTGGTACCCCCTGGGCCCCCGACGGTAACGGTTTTCGTCTGAACTTTAGGGGGGCCCGTGCCGTCAGAAACGTACGTGCGGATGGTCTTTGTCTTGAAGTAGTTTGACATGTCTGTATCGCTTGACCAGCGGGTAAGGAAGGTCGAAACTTGAAAAAAAAATAACACTAACAACACACTGTTCCTATTCCAGTGGCCAGGAAGTTAAACAATCAACACACTAGATCTATACTGTGCTTAAATAAAAGCTTTTGATTTCAAAGCTGTAGCCTTTCTTTGAGAATATCTTTTCAAAAGGCTAGTCTATAATATATTTCATATAGGCCCTACACGGATCCACCAATATTCTCCAAGACGTCACTCAAGGTTATTCTGTGTGTTTTTTTTAAAATATAAATAGGCCTATTATTTTATTCCCTCGCTAGTGCTATAATTAGAAACGAATAAGAGGGGTAAAATATTCGGCGCACTTTGGCCTATTCCTACAATTATAAGGCAATCGATATTTAAACACCACACAGAGGCTAGAGCATAAATAAATAAATAAACAGCTGATATATCAGACTAACACATTTACAACACAGCCGGCAGTGTGTCCGGAGAACAATAGTCCAAATCGCCCACAGTTCCTCTGCCTTAGCTGACAAGAAAAGAAGAAGATGATAAGTTGGTACGGTAGAAGATGAAGGGGCTGGGAGTTCCGCCGGCTGTATCACTATTTGGCAGAAATATTTGGGTGAGCTCAGATGCGCAGGAGAAGGGAGAGAAAAGGAACTTTCACTCGGATGGAACGTTCCATTTTAAAAACATGGGGGTAAACAAGATGTATCAATGGGTGATGCAGGCCTACCCGTTGAATAAACTCATATAAAAGCGATAGCCTTCAACAAATGTAGTCTAAGCCTATGTTGTTTTTTTTTCACTTTAGATTCCATTATAATAAATTGTTATAAAAGTTTTAACTTTTTACAATTTTTGATATAAAATATATGTTACGCCCATAGAAATAAAAAGGAAAACAAGCAAAAACAAAATACCAGCCGGCTTAATGAGTCAAGTGTTACTATAAATAGCCGTAGGCCTACTTGTCAATAGATGCCCTCACGTGAAAAATGGCCCATGCCTCAACAAACAGTAGTTAATAATAGTTTGTAAGCTTCTAATGTAAACATGTATGAGCTTAGATCGCGGGCAACACGTGACCCGACGGAAGCTCACATATTATATGGAGAAAAAACAACAACAAAGTTTTAACATATTTCTATAAAAACGAAAAGAATATGTAGATCAAATGTTTTCTGCCTACATCAACATTATGGCAGATAGCCTATTTATATTTGGCCCCTTGTTAGCCATGCATGGTGGAACTTATTCACTCAACCGGATATAACAACTTTTCGTAGTTGAAATGTTTGCAATAATGTAACAAGAACATAAAAGTTAACTTAACTTAACTAACAATTGTTAGGCCTTAGACTGATACTAAAACATGCATTTTATCTGTATATAGGCCTAACCAATCAGCTACAAATAACAACAACTTGTGTACAAAATCAGAAAATAGTTGTACTAATTATAAGACACATTTGAATAGTCAAACCTAAGAAGTGAAAAACTTGAATAAATTGGTTTGAACTAAAAGGTTAAGGGGCATGTAATAAATTCTAGATTAGGAAAAGAAAACAATAATCAAGTGACAGCCCATACCACTGAGCTATATTGCTGTTATATAGGCCTATACCCAGAAAAGGGGAGATAAACATACCCTTTTTAAAATTCCAAATGCAATAAAATTCATTTAAATTCTCTTTCTTTTTTTCGAGCAGCAGTAAGGCTTGGAATAAAGTTGGAAATATGGTTGCCAGATACCTTTTCAGAAAATGCCAGACACAAGCCCATTCTACCCCCTTCTAGGTATTCCGCCCATAGGAAATTTTGATATAGGCCTATTTTTGTGTATAAATGCCGGTATTTTTAAAAAGTTTATTTGATGTCCCACAGCCTGCTGAAATACTGGACTGTCCGGCACAAAACCGGAAACCTGGCAACTTTAATTGGAATGGGTTGCCCGAACAAACCATGAAACCAAGAATTAAAGGTCATTTAAAACACTAATACCAAATTCAAGACCAGATGCAAAACACGAAAATCGCATGTAAAATATATAGCATATAAGATGGGATATCAATCAATAATTTTAGTTGCCTAAGAGAAAATACTATAAAATGTTTAGTCATCTCTTTATGTATGAACATCCAAATATGTAACATAATTTTTACATAATCCAACGTAAAACTTGTTAAAGCTATAAAAAAAAAAAGGTTATTATCTCCCCTTTGCTAAATGTTTTTGAAATCAGCAGAAAGTAAAGTTTCGTCATGATTAACCAAGGGACTGTATAGGAAAATACCGACATTTTTAAAGTTTTAAAATAAACATTGTATGGGCCCATGTGCGTAGCCACTGAGTGGGGATGCCATGGAAAGTCCCCCATTTTTTCCAATATTAAATTTTTTATTTATTAATGTTCTTTTTTTTATATAAAGTTAACATATTTTGTAAATTTGTTTTGCATCCATACATTATTAAGTCGTTAGAAAAATTATATTTCTGTGTATATATTTTAATAATTATTTACTATATTTTTATAATGTTCTAAATTGTGATAATAATATCTGTATTTTTCCACAGAAATGTTTTGAACTTGACGATAACATGCCCTTAGCCGCGTTAGAATTCAAAGTTAGCGCCATTTCAACCATAAGAAAAGTTTACAAACTTTTTTTAAGTAAGTCTACGTACTACGGTAATCGGACTTTAGTTTTTCAAAAAACATTTAAAATTACGTAACAAAATTATATTGACTTTTATTATTTTAAAATTAATTTGGTCCCTCGTCTAGATTATTATTTTATTCACTTTCAACATTTTTAATATTGAATGTTATATAAATAGTGTGTTATAAATTTAATATAAATAATTTCTTTTTCTAATTTTTTATTAGTCTAACGCGCCTCTGATCTTTGACAATCAACAGTTTTAGCTGGGTAAAAGGTAGTACAAGATGTAATCTGACGATTTCGGTATTAGCCTACTTCAGGACTTCAGGATCATATTTATAACTAGGTCTAGATAGTACATTTACAATGTTAACATCAACTGTTGGATAGCGTATTAATTTTCTGTGGGTTTTCATTCTTAAGTGAAAATAACTTTCGAACTTAACATTTAGATCTATACTCAGCGAAGTATTTGAGTAGCAACGTAATTGACAAGTCTTAATGAGGCCTGACCTTTTCAATAGGTCATGGTTAATCGTGTTCACGAATTTCCGGCAACAAAAAACTTGCTTTTGCATTTTTTCAACCTCGACGCCAGTTCTGACAGTTCTGGTCTTTGAGCTTTTTTTATGCAAAGGGTACAAGATTAGTTATGACGAATCCATTTTTAAAATCAAAACTGACTAAGCGATAATTAATACTCGAAGTGTTAGTTATTATAGAAACAAAATCCGTAAAAAACAACAAAAAAAAACGAAAATTATTTTGCATCAAGCAATAAGTTTGGGATTATAAATAGGTGATTCTTCACGTCTGACATTCTCAATCCATCGTTTTCTTTTGGCAACATCTTTTGGAAATGAAATAAAATTTAATCCCATAGACCTACATCTTTTCTTACTTGCGGTACAACCAGTAACGCAGCACACAGACATATTTTGTTAGCAAATGAACGAATGGGGTCGGAAATGTTGATACACGTTAAACCTTTAAGTTCACCATGCATGCATAATAATTAAGACTCGTCCATGTCAACAACAACAAAGGTAAATAAAAACAAGTAACACACACAGTGTTGACATGGTAGTATTATCAGTTGATTCACTATATGTACACACAATTAATTTGCGAAATGGTACCCTATAGTTCGTAATATATATGTGAATGAATTATTAAGCTCACCAAATTAAATTAAAGTGTAAAATGCCTGCCGGGTTATTGACCTTATCTGGCATGACCGCGGGTCTTCAGATTATATTAAGAACCCACTGATAAAGGTCGGACATTACTAGAGCATAGTGTTAGTTAAATGATTTAGAATAGCTAGGTCCTGCACTCACCAGAAGTGTGTCAAAGTTTCTTTATTAATGTTACGAAAATGCATATAGCCACACTTTTTTTTTTTGTTAGCAACATTTCAACATCTTCAGTTCAGTGTCCAGTTAAGAAACCAGGACAAAATTCATATAATAATAATATACACAAGTGTATTTGCAAGTTTTTTTTTTTTTAATCGAATTATACAAGCTGTACTTACACTAGGCCGCTTCCATTCATATTTCTTGTCCAAAGATTTCGAAAAGTAAATAGACGAATCCTTGCACGGGAACTCGGGATCTTCAAACAGAATTTCTTTCTGTAGGCAATCTGCCTTGATGTCACCAAGTTTCTGCTGCTTCAGTGTAGAAAACGGATCCTTTTTGTCAGCTCTTGTAGATCGTCCTGCAATCCTGCTTTCTTTTGACATTGCGTTGTGTCCACTAATCGCCGATATTTTAATTTTAAAAGTTTTAATTAAAATGACCCCTCAAAGCAGTTGGGTCAGCTCAAGTAGGCCAACTGATGGGTTTGGTGTGTAACCGACGCGCAAATTTATATTCTTGAATAGAAGAAAAACCAGTTAATAACCGACAATTATTTTGTCAACCTCAGCATAATTCCTGAGTATTCATCAACGCGTTTTCTGATTGAAAACACAAAAATTTCAAGCACAAAGTTTGTTTCCTATTATCGTCTTCAAGAATCCTTTCGAACACTTTCCTAGAAATTATGGTATGCACTGTCGATGAGGTTACACGGAGGGAGGAAAAGAGTTGGTAAGAGAAACAAACTTTAGAGATTTGGTTAAAAAAAATATTTGATCTCTACTGAAGGTAGCAACGTATTTTTGTGGGGGTCAGGGTTGAAGAAACTCTAAGTGATTCTTCATACTCGTTTCATCTTTTAAATGTAATTATCATTGCCACGACCAAGTTGGTACTGATGTTGTTTTTTTTTCTTCTTTTATGAGATTTGGTTTTCTCTTTACCACTCTCATGGATTCTCAAAAGGAAATAGTGAAAGAAATATTTATATCAGTGCTATGAAAAACTATGTGTAGCATTTGGAGCTACAATTATCATAAACGAAACAATATTTGATTTCCGTTTTTTTTTTCTGTTTTATCTATATGAATTTTTTTTTTTCACATTTTGGGGCCGTCCATAAATAATGAGAGAGAGAGAGAGAGAGAGAGAGAGAGAGAGAGAGAGAGATAGAGAGAGAGAGAGAGGGGTTTGAACATTAGAGACGATATGTGATAATGGTGGGGCGTGTTTAAACAATGTGACATGACATAAAAAATGTGTATCGTTTAATGAAATTTTATCCTTAACAAATTTAACTTGATTAACTAAACTTTTTATATTGTTTATTGAAATATTTATACGACAATTACAAAAATTTTTAAATGAAAATATGTTGGAATTTTATTTTGGAGGGGGGGGTGGCTAAGCTTTGTGACGTCATATTGGGGAAAATTGAGGGGGGCATTGTCACTTTCTGTGACGATGGGGCGGGGATTGCATGAAATCGCGTAATGTCATTTATGGACTTTAGTAAAAAGTTGATTTTATAGCTAAAATAAAGGCAAGTGGAAATTTCATATAATTTGAAATCTTAAAAACCATTGATATTTTCGTTAGTCTAAATATCCAATATAATATTGGGTTTTTATAATTAAAGATAGTTGAATCCAAATTTTGATTCTATTGTAATGATTGCAAGACAGTGCCATTTGTTTTTCAATATCTAGGCCTAGGCATATAGATCTATGTCAATTTTTTTTTTTTTTACTTTTATCTTTCTTTTATCCGAAAGACCTTTGTAAAAAAACAACAACATGTTACTGAATACACATGAAGAAAACAATTAAAGACCGTGTTCAATATTTTCTAGTGTAATTCAAATGTGATTTTGGATTTAGCCTTTAGGCCTATATTTACAGGAGTGGAGTGTAAGACATTTTATCACTTGGTCGTATATTGAATCTTATGCAAGATGACACATACAGTGTGAACATTTTATGTACATTATTGATCCATCGAATAAAAAAAAAAAAAAAAAAAAAAAAAAAAAAAAGCGGTTGAAAGCTATGCGGAGGGCACAGAACCCTCGTGTTGTGGCCCGTGGGTCTCTCTTTGCACACCCATGCACTCGAGCCTTCCAGTTATAGTCAGACTGTATTGTTCATTCCTACTATCGCCCACAGTCCAGAAGTGTAGGCCTACAGAATGTTGTTTGACATAAAAACACATTATGTTTTGTTGATATAATCAATCAACTGGGCACATTACAGTGTAAACATTGTACAAGTAACGATTTATTTATGTTGTTGTTTTTTTTATATTTTTTTAAATTAACGTCCCTTTGTTAAATTTGCATCATGATGATTTAGCATCATTCTATCTTTTTTTTGAACACATAGAATATAAGTCTTAGTCCACTTAAAGTATGTCGGTTTATTTCATGTTATGCATCATTTTTATAGTTTGGTCACTTTTTTTTAGACATTTTGATCTTTCGATATCTGTTCGAATTGTATAGTATATAGTTGTTCCTATTATGATTGTTATACGGTTGTAGTACTGTCTTGCATGTTGATAAGTGTTTCAAATGATGTTAAGGTGTTGGTTTTCCTAACAAGTTCAGATAACCCAGTTCTTGCAAGAAACTATTCAGCAAGAGAGATAGTTTGTTGAATTCGACTTGCAGAAGGAAATAGAAAGGTATTTCTTTTATCTCTGTGTCTGTCTTATTTTATTATACTATTGTTTCTATGTATTGATTTTACTAATGGTATTACACTTGTTTAGTTATAAATAAGCTTATTACAACTATATTCTGAATTAGTTCTAGTTTCAATTGTTTTTCGTAACTTTAAGGGATTCAAGTCAAATGTTGCACGAAGTCCTAACAAGAGTTAGGTAGCATTTTATTTATAACATCTTGTTACATTTTGAAAAAGGTTTTGTATAATGCTTATGGTTTTAGCATATCTATAGGCTGTAGGGTTGTCTTGCCTTTGTGTGATATGAATCCTTTGTTTATAGGCTCACTCATGTTCACCTGACAGCTTGGAGCTTGGGTTGCTCAGAGCCCTGGGTATTACATCTGAGGTTGCGCGGTTAATGCAATGAGGCCACGGAAGAAATCAATGGAATGTGGGTTCCCCGACTGGTCAGATCTAATAGTTGAGAGCCGAATCGTGCAGCAAAATATATTTTTTACTATACTAGGGCATAATTCTTATACAGGCCTATCGTTACTTCTTTCCCCTTCTTGTACCGCTTCTGTAGGGACGTTGTCTCCCCTTAACAAGCACCGAGCTATAGCCTATATATTGTACATTCGTATATTATTTAACTTAAATTGCAATTATTTTTAATGAAAGTAATTTCCCCTCGGCAACTTAGTTGTAATAGTTTCTCCCTATGCTTGGTACGAATCAGGTGTCCTCATATTGTGTTTACCTAGCCTAAATTTCTAATTTAATTTGAAATAGCCTACATTTTTTAACAAACATGAAACAGTCATATCTTCCCTTTCAATTATTCTCATTTCAACAACAAACAAACAAGCAAAGAGAGAAACAATTAATGATTTTCCGAATTTATAGAATAATTAGACCTAAAGTTACTTCACTCTGTAATTCGAGCCTCTTTTATAATTATTGTGCCCTGAGCCTCGGCACATTCCCTGGTGAGCGGTATACTTTACAGTGTTATTGGCATCGCCACAGATATGAAGATAAGCCGAAAGGGGCTGCTAATTAGCATCATCAGAGACATTGGGACTGATCGTCCCAGATACTGAAAGGATAGCGAAGCATTTAAAGGATGAATAGAAGGAGCTGGTTGTCGGGTTATCTAAGGCGCACTAATACATAGGAACAGATAACAAGGGAAATTATTCACGCCAGTTTTATTTCGCCTTATTTATTTTCAGACTCCCCTACTTCTTAGTGAAAAATAGTGCTTTTTCGAAAATAAATTTTACCCAGTTAAAACTAATACTGATTGACAAGGAGTGATTAGGTTACATGGAAATAGTTATTCGCGCCCTTGTTAAAGTTTCTTTAAATTCGCTTACAAGTGGTGGTGGTACAGCGGTAGGCCTAAGCTTAATGCTGACTTTGAGACTTTGATGGTATACCTACCTATTATAGGCTACTCTACGACACGGCTAATTCATGTATATCTAAAAATCATTTAGGGAAACGCGGCATAAGGTAAAAGGAGGCTAAGAAGATCTGTGACTTCTTTAAACATTTGGGAATCGTTGACATAATTATGCAGCCCGGCCCCTCCTCCCCGCCCCTATCTTAGTTCTTACTAGCATGTACCTTTCCAGGTGTTCGAAGAGTTAGTACTAGGCGTACTTTGGCAGGTAACGAAAGGGATGTGAAAGGAACAGAATCGACATACTGTGCTAGAGTTATCCGTGCTTAGTTTACACAAAGTGATAGGTCAATGCCGCGTCGCTTCTTCGGAACTTCTTCCACTTAAATGCACACATCTTTTTTTTTTGTCGAGAAAATTCTATTTTTTAAATTCGGAAAGGTCTAAGACTAAGAGGGTAAAACCGGAAACAGCTTTGTTTAAATAAACAGCTGTTTCCAGAGCAACAGTTTTGTGCTATAGCGTAAAGAGCAAGGTCAGCAACTTTTTGGATGTGGCGTAACGTGCTCTTTGACCCTTTTCATTTAAATATCATCCTTGCTCTTATTTCATTATCTTTCTGTATCGATCTTGAGATACTTTAGATGCCGGGTTAATATTTTACCAGTAGCCTACCCGGGAATAAATGTGTAGCATGGGCATTAGAGTCAGAAGAGTGATTGCTCCATTTCACATGTTGTTGTTTTTGTTGTTGTTTTTGTTGTTGTTTTTTTTGTTGTTTTTTTTGTTGTTTTTTATTCTACTTTTTTAAAATTGTCGGGGCATAGTGGTCGTGCGGCAGCGCGGTCGGCTGGCGTACCGAAGGTCCTGGGTTCGAATCCTGGTGCAAGCTAGAATTTTTTCCCGGGTCTGGAGGGTGTCCCTGAGTCTACCCAGCACTGATGGGTACCTGACCTTAGTTGGGGTAAGGTAAAAGCGGCTGCGCATAGTGCTGGCCACACAATCACCTAGTATGCCGTTGTCACAGAAACTGGTGAACGCTGCTTCAGCGGCCTTATGAATCAATTTGGTCCGACGGAATACTTTACCCTTTTTAACTTACTTTTTCAAATTGTACTTGTAAGAATGAGGTCCTCTAATAGAGTCAACTATAATAGGCCTAAGAGTCTGTTCTTTTCCATTGAGCATATTTAACTTTAACAAATTTAAGTGAACCTTCTTTCCACAGTGGGTTTAGTAGTCAGTGATATAAAAGCATAATTCCACATATTTTAAACTGCTCTGAAAATAACATTTGGGCAGCTAAAAATAACTGTAGGACCTCATGCAAGATAAAGCCTTCTGGTCCAGTGGTTAGTTCACCGGACTGTCAACCAAAAACCAACTGACACGTCGCGGGTTCTATCCCTGCCACCGACAGATTCCTGTCGCCCTGCAGGAGTTTTGAACCTTAAAGTGGACGTAATAATCTTGTATTAGACGGAACGTCTGTAAACTTATAAGATAAGATATAAGATAAGAGTATTTAAAAAAAAACTGTTCATTATTTTTTTTCTTCCACAAATGATCACTTTTTGGTGAATTATATTGTATTGATCCATATGTTAATAATATTTTAAATTGTAGGTCTAGAAAACATAAAATAGTACAAACGGGTATATGCTGGACATTTTGTTTCTTTTAGCTTTATACCTGCCGGACGGAGGTTTATATTAGGCTAACAGGGAGGACATGTCCTCCTTTTGCCGGACGCCTGGCAAAAATCATTTTTTGTTTTTGTTAGCCTTTTAGTAACATAGGCTAAACGGCTAAACCATAACAAATGTATGGGTTGAAGGGTTTGGGTAGCAGGCTATACAGTTTTATTACAGAAATCATATAAAGTGCGACGCTACATTGTTGACATTGTGGAGATCATGGAAGGTTGTCAAAATAAGAACTTATTAACAATTGGTCTTCTATATAGGATTGTTGACATAATTTAATGAGCGACCCCTTTTAATGGCTATTTGGCCTTAAGGATTATTATATTATAAGTGCTTGAAATCAATGGGCAATTTAAAATAAAACACAGCCAAAGAAGGCCTATAACTATAATAGGTCTACGTAGCACAAAATATAGTATATAGTCTTATACTTATAGGCAATTATATTTCGCATTTAATTTATTACTGTCCTTTGTGTCATGCCATTTCTTAAAATATGCATTCGCCTTTTTTCGTGCCTTGTAGACAGTGTAGTGTTGACTTTATTCGTGATCTAATTATATTATTGGACTAGAGACTTAAATTAGCTTATCAATCCTATTTAAATAACGATTATAAATAACATAGAACCATTGCAGTTCACCCACATATTTGGGTAATCTTAACTTAATAGTTAATACCGAATAATAATATATTGATTCGAAACTACTCGATGATTCATTCACGTTTTTGGGAAATCCCTATTAGCGTTGTCTGTACTATTTTAAGAGAAAACTTGCTCACCCCCATAATTTTAAATAGATCCTTCCCGTTTCTTACCAATGAGAACGGAAATACGAGTAAATATGGCTGTTCCCATTTAGTCTTAATGGGAGGTTTCCCTAGTTCGTTCATGATACTTCCGCAATCAGGATAAAAAACATGAAATCACCACACCTATAGTCCTTTACACTACGGCACTACGCATTTATTACAATTTTATTTCTGAAATGTTGTGAGGATTTAAGGTATTCAGATCATGGCACAAGCATATGCATCAAGTCGACAAAAGGTAGGAGGTGGTCGGCTAGGCAGTCAATCCAGTCTAGTGCCACTATCGGACACTGATAGCGGGTCTCAGCAAAATCTAACAGGTACGCTAAATCGTACTCAGGTGGAACGACGTCCTGCCCAGTTTATTTCCGCGAAAAGCAGATTGGACTCAGATAATTCATTTGATGGACGTACGAGCCCTAGATTGAAACGAATCGCCAAGTCACAAGACAGACTGAATATTAGCTCAAGCAATAATCCATCAGTTTCTGGCAGCAGAAGCAATCTAACACAGACGCAGGCGAAATCAATCCCAAATTTAAAACAACGAGTGGATGACATCAGGGACGATGTATCCCCCTTGCCCCAGCAGGCCAGTGGCCCCAATTACAGCAATATCTTAAATTACAGTAATAACAACAACTACGAGAAAGATGCTGTCGTCAAAGGCATTGGCATGGCTAGAGACAGAAACTCCCAAAACAGCACAAGCAGCCATTCCAGCTATTCCAGTCAAGGTGTTGCTGTTACCAATCCCATGCCTAGATCTACACCAGCAGCTGCAGCATCTTCCAGTTCCTCAGTATTGGACAGCAAACTGCATGAGTTTGAAAAGGTGCGAGTGGATTACTTGAGAAGAGGTAAACTCTATGAAGACACCATATTCTTGCCAAGTAACTCTTCTATTTACTTCAGCCGTGAACCTCCAGTACCTCTTGAATGGATCAGAGCAAAGGTAGGAATTAAGATCACTTAAGAATTATTAAGATGATAATATTTATAAAAATGTTTCATAGTATTCATTTAGTAATTAAATATTTTAAGGTCTAGTGAACTAGATCTATTTGTATGACTGGCGTAAATGAAAATGGTGTATGAATGAGAATGTTAAGCCTTCGTATATCTGCTCATGAATTTACTGTGAATAGATCTGCCATATAGTCATATAGGATCTATATAGGCTATATACTACTATACTACCCAGCGGGCACTCCACGTCGTATCAACATGGAAACAACGTGGAAACTCGGAGTTTACCCGTCGATACGACATGGTGTTCCCACTGGTTATTTGCTTATTCACATACAGCTCATCAGTTAAGGTCCTGAAATTTAGTCTGATCTTATATATTTCTAAAATAATAATTTTTGTGATATTCATTTAATAATATATATATAGATATATAGGCCCAATATGTTTACAAATTCTCCTTTAAACATGAATATATTTACAAGTAAGGAAGTAAGGTAGAAAGAATTAGGCCTATATAATGAATAGGCTTAATATTTAGCCTTCCTAGGCAAAATTTGAAATAAAAATAATCTTTAAAAATTATAAGGTAAAGAAATATGTTTACATTTTTATTGTTTATAATCATTTTGTTTGAAAAATTCTGGGGAGGGGGGTTAGATTTTTAAAACTAATTGATAGAGATAACCAAGGAGGCTTGCTTAAAAAACAAAAACTATACTCCTCTCATATTAGTACACAAAAGTAAAGTGATCCCACTTAACCAATTTGATCCATAGGTCCAGTTTGTCACCAGTTTCCATAGCCATAATATAATAGGGGATTGTATTGACAACATAATGACCAACCGCTTTCAATTTTCCCAAAATTATGTAAGATATCCATCAGACTCAGGGACAACCCCCCATTCCTGGGAAAACAATCCTAGTTTTGACCAGGATTGGAGCCCAAGGCATTTGGAATGCCAGCCGAACTGGCTGCAGCTTGACCTCCGAGGCTCATATATTAGTACATAGGGACTACTGAAACAAGCTAACACAACTACTTTACATATCATATGGAACTAAAACTTTAACTGGGACAATACCCTTAGCAACTATTTTTTATTCAATTTTCAATCATATGTGTTTATAAGAATGCATTAAATTTAAATTAGTGCAGAATGTTTTACAGGCCTAATGCTTTAGTTACTGTAACTTGAGATACTCGATTAAAAACAATGCAGCTTTTAAAACTATTTAATCCATCTTTGCTTACTACAAACATGGAAGAGCAAGTAGGTTGCTGATTTGGCTATGCCTATAAGCTGTTGAGCATTTGAATACAACACAAGTATTTACAATGCTTTTTCAACAAAGGGCATTAGTTGTAAGAAGAAAAATAAATATTTTAAAAAGATTTCTAATAGTAAAGCTAGTGATGCAAAGTAAATTCACTATTTCACTTTCTTTTGTGTGATAACTTATTTATTCTTACTCATTTAACTGATGACATTTACCATAGCAAATGTCTCCATCTTGTTTTTGTATTTCACTCTCTATAAGTCTAAAATTCTTTTATTCTATTATTGATAACATAGGATGTTGCACGAATGAATAGACAGGCACCAAGATTTATGATTGATATAAACAGATTTGATATAACTTTTGGCAAATTGGGTTTGTAACTTTTACACTATAAGTTACTGGAATCATGCAATAATTATGGATAAATTAATAAGATTTTAATTTAATAAAATTTTATTTAATAAAAAAAAATTAGTGCTAACAATTACAACATTTTTTATTTAATTATATTTGTTCCCGTAGTATTTATGATTAATTTGCTTAAAATGCAACTTGGAATTTTGTTTAATTTTCAATGTTTTGTTTTCTTCATTCAAAACATTATTTATTCAATGATGAAACAAAATGTTAGGGTTGGTAATTTGTTTTGCTTTGAAGGAAATACAATTTTGATTTTTTTTAAATGTAATAAGTTTTAAATTTTTTTATCACTCTTAGGAGATTTTTGGTTGGTCTCTGCAATTAGTTGCCTCACTGACCCAGATCATCGCAACATGTTTGATAGAGTTGTTCCACAAGGTCAAAGCTTTCAAGAGAACTGGTACTCTGGTGTGTTTCGCTTTAACTTCTGGCATTTTGGCCATTGGAAGCAAGTTCTTGTTGATGACTTGTTACCGATCTCAAGAGGACAGCTCATGTTTGTTCATTCTGGGCAGACAAATGAATTCTGGGGAGCTCTTCTAGAAAAAGCTTATGCCAAGTTGGTTTTAGTTTAAGAAATTTACATTGTTTTAAGGCTTTGTTAAAGACAATAATTATACTGATTTTCTTCTGTAATGATTTCATTAAAGTAAAACAAACACCATTTACTTTGGCCCAATTTATTTTAGGTTCCATCTCCCTTCCCACCTTCCCATCCATTAGAGTTTAGTGGACCAGGTGTCTTCATGGGAATTATTTGCTTCAAAGAACAGTATTCTCGCCACAAAGCATTCCTAACATCTCCGGATTAAATTTAGTAGATCTAAGATTTATCACTGGTTCTGAGTTCCTTTCTGAGTTAAATCAGCCACACGATTCCCATAGGAAAGTAAAGTAAAAATAGCTAGGATTTCTTCCTTCTAATCCACAGCTACTGACTCTGTTTACTTTTCATGTTCTATATACCTTCAAGGTTTGCAAATCTTTGTGTTAATTTTAGTAAAAACAATAGTTTTGCTCAAACTGTTTACTTACGGTATTTCTAATTTGTAACATTAATATAAAACAGCATGCTAAAGTAAATATAAAAAGAAACTCCTGGATTTGCTATAAGAAAAATTGTAAATAAAAAAAAATCTAGGAAACCTACTAGCATAGTGATCTATTTCTTTTGAAATTTTGTACATTCCTTCATAGTTTTAGTCTTGTGCCTTGACATTGCATAAATTGGTTGGTCTGAGTCAAATCTAGTAAAAAAAAAAGTAAACAATTATTAATCTCTAAATAACTGGTCAACTCTGCTGTAACAGCACAAATAATAATACAATTTTGACAGGATATTCAACTTACTTTCGTGTTCATTATTTGTGTTGTTGCTTCCATTCTCAGACTCTATGGATCCTATGAATCTTTGAAAGCTGGTCAGTTGATGGATGCATTGACTGATCTCTCAGGGGGCTTGACTGAACACTACGATATTAAAGGAGCCTTGCCCAATCTTCCATCCAACATAATCAATATATTGTACAAATCTTTAGACAGATTTTCACTGATAGCTGCTAGTATAGAGGTGAGGATAATAACAGCTACTTATATTAAAACTAAAACTAATAATTCTTAGTTACTAGATTTTAAAATCAATCATACATGATTAATTTTGTTTAAGGAATAGAACTTGTTCACATGTAAAGAATGTGTAAAATTCTTTAATCCAATTTAGTATTTTTTGTTAAAGAAAATGTATTGTTTCTTTCAAAGGGCAAAACAGAGACATTACTTAGCAATGGTTTAATGACAGCACATACATATTGTGTTACAGATCTCCGAAGGGTAATTTAACTGCTAATCATTTGTTAATAACCCTTTCATCATTTCTTGTTTATTTCTTGTATATAGATATATTTTTTGTCTTTAAATAATCATCATTACTTGATTAGACTTTCATGTTTGAAATTGTAAATACATCTCCCAGATTCTCAGTGGTCAACAGCCTGTAACACTCATCAGACTTCGTAATCCAAGTAGTGATGGCGGTGAGTGGACAGGAAAATGGAGTGAGAGGTATGTATGAACTTTGACTTGTTGAACACCCAGGGTTGATTGGATAATAACAAAGCTGTTAAAGTTGGTTCTTTACATGAATCACACTTGCAGTTTATGATTTAAATTTCAGGTCCAAGGAATGGCAGGCTATTTCACCAGAAAACAGAGCTCACCTGGGTCTGATTATAAGAGATGATGGGGAGTTTTGGTAAGCTTATATTAAAGTCACTATTTGTGATGCTTTTAGGGTATTGATTACAAATTGTGCCACTAACACAAATGTATTATTTCCCCTTTTATATTTCAAAACCTTTAAATACACTTTATTATGTATTGTCAGGATGGAGTTTGAAGACTTTCTGGCCAACTTTGATACTTTAGACATCTGTCACTTAACTCCTGATGCACCAGTAGATGTACAAAAGAGATGGCATGCAGTGGAATTTTATGGGAAATGGATTGAACATTTCAGTGCAGGCGGCCGCCAGGTTCATGAAAGTCAGTGCTTTATTAATAGAATTGAAGTAAATCCTTGCATACGAATGTTCTCTTTTTCTTACATGTTTTTCAGCAAACATTTTATTTTAAACAGAATTAATATTGATTTAATACAGACAAACAGCAGCAACAGCAATATTCTATATTTTCAGAAAGATTTATAATATTAATTGCTTAATATTAAAGTGAACAAGACTATAGATCCAAGTGTTATATTTAAAAAAAAGAAGTTGCTTTATCCTTATGCATGAAAATTTTTTAAAAACTATTACTTATCATCTCCTGAAACCAAGTAAGTTGCACACATGCCTAATTTTCTTTGCTTTTAACATTCTTCTTACAGAGACCCACTGGATAAATCCTCAATATCTTCTGAAGGTCAATGAAATTGATGAAGATGAAGACACTGTGTGCAGCGTCCTTGTCCAGCTGATGCAGAAGGACAGAAGGAAAATCAAACAGAAAGGAGAAATTCTCCGCTACATTGGATTCTTTGTTTATCAGGCAAGTTGTGTTTTAAAAAAATACAATATCAGATGTAGAAATAAGTTTTTGAATGACTTGAGTTGAATCAAAGCTCTTATACATCAAAAAGATTTGCTTATTGTAAGTTTTAAATTCTTGAATTAGAAGTGTGGAATTACAATTGCAACATCCAGTGACCAGCTGTGAGAAGAAAAAAGGCTAGTTGAGCATTATCTTGGCCCACACTAAGTTCTGGTATTTCAATGTCTTCATTTCAGAAAGTGCTAATTTTTATGTGCACAAAATGAAAAACTTTGCTTTGTCCACTCTTTAATAGTACCACAAATGTTGTCATGCATGTTATTTTCCAGAAAAAAAGAAAAAAAAAAGGATAATTACATTGATTGTTTGTTTTTATGTCCCCAGTATGAAAAGGGCTACTCACTGCCACTGAAGAAAGACTTTTTTGACACCCATCAAGAGATTGCCAACTCTGGTGCATTCCTCAACAGCAGACAGATTACAAAGAGGCTGACTCTTCCCCCAGGGGAGTACATTGTCGTTCCATGCACCTATGATGCTAATGAGACTGGTGATTATTATCTGCGCTTTTTGTTTGAGAAGCAAAATATTGCTGAGTAAGTATTCTTGCAAAATAGTGTAAAAACCTACTTCTACATGCAGATTAGACAAGATTAGAGTTCCATCCCTTTTGGTTTGATGTTACTCTTGTGGAAACTCCTGCACAATACTATTTTATATTAAAAATTATTTGTTGATCAGTTCTACTAGTCTAAAAATCAAAGCGTAGACATAAGGAGCTATAAAATATAGGAATGCTTAAGACTTAGTCGAAGTATTCAATGAATTCATGGAATACATTTGTCATATAGTACATTTAAGTTTCTAAGTTTTAAAATATTATTCTTTTATTGTTTGAATGACTTGTGTCCTTTATAAACATTTTAAATAAACTCCTATATCCTCACACCCATAACACTATTAATACAAATTTGGTGAATCATTATCATTTTATTTAAAGAAGAGCTCTGCTGCTTTTTTTTAATCCACAGGAATCTTATTTTCATGTCTAGACAAAATAATATCAGGCTTTTAAAATGTCAATGCTGCATTGATGTGATTGTACATTTTATTTTATTGAGGAGTTAAATAGGATTTATTTTTTTTTCTTTCAACACTTACAGTTATAGATAGAAGAAAAATGTTTACTTGTAGAGCAGATAGTTAAATATACATATATTTACCATTTATAACTAAAATTGTTAACTCTTTAGACAAATATTTAAGATTTTAGTAAAATAATTTTTTGCACTAAACTTTAGAAAAAAGTTAAGCCTTTCTGTGCTATGGTTTTAGCCTTAGGTAACAGTTTCTTTTTATTTATAAGATTCATAGGCAGAGTGACCCATTGATAGACAGTCCAATTCCATGTTGCAGTTTGTCCTACCCCTAGTGTGTATATTCACACTGTCCTGTATTATGTCTTCCACACAGCTTATTGTACAGAATGAGCTTATACATAAATGTAGTTCACCAAACTAGGCTTTCATGAAGGAAGCATGTGACATACTTTTTTCTTTCCCCATGTAAAAATTCCCTTGTGTCAACACTGCAATGGTGCAATAGGAAATAGACCTGCAATCCTTGTCCTGTTTTTGTTTACTTAAGACTAAAACAAAAAAATATTAACTAATAACTGAGCTTAGTTATTTTACTTCTATGTTGTCTACAAGATTTTAGGTAGAAATTTATAAACATAAAGCTTGAACCTAATTTTGTTTCTAGGTATTGTGATGAAAAGCCAGAAAAACTTGATGATCAAATCTTCCAAGCTCCACCAGAAAATAAAATAGTGGAGGAAAATTTTAAGAATTTTTTCTTCAAAGTCTCAGGGGAGGTAAGAAAGGTGGTGGTGTTTTTAAATTTCTGTGTAAAGAGGTCAGTAAAGGGAGAGAAAGAACTTACTCTACAAACTCATTGAACCTTGAGCCAGTTGTTTCTTCTACTTGTTTTGCACCGTAACCCTGTTGATTGTAGATAATAAAGCTATGTATAATGTATTGCCGGTTGTGGTTGTAACCCTGTAGATTGTAGATAATAGAGCTATGTATAATGTATTACCGGTTGTGGTTGTAACTCTGTAGATTGTAGATAATAGAGCTATGTATAATGTATTACCGGTTGTGGTCGTAACCCTGTAGATTGTAGATAATAGAGCTATGTATAATGTATTACCGGTTGTGGTCGTAACCCTGTAGATTGTAGATAATAGAGCTTTGTATAATGTATTACCGGTTGTGGTTAAGGGTCTTGTAGGAAAAAAAAGTCCTTCTGACACCATCTCAATACTTGGCATAATATACTTTGCAACGCATTATCACCATTTCATTTATCTCATTAAAATATTCTTTTATTTAGCTTTTTTGTTTCTTTTCATGAATTTAAACAAAGATTGATAGCTTAATGAGTTTTTAAAAAAACAAAACAATTCAACATTAAAAAGAAATTATATAAGTGTGTTCTTTTAAGCAAAATATTGTTTATATCACTATATTAATATACATTTCTCTTATATTCTGTTATATGCTCTTTATATTATATGAATATATTTTATTTATCTAACACTTTTTTTAATTAACCATTATTTTAGAACATGGAGGTGGACTGCTATAATCTGCAAGAAGTTATCAATGAGAGCTTAAAGAAAGGTAATCTTCACCCATACATTGATTTGTTAAATGCTTTATAGACATAGTTTGATATAAACTCTTGTAGAGAATTCACTTAGATTTTAAGTAAGGTTGGAACTCAAGTGTTTTTTTTAAAACTTTGACAACTTGCGTTCATTGACCTTTTATTCCAATTCAGATCCATTGCTTCGTGAGATCAGCCTGGATTTATGTAAAAGTTTGATTCGACTGATGGATGTATCCTTACAATTATTCAATTTCTTAGATGCAGATTTTTACATATATTTTTTTTCTTCTGATCATTCCACAAATTTTTTATTCTTCTGATCATTCTGCCAAATTTTTATTCTTCTGCTCATTCCACCAAATTTTTATTCTTCTGATCATTCCACCAAATTTTTATTCTTCTGATCATTCCACCAAATTTTTATTCTTCTGATCATTCTACCCAATTTTTATTCTTCTGATCATTCCACCAAATGTTTATTCTTCTGATCATTCCACCAAATGTTTATTTTTCTGATAATTCCACCAAATTTTTATTCTTCTGATCATTCCAACAAATTTTTATTCTTCTGATTATTCTACCAAATTTGTAATTTTGACAAATATTTCTTTGTTTATTTAAAACAACGTTTGTGTGTATATTTTGTTTCTTTTGTCTGGAAACGCCCTTTTTTTTAAACAATAGTTCAATCCAAGGATCAAATAATGACTTTTTTTTTAGAATGAATCATAAATAGTAGCCAAAGCTTCAATATTAATTATATTTTTTTGTGACTCAATATATTGCAATGTGTGTTTATTTACAAAAAAAAAAAAGTTTTACCATTGCCAAACATTTCTTTTTCTCTTCCTAATTTGTATCTTACTAGGCAGGACATTGATTTTTGGTTGCCTGCATCCTTATAGGTTTTCCATATCTACTTATCTATTTATTTATTTACAGATGAAACTTCTCAGTTTTTTTTAATTTGTTGCATTATTTGTTTTCTTTTATATATTTTGTCAATTTTTTGTATTGTTATGCACTTAACTTTTGTCCTAGGAAGAGGGTAATGGGAGAATTGGTTTTGCTGAGTTCCAAACTGCATGGAGTCTTATCAGGAATTGTAAGGTAAAAGATTGTGATTATAAGCAGCAATGCACATTGTAAAACTGAGCTTTTTTTTCAGTTAGTAAATAAAATATTTAGTTCAGTAAAGGTTCATAATGTTAAAAATTGTTAAAATTATGTTATGTTATAATATTATAATCAGTACATTATTATTATTAATTATTAGAAAAATTGATAGACAAACATTGTTTTATTCAGAAAACCTTTCAGCTTTTGGATAGGGACAGCACAGGTCTTATGGAAGCCAAGGATTTGAGAGAGGCTGTAAACCAGCTAGGTCAGATGCTAATTTCTTTTTATCTAAATTTTTTGAAATGCAATATGAAGCCATGTACCGTACCGTACACTTAAATTTTACATAGTGGTCAGTGTGCTTGAAAGTAATGTATTTCGTCATCTTCTTTGGGGTAATTTATGTAAAAAAGTGGTTTGGATAAAATGTTTTTACAAAAGTAAATGGCATAAAAGTTTTAAAAGGATGGTAAATTACCCAAGAAAAACATAATGCTTAGCTAATAGAAGGAAGAAGTTATAATATATTTGAATATAGTTAATGCAAGCCATAGATTTTTTTTTAATTGAAAAATCGGGGTTAATAAAATATTTTCTATTACCGCTACAGGTTTCAAAATTGCCAACAAGACCCTGGCCACCCTCATCTTTCAGTTTGCAGATAAAAGTGGACTTATTTCCATTGATAATTTCATCATTCTTATGTGCCACATTGTCAAGTCTTTAAGTAAGAGAAGGAGTCTTCATTCTGTACATTTTTTAAATTTTTTAAAAATAATCTTTGTTATTTTAAAGCAAGTTTGGATTAAGCTTATTGTAGTCAATGTGTTTTTCTGAATTTGTTCATTAGAAAATTTTCAAGATTACCAGAAAGATGGTGGTGGAACTTTGACACTAGAACAGGTAAGTTAGAGATAGTGGAGACAAACCTTTTTAAATCATGTTACTCTCTATGAGACAAACCTTTTGAAATCATGTTATTCTCTATGAGACAAACCTTTTTAAATCATGTTATTCTCTATGAGACAAACCTTTTTAAATCATGTTACTCTCTATGAGACAAACCTTTTGAAATCATGTTATTCTCTATGAGACAAACCTTTTTAAATCATGTTATTCTCTATGAGACAAACCTTTTTAAATCATGTTACTCTCTATGAGACAAACCTTTTGAAATCATGTTATTCTCTATGAGACAAACCTTTTTAAATCATGTTATTCTCTATGAGACAAACCTTTTTAAATCATGTTATTCTCTATGAGACAAACCTTTTGAAATCATGTTACTCTCTATGAGACAAACCTTTTGAAATCATGTTATTCTCTATGAGACAAACCTTTTTAAATCATGTTATTCTCTATGAGACAAACCTTTTTAAATCATGTTATTCTCTATGAGACAAACCTTTTGAAATCATGTTATTCTCTATGAGACAAACCTTTTTAAATCATGTTACTCTCTATGAGACAAACCTTTTGAAATCATGTTATTCTCTATGAGACAAACCTTTTTAAATCATGTTATTCTCTATGAGACAAACTTTGAAATCATGTTATTCTCTATGAGACAAACCTTTTTAAATCACGCTCCCCTCCATGAGACAAACTTTGAAATCATGTTCCCCTCCATGATAAAAATTTTGAAATCATGTTCCCCTCCATGATAAACCTTTTGAAATCATGTTCCCTTCCATGATAAACCTTTTGAAATCATGTTCCCCTCCATGAGACAAACCTTTTGAAATCATGTTCCCCTCCATGAGACAAACCTTTTGAAATCATGTTCCCCTCCATGATAAACCTTTTGAAATCATGTTCCCCTCCATGATAAACCTTTTGAAATCATGTTCCCCTCCATGATAAACCTTTTGAAATCATGTTCCCCTCCATGAGACAAACCTTTTGAAATAAATCATGTTCCCCTCCATGAGACAAACCTTTTGAAATCCTGTTCCCCTCCATGATAAACCTTTTGAAATCATGTTCCCCTCCATGATAAACCTTTTGAAATCATGTTCCCCTCCATGATAAACCTTTTGAAATCATGTTCCCCTCCATGATAAACCTTTTGAAATCATGTTCCCCTCCATGATAAACCTTTTGAAATCATGTTCCCCTCCATGATAAACCTTTTGAAATCATGTTCCCCTCCATGATAAACCTTTTGAAATCATGTTCCCCTCCATGCTAAACCTTTTGAAATCATGTTCCCCTCCATGATAAACCTTTTGAAATCATGTTCCCCTCCATGAGACAAACCTTTTGAAATCATGTTCCCCTCCATGAGACAAACCTTTTGAAATCCTGTTCCCCTCCATGATAAACCTTTTGAAATCATGTTCCCCTCCAAGATAAACCTTTTGAAATCATGTTCCCCTCCATGAGACAAACCTTTTGAAATCATGTTCCCCTCCATGAGACAAACCTTTTGAAATCATGTTCCCCTCCATGATAAACCTTTTGAAATCATGTTCCCCTCCATGATAAACCTTTTGAAATCATGTTCTCCTCCATGAGACAAACCCTTTGAAATCATGTTCCCCTCCATGGGTCGAACCTTTTGAAATCCTGTTCCCCTCCATGAAACACCTTTTGAAATCCTGTTCCTCTCCATGAAACACCTTTTGAAATCATGTTCCCCTCCATGATAAACCTTTTGAAATCATGTTCCCCTCCATGATAAACCTTTTGAAATCATGTTCCCCTCCATGATAAACCTTTTGAAATCATGTTCCCCTCCATGAGACAAACCTTTTGAAATCATGTTCCCCTCCATGAGACAAACCTTTTCAAATCCTGTTCCCCTCCATGATAAACCTTTTGAAATCATGTTCCCCTCCATGATAAACCTTTTGAAATCATGTTCCCCTCCATGATAAACCTTTTGAAATCATGTTCCCCTCCATGAGATAAACCTTTTGAAATCATGTTCCCCTCCATGATAAACCTTTTGAAATCATGTTCCCCTCCATGATAAACCTTTTGAAATCATGTTCCCCTCCATGATAAACCTTTTGAAATCATGTTCCCCTCCATGATAAACCTTTTGAAATCATGTTCCCCTCCATGATAAACCTTTTGAAATCATGTTCCCCTCCATGATAAACCTTTTGAAATCATGTTCCCCTCCATGATAAACCTTTTGAAATCATGTTCCCCTCCATGATAAACCTTTTGAAATCATGTTCCCCTCCATGAGATAAACCTTTTGAAATCATGTTCCCCTCCATGATAAACCTTTTGAAATCATGTTCCCCTCCATGATAAACCTTTTGAAATCATGTTCCCCTCCATGATAAACCTTTTGAAATCATGTTCCCCTCCATGATAAACCTTTTGAAATCATGTTCCCCTCCATGATAAACCTTTTGAAATCATGTTCCCCTCCATGATAAACCTTTTGAAATCATGTTCCCCTCCATGATAAACCTTTTGAAATCATGTTCCCCTCCATGATAAACCTTTTGAAATCATGTTCCCCTCCATGATAAACCTTTTGAAATCATGTTCCCCTCCATGATAAACCTTTTGAAATCATGTTCCCCTCCATGATAAACCTTTTGAAATCATGTTCCCCTCCATGATAAACCTTTTGAAATCATGTTCCCCTCCATGATAAACCTTTTGAAATCATGTTCCCCTCCATGATAAACCTTTTGAAATCATGTTCCCCTCCATGATAAACCTTTTGAAATCATGTTCCCCTCCATGATAAACCTTTTGAAATCATGTTCCCCTCCATGATAAACCTTTTGAAATCATGTTCCCCTCCATGATAAACCTTTTGAAATCATGTTCCCCTCCATGATAAACCTTTTGAAATCATGTTCCCCTCCATGAGATAAACCTTTTGAAATCATGTTCCCCTCCATGAGATAAACCTTTTGAAACTTCAGTTCCTGGCCATAAGACCAACCTTTATCTTTTACTTTAAACAGTTTAACCTCATTTTGCCATTAGCGCAGTTAAAAAAACAATTTTTAGATGTTTTTAAATTTTTTCTTTATTTTCTCTTGTACTTCCAGTGGTTGAACAAGTGTTTTATTTAACGGAGGAGGGAGCTACACATACTACAGCCTAATTTAAACATCAATGAGGCCAGTCAAGCTGCATTTAGTGGTTGTTGTTTTTTTATATAAAAAAAACTTTTTTCCTTCATCAGTTCACACACCATTGAAAAGTGTTTATTTTTTATAGAGATTTGATATCAGATAATTTTGTGGAGTAAGATCTTTAGGAAAAAAGTGCAATCTTTGCAAACAAATTTAAACCTTTTTTATGTTGTGTTTTGATATAAACCAAGGCCATAATAACAATAATATAATATAACTAACTACATTTAAATTGTGACAAAATTATAAATTTTTTTTTGAAAGGAACAATTTATATTGCCCTTATCTACCAGTTAATTATAGTCAATATCTTGATTATTTTTCTATTCCATTTTTTATACTACTGGCCAGAATGTATTTTATACTTTATTATTGAAACAAATGTACCAAGTATTTCTGTAAATTAATGTTTTTGAGATTTTGAGATGATTGATGTACAAGAAAATTGTATGGGAAATTATTTAGAGTTTGACCTTTATTAATCAATATTATTATTTGTAGTTACTGTGCCTTTTGATTTGTAATAAAAATAATTTATCTATTTCTCTTTTTAAATTTTAAAAGCCAGTCCCTGTTTGAGTGATACATTTATAATAATGCCTTTTTAACCTTAAGAAATGCCTTATTTATCTCTATTTTATTTACCATATCTTCCGTTATTATAGACTTATGTGTTGATGAAGCTTTTTTTTATGAATTAATTTTACAAATAAATTATTTTAAGAATTAGATGATTCTAATAAGATAAGTTATCAAGCTTCAAACAATTTACTCTCTACTTATGACTTTTTACAAACAAAAAAGTAAAAATTTTATTTCAGAACCCTATTGATATTTCAGCCATTCTAAAATAAAGTCTGGTCTATGGGGAGTAATTAGTAAAATAATAGCCGGTAATTGAGGTATGCATAGCAAGAAAGTAGGTCGGTGCAAGAAGGGTTAAGACAAAAATCCAGATAAAATGACACAAAAAAATGGATATCAAAACATATCTTGCTGTAACTCATAATGGTTGTGAAGTGAAGTCAAAATTGTGACGCTCTTAATATACATCCTTTTTATTGTATTTTACTTTGTAGTATTCCATTTGTAGTAAATAGTTATAGATTCAATTTGTACATAGATGTTATGACTGTTATCCCATGACATAGTTTATAGAAGTGTAGTTTGTGAACCAATACATACAACCTGTGGTGTACCCAGGTCATGCTGCTCAAGATCATTCATTCCTTTGAAAGGATTACAAAAGGAAATAGTAACCAGTGAGATACAGTCATTCGTTTCTGGTATCAGACTAGAACTCTCATTGAGTGAAAGATGAGATTTCTCTTGTACGAGCCTTTGGTCCACAACTATCTGTGGTATTGGTATACATATAAAAGTGTCCAAATTGGGCCACCAACATATCAAACCTTTAACCATATCCTGTATTAGCTGTATTATTCATACATTCCTAATTCAATTATTTAAACCGAAAAAAGTATGCAGATGTTTTTTTTTACTATAACATCTTTGTTATCTATTTATTTCACAATTATTAAAGTTCCTGTTATATTGACCATTTGATTACAGAATCATTCCCTGACATTCCACCATTTTTTTGCTTGTACAAAAAAACACATTCCTGTTTCTTTTAAAAGCATTTTTTTTTCATATTTTTAAATTTACATATAGCAACAAATCTGCCATATTATATATACAAGGTCAATTCTGACAACATATTTTAAAATTCTTTTTTGTGTTTTTTATTGTTGAGTTAATTTTTTTACTACTGTGCCTACAAAATTTTAATACTTAATGTAAAGTATTAAACTAATAATTTATTATAATACATGTCATGTTTAGGCAAACATTTTTTGAATAATTGTATAAAAATCTTTTTTTTTTTCACTTCTTGGACAGAAGTAACTATTTTTGACACAGAATTGCTTCAGTTTCAATGGGTATATCCTTGCTAATAAAAAAAAGCTAAATTATTTGGCTTTTATATCGTCATTGCCAGTGCAAAACCGACCAAGTCGGAAATAGCAAATTTTTCAGGAGAAGCAAAAAACTGCACAGATCGAGTAAATGAATCAATGTCGACTTTATTTTTAGAAATAAAATTAGAGAAAATCTATTGGACAATACTACAAGATATCTTTAGACATCATGAGGGATATCCCAAGGAACATTTCGGTAAAAAATAAAATATGAAAATTTCCAACTTGGCCAGTTTTGCACTGGCAACGACGATATAGTAGTTTGTAGTGGGTGAAATCATAAGTTGTTATTTTACATCTCTGCTGAATGAAAAGTGCAGACCACTCTTCAAAGTTTGTCCTTGATTATGGCGATGAGCTTTTGTTAATGAAAATCTATTTTTTGAGGCATTACAAATATTATTGGATGTATTGTTGAACATCGTACAGTAAATAACTGAGCACAAACTGTTTCATTTTATTAAAGGGTATAATTATAATGCAAAATGTATTAAAGAATATTGAAACACAGACACAAAATCTCTCATATAACCTCTGTATGTTTTTTTGCATTTTATACCTTTTATTTTACAATAAAAATTATTCAGTTCCTTTTTTTTGTGTACAAGTATTTATATTTAAAAGATATTAAAAACAACTGAAATAAATACTACTTATTACATCTAAAGCAATACAATGTACACAATAAAATATTTTTAAAATTTTCAAATAGTTTGTATGACTTTTAAAATTTTGCACATTATAAGATATTTTCACATCAAAAGATCAATAAAAGCTCATAATTACATAAATATATGACATACTTAAAGTATTAAAAATGTGTTAACCAGTTACAGACACTGTTCTCTAGGAACAGCACATTTGGGGTTTTGAAGACATTGTTATTTCCTTGAATGGTACTTGACATTATTAAAAGTAAAGGCAACTTGGCATTTAGCCATGGCCTAGGACACTTGTGTATAGCTTTTTGACTAATCCCATAGACCAAAACAGTCAGAAAGGGATATTTACTTTATATTTATATATATAAAGTTATATATATAAAGTTATATATATAAAGTTTATATATATATATATAAAGTTATATATATAAAGTTTATATATATAAAGTTTATATATATAAAGTTTATATATATAAAGTTTATATATATAAAGTTATATATATAAAGTTTATATATATATATATATATAAAGTTACGAGTTGTTTGTCCCTCCATCCTTTTTATTATATACCGGTACACTTATTAATTTTTCGTTAGTTATTAGAAATATAACTAACAAGCACTGGTTAACATATTCTTAAGTTCAAAGTTCTCCACCATGGTGTCGACAAGATGCTTCAGCAGCAAGACGTGGCTATGCAAACTTTTCATCTGACTATCTTCTGGCACACCTGACAGTAGGTGCAGCAGAATTCTAGCCTTGAACACTGTGGTGCACAAGGATGAGTACCTGCCAACGTTCAGGTAGAGGTCGCTTTTCAAGCAGCTGGCTGACAACCTCTCCAGGCCCTGTCTCAGCAAGTCCCCGCTGTGAATAAAAGCGCCCTGCAGGATCTCGTCATTTAAACAAACAGCTAGACTTTGCCTCTGTCCTGCATAGTCTTCTGATGCAGTTTCCAGTGGACTCAAGAGATTGGAATGCTGAGATGGTACATAGCTGCCCAAAGCGAGTGTCAGTGTTGAAGCCACACAGCGTGAAAAGGCTACAGTGTCCAGATAGGTGTTCATTTCACCTTTATCAAACAGCCTCTCACTGGATTCCTTAAGGGAAATAAAACAAAATTATCCATACATAAAATATAACAAAATAAAATTGATTTGTCTTATTTCAAATCAACAAGACCAACTAGGGCTCAGACTTACTACAAGCTACTTAAAGTTAAAGGATAGTTCACAAAATAATTCACAGAAAACATTTTACTTTACTTATAAAGGGTTGTTATTATTAATTCAAATTTGGATGTTTTAAAAATTAACACTTCAGAAAGTTTTTAGTTAACAAAACAAAATACAGCAACATATATTGTATTACAGTATATCTGAGAATAGCATTATGTTGGCTTCACCAACCTTAACATCCACACCAGAATCATCCATAATCCAGCCAATCAGACAAGTTATAACTCTATTCAATCTCTTCTTTCCATGCACATGAAGTAAGACAGAGGGCAGATTGAATAAAGCATAACTTGGGTGGTAGTCACCTGCAAGAAGAAGGATAACTCAGTTTATGTCTTGAACATTTTCATTGTAACTAATCACAAGTATTCAATAGGAAAATCATGGAGAATTTTGGGTAACAAAATCATTACTTGACTAATTACTATCTTAAATACATGCTCGCTAGAAACAGTTTATTGTGATACAATTAAAACAATCCCAGTATAGAGGAGTGCTTGCAATCAAAGGGTACCTGGATGAAGTCCACAGACAACACACAACACAGATGCTGCAACATCTTTAACATCTAGGTCATCTTCTTGTAACAGGTAAGCCAAACTGTCCCAGGCATTGAAGACTATGGTGCCTAAGAATGACAGGAAACATAGATTTTAAAGAAGTGAGGATTTTAAAGTCTTAATTTTCTGATTGATTTATTTGTAGAGTATTTCTATATATTTATACATTACTGTGATTATGTTATAAATTGGACCTGAATTTTTTCGATGGTTAATAATAAAGAAATTAAAGAATGTATTAGTATTATTTGTTTCTGTTGAAAACAAATAAGAAGTCAGACCCATGAATATTCTGAACCCTGCAGTCATAAAAAGAATTAAATAAAACAAGATGGGCGCACACATTCTGAAAATGTATTTACATTATTAATACCATGAATTTAATCAACTGCAGCCAGAAGCTATGTGGTGTACTTGGGGGGCTATTCTAAAATGCTTGTCGGGCAGCTTTGCCCAATGCACAGCCCTGCTATTGTCTGTAACATAGGTGAAATTAGAGGAGCAGACAGTGACTGGTCATCTGTTTAGGTGCTGTGTTGTTCACGGTGGGGTGACTGGTATGTGAATGGGCCGTATTGCTGATGAGAGTTAACACCCTTGCCCCTTATACAAGTCAATCTTTTATGACTGACTTGTAAATATGGTCACAAGGTCTTGTGTGAAGTCTATGGGAAGGGGGCCAAATTTTGGGGGAGTTGATGTGTGTGATATCCAGAGTACAGGTAAGGTCACAATATATTTTTTGTGAAGAGATTGTTTTGACTTGTATTTGATTTCATTGAATTAGGGTATATTGTCAGGGTGGAGGATACTTTTTTATCTGTGTATGTTATTAAATAAAACTATATATAAATGTTGAAGGTGTCCCTGAGTCTACCCAGCTCTGACGGGTACCTGACAGTAGTTGGGGTAAAGTAAAGGCGGCTGGGCATTGTGCTGGCCACACATCCCCTTGTATGCCGTGGCCACAGAAACTGGTGAACGCTGTTTCACCAGCCCTATGATCAGTTTGGTCCGAAGGATACTTGACTTATTTAACTTATTTATAAATGTCTACAACCAGAGTTTTTTAATCTTTATAGATACGTTACCTTTACTTAATATGTTTGGTGACGTTATATAGTCCCTTGAATTGTTAACGACATTAATTTTTTATTCTAATAAGCTCTCCCATATATATAAAATGGAATTAGACAAATCAAAAGTACCTAATTTATCCTCTGGGTCCAGCAGTATTGTCCTAACATTCTCCAGCAGCACAAGACAGCAGCTGACCTGCAGCACAGGACTGTCATCAATTTTGCTATAGGACTTGAGCCTCTTTGTCCACTCTGTCAGGAGGCCCTCCACATTCTCTGACCACTTTTGATGTTGGCTGAACTTTCCACACAAGACAGTCACAAGCTGGCCAGAAAATTTCAAGATGGCTGCTTTCACTTCAAACCTAAAAGTGTTTAATTTTATAATTGTACATGTTACAGATTGGCCTAATTAATCATTTAATGATAAACCAAACATTTGTTTTTTTATGTTTTGTGCTCTATACAAACAAATCCTGATAATTAAACATAAATAATTTTTTTCAAAAACTGGAAATATTTTTTTTTATTTGAAAGAGAGAATACTCTAAAATGATATAGTGCACTGAAATAAAAATAAATTTCAGTATAGACTTTTATTAAAGTAATATACAACACATAATAATGACTGACAATTTCATTTATAGAGAAGTTGCAAGTAGAAAACAAACAACAGCTATTCAAATAAATACCTTCTCTCTCTATTCATTTGTACAAGCAACTTTTCAAACAACTGGAAAAAAAATGTTATATTTTCTGTGTTTGACAAGTAAGAAATTGGTTACAAATTTAATATTTAAAAACACATATTAGATAAAAATCCAAGAGTATACAAATGAATACCTCAATGAGATCAGTTATGTCTTTTCTCATCAAAATGGCTGTGCAGTTTGGAATAGAAGCTAGCACATAATAAACCTAGAATGACATTTTAGAAAAAAATATTTCAGTGTTTTAAAAAAGACATGTCTGGGGCAGATTTTAAAATACAAATAAAAAAGAATTAACAATTGATAAACTTGGGTTTGTATGGATGTAAAAAATAGAAATATGAGCCAAATATCAAATAGTAGGTCTATACATAAACTGATTTTAAACAAATCAATGTGAGTAGTAAACAGATCAACAGATTCAAAGATTCAACAAAGGCTATCCTCTACATTTATGTTCAATGTTAAAGTTAGACAAGTTAAATAAAAATTAAATATTTTTTTAAAGTAATTGATGATTAATCAAGGTTTGTAATTAATGAAAACAAAATGGTTCTGACATCTGATTCCAATGCTTCTTACTTCTAATTCAATATAAATATTAAGTTATAAAACTAAAGCTACATAGAAAAAAGTAATATATAGGTCAATATAATTTTGTTTAAACTTATCAAACTTTTAATTAAACCCTAAAATAATAAACCAAGCAAACTCAACTCAAAATTAACCAATTTCTACAATATAATATATTAAAATTTGCAAAGCAACATCAAAATGTCAGCCGATCCAATGGTCTACAAGTGGGGAAAAAAAGGGGGGGGGGGATAAAGGTTTCTGGAAACAGTTAAAAATGAAATAAAAAGAATCAGTTTACCTTCTCCAGACAGAGATGATAATTCTCTTTGTGTAGCCCAATGTGCAGCAGATCATCAAAGAGCTGCACAGCAACATTCACTAAGATCCTTTTGTTAAACTGGATCCAAGGCTCCATGTGAGAAACCTTACTAACAAAACTATCTGGCACTTCAATGACTGATCCGTCAGCATCTTTGTCGGCAATGTCTGTTTCAACTGCAGGTTGTAAAAAATCCTGGTCCAGAGCTGAGAGCAAAGCATCCAGCACGTTCAGCTGAACTTCATAATTTGGTGAATGCAGGAATTTTGTCAACAATTTTTTACAATCTTGCATCTGGAGATCATCATCTGGAGTTTTAACATCGTTTTCCGAGTACTTACTTTTGGAGAAGATCTGGGATAAATATTTTAAGCACAACCTGGCAATTGTTTGCTGAGCAGAAATGTATAAAGGTTGCCATGGGTGGCCAGATAGATTTCCGGTACTGACAAGACATGCCACAAAGTCTGACCATAATCTGCAATTCTTATCAATGTGTAGCTTCTGAGAATGTGATATTTCCAAGACACTGTCCATTAAATCAAGTGTTAGTTGCCAGGTTGCCCAACAAGAATTCTGACTATATCAGGGAATAAAGAACAAATAAAATTAAAACATGTAGCTTTTCTAGCATGAACACATTTTAAAACAATAATTTTCATTTACAATCAATTTGTATTTAAACATGAAGCTAATAGAAATGCTATTCATTACTTTTCTTAAAAAATTCTTGTCAAGTTCCCTAGGCAAAACCTTTTGGTCTATGGGGCTGGTGAACATGACAATACAATAGGATTGTGTGGCCCAGCTACCTATGTACCTATAGTTACTCCAAATGATGTGTTTGTATAAAGTATACCCATCAGACATATTAGATCTATAGGGCCAGTGAAGCAAGGGTTTACAAGTTTCAATAGGAGATTGTGTAGCCAGCATGTTGCCCATGTACCTTTACTTTTCGCCGTCAGAGTTGGATAAAGTCAGGTATCCCTCCAGAACTGGGTACAAATTCTATTCTTCCCCAGGATTAGGTTAGTTAGACCACAGTGACCCTGTATATGTGGAATTCCTTCTAATTCCAGAAAATAAAAATTCTGGGGTTGACCAGGATTTGAACTAGAGACTTTGGGATTGGCAATCCAAGGCTTTACAAATGACTACCCCATCTTACCATGTTGTGAACAAACTTTATTTTTTCATACGTTACTTGATGCTACTTCTATACAGAAGATTATTGCAACACAATAAGTGTGTTCAACATGTGAACATTAGACTTCAGTTTTCTGGCATTAGACTGGTCCTTTATGAGTATTACAATGACCTAACAGCCCACTTTTACACAGAATGTGATAGAAGAAACTCGCCAGTCTGGAAGCTTTACTTTCCAATACAAAAGAAAATTCTGTTTGCTAAAGATTAACATTTAACAACTTGACTATTCCTTATTTGTAAATCTTTATGATTAATATATTTCTAAAGTCATAATTATTGGTTAAATACAAATGTACATCAGAATAAGATCTGAGTAGGCTGGGAAAGACTCAGTAGTGAAAAAAAGACATGATTCACTGACCTAGAAATTAACCAAGTCCTGCTGTTAAGATTTGTAAACATAAACTTTAGAAATTCTTCCTTGGTGGTCGAGTCCAGACTTGGCAATAATTTCATGATCTGGCACAGCTAACACAAGAAATAAATAATGAGGCCCAAAAAGTAATATGGTTTAGAAAAAAAAAAATGAATTATAGACAACATATAGTCAATAAAATGAGGATTATGCATTACTCTACCTGTAGCAAAGATCCATGAACTAAGCTGCTGGAAACATTTTTGTCCCAAGATTCTGGAATATTAGCCAATAATTTCTGGCTTATAGGTATGACCTCATTTCTCCTGACCAATGGGAGGAGAGCTCTTGATGCAATGACTCTTGTTTTGTACACAGGGCTAGAAGCACAACTGAAGGATGTTAAGAGTAAGGGGGGGGTGAAGAGTTTTAATTACAGTAATAAAAGTTAAATTATAATGCAAGAAAATAGGAACCAAAAAAAAAACACAGACATAGACAAAAATGAATAATTCAATATAATCTTTTTTTTTTTAATGCTGGCATTATTAACTCAAGTTAAAATATAGAGAAAAAAAAACTTGTTATAAAGAATAAATTAAACAATTTCACCTGATGACGTAAGGAATAAAAGCACTAAGGCTCATGTTAGTGTCTGGGTTGTCAATGGTGGATGGATAGAGTCGGCCCAACACAAGCAGCACCGGATACAGGCTTGGATGGAGCTGAAGTTTTTCTTTACATCTGATAAAATAATTGCTTTTTACTAGACAGACCAATAAAATAAAATTCTAATGTTTCCCACTCTAGAATAGGCTAAATAAAAAAAAATTATATTTATTCATGTCTTTTTGTAAGAATCACCATCTGCTATTAATTCATGTATTAAATTTATGAATAATATTGTTCTACTAATTCATGGCATCTGCCATCAATCCAAATATTCTTATTAAAATAGCAATGCTCTAAAAATTCATATATTCATCTAAGAAAACATAACTCTACAGCTAACATTAAAGACAAAGACTAAGCTTACTGAATGGTTTCTGTTGCTGCCTTCAGTTCTGTCAACAAGAAAGGATACAGGCCAGGATATTGATGAAAGAAAGATCTACCCGACTGGCTAAAATAAAAAACAACACGGAAACTAAAATTAGTGCATAAAAGAACATTGCCTATATATTGTGGCTACTATTGACTGAAAATCTATAGGATAAAAAAAAAGCAATGGCAGCTGCTGGCTGATCAACGGGCAATTCTTTTTTTACCAGTTTTTTTTAGAGATCGCTGTTTCATCTTTACTTCTTTTCACTCCAAATATTCTGGTGATGAGAGAACTCAACAACAAGGTGGAGGAATTACGAATCTGAGAATAGAATGAAACAAATCCCACAATTAAATATCTTAATATCATGCATTACGAATCTGAGAATAGAATGAAACAAATCTCACAATTAAATATCTTAATATTATGCATTACAAATCTGAGAATAGAATGAAACAAATCCCACAATTAAATATCTTAATATCATGCATTACGAATCTGAGAATAGAATGAAACAAATCCCACAATTAAATATCTTAATATCATGCATTACGAATCTGAGAATAGAATGAAACAAATCCCACAATTAAATATCTTAATATCATGCATTACGAATCTGAGAATAGAATGAAACAAATCCCACAATTAAATATCTTAATATCATGCATTACGAATCTGAGAATAGAATGAAACAAATCCCACAATTAAATATCTTAATATCATGCATTACGAATCTGAGAATAGAATGAAACAAATCCCACAATTAAATATCTTAATATCATGCATTACGAATCTGAGAATAGAATGAAACAAATCCCACAATTAAATATCTTAATATCATGCATTACGAATCTGAGAATAGAATGAAACAAATCCCACAATTAAATATCTTAATATCATGCATTACGAATCTGAGAATAGAATGAAACAAATCCCACAATTAAATATCTTAATATCATGCATTACGAATCTGAGAATAGAATGAAACAAATCCCACAATTAAATATCTTAATATCATGCATTACGAATCTGAGAATAGAATGAAACGAAAAAAAAAGCTACAATTAAATATCTATCTTGATATCTTGCATATAGATGATAAGAGTTGTGTTTGAAGACATATATTCATGTTATAGTATTTTTTGAAAGTCAAAATTTTGCGTTAGCAATAAAATTCTATCTTTTACAAATACCATGCAACATATTAGTAGGAGAATGCTCCAGAATTTGCATTTTTAGACTGATGGTTGAGGGTTCAAATTCTGATCCAATGAGGTGGACCTTCCTAAAATCAACCAGCTGCACAATGGGCGGTTGATGTAAGTGATGGCAAATAGAAGGGAACTCTGCTAGTCGCACAATCCCATGTGCCCTATAGAAACTAATTAACTCTATCTCCCTTGCCCTTTGCAGATAAGAATTAACATGGAAATTTCCTTTTTTTATTTAAAAGTACACAGTTATAATTCTATTTTAGGTAAACAAAATAATAATACAAAAGGTGCTATTATATGAATTAAATTTTTTTTAAAGTTTTCATTTCATGATCAATTTATTAAATAGAAATTCAAGTCTTTTTTTTTTCTTTTACAATGTATTTCACTTTGAAATGTATGAATTTAATTGATTAATGTATGTAATGATTTATTTAAATATTTAATATAATAATATCTGAAACTCTATGTGTTGCTCAAATGTTTACCAAATTTTCTCTGGAATAAAAAAGATTATAATTATTATTATGTTCACTTTCACAGACATGCCTACCCCTAAGGACTAAAAAGAGGAACAATCTTGATGAAAAAGAGGATTTTTCAACAAAAAAGCGGAACACCCTTTATGTAACAATCTTTTATAACAAAAAAAAAAGAGGAACATACCCATTTATTTACTATTTCACTTTTTAAAATGTAGGTAGGCCTACGTTTTACAGACAGTTCGCACTCGATCTAGATCTAAGACATAAGTCGCCTAAGACTAGTAAAAAGAACATTAGGCCTAAATCCACGTTCTTCTTTGCTGAATAAACTCCTCTGAATATTCCTTCCTATAAAACTGTCTGTTTTTTTTACAGTTTGAACAAATCAGATTTAAACTTTCTGAGCCAGGACGTTTAGACATTTTCACAATCTTAGCAATATTACAGTAAAGGAAAATAAGATTCATTGCCAAACACGTGTAATACCGCAAAAAAACGTTAGAAAAGACTAGAATATGTCTTTTGAAAAACCCAGAAAACCCAAGTAATAATAATTAAATCATTGTGATCTTATTTATGCCTTTGATTTATCAACCTAGACACGGACTATATTTCAACACATAAAAAACCCAAACTTTCCAATTTGGCGTAACAAAACTAGTAAAAAGCGTAATGGCGTAACAAAGTGTGTTTTTTAATAAAAAAGCGGAACAAATACGCCAAAAGCGGAACGGTAGGCATGTCTGCTTTCACTTACATACTACATATTCAATATAAATAACAATTTCAATACACTTACTGCCCATAACTCTGACTTGAAGCCAATAATTGAAGCCTTTAAACCATCAGCAACATAAGCTAATACATCTTCACCCAACCTGGCATCTCTGTACAGGGCCCTCAGGATATTCACAGCATGAATCTGAACATATGGATAATTGAAAAAATATGTCTTCTTCTAATGACAATAAGTAGCAAAAGATGGAAGCATTAAAGGAAAGACCAGTAACACAGATAAAGGACTTTAAAAAGTAAAGGGAGATGATTCTAATGTACTTAATCAGTTTTGTTGGAATAGAAACAGACTATATGGATATAGTGATGAAATAATTAAAAAGTTAAGTGTATTAGAGTGTGCATAGTTGCAGTGATTAAACTATTGTTTATGAAAATATCTTTTGAAGGCAGAAAAGTTAGTTATTGCCAATAAACGGTTTGTTCTGCCCCTCCCAGCCCAAGGCTCTGTAATTCTCCATTGTTCTTTTCTCAATATTTTAACCGTCTTTGTGCTGTAATGACATATCTATTCTAAACATATAAACATGACCAAGATATGGATTATAATTTAGTCAAACCTCAATAATTTAAAATAAGGAAGAAATAAAAAACATTTTATATTTAAAACAAAGACAGAAAAGAACCTGTGAGTCCTGGCCACTTTTATTTCCTTCAGTATTATCATTCCGAGCCAAACTTAACAAATCTTTCATCACTTGATGGAAACACTTTCTCCCTGCAGTCACTGGTTCTGTTGATGTAATGGCCTGAAAAAGTTCAGTTGTTTATGTAGGTTAACCTTTAGAAGGAAAAATTATGTTTAATATTGTAGTGCTAAGGGAAGCAGTGGTCTTGTGGCAGTTTGCTTGGATTACTGTTCTGAAGGTCCTGGGTTAGAATCTAGGTTAATACTAGGGTTAGTTCCTGGGTATGGAGGGTTTGAGTCTAACCAGCTCGACATTAGTTGGCTTAAAAAAAAAGGTAGCTAGCCACGCAATTCCCTAGTATGCCTGGTATATAGAGTCCAAAATATGGCTGCTAAAATTGTTCTGAACAATTAAGAAAACTCATTAACCTTTCTAAAAAAACTGCACTGGCTACCAATAACACTTAGGATAGTTCTGACTATGCTCTATAAAAGCCTTCATGGTCAATCTCCCAAGTACATCAGCTCCACAATCAAGCTACACACATCAGAGAAAAGAGGACTTCGTACAAAGAAAATCCATCTACAGCTCAAGGTACCAAGAGAAAAAGCTCGCTCATACAGCGTCCTAGCATCTCTGTGGTGGAATGAACTTACGAACACAATTAAACAAGCTGACTATATTGCCATTTTTAAGACAAAATTAAAAACACACTTTTTCAATTAATTTTAATAACATATGGTAAATGTAAAGTGCATTAGAAGACTTTATTATGAATAGCACTATATAAATCTGTAATTAGTAATTTGTATGCCATAGCCAGAGAAACTAATGAACACTGCTTCTTTTAGTACAAGGACCAACATGGGCCTTTATTTTATTTATAGTAGTGGCAGCCATAGTGTTATTGCTTACAGTGTCCAAGGAGCTTATGGATGTCTATATAATTCTTACCTGGATAAAGAATGGCACACCTGCACTGCGCCTTGTTATGCAAAATTTAGACCCGGAATCCTCTGACTTGATGTCTTGCATAACTTGGGCTAACCATCGAGCAGGAAGTTGATGGAACAAAGGCAGCGGATGGCTGGGAAATATGGACAACTGACCATTAAATTTGGGTTGCTACAGATGATTAATATGATAAAAAGCTGCCCTAAAAGCCCTATACACTTTGAATGAAAAATAATAAAGAAACTAGGCTGACCTCCATAGCATCTGACACATAAGTTGGAAGCCAGCGTAGGCCAATTCAAATGCCCCACGATGAATGGACTCCAGAAGTTGCTCGCTAAAGTAATCTCCTATCATTTTCACCTAAAAGTTAAGAAAAATTATTGTCATGCATTAAACGGCTTGAAAAGATGAGGGAAGGGATCTGGAACATGATGAAAATAAGTGGTCACCATAATGCCTAGCAGTGGTAAACCTTTCTTTTAAAGGACATCCAATAACTATTAGGCTTTCAACAGGGGTCTCAAAAACCAAAATTCTAGACTAAAATTCTCCAACCATCATGGCATAGATTCAAAACTAGGACTTAACACTAACCAATTGCACTGCTGAAAGATAAAATATTCTTTACATCCACACACAAAAGAAAATCATTTTTTTTAAAACTCTTTGCATTTTTCTTACATAAATCTCAAAGCAGATAATATATTTTTTAGCTTGCTTGGTACATATTTCAATAATTATCATATAAATATTCAATACCTGATCAAATATAAATTTATCATCTAAGCATTCAATACCTAATAAAATGTACATTTATCACCTTAACATCTAAAACATTTAAGGCCTTCAATATCTGATCAAATGTAAATATATATATATAAATATAAACATTCAAAACATTCAATACCTGATCAAATGTAAATTTATCATCTAAATTTTCAAAGCATTCAATACCTGATCAAATGTAAATTTATCATCTAAATCTTCAAAGCATTCAATACCTGATCAAATGTAAATTTATCATCTAAATCTTCAAAGCATTCAATACCTGATCAAATGTAAATTTATCATCTAAATCTTCAAAGCATTCAATACCTGATCAAATGTAAATTTATCATCTAAATCTTCAAAGCATTCAATACCTGATCAAATGTAAATTTATCATCTAAATCTTCAAAGCATTCAATACCTGATCAAATGTAAATTTATCATCTAAATCTTCAAAGCATTCAATACCTGATCAAATGTAAATTTATCATCTAAATCTTCAAAGCATTCAATACCTGATCAAATGTAAATTTATCATCTAAATCTTCAAAGCATTCAATACCTGATCAAATGTAAATTTATCATCTAAATCTTCAAAGCATTCAATACCTGATCAAATGTAAATTTATCATCTAAATCTTCAAAGCATTCAATACCTGATCAAATGTAAATTTATCATCTAAATCTTCAAAGCATTCAATACCTGATCAAATGTAAATTTATCATCTAAATCTTCAAAGCATTCAATACCTGATCAAATGTAAATTTATCATCTAAATCTTCAAAGCATTCAATACCTGATCAAATGTAAATTTATCATCTAAATCTTCAAAGCATTCAATACCTGATCAAATGTAAATTTATCATCTAAATCTTCAAAGCATTCAATACCTGATCAAATGTAAATTTATCATCTAAATCTTCAAAGCATTCAATACCTGATCAAATGTAAATTTATCATCTAAACATTCAAAGCATTCAATACCTGATCAAATGTTAGCAGTGTCAGTGTATCCTTCTCTGTAATCAGCCTGCCAGGTACCTGCAGACATAGTTTCCCCAGGGTCAAAGAAACCTCTTTGATGCTCCTCCAGCAGCAGACCACCAGGTACTCTGGCATAGACTCCACAAGAATCTGGCTTTCTTTCACAGCTGACTCTGTTAAAACTTGGCTCTTTGCCTCTAAACACAAAGAACCAGAAGAATTAGGTTTTAGGGTAGAGTCTTCCTAAATATAACGCTTTTCAGTAGTATTAAGTGTAGAGAATGTTAAAAAAAAGTTAGATATAAATCTTCAAATAGTTGAATTTGGTTTTCCCCTACTGATTTGTTTCAACTGTGTATGCATCATATTCAACAATATTCTTTATCACAAATTAGGGATAACCAAAAGAGGGATAAAAAACAGAAGAAGTTTAAAAATTACAATGTTCACTCTCTTTTTATTTTCAGATTTTAATTTCCTTAACATTTTTATCATTTCAGCCACTAGTGATTAATTAATCTAATTTAAACAGTAATTGGAAAATTGTTATTTTTTTACAATTTATCTTTAACTATATGCTTGTTATTACCATTGTCCAATAAATCTGGCATGTCAAGTTTTGGACCATTCAATATATCTTCTGGCATATTGCCTTCTGGAGAAGAGTTCTGAACAACAGGGGAAACTATTCTAGACACCGTCAGACAACTCTGGAGAAGATGCTGCAGGAAGCTTTTTGCAGCAGGGATCAAGTCAGACTCCATAACTCTACAAATCAAGATAATAATTAAATAAAGCATTACAATATATGTACAATGTCATTATTTAAAGAGAAATGAAGCTGTTTTTTTTATAATAAAGGAAACATCATATGTGATGCTACCCTACAATTTAACAAAAAAAACTGGCAATCCAATTTTCTTTTTTTTATTTAGTAGAGTAAGTAAAATATAATTTTTGTTTTGTAACTCGACAAACTACTCAATATATTGCAAAATATCAATATATATTGAGTGAGTCTATGAGATAAGAAAACATTTTCTTGTTAAAGCTACTGTCTGATAGTAAAAAGTAAACAACTTAAGTAATAGAGCCCTATTCTTTACATGTGCAATTCATAAGCTACTTTAAACAAAGCCCTAACCTGTAGTCCAATTCTTGCATGATGTATCGAATACACAACAGTGTTGGGTACATGGGCCTGGTGGCAGCGGCTGTAATTAAACTCTGGCCTGCCACGGATATTTCCTCATCCAATAGATCCAACAGCACATTCAGCAAGTTCAGCCCAGGGTGGTTTGTGTGAAACTGTCTTATTGAGGCTCCATTTGACAACATAGCTACATGGGTAAAACAAGAATGAAATTTTCTTATACTTTTCTTTCTATCATGAAGCCGGCTGGTCCAGCGGTTAGTTCACCAGACTGTCAACCAAAAACCAACTGACAGGTCGCGGGTTCTATCCCTGTCACCGACGTATCCCTGTTGCCCTGCAGGAGTTTTGAGCCTAGTGGACGTAATAATCTTCTATCTAGAAGGAACGTCTGTAAACTTTTAAGTTATCATAACATTGCATTGCTAGGAAAAATAACACTTGTAAAAAAACATTATCTGGTAATGTGTAGAGTGCATCTCTCCAAACTATCACATTTTAGCATGCCCAGTGAGCGTTATTTAAACAATTGAGTTGCAGAGTTGAGGGAGGAGGGGCAGAACTAGACAAAGAGGAAAGATCCTTAAACATAAAAGTAACTAAATAATAACACTAATTTGGAAACTTTCCTTAAAAATAGTTATCAATCATGCATAACACTAACATAAACAAATAAAGGCAGAGTTTCATTTGTTTTTTCGACCGAATCAACAAAGGCATTAGCCCAATAGAAAAGTTTTTGGAAGTCATCTGTTTCTTCATCTAAGTCTCTGCACAACTTCCTAGTCCTAAAGTGGGAAAACACAAAAAGAAGTATTTTGAAGTAGGACTAAGCTCTTTCAACTCGGACGTGCCTAAATTATGGAACACAAAAAAAGGGGTCAGTTAGACTAAGAAACGTTAAATACCTTTTTTTTCAATTAGATTTGTATACACTACACGAAGCCCCAAACTTTACAACTGAAACATGACACCAGAGAAAAATGAGTCTAGTAAAATGTTAGCTTAATATAATGGATAGATGCGCTATACAAGTGCTCTAATTACAGTTAGGCCTACCATTGTTTGTAATGATTTCAAACACGACTGTGTACAAAAAAATTAATAAACAATGAGTGCTTTTTATCTCATTCTCTTCATGACCTGCAATAAGTTATGATTTTTTTCATCTCTTACATACAACTTAGGAAAAATGAACCACACCATAGACATTTCAAGCATTATTTCTTTATAGATTTGAACAAAAAAAGTTAAGTTTAAGTGCAGGGTTGTTCCCAAATTTGTCAATCGGCCTATTGTAATCGTGAAAACATTTTCTTGGAAGTCTATAGCTTCTAGATAGGCTTTTATACATTTACGATTATTCCCATAATGTAATTTGCAATCAATACGAAAAATGCCACCTTGGGCTTATGCTACACTTTGGCAATTCAAAATGGGTCCAAAAGAATTTAGTGTGGGGGTCTGCAAACTAAAATATTTGTCCATGTCAATTATATAAAGATATTATATGTACATACAAAATGCTAACTCAAAGTGACCAATTTTCGCTCCATAAGCAAGATAATAGGCCATGAAAAGTAAAATATTGGCCTATGCAATATCCGAGTAATTCTACATCATTACAACCACTGAAACGGGTGATAGTTGCAACTTAATGACAGAGTAGTGATGTTTTTTTCAAAATTTTTGAAACCGTGCCTAGGTTGCATCCCTAATTTATTTTAATGTTTGGTAAAAACAAGTATGACCTATATGCTAGTATAAACGATACCTGGCAAAGTGAAAGAATTGGGTTGTAACTCTTGTTGTTTCAGGATCAGTAAAAAATTGTAAACTTGAGGTCTAGTACTGCATGCCAGTAATATGGAAGTTTCAAATACCTGGTTCAACTTGCATTGATCCTGAAAGCCATTTAGTGATAAATTTAAATAATGAGAGGAAATGTTATAATTTGTTACTTTTCACAAATACTACAATTTTTAGTTGTGTTAAGGTAGTAATTAGATTCATTTTACAAATATATTACAATATTGAATCACATTACCATAATGTATTATTATACATTATAATCAGCCTATGGCTCTACATATTTAAAAAAAAAATTATTCACACTAATATAACAATAACTTTAAAAAATAATAATAAAACTATTCACACTTAACTAACAAAAATAAATTTAATTGAACTATTTTAACTGTTAAGTCATATTTGAACTATTCATGCCAAGCCAACAATAATCTAACAGATATTATTTAAAATTAATTACTTAATTAGAATTCTAGAAAACAAAATATTCAAACTTTTAAATGTCTATGTTCCAACAGGAACGGGATATGCGCTATATAAGTCTCATATTTATTTATTTTAGTAAATTATAATTTTGTTCAAAATCCCCTGTTTAAACACACCCATAGAGGCCCATGGTGTTGCATGTAGACAGAGAGGATACTGAATGCTTCTTTTTTATTCTCTTCAAAAGTGTCAGTGATACATTCAAGAAGAATCTGTCTGTGTTGATCAGTCAACAAACTTGTCACAGAAAAGAAATCCGCACAATCTGATTCTATAGAAACAATTTCACAAGTACAAACAAAATTGTTCATGAAATTTTAAAAATTTAAAAGACATGTTGTTTTTAATGCACACTTCTTATATACACACAATAATAAATGGATAGACAGAGATATATACAAATAACTCACTAGCCCTTTATATATTCCTGGTAAAAAATGCTTTACAAAGTCTTAGTATTTTAACAGTTGAATTCTAATATATCAAAGCTTTCCAGTTTTGAAAGTTTTCCAGTTTTAGCATCAAATAAATAAACAAGCAAAACTTTTGGATGTTGCTTCTAAGATAACAAAAAACTTTATTTCTACAGTACAGATTTCTGTATTGAATCACTTGTAGTTTTCTCAATGCTTTATTAATTATTCACTGTTTTTTTATATTCTAAGTTGTCAAATAGAAATTTACTTCTAGAAATACTTCTTTAAAAAATCTTTTTTTTTTCTCTAAATGTGCATAATGTACCTGAGTTAAATCCATTGGTCAGCAATGACAACATGGCCAGGCTTGTTGTTCTCCTTGCAAAAGCTGATCCAGGATAAAGAGAAGACAGGAGGAGATTAGTCAGCCAAGTGAAAAATCCCTGCACAGGAGACAAAAAAAGATTAATGAGTAAAAAAAAAATATATTATTATACAATATAGCAATGCAAGTAAAAATATTTATTTTATATATACTTATTTAGTAAACTAAATTTATTGTTTCTGAGATTTGAAAAAAAGAATTGATAACACAAAATTGATTAACCTGGTAATTTTGTATTGTTTCCTCATAAAGTTTTGAATTCTGATTTTTACTTCTTTGTTTCTTCATGGTGGCAAGCGATTCTCTTGATCTGCTAATAAACTAAAATTGAAAGATTTTGAATCACATGATGAATACATTGTAGTTACCAACAGCCAATAAGAATTTGAATACATGATGTATGTTTCAGACATTCACCAGCCAATAAGAATTTGAATACATGATGTATGTTTCAGACATTCACCAGCCAATAAGAATTTGAATACATGATGTATGTTTCAGACATTCACAAGCCAATAAGAATTTGAATACATGATGTATGTTTCAGACATTCACCAGCCAATAAGAATTTGAATACATGATGTATGTTTCAGACATTCACCAGCCAATAAGAATTTGAATACATGATGTATGTTTCAGACATTCACCAGCCAATAAGAATTTGAATACATGATGTATGTTTCAGACATTCACAAGCCAATAAGAATTTGAATACATGATGTATGTTTCAGACATTCACCAGCCAATAAGAATTTGAATACATGATGTATGTTTCAGACATTCACCAGCCAATAAGAATTTGAATACATGATGTATGTTTCAGACATTCACCAGCCAATAAGAATTTGAATACATGATGTATGTTTCAGACATTCACAAGCCAATAAGAATTTGAATACATGATGTATGTTTCAGACATTCACCAGCCAATAAGAATTTGAATACATGATGTATGTTTCAGACATTCACTGCTCAAATTGGAAGAACTAAAACAGATAAAAGTTTACCTTTTTGGACAGTGACAAGAATGACTGCCTGAATGCTGGGGACTGGTTATTTAAATTGCAGGGGATGAAAAATCTCAACATCCTGAACTCAAACTGACTGATTGGCTCCGTAGTTTTGTGGTTCTCACACAGCAGGCCAAAAGCATCGAGCCGAATCTTTAAAAAAAAACGGAATAGTCACAATAAATAAAATTAAACATTCCAGGTAGAGAAGCCAATGTAAAAATTTATTTTTAAAATTTTAGAGAAAATGTTTAAGGGATATTTTTACAGACTACTTCACTACTAGTCAAGGGAAAATGTTACAATCTACTTCACTACTAGTCAAGACAAGCTACTTCACTACTAATCAAGGCACATTGTTACAATCTACTTCACTACTCAAAGGACATTGTTACAAGCTACTTCATTACTAGTCAAGAGACATTGTTACAAGCTACTTCACTACTAGTCAAGAGACATTGTTACAATCTACTTCACTACTCAAATGACATTGTTACAAGCTACTTCACTACTAGTCAAGGGATATTGTTACAATCTACTTCACTACTCAAAGGACATGGTTACAAGCTACTTCAATACTTGTCAAGGGACATTGTTACAAGCAACTTCAATACTTGTCAAGGGACATTGTTACAAGCTACTTCAATACTTGTCAAGGGATATTGTTACAAGCTACTTCAATACTTGTCAAGGGATATTGTTACAAGCTACTTCAATACTTGTCAAGGGATATTGTTACAAGCTACTTCAATACTTGTCAAGGGATATTGTTACAAGCTACTTCAATACTTGTCAAGGGATATTGTTACAAGCTACTTCAATACTTGTCAAGGGATATTGTTACAAGCTACTTCAATACTTGTCAAGGGATATTGTTACAAGCTACTTCAATACTTGTCAAGGGATATTGTTACAAGCTACTTCAATACTTGTCAAGGGATATTGTTACAAGCTACTTCAATACTTGTCAAGGGATATTGTTACAAGCTACTTCAATACTTGTCAAGGGATATTGTTACAAGCTACTTCAATACTTGTCAAGGGATATTGTTACAAGCTACTTCAATACTTGTCAAGGGATATTGTTACAAGCTACTTAACCACTTGCCTGCTGGTCTGAGCTACACAAAGCAGATTTCAATACATCTGGTGGGAGATAGCCGTACCAAAGGGCCTGCTTATCCAGACACTCCTGTTTGGTTTTAAACAAGCCTAAAATCCTGGCCTTTCTCAGGCACATAATGATGGCCCCACAGCTTGTTCTATCTTCCACTGATTGACATGGAGTAAGAATATATAATAGTATATTTTAAGAGTTGTATTTATTTACAAAACAGTGAAATACCTAAGCAAGAAACTATTTTACACTCCATTATATACCTGTAGACAACTTGGCAATCAAATACTGTAATACTTCATCTCCATGCTTCATCAGCTTGACTAAAAGGTACTAAATACAATATTACAATTACAACAAAAATTAATTTAAATGACTAGCGTTTAATAAAATATAAGATAATAAATCATAATGTAAACTGATATAAAAAGCATTTAAAATATTCTAGTTCTGTTTAAAACAAATGAGAAGTAGACTTATTCTATACAGTGTGTACTCACTTCAATGATATTTTGTTTCAGTTTGGGCTTGTTTGACAATAATGCTTTGACGACCGGCTCCAGCCAGGTATAATGGAAACTATTTTTCCAACTATCATTGTCGGGGATGAAAATTTCTTGACGGTGCATCGTGAATAAAGTTGAATAAAGCTCAGCAGACTGGAAATAATTGAGTGTGTATGATTTAGAATATTTTCAAAACTTTAAAAATATACTTCATTAAATAAAATCTGGAGGGTGGTTGGTCGAAGTGTCGAGGTTCCAATAAAACAAAATAACATATACGGCAAGTGACGTAATTAAAAGAACTCACGTAACATGCTAATGCCTGCTCTTCTAGCTGCTCCACTATCTCCCCTGGAAGCTGCGGCCTAAGGGACAGGACCTGGCCTGCACCAATCAGTCTCACACATGTGGTCAGTGCACTAAATTTACCTTTGCATGTCCAGCTCACAGAAAATAGGTGCTCCATGATTGTGGAAATGAATGAGTCTACTTCTCCAGCATCTACAATAATTAACAAAATATTATTATTTTTTTTTCAAACTTTAATCTTTCCCCATAAAATTTAAATAATAATTTCTATTAAAAAAAACATTATAAACTTTGGGAAAAAATTCTAAAGCAAGAAATATTGTATTGTCAACCAGCATAGGCCTATACTATTAGATTTAGAGGGATAGCTTTTTGCTTATAGTGGGTTAAAGTCTGAGAAGAATAGATTTGCTGTAAAAAACATGTGTCTCTAAATATAAGCATGTACGTATGTAATTCAAAGTTTATGTGCATTTAATGAATGCATGGCCAATATAATTCATTTTCCCATTGGGTATAACTGCTATTTTAGAGTGCCTGATATGACAAAATTTCACTTGAATGAACCTATAGCGTGATTATCCATTATGTTTAGACAAACATTTTACTATACTCATTGTGCTTTGGTTCCATGTTTCAGTCGTAAAGTTTGGGCATTGGGGTAGTGTATAAAAATCTAGTTTAAAATTAAGGTCTTTTAAATTTTAAAATGTAACATTTCTAAGTCTAACTGACGCCTTATTTCGTGTTCTGAAATGAAGGCACACTGAGTTGAAAGAGCATAGGTCAAAGGTCCAGATAAAGATAATAATATTCCATGGTGCCAACATTCCGTTAAGGCAGAAGAAACATAATGCCAGAAACTGACTTAAAAAAGAATACAACTTCAATGATATCATCTCAAACCAATGTTTTAAAATTTGAGTGGATGTTCTTTCTTTTCATAGTTGAAGAAAAGAGCAAGGGAGATAACAAGAAAACAAGAAAAGAGCAAGGGAGATAACAAGAAAACAAGAAAAGAGCAAGGGGGATAACAAGAAAACTTACTTTTGGAAATCTTGAGATGAATCTTCAGCACATTTTCAAATATAGTCTTTGCACTTTGCCTGATCACCTGATACAGAGAAACTGTACTTTATAAATGTATGTTTTACTGTAGAAGCATAACAAGAATTGAACAAAAATTATTTTCTATTCTGGCAATGAGGTCTATGCAGAATGATTTCCCGGTCACGTGATGCTGAGTAAAAACACTTACTGCACTGCTGTTGGGTGCGCAAATTCTACCACTAAATTATCATGCAAAGAATCTAAAATCTTTTCATAGATTTCCTTTGAAAGTTCAACAAATAGGTGTTTTCCTTTAATAATTGTATGTCTATAATCATTGTTGCTTCCGTGAGCATCATTTATAATATCACAATATTCAAGGATATGTGAAAAATTAAAATTTTTATAAGCATAGGTGCCATTAAGATCAATGTAAAATCAGCCATTTTTTTTTAGTTTACAAAGCATCACGTGATCGATTTTCTGTCTCTAAGGAATTGTGCATAGACCTCATAGCCAAGAAATGACTAATTTAATACTCAGTGTAAGTGTAAGGATATATTTAGTGTATTTACAAACCGCAATAACTTACATCCAGCTGGTCTTCCCAGTGGGTCCAGACATAGCCCAGCAAACTCTGAAGAACTCCACCCTCACCATTCAGTGCATTCATAAAGTACTGATGACTTCCATCTAAACACAAGCTGAAATTAAACCAAAAGCATTAAAACATTTTTTTTTCATATGTAGTCATTGTCAGTGAAAAATTTTACCTGTACTATTAGAATTATGCAGCCAGCATGGTGACAGCAGGAGCGTTAGTGTTGTGTACTAGGGTCAGCTCTCAGATTGCCATATCAGAGAACTCCGGTTTGAATCCTGATAAAGGCTAAGATTGTTCAATGTATCTGGAGGGTGTCCAAGTAGTTCTGATGGCTACCTGTCATTAATTGGGAAAAGGTAAATGTGGCCGGGCATTGTGCTGGCCTCACAATGCTTTAGTACGCAGTAGCCATTGAAACCTAAGAAGGCTGCTTTACAGACCCTTTAGATCAAATTGACCAGTAGGAGATACCTTTTTTTACAGTAATAGAAAATTAATGGATCTCCAGACAAAGTGACACTCATTTTTGTTACCCGCTCACGCTTCAGTCAAAAAATTGACTCCCATCTCCCACAACCCTAAATTGAATCTTCTTTTAAAAAAATATAAATTAAATGAGAACTAACACACTTCAAAACAACTGTTCAGTTTATTGCAAATGTTAGGCCGATTGCTTATTTCTTCCAGCTGCACATTGAGAATAAGGAACATTTTTATTTTTTATATATTTTTGATGTTTGTTAATATGTAAAAAGAAAAAAGTGTGAATGCTACTTACAAAAGTTTTGAGCTCCAGAGGCTGAGAGTCTTACCGAAGAGTGCCTTGCTTACAGTATCACTACATCTAGGTATGAAAATATAGAGAGACTGTAATTCACTATCTGTGACTATTTGCTCCTTAAACATAAACTAGATCTAGCATAGTGAACAAACTTGGAAACAAACAAATCTTAGATAATCAGATTTGTATTTACAAGCCTTTTAAAAAGGGAACTATCATCCTTGGCATATCCCTGGATTAACTTCTAACATTGCATTTATAAAATTGTTTATCTTATATAATACAGAAGCTCCGTCTATGAAGAAAATTCTTGCGTCCTACGCTCATCCGTGGTCCGAGTCTAGTCTTGCATCTTTATTAATGTTTTAAATAATTAATAATGTTATGTTACTGGGTTAATAATGTTATGTTACTGGGTATGGAAAGTTTTTTCGTTTTTAAAAGATGTTAAGTAGTTAATATTTATGTCCTGTTCAGACAACCCATTAAATGTATAAATGCCTCTAAGGCATAAAACTGTTTGCATCTCTATGTAGCTATGAGTTTATATTAGATTAATGTGATCTAATTTTGAATTTAATTCTTTTTTTTTTATCAGGTAAATTAGTGAATTTACTAAAGGGGTAAAACTTGTTAGGTGTGTTGACTTGTAATGAATCTTACAGTTCTTTTCTATATTTCTTCTGTTTTTTTAGTTCATAGGTTCTATTCAAGTTTAGATCTTAAAAATGTTAAGCAATGTTTTAAATATTTTTTTTTAATGGTATTTTGGAGCACTAAATTTATTTTGAACAATGCAACATCTTTTTTAAATTACTTACTTCTTCCCATGTTCAAGCAAATCTGGCAAAAGACAATCTAAATAAAAGCTAGGCCCATCTGGCAAGTTTGCCCTGATAGCTGATTCAATCACCATTGCAATGTATCCATATGACATTGCCAGGTAAGCTAAGAGAGACAAGCTGTCCATGTTCAGTGCTGCGGCTTGTGAATCTGAAAGCCAGCTGATCTTGTTAGGTAATGCTGAGCCCCTGAATGTTCTGGGCAACAGAAGGGAGGCAATCTAGTTGGAAAAACAATTTCATATTTTAATGGGAACATTAAAAACAAAGCTATTACATCAACATTATATCTTTTAACTCTTTACTGGCCTGTATACATGAGACCTCCCGAGATAGTTCTCCAGTAGTACTGCCTCTCATTCAATGATAATTGTTTTATTGCTAGATGGCTAGAGCAATTAGTCAAGACAAGATTTTATGTAGGCTGGACATTGTACTGATCACAATTTCGTGTTATGCTATTGAAACTAGTGAACGCTGTTTTCCTAGCATATGGTTAATAACAAACAACATTCTGCAAACTATTTAAACAGTGGAGCTTTACCTGCAAGTTAACATTTGAATCTGTTGCTGTCAGCTGTAATATGAGAGTGATATTCATAGCACAGCAACATCTACAGTCCAAAAGAAATGTTTCTGGTAGAAATAGATTTTAAGAAAAAAAATATATCAACTTTGTTTCATGATACATTTTCTGCTGATGTAAAAAAAAAAATTCTCACTTAATTTGCACAATATATTTTTTTTAAAATTTAGATAAAAATTACAGACCATTTTTCAGAATCAGTAGGTCAAAATCTAGCATTGAAATCAGTAAATTTGGCTGTTGAATGATTTGGCTTCCAATGTAGGTGGAAGTCTTCTGCAAGACTAGATTGATGGTCTGTACGGTCACATGACAGTGTTGCATTGTTTGCTGCAATAGAACTAGTCCCATCTCACACCTAAAAAAACAACATCTCTGTTTTTAAAGTCAAGTTGACTTTTTTTAGTCATTATTTTTACACAAAAAAACACATTTCTAACCAGTAAATACTTTGATGATTCCTGCTTTAAGAATTTCAAGGACATGGTGATCAATTATTTATACTTTTCTTATTTATATTTCTTAGAAGATTTTATTTGTAGTAACTTTGAGCCTAGAAAAGCTTGCAGGTTCAAAGCATGCATAAACCGAATCACTTTAAAGTCTATTCTTTTATCCAATTTAATCACTTTAAAGTCTATTCTTTTATCCAATTTAATCACTTTAAAGTCTATTCTTTTATCCAATTTAATCACTTTAAAGTCTATTCTTTTATCCAATTTAATCACTTTAAAGTCTATTCTTTTATCCAATTTAATCACTTTAAAGTCTATTCTTTTATCCAATTTAATCACTTTAAAATCTAAGCTAATCTACACATAGTAACTCCAATATCAAATCTAATATACAGATAATCACTTTAATATCTAAGCTAATCTACACTTATTCGCTATAATATCAAATCTAATCAACAGATAGTCACTTTAAAATTGTAAAATATATACACAGAATCACTTTAAAATCTATTCTTTAACAACAATTGTTTAATCATGTCAAATTGAGAAGTAAGCTTTGTAATGATAGAAACACACTAAATGCATTAATTCTAAACAGAAGTTCACTATTGTACATCCAGAGTTCGTATTTCATTCAGTGGTTTACAAAAACTTGTTTTGTGGGACACTGGCTTTGTCAAATTTTAGTGTTTTTATTAATAATCCTCTTTGTCATTACCGGTATCTAAATGTTATTTTTAGAACACACAAAATGGGATGTTGGGTTAAGGGTTTCAGTAATACAAATTTAAGTTTACCAGATAGATGAGAAGTCTTTAAAAAAAAAAAGTAAACTTACTTAGCCATTTCCAAAAAAAATGTTTCTGCCTGAACCAAATATTTCATAACTGCAATTTAAGAAACATGACTTTTAAACAGTGCTAATACGATATGATTACATCATTAGAGGAAGTTTTTCTTGTACAACATACCCTAATAACAATACAAAAAATGCACTAACATTTTAATTAGTACTTCAACTATTAAATGCTTACCTGGTAATGCCACTAAAAAAATACATTTTTCTCCTGTGAAAAATTTAAAGAGAAGTCATGACAAAATGAAATAAAAAGCAACAACTAAAAGAATAACAAAACAAAATGTTGTTATTGATGTATAACGACAATGATATAAGTCTGTTTTATATTAATCTTTTTTAATTTTTAAGTTATATTAGAGCTGCTACACTAAAAAATATAGGTCAGTTAATTAAATTTTAACCTGTTATCCATGTCTAATAAGTGAGACATTTTTACCCATTTTAAAGTTTTCCAGAAGTGCTCCAACAGTGTCTACATAATGTCTAACTCTCTGAATATATTCCATATTAAACACTTGAAGATCCAAACGTTGAGTCAGTTCTTTACATATTGCTGACTCTACAAATTCACTCAAGTCATCACTGAGATTTTGACAAAAACTGAAACATACATGTATTAAATATTATTTTTAAACATTTTAAAGGATGTATTTATAAACATTGTAATATCTCAAGGTTATCATTTATAAACTTAGTAATAACAGGAATTGAATGTCAAATTTGTATTTCCTCGTGTTAAATTTAAACCAGATTGTGTTGATCTTTACTGCTAGTAAATCCCCAGTTTCTGTGGATATGGCATACATGGAAGTTACATCATCTCTACAATACCCAGCAGCCTTTACTTTTTCTAAACTTATGTCAGATATTAGAGATGGGTAGACTCAGGAACAGCCTTCAGTCCCAGAAAAAAACATGTGCATTTTAACCGGGATAAAAAACACCTTGGACATTTGAACCTGCGGCAGCAGACCATAGTGATCCACATAATATTAGTAAGGGTATAAAACTCTTTAAAATATTGATGTTTAAATGTATTTTTTTGTTTATGAAACTGGTTTACCTGGCCATAATTCTTTTGACAGGAAATTTCGATGGACATTCCAAATAGACAATTATTAAACTTTCAAGGCATTCTTTCTTTATGCTTGTGTCGTTTAAAGCTACAATCCCTTCAAGAATCTAAAATGTAAAAGAAACATTTGTAGACAATTTATTATTTTAATGTAAAATGTGATGGTTAATATGTTATACATAGTGGACGGTGATTGGTCAAAATTTCATCACAAACTTAGTGTTGTAGTTTGCTCATGTAGCTTGACATGGGTTAGGTGGGCAAAAATATTTTAGCAGTACACAGATGAAGACAGAGAACCCTTAAATCTAAAGTATTTTAGGACTTATCTGACTATTTCTTACACTTAAAAAATATAAGATTTGTTAAAATATATAAACATGTGTTTTAAAAAATTAGCTATAGGCCTAAGTTGAGACAAGGTAAGATCATTAAGATGCAATGGATAATTTTAACATAAAGTAAAACAGTAAAGAAATACATATTTCAAGCCAAATGTAAACAAATCTATTAACAAACCTCCTTAAGATTAGAAAGAAATAATTTTGAATCATTTGGAGGTCCAAGTAATTGAAACTTTCCTAATAAATTCATTCTGTTGTATCAGTTCTGAAAATTCAAAAAGATGTAAATATAACAGAAAGATGAAGCTTTGTTATAATTTACAATGACATATAGAAATGTTTCAATAATGATCATGAACAAGATTCTAGAGTTTGTGCCTCAGCACATCTCAGACTATTTTGATCCATGAGATTTAGTCACAAACTGAGATAGCAAAGCATTGGTTCACCAATTGTGGTTTTATTTTACCATACATTATATGAAAATGGTATGACCGGCTATTCAGCATGACATACAGAACTGCTTTTGCCTTTTCCAGCCCATGTCACACTCATTAGTCATCAGAACTGAATACCAATAATAAATAATACCAACTAATTCTAAGCGACTAAGTCATGTTTTAAAATAAATGGATAACTAGTTACTGTAGCAGTGAAGCCTTCTATATCTATGAATAGACTGTTTGTGTGGATTCCGATCCCCATTGGTTAATTTAAAGACACATGACTTTATTGTCTCACTGATAGGCCTACCTTTTTTTTTCCATTAATAATACTTTTTTTTTAATGATTGTTAAACATTTCAGAACTTAAAGCTTTCTTAAAATGTTTTCAGTAAGTAAAATCTAATAATTATATTTTAGACGCATGCTGGAAACAGGTATTCGATTCTGAGCCAGGGGTAGTTGGGTAGTCCAAACTTTTTGCTAAATAAAAAGAAATGCCCTTTTTTAACCTGATTAATTACAATATTTATTATAAATTCCTTTCTCAGTAAACAATAAATATATTTTAAAAGATTATTATAGCTTCATGTTCAATAAGTTCATTGTAATTTATACAATTTCTATCTGTAGCTTATATAGATCTATGTAATTTTTTGCGCGGGCAATGCCAGGGAATTTAGCTTGTACACTAGGCTATAAAAAAACTATAGTACTATATCATAGTATATATGACTAAATTCTTACAGTACAGTACACCACAAGAGACCAAGACAAAGATAGTTCCAAGCTGTAGAGGAAGAAGCTTGGTGTGCGGGCGTGGCAGAGGAAAGCAAAGGTTAGGCCTGAATGGAAAGAGGTGGTGGAGCAGTCTTGGATATGATCATACAAATCATATGACTCATGAAATCAGTCATACAGTCAGTGTTCATTATTGGACAATATAATATTGTTAGTTGAATAGATGCAATTGTTTCTGATTTCTATCTTATCTTATATACATTACAGGCGCTATTATACTTCTATATAAAGAGGTTTGAGAAGATTATTGCGTCCAACGCTCATCCCTGTATAGTCTTGCATCTTTATTTTAATGTTTTAAATTATGTTAAGTTACTGGTTTTCCTGGTTTGTTTAGGCAATCCATTCCATGCCCGAATGCCACTTATGAAGAAAAAGTAGGCCTACTTATATGTATATATGCATTCAACTGCATTGGCATTGGTAAGATTGCCTAGATTGGTTATAGCCAGTTATAGGAGTTATACTTAACTGGCTACTAAAAATGCAAGACTAGATCTCATCAACTAGACTGGGACCACAGATGAGCGTAGGACGCAATAATCTTCTTTATAGAAGGAGCGTCTGTAATATCTTATCTTATAGCCTAAGTTTACAGACATTCCTTCTAGGTAGAAGATTATTACGTCCACTAGGCCCAAAACTCCTGCAGGGCGACAGGGATCCGTCGGAGGCAGGGATAGAACCCGCGACCTGTCAGTTGGTTTTTTGGTTGACAGTCCGGTGAACTAACCGCTGGACCAGCCGGCTTCATGTATAAGAAGATTGATGATTACTCAATTAGGCCTACTGATTGTTGTATTGGCCTAGTCAGTCTCTTCTCTATTATATATTAGTATTACTATTAAGTATTAGGCTTAGAATATAAATATAAGTATTAATTAAGTATATTATAATTTTGAGAAAGAAATATTTTGATTTTGGACTCGAACGTCACCGTCACCGTGCAGTTGGCAGTAGAGTAGGCCTACGCCGAAATGGTAATCAGAAAAAGAAAAAAAACTTTGATACACATAACTCGCACAAATAATTTTATTTAATATTAATTATTTTTAATGAGTGAAAAATGATACCCCAGTACTACTGACAGTACTCCAGTAGGCCTACAAGTCAACTACGCGTTCTCGTTAACATGTGCGATTTGGCTATGTTTGATTTCGATCAAAATAAACCAGGAAAAGCAAACATTTAAAGCCAAATTTTAATTATCACAATAATTGTGTAATATTAAATGACTTTCTTTTGCGTTTCAGAAATGCTTAAAAGGCAAAACCTATACCTATATTAAATCTGTATTTATATTAAATTTAAATTCCTTACAATAAATACAGACAAATGAACAATAACAACCAGTTTTTTTAAATATTTTATTACGCATAACAATTTGGTTACATTTCCGATACATCTTATGAAGCCTAAGTTTAAATAAATGTGAATTTTTTCAGTAGAAAAGTTTATATTTAGTGCATGTCACTCCCACTTGAATATTCTTGCTACTTCCGTCAACAAACAATTTGATTCCCCATCCATAACCTTTAGTATGATAAATAAAGATTATTTGTCTGAAGTATCAGCTTCTTATTTACATGTTATACCATGTATGACACACATTCACCACACAATTTTGCTAAGCATATAAACCAGGAATTGCACATTCCAAGCAAACTTTGCCAGCCGCTATCAGCTGATCGATCAGTGTGTCTTGTAAGAGAGCTTTTTTTTTTCTTTTGTTGTGCAGAAATAATGTTTTAATTAATATAGTGATTATTATGCTGGTAATTTATTACCTCTGTTAGCCCACGAGTTTTGGGGTGTTATAGGAACTATGAGCGTAGGACGCAATAATCTTCTTTATAGAAGGAGCGTCTGTAATGTATAAGATAAGATTTTCAAATATCCATGGCAAATTCATACGAATTAAGTCATTAAATGTCTCTCAAACGATATTTAGGCTTAGAAAAAAAAAATAATATATTTTTAAACGCGATTTTTTAGTGTTTTTTTTATTAATTTAACATAAACAACGCCATTTTGGCATTTTTGTCTTGTGACTTCACAGGAGAAAAGTTACCATATAAACCTACAAAACTAACCGATACTAATCATGCGCTATTAAAATGAATGAAATTTTAATAGCGATTTTTTTGTATCAGTTTATATAGGTTAGGGATGGAAACCCCTTGACGACAATGGCCGAAATAACGTTTTATGCTATATTAATAGTAAAAAATCGCGAATAAAAATATTTTGTTCTAAGTCTAAATATCGTTTGGGAGACATATAATGACTTGATTTGTCCAAATTTGGGCATGGACGGCATGGATCTTTAAAAATATTTCACAGAAAACCAAAAAACTTGTGGGATAACGCAGGTAAACAATTACCATTATACTTATAAGTTTATGCTTAACTTTATAAAAATTTAATGCTCAATTAAAGCCAATGAATATTTAAAAATTTAAATAGAATTTGATTAAAATATTTACCGCTAGGCCCTATTCGGAACTATTCCTTTTGCTCAAGTAGGGTTTACTAAGACTAATAATCTGCTATTTATACTAATACAAGATCAAGACATTGGTGATTGTCGACACTGGCCTTGAAGTTGAAGAAAGGCAAGACATTAAATTATAATTTAGAATTACAACACAAAGACAATCTGTTACAATGCTCAAATAAACTTAAGGACAAAAACACTTTCCTTATCCTTTTATGCGAGAACAAATGCATATAAGTACTCTTTCTTCTCATGTGGCATCTGGCATGGAATGGGTTGCCTGAAAAACCAGGAAAACCAGTAACTTAACATCATATAAAACCCTAATAGAAATGCAGGACTAGACTCAAACCATGGATGTGCGTAGGACATATAATCTTCTTAATAGAAGGAGCATGTGTAATGTATTATATAAGATAAGATGGCCTCTATTTTCTATATGATATTATATAAATAACAGCTAAGAAACAACAATTAATGAGGCTTTTTATTTATTTATTTTGTAGGTGAATGATGACTGGCTCAAAAATCTACACAAGGGTCAAATTATATCTATTTCTGGTGCTGAGACCATTGAACCCTGCTTGGCAGAGAGGTACCTGTCTCGGTCATGTGATAAAGTACCTACTCCTTGGGTTAGAATTTCAGTGAAGGCTATTCTCAAATCAGATGAACTTTATGAAAGGTTAGAAAACAAAACATGAACTGATAAATATTTTTGTAAATTTATATTATATATGTGAGTAATGTGAGCAATCGTGTTGGCTATGGCTAGCATGCCAGCCAATATGAATTTTGGAAAATTGCTGGCCGCTGATCTCAGTAATTAGGATCCCTTCATAATTTATAAAATCAACGCATTCATGATTATACATGATAAAAAAAAAATTCTTTTGGAGGATGTTTCCAATTTATACATTTAAGGGAGCCTATAAAGGACAAACATATATATATAAATAAATATATATAAACAAACTCACTGTAATTATATATATTGATATATGTTACACGCAGATAGTGTAATTGTCTATGAAATTATCAGGTCTCTGCCCGTTTCATGAAATGGACAGGTGCATATATATGAATGTGAACATGAGCACTAAATGTATGATTTTAGGCCAAAACTTTGTAGGCTTTTTGGCATTGCCAACTCCTGCTTGCAGGCCAACTGGGGGTCCAGAGCATGCACCCATGATGATATCAAATAACATAGATAAGCAAAATTTTTTTATGAATGAAAATGTACATAACTGTGAAAATATTTGTGAGAAATTAAATAATTCAACAGTAGCTCAACACTCAACACATAATGATAAGATGAAAAATAGAGACATACTCCATTTAGTACTCAACGTGTTAGAGCTAATTTTGCTAATTTATTTTTTTCTTGATAACAGCTTGCCTGGAAAATGCTTACAAAAGCAGTGGACATGTGGCAGCTTGTATGAATATATGTCCCATGTCACTAAAGAAAATATGACAAACTTATGGATACAAGCACAGAGTACTTTAAACGGTGGATTGAATTATTGTTCAACAAAGAAAGAAAGTTTATCAGTAAGCCCTTGACTTTACATAATGTAATGATTTTATTAAAGTCATTAAGTCGTTATGGATGCATACTTTTATTACATAAATGAATATTAGGATTCATGTATTACTCTCTTTTGTATGAGGCTAGAATTAATGATTGTTCAGATTTATTTAAACTTTGTTTCCTTTATTATACTTATTTTTTTCAGTTTACAGATTTAGTTCGACAACTTCTTCGTCGATTGAACCCATCAGTATACATCGACCTACAGCCATTTCATGATTCTGATTCTTCCCAGGCTGCAAACAGCATTGGCACTACAGATAATATTTTCACTGGCAGCAGTAGTAGACCAGGCAGCTTTTATACTGTAACTGATGCCCCTTTGTGCCATGGCATTGTACATATTCATGCCGTTATAGAGACTGAAAATTTTTTCTATATTATTCAGCCATACTACCAGCTCATTCTTCGCAACGCCATCAGCTTTAGCCCAACTATTCTTGAAACTAGTCATGCTAAACCACTCTTCATTCTTTACCAGCTTTTGCATGTAATTCAATCATTGCATAATCATGGACTAAGGATGGGAGACATACGTTTGAGTGATATAGTCATGGACAAAAACATGTGGCTGCGAGTGACTTGTCCAAGAACTAGCAACCTTAAAATTCTGAACCCTAACTTGTCCAGTCCTGATTCAGTTTCAGGATCATTGTATTTAACAGCCAACTCTCCGGATACAGGTCAAAAACCAAACATTTTATCTCTATTGCAAGAGCCATGTTCACATTCAAATCTGCAGGTATGTTGGTTAAAAACAGTTTTTCTTTTTAAATGTAATTTTATAAATAATACAATGTTCTGAATATTAATCTTTCAAACCGTTCAACTTAGTTACAATTAAACAAAAAACAGTTTAATAAATTACAATAATAGATAATAGGGTTTAAAAGAATCAATTATAGTATTAAAACATAAATAGACAGAGTAGGCATATAATCTCAAGTATGAAAGTAAAGTAGTGACGTATGACAATAAATTATTACATGTTTAGTTTGATATGACTTTGGAGAGATCTTAATAAAACGTCAAATGACATAAGACCTCCAGGAAGATAGGACGTGTTAGGAGATGCTCTTGACCAGGGGTCGGCAACCTAAGGTAAGCGTGCCACGATTTTCAATGACACGCAAGAGACCTACAAGAGATGTTATTTATTGATGAAAGAAAAAAAACAACATTTTCCGGTTCCGAATGAGGAAAACTGTATATATCTTGGCGTGAAATCAATTACAAAACGTTTAACTACATGTACATCCCAAAATTAAGGCAAATATTTAAAATAGATAGTTGGGCTTTTTCAGATATACATCGAAGCACTCAAAGCGGAGTTTTCTAACCATTTTTTCATACCACATCAAGCCCATCTGGCTTGATCTTGCTGAAACCTTCTTAGATGTAGATATTTTTGTTAAGTGGAGGGCTATTGGCGATTTTAAAATTTAGAAAGTTGAATTTTAAACATTTAAAACATGGGCATCCAAATGTGCCCATTTGTGGAAAAGATCTGGAAGGAAGCTGCTTAGAAAAGACATCTGCTATTCTTAACTGCTAGGCAGTCGCTCTTCTACTTTCAGCTTTTGGTTCAACTTACACATTTAAAACAACAGATTTTATCGAACACGAAAGCTGTTTTAAGCATTCAAAGAGGTCACCTACAATTGACCCCTCAGAAGAGACTCAATATATATCTGACATTATACAATTAGCGCATCGCATTCAAAACAAGGCGCTCATTAATTGATACAGACTGATTGCATTTAAAAGTAATAAAAGAGACCTTTTTGATAGCACTATATTATGTAATTTCTGTAATTATTAATGTTTAAAAGATAAACCCCTTAAATCAATAATACTGGAAATGTTTATTTACAAAGTTTAAACGTAAATTAATTTTAATTCTCTAATAATTAAATCTTGTAATGAAGACCATAATGTTGGATTTATATAAAGAAATAATAATTAGTCAGTTATATTTTTTATATTACAAAAATAACTTGTTTGGCATCACTATTGAATCAAATGTGGAATAGGTTTTTATAATTAAGGGAGATAATTAACCCATTTTTTTTTCTCGCTAATATCTCTAATATTCTTTGATAAAAGAATAAATCGCATACAATTTATAACTGAGAAATGCTCAAACTGTTAAAAGTATTTAAACTTATATATAACTATTATAATTATATGACTAAAGAATGTATATGTATATTTGTAAACATTACATTAACTACCCAGTTTGTATGATTACTATGTATCTATTCTGCTTAACTGTAATGGTTGCTTGTTTTGGCAACAATCTACAACACATTTAAAGTACCTAGATCAAAATAAAATTAATTTAAACAGGTGATAGATCTTCATCTGGATTACCAAATGATAATGTTTAGACAATAATTACCATAAATGTGAAAGTATAATAATAAAATGTTGTATATTGTATAAATGCAAATGAACAGGATGATAATAGCAAACACATTAATTTTGTATTAAATATAAAACGCTTTAACAATTTTCTTTATAAATGTCCTTTGCTTTTGGCCTTTTAAATTAATTGTCCGATAAAAAAACAGACGTTCCTTCTAGATTGAAGATTATTACGTCCTCTAGGCCCAAAAACTCCTACAGGGTGACAGGGATCGGTCGGTGGCAGGGATAGAACACACGACGTGTCAGTTGGTTTTTGGTTGACAGTCCGGTGAACTAACCACTGGACCAGCCGGCTTTACTTGGTTATGTACATGTGTGACTAGGCTGAGTTCAAAAGTCTGTGAAGAATCTAGTACAACATGAAGAAAGAGTCACAATATGTGCCCACTGCAATAATGTGTCTCCTAGTCTATGGCCTACATTCATTCTCATTTTTAAACAAAACTTTTTGACGTCTAGAAAATTAAAGTATTTATATAAGTATTGAATATGACAAACTTTGAGTAGATAATTTCAAAAACTATAAACTATTCAATTATATATTTATAAATCTTGCTTGTAATTAACATCCCTACTGAAAAATAAAAACATCAACAAATACTGCTATAAACATTTATTACCACATAATACGTCTATCTTTTTGTTTATAAGGTAATGACATAAATTGTATTTTTTTTACCCTTCATGAGTGTTTAAGAATAATTTTTCTCATTAAAGCAAAACTCTTTTTTGAATATTATTATCTAAAACTGTATCATGTTATAGAGCCCTAATGGTTCAACACACCAAGAAAAAATGTTTCAAGCAGCGTGTGAGTTTATGAAAGCCCAGCAGTATAAAACTTATGAAATCACCATGCTGGACACAATCATTGAGGCATGGGTCTACCGCCAGATTAACAACTTTCAATACTTGATGATTCTCAACCATCTAGCAGGGAGACATATGGACGATCCCAACAACCATCCAGTGCTTCCATGGGTTTTAGATTTTTCTTCACCAGATTCTGGGTACAGGGATCTGACAAGGTCAAAGTTTAGGATGAATAAAGGTGACAGTCAACTTGATTTCACATATTCAGGGATGGCAGAAGTTTCTGATTCTGCGGAACATGTTCCTCATCACGTGAGTGACATTCTATCAGATATTACATATTATGTTTATAAAGCTCGGAGGACACCTAAAAGTATTCTGTGTGCACATGTTCGATCAAAATGGGTTCCCCATGAATATCCTCTCAGCATGCAGCGCCTGCAGGACTGGACCCCAGATGAATGCATTCCAGAATTTTTTACTGATCCAACCATTTTTGATTCCATTCATGAAGATCTTCCAGACCTTGAAATTCCACCATGGAGTAAAAATGCATTAGATTTTGTCATTCGACATCTTGCAGCCTTAGAAAGTGACTATGTGAGTACCAACCTTCATCACTGGATTGACTTAACATTTGGTTACAAGGTAAGTTTATAGCTTATTATTTTTTTTAAACAATAGATAAATAATTTTTTAAACCGCCATTAAAATCTTTATTAACAAAACCACTTTAACCTACAAATTATAAAATAACTTTTTACATTTGAAATCACAAATTTTATCTTTTCTTGTAACATTATGAAATTTTTTTTGTCAACATAGCTAAGTGGCCAAGCAGCTGTTAAGGCTAAGAATGTCCACCTCCACCTTGTTGATCAGCACACCTACCTTATTCCTTATGGAGCTATGCAACTTTTCAGTCAACCCCACCCCCAGAGAGAACCTCAGAGAACTGCAACAGCCTGTGTATTGCCACAAATAACAAGAGTATTACTTAATTCTCAAGTAAGTACAAACTAATCTACCTGCAACAAATGTCTGTTAGTAAATATTATAGTTTATTTTCACTTTTCAAAATGTAAGGATATTTATTGAATTATTTCATCTGTCATCTGTCATTAAAAAGAAACTAAAAAGAGAAAAAACAACAACAGAAACATTGAATTATTTCTTCTGTCAATAAAAAATGTGAAGCACTTGGAGACATGTTTTGCTTACTATTCTAAATCAATGTTATTCTTGTATTGACTCAGTTACTGACATATGGATTGCCAGAAGTATATAAAGACACCCAGGGATCTGAAAACAGGTCTTGTAATATCTTATTTGTATTTTAATGTGCCTATGTATAAAAGAAAGAAATCAACATTTTGTCTTTATAAAATGATTTCAGTTTTTGTTTTGAAATCTTAAACTTGTTAAAATAAATTACAATCTGTTTCTTTTTATTCATTATATGTTATAGACAGTCATATTTATACAATTTCCGGTACCCAATTTCCTTTCAGTTTAAATTTTTAATTTTTAGTTACACTTGAAATTAAATTTTTTATTCTTTTTTAGTCTGTTTCACACATGGCTGATTAGATTTATTGCTTAATACAATCATTACATTTTCTAATTACCTTCATTTCATATTTAATTTAATTGATTCCATTCCTGTAATCAGTGAGATATCTGAAGCTGGGAGAATAAACCAGACCATGATTCATTTGCCTAGAAATTATAATCCAACAGCAGAGCTAGAGAAATGTGAGACGCTTCTAGAGTTTAAGGCCAAGGCCTTGCATGTTTCAAAGACACATTTCCAAAATCCAAAGGTATCAAAATATTAATACAATTCTAAAATGTTTAGTTCTACAATGTTAAAATGCATTAACTGTTAAGTAATTCAGGAAATGGTTTACTGACATATTTCTTTGAAAAAAGAAGAACTTTATTTATCATTTTGTTCAACTTATTGCAATTATCTTAAGATGAGTGTGATGTGGAAAACTATTATTAATTTTTTGTATACAGTCTTTTGTTTTAGTTTTAACTTTATTGCACATTAAAGTATTGCATACCTTGCAACTTTACTATAATTTTCTTCTTTTGCAATTTAATTAAAAATGTTGGTCTAAAAATACCATTGTTGTTTTAATATTGGTCGTTTGCACTAACTGTAAAAGACTTTTTTTTTTGTATCCATCATGATGATTTTCATTGTTATGACACCATGTTTTCTTAAATGATAAACACACATAAATTATGGATAGTTACCATTTGAAAATGGGGCACCGTAGCCGGCAGCGCGTTCGACTGGCGATCCGAAGGTTCTGGGTTCGAATCCTGGTGCAAGCTAGGATTTTTTCCCGGGACTTGAGGGTGCCCCTGAGTCTACCTAGCTCTGATGGGTACCTGACACTAGTTGGGGTAAAGTAAAGGCCGCTGGGCATTGTGCTGGCCACACATCCCCTAGTATGCCGTGGCCACAGAAACTGGTGAACGCTGCTTCACTGGCCCTTTGATCAGTTTTGTCCGAAGGGTACTTTACTTAGCATTTGAAGTGAAAATTGTCTCACTTTCTTAATCCTGAACTGTTGACAGCCATGGTGTTGAAGGTAAGGATTGTTCCCTGGTCTGGAGGGTGTCCCTGAGTCTACCCAGCTCTGATGGGTACTTGTCATTGGTTGAGGTGAAGTAAAGGCTGGGCATTGTGCTGGCCTCACAATCCCCTAGTTTGTTGTGGTATCACCGGCATTGGATCAATTTGGTCAGATGGGATTACTTTACTGTTATGTTGTTGAAACTAAATTTGGCTTTATCTCTTACACTGAAGAGTGCACATTCCCATGTAAATATTTAAATTTAAAAAATTGAAATAATTTTTTATTTTTTTTAACTAGCCGCCATTGCCACCAAAATACCAGGATGATGGTGTGACTGAAGATATGGTGACTCTCTTGTGTCTGGTTTGTGAAATATTTCTCGACTCCAAGCTGCGTATGCAAGATACCCAGATTCCACTGTGGAAAAGGCTCAAAACTATAAAGAAAATTATCTCCCCTGATTTTTCAGACATTCAGAGGTATTTTTCTATTTGGATGTTTTTGTTGTTGTTGTTTTTTTGTTGTTTAGGGGTGGGGGGGGGATTTAGTAGAGAGCAAAAAACAATATCCTATATACTTCTTAACAAAGAGAATATAAAGTAATAATTTCATGAAAGGTCAAACATGTTTAGGATTTGTAATAAGTAACAATGTTCTATGTTTGATAGAAAACTCCATTGTTAACAATCTAAAATTGTATTCAGTATGTGTTTAGGTAATTTGTTGGCATTATTAATTTTAAGAAATTTCCTTTTTATAGATGCAATAAAAATGTATTAGGTTCTTAAATAGTCATTATGTTGAAGAAATATTTCTCAACTAAAAGAAATAAAAATAAAATGTTCATTAGAGAAAATGTCAAATTGTTTTTTGTATGAAGAAATATTTCTTTTGAACTAAAACTGATTAATTTTCAGACCCCTTCAGAAATTTGTAATTGATATGTTTGAGAACATCCAAGTGACGCCTGACAGAAAATTTGTCTTCTGTGCCATATTCCCTGATGGCAGTCCTCCACCCACACCTAGCTTGCTGATCCAGTCCTACTCTGATCTGATCCCCTACCCACCTTACTTCAGTGAACTCTATTCCTGTCTCAGCCAAATTGAAGGGAAGCAACTGGAGATCGACCAGCTGAAGATGAGCTGGATGCCAGTGCTGGAGAAAATGAACAGAATCAAGCAGCTGGAGAGAGAGAAGGTATGAGACTCTAAAGTAAAGTACAGTATCCCGTCGGATGAAATGGATCCATAGGGCCGGTGAAGCAGCATTTACCAGTGTGATTGTGTGGCTAGCACTATGAGAGAATCTATCCCCACCCAAATAGTTTTTTGTTGTACTGTAGAGTATCAGTGTTTGGTGGTCCAGAGACAAAACATTGTATTGCTTGAAATGTTGGGTTCAAATCCTGAATTTCAGGTTTGTTTGGTGATCCTGAGTACATGAAAGTGTCTTTTTTTTATTGTTTGTTCTAATGCAGTGGGGTTCAAACTTATTAGTCATTTTTATAAGATGTAGCTGTGGTGTAGTGAATGCACATTGTTCTGAAGGATTTTACCAATCATAGATACATAGGCACCTTGTTTTAAACAAATCTTCAAGACCTGGTAGTTAAGTGTGTGTTGTACAAAAGGGCTTTGTTTATTAGATAGTCTATACAGCTGTCTATATTAAATTGTTGTTAGGCAGAAAAGCTTTTGGTAGATTTTCTTTGGTAGTAGTCAGAACAAGAAAACTTGTAATTGATATCAATAATATGTAGATATATACAGATGCTCTCAATAAAATTAGCCTAATAGTTACTTGTTTGATAGTTACAAGGAGGATCGGGGCTCACGTGTGTAGAATAAAAACTGTTCATGATATCCAAAAACAAAACATATAATGGAATTCCTCATGAAAAAGTACATAAACGACTTACAATTGTTTTCTTTTAAAATTGTACTTACATTTTTAAACAAATTGTGTTTGTGTTAAAATGAATTAGACACTCAAATATAAACAAGAAATTGAAAGCTGCATCTCACCTTTCTCTTTTTTTGGCAATACCTGGAACAGAGAGTGTATGGTTGTTGAAGTCGGCGATCTAGTTATATCTATGGTAAAAGTAAAGTTGCTCTTGTAGATCTATACAGCTGATGAAACACATTTTACTAGCATAATGCCAGCGCCTTTACTTTTCACAATTGATGTCATATATTCATCATAACTCATAGACAGTTTCCAGACCTACAAAGGAATTCTGTTGTTGTTTTTTTTATATTGGATATGACCTTGAGACTTTGTAGCCTATAATATGTTACAGGCACTTCTTTTATCAAGAAAAATATTGTTATACATGCTTATCCATGGTGTGATTCTAGTCTCGCTTTCTGAGTTAAGATTGTCAGTCAAAAGCCCATAGACCAATGAGTACAAAGCCAATCAGTGATACAAATACACAATTTTTTAGTTTTTATCTAAAAAAAGAATTTCTGAATTAAAAATTATATATTAAAAAAAATAGATTTTGTATAAAATTTCTGTTTTAAAATTTTCCAGGTTCCCATACTAGATATGTTTTTATGGAGGCACCAAGGTTATCTTGGAACAGAGGGAATGGGGCTGGTTTTGCCTTACATCCAAGACCTACTGCAAAATGAATTCACAACCGTTCATGCTGCCTGGTCACTGCTCAATGTTATCACCAGGGAGCTCGGCCCTGAAGAATCAACAAAGCAGTTTCTCCCGTCACTGACAGCTCTGTATTCTGGAGAAATTACCACTGCCAAGCATATAAAACTGTATCACAGGTGGGTGGAAACTTGGCTTCTACCTATAATTCAAAAACCTTTTAACTCATTAAAGCCGACTGCCCATTTTGCAGATGAAAAATTCCTTATTTATTTTGTTTTTGCTCCTAATAGATGTTTTTAACTGCTCAAATGGCTTATGGGATCGCTTAAGCGGCCATTTTAAAAGTATTTTTATTCTACACATGGAAGCAAATAGTGGGTTAGAAATTAATTATTTTTTTAAAAACTATATGCCGTGCGGTTGTATTTGTTTACATGGCCGCCTATGGTGGGCTTCGCTTCTGTTGACTTCAAATTAGGATCAATCTATGTTTTTAAAAAGTTATTTTGATAATAATGATTCGATGGACAATGCATTTCAGTTTTAACTTCAAATAAAACGGAAAGTGATAATACTAGAAGTAGAAGCAAAATGTATGAGGAGTGGGCGTTGCCCTATTGGGGTCCTAGTAAGCCTAAACGACCTAACATTACTAAAACTGCATTTGTAGCCTTTATACATACTCAAAATGTTTACTGTTAAATGTTATTTATTCTTGAGTGTATATTCTATAACATCGTGCAAAATTGGTGTTAAAATTGGATAGCTGTATTTTTCAAAACCTCTCGTAAGTAATTTTTTTCATGATTTTTTTTTTTATTTTATTAAACACCCTGTACTAGAATGTAAATAACTTTTAGTAATTAATAAATTATCAAATTATTTTTATTTCTTCATTTAGTTTATTGTATTGCCAATATTTTTGTATCAGATATGTCTATGGTTAGAATAGAATTATAATAAGCTAGCTATATTGATTTCAAGTTCAATAATTCCGACGAAACAAGGAAAATAACCCCGGTCTTATTGAGTTAAAGGAGCCTCACATTACTTTTTCACATGACCTCTTACACTGCCTCCCACACAACCCCTCAGACCTACATCCCACATACATTCATAAACACTAAACTGATACACACTAAGATGCCTTTCACACACTAAAGCTATTGTTCATTGCCATGCTCACATGTGAAACTTTGTTTTTCATGTTGCAGATCTTTCTTGATTCAACTAATCATAAGACTGGGCCTGAAAACTTTCCTCACATATTTCTCCACTCTACTTGTGGAAGCTGTGGCTGGTTACAAAGACTTCTCAATCACCAACAGGTTCTACTCTGAAGAGCTCATGGAAGCCCTAAACCAGGAGGCCATTTTCAATGCAACAAGAGACGCTGCCCAGTCCAGCCCATGGACAGAGGATGGGTTTAAGACTGGGGGTGTAGAAGATTATATTGATGCTCTAGACGATGATATGACAGAGACTTTTGATGACAAAGAAGATGTGGATGACACTGTCACAGATCAGACATCACTAGATGGAAGCCATGTTTTGTTAGAGGGACTGACGATAAAAGATAAAATGGAGCAAGGTGATTTCTTAGAGTGTGTTTCAATTGGCAGCGAAGGGAGTGAAGAAAGATTTAGCGGAACAGGAAGAAAGATTTCTAGGGCTCAGAATGAAGACCAACATTCCATTCACAGTATCTCTAATATCATACAGAAAACTGAAGGCTTGCAGAATGTTTTGGATGACCAAGAACCTTTTGAAGACAATGATATTGTCTTTGAAGATGATGCCCTGTATGAAACCCCAATGCCAGGATCACAAACTGCAGAAAAGCAAAATCTAAAAAACAATTCACAAAGTGCTGAGAGTGAAAATACACTAGTGGACACAAAGCTTGACAGCACTTTGACTCCACAAGAGTTAATGTCAAGAAAGAATGCAGCAGCGTCTGGTGATCACAAAGAAAGTCCAATGAAAAAAACTACACAGGAAAGACATCTGCGGGAGAGGCTTAGTGAGACTTGCTCCCCTGAAAGTTTGGATAAAGTTGATCATGGGAAGTCAGTTTCAGACATGGTGCGCAGCGAGACAGAGGATCTCATGCATCATCTCACATCAGATAACTCCGGCTGTGTCCTAAACATCAGAGATATTGCAACTGACTCTGTCAAGTGGCTATGTCATAAACTGGGTCCTGTGTTGGCTACCAAATTTCTGTCAAGAAACTTAGTGCGTATGTTAGCGCTGTGCTATCTTGGAGAAGAGCAGTTACAGTTTGTTGATGGTACAGTTTTTTTATAATGTATTTACTGTTTTTTTTTAAACATTTAAGTCATGATGCAATTTAATTTTTTTTTTGTCACAGAAGTTTTTATTTATTTAGTACTTTCAATAAGCAAGAACACTTTCAAAAGATAAGATAAACAGAAATCAAATTGAAAATTCTTTTTCTCTGGTCTGTATAGTACCTACCAATTATTCTAGACTGACCAGTCCTCTTGTCTGTCATGAACTTTGCTTACCTTCACTATTAGGCCTTAATATAAATAAGTTAAAATTATTAAATTTACATATGAAATGTACTTTTTTTTAAATGTTAGCATTAGTTTTTCAGCTAGATGAAAATAAATTAACAACTTTTTAGAGGAAACTAAGTTCTGAGAAATAAATGTAACATAATTGATGAACACATTAACTAATTAACATTAGCTGGGGATTCTTCTTTCTTGTTACTAGCATGTCAAATTATCATCACAAGATACCAATAATATCTTTTCATATATCATAATATACTCTAAAAGGTTAAAAAATTAACCATACTCGATGTTTATGAGTTAATCAAGTTATTAATGATTGTGTATTTTTTTTTAAAGTGAAAGGTTTTACATTTTGACAAACTTGTATTTAATTTTGCCATTAATAGATTCTAATATTTTTTAAAATTTCTTGATATTATATTCATACCTGGTTCCTTTCGAAGAAAAGATATTTTCAAATGCATTTTATTCTCCAGATAAGTCTTCCATAAAGACATCAAGACTAGTTGCTGGTGACATTAATGCACAGAAAGTGTTGGATTGTATTGGCTTCACTGTAGTTCTGTATGGTGAACAAGTTATTCTCATTCAATGTTTACCTAATATCATGGACTTGGTAAGTAAATAATTAATGTTGTGCATTCCTGTATTTTTTTCTCTTTTCTATATTAAATTAAAGTTTATGTTTTTTTTTACTCACATTTTTTACTGCAGATTTTATTGAAGAAAAGTTGAAAATCCTATGATATGTTTAAAAACATTATGAAAAGAGTTTTATGATTGGCCATACATTTTCAAGTACAAAGTGAATAAAAATAGTTGTGATTAGACTCCAGATTGCATAGAGTTATTGTATTTTGTTAAACTGTGGTCTTGAGAAGCTTCTTCTTTATCTGCTTCATTATACTGTTATACTCGAGGAAAAAGTCCACAATGTAAGGATAAGTTGATTGTGAATACTCCTTCATTATACTGTTATACTCGAGGAAAAAGTCCACAATGTAAGGATAAGTTGATTGTGAATACTCCTTCATTATACTGTTATACTCGAGGAAAAAGTCCACAATGTAAGGATAAGTTGATTGTGAATACTCCTTCATTATACTGTTATACTCGAGGAAAAAGTCCACAATGGAAGGATAAGTTGATTGTGAATACTCCTTCATTATACTGTTATACTCGAGGAAAAAGTCCACAATGTAAGGATAAGTTGATTGTGAATACTCCTTCATTATACTGTTATACTCGAGGAAAAAGTCCACAATGTAAAGGATAAGTTGATTGTGAATACTCCTTCATTATACTGTTATACTCGAGGAAAAAGTCCACAATGTAAGGATAAGTTGATTGTGAATACTCCCTCATTCTACTGTTATACTCGAGGAAAAAGTCCACAATGTAAGGATAAGTTGATTGTGAATACTCCTTCATTATACTGTTATATTCGAGGAAAAAGTCCACAATGTAAAGGATAAGTTGATTGTGAATACTCCTTCATTATACTGTTATACTCGAGGAAAAAGTCCACAATGTAAGGATAAGTTGATTGTGAATACTCCTTCATTCTACTGTTATACTCGAGGAAAAAGTCCACAATGTAAAGGATAAGTTGATTGTGAATACTCCTTCATTATACTGTTATACTCGAGGAAAAAGTCCACAATGTAAGGATAAGTTGATTGTGAATACTCCTTCATTATACTGTTATACTCGAGGAAAAAGTCCACAATGTAAAGGATAAGTTGATTGTGAATACTCCTTCATTATACTGTTATACTCGAGGAAAAAGTCCACAATGTAAGGATAAGTTGATTGTGAATACTCCTTCATTATACTGTTATACTCGAGGAAAAAGTCCACAATGTAAAGGATAAGTTGATTGTGAATACTCCTTCATTATACTGTTATACTCGAGGAAAAAGTCCACAATGTAAGGATAAGTTGATTGTGAATACTCCTTCATTATACTGTTATACTCGAGGAAAAAGTCCACAATGGAAGGATAAGTTGATTGTGAATACTCCTTCATTATACTGTTATACTCGAGGAAAAAGTCCACAATGTAAGGATAAGTTGATTGTGAATACTCCTTCATTATACTGTTATACTCGAGGAAAAAGTCCATAATGTAAAGGATAAGTTGATTGTGAATACTCCTTCATTATACTGTTATACTCGAGGAAAAAGTCCACAATGTAAGGATAAGTTGATTGTGAATACTCCTTCATTCTACTGTTATACTCGAGGAAAAAGTCCACAATGTAAGGATAAGTTGATTGTGAATACTCCTTCATTATACTGTTATACTCGAGGAAAAAGTCCACAATGTAAAGGATAAATTGATTGTGAATACTCCTTCATTATACTGTTATACTCGAGGAAAAAGTCCACAATGTAAGGATAAGTTGATTGTGAATACTCCTTCATTATACTGTTATACTCGAGGAAAAAGTCCACAATGTAAAGGATAAGTTGATTGTGAATACTCCTTCATTATACTGTTATACTCGAGGAAAAAGTCCACAATGTAAGGATAAGTTGATTGTGAATACTCCTTCATTCTACTGTTATACTCGAGGAAAAAGTCCACAATGTAAGGATGAGTTGATTGTGAATACTCCTTCATTATACTGTTATACTCGAGGAAAAAGTCCACAATGTAAAGGATAAGTTGATTGTGAATACTCCTTCATTATACTGTTATACTCGAGGAAAAAGTCCACAATGTAAGGATAAGTTGATTGTGAATACTCCTTCATTCTACTGTTATACTCGAGGAAAAAGTCCACAATGTAAGGATAAGTTGATTGTGAATACTCCTTCATTCTACTGTTATACTCGAGGAAAAAGTCCACAATGTAAGGATAAGTTGATTGTGAATACTCTGGGATCAAAAGTGTGCATTAACTACTTATAATATTTATAACATACAACCAGAGTTTTAAGCTTAAGCCGACAATGAAATTTCATTTGCTAGTCAATGCTAGTCCAACCCTTCAGAGATGACTTTAAAGTTGGCACAGAGGGGGCAGTGATGGAGGCTTGGTCTATTGAGTTCCACAGTCTGACGTAAAAAAATATTTGTAAACGTTGGTGCATGCGTGTGGAACACGCAGATTGAGCTGATGACCTCTGATAGAGTGGGACACTTCCACGTGGCCATTCAGGATCTTGTACATCATTGTGGCTTTGTCTACTGTTATGCAGTGTTGTAGGGGTGGCTCAAGATGAAGTTTGGCCACCAAAGCAGAGGCGCTTCTTTTGAGGCCGTAGGATATGACGTGCTGCGCGTCGTTGGGTCATCTCCAACGTTTAAATTAGCATATTTGGCTGAAGGCTAAACAAATATAATTTCATTTACTTAAAACAATTTGTTCTGTAAATAAACAAATGATTTCTTTCTTTTTTTAAAACCTTTTTGTGTGTTTAATTTTATCCAAGATTGCACTAGCTCAGAAAAGATTGTCACCTCGAACAGAGGCAGGACTCATTGCTTCTGTCATTTTGTTGTCTTATCTTGTTCCTTACATGTCAGACTGTTGCCTTATGAATATACTGGAGGTAAGTTTAAGATTTTATTCTATTTTTGGGCCTGAGGGGGGAGGGGGTCTTTTCTAGAATTAGGCAGTGGTTTTATTGCAGAAAATGAATTGAATAAATTGAAGGAGAATTCCACTTCTCATAGTGTAGCTAGAGATGCTGAACAAATACCATTAAAATTTCATCCCCATAATTATTAACAAGAAAAAGTTAGCCCTACTGAATATTTGCTTACTATGATATATTTAGGGGCAAGGTAGGCGAGATGCATGTTCAGCTGGCCTACTGAAGGTCTTGTGTTCAATTCCTGTTGAAGGCTAGGATTTGTTCCCGGGTCTGGAGGGTGTCCCTGAGTCTACCCAGCTCTGATGGGTATTTGACATTAGTTGGGGTAAAGCAAAGGCAGCTGGGCAGTGTGCTGGCGACACAATCCCCTAGTTTGCTGTGGTCACAGAAACTGGTGAAATGCTGCTTCACCAGCCCTACGGATCAATTGGGTCGGACAGGATTACTTTACCATTACTTTTACTATGATATATTTAAACTAGTATTTAAGACTTTTTTATTACGCTTTATATTTGCTTTTTTGTCAGGACAATATCCTTAACCTTTGTATCAACCCAGTTGTCTCCATCATCACCTCCCCTGCCACTTGTTGCCCCTGTGGCTCCCTTGCCAGATTGGTTCTCTGCCACAAATTTATAGACCTCATGTACATCCTGGGCCTCCGCCTGGGATTTGAGATGACCCGGAAGTATCTGACCAAAAGTATGGTGACCTTGTTCAATACCTTCAGCTATGTTCATGGCCAGTCCTATGTCCCTGTTGAGAATCAACCCCTTGAATCATCTCAAGGTAAAGAACACATTTGATTTTCTATTGAAATTGATACCTAAAGATTTGCTTTTCTTTATTGTAAGTAAAATTTGGAATAAAATAATGAAATATAATCTGTGCATTATTTTGTTACTCAATTTATGTTTCAGAGGCAACTAGTTATGGATCTGATGAATCCTATTTAAATATCAAAATGGACCATTTGACCCAACAGTACAAAATTGGGTCACCTGTTGATCCAAGAAATCTCAAATCTTTTCCAAAGAAGACCTTAGGCACAGTTCACAGCTTAAGTAGCATAGGAATTATTGATGATAAAGGTAATCACAATTTTTTTAAATATCTGTCTCTTCTATAATCAAAATTATTGCTTCAAATGCCTATCTGTGGTTTAAGTTTAAGTCTTGTATTTTGATAAAGGTTTTAAATTGTGTTGGTTTGTTGGTTTTTCCATACATGTTCAAGCAATTTATTTCATTCCCAAACGCCACCCAGAAAAAAACAAGAGTGATAGAAAAATAACCCTTGACTTTTATGTCTCTATGTCTTGATAAGAATTTTATGAGATTATTATGTTGTATTTAAAAATCTTTTGCAAAAGTGTTATTTTTCTATTTAACTTGATTTTATGTATGCCTTAAACTATTTATATGCAATGCCAATGGTCAGCAACATTTTGCAAAGCTGCTTAAGAAATATTCTCACTTTTTTTCATTCTGTGAAAATATTTCATTATCTAGTCATTTTTTTGGTTTTGCACCAGTCTATTAATGCTAAGACATTGAACAAAATTTAAATGAATGAAGAATTTTCTTTTTGAGAAACTTGAATTAGCTGTATTGTTTGAAAGATACTACAGTGCGTGAAAATTAATATTAGTCGTATCTTAAGTATTTTTTTTTTTACATTAAAAGATGTTTCTGATAAATTTGTATATATTTTTTTATATCTATTAAAATATAATTCATTTCATTTTGACATTTCTTTAAATGTAACAAGCTAAAATATTATTTATTTGAATTTTAGTAACTAATGTTTAAAAATTATGGTTTGTTGTTTTTCAGATGATTATGTGGATGCAGCTAGGTCACCTTCCAGTACTACAGAAAAATCAAATCTGGAACTAAAATCTGTATTTTCTCCTGAACTTGCTCAGGCTTGTTATATTCCATTGTGTAGGATATTTGGAAGGTAAAAAGTCTAACTTACCATCCTTTAGAAGTTATATTATCTTATCTAGTAGGTGGTTTTATTTAAGCTCACACATTAATTAAATAAATTTTATGAGAATTCCACTTTTCCAATTAGAAATTGGGATTAAAAGCTTAGATTGGTATTTAGATTCAAACTACAGTTTCTATATAAAATGTTTTTTTTCTTCAGTATTCATATGGAGGAAAATCTCAACAATGAAGATTTAATTAGACAGCTGTGTGCACAGCATGACAACCAGACTGATTCAATTGTTAAACAGAATGAAGAGATCAAAGTAGCTACTGAAGAACCTCAAGCTTTTGGTAATTTTAAACTAAACCTTACTTTTTATGTCAGCCTACGCAAATCATAAATCACTAACAGTCATCAACTCATTAAAATGGCCACACATATACATATTATATTAAATTTAATATAACCAGCTCATTTTGAAATTGAAATATATTCTTAGTGAACATTATTTATTAATATAACATTTGTGTGCATATTTTAAATCTCAAAGAAGCTTAGTAATCTTAAGAACAATCTTGTTACATTAACATTTCATTCTGTCTGTTCAGGTTTTTTTTAGTAAACTAAGATAATTGATCAAAGGCTTAAGATAAGCCTAGGGAAAAGTGTGTGTGTCGTACACAATTTCAACCATTGCGTTTGAAGAGACTTAGCTGAGCTGATAAATACAGTGACTTTTTCTGCATATTGAGAAATATCCAGGTACTCTTAAAATATCAATTTATCCTTGAAATTGTTTCCAGAAGATCTGATGACACCTACAGATGACAGTGGGGGACTAGGAAGCAATGTGGCTCTGATTGGAAACAGAATCAGTTTGACAGAAGCCTCTATCAAAACACCCATCCGTTCAGAAATTGGTCAGTTTGGCAGAGGATATAAACACTCAGGAATCCTTTCTATTCACTTTGAAGATATCAGATCGTGAGTATAAAGCCAAATATATAACAACCTATGAGTGTAAGGTTTTTAATATAAATATTTGCTGACTTTGCATATTTTTACCATTTATATATTTATTTATGACGTCGATATGACGTCCTCAGTATTTAAGGGGTTAAACATATTTCTATTGTACACTTAAATATACAGGGATGTATACTGGTAGTGCATTAAACGGAAAGTTATTTATGTTTTAAACTTGTAATAGTTTTTTTTAACAACTAGATTATTACTACTGATACTTGATAATTGTTTTTTAGGGCCGATATGGAGTCCAATAAGTCAAGACATCTCAAGGGAAATTGGCTGGCTTACTGGGAGAGAGAATTAGGTTTATTTTTTATTTTTTTAATTCTGAATTTAGTATTTAAATTTATATATTCTTCAATTATATTTTTTTTAAATTAAAAAAACTCTACACCAGAAGATACAGTGTTAAAAAGGCTTTTTACACACTTATCAACTGGTCAAATTTGCATTAATGCTTAATAAACTACATTCTTAAATGAGCTTATTTTATTGAAGCCATAGGTTTTGGACGTACTTAGACTTATGTACACACAAAACACATTGTTTTTTCAGGTCTACATGAAAGAGACACTATGTTTAACTTTTTGCAAATAGAGCTTCAAACATATACAGGTAATATATAATATTTATGCTGTATAGTATCTAATTTACCATATATTTGATTTACTACATTTCAACTGTACATTTTTAGTTGTAAACTAACATTTATACACATTTTTTCCAATATTATTACCTTTTTGCTTATGCTTTTTACATTGTTCAGGGCACACCAGCAGCATAAGATATATCCATGCAATGGATACAGAGAACTGTTTTATTTCTGCAAGCAAAGATAAAACTGTTAGACTCTGGTCTGTAAATAGCTGCGGAGATGGCATGAAAAAGTTAGTCACATTACATGTAATTCTATGGCATTTAATAAATGTCTAAACAATTTTCTAATTGATATGTTTGAAACGTTAGTAGGAAATAATACATTTAAAAAACAATCATATTTGGCTACAGCATAGCTATTCGCAAATAAAAATGAAGATATAAAACAAATGGGGAAAGTAATTCCATACACAATTTATGTTCAGGTGATAGGTCTGTACAGAACACTAGTTCTGTGGCCAAATAATATGTCAAATTAGCTTTTCATTGTACAAACCAATAGGAGCAATATATGTAACTTAACACATTTATTGAATTTGCTGACTTGAAATAGTGGTGTTTGTTTTGGACCTTTTTATTTTTGGCTTTGTAGTTGATTCAAGTATAATGACAAATAATGATAAACACCTATTAGATACAGCTCCTTAGTTGTGCCATATCTGTGTATTGATTTCAGTGACTTTCAATTTCACTCATTTCAGACAAACATGCCAGTTTTGCTACTCAAGGCACAAAAAATCTGTCTTCTCAGTGGCTTATGTGGACAGCATGAGACTTGTTGCATCTTGTGACAGCACTGTGCATGTAAGTGTATATTCCTTAAATGCTTCAATTAACAAACTGTATCAAAAAATAAGTTTAACAAGAGATTTTCTAAAGAAACAATAGCCTACAGACATGTGTGATTTCTTATGTTTGGAAGGGGGTAAGAAGGGTTGGTAGTTTAAATAGAAAAAAAAAAATTATCTTTTTTTCATAGAAACAAAGGGGATACTACTATTGTAGAAAACAGTTTTTTCTAGCAGAGTTTTAGCCCTTACAAAGTTAGCTCAATTATGTAGTTTTCATTTATATGAGTTATAATTAGCATAGACTATAATATACATGGACTGCTTGCTTTAGTCTTTCTGCTATATGATGACTTGAAACACTGATGTTCGGAATTCCCAATTCTAAATAACGTAATTGCTATACAGGAAATAAAGTTATTGATATACAAGTTCCGTTTTATTTAATCGCTATGATTTTCTCAATGAAAAATTAAAATCGAAATTTGTACAGAGCGGAAACATTTATAGATCAGTGTTGTGTGCGCATGGAAAAAGATCATAAGCTCTAAAAATAGAGCAGGCAGTCCATCTTATTAAAGTCAATGAAAAAAGGGTTAATAGGTCTAGAGTAATCATTTAAAGTCGAAAAAAATGTGATTTCATAAAACGGAACTTGTATAACAATTACTTCATTTAGAATCGGGAATTGCAAAAAAATGAAGATAATAGCATAAAAAACTAAAGCAAGCGGTCCATGTATATTATAGTCTATGATAATTAGGGAATTTTGTTACCTCAGTAATTTTGTTTGTCTTTGCTTCTACAAGCATTTAAACTACCGGTAGTCAGTAATATTTGAATTAATGAAATGTTTTTGACAGATATGGGACCCTTACACAGGAGTGTCAATTAATCAGCTTGAATCTCCCAGTTATCCTCCCATTGTTGCCTTGGCTGCTCTCCCTGCCCCATCTACTCTGGTAGTCATGGCGACCACAGAAGCAACTCTTAGGTAAACTTTTGAAAAAATAAAAAAGATAAAAATTAAGATAAAAATTTTTGTGTGACTTTGCTTTTTTATTTTAAGTTTAAATAGAATAATATTTTAGAACAAAAAAAATTAAATCTATTTAACATTCACTGTTCATCTTGGACAGGTTTTTAGATATGAGAACATCTAAATACACCCATGAATTCCATTGCTCTGTGGGAAACACAGGTAATGTATTATTATTATGATATGATTAATTTACATATTAAATAAAGAAAACATCTTTATTTGGTTGGTATTGTTTAAATATTTTAAACTTACTTTATTTCCAAATGAAATAAATAAAGTTGAGATTGTTTGTTTCTTTTTAAAATCCTTAAAATTAACTTTGGATAAAAAAATGTTTTTTATGTGATTCTGACTAGCAATTCTTTGGAAGGCTATTTGACCCACTTCTTGTCATTATATTGAGCTGAAATTAATCAAATAGACTTGAAGCCGATGATAACACATTTTTTTCAGATTTTCAGCCCCATCCCCCATCAGTTTTTACTGAGGTTTTTTCTTAATTACACTTTATTGTGTGCATTTTAAAATCTCTTAATAATTAAATGCACCTGAATGACATTTCCCCCCCCCCCCTTCAATTTTAAATCCTTAATAGATACATTCACTTTTCTTTTTTGGCTTGCAAAGAGCAAAGTCTTTGTAAGGCTAATGCATATAAATGATTTATAAATAAAGACTTAGTTTTTAAAGGTTGTTTCATTTCATTCAGATTTAATGGAATGTGAACTTTTAAGTTCCAGAATAAAAATAAAACAATTTTGACTTCTTACACCTTTTGAAATTCGAATATGAATTCGGAATTTTGAAATCTCTTAGGTCATAGGCTATGTTTTTCATTTTTCTTATCAGGTTTAATTCGCTGCCTTGTTGTGAGTCCAGACAGTACTTGGATCGCTGTTGGCTTTTCTTCAGGTCTCATTTCCATACTGGACATCAACAGTGGCATTTTGTTGCATTATTGGAAGGCTCATGATGGTGAGATCCTCCAGGTAAGTACAACATTGCCAGATAGTCTGTTGTAAACATTAGGGGTCATGCCAAAAACAGAAGCAATAACTGGGATTTAGGGGAAAAAAAAGTCTAATTAGTTTTTGCAGTGTTTAATTATTTGATTTCTGTGAATACAACTTGATTCTTTAGAAATCTTTTCTTCAGAGCCAATAAGACTGTGGGCTTCCGGAGATAAGAGAATACCTTCAGACAAAAGAGATAATCACTTTCACTACCCCTTATCACTTTCACTACCACTTATCGCTTTCAAAACTGATAATCAAAAATTCCAATTACCATTTAACATCCCTAGTAAAAATAACATTATCACTTTTAAGATGAAAGTAGAATTTGACATTTTTTCTTTCCTCAAATAATATTTAGCTGAAAGCCTACAGCAAGTCTCGGTTGATTTCTTCTGCTTTTGACCAGACCATCAAACTTTGGAATGTGGACACTGGCCAAGAGGTCAGTCAGAGCAAGAGTCAATCTGAGCCAGTCCATTGTTTGTGCCTATACAGAGACCAGCTTGTCTGTGCCACAACTGCTAACAAGGTCTCAGTGTATGCCAATATTACTGATGCCGTAAGTAAACTGTTTTCTGTGGTTTATATTTTGGACTATTTTTTTAAATTTACTTCAACAAAAACATTTCCTCAACTTAAATATTTGGCAAATTAATAACTTTTTAAAATTTTTATATGATATATTTAGAAATCTATATATAAAAAAATTCTGCACTACAACTTTCCTTCTACACTAAAAGTCATTTCACAGCGTTTTTTCTTCTGTTGAATGTTGAACTGCTTAGAATGTTTTTTTTGGTTGGTCTTAGTAACAGTTTTTTTGTAATTTTCTATGACACTGTTATTGTTTGTGTTTTGTGTTGTCGTTTGATAGTTGCTCATCCATGAAATCGTTTTTAAATAATACATTTTTTCCTTTTACCACTCTATGAGTAATCTTGAATTTCAATTGTTAGCATTATTATAGTATTATCCATTTCAGTTTTCTGTTATAATCATTAATATATATAAATCTCAAAAGGTGTATGTATGTGGCTGGCTATGTACATACTGCATAATCTTTTTAAATATTGGACATAAAAACGTGAAATTTGCTACAAATATTCTTTGCGTTACGGCGGTGAACACTGTCAAGGTTTTAAGAAAAATTAAATGACCGCAGTGGTCAGTTTGGTCAAAAAACGCAAATAAAACACAACTTTTGATTCACATTGACTTTGCCAGTACAACTTTTTATAGTTTTTCGTCACAAAGTTAGAAAAAAAAGGATGCGCTGAGATTATTTTTATGACGTCATCACATTTTGCACGGAGCCGTCTTTTTTTAATGACGTCATCAAATTTTGCGTATTCATCTTAAATTAACTTTGTTTGAATGTTTGCTATTGTACTTTATGAATGAATAGAACAAAATATATTCACGTTTTAATTCGTGTCGTATACGAAATATAAACTTTGTAGTTGTTGCGTGCAATCTCATTATAACTGCTTGAGGAGTTAGAGTGTATGTAAACATAACTTTTAGCTTTTTCAATTCGTTTGTAGCGGGCATATACGCATTAAAAGCTTTCTAGAGGGCAATATTTCACGTTTCAATTCGTTTCTAGCGGGAAATATTTCACGTTTCAGTTCAATTCGTTTGTAGCGGGCGTACAAAATGTCATTCACATTTAAATTTGTGACGTATATATCGATAAACTTTGTATTGGGCAAGGTTTTTTTAATTGCCTTATATATTAACTGTGTAGCGGGCAATCTCATTATAACTCCATGGATATGTAAAGTGTATGTATAAGATCATTATGCGATTACATTGAACACAATTTAACAAAAAAAATAATTTCTTCTTTGTTTCTTATGGGTTTCATTTGTTATTGTTTTACATGTTGAATAGAAAATTTAATTCTAAGTTTGCTTCCAAAGCAACAATAAATAAATAAATAGCAAATAACAAAAACAACACAACATAGGTCTGCGACTTAATGTTTGTCGTAAAAAAATATATCAAACAATCATTTCTTTTTAAATAAAAGTACTGTCGAATGTTCTTTATCAATGAATAGAACAAAATATATTTACGTTTTAATTTGGGTCGTAATTTATAGCGGGCAATTTTTTAATTGTTATAATGGGTAATGGGTAATTATTTTAACAGGTAATTTATGTTGTAGCGGGAAAATAAAAAATTACCTCACGTTTAAATTCGTGTCGTAGGTCATGCGGGCAATCTCATTATAACTGCTTAAGTAGTTAGCGTGTATGTAAACATAACTTTTAGCCGGTTCGGAGGACCGGGCACATACCGGCTAGTTTCTTTATATTTATCAAAATTTTATAACTATTATATCTCTGGTAGCAGGTTTATTCATATAATTTTTTTAGAATGGATGACATTTTTTATATGGGGAAATAAATGTTTCATTTTTCAGAGTCCAACTTCAGGATCCAAACTGCGAACATCTGCTTTTAAAGGTGTACTGACCCACATGGCAGTCCTGCCATTAAACAAAGCTCTGCTGCTTGGTTCTGATACTGGAATTATAAGGCTCATGGCATGACAACTTATTTCTCTTATGAAACTAGTCTTGGGCATTACTTACTCAATTCAGTCAACATTAGGCTCAATGTCCGTTTTATGACTGAAATGACATGACTCATTTTTTTTCATTTGCTATTTATATTTTCAAGCATTAATTTTATATGGAGAATGTGTTAAACACTATCACTGAATAGGATATTGTGTGTATGGTGTATTAATTTATTTTTCATTGTGATTATTACAGATTTTTTTCTCTCTTACTGTTGTTATTGTAAGATTATTGTTAAATCTTTAAATGTTAAGTTTTCCTAATCAATTAATTCCTTCATTTTTTTACAATTTATTTTTACTGTGACATCAATGAATTTAAGAAAACCTATTCCAGAAAGCCCAACTATCGCACAAAGATATGAAATTTGTTTTGACTCATTAAATTTATGATATTGTTTTTCATTTAATGCGGAGGCTTTTTGTTTTTCATATGAATTATACAGCTGTGTTATAGCAGAGTTAAAAGCATCAGCATATTTTTTTTACAAATTGTCTTAAAAGTTAAACATGTTCCTTGAAGAACAAATTTACCATGTCGGTTCCCCAGACTTCATGCAATGTGGTAGGGATTTATTGGCGGCAGGGTTAGAGCCTGTGCCGTGCAGTGTGGCAGGGATTTATTGGCGGCAGGGTTAGAGCCTGTGCCGTGCAGTGTGGCAGGGATTTATTGGCGGCAGGGTTAGAGCCTGTGCAGTCTAGGTGACAGTCTGGAGTATTAAAAACAGGAGTAGACTAGATGTAGAAACACATTAGGTAAGAAGATTTAAAAAAAACAACACAAAATAGTCAAAATGCATAGAATATTTAATTTTAATTTACAATGTAACCCAACAGTCTAATAAAATACTGACAAACATAGGTGAAGGTCAACACTCTTCTTGTTCCTTGTGCAAGGAGTAATTCATTTACGTTTTTTGTTTGTTCCCAAGTGGTAATGAACTTAACAGGGAAAACAACATATTAATTAAAATTCAAGACTAGACTCGAATATATGTTTATATATAATCTGCTTCTTGTTATGGCCTGTCTGTAGTTCAAAATTACAAGACAAAACTATAGAACTTGAATATCAGTATTATAAATAGATTTGATTCAGATCTTTTTATTAGTTGGCATTTTTTTCTTTATCTTATCACAATATTTTTCTCTAGGGCTCTAAACTAATTTTGTTATGTGTCCAAAGAAACTGTTTTATGTTCATATGTTTATTGCTTATAAATTTTGTTTGTAACATTTTAATAATGTGATTTTCACTTCATTAATCTACATTAAAACCTTTTTAACAATTAAAATTCTGCATTAAAATTTGTAAAAGTTTCTTCTAATATAGGCCCTAGTATTCTTTTTATGAGACTTTGTGGTAATCTAAAACTAGTTAATTAGTTTAAATTATTTTATTTTTTTTGCAATAGATTTTTTCAGTAAATTTTTTAGAAACAATGCTTATAAGTGACTAGACCTACCAAATCATTAAAATAAATACTTACAATGTAATTCTAAAAAACAAAACGAGTAAATATAAAATGTTTGTTGTAATTATTATTGTTTATAAGGGTTCTATGCAATAAGCTGACCTGATAATGTTTTGTTTATTTGTGCAAATAATAATTAAGAAACTAAATGAGTTAAATGCTGGTATTTTGAATAATCTTCATAATGTCATAAGGATGGCTTTGTAAAAATGGATTTTTGAATTAAATTGTGTTTTTGTAACTAAATGCAGTTTTTTTTTTGGGGGGAATGTTTTAGTTTGCTTTTTGGACAGTTTTGGTAGCAGTATCTGCAGTATTTGTATACATAATTGTTTTAAAAAATTCTGGTTTGTTTATAAACAAATGGCCTCTAAATGTTCCATACCATTGACTTTTGTCTATAACCACACTTCAATTAAAATTATATTTTTATGTTGTTACATACACTAGACAATGATTAAAAGTCATGTATGAAATATTAAATGCAATAATATATAAATATGAGTGCAATCAGCCCTGAAAAAAACGAAAAAAGATTTTTGTGTTAATAAAATGTTTCTTATTGCATATGGCAAGACCTGACCTTTATCTTATGAATTATTTATGCTGTTTCTTTATCAAAGATTATTGCTTTGATGTTTCTGTGAATATCAAATTTGTAAAGCAAAATAGTATATAAACAAATTGCCTACTTTACAATTTTCATCATTCTAACTGGCCTACTTCATTGATCCAGTTTTTTTTCAGGGTTATTTTATTTAATGTATATTATCATACATGCACCTTAACTGAAAATTAATTATTAGTAAGAACATCTAAATATATAACTGGAATATTTTTAGGAATAATATAAATAATACTGTATAGTGTCATGGGGTTGTTGACCTGTTGAGCCGTAAAAATGCAGCTCAGGCTCCAAAATGATGTTAGTGCTAGCTTCATTTTGCATCCTACACTTCAGCTCTTAAAAGAAAACTTTATACCTGATTTTGCACTTTTATGCTTTTGCTATTGAGAGTTTGTGCTCTTGTAGTTTTCTCTCACTAAACTTATTTTAGCTACATGCACAATCATTGCTCTGGATGGTTGTTTCTTTGTTTTTTTCAAAGTAAACATATTCAAGTATGATGCTTCTAAATTTTGAATCTCATGTACAAAGGTACCCACATATCTTGGTAATGATTCCAATTACAAGAATTAGCTGTTCGACTAAATTGACAATAGGAATGTTGTGAAGTAATAATACTCTGAAAGGAATGATGTGTAATTCACAGTTAAATTTGTCTCTGAATTAAAACCAGAATTTGTGTGTGTGTCTTTACAATATGTTCAATAAGTCTTCAAAGTAAAGAAATACTTGCTAGATTAAGTAGATTGTAAATCCTAAGTATTTTGTTAAGGAAATATCTGTTCAAACTGCAACAAGTGAAAGTAAAAAAATGTTGATTCTGTTTTCATTTAATTCTCTGTTGTTAAAATATTTGGCATTTGCACTGGAAGTGATATTATACATTGAGCATTTCTGTACTTTGGTAAGAGTAAATCATATCATATTGTCTGTTGCTGAGCATATGTCTTTACTCATTCACTTAGTAACTGACCACCTTTAGTCCTATTCACTTTAAACTGTTTTCTTTTTTTTGTGTATTTTCTTTTACATAATATGTGTTCTATACACTATAAGAAATACAGATTATTTTCATTGGTTGAAGAACAAAACTGCTGGAGCAATTGAACCCCAAAGCCTGAATCTGCAAAATGAGCCTCATAGTCGTAGTCCAAAACCTATGTATGTGAAATCTCTAGCTAACAATCAAGCAACAATACACAATGGTCCAAATTGAAATGCTGTAACACTATGTCATATTGCCCCCCCCCCCCCCCCCGCCCGCCAAGAAACTACAGATCAAAAGTCTCTTCAGTATTTATTATTTTATTTACATGCAATCTATTTCTACTTTTCTATCATTCCAATTCATTGATGTTTTTTTTTTACTTGATACTTATAATTGATATCAATACATAAATTCAGGTCGGCTGGTTTGACCTAGTTGAAGATAACTTTACAATACATCAGATACATCTGTGTCTCTCTACCTGGTTGAAGATAACTTTACAATACATCAGATACATCTGTGTCTCTCTACCTGGTTGAAGATAACTTTACAATACATCAGATACATCTGTGTCTCTCTACCTGGTTGAAGATAACTTTACAATACATCATGTACATCTGTGTCTCTCTACCTGGTTGAAGATAACTTTACAATACATCAGATACATCTGTGTCTCTACCTGGTTGAAGATAACTTTACAATACATCAGATACATCTGTGTCTCTCTACCTGGTTGAAGATAACTTTACAATACATCAGATACATCTGTGTCTCTCTACCTGGTTGAAGATAACTTTACAATACATCATGTACATCTGATTCTGTGTCTCTCTACCTGGTTAAGGATAACTTTACAATACATCATGTACATCTGTGTCTCTCTACCTGGTTGAAGATAACTTTACAATACATCATGTACATCTGTGACTCTACCTGGTTGAAGATAACTTTACAATACATCATGTACATCTGTGTCTCTCTACCTGGTTGAAGACAACTTTACAATACATCATGTACATCTTTGTCTCTACCTGGTTGAAGATAACTTTACAATACATCATGTAGTCCTACATCTGTGTCTCTACCTGGTTGAAGATAACTTTACAATACGTCAAGTACATCTGTGTCTCTACCTGGTTGAAGATAACTTTACAATACATCATGTACATCTGTGTCTCTACCTGGTTGAAGATAACTTTACAATACATCATGTACATCTGTGTCTCTACCTGGTTGAAGATAACTTTACAATACATCATGTACATCTGTGGCTTTCCTTTTTTTGCGTGTGTTGTTATTTTCTTTTAGTTCAGCCTATGATAAGGAATGATATTTACCCGGCATATATTTATATTTCTTTTTTTTAATTTCACAGTTGTTTTTTTTTTTTTAATTTGTTCATTAACGTTAGCCAGATTTTTCAATGTTTTCTCTTTAGTCATCCCGATCATGTCATATTTTTGAAGCATAAATTTCAATAATAAAAAACCCCACTTATTTGCAGTATTACTTGTAGAGCATGTCAGTATTTTTGTTATTCCATGACATGAAATTAAGTCATTTTGTTATTATCTCGGTTGGTCAAATAAAATTAATGTCTGAAACAATGTTTAGCTTTCTTTTTGTTTATATATATTATCTCGGAAAAAAAGGGTTTTTACAGCAGATGTTGTATGTTTAACCACCAAAACCTTTTGGTTATAAATGTAAAACAGCAAAATCCAGAAGGTCAATTTGACCCCCTACTCATGATTCTATATCATGATGAAATGTAAATTAGCGCACAGACTCGTTGTCAATGACAACACATTCTATCAAATTTTTGAGTCCTCCTCCCCTTCCCCATCCCAATCACAAATTGGCAGAGAGTATATAATGATGTATAGTGCAAAATAAATTATTAGCATTCACTCAGTCACCTCCTGAGCAGATCATTTGCAACAGACCAGCAAACAAACAAAAGTGAAGAAAAATAGACAGTAGAAATGAATGTAAGAAAGTCAATATCTTGTGTGTAATCTTTCGCAACAATGATACTTTTTTCTTGTATGATAAATGATGATAAATGGTATGACAGTGTGCCTGATTGTCTATTGTGCTTGAGTACAAATGGTTCTTTAATATTGTTTTAATTATGCTGAAAGACGGAATTTATGGAGGCCTAATCAAGTCAAATTTTCATTTATTTTATTTGGATCAATAAAGTAATATTATCTTATCCTTTTGATGCCCTCGACATCCCCATAGGCTGATGACTACGTGGGTCAAATGCAAGAACATAATATTATATATTATAGCGCCATCTTCACTTCCTACGTTTTCTTTTTTTTTTTTTAATAATAGGAAACAATTGTATTTTGCCACGTGGGATGGACGACTTGGCAGGACATGGTCCACAACACGCCCCCAATGCTATTTTTAGAGTAACCCCCGTAATAAAGCTTCTTTGGTAATCTAAATTCATGTTTACATTGTTGTACTGAAACTGTGGTATAAGAGGGGACAATTCATGAACACCCATTTAGACCCATAGCAGGTCATAGGTCATAGGGATAAATTGTTTTGTTTCGTGTCTTTTCTATCTGCTAAAAATGGCATAACGATTAGGCCTACTGCAGCGACGCTAAGACCTAGATTACATTTTGATAGGCCTATACCAGGGGTCGGCAACCTGCGGCTCGCGAGCCGCATGCGGCTCTTTCGATGACAAGATGTGGCTCTCCAGTTCCATGCACAAATATTAATAATTATATTCATTTTTTTTCAAAATTCATAAAAAATATTATACTGCAAAGATATATAGCCTATTTACTGAAAACAGGATAAAATCTTTAAACAGAGAAATAGCGATAATAGGTAGAGTAATAATAATAGCCAAATATTAATACCTGTATATACCGTTGGGAACAGTTCTAAGCTTATACGCCGTCAACAGTTACAGTCAGAGTACAGACAACGAATTAAAGACGAAAATGTATACATGTACAGGTGAATACTGTTACTTGAATAGGTGCGTCTTCAGCCGGCTTCTGAAGGTGTTGAAGCTAGGGCTCTGGCGAAGCTGTAGAGAAAGGCATTCCTGTCGGACGGGCCTCATAGGAGAATGCACGTTGGCCAGCAAACACTAGCATTGCACGAGGGATCTGAAGAGTTAGTGCATCAGAAGCCGAGCGGTAGCCAGTGCAGAGATCGGAGCAGAGGAGTAATATGAGTCGACTTCTTTTTCTTAAGAACCAGTCGGGCAGCACAGTTCTGGACACGTTGGAGGCCCTGAAGGGAGGAGGCCAAGAGGCCAGCCAAGAGCGAATTCCAATAATCCAAGCGGCAAAAGAGGAGAGAGATGACAAACTTAACACAAGCTTCGTTAGTGAGATAGCGACGGATGGCGGCAATACGACGCACATGGGAGAAGCATATTTTTGTGAGGAAGGAGATGTGGGGCTGCATGGACAGCGTGGAGTTCACATAGACGCCAAGGCTCTTGACAGTCGGGGTGAAAGGTACTGTTTCGTCGGCCAGCTAAAGATCGGACGCAGTGAGGGACACGACCCTCCGTCTCGTACCGACGATAAAAGCTTTAGTCTTCTCACTATTCAACTTTAACTTGTTTTCCGTCATCCAGTTCTTGATGTCCAGGAAACATTGAGATAGAAGCAAGGAACCCATCGAAGTCTTCAGGCTCATCACTGTTATAGAACTGGGTGTCATCGGCAAAATAATGATATTTCAGGTTATGGCGTTCGGTGACAAAGGAGAGGGGTTGGGTGTAAAGGGTGAAAAGAACTGGGCTGAGGTCCAGGGGCGAAGCCACAGGGGGGGGGGGCTGAGGGTGGCGAAGCCCCCCCCCCCTGGAATTAAAAAAAAATATTTTTGTTCAACGGATTTTTGTAAAATATGCACTAAATTCGCTAAAAATTTTGTAAATATTTGTCACGCGAAAGTTTAGCCCCCCCCCTGGTATTTGGTAAATATTTGTCACGCGAAAGTTCAGCCCCCCCTGGAAAAATTTTTCTGGCTTCGCCCCTGCTAAGGTCAGACCTCTGTGGCACACCATAGTAGACATGAATATGCTGGGAGGGTAGGGTAGACAAACAGCTGAAGCTGACAGCCGCTAGTCACTACTTAGACTACTATATATAACACCCAGTCAGCAACCCAGCGGGTGGTAGTGTTCAGTCTTTTTCGGAGCAAAGTTGTGAGTTTGAGGGCCAGAAAAGCATGCAAGACACGCTGCACAACTGGACAGTTCTAAACTGGAAAAAAAAAATGCCGCGAGTAGAGGCACTCATATTTGACGCATGGAATAGTCTTCCAGAATGCTACACTGAGGTGAAGAAGTTGGCATTTGGAGTGCTGACGATCTTCGAGTCAACATATTCGTACGAGCAAGCGTTTTCTTGCATGAAATATAATAAAAAGTAATGTACAAATAAAAATCTAGAGGCGTGCTTGAAACTGAAAACAACAAGTTATGAGCAAGATTTAGCCAAACTTTCAAAAGGCATTCAAGGCTAATGCTCCATTGGATGTAACTATTGTAATTATCTATTATTGAATTATTATAGTTATAGGCCTACTATTTGATTACTAATTTTATTATTCTAGCAGAGCTAGCTAAAATACTTTAATATATTTTGTGCGAAACATGTGTATGTTTTATATGAATAAATATATCCCTATTATTTCATATTTAAAGGTATTTATTTTAAATAAAAAATCAATTTTGTAGGCCCTTTAGGTAGGCTAATCCTACTCCTAATCAAATACGATAATATTGAAAAAAAAAGTTAGTGGCTCTTTAAAAACTGGGAAATTGTGTAAATTGTAACTTTTGGCTCTTCTGCCTCAAAAGGTTGCCGACCCCTGGCCTATACTATAGAATTGATCTGCGTATCGGGTATTCCAAACTTGTTTTCTTTCGTGACCAATTAAGTTATCAAATGTAGGCCTATCATTTGTTTATAGATCTATTTCGAATCACATAGACTATATAAAGTAGGCCCTAACATAAAATTTTAATTTCCACAAAATTTAGATATATTTGCCCAGTTACGGTATAAGGCAAACAGATGTTTTCAAAAAGTTATAGGCCCTATATAGCGATTAAAGTCAATAAGCTTATAGTATCAATCAAATATATTTTTTAGTCCAACAGCTGATCTTTTCACAACTCGATGCATATATAGGCCTCTTCGGCCATTAACATCTCTTTTCTTGTTTATAGCCTCCCTTATTTCTATACCACTGAATGCCGCATTGAGATACACAATTTGTTTACTCCAATAAACGTTTTCAACACATTCCCCCGTGTGTCAAGTATAATTGAAACATGAAACATTATTTCTGTGTAGCCGCTTGCCGCAGAGTTTACATTTTAGAGACACTCGCCCAGAAGCAGCAAAACCTGTTTGACTGGTAAAATTCTACACGGGTGTTATTTTGTGTTTGGTGCGTTGCAGTAGTTGGATAAGGTGTGTTTCGTTCTTTCACTCTTTGTCTTCCTATAATTATAATTATCTCCAAGGTCTTTCAATAAGTGTTTAATTATAAAGAAACTGTGGATTATATCGTGGTGTTTATACAGGTTTTGATTGTATTATACTATATAATATTGTTGTTTTCATACGGATTTTTTCGTAGTAAACGAAAGTTTACGTAAACGTAGTAAGGTTAAGATCGTTGGTTTCAAACAATTATAGACTTAGGCCTATTGATGATACATATTCTTTCATAGTCTTTAAACAGTTCATTAAACTCTTTCATTTAGAAATTATTATCAACACATATTGTCAGAAAGACGCACAACACATTACATGTCTTTAATAAATTCAACACGTTCTGTCAAAAGACATTCACAAAGATGACATGCAGGCCATTCCATACAACACATTAAGCTATAATGATAAGTACAACACATCTTTCATACATCAGACATTCAACACATTGTGTCAAACAGACATTCGTCGCATTACAGAATACAGACCAGACATTTAACACATTATGGCATACATACATTCTAACAGACTTTGTTATAAATCTTACAACAAATATTCAACTTACCATGCCATACAGTCTAAGCATTCAACACATTGTGTCAAACAGACATTTAACGCATTGTGTCAAACAGACATTTAACACATTGTGCCAAACATACATTTAACACATTCTGTAAAACAGACATTCAACGCACAATGTTATACAGACATTTAACACATCGTGTCAAACAGACATTTAACACATTGTGTCAAATAGACATTTAACTCATTTAACACATTGTGTCAAACAGACATTTAACACAGAGAGTCAAAAAGACATTTAAGACATTGTGTCAAATATACATTTAACACATTGTGTCAAATAGACATTTAACACCTTGTTTCAAAAAGACATTTAACACATTATGCCCCAAAAGACATTCGATAAAAAGAAACAACTATTACAAACATTCAAGTGCAACAGTTCTTAAACCGTTTTTTTTTTAAATAAATAAATGAATTCAAACATGCAATGCTATTGCTAACAATTCTGACGGTATCAGTAGGGTTAATTTATTAACGGTTATAGGCCTAATGCCATAGGCTACTTTGGCTACGCGTAGCTTTACTACGTATCAATTGTATATTTGATTATGACTATGTGTTAAAAAGTATTTTCTCTTTAAAAAGTAAAAGGAATTTTATAAAGCCCAAGATCAAATATAGGCTAAACTAACTGTTGGTGGATGGGTTATGCTAAATGGATTGAAGAGTTTGCTTGACACAAAGTACTTTCTCTTTTCGTAAAATACCAAAATAATGTGAAATTGGTAGCCTACCTTTGTATTTTTATACACTTTAAATTTTAAGTTAACATTAACTTAGAATGCAAGGTTAACTATCAACTTTTAATACAGGAGACACACAAATCGAATAGTGTATAAGGTAAGATAAGATAAGAATGTTAATTTCTTATAGCGCTTTTAATCATGCTATTAAATTAGCACGCTCAGTGTGTGATTTACAGTGGCAGATATATTAGCCAAAGAAAAAGCTCTTTAAATTATTTTTAAAAGATTCTCTTGTCCCTGATTCTCAAGGTGATACACTAGGCTTTATGGCTCTAAAAGTGACGGGTTTGAGACTAGTATATTAAATACTGTGATATGCTGGACGCACATATCAAAAGCATAATGAAATCAAAAGCGTCTGCAGAAAAAAATCCCAAACACAAGGTTAAAGTTCAATATCGTAGTGCTACTTGATTGAATGTCTGATCGAGTGTTTTCTCTGCTTTACACATTGCTACGTCAGAGGGCAAGGTAAACAATAATGGGGTCATTATTGAATTAAAACCCACAAAACAACTTATATTTCAGCGTGTTTTTGCCAACATTATCCAACAATTAAACAAATATGGCAGGAGTTTTGGGTGCTGCGTCACTTCCTTTCATCGGCTGTGTCGCCCTGCTGGCCGCCATGGTGCTACAGATACTTTCGTTTGCCACCCCTTACTGGGCGAACACGTCAAAAGCAGACATCGGCCTATGGCGGAAGACCAACTGTGTGAACCAAAATGGCGAGACAGGCTGCTATAAAACAGATCACATGAATTATTTTTATACAGGTCAGTAAGTTGTATGTTCCTCTATGGGCCGTATTGCTGCTGAGAGTTAACACCCTTGCCCCTTTTACAAGTCAATCTTTTATGACTGACTTGTAAATTACAAGTCAGTCATAAAATATTGACTTGTAAAAGGGGCAAGGGTGTTAACTCTCAGCAGCAATACGGCCAATTGGTCGATATTTAAACTATAAAATCATTACTTATTTATCTCGTTCCAGCAACTTAGTGTAACTGTTTCTGACAACTTGGCGATATAGAGTCATTGAAGCAACGTTCATACGTTACCATGGCCACGTCATACAAGAGATTGTAAGATAAACACAATTAATGCCCAGCCGCCAGCCACCTTTACTTTTCGGGTACCCTTCAGGGGTGGTTAGACTCAAGGACACCCTTCAGGGACGGAGAAAAATCCTAGCCTTTACTTGGACTCGAACCTGGGACATTCGGTGCGGCAATCATTGTGCTCTGCAGCTAATCAGTTATGTAGGCCCAGTGGTTTCAGGTCTAGTTTACACCGAAAGCTTCACGTTTACAAGAACGATGCCCCACAATATGTCAAAATTAACCATTGAATAATTCTGCTAAATTAAAAATCGTCTATAATTATTTAAAGACATAAAAAATAACAATTTTTGTTTTTCAGAATGGATTGACGCAGTCAGAGCCATGGAGTCACTGACGCTAATCTTCTGGTCTGTGCCTCTGGTAGTCATGCCTGTCTACATCTACGTGGCCCTTGGGCTCTACTACTTGTGCACCATGGGGACAATGACTGCCTTCACCATATTAGGCGGTAGGCCTACTGCCCAGAATTAATATCATATCTTATATGTTACTGATGCTCCTTTTATATAAAACATTATTCCGTTCTTCTCTTAAATATGTTGTTCAATTTTAGTCTGGCTGTTTATTGACATCATTGTTCGGAGCCGAGTTCTTGCCTACATGCCAATCGGAAAAAAAGGAGAATCCTTATAATTTTTTCATAGGGTTGAAATCGAAAAGAAAAAAACAACATTACAATCTTATCGGCATAATCATATTTGGGGTTAAAATCGACGAAAACGTTTGGAAGACGGGCTGGAGTCTGATTGTGATACAATTTCAGAGTTTTATTTGGCTATATTAGATTGCAGTCAGAATTAAATGCAAGTCTTCCCAGCGGGCACGTCACGAATGTCGTATCGAGGTAAAAACATGGTTTCAACGTTTTTTTCGCGGTTTTCACTTTTTTTTCCCCGTGATACGACGTGGCGTATGTCTGCATTCTAATTTATCGCTTGATGATTGCCAAGGTCCATTTCGATCATCTGGCTAATGCACTTTTGTACAAACCCGAAATGTATTTAAATGTTATTAATATCGATAGGTTTATAACACACAGAAGCGAATAAATAAGAAGAAGATAAGATGAAATAAAAGAACTACATTTATTTCGAATGACATCAGTAAAAATGTGTCCCTTTCACAGACTCCAGTTTTCAAAGTGATTTCAATAATTTCATACGGTGTACTAACGTGACTAAAATTTGACCTCGACCTTCCTCGTCATGCCCCGTGCCAAATTCCTGCATCCGATAGGCTACGGTACTAAAGCCCAAAGCATTTGACGGGAATATAATTTGTGCTGACTCCTAACTATGCGCAATTCTGTCATCCCTTTCCTTTAAAAAAAAAAATGTTACATGAAAATGTCAACAATATTAGTGATAAACAAGAAAACCATAAAAACGAAGTTTTCATTATACTCCCTTTATTTGCAAACTAATCTTACCATCATGTAATTAAATAATTGATTGACTACTGGAAATGAAACGTACAGAAAAAATATATGTGTCGCAAATCTAAAAAATATCTCCTTACTCAGTATGAATTGTTCTAAAAATAATCTTGGCGCATAATTTTTATTTCTAGCTTTGCGCCGAAAAAGTATAAAAAGTTGGACAGGCAATTTTAACGCGAAATCAAAATATTTCTTATACTTTCCTCTTAAGAAATGAATATTGTCATAAGTGTAGTATTATTAAGTCGTTGTAACTGAAAATTTGATAGGATGTATTGTTAGGCGCCCCAAATCTGCTGTCCAAATTTCAGCTTGATCGGACCACGGGAAGTGGTCGAAAAATCGATGCCAATTTTTGCACGATTGACGATTGCAGACATTGCAACTTAAAATAAAGGGAGTAAAAAAAAGAGTTAAAGAGACTCTAAATAAACTAACCCATAAAAACACAGTTTTTATTATACTCCCTTTCTTTGTAAACTAAGTTTATATTTAATTTATATTTTGATAGATTAAAATAAATATAAGTGATATCATTTCTATGAATTTCCACACTTAAATTTTGCGCATCCTTTTTTTTCTAGCATTGGCCCGCAAAAACCATTAAAAGATAACTAGCTTTGTTTCGGTTATATTGTGTAGTTTTCATTCTGTTTATTTCGTAAAAAAAGAACATATCCGAAAAGTGTATTTACTTTCGTCTCTTCCGGTAGGGGCAGCCTTGTTTCCATTTTCTTCGATTCGCAAATTGGTCGAAGGTATTAATTACTATTCCAAAGGCTATGATGCTGAACATTTGATAGAATGTTTTGTTAGTTTGGACAAGTCTGCGACCCAAGTTTCAGCTCGATTATACGACGGGAAGTGGTCGAAAAATCGATGCAAAGTTTTGATAACAACCAAGCAAGCAGACAGACAGAAAATACAAGTTAATAGAAAGGGAGTAAAAATAGAGATCTAATATGACACTGGGTACTGGGTTAATCCATGAAGAAGATTCGTTATATTGCCATTCTGTGTTGTCAGAAAAATGTATCTAACAATTTTACGTAAAAGTCTTACGTTTTCAATGGTCGTCGAATTCTAATATTGACATTAGAGCCAAATTAAATTGCAGGTCCTACTTCTAATGGAATCTAATCCATTATAATGGATATTGATATTGAGATTTTCGCGGCCCCGTGGTGAACCTCTCAAATTAGCCTTAAGTAAGAGTAGTCAAGGGTCACGCTGTGTCTAAAAAAAGCTTGAATGTCTAACAATAGGCCGAAGCTTATTATAAAAGCTTCATGTATAAACACAACTTTAAGGCTTAATTTGGGGCCGCTGGGCATAAAGCCAGTATTTTATAGGCTACTTATAATTCGTATTCGACTAATACATTTGTATTTTTTTTTATTCAACAGCAATCACCAATCTTATCGGCATAATCATTTTTGGGGCGAAAATCGACGAAAACGGTTGGAAGACGGGCTGGAGTCTGATTGTGTGTGTCATCGCCTGCTTCTTGGGCATTGTGGCCTTCGTCATTTTCGTGATCGCCTGCTGCAACAGACCCAAGTTTGCACCCGAGCGCCATTATCTTTCCGGATTTTACGTGGATCCTGACAAGAACACGTTGTACGTCATAGAGAATGTGGAGCCAGATAAGATGAGCTCGATGAAAGGGTCACATATAAATCATGGCTTAATGGTCGATTAATAACTCACACACTCGCATCGTACCTGGCTCACACAAATTGATTGTACCATTGTGCCTGATTGTACATAGTATTTAAAATATTTGAGCTTTCCTTGTAAAATGCAAAATTGTATCCATGTTGATAGTTTTCTACTTATTAATTTTCTAAATAAAATGGCTAAAATCTAATTCTGTTTTCGTTTATTTTAGTTTTAAGCTTATTGAAGTTTAAAGATTATTTAAGTTTTAAGCGTTATTACCGCAAAAAAAAAATGGTTTAAATGGAAGATAACTGAATATATACTGGTCAAACATAGAATAGAAAAAATGGTATTATTGTTATAGTGCCCTATTGAATAAAGGTGATGTGACATATTGTAATAATAATAATAATATTAATAATAAGACTTGTATAGCGCATATCCCGTTGGGAACAGTTCTATGCGCTGTCAACAGTTACAGACAACGAATAAAAGGCGAAAATGTAAAAATGAAAAATAATTAACTGCTTCTTGAATAGGTAGGTCTTCAGCCGGCTTCTGAAGGCGTCAAAGCTAGGGCTCTGTCGAAAAATTGGTGGGGCATTACTCTCCTATCTATAGTATAAGTGTCGGGAAAAGTTGTCTGCTCTTGTACTATATTAAAAAGACTTCGAGATGCCGCAGACTATCTCCTGTGTGAAAAGCAAGCTGGTATCCGACGAGGACTGTCGTGTAATGACAGAAATATTTAATAAATCTGAGAAAATCGGACTGCGCATAAATAGCACCAAAATAAAAGTGCATGTGAGCATCTGCAGGTCAACCAAGCTACATCTCGAATAGGGTGGACAGTGGCGTATTTAGGCATGTTCCACATGTTCCATTGGAACAGTGGCCCCTACACAAAAGGGGCCCTCACACATCCCAAAAGGATTTTTTTTTAGTGAAATCACCATTTTTTCGTTGAAAATGTACAATAAAATTCATTTATTTCCCTACAATTTTGAGCGCTCCAGTCCAACCAAGCTAGGCGCAACATACAATTTATGTATGATTTTACAGAATGCAACATGAATCAACGCCACTTTTCTGGGGTATGTGAAAGCAGTTCGTGGCCACGAGGGGCCCCCAAATAAATTTGGGAGCAGGGCCCCAACAATCCTAAATACGGCCCTGAGGATGAAAACCAATTTAAGTAACATAATTATTTTGTTTAATTTATTTGGGCAGTACAGTGACGAAGAATGAAGGTGCAGACTTGGATGTTAAGAGTCAAATAGAATTGGCCACTGCAACCTCAAAAACAAAATGCGGAAAATATGGGTCATGAAAACAATCAATTTTGTCATAAAACTAAGCCATCTACAAAATAGGTGTTTAATTAATACCAATTTATCAATACGCAGATGCAACACGGAGGGCAACTAAGATGCTCACGCACAGATTAGGCCTAAGTGTGTTTCTCAAAAGTGTCCAAGAATGTTTCTGGGCACAAGATACTTCGATCACATCAAAAAAGTCCTTAAACGGTGTGACCTACCAATAATGGCAGACTTGATTAAAAGGAAATAATTAATTAAGATGGCCATGTCATATTCATATAGCCTACATCAAATGTCAGAAAGCAGACACCTAGGACTATATAAAAGTGGCCCTTCAGTTGGAAACTGATAGAGAAAATGAGACCGGACTGTCAACCAAAAACCAACGGACAGGTCGCGGGTTCTATCCCTGCCGCCGACGGATCCCTGTCGCCCTGCAGGAGTTTTGGACCTAGTGGACGTAATAATCTTCTATCTAGAAGGAACGTCTGTAAACTTATAAGATAAGATAAGGACGCCCCATGATCACTTGGAGAGCCACCTACAAGAGAGACTTGCAGACTATCGGTGTAGATAGGGATGTTACTGAGAGGGCCGCCCAATTCTACTTTATACGACGTACTGCGCATAAACGGACTAACTGAACTGATAAGTGTGCTATGGGGGAGTTTTTGTCATCTCGTGTTTGTTTAGATTGTAGGGCTAACTTAAATTACGCCTACCAATACGGAATGTGGTGTTGTAGTATCTACTATATTGCAATGTCTTTGGTGAGGGCTTTAATCAACTGCATTTGCAGTGCTGAGTCTGTTGTTTTATTAGTTCGCAAGGGATTCAAGGGAGAAAATATGCCCAAGGGAACACTCCGTGGCTCTGCTACAGACCCAGTGAGTTATGTCGGCTGTTTCAGTGGTTTAAAATTGAGTTGATGAAGTAGCGATATAAGAAGCTATACAGGTATCCATTGGCTTCACGGCTGGCGGTGAGTTAAACGATGGACTCACGCATGGAGGAAAGCCCATGTGATGGCCCCGAAGTATAGCTTATTTGCACGGGTTGAGCCTATAAATATAAGGTGTTACCATGTATATCTATGGTGTTACGGAGAATGATTCCTCGTTAGTGCTTTGGTTGAAAAAAAAAAAGGGGGGGGGGTAAGAGTGTTCTTCTTCATAGTGTACATTGATGAAAATTAAAAAAACAAAAACATGCATCAATAAGATAGGACTTTTTTTTACTGATCCTAACAAAAGCAAAATTTTCTTGATTACAGTTGTTTTGTCTTATGTAAAGACATGTTTATTTTTGTTTCATTTTTTGCAAGATGGCCGTACGTTCATTAGTATTGACACTAATGGTGTAAAATACGTCGAAAGTAAAACTTATTTAATTTTAAAAAGTGTTTATTTAATTGTAATTAGTGTTTATATTAATAAAATTGTTAGACAAAACAATTAAACAAAAAAAAATGATTACAATAAAAGAAATAATACAAAATAAAAAGATAAAATTACAAAATAAAAAAAAAAAATGTCTACAACACGTGGTGTTCCCAAGCGGTCACCCATCTAAGTACTAACCACGCCCGACGTTGCTTGACTTCGGTGATCGGACGAGAACCGGTATTTTCAACGTAATATGGCCGTAGAAAACAAAGTGATAAAAATAGTCTTTATATAATTACTAATCGGGTACACTTTAAAATGTACTAGATATTATAAACAGTACATACTTTAGCGTAATTAATGAGAAGGGGGTCACCTGTTTTCAATACAAAAAATTATTAGCGGGTCCCATCTAAACCTATTTTACGTCTTTCTAATGAATCTTATGGTGTAGCAACCAACGCATGGCTCGTCGTGCATTATTATATATATTGTGTGCGCTTTTTCAAACAGTCTATTTCACTGATTGGTTTATTCTTGACTTGACAACAAACAAAGGCATCCTCCCACTGCTTCACTTCTCCCCTTCCATGTCTTTTTCTTTGTCAAGTGTGATAGAATAGTAACTAGAAAATTTTTAGACCTCATTCTCAGGAGATAGGCGTCCACGCAGTTAATTTGTACTAAATCGTTAAATTTAACAAAAGCACCCATTAATACATAAATTATATAGACAAATTATTAAGTGTGTGTAGGTTATAGGGGCTAGAAACTTGTTGGCTAAGTTATTTACTCAAGGCTAATTGTGGAGAAGATGGAGGCCCTAAAAAGGGCCGTTGTATGGGGTACAGTTTGGGGGGAGGGCTTATTTACTAGTGGTGTACTTGGTGACGGTCTTGGTACCTTCACTGACTAAATTGTCTTGATTACAGTTGTTTTTTCTTGTGTAAAGACATGTTTATTTTTGTTTCATTTTTTGCAAGATGGCCGTACGTTCATTAGTATTGACACTAATGGTGTAAAGTACGTTGAAAGTAAAACTTATTTAATTTAAAAAAGTGTTAATTTAATTGTAATTAGTGTTTATATTAATAAAATTGTTAGACAAAACAATTAAACACAAAAAAATGATTACAATAAAAGAAATAATACAAAATAAAAAGATAAAATTACAAATTAATTTAAAAAAATGTCAACAACACGTGGTGTTCCCAAGCGGTCACCCATCTAAGTACTAACCACGCCCGACGTTGCTTGACTTCGGTGATAGGACGAGAACCGGTATTTTCAACGTGGTTTGGCCGTAGACAACAAAGTGATAAAAATAGTCTTTATATAATTACTAATCGGGTACACTTTAAAACGTACTAGATATTATAAACAGTACATACTGTAGCGTAATTAATGAGAAGGAGGTCACCTGTTTTCAATACAAAAAATTATAAGCGGGTCCCATCTAAACGTATTTTACGTCTTTCTAATGAATCTTATGTTGTAGCAACCAACGCATGGCTCGTCGTGCATTATTATATATATTGTGTGCGCTTTTTCAAACAGTCTATTTCACTGATTGGTATATTCTTGACTTGACAACAAACAAAGGCATCCACCCACTAATTCACTTCCCCCCCAGCCATGTCTTTTTCTTTGTCAAGTGTGATAGAATAGTAACTAGAAAATGTTTAGACCTCATTCTCAGAAAATAGGCGTCCACGCAGTTAATTTGTACTAAATCGTTAAATTTAACAAAAGCACCCATTAATACATAAATTATATAGACAAATTATTAAGTGTGTGTAGGTTATAGGGGCTAGAAACTTGTTGGCTAAGTTATTTACTCAGGGCTACTTTTGGAGAAGATGGAGGCCCTAAAAAGGGCCGTTGTATGGGGTACAGTTGGGGGGGATGGCTTATTTTCTGGTGGTGTACTTGGTGACGGCCTCCATACCAACACTGACAAAATTGTCTTGATTACAGTTGTTTTGTCTTGTGTATAAACATGTTTATTTTTGTTTTTATTTTTTTGCAAGATGCCCGTACGTTCATTAGTATTGACACTAATGGTGTAAAATACGTCGAAAGTAAAACTTATTTAATTTAAAAAAGTGTTTATTTAATTGTAATTAGTGTTTATATTAATAAAATTGTTAGACAAAACAATTAAACACAAAAAAAATGATTACAATAAAAGAAATAATACAAAATAAAAAGATAAAATTACAAAATAATAAAAAAAAATGTCTACAACACGTGGTGTTCCCAAGCGGTCACCCATCTAAGTACTAACCACGCCCGACGTTGCTTGACTTCGGTGATCGGACGAGAACCGGTATTTTCAACGTGGTATGGCCGTAGACAACAATGTGATAAAAATAGTCTTTATATAATTACTAATCGGGTACACTTTAAAACGTACTAGATATTATAAACAGTACATACTGTAGCGTAATTAATGAGAAGGAGGTCACCTGTTTCAATACAAAAAATTATAAGCGGGTCCCATCTAAACGTATTTTACGTTTTTCTAATAAATCTTATGGTGTAGCAACCAACGCATGGCTCGTCGTGCATTATTATATATATTGTGTGCGCTTTTTCAAACAGTCTATTTCACTGATTGGTTTATTCTTGACTTGACAACAAACAAAGGCATCCTCCCACTAGTTCACTTCCCCCCTTCCATGTCTTGTTCTTTGTCAAGTGGGATAGAATAGTAACTAGAAAATGTTTAGATCTCATTCTCAGAAGATAGGCGTCCACGCAGTTAATTTGTACTAAATCGTTAAATTTAACAAAAGCACCCATTCATACATAAATTATATAGACAAATTATTAAGTGTGTGTAGGTTATAGGGGCTAGAAACTTGTTGGCTCAGTTATTTAATCAAGCCTAATTGTGGAGATGATGGAGGCCCTAAAAAGGGCCGTTGTATGGGGTACAGTTGGGGGGTGGGGCTTTTTTTCTGGTGGTGTACTTGGTGACGGCCTTGGTACCTTCACTGACAAAATTGTCTTGATTACAGTTGTTTTGTCTTGTGTAAAGACATGTTTATTTTTGTTTCATTTTTTGCAAGATGGCCGTACGTTCATTAATATTGACACTAATGGTGTAAAATAGTTCGAAAGTAAAACTTATTTAATTTAAAAAAGTGTTTATTTAATTGTAATTAGTGTTTATATTAATAAAATTGTTAGACAAAACAATTAAACAAAAAAAAAATGATTACAATAAAAGAAATAATACAAAATAAAAAGATAAAATTACAAAATAATAAAAAAAATTTCTACAACACGTGGTGTTCCCAAGCGGTCACCCATCTAAGTACTAACCACGCCCGACGTTGCTGGACTTCGCTGATCGGACGAGAACCGGTATTTTCAACGTGGTATGGCCGTAGACAACTAAGTGATAAAAATAGTCTTTATATAATTACTAATCGGGTACACTTTAAAATGTACTAGATTTTATAAACAGTACATGCTGTAGCGTAATTAATGAGAAGGGGGTCACCTGTTTTCAATACAAAAAATTATTAGCGGGTCCCATCTAAACGTATTTTACGTCTTTCTAATGAATCTTATGGTGTAGCAACCAACGCATGGCTCGTCGTGTATTATTATATATATTGTGTGCGCTTTTTCAAACAGTCTATTTCACTGATTGGTTTATTCTTGACTTGACAACAAACAAAGGCATCCTCCCACTAGTTCCTTTCCCCCCTTCCATGTCTTGTTCTTTGTCAAGTGGGATAGAATAGTAACTAGAAAATGTTTAGACCTCATTCTCAGGAGATAGGCGTCCACGCAGTTAATTTGTACTAAATCGTTAAATTTAACAAAAGCACCCATTAATAATAAATTATATAGACAAATTATTAAGTGTGTGTAGGTTATAGGGGCTAGAAACTTGTTGGCTAAGTTATTTACTCAGGGCTACTTTTGGAGAAGATGGAGGCCCTAAAAAGGGCCGTTGTATGGGGTACAGTTGGGGGGGGGGCTTTTTTTCTGGTGGTGTACTTGGTGACGGCCTTTGTACCTTCACTGACAAAATTGTCTTGATTACAGTTGTTTTGTCTTGTGTATAAACATGTTTTTTTTTTGTTTTTTTTTTTGCAAGATGGCCGTACGGTCATTAGTATTGACACTAATGGTGTAAAATACGTCGAAAGTAAAACTTATTTAATTTAAAAAAGTGTTTATTTAATTGTTATTAGTGTTTATATTAATAAAATTGTTAGACAAAACAATTACACAAAAAAAAACAAAGATTACAATAAAAGAAATAATACAAAATAAAAAGATAAAATTACAAAATAATAAAAAAAAATGTCTACAACACGTGGTGTTCCCAAGCGGCCACCCATCTAAGTACTAACCACGCCCGACGTTGCTTGACTTCGGTGATCGGACGAGAACCGGTATTTTCAACGTGGTATGGCCGTAGACAACAAAGTGATAAAAATAGTCTTTATATAATTACTAATCGGGTACACTTTAAAACGTACTAGATATTATAAACAGTACATACTGTAGCGTAATTAATGAGAAGGAGGTCACCTGTTTTCAATACAAAAAATTATAAGCGGGTCCCATCTAAACGTATTTTACGTCTTTCTAATGAATCTTATGGAGTAGCAACCAACGCATGGCTGGTCGTGCATTATTATATAGGGGAGACTGGGGAGAAATGGCCCACCAAATAGTCTTTCTTGATAAACTGTGTCTAATTTATAAAAATATGTATATTTAATTATGAAATTGTAATAGATGTTAGTCTAGCCAATAATACAAGTTAATATACCTTGTTTATCCCTTATATATATATAGATTTTTATATAATAAATAACAATTGATGTACATATAAGTGGGGAGAAATGGCCATAGCATGGGGAGAAATGGCCCACTAGGTGGGGAGAAATGGCCCTGAATGCTTTTTTTGCTATTTCCTACCATTTAGCTTTTGAAAAGTAGGCTATATGTAAACTGTATCTTAGCATGAGCTTTTTACATATTTAATAATATAAAAAAAATGTATTTAGTCCACTCTTTCATCGCACTGAATGCTATGGTATCTGGAGTCCTTTTAAAATCTTGATGTTTGACTAGAAAAATTATAATTTCATTTAGAAATAACATGTTGGTAAAGACTATTTAATATATTCATAGTTGTTATAATCATATTAATCATAGTTTAATAGCAATAGATTGAATATGTTTACTATAAACTATATATATGGCTACATTCACTATTATTGGCTATTGACTTTGCAATGATAAAAAAAACTATCTTTTAAAAACACAATAGTTTCTAATATCAAAATATATTTAATTAGTAATTTAAATTATTATCAATATTAGTGGTCAATTGAAATTAATTTACTATAAAACAGTTGTTTTATAAAGATAGTTTGCTAAAAAAGTTAGTTTTGTGGGTGGCCATTTTTCCCCACAAATTGTGGGCCATTTCTCCCCACAGGGGGGCTGTGATATAAAAATATTTTTTTAAAAATTACATGATATAAAAGATAATTTAAAATATCATATTGTTATATCTAAATAATTGATGTATTAAGAAAATGACTTTCCAATTATTAAGACAAAAAAGACTTAATTTTGATTAAAAAATGTAAAAGTTCAAAAAGTATATTTTTTTGACATAAAATTTCAAACATATCCAGTCCAACAATTATTGAACATTTCTCCCGGAAATTGATGGAGGACCATAAAAAGAATGTACTTAATACATTCATTTACATCCTAAACATTAAGGTCCAGCAGTTTTGGATATAATAGGGGTGGGCCATTTCTCCCACCTGGCCATTTCTCCCCACTCTCCCCCTATATTGTGTGCGCTTTTTCAAACAGTCTATTTCACTGATTGGTTTATGCTTGACTTGACAACAAACAAAGGCATCCACCCACTGCTTCACTTCCCCCCCTTCCATGTCTTTTTCTTTGTCAAGTGTGATAGAATAGTAACTAGAAAATGTTTAGACCTCATTCTCAGGAGATAGGCGTCCACGCAGTTAATTTGTACTAAATCGTTAAATTTAACAAAAGCACCCATTAATACATAAAATATATAGACAAATTATTAAGTGTGTGTAGGTTATAGGGGCTAGAAACTTGTTGGCTAAGTTATTTACTCAAGGCTAATTATGGAGAAGATGGAGGCCCTAAAAAGGGCCGTTGTATGGGGTACAGTTGGGGGGGGGGGCTTTTTTTCTGGTGGTGTACTTGGTGACGGCCTTGGTACCTTCACTGACAAAATTGTCTTGATTACAGTTGTTTTGTCTTGTGTAAAGACATGTTTATTTTTGTTTCTTTTTTTGCAAGATGGCCGTACGTTCATTAATATTGACACTAATGGTGTAAAATACGTCGAAAGTAAAACTTATTTAATTTAAAAGGTGTTTATTTAATTGTAATTAGTGTTTATATTAATAAAATTGTTAGACAAAACAATTAAACAAAAAAAAATGATTACAATAAAAGAAATAATACAAAATAAAAAGATAAAATTACAAAATAATAAAAAAAAATGTCTACAACACGTGGTGTTCCCAAGCGGTCACCCATCTAAGTACTAACCACGCCCGACGTTGCTTGACTTCAGGGATCGGACGAGAACCGGTATTTTCAACGTGGTATGGCCGTAGACAACAAAGTGGTAAAAATAGTCTTTATATAATTACTAATCGGGTACACTTTAAAACGTACTAGATATTATAAACAGTACATACTGTAGCGTAATTAATGAGAAGGAGGTCACCTGTTTTCAATACAAAAAATTATAAGCGGGTCCCATCTAAACGTATTTTACGTCTTTCTAATGAATCTTATGGTGTAGCAACCAACGCATGGCTCGTCGTGCATTATTATATATATTGTGTGCGCTTTTTCAAACAGTCTATTTCACTGATTGGTTTATTCTTGACTTGACAACAAACAAAGGCATCCACCCACTGCTTCACTTCCCCCCCCCCTTCCATGTCTTTTTCTTTGTCAAGTGTGATAGAATAGTAACTAGAAAATGTTTAGACCTCATTCTCAGGAGAATAGGCGTCCACGCAGTTAATTTGTACTAAATCGTTAAATTTAACAAAAGCACCCATTAATACATAAATTATATAGACAAATTATTAAGTGTGTGTAGGTTATAGGGGCTAGAAACTTGTTGGCTAAGTTATTTACTCAAGGCTAATTGTGGAGAAGATGGAGGCCCTAAAAAGGGCCGTTGTATGGGGTACAGTTGGGAGGGGGGGCTTATTTTCTGATTGTGTACTTGGTGACGGCCTTGGTACCTTCACTGACAAAATTGTCTTGATTACAGTTGTTTTGTCTTGTGTATAAACATGTTTTTTTTTTGTTTCATTTTTTGCAAGATGGCCGTACGTTCATTAGTATTGACACTAATGGTGTAAAATCCGTCGAAAGTAAAACTTATTTAATTTAAAAAAGTGTTTATTTAAATGTAATTAGTGTTTATATTAATAAAATTGTTAGACAAAACAATTAAACAAAAAAAAAATGATTACAATAAAAGAAATAATACAAAATAAAAAGATAAAATTACAAAATAATAAAAAAAAATGTCTACAACACGTGGTGTTCCCAAGCGGTCACCCATCTAAGTACTAACCACGCCCGACGTTGCTTGACTTCGGTGATCGGACGAGAACCGGTATTTTCAACGTGGTATGGCCGTAGACAACAATGTGATAAAAATAGTCTTTATATAATTACTAATCGGGTACACTTTAAAACGTACTAGATATTATAAACAGTACATACTGTAGCGTAATTAATGAGAAGGAGGTCACCTGTTTTCAATACAAAAAATTATAAGCGGGTCCCATCTAAACGTATTTTACGTCTTTCTAATGAATCTTATGGTGTAGCAACCAACGCATGGCTCGTCGTGCATTATTATATATATTGTGTGCGCTTTTTCAAACAGTCTATTTCACTGATTGGTTTATTCTTGACTTGACAACAAACAAAGGCATCCACCCACTGCTTCACTTCCCCTCCCCTTCCATGTCTTTTTCTTTGTCAAGTGTGATAGAATAGTAACTAGAAAATGTTTAGACCTCATTCTCAGGAGAATAGGCGTCCACGCAGTTAATTTGTACTAAATCGTTAAATTTAACAAAAGCACCCATTAATACATAAATTAAATAGACAAATTATTAAGTGTGTGTAGGTTATAGGGGCTAGAAACTTGTTGGCTAAGTTATTTACTCAAGGCTAATTGTGGAGAAGATGGAGGCCCTAAAAAGGGCCGTTGTATGGGGTACAGTTGGGAGGGGGGGCTTATTTTCTGGTTGTGTACTTGGTGACGGCCTTGGTACCTTCACTGACAAAATTGTCTTGATTACAGTTGTTTTGTCTTGTGTATAAACATGTTTTTTTTTTGTTTCATTTTTTGCAAGATGGCCGTACGTTCATTAGTATTGACACTAATGGTGTAAAATCCGTCGAAAGTAAAACTTATTTAATTTAAAAAAGTGTTTATTTAATTGTAATTAGTGTTTATATTAATAAAATTGTTAGACAAAACAATTAAACAAAAAAAAATGATTACAATAAAAGAAATAATACAAAATAAAAAGATAAAATTACAAAATAATAAAAAAAAATGTCTACAACACGTGGTGTTCCCAAGCGGCCACCCATCTAAGTACTAACCACGCCCGACGTTGCTTGACTTCGGTGATCGGACGAGAACCGGTATTTTCAACGTGGTATGGCCGTAGACAACAAAGTGATAAAAATAGTCTTTATATAATTACTAATCGGGTACACTTTAAAACGTACTAGATATTATAAACAGTACATACTGTAGCGTAATTAATGAGAAGGAGGTCACCTGTTTTCAATACAAAAAATTATAAGCGGGTCCCATCTAAACGTATTTTACGTCTTTCTAATGAATCTTATGGAGTAGCAACCAACGCATGGCTCGTCGTGCATTATTATATATATTGTGTGCGCTTTTTCAAACAGTCTATTTCACTGATTGGTTTATTATTGACTTGACAACAAACAAAGGCAGCCACCCACTGCTTCACTTCCCCCCCTTCCATGTCTTTTTCTTTGTCAAGTGTGATAGAATAGTAACTAGAAAATGTTTAGACCTCATTCTCAGGAGATAGGCGTCCACGCAGTTAATTTGTACTAAATCGTTAAATTTAACAAAAGCACCCATTAATACATAAATTATATAGACAAATTATTAAGTGTGTGTAGGTTATAGGGGCTAGAAACTTGTTGGCTAAGTTATTTAATCAAGCCTAATTGTGGAGATGATAAAGGCCCTAAAAAGGGCCGTTGTATGGGGTACAGTTGGGGGGTGGGGCTTTTTTTCTGGTGGTGTACTTGGTGACGGCCTTGGTACCTTCACTGACAAAATTGTCTTGATTACAGTTGTTTTGTCTTGTGTAAAGACATGTTTATTTTTGTTTCATTTTTTGCAAGATGGCCGTACGTTCATTAATATTGACACTAATGGTGTAAAATACGTCGAAAGTAAAACTTATTTAATTTAAAAGGTGTTTATTTAATTGTAATTAGTGTTTATATTAATAAAATTGTTAGACAAAACAATTAAACAAAAAAAAATGATTACAATAAAAGAAATAATACAAAATAAAAAGATAAAATTACAAAATAATAAAAAAAAATGTCTACAACACGTGGTGTTCCCAAGCGGTCACCCATCTAAGTACTAACCACGCCCGACGTTGCTTGACTTCGGTGATCGGACGAAAACCGGTATTTTCCACGTGGTATGGCCGTAGACAACAATGTGATAAAAATAGTCTTTATATAATTACTAATCGGGTACACTTTAAAACGTACTAGATATTATAAACAGTACATACTGTAGCGTAATTAATGAGAAGGAGGTCACCTGTTTTCAATACAAAAAAATATAAGCGGGTCCCATCTAAACGTATTTTTTAGTCTTTCTAATGAATCTTATGTTGTAGCAACCAACGCATGGCTGGTCGTGCATTATTATATATATTGTGTGCGCTTTTTCAAACAGTCTATTTCACTGATTGGTTTATGCTTGACTTGACAACAAACAAAGGCATCCACCCACTGCTTCACTTCCCCCCTTCCATGTCTTTTTCTTTGTCAAGTGTGATAGAATAGTAACTAGAAAATGTTTAGACCTCATTCTCAGGAGATAGGCGTCCACGCAGTTAATTTGTACTAAATCGTTAAATTTAACAAAAGCACCCATTAATACATAAAATATATAGACAAATTATTAAGTGTGTGTAGGTTATAGGGGCTAGAAACTTGTTGGCTAAGTTATTTACTCAAGGCTAATTATGGAGAAGATGGAGGCCCTAAAAAGGGCCGTTGTATGGGGTACAGTTGGGGGGGGGGGCTTTTTTTCTGGTTGTGTACTTGGTGACGGCCTTGGTTCCTTCACTGACAAAATTGTCTTGAATACAGTTGTTTTGTCTTGTGTATAAACATGTTTTTTTTTCGTTTCATTTTTTGCAAGATGGCCGTACGTTCATTAGTATTGACACTAATGGTGTAAAATACGTCGAAAGTAAAACTTATTTAATTTGAAAAAGTGTTTATTTAATTGTAGTTAGTGTTTATATTAATAAAATTGTTAGACAAAACAATTAAACAAAAAAAAAATGATTACTATAAAAGAAATAATACAAAATAAAAAGATAAAATTACAAAATAATAAAAAAAAATGTCTACAACACGTGGTGTTCCCAAGCGGTCACCCATCTAAGTACTAACCACGCCCGACGTTGCTTGACTTCGGTGATCGGACGAGAACCGGTATTTTCAACGTGGTATGGCCGTAGACAACAATGTGATAAAAATAGTCTTTATATAATTACTAATCGGGTACACTTTAAAACGTACTAGATATTATAAACAGTACATACTGTAGCGTAATTAATGAGAAGGAGGTCACCTGTTTTCAATACAAAAAATTATAAGCGGGTCCCATCTAAACGTATTTTACGTCTTTGTAATGAATCTTATGGTGTAGCAACCAACGCATGGCTCGTCGTGCATCATTATATATATTGTGTGCGCTTTTTCAAACAGTCTATTTCACTGATTGGTTTATTCTTGACTTGACAACAAACAAAGGCATCCACCCACTGCTTCACTTCCCCCCCCCTTCCATGTCTTTTTCTTTGTCAAGTGTGATAGAATAGTAACTAGAAAATGTTTAGACCTCATTCTCAGGAGATAGGCGTCCACGCAGTTAATTTGTACTAAATCGTTAAATTTAACAAAAGCACCCATTAATACATAAAATATATAGACAAATTATTAAGTGTGTGTAGGTTATAGGGGCTAGAAACTTGTTGGCTAAGTTATTTACTCAAGGCTAATTATGGAGAAGATGGAGGCCCTAAAAAGGGCCGTTGTATGGGGTACAGTGGGGGGGGGGGGCTTTTTTTCTGGTTGTGTACTTGGTGACGGCCTTAGTACCTTCACTGACAAAATTGTCTTGATTACAGTTGTTTTGTCTTGTGTATAAACATGTTTTTTTTTTCGTTTCATTTTTTGCAAGATGGCCGTACGTTCATTAGTATTGACACTAATGGTGTAAAATACGTCGAAAGTAAAACTTATTTAATTTAAAAAAGTGTTTATTTAATTGTAGTTAGTGTTTATATTAATAAAATTTTTAGACAAAACAATTAAACAAAAAAAAAATGATTACTATAAAAGAAATAATACAAAATAAAAAGATAAAATTACAAAATAAAAAAAAAAATGTCTACAAAACGTGGTGTTCCCAAGCGGTCACCCATCTAAGTACTAACCACGCCCGACGTTGCTTGACTTCGGTGATCGGACGAGAACCGGTATTTTCAACGTGGTATGGCCGTAGACAACAATGTGATAAAAATAGTCTTTATATAATTACTAATCGGGTACACTTTAAAACGTACTAGATATTATAAACAGTACATACTGTAGCGTAATTAATGAGAAGGAGGTCACCTGTTTTCAATACAAAAAATTATAAGCGGGTCCCATCTAAACGTATTTTACGTCTTTCTAATGAATCTTATGGTGTAGCAACCAACGCATGGCTCGTCGTGCATTATTATATATATTGTGTGCGCTTTTTCAAACAGTCTATTTTACTGATTGGTTTATTCTTGACTTGACAACAAACAAAGGCATCCACCCACTGCTTCACTTCCCCCCCCCTTCCATGTCTTTTTCTTTGTCAAGTGTGATAGAATAGTAACTAGAAAATGTTTAGACCTCATTCTCAGGAGAATAGGCGTCCACGCAGTTAATTTGTACTAAATCGTTAAATTTAACAAAAGCACCCATTAATACATAAATTATATAGACAAATTATTAAGTGTGTGTAGGTTATAGGGGCTAGAAACTTGTTGGCTAAGTTATTTACTCAAGGCTAATTATGGAGAAGATGGAGGCCCTAAAAAGGGCCGTTGTATGGGGTACAGTGGGGGGGGGGGCTTTTTTTCTGGTTGTGTACTTGGTGACGGCCTTAGTACCTTCACTGACAAAATTGTCTTGATTACAGTTGTTTTGTCTTGTGTATAAACATGTTTTTTTTTTGTTTCATTTTTTGCAAGATGGCCGTACGTTCATTAGTATTGACACTAATGGTGTAAAATCCGTCGAAAGTAAAACTTATTTAATTTAAAAAAGTGTTTATTTAATTGTAATTAGTGTTTATATTAATAAAATTGTTAGACAAAACAATTAAACAAAAAAAAAATGATTACAATAAAAGAAATAATACAAAATAAAAAGATAAAATTACAAAATAATAAAAAAAAATGTCTACAACACGTGGTGTTCCCAAGCGGTCACCCATCTAAGTACTAACCACGCCCGACGTTGCTTGACTTCGGTGATCGGACGAGAACCGGTATTTTCAACGTGGTATGGCCGTAGACAACAATGTGATAAAAATAGTCTTTATATAATTACTAATCGGGTACACTTTAAAACGTACTAGATATTATAAACAGTACATACTGTAGCGTAATTAATGAGAAGGAGGTCACCTGTTTTCAATACAAAAAATTATAAGCGGGTCCCATCTAAACGTATTTTACGTCTTTCTAATGAATCTTATGGTGTAGCAACCAACGCATGGCTCGTCGTGCATTATTATATATATTGTGTGCGCTTTTTCAAACAGTCTATTTCACTGATTGGTTTATTCTTGACTTGACAACAAACAAAGGCATCCACCCACTGCTTCACTCCCCCCCCCCTTCCATGTCCTTTTCTTTGTCAAGTGTGATAGAATAGTAACTAGAAAATGTTTAGACCTCATTCTCAGGAGATAGGCGTCCACGCAGTTAATTTGTACTAAATCGTTAAATTTAACAAAAGCACCCATTAATACATAAAATATATAGACAAATTATTAAGTGTGTGTAGGTTATAGGGGCTAGAAACTTGTTGGCTAAGTTATTTACTCAAGGCTAATTATGGAGAAGATGGAGGCCCTAAAAAGGGCCGTTGTATGGGGTACAGTGGGGGGGGGGCTTTTTTTCTGGTTGTGTACTTGGTGACGGCCTTAGTACCTTCACTGACAAAATTGTCTTGATTACAGTTGTTTTGTCTTGTGTATAAACATGTTTTTTTTTTCGTTTCATTTTTTGCAAGATGGCCGTACGTTCATTAGTATTGACACTAATGGTGTAAAATACGTCGAAAGTAAAACTTATTTAATTTAAAAAAGTGTTTATTTAATTGTAGTTAGTGTTTATATTAATAAAATTTTTAGACAAAACAATTAAACAAAAAAATGATTACTATAAAAGAAATAATACAAAATAAAAAGATAAAATTACAAAATAAAAAAAAAATGTCTACAACACGTGGTGTTCCCAAGCGGTCACCCATCTAAGTACTAACCACGCCCGACGTTGCTTGATTCGGTGATCGGACGAGAACCGGTATTTTCAACGTGGTATGGCCGTAGACAACAATGTGATAAAAATAGTCTTTATATAATTACTAATCGGGTACACTTTAAAACGTACTAGATATTATAAACAGTACATACTGTAGCGTAATTAATGAGAAGGAGGTCACCTGTTTTCAATACAAAAAATTATAAGCGGGTCCCATCTAAACGTATTTTACGTCTTTCTAATGAATCTTATGGTGTAGCAACCAACGCATGGCTCGTCGTGCATTATTATATATATTGTGTGCGCTTTTTCAAACAGTCTATTTCACTGATTGGTTTATTCTTGACTTGACAACAAACAAAGGCATCCACCCACTGCTTCACTTCCCCCCCCCTTCCATGTCTTTTTCTTTGTCAAGTGTGATAGAATAGTAACTAGAAAATGTTTAGACCTCATTCTCAGGAGAATAGGCGTCCACGCAGTTAATTTGTACTAAATCGTTAAATTTAACAAAAGCACCCATTAATACATAAATTATATAGACAAATTATTAAGTGTGTGTAGGTTATAGGGGCTAGAAACTTGTTGGCTAAGTTATTTACTCAAGGCTAATTGTGGAGAAGATGGAGGCCCTAAAAAGGACCGTTGTATGGGATACAGTTGGGGAGGGGCTTATTTACTAGTGGTGTACTTGGTGACGGCCTTGGTACCTTCACTGACAAAATTATCTTGATTACAGTTGTTTTGTCTTGTGTAAAGACATGTTTATTTTTGTTTCATTTTTTGCAAGATGGCCGTACGTTCATTAATATTGACACTAATGGTGTAAAATAGTTCGAAAGTAAAACTTATTTAATTTAAAAAAGTGTTTATTTAATTGTAATTAGTGTTTATATTAATAAAATTGTTAGACAAAACAATTAAACAAAAAAAAAATGATTACAATAAAAGAAATAATACAAAATAAAAAGATAAAATTACAAAATAATAAAAAAAATTTCTACAACACGTGGTGTTCCCAAGCGGTCACCCATCTAAGTACTAACCACGCCCGACGTTGCTGGACTTCGCTGATCGGACGAGAACCGGTATTTTCAACGTGGTATGGCCGTAGACAACTAAGTGATAAAAATAGTCTTTATATAATTACTAATCGGGTACACTTTAAAATGTACTAGATTTTATAAACAGTACATGCTGTAGCGTAATTAATGAGAAGGGGGTCACCTGTTTTCAATACAAAAAATTATTAGCGGGTCCCATCTAAACGTATTTTACGTCTTTCTAATGAATCTTATGGTGTAGCAACCAACGCATGGCTCGTCGTGTATTATTATATATATTGTGTGCGCTTTTTCAAACAGTCTATTTCACTGATTGGTTTATTCTTGACTTGACAACAAACAAAGGCATCCTCCCACTAGTTCCTTTCCCCCCTTCCATGTCTTGTTCTTTGTCAAGTGGGATAGAATAGTAACTAGAAAATGTTTAGACCTCATTCTCAGGAGATAGGCGTCCACGCAGTTAATTTGTACTAAATCGTTAAATTTAACAAAAGCACCCATTAATAATAAATTATATAGACAAATTATTAAGTGTGTGTAGGTTATAGGGGCTAGAAACTTGTTGGCTAAGTTATTTACTCAGGGCTACTTTTGGAGAAGATGGAGGCCCTAAAAAGGGCCGTTGTATGGGGTACAGTTGGGGGGGGGGCTTTTTTTCTGGTGGTGTACTTGGTGACGGCCTTTGTACCTTCACTGACAAAATTGTCTTGATTACAGTTGTTTTGTCTTGTGTATAAACATGTTTTTTTTTTGTTTTTTTTTTTGCAAGATGGCCGTACGGTCATTAGTATTGACACTAATGGTGTAAAATACGTCGAAAGTAAAACTTATTTAATTTAAAAAAGTGTTTATTTAATTGTTATTAGTGTTTATATTAATAAAATTGTTAGACAAAACAATTACACAAAAAAAAACAAAGATTACAATAAAAGAAATAATACAAAATAAAAAGATAAAATTACAAAATAATAAAAAAAAATGTCTACAACACGTGGTGTTCCCAAGCGGCCACCCATCTAAGTACTAACCACGCCCGACGTTGCTTGACTTCGGTGATCGGACGAGAACCGGTATTTTCAACGTGGTATGGCCGTAGACAACAAAGTGATAAAAATAGTCTTTATATAATTACTAATCGGGTACACTTTAAAACGTACTAGATATTATAAACAGTACATACTGTAGCGTAATTAATGAGAAGGAGGTCACCTGTTTTCAATACAAAAAATTATAAGCGGGTCCCATCTAAACGTATTTTACGTCTTTCTAATGAATCTTATGGAGTAGCAACCAACGCATGGCTGGTCGTGCATTATTATATAGGGGAGACTGGGGAGAAATGGCCCACCAAATAGTCTTTCTTGATAAACTGTGTCTAATTTATAAAAATATGTATATTTAATTATGAAATTGTAATAGATGTTAGTCTAGCCAATAATACAAGTTAATATACCTTGTTTATCCCTTATATATATATAGATTTTTATATAATAAATAACAATTGATGTACATATAAGTGGGGAGAAATGGCCATAGCATGGGGAGAAATGGCCCACTAGGTGGGGAGAAATGGCCCTGAATGCTTTTTTTGCTATTTCCTACCATTTAGCTTTTGAAAAGTAGGCTATATGTAAACTGTATCTTAGCATGAGCTTTTTACATATTTAATAATATAAAAAAAATGTATTTAGTCCACTCTTTCATCGCACTGAATGCTATGGTATCTGGAGTCCTTTTAAAATCTTGATGTTTGACTAGAAAAATTATAATTTCATTTAGAAATAACATGTTGGTAAAGACTATTTAATATATTCATAGTTGTTATAATCATATTAATCATAGTTTAATAGCAATAGATTGAATATGTTTACTATAAACTATATATATGGCTACATTCACTATTATTGGCTATTGACTTTGCAATGATAAAAAAAACTATCTTTTAAAAACACAATAGTTTCTAATATCAAAATATATTTAATTAGTAATTTAAATTATTATCAATATTAGTGGTCAATTGAAATTAATTTACTATAAAACAGTTGTTTTATAAAGATAGTTTGCTAAAAAAGTTAGTTTTGTGGGTGGCCATTTTTCCCCACAAATTGTGAGCCATTTCTCCCCACAGGGGGGCTGTGATATAAAAATATTTTTTTAAAAATTACATGATATAAAAGATAATTTAAAATATCATATTGTTATATCTAAATAATTGATGTATTAAGAAAATGACTTTCCAATTATTAAGACAAAAAAGACTTAATTTTGATTAAAAAATGTAAAAGTTCAAAAAGTATATTTTTTTGACATAAAATTTCAAACATATCCAGTCCAACAATTATTGAACATTTCTCCCGGAAATTGATGGAGGACCATAAAAAGAATGTACTTAATACATTCATTTACATCCTAAACATTAAGGTCCAGCAGTTTTGGATATAATAGGGGTGGGCCATTTCTCCCACCTGGCCATTTCTCCCCACTCTCCCCCTATATTGTGTGCGCTTTTTCAAACAGTCTATTTCACTGATTGGTTTATGCTTGACTTGACAACAAACAAAGGCATCCACCCACTGCTTCACTTCCCCCCCTTCCATGTCTTTTTCTTTGTCAAGTGTGATAGAATAGTAACTAGAAAATGTTTAGACCTCATTCTCAGGAGATAGGCGTCCACGCAGTTAATTTGTACTAAATCGTTAAATTTAACAAAAGCACCCATTAATACATAAAATATATAGACAAATTATTAAGTGTGTGTAGGTTATAGGGGCTAGAAACTTGTTGGCTAAGTTATTTACTCAAGGCTAATTATGGAGAAGATGGAGGCCCTAAAAAGGGCCGTTGTATGGGGTACAGTTGGGGGGGGGGGCTTTTTTTCTGGTGGTGTACTTGGTGACGGCCTTGGTACCTTCACTGACAAAATTGTCTTGATTACAGTTGTTTTGTCTTGTGTAAAGACATGTTTATTTTTGTTTCATTTTTTGCAAGATGGCCGTACGTTCATTAATATTGACACTAATGGTGTAAAATACGTCGAAAGTAAAACTTATTTAATTTAAAAGGTGTTTATTTAATTGTAATTAGTGTTTATATTAATAAAATTGTTAGACAAAACAATTAAACAAAAAAAAATGATTACAATAAAAGAAATAATACAAAATAAAAAGATAAAATTACAAAATAATAAAAAAAAATGTCTACAACACGTGGTGTTCCCAAGCGGTCACCCATCTAAGTACTAACCACGCCCGACGTTGCTTGACTTCAGGGATCGGACGAGAACCGGTATTTTCAACGTGGTATGGCCGTAGACAACAAAGTGGTAAAAATAGTCTTTATATAATTACTAATCGGGTACACTTTAAAACGTACTAGATATTATAAACAGTACATACTGTAGCGTAATTAATGAGAAGGAGGTCACCTGTTTTCAATACAAAAAATTATAAGCGGGTCCCATCTAAACGTATTTTACGTCTTTCTAATGAATCTTATGGTGTAGCAACCAACGCATGGCTCGTCGTGCATTATTATATATATTGTGTGCGCTTTTTCAAACAGTCTATTTCACTGATTGGTTTATTCTTGACTTGACAACAAACAAAGGCATCCACCCACTGCTTCACTTCCCCCCCCCCTTCCATGTCTTTTTCTTTGTCAAGTGTGATAGAATAGTAACTAGAAAATGTTTAGACCTCATTCTCAGGAGAATAGGCGTCCACGCAGTTAATTTGTACTAAATCGTTAAATTTAACAAAAGCACCCATTAATACATAAATTATATAGACAAATTATTAAGTGTGTGTAGGTTATAGGGGCTAGAAACTTGTTGGCTAAGTTATTTACTCAAGGCTAATTGTGGAGAAGATGGAGGCCCTAAAAAGGGCCGTTGTATGGGGTACAGTTGGGAGGGGGGGCTTATTTTCTGATTGTGTACTTGGTGACGGCCTTGGTACCTTCACTGACAAAATTGTCTTGATTACAGTTGTTTTGTCTTGTGTATAAACATGTTTTTTTTTTGTTTCATTTTTTGCAAGATGGCCGTACGTTCATTAGTATTGACACTAATGGTGTAAAATCCGTCGAAAGTAAAACTTATTTAATTTAAAAAAGTGTTTATTTAAATGTAATTAGTGTTTATATTAATAAAATTGTTAGACAAAACAATTAAACAAAAAAAAAATGATTACAATAAAAGAAATAATACAAAATAAAAAGATAAAATTACAAAATAATAAAAAAAAATGTCTACAACACGTGGTGTTCCCAAGCGGTCACCCATCTAAGTACTAACCACGCCCGACGTTGCTTGACTTCGGTGATCGGACGAGAACCGGTATTTTCAACGTGGTATGGCCGTAGACAACAATGTGATAAAAATAGTCTTTATATAATTACTAATCGGGTACACTTTAAAACGTACTAGATATTATAAACAGTACATACTGTAGCGTAATTAATGAGAAGGAGGTCACCTGTTTTCAATACAAAAAATTATAAGCGGGTCCCATCTAAACGTATTTTACGTCTTTCTAATGAATCTTATGGTGTAGCAACCAACGCATGGCTCGTCGTGCATTATTATATATATTGTGTGCGCTTTTTCAAACAGTCTATTTCACTGATTGGTTTATTCTTGACTTGACAACAAACAAAGGCATCCACCCACTGCTTCACTTCCCCTCCCCTTCCATGTCTTTTTCTTTGTCAAGTGTGATAGAATAGTAACTAGAAAATGTTTAGACCTCATTCTCAGGAGAATAGGCGTCCACGCAGTTAATTTGTACTAAATCGTTAAATTTAACAAAAGCACCCATTAATACATAAATTAAATAGACAAATTATTAAGTGTGTGTAGGTTATAGGGGCTAGAAACTTGTTGGCTAAGTTATTTACTCAAGGCTAATTGTGGAGAAGATGGAGGCCCTAAAAAGGGCCGTTGTATGGGGTACAGTTGGGAGGGGGGGCTTATTTTCTGGTTGTGTACTTGGTGACGGCCTTGGTACCTTCACTGACAAAATTGTCTTGATTACAGTTGTTTTGTCTTGTGTATAAACATGTTTTTTTTTTGTTTCATTTTTTGCAAGATGGCCGTACGTTCATTAGTATTGACACTAATGGTGTAAAATCCGTCGAAAGTAAAACTTATTTAATTTAAAAAAGTGTTTATTTAATTGTAATTAGTGTTTATATTAATAAAATTGTTAGACAAAACAATTAAACAAAAAAATGATTACTATAAAAGAAATAATACAAAATAAAAAGATAAAATTACAAAATAAAAAAAAAATGTCTACAACACGTGGTGTTCCCAAGCGGTCACCCATCTAAGTACTAACCACGCCCGACGTTGCTTGACTTCGGTGATCGGACGAGAACCGGTATTTTCAACGTGGTATGGCCGTAGACAACAATGTGATAAAAATAGTCTTTATATAATTACTAATCGGGTACACTTTAAAACGTACTAGATATTATAAACAGTACATACTGTAGCGTAATTAATGAGAAGGAGGTCACCTGTTTTCAATACAAAAAATTATAAGCGGGTCCCATCTAAACGTATTTTACGTCTTTCTAATGAATCTTATGGTGTAGCAACCAACGCATGGCTCGTCGTGCATTATTATATATATTGTGTGCGCTTTTTCAAACAGTCTATTTCACTGATTGGTTTATTCTTGACTTGACAACAAACAAAGGCATCCACCCACTGCTTCACTTCCCCCCCCCCCCCTTCCATGTCTTTTTCTTTGTCAAGTGTGATAGAATAGTAACTAGAAAATGTTTAGACCTCATTCTCAGGAGAATAGGCGTCCACGCAGTTAATTTGTACTAAATCGTTAAATTTAACAAAAGCACCCATTAATACATAAATTATATAGACAAATTATTAAGTGTGTGTAGGTTATAGGGGCTAGAAACTTGTTGGCTAAGTTATTTACTCAAGGCTAATTGTGGAGAAGATGGAGGCCCTAAAAAGGGCCGTTGTATGGGGTACAGTTGGGAGGGGGGGCTTATTTTCTGATTGTGTACTTGGTGACGGCCTTGGTACCTTCACTGACAAAATTGTCTTGATTACAGTTGTTTTGTCTTGTGTATAAACATGTTTTTTTTTTGTTTCATTTTTTGCAAGATGGCCGTACGTTCATTAGTATTGACACTAATGGTGTAAAATCCGTCGAAAGTAAAACTTATTTAATTTAAAAAAGTGTTTATTTAAATGTAATTAGTGTTTATATTAATAAAATTGTTAGACAAAACAATTAAACAAAAAAAAAATGATTACAATAAAAGAAATAATACAAAATAAAAAGATAAAATTACAAAATAATAAAAAAAAATGTCTACAACACGTGGTGTTCCCAAGCGGTCACCCATCTAAGTACTAACCACGCCCGACGTTGCTTGACTTCGGTGATCGGACGAGAACCGGTATTTTCAACGTGGTATGGCCGTAGACAACAATGTGATAAAAATAGTCTTTATATAATTACTAATCGGGTACACTTTAAAACGTACTAGATATTATAAACAGTACATACTGTAGCGTAATTAATGAGAAGGAGGTCACCTGTTTTCAATACAAAAAATTATAAGCGGGTCCCATCTAAACGTATTTTACGTCTTTCTAATGAATCTTATGGTGTAGCAACCAACGCATGGCTCGTCGTGCATTATTATATATATTGTGTGCGCTTTTTCAAACAGTCTATTTCACTGATTGGTTTATTCTTGACTTGACAACAAACAAAGGCATCCACCCACTGCTTCACTTCCCCTCCCCTTCCATGTCTTTTTCTTTGTCAAGTGTGATAGAATAGTAACTAGAAAATGTTTAGACCTCATTCTCAGGAGAATAGGCGTCCACGCAGTTAATTTGTACTAAATCGTTAAATTTAACAAAAGCACCCATTAATACATAAATTAAATAGACAAATTATTAAGTGTGTGTAGGTTATAGGGGCTAGAAACTTGTTGGCTAAGTTATTTACTCAAGGCTAATTGTGGAGAAGATGGAGGCCCTAAAAAGGGCCGTTGTATGGGGTACAGTTGGGAGGGGGGGCTTATTTTCTGGTTGTGTACTTGGTGACGGCCTTGGTACCTTCACTGACAAAATTGTCTTGATTACAGTTGTTTTGTCTTGTGTATAAACATGTTTTTTTTTTGTTTCATTTTTTGCAAGATGGCCGTACGTTCATTAGTATTGACACTAATGGTGTAAAATCCGTCGAAAGTAAAACTTATTTAATTTAAAAAAGTGTTTATTTAATTGTAATTAGTGTTTATATTAATAAAATTGTTAGACAAAACAATTAAACAAAAAAAAAAATGATTACAATAAAAGAAATAATACAAAATAAAAAGATAAAATTACAAAATAATAAAAAAAAATGTCTACAACACGTGGTGTTCCCAAGCGGTCACCCATCTAAGTACTAACCACGCCCGACGTTGCTTGACTTCGGTGATCGGACGAGAACCGGTATTTTCAACGTGGTATGGCCGTAGACAACAATGTGATAAAAATAGTCTTTATATAATTACTAATCGGGTACACTTTAAAACGTACTAGATATTATAAACAGTACATACTGTAGCGTAATTAATGAGAAGGAGGTCACCTGTTTTCAATACAAAAAATTATAAGCGGGTCCCATCTAAACGTATTTTACGTCTTTCTAATGAATCTTATGGTGTAGCAACCAACGCATGGCTCGTCGTGCATTATTATATATATTGTGTGCGCTTTTTCAAACAGTCTATTTCACTGATTGGTTTATTCTTGACTTGACAACAAACAAAGGCATCCACCCACTGCTTCACTCCCCCCCCCCCCTTCCATGTCCTTTTCTTTGTCAAGTGTGATAGAATAGTAACTAGAAAATGTTTAGACCTCATTCTCAGGAGATAGGCGTCCACGCAGTTAATTTGTACTAAATCGTTAAATTTAACAAAAGCACCCATTAATACATAAAATATATAGACAAATTATTAAGTGTGTGTAGGTTATAGGGGCTAGAAACTTGTTGGCTAAGTTATTTACTCAAGGCTAATTATGGAGAAGATGGAGGCCCTAAAAAGGGCCGTTGTATGGGGTACAGTGGGGGGGGGGCTTTTTTTCTGGTTGTGTACTTGGTGACGGCCTTAGTACCTTCACTGACAAAATTGTCTTGATTACAGTTGTTTTGTCTTGTGTATAAACATGTTTTTTTTTTGTTTCATTTTTTGCAAGATGGCCGTACGTTCATTAGTATTGACACTAATGGTGTAAAATCCGTCGAAAGTAAAACTTATTTAATTTAAAAAAGTGTTTATTTAATTGTAATTAGTGTTTATATTAATAAAATTGTTAGACAAAACAATTAAACAAAAAAAAATGATTACAATAAAAGAAATAATACAAAATAAAAAGATAAAATTACAAAATAATAAAAAAAAATGTCTACAACACGTGGTGTTCCCAAGCGGTCACCCATCTAAGTACTAACCACGCCCGACGTTGCTTGACTTCGGTGATCGGACGAGAACCGGTATTTTCAACGTGGTATGGCCGTAGACAACAATGTGATAAAAATAGTCTTTATATAATTACTAATCGGGTACACTTTAAAACGTACTAGATATTATAAACAGTACATACTGTAGCGTAATTAATGAGAAGGAGGTCACCTGTTTTCAATACAAAAAATTATAAGCGGGTCCCATCTAAACGTATTTTACGTCTTTCTAATGAATCTTATGGTGTAGCAACCAACGCATGGCTCGTCGTGCATTATTATATATATTGTGTGCGCTTTTTCAAACAGTCTATTTCACTGATTGGTTTATTCTTGACTTGACAACAAACAAAGGCATCCACCCACTGCTTCACTTCCCCTCCCCTTCCATGTCTTTTTCTTTGTCAAGTGTGATAGAATAGTAACTAGAAAATGTTTAGACCTCATTCTCAGGAGAATAGGCGTCCACGCAGTTAATTTGTACTAAATCGTTAAATTTAACAAAAGCACCCATTAATACATAAATTAAATAGACAAATTATTAAGTGTGTGTAGGTTATAGGGGCTAGAAACTTGTTGGCTAAGTTATTTACTCAAGGCTAATTGTGGAGAAGATGGAGGCCCTAAAAAGGGCCGTTGTATGGGGTACAGTTGGGAGGGGGGGCTTATTTTCTGGTTGTGTACTTGGTGACGGCCTTGGTACCTTCACTGACAAAATTGTCTTGATTACAGTTGTTTTGTCTTGTGTATAAACATGTTTTTTTTTTGTTTCATTTTTTGCAAGATGGCCGTACGTTCATTAGTATTGACACTAATGGTGTAAAATCCGTCGAAAGTAAAACTTATTTAATTTAAAAAAGTGTTTATTTAATTGTAATTAGTGTTTATATTAATAAAATTGTTAGACAAAACAATTAAACAAAAAAAAAATGATTACAATAAAAGAAATAATACAAAATAAAAAGATAAAATTACAAAATAATAAAAAAAAATGTCTACAACACGTGGTGTTCCCAAGCGGTCACCCATCTAAGTACTAACCACGCCCGACGTTGCTTGACTTCGGTGATCGGACGAGAACCGGTATTTTCAACGTGGTATGGCCGTAGACAACAATGTGATAAAAATAGTCTTTATATAATTACTAATCGGGTACACTTTAAAACGTACTAGATATTATAAACAGTACATACTGTAGCGTAATTAATGAGAAGGAGGTCACCTGTTTTCAATACAAAAAATTATAAGCGGGTCCCATCTAAACGTATTTTACGTCTTTCTAATGAATCTTATGGTGTAGCAACCAACGCATGGCTCGTCGTGCATTATTATATATATTGTGTGCGCTTTTTCAAACAGTCTATTTCACTGATTGGTTTATTCTTGACTTGACAACAAACAAAGGCATCCACCCACTGCTTCACTCCCCCCCCCCTTCCATGTCCTTTTCTTTGTCAAGTGTGATAGAATAGTAACTAGAAAATGTTTAGACCTCATTCTCAGGAGATAGGCGTCCACGCAGTTAATTTGTACTAAATCGTTAAATTTAACAAAAGCACCCATTAATACATAAAATATATAGACAAATTATTAAGTGTGTGTAGGTTATAGGGGCTAGAAACTTGTTGGCTAAGTTATTTACTCAAGGCTAATTATGGAGAAGATGGAGGCCCTAAAAAGGGCCGTTGTATGGGGTACAGTGGGGGGGGGGCTTTTTTTCTGGTTGTGTACTTGGTGACGGCCTTAGTACCTTCACTGACAAAATTGTCTTGATTACAGTTGTTTTGTCTTGTGTATAAACATGTTTTTTTTTTCGTTTCATTTTTTGCAAGATGGCCGTACGTTCATTAGTATTGACACTAATGGTGTAAAATACGTCGAAAGTAAAACTTATTTAATTTAAAAAAGTGTTTATTTAATTGTAGTTAGTGTTTATATTAATAAAATTTTTAGACAAAACAATTAAACAAAAAAATGATTACTATAAAAGAAATAATACAAAATAAAAAGATAAAATTACAAAATAAAAAAAAAATGTCTACAACACGTGGTGTTCCCAAGCGGTCACCCATCTAAGTACTAACCACGCCCGACGTTGCTTGACTTCGGTGATCGGACGAGAACCGGTATTTTCAACGTGGTATGGCCGTAGACAACAATGTGATAAAAATAGTCTTTATATAATTACTAATCGGGTACACTTTAAAACGTACTAGATATTATAAACAGTACATACTGTAGCGTAATTAATGAGAAGGAGGTCACCTGTTTTCAATACAAAAAATTATAAGCGGGTCCCATCTAAACGTATTTTACGTCTTTCTAATGAATCTTATGGTGTAGCAACCAACGCATGGCTCGTCGTGCATTATTATATATATTGTGTGCGCTTTTTCAAACAGTCTATTTCACTGATTGGTATATTCTTGACTTGACAACAAACAAAGGCATCCACCCACTGCTTCACTTCCCCCCCCCCCTTCCATGTCTTTTTCTTTGTCAAGTGTGATAGAATAGTAACTAGAAAATGTTTAGACCTCATTCTCAGGAGAATAGGCGTCCACGCAGTTAATTTGTACTAAATCGTTAAATTTAACAAAAGCACCCATTAATACATAAATTATATAGACAAATTATTAAGTGTGTGTAGGTTATAGGGGCTAGAAACTTGTTGGCTAAGTTATTTACTCAAGGCTAATTGTGGAGAAGATGGAGGCCCTAAAAAGGGCCGTTGTATGGGGTACAGTTGGGAGGGGGGGCTTATTTTCTGGTTGTGTACTTGGTGACGGCCTTGGTACCTTCACTGACAAAATTGTCTTGATTACAGTTGTTTTGTCTTGTGTATAAACATGTTTTTTTTTTGTTTTATTTTTTGCAAGATGGCCGTACGTTCATTAGTATTGACACTAATGGTGTAAAATCCGTCGAAAGTAAAACTTATTTAATTTAAAAAAGTGTTTATTTAATTGTAATTAGTGTTTATATTAATAAAATTGTTAGACAAAACAATTAAACAAAAAAAAATGATTACAATAAAAGAAATAATACAAAATAAAAAGATAAAATTACAAAATAATAAAAAAAAATGTCTACAACACGTGGTGTTCCCAAGCGGTCACCCATCTAAGTACTAACCACGCCCGACGTTGCTTGACTTCGGTGATCGGACGAGAACCGGTATTTTCAACGTGGTATGGCCGTAGACAACAATGTGATAAAAATAGTCTTTATATAATTACTAATCGGGTACACTTTAAAACGTACTAGATATTATAAACAGTACATACTGTAGCGTAATTAATGAGAAGGAGGTCACCTGTTTTCAATACAAAAAATTATAAGCGGGTCCCATCTAAACGTATTTTACGTCTTTCTAATGAATCTTATGGTGTAGCAACCAACGCATGGCTCGTCGTGCATTATTATATATATTGTGTGCGCTTTTTCAAACAGTCTATTTCACTGATTGGTTTATTCTTGACTTGACAACAAACAAAGGCATCCACCCACTGCTTCACTCTCCCCCCCCTTCCATGTCCTTTTCTTTGTCAAGTGTGATAGAATAGTAACTAGAAAATGTTTAGACCTCATTCTCAGGAGATAGGCGTCCACGCAGTTAATTTGTACTAAATCGTTAAATTTAACAAAAGCACCCATTAATACATAAAATATATAGACAAATTATTAAGTGTGTGTAGGTTATAGGGGCTAGAAACTTGTTGGCTAAGTTATTTACTCAAGGCTAATTATGGAGAAGATGGAGGCCCTAAAAAGGGCCGTTGTATGGGGTACAGTGGGGGGGGGGGGCTTTTCTTCTGGTTGTGTACTTGGTGACGGCCTTAGTACCTTCACTGACAAAATTGTCTTGATTACAGTTGTTTTGTCTTGTGTATAAACATGTTTTTTTTTTCGTTTCATTTTTTGCAAGATGGCCGTACGTTCATTAGTATTGACACTAATGGTGTAAAATACGTCGAAAGTAAAACTTATTTAATTTAAAAAAGTGTTTATTTAATTGTAGTTAGTGTTTATATTAATAAAATTTTTAGACAAAACAATTAAACAAAAAAATGATTACTATAAAAGAAATAATACAAAATAAAAAGATAAAATTACAAAATAAAAAAAAAAATGTCTACAACACGTGGTGTTCCCAAGCGGTCACCCATCTAAGTACTAACCACGCCCGACGTTGCTTGACTTCGGTGATCGGACGAGAACCGGTATTTTCAACGTGGTATGGCCGTAGACAACAATGTGATAAAAATAGTCTTTATATAATTACTAATCGGGTACACTTTAAAACGTACTAGATATTATAAACAGTACATACTGTAGCGTAATTAATGAGAAGGAGGTCACCTGTTTTCAATACAAAAAATTATAAGCGGGTCCCATCTAAACGTATTTTACGTCTTTCTAATGAATCTTATGGTGTAGCAACCAACGCATGGCTCGTCGTGCATTATTATATATATTGTGTGCGCTTTTTCAAACAGTCTATTTCACTGATTGGTTTATTCTTGACTTGACAACAAACAAAGGCATCCACCCACTGCTTCACTTCCCCCCCCCCTTCCATGTCTTTTTCTTTGTCAAGTGTGATAGAATAGTAACTAGAAAATGTTTAGACCTCATTCTCAGGAGAATAGGCGTCCACGCAGTTAATTTGTACTAAATCGTTAAATTTAACAAAAGCACCCATTAATACATAAATTATATAGACAAATTATTAAGTGTGTGTAGGTTATAGGGGCTAGAAACTTGTTGGCTAAGTTATTTACTCAAGGCTAATTGTGGAGAAGATGGAGGCCCTAAAAAGGGCCGTTGTATGGGGTACTGTTGGGAGGGGGGGCTTATTTTCTGGTTGTGTACTTGGTGACGGCCTTGGTACCTTCACTGACAAAATTGTCTTGATTACAGTTGTTTTGTCTTGTGTATAAACATGTTTTTTTTTTGTTTCATTTTTTGCAAGATGGCCGTACGTTCATTAGTATTGACACTAATGGTGTAAAATCCGTCGAAAGTAAAACTTATTTAATTTAAAAAAGTGTTTATTTAATTGTAATTAGTGTTTATATTAATAAAATTGTTAGACAAAACAATTAAACAAAAAAAAAATGATTACAATAAAAGAAATAATACAAAATAAAAAGATAAAATTACAAAATAATAAAAAAAATTGTCTACAACACGTGGTGTTCCCAAGCGGTCACCCATCTAAGTACTAACCACGCCCGACGTTGCTTGACTTCGGTGATCGGACGAGAACCGGTATTTTCAACGTGGTATGGCCGTAGACAACAATGTGATAAAAATAGTCTTTATATAATTACTAATCGGGTACACTTTAAAACGTACTAGATATTATAAACAGTACATACTGTAGCGTAATTAATGAGAAGGAGGTCACCTGTTTTCAATACAAAAAATTATAAGCGGGTCCCATCTAAACGTATTTTACGTCTTTCTAATGAATCTTATGGTGTAGCAACCAACGCATGGCTCGTCGTGCATTATTATATATATTGTGTGCGCTTTTTCAAACAGTCTATTTCACTGATTGGTTTATTCTTGACTTGACAACAAACAAAGGCATCCACCCACTGCTTCACTTCCCCCCCCCCCTTCCATGTCCTTTTCTTTGTCAAGTGTGATAGAATAGTAACTAGAAAATGTTTAGACCTCATTCTCAGGAGATAGGCGTCCACGCAGTTAATTTGTACTAAATCGTTAAATTTAACAAAAGCACCCATTAATACATAAAATATATAGACAAATTATTAAGTGTGTGTAGGTTATAGGGGCTAGAAACTTGTTGGCTAAGTTATTTACTCAAGGCTAATTATGGAGAAGATGGAGGCCCTAAAAAGGGCCGTTGTATGGGGTACAGTGGGGGGGGGGGGGGCTTTTTTTCTGGTTGTGTACTTGGTGACGGCCTTAGTACCTTCACTGACAAAATTGTCTTGATTACAGTTGTTTTGTCTTGTGTATAAACATGTTTTTTTTTTCGTTTCATTTTTTGCAAGATGGCCGTACGTTCATTAGTATTGACACTAATGGTGTAAAATACGTCGAAAGTAAAACTTATTTAATTTAAAAAAGTGTTTATTTAATTGTAGTTAGTGTTTATATTAATAAAATTTTTAGACAAAACAATTAAACAAAAAAATGATTACTATAAAAGAAATAATACAAAATAAAAAGATAAAATTACAAAATAAAAAAAAAATGTCTACAACACGTGGTGTTCCCAAGCGGTCACCCATCTAAGTACTAACCACGCCCGACGTTGCTTGACTTCGGTGATCGGACGAGAACCGGTATTTTCAACGTGGTATGGCCGTAGACAACAATGTGATAAAAATAGTCTTTTTATAATTACTAATCGGGTACACTTTAAAACGTACTAGATATTATAAACAGTACATACTGTAGCGTAATTAATGAGAAGGAGGTCACCTGTTTTCAATACAAAAAATTATAAGCGGGTCCCATCTAAACGTATTTTACGTCTTTCTAATGAATCTTATGGTGTAGCAACCAACGCATGGCTCGTCGTGCATTATTATATATATTGTGTGCGCTTTTTCAAACAGTCTATTTCACTGATTGGTTTATTCTTGACTTGACAACAAACAAAGGCATCCACCCACTGCTTCACTTCCCCCCCCTTCCATGTCTTTTTCTTTGTCAAGTGTGATAGAATAGTAACTAGAAAATGTTTAGACCTCATTCTCAGGAGAATAGGCGTCCACGCAGTTAATTTGTACTAAATCGTTAAATTTAACAAAAGCACCCATTAATACATAAATTATATAGACAAATTATTAAGTGTGTGTAGGTTATAGGGGCTAGAAACTTGTTGGCTAAGTTATTTACTCAAGGCTAATTATGGAGAAGATGGAGGCCCTAAAAAGGGCCGTTGTATGGGGTACAGTGGGGGGGGGGGGGCTTTTTTTCTGGTTGTGTACTTGGTGACGGCCTTAGTACCTTCACTGACAAAATTGTCTTGATTACAGTTGTTTTGTCTTGTGTATAAACATGTTTTTTTTTTCGTTTCATTTTTTGCAAGATGGCCGTACGTTCATTAGTATTGACACTAATGGTGTAAAATACGTCGAAAGTAAAACTTATTTAATTTAAAAAAGTGTTTATTTAATTGTAGTTAGTGTTTATATTAATAAAATTTTTAGACAAAACAATTAAACAAAAAAATGATTACTATAAAAGAAATAATACAAAATAAAAAGATAAAATTACAAAATAAAAAAAAAAATTTCTACAACACGTGGTGTTCCCAAGCGGTCACCCATCTAAGTACTAACCACGCCCGACGTTGCTTGACTTCGGTGATCGGACGAGAACCGGTATTTTCAACGTGGTATGGCCGTAGACAACAATGTGATAAAAATAGTCTTTATATAATTACTAATCGGGTACACTTTAAAACGTACTAGATATTATAAACAGTACATACTGTAGCGTAATTAATGAGAAGGAGGTCACCTGTTTTCAATACAAAAAATTATAAGCGGGTCCCATCTAAACGTATTTTACGTCTTTCTAATGAATCTTATGGTGTAGCAACCAACGCATGGCTCGTCGTGCATTATTATATATATTGTGTGCGCTTTTTCAAACAGTCTATTTCACTGATTGGTTTATTCTTGACTTGACAACAAACAAAGGCATCCACCCACTGCTTCACTTCCCCCCCCCTTCCATGTCTTTTTCTTTGTCAAGTGTGATAGAATAGTAACTAGAAAATGTTTAGACCTCATTCTCAGGAGAATAGGCGTCCACGCAGTTAATTTGTACTAAATCGTTAAATTTAACAAAAGCACCCATTAATACATAAATTATATAGACAAATTATTAAGTGTGTGTAGGTTATAGGGGCTAGAAACTTGTTGGCTAAGTTATTTACTCAAGGCTAATTGTGGAGAAGATGGAGGCCCTAAAAAGGGCCGTTGTATGGGGTACTGTTGGGAGGGGGGGCTTATTTTCTGGTTGTGTACTTGGTGACGGCCTTGGTACCTTCACTGACAAAATTGTCTTGATTACAGTTGTTTTGTCTTGTGTATAAACATGTTTTTTTTTTGTTTCATTTTTTGCAAGATGGCCGTACGTTCATTAGTATTGACACTAATGGTGTAAAATCCGTCGAAAGTAAAACTTATTTAATTTAAAAAAGTGTTTATTTAATTGTAATTAGTGTTTATATTAATAAAATTGTTAGACAAAACAATTAAACAAAAAAAAAATGATTACAATAAAAGAAATAATACAAAATAAAAAGATAAAATTACAAAATAATAAAAAAAAATGTCTACAACACGTGGTGTTCCCAAGCGGTCACCCATCTAAGTACTAACCACGCCCGACGTTGCTTGACTTCGGTGATCGGACGAGAACCGGTATTTTCAACGTGGTATGGCCGTAGACAACAATGTGATAAAAATAGTCTTTATATAATTACTAATCGGGTACACTTTAAAACGTACTAGATATTATAAACAGTACATACTGTAGCGTAATTAATGAGAAGGAGGTCACCTGTTTTCAATACAAAAAATTATAAGCGGGTCCCATCTAAACGTATTTTACGTCTTTCTAATGAATCTTATGGTGTAGCAACCAACGCATGGCTCGTCGTGCATTATTATATATATTGTGTGCGCTTTTTCAAACAGTCTATTTCACTGATTGGTTTATTCTTGACTTGACAACAAACAAAGGCATCCACCCACTGCTTCACTCCCCCCCCCTTCCATGTCCTTTTCTTTGTCAAGTGTGATAGAATAGTAACTAGAAAATGTTTAGACCTCATTCTCAGGAGATAGGCGTCCACGCAGTTAATTTGTACTAAATCGTTAAATTTAACAAAAGCACCCATTAATACATAAAATATATAGACAAATTATTAAGTGTGTGTAGGTTATAGGGGCTAGAAACTTGTTGGCTAAGTTATTTACTCAAGGCTAATTATGGAGAAGATGGAGGCCCTAAAAAGGGCCGTTGTATGGGGTACAGTGGGGGGGGGGGGGCTTTTTTTCTGGTTGTGTACTTGGTGACGGCCTTAGTACCTTCACTGACAAAATTGTCTTGATTACAGTTGTTTTGTCTTGTGTATAAACATGTTTTTTTTTTCGTTTCATTTTTTGCAAGATGGCCGTACGTTCATTAGTATTGACACTAATGGTGTAAAATACGTCGAAAGTAAAACTTATTTAATTTAAAAAAGTGTTTATTTAATTGTAGTTAGTGTTTATATTAATAAAATTTTTAGACAAAACAATTAAACAAAAAAATGATTACTATAAAAGAAATAATACAAAATAAAAAGATAAAATTACAAAATAAAAAAAAAAATGTCTACAACACGTGGTGTTCCCAAGCGGTCACCCATCTAAGTACTAACCACGCCCGACGTTGCTTGACTTCGGTGATCGGACGAGAACCGGTATTTTCAACGTGGTATGGCCGTAGACAACAATGTGATAAAAATAGTCTTTTTATAATTACTAATCGGGTACACTTTAAAACGTACTAGATATTATAAACAGTACATACTGTAGCGTAATTAATGAGAAGGAGGTCACCTGTTTTCAATACAAAAAATTATAAGCGGGTCCCATCTAAACGTATTTTACGTCTTTCTAATGAATCTTATGGTGTAGCAACCAACGCATGGCTCGTCGTGCATTATTATATATATTGTGTGCGCTTTTTCAAACAGTCTATTTCACTGATTGGTTTATTCTTGACTTGACAACAAACAAAGGCATCCACCCACTGCTTCACTTCCCCCCCCTTCCATGTCTTTTTCTTTGTCAAGTGTGATAGAATAGTAACTAGAAAATGTTTAGACCTCATTCTCAGGAGAATAGGCGTCCACGCAGTTAATTTGTACTAAATCGTTAAATTTAACAAAAGCACCCATTAATACATAAATTATATAGACAAATTATTAAGTGTGTGTAGGTTATAGGGGCTAGAAACTTGTTGGCTAAGTTATTTACTCAAGGCTAATTATGGAGAAGATGGAGGCCCTAAAAAGGGCCGTTGTATGGGGTACAGTTGGGAGGGGGGGCTTTTTTTCTGGTTGTGTACTTGGTGACGGCCTTAGTACCTTCACTGACAAAATTGTCTTGATTACAGTTGTTTTGTCTTGTGTATAAACATGTTTTTTTTTTCGTTTCATTTTTTGCAAGATGGCCGTACGTTCATTAGTATTGACACTAATGGTGTAAAATACGTCGAAAGTAAAACTTATTTATTTTAAAAAAGTGTTTATTTAATTGTAGTTAGTGTTTATATTAATAAAATTTTTAGACAAAACAATTAAACAAAAAAAAAAATGATTACTATAAAAGAAATAATACAAAATAAAAAGATAAAATTACAAAATAAAAAAAAAAATGTCTACAACACGTGGTGTTCCCAAGCGGTCACCCATCTAAGTACTAACCACGCCCGACGTTGCTTGACTTCGGTGATCGGACGAGAACCGGTATTTTCAACGTGGTATGGCCGTAGACAACAATGTGATAAAAATAGTCTTTATATAATTACTAATCGGGTACACTTTAAAACGTACTAGATATTATAAACAGTACATACTGTAGCGTAATTAATGAGAAGGAGGTCACCTGTTTTCAATACAAAAAATTATAAGCGGGTCCCATCTAAACGTATTTTACGTCTTTCTAATGAATCTTATGGTGTAGCAACCAACGCATGGCTCGTCGTGCATTATTATATATATTGTGTGCGCTTTTTCAAACAGTCTATTTCACTGATTGGTTTATTCTTGACTTGACAACAAACAAAGGCATCCACCCACTGCTTCACTTCCCCCCCCTTCCATGTCTTTTTCTTTGTCAAGTGTGATAGAATAGTAACTAGAAAATGTTTAGACCTCATTCTCAGGAGAATAGGCGTCCACGCAGTTAATTTGTACTAAATCGTTAAATTTAACAAAAGCACCCATTAATACATAAATTATATAGACAAATTATTAAGTGTGTGTAGGTTATAGGGGCTAGAAACTTGTTGGCTAAGTTATTTACTCAAGGCTAATTATGGAGAAGATGGAGGCCCTAAAAAGGGCCGTTGTATGGGGTACAGTTGGGAGGGGGGGCTTTTTTTCTGGTTGTGTACTTGGTGACGGCCTTAGTACCTTCACTGACAAAATTGTCTTGATTACAGTTGTTTTGTCTTGTGTATAAACATGTTTTTTTTTTTCGTTTCATTTTTTGCAAGATGGCCGTACGTTCATTAGTATTGACACTAATGGTGTAAAATACGTCGAAAGTAAAACTTATTTATTTTAAAAAAGTGTTTATTTAATTGTAGTTAGTGTTTATATTAATAAAATTTTTAGACAAAACAATTAAACAAAAAAAAAAATGATTACTATAAAAGAAATAATACAAAATAAAAAGATAAAATTACAAAATAAAAAAAAAAATGTCTACAACACGTGGTGTTCCCAAGCGGTCACCCATCTAAGTACTAACCACGCCCGACGTTGCTTGACTTCGGTGATCGGACGAGAACCGGTATTTTCAACGTGGTATGGCCGTAGACAACAATGTGATAAAAATAGTCTTTATATAATTACTAATCGGGTACACTTTAAAACGTACTAGATATTATAAACAGTACATACTGTAGCGTAATTAATGAGAAGGAGGTCACCTGTTTTCAATACAAAAAATTATAAGCGGGTCCCATCTAAACGTATTTTACGTCTTTCTAATGAATCTTATGGTGTAGCAACCAACGCATGGCTCGTCGTGCATTATTATATATATTGTGTGCGCTTTTTCAAACAGTCTATTTCACTGATTGGTTTATTCTTGACTTGACAACAAACAAAGGCATCCACCCACTGCTTCACTTCCCCCCCCCTTCCATGTCTTTTTCTTTGTCAAGTGTGATAGAATAGTAACTAGAAAATGTTTAGACCTCATTCTCAGGAGAATAGGCGTCCACGCAGTTAATTTGTACTAAATCGTTAAATTTAACAAAAGCACCCATTAATACATAAATTATATAGACAAATTATTAAGTGTGTGTAGGTTATAGGGGCTAGAAACTTGTTGGCTAAGTTATTTACTCAAGGCTAATTGTGGAGAAGATGGAGGCCCTAAAAAGGGCCGTTGTATGGGGTACAGTTGGGAGGGGGGGCTTATTTTCTGGTTGTGTACTTGGTGACGGCCTTGGTACCTTCACTGACAAAATTGTCTTGATTACAGTTGTTTTGTCTTGTGTATAAACATGTTTTTTTTTTTATTCATTTTTTGCAAGATGGCCGTACGTTCATTAGTATTGACACTAATGGTGTAAAATCCGTCGAAAGTAAAACTTATTTAATTTAAAAAAGTGTTTATTTAATTGTAATTAGTGTTTATATTAATAAAATTGTTAGACAAAACAATTAAACAAAAAAAAAATGATTACAATAAAAGAAATAATACAAAATAAAAAGATAAAATTACAAAATAATAAAAAAAAATGTCTACAACACGTGGTGTTCCCAAGCGGTCACCCATCTAAGTACTAACCACGCCCGACGTTGCTTGACTTCGGTGATCGGACGAGAACCGGTATTTTCAACGTGGTATGGCCGTAGACAACAATGTGATAAAAATAGTCTTTATATAATTACTAATCGGGTACACTTTAAAACGTACTAGATATTATAAACAAAACATACTGTAGCGTAATTAATGAGAAGGAGGTCACCTGTTTTCAATACAAAAAATTATAAGCGGGTCCCATCTAAACGTATTTTACGTCTTTCTAATGAATCTTATGGTGTAGCAACCAACGCATGGCTCGTCGTGCATTATTATATATATTGTGTGCGCTTTTTCAAACAGTCTATTTCACTGATTGGTTTATTCTTGACTTGACAACAAACAAAGGCATCCACCCACTGCTTCACTTCCCCCCCCCCCTTCCATGTCTTTTTCTTTGTCAAGTGTGATAGAATAGTAACTAGAAAATGTTTAGACCTCATTCTTAGAAGATAGGCGTCCACGCAGTTAATTTGTACTAAATCGTTAAATTTAACAAAAGCACCTATTAATACATAAAATATATAGACAAATTATTAAGTGTGTGTAGGTTATAGGGGCTAGAAACTTGTTGGCTAAGTTATTTACTCAAGGCTAATTATGGAGAAGATGGAGGCCCTAAAAAGGGCCGTTGTATGGGGTACAGTTGGGGGAGGGGGCTTATTTTCTGGTGGTGTACTTGGTGACGGCCTCCGTACCAACACTGACAAAATTGTCTTGATTACAGTTGTTTTGTCTTGTGTATAAACATGTTTTTTTTTTCGTTTCATGTTTTGCAAGATGGCCGTACGTTCATTAGTATTGACACTAATGGTGTAAAATACGTCGAAAGTAAAACTTATTTAATTTAAAAAAGTGTTTATTTAATTGTAGTTAGTGTTTATATTAAAAAATTTTTTAGACAAAACAATTAAACAAAAAAAAAATGATTACTATAAAAGAAATAATACAAAATAAAAAGATAAAATTACAAAATAAAAAAAAAAATGTCTACAACACGTGGTGTTCCCAAGCGGTCACCCATCTAAGTACTAACCACGCCCGACGTTGCTTGACTTCGGTGATCGGACGAGAACCGGTATTTTCAACGTGGTATGGCCGTAGACAACAATGTGATAAAAATAGTCTTTATATAATTACTAATCGGGTACACTTTAAAACGTACTAGATATTATAAACAGTACATACTGTAGCGTAATTAATGAGAAGGAGGTCACCTGTTTTCAATACAAAAAATTATAAGCGGGTCCCATCTAACCGTATTTTACGTCTTTCTAATGAATCTTATGGTGTAGCAACCAACGCATGGCTCGTCGTGCATTATTATATATATTGTGTGCGCTTTTTCAAACAGTCTATTTCACTGATTGGTTTATTCTTGACTTGACAACAAACAAAGGCATCCACCCACTGCTTTACTTCCTCCCCTTCCATGTCTTTTTCTTTGTCAAGTGTGATAGAATAGTAACTAGAAAATGTTTAGACCTCATTCTCAGGAAATAGGCGTCCACGCAGTTAATTTGTACTAAATCGTTAAATTTAACAAAAGCACCCATTAATACATAAATTATATAGACAAATTATTAAGTGTGTGTAGGTTATAGGGGCTAGAAACTTGTTGGCTAAGTTATTTACTCAAGGCTAATTGTGGAGAAGATGGAGGCCCTAAAAAGGGCCGTTGTATGGGGTACAGTTGGGAGGGGGGGGGCTTATTTTCTGGTTGTGTACTTGGTGACGGCCTTGGTACCTTCACTGACAAAATTGTCTTGATTACAGTTGTTTTGTCTTGTGTATAAACATGTTTTTTTTTTCGTTTCATTTTTTGCAAGATGGCCGTACGTTCATTAGTATTGACACTAATGGTGTAAAATACGTCGAAAGTAAAACTTATTTATTTTAAAAAAGTGTTTATTTAATTGTAGTTAGTGTTTATATTAATAAAATTTTTAGACAAAACAATTAAACAAAAAAAAAATGATTACTATAAAAGAAATAATACAAAATAAAAAGATAAAATTACAAAATTAAAAAAAAATGTCTACAACACGTGGTGTTCCCAAGCGGTCAGCCATCTAAGTACTAACCACGCCCGACGTTGCTTGACTTCGGTGATCGGACGAGAACCGGTATTTTCAACGTGGTATGGCCGTAGACAACAATGTGATAAAAATAGTCTTTATATAATTACTAATCGGGTACACTTTAAAACGTACTAGATATTATAAACAGTACATACTGTAGCGTAATTAATGAGAAGGAGGTCACCTGTTTTCAATACAAAAAATTATAAGCGGGTCCCATCTAAACGTATTTTACGTCTTTCTAATGAATCTTATGGTGTAGCAACCAACGCATGGCTCGTCGTGCATTATTATATATATTGTGTGCGCTTTTTCAAACAGTCTATTTCACTGATTGGTTTATTCTTGACTTGACAACAAACAAAGGCATCCACCCACTGCTTCACTTCCCCCCCCCCTTCCATGTCTTTTTCTTTGTCAAGTGTGATAGAATAGTAACTAGAAAATGTTTAGACCTCATTCTCAGGAGAATAGGCGTCCACGCAGTTAATTTGCACTAAATCGTTAAATTTAACAAAAGCACCCATTAATACATAAATTATATAGACAAATTATTAAGTGTGTGTAGGTTATAGGGGCTAGAAACTTGTTGGCTAAGTTATTTACTCAAGGCTAATTGTGGAGAAGATGGAGGCCCTAAAAAGGGCCGTTGTATGGGGTACAGTTGGGAGGGGGGGCTTATTTTCTGGTTGTGTACTTGGTGACGGCCTTGGTACCTTCACTGACAAAATTGTCTTGATTACAGTTGTTTTGTCTTGTGTATAAACATGTTTTTTTTTTGTTTCATTTTTTGCAAGATGGCCGTACGTTCATTAGTATTGACACTAATGGTGTAAAATCCGTCGAAAGTAAAACTTATTTAATTTAAAAAAGTGTTTATTTAATTGTAATTAGTGTTTATATTAATAAAATTGTTAGACAAAACAATTAAACAAAAAAAAAATGATTACAATAAAAGAAATAATACAAAATAAAAAGATAAAATTACAAAATAATAAAAAAAAATGTCTACAACACGTGGTGTTCCCAAGCGGTCACCCATCTAAGTACTAACCACGCCCGACGTTGCTTGACTTCGGTGATCGGACGAGAACCGGTATTTTCAACGTGGTATGGCCGTAGACAACAATGTGATAAAAATAGTCTTTATATAATTACTAATCGGGTACACTTTAAAACGTACTAGATATTATAAACAAAACATACTGTAGCGTAATTAATGAGAAGGAGGTCACCTGTTTTCAATACAAAAAATTATAAGCGGGTCCCATCTAAACGTATTTTACGTCTTTCTAATGAATCTTATGGTGTAGCAACCAACGCATGGCTCGTCGTGCATTATTATATATATTGTGTGCGCTTTTTCAAACAGTCTATTTCACTGATTGGTTTATTCTTGACTTGACAACAAACAAAGGCATCCACCCACTGCTTCACTTCCCCCCCCCCTTCCATGTCTTTTTCTTTGTCAAGTGTGATAGAATAGTAACTAGAAAATGTTTAGACCTCATTCTTAGAAGATAGGCGTCCACGCAGTTAATTTGTACTAAATCGTTAAATTTAACAAAAGCACCTATTAATACATAAAATATATAGACAAATTATTAAGTGTGTGTAGGTTATAGGGGCTAGAAACTTGTTGGCTAAGTTATTTACTCAAGGCTAATTATGGAGAAGATGGAGGCCCTAAAAAGGGCCGTTGTATGGGGTACAGTGGGGGGGGGGGCTTTTTTTCTGGTTGTGTACTTGGTGACTGCCTTAGTACCTTCACTGACAAAATTGTCTTGATTACAGTTGTTTTGTCTTGTGTATAAACATGTTTTTTTTTTCGTTTCATGTTTTGCAAGATGGCCGTACGTTCATTAGTATTGACACTAATGGTGTAAAATACGTCGAAAGTAAAACTTATTTAATTTAAAAAAGTGTTTATTTAATTGTAGTTAGTGTTTATATTAAAAAAATTTTTAGACAAAACAATTAAACAAAAAAAAAATGATTACTATAAAAGAAATAATACAAAATAAAAAGATAAAATTACAAAATAAAAAAAAAAATGTCTACAACACGTGGTGTTCCCAAGCGGTCACCCATCTAAGTACTAACCACGCCCGACGTTGCTTGACTTCGGTGATCGGACGAGAACCGGTATTTTCAACGTGGTATGGCCGTAGACAACAATGTGATAAAAATAGTCTTTATATAATTACTAATCGGGTACACTTTAAAACGTACTAGATATTATAAACAGTACATACTGTAGCGTAATTAATGAGAAGGAGGTCACCTGTTTTCAATACAAAAAATTATAAGCGGGTCCCATCTAACCGTATTTTACGTCTTTCTAATGAATCTTATGGTGTAGCAACCAACGCATGGCTCGTCGTGCATTATTATATATATTGTGTGCGCTTTTTCAAACAGTCTATTTCACTGATTGGTTTATTCTTGACTTGACAACAAACAAAGGCATCCACCCACTGCTTTACTTCCTCCCCTTCCATGTCTTTTTCTTTGTCAAGTGTGATAGAATAGTAACTAGAAAATGTTTAGACCTCATTCTCAGGAAATAGGCGTCCACGCAGTTAATTTGTACTAAATCGTTAAATTTAACAAAAGCACCCATTAATACATAAATTATATAGACAAATTATTAAGTGTGTGTAGGTTATAGGGGCTAGAAACTTGTTGGCTAAGTTATTTACTCAAGGCTAATTGTGGAGAAGATGGAGGCCCTAAAAAGGGCCGTTGTATGGGGTACAGTTGGGAGGGGGGGGGCTTATTTTCTGGTTGTGTACTTGGTGACGGCCTTGGTACCTTCACTGACAAAATTGTCTTGATTACAGTTGTTTTGTCTTGTGTATAAACATGTTTTTTTTTTCGTTTCATTTTTTGCAAGATGGCCGTACGTTCATTAGTATTGACACTAATGGTGTAAAATACGTCGAAAGTAAAACTTATTTATTTTAAAAAAGTGTTTATTTAATTGTAGTTAGTGTTTATATTAATAAAATTTTTAGACAAAACAATTAAACAAAAAAAAATGATTACTATAAAAGAAATAATACAAAATAAAAAGATAAAATTACAAAATTAAAAAAAAATGTCTACAACACGTGGTGTTCCCAAGCGGTCAGCCATCTAAGTACTAACCACGCCCGACGTTGCTTGACTTCGGTGATCGGACGAGAACCGGTATTTTCAACGTGGTATGGCCGTAGACAACAATGTGATAAAAATAGTCTTTATATAATTACTAATCGGGTACACTTTAAAACGTACTAGATATTATAAACAGTACATACTGTAGCGTAATTAATGAGAAGGAGGTCACCTGTTTTCAATACAAAAAATTATAAGCGGGTCCCATCTAAACGTATTTTACGTCTTTCTAATGAATCTTATGGTGTAGCAACCAACGCATGGCTCGTCGTGCATTATTATATATATTGTGTGCGCTTTTTCAAACAGTCTATTTCACTGATTGGTTTATTCTTGACTTGACAACAAACAAAGGCATCCACCCACTGCTTCACTTCCCCCCCCCTTCCATGTCTTTTTCTTTGTCAAGTGTGATAGAATAGTAACTAGAAAATGTTTAGACCTCATTCTCAGGAGAATAGGCGTCCACGCAGTTAATTTGCACTAAATCGTTAAATTTAACAAAAGCACCCATTAATACATAAATTATATAGACAAATTATTAAGTGTGTGTAGGTTATAGGGGCTAGAAACTTGTTGGCTAAGTTATTTACTCAAGGCTAATTGTGGAGAAGATGGAGGCCCTAAAAAGGGCCGTTGTATGGGGTACAGTTGGGAGGGGGGGCTTATTTTCTGGTTGTGTACTTGGTGACGGCCTTGGTACCTTCACTGACAAAATTGTCTTGATTACAGTTGTTTTGTCTTGTGTTTAAACATGTTTTTTTTTTCGTTTCATTTTTTGCAAGATGGCCGTACGTTCATTAGTATTGACACTAATGGTGTAAAATACGTCGAAAGTAAAACTTATTTATTTTAAAAAAGTGTTTATTTAATTGTAGTTAGTGTTTATATTAATAAAATTTTTAGACAAAACAATTAAACAAAAAAAAAATGATTACTATAAAAGAAATAATACAAAATAAAAAGATAAAATTACAAAATAAAAAAAAAATGTCTACAACACGTGGTGTTCCCAAGCGGTCACCCATCTAAGTACTAACCACGCCCGACGTTGCTTGACTTCGGTGATCGGACGAGAACCGGTATTTTCAACGTGGTATGGCCGTAGACAACAATGTGATAAAAATAGTCTTTATATAATTACTAATCGGGTACACTTTAAAACGTACTAGATATTATAAACAGTACACACTGTAGCGTAATTAATGAGAAGGAGGTCACCTGTTTTCAATACAAAAAATTATAAGCGGGTCCCATCTAAACGTATTTTACGTCTTTCTAATGAATCTTATGGTGTAGCAACCAACGCATGGCTCGTCGTGCATTATTATATATATTGTGTGCGCTTTTTCAAACAGTCTATTTCACTGATTGGTTTATTCTTGACTTGACAACAAACAAAGGCATCCACCCACTGCTTCACTTCCCCCCCCCTTCCATGTCTTTTTCTTTGTCAAGTGTGATAGAATAGTAACTAGAAAATGTTTAGACCTCATTCTCAGGAGAATAGGCGTCCACGCAGTTAATTTGCACTAAATCGTTAAATTTAACAAAAGCACCCATTAATACATAAATTATATAGACAAATTATTAAGTGTGTGTAGGTTATAGGGGCTAGAAACTTGTTGGCTAAGTTATTTACTCAAGGCTAATTGTGGAGAAGATGGAGGCCCTAAAAAGGGCCGTTGTATGGGGTACAGTTGGGAGGGGGGGCTTATTTTCTGGTTGTGTACTTGGTGACGGCCTTGGTACCTTCACTGACAAAATTGTCTTGATTACAGTTGTTTTGTCTTGTGTATAAACATGTTTTTTTTTTGTTTCATTTTTTGCAAGATGGCCGTACGTTCATTAGTATTGACACTAATGGTGTAAAATCCGTCGAAAGTAAAACTTATTTAATTTAAAAAAGTGTTTATTTAATTGTAATTAGTGTTTATATTAATAAAATTGTTAGACAAAACAATTAAACAAAAAAAAAATGATTACAATAAAAGAAATAATACAAAATAAAAAGATAAAATTACAAAATAATAGAAAAAAATGTCTACAACACGTGGTGTTCCCAAGCGGTCACCCATCTAAGTATTAACCACGCCCGACGTTGCTTGACTTCGATGATCGGACGAGAACCGGTATTTTCAACGTGGTATGGCCGTAGACAACAATGTGATAAAAATAGTCTTTATATAATTACTAATCGGGTACACTTTAAAACGTACTAGATATTATAAACAGTACATACTGTAGCGTAATTAATGAGAAGGAGGTCACCTGTTTTCAATACAAAAAATTATAAGCGGGTCCCATCTAAACGTATTTTACGTCTTTCTAATGAATCTTATGGTGTAGCAACCAACGCATGGCTCGTCGTGCATTATTATATATATTGTGTGCGCTTTTTCAAACAGTCTATTTCACTGATTGGTTTATTCTTGACTTGACAACAAAAAAAGGCATCCACCCACTGCTTTACTTCCTCCCCTTCCATGTCTTTTTCTTTGTCAAGTGTGATAGAATAGTAACTAGAAAATGTTTAGACCTCATTCTCAGGAAATAGGCGTCCACGCAGTTAATTTGTACTAAATCGTTAAATTTAACAAAAGCACCCATTAATACATAAATTATATAGACAAATTATTAAGTGTGTGTAGGTTATAGGGGCTAGAAACTTGTTGGCTAAGTTATTTACTCAAGGCTAATTGTGGAGAAGATGGAGGCCCTAAAAAGGGCCGTTGTATGGGGTACAGTTGGGAGGGGGGGCTTATTTTCTGGTTGTGTACTTGGTGACGGCCTTGGTACCTTCACTGACAAAATTGTCTTGATTACAGTTGTTTTGTCTTGTGTTTAAACATGTTTTTTTTTTCGTTTCATTTTTTGCAAGATGGCCGTACGTTCATTAGTATTGACACTAATGGTGTAAAATACGTCGAAAGTAAAACTTATTTATTTTAAAAAAGTGTTTATTTAATTGTAGTTAGTGTTTATATTAATAAAATTTTTAGACAAAACAATTAAACAAAAAAAAAATGATTACTATAAAAGAAATAATACAAAATAAAAAGATAAAATTACAAAATAAAAAAAAAATGTCTACAACACGTGGTGTTCCCAAGCGGTCACCCATCTAAGTACTAACCACGCCCGACGTTGCTTGACTTCGGTGATCGGACGAGAACCGGTATTTTCAACGTGGTATGGCCGTAGACAACAATGTGATAAAAATAGTTTTTATATAATTACTAATCGGGTACACTTTAAAACGTACTAGATATTATAAACAGTACATACTGTAGCGTAATTAATGAGAAGGAGGTCACCTGTTTTCAATACAAAAAATTATAAGCGGGTCCCATCTAAACGTATTTTACGTCTTTCTAATGAATCTTATGGTGTAGCAACCAACGCATGGCTCGTCGTGCATTATTATATATTATATTGTGTGCGCTTTTTCAAACAGTCTATTTCACTGATTGGTTTATTCTTGACTTGACAACAAACAAAGGCATCCACCCACTGCTTCACTTCCCCCCCCCCCTTCCATGTCTTTTTCTTTGTCAAGTGTGATAGAATAGTAACTAGAAAATGTTTAGACCTCATTCTCAGGAGAATAGGCGTCCACGCAGTTAATTTGTACTAAATCGTTAAATTTAACAAAAGCACCCATTAATACATAAATTATATAGACAAATTATTAAGTGTGTGTAGGTTATAGGGGCTAGAAACTTGTTGGCTAAGTTATTTACTCAAGGCTAATTGTGGAGAAGATGGAGGCCCTAAAAAGGGCCGTTGTATGGGGTACAGTTGGGAGGGGGGGCTTTTTTTCTGGTTGTGTACTTGGTGACGGCCTTGGTACCTTCACTGACAAAATTGTCTTGATTACAGTTGTTTTGTCTTGTGTATAAACATGTTTTTTTTTTGTTTCATTTTTTGCAAGATGGCCGTACGTTCATTAGTATTGACACTAATGGTGTAAAATCCGTCGAAAGTAAAACTTATTTAATTTAAAAAAGTGTTTATTTAATTGTAATTAGTGTTTATATTAATAAAATTTTTAGACAAAACAATTAAACAAAAAAAATGATTTCAATAGAAGAAATAATACAAAATAAAAAGATAAAATTACAAAATAATAAAAAAAAATGTCTACAACACGTGGTGTTCCCAAGCGGTCACCCATCTAAGTACTAACCACGCCCGACGTTGCTTGACTTCGGTGATCGGACGAGAACCGGTATTTTCAACGTGGTATGGCCGTAGACAACAATGTGATAAAAATAGTCTTTATATAATTACTAATCGGGTACACTTTAAAACGTACTAGATATTATAAACAGTACATACTGTAGCGTAATTAATGAGAAGGAGGTCACCTGTTTTCAATACAAAAAATTATAAGCGGGTCCCATCTAAACGTATTTTACGTCTTTCTAATGAATCTTATGGTGTAGCAACCAACGCATGGCTCGTCGTGCATTATTATATATATTGTGTGCGCTTTTTCAAACAGTCTATTTCACTGATTGGTTTATTCTTGACTTGACAACAAACAAAGGCATCCACCCACTGCTTCACTTCCCCCCCCCCTTCCATGTCTTTTTCTTTGTCAAGTGTGATAGAATAGTAACTAGAAAATGTTTTGACCTCATTCTTAGGAGATAGGCGTCCACGCAGTTGATTTGTACTAAATCGTTAAATTTAACAAAAGCACCCATTAATACATAAAATATATAGACAAATTATTAAGTGTGTGTAGGTTATAGGGGCTAGAAACTTGTTGGCTAAGTTATTTACTCAAGGCTAATTATGGAGAAGATGGAGGCCCTAAAAAGGGCCGTTGTATGGGGTACAGTGGGGGGGGGGGCTTTTTTTCTGGTTGTGTACTTGGTGACGGCCTTAGTACCTTCACTGACAAAATTGTCTTGATTACAGTTGTTTTGTCTTGTGTATAAACATGTTTTTTTTTTCGTTTCATTTTTTGCAAGATGGCCGTACGTTCATTAGTATTGACACTAATGGTGTAAAATACGTCGAAAGTAAAACTTATTTAATTTAAAAAAGTGTTTATTTTATTGTAATTAGTGTTTATATTAATAAAATTGTTAGACAAAACAATTAAACAAAAAAAAAATGATTACAATAAAAGAAATAATACAAAATAAAAAGATAAAATTACAAAATAATAAAAAAAAATGTCTACAACACGTGGTGTTCCCAAGCGGTCACCCATCTAAGTACTAACCACGCCCGACGTTGCTTGACTTCGGTGATCGGACGAGAACCGGTATTTTCAACGTGGTATGGCCGTAGACAACAATGTGATAAAAATAGTCTTTATATAATTACTAATCGGGTACACTTTAAAACGTACTAGATATTATAAACAGTACATACTGTAGCGTAATTAATGAGAAGGAGGTCACCTGTTTTCAATACAAAAAATTATAAGCGGGTCCCATCTAAACGTATTTTACGTCTTTCTAATGAATCTTATGGTGTAGCAACCAACGCATGGCTCGTCGTGCATTATTATATATATTGTGTGCGCTTTTTCAAACAGTCTATTTCACTGATTGGTTTATTCTTGACTTGACAACAAACAAAGGCATCCACCCACTGCTTCACTTCCCCCCCCCCCTTCCATGTCTTTTTCTTTGTCAAGTGTGATAGAATAGTAACTAGAAAATGTTTAGACCTCATTCTTAGGAGATAGGCGTCCACGCAGTTGATTTGTACTAAATCGTTAAATTTAACAAAAGCACCCATTAATACATAAAATATATAGACAAATTATTAAGTGTGTGTAGGTTATAGGGGCTAGAAACTTGTTGGCTAAGTTATTTACTCAAGGCTAATTATGGAGAAGATGGAGGCCCTAAAAAGGGCCGTTGTATGGGGTACAGTGGGGGGGGGGGGGCTTTTTTTCTGGTTGTGTACTTGGTGACGGCCTTAGTACCTTCACTGACAAAATTGTCTTGATTACAGTTGTTTTGTCTTGTGTATAAACATGTTTTTTTTTTCGTTTCATTTTTTGCAAGATGGCCGTACGTTCATTAGTATTGACACTAATGGTGTAAAATACGTCGAAAGTAAAACTTATTTAATTTAAAAAAGTGTTTATTTAATTGTAATTAGTGTTTATATTAATAAAATTGTTAGACAAAACAATTAAACAAAAAAAAAATGATTACAATAAAAGAAATAATACAAAAAAAAAAGATAAAATTACAAAATAATAAAAAAAAATGTCTACAACACGTGGTGTTCCCAAGCGGTCACCCATCTAAGTACTAACCACGCCCGACGTTGCTTGACTTCGGTGATCGGACGAGAACCGGTATTTTCAACGTGGTATGGCCGTAGACAACAATGTGATAAAAATAGTCTTTATATAATTACTAATCGGGTACACTTTAAAACGTACTAGATATTATAAACAGTACATACTGTAGCGTAATTAATGAGAAGGAGGTCACCTGTTTTCAATACAAAAAATTATAAGCGGGTCCCATCTAAACGTATTTTACGTCTTTCTAATGAATCTTATGGTGTAGCAACCAACGCATGGCTCGTCGTGCATTATTATATATATTGTGTGCGCTTTTTCAAACAGTCTATTTCACTGATTGGTTTATTCTTGACTTGACAACAAACAAAGGCATCCACCCACTGCTTCACTTCCCCCCCCCTTCCATGTCTTTTTCTTTGTCAAGTGTGATAGAATAGTAACTAGAAAATGTTTAGACCTCATTCTTAGGAGATAGGCGTCCACGCAGTTGATTTGTACTAAATCGTTAAATTTAACAAAAGCACCCATTAATACATAAAATATATAGACAAATTATTAAGTGTGTGTAGGTTATAGGGGCTAGAAACTTGTTGGCTAAGTTATTTACTCAAGGCTAATTATGGAGAAGATGGAGGCCCTAAAAAGAACCGTTGTATGGGGTACAGTGGGGGGGGGGGCTTTTTTTCTGGTTGTGTACTTGGTGACGGCCTTAGTACCTTCACTGACAAAATTGTCTTGATTACAGTTGTTTTGTCTTGTGTATAAACATGTTTTTTTTTTCGTTTCATTTTTTACAAGATGGCCGTACGTTCATTAGTATTGACACTAATGGTGTAAAATACGTCGAAAGTAAAACTTATTTAATTTAAAAAAGTGTTTATTTAATTGTAGTTAGTGTTTATATTAATAAAATTTTTAGACAAAACAATTAAACAATAAAAAAAATGATTACTATAAAAGAAATAATACAAAATAAAAAGATAAAATTACAAAATAAAAAAAAAAATGTCTACAACACGTGGTGTTCCCAAGCGGTCACCCATCTAAGTACTAACCACGCCCGACGTTGCTTGACTTCGGTGATCGGACGAGAACCGGTATTTTCAACGTGGTATGGCCGTAGACAACAATGTGATAAAAATAGTCTTTATATAATTACTAATCGGGTACACTTTAAAACGTACTAGATATTATAAACAGTACATACTGTAGCGTAATTAATGAGAAGGAGGTCACCTGTTTTCAATACAAAAAATTATAAGCGGGTCCCATCTAAACGTATTTTACGTCTTTCTAATGAATCTTATGGTGTAGCAACCAACGCATGGCTCGTCGTGCATTATTATATATATTGTGTGCGCTTTTTCAAACAGTCTATTTCACTGATTGGTTTATTCTTGACTTGACAACAAACAAAGGCATCCACCCACTGCTTCACTTCCCCCCCCCTTCCATGTCTTTTTCTTTGTCAAGTGTGATAGAATAGTAACTAGAAAATGTTTAGACCTCATTCTTAGGAGATAGGCGTCCACGCAGTTGATTTGTACTAAATCGTTAAATTTAACAAAAGCACCCATTAATACATAAAATATATAGACAAATTATTAAGTGTGTGTAGGTTATAGGGGCTAGAAACTTGTTGGCTAAGTTATTTACTCAAGGCTAATTATGGAGAAGATGGAGGCCCTAAAAAGGGCCGTTGTATGGGGTACAGTGGGGGGGGGGGGGCTTTTTTTCTGGTTGTGTACTTGGTGACGGCCTTAGTACCTTCACTGACAAAATTGTCTTGATTACAGTTGTTTTGTCTTGTGTATAAACATGTTTTTTTTTTCGTTTCATTTTTTGCAAGATGGCCGTACGTTCATTAGTATTGACACTAATGGTGTAAAATACGTCGAAAGTAAAACTTATTTAATTTAAAAAAGTGTTTATTTAATTGTAGTTAGTGTTTATATTAATAAAATTTTTAGACAAAACAATTAAACAATAAAAAAAATGATTACAATAAAAGAAATAATACAAAATAAAAAGATAAAATTACAAAATAAAAAAAAAAATGTCTACAACACGTGGTGTTCCCAAGCGGTCACCCATCTAAGTACTAACCACGCCCGACGTTGCTTGACTTCGGTGATCGGACGAGAACCGGTATTTTCAACGTGGTATGGCCGTAGACAACAATGTGATAAAAATAGTCTTTATATAATTACTAATCGGGTACACTTTAAAACGTACTAGATATTATAAACAGTACATACTGTAGCGTAATTAATGAGAAGGAGGTCACCTGTTTTCAATACAAAAAATTATAAGCGGGTCCCATCTAAACGTATTTTACGTCTTTCTAATGAATCTTATGGTGTAGCAACCAACGCATGGCTCGTCGTGCATTATTATATATATTGTGTGCGCTTTTTCAAACAGTCTATTTCACTGATTGGTTTATTCTTGACTTGACAACAAACAAAGGCATCCACCCACTGCTTCACTTCCCCCCCCCTTCCATGTCTTTTTCTTTGTCAAGTGTGATAGAATAGTAACTAGAAAATGTTTAGACCTCATTCTTAGGAGATAGGCGTCCACGCAGTTGATTTGTACTAAATCGTTAAATTTAACAAAAGCACCCATTAATACATAAAATATATAGACAAATTATTAAGTGTGTGTAGGTTATAGGGGCTAGAAACTTGTTGGCTAAGTTATTTACTCAAGGCTAATTATGGAGAAGATGGAGGCCCTAAAAAGGGCCGTTGTATGGGGTACAGTGGGGGGGGGGGGCTTTTTTTCTGGTTGTGTACTTGGTGACGGCCTTAGTACCTTCACTGACAAAATTGTCTTGATTACAGTTGTTTTGTCTTGTGTATAAACATGTTTTTTTTTTCGTTTCATTTTTTGCAAGATGGCCGTACGTTCATTAGTATTGACACTAATGGTGTAAAATACGTCGAAAGTAAAACTTATTTAATTTAAAAAAGTGTTTATTTAATTGTAGTTAGTGTTTATATTAATAAAATTTTTAGACAAAACAATTAAACAATAAAAAAAATGATTACAATAAAAGAAATAATACAAAATAAAAAGATAAAATTACAAAATAAAAAAAAAAATGTCTACAACACGTGGTCACCCATCTAAGTACTAACCACGCCCGACGTTGCTTGACTTCGGTGATCGGACGAGAACCGGTATTTTCAACGTGGTATGGCCGTAGACAACAATGTGATAAAAATAGTCTTTATATAATTACTAATCGGGTACACTTTAAAACGTACTAGATATTATAAACAGTACATACTGTAGCGTAATTAATGAGAAGGAGGTCACCTGTTTTCAATACAAAAAATTATAAGCGGGTCCCATCTAAACGTATTTTACGTCTTTCTAATGAATCTTATGGTGTAGCAACCAACGCATGGCTCGTCGTGCATTATTATATATATTGTGTGCGCTTTTTCAAACAGTCTATTTCACTGATTGGTTTATTCTTGACTTGACAACAAACAAAGGCATCCACCCACTGCTTCACTTCCCCCCCCCTTCCATGTCTTTTTCTTTGTCAAGTGTGATAGAATAGTAACTAGAAAATGTTTAGACCTCATTCTCAGGAGAATAGGCGTCCACGCAGTTAATTTGTACTAAATCGTTAAATTTAACAAAAGCACCCATTAATACATAAATTATATAGACAAATTATTAAGTGTGTGTAGGTTATAGGGGCTAGAAACTTGTTGGCTAAGTTATTTACTCAAGGCTAATTGTGGAGAAGATGGAGGCCCTAAAAAGGGCCGTTGTATGGGGTACAGTTGGGAGGGGGGGCTTATTTTCTGATTGTGTACTTGGTGACGGCCTTAGTACCTTCACTGACAAAATTGTCTTGATTACAGTTGTTTTGTCTTGTGTATAAACATGTTTTTTTTTTCGTTTCATTTTTTGCAAGATGGCCGTACGTTCATTAGTATTGACACTAATGGTGTAAAATACGTCGAAAGTAAAACTTATTTAATTTAAAAAAGTGTTTATTTAATTGTAGTTAGTGTTTATATTAATAAAATTTTTAGACAAAACAATTAAACAATAAAAAAAATGATTACAATAAAAGAAATAATACAAAATAAAAAGATAAAATTACAAAATAAAAAAAAAAATGTCTACAACACGTGGTCACCCATCTAAGTACTAACCACGCCCGACGTTGCTTGACTTCGGTGATCGGACGAGAACCGGTATTTTCAACGTGGTATGGCCGTAGACAACAATGTGATAAAAATAGTCTTTATATAATTACTAATCGGGTACACTTTAAAACGTACTAGATATTATAAACAGTACATACTGTAGCGTAATTAATGAGAAGGAGGTCACCTGTTTTCAATACAAAAAATTATAAGCGGGTCCCATCTAAACGTATTTTACGTCTTTCTAATGAATCTTATGGTGTAGCAACCAACGCATGGCTCGTCGTGCATTATTATATATATTGTGTGCGCTTTTTCAAACAGTCTATTTCACTGATTGGTTTATTCTTGACTTGACAACAAACAAAGGCATCCACCCACTGCTTCACTTCCCCCCCCCTTCCATGTCTTTTTCTTTGTCAAGTGTGATAGAATAGTAACTAGAAAATGTTTAGACCTCATTCTCAGGAGAATAGGCGTCCACGCAGTTAATTTGTACTAAATCGTTAAATTTAACAAAAGCACCCATTAATACATAAATTATATAGACAAATTATTAAGTGTGTGTAGGTTATAGGGGCTAGAAACTTGTTGGCTAAGTTATTTACTCAAGGCTAATTGTGGAGAAGATGGAGGCCCTAAAAAGGGCCGTTGTATGGGGTACAGTTGGGAGGGGGGGCTTATTTTCTGATTGTGTACTTGGTGACGGCCTTGGTACCTTCACTGACAAAATTGTCTTGATTACAGTTGTTTTGTCTTGTGTATAAACATGTTTTTTTTTTGTTTCATTTTTTGCAAGATGGCCGTACGTTCATTAGTATTGACACTAATGGTGTAAAATACGTCGAAAGTAAAACTTATTTAATTTAAAAAAGTGTTTATTTAATTGTAATTAGTGTTTATATTAATAAAATTGTTAGACAAAACAATTAAACAAAAAAAAAATGATTACAATAAAAGAAATAATACAAAATAAAAAGATAAAATTACAAAATAATAAAAAAAAATGTCTACAACACGTGGTGTTCCCAAGCGGTCACCCATCTAAGTACTAACCACGCCCGACGTTGCTTGACTTCGGTGATCGGACGAGAACCGGTATTTTCAACGTGGTATGGCCGTAGACAACAATGTGATAAAAATAGTCTTTATATAATTACTAATCGGGTACACTTTAAAACGTACTAGATATTATAAACAGTACATACTGTAGCGTAATTAATGAGAAGGAGGTCACCTGTTTTCAATACAAAAAATTATAAGCGGGTCCCATCTAAACGTATTTTACGTCTTTCTAATGAATCTTATGGTGTAGCAACCAACGCATGGCTCGTCGTGCATTATTATATATATTGTGTGCGCTTTTTCAAACAGTCTATTTCACTGATTGGTTTATTCTTGACTTGACAACAAACAAAGGCATCCACCCACTGCTTCACTTCCCCCCCCCCTTCCATGTCTTTTTCTTTGTCAAGTGTGATAGAATAGTAACTAGAAAATGTTTAGACCTCATTCTTAGGAGATAGGCGTCCACGCAGTTGATTTGTACTAAATCGTTAAATTTAACAAAAGCACCCATTAATACATAAAATATATAGACAAATTATTAAGTGTGTGTAGGTTATAGGGGCTAGAAACTTGTTGGCTAAGTTATTTACTCAAGGCTAATTATGGAGAAGATGGAGGCCCTAAAAAGGGCCGTTGTATGGGGTACAGTGGGGGGGGGGGCTTTTTTTCTGGTTGTGTACTTGGTGACGGCCTTAGTACCTTCACTGACAAAATTGTCTTGATTACAGTTGTTTTGTCTTGTGTATAAACATGTTTTTTTTTTCGTTTCATTTTTTGCAAGATGGCCGTACGTTCATTAGTATTGACACTAATGGTGTAAAATACGTCGAAAGTAAAACTTATTTAATTTAAAAAAGTGTTTATTTAATTGTAATTAGTGTTTATATTAATAAAATTGTTAGACAAAACAATTAAACAAAAAAAAAATGATTACAATAAAAGAAATAATACAAAAAAAAAAGATAAAATTACAAAATAATAAAAAAAAATGTCTACAACACGTGGTGTTCCCAAGCGGTCACCCATCTAAGTACTAACCACGCCCGACGTTGCTTGACTTCGGTGATCGGACGAGAACCGGTATTTTCAACGTGGTATGGCCGTAGACAACAATGTGATAAAAATAGTCTTTATATAATTACTAATCGGGTACACTTTAAAACGTACTAGATATTATAAACAGTACATACTGTAGCGTAATTAATGAGAAGGAGGTCACCTGTTTTCAATACAAAAAATTATAAGCGGGTCCCATCTAAACGTATTTTACGTCTTTCTAATGAATCTTATGGTGTAGCAACCAACGCATGGCTCGTCGTGCATTATTATATATATTGTGTGCGCTTTTTCAAACAGTCTATTTCACTGATTGGTTTATTCTTGACTTGACAACAAACAAAGGCATCCACCCACTGCTTCACTTCCCCCCCCCCTTCCATGTCTTTTTCTTTGTCAAGTGTGATAGAATAGTAACTAGAAAATGTTTAGACCTCATTCTCAGGAGAATAGGCGTCCACGCAGTTAATTTGTACTAAATCGTTAAATTTAACAAAAGCACCCATTAATACATAAATTATATAGACAAATTATTAAGTGTGTGTAGGTTATAGGGGCTAGAAACTTGTTGGCTAAGTTATTTACTCAAGGCTAATTGTGGAGAAGATGGAGGCCCTAAAAAGGGCCGTTGTATGGGGTACAGTTGGGAGGGGGGGCTTATTTTCTGATTGTGTACTTGGTGACGGCCTTGGTACCTTCACTGACAAAATTGTCTTGATTACAGTTGTTTTGTCTTGTGTATAAACATGTTTTTTTTTTGTTTCATTTTTTGCAAGATGGCCGTACGTTCATTAGTATTGACACTAATGGTGTAAAATCCGTCGAAAGTAAAACTTATTTATTTTAAAAAAGTGTTTATTTAATTGTAATTAGTGTTTATATTAATAAAATTGTTAGACAAAACAATTAAACAAAAAAAAAATGATTACAATAAAAGAAATAATACAAAATAAAAAGATAAAATTACAAAATAATAAAAAAAAATGTCTACAACACGTGGTGTTCCCAAGCGGTCACCCATCTAAGTACTAACCACGCCCGACGTTGCTTGACTTCGGTGATCGGACGAGAACCGGTATTTTCAACGTGGTATGGCCGTAGACAACAATGTGATAAAAATAGTCTTTATATAATTACTAATCGGGTACACTTTAAAACGTACTAGATATTATAAACAGTACATACTGTAGCGTAATTAATGAGAAGGAGGTCACCTGTTTTCAATACAAAAAATTATAAGCGGGTCCCATCTAAACGTATTTTACGTCTTTCTAATGAATCTTATGGTGTAGCAACCAACGCATGGCTCGTCGTGCATTATTATATATATTGTGTGCGCTTTTTCAAACAGTCTATTTCACTGATTGGTTTATTCTTGACTTGACAACAAACAAAGGCATCCACCCACTGCTTCACTTCCCCCCCCCCCTTCCATGTCTTTTTCTTTGTCAAGTGTGATAGAATAGTAACTAGAAAATGTTTAGACCTCATTCTTAGGAGATAGGCGTCCACGCAGTTGATTTGTACTAAATCGTTAAATTTAACAAAAGCACCCATTAATACATAAAATATATAGACAAATTATTAAGTGTGTGTAGGTTATAGGGGCTAGAAACTTGTTGGCTAAGTTATTTACTCAAGGCTAATTATGGAGAAGATGGAGGCCCTAAAAAGGGCCGTTGTATGGGGTACAGTGGGGGGGGGGGCTTTTTTTCTGGTTGTGTACTTGGTGACGGCCTTAGTACCTTCACTGACAAAATTGTCTTGATTACAGTTGTTTTGTCTTGTGTATAAACATGTTTTTTTTTTCGTTTCATTTTTTGCAAGATGGCCGTACGTTCATTAGTATTGACACTAATGGTGTAAAATACGTCGAAAGTAAAACTTATTTAATTTAAAAAAGTGTTTATTTAATTGTAATTAGTGTTTATATTAATAAAATTGTTAGACAAAACAATTAAACAAAAAAAAAATGATTACAATAAAAGAAATAATACAAAAAAAAAAGATAAAATTACAAAATAATAAAAAAAAATGTCTACAACACGTGGTGTTCCCAAGCGGTCACCCATCTAAGTACTAACCACGCCCGACGTTGCTTGACTTCGGTGATCGGACGAGAACCGGTATTTTCAACGTGGTATGGCCGTAGACAACAATGTGATAAAAATAGTCTTTATATAATTACTAATCGGGTACACTTTAAAACGTACTAGATATTATAAACAGTACATACTGTAGCGTAATTAATGAGAAGGAGGTCACCTGTTTTCAATACAAAAAATTATAAGCGGGTCCCATCTAAACGTATTTTACGTCTTTCTAATGAATCTTATGGTGTAGCAACCAACGCATGGCTCGTCGTGCATTATTATATATATTGTGTGCGCTTTTTCAAACAGTCTATTTCACTGATTGGTTTATTCTTGACTTGACAACAAACAAAGGCATCCACCCACTGCTTCACTTCCCCCCCCCCCTTCCATGTCTTTTTCTTTGTCAAGTGTGATAGAATAGTAACTAGAAAATGTTTAGACCTCATTCTTAGGAGATAGGCGTCCACGCAGTTGATTTGTACTAAATCGTTAAATTTAACAAAAGCACCCATTAATACATAAAATATATAGACAAATTATTAAGTGTGTGTAGGTTATAGGGGCTAGAAACTTGTTGGCTAAGTTATTTACTCAAGGCTAATTATGGAGAAGATGGAGGCCCTAAAAAGGGCCGTTGTATGGGGTACAGTGGGGGGGGGGGGGGGCTTTTTTTCTGGTTATGTACTTGGTGACGGCCTTAGTACCTTCACTGACAAAATTGTCTTGATTACAGTTGTTTTGTCTTGTGTATAAACATGTTTTTTTTTTCGTTTCATTTTTTGCAAGATGGCCGTACGTTCATTAGTATTGACACTAATGGTGTAAAATACGTCGAAAGTAAAACTTATTTAATTTAAAAAAGTGTTTATTTAATTGTAGTTAGTGTTTATATTAATAAAATTTTTAGACAAAACAATTAAACAATACAAAAAATGATTACTATAAAAGAAATAATACAAAATAAAAAGATAAAATTACAAAATAAAAAAAAAAATGTCTACAACACGTGGTGTTCCCAAGCGGTCACCCATCTAAGTACTAACCACGCCCGACGTTGCTTGACTTCGGTGATCGGACGAGAACCGGTATTTTCAACGTGGTATGGCCGTAGACAACAATGTGATAAAAATAGTCTTTATATAATTACTAATCGGGTACACTTTAAAACGTACTAGATATTATAAACAGTACATACTGTAGCGTAATTAATGAGAAGGAGGTCACCTGTTTTCAATACAAAAAATTATAAGCGGGTCCCATCTAAACGTATTTTACGTCTTTCTAATGAATCTTATGGTGTAGCAACCAACGCATGGCTCGTCGTGCATTATTATATATATTGTGTGCGCTTTTTCAAACAGTCTATTTCACTGATTGGTTTATTCTTGACTTGACAACAAACAAAGGCATCCACCCACTGCTTCACTTCCCCCCCCCTTCCATGTCTTTTTCTTTGTCAAGTGTGATAGAATAGTAACTAGAAAATGTTTAGACCTCATTCTCAGGAGAATAGGCGTCCACGCAGTTAATTTGTACTAAATCGTTAAATTTAACAAAAGCACCCATTAATACATAAATTATATAGACAAATTATTAAGTGTGTGTAGGTTATAGGGGCTAGAAACTTGTTGGCTAAGTTATTTACTCAAGGCTAATTGTGGAGAAGATGGAGGCCCTAAAAAGGGCCGTTGTATGGGGTACAGTTGGGAGGGGGGGCTTATTTTCTGATTGTGTACTTGGTGACGGCCTTGGTACCTTCACTGACAAAATTGTCTTGATTACAGTTGTTTTGTCTTGTGTATAAACATGTTTTTTTTTTGTTTCATTTTTTGCAAGATGGCCGTACGTTCATTAGTATTGACACTAATGGTGTAAAATCCGTCGAAAGTAAAACTTATTTATTTTAAAAAAGTGTTTATTTAATTGTAATTAGTGTTTATATTAATAAAATTGTTAGACAAAACAATTAAACAAAAAAAAAATGATTACAATAAAAGAAATAATACAAAATAAAAAGATAAAATTACAAAATAATAAAAAAAAATGTCTACAACACGTGGTGTTCCCAAGCGGTCACCCATCTAAGTACTAACCACGCCCGACGTTGCTTGACTTCGGTGATCGGACGAGAACCGGTATTTTCAACGTGGTATGGCCGTAGACAACAATGTGATAAAAATAGTCTTTATATAATTACTAATCGGGTACACTTTAAAACGTACTAGATATTATAAACAGTACATACTGTAGCGTAATTAATGAGAAGGAGGTCACCTGTTTTCAATACAAAAAATTATAAGCGGGTCCCATCTAAACGTATTTTACGTCTTTCTAATGAATCTTATGGTGTAGCAACCAACGCATGGCTCGTCGTGCATTATTATATATATTGTGTGCGCTTTTTCAAACAGTCTATTTCACTGATTGGTTTATTCTTGACTTGACAACAAACAAAGGCATCCACCCACTGCTTTACTTCCTCCCCTTCCATGTCTTTTTCTTTGTCAAGTGTGATAGAATAGTAACTAGAAAATGTTTAGACCTCATTCTCAGGAAATAGGCGTCCACGCAGTTAATTTGTACTAAATCGTTAAATTTAACAAAAGCACCCATTAATACATAAATTATATAGACAAATTATTAAGTGTGTGTAGGTTATAGGGGCTAGAAACTTGTTGGCTAAGTTATTTACTCAAGGCTAATTGTGGAGAAGATGGAGGCCCTAAAAAGGGCCGTTGTATGGGGTACAGTTGGGAGGGGGGGCTTATTTTCTGGTTGTGTACTTGGTGACGGCCTTGGTACCTTCACTGACAAAATTGTCTTGATTACAGTTGTTTTGTCTTGTGTATAAACATGTTTTTTTTTTCGTTTCATTTTTTGCAAGATGGCTGTACGTTCATTAGTATTGACACTAATGGTGTAAAATACGTCGAAAGTAAAACTTATTTATTTTAAAAAAGTGTTTATTTAATTGTAGTTAGTGTTTATATTAATAAAATTTTTAGACAAAACAATTAAACAAAAAAAAAATGATTACTATAAAAGAAATAATACAAAATAAAAAGATAAAATTACAAAATAAAAAAAAAATGTCTACAACACGTGGTGTTCCCAAGCGGTCACCCATCTAAGTACTAACCACGCCCGACGTTGCTTGACTTCGGTGATCGGACGAGAACCGGTATTTTCAACGTGGTATGGCCGTAGACAACAATGTGATAAAAATAGTCTTTATATAATTACTAATCGGGTACACTTTAAAACGTACTAGATATTATAAACAGTACATACTGTAGCGTAATTAATGAGAAGGAGGTCACCTGTTTTCAATACAAAAAATTATAAGCGGGTCCCATCTAAACGTATTTTACGTCTTTCTAATGAATCTTATGGTGTAGCAACCAACGCATGGCTCGTCGTGCATTATTATATATATTGTGTGCGCTTTTTCAAACAGTCTATTTCACTGATTGGTTTATTCTTGACTTGACAACAAACAAAGGCATCCACCCACTGCTTTACTTCCTCCCCTTCCATGTCTTTTTCTTTGTCAAGTGTGATAGAATAGTAACTAGAAAATGTTTAGACCTCATTCTCAGGAAATAGGCGTCCACGCAGTTAATTTGTACTAAATCGTTAAATTTAACAAAAGCACCCATTAATACATAAATTATATAGACAAATTATTAAGTGTGTGTAGGTTATAGGGGCTAGAAACTTGTTGGCTAAGTTATTTACTCAAGGCTAATTGTGGAGAAGATGGAGGCCCTAAAAAGGGCCGTTGTATGGGGTACAGTTGGGAGGGGGGGCTTATTTTCTGGTTGTGTACTTGGTGACGGCCTTGGTACCTTCACTGACAAAATTGTCTTGATTACAGTTGTTTTGTCTTGTGTATAAACATGTTTTTTTTTTCGTTTCATTTTTTGCAAGATGGCCGTACGTTCATTAGTATTGACACTAATGGTGTAAAATCCGTCGAAAGTAAAACTTATTTAATTTAAAAAAGTGTTTATTTAATTGTAGTTAGTGTTTATATTAATAAAATTTTTAGACAAAACAATTAAACAAAAAAAAAATGATTACTATAAGAGAAATAATACAAAATAAAAAGATAAAATTACAAAATAAAAAAAAAATGTCTACAACACGTGGTGTTCCCAAGCGGTCACCCATCTAAGTACTAACCACGCCCGACGTTGCTTGACTTCGGTGATCGGACGAGAACCGGTATTTTCAACGTGGTATGGCCGTAGACAACAATGTGATAAAAATAGTCTTTATATAATTACTAATCGGGTACACTTTAAAACGTACTAGATATTATAAACAGTACATACTGTAGCGTAATTAATGAGAAGGAGGTCACCTGTTTTCAATACAAAAAATTATAAGCGGGTCCCATCTAAACGTATTTTACGTCTTTCTAATGAATCTTATGGTGTAGCAACCAACGCATGGCTCGTCGTGCATTATTATATATATTGTGTGCGCTTTTTCAAACAGTCTATTTCACTGATTGGTTTATTCTTGACTTGACAACAAACAAAGGCATCCACCCACTGCTTCACTTCCCCCCCCCCTTCCATGTCTTTTTCTTTGTCAAGTGTGATAGAATAGTAACTAGAAAATGTTTAGACCTCATTCTCAGGAGAATAGGCGTCCACGCAGTTAATTTGTACTAAATCGTTAAATTTAACAAAAGCACCCATTAATACATAAATTATATAGACAAATTATTAAGTGTGTGTAGGTTATAGGGGCTAGAAACTTGTTGGCTAAGTTATTTACTCAAGGCTAATTGTGGAGAAGATGGAGGCCCTAAAAAGGGCCGTTGTATGGGGTACAGTTGGGAGGGGGGGCTTATTTTCTGGTTGTGTACTTGGTGACGGCCTTGGTTCCTTCACTGACAAAATTGTCTTGATTACAGTTGTTTTGTCTTGTGTATAAACATGTTTTTTTTTTGTTTCATTTTTTGCAAGATGGCCGTACGTTCATTAGTATTGACACTAATGGTGTAAAATCCGTCGAAAGTAAAACTTATTTAATTTAAAAAAGTGTTTATTTAATTGTAATTAGTGTTTATATTAATAAAATTGTTAGACAAAACAATTAAACAAAAAAAAAATGATTACAATAAAAGAAATAATACAAAATAAAAAGATAAAATTACAAAATAATAAAAAAAAATGTCTACAACACGTGGTGTTCCCAAGCGGTCACCCATCTAAGTACTAACCACGCCCGACGTTGCTTGACTTCGGTGATCGGACGAGAACCGGTATTTTCAACGTGGTATGGCCGTAGACAACAATGTGATAAAAATAGTCTTTATATAATTACTAATCGGGTACACTTTAAAACGTACTAGATATTATAAACAGTACATACTGTAGCGTAATTAATGAGAAGGAGGTCACCTGTTTTCAATACAAAAAATTATAAGCGGGTCCCATCTAAACGTATTTTACGTCTTTCTAATGAATCTTATGTTGTAGCAACCAACGCATGGCTCGTCGTGCATTATTATATATATTGTGTGCGCTTTTTCAAACAGTCTATTTCACTGATTGGTTTATTCTTGACTTGACAACAAACAAAGGCATCCACCCACTGCTTCACTTCCCCCCCCCCCCTTCCATGTCTTTTTCTTTGTCAAGTGTGATAGAATAGTAACTAGAAAATGTTTAGACCTCATTCTCAGGAGAATAGGCGTCCACGCAGTTAATTTGTACTAAATCGTTAAATTTAACAAAAGCACCCATTAATACATAAATTATATAGAAAAATTATTAAGTGTGTGTAGGTTATAGGGGCTAGAAACTTGTTGGCTAAGTTATTTACTCAAGGCTAATTGTGGAGAAGATGGAGGCCCTAAAAAGGGCCGTTGTATGGGGTACAGTTGGGAGGGGGGGCTTATTTTCTGGTTGTGTACTTGGTGACGGCCTTGGTACCTTCACTGACAAAATTGTCTTGATTACAGTTGTTTTGTCTTGTGTATAAACATGTTTTTTTTTTGTTTCATTTTTTGCAAGATGGCCGTACGTTCATTAGTATTGACACTAATGGTGTAAAATCCGTCGAAAGTAAAACTTATTTAATTTAAAAAAGTGTTTATTTAATTGTAATTAGTGTTTATATTAATAAAATTGTTAGACAAAACAATTAAACAAAAAAAAAAATGATTACAATAAAAGAAATAATACAAAATAAAAAGATAAAATTACAAAATAATGAAAAAAAATGTCTACAACACGTGGTGTTCCCAAGCGGTCACCCATCTAAGTACTAACCACGCCCGACGTTGCTTGACTTCGGTGATCGGACGAGAACCGGTATTTTCAACGTGGTATGGCCGTAGACAACAATGTGATAAAAATAGTCTTTATATAATTACTAATCGGGTACACTTTAAAACGTACTAGATATTATAAACAGTACATACTGTAGCGTAATTAATGAGAAGGAGGTCACCTGTTTTCAATACAAAAAATTATAAGCGGGTCCCATCTAAACGTATTTTACGTCTTTCTAATGAATCTTATGGTGTAGCAACCAACGCATGGCTCGTCGTGCATTATTATATATATTGTGTGCGCTTTTTCAAACAGTCTATTTCACTGATTGGTTTATTCTTGACTTGACAACAAACAAAGGCATCCACCCACTGCTTCACTTCCCCCCCCCCCTTCCATGTCTTTTTCTTTGTCAAGTGTGATAGAATAGTAACTAGAAAATGTTTAGACCTCATTCTTAGGAGATAGGCGTCCACGCAGTTAATTTGTACTAAATCGTTAAATTTAACAAAAGCACCCATTAATACATAAAATATATAGACAAATTATTAAGTGTGTGTAGGTTATAGGGGCTAGAAACTTGTTGGCTAAGTTATTTACTCAAGGCTAATTATGGAGAAGATGGAGGCCCTAAAAAGGGCCGTTGTATGGGGTACAGTTGGGGGGGGGGGGCTTTTTTTCTGGTTGTGTACTTGGTGACGGCCTTAGTACCTTCACTGACAAAATTGTCTTGATTACAGTTGTTTTGTCTTGTGTATAAACATGTTTTTTTTTTCGTTTCATTTTTTGCAAGATGGCCGTACGTTCATTAGTATTGACACTAATGGTGTAAAATACGTCGAAAGTAAAACTTATTTAATTTAAAAAAGTGTTTATTTAATTGTAGTTAGTGTTTATATTAATAAAATTTTTAGACAAAACAATTAAACAAAAAAAAAATGATTACTATAAAAGAAATAATACAAAATAAAAAGATAAAATTACAAAATAAAAAAAAAAATGTCTACAACACGTGGTGTTCCCAAGCGGTCACCCATCTAAGTACTAACCACGCCCGACGTTGCTTGACTTCGGTGATCGGACGAGAACCGGTATTTTCAACGTGGTATGGCCGTAGACAACAATGTGATAAAAATAGTCTTTATATAATTACTAATCGGGTACACTTTAAAACGTACTAGATATTATAAACAGTACATACTGTAGCGTAATTAATGAGAAGGAGGTCACCTGTTTTCAATACAAAAAATTATAAGCGGGTCCCATCTAAACGTATTTTACGTCTTTCTAATGAATCTTATGGTGTAGCAACCAACGCATGGCTCGTCGTGCATTATTATATATATTGTGTGCGCTTTTTCAAACAGTCTATTTCACTGATTGGTTTATTCTTGACTTGACAACAAACAAAGGCATCCACCCACTGCTTCACTTCCCCCCCCTTCCATGTCTTTTTCTTTGTCAAGTGTGATAGAATAGTAACTAGAAAATGTTTAGACCTCATTCTCAGGAGAATAGGCGTCCACGCAGTTAATTTGTACTAAATCGTTAAATTTAACAAAAGCACCCATTAATACATAAATTATATAGACAAATTATTAAGTGTGTGTAGGTTATAGGGGCTAGAAACTTGTTGGCTAAGTTATTTACTCAAGGCTAATTGTGGAGAAGATGGAGGCCCTAAAAAGGGCCGTTGTATGGGGTACAGTTGGGAGGGGGGGCTTATTTTCTGATTGTGTACTTGGTGACGGCCTTGGTACCTTCACTGACAAAATTGTCTTGATTACAGTTGTTTTGTCTTGTGTATAAACATGTTTTTTTTTTGTTTCATTTTTTGCAAGATGGCCGTACGTTCATTAGTATTGACACTAATGGTGTAAAATCCGTCGAAAGTAAAACTTATTTAATTTCAAAAAGTGTTTATTTAATTGTAATTAGTGTTTATATTAATAAAATTGTTAGACAAAACAATTAAACAAAAAAAAAAATGATTACAATAAAAGAAATAATACAAAATAAAAAGATAAAATTACAAAATAATAAAAAAAAATGTCTACAACACGTGGTGTTCCCAAGCGGTCACCCATCTAAGTACTAACCACGCCCGACGTTGCTTGACTTCGGTGATCGGACGAGAACCGGTATTTTCAACGTGGTATGGCCGTAGACAACAATGTGATAAAAATAGTCTTTATATAATTACTAATCGGGTACACTTTAAAACGTACTAGATATTATAAACAGTACATACTGTAGCGTAATTAATGAAAAGGAGGTCACCTGTTTTCAATACAAAAAATTATAAGCGGGTCCCATCTAACCGTATTTTACGTCTTTCTAATGAATCTTATGGTGTAGCAACCAACGCATGGCTCGTCGTGCATTATTATATATATTGTGTGCGCTTTTTCAAACAGTCTATTTCACTGATTGGTTTATTCTTGACTTGACAACAAACAAAGGCATCCACCCACTGCTTTACTTCCTCCCCTTCCATGTCTTTTTCTTTGTCAAGTGTGATAGAATAGTAACTAGAAAATGTTTAGACCTCATTCTCAGGAAATAGGCGTCCACGCAGTTAATTTGTACTAAATCGTTAAATTTAACAAAAGCACCCATTAATACATAAATTATATAGACAAATTATTAAGTGTGTGTAGGTTATAGGGGCTAGAAACTTGTTGGCTAAGTTATTTACTCAAGGCTAATTGTGGAGAAGATGGAGGCCCTAAAAAGGGCCGTTGTATGGGGTACAGTTGGGAGGGGGGGCTTATTTTCTGGTTGTGTACTTGGTGACGGCCTTGGTACCTTCACTGACAAAATTGTCTTGATTACAGTTGTTTTGTCTTGTGTATAAACATGTTTTTTTTTGTTTCATTTTTTGCAAGATGGCCGTACGTTCATTAGTATTGACACTAATGGTGTAAAATCCGTCGAAAGTAAAACTTATTTAATTTAAAAAAGTGTTTATTTAATTGTAATTAGTGTTTATATTAATAAAATTGTTAGACAAAACAATTAAACAAAAAAAAAATGATTACAATAAAAGAAATAATACAAAATAAAAAGATAAAATTACAAAATAATAAAAAAAAATGTCTACAACACGTGGTGTTCCCAAGCGGTCACCCATCTAAGTACTAACCACGCCCGACGTTGCTTGACTTCGGTGATCGGACGAGAACCGGTATTTTCAACGTGGTATGGCCGTAGACAACAATGTGATAAAAATAGTCTTTATATAATTACTAATCGGGTACACTTTAAAACGTACTAGATATTATAAACAGTACATACTGTAGCGTAATTAATGAGAAGGAGGTCACCTGTTTTCAATACAAAAAATTATAAGCGGGTCCCATCTAAACATATGTTATGTCTTTCTAATGAATCTTATGTTGTAGCAACCAACGCATGGCTTGTCGTGCATTATTATATATATTGTGTGCGCTTTTTCAAACAGTCTCTTTCACTGATTGGTTTATTATTGACTTGACAACAAACAAAGGCATCCACCCACTGCTTCACTTCCCCCCCTTCCATGTCTTTTTCATTGTCAAGTGTGATAGAATAGAAACTAGAAAATGTTTAGACCTCATTCTCAGGAGATAGGCGTCCACGCAGTTAATTTGTACTAAATCGTTAAATTTAACAAAAGCACCCATTAATACATAAATTATATAGACAAATTATTAAGTGTGTGTAGGTTATAGGGGCTAGAAACTTGTTGGCTAAGTTATTTACTCAAGGCTAATTGTGGAGAAGATGGAGGCCCTAAAAAGGGCCGTTGTATGGGGTACAGTTGGGAGGGGGGGCTTATTTTCTGGTTGTGTACTTGGTGACGGCCTTGGTACCTTCACTGACAAAATTGTCTTGATTACAGTTGTTTTGTCTTGTGTATAAACATGTTTTTTTTTTCGTTTCATTTTTTGCAAGATGGCCGTACGTTCATTAGTATTGACACTAATGGTGTAAAATCCGTCGAAAGTAAAACTTATTTATTTTAAAAAAGTGTTTATTTAATTGTAGTTAGTGTTTATATTAATAAAATTTTTAGACAAAACAATTAAACAAAAAAAAAATGATTACTATAAGAGAAATAATACAAAATAAAAAGATAAAATTACAAAATAAAAAAAAAATGTCTACAACACGTGGTGTTCCCAAGCGGTCACCCATCTAAGTACTAACCACGCCCGACGTTGCTTGACTTCGGTGATCGGACGAGAACCGGTATTTTCAACGTGGTATGGCCGTAGACAACAATGTGATAAAAATAGTCTTTATATAATTACTAATCGGGTACACTTTAAAACGTACTAGATATTATAAACAGTACATACTGTAGCGTAATTAATGAGAAGGAGGTCACCTGTTTTCAATACAAAAAATTATAAGCGGGTCCCATCTAAACGTATTTTACGTCTTTCTAATGAATCTTATGTTGTAGCAACCAACGCATGGCTCGTCGTGCATTATTATATATATTGTGTGCGCTTTTTCAAACAGTCTATTTCACTGATTGGTTTATTCTTGACTTGACAACAAACAAAGGCATCCACCCACTGCTTCACTTCCCCCCCCCCCTTCCATGTCTTTTTCTTTGTCAAGTGTGATAGAATAGTAACTAGAAAATGTTTAGACCTCATTCTCAGGAGAATAGGCGTCCACGCAGTTAATTTGTACTAAATCGTTAAATTTAACAAAAGCACCCATTAATACATAAATTATATAGAAAAATTATTAAGTGTGTGTAGGTTATAGGGGCTAGAAACTTGTTGGCTAAGTTATTTACTCAAGGCTAATTGTGGAGAAGATGGAGGCCCTAAAAAGGGCCGTTGTATGGGGTACAGTTGGGAGGGGGGGCTTATTTTCTGGTTGTGTACTTGGTGACGGCCTTGGTACCTTCACTGACAAAATTGTCTTGATTACAGTTGTTTTGTCTTGTGTATAAACATGTTTTTTTTTTGTTTCATTTTTTGCAAGATGGCCGTACGTTCATTAGTATTGACACTAATGGTGTAAAATCCGTCGAAAGTAAAACTTATTTAATTTAAAAAAGTGTTTATTTAATTGTAATTAGTGTTTATATTAATAAAATTGTTAGACAAAACAATTAAACAAAAAAAAAAATGATTACAATAAAAGAAATAATACAAAATAAAAAGATAAAATTACAAAATAATGAAAAAAAATGTCTACAACACGTGGTGTTCCCAAGCGGTCACCCATCTAAGTACTAACCACGCCCGACGTTGCTTGACTTCGGTGATCGGACGAGAACCGGTATTTTCAACGTGGTATGGCCGTAGACAACAATGTGATAAAAATAGTCTTTATATAATTACTAATCGGGTACACTTTAAAACGTACTAGATATTATAAACAGTACATACTGTAGCGTAATTAATGAGAAGGAGGTCACCTGTTTTCAATACAAAAAATTATAAGCGGGTCCCATCTAAACGTATTTTACGTCTTTCTAATGAATCTTATGTTGTAGCAACCAACGCATGGCTCGTCGTGCATTATTATATATATTGTGTGCGCTTTTTCAAACAGTCTATTTCACTGATTGGTTTATTCTTGACTTGACAACAAACAAAGGCATCCACCCACTGCTTCACTTCCCCCCCCCCTTCCATGTCTTTTTCTTTGTCAAGTGTGATAGAATAGTAACTAGAAAATGTTTAGACCTCATTCTCAGGAGAATAGGCGTCCACGCAGTTAATTTGTACTAAATCGTTAAATTTAACAAAAGCACCCATTAATACATAAATTATATAGACAAATTATTAAGTGTGTGTAGGTTATAGGGGCTAGAAACTTGTTGGCTAAGTTATTTACTCAAGGCTAATTGTGGAGAAGATGGAGGCCCTAAAAAGGGCCGTTGTATGGGGTACAGTTGGGAGGGGGGGCTTATTTTCTGGTTGTGTACTTGGTGACGGCCTTGGTACCTTCACTGACAAAATTGTCTTGATTACAGTTGTTTTGTCTTGTGTATAAACATGTTTTTTTTTTGTTTCATTTTTTGCAAGATGGCCGTACGTTCATTAGTATTGACACTAATGGTGTAAAATCCGTCGAAAGTAAAACTTATTTAATTTAAAAAAGTGTTTATTTAATTGTAATTAGTGTTTATATTAATAAAATTGTTAGACAAAACAATTAAACAAAAAAAAAAATGATTACAATAAAAGAAATAATACAAAATAAAAAGATAAAATTACAAAATAATGAAAAAAAATGTCTACAACACGTGGTGTTCCCAAGCGGTCACCCATCTAAGTACTAACCACGCCCGACGTTGCTTGACTTCGGTGATCGGACGAGAACCGGTATTTTCAACGTGGTATGGCCGTAGACAACAATGTGATAAAAATAGTCTTTATATAATTACTAATCGGGTACACTTTAAAACGTACTAGATATTATAAACAGTACATACTGTAGCGTAATTAATGAGAAGGAGGTCACCTGTTTTCAATACAAAAAATTATAAGCGGGTCCCATCTAAACGTATTTTACGTCTTTCTAATGAATCTTATGGTGTAGCAACCAACGCTCGTCGTGCATTATTATATATATTGTGTGCGCTTTTTCAAACAGTCTATTTCACTGATTGGTTTATTCTTGACTTGACAACAAACAAAGGCATCCACCCACTGCTTCACTTCCCCCCCCCCCTTCCATGTCTTTTTCTTTGTCAAGTGTGATAGAATAGTAACTAGAAAATGTTTAGACCTCATTCTTAGGAGATAGGCGTCCACGCAGTTAATTTGTACTAAATCGTTAAATTTAACAAAAGCACCCATTAATACATAAAATATATAGACAAATTATTAAGTGTGTGTAGGTTATAGGGGCTAGAAACTTGTTGGCTAAGTTATTTACTCAAGGCTAATTATGGAGAAGATGGAGGCCCTAAAAAGGGCCGTTGTATGGGGTACAGTTGGGGGGGGGGGCTTTTTTTCTGGTTGTGTACTTGGTGACGGCCTTAGTACCTTCACTGACAAAATTGTCTTGATTACAGTTGTTTTGTCTTGTGTATAAACATGTTTTTTTTTTCGTTTCATTTTTTGCAAGATGGCCGTACGTTCATTAGTATTGACACTAATGGTGTAAAATACGTCGAAAGTAAAACTTATTTAATTTAAAAAAGTGTTTATTTAATAGACAAATTATTAAGTGTGTGTAGGTTATAGGGGCTAGAAACTTGTTGGCTAAGTTATTTACTCAAGGCTAATTGTGGAGAAGATGGAGGCCCTAAAAAGGGCCGTTGTATGGGGTACAGTTGGGAGGGGGGGCTTATTTTCTGGTTGTGTACTTGGTGACGGCCTTGGTACCTTCACTGACAAAATTGTCTTGATTACAGTTGTTTTGTCTTGTGTATAAACATGTTTTTTTTTTCGTTTCATTTTTTGCAAGATGGCTGTACGTTCATTAGTATTGACACTAATGGTGTAAAATACGTCGAAAGTAAAACTTATTTATTTTAAAAAAGTGTTTATTTAATTGTAGTTAGTGTTTATATTAATAAAATTTTTAGACAAAACAATTAAACAAAAAAAAAATGATTACTATAAAAGAAATAATACAAAATAAAAAGATAAAATTACAAAATAAAAAAAAAATGTCTACAACACGTGGTGTTCCCAAGCGGTCACCCATCTAAGTACTAACCACGCCCGACGTTGCTTGACTTCGGTGATCGGACGAGAACCGGTATTTTCAACGTGGTATGGCCGTAGACAACAATGTGATAAAAATAGTCTTTATATAATTACTAATCGGGTACACTTTAAAACGTACTAGATATTATAAACAGTACATACTGTAGCGTAATTAATGAGAAGGAGGTCACCTGTTTTCAATACAAAAAATTATAAGCGGGTCCCATCTAAACGTATTTTACGTCTTTCTAATGAATCTTATGGTGTAGCAACCAACGCATGGCTCGTCGTGCATTATTATATATATTGTGTGCGCTTTTTCAAACAGTCTATTTCACTGATTGGTTTATTCTTGACTTGACAACAAACAAAGGCATCCACCCACTGCTTTACTTCCTCCCCTTCCATGTCTTTTTCTTTGTCAAGTGTGATAGAATAGTAACTAGAAAATGTTTAGACCTCATTCTCAGGAAATAGGCGTCCACGCAGTTAATTTGTACTAAATCGTTAAATTTAACAAAAGCACCCATTAATACATAAATTATATAGACAAATTATTAAGTGTGTGTAGGTTATAGGGGCTAGAAACTTGTTGGCTAAGTTATTTACTCAAGGCTAATTGTGGAGAAGATGGAGGCCCTAAAAAGGGCCGTTGTATGGGGTACAGTTGGGAGGGGGGGCTTATTTTCTGGTTGTGTACTTGGTGACGGCCTTGGTACCTTCACTGACAAAATTGTCTTGATTACAGTTGTTTTGTCTTGTGTATAAACATGTTTTTTTTTTCGTTTCATTTTTTGCAAGATGGCCGTACGTTCATTAGTATTGACACTAATGGTGTAAAATCCGTCGAAAGTAAAACTTATTTAATTTAAAAAAGTGTTTATTTAATTGTAGTTAGTGTTTATATTAATAAAATTTTTAGACAAAACAATTAAACAAAAAAAAAATGATTACTATAAGAGAAATAATACAAAATAAAAAGATAAAATTACAAAATAAAAAAAAAATGTCTACAACACGTGGTGTTCCCAAGCGGTCACCCATCTAAGTACTAACCACGCCCGACGTTGCTTGACTTCGGTGATCGGACGAGAACCGGTATTTTCAACGTGGTATGGCCGTAGACAACAATGTGATAAAAATAGTCTTTATATAATTACTAATCGGGTACACTTTAAAACGTACTAGATATTATAAACAGTACATACTGTAGCGTAATTAATGAGAAGGAGGTCACCTGTTTTCAATACAAAAAATTATAAGCGGGTCCCATCTAAACGTATTTTACGTCTTTCTAATGAATCTTATGGTGTAGCAACCAACGCATGGCTCGTCGTGCATTATTATATATATTGTGTGCGCTTTTTCAAACAGTCTATTTCACTGATTGGTTTATTCTTGACTTGACAACAAACAAAGGCATCCACCCACTGCTTCACTTCCCCCCCCCCTTCCATGTCTTTTTCTTTGTCAAGTGTGATAGAATAGTAACTAGAAAATGTTTAGACCTCATTCTCAGGAGAATAGGCGTCCACGCAGTTAATTTGTACTAAATCGTTAAATTTAACAAAAGCACCCATTAATACATAAATTATATAGACAAATTATTAAGTGTGTGTAGGTTATAGGGGCTAGAAACTTGTTGGCTAAGTTATTTACTCAAGGCTAATTGTGGAGAAGATGGAGGCCCTAAAAAGGGCCGTTGTATGGGGTACAGTTGGGAGGGGGGGCTTATTTTCTGGTTGTGTACTTGGTGACGGCCTTGGTTCCTTCACTGACAAAATTGTCTTGATTACAGTTGTTTTGTCTTGTGTATAAACATGTTTTTTTTTTGTTTCATTTTTTGCAAGATGGCCGTACGTTCATTAGTATTGACACTAATGGTGTAAAATCCGTCGAAAGTAAAACTTATTTAATTTAAAAAAGTGTTTATTTAATTGTAATTAGTGTTTATATTAATAAAATTGTTAGACAAAACAATTAAACAAAAAAAAAATGATTACAATAAAAGAAATAATACAAAATAAAAAGATAAAATTACAAAATAATAAAAAAAAATGTCTACAACACGTGGTGTTCCCAAGCGGTCACCCATCTAAGTACTAACCACGCCCGACGTTGCTTGACTTCGGTGATCGGACGAGAACCGGTATTTTCAACGTGGTATGGCCGTAGACAACAATGTGATAAAAATAGTCTTTATATAATTACTAATCGGGTACACTTTAAAACGTACTAGATATTATAAACAGTACATACTGTAGCGTAATTAATGAGAAGGAGGTCACCTGTTTTCAATACAAAAAATTATAAGCGGGTCCCATCTAAACGTATTTTACGTCTTTCTAATGAATCTTATGGTGTAGCAACCAACGCATGGCTCGTCGTGCATTATTATATATATTGTGTGCGCTTTTTCAAACAGTCTATTTCACTGATTGGTTTATTCTTGACTTGACAACAAACAAAGGCATCCACCCACTGCTTCACTTCCCCCCCCCCCCTTCCATGTCTTTTTCTTTGTCAAGTGTGATAGAATAGTAACTAGAAAATGTTTAGACCTCATTCTCAGGAGAATAGGCGTCCACGCAGTTAATTTGTACTAAATCGTTAAATTTAACAAAAGCACCCATTAATACATAAATTATATAGACAAATTATTAAGTGTGTGTAGGTTATAGGGGCTAGAAACTTGTTGGCTAAGTTATTTACTCAAGGCTAATTGTGGAGAAGATGGAGGCCCTAAAAAGGGCCGTTGTATGGGGTACAGTTGGGAGGGGGGGCTTATTTTCTGGTTGTGTACTTGGTGACGGCCTTGGTTCCTTCACTGACAAAATTGTCTTGATTACAGTTGTTTTGTCTTGTGTATAAACATGTTTTTTTTTTGTTTCATTTTTTGCAAGATGGCCGTACGTTCATTAGTATTGACACTAATGGTGTAAAATCCGTCGAAAGTAAAACTTATTTAATTTAAAAAAGTGTTTATTTAATTGTAATTAGTGTTTATATTAATAAAATTGTTAGACAAAACAATTAAACAAAAAAAAAATGATTACAATAAAAGAAATAATACAAAATAAAAAGATAAAATTACAAAATAATAAAAAAAAATGTCTACAACACGTGGTGTTCCCAAGCGGTCACCCATCTAAGTACTAACCACGCCCGACGTTGCTTGACTTCGGTGATCGGACGAGAACCGGTATTTTCAACGTGGTATGGCCGTAGACAACAATGTGATAAAAATAGTCTTTATATAATTACTAATCGGGTACACTTTAAAACGTACTAGATATTATAAACAGTACATACTGTAGCGTAATTAATGAGAAGGAGGTCACCTGTTTTCAATACAAAAAATTATAAGCGGGTCCCATCTAAACGTATTTTACGTCTTTCTAATGAATCTTATGTTGTAGCAACCAACGCATGGCTCGTCGTGCATTATTATATATATTGTGTGCGCTTTTTCAAACAGTCTATTTCACTGATTGGTTTATTCTTGACTTGACAACAAACAAAGGCATCCACCCACTGCTTCACTTCCCCCCCCCCTTCCATGTCTTTTTCTTTGTCAAGTGTGATAGAATAGTAACTAGAAAATGTTTAGACCTCATTCTCAGGAGAATAGGCGTCCACGCAGTTAATTTGTACTAAATCGTTAAATTTAACAAAAGCACCCATTAATACATAAATTATATAGACAAATTATTAAGTGTGTGTAGGTTATAGGGGCTAGAAACTTGTTGGCTAAGTTATTTACTCAAGGCTAATTGTGGAGAAGATGGAGGCCCTAAAAAGGGCCGTTGTATGGGGTACAGTTGGGAGGGGGGGCTTATTTTCTGGTTGTGTACTTGGTGACGGCCTTGGTACCTTCACTGACAAAATTGTCTTGATTACAGTTGTTTTGTCTTGTGTATAAACATGTTTTTTTTTTGTTTCATTTTTTGCAAGATGGCCGTACGTTCATTAGTATTGACACTAATGGTGTAAAATCCGTCGAAAGTAAAACTTATTTAATTTAAAAAAGTGTTTATTTAATTGTAATTAGTGTTTATATTAATAAAATTGTTAGACAAAACAATTAAACAAAAAAAAAAATGATTACAATAAAAGAAATAATACAAAATAAAAAGATAAAATTACAAAATAATGAAAAAAAATGTCTACAACACGTGGTGTTCCCAAGCGGTCACCCATCTAAGTACTAACCACGCCCGACGTTGCTTGACTTCGGTGATCGGACGAGAACCGGTATTTTCAACGTGGTATGGCCGTAGACAACAATGTGATAAAAATAGTCTTTATATAATTACTAATCGGGTACACTTTAAAACGTACTAGATATTATAAACAGTACATACTGTAGCGTAATTAATGAGAAGGAGGTCACCTGTTTTCAATACAAAAAATTATAAGCGGGTCCCATCTAAACGTATTTTACGTCTTTCTAATGAATCTTATGGTGTAGCAACCAACGCTCGTCGTGCATTATTATATATATTGTGTGCGCTTTTTCAAACAGTCTATTTCACTGATTGGTTTATTCTTGACTTGACAACAAACAAAGGCATCCACCCACTGCTTCACTTCCCCCCCCCCCTTCCATGTCTTTTTCTTTGTCAAGTGTGATAGAATAGTAACTAGAAAATGTTTAGACCTCATTCTTAGGAGATAGGCGTCCACGCAGTTAATTTGTACTAAATCGTTAAATTTAACAAAAGCACCCATTAATACATAAAATATATAGACAAATTATTAAGTGTGTGTAGGTTATAGGGGCTAGAAACTTGTTGGCTAAGTTATTTACTCAAGGCTAATTATGGAGAAGATGGAGGCCCTAAAAAGGGCCGTTGTATGGGGTACAGTTGGGGGGGGGGGCTTTTTTTCTGGTTGTGTACTTGGTGACGGCCTTAGTACCTTCACTGACAAAATTGTCTTGATTACAGTTGTTTTGTCTTGTGTATAAACATGTTTTTTTTTTCGTTTCATTTTTTGCAAGATGGCCGTACGTTCATTAGTATTGACACTAATGGTGTAAAATACGTCGAAAGTAAAACTTATTTAATTTAAAAAAGTGTTTATTTAATTGTAGTTAGTGTTTATATTAATAAAATTTTTAGACAAAACAATTAAACAAAAAAAAAATGATTACTATATGTGATGATTTAAAATATATATAGTTATTTTGGTGGGACATAATTTGTATAATCTCTAACCCGGTGTTAATGTACAGAATAAACGAGTGACGTTTTACGATAAAAACAATGACGTGGGAGTTAGATTGAACGTAGCGTACATTTGAAGATAAAGACAGACGACCTAGGAATTTGGTAGTGGAAAGACGTGTTTTAGACTAGGCTATATAAACTGTGATGTATTTGAATTCATCTTGTACATAAATTGCATTAAATATTGAGTTCTCATTTCTACTAAAAGCCGGCAGTTTGTTCATTGATTATTATTGTATAATGTGATCTCCCTGAGAGTTGTTAACATAATATCTACAAAATAACGGTCACATTATTTGGCGCCCAACTAAAATTCGGAAGCTCAAGGTGAATTCGGAAGCCCAATGTGGAATATTGAAAATCAACGGAGAATGTTGAAGGAGAATCAAGGTGAATATTATTGAAAATCAATTTGAAAGAAAGCCTACAATATATTGTGAAGCACAGCTTAAAGAATACCGCAAATGAACGTTTCTTACGAATAAAAGAAGACTAAAATTAAATGTGAAGAAATATCGACGAGAAAGAAAATTTGACGGTTTAACAGTATAGCCTAGCACGTCTTGGAAATAAGCGCTACCAGTACATAACGGTGTACATGAAGATAGAAACGGAAGTTTATGTATGTTACCAAGCAAGTCGGTTAAAAAGGACACTAGAAAATTGGAAGGCGTCTCGGATACATTTTAAAAGTATCGAAAGTGGTAACAATTATTGAAACAATAGTGAAGCTGTGGTTAATAGGACAAGCTAAGTTTGTCAAGTGAAGAGATTAAAAAAGAATCTCCGTAGAACTAGTAAATGGTTCGAGAAAAGAAGAATACTTCAGAATAGTCACAGAACTAGAAGTCAGTTCAGTACAGTAGCAGAAGTCAAGTGAAATTGGAAGTAAAAAGAAACTTCAACAAAGTGAAAGGATTGTAAAACTTATGAATTAACGAACACACGAAGACTTTGGGCTGAAATAACCTGTGTGGTGGAGGATCATTTCGAGTCTGGAACCTGGGATTCGGAGACGGAAGGAAAAGGAACGCGTTTTTTAAGATAAGTAAACTGGTGTATACGTTATGTTGTAGTATAGTATATGCCTAGATTTTTCTTGTGAAATCACTGGCATGTATTAGTTTCTTTTAGGAATTTTGTGTATACACTTATTGAAAAGTCCCTGTAAGTCAGGTTAGTTGAAAAAGACTTTTCATAAGTGTATATTACATAATATATGTTAGATTGTATAGTCTTGTATGCACAGTGTTATCATATTGTTTATATATTTGTCATAGTAAATTTTTTGTGAATCTCTAGTCTCATCTACTATCTGTGGTGTTCTTATTTTTATATGTATTGATTATTATATTGCTATTTATTTTATGCATATTCTAATATTGCTTCCATTTTAAATTATATTAGTTTGTTGTAGGTATATATTTATTAATTGAAAATGGAGGGGTCCTCAGTGGACATATTAGCAAATTATATAAGTTGTGGTAAGGAGTTGGGATATGCTGGTAAGGAATTGGATGAGTGGGCGGAGAGAAAATATAGAGAGCAGTTAGAAAGATTAGAAAGGGCTAAAGATAAAGATAAAGAAAGAGAAGAAAGGGCTAAAGAAAAAGCTAGAGCTGATGAGATTGAGCTAGAGAGATTAAAACAAATTGATAAAGATAAGGAAAGAGAAGAGAAGGCTAAAGAGAGGGAGGAAAAGGAGAAAGATAGAATTTTTCAGTTAAAAAAGTTAGAATTGGAGGCTAAGAATAATACTTCAAATGTAAACATTGGAGTCACTAGACCTGTTGTTGACCAGGAAATGGCTATTAGAAATAACATGTGTAGATTTACTTTCCAATTATTTAATGAAAAGGATGGTTCTATTGATACATTTCTAAAAAAATTTGAAATGGAAATGGAGAGACAAAATTTTTCTTCATGTTATTGGTCTGGACTACTTGGAAAATCCTTTACAGGAGATATTCCATCAAAAATTTGTATGGAACAATCAGATTATGCATCTGTCAAGGAACAATTGTTAAGACATTTTGGAAGTACATAGGAGGCTTATAGAAAGAAATTTTTTGAAATGACTTTATCAAAGGAAGAAGATCCAAAAAGTTATTTTGACTCATTGACAAGTGCTATGGACAAATGGCTAAAATGTGCTAAAATAGAAAAATCATTTGAGGAACTGAAGAATTTTATTATTAGAGATAAGGCAATATATTCACTCGATAAAAATCTCAAAGCATTCATTCAGGAGAGATCTCCCAAGACTATAGAAGAAATAGTTGACCTGATTAGGAACTATAAATTAGCTCATCCCATGGCACCTACTTCTAAAGGAGAGGATTACCAGGATATAATATGCTTTGCTAAAGGCAATGATAATTTTCAAAGAGGAAGACAATTATCAAGGAGCAAGATGAAGTGTGGTAATTGCGGAAGAAATAACCATGTTACTAAGGATTGTAAAGATAAGAGAGATAACACATTGACATGTTTTATATGTAAAAAGAAAGGACATATAGCAAGAAATTGCTTCAGAAGGTCAAATTCTGCTGGAAACAATAATAATAATAATAGATCTCAGGGATATACACAACAGAGAGATCACAACTCCAGATTTAATCAGAACAGGAATCATTGTGGAGCTGTGTTATCAAGAAGCAAAGGAATAAAGTTTTTTCCAGGATATGTGGGATTAATACCAGTTTTTGCAGTTCGTGACACAGGAGCCTCTGTCATTGCAATAAACAGCAAATATGTTCAGTCAAATCAATACACTGGTGAGGTAGCAGATTGTACATCATTTGATGGAAGAGTGATTAAATTGAGGTTGGCCTACATTGATATTAGGACACCATATATTACAGGTAGAGTACTGGCTCATGTTATAAATGATGCACCAATTGATTTAATTATTGGAAATGTTGAATCAGTTAAAGAATGTACTAGAGAGGAAATAGAAGCATGGGAATTTAATAATAATCAAGCACAATGTAATGTGATTAATGAATGTAAAGCAAGCAATACTGAAGAAAGTCAGACAATGGTGAATAATGAAAAAGACACATCAGTTGATAGTGAATCATTACTGAATGAAAACTTTAATTTGGAAAAATTCAAAAAGGAACAAAGAGAGGATACTACATTGAATAGACTATTCAAATCTACAGAGAAAGGAAATACTAATAAAAATAGTGTATGCAAAGTGAAAAATGATACACAACTATTAGTCAGAGAGATACTCATAAATGGCAGACAAGTGGAACAGATAGTTGTACCATATAAATATAGAACAGAAATAATGACTAATGCTCATTCTATACCATTGGCTGGTCATATGGGAGTTGGCAAAACCAAAAACAGAATAATACAACATTACTTTTGGCCTAAAATGTCAAAAGATGTGAAAAGATTTGTTAAACAATGCAAAGTGTGTCAGATGAAAGGATCTGGAAGTAATTTTACCAAAGCACCAATACAAACAGGAGTGACTGCAACTAGACCATTTCAGAAGGTAGCCATAGATATCATTGGTTTGATGCCTATTATGTCTAACAGAGGACATAGATATATCCTTACATTGATTGATATATGTTCAAGGTATGCAGAGGCAGTACCATTAAAGAAAATTGAATCTACAGATATAGTGCAAGCATTATATTTAATATTTACTAGAATTGGATTTCCTGAAGAGATAATATCAGATAGAGGAACTCAATTTACATCAAAATTGACTAAGGAATTTATGGAAACATTTGGAATAAAGCAGAAGTTTACAACACCCTATCATCCTCAATGTAATGGAATGTGTGAGAGATTTAACAAAACTCTTAAGGAAATGTTGTCAAAAGTCAGTAATGAGGATCCAAAGAATTGGGATTTAGCAATTCCATCAATTTTATTTGCATATAGAGAAACTACTCATGATAGTACAGGTTTTTCACCATTTGAATTGATATATGGAAATAATCCAAGAAATCCACTTAGTATTCTCAAAGAACCATTAGTAGGTACTAGTGAAAACAGGGAAATGACTAATTATGAGTTAGTTACAAATAAGAAACAACAATTAGAAATTGCTTTGGAAGAGGCTAGAAAGAATTCAGACAATAATAAGGAAAAGAAAATAAATAGAGTAAATCAGGATAGGAAACTAAGAACCTTGGAACCAGGAGATAAAGCTTTGCTAAAATTAAAAAATCAAAATAACAAACTATTTACTGAATGGCTAGGGCCATATGATGTGGTTAGAAAGGTCACAAATGTGGATTATGAGATAAGAATTAAGGATCAACTTAAAGTTTTTCATATTAATAATTTAAAAAAGTATAATGATCAATCAGTAGAAAGCAATATATGCTGTAGTATAATATCAGAAGAAATTAAAGAGGATATTGAAGAAATAGCAACAGTGAATACACAGGGTCAGCAAACATATAAAGATGTGAATTTAGAGAAATTGACACATGAACAGGCATATGAGATGGCAAAAATAATACACAGGCATAAGGGTATATTTTCTGATTTGCCTGGTAAGACCAATGTCATACAACATGACATTATTGTAACAGATGATAAGCCGGTGAGGCTAAAACCATACACAATCCCTATTCATTTGAGGGATAACTTGCAAAAAGAGATAGATGAGCTTGTGAGTATGGGGTTGATAGAGCCATCCAATTCAGCATATGCCTCTCCAATAGTATTAGTTAAGAAAAAAGATAAAACTATAAGGTTGTGTGTGGACTATAGGAAGCTGAATAATGTTACTCTCTTTGACCCATATCCTATGAACAATGCTGAAGATATTATGGCTCAGCTATTTAATGCAACTATTTTTTCTAAATTGGATATGGCTAAAGGGTACTATCAAGTAGGTTTAACTGATAGAGCTAAACCATTTACAAGTTTTGTTACTCCATTGGGGTTATATCAATGGAAGGTGATGAGTTTTGGATTGGTGAATGCTCCTGCAACTTTTAATAGGATGATGGGTATGATTTTAGGACATAGGAAGGATACTATATTTTATTTGGATGACATATGTGTTTTTAATGATACTTGGGAAAATCATTTAAAAAGTCTTAATGATATCTTTGAAATTATAGAAAAACATAATTTGACAATTAAACCTAACAAATTAGAAATAGGCATGAAAGAAATTACTTTTTTGGGACACAAGATATCCAATAACACCATTAAGCCATTGGAGGAGAATATTACTAAAATTTTAAAAATTGACATTCCAAGAAATAAAAAAGAAGTGAGGAGTCTTCTAGGTGTATGTAATTTTTATAGGAAATTTATTCCTAATTTTTCAGAGATGGTAGCTCCGTTGACTGAACTTATTAAAAAGAAAAGCCCAATTAAAATAATTTGGTCTCAGGAGTGTGAAATGGCATTAAATAGGATAAAGGTTGCTTTTTCTGGACAACCTATATTAAGACTACCAGACATTAAAAAAAGATTTGTGGTTTTGACTGATGCAAGTTTGGTTGGTTTGGGAGGAATTTTGGGACAATATCATGACAATGTCTTACACCCGATTCAGTATATTAGCAGGAAATTAAGTGAGGCTGAGGTTAGGTATGCAACAGTAGAACGGGAAGCTCTTGGTGTGGTTTGGTGTATTACTAAATTGGCAAGGTACTTGATGGGAACAAGGTTTATTCTTATGACTGACCATAAGCCTTTGTCCTTTATAAATCAGAACAAGTTAAACAACAGTAGAATAGCAAGATGGTCACTTATCCTGCAGGCATACAGTTTTACTGTGGAAAATATACCTGGGGTTGATAATATATTGGCTGATTTGTTGTCTAGATGTGGTGTTTAAGGTGTGTTGTTTGATACGTAATCACCAGTTTGAAACGCGGTTAAAAATTATTTTTCATGTAAATATAAAGTATAGATACGGTGTTAATGAAATATTGATTTTTTCCAAAGGTTCTGGATGAGAAATGGTTCTACAACTGAAGCACGGTGATTCAAACACAACGTACCATTTGTAAGTGAGAGATGTTCTATCACGTCCTCACATTATCGTGAACGGTTTTTATGGACACCATATCAAACGCAACCATGAAGACATCATATGAAGAGTACATTTATGGTGCTGACATGGAATCGAGGTCTTGTCATCGCTATATCAAGGTATATTGACATTATCAACATGGAATCGAGGTCTTGTCATCGCTATATCAAGGTATATTGACATTATCAACATGGAATCGAGGTCATGTCATCGCTATATCAAGGTATATTGACATTATCAACATGGAATCGAGGTCTTGTCATCGCTATATCAAGGTATATTGACATTATCAACATGGAATCGAGGTCTTGTCATCGCTATATCAAGGTATATTGACATTATCAACATGGAATCGAGGTCATGTCATCGCTATATCAAGGTATATTGACATAATCAACATAGAATCAAGGTCATGTCGTAGCATGATTAAGGTACATTTACATTGTCAACGCAGAATGAAGGTCATGTCATCAACATATGGAGGAATCAACAGATCAACACATTATTGATAACATTATAAATTTTTTTTTTGGGTTTATGAACAATTCAACACTATATTGATTACAGACAGATAGCTCGTGGTTAAGTATTAAATGGTAAATGCATTGTAATTATTGTTGTGACATTATTGGAACTATTTTATCAAGGTGTTGAAACTCTACAGGATGGATAATCTACAAAGGACCTATGAAATATTCAATGAATGTATTGTTGGACGTTCAGAAGAGGAAGGTTGCAATGATATTACATGGACCAGTATGAACTGTTATGTTTTCGGATTTGATGATATTTATACTATTGGTTTGTGTATTCTATCAATACAGGACAGGATATACTGTGGAACCTTATGGACCCATATGTATTATATGTATTATGGACCTATTAGTGAAAGTTATTGGTTAACATATATTGGTGAATACGTTGGTTTTGTTATATGTTATTTGTGTTGCATAACATGTTTTGATATAAATTGGGATAATTGTAATTTTTCATATAGTTCTAGTTATTGAAGAGATATATATTTTATCAGACTATTTGACGGAGATAAGAATTTTTTTTTATATAGAAATTTGTATGACAAATTTAAAGGGTCGATGGGGGAATGTGATGATTTAAAATATATATAGTTATTTTGGTGGGACATAATTTGTATAATCTCTAACCCGGTGTTAATGTACAGAATAAACGAGTGACGTTTTACGATAAAAACAATGACGTGGGAGTTAGATTGAACGTAGCGTACATTTGAAGATAAAGACAGACGACCTAGGAATTTGGTAGTGGAAAGACGTGTTTTAGACTAGGCTATATAAACTGTGATGTATTTGAATTCATCTTGTACATAAATTGCATTAAATATTGAGTTCTCATTTCTACTAAAAGCCGGCAGTTTGTTCATTGATTATTATTGTATAATGTGATCTCCCTGAGAGTTGTTAACATAATATCTACAAAATAACGGTCACACTATAAAAGAAATAATACAAAATAAAAAGATAAAATTACAAAATAAAAAAAAAAATGTCTACAACACGTGGTGTTCCCAAGCGGTCACCCATCTAAGTACTAACCACGCCCGACGTTGCTTGACTTCGGTGATCGGACGAGAACCGGTATTTTCAACGTGGTATGGCCGTAGACAACAATGTGATAAAAATAGTCTTTATATAATTACTAATCGGGTACACTTTAAAACGTACTAGATATTATAAACAGTACATACTGTAGCGTAATTAATGAGAAGGAGGTCACCTGTTTTCAATACAAAAAATTATAAGCGGGTCCCATCTAAACGTATTTTACGTCTTTCTAATGAATCTTATGGTGTAGCAACCAACGCATGGCTCGTCGTGCATTATTATATATATTGTGTGCGCTTTTTCAAACAGTCTATTTCACTGATTGGTTTATTCTTGACTTGACAACAAACAAAGGCATCCACCCACTGCTTCACTTCCCCCCCCCCCTTCCATGTCTTTTTCTTTGTCAAGTGTGATAGAATAGTAACTAGAAAATGTTTAGACCTCATTCTCAGGAGAATAGGCGTCCACGCAGTTAATTTGTACTAAATCGTTAAATTTAACAAAAGCACCCATTAATACATAAATTATATAGACAAATTATTAAGTGTGTGTAGGTTATAGGGGCTAGAAACTTGTTGGCTAAGTTATTTACTCAAGGCTAATTGTGGAGAAGATGGAGGCCCTAAAAAGGGCCGTTGTATGGGGTACAGTTGGGAGGGGGGGCTTATTTTCTGATTGTGTACTTGGTGACGGCCTTGGTACCTTCACTGACAAAATTGTCTTGATTACAGTTGTTTTGTCTTGTGTATAAACATGTTTTTTTTTTGTTTCATTTTTTGCAAGATGGCCGTACGTTCATTAGTATTGACACTAATGGTGTAAAATCCGTCGAAAGTAAAACTTATTTAATTTCAAAAAGTGTTTATTTAATTGTAATTAGTGTTTATATTAATAAAATTGTTAGACAAAACAATTAAACAAAAAAAAAAATGATTACAATAAAAGAAATAATACAAAATAAAAAGATAAAATTACAAAATAATAAAAAAAAATGTCTACAACACGTGGTGTTCCCAAGCGGTCACCCATCTAAGTACTAACCACGCCCGACGTTGCTTGACTTCGGTGATCGGACGAGAACCGGTATTTTCAACGTGGTATGGCCGTAGACAACAATGTGATAAAAATAGTCTTTATATAATTACTAATCGGGTACACTTTAAAACGTACTAGATATTATAAACAGTACATACTGTAGCGTAATTAATGAAAAGGAGGTCACCTGTTTTCAATACAAAAAATTATAAGCGGGTCCCATCTAACCGTATTTTACGTCTTTCTAATGAATCTTATGGTGTAGCAACCAACGCATGGCTCGTCGTGCATTATTATATATATTGTGTGCGCTTTTTCAAACAGTCTATTTCACTGATTGGTTTATTCTTGACTTGACAACAAACAAAGGCATCCACCCACTGCTTTACTTCCTCCCCTTCCATGTCTTTTTCTTTGTCAAGTGTGATAGAATAGTAACTAGAAAATGTTTAGACCTCATTCTCAGGAAATAGGCGTCCACGCAGTTAATTTGTACTAAATCGTTAAATTTAACAAAAGCACCCATTAATACATAAATTATATAGACAAATTATTAAGTGTGTGTAGGTTATAGGGGCTAGAAACTTGTTGGCTAAGTTATTTACTCAAGGCTAATTGTGGAGAAGATGGAGGCCCTAAAAAGGGCCGTTGTATGGGGTACAGTTGGGAGGGGGGGCTTATTTTCTGGTTGTGTACTTGGTGACGGCCTTGGTACCTTCACTGACAAAATTGTCTTGATTACAGTTGTTTTGTCTTGTGTATAAACATGTTTTTTTTTGTTTCATTTTTTGCAAGATGGCCGTACGTTCATTAGTATTGACACTAATGGTGTAAAATCCGTCGAAAGTAAAACTTATTTAATTTAAAAAAGTGTTTATTTAATTGTAATTAGTGTTTATATTAATAAAATTGTTAGACAAAACAATTAAACAAAAAAAAAATGATTACAATAAAAGAAATAATACAAAATAAAAAGATAAAATTACAAAATAATAAAAAAAAATGTCTACAACACGTGGTGTTCCCAAGCGGTCACCCATCTAAGTACTAACCACGCCCGACGTTGCTTGACTTCGGTGATCGGACGAGAACCGGTATTTTCAACGTGGTATGGCCGTAGACAACAATGTGATAAAAATAGTCTTTATATAATTACTAATCGGGTACACTTTAAAACGTACTAGATATTATAAACAGTACATACTGTAGCGTAATTAATGAGAAGGAGGTCACCTGTTTTCAATACAAAAAATTATAAGCGGGTCCCATCTAAACATATGTTATGTCTTTCTAATGAATCTTATGTTGTAGCAACCAACGCATGGCTTGTCGTGCATTATTATATATATTGTGTGCGCTTTTTCAAACAGTCTCTTTCACTGATTGGTTTATTATTGACTTGACAACAAACAAAGGCATCCACCCACTGCTTCACTTCCCCCCCTTCCATGTCTTTTTCATTGTCAAGTGTGATAGAATAGAAACTAGAAAATGTTTAGACCTCATTCTCAGGAGATAGGCGTCCACGCAGTTAATTTGTACTAAATCGTTAAATTTAACAAAAGCACCCATTAATACATAAAATATATAGACAAATTATTAAGTGTGTGTAGGTTATAGGGGCTAAAAACTTGTTGGCTAAGTTATTTACTCAAGGCTAATTATGGAGAAGATGGAGGCCCTAAAAAGGGCCGTTGTATGGGGTACAGTGGGGGGGGGGGCTTTTTTTCTGGTTGTGTACTTGGTGACGGCCTTGGTACCTTCACTGACAAAATTGTCTTGATTACAGTTGTTTTGTCTTGTGTATAAACATGTTTTTTTTTTCGTTTCATTTTTTGCAAGATGGCCGTACGTTCATTAGTATTGACACTAATGGTGTAAAATACGTCGAAAGTAAAACTTATTTAATTTAAAAAAGTGTTTATTTAATTGTAGTTAGTGTTTATATTAATAAAATTTTTAGACAAAACAATTAAACAAAAAAAAAATGATTACTATAAAAGAAATAATACAAAATAAAAAGATAAAATTACAAAATAATATAAAAAAATGTCTACAACACGTGGTGTTCCCAAGCGGTCACCCATCTAAGTACTAACCACGCCCGACGTTGCTTGACTTCGGTGATTGGACGAGAACCGGTATTTTCAACGTGGTATGGCCGTAGACAACAATGAGATAAAAATAGTCTTTATATAATTACTAATCGGGTACACTTTAAAACGTACTAGATATTATAAACAGTACATACTGTAGCGTAATTAATGAGAAGGAGGTCACCTGTTTTCAATACAAAAAATTAAAAGCGGGTCCCATCTAAACATATGTTATGTCTTTCTAATGAATCTTATGTTGTAGCAACCAACGCATGGCTTGTCGTGCATTATTATATATATTGTGTGCGCTTTTTCAAACAGTCTATTTCACTGATTGGTTTATTATTGACTTGACAACAAACAAAGGCATCCACCCACTGCTTCACTTCCCCCCCTTCCATGTCTTTTTCATTGTCAAGTGTGATAGAATAGAAACTAGAAAATGTTTAGACCTCATTCTCAGGAGATAGGCGTCCACGCAGTTAATTTGTACTAAATCGTTAAATTTAACAAAAGCACCCATTAATACATAAAATATATAGACAAATTATTAAGTGTGTGTAGGTTATAGGGGCTAGAAACTTGTTGGCTAAGTTATTTACTCAAGGCTAATTATGGAGAAGATGGAGGCCCTAAAAAGGGCCGTTGTATGGGGTACAGTGGGGGGGGGGCTTTTTTTCTGGTTGTGTACTTGGTGACGGCCTTGGTACCTTCACTGACAAAATTGTCTTGATTACAGTTGTTTTGTCTTGTGTATAAACATGTTTTTTTTTTCGTTTCATTTTTTGCAAGATGGCCGTACGTTCATTAGTATTGACACTAATGGTGTAAAATACGTCGAAAGTAAAACTTATTTAATTTAAAAAAGTGTTTATTTAATTGTAGTTAGTGTTTATATTAATAAAATTTTTAGACAAAACAATTAAACAAAAAAAAATGATTACTATAAAAGAAATAATACAAAATAAAAAGATAAAATTACAAAATAATAAAAAAAAATGTCTACAACACGTGGTGTTCCCAAGCGGTCACCAATCTAAGTACTAACTTAGCCCGACGTTGCTTGACTTCGGTGATCGGACGAGAACCGGTATTTTCAACGTGGTATGGCCGTAGACAACAATGTGATAAAAATAGTCTTTATATAATTACTAATCGGGTACACTTTAAAACGTACTAGATATTATAAACAGTACATACTGTAGCGTAATTAATGAAAAGGAGGTCACCTGTTTTCAATACAAAAAATTATAAGCGGGTCCCATCTAAACGTATTTTACGTCTTTCTAATGAATCTTATGGTGTAGCAACCAACGCATGGCTCGTCGTGCATTATTATATATATTGTGTGCGCTTTTTCAAACAGTCTCTTTCACTGATTGGTTTATTATTGACTTGACAACAAACAAAGGCATCCACCCACTGCTTCACTTCCCCCCCTTCCATGTCTTTTTCATTGTCAAGTGTGATAGAATAGAAACTAGAAAATGTTTAGACCTCATTCTCAGGAGATAGGCGTCCACGCAGTTAATTTGTACTAAATCGTTAAATTTAACAAAAGCACCCATTAATACATAAAATATATAGACAAATTATTAAGTGTGTGTAGGTTATAGGGGCTAGAAACTTGTTGGCTAAGTTATTTACTCAAGGCTAATTATGGAGAAGATGGAGGCCCTAAAAAGGGCCGTTGTATGGGGTACAGTGGGGGGGGGGGCTTTTTTTCTGGTTGTGTACTTGGTGACGGCCTTGGTACCTTCACTGACAAAATTGTCTTGATTACAGTTGTTTTGTCTTGTGTATAAACATGTTTTTTTTTCGTTTCATTTTATGCAAGATGGCCGTACGTTCATTAGTATTGACACTAATGGTGTAAAATACGTCGAAAGTAAAACTTATTTAATTTAAAAAAGTGTTTATTTAATTGTAGTTAGTGTTTATATTAATAAAATTTTTAGACAAAACAATTAAACAAAAAAAAAATGATTACTATAAAAGAAATAATACAAAATAAAAAGATAAAATTACAAAATAATATAAAAAAATGTCTACAACACGTGGTGTTCCCAAGCGGTCACCCATCTAAGTACTAACCACGCCCGACGTTGCTTGACTTCGGTGATTGGACGAGAACCGGTATTTTCAACGTGGTATGGCCGTAGACAACAATGAGATAAAAATAGTCTTTATATAATTACTAATCGGGTACACTTTAAAACGTACTAGATATTATAAACAGTACATACTGTAGCGTAATTAATGAGAAGGAGGTCACCTGTTTTCAATACAAAAAATTATAAGCGGGTCCCATCTAAACGTATTTTACGTCTTTCTAATGAATCTTATGGTGTAGCAACCAACGCATGGCTCGTCGTGCATTATTATATATATTGTGTGCGCTTTTTCAAACAGTCTCTTTCACTGATTGGTTTATTATTGACTTGACAACAAACAAAGGCATCCACCCACTGCTTCACTTCCCCCCCCCTTCCATGTCTTTTTCTTTGTCAAGTGTGATAGAATAGTAACTAGAAAATGTTTAGACCTCATTCTCAGGAGATAGGCGTCCACGCAGTTAATTTGTACTAAATCGTTAAATTTAACAAAAGCACCCATTAATACATAAAATATATAGACAAATTATTAAGTGTGTGTAGGTTATAGGGGCTAGAAACTTGTTGGCTAAGTTATTTACTCAAGGCTAATTATGGAGAAGATGGAGGCCCTAAAAAGGGCCGTTGTATGGGGTACAGTGGGGGGGGGGGCTTTTTTTCTGGTTGTGTACTTGGTGACGGCCTTGGTACCTTCACTGACAAAATTGTCTTGATTACAGTTGTTTTGTCTTGTGTATAAACATGTTTTTTTTTTCGTTTCATTTTTTGCAAGATGGCCGTACGTTCATTAGTATTGACACTAATGGTGTAAAATACGTCGAAAGTAAAACTTATTTAATTTAAAAAAGTGTTTATTTAATTGTAGTTAGTGTTTATATTAATAAAATTTTTAGACAAAACAATTAAACAAAAAAAAATGATTACTATAAAAGAAATAATACAAAATAAAAAGATAAAATTACAAAATAATAAAAAAAAATGTCTACAACACGTGGTGTTCCCAAGCGGTCACCAATCTAAGTACTAACCACGCCCGACGTTGCTTGACTTCGGTGATTGGACGAGAACCGGTATTTTCAACGTGGTATGGCCGTAGACAACAATGAGATAAAAATAGTCTTTATATAATTACTAATCGGGTACACTTTAAAACGTACTAGATATTATAAACAGTACATACTGTAGCGTAATTAATGAGAAGGAGGTCACTTGTTTTCAATACAAAAAATTATAAGCGGGTCCCATCTAAACGTATTTTACGTCTTTCTAATGAATCTTATGGTGTAGCAACCAACGCATGGCTCGTCGTGCATTATTATATATATTGTGTGCGCTTTTTCAAACAGTCTATTTCACTGATTGGTTTATTCTTGACTTGACAACAAACAAAGGCATCCACCCACTGCTTCACTTCCCCCCCCTTCCATGTCTTTTTCTTTGTCAAGTGTGATAGAATAGTAACTAGAAAATGTTTAGACCTCATTCTCAGGAGATAGGCGTCCACGCAGTTAATTTGTACTAAATCGTTAAATTTAACAAAAGCACCCATTAATACATAAAATATATAGACAAATTATTAAGTTTGTGTGGGTTATAGGGGCTAGAAACTTGTTGGCTAAGTTATTTACTCAAGGCTAATTATGGAGAAGATGGAGGCCCTAAAAAGGGCCGTTGTATGGGGTACAGTGGGGGGGGGGGGCTTTTTTTCTGGTTGTGTACTTGGTGACGGCCTTAGTACCTTCACTGACAAAATTGTCTTGATTACAGTTGTTTTGTTATGTGTATAAACATGTTTTTTTTTTCGTTTCATTTTTTGCAAGATGGCCGTACGTTCATTAGTATTGACACTAATGGTGTAAAATACGTCGAAAGTAAAACTTATTTAATTTAAAAAAGTGTTTATTTAATTGTAGTTAGTGTTTATATTAATAAAATTTTTAGACAAAACAATTAAACAAAAAAAAAATGATTACTATAAAAGAAATAATACAAAATAAAAAGATAAAATTACAAAATAATAAAAAAAAATGTCTACAACACGTGGTGTTCCCAAGCGGTCACCCATCTAAGTACTAACTTAGCCCGACGTTGCTTGACTTCGGTGATCGGACGAGAACCGGTATTTTCAACGTGGTATGGCCGTAGACAACAATGTGATAAAAATAGTCTTTATATAATTACTAATCGGGTACACTTTAAAACGTACTAGATATTATAAACAGTACATACTGTAGCGTAATTAATGAGAAGGAGGTCACCTGTTTTCAATACAAAAAATTATAAGCGGGTCCCATCTAAACGTATTTTACGTCTTTCTAATGAATCTTATGGTGTAGCAACCAACGCATGGCTCGTCGTGCATTATTATATATATTGTGTGCGCTTTTTCAAACAGTCTATTTCACTGATTGGTTTATTCTTGACTTGACAACAAACAAAGGCATCCACCCACTGCTTCACTTCCCCCCCCCTTCCATGTCTTTTTCTTTGTCAAGTGTGATAGAATAGTAACTAGAAAATGTTTAGACCTCATTCTCAGGAGAATAGGCGTCCACGCAGTTAATTTGTACTAAATCGTTAAATTTAACAAAAGCACCCATTAATACATAAATTATATAGACAAATTATTAAGTGTGTGTAGGTTATAGGGGCTAGAAACTTGTTGGCTAAGTTATTTACTCAAGGCTAATTGTGGAGAAGATGGAGGCCCTAAAAAGGGCCGTTGTATGGGGTACAGTTGGGAGGGGGGGCTTATTTTCTGGTTGTGTACTTGGTGACGGCCTTGGTACCTTCACTGACAAAATTGTCTTGATTACAGTTGTTTTGTCTTGTGTATAAACATGTTTTTTTTTGTTTCATTTTTTGCAAGATGGCCGTACGTTCATTAGTATTGACACTAATGGTGTAAAATCCGTCGAAAGTAAAACTTATTTAATTTAAAAAAGTGTTTATTTAATTGTAATTAGTGTTTATATTAATAAAATTGTTAGACAAAACAATTAAACAAAAAAAAAATGATTACAATAAAAGAAATAATACAAAATAAAAAGATAAAATTACAAAATAATAAAAAAAAATGTCTACAACACGTGGTGTTCCCAAGCGGTCACCCATCTAAGTACTAACCACGCCCGACGTTGCTTGACTTCGGTGATCGGACGAGAACCGGTATTTTCAACGTGGTATGGCCGTAGACAACAATGTGATAAAAATAGTCTTTATATAATTACTAATCGGGTACACTTTAAAACGTACTAGATTATATAAACAGTACATACTGTAGCGTAATTAATGAGAAGGAGGTCACCTGTTTTCAATACAAAAAATTATAAGCGGGTCCCATCTAAACATATGTTATGTCTTTCTAATGAATCTTATGTTGTAGCAACCAACGCATGGCTTGTCGTGCATTATTATATATATTGTGTGCGCTTTTTCAAACAGTCTCTTTCACTGATTGGTTTATTATTGACTTGACAACAAACAAAGGCATCCACCCACTGCTTCACTTCCCCCCCTTCCATGTCTTTTTCTTTGTCAAGTGTGATAGAATAGTAACTAGAAAATGTTTAGACCTCATTCTCAGGAGAATAGGCGTCCACGCAGTTAATTTGTACTAAATCGTTAAATTTAACAAAAGCACCCATTAATACATAAATTATATAGACAAATTATTAAGTGTGTGTAGGTTATAGGGGCTAGAAACTTGTTGGCTAAGTTATTTACTCAAGGCTAATTGTGGAGAAGATGGAGGCCCTAAAAAGGGCCGTTGTATGGGGTACAGTTGGGAGGGGGGGCTTATTTTCTGGTTGTGTACTTGGTGACGGCCTTGGTACCTTCACTGACAAAATTGTCTTGATTACAGTTGTTTTGTCTTGTGTATAAACATGTTTTTTTTTGTTTCATTTTTTGCAAGATGGCCGTACGTTCATTAGTATTGACACTAATGGTGTAAAATCCGTCGAAAGTAAAACTTATTTAATTTAAAAAAGTGTTTATTTAATTGTAATTAGTGTTTATATTAATAAAATTGTTAGACAAAACAATTAAACAAAAAAAAAATGATTACAATAAAAGAAATAATACAAAATAAAAAGATAAAATTACAAAATAATAAAAAAAAATGTCTACAACACGTGGTGTTCCCAAGCGGTCACCCATCTAAGTACTAACCACGCCCGACGTTGCTTGACTTCGGTGATCGGACGAGAACCGGTATTTTCAACGTGGTATGGCCGTAGACAACAATGTGATAAAAATAGTCTTTATATAATTACTAATCGGGTACACTTTAAAACGTACTAGATATTATAAACAGTACATACTGTAGCGTAATTAATGAGAAGGAGGTCACTTGTTTTCAATACAAAAAATTATAAGCGGGTCCCATCTAAACGTATTTTACGTCTTTCTAATGAATCTTATGGTGTAGCAACCAACGCATGGCTCGTCGTGCATTATTATATATATTGTGTGCGCTTTTTCAAACAGTCTATTTCACTGATTGGTTTATTCTTGACTTGACAACAAACAAAGGCATCCACCCACTGCTTCATTTCCCCCCCCCTTCCATGTCTTTTTGTTTGTCAAGTGTGATAGAATAGTAACTAGAAAATGTTTAGACCTCATTCTCAGGAGATAGGCCCCCACGCAGTTAATTTGTACTAAATCGTTAAATTTAACAAAAGCACCCATTAATACATAAAATATATAGACAAATTATTAAGTGTGTGTAGGTTATAGGGGCTAGAAACTTGTTGGCTAAGTTATTTACTTAAGGCTAATTGTGGAGAAGATGGAGGCCCTAAAAAGGGCCGTTGTATGGGGTACAGTTGGGAGGGGGGGCTTATTTTCTGATTGTGTACTTGGTGACGGCCTTGGTACCTTCACTGACAAAATTGTCTTGATTACAGTTGTTTTGTCTTGTGTATATACATGTTTTTTTTTTGTTTCATTTTTTGCAAGATGGCCGTACGTTCATTAGTATTGACACTAATGGTGTAAAATCCGTCGAAAGTAAAACTTATTTAATTTAAAAAAGTGTTTATTTAATTGTAATTAGTGTTTATATTAATAAAATTGTTAGACAAAACAATTAAACAAAAAAAAAATGATTACAATAAAAGAAATAATACAAAATAAAAAGATAAAATTACAAAATAATATAAAAAAATGTCTACAACACGTGGTGTTCCCAAGCGGTCACCCATCTAAGTACTAACCACGCCCGACGTTGCTTGACTTCGGTGATCGGACGAGAACCGGTATTTTCAACGTGGTATGGCCGTAGACAACAATGTGATAAAAATAGTCTTTATATAATTACTAATCGGGTACACTTTAAAACGTACTAGATATTATAAACAGTACATACTGTAGCGTAATTAATGAAAAGGAGGTCACCTGTTTTCAATACAAAAAATTATAAGCGGGTCCCATCTAACCGTATTTTACGTCTTTCTAATGAATCTTATGGTGTAGCAACCAACGCATGGCTCGTCGTGCATTATTATATATATTGTGTGCGCTTTTTCAAACAGTCTATTTCACTGATTGGTTTATTCTTGACTTGACAACAAACAAAGGCATCCACCCACTGCTTTACTTCCTCCCCTTCCATGTCTTTTTCTTTGTCAAGTGTGATAGAATAGTAACTAGAAAATGTTTAGACCTCATTCTCAGGAAATAGGCGTCCACGCAGTTAATTTGTACTAAATCGTTAAATTTAACAAAAGCACCCATTAATACATAAATTATATAGACAAATTATTAAGTGTGTGTAGGTTATAGGGGCTAGAAACTTGTTGGCTAAGTTATTTACTCAAGGCTAATTGTGGAGAAGATGGAGGCCCTAAAAAGGGCCGTTGTATGGGGTACAGTTGGGAGGGGGGGCTTATTTTCTGGTTGTGTACTTGGTGACGGCCTTGGTACCTTCACTGACAAAATTGTCTTGATTACAGTTGTTTTGTCTTGTGTATAAACATGTTTTTTTTTTCGTTTCATTTTTTGCAAGATGGCCGTACGTTCATTAGTATTGACACTAATGGTGTAAAATACGTCGAAAGTAAAACTTATTTAATTTAAAAAAGTGTTTATTTAATTGTAATTAGTGTTTATATTAATAAAATTGTTAGACAAAACAATTAAACAAAAAAAAAATGATTACAATAAAAGAAATAATACAAAATAAAAAGATAAAATTACAAAATAATATAAAAAAATGTCTACAACACGTGGTGTTCCCAAGCGGTCACCCATCTAAGTACTAACCACGCCCGACGTTGCTTGACTTCGGTGATCGGACGAGAACCGGTATTTTCAACGTGGTATGGCCGTAGACAACAATGTGATAAAAATAGTCTTTATATAATTACTAATCGGGTACACTTTAAAACGTACTAGATATTATAAACAGTACATACTGTAGCGTAATTAATGAAAAGGAGGTCACCTGTTTTCAATACAAAAAATTATAAGCGGGTCCCATCTAACCGTATTTTACGTCTTTCTAATGAATCTTATGGTGTAGCAACCAACGCATGGCTCGTCGTGCATTATTATATATATTGTGTGCGCTTTTTCAAACAGTCTATTTCACTGATTGGTTTATTCTTGACTTGACAACAAACAAAGGCATCCACCCACTGCTTTACTTCCTCCCCTTCCATGTCTTTTTCTTTGTCAAGTGTGATAGAATAGTAACTAGAAAATGTTTAGACCTCATTCTCAGGAAATAGGCGTCCACGCAGTTAATTTGTACTAAATCGTTAAATTTAACAAAAGCACCCATTAATACATAAATTATATAGACAAATTATTAAGTGTGTGTAGGTTATAGGGGCTAGAAACTTGTTGGCTAAGTTATTTACTCAAGGCTAATTGTGGAGAAGATGGAGGCCCTAAAAAGGGCCGTTGTATGGGGTACAGTTGGGAGGGGGGGCTTATTTTCTGGTTGTGTACTTGGTGACGGCCTTGGTACCTTCACTGACAAAATTGTCTTGATTACAGTTGTTTTGTCTTGTGTATAAACATGTTTTTTTTTTCGTTTCATTTTTTGCAAGATGGCCGTACGTTCATTAGTATTGACACTAATGGTGTAAAATACGTCGAAAGTAAAACTTATTTAATTTAAAAAAGTGTTTATTTAATTGTAGTTAGTGTTTATATTAATAAAATTTTTAGACAAAACAATTAAACAAAAAAAAAATGATTACTATAAAAGAAATAATACAAAATAAAAAAAAAATTACAAAATAATTAAAAAAAATGTCTACAACACGTGGTGTTCCCAAGCGGTCACCCATCTAAGTACTAACCACGCCCGACGTTGCTTGACTTCGGTGATTGGACGAGAACCGGTATTTTCAACGTGGTATGGCCGTAGACAACAATGTGATAAAAATAGTCTTTATATAATTACTAATCGGGTACACTTTAAAACGTACTAGATATTATAAACAGTACATACTGTAGCGTAATTAATGAGAAGGAGGTCACTTGTTTTCAATACAAAAAATTATAAGCGGGTCCCATCTAAACGTATTTTACGTCTTTCTAATGAATCTTATGGTGTAGCAACCAACGCATGGCTCGTCGTGCATTATTATATATATTGTGTGCGCTTTTTCGAACAGTCTATTTCACTGATTGGTTTATTCTTGACTTGACAACAAACAAAGGCATCCACCCACTGCTTCACTTCCCCCCCTCCCCTTCCATGTCTTTTTCTTTGTCAAGTGTGATAGAATAGTAACTAGAAAATGTTTAGACCTCATTCTCAGGAGATAGGCGTCCACGCAGTTAATTTGTACTAAATCGTTAAATTTAACAAAAGCACCCATTAATACATAAATTATATAGACAAATTATTAAGTGTGTGTGGGTTATAGGGGCTAGAAACTTGTTGGCTAAGTTATTTACTCAAGGCTAATTATGGAGAAGATGGAGGCCCTAAAAAGGGCCGTTGTATGGGGTACAGTGGGGGGGGGGGGCTTTTTTTCTGGTTGTGTACTTGGTGACGGCCTTAGTACCTTCACTGACAAAATTGTCTTGATTACAGTTGTTTTGTCTTGTGTATAAACATGTTTTTTTTTTCGTTTCATTTTTTGCAAGATGGCCGTACGTTCATTAGTATTGACACTAATGGTGTAAAATACGTCGAAAGTAAAACTTATTTAATTTAAAAAAGTGTTTATTTAATTGTAGTTAGTGTTTATATTAATAAAATTTTTAGACAAAACAATTAAACAAAAAAAAATGATTACTATAAAAGAAATAATACAAAATAAAAAGATAAAATTACAAAATAAAAAAAAAAATGTCTACAACACGTGGTGTTCCCAAGCGGTCACCCATCTAAGTACTAACCACGCCCGACGTTGCTTGACTTCGGTGATCGGACGAGAACCGGTATTTTCAACGTGGTATGGCCGTAGAAAATAATGTGATAAAAATAGTCTTTATATAATTACTAATCGGGTACACTTTAAAACGTACTAGATATTATAAACAGTACATACTGTAGCGTAATTAATGAGAAGGAGGTCACCTGTTTTCAATACAAAAAATTATAAGCGGGTCCCATCTAAACGTATTTTACGTCTTTCTAATGAATCTTATGGTGTAGCAACCAACGCATGGCTCGTCGTGCATTATTATATATATTGTGTGCGCTTTTTCAAACAGTCTATTTCACTAATTGATTGTTTCTTGACTTGACAACAAACAAAGGCATCCACCCACTGCTTCACTTCCCCCCCCTTCCATGTCTTTTTCTTTGTCAAGTGTGATAGAATAGTAACTAGAAAATGTTTAGACCTCATTCTCAGGAGAATAGGCGTCCTCGCAGTTAATTTGTACTAAATCGTTAAATTTAACAAAAGCACCCATTAATACATAAATTATATAGACAAATTATTAAGTGTGTGTAGGTTATAGGGGCTAGAAACTTGTTGGCTAAGTTATTTACTCAAGGCTAATTGTGGAGAAGATGGAGGCCCTAAAAAGGGCCGTTGTATGGGGTACAGTTGGGAGGGGGGGCTTATTTTCTGATTGTGTACTTGGTGACGGCCTTGGTACCTTCACTGACAAAATTGTCTTGATTACAGTTGTTTTGTCTTGTGTATAAACATGTTTTTTTTTTGTTTCATTTTTTGCAAGATGGCCGTACGTTCATTAGTATTGACACTAATAATGTAAAATCCGTCGAAAGTAAAACTTATTTAATTTAAAAAAGTGTTTATTTAATTGTAATTAGTGTTTATATTAATAAAATTGTTAGACAAAACAATTAAACAAAAAAAAATGATTACAATAAAAGAAATAATACAAAATAAAAAGATAAAATTACAAAATAATAAAAAAAAATGTCTACAACACGTGGTGTTCCCAAGCGGTCACCCATCTAAGTACTAACCACGCCCGACGTTGCTTGACTTTGGTGATCGGACGAGAACCGGTATTTTCAACGTGGTATGGCCGTAGACAACAATGTGATAAAAATAGTCTTTATATAATTACTAATCGGGTACACTTTAAAACGTACTAGATATGCACTAACATGGTCAAAGGGAAATGACTCAGTAAATAGTCAATAGTCAATAGTATAGTACAAGAGTTATGGGGACTGGGAAGAATGTGAATATCACAAATCTAGTTTGTTCTACTGCGTCGTAGCTTTATAGAGCATGCTTTGCACGTTTTACATGTCTCAGTCTGATCACGGGGTTTTACATGTCTCAGTCTGATCACGGGGGGTAAAGGACCGGAGAATAGTCAGTCGACTCAAATATATAGAAGCGTATGGACGCATACGTTAGACTCGGAACTATACCACATTTTATCAGAATACTATTTCATTTCTTGGACTTATATTATATTATATGATTGTTGGATGTACTGTGAATAATGTATTGTAAGTAATAATAAATAGAGATATATATTGCTGCCAAGATTTGAATTATCAAGTGTGTTAAACGTACTGTGAAAATAATATTAAAGAAACATTTAACTCAACTCAATCAACTCAATCAACTCATGATTCTATTAGCCTACGAAGAACAATAATAATTAAAATAGAATCAATAACAATATTATAAACAGTACATACTGTAGCGTAATTAATGAAAAGGAGGTCACCTGTTTTCAATACAAAAAATTATAAGCGGGTCCCATCTAACCGTATTTTACGTCTTTCTAATGAATCTTATGGTGTAGCAACCAACGCATGGCTCGTCGTGCATTATTATATATATTGTGTGCGCTTTTTCAAACAGTCTATTTCACTGATTGGTTTATTCTTGACTTGACAACAAACAAAGGCATCCACCCACTGCTTTACTTCCTCCCCTTCCATGTCTTTTTCTTTGTCAAGTGTGATAGAATAGTAACTAGAAAATGCTTAGACCTCATTCTCAGGAAATAGGCGTCCACGCAGTTAATTTGTACTAAATCGTTAAATTTAACAAAAGCACCCATTAATACATAAATTATATAGACAAATTATTAAGTGTGTGTAGGTTATAGGGGCTAGAAACTTGTTGGCTAAGTTATTTACTCAAGGCTAATTGTGGAGAAGATGGAGGCCCTAAAAAGGGCCGTTGTATGGGGTACAGTTGGGAGGGGGGGCTTATTTTCTGGTTGTGTACTTGGTGACGGCCTTGGTACCTTCACTGACAAAATTGTCTTGATTACAGTTGTTTTGTCTTGTGTATAAACATGTTTTTTTTTGTTTCATTTTTTGCAAGATGGCCGTACGTTCATTAGTATTGACACTAATGGTGTAAAATCCGTCGAAAGTAAAACTTATTTAATTTAAAAAAGTGTTTATTTAATTGTAATTAGTGTTTATATTAATAAAATTGTTAGACAAAACAATTAAACAAAAAAAATGATTACAATAAAAGAAATAATACAAAATAAAAAGATAAAATTACAAAATAATAAAAAAAAATGTCTACAACACGTGGTGTTCCCAAGCGGTCACCCATCTAAGTACTAACCACGCCCGACGTTGCTTGACTTCGGTGATCGGACGAGAACCGGTATTTTCAACGTGGTATGGCCATAGACAACAATGTGATAAAAATAGTCTTTATATAATTACTAATCGGGTACACTTTAAAACGTACTAGATATTATAAACAGTACATACTGTAGCGTAATTAATGAGAAGGAGGTCACCTGTTTTCAATACAAAAAATTATAAGCGGGTCCCATCTAAACATATGTTATGTCTTTCTAATGAATCTTATGTTGTAGCAACCAACGCATGGCTTGTCGTGCATTATTATATATATTGTGTGCGCTTTTTCAAACAGTCTATTTCACTGATTGGTTTATTATTGACTTGACAACAAACAAAGGCATCCACCCACTGCTTCACTTCCCCCCCTTCCATGTCTTTTTCATTGTCAAGTGTGATAGAATAGAAACTAGAAAATGTTTAGACCTCATTCTCAGGAGATAGGCGTCCACGCAGTTAATTTGTACTAAATCGTTAAATTTAACAAAAGCACCCATTAATACATAAAATATATAGACAAATTATTAAGTGTGTGTAGGTTATAGGGGCTAGAAACTTGTTGGCTAAGTTATTTACTCAAGGCTAATTATGGAGAAGATGGAGGCCCTAAAAAGGGCCGTTGTATGGGGTACAGTGGGGGGGGGGGGCTTTTTTTCTGGTTGTGTACTTGGTGACGGCCTTGGTACCTTCACTGACAAAATTGTCTTGATTACAGTTGTTTTGTCTTGTGTATAAACATGTTTTTTTTTTCGTTTCATTTTTTGCAAGATGGCCGTACGTTCATTAGTATTGACACTAATGGTGTAAAATACGTCGAAAGTAAAACTTATTTAATTTAAAAAAGTGTTTATTTAATTGTAGTTAGTGTTTATATTAATAAAATTTTTAGACAAAACAATTAAACAAAAAAAAATGATTACTATAAAAGAAATAATACAAAATAAAAAGATAAAATTACAAAATAATAAAAAAAAATGTCTACAACACGTGGTGTTCCCAAGCGGTCACCCATCTAAGTACTAACTTAGCCCGACGTTGCTTGACTTCGGTGATCGGACGAGAACCGGTATTTTCAACGTGGTATGGCCGTAGACAACAATGTGATAAAAATAGTCTTTATATAATTACTAATCGGGTACACTTTAAAACGTACTAGATATTATAAACAGTACATACTGTAGCGTAATTAATGAAAAGGAGGTCACCTGTTTTCAATACAAAAAATTATAAGCGGGTCCCATCTAAACGTATTTTACGTCTTTCTAATGAATCTTATGGTGTAGCAACCAACGCATGGCTCGTCGTGCATTATTATATATATTGTGTGCGCTTTTTCAAACAGTCTATTTCACTGATTGGTTTATTCTTGACTTGACAACAAACAAAGGCATCCACCCACTGCTTCACTTCCCTCCCCCCCTTCCATGTCTTTTTCTTTGTCAAGTGTGATAGAATAATAACTAGAAAATGTTTAGACCTCATTCTCAGGAGATAGGCGTCCACGCAGTTAATTTGTACTAAATCGTTAAATTTAACAAAAGCACCCATTAATACATAAAATATATAGACAAATTATTAAGTGTGTGTAGGTTATAGGGGCTAGAAACTTGTTGGCTAAGTTATTTACTCAAGGCTAATTATGGAGAAGATGGAGGCCCTAAAAAGGGCCGTTGTATGGGGTACAGTGGGGGGGGCTTTTTTTCTGGTTGTGTACTTGGTGACGGCCTTAGTACCTTCACTGACAAAATTGTCTTGATTACAGTTGTTTTGTCTTGTGTATAAACATGTTTTTTTTTTCGTTTCATTTTTTGCAAGATGGCCGTACGTTCATTAGTATTGACACTAATGGTGTAAAATACGTCGAAAGTAAAACTTATTTAATTTAAAAAAGTGTTTATTTAATTGTAGTTAGTGTTTATATTAATAAAATTTTTAGACAAAACAATTAAACAAAAAAAAATGATTACTATAAAAGAAATAATACAAAATAAAAAGATAAAATTACAAAATAAAAAAAAAAATGTCTACAACACGTGGTGTTCCCAAGCGGTCACCCATCTAAGTACTAACCACGCCCGACGTTGCTTGACTTCGGTGATCGGACGAGAACCGGTATTTTCAACGTGGTATGGCCGTAGACAACAATGTGATAAAAATAGTCTTTATATAATTACTAATCGGGTACACTTTAAAACGTACTAGATATTATAAACAGTACATACTGTAGCGTAATTAATGAGAAGGAGGTCACCTGTTTTCAATACAAAAAATTATAAGAAGGTCCCATCTAAACGTATTTTACGTCTTTCTAATGAATCTTATGGTGTAGCAACCAACGCATGGCTCGTCGTGCATTATTATATATATTGTGTGCGCATTTTCAAACAGTCTATTTCACTGATTGATTGTTTCTTGACTTGACAACAAACAAAGGCATCCACCCACTGCTTCACTTCCCCCCCCCCCCTTCCATGTCTTTTTCTTTGTCAAGTGTGATAGAATAGTAACTAGAAAATGTTTAGACCTCATTCTCAGGAGAATAGGCGTCCTCGCAGTTAATTTGTACTAAATCGTTAAATTTAACAAAAGCACCCATTAATACATAAATTATATAGACAAATTATTAAGTGTGTGTAGGTTATAGGGGCTAGAAACTTGTTGGCTAAGTTATTTACTCAAGGCTAATTGTGGAGAAGATGGAGGCCCTAAAAAGGGCCGTTGTATGGGGTACAGTTGGGAGGGGGGGCTTATTTTCTGATTGTGTACTTGGTGACGGCCTTGGTACCTTCACTGACAAAATTGTCTTGATTACAGTTGTTTTGTCTTGTGTATAAACATGTTTTTTTTTTGTTTCATTTTTTGCAAGATGGCCGTACGTTCATTAGTATTGACACTAATGGTGTAAAATCCGTCGAAAGTAAAACTTATTTAATTTAAAAAAGTGTTTATTTAATTGTAATTAGTGTTTATATTAATAAAATTGTTAGACAAAACAATTAAACAAAAAAAAATGATTACAATAAAAGAAATAATACAAAATAAAAAGATAAAATTACAAAATAATAAAAAAAAATGTCTACAACACGTGGTGTTCCCAAGCGGTCACCCATCTAAGTACTAACCACGCCCGACGTTGCTTGACTTCGGTGATCGGACGAGAACCGGTATTTTCAACGTGGTATGGCCGTAGACAACAATGTGATAAAAATAGTCTTTATATAATTACTAATCGGGTACACTTTAAAACGTACTAGATATGCACTAACATGGTCAAAGGGAAATGACTCAGTAAATAGTCAATAGTCAATAGTATAGTACAAGAGTTATGGGGACTGGGAAGAATGTGAATATCACAAATCTAGTTTGTTCTACTGCGTCGTAGCTTTATAGAGCATGCTTTGCACGTTTTACATGTCTCAGTCTGATCACGGGGTTTTACATGTCTCAGTCTGATCACGGGGGGTAAAGGACCGGAGAATAGTCAGTCGACTCAAATATATAGAAGCGTATGGACGCATACGTTAGACTCGGAACTATACCACATTTTATCAGAATACTATTTCATTTCTTGGACTTATATTATATTATATGATTGTTGGATGTACTGTGAATAATGTATTGTAAGTAATAATAAATAGAGATATATATTGCTGCCAAGATTTGAATTATCAAGTGTGTTAAACGTACTGTGAAAATAATATTAAAGAAACATTTAACTCAACTCAATCAACTCAATCAACTCATGATTCTATTAGCCTACGAAGAACAATAATAATTAAAATAGAATCAATAACAATATTATAAACAGTACATACTGTAGCGTAATTAATGAAAAGGAGGTCACCTGTTTTCAATACAAAAAATTATAAGCGGGTCCCATCTAACCGTATTTTACGTCTTTCTAATGAATCTTATGGTGTAGCAACCAACGCATGGCTCGTCGTGCATTATTATATATATTGTGTGCGCTTTTTCAAACAGTCTATTTCACTGATTGGTTTATTCTTGACTTGACAACAAACAAAGGCATCCACCCACTGCTTTACTTCCTCCCCTTCCATGTCTTTTTCTTTGTCAAGTGTGATAGAATAGTAACTAGAAAATGTTTAGACCTCATTCTCAGGAAATAGGCGTCCACGCAGTTAATTTGTACTAAATCGTTAAATTTAACAAAAGCACCCATTAATACATAAATTATATAGACAAATTATTAAGTGTGTGTAGGTTATAGGGGCTAGAAACTTGTTGGCTAAGTTATTTACTCAAGGCTAATTGTGGAGAAGATGGAGGCCCTAAAAAGGGCCGTTGTATGGGGTACAGTTGGGAGGGGGGGCTTATTTTCTGGTTGTGTACTTGGTGACGGCCTTGGTACCTTCACTGACAAAATTGTCTTGATAACAGTTGTTTTGTCTTGTGTATAAACATGTTTTTTTTTGTTTCATTTTTTGCAAGATGGCCGTACGTTCATTAGTATTGACACTAATGGTGTAAAATCCGTCGAAAGTAAAACTTATTTAATTTAAAAAAGTGTTTATTTAATTGTAATTAGTGTTATATTAATAAAATTGTTGGACAAAACAATTAAACAAAAAAAATGATTACAATAAAAGAAATAATACAAAATAAAAAGATAAAATTACAAAATAATAAAAAAAAATGTCTACAACACGTGGTGTTCCCAAGCGGTCACCCATCTAAGTACTAACCACGCCCGACGTTGCTTGACTTCGGTGATCGGACGAGAACCGGTATTTTCAACGTGGTATGGCCATAGACAACAATGTGATAAAAATAGTCTTTATATAATTACTAATCGGGTACACTTTAAAACGTACTAGATATTATAAACAGTACATACTGTAGCGTAATTAATGAGAAGGAGGTCACCTGTTTTCAATACAAAAAATTATAAGCGGGTCCCATCTAAACATATGTTATGTCTTTCTAATGAATCTTATGTTGTAGCAACCAACGCATGGCTTGTCGTGCATTATTATATATATTGTGTGCGCTTTTTCAAACAGTCTATTTCACTGATTGGTTTATTATTGACTTGACAACAAACAAAGGCATCCACCCACTGCTTCACTTCCCCCCCTTCCATGTCTTTTTCATTGTCAAGTGTGATAGAATAGAAACTAGAAAATGTTTAGACCTCATTCTCAGGAGATAGGCGTCCACGCAGTTAATTTGTACTAAATCGTTAAATTTAACAAAAGCACCCATTAATACATAAAATATATAGACAAATTATTAAGTGTGTGTAGGTTATAGGGGCTAGAAACTTGTTGGCTAAGTTATTTACTCAAGGCTTATTATGGAGAAGATGGAGGCCCTAAAAAAGGCCGTTGTATGGGGTACAGTGGGGGGGGGCTTTTTTTCTGGTTGTGTACTTGGTGACGGCCTTGGTACCTTCACTGACAAAATTGTCTTGATTACAGTTGTTTTGTCTTGTGTATAAACATGTTTTTTTTTTCGTTTCATTTTTTGCAAGATGGCCGTTCGTTCATTAGTATTGACACTAATGGTGTAAAATACGTCGAAAGTAAAACTTATTTAATTTAAAAAAGTGTTTATTTAATTGTAGTTAGTGTTTATATTAATAAAATTTTTAGACAAAACAATTAAACAAAAAAAAATGATTACTATAAAAGAAATAATACAAAATAAAAAGATAAAATTACAAAATAATAAAAAAAAATGTCTACAACACGTGGTGTTCCCAAGCGGTCACCCATCTAAGTACTAACTTAGCCCGACGTTGCTTGACTTCGGTGATCGGACGAGAACCGGTATTTTCAACGTGGTATGGCCGTAGACAACAATGTGATAAAAATAGTCTTTATATAATTACTAATCGGGTACACTTTAAAACGTACTAGATATTATAAACAATACATACTGTAGCGTAATTAATGAGAAGGAGGTCACCTGTTTTCAATACAAAAAATTATAAGCGGGTCCCATCTAAACGTATTTTACGTCTTTCTAATGAATCTTATGGTGTAGCAACCAACGCATGGCTCGTCGTGCATTATTATATATATTGTGTGCGCTTTTTCAAACAGTCTATTTCACTGATTGGTTTAATCTTGACTTGACAACAAACAAAGGCATCCACCCACTGCTTCACTTCCCCCCCCCTTCCATGTCTTTTTCTTTGTCAAGTGTGATAGAATAGTAACTAGAAAATATTTAGACCTCATTCTCAGGAGAATAGGCGTCCACGCAGTTAATTTGTACTAAATCGTTAAATTTAACAAAAGCACCCATTAATACATAAATTATATAGACAAATTATTAAGTGTGTGTAGGTTATAGGGGCTAGAAACTTGTTGGCTAAGTTATTTACTCAAGGCTAATTGTGGAGAAGATGGAGGCCCTAAAAAGGGCCGTTGTATGGGGTACAGTTGGGAGGGGGGGCTTATTTTCTGGTTGTGTACTTGGTGACGGCCTTGGTACCTTCACTGACAAAATTGTCTTGATTACAGTTGTTTTGTCTTGTGTATAAACATGTTTTTTTTTTGTTTCATTTTTTGCAAGATGGCCGTACGTTCATTAGTATTGACACTAATGGTGTAAAATCCGTCGAAAGTAAAACTTATTTAATTTAAAAAAGTGTTTATTTAATTGTAATTAGTGTTTATATTAATAAAATTGTTAGACAAAACAATTAAACAAAAAAAAAATGATTACAATAAAAGAAATAATACAAAATAAAAAGATAAAATTACAAAATAACAAAAAAAAATGTCTACAACACGTGGTGTTCCCAAGCGGTCACCCATCTAAGTACTAACCACGCCCGACGTTGCTTGACTTCGGTGATCGGACGAGAACCGGTATTTTCAACGTGGTATGGCCGTAGACAACAATGTGATAAAAATAGTCTTTATATAATTACTAATCGGGTACACTTTAAAACGTACTAGATATTATAAACAGTACATACTGTAGCGTAATTAATGAAAAGGAGGTCACCTGTTTTCAATACAAAAAATTATAAGCGGGTCCCATCTAACCGTATTTTACGTTTTTCTAATGAATCTTATGGTGTAGCAACCAACGCATGGCTCGTCGTGCATTATTATATATATTGTGTGCGCTTTTTCAAACAGTCTATTTCACTGATTGGTTTATTCTTGACTTGACAACAAACAAAGGCATCCACCCACTGCTTTACTTCCTCCCCTTTCATGTCTTTTTCTTTGTCAAGTGTGATAGAATAGTAACTAGAAAATGTTTAGACCTCATTCTCAGGAAATAGGCGTCCACGCAGTTAATTTGTACTAAATCGTTAAATTTAACAAAAGCACCCATTAATACATAAATTATATAGACAAATTATTAAGTGTGTGTAGGTTATAGGGGCTAGAAACTTGTTGGCTAAGTTATTTACTCAAGGCTAATTGTGGAGAAGATGGAGGCCCTAAAAAGGGCCGTTGTATGGGGTACAGTTGGGAGGGGGGGCTTATTTTCTGGTTGTGTACTTGGTGACAACCTTGGTACCTTCACTGACAAAATTGTCTTGATTACAGTTGTTTTGTCTTGTGTATAAACATGTTTTTTTTTTGTTTCATTTTTTGCAAGATGGCCGTACGTTCATTAGTATTGACACTAATGGTGTAAAATACGTCGAAAGTAAAACTTATTTAATTTAAAAAAGTGTTTATTTAATTGTAATTAGTGTTTATATTAATAAAATTGTAAGACAAAACAATAAAACAAAAAAAAAATGATTACAATAAAAGAAATAATACAAAATAAAAAGATAAAATTACAAAATAATAAAAATAAATGTCTACAACACGTGGTGTTCCCAAGCGGTCACCCATCTAAGTACTAACCACGCCCGACGTTGCTTGACTTCGGTGATCGGACGAGAACCGGTATTTTCAACGTGGTATGGCCGTAGACAACAATGTGATAAAAATAGTCTTTATATAATTACTAATCGGGTACACTTTAAAACGTACTAGATATTATAAACAGTACATACTGTAGCGTAATTAATGAGAAGGAGGTCACCTGTTTTCAATACAAAAAATTATAAGCGGGTCCCATCTAAACGTATTTTACGTCTTTCTAATGAATCTTATGGTGTAGCAACCAACGCATGGCTCGTCGTGCATTATTATATATATTGTGTGCGCTTTTTCAAACAGTCTATTTCACTGATTGGTTTATTCTTGACTTGACAACAAACAAAGGCATCTACCCACTGCTTCACTTCCCTCCCCCCCCTTCCATGTCTTTTTCTTTGTCAAGTGTGATAGAATAGTAACTAGAAAATGTTTAGACTTCATTCTCAGGAGATAGGCGTCCACGCAGTTAATTTGTACTAAATCGTTAAATTTAACAAAAGCACCCATTAATACATAAAATATATAGACAAATTATTAAGTGTGTGTAGGTTATAGGGGCTAGAAACTTGTTGGCTAAGTTATTTACTCAAGGCTAATTATGGAGAAGATGGAGGCCCTAAAAAGGGCCGTTGTATGGGGTACAGTGGAAGGGGGGCTTTTTTTCTGGTTGTGTACTTGGTGACGGCCTTAGTACCTTCACTGACAAAATTGTCTTGATTACAGTTGTTTTGTCTTGTGTATAAACATGTTTTTTTTTTCGTTTCATTTTTTGCAAGATGGCCGTACGTTCATTAGTATTGACACTAATGGTGTAAAATACGTCGAAAGTAAAACTTATTTAATTTAAAAAAGTGTTTATTTAATTGTAGTTAGTGTTTATATTAATAAAATTTTTAGACAAAACAATTAAACAAAAAAAAATGATTACTATAAAAGAAATAATACAAAATAAAAAGATAAAATTACAAAATAAAAAAAAAAATGTCTACAACACGTGGTGTTCCCAAGCGGTCACCCATCTAAGTACTAACCACGCCCGACGTTGCTTGACTTCGGTGATCGGACGAGAACCGGTATTTTCAACGTGGTATGGCCGTAGACAACAATGTGATAAAAATAGTCTTTATATAATTACTAATCGGGTACACTTTAAAACGTACTAGATATTATAAACAGTACATACTGTAGCGTAATTAATGAGAAGGAGGTCACCTGTTTTCAATACAAAAAATTATAAGCGGGTCCCATCTAAACGTATTTTACGTCTTTCTAATGAATCTTATGGTGTAGCAACCAACGCATGGCTCGTCGTGCATTATTATATATATTGTGTGCGCTTTTTCAAACAGTCTATTTCACTGATTGGTTTATTCTTGACTTGACAACAAACAAAGGCATCCACCCACTGCTTCACTTCCCCCCCCCCCCCCTTCCACGTCTTTTTCTTTGTCAAGTGTGCTAGAATAGTAACTAGAAAATGTTTAGACCTCATTCTCAGGAGAATAGGCGTCCACGCAGTTAATTTGTACTAAATCGTTAAATTTAACAAAAGCACCCATTAATACATAAATTATATAGACAAATTATTAAGTGTGTGTAGGTTATAGGGGCTAGAAACTTGTTGGCTAAGTTATTTACTCAAGGCTAATTGTGGAGAAGATGGAGGCCCTAAAAAGGGCCGTTGTATGGGGTACAGTTGGGAGGGGGGGCTTATTTTCTGATTGTGTACTTGGTGACGGCCTTGGTACCTTCACTGACAAAATTGTCTTGATTACAGTTGTTTTGTCTTGTGTATAAACATGTTTTTTTTTTGTTTCATTTTTTGCAAGATGGCCGTACGTTCATTAGTATTGACACTAATGGTGTAAAATCCGTCGAAAGTAAAACTTATTTAATTTAAAAAAGTGTTTATTTAATTGTAATTAGTGTTTATATTAATAAAATTGTTAGACAAAACAATTAAACAAAAAAAAAATGATTACAATAAAAGAAATAATACAAAATAAAAAGATAAAATTACAAAATAATATAAAAAAATGTCTACAACACGTGGTGTTCCCAAGCGGTCACCCATCTAAGTACTAACCACGCCCGACGTTGCTTGACTTCGGTGATCGGACGAGAACCGGTATTTTCAACGTGGTATGGCCGTAGACAACAATGTGATAAAAATAGTCTTTATATAATTACTAATCGGGTACACTTTAAAACGTACTAGATATTATAAACAGTACATACTGTAGCGTAATTAATGAAAAGGAGGTCACCTGTTTTCAATACAAAAAATTATAAGCGGGTCCCATCTAACCGTATTTTACGTCTTTCTAATGAATCTTATGGTGTAGCAACCAACGCATGGCTCGTCGTGCATTATTATATATATTGTGTGCGCTTTTTCAAACAGTCTATTTCACTGATTGGCTTATTCTTGACTTGACAACAAACAAAGGCATCCACCCACTGCTTTACTTCCTCCCCTTTCATGTCTTTTTCTTTGTCAAGTGTGATAGAATAGTAACTAGAAAATGTTTAGACCTCATTCTCAGGAAATAGGCGTCCACGCAGTTAATTTGTACTAAATCGTTAAATTTAACAAAAGCACCCATTAATACATAAATTATATAGACAAATTATTAAGTGTGTGTAGGTTATAGGGGCTAGAAACTTGTTGGCTAAGTTATTTACTCAAGGCTAATTGTGGAGAAGATGGAGGCCCTAAAAAGGGCCGTTGTATGGGGTACAGTTGGGAGGGGGGGCTTATTTTCTGGTTGTGTACTTGGTGACGGCCTTGGTACCTTCACTGACAAAATTGTCTTGATTACAGTTGTTTTGTCTTGTGTATAAACATGTTTTTTTTTGTTTCATTTTTTGCAAGATGGCCGTACGTTCATTAGTATTGACACTAATGGTGTAAAATCCGTCGAAAGTAAAACTTATTTAATTTAAAAAAGTGTTTTTTTAATTGTAATTAGTGTTTATATTAATAAAATTGTTAGACAAAACAATTAAACAAAAAAAAATGATTACAATAAAAGAAATAATACAAAATAAAAAGATAAAATTACAAAATAATAAAAAAAAATGTCTACAACACGTGGTGTTCCCAAGCGGTCACCCATCTAAGTACTAACCACGCCCGACGTTGCTTGACTTCGGTGATCGGACGAGAACCGGTATTTTCAACGTGGTATGGCCGTAGACAACAATGTGATAAAAATAGTCTTTATATAATTACTAATCGGGTACACTTTAAAACGTACTAGATATTATAAACAGTACATACTGTAGCGTAATTAATGAGAAGGAGGTCACCTGTTTTCAATACAAAAAATTATAAGCGGGTCCCATCTAAACATATGTTATGTCTTTCTAATGAATCTTATGTTGTAGCAACCAACGCATGGCTTGTCGTGCATTATTATATATATTGTGTGCGCTTTTTCAAACAGTCTATTTCACTGATTGGTTTATTATTGACTTGACAACAAACAAAGGCATCCACCCACTGCTTCACTTCCCCCCCTTCCATGTCTTTTTCATTGTCAAGTGTGATAGAATAGAAACTAGAAAATGTTTAGACCTCATTCTCAGGAGATAGGCGTCCACGCAGTTAATTTGTACTAAATCGTTAAATTTAACAAAAGCACCCATAAATACATAAAATATATAGACAAATTATTAAGTGTGTGTAGGTTATAGGGGCTAGAAACTTGTTGGCTAAGTTATTTACTCAAGGCTAATTATGGAGAAGATGGAGGCCCTAAAAAGGGCCGTTGTATGGGGTACAGTGGGGGGGGGGGCTTTTTTTCTGGTTGTGTACTTGGTGACGGCCTTGGTACCTTCACTGACAAAATTGTCTTGATTACAGTTGTTTTGTCTTGTGTATAAACATGGTTTTTTTTCGTTTCATTTTTTGCAAGATGGCCGTACGTTCATTAGTATTGACACTAATGGTGTAAAATACGTCGAAAGTAAAACTTATTTAATTTAAAAAAGTGTTTATTTAATTGTAGTTAGTGTTTATATTAATAAAATTTTTAGACAAAACAATTAAACAAAAAAAAATGATTACTATAAAAGAAATAATACAAAATAAAAAGATAAAATTACAAAATAATAAAAAAAAATGTCTACAACACGTGGTGTTCCCAAGCGGTCACCCATCTAAGTACTAACCACGCCCGACGTTGCTTGACTTCGGTGATCGGACGAGAACCGGTATTTTCAACGTGGTATGGCCGTAGACAACAATGTGATAAAAATAGTCTTTATATAATTACTAATCGGGTACACTTTAAAACGTACTAGATATTATAAACAGTACATACTGTAGCGTAATTAATGAAAAGGAGGTCACCTGTTTTCAATACAAAAAATTATAAGCGGGTCCCATCTAACCGTATTTTACGTCTTTCTAATGAATCTTATGGTGTAGCAACCAACGCATGGCTCGTCGTGCATTATTATATATATTGTGTGCGCTTTTTCAAACAGTCTATTTCACTGATTGGTTTATTCTTGACTTGACAACAAACAAAGGCATCCACCCACTGCTTTACTTCCTCCCCTTCCATGTCTTTTTCTTTGTCAAGTGTGATAGAATAGTAACTAGAAAATGTTTAGACCTCATTCTCAGGAAATAGGCGTCCACGCAGTTAATTTGTACTAAATCGTTAAATTTAACAAAAGCACCCATTAATACATAAATTATATAGACAAATTATTAAGTGTGTGTAGGTTATAGGGGCTAGAAACTTGTTGGCTAAGTTATTTACTCAAGGCTAATTGTGGAGAAGATGGAGGCCCTAAAAAGGGCCGTTGTATGGGGTACAGTTGGGAGGGGGGGCTTATTTTCTGGTTGTGTACTTGGTGACGGCCTTGGTACCTTCACTGACAAAATTGTCTTGATTACAGTTGTTTTGTCTTGTGTATAAACATGTTTTTTTTTTCGTTTCATTTTTTGCAAGATGGCCGTACGTTCATTAGTATTGACACTAATGGTGTAAAATACGTCGAAAGTAAAACTTATTTATTTTAAAAAAGTGTTTATTTAATTGTAGTTAGTGTTTATATTAATAAAATTTTTAGACAAAACAATTAAACAAAAAAAAAATGATTACTATAAAAGAAATAATACAAAATAAAAAGATAAAATTACAAAATTAAAAAAAAATGTCTACAACACGTGGTGTTCCCAAGCGGTCACCCATCTAAGTACTAACCACGCCCGACGTTGCTTGACTTCGGTGATCGGACGAGAACCGGTATTTTCAACGTGGTATGGCCGTAGACAACAATGTGATAAAAATAGTCTTTATATAATTACTAATCGGGTACACTTTAAAACGTACTAGATATTATAAACAGTACATACTGTAGCGTAATTAATGAGAAGGAGGTCACCTGTTTTCAATACAAAAAATTATAAGCGGGTCCCATCTAAACATATGTTATGTCTTTCTAATGAATCTTATGTTGTAGCAACCAACGCATGGCTTGTCGTGCATTATTATATATATTGTGTGCGCTTTTTCAAACAGTCTATTTCACTGATTGGTTTATTATTAACTTGACAACAAACAAAGGCATCCACCCACTGCTTCACTTCCCCCCCTTCCATGTCTTTTTCATTGTCAAGTGTTATAGAATAGAAACTAGAAAATGTTTAGACCTCATTCTCAGGAGATAGGCGTCCACGCAGTTAATTTGTACTAAATCGTTAAATTTAACAAAAGCACCCATAAATACATAAAATATATAGACAAATTATTAAGTGTGTGTAGGTTATAGGGGCTAGAAACTTGTTGGCTAAGTTATTTACTCAAGGCTAATTATGGAGAAGATGGAGGCCCTAAAAAGGGCCGTTGTATGGGGTACAGTGGGGGGGGGGGCTTTTTTTCTGGTTGTGTACTTGGTGACGGCCTTGGTACCTTCACTGACAAAATTGTCTTGATTACAGTTGTTTTGTCTTGTGTAGAAACATGTTTTTTTTTTCGTTTCATTTTTTGCAAGATGGCCGTACGTTCATTAGTATTGACACTAATGGTGTAAAATACGTCGAAAGTAAAACTTATTTAATTTAAAAAAGTGTTTATTTAATTGTAGTTAGTGTTTATATTAATAAAATTTTTAGACAAAACAATTAAAAAAAAAAAAATGATTACTATAAAAGAAATAATACAAAATAAAAAGATAAAATTACAAAATAATAAAAAAAAATGTCTACAACACGTGGTGTTCCCAAGCGGTCACCCATCTAAGTACTAACCACGCCCGACGTTGCTTGACTTCGGTGATCGGACGAGAACCGGTATTTTCAACGTGGTATGGCCGTAGACAACAATGTGATAAAAATAGTCTTTATATAATTACTAATCGGGTACACTTTAAAACGTACTAGATATTATAAACAGTACATACTGTAGCGTAATTAATGAAAAGGAGGTCACCTGTTTTCAATACAAAAAATTATAAGCGGGTCCCATCTAACCGTATTTTACGTCTTTCTAATGAATCTTATGGTGTAGCAACCAACGCATGGCTCGTCGTGCATTATTATATATATTGTGTGCGCTTTTTCAAACAGTCTATTTCACTGATTGGTTTATTCTTGACTTGACAACAAACAAAGGCATCCACCCACTGCTTTACTTCCTCCCCTTCCATGTCTTTTTCTTTGTCAAGTGTGATAGAATAGTAACTAGAAAATGTTTAGACCTCATTCTCAGGAAATAGGCGTCCACGCAGTTAATTTGTACTAAATCGTTAAATTTAACAAAAGCACCCATTAATACATAAATTATATAGACAAATTATTAAGTGTGTGTAGGTTATAGGGGCTAGAAACTTGTTGGCTAAGTTATTTACTCAAGGCTAATTGTGGAGAAGATGGAGGCCCTAAAAAGGGCCGTTGTATGGGGTACAGTTGGGAGGGGGGGCTTATTTTCTGGTTGTGTACTTGGTGACGGCCTTGGTACCTTCACTGACAAAATTGTCTTGATTACAGTTGTTTTGTCTTGTGTATAAACATGTTTTTTTTTGTTTCATTTTTTGCAAGATGGCCGTACGTTCATTAGTATTGACACTAATGGTGTAAAATCCGTCGAAAGTAAATCCTATTTAATTTAAAAAAGTGTTTATTTAATTGTAATTAGTGTTTATATTAATAAAATTGTTAGACAAAACAATTAAACAAAAAAAAAATGATTACAATAAAAGAAATAATACAAAATAAAAAGATAAAATTACAAAATAATAAAAAAAAATGTCTACAACACGTGGTGTTCCCAAGCGGTCACCCATCTAAGTACTAACCACGCCCGACGTTGCTTGACTTCGGTGATCGGACGAGAACCGGTATTTTCAACGTGGTATGGCCGTAGACAACAATGTGATAAAAATAGTCTTTATATAATTACTAATCGGGTACACTTTAAAACGTACTAGATATTATAAACAGTACATACTGTAGCGTAATTAATGAGAAGGAGGTCACCTGTTTTCAATACAAAAAATTATAAGCGGGTCCCATCTAAACATATGTTATGTCTTTCTAATGAATCTTATGTTGTAGCAACCAACGCATGGCTTGTCGTGCATTATTATATATATTGTGTGCGCTTTTTCAAACAGTCTATTTCACTGATTGGTTTATTATTGACTTGACAACAAACAAAGGCATCCACCCACTGCTTCACTTCCCCCCCTTCCATGTCTTTTTCATTGTCAAGTGTGATAGAATAGAAACTAGAAAATGTTTAGACCTCATTCTCAGGAGATAGGCGTCCACGCAGTTAATTTGTACTAAATCGTTAAATTTAACAAAAGCACCCATTAATACATAAAATATATAGACAAATTATTAAGTGTGTGTAGGTTATAGGGGCTAGAAACTTGTTGGCTAAGTTATTTACTCAAGGCTAATTATGGAGAAGATGGAGGCCCTAAAAAGGGCCGTTGTATGGGGTACAGTGGGGGGGGGGGCTTTTTTTCTGGTTGTGTACTTGGTGACGGCCTTGGTACCTTCACTGACAAAATTGTCTTGATTATAGTTGTTTTGTCTTGTGTATAAACATGTTTTTTTTTTCGTTTCATTTTTTGCAAGATGGCCGTACGTTCATTAGTATTGACACTAATGGTGTAAAATACGTCGAAAGTAAAACTTATTTAATTTAAAAAAGTGTTTATTTAATTGTAGTTAGTGTTTATATTAATAAAATTTTTAGACAAAACAATTAAACAAACAAAAATGATTACTATAAAAGAAATAATACAAAATAAAAAGATAAAATTACAAAATAATAAAAAAAAATGTCTACAACACGTGGTGTTCCCAAGCGGTCACCCATCTAAGTACTAACCACGCCCGACGTTGCTTGACTTCGGTGATCGGACGAGAACCGGTATTTTCAACGTGGTATGGCCGTAGACAACAATGTGATAAAAACAGTCTTTATATAATTACTAATCGGGTACACTTTAAAACGTACTAGATATTATAAACAGTACATACTGTAGCGTAATTAATGAGAAAGAGGTCACCTGTTTTCAATACAAAAAATTATAAGCGGGTCCCATCTAAACGTATTTTACGTCTTTCTAATGAATCTTATGGTGTAGCAACCAACGCATGGCTCGTCGTGCATTATTATATATATTGTGTGCGCTTTTTCAAACAGTCTATTTCACTGATTGGTTTATTCTTGACTTGACAACAAACAAAGGCATCCACCCACTGCTTTACTTCCTCCCCTTCCATGTCTTTTTCTTTGTCAAGTGTGATAGAATAGTAACTAGAAAATGTTTAGACCTCATTCTCAGGAAATAGGCGTCCACGCAGTTAATTTGTACTAAATCGTTAAGTTTAACAAAAGCACCCATTAATACATAAATTATATAGACAAATTATTAAGTGTGTGTAGGTTATAGGGGCTAGAAACTTGTTGGCTAAGTTATTTACTCAAGGCTAATTGTGGAGAAGATGGAGGCCCTAAAAAGGGCCGTTGTATGGGGTACAGTTGGGAGGGGGGGCTTATTTTCTGGTTGTGTACTTGGTGACGGCCTTGGTACCTTCACTGACAAAATTGTCTTGATTACAGTTGATTTGTCTTGTGTATAAACATGTTTTTTTTTTGTTTCATTTTTTGCAAGATGGCCGTACGTTCATTAGTATTGACACTAATGGTGTAAAATCCGTCGAAAGTAAAACTTATTTAATTTAAAAAAGTTTTTATTTAATTGTAATTAGTGTTTATATTAATAAAATTGTTAGACAAAACAATTAAACAAAAAAAAATGATTACAATAAAAGAAATAATACAAAATAAAAAGATAAAATTACAAAATAATAAAAAAAAATGTCTACATCACGTGGTGTTCCCAGGCGGTCACCCATCTAAGTACTAACCACGCCCGACGTTGCTTGACTTCGGTGATCGGACGAGAACCGGTATTTTCAACGTGGTATGGCCGTAGACAACAATGTGATAAAAATAGTCTTTATATAATTACTAATCGGGTACACTTTAAAACGTACTAGATATTATAAACAGTACATACTGTAGCGTAATTAATGAAAAGGAGGTCACCTGTTTTCAATACAAAAAATTATAAGCGGGTCCCATCTAACCGTATTTTACGTCTTTCTAATGAATCTTATGGTGTAGCAACCAACGCATGGCTCGTCGTGCATTATTATATATATTGTGTGCGCTTTTTCAAACAGTCTATTTCACTGATTGGTTTATTCTTGACTTGACAACAAACAAAGGCATCCACCCACTGCTTTACTTCCTCCCGTTCCATGTCTTTTTCTTTGTCAAGTGTGATAGAATAGTAACTAGAAAATGTTTAGACCTCATTCTCAGGAGATAGGCGTCCACGCAGTTAATTTGTACTAAATCGTTAAATTTAACAAAAGCACCCATTAATACATAAATTATATAGACAAATTATTAAGTGTGTGTAGGTTATAGGGGCTAGAAACTTGTTGGCTAAGTTATTTACTCAAGGCTAATTGTGGAGAAGATGGAGGCCCTAAAAAGGGCCGTTGTATGGGGTACAGTTGGGAAGGGGGGCTTATTTTCTGGTTGTGTACTTGGTGACGGCCTTGGTACCTTCACTGACAAAATTGACTTGATTACAGTTGTTTTGTCTTGTGTATAAACATGTTTTTTTTTGTTTCATTTTTTGCAAGATGGCCGTACGTTCATTAGTATTGACACTAATGGTGTAAAATCCGTCGAAAGTAAAACTTATTTAATTTAAAAAAGTGTTTATTTAATTGTAATTAGTGTTTATATTAATAAAATTGTTAGACAAAACAATTAAACAAAAAAAAAATGATTACAATAAAAGAAATAATACAAAATAAAAAGATAAAATTACAAAATAATAAAAAAAAATGTCTACAACACGTGGTGTTCCCAAGCGGTCACCCATCTAAGTACTAACCACGCCCGACGTTGCTTGACTTCGGTGATCGGACGAGAACCGGTATTTTCAACGTGGTATGGCCGTAGACAACAATGTGATAAAAATAGTCTTTATATAATTACTAATCGGGTACACTTTAAAACGTACTAGATATTATAAACAGTACATACTGTAGCGTAATTAATGAGAAGGAGGTCACCTGTTTTCAATACAAAAAATTATAAGCGGGTCCCATCTAAACATATTTTATGTCTTTCTAATGAATCTTATGGTGTAGCAACCAACGCATGGCTCGTCGTGCATTATTATATATATTGTGTGCGCTTTTTCAAACAGTCTATTTCACTGATTGGTTTATTCTTGACTTGACAACAAACAAAGGCATCCACCCACTGCTTTACTTCCTCCCCTTCCATGTCTTTTTCTTTGTCAAGTGTGATAGAATAGTAACTAGAAAATGTTTAGACCTCATTCTCAGGAAATAGGCGTCCACGCAGTTAATTTGTACTAAATCGTTAAATTTAACAAAAGCACCCATTAATACATAAATTATATAGACAAATTATTAAGTGTGTGTAGGTTATAGGGGCTAGAAACTTGTTGGCTAAGTTATTTACTCAAGGCTAATTGTGGAGAAGATGGAGGCCCTAAAAAGGGCCATTGTATGGGGTACAGTTGGGAGGGGGGGCTTATTTTCTGGTTGTGTACTTGGTGACGGCCTTGGTACCTTCACTGACAAAATTGTCTTGATTACAGTTGTTTTGTCTTGTGTATAAACATGTTTTTTTTTTCGTTTCATTTTTTGCAAGATGGCCGTACGTTCATTAGTATTGACACTAATGGTGTAAAATACGTCGAAAGTAAAACTTATTTATTTTAAAAAAGTGTTTATTTAATTGTAGTTAGTGTTTATATTAATAAAATTTTTAGACAAAACAATTAAACAAAAAAAAAATGATTACTATAAAAGAAATAATACAAAATAAAAAGATAAAATTACAAAATTAAAAAAAAATGTCTACAACACGTGGTGTTCCCAAGCGGTCACCCATCTAAGTACTAACCACGCCCGACGTTGCTTGACTTCGGTGATCGGACGAGAACCGGTATTTTCAACGTGGTATGGCCGTAGACAACAATGTGATAAAAATAGTCTTTATATAATTACTAATCGGGTACACTTTAAAACGTACTAGATATTATAAACAGTACATACTGTAGCGTAATTAATGAGAAGGAGGTCACCTGTTTTCAATACAAAAAATTATAAGCGGGTCCCATCTAAACATATGTTATGTCTTTCTAATGAATCTTATGTTGTAGCAACCAACGCATGGCTTGTCGTGCATTATTATATATATTGTGTGCGCTTTTTCAAACAGTCTATTTCACTGATTGGTTTATTATTAACTTGACAACAAACAAAGGCATCCACCCACTGCTTCACTTCCCCCCCTTCCATGTCTTTTTCATTGTCAAGTGTTATAGAATAGAAACTAGAAAATGTTTAGACCTCATTCTCAGGAGATAGGCGTCCACGCAGTTAATTTGTACTAAATCGTTAAATTTAACAAAAGCACCCATAAATACATAAAATATATAGACAAATTATTAAGTGTGTGTAGGTTATAGGGGCTAGAAACTTGTTGGCTAAGTTATTTACTCAAGGCTAATTATGGAGAAGATGGAGGCCCTAAAAAGGGCCGTTGTATGGGGTACAGTGGGGGGGGGCTTTTTTTCTGGTTGTGTACTTGGTGACGGCCTTGGTACCTTCACTGACAAAATTGTCTTGATTACAGTTGTTTTGTCTTGTGTAGAAACATGTTTTTTTTTTCGTTTCATTTTTTGCAAGATGGCCGTACGTTCATTAGTATTGACACTAATGGTGTAAAATACGTCGAAAGTAAAACTTATTTAATTTAAAAAAGTGTTTATTTAATTGTAGTTAGTGTTTATATTAATAAAATTTTTAGACAAAACAATTAAAAAAAAAAAAATGATTACTATAAAAGAAATAATACAAAATAAAAAGATAAAATTACAAAATAATAAAAAAAAATGTCTACAACACGTGGTGTTCCCAAGCGGTCACCCATCTAAGTACTAACCACGCCCGACGTTGCTTGACTTCGGTGATCGGACGAGAACCGGTATTTTCAACGTGGTATGGCCGTAGACAACAATGTGATAAAAATAGTCTTTATATAATTACTAATCGGGTACACTTTAAAACGTACTAGATATTATAAACAGTACATACTGTAGCGTAATTAATGAAAAGGAGGTCACCTGTTTTCAATACAAAAAATTATAAGCGGGTCCCATCTAACCGTATTTTACGTCTTTCTAATGAATCTTATGGTGTAGCAACCAACGCATGGCTCGTCGTGCATTATTATATATATTGTGTGCGCTTTTTCAAACAGTCTATTTCACTGATTGGTTTATTCTTGACTTGACAACAAACAAAGGCATCCACCCACTGCTTTACTTCCTCCCCTTCCATGTCTTTTTCTTTGTCAAGTGTGATAGAATAGTAACTAGAAAATGTTTAGACCTCATTCTCAGGAAATAGGCGTCCACGCAGTTAATTTGTACTAAATCGTTAAATTTAACAAAAGCACCCATTAATACATAAATTAAATAGACAAATTATTAAGTGTGTGTAGGTTATAGGGGCTAGAAACTTGTTGGCTAAGTTATTTACTCAAGGCTAATTGTGGAGAAGATGGAGGCCCTAAAAAGGGCCGTTGTATGGGGTACAGTTGGGAGGGGGGGCTTATTTTCTGGTTGTGTACTTGGTGACGGCCTTGGTACCTTCACTGACAAAATTGTCTTGATTACAGTTGTTTTGTCTTGTGTATAAACATGTTTTTTTTTGTTTCATTTTTTGCAAGATGGCCGTACGTTCATTAGTATTGACACTAATGGTGTAAAATCCGTCGAAAGTAAATCCTATTTAATTTAAAAAAGTGTTTATTTAATTGTAATTAGTGTTTATATTAATAAAATTGTTAGACAAAACAATTAAACAAAAAAAAAATGATTACAATAAAAGAAATAATACAAAATAAAAAGATAAAATTACAAAATAATAAAAAAAAATGTCTACAACACGTGGTGTTCCCAAGCGGTCACCCATCTAAGTACTAACCACGCCCGACGTTGCTTGACTTCGGTGATCGGACGAGAACCGGTATTTTCAACGTGGTATGGCCGTAGACAACAATGTGATAAAAATAGTCTTTATATAATTACTAATCGGGTACACTTTAAAACGTACTAGATATTATAAACAGTACATACTGTAGCGTAATTAATGAGAAGGAGGTCACCTGTTTTCAATACAAAAAATTATAAGCGGGTCCCATCTAAACATATGTTATGTCTTTCTAATGAATCTTATGTTGTAGCAACCAACGCATGGCTTGTCGTGCATTATTATATATATTGTGTGCGCTTTTTCAAACAGTCTATTTCACTGATTGGTTTATTATTGACTTGACAACAAACAAAGGCATCCACCCACTGCTTCACTTCCCCCCCTTCCATGTCTTTTTCATTGTCAAGTGTGATAGAATAGAAACTAGAAAATGTTTAGACCTCATTCTCAGGAGATAGGCGTCCACGCAGTTAATTTGTACTAAATCGTTAAATTTAACAAAAGCACCCATTAATACATAAAATATATAGACAAATTATTAAGTGTGTGTAGGTTATAGGGGCTAGAAACTTGTTGGCTAAGTTATTTACTCAAGGCTAATTATGGAGAAGATGGAGGCCCTAAAAAGGGCCGTTGTATGGGGTACAGTGGGGGGGGGGGCTTTTTTTCTGGTTGTGTACTTGGTGACGGCCTTGGTACCTTCACTGACAAAATTGTCTTGATTATAGTTGTTTTGTCTTGTGTATAAACATGTTTTTTTTTTCGTTTCATTTTTTGCAAGATGGCCGTACGTTCATTAGTATTGACACTAATGGTGTAAAATACGTCGAAAGTAAAACTTATTTAATTTAAAAAAGTGTTTATTTAATTGTAGTTAGTGTTTATATTAATAAAATTTTTAGACAAAACAATTAAACAAACAAAAATGATTACTATAAAAGAAATAATACAAAATAAAAAGATAAAATTACAAAATAATAAAAAAAAATGTCTACAACACGTGGTGTTCCCAAGCGGTCACCCATCTAAGTACTAACCACGCCCGACGTTGCTTGACTTCGGTGATCGGACGAGAACCGGTATTTTCAACGTGGTATGGCCGTAGACAACAATGTGATAAAAACAGTCTTTATATAATTACTAATCGGGTACACTTTAAAACGTACTAGATATTATAAACAGTACATACTGTAGCGTAATTAATGAGAAAGAGGTCACCTGTTTTCAATACAAAAAATTATAAGCGGGTCCCATCTAAACGTATTTTACGTCTTTCTAATGAATCTTATGGTGTAGCAACCAACGCATGGCTCGTCGTGCATTATTATATATATTGTGTGCGCTTTTTCAAACAGTCTATTTCACTGATTGGTTTATTCTTGACTTGACAACAAACAAAGGCATCCACCCACTGCTTTACTTCCTCCCCTTCCATGTCTTTTTCTTTGTCAAGTGTGATAGAATAGTAACTAGAAAATGTTTAGACCTCATTCTCAGGAAATAGGCGTCCACGCAGTTAATTTGTACTAAATCGTTAAGTTTAACAAAAGCACCCATTAATACATAAATTATATAGACAAATTATTAAGTGTGTGTAGGTTATAGGGGCTAGAAACTTGTTGGCTAAGTTATTTACTCAAGGCTAATTGTGGAGAAGATGGAGGCCCTAAAAAGGGCCGTTGTATGGGGTACAGTTGGGAGGGGGGGCTTATTTTCTGGTTGTGTACTTGGTGACGGCCTTGGTACCTTCACTGACAAAATTGTCTTGATTACAGTTGATTTGTCTTGTGTATAAACATGTTTTTTTTTTGTTTCATTTTTTGCAAGATGGCCGTACGTTCATTAGTATTGACACTAATGGTGTAAAATCCGTCGAAAGTAAAACTTATTTAATTTAAAAAAGTTTTTATTTAATTGTAATTAGTGTTTATATTAATAAAATTGTTAGACAAAACAATTAAACAAAAAAAAATGATTACAATAAAAGAAATAATACAAAATAAAAAGATAAAATTACAAAATAATAAAAAAAAATGTCTACATCACGTGGTGTTCCCAGGCGGTCACCCATCTAAGTACTAACCACGCCCGACGTTGCTTGACTTCGGTGATCGGACGAGAACCGGTATTTTCAACGTGGTATGGCCGTAGACAACAATGTGATAAAAATAGTCTTTATATAATTACTAATCGGGTACACTTTAAAACGTACTAGATATTATAAACAGTACATACTGTAGCGTAATTAATGAAAAGGAGGTCACCTGTTTTCAATACAAAAAATTATAAGCGGGTCCCATCTAACCGTATTTTAAGTCTTTCTAATGAATCTTATGGTGTAGCAACCAACGCATGGCTCGTCGTGCATTATTATATATATTGTGTGCGCTTTTTCAAACAGTCTATTTCACTGATTGGTTTATTCTTGACTTGACAACAAACAAAGGCATCCACCCACTGCTTTACTTCCTCCCGTTCCATGTCTTTTTCTTTGTCAAGTGTGATAGAATAGTAACTAGAAAATGTTTAGACCTCATTCTCAGGAGATAGGCGTCCACGCAGTTAATTTGTACTAAATCGTTAAATTTAACAAAAGCACCCATTAATACATAAATTATATAGACAAATTATTAAGTGTGTGTAGGTTATAGGGGCTAGAAACTTGTTGGCTAAGTTATTTACTCAAGGCTAATTGTGGAGAAGATGGAGGCCCTAAAAAGGGCCGTTGTATGGGGTACAGTTGGGAGGGGGGGGCTTATTTTCTGGTTGTGTACTTGGTGACGGCCTTGGTACCTTCACTGACAAAATTGACTTGATTACAGTTGTTTTGTCTTGTGTATAAACATGTTTTTTTTTGTTTCATTTTTTGCAAGATGGCCGTACGTTCATTAGTATTGACACTAATGGTGTAAAATCCGTCGAAAGTAAAACTTATTTAATTTAAAAAAGTGTTTATTTAATTGTAATTAGTGTTTATATTAATAAAATTGTTAGACAAAACAATTAAACAAAAAAAAAATGATTACAATAAAAGAAATAATACAAAATAAAAAGATAAAATTACAAAATAATAAAAAAAAATGTCTACAACACGTGGTGTTCCCAAGCGGTCACCCATCTAAGTACTAACCACGCCCGACGTTGCTTGACTTCGGTGATCGGACGAGAACCGGTATTTTCAACGTGGTATGGCCGTAGACAACAATGTGATAAAAATAGTCTTTATATAATTACTAATCGGGTACACTTTAAAACGTACTAGATATTATAAACAGTACATACTGTAGAGTAATTAATGAGAAGGAGGTCACCTGTTTTCAATACAAAAAATTATAAGCGGGTCCCATCTAAACATATTTTATGTCTTTCTAATGAATCTTATGTTGTAGCAACCAACGCATGGCTCGTCGTGCATTATTATATATATTGTGTGCGCTTTTTCAAACAGTCTATTTCACTGATTGGTTTATTATTGACTTGACAACAAACAAAGGCATCCACCCACTGCTTCACTTCCCCCCCTTCCATGTCTTTTTCATTGTCAACTGTGATAGAATAGAAACTAGAAAATGTTTAGACCTCATTCTCAGGAGATAGGCGTCCACGCAGTTAATTTGTACTAAATCGTTAAATTTAACAAAAGCACCCATTAATACATAAAATATATAGACTAATTATTAAGTGTGTGTAGGTTATAGGGGCTAGAAACTTGTGGGCTAAGTTATTTACTCAAGGCTAATTATGGAGAAGATGGAGGCCCTAAAAAGGGCCGTTGTATGGGGTACAGTGGGGGGGGGCTTTTTTTCTGGTTGTGTACTTGGTGACGGCCTTGGTACCTTCACTGACAAAATTGTCTTGATTACAGTTGTTTTGTCTTGTGTATTTACATGTTTTTTTTTCGTTTCATTTTTTGCAAGATGGCCGTACGTTCATTAGTATTGACACTAATGGTGTAAAATACGTCGAAAGTAAAACTTATTTAATTTAAAAAAGTGTTTATTTAATTGTAGTTAGTGTTTATATTAATAAAATTTTTAGACAAAACAATTAAACACAAAAAAATGATTACTATAAAAGAAATAATACAAAATAAAAAGATAAAATTACAAAATAATAAAAAAAAATGTCTACAACACGTGGTGTTCCCAAGCGGTCACCCATCTAAGTACTAACCACGCCCGACGTTGCTTGACTTCGGTGATCGGACGAGAACCGGTATTTTCAACGTGGTATGGCCGTAGACAACAATGTGATAAAAATAGTCTTTATATAATTACTAATCGGGTACACTTTAAAACGTACTAGATATTATAAACAGTACATACTGTAGCGTAATTAATGAGAAAGAGGTCACCTGTTTTCAATACAAAAAATTATAAGCGGGTCCCATCTAAACGTATTTTACGTCTTTCTAATGAATCTTATGGTGTAGCAACCAACGCATGGCTCGTCGTGCATTATTATATATATTGTGTGCGCTTTTTCAAACAGTCTATTTCACTGATTGGTTTATTCTTGACTTGACAACAAACAAAGGCATCCACCCACTGTTTCACTTCCCCCCCCCCTTCCATGTCTTTTTCTTTGTCAAGTGTGATAGAATAGTAACTAGAAAATGTTTAGACCTCATTCTCAGGAGATAGGCGTCCACGCAGTTAATTTGTACTAAATCGTTAAATTTAACAAAAGCACCCATTAATACATAAATTATATAGACAAATTATTAAGTGTGTGTAGGTTATAGGGGCTAGAAACTTGTTGGCTAAGTTATTTACTCAAGGCTAATTGTGGAGAAGATGGAGGCCCTAAAAAGGGCCGTTGTATGGGGTACAGTTGGGAGGGGGGGCTTATTTTCTGGTTGTGTACTTGGTGACGGCCTTGGTACCTTCACTGACAAAATTGTCTTGATTACAGTTGTTTTGTCTTGTGTATAAACATGTTTTTTTTTTGTTTCATTTTTTGCAAGATGGCCGTACGTTCATTAGTATTGACACTAATGGTGTAAAATCCGTCGAAAGTAAAACTTATTTAATTTAAAAAAGTGTTTATTTAATTGTAATTAGTGTTTATATTAATAAAATTGTTAGACAAAACAATTAAACAAAAAAAAAATGATTACAATAAAAGAAATAATACAAAATAAAAAGATAAAATTACAAAACAATAAAAAAAAATGTCTACAACACGTGGTGTTCCCAAGCGGTCACCCATCTAAGTACTAACCACGCCCGACGTTGCTTGACTTCGGTGATAGGACGAGAACCGGTATTTTCTACGTGGTATGGCCGTAGTCAACAATGTAATAAAAATAGTCTTTATATAATTACTAATCGGGTACACTTTAAAACGTACTAGATATTATAATCAGTACATACTGTAGCGTAATTAATGAGAAAGAGGTCACCTGTTTTCAATACAAAAAATTATAAGCGGGTCCCATCTAAACGTATTTTACGTCTTTCTAATGAATCTTATGGTGTAGCAACCAACGCATGGCTCGTCGTGCATTATTATATATATTGTGTGCGCTTTTTCAAACAGTCTATTTCACTGGTTGGTTTATTCTTGACTTGACAACAAACAAAGGCATCCACCCACTGCTTCACTTCCCCCCCCCCCCTTCCATGTCTTTTTCTTTGTCAAGTGTGATAGAATAGTAACTAGAAAATGTTTAGACCTCATTCTCAGGAGATAGGCTTCCACGCAGTTAATTTGTACTAAATCGTTAAATTTAACAAAAGCACCCATTAATACATAAATTATATAGACAAATTATTAAGTGTGTGTAGGTTATAGGGGCTAGAAACTTGTTGGCTAAGTTATTTACTCAAGGCTAATTGTGGAGAAGATGGAGGCCCTAAAAAGGGCCGTTGTATGGGGTACAGTTGGGAGGGGGGGCTTATTTTCTGGTTGTGTACTTGGTGACGGCCTTGGTACCTTCACTGACAAAATTGTCTTGATTACAGTTGTTTTGTCTTGTGTATAAACATGTTTTTTTTTTGTTTCATTTTTTGCAAGATGGCCGTACGTTCATTAGTATTGACACTAATGGTGTAAAATCCGTCGAAAGTAAAACTTATTTAATTTAAAAAAGTGTTTATTTAATTGTAATTAGTGTTTATATTAATAAAATTGTTAGACAAAACAATTAAACAAAAAAAAAATGATTACAATAAAAGAAATAATACAAAATAAAAAAATAAAATTACAAAATAATAAAAAAAAATATCTACAACACGTGGTGTTCCCAAGCGGTCACCCATCTAAGTACTAACCACGCCCGACGTTGCTTGACTTCGGTGATAGGACGAGAACCGGTATTTTCTACGTGGTATGGCCGTAGTCAACAATGTAATAAAAATAGTCTTTATATAATTACTAATCGGGTACACTTTAAAACGTACTAGATATTATAAACAGTACATACTGTAGCGTAATTAATGATAAGGAGGTCACCTGTTTTCAATACAAAAAATTATAAGCGGGTCCCATCTAAACGTATTTTACGTCTTTCTAATGAATCTTATGTTGTAGCAACAAACGCATGGCTCGTCGTGCATTATTATATATATTGTGTGCGCTTTTTCAAACAGTCTATTTCACTGATTGGTTTATTCTTGACTTGACAACAAACAAAGGCGTCCACCCACTGCTTCACTTCCTCCCCTTCCATGTCTTTTTCTTTGTCAAGTGTGATAGAATAGTAACTAGAAAATGTTTAGACCTCATTCTCAGGAGATAGGCGTCCACGCAGTTAATTTGTAATAAATCGTTAAATTTAACAAAAGCAATCATTAATACATAAATTATATAGACAAATTATTAAGTGTGTGTAGGTTATAGGGGCTAAAAACTTGTTGGCTAAGTTATTTACTCAAGGCTAATTGTGGAGAAGATGGAGGCCCTAAAAAGGGCCGTTGTATGGGGTACAGTTGGGGGGGGGGCTTTTTTTTTGGTTGTGTACTTGGTGACGGCCTTGGTACCTTCACTGACAAAATTGTCTTGATTACAGTTGTTTTGTCTTGTGTATAAACATGTTTTTTTTTTCGTTTCATTTTTTGCAAGATGGCCGTACGTTCATTAGTATTGACACTAATGGTGTAAAATACGTCGAAAGTAAAACTTATTTAATTTAAAAAAGTGTTTATTTAATTGTAGTTAGTGTTTATATTAATAAAATTTTTAGACAAAACAATTAAACACAAAAAAATGATTACTATAAAAGAAATAATACAAAATAAAAAGATAAAATTACAAAATAATAAAAAAAAATGTCTACAACACGTGGTGTTCCCAAGCGGTCACCCATCTAAGTAATAAGCACGCCCGACGTTGCTTGACTTCGGTGATCGGACGAGAACCGGTATTTTTAACGTGGTATGGCCGTAGACAACAATGTGATAAAAATAGTCTTTATATAATTACTAATCGGGTACACTTTAAAACGTACTAGATATTATAAACAGTACATACTGTAGCGTAATTAATGAGAAGGAGGTCACCTGTTTTCAATACAAAAAATTATAAGCGGGTCCCATCTAAACGTATTTTACGTCTTTCTAATGAATCTTATGGTGTAGCAACCAACGCATGGCTCGTCGTGCATTATTATATATATTGTGTGCGCTTTTTCAAACAGTCTATTTCACTGATTGGTTTATTCTTGACTTGACAACAAACAAAGGCATCCACCCACTGCTTCACTTCCCCCCCCCCTTCCATGTCTTTTTCTTTGTCAAGTGTGATAGAATAGTAACTAGAAAATGTTTAGACCTCATTCTCAGAAAATAGGCGTCCACGCAGTTAATTTGTACTAAATCGTTAAATTTAACAAAAGCACCCATTAATACATAAATTATATAGACAAATTATTAAGTGTGTGTGGGTTATAGGGGCTAGAAACTTGTTGGCTAAGTTATTTACTCAAGGATAATTGTGGAGAAGATGGAGGCCCTAAAAAGGGCCGTTGTATGGGGTACAGTTGGGAGGGGGGCTTATTTTCTGGTTGTGTACTTGGTGACGGCCTTGGTACCTTCACTGACAAAATTGTCTTGATTACAGTTGTTTTGTCTTGTGTATAAACATGTTTTTTTTTTGTTTCATTTTTTGCAAGATGGCCGTACGTTCATTAGTATTGACACTAATGGTGTAAAATACGTCGAAAGTAAAACCTATTTAATTTAAAAAAGTGTTTATTTAATTGTAGTTAGTGTTTATATTAATAAAATTTTTAGACAAAACAATTAAACAAAAAAAAATGATTACTATAAAAGAAATAATACAAAATAAAAAGATAAAATTACAAAATAATAAAAAAAAATGTCTACAACACGTGGTGTTCCCAAGCGGTCACCCATCTAAGTACTAACCACGCCCGACGTTGCTTGACTTCGGTGATCGGACGAGAACCGGTATTTTCAACGTGGTATGGCCGTAGACAACAATGTGATAAAAATAGTCTTTATATAATTACTAATCGGGTACACTTTAAAACGTACTAGATATTATAAACAGTACATACTGTAGCGTAATTAATGAGAAGGAGGTCACCTGTTTTCAATACAAAAAATTATAAGCGGGTCCCATCTAAATGTATTTTACGTCTTTCTAATGAATCTTATGGTGTAGCAACCAACGCATGGCTCGTCGTGCATTATTATATATATTGTGTGCGCTTTTTCAAACAGTCTATTTCACTGATTGGTTTATTCTTGACTTGACAACAAACAAAGGCATCCACCCACTGCTTCACTTCCTCCCCTTCCATGTCTTTTTCTTTGTCAAGTGTGATAGAATAGTAACTAGAAAATGTTTAGACCTCATTCTCAGGAGATAGGCGTCCACGCAGTTAATTTGTACTAAATCGTTAAAGTTAACAAAAGCACCCATTAATACATAAATTATATAGACAAATTATTAAGTGTGTGTAGGTTATAGGGGCTAGAAACTTGTTGGCTAAGTTATTTACTCAAGGCTAATTGTGGAGAAGATGGAGGCCCTAAAAAGGGCCGTTGTATGGGGTACAGTTGGGAGGGGGGGCTTATTTTCTGGTTGTGTACTTGGTGACGGCCTTGGTACCTTCACTGACAAAATTGTCTTGATTACAGTTGTTTTGTCTTGTGTATAAACATGTTTTTTTTTGTTTCATTTTTTGCAAGATGGCCGTACGTTCATTAGTATTGACACTAATGGTGTAAAATACGTCGAAAGTAAAACCTATTTAATTTAAAAAAGTGTTTATTTAATTGTAGTTAGTGTTTATATTAATAAAATTTTTAGACAAAACAATTAAACAAAAAAAAATGATTACTATAAAAGAAATAATACAAAATAAAAAGATAAAATTACAAAATAATAAAAAAAAATGTCTACAACACGTGGTGTTCCCAAGCGGTCACCCATCTAAGTACTAACCACGCCCGACGTTGCTTGACTTCGGTGATCGGACGAGAACCGGTATTTTCAACGTGGTATGGCCGTAGACAACAATGTGATAAAAATAGTCTTTATATAATTACTAATCGGGTACACTTTAAAACGTACTAGATATTATAAACAGTACATACTGTAGAGTAATTAATGAGAAGGAGGTCACCTGTTTTCAATACAAAAAATTATAAGCGGGTCCCATCTAAACATATTTTATGTCTTTCTAATGAATCTTATGTTGTAGCAACCAACGCATGGCTCGTCGTGCATTATTATATATATTGTGTGCGCTTTTTCAAACAGTCTATTTCACTGATTGGTTTATTCTTGACTTGACAACAAACAAAGGCATCCACCCACTGCTTCACTTCCCCCCCTTCCATGTCTTTTTCATTGTCAAGTGTGATAGAATAGAAACTAGAAAATGTTTAGACCTCATTCTCAGGAGATAGGCGTCCACGCAGTTAATTTGTACTAAATCGTTAAATTTAACAAAAGCACCCATTAATACATAAAATATATAGACTAATTATTAAGTGTGTGTAGGTTATAGGGGCTAGAAACTTGTTGGCTAAGTTATTTACTCAAGGCTAATTATGGAGAAGATGGAGGCCCTAAAAAGGGCCGTTGTATGGGGTACAGTGGGGGGGGGGGCTTTTTTTCTGGTTGTGTACTTGGTGACGGCCTTGGTACCTTCACTGACAAAATTGTCTTGATTACAGTTGTTTTGTCTTGTGTATTTACATGTTTTTTTTTCGTTTCATTTTTTGCAAGATGGCCGTACGTTCATTAGTATTGACACTAATGGTGTAAAATACGTCGAAAGTAAAACTTATTTAATTTAAAAAAGTGTTTATTTAATTGTAGTTAGTGTTTATATTAATAAAATTTTTAGACAAAACAATTAAACACAAAAAAATGATTACTATAAAAGAAATAATACAAAATAAAAAGATAAAATTACAAAATAATAAAAAAAAATGTCTACAACACGTGGTGTTCCCAAGCGGTCACCCATCTAAGTACTAACCACGCCCGACGTTGCTTGACTTCGGTGATCGGACGAGAACCGGTATTTTCAACGTGGTATGGCCGTAGACAACAATGTGATAAAAATAGTCTTTATATAATTACTAATCGGGTACACTTTAAAACGTACTAGATATTATAAACAGTACATACTGTAGCGTAATTAATGAGAAAGAGGTCACCTGTTTTCAATACAAAAAATTATAAGCGGGTCCCATCTAAACGTATTTTACGTCTTTTTAATGAATCTTATGGTGTAGCAACCAACGCATGGCTCGTCGTGCATTATTATATATATTGTGTGCGCTTTTTCAAACAGTCTATTTCACTGGTTGGTTTATTCTTGACTTGACAACAAACAAAGGCATCCACCCACTGCTTCACTTCCCCCCCCCCCTTCCATGTCTTTTTCTTTGTCAAGTGTGATAGAATAGTAACTAGAAAATGTTTAGACCTCATTCTCAGGAGATAGGCTTCCACGCAGTTAATTTGTACTAAATCGTTAAATTTAACAAAAGCACCCATTAATACATAAATTATATAGACAAATTATTAAGTGTGTGTAGGTTATAGGGGCTAGAAACTTGTTGGCTAAGTTATTTACTCAAGGCTAATTGTGGAGAAGATGGAGGCCCTAAAAAGGGCCGTTGTATGGGGTACAGTTGGGAGGGGGGGCTTATTTTCTGGTTGTGTACTTGGTGACGGCCTTGGTACCTTCACTGACAAAATTGTCTTGATTACAGTTGTTTTGTCTTGTGTATAAACATGTTTTTTTTTTGTTTCATTTTTTGCAAGATGGCCGTACGTTCATTAGTATTGACACTAATGGTGTAAAATCCGTCGAAAGTAAAACTTATTTAATTTAAAAAAGTGTTTATTTAATTGTAATTAGTGTTTATATTAATAAAATTGTTAGACAAAACAATTAAACAAAAAAAAAATGATTACAATAAAAGAAATAATACAAAATAAAAAAATAAAATTACAAAATAATAAAAAAAAATGTCTACAACACGTGGTGTTCCCAAGCGGTCACCCATCTAAGTACTAACCACGCCCGACGTTGCTTGACTTCGGTGATAGGACGAGAACCGGTATTTTCTACGTGGTATGGCCGTAGTCAACAATGTAATAAAAATAGTCTTTATATAATTACTAATCGGGTACACTTTAAAACGTACTAGATATTATAAACAGTACATACTGTAGCGTAATTAATGATAAGGAGGTCACCTGTTTTCAATACAAAAAATTATAAGCGGGTCCCATCTAAACGTATTTTACGTCTTTCTAATGAATCTTATGTTGTAGCAACAAACGCATGGCTCGTCGTGCATTATTATATATATTGTGTGCGCTTTTTCAAACAGTCTATTTCACTGATTGGTTTATTCTTGACTTGACAACAAACAAAGGCATCCACCCACTGCTTCACTTCCTTCCCTTCCATGTCTTTTTCTTTGTCAAGTGTGATAGAATAGTAACTAGAAAATGTTTAGACCTCATTCTCAGGAGATAGGCGTCCACGCAGTTAATTTGTAATAAATCGTTAAATTTAACAAAAGCACCCATTAATACATAAATTATATAGACAAATTATTAAGTGTGTGTAGGTTATAGGGGCTAAAAACTTGTTGGCTAAGTTATTTACTCAAGGCTAATTGTGGAGAAGATGGAGGCCCTAAAAAGGGCCGTTGTATGGGGTACAGTTGGGGGGGGGGCTTTTTTTTTGGTTGTGTACTTGGTGACGGCCTTGGTACCTTCACTGACAAAATTGTCTTGATTACAGTTGTTTTGTCTTGTGTATAAACATGTTTTTTTTTTCGTATCATTTTTTTGCAAGATGGCCGTACGTTCATTAGTATTGACACTAATGGTGTAAAATACGTCGAAAGTAAAACTTATTTAATTTAAAAAAGTGTTTATTTAATTGTAGTTAGTGTTTATATTAATAAAATTTTTAGACAAAACAATTAAACACAAAAAAATGATTACTATAAAAGAAATAATACAAAATAAAAAGATAAAATTACAAAATAATAAAAAAAAATGTCTACAACACGTGGTGTTCCCAAGCGGTCACCCATCTAAGTAATAAGCACGCCCGACGTTGCTTGACTTCGGTGATCGGACGAGAACCGGTATTTTTAACGTGGTATGGTCGTAGACAACAATGTGATAAAAATAGTCTTTATATAATTACTAATCGGGTACACTTTAAAACGTACTAGATATTATAAACAGTACATACTGTAGCGTAATTAATGAGAAGGAGGTCACCTGTTTTCAATACAAAAAATTATAAGCGGGTCCCATCTAAACGTATTTTACGTCTTTCTAATGAATCTTATGGTGTAGCAACCAACGCATGGCTCGTCGTGCATTATTATATATATTGTGTGCGCTTTTTCAAACAGTCTATTTCACTGATTGGTTTATTCTTGACTTGACAACAAACAAAGGCATCCACCCACTGCTTCACTTCCCCCCCTTCCATGTCTTTTTCTTTGTCAAGTGTGATAGAATAGTAACTAGAAAATGTTTAGACCTCATTCTCAGAAAATAGGCGTCCACGCAGTTAATTTGTACTAAATCGTTAAATTTAACAAAAGCACCCATTAATACATAAATTATATAGACAAATTATTAAGTGTGTGTGGGTTATAGGGGCTAGAAACTTGTTGGCTAAGTTATTTACTCAAGGATAATTGTGGAGAAGATGGAGGCCCTAAAAAGGGCCGTTGTATGGGGTACAGTTGGGAGGGGGGGGCTTATTTTCTGGTTGTGTACTTGGTGACGGCCTTGGTACCTTCACTGACAAAATTGTCTTGATTACAGTTGTTTTGTCTTGTGTATAAACATGTTTTTTTTTGTTTCATTTTTTGCAAGATGGCCGTACGTTCATTAGTATTGACACTAATGGTGTAAAATACGTCGAAAGTAAAACCTATTTAATTTAAAAAAGTTTTTATTTAATTGTAGTTAGTGTTTATATTAATAAAATTTTTAGACAAAACAATTAAACAAAAAAAAAATGATTACTATAAAAGAAATAATACAAAATAAAAAGATAAAATTACAAAATAATAAAAAAAAATGTCTACAACACGTGGTGTTCCCAAGCGGTCACCCATCTAAGTACTAACCACGCCCGACGTTGCTTGACTTCGGTGATCGGACGAGAACCGGTATTTTCAACGTGGTATGGCCGTAGACAACAATGTGATAAAAATAGTCTTTATATAATTACTAATCGGGTACACTTTAAAACGTACTAGATATTATAAACAGTACATACTGTAGCGTAATTAATGAGAAGGAGGTCACCTGTTTTCAATACAAAAAATTATAAGCGGGTCCCATCTAAATGTATTTTACGTCTTTCTAATGAATCTTATGGTGTAGCAACCAACGCATGGCTCGTCGTGCATTATTATATATATTGTGTGCGCTTTTTCAAACAGTCTATTTCACTGATTGGTTTATTCTTGACTTGACAACAAACAAAGGCATCCACCCACTGCTTCACTTCCTCCCCTTCCATGTCTTTTTCTTTGTCAAGTGTGATAGAATAGTAACTAGAAAATGTTTAGACCTCATTCTCAGGAGATAGGCGTCCACGCAGTTAATTTGTACTAAATCGTTAAAGTTAACAAAAGCACCCATTAATACATAAATTATATAGACAAATTATTAAGTGTGTGTAGGTTATAGGGGCTAGAAACTTGTTGGCTAAGTTATTTACTCAAGGCTAATTGTGGAGAAGATGGAGGCCCTAAAAAGGGCCGTTGTATGGGGTACAGTTGGGGGGGGGGCTTTTTTTTCGGTTGTGTACTTGGTGACGGCCTTGGTACCTTCACTGACAAAATTGTCTTGATTACAGTTGTTTTGTCTTGTGTATAAACATGTTTTTTTTTTCGTTTCATTTTTTTGCAAGATGGCCGTACGTTCATTAGTATTGACACTAATGGTGTAAAATACGTCGAAAGTAAAACTTATTTAATTTAAAAAAGTGTTTATTTAATTGTAGTTAGTGTTTATATTAATAAAATTTTTAGACAAAACAATTAAACAAAAAAAAATGATTACTATAAAAGAAATAATACAAAATAAAAAGATAAAATTACAAAATAATAAAAAAAAATGTCTACAACACGTGGTGTTCCCAAGCGGTCACCCATCTAAGTAATAAGCACGCCCGACGTTGCTTGACTTCGGTGATCGGACGAGAACCGGTATTTTCAACGTGGTATGGCCGTAGACAACAATGTGATAAAAATAGTCTTTATATAATTACTAATCGGGTACACTTTAAAACGTACTAGATATTATAAACAGTACATACTGTAGCGTAATTAATGAGAAGGAGGTCACCTGTTTTCAATACAAAAAATTATAAGCGGGTCCCATCTAAACGTATTTTACGTCTTTCTAATGAATCTTATGGTGTAGCAACCAACGCATGGCTCGTCGTGCATTATTATATATATTGTGTGCGCTTTTTCAAACAGTCTATTTCACTGATTGGTTTATTCTTGACTTGACAACAAACAAAGGCATCCACCCACTGCTTCACTTCCTCCCCTTCCATGTCTTTTTCTTTGTCAAGTGTGATAGAATAGTAATTAGAAAATGTTTAGACCTCATTCTCAGGAGATAGGCGTCCACGCAGTTAATTTGTACTAAATCGTTAAAGTTAACAAAAGCACCCATTAATACATAAATTATATAGACAAATTATTAAGTGTGTGTAGGTTATAGGGGCTAGAAACTTGTTGGCTAAGTTATTTACTCAAGGCTAATTATGGAGAAGATGGAGACCCTAAAAAGGGCCGTTGTATGGGGTACAGTTCTGGGGGGGGGCTTTTTTTCTGGTTGTGTACTTGGTGACGGCCTTGGTACCTTCACTGACAAAATTGTCTTGATTACAGTGGTTTTGTCTTGTGTGTAAACATGTTTTTTTTTCGTTTCATTTTTTGCAAGATGGCCGTACGTTCATTAGTATTGACACTAATGGTGTAAAATCCGTCGAAAGTAAAACTTATTTAATTTAAAAAAGTGTTTATTTAATTGTAGTTAGTGTTTATATTAATAAAATTTTTAGACAAAACAATTAAACAAAAAAAATGATTACTATAAAAGAAATAATACAAAATAAAAAGATAAAATTACAAAATAAAAAAAAAATGTCTACAACACGTGGTGTTCCCAAGCGGTCACCCATCTAAGTACTAACCACGCCCGACGTTGCTTGACTTCGGTGATCGGACGAGAACCGGTATTTTCAACGTGGTATGGCCGAAGACAACAATGTGATAAAAATAGTCTTTATATAATTACTAATCGGGTACACTTTAAAACGTACTAGATATTATAAACAGTACATACTGTAGCGTAATTAATGAGAAGGAGGTCACCTGTTTTCAATACAAAAAATTATAAGCGGGTCCCATCTAAACGTATTTTACGTCTTTCTAATGAATCTTATGGTGTAGCAACCAACGCATGGCTCGTCGTGCATTATTATATAAATTGTGTGCGCTTTTTCAAACAGTCTATTTCACTGATTGGTTTAGTCTTGACTTGACAACAAACAAAGGCATCCACCCACTGCTTCACTTCCCCCCCTTCCATGTCTTTTTCTTTGTCAAGTGTGATAGAATAGTAACTAGAAAATGTTTAGACCTCATTCTCAGGAGATAGGCGTCCACGCAGTTAATTTGTACTAAATCATTAAATTTAACAAAAGCACCCATTAATACATAAATTATATAGACAAATTATTAAGTGTGTGTAGGTTATAGGGGCTAGAAACTTGTTGGCTAAGTTATTTAATCAAGGCTAATTGTGGAGAAGATGGAGGCCCTAAAAAGGGCCGTTGTATGGGGTACAGTGGGGGGGGGGGAGCTTATTTTCTGGTTGTGTACTTGGTGACGGCCTTGGTACCTTCACTGACAAAATTGTCTTGATTACAGTTGTTTTGTCTTGTGTATAAACATGTTTTTTTTTCGTTTCATTTTTTGCAAGATGGCCGTACGTTCATTAGTATTGACACTAATGGTGTAAAATACGTCGAAAGAAAAACTTATTTAATTTAAAAAAGTGTTTATTTAATTGTAATTAGTGTTTATATTAATAAAATTGTTAGACAAAACAATTAAACAAAAAAAAATGATTACAATAAAAGAAATAATACAAAATAAAAAGATAAAATTACAAAATAATAAAAAAAATGTCTACAACACGTGGTGTTCCCAAGCGGTCACCCATCTAAGTACTAACCAAGCCCGACGTTGCTTGACTTCGGTGATCGGACGAGAACCGGTATTTTCAACGTGGTATGGCCGTAGACAACAATGTGATAAAAAAAAGTCTTTATATAATTACTAATCGGGTACACTTTAAAACGTACTAGATGTTATAAACAGTACATACTGTAGCGTAATTAATGAGAAGGAGGTCACCTGTTTTCAATACAAAAAATTATAAGCGGGTCCCATCTAACCGTATTTTACGTCTTTCTAATGAATCTTATGGTGTAGCAACCAACGCATGGCTCGTCGTGCATTATTATATATATTGTGTGCGCTTTTTCAAACAGTCTATTTCACTGATTGGTTTATTCTTGACTTGACAACAAACAAAGGCATCCACCCACTGCTTCACTTCCCCCCCTTCCATGTCTTTTTCTTTGTCAAGTGTGATAGAATAGTAACTAGAAAATGTTTAGACCTCATTCTCAGGAGATAGGCGTCCACGCAGTTAATTTGTACTAATCCGTTAAATTTAACAAAAGCACCCATTAATACATAAATTATATAGACAAATTATTAAGTGTGTGTAGGTTATAGGGGCTAGAAACTTGTTGGCTAAGTTATTTACTCAAGGCTATTTGTGGAGAAGATGGAGGCCCTAAAAAGGGCCGTTGTATGGGGTACAGTTGGGGGGGGGCTTATTTTCTGGTTGTGTACTTGGTGACGGCCTTGGTACCTTCACTGACAAAATTGTCTTGATTACAGTTGTTTTGTCTTGTGTATAAACATGTTTTTTTTTCGTTTCATTTTGTGCAAGATGGCCGTACGTTCATTAGTATTGACACTAATGGTGTAAAATACGTCGAAAGAAAAACTTATTTAATTTAAAAAAGTGTTTATTTAATTGTAATTAGTTTTTATATTAATAAAATTGTTAGACAAAACAATTAAACAAAAAAAAATGATTACAATAAAAGAAATAATACAAAATAAAAAGATAAAATTACAAAATAATAAAAAAAATGTCTACAACACGTGGTGTTCCCAAGCGGTCACCCATCTAAGTACTAACCAAGCCCGACGTTGCTTGACTTCGGTGATCGGACGAGAACCGGTATTTTCAACGTGGTATGGCCGTAGACAACAATGTGATAAAAAAAAGTCTTTATATAATTACTAATCGGGTACACTTTAAAACGTACTAGATGTTATAAACAGTACATACTGTAGCGTAATTAATGAGAAGGAGGTCACCTGTTTTCAATACAAAAAATTATAAGCGGGTCCCATCTAAACGTATTTTACGTCTTTCTAATGAATCTTATGGTGTAGCAACCAACGCATGGCTCGTCGTGCATTATTATATATATTGTGTGCGCTTTTTCAAACAGTCTATTTCACTGATTGGTTTATTCTTGACTTGACAACAAACAAAGGCATCCACCCACTGCTTCACTTCCTCCCCTTCCATGTCTTTTTCTTTGTCAAGTGTGATAGAATAGTAATTAGAAAATGTTTAGACCTCATTCTCAGGAGATAGGCGTCCACGCAGTTAATTTGTACTAAATCGTTAAAGTTAACAAAAGCACCCATTAATACATAAATTATATAGACAAATTATTAAGTGTGTGTAGGTTATAGGGGCTAGAAACTTGTTGGCTAAGTTATTTACTCAAGGCTAATTATGGAGAAGATGGAGACCCTAAAAAGCGCCGTTGTATGGGGTACAGTTTGGGGGGGGGGGCTTTTTTTCTGGTTGTGTACTTGGTGACGGCCTTGGTACCTTCACTGACAAAATTGTCTTGATTACAGTGGTTTTGTCTTGTGTGTAAACATGTTTTTTTTTCGTTTCATTTTTTGCAAGATGGCCGTACGTTCATTAGTATTGACACTAATGGTGTAAAATCCGTCGAAAGTAAAACTTATTTAATTTTAAAAAGTGTTTATTTAATTGTAATTAGTGTTTATATTAATAAAATTGTTAGACAAAACAATTAAACAAAAAAAAAATGATTTCAATTGAAAAAATAATACAAAATAAAAAGATAAAATTACAAAATAATAAAAATAAATGTCTACAACACGTGGTGTTCCCAAGCGGTCACCCATCTAAGTACTAACCACGCCCGACGTTGCTTGACTTCGGTGATCGGACGAGAACCGGTATTTTCAACGTGGTATGGCCGTAGACAACAAAGTGATAAAAATAGTCTTTATATAATTACTAATCGGGTACACTTTAAAATGTACTAGATTTTATAAACAGTACATACTGTAGCGTAATTAATGAGAAGGAGGTCACCTGTTTTCAATACAAAAAATTATAAGCGGGTCCCATCTAAACGTATTTTACGTCTTTCTAATGAATCTTATGGTGTAGCAACCAACGCATGGCTCGTCGTGCATTATTATATATATTGTGTGCGCTTTTTCAAACAGTCTATTTCACTGATTGGTTTATTCTTGACTTGACAACAAACAAAGGCATCCACCCACTGCTTCACTTCCCTCCCTTCCATGTCTTTTTCTTTGTCAAGTGTGATAGAATAGTAACTAGAAAATGTTTAGACCTCATTCTCAGGAGATAGGCGTCCACGCAGTTAATTTGTACTAAATCGTTAAATTTAACAAAAGCACCCATTAATACATAAATTATATAGACAAATTATTAAGTGTGTGTAGGTTATAGGGGCTAGAAACTTGTTGGCTAAGTTATTTACTTAAGGCTAATTGTGGAATAAGATGGAGGCCCTAAAAAGGGCCGTTGTATGGGGTACAGTTGGGGGGTGGTTTATTTTCTGGTGGTGTACTTGGTGACGGCCTTGGTACCTTCAATGACAAAATTGTCTTGATTACAATTGTTTTGTCTTGTGTATAAACATGTTTTTTTTTTGTTTCATTTTTTGCAAGATGGCCGTACGTTCATTAGTATTGACACTAATGGTGTAAAATACGTCGAAAGTAAAAAATTATTTAATTTAAAAAAGTGTTTATTTAATTGTAATTAGTGTTTATATTAATAAAATTGTTAGACAAAACAATTAAACAAAAAAATGATTTCAATAAAAGAAATAATACAAAATAAAAAGATAAAATTACAAAATAATAAAAAAAAATGTCTACAACACGTGGTGTTCCCAAGCGGTCACCCATCTAAGTACTAACCACGCCCGACGTTGCTTGACTTCGGTGATCGGACGAGAACCGGTATTTTCAACGTGGTATGGCCGTAGACAACAAAGTGATAAAAATAGTCTTTATATAATTACTAATCGGGTACACTTTAAAATGTACTAGATTTTATAAACAGTACATACTGTAGCGTAATTAATGAGAAGGAGGTCACCTGTTTTCAATACAAAAAATTATAAGCGGGTCCCATCTAAACGTATTTTACGTCTTTCTAATGAATCTTATGGTGTAGCAACCAACGCATGGCTCGTCGTGCATTATTATATATATTGTGTGCGCTTTTTCAAACAGTCTATTTCACTGATTGGTTTATTCTTGACTTGACAACAAACAAAGGCATCCACCCACTGCTTCACTTCCCTCCCTTCCATGTCTTTTTCTTTGTCAAGTGTGATAGAATAGTAACTAGAAAATGTTTAGACCTCATTCTCAGGAGATAGGCGTCCACGCAGTTAATTTGTACTAAATCGTTAAATTTAACAAAAGCACCCATTAATACATAAATTATATAGACAAATTATTAAGTGTGTGTAGGTTATAGGGGCTAGAAACTTGTTGGCTAAGTTATTTACTTAAGGCTAATTGTGGAATAAGATGGAGGCCCTAAAAAGGGCCGTTGTATGGGGTACAGTTGGGGGGTGGTTTATTTTCTGGTGGTGTACTTGGTGATGGCCTTGGTACCTTCAATGACAAAATTGTCTTGATTACAATTGTTTTGTCTTGTGTATAAACATGTTTTTTTTTTGTTTCATTTTTTGCAAGATGGCCGTACGTTCATTAGTATTGACACTAATGGTGTAAAATACGTCGAAAGTAAAAAATTATTTAATTTAAAAAAGTGTTTATTTAATTGTAATTAGTGTTTATATTAATAAAATTGTTAGACAAAACAATTAAACAAAAAAATGATTTCAATAAAAGAAATAATACAAAATAAAAAGATAAAATTACAAAATAATAAAAAAAAATGTCTACAACACGTGGTGTTCCCAAGCGGTCACCCATCTAAGTACTAACCACGCCCGACGTTGCTTGACTTCGGTGATCGGACGAGAACCGGTATTTTCAACGTGGTATGGCCGTAGACAACAAAGTGATAAAAATAGTCTTTATATAATTACTAATCGGGTACACTTTAAAATGTACTAGATTTTATAAACAGTACATACTGTAGCGTAATTAATGATAAGGAGGTCACCTGTTTTCAATACAAAAAATTATAAGCGGGTCCCATCTAAACGTATTTTACGTCTTTCTAATGAATCTTATGGTGTAGCAACCAACGCATGGCTCGTCGTGCATTATTATATATATTGTGTGCGCTTTTTCAAACAGTCTATTTCACTGATTGGTTTATTCTTGACTTGACAACAAACAAAGGCATCCACCCACTGCTTCACTTCCCTCCCTTCCATGTCTTTTTCTTTGTCAAGTGTGATAGAATAGTAACTAGAAAAAGTTTAGACCTCATTCTCAGGAGATAGGCGTCCACGCAGTTAATTTGTACTAAATCGTTAAATTTAACAAAAGCACCCATTAATAGATAAATTATATAGACAAATTATTAAGTGTGTGTAGGTTATAGGGGCTAGAAACTTGTTGGCTAAGTTATTTACTTAAGGCTAATTGTGGAATAAGATGGAGGCCCTAAAAAGGGCCGTTGTATGGGGTACAGTTGGGGGGGGGCTTATTTTCTGGTGGTGTACTTGGTGACGGCCTTGGTACCTTCAATGACAAAATTGTCTTGATTACAGTTGTTTTGTCTTGTGTATAAACATGTTTTTTTTTTGTTTCATTTTTTGCAAGATGGCCGTACGTTCATTAGTATTGACACTAATGGTGTAAAATACGTCGAAAGTAAAAATTATTTAATTTAAAAAAGTGTTTATTTAATTGTAATTAGTGTTTATATTAATAAAATTGTTAGACAAAACAATTAAACAAAAAAATGATTTCAATAAAAGAAATAATACAAAATAAAAAGATAAAATTACAAAATAATAAAAAAAAATGTCTACAACACGTGGTGTTCCCAAGCGGTCACCCATCTAAGTACTACCCACGCCCTACGTTACTTGACTTCGGTGATCGGATGAGAACAGGTATTTTCAACGTGGTATGGCCGTAGACAACAAAGTGATAAAAATAGTCTTTATATAATTACTAATCGGGTACACAATAAAATGTACTAGATTTTATAAACAGTACATACTGTAGCGTAATTAATGAGAAAGAGGTCACCTGTTTTCAATACAAAAAATTATAAGCGGGTCCCATCTAAACGTATTTTACGTCTTTCTAATGCATCTTATGGTGTAGCAACCAACGCATGGCTCGTCGTGCATTATTATATATATTGTGTGCGCATTTTCAAACAGTCTATTTCACTGATTGGTTTATTCTTGACTTGACAACAAACAAAGGCATCCACCCACTGCTTCACTTCCCTCCCTTCCATGTCTTTTTCTTTGTCAAGTGTGATAGAATAGTAACTAGAAAATGTTTAGACCTCATTCTCAAAAAATAGGCGTCCACGCAGTTAATTTGTACTAAATCGTTAAATTTAACAAAAGCACCCATTAATACATAAATTATATAGACAAATTATTAAGTGTGTGTAGGTTATAGGGGCTAGAAACTTGTTGGCTAAGTTATTTACTTAAGGCTAATTGTGGAGAAGATGGAGGCCCTAAAAAGGGCCGTTGTATGGGGTACAGTTGGGGGGGGGGTGGCTTTTTTTTTGGTGGTGTACTTGGTGACGGCCTCCGTACCAACACTGACAAAATTGTCTTGATTACAGTTGTTTTGTCTTGTGTATAAACATGTTTTTTTTGTTTCATTTTTTTGCAAGATGGCCGTACGTTTATTAGTATTGACACTAATGGTGTAAAATACGTCGAAAGTAAAACTTATTTAATTTTAAAAAGTGTTTATTTAATTGTAATTAGTGTTTATATTAATAAAATTGTTAGACAAAACAATTAAACAAAAAAAATGATTTCAATAGAAGAAATAATACAAAATAAAAAGATAAAATTACAAAATAATAAAAATAAATGTCTACAACACGTGGTGTTCCCAAGCGGTCACCCATCTAAGTACTAACCACGCCCGACGTTGCTTGACTTCGGTGATCGGACGAGAACCGGTATTTTCAACGTGGTATGGCCGTAGAGAACAAAATGATAAAAATAGTCTTTATATAATTACTAATCGGGTACACTTTAAAATGTACTAGATTTTATAAACAGTACATACTGTAGCGTAATTAATGAGAAGGAGGTTACCTCTTTTCAATACAAAAAATTATTAGCGGGTCCCATCTAAACGTATTTTACGTCTTTCTAATGAATCTTATGGTGTAGCAACCAACGCATGGCTCGTCGTGCATTATTATATATATTGTGTGCGCTTTTTCAAACAGTCTATTTCACTGATTGGTTTATTCTTGACTTGACAACAAACAAAGGCATCCACCCACTGCTTCACTTCCCTCCCTTCAATGTCTTTTTCTTTGTCAAGTGTGATAGAATAGTAACTAGAAAATGTTTAGACCTCATTCTCACTAAATAGGCGTCCACGCAGTTAATTTGTACTAAATCGTTAAATTTAACAAAAGCACCCATTAATAGATAAATTATATAGACAAATTATTAAGTGTGTGTAGGTTATAGGGGCTAGAAACTTGTTGGCTAAGTTATTTACTTAAGGCTAATTGTGGAATATGATGGAGGCCCTAAAAAGGGCCGTTGTATGGGGTACAGTTGGGGGGGGGGGCTTATTTTCTGGTGGTGTACTTGGTGACGGCCTTGGTACCTTCAATGACAAAATTGTCTTGATTACAGTGGTTTTGTCTTGTGTATAAACATGTTTTTTTTTTGTTTCATTTTTTGCAAGATGGCCGTACGTTCATTAGTATTGACACTAATGGTGTAAAATACGTCGAAAGTAAAAATTATTTAATTTAAAAAAGTGTTTATTTAATTGTAATTAGTGTTTATATTAATAAAATTGTTAGACAAAACAATTAAACAAAAAAATGATTTCAATAAAAGAAATAATACAAAATAAAAAGATAAAATTACAAAATAATAAAAAAAAATGTCTACAACACGTGGTGTTCCCAAGCGGTCACCCATCTAAGTACTACCCACGCCCTACGTTACTTGACTTCGGTGATCGGATGAGAACAGGTATTTTCAACGTGGTATGGCCGTAGACAACAAAGTGATAAAAATAGTCTTTATATAATTACTAATCGGGTACACAATAAAATGTACTAGATTTTATAAACAGTACATACTGTAGCGTAATTAATGAGAAAGAGGTCACCTGTTTTCAATACAAAAAATTATAAGCGGGTCCCATCTAAACGTATTTTACGTCTTTCTAATGCATCTTATGGTGTAGCAACCAACGCATGGCTCGTCGTGCATTATTATATATATTGTGTGCGCTTTTTCAAACAGTCTATTTCACTGATTGGTTTATTCTTGACTTGACAACAAACAAAGGCATCCACCCACTGCTTCACTTCCCTCCCTTCCATGTCTTTTTCTTTGTCAAGTGTGATAGAATAGTAACTAGAAAATGTTTAGACCTCATTCTCACTAAATAGGCGTCCACGCAGTTAATTTGTACTAAATCGTTAAATTTAACAAAAGCACCCATTAATACATAAATTATATAGACAAATTATTAAGTGTGTGTAGGTTATAGGGGCTAGAAACTTGTTGGCTAAGTTATTTACTCAAGGCTAATTGTGGAGAAGATGGAGGCCCTAAAAAGGGCCGTTGTATGGGGTAAAGTTTTTTTTGGGGGGGGGGCTTTTTTTCTGGTTGTGTACTTGGTGACGGCCCTGGTACCTTCACTGACAAAATTGTCTTGATTACAGTTGTTTTGTCTTGTGTATAAACATGTTTTTTTTTCGTTTCATTTTTTGCAAGATGGCCGTACGTTCATTAGTATTGACACTAATGGTGTAAAATACGTCGAAAGTAAAACTTATTTAATTTAAAAAAGTGTTTATTTAATTGTAATTAGTGTTTATATTAATAAAATTGTTAGACAAAACAATTAAACAAAAAAAAAATTATTACAATAAAAGAAATAATACAAAATAAAAAGATAAAATTACAAAATAATAAAAAAAAATGTCTACAACACGTGGTGTTCCCAAGCGGTCACCCATCTAAGTACTAACCACGCCCGACGTTGCTTGACTTCGGTGATCGGACGAGAACCGGTATTTTCAACGTGGTATGGCCGTAGACAACTATGTGATAAAAATAGTCTTTATATAATTACTAATCGGGTACACTTTTAAACGTACTAGATATTATAAACAGTACATACTGTAGCGTAATTAATGAGAAGGAGGTCACCTGTTTTTAATACAAAAAATTATAAGCGGGTCCCATCTAACCGTATTTTACGTCTTTCTAATGAATCTTATGGTGTAGCAACCAACGCATGGCTCGTCGTGCATTATTATATATATTGTGTGCGCTTTTTCAAACAGTCTATTTCACTGATTGGTTTGTTCTTGACTTGACAACAAACAAAGGCATCCACCCACTGCTTCACTTCCCCCCCTTCCATGTCTTTTTCTTTTTCAAGTGTGATAGAATAGTAACTAGAAAATGTTTAGACCTCATTCTCAGGAGATAGGCGTCCACGCAGTTAATTTGTACTAAATCGTTAAATTTAACAAAAGCACCCATTAATACATAAATTATATAGACAAATTATTAAGTGTGTGTAGGTTATAGGGGCTAGAAACTTGTTGGCTAAGTTATTTACTCAAGGCTAATTGTGGAGAAGATGGAGGCCCTAAAAAGGGCCGTTGTATGGGGTACAGTTGGGAGGGGGGCTTATTTTCTGGTTGTGTACTTGGTGACGGCCTTGGTACCTTCACTGACAAAATTGTCTTGATTACAGTTGTTTTGTCTTGTGTATAAACATGTTTTTTTTTCGTTTCATTTTTTTGCAAGATGGCCGTACGTTCATTAGTATTGACACTAATGGTGTAAAATACGTCGAAAGTAAAACTTATTTAATTTAAAAAAAAGTTTATTTAATTGTAATTAGTGTTTATATTAATAAAATTTTTAGACAAAATAATTAAACAAAAAAAATGATTACAATAAAAGAAATAATACAAAATAAAAAGATAAAATTACAAAATAATAAAAAAAAATGTCTACAACACGTGGTGTTCCCAAGCGGTCACCCATCTAAGTACTAACCACGCCCGACGTTGCTTGACTTCGGTGATCGGACGAGAACCAGTATTTTCAACGTGGTATGGCCGTAGACAACAATGTGATAAAAATAGTCTTTATATAATTACTAATCGGGTACACTTTAAAACGTACTAGATATTATAAACAGTACATACTGTAGCGTAATTAATGAGAAGGAGGTCACCTGTTTTCAATACAAAAAATTATAAGCGGGTCCCATCTAAACGTATTTTACGTCTTTCTAATGAATTTTATGGTGTAGCAACCAACGCATGGCTCGTCGTGCATTATCTATATATATAAAAAGACAGTGTTAAGCCCCGCGAGGATCCCCATTGGTCAATTTGAACACACGTGTGTCACTGACCTATCTAAGCCTAGCCCAATATACCGTCTAAAAAATTTTCACATCGGACATGTGTCTTCGATAGCTCAGTGGTAAACGTAGTGGACTGCTATACGGGCGACCAGGGTTCGTTTCTCCAGTTAGACTATACTTTTTTTTTCGACAATTAATTTTTAAAACTTTTAAAAACAAAAGACATTGTAAATCTATAGGCAATATAGATTTTGTTAAATAAAAATATTTGACTATTTTTTTACCCTATTACAATATTTATTTACTTTCCTAAAAGTATTCAGTAAGTTAAATTTGTTATCTGCACCCCAGACAGTCCTTTTTTTTTTTACCCGGGCAACGCCGGGCAATGTAGCTTGTTATATATATTGTGTGCGCTTTTTTAAACAGTCTATTTCACTGATTGGTTTATTCTTGACTTGACAACAAACAAAGGCATCCTCCCACTGCTTCACTTCCCCCCTTCCATGTCTTTTTCTTTGTCAAGTGTGATAGAATAGTAACTAGAAAATGTTTAGACCTCATTCTCAGAAAATAGGCGTCCACGCAGTTAATTTGTACTAAATCGTTAAATTGAACAAAAGCACCCATTAATACATTAATTATATAGACAAATTATTAAGTGTGTGTAGGTTATAGGGGCTAGAAACTTGTTAGCTAAGTTATTTACTCAAGGCTACTTTTCGAGAAGATGGAGGCCCTAAAAAGGGCCGTTGTATGGGGTACAGTTGGGGGGGGGGGTGGCTTATTTTCTGGTGGTGTACTTGGTGACGGCCTCCGTACCAACACTGACAAAATTGTCTTGATTACAGTTGTTTTGTCTTGTGTATAAACATGTTTTTTTTTTGTTTCATTTTTTTGCAAGATGGCCGTACGTTTATTAGTATTGACACTAATGGTGTAAAATACGTCGAAAGTAAAACTTATTTAATTTTAAAAAGTGTTTATTTAATTGTAATTAGTGTTTATATTAATAAAATTGTTAGACAAAACAATTAAAAAAAAAAATGATTTCAATATAAGAAATAATACAAAATAAAAAGATAAAATTACAAAATAATAAAAATAAATGTCTACAACACGTGATGTTCCCAAGCGGTCAGCCATCTTAGTACTAACCACGCCCGACGTTGCTTGACTTCGGTGATCGGACGAGAACCGGTATTTTCAACGTGGTATGGCCGTAGACAACAAAATGATAAAAATAGTCTTTATATAATTACTAATCGGGTACACTTTAAAATGTACTAGATTTTATAAACAGTACATACTGTAGCGTAATTAATGAGAAGGAGGTTACCTGTTTTAAATACAAAAAATTATTAGCGGGTCCCATCTAAACGTATTTTACGTCTTTCTAATGAATCTTATGGTGTAGCAACCAACGCATGGCTCGTCGTGCATTATTATATATATTGTGTGCGCTTTTTCAAACAGTCTATTTCACTGATTGGTTTATTCTTGACTTGACAACAAACAAAGGCATCCACCCACTGCTTCACTTCCCTCCCTTCCATGTCTTTTTCTTTGTCAAGTGTGATAGAATAGTAACTAGAAAATGTTTAGACCTCATTCTCAGGAGATAGGCGTCCACGCAGTTAATTTGTACTAAATCGTTAAATTTAACAAAAGCACCCATTAATACATAAATTATATAGACAAATTATTAAGTGTGTGTAGGTTATAGGGGCTAGAAACTTGTTGGCTAAGTTATTTACTCAAGGCTAATTGTGGAGAAGATGGAGGCCCTAAAAAGGGCCGTTGTATGGGGTACAGTTGGGAGGGGGGGCTTATTTTCTGGTTGTGTACTTGGTGACGGCCTTGGTACCTTCACTGACAAAATTGTCTTGATTACAGTTGTTTTGTCTTGTGTATAAACATGTTTTTTTTTTCGTTTCATTTTTTGCAAGATGGCCGTACGTTTATTAGTATTGACACTAATGGTGTAAAATACGTCGAAAGTAAAACTTATTTAATTTTAAAAAGTGTTTATTTAATTGTAATTAGTGTTTATATTAATAAAATTGTTAGACAAAACAATTAAACAAAAAAAATGATTACAAATAATACAAAATAAAAAGATAAAATTACAAAATAATAAAAATAAATGTCTACAACACGTGGTGTTCCCAAGCGGTCACCCATCTAAGTACTAACCACGCCCGACGTTGCTTGACTTCGGTGATCGGACGAGAACCGGTATTTTCAACGTGGTATGGCCGTAGACAACAATGTGATAAAAATAGTCTTTATATAATTACTAATCGGGTACACTTTAAAATGTACTAGATTTTATAAACAGTACATACTGTAGCGTAATTAATGAGAAGGAGGTTACCTGTTTTCAATACAAAAAATTATTAGCGGGTCCCATCTAAACGTATTTTACGTCTTTCTAATGAATCTTAAGGTGTAGCAACCAACGCATGGCTCGTCGTGCATTATCTATATATATAAAAAGACAGTGTTAAGCCCCGCGAGGATCCCCATTGGTCAATTTGAACACACGTGTGTCACTGACCTATCTAAGCCTAGCCCAATATACCGTCTAAAAATTTTTCACATCGGACATGTGTCTTCGATAGCTCAGTGGTAAACGTAGTGGACTGCTATACGGGCGACCAGGGTTCGATTCTCCAGTTAGACTATACTTTTTTTTTCGACAATTAATTTTTCAAACTTTTAAAAACAAAAGACATTGTAAATCTATAGGCAATATAGATTTTGTTAAATAAAAATATTTGACTATTTTTGTACCCTATTACAATATTTATTTACTTTCCTAAAAGTATTCAGTAAGTTAAATTTGTTATCTGCACCCCAGACAGTCCTTTTTTTTTTACCCGGGCAACGCCGGGCAATGTAGCTTATTATATATATTGTGTGCGCTTTTTTAAACAGTCTATTTCACTGATTGGTTTATTCTTGACTTGACAACAAACAAAGGCATCCTCCCACTGCTTCACTTCCCCCCTTCCATGTCTTTTTCTTTGTCAAGTGTGATAGAATAGTAACTAGAAAATGTTTAGACCTCATTCTCAGAAAATAGGCGTCCACGCAGTTAATTTGTACTAAATCGTTAAATTTAACAAAAGCACCCATTAATACATAAATTATATAGACAAATTATTAAGTGTGTGTAGGTTATAGGGGCTAGAAACTTGTTGGCTAAGTTATTTACTTAAGGCTACTTTTGGAGAAGATGGTGGCCCTAAAAAGGGCCGTTGTATGGGATACAGTTGGGGGGGGTGGCTTATTTTCTGGTGGTGTACTTGGTGACGGCATCCGTACCAACACTGACAAAATTGTCTTGATTACAGTTGTTTTGTCTTGTGTATAAACATGTTTTTTTTTTGTTTCATTTTTTTGCAAGATGGCCGTACGTTTATTAGTATTGACACTAATGGTGTAAAATACGTCGAAAGTAAAACTTATTCAATTTTAAAAAGTGTTTATTTAATTGTAATTAGTGTCTATATTAATAAAATTGTTAGACAAAACAATTAAACAAAAAAAAAATGATTTCAATAGAAGAAATAATACAAAATAAAAAGATAAAATTACAAAATAATAAAAAAAAATGTCTACAACACGTGGTGTTCCCAAGCGGTCACCCATCTAAGTACTAACCACGCCCGACGTTGCTTGACTTCGGTGATCGGACGAGAACCGGTATTTTCAACGTGGTATGGCCGTAGACAACAAAATGATAAAAATAGTCTTTATATAATTACTAATCGGGTACACTTTAAAATGTACTAGATTTTATAAACAGTACATACTGTAGCGTAATTAATGAGAAGGAGGTTACCTGTTTTAAATACAAAAAATTATTAGCGGGTCCCATCTAAACGTATTTTACGTCTTTCTAATGAATCTTATGGTGTAGCAACCAACGCATGGCTCGTCGTGCATTATTATATATATTGTGTGCGCTTTTTCAAACAGTCTATTTCACTGATTGGTTTATTCTTGACTTGACAACAAACAAAGGCATCCACCCACTGCTTCACTTCCTCCCCTTCCATGTCTTTTTCTTTGTCAAGTGTGATAGAATAGTAATTAGAAAATGTTTAGACCTCATTCTCAGGAGATAGGCGTCCACGCAGTTAATTTGTACTAAATCGTTAAAGTTAACAAAAGCACCCATTAATACATAAATTATATAGACAAATTATTAAGTGTGTGTAGGTTATAGGGGCTAGAAACTTGTTGGCTAAGTTATTTACTCAAGGCTAATTGTGGAGAAGATGGAGGCCCTAAAAAGGGCCGTTGTATGGGGTACAGTTGGGAGGGGGGGCTTATTTTCTGGTTGTGTACTTAGTGACGGCCTTGGTACCTTCACTGACAAAATTGTCTTGATTACAGTTGTTTTGTCTTGTGTATAAACATGTTTTTTTTTCGTTTCATTTTTTGCAAGATGGCCGTACGTTCATTAGTATTGACACTAATGGTGTAAAATACGTCGAAAGTAAAACTTATTTAATTTAAAAAAGTGTTTATTTAATTGTAATTAGTGTTTATATTAATAAAATTTTTAGACAAAACAATTAAACAAAAAAAATGATTACAATAAAAGAAATAATACAAAATAAAAAGATAAAATTACAAAATAATAAAAAAAAATGTCTACAACACGTGGTGTTCCCAAGCGGTCACCCATCTAAGTACTAACCACGCCCGACGTTGCTTGACTTCGGTGATCGGACGAGAACCGGTATTTTCAACGTGGTATGGCCGTAGACAACAAATTGATAAAAATAGTCTTTATATAATTACTAATCGGGTACACTTTAAAATGTACTAGATTTTATAAACAGTACATACTGTAGCGTAATTAATGAGAAGGAGGTTACCTGTTTTCAATACAAAAAATTATTAGCGGGTCCCATCTAAACGTATTTTACGTCTTTCTAATGAATCTTATGGTGTAGCAACCAACGCATGGCTCGTCGTGCATTATCTATATATATAAAAAGACAGTGTTAAGCCCTGCGAGGATCCCCATTGGTCAATTTGAACAAACGTGTGTCACTGACCTATCTAAGCCTAGCCCAATATACCGTCTAAAAATTTTTCACATCGGACATGTGTCTTCGATAGCTCAGTGGTAAACGTAGTGGACTGCTATACGGGCGACCAGGGTTCGATTCTCCAGTTAGACTATACTTTTTTTTTCGACAATTAATTTTTCAAACTTTTAAAAACAAAAGACATTGTAAATCTATAGGCAATATAGATTTTGTTAAATAAAAATATTTGATTATTTTTTTTACCCTATTACAATATTTATTTACTTTCCTAAAAGTATTCAGTAAGTTAAATTTGTTATCTGCACCCCAGACAGTCCTTTTTTTTTTTACCCGGGCAACGCCGGGCAATGTAGCTTGTTATATATATTGTGTGCGCTTTTTTAAACAGTCTATTTCACTGATTGGTTTATTCTTGACTTGACAACAAACAAAGGCATCCTCCCACTGCTTCACTTCCCCCCTTCCATGTCTTTTTCTTTGTCAAGTGTGATAGAATAGTAACTAGAAAATGTTTAGACCTCATTCTCAGAAAATAGGCGTCCACGCAGTTAATTTGTACTAAATCGTTAAATTTAACAAAAGCACCCATTAATACATAAATTATATAGACAAATTATTAAGTGTGTGTAGGTTATAGGGGCTAGAAACTTGTTGGCTAAGTTATTTACTCAAGGCTAATTATGGAGAAGATGGAGGCCCTAAAAAGGGCCGTTGTATGGGGTACAGTTGGGGGGGGGGTGGCTTATTTTCTGGTTGTGTACTTGGTGACGGCCTCCGTACCAACACTGACAAAATTGTCTTGATTACAGTTGTTTTGTCTTGTGTATAAACATGTTTTTTTTTTCGTTTCATTTTTTGCAAGATGGCCGTACGTTCATTAGTATTGACACTAATGGTGTAAAATACGTCGAAAGTAAAACTTATTTAATTTAAAAAAGTGTTTATTTAATTGTAGTTAGTGTTTATATTAATAAAATTTTTAGACAAAACAATTAAACAAAAAAAAATGATTACTATAAAAGAAATAATACAAAATAAAAAGATAAAATTACAAAATAAAAAAAAAAATGTCTACAACACGTGGTGTTCCCAAGCGGTCACCCATCTAAGTACTAACCACGCCCGACGTTGCTTGACTTCGGTGATCGGACGAGAACCGGTATTTTCAACGTGGTATGGCCGTAGACAACAATGTGATAAAAATAGTCTTTATATAATTACTAATCGGGTACACTTTAAAACGTACTAGATATTATAAACAGTACATACTGTAGCGTAATTAATGAGAAGGAGGTCACCTGTTTTCAATACAAAAAATTATAAGCGGGTCCCATCTAAACGTATTTTACGTCTTTCTAATGAATCTTATGGTGTAGCAACCAACGCATGGCTCGTCGTGCATTATTATATATATTGTGTGCGCTTTTTCAAACAGTCTATTTCACTGATTGGTTTATTCTTGACTTGACAACAAACAAAGGCATCCACCCACTGCTTCACTTCCCTCCCCCCCTTCCATGTCTTTTTCTTTGTCAAGTGTGATAGAATAGTAACTAGAAAATGTTTAGACCTCATTCTCAGGAGATAGGCGTCCACGCAGTTAATTTGTACTAAATCGTTAAATTTAACAAAAGCACCCATTAATACATAAAATATATAGACAAATTATTAAGTGTGTGTAGGTTATAGGGGCTAGAAACTTGTTGGCTAAGTTATTTACTTAAGGCTACTTTTGGAGAAGATGGAGGCCCTAAAAAGGGCCGTTGTATGGGGTACAGTTGGGGGGGGGTGGCTTATTTTCTGGTGGTGTACTTGGTGACGGCCTCCGTACCAACACTGACAAAATTGTCTTGATTACAGTTGTTTTGTCTTGTGTATAAACATGTTTTTTTTTTGTTTCATTTTTTTGCAAGATGGCCGTACGTTTATTAGTATTGACACTAATGGTGTAAAATACGTCGAAAGTAAAACTTATTTAATTTAAAAAAGTGTTTATTTAATTGTAGTTAGTGTTTATGTTAATAAAATTTTTAGACAAAACAATTAAACAAAAAAAAATGATTACTATAAAAGAAATAATACAAAATAAAAAGATAAAATTACAAAATAAAAAAAAAAATGTCTACAACACGTGGTGTTCCCAAGCGGTCACCCATCTAAGTACTAACCACGCCCGACGTTGCTTGACTTCGGTGATCGGACGAGAACCGGTATTTTCAACGTGGTATAGCCGTAGACAACAATGTGATAAAAATAGTCTTTATATAATTACTAATCGGGTACACTTTAAAGCGTACTAGATATTATAAACAGTACATACTGTAGCGTAATTAATGAGAAGGAGGTCACCTGTTTTCAATACAAAAAATTATAAGCGGGTCCCATCTAAACGTATTTTACGTCTTTCTAATGAATCTTATGGTGTAGCAACCAACGCATGGCTCGTCGTGCATTATTATATATATTGTGTGCGCTTTTTCAAACAGTCTATTTCACTGATTGGTTTATTCTTGACTTGACAACAAACAAAGGCATCCACCCACTGCTTCACTTCCCCCCCCCTTCCATGTCTTTTTCTTTGTCAAGTGTGATAGAATAGTAACTAGAAAATGTTTAGACCTCATTCTTAGGAGAATAGGCGTCCACGCAGTTAATTTGTACTAAATCGTTAAATTTAACAAAAGCACCCATTAATACATAAATTATATAGACAAATTATTAAGTGTGTGTAGGTTATAGGGGCTAGAAACTTGTTGGCTAAGTTATTTACTCAAGGCTAATTGTGGAGAAGATGGAGGCCCTAAAAAGGGCCGTTGTATGGGGTACAGTTGGGAGGGGGGGCTTATTTTCTGGTTGTGTACTTGGTGACGGGCTTGGTACCTTCACTGACAAAATTGGTTTATTCTTGACTTGACAACAAACAAAGGCATCCACCCACTGCTTCACTTCCCCCCCCTTCCATGTCTTTTTCTTTGTCAAGTGTGATAGAATAGTAACTATAAAATGTTTAGACCTCATTCTCAGGAGATAGGCGTCCACGCAGTTAATTTGTACTAAATCGTTAAATTTAACAAAAGCACCCATTAATACATAAAATATATAGACAAATTATTAAGTGTGTGTAGGTTATAGGGGCTAGAAACTTGTTGGCTAAGTTATTTACTCAAGGCTAATTATGGAGAAGATGGAGGCCCTAAAAAGGGCCGTTGTATGGGGTACAGTGGGGGGGGGGCTTTTTTTCTGGTTGTGTACTTGGTGACGGCCTTAGTACCTTCACTGACAAAATTGTCTTGATTACAGTTGTTTTGTCTTGTGTATAAACATGTTTTTTTTTTCGTTTCATTTTTTGCAAGATGGCCGTACGTTCATTAGTATTGACACTAATGGTGTAAAATACGTCGAAAGTAAAACTTATTTAATTTAAAAAAGTGTTTATTTAATTGTAGTTAGTGTTTATATTAATAAAATTTTTAGACAAAACAATTAAACAAAAAAAAATGATTACTATAAAAGAAATAATACAAAATAAAAAGATAAAATTACAAAATAAAAAAAAAATGTCTACAACACGTGGTGTTCCCAAGCGGTCACCCATCTAAGTACTAACCACGCCCGACGTTGCTTGACTTCGGTGATCGGACGAGAACCGGTACTTTCAACGTGGTATGGCCGTAGACAACAATGTGATAAAAATAGTCTTTATATAATTACTAATCGGGTACACTTTAAAACGTACTAGATATTATAAACAGTACATACTGTAGCGTAATTAATGAAAAGGAGGTCACCTGTTTTCAATACAAAAAATTATAAGCGGGTCCCATCTAACCGTATTTTACGTCTTTCTAATGAATCTTATGGTGTAGCAACCAATGCATGGCTCGTCGTGCATAATTATATATATTGTGTGCGCTTTTTCAAACAGTCTATTTCACTGATTGGTTTATTCTTGACTTGACAACAAACAAAGGCATCCACCCACTGCTTTACTTCCTCCCCTTCCATGTCTTTTTCTTTGTCAAGTGTGATAGAATAGTAACTAGAAAATGTTTAGACCTCATTCTCAGGAAATAGGCGTCCACGCAGTTAATTTGTACTAAATCGTTAAATTTAACAAAAGCACCCATTAATACATAAATTATATAGACAAATTATTAAGTGTGTGTAGGTTATAGGGGCTAGAAACTTGTTGGCTAAGTTATTTACTCAAGGCTAATTGTGGAGAAGATGGAGGCCCTAAAAAGGGCCGTTGTATGGGGTACAGTTGGGAGGGGGGGCTTATTTTCTGGTTGTGTACTTGGTGACGGCCTTGGTACCTTCACTGACAAAATTGTCTTGATTACAGTTGTTTTGTCTTGTGTATAAACATGTTTTTTTTTGTTTCATTTTTTGCAAGATGGCCGTACGTTCATTAGTATTGACACTAATGGTGTAAAATCCGTCGAAAGTAAAACTTATTTAATTTAAAAAAGTGTTTATTTAATTGTAATTAGTGTTTATATTAATAAAATTGTAAGACAAAACAATTAAACAAAAAAAAATGATTACTATAAAAGAAATAATACAAAATAAAAAGATAAAATTACAAAATAAAAAAAAAAATGTCTACAACACGTGGTGTTCCCAAGCGGTCACCCATCTAAGTACTAACCACGCCCGACGTTGCTTGACTTCGGTGATCGGACGAGAACCGGTATTTTCAACGTGGTATGGCCGTAGACAACAATGTGATAAAAATAGTCTTTATATAATTACTAATCGGGTACACTTTAAAACGTACTAGATATTATAAACAGTACATACTGTAGCGTAATTAATGAGAAGGAGGTCACCTGTTTTCAATACAAAAAATTATAAGCGGGTCCCATCTAAACGTATTTTACGTCTTTCTAATGAATCTTATGGTGTAGCAACCAACGCATGGCTCGTCGTGCATTATTATATATATTGTGTGCGCTTTTTCAAACAGTCTATTTCACTGATTGGTTTATTCTTGACTTGACAACAAACAAAGGCATCCACCCACTGCTTCACTTCCCCCCCCCCTTCCATGTCTTTTTCTTTGTCAAGTGTGATAGAATAGTAACTATAAAATGTTTAGACCTCATTCTCAGGAGATAGGCGTCCACGCAGTTAATTTGTACTAAATCGTTAAATTTAACAAAAGCACCCATTAATACATAAAATATATAGACAAATTATTAAGTGTGTGTAGGTTATAGGGGCTAGAAACTTGTTGGCTAAGTTATTTACTCAAGGCTAATTATGGAGAAGATGGAGGCCCTAAAAAGGGCCGTTGTATGGGGTACAGTGGGGGGGGGGGGCTTTTTTTCTGGTTGTGTACTTGGTGACGGCCTTAGTACCTTCACTGACAAAATTGTCTTGATTACAGTTGTTTTGTCTTGTGTATAAACATGTTTTTTTTTTCGTTTCATTTTTTGCAAGATGGCCGTACGTTCATTAGTATTGACACTAATGGTGTAAAATACGTCGAAAGTAAAACTTATTTAATTTAAAAAAGTGTTATTTAATTGTAGTTAGTGTTTATATTAATAAAATTTTTAGACAAAACAATTAAACAAAAAAAAATGATTACTATAAAAGAAATAATACAAAATAAAAAGATAAAATTACAAAATAAAAAAAAAAATGTCTACAACACGTGGTGTTCCCAAGCGGTCACCCATCTAAGTACTAACCACGCCCGACGTTGCTTGACTTCGGTGATCGGACGAGAACCGGTATTTTCAACGTGGTATGGCCGTAGACAACAATGTGATAAAAATAGTCTTTATATAATTACTAATCGGGTACACTTTAAAACGTACTAGATATTATAAACAGTACATACTGTAGCGTAATTAATGAGAAGGAGGTCACCTGTTTTCAATACAAAAAATTATAAGCGGGTCCCATCTAAACGTATTTTACGTCTTTCTAATGAATCTTATGGTGTAGCAACCAACGCATGGCTCGTCGTGCATTATTATATATATTGTGTGCGCTTTTTCAAACAGTCTATTTCACTGATTGGTTTATTCTTGACTTGACAACAAACAAAGGCATCCACCCACTGCTTCACTTCCCCCCCCCTTCCATGTCTTTTTCTTTGTCAAGTGTGATAGAATAGTAACTATAAAATGTTTAGACCTCATTCTCAGGAGATAGGCGTCCACGCAGTTAATTTGTACTAAATCGTTAAATTTAACAAAAGCACCCATTAATACATAAAATATATAGACAAATTATTAAGTGTGTGTAGGTTATAGGGGCTAGAAACTTGTTGGCTAAGTTATTTACTCAAGGCTAATTATGGAGAAGATGGAGGCCCTAAAAAGGGCCGTTGTATGGGGTACAGTGGGGGGGGGGCTTTTTTTCTGGTTGTGTACTTGGTGACGGCCTTAGTACCTTCACTGACAAAATTGTCTTGAATACAGTTGTTTTGTCTTGTGTATAAACATGTTTTTTTTTTCGTTTCATTTTTTGCAAGATGGCCGTACGTTCATTAGTATTGACACTAATGGTGTAAAATACGTCGAAAGTAAAACTTATTTAATTTAAAAAAGTGTTTATTTAATTGTAGTTAGTGTTTATATTAATAAAATTTTTAGACAAAACAATTAAACAAAAAAAAATGATTACTATAAAAGAAATAATACAAAATAAAAAGATAAAATTACAAAATAATAAAAATAAATGTCTACAACACGTGGTGTTCCCAAGCGGTCACCCATCTAAGTACTAACCACGCCCGACGTTGCTTGACTTCGGTGATCGGACGAGAACCGGTATTTTCAACGTGGTATGGCCGTAGACAACAATGTGATAAAAATAGTCTTTATATAATTACTAATCGGGTACACTTTAAAACGTACTAGATATTATAAACAGTACATACTGTAGCGTAATTAATGAAAAGGAGGTCACCTGTTTTCAATACAAAAAATTATAAGCGGGTCCCATCTAACCGTATTTTACGTCTTTCTAATGAATCTTATGGTGTAGCAACCAATGCATGGCTCGTCGTGCATAATTATATATATTGTGTGCGCTTTTTCAAACAGTCTATTTCACTGATTGGTTTATTCTTGACTTGACAACAAACAAAGGCATCCACCCACTGCTTTACTTCCTCCCCTTCCATGTCTTTTTCTTTGTCAAGTGTGATAGAATAGTAACTAGAAAATGTTTAGACCTCATTCTCAGGAAATAGGCGTCCACGCAGTTAATTTGTACTAAATCGTTAAATTTAACAAAAGCACCCATTAATACATAAATTATATAGACAAATTATTAAGTGTGTGTAGGTTATAGGGGCTAGAAACTTGTTGGCTAAGTTATTTACTCAAGGCTAATTGTGGAGAAGATGGAGGCCCTAAAAAGGGCCGTTGTATGGGGTACAGTTGGGAGGGGGGGCTTATTTTCTGGTTGTGTACTTGGTGACGGCCTTGGTACCTTCACTGACAAAATTGTCTTGATTACAGTTGTTTTGTCTTGTGTATAAACATGTTTTTTTTTGTTTCATTTTTTGCAAGATGGCCGTACGTTCATTAGTATTGACACTAATGGTGTAAAATCCGTCGAAAGTAAAACTTATTTAATTTAAAAAAGTGTTTATTTAATTGTAATTAGTGTTTATATTAATAAAATTGTAAGACAAAACAATTAAACAAAAAAAAATGATTACTATAAAAGAAATAATACAAAATAAAAAGATAAAATTACAAAATAAAAAAAAAAATGTCTACAACACGTGGTGTTCCCAAGCGGTCACCCATCTAAGTACTAACCACGCCCGACGTTGCTTGACTTCGGTGATCGGACGAGAACCGGTATTTTCAACGTGGTATGGCCGTAGACAACAATGTGATAAAAATAGTCTTTATATAATTACTAATCGGGTACACTTTAAAACGTACTAGATATTATAAACAGTACATACTGTAGCGTAATTAATGAGAAGGAGGTCACCTGTTTTCAATACAAAAAATTATAAGCGGGTCCCATCTAAACGTATTTTACGTCTTTCTAATGAATCTTATGGTGTAGCAACCAACGCATGGCTCGTCGTGCATTATTATATATATTGTGTGCGCTTTTTCAAACAGTCTATTTCACTGATTGGTTTATTCTTGACTTGACAACAAACAAAGGCATCCACCCACTGCTTCACTCCCCCCCCCCTTCCATGTCTTTTTCTTTGTCAAGTGTGATAGAATAGTAACTATAAAATGTTTAGACCTCATTCTCAGGAGATAGGCGTCCACGCAGTTAATTTGTACTAAATCGTTAAATTTAACAAAAGCACCCATTAATACATAAAATATATAGACAAATTATTAAGTGTGTGTAGGTTATAGGGGCTAGAAACTTGTTGGCTAAGTTATTTACTCAAGGCTAATTATGGAGAAGATGGAGGCCCTAAAAAGGGCCGTTGTATGGGGTACAGTGGGGGGGGGGGGGGCTTTTTTTCTGGTTGTGTACTTGGTGACGGCCTTAGTACCTTCACTGACAAAATTGTCTTGATTACAGTTGTTTTGTCTTGTGTATAAACATGTTTTTTTTTTCGTTTCATTTTTTGCAAGATGGCCGTACGTTCATTAGTATTGACACTAATGGTGTAAAATACGTCGAAAGTAAAACTTATTTAATTTAAAAAAGTGTTTATTTAATTGTAGTTAGTGTTTATATTAATAAAATTTTTAGACAAAACAATTAAACAAAAAAAAATGATTACTATAAAAGAAATAATACAAAATAAAAAGATAAAATTACAAAATAAAAAAAAATGTCTACAACACGTGGTGTTCCCAAGCGGTCACCCATCTAAGTACTAACCACGCCCGACGTTGCTTGACTTCGGTGATCGGACGAGAACCGGTATTTTCAACGTGGTATGGCCGTAGACAACAATGTGATAAAAATAGTCTTTATATAATTACTAATCGGGTACACTTTAAAACGTACTAGATATTATAAACAGTACATACTGTAGCGTAATTAATGAAAAGGAGGTCACCTGTTTTCAATACAAAAAATTATAAGCGGGTCCCATCTAACCGTATTTTACGTCTTTCTAATGAATCTTATGGTGTAGCAACCAATGCATGGCTCGTCGTGCATAATTATATATATTGTGTGCGCTTTTTCAAACAGTCTATTTCACTGATTGGTTTATTCTTGACTTGACAACAAACAAAGGCATCCACCCACTGCTTTACTTCCTTCCCTTCCATGTCTTTTTCTTTGTCAAGTGTGATAGAATAGTAACTAGAAAATGTTTAGACCTCATTCTCAGGAAATAGGCGTCCACGCAGTTAATTTGTACTAAATCGTTAAATTTAACAAAAGCACCCATTAATACATAAATTATATAGACAAATTATTAAGTGTGTGTAGGTTATAGGGGCTAGAAACTTGTTGGCTAAGTTATTTACTCAAGGCTAATTGTGGAGAAGATGGAGGCCCTAAAAAGGGCCGTTGTATGGGGTACAGTTGGGAGGGGGGGCTTATTTTCTGGTTGTGTACTTGGTGACGGCCTTGGTACCTTCACTGACAAAATTGTCTTGATTACAGTTGTTTTGTCTTGTGTATAAACATGTTTTTTTTTGTTTCATTTTTTGCAAGATGGCCGTACGTTCATTAGTATTGACACTAATGGTGTAAAATCCGTCGAAAGTAAAACTTATTTAATTTAAAAAAGTGTTTATTTAATTGTAATTAGTGTTTATATTAATAAAATTGTAAGACAAAACAATTAAACAAAAAAAAATGATTACAATAAAAGAAATAATACAAAATAAAAAGATAAAATTACAAAATAATAAAAATAAATGTCTACAACACGTGGTGTTCCCAAGCGGTCACCCATCTAAGTACTAACCACGCCCGACGTTGCTTGACTTCGGTGATCGGACGAGAACCGGTATTTTCAACGTGGTATGGCCGTAGACAACAATGTGATAAAAATAGTCTTTATATAATTACTAATCGGGTACACTTTAAAACGTACTAGATATTATAAACAGTACATACTGTAGCGTAATTAATGAGAAGGAGGTCACCTGTTTTCAATACAAAAAATTATAAGCGGGTCCCATCTAAACGTATTTTACGTCTTTCTAATGAATCTTATGGTGTAGCAACCAACGCATGGCTCGTCGTGCATTATTATATATATTGTGTGCGCTTTTTCAAACAGTCTATTTCACTGATTGGTTTATTCTTGACTTGACAACAAACAAAGGCATCCACCCACTGCTTCACTTCCCCCCCCCCCCTTCCATGTCTTTTTCTTTGTCAAGTGTGATAGAATAGTAACTAGAAAATGTTTAGACCTCATTCTCAGGAGATAGGCGTCCACGCAGTTAATTTGTACTAAATCGTTAAATTTAACAAAAGCACCCATTAATACATAAAATATATAGACAAATTATTAAGTGTGTGTAGGTTATAGGGGCTAGAAACTTGTTGGCTAAGTTATTTACTCAAGGCTAATTATGGAGAAGATGGAGGCCCTAAAAAGGGCCGTTGTATGGGGTACAGTGGGGGGGGGGCTTATTTTCTGGTTGTGTACTTGGTGACGGCCTTAGTACCTTCACTGACAAAATTGTCTTGATTACAGTTGTTTTGTCTTGTGTATAAACATGTTTTTTTTTTCGTTTCATTTTTTGCAAGATGGCCGTACGTTCATTAGTATTGACACTAATGGTGTAAAATACGTCGAAAGTAAAACTTATTTAATTTAAAAAAGTGTTTATTTAATTGTAGTTAGTGTTTATGTTAATAAAATTTTTAGACAAAACAATTAAACAAAAAAAAAATGATTACTATAAAAGAAATAATACAAAATAAAAAGATAAAATTACAAAATAAAAAAAAAATGTCTACAACACGTGGTGTTCCCAAGCGGTCACCCATCTAAGTACTAACCACGCCCGACGTTGCTTGACTTCGGTGATCGGACGAGAACCGGTATTTTCAACGTGGTATGGCCGTAGACAACAATGTGATAAAAATAGTCTTTATATAATTACTAATCGGGTACACTTTAAAACGTACTAGATATTATAAACAGTACATACTGTAGCGTAATTAATGAAAAGGAGGTCACCTGTTTTCAATACAAAAAATTATAAGCGGGTCCCATCTAACCGTATTTTACGTCTTTCTAATGAATCTTATGGTGTAGCAACCAATGCATGGCTCGTCGTGCATAATTATATATATTGTGTGCGCTTTTTCAAACAGTCTATTTCACTGATTGGTTTATTCTTGACTTGACAACAAACAAAGGCATCCACCCACTGCTTTACTTCCTCCCCTTCCATGTCTTTTTCTTTGTCAAGTGTGATAGAATAGTAACTAGAAAATGTTTAGACCTCATTCTCAGGAAATAGGCGTCCACGCAGTTAATTTGTACTAAATCGTTAAATTTAACAAAAGCACCCATTAATACATAAATTATATAGACAAATTATTAAGTGTGTGTAGGTTATAGGGGCTAGAAACTTGTTGGCTAAGTTATTTACTCAAGGCTAATTGTGGAGAAGATGGAGGCCCTAAAAAGGGCCGTTGTATGGGGTACAGTTGGGAGGGGGGGCTTATTTTCTGGTTGTGTACTTGGTGACGGCCTTGGTACCTTCACTGACAAAATTGTCTTGATTACAGTTGTTTTGTCTTGTGTATAAACATGTTTTTTTTTTGTTTCATTTTTTGCAAGATGGCCGTACGTTCATTAGTATTGACACTAATGGTGTAAAATCCGTCGAAAGTAAAACTTATTTAATTTAAAAAAGTGTTTATTTAATTGTAATTAGTGTTTATATTAATAAAATTGTTAGACAAAACAATTAAACAAAAAAAAAATGATTACAATAAAAGAAATAATACAAAATAAAAAGATAAAATTACAAAATAATAAAAAAAAATGTCTACAACACGTGGTGTTCCCAAGCGGTCACCCATCTAAGTACTAACCACGCCCGACGTTGCTTGACTTCGGTGATCGGACGAGAACCGGTATTTTCAACGTGGTATGGCCGTAGACAACAATGTGATAAAAATAGTCTTTATATAATTACTAATCGGGTACACTTTAAAACGTACTAGATATTATAAACAGTACATACTGTAGCGTAATTAATGAGAAGGAGGTCACCTGTTTTCAATACAAAAAATTATAAGCGGGTCCCATCTAAACGTATTTTACGTCTTTCTAATGAATCTTATGGTGTAGCAACCAACGCATGGCTCGTCGTGCATTATTATATATATTGTGTGCGCTTTTTCAAACAGTCTATTTCACTGATTGGTTTATTCTTGACTTGACAACAAACAAAGGCATCCACCCACTGCTTCACTTCCCCCCCCCCCCCTTCCATGTCTTTTTCTTTGTCAAGTGTGATAGAATAGTAACTAGAAAATGTTTAGACCTCATTCTCAGGAGATAGGCGTCCACGCAGTTAATTTGTACTAAATCGTTAAATTTAACAAAAGCACCCATTAATACATAAAATATATAGACAAATTATTAAGTGTGTGTAGGTTATAGGGGCTAGAAACTTGTTGGCTAAGTTATTTACTCAAGGCTAATTATGGAGAAGATGGAGGCCCTAAAAAGGGCCGTTGTATGGGGTACAGTGGGGGGGGGGCTTTTTTTCTGGTTGTGTACTTGGTGACGGCCTTAGTACCTTCACTGACAAAATTGTCTTGATTACAGTTGTTTTGTCTTGTGTATAAACATGTTTTTTTTTTCGTTTCATTTTTTGCAAGATGGCCGTACGTTCATTAGTATTGACACTAATGGTGTAAAATACGTCGAAAGTAAAACTTATTTAATTTAAAAAAGTGTTTATTTAATTGTAGTTAGTGTTTATATTAATAAAATTTTTAGACAAAACAATTAAACAAAAAACAAATGATTACTATAAAAGAAATAATACAAAATAAAAAGATAAAATTACAAAATAAAAAAAAAAATGTCTACAACACGTGGTGTTCCCAAGCGGTCACCCATCTAAGTACTAACCACGCCCGACGTTGCTTGACTTCGGTGATCGGACGAGAACCGGTATTTTCAACGTGGTATGGCCGTAGACAACAATGTGATAAAAATAGTCTTTATATAATTACTAATCGGGTACACTTTAAAACGTACTAGATATTATAAACAGTACATACTGTAGCGTAATTAATGAGAAAGAGGTCACCTGTTTTCAATACAAAAAATTATAAGCGGGTCCCATCTAAACGTATTTTACGTCTTTCTAATGAATCTTATGGTGTAGCAACCAACGCATGGCTCGTCGTGCATTATTATATATATTGTGTGCGCTTTTTCAAACAGTCTATTTCACTGATTGGTTTATTCTTGACTTGACAACAAACAAAGGCATCCACCCACTGCTTCACTTCCCCCCCCTTCCATGTCTTTTTCTTTGTCAAGTGTGATAGAATAGTAACTAGAAAATGTTTAGACATCATTCTCAGGAGAATAGGCGTCCACGCAGTTAATTTGTACTAAATCGTTAAATTTAACAAAAGCACCCATTAATACATAAATTATATAGACAAATTATTAAGTGTGTGTAGGTTATAGGGGCTAGAAACTTGTTGGCTAAGTTATTTACTCAAGGCTAATTGTGGAGAAGATGGAGGCCCTAAAAAGGGCCGTTGTATGGGGTACAGTTGGGAGGGGGGGCTTATTTTCTGATTGTGTACTTGGTGACGGCCTTGGTACCTTCACTGACAAAATTGTCTTGATTACAGTTGTTTTGTCTTGTGTATAAACATGTTTTTTTTTTGTTTCATTTTTTGCAAGATGGCCGTACGTTCATTAGTATTGACACTAATGGTGTAAAATCCGTCGAAAGTAAAACTTATTTAATTTAAAAAAGTGTTTATTTAATTGTAATTAGTGTTTATATTAATAAAATTGTTAGACAAAACAATTAAACAAAAAAAAAATGATTACAATAAAAGAAATAATACAAAATAAAAAGATAAAATTACAAAATAATAAAAAAAAATGTCTACAACACGTGGTGTTCCCAAGCGGTCACCCATCTAAGTACTAACCACGCCCGACGTTGCTTGACTTCGGTGATCGGACGAGAACCGGTATTTTCAACGTGGTATGGCCGTAGACAACAATGTGATAAAAATAGTCTTTATATAATTACTAATCGGGTACACTTTAAAACGTACTAGATATTATAAACAGTACATACTGTAGCGTAATTAATGAAAAGGAGGTCACCTGTTTTCAATACAAAAAATTATAAGCGGGTCCCATCTAACCGTATTTTACGTCTTTCTAATGAATCTTATGGTGTAGCAACCAACGCATGGCTCGTCGTGCATTATTATATATATTGTGTGCGCTTTTTCAAACAGTCTATTTCACTGATTGGTTTATTCTTGACTTGACAACAAACAAAGGCATCCACCCACTGCTTTACTTCCTCCCCTTCCATGTCTTTTTCTTTGTCAAGTGTGATAGAATAGTAACTAGAAAATGTTTAGACCTCATTCTCAGGAAATAGGCGTCCACGCAGTTAATTTGTACTAAATCGTTAAATTTAACAAAAGCACCCATTAATACATAAATTATATAGACAAATTATTAAGTGTGTGTAGGTTATAGGGGCTAGAAACTTGTTGGCTAAGTTATTTACTCAAGGCTAATTGTGGAGAAGATGGAGGCCCTAAAAAGGGCCGTTGTATGGGGTACAGTTGGGAGGGGGGGCTTATTTTCTATTTGTGTACTTGGTGACGGCCTTGGTACCTTCACTGACAAAATTGTCTTGATTACAGTTGTTTTGTCTTGTGTATAAACATGTTTTTTTTTGTTTCATTTTTTGCAAGATGGCCGTACGTTCATTAGTATTGACACTAATGGTGTAAAATCCGTCGAAAGTAAAACTTATTTAATTTAAAAAAGTGTTTATTTAATTGTAATTAGTGTTTATATTAATAAAATTGTTAGACAAAACAATTAAACAAAAAAAAATGATTACAATAAAAGAAATAATACAAAATAAAAAGATAAAATTACAAAATAATAAAAAAAATGTCTACAACACGTGGTGTTCCCAAGCGGTCACCCATCTAAGTACTAACCACGCCCGACGTTGCTTGACTTCGGTGATCGGACGAGAACCGGTATTTTCAACGTGGTATGGCCGTAGACAACAATGTGATAAAAATAGTCTTTATATAATTACTAATCGGGTACACTTTAAAACGTACTAGATATTATAAACAGTACATACTGTAGCGTAATTAATGAGAAGGAGGTCACCTGTTTTCAATAAAAAAAATTATAAGCGGGTCCCATCTAAACATATGTTATGTCTTTCTAATGAATCTTATGTTGTAGCAACCAACGCATGGCTTGTCGTGCATTATTATATATATTGTGTGCGCTTTTTCAAACAGTCTATTTCACTGATTGGTTTATTATTGACTTGACAACAAACAAAGGCATCCACCCACTGCTTCACTTCCCCCCCTTCCATGTCTTTTTCATTGTCAAGTGTGATAGAATAGAAACTAGAAAATGTTTAGACCTCATTCTCAGGAGATAGGCGTCCACGCAGTTAATTTGTACTAAATCGTTAAATTTAACAAAAGCACCCATTAATACATAAAATATATAGACAAATTATTAAGTGTGTGTAGGTTATAGGGGCTAGAAACTTGTTGGCTAAGTTATTTACTCAAGGCTAATTATGGAGAAGATGGAGGCCCTAAAAAGGGCCGTTGTATGGGGTACAGTGGGGGGGGGGGGGCTTTTTTTCTGGTTGTGTACTTGGTGACGGCCTTGGTACCTTCACTGACAAAATTGTCTTGATTACAGTTGTTTTGACTTGTGTATAAACATGTTTTTTTTTTCGTTTCATTTTTTGCAAGATGGCCGTACGTTCATTAGTATTGACACTAATGGTGTAAAATACGTCGAAAGTAAAACTTATTTAATTTAAAAAAGTGTTTATTTAATTGTAGTTAGTGTTTATATTAATAAAATTTTTAGACAAAACAATTAAACAAAAAAAAATGATTACTATAAAAGAAATAATACAAAATAAAAAGATAAAATTACAAAATAATAAAAAAAAATGTCTATTTTTGGAGAAGATGGTGGCCCTAAAAAGGGCCGTTGTATGGGGTACAGTTGGGGGGGTATGGCTTATTTTCTGGTGGTGTACTTGGTGACGGCCTCCGTACCAACACTGACAAAATTGTCTTGATTACAGTTGTTTTGTCTTGTGTATAAACATGTTTTTTTTTTCGTTTCATTTTTTTGCAAGATGGCCGTACGTTTATTAGTATTGACACTAATGGTGTAAAATACGTCGAAAGTAAAACTTATTTAATTTTAAAAAGTGTTTATTTAATTGTAATTAGTGTTTATATTAATAAAATTGTTAGACAAAACAATTAAACAAAAAAAAAATGATTTCAATAGAAGAAATAATACAAAATAAAAAGATAAAATTACAAAATAATAAAAATAAATGTCTACAACACGTGGTGTTCCCAAGCGGTCACCCATCTAAGTACTAACCACGCCCGGCGTTGCTTGACTTCGGTGATCGGACGAGAACCGGTATTTTCAACGTGGTATGGCCGTAGACAACAAAATGATAAAAATAGTCTTTATATAATTACTAATCGGGTACACTTTAAAATGTACTAGATTTTATAAACAGTACATACTGTAGCGTAATTAATGAGAAGGAGGTTACCTGTTTTCAATACAAAAAATTATAAGCGGGTCCCATCTAACCGTATTTTACGTCTTTCTAATGAATCTTATGGTGTAGCAACCAACGCATGGCTCGTCGTGCATTATTATATATATTGTGTGCGCTTTTTCAAACAGTCTATTTCACTGATTGGTTTATTCTTGACTTGACAACAAACAAAGGCATCCACCCACTGCTTTACTTCCTCCCCTTCCATGTCTTTTTCTTTGTCAAGTGTGATAGAATAGTAACTAGAAAATGTTTAGACCTCATTCTCAGGAAATAGGCGTCCACGCAGTTAATTTGTACTAAATCGTTAAATTTAACAAAAGCACCCATTAATACATAAATTATATAGACAAATTATTAAGTGTGTGTAGGTTATAGGGGCTAGAAACTTGTTGGCTAAGTTATTTACTCAAGGCTAATTGTGGAGAAGATGGAGGCCCTAAAAAGGGCCGTTGTATGGGGTACAGTTGGGAGGGGGGGCTTATTTTCTGGTTGTGTACTTGGTGACGGCCTTGGTACCTTCACTGACAAAATTGTCTTGATTACAGTTGTTTTGTCTTGTGTATAAACATGTTTTTTTTTGTTTCATTTTTTGCAAGATGGCCGTACGTTCATTAGTATTGACACTAATGGTGTAAAATCCGTCGAAAGTAAAACTTATTTAATTTAAAAAAGTGTTTATTTAATTGTAATTAGTGTTTATATTAATAAAATTGTTAGACAAAACAATTAAACAAAAAAAAATGATTACAATAAAAGAAATAATACAAAATAAAAAGATAAAATTACAAAATAATAAAAAAAATGTCTACAACACGTGGTGTTCCCAAGCGGTCACCCATCTAAGTACTAACCACGCCCGACGTTGCTTGACTTCGGTGATCGGACGAGAACCGGTATTTTCAACGTGGTATGGCCGTAGACAACAAAGTGATAAAAATAGTCTTTATATAATTACTAATCGGGTACACTTTAAAATGTACTAGATTTTATAAACAGTACATACTGTAGCGTAATTAATGAGAAGGAGGTTACCTGTTTTCAATACAAAAAATTATTAGCGGGTCCCATCTAAACGTATTTTACGTCTTTCTAATGAATCTTATGGTGTAGCAACCAACGCATGGCTCGTCGTGCATTATCTATATATATAAAAAGACAGTGTTAAGCCCCGCGAGGATCCCCATTGGTCAATTGAACACACGTGTGTCACTGACCTATCTAAGCCTAGCCCAATATACCGTCTAAAAATTTTTCACAACGGACATGTGTCTTCGATAGCTCAGTGGTAAACGTAGTGGACTGCTATACGGGCGACCAGGGTTCGATTCTCCAGTTAGACTATACTTTTTTTTTCGACAATTAATTTTTCAAACTTTTAAAAACAAAAGACATTGTAAATCTATAGGCAATATAGATTTTGTTAAATAAAAATATTTGACTATTTTTTTTACCCTATTACAATATTTATTTACTTTCCTAAAAGTATTCAGTAAGTTAAATTTGTTATCTGCACCCCAGACAGTCCTTTTTTTTTTACCCGGGCAACGCCGGGCAATGTAGCTTATTATATATATTGTGTGCGCTTTTTTAAACAGTCTATTTCACTGATTGGTTTATTCTTGACTTGACAACAAACAAAGGCATCCTCCCACTGCTTCACTTCCCCCCTTCCATGTCTTTTTCTTTGTCAAGTGTGATAGAATAGTAACTAGAAAATGTTTAGACCTCATTCTCAGAAAATAGGCGTCCACGCAGTTAATTTGTACTAAATCGTTAAATTTAACAAAAGCACCCATTAATACATAAATTATATAGACAAATTATTAAGTGTGTGTAGGTTATAGGGGCTAGAAACTTGTTGGCTAAGTTATTTACTTAAGGCTACTTTTGGAGAAGATGGTGGCCCTAAAAAGGGCCGTTGTATGGGATACAGTTGGGGGGGGGTGGCTTATTTTCTGGTGGTGTACTTGGTGACGGCATCCGTACCAACACTGACAAAATTGTCTTGATTACAGTTGTTTTGTCTTGTGTATAAACATGTTTTTTTTTGTTTCATTTTTTTGCAAGATGGCCGTACGTTTATTAGTATTGACACTAATGGTGTAAAATACGTCGAAAGTAAAACTTATTTAATTTTAAAAAGTGTTTATTTAATTGTAATTAGTGTCTATATTAATAAAATTGTTAGACAAAACAATTAAACAAAAAAAAAATGATTTCAATAGAAGAAATAATACAAAATAAAAAGATAAAATTACAAAATAATAAAAATAAATGTCTACAACACGTGGTGTTCCCAAGCGGTCACCCATCTAAGTACTAACCACGCCCGACGTTGCTTGACTTCGGTGATCGGACGAGAACCGGTATTTTCAACGTGGTAGGGCCGTAGACAACAAAATGATTAAAATAGTCTTTATATAATTACTAATCGGGTACACTTTAAAATGTACTAGATTTTATAAACAGTACATACTGTAGCGTAATTAATGAGAAGGAGGTTACCTGTTTTAAATACAAAAAATTATTAGCGGGTCCCATCTAAACGTATTTTACGTCTTTCTAATGAATCTTATGGTGTAGCAACCAACGCATGGCTCGTCGTGCATTATTATATATATTGTGTGCGCTTTTTCAAACAGTCTATTTCACTGATCTGTTTATTCTTGACTTGACAACAAACAAAGGCATCCACCCACTGCTTCACTTCCCTTTCTTCCATGTCTTTTTCTTTGTCAAGTGTGATAGAATAGTAACTAGAAAATGTTTAGACCTCATTCTCAGAAAATAGGCGTCCACGCAGTTAATTTGTACTAAATCTTTAAATTTAACAAAAGCACCCATTAATACATAAATTATATAGACAAATTATTAAGTGTGTGTAGGTTATAGGGGCTAGAAACTTGTTGGCTAAGTTATTTACTCAAGGCTACTTTTGGAGAAGATGGAGGCCCTTAAAAGGGCCGTTGTATGGGGTACAGTTGGGGGGGGTGGCTTATTTTCTGGTGGTGTACTTGGTGACGGCCTCCGTACCAACACTGACAAAATTGTCTTGATTACAGTTGTTTTGTCTTGTGTATAAACATGTTTTTTTTTTCGTTTCATTTTTTGCAAGATGGCCGTACGTTCATTAGTATTGACACTAATGGTGTAAAATACGTCGAAAGTAAAACTTATTTAATTTAAAAAAGTGTTTATTTAATTGTAGTTAGTGTTTATATTAATAAAATTTTTAGACAAAACAATTAAACAAAAAACAAATGATTACTATAAAAGAAATAATACAAAATAAAAAGATAAAATTACAAAATAAAAAAAAAAATGTCTACAACACGTGGTGTTCCCAAGCGGTCACCCATCTAAGTACTAACCACGCCCGACGTTGCTTGACTTCGGTGATCGGACGAGAACCGGTATTTTCAACGTGGTATGGCCGTAGACAACAATGTGATAAAAATAGTCTTTATATAATTACTAATCGGGTACACTTTAAAACGTACTAGATATTATAAACAGTACATACTGTAGCGTAATTAATGAGAAAGAGGTCACCTGTTTTCAATACAAAAAATTATAAGCGGGTCCCATCTAAACGTATTTTACGTCTTTCTAATGAATCTTATGGTGTAGCAACCAACGCATGGCTCGTCGTGCATTATTATATATATTGTGTGCGCTTTTTCAAACAGTCTATTTCACTGATTGGTTTATTCTTGACTTGACAACAAACAAAGGCATCCACCCACTGCTTCACTTCCCCCCCCTTCCATGTCTTTTTCTTTGTCAAGTGTGATAGAATAGTAACTAGAAAATGTTTAGACATCATTCTCAGGAGAATAGGCGTCCACGCAGTTAATTTGTACTAAATCGTTAAATTTAACAAAAGCACCCATTAATACATAAATTATATAGACAAATTATTAAGTGTGTGTAGGTTATAGGGGCTAGAAACTTGTTGGCTAAGTTATTTACTCAAGGCTAATTGTGGAGAAGATGGAGGCCCTAAAAAGGGCCGTTGTATGGGGTACAGTTGGGAGGGGGGGCTTATTTTCTGATTGTGTACTTGGTGACGGCCTTGGTACCTTCACTGACAAAATTGTCTTGATTACAGTTGTTTTGTCTTGTGTATAAACATGTTTTTTTTTTGTTTCATTTTTTGCAAGATGGCCGTACGTTCATTAGTATTGACACTAATGGTGTAAAATCCGTCGAAAGTAAAACTTATTTAATTTAAAAAAGTGTTTATTTAATTGTAATTAGTGTTTATATTAATAAAATTGTTAGACAAAACAATTAAACAAAAAAAAAATGATTACAATAAAAGAAATAATACAAAATAAAAAGATAAAATTACAAAATAATAAAAAAAAATGTCTACAACACGTGGTGTTCCCAAGCGGTCACCCATCTAAGTACTAACCACGCCCGACGTTGCTTGACTTCGGTGATCGGACGAGAACCGGTATTTTCAACGTGGTATGGTCGTAGACAACAATGTGATAAAAATAGTCTTTATATAATTACTAATCGGGTACACTTTAAAACGTACTAGATATTATAAACAGTACATACTGTAGCGTAATTAATGAAAAGGAGGTCACCTGTTTTCAATACAAAAAATTATAAGCGGGTCCCATCTAACCGTATTTTACGTCTTTCTAATGAATCTTATGGTGTAGCAACCAACGCATGGCTCGTCGTGCATTATTATATATATTGTGTGCGCTTTTTCAAACAGTCTATTTCACTGATTGGTTTATTCTTGACTTGACAACAAACAAAGGCATCCACCCACTGCTTTACTTCCTCCCCTTCCATGTCTTTTTCTTTGTCAAGTGTGATAGAATAGTAACTAGAAAATGTTTAGACCTCATTCTCAGGAAATAGGCGTCCACGCAGTTAATTTGTACTAAATCGTTAAATTTAACAAAAGCACCCATTAATACATAAATTATATAGACAAATTATTAAGTGTGTGTAGGTTATAGGGGCTAGAAACTTGTTGGCTAAGTTATTTACTCAAGGCTAATTGTGGAGAAGATGGAGGCCCTAAAAAGGGCCGTTGTATGGGGTACAGTTGGGAGGGGGGGCTTATTTTCTATTTGTGTACTTGGTGACGGCCTTGGTACCTTCACTGACAAAATTGTCTTGATTACAGTTGTTTTGTCTTGTGTATAAACATGTTTTTTTTTGTTTCATTTTTTGCAAGATGGCCGTACGTTCATTAGTATTGACACTAATGGTGTAAAATCCGTCGAAAGTAAAACTTATTTAATTTAAAAAAGTGTTTATTTAATTGTAATTAGTGTTTATATTAATAAAATTGTTAGACAAAACAATTAAACAAAAAAAAATGATTACAATAAAAGAAATAATACAAAATAAAAAGATAAAATTACAAAATAATAAAAAAAATGTCTACAACACGTGGTGTTCCCAAGCGGTCACCCATCTAAGTACTAACCACGCCCGACGTTGCTTGACTTCGGTGATCGGACGAGAACCGGTATTTTCAACGTGGTATGGCCGTAGACAACAATGTGATAAAAATAGTCTTTATATAATTACTAATCGGGTACACTTTAAAACGTACTAGATATTATAAACAGTACATACTGTAGCGTAATTAATGAGAAGGAGGTCACCTGTTTTCAATAAAAAAAATTATAAGCGGGTCCCATCTAAACATATGTTATGTCTTTCTAATGAATCTTATGTTGTAGCAACCAACGCATGGCTTGTCGTGCATTATTATATATATTGTGTGCGCTTTTTCAAACAGTCTATTTCACTGATTGGTTTATTATTGACTTGACAACAAACAAAGGCATCCACCCACTGCTTCACTTCCCCCCCTTCCATGTCTTTTTCATTGTCAAGTGTGATAGAATAGAAACTAGAAAATGTTTAGACCTCATTCTCAGGAGATAGGCGTCCACGCAGTTAATTTGTACTAAATCGTTAAATTTAACAAAAGCACCCATTAATACATAAAATATATAGACAAATTATTAAGTGTGTGTAGGTTATAGGGGCTAGAAACTTGTTGGCTAAGTTATTTACTCAAGGCTAATTATGGAGAAGATGGAGGCCCTAAAAAGGGCCGTTGTATGGGGTACAGTGGGGGGGGGGGGCTTTTTTTCTGGTTGTGTACTTGGTGACGGCCTTGGTACCTTCACTGACAAAATTGTCTTGATTACAGTTGTTTTGACTTGTGTATAAACATGTTTTTTTTTTCGTTTCATTTTTTGCAAGATGGCCGTACGTTCATTAGTATTGACACTAATGGTGTAAAATACGTCGAAAGTAAAACTTATTTAATTTAAAAAAGTGTTTATTTAATTGTAGTTAGTGTTTATATTAATAAAATTTTTAGACAAAACAATTAAACAAAAAAAAATGATTACTATAAAAGAAATAATACAAAATAAAAAGATAAAATTACAAAATAATAAAAAAAAATGTCTATTTTTGGAGAAGATGGTGGCCCTAAAAAGGGCCGTTGTATGGGGTACAGTTGGGGGGGTATGGCTTATTTTCTGGTGGTGTACTTGGTGACGGCCTCCGTACCAACACTGACAAAATTGTCTTGATTACAGTTGTTTTGTCTTGTGTATAAACATGTTTTTTTTTTCGTTTCATTTTTTTGCAAGATGGCCGTACGTTTATTAGTATTGACACTAATGGTGTAAAATACGTCGAAAGTAAAACTTATTTAATTTTAAAAAGTGTTTATTTAATTGTAATTAGTGTTTATATTAATAAAATTGTTAGACAAAACAATTAAACAAAAAAAAAATGATTTCAATAGAAGAAATAATACAAAATAAAAAGATAAAATTACAAAATAATAAAAATAAATGTCTACAACACGTGGTGTTCCCAAGCGGTCACCCATCTAAGTACTAACCACGCCCGGCGTTGCTTGACTTCGGTGATCGGACGAGAACCGGTATTTTCAACGTGGTATGGCCGTAGACAACAAAATGATAAAAATAGTCTTTATATAATTACTAATCGGGTACACTTTAAAATGTACTAGATTTTATAAACAGTACATACTGTAGCGTAATTAATGAGAAGGAGGTTACCTGTTTTCAATACAAAAAATTATAAGCGGGTCCCATCTAACCGTATTTTACGTCTTTCTAATGAATCTTATGGTGTAGCAACCAACGCATGGCTCGTCGTGCATTATTATATATATTGTGTGCGCTTTTTCAAACAGTCTATTTCACTGATTGGTTTATTCTTGACTTGACAACAAACAAAGGCATCCACCCACTGCTTTACTTCCTCCCCTTCCATGTCTTTTTCTTTGTCAAGTGTGATAGAATAGTAACTAGAAAATGTTTAGACCTCATTCTCAGGAAATAGGCGTCCACGCAGTTAATTTGTACTAAATCGTTAAATTTAACAAAAGCACCCATTAATACATAAATTATATAGACAAATTATTAAGTGTGTGTAGGTTATAGGGGCTAGAAACTTGTTGGCTAAGTTATTTACTCAAGGCTAATTGTGGAGAAGATGGAGGCCCTAAAAAGGGCCGTTGTATGGGGTACAGTTGGGAGGGGGGGCTTATTTTCTGGTTGTGTACTTGGTGACGGCCTTGGTACCTTCACTGACAAAATTGTCTTGATTACAGTTGTTTTGTCTTGTGTATAAACATGTTTTTTTTTGTTTCATTTTTTGCAAGATGGCCGTACGTTCATTAGTATTGACACTAATGGTGTAAAATCCGTCGAAAGTAAAACTTATTTAATTTAAAAAAGTGTTTATTTAATTGTAATTAGTGTTTATATTAATAAAATTGTTAGACAAAACAATTAAACAAAAAAAAATGATTACAATAAAAGAAATAATACAAAATAAAAAGATAAAATTACAAAATAATAAAAAAAATGTCTACAACACGTGGTGTTCCCAAGCGGTCACCCATCTAAGTACTAACCACGCCCGACGTTGCTTGACTTCGGTGATCGGACGAGAACCGGTATTTTCAACGTGGTATGGCCGTAGACAACAAAGTGATAAAAATAGTCTTTATATAATTACTAATCGGGTACACTTTAAAATGTACTAGATTTTATAAACAGTACATACTGTAGCGTAATTAATGAGAAGGAGGTTACCTGTTTTCAATACAAAAAATTATTAGCGGGTCCCATCTAAACGTATTTTACGTCTTTCTAATGAATCTTATGGTGTAGCAACCAACGCATGGCTCGTCGTGCATTATCTATATATATAAAAAGACAGTGTTAAGCCCCGCGAGGATCCCCATTGGTCAATTGAACACACGTGTGTCACTGACCTATCTAAGCCTAGCCCAATATACCGTCTAAAAATTTTTCACAACGGACATGTGTCTTCGATAGCTCAGTGGTAAACGTAGTGGACTGCTATACGGGCGACCAGGGTTCGATTCTCCAGTTAGACTATACTTTTTTTTTCGACAATTAATTTTTCAAACTTTTAAAAACAAAAGACATTGTAAATCTATAGGCAATATAGATTTTGTTAAATAAAAATATTTGACTATTTTTTTTACCCTATTACAATATTTATTTACTTTCCTAAAAGTATTCAGTAAGTTAAATTTGTTATCTGCACCCCAGACAGTCCTTTTTTTTTTACCCGGGCAACGCCGGGCAATGTAGCTTATTATATATATTGTGTGCGCTTTTTTAAACAGTCTATTTCACTGATTGGTTTATTCTTGACTTGACAACAAACAAAGGCATCCTCCCACTGCTTCACTTCCCCCCTTCCATGTCTTTTTCTTTGTCAAGTGTGATAGAATAGTAACTAGAAAATGTTTAGACCTCATTCTCAGAAAATAGGCGTCCACGCAGTTAATTTGTACTAAATCGTTAAATTTAACAAAAGCACCCATTAATACATAAATTATATAGACAAATTATTAAGTGTGTGTAGGTTATAGGGGCTAGAAACTTGTTGGCTAAGTTATTTACTTAAGGCTACTTTTGGAGAAGATGGTGGCCCTAAAAAGGGCCGTTGTATGGGATACAGTTGGGGGGGGGGTGGCTTATTTTCTGGTGGTGTACTTGGTGACGGCATCCGTACCAACACTGACAAAATTGTCTTGATTACAGTTGTTTTGTCTTGTGTATAAACATGTTTTTTTTTTGTTTCATTTTTTTGCAAGATGGCCGTACGTTTATTAGTATTGACACTAATGGTGTAAAATACGTCGAAAGTAAAACTTATTTAATTTTAAAAAGTGTTTATTTAATTGTAATTAGTGTCTATATTAATAAAATTGTTAGACAAAACAATTAAACAAAAAAAAAATGATTTCAATAGAAGAAATAATACAAAATAAAAAGATAAAATTACAAAATAATAAAAATAAATGTCTACAACACGTGGTGTTCCCAAGCGGTCACCCATCTAAGTACTAACCACGCCCGACGTTGCTTGACTTCGGTGATCGGACGAGAACCGGTATTTTCAACGTGGTAGGGCCGTAGACAACAAAATGATTAAAATAGTCTTTATATAATTACTAATCGGGTACACTTTAAAATGTACTAGATTTTATAAACAGTACATACTGTAGCGTAATTAATGAGAAGGAGGTTACCTGTTTTAAATACAAAAAATTTTTAGCGGGTCCCATCTAAACGTATTTTACGTCTTTCTAATGAATCTTATGGTGTAGCAACCAACGCATGGCTCGTCGTGCATTATTATATATATTGTGTGCGCTTTTTCAAACAGTCTATTTCACTGATCTGTTTATTCTTGACTTGACAACAAACAAAGGCATCCACCCACTGCTTCACTTCCCTTTCTTCCATGTCTTTTTCTTTGTCAAGTGTGATAGAATAGTAACTAGAAAATGTTTAGACCTCATTCTCAGAAAATAGGCGTCCACGCAGTTAATTTGTACTAAATCTTTAAATTTAACAAAAGCACCCATTAATACATAAATTATATAGACAAATTATTAAGTGTGTGTAGGTTATAGGGGCTAGAAACTTGTTGGCTAAGTTATTTACTCAAGGCTACTTTTGGAGAAGATGGAGGCCCTTAAAAGGGCCGTTGTATGGGGTACAGTTGGGGGGGGTGGCTTATTTTCTGGTGGTGTACTTGGTGACGGCCTCCGTACCAACACTGACAAAATTGTCTTGATTACAGTTGTTTTGTCTTGTGTATAAACATGTTGTTTTTTTGTTTCATTTTTTTGCAAGATGGCCGTACGTTTATTAGTATTGACACTAATGGTGTAAAATACGTCGAAAGTAAAACTTATTTAATTTTAAAAAGTGTTTATTTAATTGTAATTAGTGTTTATATTAATAAAATTGTTAGACAAAACAATTAAAAAAAAAATAAATGATTTCATTAGAAGAAATAATACAAAATAAAAAGATAAAATTACAAAATAATAAAAATAAATGTCTACAACACGTGGTGTTCCCAAGCGGTCAGCCATCTAAGTACTAACCACGCCCGACGTTGCTTGACTTCGGTGATCGGACGAGAACCGGTATTTTCAACGTGGTATGGCCGTAGACAACAAAATGATAAAAATAGTCTTTATATAATTATTAATCGGGTACACTTTAAAATGTACTAGATTTTATAAACAGTACATACTGTAGCGTAATTAATGAGAAGGAGGTTACCTGTTTTAAATACAAAAAATTATTAGCGGGTCCCATCTAAACGTATTTTACGTCTTTCTAATGAATCTTATGGTGTAGCAACCAACGCATGGCTCGTCGTGCATTATTATATATATTGTGTGCGCTTTTTCAAACAGTCTATTTCACTGATTGGTTTATTCTTGACTTGACAACAAACAAAGGCATCCACCCACTGCTTCACTTCCCTCCCTTCCATGTCTTTTTCTTTGTCAAGTGTGATAGAATAGTAACTAGAAAATGTTTAGACCTCATTCTCAGGAGATAGGCGTCCACGCAGTTAATTTGTACTAAATCGTTAAATTTAACAAAAGCACCCATTAATACATAAATTATATAGACAAATTATTAAGTGTGTGTAGGTTATAGGGGCTAGAAACTTGTTGGCTAAGTTATTTACTCAAGGCTAATTGTGGAGAAGATGGAGGCCCTAAAAAGGGCCGTTGTATGGGGTACAGTTGGGAGGGGGGGCTTATTTTCTGGTTGTGTACTTGGTGACGGCCTTGGTACCTTCACTGACAAAATTGTCTTGATTACAGTTGTTTTGTCTTGTGTATAAACATGTTTTTTTTTCGTTTCATTTTTTGCAAGATGGCCGTACGTTCATTAGTATTGACACTAATGGTGTAAAATACGTCGAAAGTAAAACTTATTTAATTTAAAAAAGTGTTTATTTAATTGTAATTAGTGTTTATATTAAAAAAAATTGTTAGACAAAACAATTAAACAAAAAAAATGATTACAATAAAAGAAATAATACAAAATAAAAAGATAAAATTACAAAATAATAAAAATAAATGTCTACAACACGTGGTGTTCCCAAGCGGTCACCCATCTAAGTACTAACCACGCCCGACGTTGCTTGACTTCGGTGATCGGACGAGAACCGGTATTTTCAACGTGGTATGGCCGTAGACAACAAAGTGATAAAAATAGTCTTTATATAATTACTAATCGGGTACACTTTAAAATGTACTAGATTTTATAAACAGTACATACTGTAGCGTAATTAATGAGAAGGAGGTTACCTGTTTTCAATACAAAAAATTATTAGCGGGTCCCATCTAAACGTATTTTACGTCTTTCTAATGAATCTTATGGTGTAGCAACCAACGCATGGCTCGTCGTGCATTATCTATATATATAAAAAGACAGTGTTAAGCCCCGCGAGGATCCCCATTGGTCAATTGAACACACGTGTGTCACTGACCTATCTAAGCCTAGCCCAATATACCGTCTAAAAATTTTTCACAACGGACATGTGTCTTCGATAGCTCAGTGGTAAACGTAGTGGACTGCTATACGGGCGACCAGGGTTCGATTCTCCAGTTAGACTATACTTTTTTTTTCGACAATTAATTTTTCAAACTTTTAAAAACAAAAGACATTGTAAATCTATAGGCAATATAGATTTTGTTAAATAAAAATATTTGACTATTTTTTTTACCCTATTACAATATTTATTTACTTTCCTAAAAGTATTCAGTAAGTTAAATTTGTTATCTGCACCCCAGACAGTCCTTTTTTTTTTACCCGGGCAACGCCGGGCAATGTAGCTTATTATATATATTGTGTGCGCTTTTTTAAACAGTCTATTTCACTGATTGGTTTATTCTTGACTTGACAACAAACAAAGGCATCCTCCCACTGCTTCACTTCCCCCCTTCCATGTCTTTTTCTTTGTCAAGTGTGATAGAATAGTAACTAGAAAATGTTTAGACCTCATTCTCAGAAAATAGGCGTCCACGCAGTTAATTTGTACTAAATCGTTAAATTTAACAAAAGCACCCATTAATACATAAATTATATAGACAAATTATTAAGTGTGTGTAGGTTATAGGGGCTAGAAACTTGTTGGCTAAGTTATTTACTTAAGGCTACTTTTGGAGAAGATGGTGGCCCTAAAAAGGGCCGTTGTATGGGATACAGTTGGGGGGGGGGGTGGCTTATTTTCTGGTGGTGTACTTGGTGACGGCATCCGTACCAACACTGACAAAATTGTCTTGATTACAGTTGTTTTGTCTTGTGTATAAACATGTTTTTTTTTTGTTTCATTTTTTTGCAAGATGGCCGTACGTTTATTAGTATTGACACTAATGGTGTAAAATACGTCGAAAGTAAAACTTATTTAATTTTAAAAAGTGTTTATTTAATTGTAATTAGTGTCTATATTAATAAAATTGTTAGACAAAACAATTAAACAAAAAAAAAATGATTTCAATAGAAGAAATAATACAAAATAAAAAGATAAAATTACAAAATAATAAAAATAAATGTCTACAACACGTGGTGTTCCCAAGCGGTCACCCATCTAAGTACTAACCACGCCCGACGTTGCTTGACTTCGGTGATCGGACGAGAACCGGTATTTTCAACGTGGTAGGGCCGTAGACAACAAAATGATTAAAATAGTCTTTATATAATTACTAATCGGGTACACTTTAAAATGTACTAGATTTTATAAACAGTACATACTGTAGCGTAATTAATGAGAAGGAGGTTACCTGTTTTAAATACAAAAAATTATTAGCGGGTCCCATCTAAACGTATTTTACGTCTTTCTAATGAATCTTATGGTGTAGCAACCAACGCATGGCTCGTCGTGCATTATTATATATATTGTGTGCGCTTTTTCAAACAGTCTATTTCACTGATCTGTTTATTCTTGACTTGACAACAAACAAAGGCATCCACCCACTGCTTCACTTCCCTTTCTTCCATGTCTTTTTCTTTGTCAAGTGTGATAGAATAGTAACTAGAAAATGTTTAGACCTCATTCTCAGAAAATAGGCGTCCACGCAGTTAATTTGTACTAAATCTTTAAATTTAACAAAAGCACCCATTAATACATAAATTATATAGACAAATTATTAAGTGTGTGTAGGTTATAGGGGCTAGAAACTTGTTGGCTAAGTTATTTACTCAAGGCTACTTTTGGAGAAGATGGAGGCCCTAAAAAGGGCCGTTGTATGGGGTACAGTTGGGAGGGGGGGCTTATTTTCTGGTTGTGTACTTGGTGACGGCCTTGGTACCTTCACTGACAAAATTGTCTTGATTACAGTTGTTTTGTCTTGTGTATAAACATGTTTTTTTTTCGTTTCATTTTTTGCAAGATGGCCGTACGTTCATTAGTATTGACACTAATGGTGTAAAATACGTCGAAAGTAAAACTTATTTAATTTAAAAAAGTGTTTATTTAATTGTAATTAGTGTTTATATTAAAAAAAATTGTTAGACAAAACAATTAAACAAAAAAAATGATTACAATAAAAGAAATAATACAAAATAAAAAGATAAAATTACAAAATAATAAAAATAAATGTCTACAACACGTGGTGTTCCCAAGCGGTCACCCATCTAAGTACTAACCACGCCCGACGTTGCTTGACTTCGGTGATCGGACGAGAACCGGTATTTTCAACGTGGTATGGCCGTAGACAACAAAGTGATAAAAATAGTCTTTATATAATTACTAATCGGGTACACTTTAAAATGTACTAGATTTTATAAACAGTACATACTGTAGCGTAATTAATGAGAAGGAGGTTACCTGTTTTCAATACAAAAAATTATTAGCGGGTCCCATCTAAACGTATTTTACGTCTTTCTAATGAATCTTATGGTGTAGCAACCAACGCATGGCTCGTCGTGCATTATCTATATATATAAAAAGACAGTGTTAAGCCCCGCGAGGATCCCCATTGGTCAATTTGAAAACACGTGTGTCACTGACCTATCTAGGCCTAGCCCAATATACCGTCTAATAATTTTTCACATCGGACATGTGTCTTCGATAGCTCAGTGGTAAACGTAGTGGACTGCTATACGGCCGACCAGGGTTCGAGTCTCCAGTTAGACTATACTTTTTTTTTTTCGACAATTAATTTTTCAAACTTTTAAAAACAAAAGACATTGTAAATCTATAGGCAATATAGATTTTGTTAAATAAAAATATTTGACTTTTTTTTTTTACACTATTACAATATTTATTTACTTTCCTAAAAGTATTCAGACAGTCCTTTTTTTTTTTCACCCGGGCAACGCCGGGCAATGTAGCTTATTATATATATTGTGTGCGCTTTTTTAAACAGTCTATTTCACTGATTGGTTTATTCTTGACTTGACAACAAACAAAGGCATCCTCCCACTGCTTCACTTCCCCCCTTCCATGTCTTTTTCTTTGTCAAGTGTGATAGAATAGTAACTAGAAAATGTTTAGACCTCATTCTCAGAAAATAGGCGTCCACGCAGTTAATTTGTACTAAATCGTTAAATTTAACAAAAGCACCCATTAATACATAAATTATATAGACAAATTATTAAGTGTGTGTAGGTTATAGGGGCTAGAAACTTGTTGGCTAAGTTATTTACTTAAGGCTACTTTTGGAGAAGATGGTGGCCCTAAAAAGGGCCGTTGTATGGGATACAGTTGGGGGGGGGTGGCTTATTTTCTGGTGGTGTACTTGGTGACGGCATCCGTACCAACACTGACAAAATTGTCTTGATTACAGTTGTTTTGTCTTGTGTATAAACATGTTTTTTTTTTGTTTCATTTTTTTGCAAGATGGCCGTACGTTTATTAGTATTGACACTAATGGTGTAAAATACGTCGAAAGTAAAACTTATTTAATTTTAAAAAGTGTTTATTTAATTGTAATTAGTGTCTATATTAATAAAATTGTTAGACAAAACAATTAAACAAAAAAAAAATGATTTCAATAGAAGAAATAATACAAAATAAAAAGATAAAATTACAAAATAATAAAAATAAATGTCTACAACACGTGGTGTTCCCAAGCGGTCACCCATCTAAGTACTAACCACGCCCGACGTTGCTTGACTTCGGTGATCGGACGAGAACCGGTATTTTCAACGTGGTAGGGCCGTAGACAACAAAATGATTAAAATAGTCTTTATATAATTACTAATCGGGTACACTTTAAAATGTACTAGATTTTATAAACAGTACATACTGTAGCGTAATTAATGAGAAGGAGGTTACCTGTTTTAAATACAAAAAATTATTAGCGGGTCCCATCTAAACGTATTTTACGTCTTTCTAATGAATCTTATGGTGTAGCAACCAACGCATGGCTCGTCGTGCATTATTATATATATTGTGTGCGCTTTTTCAAACAGTCTATTTCACTGATCTGTTTATTCTTGACTTGACAACAAACAAAGGCATCCACCCACTGCTTCACTTCCCTTTCTTCCATGTCTTTTTCTTTGTCAAGTGTGATAGAATAGTAACTAGAAAATGTTTAGACCTCATTCTCAGAAAATAGGCGTCCACGCAGTTAATTTGTACTAAATCTTTAAATTTAACAAAAGCACCCATTAATACATAAATTATATAGACAAATTATTAAGTGTGTGTAGGTTATAGGGGCTAGAAACTTGTTGGCTAAGTTATTTACTCAAGGCTACTTTTGGAGAAGATGGAGGCCCTTAAAAGGGCCGTTGTATGGGGTACAGTTGGGGGGGGTGGCTTATTTTCTGGTGGTGTACTTGGTGACGGCCTCCGTACCAACACTGACAAAATTGTCTTGATTACAGTTGTTTTGTCTTGTGTATAAACATGTTGTTTTTTTGTTTCATTTTTTTGCAAGATGGCCGTACGTTTATTAGTATTGACACTAATGGTGTAAAATACGTCGAAAGTAAAACTTATTTAATTTTAAAAAGTGTTTATTTAATTGTAATTAGTGTTTATATTAATAAAATTGTTAGACAAAACAATTAAAAAAAAAATAAATGATTTCATTAGAAGAAATAATACAAAATAAAAAGATAAAATTACAAAATAATAAAAATAAATGTCTACAACACGTGGTGTTCCCAAGCGGTCAGCCATCTAAGTACTAACCACGCCCGACGTTGCTTGACTTCGGTGATCGGACGAGAACCGGTATTTTCAACGTGGTATGGCCGTAGACAACAAAATGATAAAAATAGTCTTTATATAATTATTAATCGGGTACACTTTAAAATGTACTAGATTTTATAAACAGTACATACTGTAGCGTAATTAATGAGAAGGAGGTTACCTGTTTTAAATACAAAAAATTATTAGCGGGTCCCATCTAAACGTATTTTACGTCTTTCTAATGAATCTTATGGTGTAGCAACCAACGCATGGCTCGTCGTGCATTATTATATATATTGTGTGCGCTTTTTCAAACAGTCTATTTCACTGATTGGTTTATTCTTGACTTGACAACAAACAAAGGCATCCACCCACTGCTTCACTTCCCTCCCTTCCATGTCTTTTTCTTTGTCAAGTGTGATAGAATAGTAACTAGAAAATGTTTAGACCTCATTCTCAGGAGATAGGCGTCCACGCAGTTAATTTGTACTAAATCGTTAAATTTAACAAAAGCACCCATTAATACATAAATTATATAGACAAATTATTAAGTGTGTGTAGGTTATAGGGGCTAGAAACTTGTTGGCTAAGTTATTTACTCAAGGCTAATTGTGGAGAAGATGGAGGCCCTAAAAAGGGCCGTTGTATGGGGTACAGTTGGGAGGGGGGGCTTATTTTCTGGTTGTGTACTTGGTGACGGCCTCCGTACCAACACTGACAAAATTGTCTTGATTACAGTTGTTTTGTCTTGTGTATAAACATGTTGTTTTTTTGTTTCATTTTTTTGCAAGATGGCCGTACGTTTATTAGTATTGACACTAATGGTGTAAAATACGTCGAAAGTAAAACTTATTTAATTTTAAAAAGTGTTTATTTAATTGTAATTAGTGTTTATATTAATAAAATTGTTAGACAAAACAATTAAAAAAAAAATAAATGATTTCATTAGAAGAAATAATACAAAATAAAAAGATAAAATTACAAAATAATAAAAATAAATGTCTACAACACGTGGTGTTCCCAAGCGGTCAGCCATCTAAGTACTAACCACGCCCGACGTTGCTTGACTTCGGTGATCGGACGAGAACCGGTATTTTCAACGTGGTATGGCCGTAGACAACAAAATGATAAAAATAGTCTTTATATAATTATTAATCGGGTACACTTTAAAATGTACTAGATTTTATAAACAGTACATACTGTAGCGTAATTAATGAGAAGGAGGTTACCTGTTTTAAATACAAAAAATTATTAGCGGGTCCCATCTAAACGTATTTTACGTCTTTCTAATGAATCTTATGGTGTAGCAACCAACGCATGGCTCGTCGTGCATTATTATATATATTGTGTGCGCTTTTTCAAACAGTCTATTTCACTGATTGGTTTATTCTTGACTTGACAACAAACAAAGGCATCCACCCACTGCTTCACTTCCCTCCCTTCCATGTCTTTTTCTTTGTCAAGTGTGATAGAATAGTAACTAGAAAATGTTTAGACCTCATTCTCAGGAGATAGGCGTCCACGCAGTTAATTTGTACTAAATCGTTAAATTTAACAAAAGCACCCATTAATACATAAATTATATAGACAAATTATTAAGTGTGTGTAGGTTATAGGGGCTAGAAACTTGTTGGCTAAGTTATTTACTCAAGGCTAATTGTGGAGAAGATGGAGGCCCTAAAAAGGGCCGTTGTATGGGGTACAGTTGGGAGGGGGGGCTTATTTTCTGGTTGTGTACTTGGTGACGGCCTTGGTACCTTCACTGACAAAATTGTCTTGATTACAGTTGTTTTGTCTTGTGTATAAACATGTTTTTTTTTCGTTTCATTTTTTGCAAGATGGCCGTACGTTCATTAGTATTGACACTAATGGTGTAAAATACGTCGAAAGTAAAACTTATTTAATTTAAAAAAGTGTTTATTTAATTGTAATTAGTGTTTATATTAATAAAATTGTTAGACAAAACAATTAAAAAAAAAAAAAATGATTTCATTAGAAGAAATAATACAAAATAAAAAGATAAAATTACAAAATAATAAAAATAAATGTCTACAACACGTGGTGTTCCCAAGCGGTCAGCCATCTAAGTACTAACCACGCCCGACGTTGCTTGACTTCGGTGATCGGACGAGAACCGGTATTTTCAACGTGGTATGGCCGTAGACAACAAAATGATAAAAATAGTCTTTATATAATTACTAATCGGGTACACTTTAAAATGTACTAGATTTTATAAACAGTACATACTGTAGCGTAATTAATGAGAAGGAGGTTACCTGTTTTAAATACAAAAAATTATTAGCGGGTCCCATCTAAACGTATTTTACGTCTTTCTAATGAATCTTATGGTGTAGCAACCAACGCATGGCTCGTCGTGCATTATTATATATATTGTGTGCGCTTTTTCAAACAGTCTATTTCACTGATTGGTTTATTCTTGACTTGACAACAAACAAAGGCATCCACCCACTGCTTCACTTCCCTCCCTTCCATGTCTTTTTCTTTGTCAAGTGTGATAGAATAGTAACTAGAAAATGTTTAGACCTCATTCTTAGGAGATAGGCGTCCACGCAGTTAATTTGTACTAAATCGTTAAATTTAACAAAAGCACCCATTAATACATAAATTATATAGACAAATTATTAAGTGTGTGTAGGTTATAGGGGCTAGAAACTTGTTGGCTAAGTTATTTACTCAAGGCTAATTGTGGAGAAGATGGAGGCCCTAAAAAGGGCCGTTGTATGGGGTACAGTTGGGAGGGGGGGCTTATTTTCAGGTTGTGTACTTGGTGACGGCCTTGGTACCTTCACTGACAAAATTGTCTTGATTACAGTTGTTTTGTCTTGTGTATAAACATGTTTTTTTTTCGTTTCATTTTTTGCAAGATGGCCGTACGTTCATTAGTATTGACACTAATGGTGTAAAATACGTCGAAAGTAAAACTTATTTAATTTAAAAAAGTGTTTATTTAATTGTAATTAGTGTTTATATTAATAAAATTGTTAGACAAAACAATTAAACAAAAAAAATGATTACAATAAAAGAAATAATACAAAATAAAAAGATAAAATTACAAAATAATAAAAATAAATGTCTACAACACGTGGTGTTCCCAAGCGGTCACCCATCTAAGTACTAACCACGCCCGACGTTGCTTGACTTCGGTGATCGGACGAGAACCGGTATTTTCATCGTGGTATGGCCGTAGACAACAAAGTGATAAAAATAGTCTTTATATAATTACTAATCGGGTACACTTTAAAATGTACTAGATTTTATAAACAGTACATACTGTAGCGTAATTAATGAGAAGGAGGTTACCTGTTTTCAATACAAAAAATTATTAGCGGGTCCCATCTAAACGTATTTTACGTCTTTCTAATGAATCTTATGGTGTAGCAACCAACGCATGGCTCGTCGTGCATTATCTATATATATAAAAAGACAGTGTTAAGCCCCGCGAGGATCCCCATTGGTCAATTTGAACACACGTGTGTCACTGACCTATCTAAGCCTAGCCCAATATACCGTCTAAAAATTTTTCACATCGGACATGTGTCTTCGATAGCTCAGTGGTAAACGTAGTGGACTGCTATACGGGCGACCAGGGTTCGATTCTCCAGTTAGACTATACTTTTTTTTTCGACAATTAATTTTTCAAACTTTTAAAAACAAAAGACATTGTAAATCTATAGGCAATATAGATTTTGTTAAATAAAAATATTTGATTATTTTTTTTTACCCTATTACAATATTTATTTACTTTCCTAAAAGTATTCAGTAAGTTAAATTTGTTATCTGCACCCCAGACAGTCCTTTTTTTTTTACCCGGGCAACGCCGGGCAATGTAGCTTGTTATATATATTGTGTGCGCTTTTTTAAACAGTCTATTTCACTGATTGGTTTATTCTTGACTTGACAACAAACAAAGGCATCCTCCCACTGCTTCACTTCCCCCCTTCCATGTCTTTTTCTTTGTCAAGTGTGATAGAATAGTAACTAGAAAATGTTTAGACCTCATTCTCAGAAAATAGGCGTCCACGCAGTTAATTTGTACTAAATCGTTAAATTTAACAAAAGCACCCATTAATACATAAATTATATAGACAAATTATTAAGTGTGTGTAGGTTATAGGGGCTAGAAACTTGTTGGCTAAGTTATTTACTCAAGGCTACTTTTGGAGAAGATGGAGGCCCTAAAAAGGGCCGTTGTATGGGGTACAGTTGGGGGGGGGGTGGCTTATTTTCTGGTGGTGTACTTGGTGACGGCCTGCGTACCAACACTGACAAAATTGTCTTGATTACAGTTGTTTTGTCTTGTGTATAAACATGTTTTTTTTTCGTTTCATTTTTTGCAAGATGGCCGTACGTTTATTTGTATTGACACTAATGGTGTAAAATACGTCGAAAGTAAAACTTATTTAATTTTAAAAAGTGTTTATTTAATTGTAATTAGTGTTTATATTAATAAAATTGTTAGACAAAACAATTAAACAAAAAAAAATGATTTCAATAGAAGAAATAATACAAAATAAAAAGATAAAATTACAAAATAATAAAAATAAATGTCTACAACACGTGGTGTTCCCAAGCGGTCACCCATCTAAGTACTAACAACGCCCGACGTTGCTTGACTTCGGTGATCGGACGAGAACCGGTATTTTCAACGTGGTATGGCCGTAGACAACAAAATGATTAAAATAGTCTTTATTTAATTACTAATCGGGTACACTTTAAAATGTACTAGATTTTATAAACAGTACATACTGTAGCGTAATTAATGAGAAGGAGGTTACCTGTTTTAAATACAAAAAATTATTAGCGGGTCCCATCTAAACGTATTTTACGTCTTTCTAATGAATCTTATGGTGTAGCAACCAACGCATGGCTCGTCGTGCATTATTATATATATTGTGTGCGCTTTTTCAAACAGTCTATTTCACTGATCTGTTTATTCTTGACCTTACAACAAACAAAGGCATCCACCCACTGCTTCACTTCCCTTTCTTCCATGTCTTTTTCTTTGTCAAGTGTGATAGAATAGTAACTAGAAAATGTTTAGACCTCATTCTCAGAAAATAGGCGTCCACGCAGTTAATTTGTACTAAATCGTTAAATTTAACAAAAGCACCCATTAATACATAAATTATATAGACAAATTATTAAGTGTGTGTAGGTTATAGGGGCTAGAAACTTGTTGGCTAAGTTATTTACTCAAGGCTACTTTTGGAGAAGATGGAGGCCCTAAAAAGGGCCGTTGTATGGGGTACAGTTGGGGGGGGGGTGGCTTATTTTCTGGTGGTGTACTTGGTGACGGCCTCCGTACCAACACTGACAAAATTGTCTTGATTACAGTTGTTTTGTCTTGTGTATAAACATGTTTTTTTTTTGTTTCATTTTTTTGCAAGATGGCCGTACGTTTATTAGTATTGACACTAATGGTGTAAAATACGTCGAAAGTAAAACTTATTTAATTTTTAAAAGTGTTTATTTAATTGTAATTAGTGTTTATATTAATAAAATTGTTAGACAAAACAATTAAACAAAAAAAAAATGATTTCAATAGAAGAAATAATACAAAATAAAAAGATAAAATTACAAAATAATAAAAATAAATGTCTACAACACGTGGTGTTCCGAAGCGGTCACCCATCTAAGTACTAACCACGCCCGACGTTGCTTGACTTCGGTGATCGGACGAGAACTGGTATTTTCAACGTGGTATGGCCGTAGACAACAAAATGATAAAAATAGTCTTTATATAATTACTAATCGGGTACACTTTAAAATGTACTAGATTTTATAAACAGTACATACTGTAGCGTAATTAATGAGAAGGAGGTTACCTGTTTTAAATACAAAAAATTATTAGCGGGTCCCATCTAAACGTATTTTACGTCTTTCTAATGAATCTTATGGTGTAGCAACCAACGCATGGCTCGTCGTGCATTATTATATATATTGTGTGCGCTTTTTCAAACAGTCTATTTCACTGATTGGTTTATTCTTGACTTGACAACAAACAAAGGCATCCACCCACTGCTTCACTTCCCTCCCTTCCATGTCTTTTTCTTTGTCAAGTGTGATAGAATAGTAACTAGAAAATGTTTAGACCTCATTCTCAGGAGATAGGCGTCCACGCAGTTAATTTGTACTAAATCGTTAAATTTAACAAAAGCACCCATTAATACATAAATTATATAGACAAATTATTAAGTGTGTGTAGGTTATAGGGGCTAGAAACTTGTTGGCTAAGTTATTTACTCAAGGCTAATTGTGGAGAAGATGGAGGCCCTAAAAAGGGCCGTTGTATGGGGTACAGTTGGGAGGGGGGGCTTATTTTCTGGTTGTGTACTTGGTGACGGCCTTGGTACCTTCACTGACAAAATTGTCTTGATTACAGTTGTTTTGTCTTGTGTATAAACATGTTTTTTTTTCGTTTCATTTTTTGCAAGATGGCCGTACGTTCATTAGTATTGACACTAATGGTGTAAAATACGTCGAAAGTAAAACTTATTTAATTTAAAAAAGTGTTTATTTAATTGTAATTAGTGTTTATATTAATAAAATTGTTAGACAAAACAATTAAACAAAAAAAAAATGATTACAATAAAAGAAATAATACAAAATAAAAAGATAAAATTACAAAATAATAAAAAAAATGTCTACAACACGTGGTGTTCCCAAGCGGTCACCCATCTAAGTACTAACCACGCCCGACGTTGCTTGACTTCGGTGATCGGACGAGAACCGGTATTTTCTACGTGGTATGGCCGTAGCCAGCAAAGTGATAAAAATAGTCTTTATATAATTACTAATCGGGTACACTTTAAAACGTACTAGATATTTTAAACAGTACATAGCCTACTGTAGCGTAATTAATGAGAAGGAGGTCACCTGTTTTCAATACAAAAAATTATAAGCGGGTCCCATCTAAACGTATTTTACGTCTTTCTAATGAATCTTATGGTGTAGCAACCCACGCATGGCTCGTCGTGCATTATTATATATATTGTGTGCGCTTTTTCAAACAGTCTATTTCACTGATTGGTTTATTCTTGACTTGACAACAAACAAAGGCATCCACCCACTGCTTCACTTCCCCCCCTTCCATGTCTTTTTCTTTGTCAAGTGTGATAGAATAGTAACTAGAAAATGTTTAGACCTCATTCTTAGGAGATAGGCGTCCACGCAGTTAATTTGTACTAAATCGTTAAATTTAACAAAAGCACCCATTAATACATAAATTATATAGACAAATTATTAAGTGTGTGTAGGTTATAGGGGCTAGAAACTTGTTGGCTAAGTTATTTACTTAAGGCTAATTGTGGAGAAGATGGAGGCCCTAAAAAGGGCCGTTGTATGGGGTACAGTTGGGAGGGGGGGCTTATTTTCTGGTTGTGTACTTGGTGACGGCCTTGGTACCTTCACTGACAAAATTGTCTGGATTACAGTTGTTTTGTCTTGTGTATAAACATGTTTTTTTTTCGTTTCATTTTTTGCAAGATGGCCGTACGTTCATTAGTATTGACACTAATGGTGTAAAATACGTCGAAAGTAAAACTTATTTAATTTAAAAAAGTGTTTATTTAATTGTAATTAGTGTTTATATTAATAAAATTTTTAGACAAAACAATTAAACAAAAAAAATGATTTCAATAAAAGAAATAATACAAAATAAAAAGATAAAATTACAAAATAATAAAAATAAATGTCTACAACACGTGGTGTTCCCAAGCGGTCACCCATCTAAGTACTAACCACGCCCGACGTTGCTTTACTTCGGTGATCGGACGAGAACCGGTATTTTCAACGTGGTATGGCCGTAGACAACATGATAAAAATAGTCTTTATATAATTACTAATCGGGTACACTTTAAAATGTACTAGATATTATAAACAGTACATACTGTAGCGTAATTAATGAGAAGGAGGTCACCTGTTTTCAATACAAAAAATTATAAGCGGGTCCCATCTAAACGTATTTTACGTCTTTCTAATGAATCTTATGGTGTAGCAACCAACGCATGGCTCGTCGTGCATTATTATATATATTGTGTGCGCTTTTTCAAACAGTCTATTTCACTGATTGGTTTATTCTTGACTTGACAACAAACAAAGGCATCCACCCACTGCTTCACTTCCCCCCTTCCATGTCTTTTTCTTTGTCAAATGTGAGAGAATAGTAACTAGAAAATGTTTAGACCTCATTCTCAGGAGATAGGCGTCCACGCAGTTAATTTGTACTAAATCGTTAAATTTAACAAAAGCACACATTAATACATAATATATATAGACAAATTATTAAGTGTGTGTAGGTTATAGGGGCTAGAAACTTGTTGGCTAAGTTATTTACTTAAGGCTAATTGTGGAGAAGATGGAGGCCCTAAAAAGGGCCGTTGTATGGGGTACAGTTGGGGGGGGGGGGTGGCTTATTTTCTGGTGGTGTACTTGGTGACGGCCTCCGTACCAACACTGACAAAATTGTCTTGATTACAGTTGTTTTGTCTTGTGTATAAACATGTTTTTTTTTCGTTTCATTTTTTGCAAGATGGCCGTACGTTCATTAGTATTGACACTAATGGTGTAAAATACGTCGAAAGTAAAACTTATTTAATTTAAACAAGTGTTTATTTAATTGTAATTAGTGTTTATATTAATAAAATTTTTAGACAAAACAATTAAACAAAAAAAATGATTACAATAAAAGAAATAATACAAAATAAAAAGATAAAATTACAAAATAATAAAAATAAATGACTACAACACGTGGTGTTCCCAAGCGGTCACCCATCTAAGTACTAACCACGCCCGACGTTGCTTGACTTCGGTGATCGGACGAGAACCGGTATTTTCAACGTGGTATGGCCGTAGACAACAAAGTGATAAAAATAGTCTTTATATAATTACTAATCGGGTACACTTTAAAATGTACTAGATTTTATAAACAGTACATACTGTAGCGTAATTAATGAGAAGGAGGTTACCTGTTTTAAATACAAAAAATTATTAGCGGGTCCCATCTAAACGTATTTTACGTCTTTCTAATGAATCTTATGGTGTAGCAACCAACGCATGGCTCGTCGTGCATTATTATATATATTGTGTGCGCTTTTTCAAACAGTCTATTTCACTGATTGGTTTATTCTTGACTTGACAACAAACAAAGGCATCCACCCACTGCTTCACTTCCCTCCCTTCCATGTCTTTTTCTTTGTCAAGTGTGATAGAATAGTAACTAGAAAATGTTTAGACCTCATTCTCAGGAGATAGGCATCAACGCAGTTAATTTGTACTAAATCGTTAAATTTAACAAAAGCACCCATTAATACATAAATTATATAGACAAATTATTAAGTGTGTGTAGGTTATAGGGGCTAGAAACTTGTTGGCTAAGTTATTTACTCAAGGCTAATTGTGGAGAAGATGGAGGCCCTAAAAAGGGCCGTTGTATGGGGTACAGTTTGGGGGGGCTTATTTTCTGGTTGTGTACTTGGTGACGGCCTTGGTACCTTCACTGACAAAATTGTCTTGATTACAGTTGTTTTGTCTTGTGTATAAACATGTTTTTTTTTCGTTTTATTTTTTGCAAGATGGCCGTACGTTCATTAGTATTGACACTAATGGTGTAATATACGTCGAAAGTAAAACTTATTTAATTTTAAAAAGTGTTTATTTAATTGTAATTAGTGTTTATATTAATAAAATTGTTAGACAAAACAATTAAAAAAAAATGATTACAATAAAAGAAATAATACAAAATAAAAAGATAAAATTACAAAATAATAAAAAAAATGTCTACAACACGTGGTGTTCCCAAGCGGTCACCCATCTAAGTACTAACCACGCCCGACGTTGCTTGACTTTGGTGATCGGACGAGAACCGGTATTTTCAACGTGGTATGGCCGTAGACAACTATGTGATAAAAATAGTCTTTATATAATTACTAATCGGGTACACTTTAAAACGTACTAGATATTATAAACAGTACATACTGTAGCGTAATTAATGAGAAGGAGGTCACCTGTTTTCAATACAAAAAATTATAAGCGGGTCCCATCTAAACGTATTTTACGTCTTTCTAATGAATCTTATGGTGTAGCAACCAACGCATGGCTCGTCGTGCATTATTATATATATTGTGTGCGCTTTTTCAAACAGTCTATTTCACTGATTGGTTTATTCTTGACTTGACAACAAACAAAGGCATCCTCCCACTGCTTCACTTCCCCCCTTCCATGTCTTTTTCTTTGTCAAGTGTGATAGAATAGTAACTAGAAAATGTTTAGACCTCATTCTCAGAAAATAGGCGTCCACTTAGTTAATTTGTACTAAATCGTTAAATTTAACAAAAGCACCCATTAATACATAAATTATATAGACAAATTATTAAGTGTGTGTAGGTTATAGGGGCTAGAATTTTGTTGGCTAAGTTATTTACTCAAGGCTACTTTTGGAGAAGATGGAGGCCCTAAAGAGGGCCGTTGTATGGGGTACAGTTGGGGGGGGGGTGGCTTATTTTCTGGTGGTGTACTTGGTGACGGCCTCCGTACCAACACTGACAAAATTGTCTTGATTACAGTTGTTTTGTCTTGTGTATAAACATGTTTTTTTTTTTGTTTCATTTTTTTGCTAGATGGCCGTACGTTTATTAGTATTGACACTAATGGTGTAAAATACGTCGAAAGTAAAACTTATTTAATTTTTAAAAGTGTTTATTTAATTGTAATTAGTGTTTATATTAATAAAATTGTTAGACAAAACAATTAAACAAAAAAAAAATGATTTCAATAGAAGAAATAATACAAAATAAAAAGATAAAATTACAAAATAATAAAAATAAATGTCTACAACACGTGGTGTTCCCAAGCGGTCACCCATCTAAGTACTAACCACGCCCGACGTTGCTTGACTTCGGTGATCGGACGAGAACCGGTATTTTCAACGTGGTATGGCCGTAGACAACGAAATGATAAAAATAGTCTTTATATAATTACTAATCGGGTACACTTTAAAATGTACTAGATTTTGAAAACAGTACATACTGTAGCGTAATTAATGAGAAGGAGGTTACCTGTTTTCAATACAAAAAATTATTAGCGGGTCCCATCTTAACGTATTTTACGTCTTTCTAATGAATCTTATGGTGTAGCAACCAACGCATGGCTCGTCGTGCATTATTATATATATTGTGTGCGCTTTTTCAAACAGTCTATTTCACTGATTGGTTTATTCTTGACTTGACAACAAACAAAGGCATCCACCCACTGCTTCACTTCCCTCCCTTCCATGTCTTTTTCTTTGTCAAGTGTGATAGAATAGTAACTAGAAAATGTTTAGACCTCGTTCTCACTAAATAGGCGTCCACGCAGTTAATTTGTACTAAATCGTTAAATTTAACAAAAGCACCCATTAATACATAAATTATATAGACAAATTATTAAGTGTGTGTAGGTTATAGGGGCTAGAAACTTGTTGGCTAAGTTATTTACTCAAGGCTAATTGTGGAGAAGATGGAGGCCCTAAAAAGGGCCGTTGTATGGGGTACAGTTGGGAGGGAGGGGCTTATTTTCTGGTTGTGTAATTGGTGACGGCCTTGGTACCTTCACTGACAAAATTGTCTTGATTACAGTTGTTTTGTCTTGTGTATAAACATGTTTTTTTTTCGTTTCATTTTTTGCAAGATGGCCGTACGTTCATTAGTATTGACACTAATGGTGTAAAATACGTCGAAAGTAAAACTTATTTAATTTAAAAAAGTGTTTATTTAATTGTAATTAGTGTTTATATTAATAAAATTTTTAGACAAAACAATTAAACAAAAAAAAATGATTACAATAAAAGAAATAATACAAAATAAAAAGATAAAATTACAAAATAATAAAAAAAATGTCTACAACACGTGGTGTTCCCAAGCGGTCACCCATCTAAGTACTAACCACGCCCGACGTTGCTTGACTTTGGTGATCGGACGAGAACCGGTATTTTCAACGTGGTATGGCCGTAGACAACATGATAAAAATAGTCTTTATATAATTACTAATCGGGTACACTTTAAAATGTACTAGATATTATAAACAGTACATACTGTAGCGTAATTAATGAGAAGGAGGTCACCTGTTTTCAATACAAAAAATTATAAGCGGGTCCCATCTAAACGTATTTTACGTCTTTCTAATGAATCTTATGGTGTAGCAACCAACGCATGGCTCGTCGTGCATTATTATATATATTGTGTGCGCTTTTTCAAACAGTCTATTTCACTGATTGGTTTATTCTTGACTTGACAACAAACAAAGGCATCCACCCACTGCTTCACTTCCCCCCTTCCATGTCTTTTTCTTTGTCAAATGTGAGAGAATAGTAACTAGAAAATGTTTAGACCTCATTCTCAGGAGATAGGCGTCCACGCAGTTAATTTGTACTAAATCGTTAAATTTAACAAAAGCACACATTAATACATAATATATATAGACAAATTATTAAGTGTGTGTAGGTTATAGGGGCTAGAAACTTGTTGGCTAAGTTATTTACTTAAGGCTAATTGTGGAGAAGATGGAGGCCCTAAAAAGGGCCGTTGTATGGGGTACAGTTGGGGGGGGGGGTGGCTTATTTTCTGGTGGTGTACTTGGTGACGGCCTCCGTACCAACACTGACAAAATTGTCTTGATTACAGTTGTTTTGTCTTGTGTATAAACATGTTTTTTTTTCGTTTCATTTTTTGCAAGATGGCCGTACGTTCATTAGTATTGACACTAATGGTGTAAAATACGTCGAAAGTAAAACTTATTTAATTTAAACAAGTGTTTATTTAATTGTAATTAGTGTTTATATTAATAAAATTTTTAGACAAAACAATTAAACAAAAAAAATGATTACAATAAAAGAAATAATACAAAATAAAAAGATAAAATTACAAAATAATAAAAATAAATGACTACAACACGTGGTGTTCCCAAGCGGTCACCCATCTAAGTACTAACCACGCCCGACGTTGCTTGACTTCGGTGATCGGACGAGAACCGGTATTTTCAACGTGGTATGGCCGTAGACAACAAAGTGATAAAAATAGTCTTTATATAATTACTAATCGGGTACACTTTAAAATGTACTAGATTTTATAAACAGTACATACTGTAGCGTAATTAATGAGAAGGAGGTTACCTGTTTTAAATACAAAAAATTATTAGCGGGTCCCATCTAAACGTATTTTACGTCTTTCTAATGAATCTTATGGTGTAGCAACCAACGCATGGCTCGTCGTGCATTATTATATATATTGTGTGCGCTTTTTCAAACAGTCTATTTCACTGATTGGTTTATTCTTGACTTGACAACAAACAAAGGCATCCACCCACTGCTTCACTTCCCTCCCTTCCATGTCTTTTTCTTTGTCAAGTGTGATAGAATAGTAACTAGAAAATGTTTAGACCTCATTCTCAGGAGATAGGCATCAACGCAGTTAATTTGTACTAAATCGTTAAATTTAACAAAAGCACCCATTAATACATAAATTATATAGACAAATTATTAAGTGTGTGTAGGTTATAGGGGCTAGAAACTTGTTGGCTAAGTTATTTACTCAAGGCTAATTGTGGAGAAGATGGAGGCCCTAAAAAGGGCCGTTGTATGGGGTACAGTTTGGGGGGGCTTATTTTCTGGTTGTGTACTTGGTGACGGCCTTGGTACCTTCACTGACAAAATTGTCTTGATTACAGTTGTTTTGTCTTGTGTATAAACATGTTTTTTTTTCGTTTTATTTTTTGCAAGATGGCCGTACGTTCATTAGTATTGACACTAATGGTGTAATATACGTCGAAAGTAAAACTTATTTAATTTTAAAAAGTGTTTATTTAATTGTAATTAGTGTTTATATTAATAAAATTGTTAGACAAAACAATTAAAAAAAAATGATTACAATAAAAGAAATAATACAAAATAAAAAGATAAAATTACAAAATAATAAAAAAAATGTCTACAACACGTGGTGTTCCCAAGCGGTCACCCATCTAAGTACTAACCACGCCCGACGTTGCTTGACTTTGGTGATCGGACGAGAACCGGTATTTTCAACGTGGTATGGCCGTAGACAACTATGTGATAAAAATAGTCTTTATATAATTACTAATCGGGTACACTTTAAAACGTACTAGATATTATAAACAGTACATACTGTAGCGTAATTAATGAGAAGGAGGTCACCTGTTTTCAATACAAAAAATTATAAGCGGGTCCCATCTAAACGTATTTTACGTCTTTCTAATGAATCTTATGGTGTAGCAACCAACGCATGGCTCGTCGTGCATTATTATATATATTGTGTGCGCTTTTTCAAACAGTCTATTTCACTGATTGGTTTATTCTTGACTTGACAACAAACAAAGGCATCCTCCCACTGCTTCACTTCCCCCCTTCCATGTCTTTTTCTTTGTCAAGTGTGATAGAATAGTAACTAGAAAATGTTTAGACCTCATTCTCAGAAAATAGGCGTCCACTTAGTTAATTTGTACTAAATCGTTAAATTTAACAAAAGCACCCATTAATACATAAATTATATAGACAAATTATTAAGTGTGTGTAGGTTATAGGGGCTAGAATTTTGTTGGCTAAGTTATTTACTCAAGGCTACTTTTGGAGAAGATGGAGGCCCTAAAGAGGGCCGTTGTATGGGGTACAGTTGGGGGGGGGGGTGGCTTATTTTCTGGTGGTGTACTTGGTGACGGCCTCCGTACCAACACTGACAAAATTGTCTTGATTACAGTTGTTTTGTCTTGTGTATAAACATGTTTTTTTTTTTGTTTCATTTTTTTGCTAGATGGCCGTACGTTTATTAGTATTGACACTAATGGTGTAAAATACGTCGAAAGTAAAACTTATTTAATTTTTAAAAGTGTTTATTTAATTGTAATTAGTGTTTATATTAATAAAATTGTTAGACAAAACAATTAAACAAAAAAAAAATGATTTCAATAGAAGAAATAATACAAAATAAAAAGATAAAATTACAAAATAATAAAAATAAATGTCTACAACACGTGGTGTTCCCAAGCGGTCACCCATCTAAGTACTAACCACGCCCGACGTTGCTTGACTTCGGTGATCGGACGAGAACCGGTATTTTCAACGTGGTATGGCCGTAGACAACGAAATGATAAAAATAGTCTTTATATAATTACTAATCGGGTACACTTTAAAATGTACTAGATTTTGAAAACAGTACATACTGTAGCGTAATTAATGAGAAGGAGGTTACCTGTTTTCAATACAAAAAATTATTAGCGGGTCCCATCTTAACGTATTTTACGTCTTTCTAATGAATCTTATGGTGTAGCAACCAACGCATGGCTCGTCGTGCATTATTATATATATTGTGTGCGCTTTTTCAAACAGTCTATTTCACTGATTGGTTTATTCTTGACTTGACAACAAACAAAGGCATCCACCCACTGCTTCACTTCCCTCCCTTCCATGTCTTTTTCTTTGTCAAGTGTGATAGAATAGTAACTAGAAAATGTTTAGACCTCGTTCTCACTAAATAGGCGTCCACGCAGTTAATTTGTACTAAATCGTTAAATTTAACAAAAGCACCCATTAATACATAAATTATATAGACAAATTATTAAGTGTGTGTAGGTTATAGGGGCTAGAAACTTGTTGGCTAAGTTATTTACTCAAGGCTAATTGTGGAGAAGATGGAGGCCCTAAAAAGGGCCGTTGTATGGGGTACAGTTGGGAGGGAGGGGCTTATTTTCTGGTTGTGTAATTGGTGACGGCCTTGGTACCTTCACTGACAAAATTGTCTTGATTACAGTTGTTTTGTCTTGTGTATAAACATGTTTTTTTTTCGTTTCATTTTTTGCAAGATGGCCGTACGTTCATTAGTATTGACACTAATGGTGTAAAATACGTCGAAAGTAAAACTTATTTAATTTAAAAAAGTGTTTATTTAATTGTAATTAGTGTTTATATTAATAAAATTTTTAGACAAAACAATTAAACAAAAAAAAATGATTACAATAAAAGAAATAATACAAAATAAAAAGATAAAATTACAAAATAATAAAAAAAATGTCTACAACACGTGGTGTTCCCAAGCGGTCACCCATCTAAGTACTAACCACGCCCGACGTTGCTTGACTTTGGTGATCGGACGAGAACCGGTATTTTCAACGTGGTATGGCCGTAGACAACTATGTGATAAAAATAGTCTTTATATAATTACTAATCGGGTACACTTTAAAACGTACTAGATATTATAAACAGTACATACTGTAGCGTAATTAATGAGAAGGAGGTCACCTGTTTTCAATACAAAAAATTATAAGCGGGTCCCATCTAAACGTATTTTACGTCTTTCTAATGAATCTTATGGTGTAGCAACCAACGCATGGCTCGTCGTGCATTATTATATATATTGTGTGCGCTTTTTCAAACAGTCTATTTCACTGATTGGTTTATTCTTGACTTGACAACAAACAAAGGCATCCACACACTGCTTCACTTCCCCCCCTTCCATGTCTTTTTCTTTGTCAAGTGTGATAGAATAGTAACTAGAAAATATTTAGACCTCATTCTCAGGAGATAGGCGTCCACGCAGTTAATTTGTACTAAATCGTTAAATTTAACAAAAGCACCCATTAATACATAAATTATATAGACAAATTATTAAGTGTGTGTAGGTTATAGGGGCTAGAAACTTGTTGGCTAAGTTTTTTACTCAAGGCTAATTGTGGAGAAGATGGAGGCCCTAAAAAGGCCGTTGTATGGGGTACAGTTGGGAGGGGGGGGCTTATTTTCTGGTTGTGTACTTGGTGACGGCCTTGGTACCTTCACTGACAAAATTGTCTTGATTACAGTTGTTTTGTCTTGTGTATAAACATGTTTTTTTTTCGTTTCATTTTTTGCAAGATGGCCGTACGTTCATTAGTATTGACACTAATGGTGTAAAATACGTCGAAAGTAAAACTTATTTAATTTTAAAAAGTGTTTATTTAATTGTAATTAGTGTTTATATTAATAAAATTTTTAGACAAAACAATTAAACAAAAAAAATGATTACAATAAAAGAAATAATACAAACTAAAAAGATAAAATTACAAAATAATAAAAAAAAATGTCTACAACACGTGGTGTTCCCAAGCGGTCACCCATCTAAGTACTAACCACGCCCGACGTTGCTTGACTTTGGTGATCGGACGAGAACCGGTATTTTCAACGTGGTATGGCCGTAGACAACTATGTGATAAAAATAGTCTTTATATAATTACTAATCGGGTACACTTTAAAACGTACTAGATATTATAAACAGTACATACTGTAGCGTAATTAATGAGAAGGAGGTCACCTGTTTTCAATACAAAAAATTATAAGCGGGTCCCATCTAAACGTATTTTACGTCTTTCTAATGAATCTTATGGTGTAGCAACCAACGCATGGCTCGTCGTGCATTATTATATATATTGTGTGCGCTTTTTCAAACAGTCTATTTCACTGATTGGTTTATTCTTGACTTGACAACAAACAAAGGCATCCACACACTGCTTCACTTCCCCCCCTTCCATGTCTTTTTCTTTGTCAAGTGTGATAGAATAGTAACTAGAAAATATTTAGACCTCATTCTCAGGAGATAGGCGTCCACGCAGTTAATTTGTACTAAATCGTTAAATTTAACAAAAGCACCCATTAATACATAAATTATATAGACAAATTATTAAGTGTGTGTAGGTTATAGGGGCTAGAAACTTGTTGGCTAAGTTATTTACTCAAGGCTAATTGTGGAGAAGATGGAGGCCCTAAAAAGGCCGTTGTATGGGGTACAGTTGGGAGGGGGGGGCTTATTTTCTGGTTGTGTACTTGGTGACGGCCTTGGTACCTTCACTGACAAAATTGTCTTGATTACAGTTGTTTTGTCTTGTGTATAAACATGTTTTTTTTTCGTTTCATTTTTTGCAAGATGGCCGTACGTTCATTAGTATTGACACTAATGGTGTAAAATACGTCGAAAGTAAAACTTATTTAATTTTAAAAAGTGTTTATTTAATTGTAATTAGTGTTTATATTAATAAAATTTTTAGACAAAACAATTAAACAAAAAAAATGATTACAATAAAAGAAATAATACAAACTAAAAAGATAAAATTACAAAATAATAAAAAAAAATGTCTACAACACGTGGTGTTCCCAAGCGGTCACCCATCTAAGTACTAACCACGCCCGACGTTGCTTGACTTCGGTGATCGGACGAGAACCGGTATTTTCAACGTGGTATGGCCGTAGACAACAAAGTGATAAAAATAGTCTTTATATAATTACTAATCGGGTACACTTTAAAACGTACTAGATATTATAAACAGTACATACTGTAGCGTAATTAATGAGAAGGAGGTCACCTGTTTTCAATACAAAAAATTATAAGCGGGTCCCATCTAAACGTATTTTACGTCTTTCTAATGAATCTTATGGTGTAGCAACCAACGCATGGCTCGTCGTGCATTATTATATATATTGTGTGCGCTTTTTCAAACAGTCTATTTCACTGATTGGTTTATTCTTGACTTGACAACAAACAAAGGCATCCTCCCACTGCTTCACTTCCCCCCTTCCATGTCTTTTTCTTTGTCAAGTGTGATAGAATAGTAACTAGAAAATGTTTAGACCTCATTCTCAGAAAATAGGCGTCCACTTAGTTAATTTGTACTAAATCGTTAAATTTAACAAAAGCACCCATTAATACATAAATTATATAGACAAATTATTAAGTGTGTGTAGGTTATAGGGGCTAGAAACTTGTTGGCTAAGTTATTTACTCAAGGCTACTTTTGGAGAAGATGGAGGCCCTAAAGAGGGCCGTTGTATGGGGTACAGTTGGGGGGGGGTGGCTTATTTTCTGGTGGTGTACTTGGTGACGGCCTCCGTACCAACACTGACAAAATTGTCTTGATTACAGTTGTTTTGTCTTGTGTATAAACATGTTTTTTTTTTGTTTCATTTTTTTGCAAGATAGCCGTACGTTTATTAGTATTGACACTAATGGTGTAAAATACGTCGAAAGTAAAACTTATTTAATTTTAAAAAGTGTTTATTTAATTGTAATTAGTGTTTATATTAATAAAATTGTTAGACAAAACAATTAAACAAAAAAAAATGATTTCAATAGAAAAAATAATACAAAATAAAAAGATAAAATTACAAAATAATAAAAATAAATGTCTACAACACGTGGTGTTCCCAAGCGGTCACCCATCTAAGTACTAACCACGCCCGACGTTGCTTGACTTCGGTGATCGGACGAGAACCGGTATTTTCAACGTGGTATGGCCGTAGACAACGAAATGATAAAAATAGTCTTTATATAATTACTAATCGGGTACACTTTAAAACGTACTAGATATTATAAACAGTACATACTGTAGCGTAATTAATGAGAAGGAGGTCACCTGTTTTCAATACAAAAAATTATAAGCGGGTCCCATCTAAACGTATTTTACGTCTTTCTAATGAATCTTATGGTGTAGCAACCAACGCATGGCTCGTCGTGCATTATTATATATATTGTGTGCGCTTTTTCAAACAGTCTATTTCACTGATTGGTTTATTCTTGACTTGACAACAAACAAAGGCATCCACACACTGCTTCACTTCCCCCCCTTCCATGTCTTTTTCTTTGTCAAGTGTGATAGAATAGTAACTAGAAAATATTTAGACCTCATTCTCAGGAGATAGGCGTCCACGCAGTTAATTTGTACTAAATCGTTAAATTTAACAAAAGCACCCATTAATACATAAATTATATAGACAAATTATTAAGTGTGTGTAGGTTATAGGGGCTAGAAACTTGTTGGCTAAGTTATTTACTCAAGGCTAATTGTGGAGAAGATGGAGGCCCTAAAAAGGCCGTTGTATGGGGTACAGTTGGGAGGGGGGGGCTTATTTTCTGGTTGTGTACTTGGTGACGGCCTTGGTACCTTAACTGACAAAATTGTCTTGATTACAGTTGTTTTGTCTTGTGTATAAACATGTTTTTTTTTCGTTTCATTTTTTGCAAGATGGCCGTACGTTCATTAGTATTGACACTAATGGTGTAAAATACGTCGAAAGTAAAACTTATTTAATTTTAAAAAGTGTTTATTTAATTGTAATTAGTGTTTATATTAATAAAATTTTTAGACAAAACAATTAAACAAAAAAAATGATTACAATAAAAGAAATAATACAAACTAAAAAGATAAAATTACAAAATAATAAAAAAAAATGTCTACAACACGTGGTGTTCCCAAGCGGTCACCCATCTAAGTACTAACCACGCCCGACATTGCTTGACTTCGGTGATCGGACGAGAACCGGTATTTTCAACGTGGTATGACCGTAGACAACAAAGTGATAAAAATAGTCTTTATATAATTACTAATCGGGTACACTTTAAAACGTACTAGATATTATAAACAGTACATACTGTAGCGTAATTAATGAGAAGGAGGTCACCTGTTTTCAATACAAAAAATTATAAGCGGGTCCCATCTAAACGTATTTTACGTCTTTCTAATGAATCTTATGGTGTAGCAACCAACGCATGGCTCGTCTTGCATTATTATATATATTGTGTGCGCTTTTTCAAACAGTCTATTTCACTGATTGGTTTATTCTTGACTTGACAACAAACAAAGGCATCCACCCACTGCTTCACTTCCCTCCCTTCCATGTCTTTTTCTTTGTCAAGTGTGATAGAATAGTAACTAGAAAATGTTTAGACCTCGTTCTCACTAAATAGGCGTCCACGCAGTTAATTTGTACTAAATCGTTAAATTTAACAAAAGCACCCATTAATACATAAATTATATAGACAAATTATTAAGTGTGTGTAGGTTATAGGGGCTAGAAACTTGTTGGCTAAGTTATTTACTCAAGGCTAATTGTGGAGAAGATGGAGGCCCTAAAAAGGCCGTTGTATGGGGTACAGTTGGGAGGGGGGGGGCTTATTTTCTGGTTGTGTACTTGGTGACGGCCTTGGTACCTTCACTGACAAAATTGTCTTGATTACAGTTGTTTTGTCTTGTGTATAAACATGTTTTTTTTTCGTTTCATTTTTTGCAAGATGGCCGTACGTTCATTAGTATTGACACTAATGGTGTAAAATACGTCGAAAGTAAAACTTATTTAATTTTAAAAAGTGTTTATTTAATTGTAATTAGTGTTTATATTAATAAAATTTTTAGACAAAACAATTAAACAAAAAAAATGATTACAATAAAAGAAATAATACAAACTAAAAAGATAAAATTACAAAATAATAAAAAAAAATGTCTACAACACGTGGTGTTCCCAAGCGGTCACCCATATAAGTACTAACCACGCCCGACGTTGCTTGACTTCGGTGATCGGACGAGAACCAGTATTTTCAACGTGGTATGGCCGTAGACAACAAAGTGATAAAAATAGTCTTTATATAATTACTAATCGGGTACACTTTAAAACGTACTAGATATTATAAACAGTACATACTGTAGCGTAATTAATGAGAAGGAGGTCACCTGTTTTCAATACAAAAAATTATAAGCGGGTCCCATCTAAACGTATTTTACGTCTTTCTAATGAATCTTATGGTGTAGCAACCAACGCATGGCTCGTCGTGCATTATTATATATATTGTGTGCGCTTTTTCAAACAGTCTATTTCACTGATTGGTTTATTCTTGACTTGACAACAAACAAAGGCATCCTCCCACTGCTTCACTTCCCCCCTTCCATGTCTTTTTCTTTGTCAAGTGTGATAGAATAGTAACTAGAAAATGTTTAGACCTCATTCTCAGAAAATAGGCGTCCACTTAGTTAATTTGTACTAAATCGTTAAATTTAACAAAAGCACTCATTAATACATAAATTATATAGACAAATTATTAAGTGTGTGTAGGTTATAGGGGCTAGAAACTTGTTGGCTAAGTTATTTACTCAAGGCTACTTTTGGAGAAGATGGAGGCCCTAAAGAGGGCCGTTGTATGGGGTACAGTTGGGGGGGGGTGGCTTATTTTCTGGTGGTGTACTTGGTGACGGCCTCCGTACCAACACTGACAAAATTGTCTTGATTACAGTTGTTTTGTCTTGTGTATAAACATGTTTTTTTTTTTGTTTCATTTTTTTGCAAGATGGCCGTACGTTTATTAGTATTGACACTAATGGTGTAAAATACGTCGAAAGTAAAACTTATTTAATTTTAAAAAGTGTTTATTTAATTGTAATTAGTGTTTATATTAATAAAATTGTTAGACAAAACAATTAAACAAAAAAAAATGATTTCAATAGAAGAAATAATACAAAATAAAAAGATAAAATTACAAAATAATAAAAATAAATGTCTACAACACGTGGTGTTCCCAAGCGGTCAACCATCTAAGTACTAACCACGCCCGACATTGCTTGACTTCGGTGATCGGACGAGAACCGGTATTTTCAACGTGGTATGACCGTAGACAACAAAGTGATAAAAATAGTCTTTATATAATTACTAATCGGGTACACTTTAAAACGTACTAGATATTATAAACAGTACATACTGTAGCGTAATTAATGAGAAGGAGGTCACCTGTTTTCAATACAAAAAATTATAAGCGGGTCCCATCTAAACGTATTTTACGTCTTTCTAATGAATCTTATGGTGTAGCAACCAACGCATGGCTCGTCGTGCATTATTATATATATTGTGTGCGCTTTTTCAAACAGTCTATTTCACTGATTGGTTTATTCTTGACTTGACAACAAACAAAGGCATCCACCCACTGCTTCACTTCCCTCCCTTCCATGTCTTTTTCTTTGTCAAGTGTGATAGAATAGTAACTAGAAAATGTTTAGACCTCGTTCTCACTAAATAGGCGTCCACGCAGTTAATTTGTTCTAAATCGTTAAATTTAACAAAAGCACCCATTAATACATAAATTATATAGACAAATTATTAAGTGTGTGTAGGTTATAGGGGCTAGAAACTTGTTGGCTAAGTTATTTACTCAAGGCTAATTGTGGAGAAGATGGAGGCCCTAAAAAGGGCCGTTGTATGGGGTACAGTTTGGGGGGGGCTTATTTTCTGGTGGTGTACTTGGTGACGGCCTTGGTACCTTCACTGACAAAATTGTCTTGATTACAGTTGTTTTGTCTTGTGTATAAACATGTTTTTTTTTTGTTTCATTTTTTTGCAAGATGGCCGTACGTTTATTAGTATTGACACTAATGGTGTAAAATACGTCGAAAGTAAAACTTATTTAATTTAAAAAAGTGTTTATTTAATTGTAATTAGTGTTTATATTAATAAAATTGTTAGACAAAACAATTAAACAAAAAAAAATGATTTCAATAGAAGAAATAATACAAAATAAAAAGATAAAATTACAAAATAATAAAAATAAATGTCTACAACACGTGGTGTTCCCAAGCGGTCACCCATATAAGTACTAACCACGCCCGACGTTGCTTGACTTCGGTGATCGGACGAGAACCAGTATTTTCAACGTGGTATGGCCGTAGACAACAAAGTGATAAAAATAGTCTTTATATAATTACTAATCGGGTACACTTTAAAACGTACTAGATATTATAAACAGTACATACTGTAGCGTAATTAATGAGAAGGAGGTCACCTGTTTTCAATACAAAAAATTATAAGCGGGTCCCATCTAAACGTATTTTACGTCTTTCTAATGAATCTTATGGTGTAGCAACCAACGCATGGCTCGTCGTGCATTATTATATATATTGTGTGCGCTTTTTCAAACAGTCTATTTCACTGATTGGTTTATTCTTGACTTGACAACAAACAAAGGCATCCTCCCACTGCTTCACTTCCCCCCTTCCATGTCTTTTTCTTTGTCAAGTGTGATAGAATAGTAACTAGAAAATGTTTAGACCTCATTCTCAGAAAATAGGCGTCCACTTAGTTAATTTGTACTAAATCGTTAAATTTAACAAAAGCACTCATTAATACATAAATTATATAGACAAATTATTAAGTGTGTGTAGGTTATAGGGGCTAGAAACTTGTTGGCTAAGTTATTTACTCAAGGCTACTTTTGGAGAAGATGGAGGCCCTAAAGAGGGCCGTTGTATGGGGTACAGTTGGGGGGGGTGGCTTATTTTCTGGTGGTGTACTTGGTGACGGCCTCCGTACCAACACTGACAAAATTGTCTTGATTACAGTTGTTTTGTCTTGTGTATAAACATGTTTTTTTTTTGTTTCATTTTTTTGCAAGATGGCCGTACGTTTATTAGTATTGACACTAATGGTGTAAAATACGTCGAAAGTAAAACTTATTTAATTTTAAAAAGTGTTTATTTAATTGTAATTAGTGTTTATATTAATAAAATTGTTAGACAAAACAATTAAACAAAAAAAAATGATTTCAATAGAAGAAATAATACAAAATAAAAAGATAAAATTACAAAATAATAAAAATAAATGTCTACAACACGTGGTGTTCCCAAGCGGTCAACCATCTAAGTACTAACCACGCCCGACATTGCTTGACTTCGGTGATCGGACGAGAACCGGTATTTTCAACGTGGTATGACCGTAGACAACAAAGTGATAAAAATAGTCTTTATATAATTACTAATCGGGTACACTTTAAAACGTACTAGATATTATAAACAGTACATACTGTAGCGTAATTAATGAGAAGGAGGTCACCTGTTTTCAATACAAAAAATTATAAGCGGGTCCCATCTAAACGTATTTTACGTCTTTCTAATGAATCTTATGGTGTAGCAACCAACGCATGGCTCGTCGTGCATTATTATATATATTGTGTGCGCTTTTTCAAACAGTCTATTTCACTGATTGGTTTATTCTTGACTTGACAACAAACAAAGGCATCCACCCACTGCTTCACTTCCCTCCCTTCCATGTCTTTTTCTTTGTCAAGTGTGATAGAATAGTAACTAGAAAATGTTTAGACCTCGTTCTCACTAAATAGGCGTCCACGCAGTTAATTTGTTCTAAATCGTTAAATTTAACAAAAGCACCCATTAATACATAAATTATATAGACAAATTATTAAGTGTGTGTAGGTTATAGGGGCTAGAAACTTGTTGGCTAAGTTATTTACTCAAGGCTAATTGTGGAGAAGATGGAGGCCCTAAAAAGGGCCGTTGTATGGGGTACAGTTTGGGGGGGGCTTATTTTCTGGTGGTGTACTTGGTGACGGCCTTGGTACCTTCACTGACAAAATTGTCTTGATTACAGTTGTTTTGTCTTGTGTATAAACATGTTTTTTTTTTGTTTCATTTTTTTGCAAGATGGCCGTACGTTTATTAGTATTGACACTAATGGTGTAAAATACGTCGAAAGTAAAACTTATTTAATTTAAAAAAGTGTTTATTTAATTGTAATTAGTGTTTATATTAATAAAATTGTTAGACAAAACAATTAAACAAAAAAAAATGATTTCAATAGAAGAAATAATACAAAATAAAAAGATAAAATTACAAAATAATAAAAATAAATGTCTACAACACGTGGTGTTCCCAAGCGGTCAACCATCTAAGTACTAACCACGCCCGACATTGCTTGACTTCGGTGATCGGACGAGAACCGGTATTTTCAACGTGGTATGGCCGTAGACAACAAAGTGATAAAAATAGTCTTTATATAATTACTAATCGGGTACACTTTAAAACGTACTAGATATTATAAACAGTACATACTGTAGCGTAATTAATGAGAAGGAGGTCACCTGTTTTCAATACAAAAAATTATAAGCGGGTCCCATCTAAACGTATTTTACGTCTTTCTAATGAATCTTATGGTGTAGCAACCAACGCATGGCTCGTCGTGCATTATTATATATATTGTGTGCGCTTTTTCAAACAGTCTATTTCACTGATTGGTTTATTCTTGACTTGACAACAAACAAAGGCATCCTCCCACTGCTTCACTTCCCTCTTCCATGTCTTTTTCTTTGTCAAGTGTGATAGAATAGTAACTAGAAAATGTTTAGACCTCATTCTCAGAAAATAGGCGTCCACTTAGTTAATTTGTACTAAATCGTTAAATTTAACAAAAGCACCCATTAATACATAAATTATATAGACAAATTATTAAGTGTGTGTAGGTTATAGGGGCTAGAAACTTGTTGGCTAAGTTATTTACTCAAGGCTACTTTTGGAGAAGATGGAGGCCCTAAAGAGGGCCGTTGTATGGGGTACAGTTGGGGGGGGGTGGCTTATTTTCTGGTGGTGTACTTGGTGACGGCCTTGGTACCTTCACTGACAAAATTGTCTTGATTACAGTTGTTTTGTCTTGTGTATAAACATGTTTTTTTTTTGTTTCATTTTTTTGCAAGATGGCCGTACGTTTATTAGTATTGACACTAATGGTGTAAAATACGTCGAAAGTAAAACTTATTTAATTTAAAAAAGTGTTTATTTAATTGTAATTAGTGTTTATATTAATAAAATTGTTAGACAAAACAATTAAACAAAAAAAAAATGATTTCAATAGAAGAAATAATATAAAATAAAAAGATAAAATTACAAAATAATAAAAATAAATGTCTACAACACGTGGTGTTCCCAAGCGGTCACCCATATAAGTACTAACCACGCCCGACGTTGCTTGACTTCGGTGATCGGACGAGAACCAGTATTTTCAACGTGGTATGGCCGTAGACAACAAAGTGATAAAAATAGTCTTTATATAATTACTAATCGGGTACACTTTAAAACGTACTAGATTTTATAAACAGTACATACTGTAGCGTAATTAACGAGAAGGAGGTCACCTGTTTTCAATACAAAAAATTATAAGCGGGTCCCATCTAAACGTATTTTACGTCTTTCTAATGAATTTTATGGTGTAGCAACCAACGCATGGCTCGTCGTGCATTATTATATATATTGTGTGCGCTTTTTCAAACAGTCTATTTCACTGATTGGTTTATTCTTGACTTGACAACAAACAAAGGCATCCACCCACTGCTTCACTTCCCCCCCTTCCATGTCTTTTTCTTTGTCAAGTGTGATAGAATAGTAACTAGAAAATGTTTAGACCTCATTCTCAGAAAATAGGCGTCCACTTAGTTAATTTGTACTAAATCGTTAAATTTAACAAAAGCACCCATTAATACATAAATTATATAGACAAATTATTAAGTGTGTGTAGGTTATAGGGGCTAGAAACTTGTTGGCTAAGTTATTTACTCAAGGCTACTTTTGGAGAAGATGGAGGCCCTAAAGAGGGCCGTTGTATGGGGTACAGTTGGGGGGGGGGTGGCTTATTTTCTGGTGGTGTACTTGGTGACGGCCTCCGTACCAACACTGACAAAATTGTCTTGATTACAGTTGTTTTGTCTTGTGTATAAAGATGTTTTTTTTTTGTTTCATTTTTTTGCAAGATGGCCGTACGTTTATTAGTATTGACACTAATGGTGTAAAATACGTCGAAAGTAAAACTTATTTAATTTTAAAAAGTGTTTATTTAATTGTAATTAGTGTTTATATTAATAAAATTGTTAGAAAAAACAATTAAACAAAAAAAAATGATTTCAATAGAAGAAATAATACAAAATAAAAAGATAAAATTACAAAATAATAAAAATAAATGTCTACAACACGTGGTGTTCCCAAGCGGTCACCCATCTAAGTACTAACCACGCCCGACGTTGCTTGACTTCGGTGATCGGACGAGAACCGGTATTTTCAACGTGGTATGGCCGTAGACAACAAAGTGATAAAAATAGTCTTTATATAATTACTAATCGGGTACACTTTAAAACGTACTAGATATTATAAACAGTACATACTGTAGCGTAATTAATGAGAAGGAGGTCACCTGTTTTCAATACAAAAAATTATAAGCGGGTCCCATCTAAACGTATTTTACGTCTTTCTAATGAATCTTATGGTGTAGCAACCAACGCATGGCTCGTCGTGCATTATTATATATATTGTGTGCGCTTTTTCATACAGTCTATTTCACTGATTGGTTTATTCTTGACTTGACAACAAACAAAGGCATCCTCCCACTGCTTCACTTCCCCCCTTCCATGTCTTTTTCTTTGTCAAGTGTGATAGAATAGTAACTAGAAAATGTTTAGACCTCATTCTCAGAAAATAGGCGTCCACGCAGTTAATTTGTACTAAATCGTTAAATTTAACAAAAGCACCCATTAATACATAAATTATATAGACAAATTATTAAGTGTGTGTAGGTTATAGGGGCTAGAAACTTGTTGGCTAAGTTATTTACTCAAGGCTACTATTGGAGAAGATGAAGGCCCTAAAAAGGGCCGTTGTATGGGGTACAGTTGGGGGGGGGTGGCTTATTTTCTGGTGGTGTACTTGGTGACGGCCTCCGTAGGGCCTACCAACACTGACAAAATTGTCTTGATTACAGTTGTTTTGTTATGTGTAAAAACATGTTTTTTTTTGTTTTAATTTTTTTGCAAGATGGCCGTACGTTTATTAGTATTGACACTAATGGTGTAAAATACGTCGAAAGTAAAACTTATTTAATTTTAAAAAGTGTTTATTTAATTGTAATTAGTGTTTATATTAATAAAATTGTTAGACAAAACAATTAAACAAAAAAAAATGATTTCAATAGAAGAAATAATACAAAATAAAAAGAAAAAATTACAAAATAATAAAAATAAATGTCTACAACACGTGGTGTTCCCAAGCGGTCACCCATCTAAGTACTAACCACGCCCGACGTTGCTTGACTTCGGTGATCGGACGAGAACCGGTATTTTCAACGTGGTATGGCCGTAGACAACGAAATGATAAAAATAGTCTTTATATAATTACTAATCGGGTACACTTTAAAATGTACTAGATTTTATAAACAGTACATACTGTAGCGTAATTAATGAGAAGGAGGTTACCTGTTTTCAATACAAAAAATTATTAGCGGGTCCCATCTAAACGTGTTTTACGTCTTTCTAATGAATCTTATGGTGTAGCAACCAACGCATGGCTCGTCGTGCATTATTATATATATTGTGTGCGCTTTTTCAAACAGTCTATTTCACTGATTGGTTTATTCTTGACTTGACAACAAACAAAGGCATCCACCCACTGCTTCACTTCCCTCCCTTCCATGTCTTTTTCTTTGTCAAGTGTGATAGAATAGTAACTAGAAAATGTTTAGACCTCGTTCTCACTAAATAGGCGTCCACGCAGTTAATTTGTACTAAATCGTTAAATTTAACAAAAGCACCCATTAATACATAAATTATATAGACAAATTATTAAGTGTGTGTAGGTTATAGGGGCTAGAAACTTGTTGGCTAAGTTATTTACTCAAGGCTAATTGTGGAGAAGATGGAGGCCCTAAAAAGGGCCGTTGTATGGGGTACAGTTCGGGGGGGGGCTTATTTTCTGGTTGTGTACTTGGTGACGGCCTTGGTACCTTCACTGACACAATTGTCTTGATTACAGTTGTTTTGTCTTGTGTATAAACATGTTTTTTTTTTGTTTCATTTTTTGCAAGATGGCCGTACGTTCATTAGTATTGACACTAATGGTGTAAAATACGTCGAAAGTAAAACTTATTTAATTTTTAAAAGTGTTTATTTAATTGTAATTAGTGTTTATATTAATAAAATTGTTAGACAAAACAATTAAACAAAAAAAAAATGATTTCAATAGAAGAAATAATACAAAATAATAAAATAAAATTACAAAATAATAAAAATAAATGTCTACAACACGTGGTGTTCCCAAGCGGTCACCCATCTAAGTACTAACCACGCCCGACGTTGCTTGACTTCGGTGATCGGACGATAACCGGTATTTTCAACGTGGTATGGCCGTAGACAACTATGTGATAAAAATAGTCTTTATATAATTACTAATCGGGTACACTTTAAAACGTACTAGATATTATAAACAGTACATACTGTAGCGTAATTAATGAGAAGGAGGTCACCTGTTTTCAATACAAAAAATTATAAGCGGGTCCCATCTAAACGTATTTTACGTCTTTCTAATGAATCTTATGGTGTAGCAACCAACGCATGGCTCGTCGTGCATTATTATATATATTGTGTGCGCTTTTTCAAACAGTCTATTTCACTGATTGGTTTATTCTTGACTTGACAACAAACAAAGGCATCCTCCCACTGCTTCACTTCCCCCCTTCCATGTCTTTTTCTTTGTCAAGTGTGATAGAATAGTAACTAGAAAATGTTTAGACCTCATTCTCAGAAAATAGGCGTCCACTTAGTTAATTTGTACTAAATCGTTAAATTTAACAAAAGCACCCATTAATACATAAATTATATAGACAAATTATTAAGTGTGTGTAGGTTATAGGGGCTAGAAACTTGTTGGCTAAGTTATTTACTCAAGGCTACTTTTGGAGAAGATGGAGGCCCTAAAGAGGGCCGTTGTATGGGGTACAGTTGGGGGGGGGTGGCTTATTTTCTGGTGGTGTACTTGGTGACGGCCTCCGTACCAACACTGACAAAATTGTCTTGATTACAGTTGTTTTGTCTTGTGTATAAACATGTTTTTTTTTTGTTTCATTTTTTTGCAAGATAGCCGTACGTTTATTAGTATTGACACTAATGGTGTAAAATACGTCGAAAGTAAAACTTATTTAATTTTAAAAAGTGTTTATTTAATTGTAATTAGTGTTTATATTAATAAAATTGTTAGACAAAACAATTAAACAAAAAAAAATGATTTCAATAGAAAAAATAATACAAAATAAAAAGATAAAATTACAAAATAATAAAAATAAATGTCTACAACACGTGGTGTTCCCAAGCGGTCACCCATCTAAGTACTAACCACGCCCGACGTTGCTTGACTTCGGTGATCGGACGAGAACCGGTATTTTCAACGTGGTATGGCCGTAGACAACGAAATGATAAAAATAGTCTTTATATAATTACTAATCGGGTACACTTTAAAACGTACTAGATATTATAAACAGTACATACTGTAGCGTAATTAATGAGAAGGAGGTCACCTGTTTTCAATACAAAAAATTATAAGCGGGTCCCATCTAAACGTATTTTACGTCTTTCTAATGAATCTTATGGTGTAGCAACCAACGCATGGCTCGTCGTGCATTATTATATATATTGTGTGCGCTTTTTCAAACAGTCTATTTCACTGATTGGTTTATTCTTGACTTGACAACAAACAAAGGCATCCACACACTGCTTCACTTCCCCCCCTTCCATGTCTTTTTCTTTGTCAAGTGTGATAGAATAGTAACTAGAAAATATTTAGACCTCATTCTCAGGAGATAGGCGTCCACGCAGTTAATTTGTACTAAATCGTTAAATTTAACAAAAGCACCCATTAATACATAAATTATATAGACAAATTATTAAGTGTGTGTAGGTTATAGGGGCTAGAAACTTGTTGGCTAAGTTATTTACTCAAGGCTAATTGTGGAGAAGATGGAGGCCCTAAAAAGGCCGTTGTATGGGGTACAGTTGGGAGGGGGGGGCTTATTTTCTGGTTGTGTACTTGGTGACGGCCTTGGTACCTTAACTGACAAAATTGTCTTGATTACAGTTGTTTTGTCTTGTGTATAAACATGTTTTTTTTTCGTTTCATTTTTTGCAAGATGGCCGTACGTTCATTAGTATTGACACTAATGGTGTAAAATACGTCGAAAGTAAAACTTATTTAATTTTAAAAAGTGTTTATTTAATTGTAATTAGTGTTTATATTAATAAAATTTTTAGACAAAACAATTAAACAAAAAAAATGATTACAATAAAAGAAATAATACAAACTAAAAAGATAAAATTACAAAATAATAAAAAAAAATGTCTACAACACGTGGTGTTCCCAAGCGGTCACCCATCTAAGTACTAACCACGCCCGACATTGCTTGACTTCGGTGATCGGACGAGAACCGGTATTTTCAACGTGGTATGACCGTAGACAACAAAGTGATAAAAATAGTCTTTATATAATTACTAATCGGGTACACTTTAAAACGTACTAGATATTATAAACAGTACATACTGTAGCGTAATTAATGAGAAGGAGGTCACCTGTTTTCAATACAAAAAATTATAAGCGGGTCCCATCTAAACGTATTTTACGTCTTTCTAATGAATCTTATGGTGTAGCAACCAACGCATGGCTCGTCTTGCATTATTATATATATTGTGTGCGCTTTTTCAAACAGTCTATTTCACTGATTGGTTTATTCTTGACTTGACAACAAACAAAGGCATCCACCCACTGCTTCACTTCCCTCCCTTCCATGTCTTTTTCTTTGTCAAGTGTGATAGAATAGTAACTAGAAAATGTTTAGACCTCGTTCTCACTAAATAGGCGTCCACGCAGTTAATTTGTACTAAATCGTTAAATTTAACAAAAGCACCCATTAATACATAAATTATATAGACAAATTATTAAGTGTGTGTAGGTTATAGGGGCTAGAAACTTGTTGGCTAAGTTATTTACTCAAGGCTAATTGTGGAGAAGATGGAGGCCCTAAAAAGGCCGTTGTATGGGGTACAGTTGGGAGGGGGGGGGCTTATTTTCTGGTTGTGTACTTGGTGACGGCCTTGGTACCTTCACTGACAAAATTGTCTTGATTACAGTTGTTTTGTCTTGTGTATAAACATGTTTTTTTTTCGTTTCATTTTTTGCAAGATGGCCGTACGTTCATTAGTATTGACACTAATGGTGTAAAATACGTCGAAAGTAAAACTTATTTAATTTTAAAAAGTGTTTATTTAATTGTAATTAGTGTTTATATTAATAAAATTTTTAGACAAAACAATTAAACAAAAAAAATGATTACAATAAAAGAAATAATACAAACTAAAAAGATAAAATTACAAAATAATAAAAAAAAATGTCTACAACACGTGGTGTTCCCAAGCGGTCACCCATATAAGTACTAACCACGCCCGACGTTGCTTGACTTCGGTGATCGGACGAGAACCAGTATTTTCAACGTGGTATGGCCGTAGACAACAAAGTGATAAAAATAGTCTTTATATAATTACTAATCGGGTACACTTTAAAACGTACTAGATATTATAAACAGTACATACTGTAGCGTAATTAATGAGAAGGAGGTCACCTGTTTTCAATACAAAAAATTATAAGCGGGTCCCATCTAAACGTATTTTACGTCTTTCTAATGAATCTTATGGTGTAGCAACCAACGCATGGCTCGTCGTGCATTATTATATATATTGTGTGCGCTTTTTCAAACAGTCTATTTCACTGATTGGTTTATTCTTGACTTGACAACAAACAAAGGCATCCTCCCACTGCTTCACTTCCCCCCTTCCATGTCTTTTTCTTTGTCAAGTGTGATAGAATAGTAACTAGAAAATGTTTAGACCTCATTCTCAGAAAATAGGCGTCCACTTAGTTAATTTGTACTAAATCGTTAAATTTAACAAAAGCACTCATTAATACATAAATTATATAGACAAATTATTAAGTGTGTGTAGGTTATAGGGGCTAGAAACTTGTTGGCTAAGTTATTTACTCAAGGCTACTTTTGGAGAAGATGGAGGCCCTAAAGAGGGCCGTTGTATGGGGTACAGTTGGGGGGGGGTGGCTTATTTTCTGGTGGTGTACTTGGTGACGGCCTCCGTACCAACACTGACAAAATTGTCTTGATTACAGTTGTTTTGTCTTGTGTATAAACATGTTTTTTTTTTTGTTTCATTTTTTTGCAAGATGGCCGTACGTTTATTAGTATTGACACTAATGGTGTAAAATACGTCGAAAGTAAAACTTATTTAATTTTAAAAAGTGTTTATTTAATTGTAATTAGTGTTTATATTAATAAAATTGTTAGACAAAACAATTAAACAAAAAAAAATGATTTCAATAGAAGAAATAATACAAAATAAAAAGATAAAATTACAAAATAATAAAAATAAATGTCTACAACACGTGGTGTTCCCAAGCGGTCAACCATCTAAGTACTAACCACGCCCGACATTGCTTGACTTCGGTGATCGGACGAGAACCGGTATTTTCAACGTGGTATGACCGTAGACAACAAAGTGATAAAAATAGTCTTTATATAATTACTAATCGGGTACACTTTAAAACGTACTAGATATTATAAACAGTACATACTGTAGCGTAATTAATGAGAAGGAGGTCACCTGTTTTCAATACAAAAAATTATAAGCGGGTCCCATCTAAACGTATTTTACGTCTTTCTAATGAATCTTATGGTGTAGCAACCAACGCATGGCTCGTCGTGCATTATTATATATATTGTGTGCGCTTTTTCAAACAGTCTATTTCACTGATTGGTTTATTCTTGACTTGACAACAAACAAAGGCATCCACCCACTGCTTCACTTCCCTCCCTTCCATGTCTTTTTCTTTGTCAAGTGTGATAGAATAGTAACTAGAAAATGTTTAGACCTCGTTCTCACTAAATAGGCGTCCACGCAGTTAATTTGTTCTAAATCGTTAAATTTAACAAAAGCACCCATTAATACATAAATTATATAGACAAATTATTAAGTGTGTGTAGGTTATAGGGGCTAGAAACTTGTTGGCTAAGTTATTTACTCAAGGCTAATTGTGGAGAAGATGGAGGCCCTAAAAAGGGCCGTTGTATGGGGTACAGTTTGGGGGGGGCTTATTTTCTGGTGGTGTACTTGGTGACGGCCTTGGTACCTTCACTGACAAAATTGTCTTGATTACAGTTGTTTTGTCTTGTGTATAAACATGTTTTTTTTTTGTTTCATTTTTTTGCAAGATGGCCGTACGTTTATTAGTATTGACACTAATGGTGTAAAATACGTCGAAAGTAAAACTTATTTAATTTAAAAAAGTGTTTATTTAATTGTAATTAGTGTTTATATTAATAAAATTGTTAGACAAAACAATTAAACAAAAAAAAATGATTTCAATAGAAGAAATAATACAAAATAAAAAGATAAAATTACAAAATAATAAAAATAAATGTCTACAACACGTGGTGTTCCCAAGCGGTCACCCATATAAGTACTAACCACGCCCGACGTTGCTTGACTTCGGTGATCGGACGAGAACCAGTATTTTCAACGTGGTATGGCCGTAGACAACAAAGTGATAAAAATAGTCTTTATATAATTACTAATCGGGTACACTTTAAAACGTACTAGATATTATAAACAGTACATACTGTAGCGTAATTAATGAGAAGGAGGTCACCTGTTTTCAATACAAAAAATTATAAGCGGGTCCCATCTAAACGTATTTTACGTCTTTCTAATGAATCTTATGGTGTAGCAACCAACGCATGGCTCGTCGTGCATTATTATATATATTGTGTGCGCTTTTTCAAACAGTCTATTTCACTGATTGGTTTATTCTTGACTTGACAACAAACAAAGGCATCCTCCCACTGCTTCACTTCCCCCCTTCCATGTCTTTTTCTTTGTCAAGTGTGATAGAATAGTAACTAGAAAATGTTTAGACCTCATTCTCAGAAAATAGGCGTCCACTTAGTTAATTTGTACTAAATCGTTAAATTTAACAAAAGCACTCATTAATACATAAATTATATAGACAAATTATTAAGTGTGTGTAGGTTATAGGGGCTAGAAACTTGTTGGCTAAGTTATTTACTCAAGGCTACTTTTGGAGAAGATGGAGGCCCTAAAGAGGGCCGTTGTATGGGGTACAGTTGGGGGGGGGTGGCTTATTTTCTGGTGGTGTACTTGGTGACGGCCTCCGTACCAACACTGACAAAATTGTCTTGATTACAGTTGTTTTGTCTTGTGTATAAACATGTTTTTTTTTTGTTTCATTTTTTTGCAAGATGGCCGTACGTTTATTAGTATTGACACTAATGGTGTAAAATACGTCGAAAGTAAAACTTATTTAATTTTAAAAAGTGTTTATTTAATTGTAATTAGTGTTTATATTAATAAAATTGTTAGACAAAACAATTAAACAAAAAAAAATGATTTCAATAGAAGAAATAATACAAAATAAAAAGATAAAATTACAAAATAATAAAAATAAATGTCTACAACACGTGGTGTTCCCAAGCGGTCAACCATCTAAGTACTAACCACGCCCGACATTGCTTGACTTCGGTGATCGGACGAGAACCGGTATTTTCAACGTGGTATGACCGTAGACAACAAAGTGATAAAAATAGTCTTTATATAATTACTAATCGGGTACACTTTAAAACGTACTAGATATTATAAACAGTACATACTGTAGCGTAATTAATGAGAAGGAGGTCACCTGTTTTCAATACAAAAAATTATAAGCGGGTCCCATCTAAACGTATTTTACGTCTTTCTAATGAATCTTATGGTGTAGCAACCAACGCATGGCTCGTCGTGCATTATTATATATATTGTGTGCGCTTTTTCAAACAGTCTATTTCACTGATTGGTTTATTCTTGACTTGACAACAAACAAAGGCATCCACCCACTGCTTCACTTCCCTCCCTTCCATGTCTTTTTCTTTGTCAAGTGTGATAGAATAGTAACTAGAAAATGTTTAGACCTCGTTCTCACTAAATAGGCGTCCACGCAGTTAATTTGTTCTAAATCGTTAAATTTAACAAAAGCACCCATTAATACATAAATTATATAGACAAATTATTAAGTGTGTGTAGGTTATAGGGGCTAGAAACTTGTTGGCTAAGTTATTTACTCAAGGCTAATTGTGGAGAAGATGGAGGCCCTAAAAAGGGCCGTTGTATGGGGTACAGTTTGGGGGGGGCTTATTTTCTGGTGGTGTACTTGGTGACGGCCTTGGTACCTTCACTGACAAAATTGTCTTGATTACAGTTGTTTTGTCTTGTGTATAAACATGTTTTTTTTTTGTTTCATTTTTTTGCAAGATGGCCGTACGTTTATTAGTATTGACACTAATGGTGTAAAATACGTCGAAAGTAAAACTTATTTAATTTAAAAAAGTGTTTATTTAATTGTAATTAGTGTTTATATTAATAAAATTGTTAGACAAAACAATTAAACAAAAAAAAATGATTTCAATAGAAGAAATAATACAAAATAAAAAGATAAAATTACAAAATAATAAAAATAAATGTCTACAACACGTGGTGTTCCCAAGCGGTCAACCATCTAAGTACTAACCACGCCCGACATTGCTTGACTTCGGTGATCGGACGAGAACCGGTATTTTCAACGTGGTATGGCCGTAGACAACAAAGTGATAAAAATAGTCTTTATATAATTACTAATCGGGTACACTTTAAAACGTACTAGATATTATAAACAGTACATACTGTAGCGTAATTAATGAGAAGGAGGTCACCTGTTTTCAATACAAAAAATTATAAGCGGGTCCCATCTAAACGTATTTTACGTCTTTCTAATGAATCTTATGGTGTAGCAACCAACGCATGGCTCGTCGTGCATTATTATATATATTGTGTGCGCTTTTTCAAACAGTCTATTTCACTGATTGGTTTATTCTTGACTTGACAACAAACAAAGGCATCCTCCCACTGCTTCACTTCCCTCTTCCATGTCTTTTTCTTTGTCAAGTGTGATAGAATAGTAACTAGAAAATGTTTAGACCTCATTCTCAGAAAATAGGCGTCCACTTAGTTAATTTGTACTAAATCGTTAAATTTAACAAAAGCACCCATTAATACATAAATTATATAGACAAATTATTAAGTGTGTGTAGGTTATAGGGGCTAGAAACTTGTTGGCTAAGTTATTTACTCAAGGCTACTTTTGGAGAAGATGGAGGCCCTAAAGAGGGCCGTTGTATGGGGTACAGTTGGGGGGGGGTGGCTTATTTTCTGGTGGTGTACTTGGTGACGGCCTTGGTACCTTCACTGACAAAATTGTCTTGATTACAGTTGTTTTGTCTTGTGTATAAACATGTTTTTTTTTTGTTTCATTTTTTTGCAAGATGGCCGTACGTTTATTAGTATTGACACTAATGGTGTAAAATACGTCGAAAGTAAAACTTATTTAATTTAAAAAAGTGTTTATTTAATTGTAATTAGTGTTTATATTAATAAAATTGTTAGACAAAACAATTAAACAAAAAAAAAATGATTTCAATAGAAGAAATAATACAAAATAAAAAGATAAAATTACAAAATAATAAAAATAAATGTCTACAACACGTGGTGTTCCCAAGCGGTCACCCATATAAGTACTAACCACGCCCGACGTTGCTTGACTTCGGTGATCGGACGAGAACCAGTATTTTCAACGTGGTATGGCCGTAGACAACAAAGTGATAAAAATAGTCTTTATATAATTACTAATCGGGTACACTTTAAAACGTACTAGATTTTATAAACAGTACATACTGTAGCGTAATTAACGAGAAGGAGGTCACCTGTTTTCAATACAAAAAATTATAAGCGGGTCCCATCTAAACGTATTTTACGTCTTTCTAATGAATTTTATGGTGTAGCAACCAACGCATGGCTCGTCGTGCATTATTATATATATTGTGTGCGCTTTTTCAAACAGTCTATTTCACTGATTGGTTTATTCTTGACTTGACAACAAACAAAGGCATCCACCCACTGCTTCACTTCCCCCCCTTCCATGTCTTTTTCTTTGTCAAGTGTGATAGAATAGTAACTAGAAAATGTTTAGACCTCATTCTCAGAAAATAGGCGTCCACTTAGTTAATTTGTACTAAATCGTTAAATTTAACAAAAGCACCCATTAATACATAAATTATATAGACAAATTATTAAGTGTGTGTAGGTTATAGGGGCTAGAAACTTGTTGGCTAAGTTATTTACTCAAGGCTACTTTTGGAGAAGATGGAGGCCCTAAAGAGGGCCGTTGTATGGGGTACAGTTGGGGGGGGGGGTGGCTTATTTTCTGGTGGTGTACTTGGTGACGGCCTCCGTACCAACACTGACAAAATTGTCTTGATTACAGTTGTTTTGTCTTGTGTATAAAGATGTTTTTTTTTTGTTTCATTTTTTTGCAAGATGGCCGTACGTTTATTAGTATTGACACTAATGGTGTAAAATACGTCGAAAGTAAAACTTATTTAATTTTAAAAAGTGTTTATTTAATTGTAATTAGTGTTTATATTAATAAAATTGTTAGAAAAAACAATTAAACAAAAAAAAATGATTTCAATAGAAGAAATAATACAAAATAAAAAGATAAAATTACAAAATAATAAAAATAAATGTCTACAACACGTGGTGTTCCCAAGCGGTCACCCATCTAAGTACTAACCACGCCCGACGTTGCTTGACTTCGGTGATCGGACGAGAACCGGTATTTTCAACGTGGTATGGCCGTAGACAACAAAGTGATAAAAATAGTCTTTATATAATTACTAATCGGGTACACTTTAAAACGTACTAGATATTATAAACAGTACATACTGTAGCGTAATTAATGAGAAGGAGGTCACCTGTTTTCAATACAAAAAATTATAAGCGGGTCCCATCTAAACGTATTTTACGTCTTTCTAATGAATCTTATGGTGTAGCAACCAACGCATGGCTCGTCGTGCATTATTATATATATTGTGTGCGCTTTTTCATACAGTCTATTTCACTGATTGGTTTATTCTTGACTTGACAACAAACAAAGGCATCCTCCCACTGCTTCACTTCCCCCCTTCCATGTCTTTTTCTTTGTCAAGTGTGATAGAATAGTAACTAGAAAATGTTTAGACCTCATTCTCAGAAAATAGGCGTCCACGCAGTTAATTTGTACTAAATCGTTAAATTTAACAAAAGCACCCATTAATACATAAATTATATAGACAAATTATTAAGTGTGTGTAGGTTATAGGGGCTAGAAACTTGTTGGCTAAGTTATTTACTCAAGGCTACTATTGGAGAAGATGAAGGCCCTAAAAAGGGCCGTTGTATGGGGTACAGTTGGGGGGGGGTGGCTTATTTTCTGGTGGTGTACTTGGTGACGGCCTCCGTAGGGCCTACCAACACTGACAAAATTGTCTTGATTACAGTTGTTTTGTTATGTGTAAAAACATGTTTTTTTTTGTTTTAATTTTTTTGCAAGATGGCCGTACGTTTATTAGTATTGACACTAATGGTGTAAAATACGTCGAAAGTAAAACTTATTTAATTTTAAAAAGTGTTTATTTAATTGTAATTAGTGTTTATATTAATAAAATTGTTAGACAAAACAATTAAACAAAAAAAAATGATTTCAATAGAAGAAATAATACAAAATAAAAAGAAAAAATTACAAAATAATAAAAATAAATGTCTACAACACGTGGTGTTCCCAAGCGGTCACCCATCTAAGTACTAACCACGCCCGACGTTGCTTGACTTCGGTGATCGGACGAGAACCGGTATTTTCAACGTGGTATGGCCGTAGACAACGAAATGATAAAAATAGTCTTTATATAATTACTAATCGGGTACACTTTAAAATGTACTAGATTTTATAAACAGTACATACTGTAGCGTAATTAATGAGAAGGAGGTTACCTGTTTTCAATACAAAAAATTATTAGCGGGTCCCATCTAAACGTGTTTTACGTCTTTCTAATGAATCTTATGGTGTAGCAACCAACGCATGGCTCGTCGTGCATTATTATATATATTGTGTGCGCTTTTTCAAACAGTCTATTTCACTGATTGGTTTATTCTTGACTTGACAACAAACAAAGGCATCCACCCACTGCTTCACTTCCCTCCCTTCCATGTCTTTTTCTTTGTCAAGTGTGATAGAATAGTAACTAGAAAATGTTTAGACCTCGTTCTCACTAAATAGGCGTCCACGCAGTTAATTTGTACTAAATCGTTAAATTTAACAAAAGCACCCATTAATACATAAATTATATAGACAAATTATTAAGTGTGTGTAGGTTATAGGGGCTAGAAACTTGTTGGCTAAGTTATTTACTCAAGGCTAATTGTGGAGAAGATGGAGGCCCTAAAAAGGGCCGTTGTATGGGGTACAGTTCGGGGGGGGGCTTATTTTCTGGTTGTGTACTTGGTGACGGCCTTGGTACCTTCACTGACACAATTGTCTTGATTACAGTTGTTTTGTCTTGTGTATAAACATGTTTTTTTTTTGTTTCATTTTTTGCAAGATGGCCGTACGTTCATTAGTATTGACACTAATGGTGTAAAATACGTCGAAAGTAAAACTTATTTAATTTTTAAAAGTGTTTATTTAATTGTAATTAGTGTTTATATTAATAAAATTGTTAGACAAAACAATTAAACAAAAAAAAAATGATTTCAATAGAAGAAATAATACAAAATAATAAAATAAAATTACAAAATAATAAAAATAAATGTCTACAACACGTGGTGTTCCCAAGCGGTCACCCATCTAAGTACTAACCACGCCCGACGTTGCTTGACTTCGGTGATCGGACGATAACCGGTATTTTCAACGTGGTATGGCCGTAGACAACTATGTGATAAAAATAGTCTTTATATAATTACTAATCGGGTACACTTTAAAACGTACTAGATATTATAAACAGTACATACTGTAGCGTAATTAATGAGAAGGAGGTCACCTGTTTTCAATACAAAAAATTATAAGCGGGTCCCATCTAAACGTATTTTACGTCTTTCTAATGAATCTTATGGTGTAGCAACCAACGCATGGCTCGTCGTGCATTATTATATATATTGTGTGCGCTTTTTCAAACAGTCTATTTCACTGATTGGTTTATTCTTGACTTGACAACAAACAAAGGCATCCTCCCACCGCTTCACTTCCCCCCTTCCATGTCTTTTTCTTTGTCAAGTGTGATAGAATAGTAACTAGAAAATGTTTAGACCTCATTCTCAGAAAATAGGCGTCCACGCAGTTAATTTGTACTAAATCGTTAAATTTAACAAAAGCACCCATTAATACATAAATTATATAGACAAATTATTAAGTGTGTGTAGGTTATAGGGGCTAGAAACTTGTTGGCTAATTTTTTTACTCAAGGCTACTTTTGGAGAAGATGGAGGCCCTAAAAAGGGCCGTTGTATGGGGTACAGTTGGGGGGGTGGCTTATTTCCTGGTGGTGTACTTGGTGACGGCCTCCGTACCAACACTGACAAAATTGTCTTGATTACAGTTGTTTTGTCATGTGTAAAAACATGTTTTTTTTTTGTTTCATTTTTTTGCAAGATGGCCGTACGTTTATTAGTATTGACACTAATGGTGTAAAATACGTCGAAAGTAAAACTTATTTAATTTTAAAAAGTGTTTATTTAATTGTAATTAGTGTTTATATTAATAAAATTGTTAGACAAAACAATTAAACAAAAAAAAAATGATTTCAATAGAAGAAATAATACAAAATAAAAAGATAAAATTACAAAATAATAAAAATAAATGTCTACAACACGTGGTGTTCCCAAGCGGTCACCCATCTAAGTACTAACCACGCCCGACGTTGCTTGACTTCGGTGATCGGACGAGAACCGGTATTTTCAACGTGGTATGGCCGTAGACAACGAAATGATAAAAATAGTCTTTATATAATTACTAATCGGGTACACTTTAAAATGTACTAGATTTTATAAACAGTACATACTGTAGCGTAATTAATGAGAAGGAGGTTACCTGTTTTCAATACAAAAAATTATTAGCGGGTCCCATCTAAACGTATTTTACGTCTTTCTAATGAATCTTATGGTGTAGCAACCAACGCATGGCTCGTCGTGCATTATTATATATATTGTGTGCGCTTTTTCAAACAGTCTATTTCACTGATTGGTTTATTCTTGACTTGACAACAAACAAAGGCATCCACCCACTGCTTCACTTCCCTCCCTTCCATGTCTTTTTCTTTGTCAAGTGTGATAGAATAGTAACTAGAAAATGTTTAGACCTCGTTCTCACTAAATAGGCGTTCACGCAGTTAATTTGTACTAAATCGTTAAATTTAACAAAAGCACCCATTAATACATAAATTATATAGTCAAATTATTAAGTGTGTGTAGGTTATAGGGGCTAGAAATTTGTTGGCTAAGTTATTTACTCAAGGCTACTTTTGGAGAAGATGGAGGCCCTAAAAAGGGCCGTTGTATGGGGTACAGTTGGGGGGTGGTGGCTTATTTTCTGGTGGTGTACTTAATGACGGCCTCCGTACCAACACTGACAAAATTGTCTTGATTACAGTTGTTTTGTCTTGTGTATAAACATGTTTTTTTTTTGTTTCATTTTTTTGCAAGAAGGCCGTACGTTTATTAGTATTGACACTAATGGTGTAAAATACGTCGAAAGTAAAACTTATTTAATTTTAAAAAGTGTTTATTTAATTGTAATTAGTGTTTATATTAATAAAATTGTTAGACAAAACAATTAAACAAAAAAAAAATGATTTCAATAGAAGAAATAATACAAAATAATAAGATAAAATTACAAAATAATAAAAATAAATGTCTACAACACGTGGTGTTCCCAAGCGGTCACCCATCTAAGTACTAACCACGCCCGACGTTGCTTGACTTCGGTGATCGGACGAGAACCGGTATTTTCAACGTGGTATGGCCGTAGACAAGAAAATGATAAAAATAGTCTTTATATAATTACTAATCGGGTACACTTTAAAATGTACTAGATTTTATAAACAGTACATACTGTAGCGTAATTAATGAGAAGGAGGTTACCTGTTTTCAATAAAAAAAATTATTAGCGGGTCCCATCTAAACGTATTTTACGTCTTTCTAATGAATCTTATGGTGTAGCAACCAACGCATGGCTCGTCGTGCATTATTATATATATTGTGTGCGCTTTTTCAAACAGTCTATTTCACTGATTGGTTTATTCTTGACTTGACAACAAACAAAGGCATCCACCCACTGCTTCACTTCCCTCCCTTCCATGTCTTTTTCTTTGTCAAGTGTGATAGAATAGTAACTAGAAAATGTTTAGACCTCATTCTCAGGAGATAGGCATCCACGCAGTTAATTTGTACTAAATCGTTAAATTTAACAAAAGCACCCATTAATACATAAATTATATAGACAAATTATTAAGTGTGTGTAGGTTATAGGGGCTAGAAACTTGTTGGCTAAGTTATTTACTCAAGGCTAATTGTGGAGAAGATGGAGGCCCTAAAAAGGGCCGTTGTATGGGGTACAGTTTGGGGGGGCTTATTTTCTGGTTGTGTACTTGGTGACGGCCTTGGTACCTTCACTGACAAAATTGTCTTGATTACAGTTGTTTTGTCTTGTGTATAAACATGTTTTTTTTTCGTTTCATTTTTTTCAAGATGGCCGTACGTTCATTAGTATTGACACTAATGGTGTAAAATACGTCGAAAGTAAAACTTATTTAATTTTAAAAAGTGTTTATTTAATTGTAATTAGTGTTTATATTAATAAAATTATTAGACAAAACAATTAAACAAAAAAAAATGATTTCAATAGAAGAAATAATACAAAATAAAAAGATAAAATTACAAAATAATAAAAAAAAATGTCTACAACACGTGGTGTTCCCAAGCGGTCACCCATCTAAGTACTAACCACGCCCGACGTTGCTTGACTTCGGTGATCGGACGAGAACCAGTATTTTTAACGTGGTATGGCCGTAGACAACAAAGTGATAAAAATAGTCTTTATATAATTACTAATCGGGTACACTTTAAAACGTACTAGATATTATAAACAGTACATACTGTAGCGTAATTAATGAGAAGGAGGTCACCTGTTTTCAATACAAAAAATTATAAGCGGGTCCCATCTAAACGTATTTTACGTCTTTCTAATGAATCTTATGGTGTAGCAACCAACGCATGGCTCGTCGTGCATTATTATATATATTGTGTGCGCTTTTTCAAACAGTCTATTTCACTGATTGGTTTATTCTTGACTTGACAACAAACAAAGGCATCCTCCCACTGCTTCACTTCCCCCCTTCCATGTATTTTTCTTTGTCAAGTGTGATAGAATAGTAACTAGAAGATGTTTAGACCTCATTCTCAGAAAATAGGCGTCCACGCAGTTAATTTGTACTAAATCGTTAAATTTAACAAAAGCACCCATTAATACATAAATTATATAGACAAATTATTAAGTGTGTGTAGGTTATAGGGGCTAGAAACTTGTTGGCTAAGTTTTTTACTCAAGGCTACTTTTGGAGAAGATGGAGGCCCTAAAAAGGGCCGTTGTATGGGGTACAGTTGGGGGGGGGTGGCTTATTTTCTGGTGGTGTACTTGGTGACGGCCTTGGTACCTTCACTGACAAAATTGTCTTGATTACAGTTGTTTTGTCTTGTGTATAAACATGTTTTTTTTTCGTTTCATTTTTTGCAAGATGGCCGTACGTTCATTAGTATTGACACTAATGGTGTAAAATACGTCGAAAGTAAAACTTATTTAATTTAAAAAAGTGTTTATTTAATTGTAATTAGTGTTTATATTAATAAAATTTTTAGACAAAACAATTAAACAAAAAAAATGATTTCAATAGAAGAAATAATACAAAATAAAAAGATAAAATTACAAAATAATAAAAATAAATGTCTACAACACGTGGTGTTCCCAAGCGGTCACCCATCTAAGTACTAACCACGCCCGACGTTGCTTGACTTCGGTGATCGGACGAGAACCAGTATTTTTAACGTGGTATGGCCGTAGACAACAAAGTTATAAAAATAGTCTTTATATAATTACTAATCGGGTACACTTTAAAACGTACTAGATATTATAAACAGTACATACTGTAGCGTAATTAATGAGAAGGAGGTCACCTGTTTTCAATACAAAAAATTATAAGCGGGTCCCATCTAAACGTATTTTACGTCTTTCTAATGAATCTTATGGTGTAGCAACCAACGCATGGCTCGTCGTGCATTATTATATATATTGTGTGCGCTTTTTCAAACAGTCTATTTCACTGATTGGTTTATTCTTGACTTGACAACAAACAAAGGCATCCTCCCACTGCTTCACTTCCCCCCTTCCATGTATTTTTCTTTGTCAAGTGTGATAGAATAGTAACTAGAAGATGTTTAGACCTCATTCTCAGAAAATAGGCGTCCACGCAGTTAATTTGTACTAAATCGTTAAATTTAACAAAAGCACCCATTAATACATAAATTATATAGACAAATTATTAAGTGTGTGTAGGTTATAGGGGCTAGAAACTTGTTGGCTAAGTTATTTACTCAAGGCTACTTTTGGAGAAGATGGAGGCCCTAAAAAGGGCCGTTGTATGGGGTACAGTTGGGGGGGGGGGTGGCTTATTTTCTGGTGGTGTACTTGGTGACGGCCTTGGTACCTTCACTGACAAAATTGTCTTGATTACAGTTGTTTTGTCTTGTGTATAAACATGTTTTTTTTTCGTTTCATTTTTTGCAAGATGGCCGTACGTTCATTAGTATTGACACTAATGGTGTAAAATACGTCGAAAGTAAAACTTATTTAATTTAAAAAAGTGTTTATTTAATTGTAATTAGTGTTTATATTAATAAAATTTTTAGACAAAACAATTAAACAAAAAAAATGATTTCAATAGAAGAAATAATACAAAATAAAAAGATAAAATTACAAAATAATAAAAATAAATGTCTACAACACGTGGTGTTCCCAAGCGGTCACCCATCTAAGTACTAACCACGCCCGACGTTGCTTAACTTCGGTGATCGGACGAGAACCGGTATTTTCAACGTGGTATGGCCGTAGACCACGAAATGATAAAAATAGTCTTTATATAATTACTAATCGGGTACACTTTAAAATGTACTAGATTTTATAAACAGTACATACTGTAGCGTAATTAATGAGAAGGAGGTTACCTGTTTTCAATAAAAAAAATTATTAGCGGGTCCCATCTAAACGTATTTTACGTCTTTCTAATGAATCTTATGGTGTAGCAACCAACGCATGGCTCGTCGTGCATTATTATATATATTGTGTGCGCTTTTTCAAACAGTCTATTTCACTGATTGGTTTATTCTTGACTTGACAACAAACAAAGGCATCCACCCACTGCTTCACTTCCCTACCTTCCATGTCTTTTTCTTTGTCAAGTGTGATAGAATAGTAACTAGAAAATGTTTAGACCTCGTTCTCACTAAATAGGCGTCCACGCAGTTAATTTGTACTAAATCGTTAAATTTAACAAAAGCACCCATTAATACATAAATTATATAGACAAATTATTAAGTGTGTGTAGGTTATAGGGGCTAGAAACTTGTTGGCTAAGTTATTTACTCAAGGCTAATTGTGGAGAAGATGGAGGCCCTAAAAAGGGCCGTTGTATGGGGTACAGTTTGGGGGGGGGGCTTATTTTCTGGTTGTGTACTTGGTGACGGCCTTGGTACCTTCACTGACAAAATTGTCTTGATTACAGTTGTTTTGTCTTGTGTATAAACATGTTTTTTTTTCGTTTCATTTTTTGCAAGATGGCCGTACGTTGATTTGTATTGACACTAATGGTGTAAAATACGTCGAAAGTAAAACTTATTTAATTTTAAAAAGTGTTTATTTAATTGTAATTAGTGTTTATATTAATAAAATTGTTAGACAAAACAATTACACATAAAAAATGATTACAATAAAAGAAATAATACAAAATAAAAATATAAAACTACAAAATAATAAAAAAAAATGTCTACAACACGTGGTGTTCCCAAGCGGTCACACATCTAAGTACTAACCACGCCCGACATTGCTTGACTTCGGTGATCGGACGAGAACCGGTATTTTCAACGTGGTATGGCCGTAGACAACGAAGTGATAAAAATAGTCTTTATATAATTACTAATCGGGTACACTTTTAAATGTAGTAGATATTATAAACAGTACATACTGTAGCGTAATTAATGAGAAGGGGGTCACCTGTTTTCAATACAAAAAATTATAAGCGGGTCCCATCTAAACGTATTTTACGTCTTTCTAATGAATCTTATGGTGTAGCAACCAACGCATGGCTCGTCGTGCATTATTATATATATTGTGTGCGCTTTTTCATACAGTCTATTTCACTGATTGGTTTATTCTTGACTTGACAACAAACAAAGGCATCCTCCGACTGCTTCACTTCCCCCCTTCCATGTCTTTTTCTTTGTCAAGTGTGATAGAATAGTAACTAGAAAATGTTTAGACCTCATTCTCAGAAAATAGGCGTCCACGCAGTTAATTTGTACTAAATCGTTAAATTTAACAAAAGCACCCATTAATACATAAATTATATAGACAAATTATTAAGTGTGTGTAGGTTATAGGGGCTAGAAACTTGTTGGCTAATTTTTTTACTCAAGGCTACTTTTGGAGAAGATGGAGGCCCTAAAAAGGGCCGTTGTATGGGGTACAGTTGGGGGGGGGGGGGTGGCTTATTTTCTGGTGGTGTACTTGGTGACGGCCTCCGTACCAACACTGACAAAATTGTCTTGATTACAGTTGTTTTGTCATGTGTAAAAACATGTTTTTTTTTTGTTTCATTTTTTTGCAAGATGGCCGTACGTTTATTAGTATTGACACTAATGGTGTAAAATACGTCGAAAGTAAAACTTATTTAATTTTAAAAAGTGTTTATTTAATTGTAATTAGTGTTTATATTAATAAAATTGTTAGACAAAACAATTAAACAAAAAAAAATGATTTCAATAGAAGAAATAATACAAAATAAAAAGATAAAATTACAAAATAATAAAAATAAATGTCTACAACACGTGGTGTTCCCAAGCGGTCACCCATCTAAGTACTAACCACGCCCGACGTTGCTTGACTTCGGTGATCGGACGAGAACCGGTATTTTCAACGTGGTATGGCCGTAGACAACGAAATGATAAAAATAGTCTTTATATAATTACTAATCGGGTACACTTTAAAATGTACTAGATTTTATAAACAGTACATACTGTAGCGTAATTAATGAGAAGGAGGTTACCTGTTTTCAATACAAAAAATTATTAGCGGGTCCCATCTAAACGTATTTTACGTCTTTCTAATGAATCTTATGGTGTAGCAACCAACGCATGGCTCGTCGTGCATTATTATATATATTGTGTGCGCTTTTTCAAACAGTCTATTTCACTGATTGGTTTATTCTTGACTTGACAACAAACAAAGGCATCCACCCACTGCTTCACTTCCCTCCCTTCCATGTCTTTTTCTTTGTCAAGTGTGATAGAATAGTAACTAGAAAATGTAAAGACCTCGTTCTCACTAAATAGGCGTCCACGCAGTTAATTTGTACTAAATCGTTAAATTTAACAAAAGCACCCATTAATACATAAATTATATAGACAAATTATTAAGTGTGTGTAGGTTATAGGGGCTAGAAACTTGTTGGCTAAGTTATTTACTCAAGGCTACTTTTGGAGAAGATGGAGGCCCTAAAAAGGGCCGTTGTATGGGGTACAGTTGGGGGGGGGGTGGCTTATTTTCTGGTGGTGTACTTGGTGACGGCCTTGGTACCTTCACTGACAAAATTGTCTTGATTACAGTTGTTTTGTCTTGTGTATAAACATGTTTTTTTTTCGTTTCATTTTTTGCAAGATGGCCGTACGTTCATTAGTATTGACACTAATGGTGTAAAATACGTCGAAAGTAAAACTTATTTAATTTAAAAAAGTGTTTATTTAATTGTAATTAGTGTTTATATTAATAAAATTTTTAGACAAAACAATTAAACAAAAAAAATGATTTCAATAGAAGAAATAATACAAAATAAAAAGATAAAATTACAAAATAATAAAAATAAATGTCTACAACACGTGGTGTTCCCAAGCGGTCACCCATCTAAGTACTAACCACGCCCGACGTTGCTTAACTTCGGTGATCGGACGAGAACCGGTATTTTCAACGTGGTATGGCCGTAGACCACGAAATGATAAAAATAGTCTTTATATAATTACTAATCGGGTACACTTTAAAATGTACTAGATTTTATAAACAGTACATACTGTAGCGTAATTAATGAGAAGGAGGTTACCTGTTTTCAATACAAAAAATTATTAGCGGGTCCCATCTAAACGTATTTTACGTCTTTCTAATGAATCTTATGGTGTAGCAACCAACGCATGGCTCGTCGTGCATTATTATATATATTGTGTGCGCTTTTTCAAACAGTCTATTTCACTGATTGGTTTATTCTTGACTTGACAACAAACAAAGGCATCCACCCACTGCTTCACTTCCCTACCTTCCATGTCTTTTTCTTTGTCAAGTGTGATAGAATAGTAACTAGAAAATGTTTAGACCTCGTTCTCACTAAATAGGCGTCCACGCAGTTAATTTGTACTAAATCGTTAAATTTAACAAAAGCACCCATTAATACATAAATTATATAGACAAATTATTAAGTGTGTGTAGGTTATAGGGGCTAGAAACTTGTTGGCTAAGTTATTTACTCAAGGCTAATTGTGGAGAAGATGGAGGCCCTAAAAAGGGCCGTTGTATGGGGTACAGTTTGGGGGGGGGGGCTTATTTTCTGGTTGTGTACTTGGTGACGGCCTTGGTACCTTCACTGACAAAATTGTCTTGATTACAGTTGTTTTGTCTTGTGTATAAACATGTTTTTTTTTCGTTTCATTTTTTGCAAGATGGCCGTACGTTGATTTGTATTGACACTAATGGTGTAAAATACGTCGAAAGTAAAACTTATTTAATTTTAAAAAGTGTTTATTTAATTGTAATTAGTGTTTATATTAATAAAATTGTTAGACAAAACAATTACACATAAAAAATGATTACAATAAAAGAAATAATACAAAATAAAAATATAAAACTACAAAATAATAAAAAAAAATGTCTACAACACGTGGTGTTCCCAAGCGGTCACACATCTAAGTACTAACCACGCCCGACATTGCTTGACTTCGGTGATCGGACGAGAACCGGTATTTTCAACGTGGTATGGCCGTAGACAACGAAGTGATAAAAATAGTCTTTATATAATTACTAATCGGGTACACTTTTAAATGTAGTAGATATTATAAACAGTACATACTGTAGCGTAATTAATGAGAAGGGGGTCACCTGTTTTCAATACAAAAAATTATAAGCGGGTCCCATCTAAACGTATTTTACGTCTTTCTAATGAATCTTATGGTGTAGCAACCAACGCATGGCTCGTCGTGCATTATTATATATATTGTGTGCGCTTTTTCATACAGTCTATTTCACTGATTGGTTTATTCTTGACTTGACAACAAACAAAGGCATCCTCCGACTGCTTCACTTCCCCCCTTCCATGTCTTTTTCTTTGTCAAGTGTGATAGAATAGTAACTAGAAAATGTTTAGACCTCATTCTCAGAAAATAGGCGTCCACGCAGTTAATTTGTACTAAATCGTTAAATTTAACAAAAGCACCCATTAATACATAAATTATATAGACAAATTATTAAGTGTGTGTAGGTTATAGGGGCTAGAAACTTGTTGGCTAATTTTTTTACTCAAGGCTACTTTTGGAGAAGATGGAGGCCCTAAAAAGGGCCGTTGTATGGGGTACAGTTGGGGGGGGGGGGTGGCTTATTTTCTGGTGGTGTACTTGGTGACGGCCTCCGTACCAACACTGACAAAATTGTCTTGATTACAGTTGTTTTGTCATGTGTAAAAACATGTTTTTTTTTTGTTTCATTTTTTTGCAAGATGGCCGTACGTTTATTAGTATTGACACTAATGGTGTAAAATACGTCGAAAGTAAAACTTATTTAATTTTAAAAAGTGTTTATTTAATTGTAATTAGTGTTTATATTAATAAAATTGTTAGACAAAACAATTAAACAAAAAAAAAATGATTTCAATAGAAGAAATAATACAAAATAAAAAGATAAAATTACAAAATAATAAAAATAAATGTCTACAACACGTGGTGTTCCCAAGCGGTCACCCATCTAAGTACTAACCACGCCCGACGTTGCTTGACTTCGGTGATCGGACGAGAACCGGTATTTTCAACGTGGTATGGCCGTAGACAACGAAATGATAAAAATAGTCTTTATATAATTACTAATCGGGTACACTTTAAAATGTACTAGATTTTATAAACAGTACATACTGTAGCGTAATTAATGAGAAGGAGGTTACCTGTTTTCAATACAAAAAATTATTAGCGGGTCCCATCTAAACGTATTTTACGTCTTTCTAATGAATCTTATGGTGTAGCAACCAACGCATGGCTCGTCGTGCATTATTATATATATTGTGTGCGCTTTTTCAAACAGTCTATTTCACTGATTGGTTTATTCTTGACTTGACAACAAACAAAGGCATCCACCCACTGCTTCACTTCCCTCCCTTCCATGTCTTTTTCTTTGTCAAGTGTGATAGAATAGTAACTAGAAAATGTTTAGACCTCGTTCTCACTAAAAAGGCGTCCACGCAGTTAATTTGTACTAAATCGTTAAATTTAACAAAAGCACCCATTAATACATAAATTATATAGACAAATTATTAAGTGTGTGTAGGTTATAGGGGCTAGAAACTTGTTGGCTAAGTTATTTACTCAAGGCTACTTTTGGAGAAGTTGGAGGCCCTAAAAAGGGCCGTTGTATGGGGTACAGTTTGGGGGTGGTGGCTTATTTTCTGGTGGTGTACTTAATGACGGCCTCCGTACCAACACTGACAAAATTGTCTTGATTACAGTTGTTTTGTCTTGTGTATAAACATGTTTTTTTTTTGTTTCATTTTTTTGCAAGAAGGCCGTACGTTTATTAGTATTGACACTAATGGTGTAAAATACGTCGAAAGTAAAACTTATTTAATTTTAAAAAGTGTTTATTTAATTGTAATTAGTGTTTATATTAATAAAATTGTTAGACAAAACAATTAAACAAAAAAAAAATGATTTCAATAGAAGAAATAATACAAAATAATAAGATAAAATTACAAAATAATAAAAATAAATGTCTACAACACGTGGTGTTCCCAAGCGGTCACCCATCTAAGTACTAACCACGCCCGACGTTGCTTGACTTCGGTGATCGGACGAGAACCGGTATTTTCAACGTGGTATGGCCGTAGACAAGAAAATGAAAAAAAATAGTCTTTATATAATTACTAATCGGGTACACTTTAAAATGTACTAGATTTTATAAACAGTACATACTGTAGCGTAATTAATGAGATGGAGGTTACCTGTTTTCAATAAAAAAAATTATTAGCGGGTCCCATCTAAACGTATTTTACGTCTTTCTAATGAATCTTATGGTGTAGCAACCAACGCATGGCTCGTCGTGCATTATTATATATATTGTGTGCGCTTTTTCAAACAGTCTATTTCACTGATTGGTTTATTCTTGACTTGACAACAAACAAAGGCATCCTCCCACTGCTTCACTTCCCCCCTTCCATGTATTTTTCTTTGTCAAGTGTGATAGAATAGTAACTAGAAGATGTTTAGACCTCATTCTCAGAAAATAGGCGTCCACGCAGTTAATTTGTACTAAATCGTTAAATTTAACAAAAGCACCCATTAATACATAAATTATATAGACAAATTATTAAGTGTGTGTAGGTTATAGGGGCTAGAAACTTGTTGGCTAAGTTATTTACTCAAGGCTACTTTTGGAGAAGATGGAGGCCCTAAAAAGGGCCGTTGTATGGGGTACAGTTGGGGGGGGGTGGCTTATTTTCTGGTGGTGTACTTGGTGACGGCCTTGGTACCTTCACTGACAAAATTGTCTTGATTACAGTTGTTTTGTCTTGTGTATAAACATGTTTTTTTTTCGTTTCATTTTTTGCAAGATGGCCGTACGTTCATTAGTATTGACACTAATGGTGTAAAATACGTCGAAAGTAAAACTTATTTAATTTAAAAAAGTGTTTATTTAATTGTAATTAGTGTTTATATTAATAAAATTTTTAGACAAAACAATTAAACAAAAAAAATGATTTCAATAGAAGAAATAATACAAAATAAAAAGATAAAATTACAAAATAATAAAAATAAATGTCTACAACACGTGGTGTTCCCAAGCGGTCACCCATCTAAGTACTAACCACGCCCGACGTTGCTTGACTTCGGTGATCGGACGAGAACCGGTATTTTCAACGTGGTATGGCCGTAGACCACGAAATGATAAAAATAGTCTTTATATAATTACTAATCGGGTACACTTTAAAATGTACTAGATTTTATAAACAGTACATACTGTAGCGTAATTAATGAGAAGGAGGTTACCTGTTTTCAATACAAAAAATTATTAGCGGGTCCCATCTAAACGTATTTTACGTCTTTCTAATGAATCTTATGGTGTAGCAACCAACGCATGGCTCGTCGTGCATTATTATATATATTGTGTGCGCTTTTTCAAACAGTCTATTTCACTGATTGGTTTATTCTTGACTTGACAACAAACAAAGGCATCCACCCACTGCTTCACTTCCCTCCCTTCCATGTCTTTTTCTTTGTCAAGTGTGATAGAATAGTAACTAGAAAATGTTTAGACCTCGTTCTCACTAAATAGGCGTCCACGCAGTTAATTTGTACTAAATCGTTAAATTTAACAAAAGCACCCATTAATACATAAATTATATAGACAAATTATTAAGTGTGTGTAGGTTATAGGGGCTAGAAACTTGTTGGCTAAGTTATTTACTCAAGGCTACTTTTGGAGAAGATGGAGGCCCTAAAAAGGGCCGTTGTATGGGGTACAGTTGGGGGGGTGGTGGCTTATTTTCTGGTGGTGTACTTAATGACGGCCTCCGTACCAACACTGACAAAATTGTCTTGATTACAGTTGTTTTGTCTTGTGTATAAACATGTTTTTTTTTTGTTTCATTTTTTTGCAAGAAGGCCGTACGTTTATTAGTATTGACACTAATGGTGTAAAATACGTCGAAAGTAAAACTTATTTAATTTTAAAAAGTGTTTATTTAATTGTAATTAGTGTTTATATTAATAAAATTGTTATACAAAACAATTAAACAAAAAAAAAATGATTTCAATAGAAGAAATAATACAAAATAATAAGATAAAATTACAAAATAATAAAAATAAATGTCTACAACACGTGGTGTTCCCAAGCGGTCACCCATCTAAGTACTAACCACGCCCGACGTTGCTTGACTTCGGTGATCGGACGAGAACCGGTATTTTCAACGTGGTATGGCCGTAGACAAGAAAATGATAAAAATAGTCTTTATATAATTACTAATCGGGTACACTTTAAAATGTACTAGATTTTATAAACAGTACATACTGTAGCGTAATTAATGAAAAGGAGGTTACCTGTTTTCAATAAAAAAAATTATTAGCGCGTCCCATCTAAACGTATTTTACGTCTTTCTAATGAATCTTATGGTGTAGCAACCAACGCATGGCTCGTCGTGCATTATTATATATATTGTGTGCGCTTTTTCAAACAGTCTATTTCACTGATTGGTTTATTCTTGACTTGACAACAAACAAAGGCATCCACCCACTGCTTCACTTCCCTCCCTTCCATGTCTTTTTCTTTGTCAAGTGTGATAGAATAGTAACTAGAAAATGTTTAGACCTCATTCTCAGGAGATAGGCATCCACGCAGTTAATTTGTACTAAATCGTTAAATTTAACAAAAGCACCCATTAATACATAAATTATATAGACAAATTATTAAGTGTGTGTAGGTTATAGGGGCTAGAAACTTGTTGGCTAAGTTATTTACTCAAGGCTAATTGTGGAGAAGATGGAGGCCCTAAAAAGGGCCGTTGTATGGGGTACAGTTTGGGGGGGCTTATTTTCTGGTTGTGTACTTAGTGACGGCCTTGGTACCTTCACTGACAAAATTGTCTTGATTACAGTTGTTTTGTCTTGTGTATAAACATGTTTTTTTTTCGTTTCATTTTTTTCAAGATGGCCGTACGTTCATTAGTATTGACACTAATGGTGTAAAATACGTCGAAAGTAAAACTTATTTAATTTAAAAAAGTGTTTATTTAATTGTAATTAGTGTTTATATTAATAAAATTGTTAGACAAAACAATTAAACAAAAAAAAAATGATTTCAATAGAAGAAATAATACAAAATAAAAAGATAAAATTACAAAATAATAAAAAAAAATGTCTACAACACGTGGTGTTCCCAAGCGGTCACCCATCTAAGTACTAACCACGCCCGACGTTGCTTGACTTCGGTGATCGGACGAGAACCAGTATTTTCAACGTGGTATGGCCGTAGACAACAAAGTGATAAAAATAGTCTTTATATAATTACTAATCGGGTACACTTTAAAACGTACTAGATATTATAAACAGTACATACTGTAGCGTAATTAATGAGAAGGAGGTCACCTGTTTTCAATACAAAAAATTATAAGCGGGTCCCATCTAAACGTATTTTACGTCTTTCTAATGAATCTTATGGTGTAGCAACCAACGCATGGCTCGTCGTGCATTATTATATATATTGTGTGCGCTTTTTCAAACAGTCTATTTCACTGATTGGTTTATTCTTGACTTGACAACAAACAAAGGCATCCTCCCACTGCTTCACTTCCCCCCTTCCATGTATTTTTCTTTGTCAAGTGTGATAGAATAGTAACTAGAAGATGTTTAGACCTCATTCTCAGAAAATAGGCGTCCACGCAGTTAATTTGTACTAAATCGTTAAATTTAACAAAAGCACCCATTAATACATAAATTATATAGACAAATTATTAAGTGTGTGTAGGTTATAGGGGCTAGAAACTTGTTGGCTAAGTTATTTACTCAAGGCTACTTTTGGAGAAGATGGAGGCCCTAAAAAGGGCCGTTGTATGGGGTACAGTTGGGGGGGGGTGGCTTATTTTCTGGTGGTGTACTTGGTGACGGCCTTGGTACCTTCACTGACAAAATTGTCTTGATTACAGTTGTTTTGTCTTGTGTATAAACATGTTTTTTTTTCGTTTCATTTTTTGCAAGATGGCCGTACGTTCATTAGTATTGACACTAATGGTGTAAAATACGTCGAAAGTAAAACTTATTTAATTTAAAAAAGTGTTTATTTAATTGTAATTAGTGTTTATATTAATAAAATTTTTAGACAAAACAATTAAACAAAAAAAATGATTTCAATAGAAGAAATAATACAAAATAAAAAGATAAAATTACAAAATAATAAAAATAAATGTCTACAACACGTGGTGTTCCCAAGCGGTCACCCATCTAAGTACTAACCACGCCCGACGTTGCTTGACTTCGGTGATCGGACGAGAACCGGTATTTTCAACGTGGTATGGCCGTAGACAAGAAAATGATAAAAATAGTCTTTATATAATTACTAATCGGGTACACTTTAAAATGTACTAGATTTTATAAACAGTACATACTGTAGCGTAATTAATGAGAAGGAGGTTACCTGTTTTCAATACAAAAAATTATTAGCGGGTCCCATCTAAACGTATTTTACGTCTTTCTAATGAATCTTATGGTGTAGCAACCAACGCATGGCTCGTCGTGCATTATTATATATATTGTGTGCGCTTTTTCAAACAGTCTATTTCACTGATTGGTTTATTCTTGACTTGACAACAAACAAAGGCATCCACCCACTGCTTCACTTCCCTCCCTTCCATGTCTTTTTCTTTGTCAAGTGTGATAGAATAGTAACTAGAAAATGTTTAGACCTCGTTCTCACTAAATAGGCGTCAACGCAGTTAATTTGTACTAAATCGTTAAATTTAACAAAAGCACCCATTAATACATAAATTATATAGACAAATTATTAAGTGTGTGTAGGTTATAGGGGCTAGAAACTTGTTGGCTAAGTTATTTACTCAAGGCTAATTGTGGAGAAGATGGAGGCCCTAAAAAGGGCCGTTGTATGGGGTACAGTTTGGGGGGGGGGCTTATTTTCTGGTTGTGTACTTGGTGACGGCCTTGGTACCTTCACTGACAAAATTGTCTTGATTACAGTTGTTTTGTCTTGTGTATAAACATGTTTTTTTTTCGTTTCATTTTTTGCAAGATGGCCGTACGTTTATTTGTATTGACACTAATGGTGTAAAATACGTCGAAAGTAAAACTTATTTAATTTTAAAAAGTGTTTATTTAATTGTAATTAGTGTTTATATTAATAAAATTGTTAGACAAAACAATTAAACAAAAAAAAATGATTTCAATAGAAGAAATAATACAAAATAAAAAGATAAAATTACAAAATAATAAAAATAAATGTCTACAACACGTGGTGTTCCCAAGCGGTCACCCATCTAAGTACTAACCACGCCCGACGTTGCTTGACTTCGGTGATCGGACAAGAACCGGTATTTTCAACGTGGTATGGCCGTAGACAACTATGTGATAAAAATAGTCTTTATATAATTACTAATCGGGTACACTTTAAAACGTACTAGATATTATAAACAGTACATACTGTAGCGTAATTAATGAGAAGGAGGTCACCTGTTTTCAATACAAAAAATTATAAGCGGGTCCCATCTAAACGTATTTTACGTCTTTCTAATGAATCTTATGGTGTAGCAACCAACGCATGGCTCGTCGTGCATTATTATATATATTGTGTGCGCTTTTTCAAACAGTCTATTTCACTGATTGGTTTATTCTTGACTTGACAACAAACAAAGGCATCCTCCCACTGCTTCACTTCCCCCCTTCCATGTATTTTTCTTTGTCAAGTGTGATAGAATAGTAACTAGAAAATGTTTAGACCTCATTCTCAGAAAATAGGCGTCCACGCAGTTAATTTGTACTAAATCGTTAAATTTAACAAAAGCACCCATTAATACATAAATTATATAGACAAATTATTAAGTGTGTGTAGGTTATAGGGGCTAGAAACTTGTTGGCTAAGTTATTTACTCAAGGCTACTTTTGGAGAAGATGGAGGCCCTAAAAAGGGCCGTTGTATGGGGTACAGTTGGGGGGGGGTGGCTTATTTTCTGGTGGTGTACTTGGTGACGGCCTTGGTACCTTCACTGACAAAATTGTCTTGATTACAGTTGTTTTGTCTTGTGTATAAACATGTTTTTTTTTCGTTTCATTTTTTGCAAGATGGCCGTACGTTCATTAGTATTGACACTAATGGTGTAAAATACGTCGAAAGTAAAACTTATTTAATTTAAAAAAGTGTTTATTTCATTGTAATTAGTGTTTATATTAATAAAATTTTTAGACAAAACAATTAAACAAAAAAAATGATTACAATAAAAGAAATAATACAAAATAAAAAGATAAAATTACAAAATAATAAAAAAAAATGTCTACAACACGTGGTGTTCCCAAGCGGTCACCCATCTAAGTACTAACCACGCCCGACGTTGCTTGACTTCGGTGATCGGACGAGAACCAGTATTTTCAACGTGGTATGGCCGTAGACAACAAAGTGATAAAAATAGTCTTTATATAATTACTAATCGGGTACACTTTAAAACGTACTAGATATTATAAACAGTACATACTGTAGCGTAATTAATGAGAAGGAGGTCACCTGTTTTCAATACAAAAAATTATAAGCGGGTCCCATCTAACCGTATTTTACGTCTTTCTAATGAATCTTATGGTGTAGCAACCAACGCATGGCTCGTCGTGCATTATTATATATATTGTGTGCGCTTTTTCAAACAGTCTATTTCACTGATTGGTTTATTCTTGACTTGACAACAAACAAAGGCATCCACCCACTGCTTCACTTCCCCCCCTTCCATGTCTTTTTCTTTGTCAAGTGTGATAGAATAGTAACTAGAAAATGTTTAGACCTCATTCTCAGGAGATAGGCGTCCACGCAGTTAATTTGTACTAAATCGTTAAATTTAACAAAAGCACCCATTAATACATAAATTATATAGACAAATTATTAAGTGTGTGTAGGTTATAGGGGCTAGAAACTTGTTGGCTAAGTTATTTACTCAAGGCTAATTGTGGAGAAGATGGAGGCCCTAAAAAGGGCCGTTGTATGGGGTACAGTTGGGAGGGAGGGGCTTATTTTCTGGTTGTGTACTTGGTGTCGGCCTTGGTACCTTCACTGACAAAATTGTCTTGATTACAGTTGTTTTGTCTTGTGTATAAACATGTTTTTTTTTCGTTTCATTTTTTGCAAGATGGCCGTACGTTCATTAGTATTGACACTAATGGTGTAAAATACGTCGAAAGTAAAACTTATTTAATTTAAAAAAGTGTTTATTAAATTGTAATTAGTGTTTATATTAATAAAATTTTTAGACAAAACAATTAAACAAAAAAAATGATTACAATAAAAGAAATAATACAAAATAAAAAGATAAAATTACAAAATAATAAAAAAAAATGTCTACAACACGTGGTGTTCCCAAGCGAGCACCCATCTAAGTACTAACCACGCCCGACGTTGCTTGACTTCGGTGATCGGACGAGAACCAGTATTTTCAACGTGGTATGGCCGTAGACAACAAAGTGATAAAAATAGTCTTTATATAATTACTAATCGGGTACACTTTAAAACGTACTAGATATTATAAACAGTACATACTGTAGCGTAATTAATGAGAAGGAGGTCACCTGTTTTCAATACAAAAAATTATAAGCGGGTCCCATCTAAACGTATTTTACGTCTTTCTAATGAATCTTATGGTGTAGCAACCAACGCATGGCTCGTCGTGCATTATTATATATATTGTGTGCGCTTTTTCAAACAGTCTATTTCACTGATTGGTTTATTCTTGACTTGACAACAAACAAAGGCATCCTCCCACTGCTTCACTTCCCCCCTTCCATGTATTTTTCTTTGTCAAGTGTGATAGAATAGTAACTAGAAAATGTTTAGACCTCATTCTCAGAAAATAGGCGTCCACGCAGTTAATTTGTACTAAATCGTTAAATTTAACAAAAGCACCCATTAATACATAAATTATATAGACAAATTATTAAGTGTGTGTAGGTTATAGGGGCTAGAAACTTGTTGGCTAAGTTATTTACTCAAGGCTACTTTTGGAGAAGATGGAGGCCCTAAAAAGGGCCGTTGTATGGGGTACAGTTGAGGGGGGTGGCTTATTTTCTGGTGGTGTACTTGGTGACGGCCTTGGTACCTTCACTGACAAAATTGTCTTGATTACAGTTGTTTTGTCTTGTGTATAAACATGTTTTTTTTTCGTTTCATTTTTTGCAAGATGGCCGTACGTTCATTAGTATTGACACTAATGGTGTAAAATACGTCGAAAGTAAAACTTATTTAATTTAAAAAAGTGTTTATTTAATTGTAATTAGTGTTTATATTAATAAAATTTTTAGACAAAACAATTAAACAAAAAAAATGATTACAATAAAAGAAATAATACAAAATAAAAAGATAAAATTACAAAATAATAAAAAAAAATGTCTACAACACGTGGTGTTCCCAAGCGGTCACCCATCTAAGTACTAACCACGCCCGACGTTGCTTGACTTCGGTGATCGGACGAGAACCAGTATTTTCAACGTGGTATGGCCGTAGACAACAAAGTGATAAAAATAGTCTTTATATAATTACTAATCGGGTACACTTTAAAACATACTAGATATTATAAACAGTACATACTGTAGCGTAATTAATGAGAAGGAGGTCACCTGTTTTCAATACAAAAAATTATAAGCGGGTCCCATCTAAACGTATTTTACGTCTTTCTAATGAATCTTATGGTGTAGCAACCAACGCATGGCTCGTCGTGCATTATTATATATATTGTGTGCGCTTTTTCAAACAGTCTATTTCACTGATTGGTTTATTCTTGACTAGACAACAAACAAAGGCATCCTCCCACTGCTTCACTTCCCCCCTTCCATGTCTTTTTCTTTGTCAAGTGTGATAGAATAGTAACTAGAAAATGTTTAGACCTCATTCTCAGAAAATAGGCGTCCACGCAGTTAATTTGTACTAAATCGTTAAATTTAACAAAAGCACCCATTAATACATAAATTATATAGACAAATTATTAAGTGTGTGTAGGTTATAGGGGCTAGAAACTTGTTGGCTAGGTTTTTTACTCAAGGCTAATTGTGGAGAATATGGAGGCCCTAAAAAGGACCGTTGTATGGGGTACAGTTTGGGGGGGGGGGCTTATTATCTGGTTGTGTACTTGGTGACGGCCTTGGTACCTTCACTGACAAAATTGTCTTGATTACAGTTTTTTTGTCTTGTGTATAAACATGTTTTTTTTTCGTTTCATTTTTTGCAAGATGGCCGTACGTTCATTAGTATTGACACTAATGGTGTAAAATACGTCGAAAGTAAAACTTATTTAATTTTAAAAAGTGTTTATTTAATTGTAATTAGTGTTTATATTAATAAAATTGTTAGACAAAACAATTAAACAAAAAAAAATGATTACAATAAAAGAAATAATACAAAATAAAAAGATAAAATTACAAAATATTTAAAAAAAATGTCTACAAAGATGGAGGCCCTAAAAAGGGCCGTAGTATGGGGTACAACTGGGGGAGGGGGCTTATTTTCTGGTGGTGTACTTGGTGACGGCCTTGGTACCTTCACTGACAAAATTGTCTTGATTACAGTTGTTTTGTCTTGTGTATAAACATGTTTTTTTTTGTTTCATTTTTTGCAAGATGGCCGTACGTTCATTAGTATTGACACTAATGGTGTAAAATACGTCGAAAGTAAAACTTATTTAATTTAAAAAAGTGTTTATTTAATTGTAATTAGTGTTTATATTAATAAAATTTTTAGACAAAACAATTAAACAAAAAAAATGATTACAATAAAAGAAATAATACAAAATAAAAAGATAAAATTACAAAATAATAAAAAAAAATGTCTACAACACGTGGTGTTCCCAAGCGGTCACCCATCTAAGTACTAACCACGCCCGACGTTGCTTGACTTCGGTGATCGGACGAGAACCAGTATTTTCAACGTGGTATGGCCGTAGACAACAAAGTGATAAAAATAGTCTTTATATAATTACTAATCGGGTACACTTTAAAACATACTAGATATTATAAACAGTACATACTGTAGCGTAATTAATGAGAAGGAGGTCACCTGTTTTCAATACAAAAAATTATAAGCGGGTCCCATCTAAACGTATTTTACGTCTTTCTAATGAATCTTATGGTGTAGCAACCAACGCATGGCTCGTCGTGCATTATTATATATATTGTGTGCGCTTTTTCAAACAGTCTATTTCACTGATTGGTTTATTCTTGACTAGACAACAAACAAAGGCATCCTCCCACTGCTTCACTTCCCCCCTTCCATGTCTTTTTCTTTGTCAAGTGTGATAGAATAGTAACTAGAAAATGTTTAGACCTCATTCTCAGAAAATAGGCGTCCACGCAGTTAATTTGTACTAAATCGTTAAATTTAACAAAAGCACCCATTAATACATAAATTATATAGACAAATTATTAAGTGTGTGTAGGTTATAGGGGCTAGAAACTTGTTGGCTAGGTTTTTTACTCAAGGCTAATTGTGGAGAATATGGAGGCCCTAAAAAGGACCGTTGTATGGGGTACAGTTTGGGGGGGGGGGGCTTATTATCTGGTTGTGTACTTGGTGACGGCCTTGGTACCTTCACTGACAAAATTGTCTTGATTACAGTTTTTTTGTCTTGTGTATAAACATGTTTTTTTTTCGTTTCATTTTTTGCAAGATGGCCGTACGTTCATTAGTATTGACACTAATGGTGTAAAATACGTCGAAAGTAAAACTTATTTAATTTTAAAAAGTGTTTATTTAATTGTAATTAGTGTTTATATTAATAAAATTGTTAGACAAAACAATTAAACAAAAAAAAATGATTACAATAAAAGAAATAATACAAAATAAAAAGATAAAATTACAAAATATTTAAAAAAAATGTCTACAAAGATGGAGGCCCTAAAAAGGGCCGTAGTATGGGGTACAACTGGGGGAGGGGGCTTATTTTCTGGTGGTGTACTTGGTGACGGCCTTGGTACCTTCACTGACAAAATTGTCTTGATTACAGTTGTTTTGTCTTGTGTATAAACATGTTTTTTTTTGTTTCATTTTTTGCAAGATGGCCGTACGTTCATTAGTATTGACACTAATGGTGTAAAATACGTCGAAAGTAAAACTTATTTAATTTAAAAAAGTGTTCATTTAATTGTAATTAGTGTTTATATTAATAAAATTGTTAGACAAAACAATTAAACAAAAAAAATGATTACAATAAAAGAAATAATACAAAATAAAAAGATAAAATTACAAAATATTTTAAAAAAATGTCTACAACACGTGGTGTTCCCAAGCGGTCACCCATCTAAGTACTAACCACGCCCGACGTTGCTTGACTTCGGTGATCGGACGAGAACCGGTATTTTCAACGTGGTATGGCCGTAGACAACAAAGTGATAAAAATAGTCTTTATACAATTACTAATCGGGTACACTTTAAAACGTACTAGATATTATAAACAGTACATACTGTAGCGTAATTAATGAGAAGGAGGTCACCTGTTTTCAATACAAAAAATTATAAGCGGGTCCCATCTAACCGTATTTTACGTCTTTCTAATGAATCTTATGGTGTAGCAACCAACGCATGGCTCGTCGTGCATTATTATATATATTGTGTGCGCTTTTTCAAACAGTCTATTTCACTGATTGGTTTATTCTTGACTTGACAACAAACAAAGGCATCCACCCACTGCTTCACTTCCCCCCCTTCCATGTCTTTTTCTTTGTCAAGTGTGATAGAATAGTAACTAGAAAATGTTTAGACCTCATTCTCAGGAGATAGGCGTCCACGCAGTTAATTTGTACTAAATCGTTAAATTTAACAAAAGCACCCATTAATACATAAATTATATAGACAAATTATTAAGTGTGTGTAGGTTATAGGGGCTAGAAACTTGTTGGCTAAGTTATTTACTCAAGGCTAATTGTGGAGAAGATGGAGGCCCTAAAAAGGGCCGTTGTATGGGGTACAGTTGGGAGGGAGGGGCTTATTTTCTGGTTGTGTACTTGGTGTCGGCCTTGGTACCTTCACTGACAAAATTGTCTTGATTACAGTTGTTTTGTCTTGTGTATAAACATGTTTTTTTTTCGTTTCATTTTTTGCAAGATGGCCGTACGTTCATTAGTATTGACACTAATGGTGTAAAATACGTCGAAAGTAAAACTTATTTAATTTAAAAAAGTGTTTATTTAATTGTAATTAGTGTTTATATTAATAAAATTTTTAGACAAAACAATTAAACAAAAAAAATGATTACAATAAAAGAAATAATACAAAATAAAAAGATAAAATTACAAAATAATAAAAAAAAATGTCTACAACACGTGGTGTTCCCAAGCGAGCACCCATCTAAGTACTAACCACGCCCGACGTTGCTTGACTTCGGTGATCGGACGAGAACCAGTATTTTCAACGTGGTATGGCCGTAGACAACAAAGTGATAAAAATAGTCTTTATATAATTACTAATCGGGTACACTTTAAAACGTACTAGATATTATAAACAGTACATACTGTAGCGTAATTAATGAGAAGGAGGTCACCTGTTTTCAATACAAAAAATTATAAGCGGGTCCCATCTAAACGTATTTTACGTCTTTCTAATGAATCTTATGGTGTAGCAACCAACGCATGGCTCGTCGTGCATTATTATATATATTGTGTGCGCTTTTTCAAACAGTCTATTTCACTGATTGGTTTATTCTTGACTTGACAACAAACAAAGGCATCCTCCCACTGCTTCACTTCCCCCCTTCCATGTATTTTTCTTTGTCAAGTGTGATAGAATAGTAACTAGAAAATGTTTAGACCTCATTCTCAGAAAATAGGCGTCCACGCAGTTAATTTGTACTAAATCGTTAAATTTAACAAAAGCACCCATTAATACATAAATTATATAGACAAATTATTAAGTGTGTGTAGGTTATAGGGGCTAGAAACTTGTTGGCTAAGTTATTTACTCAAGGCTACTTTTGGAGAAGATGGAGGCCCTAAAAAGGGCCGTTGTATGGGGTACAGTTGGGGGGGGGGTGGCTTATTTTCTGGTGGTGTACTTGGTGACGGCCTTGGTACCTTCACTGACAAAATTGTCTTGATTACAGTTGTTTTGTCTTGTGTATAAACATGTTTTTTTTTCGTTTCATTTTTTGCAAGATGGCCGTACGTTCATTAGTATTGACACTAATGGTGTAAAATACGTCGAAAGTAAAACTTATTTAATTTAAAAAAGTGTTTATTTAATTGTAATTAGTGTTTATATTAATAAAATTTTTAGACAAAACAATTAAACAAAAAAAATGATTACAATAAAAGAAATAATACAAAATAAAAAGATAAAATTACAAAATAATAAAAAAAAATGTCTACAACACGTGGTGTTCCCAAGCGGTCACCCATCTAAGTACTAACCACGCCCGACGTTGCTTGACTTCGGTGATCGGACGAGAACCAGTATTTTCAACGTGGTATGGCCGTAGACAACAAAGTGATAAAAATAGTCTTTATATAATTACTAATCGGGTACACTTTAAAACATACTAGATATTATAAACAGTACATACTGTAGCGTAATTAATGAGAAGGAGGTCACCTGTTTTCAATACAAAAAATTATAAGCGGGTCCCATCTAAACGTATTTTACGTCTTTCTAATGAATCTTATGGTGTAGCAACCAACGCATGGCTCGTCGTGCATTATTATATATATTGTGTGCGCTTTTTCAAACAGTCTATTTCACTGATTGGTTTATTCTTGACTTGACAACAAACAAAGGCATCCTCCCACTGCTTCACTTCCCCCCTTCCATGTCTTTTTCTTTGTCAAGTGTGATAGAATAGTAACTAGAAAATGTTTAGACCTCATTCTCAGGAGATAGGCGTCCACGCAGTTAATTTGTACTAAATCGTTAAATTTAACAAAAAAAAACCATTAATACATAAATTATATAGACAAATTATTAAGTGTGTGTAGGTTATAGGGGCTAGAAACTTGTTGGCTAGGTTTTTTACTCAAGGCTAATTGTGGAGAAGAAGGAGGCCCTAAAAAGGGCCGTTGTATGGGGTACAGTTTGGGGGGGGGGCTTATTATCTGGTTGTGTACTTGGTGACGGCCTTGGTACCTTCACTGACAAAATTGTCTTGATTACAGTTTTTTTGTCTTGTGTATAAACATGTTTTTTTTTCGTTTCATTTTTTGCAAGATGGCCGTACGTTCATTAGTATTGACACTAATGGTGTAAATACGTCGAAAGTAAAACTTATTTAATTTTAAAAAGTGTTTATTTAATTGTAATTAGTGTTTATATTAATAAAATTGTTAGACAAAACAATTAAACAAAAAAAAATGATTACAATAAAAGAAATAATACAAAATAAAAAGATAAAATTACAAAATATTAAAAAAAATGTCTACAAAGATGGAGGCCCTAAAAAGGGCCGTAGTATGGGGTACAACTGGGGGAGGGGGCTTATTTTCTGGTGGTGTACTTGGTGACGGCCTTGGTACCTTCACTGACAAAATTGTCTTGATTACAGTTGTTTTGTCTTGTGTATAAACATGTTTTTTTTTGTTTCATTTTTTGCAAGATGGCCGTACGTTCATTAGTATTGACACTAATGGTGTAAAATACGTCGAAAAAAAAACTTATTTAATTTAAAAAAGTGTTCATTTAATTGTAATTAGTGTTTATATTAATAAAATTGTTAGACAAAACAATTAAACAAAAAAAAATGATTTCAATAGAAGAAATAATACAAAATAAAAAGATAAAATTACAAAATAATAAAAATAAATGTCTACAACACGTGGTGTTCCCAAGCGGTCACCCATCTAAGTACTAACCACGCCCGACGTTGCTTGACTTCGTAGATCGGACGAGAACCGGTATTTTCAACGTGATATGGCCGTAGACAACAAAATGATAAAAATAGTCTTTATATAATTACTAATCGGGTACACTTTAAAATGTACTAGATTTTATAAACAGTACATACTGTAGCGTAATTAATGAGAAGGAGGTTACCTGTTTTCAATACAAAAAATTATTAGCGGGTCCCATCTAAACGTATTTTACGTCTTTCTAATGAATCTTATGGTGTAGCAACCAACGCATGGCTCGTCGTGCATTATTATATATATTGTGTGCGCTTTTTCAAGCAGTCTATTTCACTGATTGGTTTATTCTTGAATTGACAACAAACAAAGGCATCCACCCACTGCTTCACTTCCCTCCCTTCCATGTCTTTTTCTTTGTCAAGTGTGATAGAATAGTAACTAGAAAATGTTTAGACCTCATTCTCAGGAGATAGGCGTCCACGCAGATAATTTGTACTAAATCGTTAAATTTAACAAAAGCACCCATTAATACATAAATTATATAGACAAATTATTAAGTGTGTGTAGGTTATAGGGGCTAAAAACTTGTTGGCTAAGTTATTTACTCAAGGCTAATTGTGGAGAAGATGGAGGCCCTAAAAAGGGCCGTAGTATGGGGTACAACTGGGGGGGGGGGGGCTTATTTTCTGGTGGTGTACTTGGTGACGGCCTTGGTACCTTCACTGACAAAATTATCTTGATTACAGTTGTTTTGTCTTGTGTATAAACATGTTTTGTTTTGTTTCATTTTTTGCAAGATGGCCGTACGTTCATTAGTATTGACACTAATGGTGTAAAATACGTCGAAAGTAAAACTTATTTAATTTAAAAAAGTGTTCATTTAATTGTAATTAGTGTTTATATTAATAAAATTGTTAGACAAAACAATTAAACAAAAAAAATGATTACAATAAAAGAAATAATACAAAATAAAAAAATAAAATTACAAAATAATAAAAAAAAATGTCTACAACACGTGGTGTTCCCAAGCGATCAACCATCTAAGTACTAACCACGCCCGACGTTGCTTGACTTCGGTGATCGGACGAGAACCGGTATTTTCAACATGGTATGGCTGTAGACAACAAAGTTATAAAAAATAGTCTTTATATAGTTACTAATCGGGTACACTTTAAAATGTACTAGATATTATAAACAGTACATACTGTAGCGTAATTAATGAGAAGGGGGTCACCTGTTTTCAATGCAAAAAATTATAAGCGGGTCCCATCTAAACGTATTTTACGTCTTTCTAATGAATCTTATGGTGTAGCAACCAACGCATGGCTCGTCGTGCATTATTATATATATTGTGTGCGCTTTTTCAAACAGTCTTTTTCACTGATTGGTTTATTCTTGAATTGACAACAAACAAAGGCATCCACCCACTGCTTCACTTCCCTCCCTTCCATGTCTTTTTCTTTGTCAAGTGTGATAGAATAATAACTAGAAAATGTTTAGACCTCATTCTCAGGAGATAGGCGTCCACGCAGTTAATTTGTACTAAATCGTTAAATTTAACAAAAAAAAACATTAATACATAAATTATATAGACAAATTATTAAGTGTGTGTAGGTTATAGGGGCTAAAAACTTGTTGGCTAGATTATTTACTCAAGGCTAATTGTGGAGAAGATGGAGGCCCTAAAAAGGGCCGTAGTATGGGGTACAACTGGGGGGGGGCTTATTTTCTGGTGGTGTACTTGGTGACGGCCTTAATACCTTCACTGACAAAATTGTCTTGATTACAGTTGTTTTGTCTTTTGTATAAACATGTTTTTTTTTGTTTCATTTTTTGCAAGATGGCCGTACGTTCATTAGTATTGACACTAATGGTGTAAAATACGTCGAAAGTAAAACTTATTTAATTTAAAAAAGTGTTAATTTAATTGTAATTAGTGTTTATATTAATAAAATTGTTAGACAAAACAATTAAACAAAAAAAAAATGATTTCAATAGAAGAAATAATACAAAATAAAAAGATAAAATTACAAAATAATAAAAATAAATGTCTACAACACGTGGTGTTCCCAAGCGGTCACCCATCTAAGTACTAACCACGCACGACGTTGCTTGACTTCGGTGATCGGACGAGAACCAGTATTTTCAACGTGGTATGGCCGTAGACAACAAAGTGATAAAAATAGTCTTTATATAATTACTAATCGGGTACACTTTAAAACGTACTAGATATTATAAACAGTACATACTGTAGCGTAATTAATGAGATGGAGGTCACCTGTTTTCAATACAAAAAATTATAAGCGGGTCCCATCTAAACGTATTTTACGTCTTTCTAATGAATCTTATGGTGTAGCAACCAACGCATGGCTCGTCGTGCATTATTATATATATTGTGTGCGCTTTTTCAAACAGTCTTTTTCACTGATTGGTTTATTCTTGACTTGACAACAAACAAAGGCATCCTCCCACTGCTTCACTTCCCCCCTTCCATGTATTTTTCTTTGTCAAGTGTGATAGAATAGTAACTAGAAAATGTTTAGACCTCATTCTCAGAAAATAGGCGTCCACGCAGTTAATTTGTACTAAATCGTTAAATTTAACAAAAGCACCCATTAATACATAAATTATATAGACAAATTATTAAGTGTGTGTAGGTTATAGGGGCTAGAAACTTGTTGGCTAAGTTATTTACTCAAGGCTACTTTTGGAGAAGATGGAGGCCCTAAAAAGGGCCGTTGTATGGGGTACAGTTGGGGGAGGGGGCTTATTTTCTGGTGGTGTACTTGGTGACGGCCTCCGTACCAACACTGACAAAATTGTCTTGATTACAGTTGTTTTGTCTTGTGTATAAACATGTTTTTTTTTGTTTCATTTTTTTGCAAGATGGCCGTACGTTTATTAGTATTGACACTAATGGTGTAAAATACGTCGAAAGTAAAACTTTTTTAATTTTAAAAAGTGTTTATTTAATTGTAATTAGTGTTTATATTAATAAAATTGTTAGACAAAACAATTAAACAAAAAAAAATGATTTCAATAGAAGAAATAATACAAAATAAAAAGATAAAATTACAAAATAATAAAAATAAATGTCTACAACACGTGGTGTTCCCAAGCGGTCACCCATCTAAGTACTAACCACGCCCGACGTTGCTTGACTTCGTAGATCGGACGAGAACCGGTATTTTCAACGTGATATGGCCGTAGACAACAAAATGATAAAAATAGTCTTTATATAATTACTAATCGGGTACACTTTAAAATGTACTAGATTTTATAAACAGTACATACTGTAGCGTAATTAATGAGAAGGAGGTTACCTGTTTTCAATACAAAAAATTATTAGCGGGTCCCATCTAAACGTATTTTACGTCTTTCTAATGAATCTTATGGTGTAGCAACCAACGCATGGCTCGTCGTGCATTATTATATATATTGTGTGCGCTTTTTCAAGCAGTCTATTTCACTGATTGGTTTATTCTTGAATTGACAACAAACAAAGGCATCCACCCACTGCTTCACTTCCCTTCCTTCCATGTCTTTTTCTTTGTCAAGTGTGATAGAATAGTAACTAGAAAATGTTTAGACCTCATTCTCAGGAGATAGGCGTCCACGCAGATAATTTGTACTAAATCGTTAAATTTAACAAAAGCACCCATTAATACATAAATTATATAGACAAATTATTAAGTGTGTGTAGGTTATAGGGGCTAAAAACTTGTTGGCTAAGTTATTTACTCAAGGCTAATTGTGGAGAAGATGGAGGCCCTAAAAAGGGCCGTAGTATGGGGTACAACTGGGGGGGGGGGGCTTCTTTTCTGGTGGTGTACTTGGTGACGGCCTTGGTACCTTCACTGACAAAATTATCTTGATTACAGTTGTTTTGTCTTGTGTATAAACATGTTTTGTTTTGTTTCATTTTTTGCAAGATGGCCGTACGTTCATTAGTATTGACACTAATGGTGTAAAATACGTCGAAAGTAAAACTTATTTAATTTAAAAAAGTGTTCATTTAATTGTAATTAGTGTTTATATTAATAAAATTGTTAGACAAAACAATTAAACAAAAAAAATGATTACAATAAAAGAAATAATACAAAATAAAAAGATAAAATTACAAAATAATAAAAAAAAATGTCTACAACACGTGGTGTTCCCAAGCGATCAACCATCTAAGTACTAACCACGCCCGACGTTGCTTGACTTCGGTGATCGGACGAGAACCGGTATTTTCAACATGGTATGGCTGTAGACAACAAAGTTATAAAAAATAGTCTTTATATAGTTACTAATCGGGTACACTTTAAAATGTACTAGATATTATAAACAGTACATACTGTAGCGTAATTAATGAGAAGGGGGTCACCTGTTTTCAATGCAAAAAATTATAAGCGGGTCCCATCTAAACGTATTTTACGTCTTTCTAATGAATCTTATGGTGTAGCAACCAACGCATGGCTCGTCGTGCATTATTATATATATTGTGTGCGCTTTTTCAAACAGTCTTTTTCACTGATTGGTTTGTTCTTGACTTGACAACAAACAAAGGCATTCTCCGACTGCTTTACTTCTCCCCTTCCATGTCTTTTTCTTTGTCAAGTGTGATAGAATAGTAACTAGAAAATGTTTAGACCTCATTCTCAGGAGATAGGCGTCCACGCAGTTAATTTGTACTAAATCGTTAAATTTAACAAAAAAAACCATTAATACATAAATTATATAGACAAATTATTAAGTGTGTGTAGGTTATAGGGGCTAAAAACGTGTTGGCTAGATTATTTACTCAAGGCTAATTGTGGAGAAGATGGAGGCCCTAAAAAGGGCCGTAGTATGGGGTACAACTGGGGGGGGGCTTATTTTCTGGTGGTGTACTTGGTGACGGCCTTAATACCTTCACTGACAAAATTGTCTTGATTACAGTTGTTTTGTCTTTTGTATAAACATGTTTTTTTTTGTTTCATTTTTTGCAAGATGGCCGTACGTTCATAAGTATTGACACTAATGGTGTAAAATACGTCGAAAGTAAAACTTATTTAATTTAAAAAAGTGTTAATTTAATTGTAATTAGTGTTTATATTAATAAATTGTTAGACAAAACAATTAAACAAAAAAAATGATTACAATAAAAGAAATAATACAAAATAAAAAGATAAAATTACAAAATAATAAAAAAAAATGTCTACAACACGTGATGTTCCCAAGCGATCAACCATCTAAGTACTAACCACGCCCGACGTTGCTTGACTTCGGTGATCGGACGAGAACCGGTATTTTCAACATGGTATGGTCGTAGACAACAAAGTTATAAAAAATAGTCTTTATATAGTTACTAATCGGGTACACTTTAAAATGTACTAGATATTATAAACAGTACATACTGTAGCGTAATTAATGAGAAGGGGGTCACCTGTTTTCAATACAAAAAATTATAAGCGGGTCCCATCTAAACGTATTTTACGTCTTTCTAATGAATCTTATGGTGTAGCAACCAACGCATGGCTCGTCGTGCATTATTATATATATTGTGTGCGCTTTTTCAAACAGTCTATTTCACTGATTGGTTTATTCTTGACTTGACAACAAACAAAGGCATCCTCCCACTGCTTCACTTCCCCCCCTTCCATGTGTTTTTCTTTGTCAAGTGTGATAGAATAGTAACTAGAAAATGTTTAGACCTCATTCTCAGGAGATAGGCGTCCACGCAGTTAATTTGTACTAAATCGTTAAATTTAACAAAAAAAAACCATTAATACATAAATTATATAGACAAATTATTAAGTGTGTGTAGGTTATAGGGGCTAAAAACTTGTTGGCTAAGTTATTTACTCAAGGCTACTTTTGGAGAAGATGGAGGCCCTAAAAAGGGCCGTTGTATGGGGTACAGTTGGGGGAGGGGGCTTATTTTCTGGTGGTGTACTTGGTGACGGCCTCCGTACCAACACTGACAAAATTGTCTTGATTACAGTTGTTTTGTCTTGTGTATAAACATTTTTTTTTTTGTTTCATTTTTTTGCAAGATGGCCGTACGTTTATTAGTATTGACACTAATGGTGTAAAATACGTCGAAAGTAAAACTTATTTAATTTTAAAAAGTGTTTATTTAATTGTAATTAGTGTTTATATTAAAACAATTGTTAGACAAAACAATTAAACAAAAAAAAAATGATTTCAATAGAAGAAATAATACAAAATAAAAAGATAAAATTACAAAATAATAAAAATAAATGTCTACAACACGTGGTGTTCCCAAGCGGTCACCCATCTAAGTACTAACCACGCCCGACGTTGCTTGACTTCGTAGATCGGACGAGAACCGGTATTTTCAATGTGGTATGGCCGTAGACAACAAAATGATAAAAATAGTCTTTATATAATTACTAATCGGGTACACTTTAAAATGTACTAGATTTTATAAACAGTACATACTGTAGCGTAATTAATGAGAAGGAGGTTACCTGTTTTCAATACAAAAAATTATTAGCGGGTCCCATCTAAACGTATTTTACGTCTTTCTAATGAATCTTATGGTGTAGCAACCAACGCATGGCTCGTCGTGCATTATTATATATATTGTGTGCGCTTTTTCAAACAGTCTATTTCACTGATTGGTTTATTCTTGACTTGACAACAAACAAAGGCATCCACCCACTGCTTCACTTCCCCCCCCCCTTCCATGTCTTTTTCTTTGTCAAGTGTGATAGAATAGTAACTAGAAAATGTTTAGACCTCATTCTTAGAAGATAGGCGTCCACGCAGTTAATTTGTACTAAATCGTTAAATTTAACAAAAGCACCCATTAATACATAAATTATATAGACAAATTATTAAGTGTGTGTAGGTTATAGGGGCTAGAAACTTGTTGGCTAAGTTATTTACTCAAGGCTACTTTTGGAGAAGATGGAGGCCCTAAAGAGGGCCGTTGTATGGGGTACAGTTGGGGGGGGGGTGGCTTATTTTCTGGTGGTGTACTTGGTGACGGCCTCCGTACCAACACTGACAAAATTGTCTTGATTACAGTTGTTTTGTCTTGTGTATAAAGATGTTTTTTTTTTGTTTCATTTTTTTGCAAGATGGCCGTACGTTTATTAGTATTGACACTAATGGTGTAAAATACGTCGAAAGTAAAACTTTTTTAATTTTAAAAAGTGTTTATTTAATTGTAATTAGTGTTTATATTAATAAAATTGTTAGACAAAACAATTAAACAAAAAAAAATGATTTCAATAGAAGAAATAATACAAAATAAAAAGATAAAATTACAAAATAATAAAAATAAATGTCTACAACACGTGGTGTTCCCAAGCGGTCACCCATCTAAGTACTAACCACGCCCGACGTTGCTTGACTTCGTAGATCGGACGAGAACCGGTATTTTCAACGTGATATGGCCGTAGACAACAAAATGATAAAAATAGTCTTTATATAATTACTAATCGGGTACACTTTAAAATGTACTAGATTTTATAAACAGTACATACTGTAGCGTAATTAATGAGAAGGAGGTTACCTGTTTTCAATACAAAAAATTATTAGCGGGTCCCATCTAAACGTATTTTACGTCTTTCTAATGAATCTTATGGTGTAGCAACCAACGCATGGCTCGTCGTGCATTATTATATATATTGTGTGCGCTTTTTCAAGCAGTCTATTTCACTGATTGGTTTATTCTTGAATTGACAACAAACAAAGGCATCCACCCACTGCTTCACTTCCCTTCCTTCCATGTCTTTTTCTTTGTCAAGTGTGATAGAATAGTAACTAGAAAATGTTTAGACCTCATTCTCAGGAGATAGGCGTCCACGCAGATAATTTGTACTAAATCGTTAAATTTAACAAAAGCACCCATTAATACATAAATTATATAGACAAATTATTAAGTGTGTGTAGGTTATAGGGGCTAAAAACTTGTTGGCTAAGTTATTTACTCAAGGCTAATTGTGGAGAAGATGGAGGCCCTAAAAAGGGCCGTAGTATGGGGTACAACTGGGGGGGGGGGCTTCTTTTCTGGTGGTGTACTTGGTGACGGCCTTGGTACCTTCACTGACAAAATTATCTTGATTACAGTTGTTTTGTCTTGTGTATAAACATGTTTTGTTTTGTTTCATTTTTTGCAAGATGGCCGTACGTTCATTAGTATTGACACTAATGGTGTAAAATACGTCGAAAGTAAAACTTATTTAATTTAAAAAAGTGTTCATTTAATTGTAATTAGTGTTTATATTAATAAAATTGTTAGACAAAACAATTAAACAAAAAAAATGATTACAATAAAAGAAATAATACAAAATAAAAAGATAAAATTACAAAATAATAAAAAAAAATGTCTACAACACGTGGTGTTCCCAAGCGATCAACCATCTAAGTACTAACCACGCCCGACGTTGCTTGACTTCGGTGATCGGACGAGAACCGGTATTTTCAACATGGTATGGCTGTAGACAACAAAGTTATAAAAAATAGTCTTTATATAGTTACTAATCGGGTACACTTTAAAATGTACTAGATATTATAAACAGTACATACTGTAGCGTAATTAATGAGAAGGGGGTCACCTGTTTTCAATGCAAAAAATTATAAGCGGGTCCCATCTAAACGTATTTTACGTCTTTCTAATGAATCTTATGGTGTAGCAACCAACGCATGGCTCGTCGTGCATTATTATATATATTGTGTGCGCTTTTTCAAACAGTCTTTTTCACTGATTGGTTTGTTCTTGACTTGACAACAAACAAAGGCATTCTCCGACTGCTTTACTTCTCCCCTTCCATGTCTTTTTCTTTGTCAAGTGTGATAGAATAGTAACTAGAAAATGTTTAGACCTCATTCTCAGGAGATAGGCGTCCACGCAGTTAATTTGTACTAAATCGTTAAATTTAACAAAAAAAACCATTAATACATAAATTATATAGACAAATTATTAAGTGTGTGTAGGTTATAGGGGCTAAAAACGTGTTGGCTAGATTATTTACTCAAGGCTAATTGTGGAGAAGATGGAGGCCCTAAAAAGGGCCGTAGTATGGGGTACAACTGGGGGGGGGGCTTATTTTCTGGTGGTGTACTTGGTGACGGCCTTAATACCTTCACTGACAAAATTGTCTTGATTACAGTTGTTTTGTCTTTTGTATAAACATGTTTTTTTTTGTTTCATTTTTTGCAAGATGGCCGTACGTTCATAAGTATTGACACTAATGGTGTAAAATACGTCGAAAGTAAAACTTATTTAATTTAAAAAAGTGTTAATTTAATTGTAATTAGTGTTTATATTAATAAATTGTTAGACAAAACAATTAAACAAAAAAAATGATTACAATAAAAGAAATAATACAAAATAAAAAGATAAAATTACAAAATAATAAAAAAAAATGTCTACAACACGTGATGTTCCCAAGCGATCAACCATCTAAGTACTAACCACGCCCGACGTTGCTTGACTTCGGTGATCGGACGAGAACCGGTATTTTCAACATGGTATGGTCGTAGACAACAAAGTTATAAAAAATAGTCTTTATATAGTTACTAATCGGGTACACTTTAAAATGTACTAGATATTATAAACAGTACATACTGTAGCGTAATTAATGAGAAGGGGGTCACCTGTTTTCAATACAAAAAATTATAAGCGGGTCCCATCTAAACGTATTTTACGTCTTTCTAATGAATCTTATGGTGTAGCAACCAACGCATGGCTCGTCGTGCATTATTATATATATTGTGTGCGCTTTTTCAAACAGTCTATTTCACTGATTGGTTTATTCTTGACTTGACAACAAACAAAGGCATCCTCCCACTGCTTCACTTCCCCCCCTTCCATGTGTTTTTCTTTGTCAAGTGTGATAGAATAGTAACTAGAAAATGTTTAGACCTCATTCTCAGGAGATAGGCGTCCACGCAGTTAATTTGTACTAAATCGTTAAATTTAACAAAAAAAAACCATTAATACATAAATTATATAGACAAATTATTAAGTGTGTGTAGGTTATAGGGGCTAAAAACTTGTTGGCTAAGTTATTTACTCAAGGCTACTTTTGGAGAAGATGGAGGCCCTAAAAAGGGCCGTTGTATGGGGTACAGTTGGGGGAGGGGGCTTATTTTCTGGTGGTGTACTTGGTGACGGCCTCCGTACCAACACTGACAAAATTGTCTTGATTACAGTTGTTTTGTCTTGTGTATAAACATTTTTTTTTTTGTTTCATTTTTTTGCAAGATGGCCGTACGTTTATTAGTATTGACACTAATGGTGTAAAATACGTCGAAAGTAAAACTTATTTAATTTTAAAAAGTGTTTATTTAATTGTAATTAGTGTTTATATTAAAACAATTGTTAGACAAAACAATTAAACAAAAAAAAAATGATTTCAATAGAAGAAATAATACAAAATAAAAAGATAAAATTACAAAATAATAAAAATAAATGTCTACAACACGTGGTGTTCCCAAGCGGTCACCCATCTAAGTACTAACCACGCCCGACGTTGCTTGACTTCGTAGATCGGACGAGAACCGGTATTTTCAATGTGGTATGGCCGTAGACAACAAAATGATAAAAATAGTCTTTATATAATTACTAATCGGGTACACTTTAAAATGTACTAGATTTTATAAACAGTACATACTGTAGCGTAATTAATGAGAAGGAGGTTACCTGTTTTCAATACAAAAAATTATTAGCGGGTCCCATCTAAACGTATTTTACGTCTTTCTAATGAATCTTATGGTGTAGCAACCAACGCATGGCTCGTCGTGAATTATTATATATATTGTGTGCGCTTTTTTAAGCAGTCTATTTCACTGATTGGTTTATTCTTGAATTGACAACAAACAAAGGCATCCACCCACTGCTTCACTTCCCTCCCTTCCATGTCTTTTTCTTTGTCAAGTGTGATAGAATAGTAACTAGAAAATGTTTAGACCTCATTCTCAGGAGATAGGCGTCCACGCAGATAATTTGTACTAAATCGTTAAATTTAACAAAAGCACCCATTAATACATAAATTATATATACAAATTATTAAGTGTGTGTAGGTTATAGGGGCTAAAAACTTGTTGGCTAAGTTATTTACTCAAGGCTAATTGTGGAGAAGATGGAGGCCCTAAAAAGGGCCGTAGTATGGGGTACAACTGGGGGGGGGGCTTATTTTCTGGTGGTGTACTTGGTGACGGCCTTAATACCTTCACTGACAAAATTGTCTTGATTACAGTTGTTTTGTCTTTTGTATAAACATGTTTTTTTTTGTTTCATTTTTTGCAAGATGGCCGTACGTTCATTAGTATTGACACTAATGGTGTAAAATACGTCGAAAGTAAAACTTATTTAATTTAAAAAAGTGTTCATTTAATTGTAATTAGTGTTTATATTAATAAAATTGTTAGACAAAACAATTAAACAAAAAAAATGATTACAATAAAAGAAATAATACAAAATAAAAAGATAAAATTACAAAATAATAAAAAAAAATGTCTACAACACGTGGTGTTCCCAAGCGATCAACCATCTAAGTACTAACCACGCCCGACGTTGCTTGACTTCGGTGATCGGACGAGAACCGGTATTTTCAACATGGTATGGCTGTAGACAACAAAGTTATAAAAAATAGTCTTTATATAGTTACTAATCGGGTACACTTTAAAATGTACTAGATATTATAAACAGTACATACTGTAGCGTAATTAATGAGAAGGGGGTCACCTGTTTTCAATACAAAAAATTATAAGCGGGTCCCATCTAAACGTATTTTACGTCTTTCTAATGAATCTTATGGTGTAGCAACCAACGCATGGCTCGTCGTGCATTATTATATATATTGTGTGCGCTTTTTCAAACAGTCTTTTTCACTGATTGGTTTATTCTTGACTTGACAACAAACAAAGGCATTCTCCGACTGCTTTACTTCTCCCCTTCCATGTCTTTTTCTTTGTCAAGTGTGATAGAATAGTAACTAGAAAATGTTTAGACCTCATTCTCAGGAGATAGGCGTCCACGCAGTTAATTTGTACTAAATCGTTAAATTTAACAAAAAAAAACATTAATACATAAATTATATAGACAAATTATTAAGTGTGTGTAGGTTATAGGGGCTAAAAACTTGTTGGCTAGATTTTTTACTCAAGGCTAATTGTGGAGAAGATGGAGGCCCTAAAAAGGGCCGTAGTATGGGGTACAACTGGGGGGGGGGCTCATTTTCTGGTGGTGTACTTGGTGACGGCCTTCGTACCTTCACTGACAAAATTGTCTTGATTACAGTTGTTTTGTCTTGTGTATAAACATGTTTTTTTTTTTGTTTCATTTTTTGCAAGATGGCCGTACGTTCATTAGTATTGACACTAATGGTGTAAAATACGTCGAAAGTAAAACTTATTTAATTTTAAAAAGTGTTAATTTAATTGTAATTAGTGTTTATATTAATAAAATTGTTAGACAAAACAATTAAACAAAAAAAATGATTACAATAAAAGAAATAATACAAAATAAAAAGATAAAATTACAAAATAATAAAAAAAAATGTCTACAACACGTGGTGTTCCCAAGCGATCAACCATCTAAGTACTAACCACGCCCGACGTTGCTTGACTTCGGTGATCGGACGAGAACCGGTATTTTCAACATGGTATGGCCGTAGACAACAAAGTTAAAAAAAATAGTCTTTATATAGTTACTAATCGGGTACACTTTAAAATGTACTAGATATTATAAACAGTACATACTGTAGCGTAATTAATGAGAAGGGGTCACCTGTTTTCAATACAAAAAATTATAAGCGGGTCCCATCTTAACGTATTTTACGTCTTTCTAATGAATCTTATGGTGTAGCAACCAACGCATGGCTCGTCGTGCATTATTATATATATTGTGTGCGCTTTTTCAAACAGTCTTTTTCACTGATTGGTTTATTCTTGACTTGACAACAAACAAAGGCATTCTCCCACTGCTTTACTTCTCCCCTTCCATGTCTTTTTCTTTGTCAAGTGTGATAGAATAGTAACTAGAAAATGTTTAGACCTCATTCTCAGGAGAAAGGCGTCCACGCAGATAATTTGTACTAAATCGTCAAATTTAACAAAAAAAACCATTAATACATAAATTATATAGACAAATTATTAAGTGTGTGTAGGTTATAGGGGCTAAAAACTTGTTGGCTAGATTATTTACTCAAGGCTAATTGTGGAGAAGATGGAGGCCCTAAAAAGGGCCGTAGTATGGGGTACAACTGGGGGGGGGGGCTTATTTTCTGGTGGTGTACTTGGTGACGGCCTTGGTACCTTCACTGACAAAATTGTCTTGATTACAGTTGTTTTGTCTTGTGTATAAACATGTTTTTTTTTGTTTCATTTTTTGCAAGATGGCCGTACGTTCATTAGTATTGACACTAATGGTGTAAAATACGTCGAAAGTAAAACTTATTTAATTTAAAAAAGTGTTAATTTAATTGTAATTAGTGTTTATATTAATAAAATTGTTAGACAAAACAATTAAACAAAAAAAATGATTACAATAAAAGAAATAATACATAATAAAAAGATAAAATTACAAAATAATAAAAAAAAATGTCTACAACACGTGGTGTTCCCAAGCGATCAACCATCTAAGTACTAACCACGCCCGACGTTGCTTGACTTCGGTGATCGGACGAGAACCGGTATTTTCAACATGGTATGGCCGTAGACAACAAAGTTATAAAAAATAGTCTTTATATAGTTACTAATCGGGTACACTTTAAAATGTACTAGATATTATAAACAGTACATACTGTAGCGTAATTAATGAGAAGGGGGTCACCTGTTTTCAATACAAAAAATTATAAGCGGGTCCCATCTAAACGTATTTTACGTCTTTCTAATGAATCTTATGGTGTAGCAACCAACGCATGGCTCGTCGTGCATTATTATATATATTGTGTGCGCTTTTTTAAACAGTCTATTTCACTGATTGGTTTATTCTTGACTTGACAACAAACAAAGGCATTCTCCCACTGCTTTACTTCTCCCCTTCCATGTCTTTTTCTTTGTCAAGTGTGATAGAATAGTAACTAGAAAATGTTTAGACCTCATTCTCAGGAGATAGGCGTCCACGCAGTTAATTTGTACTAAATCGTCAAATTTAACAAAAGCACCCATTAATACATAAATTATATAGACAAATTATTAAGTGTGTGTAGGTTATAGGGGCTAGAAACTTGTTGGCTAAGTTATTTACTTAAGGCTAATTGTGGAGAAGATGGAGGCCCTAAAAAGGGCCGTTGTATGGGGTACAGTTGGGGAGGGGCTTATTTACTAGTGGTGTACTTGGTGACGGCCTTGGCACCTTCACTGAAAAAATTGTCTTGATTACAGTTGTTTTGTCTTGTGTAAAGACATGTTTATTTTTGTTTCATTTTTTGCAAGATGGCCGTACATTCATTAGTATCGACACTAATGGTGTAAAATGCGTCGAAAGTAAAACTTATTTAATTTTAATTTTTTTTTTTAAAATTGTAATTAGTGTTTTTATTAATAAAATTGTTAGACAAAACAATTAAACAAAACAAAAATGATTACAATAAAAGAAATAATACAAAATAAAAAGATAAAATTACAAAATAATAAAAAAAAATGTCTAGAACAAGCGGTCACCCATCTAAGTACTAACCACGCCCGACGTTGCTTGACTTCGGTGATCGGACGAGAACCGGTATTTTCAACGTGGTATGGCCGTAGACAGCAAAGTGATAAAAATAGTCTAAATATAATTACTAATCGGGTACACTTTAAAACGTACTAGATATTTTAAACAGTACATACTGTAGCGTAATTAATGAGAAGGAGGTCACCTGTTTTCAATACAAAAAATTATAAGCGGGTCCCATCTAAACGTATTTTACGTCTTTCTAATGAAACTTATGGTGTAGCAACCAACGCATGGCTCGTCGTGCATTATTATATATATTGTGTGCGCTTTTTCAAACAGTCTATTTCACTGATTGGTTTATTCTTGACTTGACAACAAACAAAGGCATCCACCCACTGCTTCACTTCCCTCCCTTCCATGTCTTTTTACTCCCTTTATATTAAGTTGCAATGTCTGCAATCGTCAATCGTCAATGCATGGTGCAAAAATTGGCTTCGATTTTTCGACCACTTCCCGTGGTCCGATCGAGCTGAAATTTGGACAGCAAATTTGAGGCGCCTAACAATACATCCTATCAAATTTTCAGTTAAAACAACTTAATAATACTACACTTATGACAATATTCATTTCTTAAAAGGAATGTATAAGAAATAGTTTGATTTCGCGTTAAAAATGCCTGTGAAACTTTTTATACTTTTTCGGCGCAAAGCTAGAAAATAAAAATTATGCGCTACGATTATTTTTAGAACAATTCATACTGAGTATGGAGATATTTTTGAGATTTGCGACACAGATATTTTTTCTGTACGTTTCATTTGCAGTAGTCAATCAATTATTTAATTACATGATGGTAAACTTAGTTTGCAAATAAAGGGAGTATAATAAAAACTTAGTTTTTACGGTTTTCTTGTTACTCCCTTTTTTTTAAGTTGCAATGTCTGCAATCGTCAATCGTCAATCGTGGTGCAAAAATTGGCTTCGATTTTTCGACCATCTCTCATGGTCCGATCGAGCTGAAATTTGGACAGCAAATTTGTGGCGCCTAACGATACATTCTATCAAATTTTCTGTTAAAACGATTTAATAATACTACACTTATGACAATATTCATTTCTTAAAAGGAATGTATAAGAAATAGTTTGATTTCGCGTTAAAAATGCCTGTGTAACTTTTTATACTTTTTTTGGCGCAAAGCTAGAAAAAAAAGTTATGCGCTAAGGTTATTTTTAGAACAATTCATACGGAGTAAGGAGATATTTGTGAGATTTGCAACACAGATATTTTTTCTGTACGTTTCATTTGCAGTAGTCAATCAATTATTTAATTACATGATGGTAGACTTAGTTGGTAAATAAAGGGAGTATAATGAAAACTTCGTTTTTATGGTTTTCTTGTTCTTTGTCAAGTGTGATAGAATAGTAACTAGAAAATGTTTAGACCTCATTCTCAGGAGATAGGCGTCCACGCAGTTAATTTGTACTAAAGCGTGAAATTTAACAAAAAAAAACCATTAATACATAAATTATATAGACAAATTATTAAGTGTGTGTAGGTTATAGGGGCTAAAAACTTGTTGGCTAAGTTATTTACTCAAGGCTAATTGTGGAGAAGATGGAGGCCCTAAAAAGAGCCGTAGTATGAGGTACAACTGGGGGGGGGCTTATTTTCTGGTGGTGTACTTGGTGACGGCCTTGGTACCTTCACTGACAAAATTGTCTTGATTACAGTTGTTTTGTCTTGTGTATAAACATGTTTTTTTTTGTTTCATTTTTTGCAAGATGGCCGTACGTTCATTAGTATTGACACTAATGGTGTAAAATACGTCGAAAGTAAAACTTATTAAATTTAAAAAAGTGTTCATTTAATTGTAATTAGTGTTTATATTAATAAAATTGTTAGACAAAACAATTAAACAAAAAAAAATGATTACAATAAAAGAAATAATACAAAATAAAAAGATAAAATTACAAAATAATAAAAAAAAATGTCTACAACACGTGGTGTTCCCAAGCGATCAACCATCTAAGTACTAACCACGCCCGACGTTGCTTGACTTCGGTGATCGGACAAGAACCGGTATTTTCAACATGGTATGGCCGTAGACAACAAAGTGATAAAAAATAGTTTTTATATAGTTACTAATCAGGTACACTTTAAAATGTACTAGATATTATAAACAGTACATACTGTAGCGTAATTAATGAGAAGGGGGTCACCTGTTTTCAATACAAAAAATTATAAGCGGGTCCCATCTAAACGTATTTTACGTCTTTCTAATGAATCTTATGGTGTAGCAACCAACGCATGGCTCGTCGTGCATTATTATATATATTGTGTGCGCTTTTTCAAACAGTCTATTTCACTGATTGGTTTATTCTTGACTTGACAACAAACAAAGGCATTCTCCCACTGCTTTACTTCTCCCCTTCCATGTCTTTTTCTTTGTCAAGTGTGATAGAATAGTAACTAGAAAATGTTTAGACCTCATTCTCAGGAGATAGGCGTCCACGCAGTTAATTTGTACTAACTCGTCAAATTTAACAAAAGCACCCATTAATACATAAATTATATAGACAAATTATTAAGTGTGTGTAGGTTATACGGGCTAGAAACTTGTTGGCTAAGTTATTTACTTATGGCTAATTGTGGAGAAGATGGAGGCCCTAAAAAGGGCCGTTGTATGGGGTACAGTTGGGGAGGGGCTTATTTACTAGTGGTGTACTTGGTGACGGCCTTGGCACCTTCACTGAAAAAATTGTCTTGATTACAGTTGTTTTGTCTTGTGTAAAGACATGTTTATTTTTTTTTCATTTTTTGCAAGATGGCCGTACATTCATTAGTATCGACACTATTGGTGTAAAATGCGTCGAAAGTAAAACTTATTTAATTTTAAAAAGTTTTTTTTAAATTGTAATTAGTGTTTTTATTAATAAAATTGTTAGACAAAACAATTAAACAAAAAAAATGATTACAATAAAAGAAATAATACAAAATAAAAAGATAAAATTACAAAATAATTAAAAAAAATGTCTAGAACACGTGGTGTTCCCAAGCGGTCACCCATTTAAGTACTAACCACGCCCGACGTTGCTTGACTTCGGTGATCGGACAAGAACCGGTATTTTCAACGTGGTATGGCCGTAGACAGCAAAGTGATAAAAATAGTCTTTATATAATTACTAATCGGGTACACTTTAAAACGTACTAGATATTTTAAACAGTACATACTGTAGCGTAATTAATGAGAAGAAGGTCACCTGTTTTCAATACAAAAAATTATAAGCGGGTCCCATCTAAACGTATTTTACGTCTTTCTAATGAATCTTATGGTGTAGCAACCAACGCATGGCTCGTCGTGCATTATTATATAAATTGTGTGCGCTTTTTCAAACAGTCTATTTCACTGATTAGTTTATTCTTGACTTGACAACAAACAAAGGCATCCACCCACTGCTTCACTTCCCCCCCTTCCATGTCTTTTTCTTTGTCAAGTGTGATAGAATAGTAACTAGAAAATGTTTAGACCTCATTCTCAGGAGATAGGCGTCCACGCAGTTAATTTGTACTAAATCGTTAAATTTAACAAAAAAAAACATTAATACATAAATTATATAGACAAATTATTAAGTGTGTGTAGGTTATAGGGGCTAGAAACTTGTTGGCTAAGTTATTTACTCAAGGCTAATTGTGGAGAAGATGGAGGCCCTAAAAAGGACCGTTGTATGGGATACAGTTGGGGAGGGGCTTATTTACTAGTGGTGTACTTGGTGAAGGCCTTGGTACCTTCACTGACAGAATTGTCTTGATTACAGTTGTTTTGTCTTGTGTAAAGACATGTTTATTTTTGTTTCATTTTTTGCAAGATGGCCGTACATTCTTTAGTATCGACACTAATGGTGTAAAATACGTCGAAATTCAAACTTATTTAATTTTAAAAAGTGTTTATTTAATTGTAATTAGTGTTTTTATTAATAAAATTGTTAGACAAAACAATTAAACAAAACAAAAATGATTACAATAAAAGAAATAATACAAAATAAAGAGATAAAATTACAAAATAATAAACAAAAATGTCTGCAACACGTGGTGTTCCCAAGCGGTCACCCATCTAAGTACTAACCACGCCCGACGTTGCTTGACTTCGGTGATCGGACGAGAACCGGTATTTTCAACGTGGTATTGCCGTAGACAACGAAGTGATAAAAATAGTCTTTATATAATTACTAATCGGGTACACTTTTAAATGTAGTAGATATTATAAACAGTACATACTGTAGCGTAATTAATGAGAAGGGGGTCACCTGTTTTCAATACAAAAAATTATAAGCGGGTCCCATCTAAACGTATTTTACGTCTTTCTAATGAATCTTATGGTGTAGCAACCAACGCATGGCTCGTCGTGCATTATTATATATATTGTGTGCGCTTTTTTTAAACAGTCTATTTCACTGATTGGTTTATTCTTGACAACAAACAAAGGCATCCTCCCACTGCTTCACTTCTCCCCTTCCATGTCTTTTTCTTTGTCAAGTGTGATAGAATAGTAACTAGAAAATGTTTAGACCTCATTCTCAGGAGATAGGCGTCCACGCAGATAATTTGTACTAAATCGTCAAATTTAACAAAAGCACCCATTAATACATAAATTATATAGACAAATTATTAAGTGTGTGTAGGTTATAGGGGCTAGAAACTTGTTGGCTAAGTTATCTACACAAGGCTAATTGTGGAGAGGATTGAGGCCCTAAAAAGGACCGTTGTATGGGATACAGTTGGGGAGGGGCTTATTTACTAGTGGTGTACTTGGTGACGGCCTTGGTACCTTCACTGACAAAATTGTCTTGATTACAGTTGTTTTGTCTTGTGTAAAGACTTGTTTATTTTTGTTTCATTTTTTGCAAGATGGCCGTACGTTCATTAGTATTGACACTAATGGTGTAAAATACGTCGAAAGTAAAACTTATTTAATTTTAAAAAGTGTTTATTTAATTGTAATTAGTGTTTTTATTAATAAAATTGTTAGACAAAACAATTACACATAAAAAATGATTACAATAAAAGAAATAATACAAAATAAAAATATAAAACTACAAAATAATAAAAAAAAATGTCTACAACACGTGGTGTTCCCAAGCGGTCACACATCTAAGTACTAACCACGCCCGACGTTGCTTGACTTCGGTGATCGGACGAGAACCGGTATTTTCAACGTGGTATGGCCGTAGTCAACGAAGTGATAAAAATAGTCTTTATATAATTACTAATCGGGTACACTTTTAAATGTAGTAGATATTATAAACAGTACATACTGTAGCGTAATTAATGAGAAGGGGGTCACCTGTTTTCAATACAAAAAATTATAAGCGGGTCCCATCTAAACGTATTTTACGTCTTTCTAATGAATCTTATGGTGTAGCAACCAACGCATGGCTCGTCGTGCATTATTATATATATTGTGTGCGCTTTTTCAAACAGTCTATTTCACTGATTGGTTTATTATTGACTTGACAACAAACAAAGGCATCCTCCCACTGCTTCACTTCTCCCCTTCCATGTCTTTTTCTTTGTCAAGTGTGATAGAATAGTAACTAGAAAATGTTTAGACCTTAATCTCAGGAGATAGGCGTCCACGCAGATAATTTGTACTAAATCGTCAAATTTAACAAAAGCACCCATTAATACATAAATTATATAGACAAATTATTAAGTGTGTGTAGGTTATAGGGGCTAGAAACTTGTTGGCTAAGTTATTTACTCAAGGCTAATTGTGGAGAAGATGGAGGCCCTAAAAAGGACCGTTGTATGGGATACAGTTGGGGAGGGGCTTATTTACTAGTGGTGTACTTAGTGACGGCCTTGGTACCTTCACTGACAAAACTATCTTGATTACAGTTGTTTTGTCTTGTGTAAAGACATGTTTATTTTTGTTTCATTTTTTGCAAGATGGCCGTACATTCATTAGTATCGACACTAATGGTGTAAAATACGTCGAAATTCAAACTTATTTAATTTTAAAAAGTGTTTATTTAATTGTAATTAGTGTTTTTATTAATAAAATTGTTAGACAAAACAATTAAACAAAACAAAAATGATTACAATAAAAGAAATAATACAAAATAAAAAGATAAAATTACAAATTAATAAAAAAAAATGTCTACAACACGTGGTGTTCCCAAGCGGTCACACATCTAAGTACTAACCACGCCCGACGTTGCTTGACTTCGGTGATCGGACGAGAACCGGTATTTTCAACGTGGTATGGCCGTAGACAACGAAGTGATAAAAATAGTCTTTATATAATTACTAATCGGGTACACTTTTAAATGTAGTAGATATTATAAACAGTACATACTGTAGCGTAATTAATGAGAAGGGGGTCACCTGTTTTCAATACAAAAAATTATAAGCGGGTCCCATCTAAACGTATTTTACGTCTTTCAAATGAATTTTATGGTGTAGCAACCAACGCATGGCTCGTCGTGCATTATTATATATATATTGTGTGCGCTTTTTCAAACAGTCTATTTCACTGATTGGTTTATTCTTGACAACAAACAAAGGCATCCTCCCACTGCTTCACTTCTCCCCTTCCATGTCTTTTTCTTTGTCAAGTGTGATAGAATAGTAACTAGAAAATGTTTAGACCTCATTCTCAGGAGATAGGCGTCCACGCAGATAATTTGTACTAAATCGTCAAATTTAACAAAAGCACCCATTAATACATAAATTATATAGACAAATTATTAAGTGTGTGTAGGTTATAGGGGCTAGAAACTTGTTGGCTAAGTTATCTACACAAGGCTAATTGTGGAGAGGATTGAGGCCCTAAAAAGGACCGTTGTATGGGATACAGTTGGGGAGGGGCTTATTTACTAGTGGTGTACTTGGTGACGGCCTTGGTACCTTCACTGACAAAATTGTCTTGATTACAGTTGTTTTGTCTTGTGTAAAGACTTGTTTATTTTTGTTTCATTTTTTGCAAGATGGCCGTACGTTCATTAGTATTGACACTAATGGTGTAAAATACGTCGAAAGTAAAACTTATTTAATTTTAAAAAGTGTTTATTTAATTGTAATTAGTGTTTTTATTAATAAAATTGTTAGACAAAACAATTACACATAAAAAATGATTACAATAAAAGAAATAATACAAAATAAAAATATAAAACTACAAAATAATAAAAAAAATGTCTACAACACGTGGTGTTCCCAAGCGGTCACACATCTAAGTACTAACCACGCCCGACGTTGCTTGACTTCGGTGATCGGACGAGAACCGGTATTTTCAACGTGGTATGGCCGTAGACAACGAAGTGATAAAAATAGTCTTTATATAATTACTAATCGGGTACACTTTTAAATGTAGTAGATATTATAAACAGTACATACTGTAGCGTAATTAATGAGAAGGGGGTCACCTGTTTTCAATACAAAAAATTATAAGCGGGTCCCATCTAAACGTATTTTACGTCTTTCTAATGAATCTTATGGTGTAGCAACCAACGCATGGCTCGTCGTGCATTATTATATATATTGTGTGCGCTTTTTCAAACAGTCTATTTCACTGATTGGTTTATTATTGACTTGACAACAAACAAAGGCATCCTCCCACTGCTTCACTTCTCCCCTTCCATGTCTTTTTCTTTGTCAAGTGTGATAGAATAGTAACTAGAAAATGTTTAGACCTTAATCTCAGGAGATAGGCGTCCACGCAGATAATTTGTACTAAATCGTCAAATTTAACAAAAGAACCTATTAATACATAAATTATATAGACAAATTATTAAGTGTGTGTAGGTTATAGGGGCTAGAAACTTGTTGGCTAAGTTATTTACTCAAGGCTAATTGTGGAGAGGATTGAGGCCCTAAAAAGGACCGTTGTATGGGATACAGTTGGGGAGGGGCTTATTTACTAGTGGTGTACTTGGTGACGGCCTTGGTACCTTCACTGACAAAATTGTCTTGATTACAGTTGTTTTGTCTTGTGTAAAGACTTGTTTATTTTTGTTTCATTTTTTGCAAGATGGCCGTACGTTCATTAGTATTGACACTAATGGTGTAAAATACGTCGAAAGTAAAACTTATTTAATTTTAAAAAGTGTTTATTTAATTGTAATTAGTGTTTTTATTAATAAAATTGTTAGACAAAACAATTACACATAAAAAATGATTACAATAAAAGAAATAATAAAAAATAAAAAGATAAAATTACAAAATAATAAAAAAAAATGTCTACAACACGTGGTGTTCCCAAGCGGTCACACATCTAAGTACTAACCACGCCCGACGTTGCTTGACTTCGGTGATCGGACGAGAACCGGTATTTTCAACGTGGTATGGCCGTAGACAACGAAGTGATAAAAATAGTCTTTATATAATTACTAATCGGGTACACTTTTAAATGTAGTAGATATTATAAACAGTACATACTGTAGCGTAATTAATGAGAAGGGGGTCACCTGTTTTCAATACAAAAAATTATAAGCGGGTCCCATCTAAACGTATTTTACGTCTTTCAAATGAATTTTATGGTGTAGCAACCAACGCATGGCTCGTCGTGCATTATTATATATATTGTGTGCGCTTTTTCAAACAGTCTATTTCACTGATTGGTTTATTCTTGACAACAAACAAAGGCATCCTCCCACTGCTTCACTTCTCCCCTTCCATGTCTTTTTCTTTGTCAAGTTTGATAGAATAGTAACTAGAAAATGTTTAGACCTCATTCTCAGGAGATAGGCGTCCACGCAGATAATTTGTACTAAATCGTCAAATTTAACAAAAGCACCTATTAATACATAAATTATATAGACAAATTATTAAGTGTGTGTAGGTTATAGGGGCTAGAAACTAGTTGGCTAAGTTATTTACTCAAGGCTAATTGTGGAGAAGATGGAGGCCCCAAAAAGGACCGTTTTATGGGATACAGTTGGGGAGGGGCTTATTTACTAGTGGTGTACTTGGTGAAGGCCTTGGTACCTTCACTGACAGAATTGTCTTGATTACAGTTGTTTTGTCTTGTGTAAAGACATGTTTATTTTTGTTTCATTTTTTGCAAGATGGCCGTACATTCATTAGTATCGACACTAATGGTGTAAAATACGTCGAAATTCAAACTTATTTAATTTTAAAAAGTGTTTATTTAATTGTAATTAGAGTTTTTATTAATAAAATTGTTAGACAAAACAATTAAACAAAACAAAAATGATTACAATAAAAGAAATAATACAAAATAAAAAGATAAAATTACAAAATAATAAAAAAAATGTCTACAACACGTGGTGTTCCCAAGCGGTCACACATCTAAGTACTAACCACGCCCGACGTTGCTTGACTTCGGTGATCGGACGAGAACCGGTATTTTCAACGTGGTATGGCCGTAGACTACGAAGTGATAAAAATAGTCTTTATATAATTACTAATCGGGTACACTTTTAAATGTAGTAGATATTATAAACAGTACATACTGTAGCGTAATTAATGAGAAGGGGGTCACCTGTTTTCAATACAAAAAATTATAAGCGGGTCCCATCTAAACGTATTTTACGTCTTTCTAATGAATCTTATGGTGTAGCAACCAACGCATGGCTCGTCGTGCATTATTATATATATTGTGTGCGCTTTTTCAATCAGTCTATTTCACTGATTGGTTTATTCTTGACTTGACAACAAACAAAGGCATCCTCTCACTGCTTCTTTTCTCTCCTTCCATGTCTTTTTCTTTGTCAAGTTTGATAGAATAGTAACTAGAAAATGTTTAGACCTCATTCTCAGGAGATAGGCGTCCACGCAGATAATTTGTACTAAATCGTCAAATTTAACAAAACTCTTATTAATACATAAATTATATAGACAAATTATTAAGTGTGTGTAGGTTATAGGGGCTAGAAACTAGTTGGCTAAGTTATTTACTCAAGGCTAATTGTGGAGAAGATGGAGGCCCTAAAAAATACCGTTGTATGGGATACAGTTGGGGAGGGGCTTATTTACTAGTGGTGTATTTGGTGACGGCCTTGGTACCTTCACTGACAGAATTGTCTTGATTACAGTTGTTTTGTCTTGTGTAAAGACATGTTTATTTTTGTTTCATTTTTTGCAAGATGGCCGTACATTCATTAGTATCGACACTAATGGTGTAAAATACGTCGAAATTCAAACTTATTTAATTTTAAAAAGTGTTTATTTAATTGTAATTAGTGTTTTTATTAATAAAATTGTTAGACAAAACAATTAAACAAAACAAAAATGATTACAATAAAAGAAATAATACAAAATAAAAAGATAAAATTACAAAATAATAAAAACAAATGTCTACAACACGTGGTGTTCCCAAGCGGTCACCCATCTAAGTACTAACCACGCCCGACGTTGCTTGACTTCGGTGATCGGACGAGAACCGGTATTTTCAACGTGGTATGGCCGTAGACAACGAAGTGATAAAAATAGTCTTTATATAATTACTAATCGGGTACACTTTTAAATGTAGTAGATATTATAAACAGTACATACTGTAGCGTAATTAATGAGAAGGGGGTCACCTGTTTTCAATACAAAAAATTATAAGCGGGTCCCATCTAAACGTATTTTACGTCTTTCTAATGAATCTTATGGTGTAGCAACCAACGCATGGCTCGTCGTGCATTATTATATATATTGTGTGCGCTTTTTCAATCAGTCTATTTCACTGATTGGTTTATTCTTGACTTGACAATAAACAAAGGCATCCTCTCACTGCTTCACTTCTCTCCTTCCATGTCTTTTTCTTTGTCAAGTTTGATAGAATAGTAACTAGAAAATGTTTAGACCTCATTCTCAGGAGATAGGCGTCCACGCAGATAATTTGTACTAAATCGTCAAATTTAACAAAAGCACCTATTAATACATAAATTATATAGACAAATTATTAAGTGTGTGTAGGTTATAGGGGCTAGAAACTTGTTGGCTAAGTTATTTACTCAAGGCTAATTGTGGAGAAGATGGAGGCCCTAAAAAGGACCGTTGTATGGGATACAGTTGGGGAGGGGCTTATTTACTAGTGGTGTACTTGGTGAAGGCCTTGGTACCTTCACTGACAGAATTGTCTTGATTACAGTTGTTTTGTCTTGTGTAAAGACATGTTTATTTTTGTTTCATTTTTTGCAAGATGGCCGTACATTCATTAGTATCGACACTAATGGTGTAAAATACGTCGAAATTCAAACTTATTTAATTTTAAAAAGTGTTTATTTAATTGTAATTAGAGTTTTTATTAATAAAATTGTTAGACAAAACAATTAAACAAAACAAAAATGATTACAATAAAAGAAATAATACAAAATAAAAAGATAAAATTACAAAATAATAAAAAAAATGTCTACAACACGTGGTGTTCCCAAGCGGTCACACATCTAAGTACTAACCACGCCCGACGTTGCTTGACTTCGGTGATCGGACGAGAACCGGTATTTTCAACGTGGTATGGCCGTAGACAATGAAGTGATAAAAATAGTCTTTATATAATTACTAATCGGGTACACTTTTAAATGTAGTAGATATTATAAACAGTACATACTGTAGCGTAATTAATGAGAAGGGGGTCACCTGTTTTCAATACAAAAAATTATAAGCGGGTCCCATCTAAACGTATTTTACGTCTTTCTAATGAATCTTATGGTGTAGCAACCAACGCATGGCTCGTCGTGCATTATTATATATATTGTGTGCGCTTTTTCAATCAGTCTATTTCACTGATTGGTTTATTCTTGACTTGACAACAAACAAAGGCATCCTCTCACTGCTTCTTTTCTCTCCTTCCATGTCTTTTTCTTTGTCAAGTTTGATAGAATAGTAACTAGAAAATGTTTAGACCTCATTCTCAGGAGATAGGCGTCCACGCAGATAATTTGTACTAAATCGTCAAATTTAACAAAACTCTTATTAATACATAAATTATATAGACAAATTATTAAGTGTGTGTAGGTTATAGGGGCTAGAAACTAGTTGGCTAAGTTATTTACTCAAGGCTAATTGTGGAGAAGATGGAGGCCCTAAAAAGGACCGTTGTATGGGATACAGTTGGGGAGGGGCTTATTTACTAGTGGTGTATTTGGTGACGGCCTTGGTACCTTCACTGACAGAATTGTCTTGATTACAGTTGTTTTGTCTTGTGTAAAGACATGTTTATTTTTGTTTCATTTTTTGCAAGATGGCCGTACATTCATTAGTATCGACACTAATGGTGTAAAATACGTCGAAATTCAAACTTATTTAATTTTAAAAAGTGTTTATTTAATTGTAATTAGTGTTTTTATTAATAAAATTGTTAGACAAAACAATTAAACAAAACAAAAATGATTACAATAAAAGAAATAATACAAAATAAAAAGATAAAATTACAAAATAATAAAAACAAATGTCTACAACACGTGGTGTTCCCAAGCGGTCACCCATCTAAGTACTAACCACGCCCGACGTTGCTTGACTTCGGTGATCGGACGAGAACCGGTATTTTCAACGTGGTATGGCCGTAGACAACGAAGTGATAAAAATAGTCTTTATATAATTACTAATCGGGTACACTTTAAAATGTAGTAGATATTATAAACAGTACATACTGTAGCGTAATTAATGAGAAGGGGGTCACCTGTTTTCAATACAAAAAATTATAAGCGGGTCCCATCTAAACGTATTTTACGTCTTTCTAATGAATCTTATGGTGTAGCAACCAACGCATGGCTCGTCGTGCATTATTATATATATTGTGTGCGCTTTTTCAATCAGTCTATTTCACTGATTGGTTTATTCTTGACTTGACAACAAACAAAGGCATCCACCCACTGCTTCACTTCCCCCCCCCTTCCATGTCTTTTTCTTTGTCAAGTGTGATAGAATAGTAACTAGAAAATGTTTAGACCTCATTCTCAGGAGATAGGCGTCCACGCAGATAATTTGTACTAAATCGTCAAATTTAACAAAACTCTTATTAATACATAAATTATATAGACAAATTATTAAGTGTGTGTAGGTTATAGGGGCTAGAAACTAGTTGGCTAAGTTATTTACTCAAGGCTAATTGTGGAGAAGATGGAGGCCCTAAAAAGGACCGTTGTATTGGATACAGTTGGGGAGGGGCTTATTTACTAGTGGTGTATTTGGTGACGGCCTTGGTACCTTCACTGACAGAATTGTCTTGATTACAGTTGTTTTGTCTTGTGTAAAGACATGTTTATTTTTGTTTCATTTTTTGCAAGATGGCCGTACATTCATTAGTATCGACACTAATGGTGTAAAATACGTCGAAATTCAAACTTATTTAATTTTAAAAAGTGTTTATTTAATTGTAATTAGTGTTTTTATTAATAAAATTGTTAGACAAAACAATTAAACAAAACAAAAATGATTACAATAAAAGAAAAAATACAAAATAAAAAGATAAAATTACAAAATAATAAAAACAAATGTCTATAACACGTGGTGTTCCCAAGCGGTCACCCATCTAAGTACTAACCACGCCCGACGTTGCTTGACTTCGGTGATCGGACGAGAACCGGTATTTTCAACGTGGTATGGCCGTAGACAACGAAGTGATAAAAATAGTCTTTATATAATTACTAATCGGGTACACTTTTAAATGTAGTAGATATTATAAACAGTACATACTGTAGCGTAATTAATGAGAAGGGGGTCACCTGTTTTCAATACAAAAAATTATAAGCGGGTCCCATCTAAACGTATTTTACGTCTTTCTAATAAATCTTATGGTGTAGCAACCAACGCATGGCTCGTCGTGCATTATTATATATATTGTGTGCGCTTTTTCAATCAGTCTATTTCACTGATTGGTTTATTCTTGACTTGACAATAAACAAAGGCATCCTCTCACTGCTTCACTTCTCTCCTTCCATGTCTTTTTCTTTGTCAAGTTTGATAGAATAGTAACTAGAAAATGTTTAGACCTCATTCTCAGGAGATAGGCGTCCACGCAGATAATTTGTACTAAATCGTCAAATTTAACAAAACTCTTATTAATACATAAATTATATAGACAAATTATTAAGTGTGTGTAGGTTATAGGGGCTAGAAACTAGTTGGCTAAGTTATTTACTCAAGGCTAATTGTGGAGAAGATGGAGGCCCTAAAAAGGACCGTTGTATTGGATACAGTTGGGGAGGGGCTTATTTACTAGTGGTGTATTTGGTGACGGCCTTGGTACCTTCACTGACAGAATTGTCTTGATTACAGTTGTTTTGTCTTGTGTAAAGACATGTTTATTTTTGTTTCATTTTTTGCAAGATGGCCGTACATTCATTAGTATCGACACTAATGGTGTAAAATACGTCGAAATTCAAACTTATTTAATTTTAAAAAGTGTTTATTTAATTGTAATTAGTGTTTTTATTAATAAAATTGTTAGACAAAACAATTAAACAAAACAAAAATGATTACAATAAAAGAAATAATACAAAATAAAAAGATAAAATTACAAAATAATAAAAACAAATGTCTACAACACGTGGTGTTCCCAAGCGGTCACCCATCTAAGTACTAACCACGCCCGACGTTGCTTGACTTCGGTGATCGGACGAGAACCGGTATTTTCAACGTGGTATGGCCGTAGACAACGAAGTGATAAAAATAGTCTTTATATAATTACTAATCGGGTACACTTTTAAATGTAGTAGATATTATAAACAGTACATACTGTAGCGTAATTAATGAGAAGGGGGTCACCTGTTTTCAATACAAAAAATTATAAGCGGGTCCCATCTAAACGTATTTTACGTCTTTCTAATGAATCTTATGGTGTAGCAACCAACGCATGGCTCGTCGTGCATTATTATATATATTGTGTGCGCTTTTTCAATCAGTCTATTTCACTGATTGGTTTATTCTTGACTTGACAATAAACAAAGGCATCCTCTCACTGCTTCACTTCTCTCCTTCCATGTCTTTTTCTTTGTCAAGTTTGATAGAATAGTAACTAGAAAATGTTTAGACCTCATTCTCAGGAGATAGGCGTCCACGCAGATAATTTGTACTAAATCGTCAAATTTAACAAAAGCACCTATTAATACATAAATTATATAGACAAATTATTAAGTGTGTGTAGGTTATAGGGGCTAGAAACTTGTTGGCTAAGTTATTTACTCAAGGCTAATTGTGGAGAAGATGGAGGCCCTAAAAAGGACCGTTGTATGGGATACAGTTGGGGAGGGGCTTATTTACTAGTGGTGTACTTGGTGAAGGCCTTGATACCTTCACTGACAGAATTGTCTTGATTACAGTTGTTTTGTCTTGTGTAAAGACATGTTTATTTTTGTTTCATTTTTTGCAAGATGGCCGTACATTCATTAGTATCGACACTAATGGTGTAAAATACGTCGAAATTCAAACTTATTTAATTTTAAAAAGTGTTTATTTAAGTGTAATTAGTGTTTTTATTAATAAAATTGTTAGACAAAACAATTACACATAAAAAATGATTACAATAAAAGAAATAATACAAAATAAAAAGATAAAATTACAAAATAATAAAAAAAAATGTCTACAACACAAGCGGTCACCCATCTAAGTACTAACCACGCCCGACGTTGCTTGACTTCGGTGATCGGACGAGAACCGGTATTTTCAACGTGGTATGGCCGTAGACAACGAAGTGATAAAAAATAGTCTTTATATAATTACTAATCGGGTACACTTTTAAATGTAGTAGATATTATAAACAGTACATACTGTAGCGTAAATAATGAGAAGGGGGTCACCTGTTTTCAATACAAAAAATTATAAGCGGGTCCCATATAAACGTATTTTACGTCTTTCAAATGAATCTTATGGTGAAGCAACCAACGCATGGCTCGTCGTGCATTATTATATATATTGTGTGCGCTTTTTCAAACAGTCTATTTCACTGATTGGTTTATTATTGACTTGACAACAAACAAAGGCATCCTCCCACTGCTTCACTTCTCCCCTTCCATGTCTTTTTCTTTGTCAAGTGTGATAGAATAGTAACTAGAAAATGTTTAGACCTCAATCTCAGGAGATAGGCGTCCACGCAGATAATTTGTACTAAATCGTCAAATTTAACAAAAGCACCCATTAATACATAAATTATATAGACAAATTATTAAGTGTGTGTAGGTTATAGGGGCTAGAAACTTGTTGGCTAAGTTATTGACTCAAGGCTAATTGTGGAGAAGATGGAGGCCCTAAAAAGGGCCGTTGTATGGGGTACAGTTGGGGGGGGCTTATTTACTAGTGGTGTACTTGGTGACGGCCTTGGTACCTTCACTGACAAAATTATCTTGATTACAGTTGTTTTGTCTTGTGTAAAGACATGTTTATTTTTGTTTCATTTTTTGCAAGATGGCCGTACATTCATTAGTATCGACACTAATGGTGTAAAATACGTCGAAAGTAAAACTTATTTAATTTTAAAAAGTGTTTATTTAATTGTAATTAGTGTTTTTATTAATAAAATTGTTAGACAAAACAATTACACATAAAAAATGTACTTGGTGACGGCCTTGGTACCTTCACTGACAAAATTGTCTTGATTACAGTTGTTTTGTCTTGTGTAAAGACATGTTTATTTTTTTTTTCATTTTTTGCAAGATGGCCGTACATTCATTAGTATCGACACTAATGGTGTAAAATACGTCGAAATTCAAACTTATTTAATTTTAAAAAGTGTTTATTTAATTGTAATTAGTGTTTTTATTAATAAAATTGTTAGACAAAATCAATTAAACAAAACAAAAATGATTACAATAAAAGAAATAATACAAAATAAAAAGATAAAATTACAAAATAATAAAAAAAAATGTCTACAACACAAGCGGTCACCCATCTGCTTGACTTCGGTGATCGGACGAGAACCGGTATTTTCAACGTGGTATGGCCGTAGACAACGAAGTGATAAAAAATAGTCTTTATATAATTACTAATCGGGTACACTTTTAAATGTAGTAGATATTATAAACAGTACATACTGTAGCGTAAATAATGAGAAGGGGGTCACCTGTTTTCAATACAAAAAATTATAAGCGGGTCCCATATAAACGTATTTTACGTCTTTCAAATGAATCTTATGGTGAAGCAACCAACGCATGGCTCGTCGTGCATTATTATATATATTGTGTGCGCTTTTTCAAACAGTCTATTTCACTGATTTGTTTATTATTGACTTGACAACAAACAAAGGCATCCTCCCACTGCTTCACTTCTCCCCTTCCATGTCTTTTTCTTTGTCAAGTGTGATAGAATAGTAACTAGAAAATGTTTAGACCTCAATCTCAGGAGATAGGCGTCCACGCAGATAATTTGTACTAAATCGTCAAATTTAACAAAAGCACCCATTAATACATAAATTATATAGACAAATTATTAAGTGTGTGTAGGTTATAGGGGCTAGAAACTTGTTGGCTAAGTTATTGACTCAAGGCTAATTGTGGAGAAGATGGAGGCCCTAAAAAGGGCCGTTGTATGGGGTACAGTTGGGGGGGCTTATTTACTAGTGGTGTACTTGGTGACGGCCTTGGTACCTTCACTGACAAAATTATCTTGATTACAGTTGTTTTGTCTTGTGTAAAGACATGTTTATTTTTGTTTCATTTTTTGCAAGATGGCCTTACATTCATTAGTATCGACACTAATGGTGTAAAATACGTCGAAATTCAAACTTATTTAATTTTAAAAAGTGTTTATTTAATTGTAATTAGTGTTTTTATTAATAAAATTGTTAGACAAAACAATTACACATAAAAAATGATTACAATAAAAGAAATAATACAAAATAAAAAGATAAAATTACAAAATAATAAAAAAAAATGTCTACAACACAAGCGGTCACCCATCTAAGTACTATCCACGCCCGACGTTGCTTGACTTCGGTGATCGGACGAGAACCGGTATTTTCAACGTGGTATGGCCGTAGACAACGAAGTGATAAAAATAGTCTTTATATAATTACTAATCGAGTACACTTTTAAATGTAGTAGATATTATAAACAGTACATACTGTAGCGTAATTAATGAGAAGGGGGTCACCTGTTTTCAATACAAAAAATTATAAGCGGGTCCCATCTAAACGTATTTTACGTCTTTCAAATGAATCTTATGGTGAAGCAACCAACGCATGGCTCGTCGTGCATTATTATATATATTGTGTGCGCTTTTTCAAACAGTCTATTTCACTGATTGGTTTATTATTGACTTGACAACAAACAAAGGCATCCTCCCACTGCTTCACTTCTCCCCTTCCATGTCTTTTTCTTTGTCAAGTGTGATAGAATAGTAACTAGAAAATGTTTAGACCTTAATCTCAGGAGATAGGCGTCCACGCAGATAATTTGTACTAAATCGTCAAATTTAACAAAAGCACCCATTAATACATAAATTATATAGACAAATTATTAAGTGTGTGTAGGTTATAGGGGCTAGAAACTTGTTGGCTAAGTTATTTACTCAAGGCTAATTGTGGAGAAGATGGAGGCCCTAAAAAGGACCGTTGTATGGGATACAGTTGGGGAGGGGCTTATTTACTAGTGGTGTACTTGGTGACGGCCTTGGTACCTTCACTGACAAAATTGTCTTGATTACAGTTGTTTTGTCTTGTGTAAAGACATGTTTATTTTTTTTTTCATTTTTTGCAAGATGGCCGTACATTCATTAGTATCGACACTAATGGTGTAAAATACGTCGAAATTCAAACTTATTTAATTTTAAAAAGTGTTTATTTAATTGTAATTAGTGTTTTTATTAATAAAATTGTTAGACAAAATCAATTAAACAAAACAAAAATGATTACAATAAAAGAAATAATACAAAATAAAAAGATAAAATTACAAAATAATAAAAAAAAATGTCTACAACACAAGCGGTCACCCATCTAAGTACTAACCACGCCCGACGTTGCTTGACTTCGGTGATCGGACGAGAACCGGTATTTTCAACGTGGTATGGCCGTAGACAACGAAGTGATAAAAAATAGTCTTTATATAATTACTAATCGGGTACACTTTTAAATGTAGTAGATATTATAAACAGTACATACTGTAGCGTAAATAATGAGAAGGGGGTCACCTGTTTTCAATACAAAAAATTATAAGCGGGTCCCATATAAACGTATTTTACGTCTTTCAAATGAATCTTATGGTGAAGCAACCAACGCATGGCTCGTCGTGCATTATTATATATATTGTGTGCGCTTTTTCAAACAGTCTATTTCACTGATTGGTTTATTATTGACTTGACAACAAACAAAGGCATCCTCCCACTGCTTCACTTCTCCCCTTCCATGTCTTTTTCTTTGTCAAGTGTGATAGAATAGTAACTAGAAAATGTTTAGACCTCAATCTCAGGAGATAGGCGTCCACGCAGATAATTTGTACTAAATCGTCAAATTTAACAAAAGCACCCATTAATACATAAATTATATAGACAAATTATTAAGTGTGTGTAGGTTATAGGGGCTAGAAACTTGTTGGCTAAGTTATTGACTCAAGGCTAATTGTGGAGAAGATGGAGGCCCTAAAAAGGGCCGTTGTATGGGGTACAGTTGGGGGGGGGGGCTTATTTACTAGTGGTGTACTTGGTGACGGCCTTGGTACCTTCACTGACAAAATTATCTTGATTACAGTTGTTTTGTCTTGTGTAAAGACATGTTTATTTTTGTTTCATTTTTTGCAAGATGGCCGTACATTCATTAGTATCGACACTAATGGTGTAAAATACGTCGAAAGTAAAACTTATTTAATTTTAAAAAGTGTTTATTTAATTGTAATTAGTGTTTTTATTAATAAAATTGTTAGACAAAACAATTACACATAAAAAATGATTACAATAAAAGAAATAATACAAAATAAAAAGATAAAATTACAAAATAATAAAAAAAAATGTCTACAATACGTGGTGTTCCCAAGCGGTCACCCATCTAAGTACTAACCACGCCCGACGTTGCTTGACTTCGGTGATCGGACGAGAACCGGTATTTTCAAAGTGGTATGGCCGTAGACAAAGAAGTGATAAAAATAGTCTTTATATAATTACTAATCGGGTACACTTTTAAATGTAGTAGATATTATAAACAGTACATACTGTAGCGTAATTAATGAGAAGGGGGTCACCTGTTTTCAATACAAAAAATTATAAGCGGGTCCCATCTAAACGTATTTTACGTCTTTCTAATGAATCTTATGGTGTAGCAACCAACGCATGGCTCGTCGTGCATTATTATATATATTGTGTGCGCTTTTTCAATCAGTCTATTTCACTGATTGGTTTATTCATGACTTGACAACAAACAAAGGCATCCTCTCACTGCTTCACTTCTCTCCTTCCATGTCTTTTTCTTTGTCAAGTTTGATAGAATAGTAACTAGAAAATGTTTAGACCTTATTCTCAGGAGATAGGCGTCCACGATGATAATTTGTACTAAATCGTCAAATTTAACAAAAGCACCTATTAATACATAAATTATATAGACAAATTATTAAGTGTGTGTAGGTTATAGGGGCTAGAAACTTGTTGGCTAAGTTATTTACTCAAGGCTAATTGTGGAGAAGATAGAGGCCCTAAAAAGGACCGTTGTATGGGATACAGTTGGGGAGGGGCTTATTTACTAGTGGTGTACTTGGTGAAGGCCTTGGTACCTTCACTGACAGAATTGTCTTGATTACAGTTGTTTTGTCTTGTGTAAAGACATGTTTATTTTTGTTTCATTTTTTGCAAGATGGCCGTACATTCATTAGTATCGACACTAATGGTGTAAAATACGTCGAAATTCAAACTTATTTAATTTTAAAAAGTGTTTATTTAATTGTAATTAGTGTTTTTATTAATAAAATTGTTAGACAAAACAATTACACATAAAAAATGATTACAATAAAAGAAATAATACAAAATAAAAAGATAAAATTACAAAATAATAAAAAAAAATGTCTACAACACAAGCGGTCACCCATCTAAGTACTAACCACGCCCGACGTTGCTTGACTTCGGTGATCGGACGAGAACCGGTATTTTCAACGTGGTATGGCCGTAGACAACGAAGTGATAAAAATAGTCTTTATATAATTACTAATCGAGTACACTTTTAAATGTAGTAGATATTATAAACAGTACATACTGTAGCGTAATTAATGAGAAGGGGGTCACCTGTTTTCAATACAAAAAATTATAAGCGGGTCCCATCTAAACGTATTTTACGTCTTTCAAATGAATCTTATGGTGAAGCAACCAACGCATGGCTCGTCGTGCATTATTATATATATTGTGTGCGCTTTTTCAAACAGTCTATTTCACTGATTGGTTTATTATTGACTTGACAACAAACAAAGGCATCCTCCCACTGCTTCACTTCTCCCCTTCCATGTCTTTTTCTTTGTCAAGTGTGATAGAATAGTAACTAGAAAATGTTTAGACCTTAATCTCAGGAGATAGGCGTCCACGCAGATAATTTGTACTAAATCGTCAAATTTAACAAAAGCACCCATTAATACATAAATTATATAGACAAATTATTAAGTGTGTGTAGGTTATAGGGGCTAGAAACTTGTTGGCTAAGTTATTTACTCAAGGCTAATTGTGGAGAAGATGGAGGCCCTAAAAAGGACCGTTGTATGAAATACAGTTGGGGAGGGGCTTATTTACTAGTGGTGTACTTGGTGACGGCCTTGGTACCTTCACTGACAAAATTGTCTTGATTACAGTTGTTTTGTCTTGTGTAAAGACATGTTTATTTTTTTTTTCATTTTTTGCAAGATGGCCGTACATTCATTAGTATCGACACTAATGGTGTAAAATACGTCGAAATTCAAACTTATTTAATTTTAAAAAGTGTTTATTTAATTGTAATTAGTGTTTTTATTAATAAAATTGTTAGACAAAATCAATTAAACAAAACAAAAATGATTACAATAAAAGAAATAATACAAAATAAAAAGATAAAATTACAAAATAATAAAAAAAAATGTCTACAACACGTGGTGTTCCCAAGCGGTCACCCATCTAAGTACTAACCACGCCCGACGTTGCTTGACTTCGGTGATCGGACGAGAACCGGTATTTTCAACGTGGTATGGCCGTAGACAACGAAGTGATAAAAATAGTCTTTATATAATTACTAATCGGGTACACTTTTAAATGTAGTAGATATTATAAACAGTACATACTGTAGCGTAATTAATGAGAAGGGGGTCAGCTGTTTTCAATACAAAAAATTATAAGCGGGTCCCATATAAACGTATTTTACGTCTTTCAAATGAATCTTATGGTGAAGCAACCAACGCATGGCTCGTCGTGCATTATTATATATATTGTGTGCGCTTTTTCAAACAGTCTATTTCACTGATTGGTTTATTATTGACTTGACAACAAACAAAGGCATCCTCCCACTGCTTCACTTCTCCCCTTCCATGTCTTTTTCTTTGTCAAGTGTGATAGAATAGTAACTAGAAAATGTTTAGACCTCAATCTCAGGAGATAGGCGTCCACGCAGATAATTTGTACTAGATCGTCAAATTTAACAAAAGCACCCATTAATACATAAATTATATAGACAAATTATTAAGTGTGTGTAGGTTATAGGGGCTAGAAACTTGTTGGCTAAGTTATTTACTCAAGGCTAATTGTGGAGAAGATGGAGGCCCTAAAAAGGACCGTTGTATGGGATACAGTTGGGGAGGGGCTTATTTACTAGTGGTGTACTTGGTGACGGCCTTGGTACCTTCACTGACAAAATTGTCTTGATTACAGTTGTTTTGTCTTGTGTAAAGACATGTTTATTTTTTTTTTCATTTTTTGCAAGATGGCCGTACATTCATTAGTATCGACACTAATGGTGTAAAATACGTCGAAATTCAAACTTATTTAATTTTAAAAAGTGTTTATTTAATTGTAATTAGTGTTTTAATTAATAAAATTGTTAGAAAAAATCAATTAAACAAAACAAAAATGATTACAATAAAAGAAATAATACAAAAAAAAGAGATAATTTACAAAATAATAAAAAAAAATGTCTACAACACAAGCGGTCACCCATCTAAGTACTAACCACGCCCGACGTTGCTTGACTTCGGTGATCGGACGAGAACCGGTATTTTCAACGTGGTATGGCCGTAGACAACGAAGTGATAAAAATAGTCTTTATATAATTACTAATCGAGTACACTTTTAAATGTAGTAGATATTATAAACAGTACATACTGTAGCGTAATTAATGAGAAGGGTGTCACCTGTTTTCAATACAAAAAATTATAAGCGGGTCCCATCTAAACGTATTTTACGTCTTTCAAATGAATCTTATGGTGAAGCAACCAACGCATGGCTCGTCGTGCATTATTATATATATTGTGTGCGCTTTTTCAAACAGTCTATTTCACTGATTGGTTTATTATTGACTTGACAACAAACAAAGGCATCCTCCCACTGCTTCACTTCTCCCCTTCCATGTCTTTTTCTTTGTCAAGTGTGATAGAATAGTAACTAGAAAATGTTTAGACCTTAATCTCAGGAGATAGGCGTCCACGCAGATAATTTGTACTAAATCGTCAAATTTAACAAAAGCACCCATTAATACATAAATTATATAGACAAATTATTAAGTGTGTGTAGGTTATAGGGGCTAGAAACTTGTTGGCTAAGTTATTTACTCAAGGCTAATTGTGGAGAGGATGGAGGCCCTAAAAAGGGCCGTTGTATGGGGTACAGTTGCGGGGGGGGGGGGGCTTATTTACTAGTGGTGTACTTGGTAACGGCCTTGGTACCTTCACTGACAAAATTATCTTGATTACAATTGTTTTGTCTTGTGTAAAGACATGTTTATTTTTGTTTCATTTTTTGCAAGATGGCCGTACGTTCATTAGTATCGACACTAATGGTGTAAAATACGTCGAAAGTTAAACTTATTTAACTTTAAAAAGTGTTTATTTAATTGTAATTAGTGTTTTTATTAATAAAATTGTTAGACAAAACAATTACACATAAAAAATGATTACAATAAAAGAAATAATACAAAATAAAAAGATAAAATTACAAAATAATAAAAAATAATGTCTACAACACGTGGTGTTCCCAAGCGGTCACCCATCTAAGTACTAACCACGCCCGTCGTTGCTTGACTTCGGTGATTGGACGAGAACCGGTATTTTCAACGTGGTATGGCCGTAGACAACGAAGTGATAAAAATAGTCTTTATATAATTACTAATCGAGTACACTTTTAAATGTAGTAGATATTATAAACAGTACATACTGTAGCGTAATTAATGAGAAGGGGGTCACCTGTTTTCAATACAAAAAATTATAAGCGGGTCCCATCTAAACGTATTTTCCGTCTTTCTAATGAATCTTATGGTGTAGCAACCAACGCATGGCTCGTCGTGCATTATTATATATATTGTGTGCGCTTTTTCAAACAGTCTATTTCACTGATTGGTTTATTCTTGACTTGACAACAAACAAATGCATCTTCCCACTGCTTCACTTTTCCCCTTCCATGTCTTTTTTTTGTCAAGTGTGATAGAATAGTAACTAGAAAATGTTTAGACCTCATTCTCAGGAGATAGGCGTCCACGCAGATAATTTGTACTAAATCGTCAAATTTAACAAAAGCACCCATTAATACATAAATTATATAGACAAATTATTACGTGTGTGTAGGTTATAGGGGCTAGAAACTTGTTGGCTAAGTTATTTACTCAAGGCTAATTGTGGAGAAGATGGAGGCCCTAAAAAGGACCGTTGTATGGGATACAGTTGGGGAGGGGCTTATTTACTAGTGGTGTACTTGGTGACGGCCTTGGTACCTTCACTGACAAAATTATCTTGATTACAGTTGTTTTGTCTTGTGTAAAGACATGTTTATTTTTGTTTCATTTTTTGCAAGATGGCCGTACGTTCATTAGTATCGACACTAATGGTGTAAAATACGTCGAAAGTTAAACTTATTTAACTTTAAAAAGTGTTTATTTAATTGTAATTAGTGTTTTTATTAATAAAATTGTTAGACAAAACAATTAAACAAAACAAAAATGATTACAATAAAAGAAATAATACAAAATAAAAAGATAAAATTACAAAATAATAAAAAAAATGTCTACAACACGTGGTGTTCCCAAGCGGTCACCCATCTAAGTACTAACCACGCCCGACGTTGCTTGACTTCGGTGATTGGACGAGAACCGGTATTTTCAACGTGGTATGGCCGTAGACAACAAAGTGATAAAAATAGTCTTTATATAATTACTAATCGAGTACACTTTTAAATGTAGTAGATATTATAAACAGTACATACTGTAGCGTAATTAATGAGAAGGGGGTCACCTGTTTTCAATACAAAAAATTATAAGCGGGTCCCATCTAAACGTATTTTCCGTCTTTCTAATGAATCTTATGGTGTAGCAACCAACGCATGGCTCGTCGTGCATTATTATATATATTGTGTGCGCTTTTTCAAACAGTCTATTTCACTGATTGGTTTATTCTTGACTTGACAACAAACAAATGCATCTTCCCACTGCTTCACTTCTCCCCTTCTATGTCTTTTTCTTTGTCAAGTGTGATAGAATAGTAACTAGAAAATGTTTAGACCACATTCTCAGGAGATAGGCGTCCACGCAGATAATTTGTACTAAATCGTCAAATTTAACAAAAGCACCCATTAATACATAAATTATATAGACAAATTATTACGTGTGTGTAGGTTATAGGGGCTAGAAACTTGTTGGCTAAGTTATTTACACAAGGCTAATTGTGGAGAAGATGGAGGCCCTAAAAAGGACCGTTGTATGGGATACAGTTGGGGAGGGGCTTATTTACTAGTGGTGTACTTGGTGACGGCCTTGGTACCTTCACTGACAAAATTATCTTGATTACAGTTGTTTTGTCTTGTGTAAAGACATGTTTATTTTTGTTTCATTTTTTGCAAGATGGCCGTACGTTCATTAGTATTGACACTAATGGTGTAAAATACGTCGAAAGTAAAACTTATTTAACTTTAAAAAGTGTTTATTTAATTGTAATTAGTGTTTTTATTAATAAAATTGTTAGACAAAACAATTAAACAAAACAAAAATGATTACAATAAAAGAAATAATACAAAATAAAAAGATAAAATTACAAAATAATAAAAAAACATGTCTACAACACGTGGTGTTCCCAAGCGGTCACCCATCTAAGTACTAACCACGCCCGACGTTGCTTGACTTCGTTGATCGGACGAGAACCGGTATTTTCAACGTGGTATGGCCGTAGACAACGAAGTGATAAAAATAGTCTTTATATAATTACTAATCGGGTACACTTTTAAATGTAGTAAATATTATAAACAGTACATACTGTAGCGTAATTAATGAGAAGGGGGTCACCTGTTTTCAATACAAAAAATTATAAGCGGGTCCCATCTAAACGTATTTTACGTCTTTCTAATGAATCTTATGGTGTAGCAACCAACGCATGGCTCGTCGTGCATTATTATATATATTGTGTGCGCTTTTTCAAACAGTCTATTTCACTGATTGGTTTATTCTTGACTTGACAACAAACAAAGGCATCCTCTCACTGCTTCACTTCTCCCCTTCCATGTCTTTTTCTTTGTCAAGTTTGATAGAATAGTAACTACAAAATGTTTAGACCTCAATCTCAGGAGATAGGCGTCCACGCAGATAATTTGTACTAAATCGTCAAATTTAACAAAAGCACCCATTAATACATAAATTATATAGACAAATTATTAAGTGTGTGTAGGTTATAGGGGCTACAAACTTGTTGGCTAAGTTATTTACTCAAGGCTAATTGTGGAGAAGATGGAGGCCCTAAAAAGGACCGTTGTATGGGATACAGTTGGGGAGGGGCTTAATTACTAGTGGTGTACTTGGTGACGGCCTTGGTACCTTCACTGACAAAATTGTCTTGATTACAGTTGTTTTGTCTTGTGTAAAGACATGTTTATTTTTGTTTCATTTTTTGCAAGATGGCCGTACGTTCATTAGTATCGACACTAATGGTGTAAAATACGTCGAAAGTTAAACTTATTTAACTTTAAAAAGTGTTTATTTAATTGTAATTAGTGTTTTTATTAATAAAATTGTTAGACAAAACAATTACACATAAAAAATGATTACAATAAAAGAAATAATACAAAATAAAAAGATAAAATTACAAAATAATAAAAAAAAATGTCTACAACACGTGGTGTTCCCAAGCGGTCACCCATCTAAGTACTAACCACGCCCGTAGTTGCTTGACTTCGGTGATTGGACGAGAACCGGTATTTTCAACGTGGTATGGCCGTAGACAACGAAGTGATAAAAATAGTCTTTATATAATTACTAATCGAGTACACTTTTAAATGTAGTAGATATTATAAACAGTACATACTGTAGCGTAATTAATGAGAAGGGTGTCACCTGTTTTCAATACAAAAAATTATAAGCGGGTCCCATCTAAACGTATTTTACGTCTTTCTAATGAATCTTATGGTGTAGCAACCAACGCATGGCTCGTCGTGCATTATTATATATATTGTGTGCGCTTTTTCAAACAGTCTATTTCACTGATTGGTTTATTCTTGACTTGACAACAAACAAATGCATCTTCCCACTGCTTCACTTCTCCCCTTCCATGTCTTTTTCTTTGTCAAGTGTGATAGAATAGTAACTAGAAAATGTTTAGACCTCATTCTCAGGAGATAGGCGTCCACGCAGATAATTTGTACTAAATCGTCAAATTTAACAAAAGCACCCATTAATACATAAATTATATAGACAAATTATTAAGTGTGTGTAGGTTATAGGGGCTACAAACTTGTTGGCTAAGTTATTTACTCAAGGCTAATTGTGGAGAAGATGGAGGCCCTAAAAAGGGCCGTTGCATGGGGTACAGTTGGGGGGGGGGCTTATTTACTAGTAGTGTACTTGGTGACGGCCTTGGTACCTTCACTGACAAAATTATCTTGATTACAGTTGTTTTGTCTTGTGTAAAGACATGTTTATTTTTGTTTCATTTTTTGCAAGATGGCCGTACGTTCATTAGTATCGACACTAATGGTGTAAAATACGTCAAAAGTAAAACTTATTTAATTTTAAAAAGTGTTCATTTAATTGTAATTAGTGTTTTTATTAATAAAATTGTTAGACAAAATAATTACACATAAAAAATGATTACAATAAAAGAAATAATACAAAATAAAAAGATAAAATTACAAAATAATAAAAAAAAATGTCTACAACACGTGGTGTTCCCAAGCGGTCACCCATCTAAGTACTAACCACGCCCGACGTTGCTTGACTTCGGTGATCGGACGAGAACCGGTATTTTTAACGTGGTATGGCCGTAGACAACAAAGTGATAAAAAATAGTCTTTATATAGTTACTAATCGGGTACACTTTAAAATGTACTAGATATTACAAACAGTACATACTGTAGCGTAATTAATGAGAAGGGGGTCACCTGTTTTCAATACAAAAAATTATAAACGGGTCCCATCTAAACGTTTTTTACGTCTTTCTAATGAATCTTATGGTGTAGCAACCAACGCATGGCTCGTCGTGCATTATTATATATATTGTGTGCGCTTTTTCAAACAGTCTATTTCACTGATTGGTTTATTCTTGACTTGACAACAAACAAAGGCATCCTCCCACTGCTTCACTTCTCCCCTTCCATGTCTTTTTCATTGTCAAGTGTGATAGAATAGTAACTAGAAAATGTTTAGACCTCAATCTCAGGAGATAGGCGTCCACGCAGATAATTTGTACTAAATCGTCAAATTTAACAAAAGCACCCATTAATACATAAATTACATAGACAAATTATTAAGTGTGTGTAGGTTATAGGGGCTAGAAACTTGTTGGCTAAGTTATTTACTCAAGGCTAATTGTGGAGAAGATGGAGGCCCTAAAAAGGGCCGTTGTATGGGGTACAGTTGGGGGGGGGCTTATTTACTAGTAGTGTACTTGGTGACGGCCTTGGTACCTTCACTGACAAAATTATCTTGATTACACTTGTTTTGTCTTGTGTAAAGACATGTTTATTTTTGTTTCATTTTTTGCAAGATGGCCGTACGTTCATTAGTATCGACACTAATGGTGTAAAATACATCGAAAGTAAAACTTATTTAATTTTAAAAAGTGTTCATTTAATTGTAATTAGTGTTTTTATTAATAAAATTGTTAGACAAAATAATTACACATAAAAAATGATTACAATAAAAGAAATAATACAAAATAAAAAGATAAAATTACAAAATAATAAAAAAAATGTCTACAACACGTGGTGTTCCCAAGCGGTCACCCATCTAAGTACTAACCACGCCCGACGTTGCTTGACTTCGGTGATCGGACGAGAACCGGTATTTTCAACGTGGTATGGCCGTAGACAACGAAGTGATAAAAATAGTCTTTATATAATTACTAATCGGGTACACTTTAAAATGTAGTAGATATTATAAACAGTACATACTGTAGCGTAATTAATGAGAAGGGGGTCACCTGTTTTCAATACAAAAAATTATAAGCGGGTCCCATATAAACGTATTTTACGTCTTTCTAATGAATCTTATGGTGTAGCAACCAACGCATGGCTCGTCGTGCATTATTATATATATTGTGTGCGCTTTTTCAAACAGTCTATTTCACTGATTGGTTTATTCTTGACTTGACAACAAACAAAGGCATCCTCCCACTGCTTCACTTCTCCCCTTCCATGTCTTTTTCTTTGTCAAGTGTGATAGAATAGTAACTAGAAAATGTTTAGACCTCAATCTCAGGAGATAGGCGTCCACGCAGATATGTTGTACTAAATCGTCAAATTTAACAAAAGCACCCATTAATACATAAATTATAGAGACAAATTATTAAGTGTGTGTAGGTTATAGGGGCTAGAAACTTGTTGGCAAAGTTATTTACTCACGGCTAATTGTGGAGAAGATGGAGGCCCTAAAAAGGACCGTTGTATGGGATACAGTTGGGGAGGGGCTTATTTACTAGTGGTGTACTTGGTGACGGCCTTGGTACCTTCACTGACAAAATTATCTTGATTACAGTTGTTTTGTCTTGTGTAAAGACATGTTTATTTTTGTTTCATTTTTTGCAAGATGGCCGTACGTTCATTAGTATCGACACTAATGGTGTAAAATACGTCAAAAGTAAAACTTATTTAATTTTAAAAAGTGTTCATTTAATTGTAATTAGTGTTTTTATTAATAAAATTGTTAGACAAAATAATTACACATAAAAAATGATTACAATAAAAGAAATAATACAAAATAAAAAGATAAAATTACAAAATAATAAAAAAAAATGTCTACAACACGTGGTGTTCCCAAGCGGTCACCCATCTAAGTACTAACCACGCCCGACGTTGCTTGACTTCGGTGATCGGACGAGAACCGGTATTTTCAACGTGGTATGGCCGTAGACAACAAAGTGATAAAAAATAATCTTTATATAGTTACTAATCGGGTACACTTTAAAATGTACTAGATATTACAAACAGTACATACTGTAGCGTAATTAATGAGAAGGGGGTCACCTGTTTTCAATACAAAAAATTATAAACGGGTCCCATCTAAACGTTTTTTACGTCTTTCTAATGAATCTTATGGTGTAGCAACCAACGCATGGCTCGTCGTGCATTATTATATATATTGTGTGCGCTTTTTCAAACAGTCTATTTCACTGATTGCTTTATTCTTGACTTGACAACAAACAAAGGCATCCTCCCACTGCTTCACTTCTCCCCTTCCATGTCTTTTTCTTTGTCAAGTGTGATAGAATAGTAACTAGAAAATGTTTAGACCTCAATCTCAGGAGATAGGCGTCCACGCAGATAATTTGTACTAAATCGTCAAATTTAACAAAAGCACCCATTAATACATAAATTATATAGACAAATTATTAAGTGTGTGTAGGTTATAGGGGCTAGAAACTTGTTGGCTAAGTTATTTACTCAAGGCTAATTGTGGAGAAGATGGAGGCCCTAAAAAGGACCGTTGTATGGGATACAGTTGGGGAGGGGCTTATTTACTAGTGGTGTACTTGGTGACGGTCTTGGTACCTTCACTGACAAAATTATCTTGATTACAGTTGTTTTGTCTTGTGTAAAGACATGTTTATTTTTGTTTCATTTTTTGCAAGATGGCCGTACATTCATTAGTATCGACACTAATGGTGTAAAATACGTCGAAATTCAAACTTATTTAACTTTAAAAAGTGTTTATTTAATTGTAATTAGTGTTTTTATTAATAAAATTGTTAGACAAAACAATTACACATAAAATATGATTACAATATAAGAAATAATACAAAATAAAAAGATAAAATTACAAAATAATAAAAAAAAATGTCTACAACACGTGGTGTTCCCAAGCGGTCACCCATCTAAGTACTAACCACGCCCGACGTTGCTTGACTTCGGTGATCGGACGAGAACCGGTATTTTCAACGTGGTATGGCCGTAGACAACAAAGTGATAAAAAATACTCTTTATATAGTTACTAATCGGGTACACTTTAAAATGTACTAGATATTACAAACAGTACATACTGTAGCGTAATTAATGAGAAGGGGGTCACCTGTTTTCAATACAAAAAATTATAAACGGGTCCCATCTAAACGTTTTTTACGTCTTTCTAATGAATCTTATGGTGTAGCAACCAACGCATGGCTCGTCGTGCATTATTATATATATTGTGTGCGCTTTTTCAAACAGTCTATTTCACTGATTGGTTTATTCTTGACTTGACAACAAACAAAGGCATCCTCTCACTGCTTCACTTCTCCCCTTCCATGTCTTTTTCTTTGTCAAGTTTGATAGAATAGAAACTAGAAAATGTTTAGACCTCAATCTCAGGAGATAGGCGTCCACGCAGATATGTTGTACTAAATCGTCAAATTTAACAAAAGCACCCATTAATACATAAATTATAGAGACAAATTATTAAGTGTGTGTAGGTTATAGGGGCTAGAAACTTGTTGGCTAAGTTATTTACTCAAGGCTAATTGTGGAGAAGATAGAGGCCCTAAAAAGGGCCGTTGCATGGGGTACAGTTGGGGGGGGGCTTATTTACTAGTAGTGTACTTGGTGACGGCCTTGGTACCTTCACTGAGAAAATTATCTTGATTACAGTTGTTTTGTCTTGTGTAAAGACATGTTTATTTTTGTTTCATTTTTTGCAAGATGGCCGTACGTTCATTAGTATCGACACTAATGGTGTAAAATACGTCAAAAGTAAAACTTATTTAATTTTAAAAAGTGTTCATTTAATTGTAATTAGTGTTTTTATTAATAAAATTGTTAGACAAAATAATTACACATAAAAAATGATTACAATAAAAGAAATAATACAAAATAAAAAGATAAAATTACAAAATAATAAAAAAAAATGTCTACAACACGTGGTGTTCCCAAGCGGTCACCCATCTAAGTACTAACCACGCCCGACGTTGCTTGACTTCGGTGATCGGACGAGAACCGGTATTTTCAACGTGGTATGGCCGTAGACAACAAAGTGATAAAAAATAGTCTTTATATAGTTACTAATCGGGTACACTTTAAAATGTACTAGATATTACAAACAGTACATACTGTAGCGTAATTAATGAGAAGGGGGTCACCTGTTTTCAATACAAAAAATTATAAACGGGTCCCATCTAAACGTTTTTTACGTCTTTCTAATGAATCTTATGGTGTAGCAACCAACGCATGGCTCGTCGTGCATTATTATATATATTGTGTGCGCTTTTTCAAACAGTCTATTTCACTGATTGCTTTATTCTTGACTTGACAACAAACAAAGGCATCCTCCCACTGCTTCACTTCTCCCCTTCCATGTCTTTTTCTTTGTCAAGTGTGATAGAATAGTAACTAGAAAATGTTTAGACCTCAATCTCAGGAGATAGGCGTCCACGCAGATAATTTGTACTAAATCGTCAAATTTAACAAAAGCACCCATTAATACATAAATTATATAGACAAATTATTAAGTGTGTGTAGGTTATAGGGGCTAGAAACTTGTTGGCTAAGTTATTTACTCAAGGCTAATTGTGGAGAAGATAGAGGCCCTAAAAAGGACCGTTGTATGGGATACAGTTGGGGAGGGGCTTATTTACTAGTGGTGTACTTGGTGACGGTCTTGGTACCTTCACTGACAAAATTATCTTGATTACAGTTGTTTTGTCTTGTGTAAAGACATGTTTATTTTTGTTTCATTTTTTGCAAGATGGCCGTACATTCATTAGTATCGACACTAATGGTGTAAAATACGTCGAAATTCAAACTTATTTAACTTTAAAAAGTGTTTATTTAATTGTAATTAGTGTTTTTATTAATAAAATTGTTAGACAAAACAATTACACATAAAATATGATTACAATATAAGAAATAATACAAAATAAAAAGATAAAATTACAAAATAATAAAAAAAAATGTCTACAACACGTGGTGTTCCCAAGCGGTCACCCATCTAAGTACTAACCACGCCCGACGTTGCTTGACTTCGGTGATCGGACGAGAACCGGTATTTTCAACGTGGTATGGCCGTAGACAACAAAGTGATAAAAAATAGTCTTTATATAGTTACTAATCGGGTACACTTTAAAATGTACTAGATATTACAAACAGTACATACTGTAGCGTAATTAATGAGAAGGGGGTCACCTGTTTTCAATACAAAAAATTATAAACGGGTCCCATCTAAACGTTCTTTACGTCTTTCTAATGAATCTTATGGTGTAGCAACCAACGCATGGCTCGTCGTGCATTATTATATATATTGTGTGCGCTTTTTCAAACAGTCTATTTCACTGATTGGTTTATTCTTGACTTGACAACAAACAAAGGCATCCTCTCACTGCTTCACTTCTCCCCTTCCATGTCTTTTTCTTTGTCAAGTTTGATAGAATAGTAACTAGAAAATGTTTAGACCTCAATCTCAGGAGATAGGCGTCCACGCAGATATGTTGTACTAAATCGTCAAATTTAACAAAAGCACCCATTAATACATAAATTATAGAGACAAATTATTAAGTGTGTGTAGGTTATAGGGGCTAGAAACTTGTTGGCTAAGTTATTTACTCACGGCTAATTGTGGAGAAGATGGAGGCCCTAAAAAGGACCGTTGTATGGGATACAGTTGGGGAGGGGCTTATTTACTAGTGGTGTACTTGGTGACGGCCTTGGTACCTTCACTGACAAAATTATCTTGATTACAGTTGTTTTGTCTTGTGTAAAGACATGTTTATTTTTGTTTCATTTTTTGCAAGATGGCCGTACGTTCATTAGTATCGACACTAATGGTGTAAAATACGTCAAAAGTAAAACTTATTTAATTTTAAAAAGTGTTCATTTAATTGTAATTAGTGTTTTTATTAATAAAATTGTTAGACAAAACAATTACACATAAAAAATGATTACAATAAAAGAAATAATACAAAATAAATAGATAAATTTACAAAATAATTAAAAAAAATGTCTACAACACGTGGTGTTCCCAAGCGGTCACCCATCTAAGTACTAACCACGCCCGACGTTGCTTGACTTCGGTGATCGGACGAGAACCGGTATATTCAACGTGGTATGGCCGTAGACAACAAAGTGATAAAAAATAGTCTTTATATAGTTACTAATCGGGTACACTTTAAAATGTACTAGATATTACAAACAGTACATACTGTAGCGTAATTAATGAGAAGGGGGTCACCTGTTTTCAATACAAAAAATTATAAACGGGTCCCATCTAAACGTTTTTTACGTCTTTCTAATGAATCTTATGGTGTAGCAACCAACGCATGGCTCGTCGTGCATTATTATATATATTGTGTGCGCTTTTTCAAACAGTCTATTTCACTGATTGGTTTATTCTTGACTTGACAACAAACAAAGGCATCCTCTCACTGCTTCACTTCTCCCCTTCCATGTCTTTTTCTTTGTCAAGTTTGATAGAATAGAAACTAGAAAATGTTTAGACCTCAATCTCAGGAGATAGGCGTCCACGCAGATATGTTGTACTAAATCGTCAAATTTAACAAAAGCACCCATTAATACATAAATTATAGAGACAAATTATTAAGTGTGTGTAGGTTATAGGGGCTAGAAACTTGTTGGCTAAGTTATTTACTCACGGCTAATTGTGGAGAAGATGGAGGCCCTAAAAAGGACCGTTGTATGGGATACAGTTGGGGAGGGGCTTATTTACTAGTGGTGTACTTGGTGACGGCCTTGGTACCTTCACTGACAAAATTATCTTGATTACAGTTGTTTTGTCTTGTGTAAAGACATGTTTATTTTTGTTTCATTTTTTGCAAGATGGCCGTACATTCATTAGTATCGACACTAATGGTGTAAAATACGTCGAAATTCAAACTTTTTTAATTTTAAAAAGTGTTTATTTAATTGTAATTAGTGTTTTTATTAATAAAATTGTTAGACAAAACAATTACACATAAAATATGATTACAATATAAGAAATAATACAAAATAAAAAGATAAAATTACAAAATAATAAAAAAAAATGTCTACAACACGTGGTGTTCCCAAGCGGTCACCCATCTAAGTACTAACCACGCCCGACGTTGCTTGACTTCGGTGATCGGACGAGAACCGGTATTTTCAACGTGGTATGGCCGTAGCCAATAAAGTGATAAAAAATAGTCTTTATATAGTTACTAATCGGGTACACTTTAAAATGTACTAGATATTACAAACAGTACATACTGTAGCGTAATTAATGAGAAGGGGGTCACCTGTTTTCAATACATAAAATTTTAAGCGGGTCCCATCTAAACGTATTTTACGTCTTTCTAATTAATCTTTTGGTGTAGCAACCAACGCATGGCTCGTCGTGCATTATTATATATATTGTGTGCGCTTTTTCAAACAGTCTATTTCACTGATTGGTTTATTCTTGACTTGACAACAAACAAAGGCATCCTCTCACTGCTTCACTTCTCCCCTTCCATGTCTTTTTCTTTGTCAAGTTTGATAGAATAGTAACTAGAAAATGTTTAGACCTCAATCTCAGGAGATAGGCGTCCACGCAGATATGTTGTACTAAATCGTCAAATTTAACAAAAGCACCCATTAATACATAAATTATAGAGACAAATTATTAAGTGTGTGTAGGTTATAGGGGCTAGAAACTTGTTGGCTAAGTTATTTACTCACGGCTAATTGTGGAGAAGATGGAGGCCCTAAAAAGGACCGTTGTATGGGATACAGTTGGGGAGGGGCTTATTTACTAGTGGTGTACTTGGTGACGGCCTTGGTACCTTCACTGACAAAATTATCTTGATTACAGTTGTTTTGTCTTGTGTAAAGACATGTTTATTTTTGTTTCATTTTTTGCAAGATGGCCGTACGTTCATTAGTATCGACACTAATGGTGTAAAATACGTCAAAAGTAAAACTTATTTAATTTTAAAAAGTGTTCATTTAATTGTAATTAGTGTTTTTATTAATAAAATTGTTAGACAAAATAATTACACATAAAAAATGATTACAATAAAAGAAATAATACAAAATAAAAAGATAAAATTACAAAATAATAAAAAAAAATGTCTACAACACGTGGTGTTCCCAAGCGGTCACCCATCTAAGTACTAACCACGCCCGACGTTGCTTGACTTCGGTGATCGGACGAGAACCGGTATTTTCAACGTGGTATGGCCGTAGACAACAAAGTGATAAAAAATAATCTTTATATAGTTACTAATCGGGTACACTTTAAAATGTACTAGATATTACAAACAGTACATACTGTAGCGTAATTAATGAGAAGGGGGTCACCTGTTTTCAATACAAAAAATTATAAACGGGTCCCATCTAAACGTTTTTTACGTCTTTCTAATGAATCTTATGGTGTAGCAACCAACGCATGGCTCGTCGTGCATTATTATATATATTGTGTGCGCTTTTTCAAACAGTCTATTTCACTGATTGCTTTATTCTTGACTTGACAACAAACAAAGGCATCCTCCCACTGCTTCACTTCTCCCCTTCCATGTCTTTTTCTTTGTCAAGTGTGATAGAATAGTAACTAGAAAATGTTTAGACCTCAATCTCAGGAGATAGGCGTCCACGCAGATAATTTGTACTAAATCGTCAAATTTAACAAAAGCACCCATTAATACATAAATTATATAGACAAATTATTAAGTGTGTGTAGGTTATAGGGGCTAGAAACTTGTTGGCTAAGTTATTTACTCAAGGCTAATTGTGGAGAAGATGGAGGCCCTAAAAAGGACCGTTGTATGGGATACAGTTGGGGAGGGGCTTATTTACTAGTGGTGTACTTGGTGACGGTCTTGGTACCTTCACTGACAAAATTATCTTGATTACAGTTGTTTTGTCTTGTGTAAAGACATGTTTATTTTTGTTTCATTTTTTGCAAGATGGCCGTACATTCATTAGTATCGACACTAATGGTGTAAAATACGTCGAAATTCAAACTTATTTAACTTTAAAAAGTGTTTATTTAATTGTAATTAGTGTTTTTATTAATAAAATTGTTAGACAAAACAATTACACATAAAATATGATTACAATATAAGAAATAATACAAAATAAAAAGATAAAATTACAAAATAATAAAAAAAAATGTCTACAACACGTGGTGTTCCCAAGCGGTCACCCATCTAAGTACTAACCACGCCCGACGTTGCTTGACTTCGGTGATCGGACGAGAACCGGTATTTTCAACGTGGTATGGCCGTAGACAACAAAGTGATAAAAAATAGTCTTTATATAGTTACTAATCGGGTACACTTTAAAATGTACTAGATATTACAAACAGTACATACTGTAGCGTAATTAATGAGAAGGGGGTCACCTGTTTTCAATACAAAAAATTATAAACGGGTCCCATCTAAACGTTTTTTACGTCTTTCTAAAGAATCTTATGGTGTAGCAACCAACGCATGGCTCGTCGTGCATTATTATATATATTGTGTGCGCTTTTTCAAACAGTCTATTTCACTGATTGGTTTATTCTTGACTTGACAACAAACAAAGGCATCCTCTCACTGCTTCACTTCTCCCCTTCCATGTCTTTTTCTTTGTCAAGTTTGATAGAATAGAAACTAGAAAATGTTTAGACCTCAATCTCAGGAGATAGGCGTCCACGCAGATATGTTGTACTAAATCGTCAAATTTAACAAAAGCACCCATTAATACATAAATTATATAGACAAATTATTAATTGTGTGTAGGTTATAGGGGCTACAAACTTGTTGGCTAAGTTATTTACTCAAGGCTAATTGTGGAGAAGATGGAGGCCCTAAAAAGGACCGTTGTATGGGATACAGTTGGGGAGGGGCTTATTTACTAGTGGTGTACTTGGTGACGGCCTTGGTACCTTCACTGACAAAATTATCTTGATTACAGTTGTTTTGTCTTGTGTAAAGACATGTTTATTTTTGTTTCATTTTTTGCAAGATGGCCGTACGTTCATTAGTATTGACACTAATGGTGTAAAATACGTCGAAAGTAAAACTTATTTAACTTTAAAAAGTGTTTATTTTATTGTAATTAGTGTTTTTATTAATAAAATTGTTAGACAAAACAATTAAACAAATCAAAAATGATTACAATAAAAGAAATAATACAAAATAAATAGATAAATTTACAAAATAATTAAAAAAAATGTCTACAACACGTGGTGTTCCCAAGCGGTCACCCATCTAAGTACTAACCACGCCCGACGTTGCTTGACTTCGGTGATCGGACGAGAACCGGTATTTTCAACGTGGTATGGCCGTAGACAACAAAGTGATAAAAAATAGTCTTTATATAGTTACTAATCGGGTACACTTTAAAATGTACTAGATATTACAAACAGTACATACTGTAGCGTAATTAATGAGAAGGGGGTCACCTGTTTTCAATACAAAAAATTATAAACGGGTCCCATCTAAACGTTTTTTACGTCTTTCTAATGAATCTTATGGTGTAGCAACCAACGCATGGCTCGTCGTGCATTATTATATATATTGTGTGCGCTTTTTCAAACAGTCTATTTCACTGATTGGTTTATTCTTGACTTGACAACAAACAAAGGCATCCTCTCACTGCTTCACTTCTCCCCTTCCATGTCTTTTTCTTTGTCAAGTTTGATAGAATAGTAACTAGAAAATGTTTAGACCTCAATCTCAGGAGATAGGCGTCCACGCAGATAATTTGTACTAAATCGTCAAATTTAACAAAAGCACCCATTAATACATAAATTATATAGACAAATTATTAAGTGTGTGTAGGTTATAGGGGCTAGAAACTTGTTGGCTAAGTTATTTACTCAAGGCTAATTGTGGAGAAGATGGAGGCCCTAAAAAGGACCGTTGTATGGGATACAGTTGGGGAGGGGCTTATTTACTAGTGGTGTACTTGGTGACGGTCTTGGTACCTTCACTGACAAAAGTATCTTGATTACAGTTGTTTTGTCTTGTGTAAAGACATGTTTATTTTTGTTTCATTTTTTGCAAGATGGCCGTACATTCATTAGTATCGACACTAATGGTGTAAAATACGTCGAAATTCAAACTTATTTAACTTTAAAAAGTGTTTATTTAATTGTAATTAGTGTTTTTATTAATAAAATTGTTAGACAAAACAATTACACATAAAATATGATTACAATATAAGAAATAATACAAAATAAAAAGATAAAATTACAAAATAAAAAAAAAAAATGTCTACAACACGTGGTGTTCCCAAGCGGTCACCCATCTAAGTACTAACCACGCCCGACGTTGCTTGACTTCGGTGATCGGACGAGAACCGGTATTTTCAACGTGGTATGGCCGTAGACAATAAAGTGATAAAAAATAGTCTTTATATAGTTACTAATCGGGTACACTTTAAAATGTACTAGATATTACAAACAGTACATACTGTAGCGTAATTAATGAGAAGGGGGTCACCTGTTTTCAATACAAAAAATTATAAGCGGGTCCCATCTAAACGTATTTTACGTCTTTCTAATTAATCTTTTGGTGTAGCAACCAACGCATGGCTCGTCGTGCATTATTATATATATTGTGTGCGCTTTTTCAAACAGTCTATTTCACTGATTGGTTTATTCTTGACTTGACAACAAACAAAGGCATCCTCCCACTGCTTCACTTCTCCCCTTCCATGTCTTTTTCTTTGTCAAGTGTGATAGAATAGTAACTAGAAAATGTTTAGACCTCAATCTCAGGAGATAGGCGTCCACGCAGATAATTTGTACTAAATCGTCAAATTTAACAAAAGCACCCATTAATACATAAATTATATAGACAAATTATTAAGTGTGTGTAGGTTATAGGGGCTAGAAACTTGTTGGCTAAGTTATTTACTCAAGGCTAATTGTGGAGAAGATGGAGGCCCTAAAAAGGGCCGTTGCATGGGGTACAGTTGAGGGGGGGGCTTATTTACTAGTAGTGTACTTGGTGACGGCCTTGGTACCTTCACTGACAAAATTATCTTGATTACAGTTGTTTTGTCTTGTGTAAAGACATGTTTATTTTTGTTTCATTTTTTGCAAGATGGCCGTACGTTCATTAGTATCGACACTAATGGTGTAAAATACGTCAAAAGTAAAACTTATTTAATTTTAAAAAGTGTTCATTTAATTGTAATTAGTGTTTTTATTAATAAAATTGTTAGACAAAATAATTACACATAAAAAATGATTACAATAAAAGAAATAATACAAAATAAAAAGATAAAATTACAAAATAATAAAAAAAAATGTCTACAACACGTGGTGTTCCCAAGCGGTCACCCATCTAAGTACTAACCATGCCCGACGTTGCTTGACTTCGGTGATCGGACGAGAACCGGTATTTTCAACGTGGTATGGCCGTAGACAACAAAGTGATAAAAAATAGTCTTTATATAGTTACTAATCGGGTACACTTTAAAATGTACTAGATATTACAAACAGTACATACTGTAGCGTAATTAATGAGAAGGGGGTCACCTGTTTTCAATACAAAAAATTATAAACGGGTCCCATCTAAACGTTTTTTACGTCTTTCTAATGAATCTTATGGTGTAGCAACTAACGCATGGCTCGTCGTGCATTATTATATATATTGTGTGCGCTTTTTCAAACAGTCTATTTCACTGATTGGTTTATTCTTGACTTGACAACAAACAAAGGCATCCTCTCACTGCTTCACTTCTCCCCTTCCATGTCTTTTTCTTTGTCAAGTTTGATAGAATAGAAACTAGAAAATGTTTAGACCTCAATCTCAGGAGATAGGCGTCCACGCAGATATGTTGTACTAAATCGTCAAATTTAACAAAAGCACCCATTAATACATAAATTATAGAGACAAATTATTAAGTGTGTGTAGGTTATAGGGGCTAGAAACTTGTTGGCTAAGTTATTTACTCACGGCTAATTGTGGAGAAGATGGAGGCCCTAAAAAGGACCGTTGTATGGGATACAGTTGGGGAGGGGCTTATTTACTAGTGGTGTACTTGGTGACGGCCTTGGTACCTTCACTGACAAAATTATCTTGATTACAGTTGTTTTGTCTTGTGTAAAGACATGTTTATTTTTGTTTCATTTTTTGCAAGATGGCCGTACGTTCATTAGTATTGACACTAATGGTGTAAAATACGTCGAAAGTAAAACTTATTTAACTTTAAAAAGTGTTTATTTTATTGTAATTAGTGTTTTTATTAATAAAATTGTTAGACAAAACAATTAAACAAATCAAAAATGATTACAATAAAAGAAATAATACAAAATAAATAGATAAATTTACAAAATAATTAAAAAAAATGTCTACAACACGTGGTGTTCCCAAGCGGTCACCCATCTAAGTACTAACCACGCCCGACGTTGCTTGACTTCGGTGATCGGACGAGAACCGGTATTTTCAACGTGGTATGGCCGTAGACAACGAAGTGATAAAAATAGTCTTTATATAATTACTAATCGGGTACACTTTTAAATGTAGTAGATATTATAAACAGTACATACTGTAGCGTAATTAATGAGAAGGGGGTCACCTGTTTTCAATACAAAAAATTATAAGCGGGTCCCATATAAACGTATTTTACGTCTTTCTAATGAATCTTATGGTGTAGCAACCAACGCATGGCTCGTCGTGCATTATTATATATATTGTGTGCGCTTTTTCAAACAGTCTATTTCACTGATTGGTTTATTCTTGACTTGACAACAAACAAAGGCATCCTCCCACTGCTTCACTTCTCCCCTTCCATGTCTTTTTCTTTGTCAAGTGTGATAGAATAGTAACTAGAAAATGTTTAGACCTCAATCTCAGGAGATAGGCGTCCACGCAGATAATTTGTACTAAATCGTCAAATTTAACAAAAGCACCCATTAATACATAAATTATATAGACAAATTATTAAGTGTGTGTAGGTTATAGGGGCTAGAAACTTGTTGGCTAAGTTATTTACTCAAGGCTAATTGTGGAGAAGATGGAGGCCCTAAAAAGGGCCGTTGTATGGGGTACAGTTGGGGGGGGGCTTATTTACTAGTAGTGTACTTGGTGACGGCCTTGGTACCTTCACTGACAAAATTATCTTGATTACAGTTGTTTTGTCTTGTGTAAAGACATGTTTATTTTTGTTTCATTTTTTGCAAGATGGCCGTACGTTCATTAGTATCGACACTAATGGTGTAAAATACGTCAAAAGTAAAACTTATTTAATTTTAAAAAGTGTTCATTTAATTGTAATTAGTGTTTTTATTAATAAAATTGTTAGACAAAATAATTACACATAAAAAATGATTACAATAAAAGAAATAATACAAAATAAAAAGATGAAATTACAAAATAATAAAAAAAAATGTCTACAACACGTGGTGTTCCCAAGCGGTCACCCGACGTTGCTTGACTTCGGTGATCGGACGAGAACTGGTATTTTCAACGTGGTATGGCCGTAGACAACGAAGTGATAAAAATAGTCTTTATATAATTATTAATCGGGTACACTTTTAAATGTAGTAGATATTATAAACAGTACATACTGTAGCGTAATTAATGAGAAGGGGGTCACCTGTTTTCAATACAAAAAATTATAAGCGGGTCCCATATAAACGTATTTTACGTCTTTCTAATGAATCTTATGGTGTAGCAAGATGGCCGTACGTTCATTAGTATCGACACTAATGGTGTAAAATACGTCAAAAGTAAAACTTATTTAATTTTAAAAAGTGTTCATTTAATTGTAATTAGTGTTTTTATTAATAAAATTGTTAGACAAAATAATTACACATAAAAAATGATTACAATAAAAGTGTGACCGTTATTTTGTAATTACTATGTATACAACTCTCAGGGAGATCACATTATATAATAATAAACAATGAACAAACTGCCGGCTTTTAGTAGAAATGAGAACTCAATATTTAATGCAATTTATGTACAAGATGAATTCAAATATATCACAGTTTATATAGCCTAGTCCAAAACACGTCCAGCCACTACCAAATTCTAAGGTCGTCTGTCTTTATCTTCAAATGTACGCTACGTTCAATCTAACTCCTACGTCATTGTTTTTATCGTAGAACGTCACTCGTTTATTCTATACATTAACACCGGGTTAGAGATTATACAAATTATGTCCCCCTAAAACAACTATATATATTTTAAATCATCACATTCCCCCATCGACCCTTTAAATTTGTCATACAAATTTCTATATAAAAAAAAAATTCTTATCTCCGTCAAATACTTTGATAAAATATATATCTCTTCAATAACTAGAACTATATGAAAAATGACAATTATCCCAATTTATATTAAAACATGTTATGCAACACAAATAACATATAACAAAACCAACGTATTCATCAATATCTGTTAACCAATAACTTTCACTAATAGGTCCATAATACATATAATACATATAGGTCCATAAGGTTCCACAGTATATCCTGTCCTGTATTGATGAAATACACAAACCAACTTTATAAATATCAAATCCGAACACAACAGTTCATACTGGTCCATGTAATATCATTGCAACCTTCCTCTTCTGAACGTCCAACAATACATTCATTGAATATTTCATAGGTCCTTTGTAGATTATCCATCCTGTAGAGTTTCAACACCTTGATAAAATAGTTCCAATAATGTCACAACAATAATTACAATGCATTGTTCACAGATACATCTCAAGAATTTACCATTTAATACTTAACCACGAGCTATCTGTCTGTAATCAATATAGTGTTGAATTGTTCATAAACCCAAAAAAATTTATAATGTTATCAATAATCTGTTGATCTGTTGATTCCTCCATATGTTGATGTTATGACCTTCATTCCGCGTTGACAATGTAAATGTACCTTAATAATGCGACGACATGACCTTGATTCTATGTTGATTATGTCAATATACCTTGATATAGCGATGACATGACCTCGATTCCATGTTGATAATGTCAATATACCTTGATATAGCGATGACAAGACCTCGAATCCATGTTGATAATGTCAATATACCTTGATATAGCGATGACAAGACCTCGATTCCATGTCAGCACCATAAATGTACTCTTCACATGATGTCTTCATGTTTGCGTTTGATATGGTGTCCATAAAAACCGTTCACGATAATGTGAGGACGTGATAGAACATCTCTCACTTACAAATGGTACGTTGTGTTTGAATCACCGTGCTTCAGTTGTAGAACCATTTCTCGTCCAGAACCTTTGGAAAAAAATCAATATTTCATTAACACCGTATCTATACTTTATATTTACATAAAAAATAATTTTAACCGCGTTCCAACTGGTGATTACGTATCAAACAACACACCTTAAACACCACATCTAGACAACAACTTAGTCACCTTTTTTTCCAACCACTTTAATAACCATGAGTGTTTTCCATTTACTATTTACATAATATTATACCAAATCTATAGTATTGTATCAAAAATATTCTCAATTCCTGTTCCTCACCACTACAAAACCAGAATATATATATTTTCCCAAGTTATAATTATACCACAAATCCATTCACCATAAACCATTTTTATGCATAGTCAACACCAAGTCAATTCTTTGAAATAATAATTCAAAAATTACCATTTTTTTTTCTTACAAAAACCTTAGGTCTATCAGATTTAAACAAATACTCCTCACCAACTCCTTTATTATTTTTACTGATACTACAAGATGTAAACCTAACCAGTTCCTGACTCACCTCCATTCTTCTACAATCCTTCTCTGACATAATCTTAATCAAACTCCCACAATTACTTTCCATCACACCACTTACATCTTTTTCTCTTTGTAATAAAACTAATTCACAACATATGTTTTCTTCACCTTTATCTATTTCCATCACTTTCTCTTTTTCATTTGTCTCCATCACCACAAACTTCACTTCATTTTTCTCAAAACACTCTCTACACAACAACTTAAAATCATCTTTCTCCTTATGACCATCTTCAATCAACATATCAGACCCCTTTATCTTCTCCTCTTCACAATCTTCACATAACATATCCTGATTATCTATAATTGCCATTTCTCCCATCTGACAATCATCAATTCCCATATTATCCTCCTGACAATCCTTTAGTACACTGTCCTGTACTGAATTACCTTTTAATACCCTTGTATCAACCTGATCCAATATACACTTATCATTAAATTCATTATGCACATCACTAATTTCTAAGTGTTTCTCTTTCTCAATCATTGCATAAACTATATTCTTATCTATCACTTCCAATGACTCTTTCATAGTAATCACTGACTCTTCACTAATGATCTCTGACTTTTTTCTAATATGTGCCTCTTCTATTTGTATCCTAACTTCTCTTATGACCTTTAAGTCTAATGTTTCAAATATGACCTGTTCTTCTTCAAATATCTCCTTTGGCTCTTCAATAATAATGTTTGCTTCATCAAATATACTCCTACAAATATAATCTAAGCTCTTAGATTCGTCCAATAAGACTTTAGGTTCTCCACTTAAGATTTTTGATTTTTCATTTTCTATATCATCCTTCTTAACTACATCAACAACATTATCACATAAGCTATCTTCATTATTTAACTCCATGATTTTCATCCCTATCTTCATTTTATTTAATTGAGAATTGTTTTCTCTTTCCTCTTCTTTTCTCTCAAGATTAATTATGTCCAATTTCCAATCTACCACAGATTTATCATTAGAAAAATAATCCTTCCAAAATTCTTTTTCTGTCTCATTCTTATGTCTATGACATTTTATTTTTGCATCAATTCTCTCAATCTGACCTCTTGAATTACCTCTATATATTAGTTCAAAGGGTGAAAAACCTGTACATTCATGAGTAGTTTCTCTATATGCAAATAAAATTAATGGAATTGCCAAATCCCAATTCTTTGGATCCTCATTACTAGCTTTTGACCACATTTCCTTCAGAGTTTTGTTAAATCTCTCACACATTCCATTACATTGAGGATGATAGGGTGTTGTAAATTTCTGCTTTATTCCAAATGTTTCCATGAATTCTTTAGTCAATTTTGATGTAAATTGAGTTCCTCTATCAGATATTATCTCTTCAGGAAATCCAATTCTAGTAAATATTAAATATAATGCTTGCACTATATCTGTAGATTCAATTTTCTTTAATGGTACTGCCTCTGCATACCTTGAACATATATCAATCAATGTAAGAATATATCTATGTCCTCTGTTAGACATAATGGGCATCAAACCAATGATATCTATGGCTACCTTCTGAAATGGTCTAGTTGCAGTCACTCCTTTTTGTATTGGTGCTTTGGTAAAATTACTTCCAGATCCTTTCATCTGACACACTTTGCATTGTTTAACAAATATTTTCACCTCTTTGGACATTTTAGGCCAAAAGTAATGTTGTATTATTCTGTTTTTGGTTTTGCCAACTCCCATATGACCAGCCAATGGTATAGAATGAGCATTAGTCATTATTTCTGTTCTATATTTATATGGTACAACTATTTGTTCCACTTGTCTGCCATTTATGAGTATCTCTCTGACTAATAGTTGTGTATCATTTTTCACTTTGCATACACTATTTTTATTAATATTTCCTTTCTCTGTAGATTTGAATAGTCTATTCAATGTAGTATCCTCTCTTTGTTCCTTTTTGAATTTTTCCAAATTAAAGTTTTCATTCAGTAATGATTCACTATCAACTGATGTGTCTTTTTCATTATTCACCATTGTCTGACTTTCTTCAGTATTGCTTGCTTTACATTCATTAATCACATTACATTGTGCTTGCTTATTATTAAATTCCCATGTTTCTATTTCCTCTCTAGTACATTCTTTAACTGATTCAACATTTCCAATAATTAAATCAATTGGTGCATCATTTATAACATGAGCCAGTACTCTACCTGTAATATATGGTGTCCTAATATCAATGTAGGCCAACCTCAATTTAATCACTCTTCCATCAAATGATGTACAATCTGCTACCTCACCAGTGTATTGATTTGACTGAACATATTTGCTGTTTATTGCAATGACAGAGGCTCATGTGTCACGAACTGCGAAAACTGGTATTAATCCCACATATCCTGGAAAAAACTTTATTCCTTTGCTTCTTGATAACACAGCTCCACAATGATTCCTGTTCTGATTAAATCTGGAGTTGTGATCTCTCTGTTGTGTATATCCCTGAGATCTATTATTATTATTATTGTTTCCAGCAGAATTTGACCTTCTGAAGCAATTTCTTGCTATATGTCCTTTCTTTTTACATATAAAACATGTCAATGTGTTATCTCTCTTATCTTTACAATCCTTAGTAACATGGTTATTTCTTCCGCAATTACCACACTTCATCTTGCTCCTTGATAATTGTCTTCCTCTTTGAAAATTATCATTGCCTTTAGCAAAGCATATTATATCCTGGTAATCCTCTCCTTTAGAAGTAGGTGCCATGGGATGAGCTAATTTATAGTTCCTAATCAGGTCAACTATTTCTTCTATAGTCTTGGGAGATCTCTCCTGAATGAATGCTTTGAGAGTCTTATCGAGTGAATATATTGCCTTATCTCTAATAATAAAATTCTTCAGATCCTCAAATGATTTTTCTATTTTAGCACATTTTAACCATTTGTCCATAGCACTTGTCAATGAGTCAAAATAACTTTTTGGATCTTCTTCCTTTGATAAAGTCATTTCAAAAAATTTCTTTCTATAAGCCTCCTCTGTACTTCCAAAATGTCTTAACAATTGTTCCTTGACAGATGCATAATCTGATTGTTCCATACAAATTTTTGATGGAATATCTCCTGTAAAGGATTTTCCCAGTAGTCCAGACCAATAACATGAAGAAAAATTTTGTCTCTCCATTTCCATTTCAAATTTTTTTAGAAATGTATCAATAGAACCATCCTTTTCATTAAACAATTGAAAAGTAAATCTACACATGTTATTTCTAATAGCCATTTCCTGGTCAACAACAGGTCTAGTGCCTCCAATGTTTACATTTGCAGTATTTTTTTTTTCTTCTAATTCTAACTTTTTAAACTCTATCTCTAATCTTTTTAATTCCATCTCATCAGCTCTAGCTTTTTCTTTAGCCCTTTCTTCTCTTTCATTATTTTTTTCTTTAGCCTCTAAATACTCTCTCCATTTTCTCTCCACCCACTCATCCAACTCTTTACCAGTATATCCCAACTCCTTACCATAATTTATGTACAGCGCATATGTCTCCATTGAGGGACACTCCATTTTCAATTAATATATATAACTACAACAAACTAATATAATTTAAAATGTAATCAATATTACATAATTCATAAAATAAATATCAATATAATAATCAATATATATATAAAAATAAGAACACCACAGATAGTATATGTGACTCGAGATTCACAAAAAATTTACTATGACAAATATATAAACAATATGATAACACTGTGCATACAAGACTATACAATCTAACATATATTATGTAATATACACTTATGAAAAGTCTTTTTCAACTAACCTGACTTACAGGGACTTTTCAATAAGTGTATACACAAAATTCCTAAAAGAAACTAATACATGCCAGTGATTTCACAAGAAAAATCTAGGCATATACTATACTACAACATAACGTATACACCAGTTTACTTATCTTAATAAACGCGTTCCTTTTCCTTCCGTCTCCGAATCCAGGGTTCCAGATCCGAAATGATTCTCCACCACACAGGTTATTTCAGCCCAAAGTCTTCGTGTGTTCGTTAATTCATAAGAATTACAATCCTTTCACTTTGTTATAGTTTCTTTTTACTTCCAATTTCACTTGACTTCTGCTACTGTACTGAACTGACTTCTAGTTCTGTGACTATTCTGAAGTATTCTTCTTTTCTCGAACCATTCACTAGTTCTACGGAGATTCTTTTTTAATCTCTTCACTTGACAAACTTAGCTTGTCCTATTAACCACAGCTTCCCTATTGTTTCAATAACTGTTACCACTTTCGATACTTTTAAAATGTATCCGAGACGCCTTTCAACTTCCAATTTTCTAGTAGCCTTTTTAACCGACTTGCTTGGTAACATACATAAACTTCCGTTTCTATCTTCATGTACACCGTTATGTACTGGTAGCGCTTATTTCCAAGACGTGCTATGCTATACTGTTAAACCGTCAAATTTTCTTTCTCGTCGATATTTCTTCTCAATGAATTTTAGTCTTCTTTTAGTCGTAAGAAACGTTCATTTGCGGTATTCTTTAAGCTGTGCTTCACAATATATTGTAGGCTTTCTTTCAAATTGATTTTCAATAATATTCACCTTGATTCTCCTTCAACATTCTCCGTTGATTTTCAATATTCCACATTGGGCTTCCAAATTTTAGTTGGGCGCCAAATAATGTGACCGTTATTTTGTAATTACTATGTATACAACTCTCAGGGAGATCACATTATATAATAATAAACAATGAACAAACTGCCGGCTTTTAGTAGAAATGAGAATTCAATATTTAATGCAATTTATGTACAAGATGAATTCAAATATATCACAGTTTATATAGCCTAGTCCAAAACACGTCCAGCCACTACCAAATTCTAAGGTCGTCTGTCTTTATCTTCAAATGTACGCTACGTTCAATCTAACTCCTACGTCATTGTTTTTATCGTAGAACGTCACTCGTTTATTCTATACATTAACACCGGGTTAGAGATTATACAAATTATGTCCCCCTAAAACAACTATATATATTTTAAATCATCACAAAAAGAAATAATACAAAATAAAAAGATAAAATTACAAAATAATAAAAAAAAATGTCTACAACACGTGGTGTTCCCAAGCGGTCACCCATCTAAGTACTAACCACGCCCGACGTTGCTTGACTTCGGTATTGGACGAGAACCGGTATTTTCAACGTGGTATGGCCGTAGACAACAAAGTGATAAAAAATAGTCTTTATATAGTTACTAATCGGGTACACTTTAAAATGTACTAGATATTACAAACAGTACATACTGTAGCGTAATTAATGAGAAGGGGGTCACCTGTTTTCAATACAAAAAATTATAAACGGGTCCCATCTAAACGTTTTTTACGTCTTTCTAATGAATCTTATGGTGTAGCAACCAACGCATGGCTCGTCGTGCATTATTATATATATTGTGTGCGCTTTTTCAAACAGTCTATTTCACTGATTGGTTTATTCTTGACTTGACAACAAACAAAGGCATCCTCCCACTGCTTCACTTCTCCCCTTCCATGTCTTTTTCTTTGTCAAGTGTGATAGAATAGTAACTAGAAAATGTTTAGACCTCAATCTCAGGAGATAGGCGTCCACGCAGATAATTTGTACTAAATCGTCAAATTTAACAAAAGCACCCATTAATACATAAATTATATAGACAAATTATTAAGTGTGTGTAGGTTATAGGGGCTAGAAACTTGTTGGCTAAGTTATTTACTCAAGGCTAATTGTGGAGAAGATGGAGGCCCTAAAAACGGCCGTTGTATGGGGTACAGTTGGGGGGGGGGTGCTTATTTACTAGTAGTGTACTTGGTGACGGCCTTGGTACCTTCACTGACAAAATTATATTGATTACAGTTGTTTTGTCTTGTGTAAAGACATGTTTATTTTTGTTTCATTTTTTGCAAGATGGCCGTACGTTCATTAGTATCGACACTAATGGTGTAAAATACGTCAAAAGTAAAACTTATTTAATTTTAAAAAGTGTTCATTTAATTGTAATTAGTGTTTTTATTAATAAAATTGTTACACAAAATAATTACACATAAAAAATGATTACAATAAAAGAAATAATACAAAATAAAAAGATAAAATTACAAAATAATAAAAAAAAATGTCTACAACACGTGGTGCTCCCAAGCGGTCACCCATCTAAGTACTAACCACGCCCGACGTTGCTTGACTTCGGTGATCGGACGAGAACCGGTATTTTCAACGTGGTATGGCCGTAGACAACAAAGTGATAAAAAATAGTCTTTATATAGTTACTAATCGGGTACACTTTAAAATGTACTAGATATTACAAACAGTACATACTGTAGCGTAATTAATGAGAAGGGGGTCACCTGTTTTCAATACAAAAAATTATAAACGGGTCCCATCTAAACGTTTTTACGTCTTTCTAATGAATCTTATGGTGTAGCAACCAACGCATGGCTCGTCGTGCATTATTATATATATTGTGTGCGCTTTTTCAAACAGTCTATTTCACTGATTGGTTTATTCTTGACTTGACAACAAACAAAGGCATCCTCTCACTGCTTCACTTCTCCCCTTCCATGTCTTTTTCTTTGTCAAGTTTGATAGAATAGTAACTAGAAAATGTTTAGACCTCAATCTCAGGAGATAGGCGTCCACGCAGATATGTTGTACTAAATCGTCAAATTTAACAAAAGCACCCATTAATACATAAATTATAGAGACAAATTATTAAGTGTGTGTAGGTTATAGGGGCTAGAAACTTGTTGGCTAAGTTATTTACTCACGGCTAATTGTGGAGAAGATGGAGGCCCTAAAAAGGACCGTTGTATGGGATACAGTTGGGGAGGGGCTTATTTACTAGTGGTGTACTTGGTGACGGCCTTGGTACCTTCACTGACAAAATTATCTTGATTACAGTTGTTTTGTCTTGTGTAAAGACATGTTTATTTTTGTTTCATTTTTTGCAAGATGGCCGTACATTCATTAGTATCGACACTAATGGTGTAAAATACGTCGAAATTCAAACTTATTTAATTTTAAAAAGTGTTTATTTAATTGTAATTAGTGTTTTTATTAATAAAATTGTTAGACAAAACAATTACACATAAAATATGATTACAATATAAGAAATAATACAAAATAAAAAGATAAAATTACAAAATAATAAAAAAAAATGTCTACAACACGTGGTGTTCCCAAGCGGTCACCCATCTAAGTACTAACCACGCCCGACGTTGCTTGACTTCGGTGATCGGACGAGAACCGGTATTTTCAACGTGGTATGGCCGTAGACAAAAAAGTGATAAAAAATAGTCTTTATATAGTTACTAATCGGGTACACTTTAAAATGTAGTAGATATTACAAACAGTACATACTGTAGCGTAATTAATGAGAAGGGGGTCACCTGTTTTCAATACAAAAAATTATAAGCGGGTCCCATCTAAACGTATTTTACGTCTTTCTAATTAATCTTTAGGTGTAGCAACCAACGCATGGCTCGTCGTGCATTATTATATATATTGTGTGCGCTTTTTCAAACAGTCTATTTCACTGATTGGTTTATTCTTGACTTGACAACAAAGAAAGGCATCCTCCCACTGCTTCACTTCTCCCCTTCCATGTCTTTTTTTTTGTCAAGTGTGATAAAATAGTAACTAGAAAATGTTTAGATCTCAATCTCAGGAGATAGGCGTCCACGCAGATAATTTGTACTAAATCGTCAAATTTAACAAAAGCACCCATTAATACATAAATTATATAGACAAATTATTAATTGTGTGTAGGTTATAGGGGCTACAAACTTGTTGGCTAAGTTATTTACTCAAGGCTAATTGTGGAGAAGATGGAGGCCCTAAAAAGGACCGTTGTATGGGATACAGTTGGGGAGGGGCTTATTTACTAGTGGTGTACTTGGTGACGGCCTTGGTACCTTCACTGACAAAATTATCTTGATTACAGTTGTTTTGTCTTGTGTAAAGACATGTTTATTTTTGTTTCATTTTTTGCAAGATGGCCGTACGTTCATTAGTATTGACACTAATGGTGTAAAATACGTCGAAAGTAAAACTTATTTAACTTTTAAAAGGGTTTATTTAATTGTAATTAGTGTTTTTATTAATAAAATTGTTAGACAAAACAATTAAACAAATCAAAAATGATTACAATAAAAGAAATAATACAAAATAAATAGAAAAATTTACAAAATAATTAAAAAAATGTCTACAACACGTGGTGTTCCCAAGCGGTCACCCATCTAAGTACTAACCACGCCCGACGTTGCTTGACTTCGGTGATCGGACGAGAACCGGTATTTTCAACGTGGTATGGCCGTAGACAACGAAGTGATAAAAATAGTCTTTATATAATTACTAATCGGGTACACTTTTAAATGTAGTAGATATTATAAACAGTACATACTGTAGCGTAATTAATGAGAAGGGGGTCACCTGTTTTCAATACAAAAAATTATAAGCGGGTCCCATATAAACGTATTTTACGTCTTTCTAATGAATCTTATGGTGTAGCAACCAACGCATGGCTCGTCGTGCATTATTATATATATTGTGTGCGCTTTTTCAAACAGTCTATTTCACTGATTGGTTTATTCTTGACTTGACAACAAACAAAGGCATCCTCCCACTGCTTCACTTCTCCCCTTCCATGTCTTTTTCTTTGTCAAGTGTGATAGAATAGTAACTAGAAAATGTTTAGACCTCAATCTCAGGAGATAGGCGTCCACGCAGATAATTTGTACTAAATCGTCAAATTTAACAAAAGCACCCATTAATACATAAATTATATAGACAAATTATTAAGTGTGTGTAGGTTATAGGGGCTAGAAACTTGTTGGCTAAGTTATTTACTCAAGGCTAATTGTGGAGAAGATGGAAGCCCTAAAAAGGGCCGTTGTATGGGGTACAGTTGGGGGGGCTTATTTACTAGTAGTGTACTTGGTGACGGCCTTGGTACCTTCACTGACAAAATTATCTTGATTACAGTTGTTTTGTCTTGTGTAAAGACATGTTTATTTTTGTTTCATTTTTTGCAAGATGGCCGTACGTTCATTAGTATCGACACTAATGGTGTAAAATACGTCGAAAGTAAAACTTATTTAATTTTAAAAAGTGTTCATTTAATTGTAATTAGTGTTTTTATTAATAAAATTGTTAGACAAAATAATTACACATAAAAAATGATTACAATAAAAAAAATAATACAAAATAAAAAGATAAAATTACAAAATAATAAAAAAAAATGTCTACAACACGTGGTGTTCCCAAGCGGTCACCCATCTAAGTACTAACCACGCCCGACGTTGCTTGACTTCGGTGATCGGACGAGAACCGGTATTTTCAACGTGGTATGGCCGTAGACAACAAAGTGATAAAAAATAGTCTTTTTATAGTTACTAATCGGGTACACTTTAAAATGTACTAGATATTACAAACAGTACATACTGTAGCGTAATTAATGAGAAGGGGGTCACCTGTTTTCAATACAAAAAATTATAAACGGGTCCCATCTAAACGTTTTTTACGTCTTTCTAATGAATCTTATGGTGTAGCAACCAACGCATGGCTCGTCGTGCATTATTATATATATTGTGTGCGCTTTTTCAAACAGTCTATTTCACTGATTGGTTTATTCTTGACTTGACAACAAACAAAGGCATCCTCTCACTGCTTCACTTCTCCCCTTCCATGTCTTTTTCTTTGTCAAGTTTGATAGAATAGTAACTAGAAAATGTTTAGACCTCAATCTCAGGAGATAGGCGTCCACGCAGATAATTTGTACTAAATCGTCAAATTTAACAAAAGCACCCATTAATACATAAATTATAGAGACAAATTATTAAGTGTGTGTAGGTTATAGGGGCTAGAAACTTGTTGGCTAAGTTATTTACTCAAGGCTAATTGTGGAGAAGATGGAGGCCCTAAAAAGGACCGTTGTTTGGGATACAGTTGGAGAGGGGCTTTTTAACTAGTTGTGTACTTGGTGACGGCCTTGGTACCTTCACTGACAAAATTATCTTGATTGCAGTTGTTTTGTCTTGTGTAAAGACATGTTTATTTTTGTTTCATTTTTTGCAAGATGGCCGTACATTCATTAGTATCGACACTAATGGTGTAAAATACGTCGAAATTCAAACTTATTTAATTTTAAAAAGTGTTTATTTAATTGTAATTAGTGTTTTAATTAATAAAATTGTTAGAAAAAACAATTAAACAAAACAAAAATGATTACAATAAAAGAAATAATACAAAATAAAAAGATAAAATTACAAAATAATAAAAAAAAATGTCTACAACACGTGGTCATCCCAAGCGGTCACCCATCTAAGTACTAACCACGCCCGACGTTGCTTGACTTCGGTGATCGGACGAGAACCGGTATTTTCAACGTGGTATGGCCGTAGACAAAAAAGTGATAAAAAATAGTCTTTATATAGTTACTAATCGGGTACACTTTAAAATGTACTAGATATTACAAACAGTACATACTGTAGCGTAATTAATGAGAAGGGGGTCACCTGTTTTCAATACAAAAAATTATAAGCGGGTCCCATCTAAACGTATTTTACGTCTTTCTAATTAATCTTTTGGTGTAGCAACCAACGCATGGCTCGTCGTGCATTATTATATATATTGTGTGCGCTTTTTCAAACAGTCTATTTCACTGATTGGTTTATTCTTGACTTGACAACAAAGAAAGGCATCCTCCCACTGCTTCACTTCTCCCCTTCCATGTCTTTTTCTTTGTCAAGTGTGATAAAATAGTAACTTGAAAATGTTTAGACCTCATTCTCAGGAGATAGGCGTCCACGCAGATAATTTGTACTAAATCGTCAAATTTAACAAAAGCACCCATTAATACATTAATTATATAGACAAATTATTAAGTGTGTGTAGGTTATAGGGGCTACAAACTTGTTGGCTAAGTTATTTACTCAAGGCTAATTGTGGAGAAGATGGAGGCCCTAAAAAGGACCGTTGTATGGGATACAGTTGGGGAGGGGCTTATTTACTAGTGGTGTACTTGGTGACGGCCTTGGTACCTTCACTGACAAAATTATCTTGATTACAGTTGTTTTGTCTTGTGTAAAGACATGTTTATTTTTGTTTCATTTTTTGCAAGATGGCCGTACATTCATTAGTATCGACACTAATGGTGTAAAATACGTCGAAATTCAAACTTATTTAATTTTAAAAAGTGTTTATTTAATTGTAATTAGTGTTTTAATTAATAAAATTGTTAGAAAAAACAATTAAACAAAACAAAAATGATTACAATAAAAGAAATAATACAAAATAAAAAGATAAAATTACAAAATAATAAAAAAAAATGTCTACAACACGTGGTGTTCCCAAGCGGTCACCCATCTAAGTACTAACCACGCCCGACGTTGCTTGACTTCGGTGATCGGACGAGAACCGGTATTTTCAACGTGGTATGGCCGTAGACAAAAAAGTGATAAAAAATAGTCTTTATATAGTTACTAATCGGGTACACTTTAAAATGTACTAGATATTACAAACAGTACATACTGTAGCGTAATTAATGAGAAGGGGGTCACCTGTTTTCAATACAAAAAATTATAAGCGGGTCCCATCTAAACGTATTTTACGTCTTTCTAATTAATCTTTTGGTGTAGCAACCAACGCATGGCTCGTCGTGCATTATTATATATATTGTGTGCGCTTTTTCAAACAGTCTATTTCACTGATTGGTTTATTCTTGACTTGACAACAAAGAAAGGCATCCTCCCACTGCTTCACTTCTCCCCTTCCATGTCTTTTTCTTTGTCAAGTGTGATAAAATAGTAACTTGAAAATGTTTAGACCTCATTCTCAGGAGATAGGCGTCCACGCAGATAATTTGTACTAAATCGTCAAATTTAACAAAAGCACCCATTAATACATTAATTATATAGACAAATTATTAAGTGTGTGTAGGTTATAGGGGCTACAAACTTGTTGGCTAAGTTATTTACTCAAGGCTAATTGTGGAGAAGATGGAGGCCCTAAAAAGGACCGTTGTATGGGATACAGTTGGGGAGGGGCTTATTTACTAGTGGTGTACTTGGTGACGGCCTTGGTACCTTCACTGACAAAATTATCTTGATTACAGTTGTTTTGTCTTGTGTAAAGACATGTTTATTTTTGTTTCATTTTTTGCAAGATGGCCGTACATTCATTAGTATCGACACTAATGGTGTAAAATACGTCGAAATTCAAACTTATTTAATTTTAAAAAGTGTTTATTTAATTGTAATTAGTGTTTTTATTAATAAAATTGTTAGACAAAACAATTAAACAAAACAAAAATGATTACAATAAAAGAAATAATACAAAATAAAAAGATAGAATTACAAAATAATAAAAAAAAATGTCTACAACACGTGGTGTTCCCAAGCGGTCACCCATCTAAGTACTAACCACGCCCGACGTTGCTTGACTTCGGTGATCGGACGAGAACCGGTATTTTCAACGTGGTATGGCCGTAGACAACGAAGTGATAAAAATAGTCTTTATATAATTACTAATCGGGTACACTTTTAAATGTAGTAGATATTATAAACAGTACATACTGTAGCGTAATTAATGAGAAGGGGGTCACCTGTTTTCAATACAAAAAATTATAAGCGGGTCCCATATAAACGTATTTTACGTCTTTCTAATGAATCTTATGGTGTAGCAACCAACGCATGGCTCGTCGTGCATTATTATATATATTGTGTGCGCTTTTTCAAAAAGTCTATTTCACTGATTGGTTTATTCTTGACTTGACAACAAACAAAGGCATCCTCCCACTGCTTCACTTCTCCCCTTCCATGTCTTTTTTTTGTCAAGTGTGATAAAATAGTAACTTGAAAATGTTTAGACCTCATTCTCAGGAGATAGGCGTCCACGCAGATAATTTGTACTAAATCGTCAAATTTAACAAAAGCACCCATTAATACATTAATTATATAGACAAATTATTAAGTGTGTGTAGGTTATAGGGGCTACAAACTTGTTGGCTAAGTTATTTACTCAAGGCTAATTGTGGAGAAGATGGAGGCCCTAAAATGGACCGTTGTATGGGATACAGTTGGGGAGGGGCTTATTTACTAGTGGTGTACTTGGTGACGGCCTTGGTACCTTCACTGACAAAATTATCTTGATTACAGTTGTTTTGTCTTGTGTAAAGACATGTTTATTTTTGTTTCATTTTTTGCAAGATGGCCGTACATTCATTAGTATCGACACTAATGGTGTAAAATACGTCGAAATTCAAACTTATTTAATTTTAAAAAGTGTTTATTTAATTGTAATTAGTGTTTTTATTAATAAAATTGTTAGACAAAACAATTAAACAAAACAAAAATGATTACAATAAAAGAAATAATACAAAATAAAAAGATAGAATTACAAAATAATAAAAAAAAATGTCTACAACACGTGGTGTTCCCAAGCGGTCACCCATCTAAGTACTAACCACGCCCGACGTTGCTTGACTTCGGTGATCGGACTAGAACCGGTATTTTCAACGTGGTATGGCCGTAGACAACGAAGTGATAAAAATAGTCTTTATATAGTTACTAATCGGGTACACTTTTAAATGTAGTAGATATTACAAACAGTACATACTGTAGCGTAATTAATGAGAAGGGGGTCACCAGTTTTCAATACAAAAAATTATAAGCGGGTCCCATCTAAACGTATTTTACGTCTTTCTAATGAATCTTATGGTGTAGCAACCAACGCATGGCTCGTCGTGCATTATTATATATATTGTGTGCGCTTTTTCAAACAGTCTATTTCACTGATTGGTTTATTCTTGACTTGACAACAAACAAAGGCATCCTCCCACTGCTTCACTTCTCCCCTTCCATGTCTTTTTCTTTGTCAAGTGTGATAAAATAGTAACTTGAAAATGTTTAGACCTCATTCTCAGGAGATAGGCGTCCACGCAGATAATTTGTACTAAATCGTCAAATTTAACAAAATCACCCATTAATACATTAATTATATAGACAAATTATTAAGTGTGTGTAGGTTATAGGGGCTACAAACTTGTTGGCTAAGTTATTTACTCAAGGCTAATTGTGGAGAAGATGGAGGCCCTAAAAAGGACCGTTGTATGGGATACAGTTGGGGAGGGGCTTATTTACTAGTGGTGTACTTGGTGACGGCCTTGGTACCTTCACTGACAAAATTATCTTGATTACAGTTGTTTTGTCTTGTGTAAAGACATGTTTATTTTTGTTTCATTTTTTGCAAGATGGCCGTACATTCATTAGTATCGACACTAATGGTGTAAAATACGTCAAAATTCAAACTTATTTAATTTTAAAAAGTGTTTATTTAATTGTAATTAGTGTTTTTATTAATAAAATTGTTAGACAAAACAATTAAACAAAACAAAAATGATTACAATAAAAGAAATAATACAAAATAAAAAGATAAATTTACAAAATAATAAAAATAAATGTCTACAACACGTGGTGTTCCCAAGCGGTCACCCATCTAAGTACTAACCACGCCCGACGTTGCTTGACTTCGGTGATCGGACGAGAACCGGTATTTTCAACGTGGTATGGCCGTAGACAACGAAGTGATAAAAATAGTCTTTATATAATTACTAATCGGGTACACTTTTAAATGTAGTAGATATTATAAACAGTACATACTGTAGCGTAATTAATGAGAAGGGGGTCACCTGTTTTCAATACAAAAAATTATAAGCGGGTCCCATATAAACGTATTTTACGTCTTTCTAATGAATCTTATGGTGTAGCAACCAACGCATGGCTCGTCGTGCATTATTATATATATTGTGTGCGCTTTTTCAAACAGTCTATTTCACTGATTGGTTTATTCTTGACTTGACAACAAACAAAGGCATCCTCCCACTGCTTCACTTCTCCCCTTCCATGTCTTTTTCTTTGTCAAGTGTGATAGAATAGTAACTAGAAAATGTTTAGACCTCAATCTCAGGAGATAGGCGTCCACGCAGATAATTTGTACTAAATCGTCAAATTTAACAAAAGCACCCATTAATACATAAATTATAGAGACAAATTATTAAGTGTGTGTAGGTTATAGGGGCTAGAAACTTGTTGGCTAAGTTATTTACTCAAGGCTAATTGTGGAGAAGATGGAGGCCCTAAAAAGGACCGTTGTATGGGAGACAGTTGGAGAGGGGCTTATTAACTAGTTGTGTACTTGGTGACGGCCTTGGTACCTTCACTGACAAAATTATCTTGATTGCAGTTGTTTTGTCTTGTGTAAAGACATGTTTATTTTTGTTTCATTTTTTGCAAGATGGCCGTACATTCATTAGTATCGACACTAATGGTGTAAAATACGTCGAAATTCAAACTTATTTAATTTTAAAAAGTGTTTATTTAATTGTAATTAGTGTTTTAATTAATAAAATTGTTAGAAAAAACAATTAAACAAAACAAAAATGATTACAATAAAAGAAATAATACAAAATAAAAAGATAAAATTACAAAATAATAAAAAAAAATGTCTATAACACGTGGTGTTCCCAAGCGGTCACCCATCTAAGTACTAACCACGCCCGACGTTGCTTGACTTCGGTGATCGGACGAGAACCGGTATTTTCAACGTGGTATGGCCGTAGACAACGAAGTGATAAAAATAGTCTTTATATAATTACTAATCGGGTACACTTTTAAATGTAGTAGATATTATAAACAGTACATACTGTAGCGTAATTAATGAGAAGGGGGTCACCTGTTTTCAATACAAAAAATTATAAGCGGGTCCCATCTAAACGTATTTTACGTCTTTCTAATTAATCTTATGGTGTAGCAACCAACGCATGGCTCGTCGTGCATTATTATATATATTGTGTGCGCTTTTTCAAAAAGTCTATTTCACTGATTGGTTTATTCTTGACTTGACAACAAACAAAGGCATCCTCCCACTGCTTCACTTCTCCCCTTCCATGTCTTTTTTTTGTCAAGTGTGATAAAATAGTAACTTGAAAATGTTTAGACCTCATTCTCAGGAGATAGGCGTCCACGCAGATAATTTGTACTAAATCGTCAAATTTAACAAAAGCACCCATTAATACATTAATTATATAGACAAATTATTAAGTGTGTGTAGGTTATAGGGGCTACAAACTTGTTGGCTAAGTTATTTACTCAAGGCTAATTGTGGAGAAGATGGAGGCCCTAAAATGGACCGTTGTATGGGATACAGTTGGGGAGGGGCTTATTTACTAGTGGTGTACTTGGTGACGGCCTTGGTACCTTCACTGACAAAATTATCTTGATTACAGTTGTTTTGTCTTGTGTAAAGACATGTTTATTTTTGTTTCATTTTTTGCAAGATGGCCGTACATTCATTAGTATCGACACTAATGGTGTAAAATACGTCGAAATTCAAACTTATTTAATTTTAAAAAGTGTTTATTTAATTGTAATTAGTGTTTTTATTAATAAAATTGTTAGACAAAACAATTAAACAAAACAAAAATGATTACAATAAAAGAAATAATACAAAATAAAAAGATAGAATTACAAAATAATAAAAAAAAATGTCTACAACACGTGGTGTTCCCAAGCGGTCACCCATCTAAGTACTAACCACGCCCGACGTTGCTTGACTTCGGTGATCGGACTAGAACCGGTATTTTCAACGTGGTATGGCCGTAGACAACGAAGTGATAAAAATAGTCTTTATATAGTTACTAATCGGGTACACTTTTAAATGTAGTAGATATTACAAACAGTACATACTGTAGCGTAATTAATGAGAAGGGGGTCACCAGTTTTCAATACAAAAAATTATAAGCGGGTCCCATCTAAACGTATTTTACGTCTTTCTAATGAATCTTATGGTGTAGCAACCAACGCATGGCTCGTCGTGCATTATTATATATATTGTGTGCGCTTTTTCAAACAGTCTATTTCACTGATTGGTTTATTCTTGACTTGACAACAAACAAAGGCATCCTCCCACTGCTTCACTTCTCCCCTTCCATGTCTTTTTCTTTGTCAAGTGTGATAAAATAGTAACTTGAAAATGTTTAGACCTCATTCTCAGGAGATAGGCGTCCACGCAGATAATTTGTACTAAATCGTCAAATTTAACAAAATCACCCATTAATACATTAATTATATAGACAAATTATTAAGTGTGTGTAGGTTATAGGGGCTACAAACTTGTTGGCTAAGTTATTTACTCAAGGCTAATTGTGGAGAAGATGGAGGCCCTAAAAAGGACCGTTGTATGGGATACAGTTGGGGAGGGGCTTATTTACTAGTGGTGTACTTGGTGACGGCCTTGGTACCTTCACTGACAAAATTATCTTGATTACAGTTGTTTTGTCTTGTGTAAAGACATGTTTATTTTTGTTTCATTTTTTGCAAGATGGCCGTACATTCATTAGTATCGACACTAATGGTGTAAAATACGTCAAAATTCAAACTTATTTAATTTTAAAAAGTGTTTATTTAATTGTAATTAGTGTTTTTATTAATAAAATTGTTAGACAAAACAATTAAACAAAACAAAAATGATTACAATAAAAGAAATAATACAAAATAAAAAGATAAATTTACAAAATAATAAAAATAAATGTCTACAACACGTGGTGTTCCCAAGCGGTCACCCATCTAAGTACTAACCACGCCCGACGTTGCTTGACTTCGGTGATCGGACGAGAACCGGTATTTTCAACGTGGTATGGCCGTAGACAACGAAGTGATAAAAATAGTCTTTATATAATTACTAATCGGGTACACTTTTAAATGTAGTAGATATTATAAACAGTACATACTGTAGCGTAATTAATGAGAAGGGGGTCACCTGTTTTCAATACAAAAAATTATAAGCGGGTCCCATCTAAACGTATTTTACGTCTTTCTAATTAATCTTATGGTGTAGCAACCAACGCATGGCTCGTCGTGCATTATCTATATATATAAAAAGACAGTGTTAAGCCCCGCGAGGATCCCCATTGGTCAATTTGAAAACACGTGTGTCACTGACCTATCTAGGCCTAGCCCAATATACCGTTTAATAATTTTTCACATCGGACATGTGTCTTCGATAGCTCAGTGGTAAACGTAGTGGACTGCTAAACGGGCGACCAGGGTTCGATTCTCCAGTTAGACTATTCTTTTTTTTTTTTCGACAATTAATTTTTCAAACTTTTAAAAACAAAAGACATTGTAAATCTATAGGCAATATAGATTTTGTTAAATAAATTATTTGACTATTTTTTTTACCCTATTACAATATTTATTTACTTTCCTAAAAGTATTCAGTAAGTGTAGTTTATAAATTTGTTATCTGCACCCCAGACAATCCTTTTTTTTTTTTCACCCGGGCAACGCCGGGCAATGTGGCTTGTTATATATATTGTGTGCGCTTTTTCAAAAAGTCTATTTCACTGATTGGTTTATTCTTGACTTGACAACAAACAAAGGCATCCTCCCACTGCTACACTTCTCCCCTTCCATGTCTTTTTCTTTGTCAAGTGTGATAAAATAGTAACTTGAAAATGTTTAGACCTCATTCTCACAAGATAGGCGTCCACGCAGATAATTTGTACTAAATCGTCAAATTTAACAAAAGCACCCATTAATACATTAATTATATAGACAAATTATTAAGTGTGTGTAGGTTATAGGGGCTACAAACTTGTTGGCTAAGTTATTTACTCAAGGCTAATTGTGGAGAAGATGGAGGCCCTAAAAAGGACCGTTGTATGGGATACAGTTGGGGAGGGGCTTATTTACTAGTGGTGTACTTGGTGACGGCCTTGGTACCTTCACTGACAAAATTATCTTGATTACAGTTGTTTTGTCTTGTGTAAAGACATGTTTATTTTTGTTTCATTTTTTGCAAGATGGCCGTACATTCATTAGTATCGACACTAATGGTGTAAAATACGTCAAAATTCAAACTTATTTAATTTTAAAAAGTGTTTATTTAATTGTAATTAGTGTTTTTATTAATAAAATTGTTAGACAAAACAATTAAACAAAACAAAAATGATTACAATAAAAGAAATAATACAAAATAAAAAGATAAATTTACAAAATAATTAAAATAAATGTCTACAACACGTGGTGTTCCCAAGCGGTCACCCATCTAAGTACTAACCACGCCCGACGTTGCTTGACTTCGGTGATCGGACGAGAACCGGTATTTTCAACGTGGTATGGCCGTAGACAACGAAGTGATCAAAATAGTCTTTATATAATTACTAATCGAGTACACTTTTAAATGTAGTAGATATTATAAACAGTACATATTGTAGCGTAATTAATGAGAAGGGGGTCACCTGTTTTCAATACAAAAAATTATAAGCGGGTCCCATCTAAACGTATTTTACGTCTTTCTAATGAATCTTATGGTGTAGCAACCAACGCATGGCTCGTCGTGCATTATTATATATATTGTGTGCGCTTTTTCAAACAGTCTATTTCACTGATTGGTTTATTCTTGACTTGACAACAAACAAAGGCATCCTCCCACTGCTTCACTTCTCCCCTTCCATGTCTTTTTCTTTGTCAAGTGTGATAGAATAGTAACTAGAAAATGTTTAGACCTCAATCTCAGGAGATAGGCGTCCACGCAGATAATTTGTACTAAATCGTCAAATTTAACAAAAGCACCCATTAATACATTAATTATATAGACAAATTATTAAGTGTGTGTAGGTTATAGGGGCTACAAACTTGTTGGCTAAGTTATTTACTCAAGGCTAATTGTGGAGAAGATGGAGGCCCTAAAAAGGACCGTTGTATGGGATACAGTTGGGGAGGGGCTTATTTACTAGTGGTGTACTTGGTGACGGCCTTGGTACCTTCACTGACAAAATTATCTTGATTACAGTTGTTTTGTCTTGTGTAAAGACATGTTTATTTTTGTTTCATTTTTTGCAAGATGGCCGTACATTCATTAGTATCGACACTAATGGTGTAAAATACGTCGAAATTCAAACTTATTTAATTTTAAAAAGTGTTTATTTAATTGTAATTAGTGTTTTTATTAATAAAATTGTTAGACAAAACAATTAAACAAAACAAAAATGATTACAATAAAAGAAATAATACAAAATAAAAAGACAAAATTACAAAATAATAAAAAAAAAATGTCTACAACACGTGGTGTTCCCAAGCGGTCACCCATCTAAGTACTAACCACGCCCGACGTTGCTTGACTTCGGTGATCGGACGAGAACCGGTATTTTCAACGTGGTATGGCCGTAGACAACGAAGTAATAAAAATAGTCTTTATATAATTACTAATCGAGTACACTTTTAAATGTAGTAGATATTATAAACAGTACATATTGTAGCGTAATTAATGAGAAGGGGGTCACCTGTTTTCAATACAAAAAATTATAAGCGGGTCCCATCTAAACGTATTTTACGTCTTTCTAATGAATCTTATGGTGTAGCAACCAACGCATGGCTCGTCGTGCATTATTATATATATTGTGTGCGCTTTTTCAAACAGTCTATTTCACTGATTGGTTTATTCTTGACTTGACAACAAACAAAGGCATCCTCCCACTGCTTCACTTCTCCCCTTCCATGTCTTTTTCTTTGTCAAGTTTGATAGAATAGTAACTAGAAAATGTTTAGACCTCATTCTCAGGAGATAGGCGTCCACGCAGATAATTTGTACTAAATCGTCAAATTTAACAAAAGCACCCATTAATACATTAATTATATAGACAAATTATTAAGTGTGTGTAGGTTATAGGGGCTACAAACTTGTTGGCTAAGTTATTTACTCAAGGCTAATTGTGGAGAAGATGGAGGCCCTAAAAAGGACCGTTGTATGGGATACAGTTGGGGAGGGGCTTATTTACTAGTGGTGTACTTGGTGACGGCCTTGGTACCTTCACTGACAAAATTATCTTGATTACAGTTGTTTTGTCTTGTGTAAAGACATGTTTATTTTAGTTTCATTTTTTGCAAGATGGCCGTACATTCATTAGTATCGACACTAATGGTGTAAAATACGTCAAAATTCAAACTTATTTAATTTTAAAAAGTGTTTATTTAATTGTAATTAGTGTTTTTATTAATAAAATTGTTAGACAAAACAATTAAACAAAAGAAAAATGATTACAATAAAAGAAATAATACAAAATAAAAAGATAAATTTACAAAATAATAAAAATAAATGTCTACAACACGTGGTGTTCCCAAGCGGTCACCCATCTAAGTACTAACCACGCCCGACGTTGCTTGACTTCGGTGATCGGACGAGAACCGGTATTTTCAACGTGGTATGGCCGTAGACAACGAAGTGATAAAAATAGTCTTTATATAATTACTAATCGGGTACACTTTTAAATGTAGTAGATATTATAAACAGTACATACTGTAGCGTAATTAATGAGAAGGGGGTCACCTGTTTTCAATACAAAAAATTATAAGCGGGTCCCATCTAAACGTATTTTACGTCTTTCTAATAAATCTTATGGTGTAGCAACCAACGCATGGCTCGTCGTGCATTATTATATATATTGTGTGCGCTTTTTCAAACAGTCTATTTCACTGATTGGTTTATTCTTGACTTGACAACAAACAAAGGCATCCTCCCACTGCTTCCCTTCTCCACTTCCATGTCTTTTTCTTTGTCAAGTGTGATAGAATAGTAACTTAAAAATGTTTAGACCTCATTCTCAGGAGATAGGCGTCCACGCAGATAATTTGTACTAAATCGTCAAATTTAACAAAAGCACCCATTAATACATTAATTATATAGACAAATTATTAAGTGTGTGTAGGTTATAGGGGCTACAAACTTGTTGGCTAAGTTATTTACTCAAGGCTAATTGTGGAGAAGATGGAGGCCCTAAAAAGGACCGTTGTATGGGATACAGTTGGGGAGGGGCTTATTTACTAGTGGTGTACTTGGTGACGGCCTTGGTACCTTCACTGACAAAATTATCTTGATTACAGTTGTTTTGTCTTGTGTAAAGACATGTTTATTTTTGTTTCATTTTTTGCAAGATGGCCGTACATTCATTAGTATCGACACTAATGGTGTAAAATACGTCGAAATTCAAACTTATTTAATTTTAAAAAGTGTTTATTTAATTGTAATTAGTGTTTTTATTAATAAAATTGTTAGACAAAACAATTAAACAAAACAAAAATGATTACAATAAAAGAAATAATACAAAATAAAAAGATAACATTACAAAATAATAATAAAAAATGTCCACAACACGTGGTGTTCCCAAGCGGTCACCCATCTAAGTACTAACCACGTTCGACGTTGCTTGACTTCGGTGATCGGACGAGAACCGGTATTTTCAACGTGGTATGGCCGTAGACAACGAAGTAATAAAAATAGTCTTTATATAATTACTAATCGAGTACACTTTTAAATGTAGTAGATATTATAAACAGTACATATTGTAGCGTAATTAATGAGAAGGGGTTCACCTGTTTTCAATACAAAAAATTATAAGCGGGTCCCATCTAAACGTATTTTACGTCTTTCTAATGAATCTTATGGTGTAGCAACCAACGCATGGCTCGTCGTGCATTATTATATATATTGTGTGCGCTTTTTCAAACAGTCTATTTCACTGATTGGTTTATTCTTGACTTGACAACAAACAAAGGCATCCTCCCACTGCTTCACTTCTCCCCTTCCATGTCTTTTTCTTTGTCAAGTTTGATAGAATAGTAACTAGAAAATGTTTAGACCTCATTCTCAGGAGATAGGCGTCCACGCAGATAATTTGTACTAAATCGTCAAATTTAACAAAAGCACCCATTAATACATAAATTATATAGACAAATTATTAAGTGTGTGTAGGTTATAGGGGCTAGAAACTTGTTGGCTAAGTTATTTACTCAAGGCTAATTGTGGAGAAGATGGCGGCCCTAAAAAGGGCCGTTTTATGGGGTACAGTTGGGGGAGGGGCTTATTTACTAGTGGTGTACTTGGTGACGGCCTTGGTACCTTCACTGACAAAATTATCTTGATTACAGTTGTTTTGTCTTGTGTAAAGACATGTTTATTTTTGTTTCATTTTTTGCAAGATGGCCGTACGTTCATTAGTATCGACACTAATGGTGTAAAATACGTCGAAAGTAAAACTTATTTAATTTTAAAAAGTGTTTATTTAATTGTAATTAGTGTTTTTATTAATAAAATTGTTAGACAAAACAATTACACATAAAAATGATTACAATAAAAGAAATAATACAAAATAAAAAGATAAAATTACAAAATAATAAAAAAAAATGTCTACAACACGTGGTGTTCCCAAGCGGTCACCCATCTAAGTACTAACCACGCCCGACGTTGTTTGACTTCGGTGATCGGACGAGAAACGGTATTTTCAACGTGGTATGGCCGTAGACAATAAAGTGATAAAAAATTATCTTTATATAGTTACTAATCGGGTACACTTTTAAATGTAGTAGATATTATAAACAGTACATACTGTAGCGTAATTAATGAGAAGGGGGTCACCTGTTTTCAATACAAAAAATTATAAGCGGGTCCCATCTAAACGTATTTAACGTCTTTCTAATGAATCTTATGGTGTAGCAACCAACGCATGGCTCGTCGTGCATTATTATATATATTGTGTGCGCTTTTTCAAACAGTCTATTTCACTGATTGGTTTATTCTTGACTTGACAACAAACAAAGGCATCCTCCCACTGCTTCACTTCTCCCCTTCCATGTCTTTTTCTTTGTCAAGTGTGATAGAATAGTAACTTAAAAATGTTTAGACCTCATTCTCAGGAGATAGGCGTCCACGCAGATAATTTGTACTAAATCGTCAAATTTAACAAAAGCACCCATTAATACATTAATTATATAGACAAATTATTAAGTGTGTGTAGGTTATAGGGGCTACAAACTTGTTGGCTAAGTTATTTACTCAAGGCTAATTGTGGAGAAGATGGAGGCCCTAAAAAGGACCGTTGTATGGGATACAGTTGGGGAGGGGCTTATTTACTAGTGGTGTACTTGGTGACGGCCTTGGTACCTTCACTGACAAAATTATCTTGATTACAGTTGTTTTGTCTTGTGTAAAGACATGTTTATTTTTGTTTCATTTTTTGCAAGATGGCCGTACATTCATTAGTATCGACACTAATGGTGTAAAATACGTCGAAATTCAAACTTATTTAATTTTAAAAAGTGTTTATTTAATTGTAATTAGTGTTTTTATTAATAAAATTGTTAGACAAAACAATTACACATAAAAATGATTACAATAAAAGAAATAATACAAAAAAAAAAGATAAAATTACAAAATAAAAAAAAAAAATGTCTACAACACGTGGTGTTCCCAAGCGGTCACCCATCTAAGTACTAACCACGCCCGACGTTGTTTGACTTCGGTGATCGGACGAGAAACGGTATTTTCAACGTGGTTTGGCCGTAGACAATAAAGTGATAAAAAATTATCTTTATATAGTTACTAATCGGGTACACTTTAAAATGTACTCGATATTACAAACAGTACATACTGTAGCGTAATTAATGAGAAGGGGGTCACCTGTTTTCAATACAAAAAATTATAAGCGGGTCCCATCTAAACGTATTTTACGTCTTTCTAATGAATCTTTTGGTGTAGCAACCAACGCATGGCTCGTCGTGCATTATTATATATATTGTGTGCGCTTTTTCAAACAGTCTATTTCACTGATTGGTTTATTCTTGACTTGACAACAAACAAAGGCATCCTCTCACTGCTTCACTTCTCCCCTTCCATGTCTTTTTCTTTGTCAAGTTTGATAGAATAGTAACTAGAAAATGTTTAGACCTCATTCTCAGGAGATAGGCGTCCACGCAGATAATTTGTACTTAATCGTCAAATTTAACAAAAGCACCCATTAATACATAAATTATATAGACAAATTATTAAGTGTGTGTAGGTTATAGGGGCTACAAAATTGTTGGCTAAGTTATTTACTCAAGGCTAATTGTGGAGAAGATGGAGGCCCTAAAAAGGACCGTTGTATGGGATACAGTTGGGGGAGGGGCTTATTTACTAGTGGTGTACTTGGTGACGGCCTTGGTACCTTCACTGACAAAATTATCTTGATTACAGTTGTTTTGTCTTGTGTAAAGACATGTTTATTTTTGTTTCATTTTTTGCAAGATGGCCGTACATTCATTAGTATCGACACTAATGGTGTAAAATACGTCGAAATTCAAACTTATTTAATTTTAAAAAGTGTTTATTTAATTGTAATTAGTGTTTTTATTAATAAAATTGTTAGACAAAACAATCAAACAAAACAAAAATGATTACAATAAAGGAAATAATACAAAATAAAAAGATAAAATTACAAAATAATAAAAAAAAATGTCTACAACACGTGGTGTTCCCAAGCGGTAAACCATCTAAGTACTAACCACGCCCGACGTTGCTTGACTTCGGTGATCGGACGAGAACCGGTATTTTCAACGTGGTATGGCCGTAGACAACGAAGTGATAAAAATAGTCTTTATATAATTACTAATCGAGTACACTTTTAAATGTAGTAGTTATTATAAACAGTACATACTGTAGCGTAATTAATGAGAAGGGGGTCACCTGTTTTCAATACAAAAAATTATAAGCGGGTCCCATCTAAACGTATTTAACGTCTTTCTAATGAATCTTATGGTGTAGCAACCAACGCATGGCTCGTCGTGCATTATTATATATATTGTGTGCGCTTTTTCAAACAGTCTATTTCACTGATTGGTTTATTCTTGACTTGACAACAAACAAAGGCATCCTCCCACTGCTTCACTTCTCCCCTTCCATGTCTTTTTCTTTGTCAAGTGTGATAGAATAGTAACTTAAAAATGTTTAGACCTCATTCTCAGGAGATAGGCGTCCACGCAGATAATTTGTACTAAATCGTCAAATTTAACAAAAGCACCCATTAATACATTAATTATATAGACAAATTATTAAGTGTGTGTAGGTTATAGGGGCTACAAACTTGTTGGCTAAGTTATTTACTCAAGGCTAATTGTGGAGAAGATGGAGGCCCTAAAAAGGACCGTTGTATGGGATACAGTTGGGGAGGGGCTTATTTACTAGTGGTGTACTTGGTGACGGCCTTGGTACCTTCACTGACAAAATTATCTTGATTACAGTTGTTTTGTCTTGTGTAAAGACATGTTTATTTTTGTTTCATTTTTTGCAAGATGGCCGTACATTCATTAGTATCGACACTAATGGTGTAAAATACGTCGAAATTCAAACTTATTTAATTTTAAAAAGTGTTTATTTAATTGTAATTAGTGTTTTTATTAATAAAATTGTTAGACAAAACAATTACACATAAAAATGATTACAATAAAAGAAATAATACAAAAAAAAAAGATAAAATTACAAAATAAAAAAAAAAAATGTCTACAACACGTGGTGTTCCCAAGCGGTCACCCATCTAAGTACTAACCACGCCCGACGTTGTTTGACTTCGGTGATCGGACGAGAAACGGTATTTTCAACGTGGTTTGGCCGTAGACAATAAAGTGATAAAAAATTATCTTTATATAGTTACTAATCGGGTACACTTTAAAATGTACTCGATATTACAAACAGTACATACTGTAGCGTAATTAATGAGAAGGGGGTCACCTGTTTTCAATACAAAAAATTATAAGCGGGTCCCATCTAAACGTATTTTACGTCTTTCTAATGAATCTTTTGGTGTAGCAACCAACGCATGGCTCGTCGTGCATTATTATATATATTGTGTGCGCTTTTTCAAACAGTCTATTTCACTGATTGGTTTATTCTTGACTTGACAACAAACAAAGGCATCCTCTCACTGCTTCACTTCTCCCCTTCCATGTCTTTTTCTTTGTCAAGTTTGATAGAATAGTAACTAGAAAATGTTTAGACCTCATTCTCAGGAGATAGGCGTCCACGCAGATAATTTGTACTTAATCGTCAAATTTAACAAAAGCACCCATTAATACATTAATTATATAGACAAATTATTAAGTGTGTGTAGGTTATAGGGGCTACAAACTTGTTGGCTAAGTTATTTACTCAAGGCTAATTGTGGAGAAGATGGAGGCCCTAAAAAGGACCGTTGTATGGGATACAGTTGGGGAGGGGCTTATTTACTAGTGGTGTACTTGGTGACGGCCTTGGTACCTTCACTGACAAAATTATCTTGATTACAGTTGTTTTGTCTTGTGTAAAGACATGTTTATTTTTGTTTCATTTTTTGCAAGATGGCCGTACATTCATTAGTATCGACACTAATGGTGTAAAATACGTCGAAATTCAAACTTATTTAATTTTAAAAAGTGTTTATTTAATTGTAATTAGTGTTTTTATTAATAAAATTGTTAGACAAAACAATCAAACAAAACAAAAATGATTACAATAAAGGAAATAATACAAAATAAAAAGATAAAATTACAAAATAATAAAAAAAATGTCTACAACACGTGGTGTTCCCAAGCGGTAAACCATCTAAGTACTAACCACGCCCGACGTTGCTTGACTTCGGTGATCGGACGAGAACCGGTATTTTCAACGTGGTATGGCCGTAGACAACGAAGTGATAAAAATAGTCTTTATATAATTACTAATCGGGTACACTTTTAAATGTAGTAGATATTATAAACAGTACATACTGTAGCGTAATTAATGAGAAGGGGGTCACCTGTTTTCAATACAAAAAATTATAAGCGGGTCCCATCTAAACGTATTTAACGTCTTTCTAATGAATCTTATGGTGTAGCAACCAACGCATGGCTCGTCGTGCATTATTATATATATTGTGTGCGCTTTTTCAAACAGTCTATTTCACTGATTGGTTTATTCTTGACTTGACAACAAACAAAGGCATCCTCCCACTGCTTCATTTCTCCCCTTCCATGTCTTTTTCTTTGTCAAGTGTGATAGAATAGTAATTTGAAAATGTTTAGACCTCATTCTCAGGAGATAGGCGTCCACGCAGATAATTTGTACTAAATCGTCAAAATTAACGAAAGCACCCATTAATACATTAATTATATAGACAAATTATTAAGTGTGTGTAGGTTATAGGGGCTACAAACTTGTTGGCTAAGTTATTTACTCAAGGCTAATTGTGGAGAAGATGGAGGCCCTAAAAAGGGCCGTTGTATGGGGTACAGTTGGGGGGGGGGGCTTATTTACTAGTAGTGTACTTGGTGACGGCCTTGGTACCTTCACTGACAAAATTATCTTGATTACAGTTGTTTTGTCTTGTGTAAAGACATGTTTATTTTTGTTTCATCTTTTGCAAGATGGCCGTACGTTCATTAGTATCGACACTAATGGTGTAAAATACGTCGAAAGTAAAACTTATTTAATTTTAAAAAGTGTTCATTTAATTGTAATTAGTGTTTTTATTAATAAAATTGTTAGACAAAACGATTACACATAAAAAATGATTACAATAAAAGAAATAATACAAAATAAAAAGATAAAATTACAAAATAATAAAAAAAAATGTCTACAACACGTGGTGTTCCCAAGCGGTCACCCATCTAAGTACTACCCACGCCCGACGTTGCTTGACTTCGGTGATTGGACGAGAACCGGTATTTTCAACGTGGTATGGCCGTAGACAACAAAGCGATAAAAAATAGTCTTTATATAGTTACTAATCGGGTACACTTTAAAATGTACTAGATATTACAAACAGTACATACTGTAGCGTAATTAATGAGAAGGGGGTCACCTGTTTTCAATACAAAAAATTATAAGCGGGTCCCATATAAACGTTTTTTACGTCTTTCTAATGAATCTTATGGTGTAGCAACCAACGCATGGCTCGTCGTGCATTATTATATATATTGTGTGCGCTTTTTCAAACAGTCTATTTCACTGATTGGTTTATTCTTGACTTGACAACAAACAAAGGCATCCTCTCACTGCTTCACTTCTCCCCATCCATGTCTTTTTCTTTGTCAAGTTTGATAGAATAGTAACTAGAAAATGTTTAGACCTCAAACTCAGGAGATAGGCGTCCACGCAGATAATTTGTACTAAATCGTCTAATTTAACAAAAGCACCCAATAATACATAAATTATATAGACAAATTATTAGTGTGTGTAGGTTATAGGGGCTAGAAACTTGTTGGCTAAGTTATTTACTCAAGGCTAATTGTGGAGAAGATGGAGGCCCTAAAAAGGACCGTTGTATGGGATACAGTTGGAGAGGGGCTTATTAACTAGTGGTGTACTTGGTGACGGCCTTGGTACCTTCACTGACAAAATTATCTTGATTGCAGTTGTTTTGTCTTGTGTAAAGACATGTTTATTTTTGTTTCATTTTTTGCAAGATGGCCGTACTTTCATTAGTATCGACACTAATGGTGTAAAATACGTCGAAATTCAAACTTATTTAATTTTAAAAAGTGTTTATTTAATTGTAATTAGTGTTTTTATTAATAAAATTGTTAGACAAAACAATTAAACAAAACAAAAATGATTACAATAAAAGAAATAATACAAAATAAAAAGATAAAATTACAAAAAAATAAATAAAATGTCTACAACAAGTGGTGTTCCCAAGCGGCCACCCATCTAAGTACTAACCACGCCCGACGTTGCTTGACTTCGGTGATCGGACGAGAACCGGTATTTTCAACGTGGTATGGCCGTAGACAACGAAGTGATAAAAATAGTCTTTATATAATTACTAATCGAGTACACTTTTAAATGTAGTAGTTATTATAAACAGTACATACTGTAGCGTAATTAATGAGAAGGGGGTCACCAGTTTTCAATACAAAAAATTATAAGCGGGTCCCATCTAAACGTATTTTACGTCTTTCTAATGAATCTTATGGTGTAGCAACCAACGCATGGCTCGTCGTGCATTATTATATATATTGTGTGCGCTTTTTCAAACAGTCTATTTCACTGATTGGTTTATTCTTGACTTGACAACAAACAAAGGCATCCTCCCACTGCTTCACTTCCCCCCTTCCATGTCTTTTTCTTTGTCAAGTGTGATAGAATAGTAACTAGAAAATGTTTAGACCTCATTCTCAGGAGATAGGCGTCCACGCAGATAATTTGTACTAAATCGTCAAATTTAACAAAAGCGACCATTAATACATAAATTATATAGACAAATTATTAAGTGTGTGTAGGTTATAGGGGCTAGAAACTTGTTGGCTAAGTTATTTACTCAAGGCTAATTGTGGAGAAGATGGCGGCCCTAAAAAGGGCCGTTTTATGGGGTACAGTTGGGGGAGGGGCTTATTTACTAGTGGTGTACTTGGTGACGGCCTTGGTACCTTCACTGACAAAATTATCTTGATTACAGTTGTTTTGTCTTGTGTAAAGACATGTTTATTTTTGTTTCATTTTTTGCAAGATGGCCGTACGTTCATTAGTATCGACACTAATGGTGTAAAATACGTCGAAAGTAAAACTTATTTAATTTTAAAAAGTGTTTATTTAATTGTAATTAGTGTTTTTATTAATAAAATTGTTAGACAAAACAATTACACATAAAAAATGATTACAATAAAAGAAATAATACAAAATAAAAAGATAAAACTACAAAATAATAAAAAAAAATGTCTACAACACGTGGTGTTCCCAAGCGGTCACCCATCTAAGTACTAACCACGCCCGACGTTGCTTGACTTCGGTGATCGGACGAGAACCGGTATTTTCAACGTGGTATAGCCGTAGACAACGAAGTGATAAAAATAGTCTTTATATAATTACTAATCGGGTACACTTTTAAATGTAGTAGATATTATAAACAGTACATAATGTAGCGTAATTAATGAGAAGGGGGTCACCTGTTTTCAATACAAAAAATTATAAGCGGGTCCCATCTAAACGTATTTTACGTCTTTCTAATGAATCTTATGGTGTAGCAACCAACGCATGGCTCGTCGTGCATTATTATATATATTGTGTGCGCTTTTTCAAACAGTCTATTTCACTGATTGGTTTATTCTTGACTTGACAACAAACAAAGGCATCCTCCCACTGCTTCACTTCCCCCCTTCCATGTCTTTTTCTTTGTCAAGTGTGATAGAATAGTAACTAGAAAATGTTTAGACCTCATTCTCAGGAGATAGGCGTCCACGCAGATAATTTGTACTAAATCGTCAAATTTAACAAAAGCACCCATTAATACATAAATTATATAGACAAATTATTAAGTGTGTGTAGGTTATAGGGGCTAGAAACTTGTTGGCTAAGTTATTTACTCAAGGCTAATTGTGGAGAAGATGGAGGCCCTAAAAAGGACCGTTGTATGGGATACAGTTGGGGAGGGGCTTATTTACTAGTGGTGTACTTGGTGACGGCCTTGGTACCTTCACTGACAAAATTATCTTGATTACAGTTGTTTTGTCTTGTGTAAAGACATGTTTATTTTTGTTTCATTTTTTGCAAGATGGCCGTACATTCATTAGTATCGACACTAATGGTGTAAAATACGTCGAAATTCAAACTTATTTAATTTTAAAAAGTGTTTATTTAATTGTAATTAGTGTTTTTATTAATAAAATTGTTAGACAAAACAATTAAACAAAACAAAAATGATTACAATAAAAGAAATAATACAAAATAAAAAGATAAAATTACAAAATAATAAAAAAAATGTCTACAACACGTGGTGTTCCCAAGCGGTCACCCATCTAAGTACTAACCACGCTTGACGTTGCTTGACTTCGGTGATCTGACTAGAACCGGTATTTTCAACGTGGTATGACCGTAGACAACGAAGTGATAAAAATAGTCTTTATATAGTTACTAATCGGGTACACTTTTAAATGTAGTAGATATTACAAACAGTACATACTGTAGCGTAATTAATGAGAAGGGGGTCACCAGTTTTCAATACAAAAAATTATAAGCGGGTCCCATCTAAACGTATTTTACGTCTTTCTAATGAATCTTATGGTGTAGCAACCAACGCATGGCTCGTCGTGCATTATTATATATATTGTATGCGCTTTTTCAAACAGTCTATTTCACTGATTGGTTTATTCTTGACTTGACAACAAACAAAGGCATCCTCCCACTGCTTCACTTCCCCCCTTCCATGTCTTTTTCTTTGTCAAGTGTGATAGAATAGTAACTAGAAAATGTTTAGACCTCATTCTCAGGAGATAGGCGTCCACGCAGATAATTTGTACTAAATCGTCAAATTTAACAAAAGCACCCATTAATACATAAATTATATAGACAAATTATTAAGTGTGTGTAGGTTATAGGGGCTAGAAACTTGTTGGCTAAGTTATTTACTCAAGGCTAATTGTGGAGAAGATGGAGGCCCTAAAAAGGACCGTTGTATGGGATACAGTTGGGGAGGGGCTTATTTACTAGTGGTGTACTTGGTGACGGCCTTGGTACCTTCACTGACAAAATTATCTTGATTACAGTTGTTTTGTCTTGTGTAAAGACATGTTTATTTTTGTTTCATTTTTTGCAAGATGGCCGTACATTCATTAGTATCGACACTAATGGTGTAAAATACGTCGAAATTCAAACTTATTTAATTTTTAAAAGTGTTTATTTAATTGTAATTAGTGTTTTTTATTAATAAAATTGTTAGACAAAACAATTAAACAAAACAAAAATGATTACAATAAAAGAAATAATACAAAATAAAAAGATAAAATTACAAAATAATAAAAAAAAATGTCTACAACACGTGGTGATCCCAAGAGGTCACCCATCTAAGTACTAACCACGCCCGACGTTGCTTGACTTCGGTGATCGGACGAGAACCGGTATTTTCAACGTGGTATGGCCGTAGACAACAAAGTGATAAAAATAGTCTTTATATAATTACTAATCGAGTACACTTTTAAATGTAGTAGATATTATAAACAGTACATACTGTAGCGTAATTAATGAGAAGGGGGTCACCAGTTTTCAATACAAAAAATTATAAGCGGGTCCCATCTAAACGTATTTTACGTCTTTCTAATGAATCTTATGGTGTAGCAACCAACGCATGGCTCGTCGTGCATTATTATATATATTGTGTGCGCTTTTTCAAACAGTCTATTTCACTGATTGGTTTATTCTTGACTTGACAACAAACAAAGGCATCCTCCCACTGCTTCACTTCCCCCCTTCCATGTCTTTTTCTTTGTCAAGTGTGATAGAATAGTAACTAGAAAATGTTTAGACCTCATTCTCAGGAGATAGGCGTCCACGCAGATAATTTGTACTAAATCGTCAAATTTAACAAAAGCACCCATTAATACATAAATTATATAGACAAATTATTAAGTGTGTGTAGGTTATAGGGGCTAGAAACTTGTTGGCTAAGTTATTTACTCAAGGCTAATTGTGGAGAAGATGGAGGCCCTAAAAAGGACCGTTGTATGGGATACAGTTGAAGAGGGGCTTATTTACTAGTGGTGTACTTGGTGACGGCCTTGGTACCTTCACTGACAAAATTATCTTGATTACAGTTGTTTTGTCTTGTGTAAAGACATGTTTATTTTTGTTTCATTTTTTGCAAGATGGCCGTACATTCATTAGTATCGACACTAATGGTGTAAAATACGTCGAAATTCAAACTTATTTAATTTTAAAAAGTGTTTATTTAATTGTAATTAGTGTTTTTATTAATAAAATTGTTAGACAAAACAATTAAACAAAACAAAAATGATTACAATAAAAGAAATAATACAAAATAAAAAGATAAAATTACAAAATAATAAAAAAAAATGTCTACAACACGTGGTGTTCCCAAGCGGTCACCCATCTAAGTACTAATCACGCCCGACGTTGCTTGACTTCGGTGATCGGACGAGAACCGGTATTTTAAACGTGGTATAGCCGTAGAAAACAAAGTGATAAAAAATAGTCTTTATATAGTTACTAATCGGGTACACTTTAAAATGTACTAGATATTACAAACAATACATACTGTAGCGTAATTAATGAGAAGGGGGTCACCAGTTTTCAATACAAAAAATTATAAGCGGGTCCCATCTAAACGTATTTTACGTCTTTCTAATGAATCTTATGGTGTAGCAACCAACGCATGGCTCGTCGTGCATTATTATATATATTGTGTGCGCTTTTTCAAACAGTCTATTTCACTGATTGGTTTATTCTTGACTTGACAACAAACAAAGGCATCCTCCCACTGCTTCACTTCCCCCCTTCCATGTCTTTTTCTTTGTCAAGTGTGATAGAATAGTAACTAGAAAATGTTTAGACCTCATTCTCAGGAGATAGGCGTCCACGCAGATAATTTGTACTAAATCGTCAAATTTAACAAAAGCGACCATTAATACATAAATTATATAGACAAATTATTAAGTGTGTGTAGGTTATAGGGGCTAGAAACTTGTTGGCTAAGTTATTTACTCAAGGCTAATTGTGGAGAAGATGGCGGCCCTAAAAAGGGCCGTTTTATGGGGTACAGTTGGGGGAGGGGCTTATTTACTAGTGGTGTACTTGGTGACGGCCTTGGTACCTTCACTGACAAAATTATCTTGATTACAGTTGTTTTGTCTTGTGTAAAGACATGTTTATTTTTGTTTCATTTTTTGCAAGATGGCCGTACGTTCATTAGTATCGACACTAATGGTGTAAAATACGTCGAAAGTAAAACTTATTTAATTTTAAAAAGTGTTTATTTAATTGTAATTAGTGTTTTTATTAATAAAATTGTTAGACAAAACAATTACACATAAAAAATGATTACAATAAAAGAAATAATACAAAATAAAAAGATAAAATTACAAAATAATAAAAAAAATGTCTACAACACGTGGTGTTCCCAAGCGGTCACCCATCTAAGTACTAACCACGCTTGACGTTGCTTGACTTCGGTGATCTGACTAGAACCGGTATTTTCAACGTGGTATGACCGTAGACAACGAAGTGATAAAAATAGTCTTTATATAGTTACTAATCGGGTACACTTTTAAATGTAGTAGATATTACAAACAGTACATACTGTAGCGTAATTAATGAGAAGGGGGTCACCAGTTTTCAATACAAAAAATTATAAGCGGGTCCCATCTAAACGTATTTTACGTCTTTCTAATGAATCTTATGGTGTAGCAACCAACGCATGGCTCGTCGTGCATTATTATATATATTGTATGCGCTTTTTCAAACAGTCTATTTCACTGATTGGTTTATTCTTGACTTGACAACAAACAAAGGCATCCTCCCACTGCTTCACTTCCCCCCTTCCATGTCTTTTTCTTTGTCAAGTGTGATAGAATAGTAACTAGAAAATGTTTAGACCTCATTCTCAGGAGATAGGCGTCCACGCAGATAATTTGTACTAAATCGTCAAATTTAACAAAAGCACCCATTAATACATAAATTATATAGACAAATTATTAAGTGTGTGTAGGTTATAGGGGCTAGAAACTTGTTGGCTAAGTTATTTACTCAAGGCTAATTGTGGAGAAGATGGAGGCCCTAAAAAGGACCGTTGTATGGGATACAGTTGGGGAGGGGCTTATTTACTAGTGGTGTACTTGGTGACGGCCTTGGTACCTTCACTGACAAAATTATCTTGATTACAGTTGTTTTGTCTTGTGTAAAGACATGTTTATTTTTGTTTCATTTTTTGCAAGATGGCCGTACATTCATTAGTATCGACACTAATGGTGTAAAATACGTCGAAATTCAAACTTATTTAATTTTTAAAAGTGTTTATTTAATTGTAATTAGTGTTTTTTATTAATAAAATTGTTAGACAAAACAATTAAACAAAACAAAAATGATTACAATAAAAGAAATAATACAAAATAAAAAGATAAAATTACAAAATAATAAAAAAAAATGTCTACAACACGTGGTGATCCCAAGAGGTCACCCATCTAAGTACTAACCACGCCCGACGTTGCTTGACTTCGGTGATCGGACGAGAACCGGTATTTTCAACGTGGTATGGCCGTAGACAACAAAGTGATAAAAATAGTCTTTATATAATTACTAATCGAGTACACTTTTAAATGTAGTAGATATTATAAACAGTACATACTGTAGCGTAATTAATGAGAAGGGGGTCACCAGTTTTCAATACAAAAAATTATAAGCGGGTCCCATCTAAACGTATTTTACGTCTTTCTAATGAATCTTATGGTGTAGCAACCAACGCATGGCTCGTCGTGCATTATTATATATATTGTGTGCGCTTTTTCAAACAGTCTATTTCACTGATTGGTTTATTCTTGACTTGACAACAAACAAAGGCATCCTCCCACTGCTTCACTTCCCCCCTTCCATGTCTTTTTCTTTGTCAAGTGTGATAGAATAGTAACTAGAAAATGTTTAGACCTCATTCTCAGGAGATAGGCGTCCACGCAGATAATTTGTACTAAATCGTCAAATTTAACAAAAGCACCCATTAATACATAAATTATATAGACAAATTATTAAGTGTGTGTAGGTTATAGGGGCTAGAAACTTGTTGGCTAAGTTATTTACTCAAGGCTAATTGTGGAGAAGATGGAGGCCCTAAAAAGGACCGTTGTATGGGATACAGTTGAAGAGGGGCTTATTTACTAGTGGTGTACTTGGTGACGGCCTTGGTACCTTCACTGACAAAATTATCTTGATTACAGTTGTTTTGTCTTGTGTAAAGACATGTTTATTTTTGTTTCATTTTTTGCAAGATGGCCGTACATTCATTAGTATCGACACTAATGGTGTAAAATACGTCGAAATTCAAACTTATTTAATTTTAAAAAGTGTTTATTTAATTGTAATTAGTGTTTTTATTAATAAAATTGTTAGACAAAACAATTAAACAAAACAAAAATGATTACAATAAAAGAAATAATACAAAATAAAAAGATAAAATTACAAAATAATAAAAAAAAATGTCTACAACACGTGGTGTTCCCAAGCGGTCACCCATCTAAGTACTAATCACGCCCGACGTTGCTTGACTTCGGTGATCGGACGAGAACCGGTATTTTAAACGTGGTATAGCCGTAGAAAACAAAGTGATAAAAAATAGTCTTTATATAGTTACTAATCGGGTACACTTTAAAATGTACTAGATATTACAAACAATACATACTGTAGCGTAATTAATGAGAAGGGGGTCACCAGTTTTCAATACAAAAAATTATAAGCGGGTCCCATCTAAACGTATTTTACGTCTTTCTAATGAATCTTATGGTGTAGCAACCAACGCATGGCTCGTCGTGCATTATTATATATATTGTGTGCGCTTTTTCAAACAGTCTATTTCACTGATTGGTTTATTCTTGACTTGACAACAAACAAAGGCATCCTCCCACTGCTTCACTTCCCCCCTTCCATGTCTTTTTCTTTGTCAAGTGTGATAGAATAGTAACTAGAAAATGTTTAGACCTCATTCTCAGGAGATAGGCGTCCACGCAGATAATTTGTACTAAATCGTCAAATTTAACAAAAGCGACCATTAATACATAAATTATATAGACAAATTATTAAGTGTGTGTAGGTTATAGGGGCTAGAAACTTGTTGGCTAAGTTATTTACTCAAGGCTAATTGTGGAGAAGATGGCGGCCCTAAAAAGGGCCGTTTTATGGGGTACAGTTGGGGGAGGGGCTTATTTACTAGTGGTGTACTTGGTGACGGCCTTGGTACCTTCACTGACAAAATTATCTTGATTACAGTTGTTTTGTCTTGTGTAAAGACATGTTTATTTTTGTTTCATTTTTTGCAAGATGGCCGTACGTTCATTAGTATCGACACTAATGGTGTAAAATACGTCGAAAGTAAAACTTATTTAATTTTAAAAAGTGTTTATTTAATTGTAATTAGTGTTTTTATTAATAAAATTGTTAGACAAAACAATTACACATAAAAAATGATTACAATAAAAGAAATAATACAAAATAAAAAGATAAAACTACAAAATAATAAAAAAAAATGTCTACAACACGTGGTGTTCCCAAGCGGTCACCCATCTAAGTACTAACCACGCCCGACGTTGCTTGACTTCGGTGATCGGACGAGAACCGGTATTTTCAACGTGGTATAGCCGTAGACAACGAAGTGATAAAAATAGTCTTTATATAATTACTAATCGGGTACACTTTTAAATGTAGTAGATATTATAAACAGTACATAATGTAGCGTAATTAATGAGAAGGGGGTCACCTGTTTTCAATACAAAAAATTATAAGCGGGTCCCATCTAAACGTATTTTACGTCTTTCTAATGAATCTTATGGTGTAGCAACCAACGCATGGCTCGTCGTGCATTATTATATATATTGTGTGCGCTTTTTCAAACAGTCTATTTCACTGATTGGTTTATTCTTGACTTGACAACAAACAAAGGCATCCTCCCACTGCTTCACTTCCCCCCTTCCATGTCTTTTTCTTTGTCAAGTGTAATAGAATAGTAACTAGAAAATGTTTAGACCTCATTCTCAGGAGATAGGCGTCCACGCAGATAATTTGTACTAAATCGTCAAATTTAACAAAAGCACCCATTAATACATAAATTATATAGACAATTTATTAAGTGTGTGTAGGTTATAGGGGCTAGAAACTTGTTGGCTAAGTTATTTACTCAAGGCTAATTGTGGAGAAGATGGAGGCCCTAAAAAGGACCGTTGTATGGGATACAGTTGGGGAGGGGCTTATTTACTAGTGGTGTACTTGGTGACGGCCTTGGTACCTTCACTGACAAAATTATCTTGATTACAGTTGTTTTGTCTTGTGTAAAGACATGTTTATTTTTGTTTCATTTTTTGCAAGATGGCCGTACATTCATTAGTATCGACACTAATGGTGTAAAATAAGTCGAAATTCAAACTTATTTAATTTTAAAAAGTGTTTATTTAATTGTAATTTGTGTTTTTATTAATAAAATTGTTAGACAAAACAATTAAACAAAACAAAAATGATTACAATAAAAGAAATAATACAAAATAAAAAGATAACATTACAAAATAATAATAACAAATGTCCACAACACGTGGTGTTCCCAAGCGGTCACCCATCTAAGTACTAACCACGCCCGACGTTGCTTGACTTCGGTGATCGGACGAGAACCGGTATTTTCAACGTGGTATGGCCGTAGAAAACAAAGTGATAAAAAATAGTCTTTATATAGTTACTAATCGGGTACACTTTAAAATGTACTAGATATTACAAACAATACATACTGTAGCGTAATTAATGAGAAGGGGGTCACCAGTTTTCAATACAAAAAATTATAAGCGGGTCCCATCTAAACGTATTTTACGTCTTTCTAATGAATCTTATGGTGTAGCAACCAACGCATGGCTCGTCGTGCATTATTATATATATTGTGTGCGCTTTTTCAAACAGTCTATTTCACTGATTGGTTTATTCTTGACTTGACAACAAACAAAGGCATCCTCCCACTGCTTCACTTCCCCCCTTCCATGTCTTTTTCTTTGTCAAGTGTGATAGAATAGTAACTAGAAAATGTTTAGACCTCATTCTCAGGAGATAGGCGTCCACGCAGATAATTTGTACTAAATCGTCAAATTTAACAAAAGCGACCATTAATACATAAATTATATAGACAAATTATTAAGTGTGTGTAGGTTATAGGGGCTAGAAACTTGTTGGCTAAGTTATTTACTCAAGGCTAATTGTGGAGAAGATGGCGGCCCTAAAAAGGGCCGTTTTATGGGGTACAGTTGGGGGAGGGGCTTATTTACTAGTGGTGTACTTGGTGACGGCCTTGGTACCTTCACTGACAAAATTATCTTGATTACAGTTGTTTTGTCTTGTGTAAAGACATGTTTATTTTTGTTTCATTTTTTGCAAGATGGCCGTACGTTCATTAGTATCGACACTAATGGTGTAAAATACGTCGAAAGTAAAACTTATTTAATTTTAAAAAGTGTTTATTTAATTGTAATTAGTGTTTTTATTAATAAAATTGTTAGACAAAACAATTACACATAAAAAATGATTACAATAAAAGAAATAATACAAAATAAAAAGATAAAACTACAAAATAATAAAAAAAAATGTCTACAACACGTGGTGTTCCCAAGCGGTCACCCATCTAAGTACTAACCACGCCCGACGTTGCTTGACTTCGGTGATCGGACGAGAACCGGTATTTTCAACGTGGTATAGCCGTAGACAACGAAGTGATAAAAATAGTCTTTATATAATTACTAATCGGGTACACTTTTAAATGTAGTAGATATTATAAACAGTACATAATGTAGCGTAATTAATGAGAAGGGGGTCACCTGTTTTCAATACAAAAAATTATAAGCGGGTCCCATCTAAACGTATTTTACGTCTTTCTAATGAATCTTATGGTGTAGCAACCAACGCATGGCTCGTCGTGCATTATTATATATATTGTGTGCGCTTTTTCAAACAGTCTATTTCACTGATTGGTTTATTCTTGACTTGACAACAAACAAAGGCATCCTCCCACTGCTTCACTTCCCCCCTTCCATGTCTTTTTCTTTGTCAAGTGTGATAGAATAGTAACTAGAAAATGTTTAGACCTCATTCTCAGGAGATAGGCGTCCACGCAGATAATTTGTACTAAATCGTCAAATTTAACAAAAGCACCCATTAATACATAAATTATATAGACAAATTATTAAGTGTGTGTAGGTTATAGGGGCTAGAAACTTGTTGGCTAAGTTATTTACTCAAGGCTAATTGTGGAGAAGATGGAGGCCCTAAAAAGGACCGTTGTATGGGATACAGTTGGGGAGGGGCTTATTTACTAGTGGTGTACTTGGTGACGGCCTTGGTACCTTCACTGACAAAATTATCTTGATTACAGTTGTTTTGTCTTGTGTAAAGACATGTTTATTTTTGTTTCATTTTTTGCAAGATGGCCGTACATTCATTAGTATCGACACTAATGGTGTAAAATACGTCGAAATTCAAACTTATTTAATTTTTAAAAGTGTTTATTTAATTGTAATTAGTGTTTTTATTAATAAAATTCTTAGACTAAACAATGAAACAAAACAAAAATGATTACAATAAAAGAAATAATACAAAATAAAAAGATAAAATTACAAAATAATAAAAAAAAATGTCTACAACACGTGGTGATCCCAAGCGGTCACCCATCTAAGTACTAACCACGCCCGACGTTGCTTGACTTCGGTGATCGGACGAGAACCGGTATTTTCAACGTGGTATGGCCGTAGACAACAAAGTGATAAAAATAGTCTTTATATAATTACTAATCGGGTACACTTTTAAATGTAGTAGATATTATAAACAGTACATAATGTAGCGTAATTAATGAGAAGGGGGTCACCTGTTTTCAATACAAAAAATTATAAGCGGGTCCCATCTAAACGTATTTTACGTCTTTCTAATGAATCTTATGGTGTAGCAACCAACGCATGGCTCGTCGTGCATTATTATATATATTGTGTGCGCTTTTTCAAACAGTCTATTTCACTGATTGGTTTATTCTTGACTTGACAACAAACAAAGGCATCCTCCCACTGCTTCACTTCCCCCCTTCCATGTCTTTTTCTTTGTCAAGTGTGATAGAATAGTAACTAGAAAATGTTTAGACCTCATTCTCAGGAGATAGGCGTCCACGCAGATAATTTGTACTAAATCGTCAAATTTAACAAAAGCACCCATTAATACATAAATTATATAGACAAATTATTAAGTGTGTGTAGGTTATAGGGGCTAGAAACTTGTTGGCTAAGTTATTTACTCAAGGCTAATTGTGGAGAAGATGGAGGCCCTAAAAAGGACCGTTGTATGGGATACAGTTGGGGAGGGGCTTATTTACTAGTGGTGTACTTGGTGACGGCCTTGGTACCTTCACTGACAAAATTATCTTGATTACAGTTGTTTTGTCTTGTGTAAAGACATGTTTATTTTTGTTTCATTTTTTGCAAGATGGCCGTACATTCATTAGTATCGACACTAATGGTGTAAAATACGTCGAAATTCAAACTTATTTAATTTTTAAAAGTGTTTATTTAATTGTAATTAGTGTTTTTATTAATAAAATTCTTAGACTAAACAATGAAACAAAACAAAAATGATTACAATAAAAGAAATAATACAAAATAAAAAGATAAAATTACAAAATAATAAAAAAAAATGTCTACAACACGTGGTGATCCCAAGCGGTCACCCATCTAAGTACTAACCACGCCCGACGTTGCTTGACTTCGGTGATCGGACGAGAACCGGTATTTTCAACGTGGTATGGCCGTAGACAACAAAGTGATAAAAATAGTCTTTATATAATTACTAATCGGGTACACTTTTAAATGTAGTAGATATTATAAACAGTACATAATGTAGCGTAATTAATGAGAAGGGGGTCACCTGTTTTCAATACAAAAAATTATAAGCGGGTCCCATCTAAACGTATTTTACGTCTTTCTAATGAATCTTATGGTGTAGCAACCAACGCATGGCTCGTCGTGCATTATTATATATATTGTGTGCGCTTTTTCAAACAGTCTATTTCACTGATTGGTTTATTCTTGACTTGACAACAAACAAAGGCATCCTCCCACTGCTTCACTTCCCCCCTTCCATGTCTTTTTCTTTGTCAAGTGTGATAGAATAGTAACTAGAAAATGTTTAGACCTCATTCTCAGGAGATAGGCGTCCACGCAGATAATTTGTACTAAATCGTCAAATTTAACAAAAGCACCCATTAATACATAAATTATATAGACAAATTATTAAGTGTGTGTAGGTTATAGGGGCTAGAAACTTGTTGGCTAAGTTATTTACTCAAGGCTAATTGTGGAGAAGATGGAGGCCCTAAAAAGGACCGTTGTATGGGATACAGTTGGGGAGGGGCTTATTTACTAGTGGTGTACTTGGTGACGGCCTTGGTACCTTCACTGACAAAATTATCTTGATTACAGTTGTTTTGTCTTGTGTAAAGACATGTTTATTTTTGTTTCATTTTTTGCAAGATGGCCGTACATTCATTAGTATCGACACTAATGGTGTAAAATACGTCGAAATTCAAACTTATTTAATTTTTAAAAGTGTTTATTTAATTGTAATTAGTGTTTTTATTAATAAAATTGTTAGACAAAACAATTAAACAAAACAAAAATGATTACAATAAAAGAAATAATACAAAATAAAAAGATAAAATTACAAAATAATAAAAAAAAATGTCTACAACACGTGGTGATCCCAAGCGGTCACCCATCTAAGTACTAACCACGCCCGACGTTGCTTGACTTCGGTGATCGGACGAGAACCGGTATTTTCAACGTGGTATGGCCGTAGACAACAAAGTGATAAAAATAGTCTTTATATAATTACTAATCGAGTACACTTTTAAATGTAGTAGATATTATAAACAGTACATACTGTAGCGTAATTAATGAGAAGGGGGTCACCAGTTTTCAATACAAAAAATTATAAGCGGGTCCCATCTAAACGTATTTTACGTCTTTCTAATGAATCTTATGGTGTAGCAACCAACGCATGGCTCGTCGTGCATTATTATATATATTGTGTGCGCTTTTTCAAACAGTCTATTTCACTGATTGGTTTATTCTTGACTTGACAACAAACAAAGGCATCCTCCCACTGCTTCACTTCCCCCCTTCCATGTCTTTTTCTTTGTCAAGTGTGATAGAATAGTAACTAGAAAATGTTTAGACCTCATTCTCAGGAGATAGGCGTCCACGCAGATAATTTGTACTAAATCGTCAAATTTAACAAAAGCACCCATTAATACATAAATTATATAGACAAATTATTAAGTGTGTGTAGGTTATAGGGGCTAGAAACTTGTTGGCTAAGTTATTTACTCAAGGCTAATTGTGGAGAAGATGGAGGCCCTAAAAAGGACCGTTGTATGGGATACAGTTGAAGAGGGGCTTATTTACTAGTGGTGTACTTGGTGACGGCCTTGGTACCTTCACTGACAAAATTATCTTGATTACAGTTGTTTTGTCTTGTGTAAAGACATGTTTATTTTTGTTTCATTTTTTGCAAGATGGCCGTACATTCATTAGTATCGACACTAATGGTGTAAAATACGTCGAAATTCAAACTTATTTAATTTTAAAAAGTGTTTATTTAATTGTAATTAGTGTTTTTATTAATAAAATTGTTAGACAAAACAATTACACATAAAAAATGATTACAATAAAAGAAATAATACAAAATAAAAAGATAAAACTACAAAATAATAAAAAAAAATGTCTACAACACGTGGTGTTCCCAAGCGGTCACCCATCTAAGTACTAACCACGCCCGACGTTGCTTGGCTTCGGTGATCGGACGAGAACCGGTATTTTCAACGTGGTATAGCCGTAGACAACGAAGTGATAAAAATAGTCTTTATATAATTACTAATCGGGTACACTTTTAAATGTAGTAGATATTATAAACAGTACATAATGTAGCGTAATTAATGAGAAGGGGGTCACCTGTTTTCAATACAAAAAATTATAAGCGGGTCCCATCTAAACGTATTTTACGTCTTTCTAATGAATCTTATGGTGTAGCAACCAACGCATGGCTCGTCGTGCATTATTATATATATTGTGTGCGCTTTTTCAAACAGTCTATTTCACTGATTGGTTTATTCTTGACTTGACAACAAACAAAGTCATCCTCCCACTGCTTCACTTCTCCCCTTCCATGTCTTTTTCTTTGTCAAGTGTGATAGAATAGTAACTAGAAAATGTTTAGACCTTAATCTCAGGAGATAGGCGTGCACGCAGATAATTTGTACTAAATCGTCAAATTTAACAAAAGCACCCATTAATACATAAATTATATAGACAAATTATTAAGTGTGTGTAGGTTATAGGGGCTACAAACTTGTTGGCTAAGTTATTTACTCAAGGCTAATTGTGGAGAAGATGGAGGCCCTAAAAAGGACCGTTGTATGGGATACAGTTGGGGAGGGGCTTATTTACTAGTGGTGTACTTGGTGACGGCCTTGGTACCTTCACTGACAAAATTATCTTGATTACAGTTGTTTTGTCTTGTGTAAAGACATGTTTATTTTTGTTTCATTTTTTGCAAGATGGCCGTACATTCATTAGTATCGACACTAATGGTGTAAAATAAGTCGAAATTCAAACTTATTTAATTTTAAAAAGTGTTTATTTAATTGTAATTTGTGTTTTTATTAATAAAATTGTTAGACAAAACAATTAAACAAAACAAAAATGATTACAATAAAAGAAATAATACAAAATAAAAAGATAACATTACAAAATAATAATAAAAAATGTCCACAACACGTGGTGTTCCCAAGCGGTCACCCATCTAAGTACTAACCACGTTCGACGTTGCTTGACTTCGGTGATCGGATGAGAACCGGTATTTTCAACGTGGTATAGCCGTAGACAACGAAGTGATAAAAATAGTCTTTATATAATTACTAATCGGGTACACTTTTAAATGTAGTAGATATTATAAACAGTACATAATGTAGCGTAATTAATGAGAAGGGGGTCACCTGTTTTCAATACAAAAAATTATAAGCGGGTCCCATCTAAACGTATTTTACGTCTTTCTAATGAATCTTATGGTGTAGCAACCAACGCATGGCTCGTCGTGCATTATTATATATATTGTGTGCGCTTTTTCAAACAGTCTATTTCACTGATTGGTTTATTCTTGACTTGACAACAAACAAAGGCATCCTCCCACTGCTTCACTTCTCCCCTTCCATGTCTTTTTCTTTGTCAAGTGTGATAGAATAGTAACTAGAAAATGTTTAGACCTTAATCTCAGGAGATAGGCGTGCACGCAGATAATTTGTACTAAATCGTCAAATTTAACAAAAGCACCCATTAATACATAAATTATATAGACAAATTATTAAGTGTGTGTAGGTTATAGGGGCTAGAAACTTGTTGGCTAAGTTATTTACTCAAGGCTAATTGTGGAGAAGATGGCGGCCCTAAAAAGGGCCGTTTTATGGGGTACAGTTGGGGGAGGGGCTTATTTACTAGTGGTGTACTTGGTGACGGCCTTGGTACCTTCACTGACAAAATTATCTTGATTACAGTTGTTTTGTCTTGTGTAAAGACATGTTTATTTTTGTTTCATTTTTTGCAAGATGGCCGTACGTTCATTAGTATCGACACAAATGGTGTAAAATACGTCGAAAGTAAAACTTATTTAATTTTAAAAAGTGTTTATTTAATTGTAATTAGTGTTTTTATTAATAAAATTGTTAGACAAAACAATTACACATAAAAAATGATTACAATAAAAGAAATAATACAAAATAAAAAGATAAAACTACAAAATAATAAAAAAAAATGTCTACAACACGTGGTGTTCCCAAGCGGTCACCCATCTAAGTACTAACCACGCCCGACGTTGCTTGACTTCGGTGATCGGACGAGAACCGGTATTTTCAACGTGGTATAGCCGTAGACAACGAAGTGATAAAAATAGTCTTTATATAATTACTAATCGGGTACACTTTTAAATGTAGTAGATATTATAAACAGTACATAATGTAGCGTAATTAATGAGAAGGGGGTCACCTGTTTTCAATACAAAAAATTATAAGCGGGTCCCATCTAAACGTATTTTACGTCTTTCTAATGAATCTTATGGTGTAGCAACCAACGCATGGCTCGTCGTGCATTATTATATATATTGTGTGCGCTTTTTCAAACAGTCTATTTCACTGATTGGTTTATTCTTGACTTGACAACAATCAAAGTCATCCTCCCACTGCTTCACTTCTCCCCTTCCATGTCTTTTTCTTTGTCAAGTGTGATAGAATAGTAACTAGAAAATGTTTAGACCTTAATCTCAGGAGATAGGCGTGCACGCAGATAATTTGTACTAAATCGTCAAATTTAACAAAAGCACCCATTAATACATAAATTATATAGACAAATTATTAAGTGTGTGTAGGTTATAGGGGCTACAAACTTGTTGGCTAAGTTATTTACTCAAGGCTAATTGTGGAGAAGATGGAGGCCCTAAAAAGGACCGTTGTATGGGATACAGTTGGGGAGGGGCTTATTTACTAGTGGTGTACTTGGTGACGGCCTTGGTACCTTCACTGACAAAATTATCTTGATTACAGTTGTTTTGTCTTGTGTAAAGACATGTTTATTTTTGTTTCATTTTTTGCAAGATGGCCGTACATTCATTAGTATCGACACTAATGGTGTAAAATAAGTCGAAATTCAAACTTATTTAATTTTAAAAAGTGTTTATTTAATTGTAATTTGTGTTTTTATTAATAAAATTGTTAGACAAAACAATTAAACAAAACAAAAATGATTACAATAAAAGAAATAATACAAAATAAAAAGATAACATTACAAAATAATAATAAAAAATGTCCACAACACGTGGTGTTCCCAAGCGGTCACCCATCTAAGTACTAACCACGTTCGACGTTGCTTGACTTCGGTGATCGGATGAGAACCGGTATTTTCAACGTGGTATAGCCGTAGACAACGAAGTGATAAAAATAGTCTTTATATAATTACTAATCGGGTACACTTTTAAATGTAGTAGATATTATAAACAGTACATAATGTAGCGTAATTAATGAGAAGGGGGTCACCTGTTTTCAATACAAAAAATTATAAGCGGGTCCCATCTAAACGTATTTTACGTCTTTCTAATGAATCTTATGGTGTAGCAACCAACGCATGGCTCGTCGTGCATTATTATATATATTGTGTGCGCTTTTTCAAACAGTCTATTTCACTGATTGGTTTATTCTTGACTTGACAACAAACAAAAGCATCCTCCCACTGCTTCACTTCTCCCCTTCCATGTCTTTTTCTTTGTCAAGTGTGATAGAATAGTAACTAGAAAATGTTTAGACCTTAATCTCAGGAGATAGGCGTGCACGCAGATAATTTGTACTAAATCGTCAAATTTAACAAAAGCACCCATTAATACATAAATTATATAGACAAATTATTAAGTGTGTGTAGGTTATAGGGGCTAGAAACTTGTTGGCTAAGTTATTTACTCAAGGCTAATTGTGGAGAAGATGGCGGCCCTAAAAAGGGCCGTTTTATGGGGTACAGTTGGGGGAGGGGCTTATTTACTAGTGGTGTACTTGGTGACGGCCTTGGTACCTTCACTGACAAAATTATCTTGATTACAGTTGTTTTGTCTTGTGTAAAGACATGTTTATTTTTGTTTCATTTTTTGCAAGATGGCCGTACGTTCATTAGTATCGACACAAATGGTGTAAAATACGTCGAAAGTAAAACTTATTTAATTTTAAAAAGTGTTTATTTAATTGTAATTAGTGTTTTTATTAATAAAATTGTTAGACAAAACAATTACACATAAAAAATGATTACAATAAAAGAAATAATACAAAATAAAAAGATAAAACTACAAAATAATAAAAAAAAATGTCTACAACACGTGGTGTTCCCAAGCGGTCAACCATCTAAGTACTAACCACGCCCGACGTTGCTTGACTTCGGTGATCGGACGAGAACCGGTATTTTCAACGTGGTATAGCCGTAGACAACGAAGTGATAAAAATAGTCTTTATATAATTACTAATCGGGTACACTTTTAAATGTAGTAGATATTATAAACAGTACATAATGTAGCGTAATTAATGAGAAGGGGGTCACCTGTTTTCAATACAAAAAATTATAAGCGGGTCCCATCTAAACGTATTTTACGTCTTTCTAATGAATCTTATGGTGTAGCAACCAACGCATGGCTGGTCGTGCATTATTATATATATTGTGTGCGCTTTTTCAAACAGTCTATTTCACTGATTGGTTTATTCTTGACTTGACAACAAACAAAGTCATCCTCCCACTGCTTCACTTCTCCCCTTCCATGTCTTTTTCTTTGTCAAGTGTGATAGAATAGTAACTAGAAAATGTTTAGACCTTAATCTCAGGAGATAGGCGTGCACGCAGATAATTTGTACTAAATCGTCAAATTTAACAAAAGCACCCATTAATACATAAATTATATAGACAAATTATTAAGTGTGTGTAGGTTATAGGGGCTAGAAACTTGTTGGCTAAGTTATTTACTCAAGGCTAATTGTGGAGAAGATGGCGGCCCTAAAAAGGGCCGTTGTATGGGGTACAGTTGGGGGGGGGCTTATTTACTAGTGGTGTACTTGGTGACGGCCTTGGTACCTTCACTGACAAAATTATCTTGATTACAGTTGTTTTGTCTTTTTAAAGACATGTTTTTTTTTTGTTTCATTTTTTGCAAGATGGCCGTACATTCATTAGTATCGACACTAATGGTGTAAAATAAGTTGAAATTCAAACTTATTTAATTTTAAAAAGTGTTTATTTAATTGTAATTTGTGTTTTTATTAATAAAATTGTTAGACAAAACAATTAAACAAAACAAAAATGATTACAATAAAAGAAATAATACAAAATAAAAAGATAACATTACAAAATAATAATAAAAAATGTCCACAACACGTGGTGTTCCCAAGCGGTCACCCATCTAAGTACTAACCACGTTCGACGTTGCTTGACTTCGGTGATCGGACGAGAACCGGTATTTTCAACGTGGTATGGCCGTAGAAAACAAAGTGATAAAAAATAGTCTTTATATAGTTACTAATCGGGTACACTTTAAAATGTACTAGATATTACAAACAGTACATACTGTAGCGTAATTAATGAGAAGGGGGTCACCAGTTTTCAATACAAAAAATTATAAGCGGGTCCCATCTAAACGTATTTTACGTCTTTCTAATGAATCTTATGGTGTAGCAACCAACGCATGGCTCGTCGTGCATTATTATATATATTGTGTGCGCTTTTTCAAACAGTCTATTTCACTGATTGGTTTATTCTTGACTTGACAACAAACAAAGGCATCCTCCCACTGCTTCACTTCCCCCCTTCCATGTCTTTTTCTTTGTCAAGTGTGATAGAATAGTAACTAGAAAATGTTTAGACCTCATTCTCAGGAGATAGGCGTCCACGAAGATAATTTGTACTAAATCGTCAAATTTAACAAAAGCGACCATTAATACATAAATTATATAGACAAATTATTAAGTGTGTGTAGGTTATAGGGGCTAGAAACTTGTTGGCTAAGTTATTTACTCAAGGCTAATTGTGGAGAAGATGGCGGCCCTAAAAAGGGCCGTTTTATGGGGTACAGTTGGGGGAGGGGCTTATTTACTAGTGGTGTACTTGGTGACGGCCTTGGTACCTTCACTGACAAAATTATCTTGATTACAGTTGTTTTGTCTTGTGTAAAGACATGTTTATTTTTGTTTCATTTTTTGCAAGATGGCCGTACGTTCATTAGTATCGACACAAATGGTGTAAAATACGTCGAAAGTAAAACTTATTTAATTTTAAAAAGTGTTTATTTAATTGTAATTAGTGTTTTTATTAATAAAATTGTTAGACAAAACAATTACACATAAAAAATGATTACAATAAAAGAAATAATACAAAATAAAAAGATAAAACTACAAAATAATAAAAAAAAATGTCTACAACACGTGGTGTTCCCAAGCGGTCACCCATCTAAGTACTAACCACGCCCGACGTTGCTTGACTTCGGTGATCGGACGAGAACCGGTATTTTCAACGTGGTATAGCCGTAGACAACGAAGTGATAAAAATAGTCTTTATATAATTACTAATCGGGTACACTTTTAAATGTAGTAGATATTATAAACAGTACATAATGTAGCGTAATTAATGAGAATGGGGTCACCTGTTTTCAATACAAAAAATTATAAGCGGGTCCCATCTAAACGTATTTTACGTCTTTCTAATGAATCTTATGGTGTAGCAACCAACGCATGGCTCGTCGTGCATTATTATATATATTGTGTGCGCTTTTTCAAACAGTCTATTTCACTGATTGGTTTATTCTTGACTTGACAACAAACAAAGGCATCCTCCCACTGCTTCACTTCTCCCCTTCCATGTCTTTTTCTTTGTCAAGTGTGATAGAATAGTAACTAGAAAATGTTTAGACCTTTATCTCAGGAGATAGGCGTGCACGCAGATAATTTGTACTAAATCGTCAAATTTAACAAAAGCACCCATTAATACATAAATTATATAGACAAATTATTAAGTGTGTGTAGGTTATAGGGGCTACAAACTTGTTGGCTAAGTTATTTACTCAAGGCTAATTGTGGAGAAGATGGAGGCCCTAAAAAGGACCGTTGTATGGGATACAGTTGGGGAGGGGCTTATTTACTAGTGGTGTACTTGGTGACGGCCTTGGTACCTTCACTGACAAAATTAACTTGATTACAGTTGTTTTGTCTTGTGTAAAGACATGTTTATTTTTGTTTCATTTTTTGCAAGATGGCCGTACGTTCATTAGTATCGACACTAATGGTGTAAAATACGTCGAAAGTAAAACTTATTTAATTTTAAAAAGTGTTTATTTAATTGTAATTAGTGTTTTTATTAATAAAATTGTTAGACAAAACAATTAAACAAAACAAAAATGATTACAATAAAAGAAATAATACAAAATAAAAAGATAAAATTACAAAATAATAATAAAAAATGTCTACAACACGTGGTGTTCCCAAGCGGTCACCCATCTAAGTACTAACCACGCCCGACGTTGCTTGACTTCGGTGATCGGACGACAACCGGTATTTTCAACGTGGTATGGCCGTAGACAACAAAGTGATAAAAAATAGTCTTTATATAGTTACTAATCGGGTACACTTTAAAATGTACTAGATATTACAAACAGTACATACTGTAGCGTAATTAATGAGAAGGGGGTCACCTGTTTTCAATACAAAAAATTAAAAGCGGGTCCCATCTAAACGTTTTTTACGTCTTTCTAATGAATCTTATGGTGTAGCAACCAACGCATGGCTCGTCGTGCATTATTATATATATTGTGTGCGCTTTTTCAAACAGTCTATTTCACTGATTGGTTTATTCTTGACTTGACAACAAACAAAGGCATCCTCCCACTGCTTCACTTCTCCCCTTCCATGTCTTTTTCTTTGTCAAGTGTGATAGAATAGTAACTAGAAAATGTTTAGACCTTAATCTCAGGACATAGGCGTCCACGCAGATAATTTGTACTAAATCGTCAAATTTAACAAAAGCACCCATTAATACTTAAATTATATAGACAAATTATTAAGTGTGTGTAGGTTATAGGGGCTAGAAACTTGTTGGCTAAGTTATTTACTTAAGGCTAATTGTGGAGAAGTTGGAGGCCCTAAAAAGGACCGTTGTATGGGATACAGTTGGGGAGGGGCCTTATTTACTAGTGGTGTACTTGGTGACGACCTTGGTACCTTCACTGACAAAATTGTCTTGATTACAGTTGTTTTGTCTTGTGTAAAGACATGTTTATTTTTGTTTTATTTTTTGCAAGATGGCCGTACATTCATTAGTATTGACACTAATGGTGTAAAATACGTCGAAAGTAAAACTTATTTAATTTTCAAAAGTGTTTATTTAATTGTAATTAGTGTTTTTATTAATAAAATTGTTAGACAAAACAATTAAACAAAACAAAAATGATTACAATAAAAGAAATAATACAAAATAAAAAGATAAAATTACAAAATAATAAAAAAAATGTCTACAACACGTGGTGTTCCCAAGCGGTCACCCATCTAAGTACTAACCACGCCCGACGTTGCTTGACTTCGGTGATCGGACGAGTACCGGTATTTTCAACGTGGTATGGCCGTAGACAACGTAGTGTTAAAAATAGTCTTTATATAATTACTAATCGGGTACACTTTTAAATGTAGTAGATATTATAAACAGTACATACTGTAGCGTAATTAATGAGAAGGGGGTCACCAGTTTTCAATACAAAAAAATATAAGCGGGTCCCATATAAACGTATTTTACGTCTTTCTAATGAATCTTATGGTGTAGCAACCAACGCATGGCTCGTCGTGCATTATTATATATATTGTGTGCGCTTTTTCAAACAGTCTATTTCACTGATTGGTTTATTCTTGACTTGACAACAAACAAAGGCATCCTCCCACTGCTTCACTTCTCACCTTCCATGTCTTTTTCTTTGTCAAGTGTGATAGAATAGTAACTAGAAAATGTTTAGACCTGAATCTCAGGAGATAGGCGTCCACGCAGATAATTTGTACTAAATCGTCAAATTTAACAAAAGCACCCATTAATATATAAATTATATAGACAAATTATTAAGTGTGTGTAGGTTATAGGGGCTAGAAACTTGTTGGCTAAGTTATTTACTCAAGGCTAATTGTGGAGAAGATGGAGGCCCTAAAAAGGACCGTTGTATGGGATACAGTTGGGGAGGGGCTTATTTACTAGTGGTGTACTTGGTGACGACCTTGGTACCTTCACTGACAAAATTGTCTTGATTACAGTTGTTTTGTCTTGTGTAAAGACATGTTTATTTTTATTCATTTTTTGCAAGATGGCCGTACATTCATTAGTATTGACACTAATGGTGTAAAATACGTCGAAAGTAAAACTTATTTAATTTTCAAAAGTGTTTATTTAATTGTAATTAGTGTTTTTATTAATAAAATTGTTAGACAAAACAATTAAACAAAACAAAAATGATTACAATAAAAGAAATAATACAAAATAAAAAGATAAAATTACAAAATAATAAAAAAAAATGTCTACAACACGTGGTGTTCCCAAGCGGTCACCCATCTAAGGAATAACCACGCCCGACGTTGCTTGACTTCGGTGATCGGACGAGAACCGGTATTTTCAACGTGGTATGGCCTTAGACAACGAAGTGATAAAAATAGTCTTTATATAATTACTAATCGGGTACACTTTTAAATGTAGTAGATATTATAAACAGTACATACTGTAGCGTAATTAATGAGAAGGGGATCACCTGTTTTCAATACAAAAAATTATAAGCGGGTCCCATATAAACGTATTTTACGTCTTTCTAATGAATCTTATGGTGTAGCAACCAACGCATGGCTCGTCGTGCATTATTATATATATTGTGTGCGCTTTTTCAAACAGTCTATTTCACTGATTGGTTTATTCTTGACTTGACAACAAACAAAGGCATCCTCCCACTGCTTCACTTCTGCCCTTCCATGTCTTTTTCTTTGTCAAGTGTGATAGAATAGTAACTAGAAAATGTTTAGACCTCATTCTCAGGAGATAGGCGTCTACGCAGATAATTTGTACTAAATCGTCAAATTTAACAAAAGCACCCATTAATACATAAATTATATAGACAAATTATTAAGTGTGTGTAGGTTATAAGGGCTAGAAACTTGTTTGCTAAGTTATTTACTCAAGGCTAATTGTGGAGGAGATGGAGGCCCTAAAAAGGACCGTTGTTTGGGATACAGTTGGGGAGGGGCTTATTTACTAGTGGTGTACTTGGTGACGGCCTTGGTACCTTCACTGACAAAATTGTCTTGATTACAGTTGTTTTGTCTTGTGTAAAGACATGTTTATTTTTGTTTCATTTTTTGCAAGATGGACGTACATTCATTAGTATCGACATTAATGGTGTAAAATAAGTCGAAATTCAAACTTATTTAATTTTAAAAAGTGTTTATTTAATTGTAATTAGTGTTTTTATTAATGAAATTGTTAGACAAAACAATTAAACAAAACAAAAATGATTACAATAAAAGAAAAAATACAAAATAAAAAGATAAAATTACAAAATAATTTAAAAAAATGTCTACAACATGTGGTTTTCCCAAGCGGTCACCCATCTAAGGAATAACCACGCCCGAGTTTGCTTGACTTCGGTGATCGGACGAGAACCGGTATTTTCAACGTGGTATGGCCGTAGACAACGAAGTGTTAAAAATAGTCTTGATATAATTACTAATCGGGTACACTTTTAAATGTATTAGATATTATAAACAGTACATACTGTAGCGTAATTAATGAGAAGGGGGTCACCTGTTTTCAATACAAAAAATTATAAGCGGGTCCCATATAAACGTATTTTACGTCTTTCTAATGAATCTTATGGTGTAGCAACCAACGCATGGCTCGTCGTGCATTATTATATATATTGTGTGCGCTTTTTCAAACAGTCTATTTCACTGATTGGTTTATTCTTGACTTGACAACAAACAAAGGCATCCTCCCACTGCTTCACTTCTCACCTTCCATGTCTTTTTCTTTGTCAAGTGTGATAGAATAGTAACTAGAAAATGTTTAGACCTGAATCTCAGGAGATAGGCGTCCACGCAGATAATTTGTACTAAATCGTCAAATTTAACAAAAGCACCCATTAATACATAAATTATATAGACAAATTATTAAGTGTGTGTAGGTTATAGGGGCTAGAAACTTGTTGGCTAAGTTATTTACTCAAGGCTAATTGTGGAGAAGATGGAGGCCCTAAAAAGGACCGTTGTATGGGATACAGTTGGGGAGGGGCTTATTTACTAGTGGTGTACTTGGTGACGGCCTTGGTACCTTCACTGACAAAATTGTCTTGATTACAGTTGTTTTGTCTTGTGTAAAGACATGTTTATTTTTGTTTCATTTTTTGCAAGATGGCCGTACGTTCATTAGTATCGACACTAATGGTGTAAAATACGTCGAAAGTAAAACTTATTTAATTTTAAAAAGTGTTTATTTTATTGTAATTAGTGTTTTTATTAATAAAATTGTTAGACAAAACAATTAAACAAAACAAAAATGATTACAATAAAAGAAATAATACAAAATAAAAACATAAAATTACAAAATAATTAAAAAAAATGTCTACAACACGTGGTTTTCCCAAGCGGTCACCCATCTAAGGAATAACCACGCCCGACGTTGCTTGACTTCGGTGATCGGACGAGAACCGGTATTTTCAACGTGGTATGGCCTTAGACAACGAAGTGATAAAAATAGTCTTTATATAATTACTAATCGGGTACACTTTTAAATGTAGTAGATATTATAAACAGTACATACTGTAGCGTAATTAATGAGAAGGGGATCACCTGTTTTCAATACAAAAAATTATAAGCGGGTCCCATATAAACGTATTTTACGTCTTTCTAATGAATCTTATGGTGTAGCAACCAACGCATGGCTCTTCGTGCATTATTATATATATTGTGTGCGCTTTTCCAAACAGTCTATTTCACTGATTGATTTATTCTTGACTTGACAACAAACAAAGGCATCCTCCCACTGCTTCACTTCTCCCCTTCCATGTCTTTTTCTTTGTCAAGTGTGATAGAATAGTAACTAGAAAATGTTTAGACCTCATTCTCAGGAGATAGGCGTCCACGCAGATAATTTGTACTAAATCGTCAAATTTAACAAAAGCACCCATTAATACATAAATTATATAGACAAATTATTAAGTGTGTGTAGGTTATAAGGGCTAGAAACTTGTTGGCTAAGTTATTTACTCAAGGCTAATTGTGGAGAAGATGGAGGCCCTAAAAAGGACCGTTGTATGGGATACAGTTGGGGAGGGGCTTATTTACTAGTGGTGTACTTGGTGACGGCCTTGGTACCTTCACTGACAAAATTGTCTTGATTACAGTTGTTTTGTCTTGTGTAAAGACATGTTTATTTTTGTTTCATTTTTTGCAAGATGGACGTACATTCATTAGTATCGACACTAATGGTGTAAAATAAGTCGAAATTCAAACTTATTTAATTTTAAAAAGTGTTTATTTAATTGTAATTAGTGTTTTTATTAATAAAATTGTTAGACAAAACAATTAAACAAAACAAAAATGATTACAATAAAAGAAATAATACAAAATAAAAAGAAAAAATTACAAAATAATAATAAAAAATGGCTACAACACGCGGTGTTCCCAAGCGGTCACCCATCTAAGTACTAACCACGCCCGACGTTGCTTGACTTCGGTGATCGGACGAGAACCGGTATTTTCAACGTGGTATGGCCGTAGACAACGAAGTGATAAAAATAGTCTTTATATAATGACTAATCGGGTACACTTTTAAATGTAGTAGATATTATAAACAGTACATACTGTAGCGTAATAAATGAGAATGGGGTCACCTGTTTTCAATACAAAAAATTATAAGCGGGTCCCATATAAACGTATTTTACGTCTTTCTAATGAATCTTATGGTGTAGCAACCAACGCATGGCTCGTCGTGCATTATCTATATATATAAAAAGACAGTGTTAAGCCCCGCGAGGATCTCCATTGGTCAATTTGAAAACACGTGTGTCACTGACCTATCTAGGCCTAGCCCAATATACCGTCTAATAATTATTCACATCCGACATGTGTCTTCGATTATCTCAGTGGTAAACGTAGTGGACTGCTATACGGGCGACCAGAGTTCGATTCTCCAGTTAGACTATACTTTTTTTTTCGACAATTAATTTTTCAAACTTTAAAAAACAAAAGACATTCTAAATCTATAGGCAATATAGATTTTGTTAAATAAAAATATTTGACTATTTTTTTTACCCTATTACAATATTTATTTATTTTCCTAAAAGTATTCAGTAAGTGTAGTTTATACATTTGTTATCTGCACCCCAGACAGTCCTTTTTTTTTTTCACCCGGGGGCAATGTAGCTTGTTATATATATTGTGTGCGCTTTTTCAAACAGTCTATTTCACTGATTGGTTTATTCTTGACTTGACAACAAACAAAGGCATCCTCCCACTGCTTCACTTCTCCCCTTCCATGTCTTTTTCTTTGTCAAAAGTGATAGAATAGTAACTAGAAAATGTTTAGACCTCAATCTCAGGAGATAGGCGTCAACGCAGATAATTTGTACTAAATCGTCAAATTTAACAAAAGCACCCATTAATACATAAATTATATAGACAAATTATTAAGTGTGTATAGGTTATAGGGGCTAGAAACTTGTTGGCTAAGTTATTTACTCAAGGCTAATTGTGGAGAAGATGGAGGCCCTAAAAAGGACCGTTGTATGGGATACAGTTGGGGAGGGGCTTATTTACTAGTGGTGTACTTGGTGACGGCCTTGGTACCTTCACTGACAAAATTGTCTTGATTACAGTTGTTTTGTCTTGTGTAAAGACATGTTTATTTTTGTTTCATTTTTTGCAAGATGGCCGTACATTCATTAGTATCGACACTAATGGTGTAAAATAAGTCGAAATTCAAACTTATTTAATTATAAAAAGTGTTTATTTAATTGTAATTAGTGTTTTTATTAATAAAATTGTTAGACAAAACAATTAAACAAAACAAAAATGATTACAATAAAAGAAATAATACAAAATAAAAAGATAAAATTACAAAATAATAATAAAAAATGTCTACAACACGTGGTGTTCCCAAGCGGTCACCCATCTAAGTACTAACCACGCCCGACGTTGCTTGACTTCGGTGATTGGACGAGAACCGGTATTTTCAACGTGGTATGGCCGTAGACAACGAAGTGATAAAAATAGTCTTTATATAATTACTAATCGGGTACACTTTTAAATGTAGTAGATATTATAAACAGTACATACTGTAGCGTAATAAATGAGAAGAGGGTCACCTGTTTTCAATACAAAAAATTAAAAGCGGGTCCCATATAAACGTATTTTACGTCTTTCTAATGAATCTTATGGTGTAGCAACCAACGCATGGCTCGTCGTGCATTATTATATATATTGTGTGCGCTTTTTCAAACAGTCTATTTCACTGATTGGTTTATTCTTGACTTGACAACAAACAAAGGCATCCTCCCACTGCTTCACTTCTCCCCTTCCATGTCTTTTTCTTTGTCAAGTGTGATAGAATAGTAACTAGAAAATGTTTAGACCTCAATCTCAGGAGATAGGCGTCCACGCAGATAATTTGTACTAAATCGTCAAATTTAACAAAAGCACCCATTAATACATAAATAATATAGACAAATTATTAAGTGTCTGTAGGTTATAGGGGCTAGAAACTTGTTGGCTAAGTTATTTACTCAAGGCTAATTGTGGAGAAAATGGAGGCCCTAAAAAAGGGCCGTTGTATGGGATACAGTTTTGGAGGGGGGCTTATTTACTAGTGGTGTACTTGGTGACGGCCTTGGTACCTTCGTGGACAAAATTATCTTGATTACAGTTGTTTTGTCTTGTGTAAAGACATGTTTATTTTTATTTCATTTTTTGCAAGATGGCCGTACATTCATTAGTATTGACACTAATGGTGTAAAATACGTTGAAAGTAAAACTTATTTAACTTTAAAAAGTGTTTATTTAATTGTAATTAGTGTTTTTATTAATAAAATTGTTAGAAAAAACAATTAAACAAAACAAAAATGATTACAATAAAAGAAATAATACAAAATAAAAAGATAAAATTACAAAATAATAAAAAAAAATGTCTACAATACGTGGTGTTCCCAAGCGGTCACCCATCTAAGTACTAACCACGCCCGACGTTGCTTGACTTCGGTGATCGGAAGAGTACCGGTATTTTCAACGTGGTATGGCCGTAGACAACGAAGTGATAATAATAGTCTTTATATAATTACTAATCGGGTACACTTTTAAATGTAGTAGATATTATAAACAGTACATACTGTAGCGTAATTAATGAGAAGGGGGTCACCTGTTTTCAATACAAAAAATTATAAGCGGGTCCCACATAAACGTATTTTACGTCTTTCTAATGAATCTTATGGTGTAGCAACCAAAGCATGGCTCGTCGTGCATTATTATATATATTGTGTGCGCTTTTTCAAACAGTCTATTTCACTGATTGGTTTATTCTTGTTTTGACAACAAACAAAGGCATCCTCCCACTGCTTCACTTCTCCCCTTCCATGTCTTTTTCTTTGTCAAGTGTGATAGAATAGTAACTAGAAAATGTTTAGACCTCAATCTCAGGAGATAGGCGTCCACGCAGATAATTTGTACTAAATCGTCAAATTTAACAAAAGCACCCATTAATACATAAATTATATAGACAAATTATTAAGTGTGTGTAGGTTATAGGGGCTAGAAACATGTTGTCTAAGTTATTTACTCAAGGCTAATTGTGGAGAAGATGGAGGCCCTAAAAAGGGCCGTTGTATGGAATACAGTTGGGGAGGGGGGCTTATTTACTAGTGGTGTACTTGGTGACGGCCTTGGTACCTTCACTGACAAAATTATCTTGATTACAGTTGTTTTGTCTTGTGTAAAGACATGTTTATTTTTGTTTCATTTTTTGCAAGATGGCCGTACGTTCATTAGTATCGACACTAATGGTGTAAAATACGTCGAAAGTAAAACTTATTTAATTTTAAAAAGTGTTTATTTTATTATAATTAGTGTTTTTATTAATAAAATTGTTAGACAAAACAATTAAACAAAACAAAAATGATTACAATAAAAGAAATAATACAAAATAAAAAGATAAAATTACAAAATAATTAAAAAAAATGTCTACAACACGTGGTTTTCCCAAGCGGTCACCCATCTAAGGAATAACCACGCCCGACGTTGCTTGACTTCGGTGATCGGACGAGAACCGGTATTTTCAACGTGGTATGGCCTTAGACAACGAAGTGATAAAAATAGTCTTTATATAATTACTAATCGGGTACACTTTTAAATGTAGTAGATATTATAAACAGTACATACTGTAGCGTAATTAATGAGAAGGGGATCACCTGTTTTCAATACAAAAAATTATAAGCGGGTCCCATATAAACGTATTTTACGTCTTTCTAATGAATCTTATGGTGTAGCAACCAACGCATGGCTCTTCGTGCATTATTATATATATTGTGTGCGCTTTTCCAAACAGTCTATTTCACTGATTGATTTATTCTTGACTTGACAACAAACAAAGGCATCCTCCCACTGCTTCACTTCTCCCCTTCCATGTCTTTTTCTTTGTCAAGTGTGATAGAATAGTAACTAGAAAATGTTTAGACCTCATTCTCAGGAGATAGGCGTCCACGCAGATAATTTGTACTAAATCGTCAAATTTAACAAAAGCACCCATTAATACATAAATTATATAGACAAATTATTAAGTGTGTGTAGGTTATAAGGGCTAGAAACTTGTTGGCTAAGTTATTTACTCAAGGCTAATTGTGGAGAAGATGGAGGCCCTAAAAAGGACCGTTGTATGGGATACAGTTGGGGAGGGGCTTATTTACTAGTGGTGTACTTGGTGACGGCCTTGGTACCTTCACTGACAAAATTGTCTTGATTACAGTTGTTTTGTCTTGTGTAAAGACATGTTTATTTTTGTTTCATTTTTTGCAAGATGGACGTACATTCATTAGTATCGACACTAATGGTGTAAAATAAGTCGAAATTCAAACTTATTTAATTTTAAAAAGTGTTTATTTAATTGTAATTAGTGTTTTTATTAATAAAATTGTTAGACAAAACAATTAAACAAAACAAAAATGATTACAATAAAAGAAATAATACAAAATAAAAAGAAAAAATTACAAAATAATAATAAAAAATGTCTACAACACGTGGTGTTCCCAAGCGGTCACCCATCTAAGTACTAACCACGCCCGACGTTGCTTGACTTCGGTGATCGGACGAGAACCGGTATTTTCAACGTGGTATGGCCGTAGACAACGAAGTGATAAAAATAGTCTTTATATAATGACTAATCGGGTACACTTTTAAATGTAGTAGATATTATAAACAGTACATACTGTAGCGTAATAAATGAGAATGGGGTCACCTGTTTTCAATACAAAAAATTATAAGCGGGTCCCATATAAACGTATTTTACGTCTTTCTAATGAATCTTATGGTGTAGCAACCAACGCATGGCTCGTCGTGCATTATCTATATATATAAAAAGACAGTGTTAAGCCCCGCGAGGATCTCCATTGGTCAATTTGAAAACACGTGTGTCACTGACCTATCTAGGCCTAGCCCAATATACCGTCTAATAATTATTCACATCCGACATGTGTCTTCGATTATCTCAGTGGTAAACGTAGTGGACTGCTATACGGGCGACCAGAGTTCGATTCTCCAGTTAGACTATACTTTTTTTTTCGACAATTAATTTTTCAAACTTTAAAAAACAAAAGACATTCTAAATCTATAGGCAATATAGATTTTGTTAAATAAAAATATTTGACTATTTTTTTTACCCTATTACAATATTTATTTATTTTCCTAAAAGTATTCAGTAAGTGTAGTTTATACATTTGTTATCTGCACCCCAGACAGTCCTTTTTTTTTTCACCCGGGGGCAATGTAGCTTGTTATATATATTGTGTGCGCTTTTTCAAACAGTCTATTTCACTGATTGGTTTATTCTTGACTTGACAACAAACAAAGGCATCCTCCCACTGCTTCACTTCTCCCCTTCCATGTCTTTTTCTTTGTCAAAAGTGATAGAATAGTAACTAGAAAATGTTTAGACCTCAATCTCAGGAGATAGGCGTCCACGCAGATAATTTGTACTAAATCGTCAAATTTAACAAAAGCACCCATTAATACATAAATTATATAGACAAATTATTAAGTGTGTGTAGGTTATAGGGGCTAGAAACTTGTTGGCTAAGTTATTTACTCAAGGCTAATTGTCGAGAAGATGGAGGCCCTAAAAAGGGCCGTTGTATGGAATACAGTTGGGGAGGGGGGCTTATTTACTAGTGGTGTACTTGGTGACGGCCTTGGTACCTTCACTGACAAAATTATCTTGATTACAGTTGTTTTGTCTTGTGTAAAGACATGTTTATTTTTATTTCATTTTTTGCAAGATGGCCGTACGTTCATTTGTATTGACACTAATGGTGTAAAATACGTTGAAAGTAAAACTTATTTAATTTTAAAAAGTGTTTATTTAATTGTAATTAGTGTTTTTATTAATTAAATTGTTAGACAAAATAATTAAACAAAACAAAAATGATTACAATAAAAGAAATAATACAAAATAAAAAGATAAAATTACAAAATAAAAAAAAAAAAAGTCTACAACTCGTGGTGTTCCCAAGCGGTCACCCATCTAAGTACTAACCACGCCCGACGTTGCTTGACTTCGGTGATCGGACGAGAACCGGTATTTTCAACGTGGTATGGCCGTAGACAACGAAGTGATAAAAATAGTCTTTATATAATTACTAATCGGGTACACTTTTTTTAAATGTAGTAGATATTATAAACAGTACATACTGTAGCGTAATTAATGAGAAGGGGGTCACCTGTTTTCAATACAAAAAATTATAAGCGGGTCCCATATAAACGTATTTTACGTCTTTCTAATGAATCTTATGGTGTAGCAACCAACGCATGGCTCGTCGTGCATTATTATATATATTGTGTGCGCTTTTTCAAACAGTCTATTTCACTGATTGGTTTATTCTTGACTTGACAACAAACAAAGGCATCCTCCCACTGCTTCACTTCTCCCTTTTCATGTCTTTTTCTTTGTCAAGTGTGATAGAATAGTAACTAGAAAATGTTTAGACCTCAATCTCAGGAGATAGGCGTCCACGCAGATAATTTGTACTAAATCGTCAAATTTAACAAAAGCACCCATTAATACATAAATAATATAGACAAATTATTAAGTGTCTGTAGGTTATAGGGGCTAGAAACTTGTTGGCTAAGTTATTTACTCAAGGCTAATTGTGGAGAAAATGGAGGCCCTAAAAAGGGCCGTTGTATGGGATACAGTTTGGGAGGGGGGCTTATTTACTAGTGGTGTACTTGGTGACGGCCTTGGTACCTTCGTGGACAAAATTATCTTGATTACAGTTGTTTTGTCTTGTGTAAAGACATGTTTATTTTTATTTCATTTTTTGCAAGATGGCCGTACATTCATTAGTATTGACACTAATGGTGTAAAATACGTTGAAAGTAAAACTTATTTAACTTTAAAAAGTGTTTATTTAATTGTAATTAGTGTTTTTATTAATAAAATTGTTAGAAAAATTAATTAAACAAAACAAAAATGATTACAATAAAAGAAATAATACAAAATAAAAAGATAAAATTACAAAATAATAAAAAAAAATGTCTACAATACGTGGTGTTCCCAAGCGGTCACCCATCTAAGTACTAACCACGCCCGACGTTGCTTGACTTCGGTGATCGGAAGAGTACCGGTATTTTCAACGTGGTATGGCCGTAGACAACGAAGTGATAATAATAGTCTTTATATAATTACTAATCGGGTACACTTTTAAATGTAGTAGATATTATAAACAGTACATACTGTAGCGTAATTAATGAGAAGGAGGTCACCTGTTTTCAATAAAAAAAATTATAAGCGGGTCCCACATAAACGTATTTTACGTCTTTCTAATGAATCTTATGGTGTAGCAACCAAAGCATGGCTCGTCGTGCATTATTATATATATTGTGTGCGCTTTTTCAAACAGTCTATTTCACTGATTGGTTTATTCTTGTTTTGACAACAAACAAAGGCATCCTCCCACTGCTTCACTTCTCCCCTTCCATGTCTTTTTCTTTGTCAAGTGTGATAGAATAGTAACTAGAAAATGTTTAGACCTCAATCTCAGGAGATAGGCGTCCACGCAGATAATTTGTACTAAATCGTCAAATTTAACAAAAGCACCCATTAATACATAAATTATATAGACAAATTATTAAGTGTGTGTAGGTTATAGGGGCTAGAAACATGTTGTCTAAGTTATTTACTCAAGGCTAATTGTGGAGAAGATGGAGGCCCTAAAAAGGGCCGTTGTATGGAATACAGTTGGGGAGGGGGGCTTATTTACTAGTGGTGTACTTGGTGACGGCCTTGGTACCTTCACTGACAAAATTATCTTGATTACAGTTGTTTTGTCTGGTGTAAAGACATGTTTATTTTTATTTCATTTTTTGCAAGATGGCCGTACATTCATTAGTATTGACACTAATGGTGTAAAATACGTCGAAAGTAAAACTTATTTAACTTTAAAAAGTGTTTATTTAATTGTAATTAGTGTTTTTATTAATAAAATTGTTAGACAAAATAATTAAACAAAACAAAAATGATTACAATAAAAGAAATAATACAAAATAAAAAGATAAAATTACAAAATAATAAAAAAAAATGTCTACAACACGTGGTGTTCCCAAGCGGTCACCCATCTAAGTACTAACCACGCCCGACGTTGCTTGACTTCGGTGATCGGAAGAGAACCGGTATTTTCAACGTGGTATGGCCGTAGACAACGAAGTGATAATAATAGTCTTTAGATAATTACTAATCGGGTACACTTTTAAATGTAGTAGATATTATAAACAGTACATACTGTAGCGTAATTAATGAGAAGGGGGTCACCTGTTTTCAATACAAAAAATTATAAGCGGGTCCCACATAAACGTATTTTACGTCTTACTAATGAATCTTATGGTGTAGCAACCAACGCATGGCTCGTCGTGCATTATTATATATATTGTGTGCGCTTTTTCAAACAGTCTATTTAACTGATTGGTTTATTCTTGACTTGACAACAAACAAAGGCATCCTCCCACTGCTTCACTTCTCCCCTTCCATGTCTTTTTCTTTGTCAAGTGTGATAGAATAGTAACTAGAAAATGTTTAGACCTCAATCTCAGGAGATAGGCGTCCACGCAGATAATTTGTACTAAATCGTCAAATTTAACAAAAGCACCCATTAATACATAAATTATATAGACAAATTATTAAGTGTGTGTAGGTTATAGGGGCTAGAAACTTGTTGGCTAAGTTATTTACTCAAGGCTAATTGTCGAGAAGATGGAGGCCCTAAAAAGGGCCGTTGTATGGGGTACAGTTTGGGGAGAGGGCTTATTTACTAGTGGTGTACTTGGTGACGGCCTTGGTACCTTCACTGACAAAATTGTCTTGATTACAGTTGTTTTGTCTTGTGTAAAGACATGTTTATTTTTGTTTCATTTTTTGCAAGATGGCCGTACGTTCATTAGTATTGACACTACTGGTGTAAAATACGTTGAAAGTAAAACTTAATTAATTTTAAAAAGTGTTTATTTAATTGTAATTAGTGTTTTTATTAATAAAATTGTTAGACAAAATAATTAAACAAAACAAAAATGATTACAATAAAAGAAATAATACAAAATAAAAAGATAAAATTACAAAATAATATAAAAAAAAATGTCTACAACACGTGGTGTTCCCAAGCTGTCACCCATCTAAGTACTAACCACGCCCGACGTTGCATGACTTCGGTGATCGGACGAGAACCGGTATTTTCAACGTGGTATGGCCGTAGACAACGAAGTGATAAAAATAGTCTTTATATAATTATTAATTGGGTACACTTTTAAATGTAGTAGATATTATAAACAGTACATACTGTAGCGTAATTAATGAGAAGGGGGTCACCTGTTTTCAATACAAAAAATTATAAGCGGGTCCCACATAAACGTATTTTACGTCTTTCTAATGAATCTTATGGTGTAGCAACCAACGCATGGCTCGTCGTGCATTAGTATATATATTGTGTGCGCTTTTTCAAAGAGTCTATTTCACTGATTGGTTTATTCTTGACTTGACAACAAACAAAGGCATCCTCCCACTGCTTCACTTCTCCCCTTCCATGTCTTTTTCTCTGTCAAGTGTGATAGAATAGTAACTAGATAATGTTTAGACCTCAATCTCAGGAGATAGGCGTCCACGCAGAAAATTTGTACTAAATCGTCAAATTTAACAAAAGCACCCATTAATACATAAATTATATAGACAAATTATTAAGCGTGTGTAGGTTATAGGGGCTAGAAACTTGTTGGCTAAGTTATTTACTCAAGGCTAATTGTGGAGAAGATGGAGGCCCTAAAAAGGGCCGTTGTATGGGGTACAGTTTGGGGGGAGGGCTTATTTACTAGTGGTGTACTTGGTGACGGCCTTGGTACCTTCCCTGACAAAATTGTCTTGATTACAGTTGTTTTGTCTTGTGTAAAGACATGTTTATTTTTGTTTCATTTTTTGCAAGATGGCCGTACGTTCATTAGTATTGACACTAATGGTGTAAAATACGTTGAAATTAAAACTTTTTTAATTTTAAAATGTGTTTATTTAATTGTAATTAGTGTTTTTATTAATAAAATTGTTAGACAAAATAATTAAACAAAACAAAAATGATTACAATAAAAGAAATAATACAAAATAAAAAGATAAAATTACAAAATAATAAAAAAAAATGTCTACAACACGTGGTGTTCCCAAGCGGTCACCCATCTAAGTACTAACCACGCCTGACGTTGCTTGACTTCGGTGATAACCGGTATTTTCAACGTGGTATGGCCGTAGACAACGAAGTGATAATAATAGTCTTTATATAATTACTAATCGGGTACACTTTTAAATGTAGTAGATATTATAGACAGTACATACTGTAGCGTAATTAATGAGAAGGGGGTCACCTGTTTTCAATACAAAAAATTATAAGCGGGTCCCATCTAAACGTATTTTACGTCTTTCTAATGAATCTTATGGTGTAGCAACCAACGCATGGCTCGTCGTGCATTATTATATATATTGTGTGCGCTTTTTCAAACAGTCTATTTCACTGATTGGTTTATTCTTGACTTGACAACAAACAAAGGCATCCTTCCACTGCTTCACTTCTCCCCTTCCATGTATTTTTCTTTGTCAAGTGTGATAGAATAGTAACTAGAAAATGTTTAGACCTCAATCTCAGGAGATAGGCGTCCACGCAGATAATTTGTACTAAATCGTCAAATTTAACAAAAGCACCCATTAATACATAAATTATATAGACAAATTATTAAGTGTGTGTAGGTTATAGGGGCTAGAAACTTGTTGGCTAAGTTATTTACTCAAGGCTAATTGTCGAGAAGATGGAGGCCCTAAAAAGGGCCGTTGTATGGAATACAGTTGGGGAGGGGGGCTTATTTACTAGTGGTGTACTTGGTGACGGCCTTGGTACCTTCACTGACAAAATTATCTTGATTACAGTTGTTTTGTCTTGTGTAAAGACATGTTTATTTTTATTTCATTTTTTGCAAGATGGCCGTACGTTCATTTGTATTGACACTAATGGTGTAAAATACGTTGAAAGTAAAACATATTTAATTTTAAAAAGTGTTTATTTAATTGTAATTAGTGTTTTTATTAATTAAATTGTTAGACAAAATAATTAAACAAAACAAAAATGATTACAATAAAAGAAATAATACAAAATAAAAAGATAAAATTACAAAATAAAAAAAAAAAAAGTCTACAACTCGTGGTGTTCCCAAGCGGTCACCCATCTAAGTACTAACCACGCCCGACGTTGCTTGACTTCGGTGATCGGACGAGAACCGGTATTTTCAACGTGGTATGGCCGTAGACAACGAAGTGATAAAAATAGTCTTTATATAATTTAATTACTAATCGGGTACACTTTTAAATGTAGTAGATATTATAAACAGTACATACTGTAGCGTAATTAATGAGAAGGGGGTCACCTGTTTTCAATACAAAAAATTATAAGCGGGTCCCATATAAACGTATTTTACGTCTTTCTAATGAATCTTATGGTGTAGCAACCAACGCATGGCTCGTCGTGCATTATTATATATATTGTGTGCGCTTTTTCAAACAGTCTATTTCACTGATTGGTTTATTCTTGACTTGACAACAAACAAAGGCATCCTCCCACTGCTTCACTTCTCCCTTTTCATGTCTTTTTCTTTGTCAAGTGTGATAGAATAGTAACTAGAAAATGTTTAGACCTCAATCTCAGGAGATAGGCGTCCACGCAGATAATTTGTACTAAATCGTCAAATTTAACAAAAGCACCCATTAATACATAAATAATATAGACAAATTATTAAGTGTCTGTAGGTTATAGGGGCTAGAAACTTGTTGGCTAAGTTATTTACTCAAGGCTAATTGTGGAGAAAATGGAGGCCCTAAAAAGGGCCGTTGTATGGGATACAGTTTGGGAGGGGGGCTTATTTACTAGTGGTGTACTTGGTGACGGCCTTGGTACCTTCGTGGACAAAATTATCTTGATTACAGTTGTTTTGTCTTGTGTAAAGACATGTTTATTTTTATTTCATTTTTTGCAAGATGGCCGTACATTCATTAGTATTGACACTAATGGTGTAAAATACGTTGAAAGTAAAACTTATTTAACTTTAAAAAGTGTTTATTTAATTGTAATTAGTGTTTTTATTAATAAAATTGTTAGAAAAAACAATTAAACAAAACAAAAATGATTACAATAAAAGAAATAATACAAAATAAAAAGATAAAATTACAAAATAATAAAAAAAAATGTCTACAATACGTGGTGTTCCCAAGCGGTCACCCATCTAAGTACTAACCACGCCCGACGTTGCTTGACTTCGGTGATCGGAAGAGTACCGGTATTTTCAACGTGGTATGGCCGTAGACAACGAAGTGATAATAATAGTCTTTATATAATTACTAATCGGGTACACTTTTAAATGTAGTAGATATTATAAACAGTTCATACTGTAGCGTAATTAATGAGAAGGGGGTCACCTGTTTTCAATACAAAAAATTATAAGCGGGTCCCACATAAACGTATTTTACGTCTTTCTAATGAATCTTATGGTGTAGCAACCAAAGCATGGCTCGTCGTGCATTATTATATATATTGTGTGCGCTTTTTCAAACAGTCTATTTCACTGATTGGTTTATTCTTGACTTGACAACAAACAAAGGCATCCTCCCACTGCTTCACTTCTCCCCTTCCATGTCTTTTTCTTTGTCAAGTGTGATAGAATAGTAACTAGAAAATGTTTAGACCTCAATCTCAGGAGATAGGCGTCCACGCAGATAATTTGTACTAAATCGTCAAATTTAACAAAAGCACCCATTAATACATAAATTATATAGACAAATTATTAAGTGTGTGTAGGTTATAGGGGCTAGAAACTTGTTGGCTAAGTTATTTACCCAAGGCTAATTGTCGAGAAGATGGAGGCCCTAAAAAGGGCCGTTGTATGGGGTACAGTTTGGGGAGAGGGCTTATTTACTAGTGGTGTACTTGGTGACGGCCTTGGTACCTTCACTGACAAAATTGTCTTGATTACAGTTGTTTTGTCTTGTGTAAAGACATGTTTATTTTTGTTTCATTTTTTGCAAGATGGCCGTACGTTCATTAGTATTGACACTAATGGTGTAAAATACGTTGAAATTAAAACTTATTTAATTTTAAAAAGTGTTTATTTAATTGTAATTAGTGTTTTTATTAATAAAATTGTTAGACAAAATAATTAAACAAAACAAAAATGATTACAATAAAAGAAATAATACAAAATAAAAAGATAAAATTACAAAATAATAAAAAAAAATGTCTACAACACGTGGTGTTCCCAAGCGGTCACCCATCTAAGTACTAACCACGCCTGACGTTGCTTGACTTCGGTGATAACCGGTATTTTCAACGTGGTATGGCCGTAGACAACGAAGTGATAATAATAGTCTTTATATAATTACTAATCGGGTACACTTTTAAATGTAGTAGATATTATAAACAGTACATACTGTAGCGTAATTAATGAGAAGGGGGTCACCTGTTTTCAATACAAAAAATTATAAGCGGGTCCCACATAAACGTATTTTACGTCTTTCTAATGAATCTTATGGTGTAGCAACCAACGCATGGCTCGTCGTGCATTATTATATATATTGTGTGCGCTTTTTCAAACAGTCTATTTCACTGATTGGTTTATTCTTGACTTGACAACAAACAAAGGCATCCTCCCACTGCTTCACTTCTCCCCTTCCATGTCTTTTTCTCTGTCAAGTGTGATAGAATAGTAACTAGAAAATGTTTAGACCTCAATCTCAGGAGATAGGCGTCCACGCAGAAAATTTGTACTAAATCGTCAAATTTAACAAAAGCACCCATTAATACATAAATTATATAGACAAATTATTAAGTGTGTGTAGGTTATAGGGGCTAGAAACTTGTTGGCTAAGTTATTTACTCAAGGCTAATTGTGGAGAAGATGGAGGCCCTAAAAAGGGCCGTTGTATGGGGTACAGTTTGGGGGGAGGGCTTATTTACTAGTGGTGTACTTGGTGACGGCCTTGGTACCTTCCCTGACAAAATTGTCTTGATTACAGTTGTTTTGTCTTGTGTAAAGACATGTTTATTTTTGTTTCATTTTTTGCAAGATGGCCGTACGTTCATTAGTATTGACACTAATGGTGTAAAATACGTTGAAATTAAAACTTATTTAATTTTAAAAAGTGTTTATTTAATTGTAATTAGTGTTTTTATTAATAAAATTGTTAGACAAAATAATTAAACAAAACAAAAATGATTACAATAAAAGAAATAATACAAAATAAAAAGATAAAATTACAAAATAATAAAAAAAAATGTCTACAACACGTGGTGTTCCCAAGCGGTCACCCATCTAAGTACTAACCACGCCTGACGTTGCTTGACTTCGGTGATAACCGGTATTTTCAACGTGGTATGGCCGTAGACAACGAAGTGATAATAATAGTCTTTATATAATTACTAATCGGGTACACTTTTAAATGTAGTAGATATTATAAACAGTACATACTGTAGCGTAATTAATGAGAAGGGGGTCACCTGTTTTCAATACAAAAAATTATAAGCGTGTCCCACATAAACGTATTTTACGTCTTTCTAATGAATCTTATGGTGTAGCAACCAACGCATGGCTCGTCGTGCATTATTATATATATTGTGTGCGCTTTTTCAAACAGTCTATTTCACTGATTGGTTTATTCTTGACTTGACAACAAACAAAGGCATCCTCCCACTGCTTCACTTCTCCCCTTCCATGTCTTTTTCTCTGTCAAGTGTGATAGAATAGTAACTAGAAAATGTTTAGACCTCAATCTCAGGAGATAGGCGTCCACGCAGAAAATTTGTACTAAATCGTCAAATTTAACAAAAGCACCCATTAATACATAAATTATATAGACAAATTATTAAGTGTGTGTAGGTTATAGGGGCTAGAAACTTGTTGGCTAAGTTATTTACTCAAGGCTAACTGTGGAGAAGATGGAGGCCCTAAAAAGGGCCGTTGTATGGGGTACAGTTTGGGGGGAGGGCTTATTTACTAGTGGTGTACTTGGTGACGGCCTTGGTACCTTCACTGACAATATTGTCTTGATTACAGTTGTTTTGTCTTGTGTAAAGACATGTTTATTTTTGTTTCATTTTTTGCAAGATGGCCGTACGTTCATTAGTATTGACACTAATGGTGTAAAATACGTTGAAATTAAAACTTATTTAATTTTAAAAAGTGTTTATTTAATTGTAATTAGTGTTTTTATTAATAAAATTGTTAGACAAAATAATTAAACAAAACAAAAATGATTACATTAAAAGAAATAATACAAAATAAAAAGATAAAATTACAAAATAATAAAAAAAAATGTCTACAAAACATTGGTGTTCCCAAGCGGTCACCCATCTAAGTACTAACCACGCCCGACGTTGCTTGACTTCGGTGATCGGACGAGAACCGGTATTTTCAACGTGGTATGGCCGTAGACAACGAAGTGATAATAATAGTCTTTATATAATTACTAATCGGGTACACTTTTAAATGTAGTAGATATTATAAACAGTACATACTGTAGCGTAATTAATGAGAAGGGGGTCACCTGTTTTCAATACAAAAAATTATAAGCGGGTCCCACATAAACGTATTTTACGTCTTTCTAATGAATCTTATGGTGTAGCAACCAACGCATGGCTCGTCGTGCATTATTATATATATTGTGTGCGCTTTTTCAAACAGTCTATTTCACTGATTGGTTTATTCTTGACTTGACAACAAACAAAGGCATCCTCCCACTGCTTCACTTCTCCCCTTCCATGTCTTTTTCTCTGTCAAGTGTGATAGAATAGTAACTAGAAAATGTTTAGACCTCAATCTCAGGAGATAGGCGTCCACGCAGAAAATTTGTACTAAATCGTCAAATTTAACAAAAGCACCCATTAATACATAAATTATATAGACAAATTATTAAGTGTGTGTAGGTTATAGGGGCTAGAAACTTGTTGGCTAAGTTATTTACTCAAGGCTAATTGTGGAGAAGATGGAGGCCCTAAAAAGGGCCGTTGTATGGGGTACAGTTTGGGGGGAGGGCTTATTTACTAGTGGTGTACTTGGTGACGGCCTTGGTACCTTCACTGACAAAATTGTCTTGATTACAGTTGTTTTGTCTTGTGTAAAGACATGTTTATTTTTGTTTCATTTTTTGCAAGATGGCCGTACGTTCATTAGTATTGACACTAATGGTGTAAAATACGTTGAAATTAAAACTTATTTAATTTTAAAAAGTGTTTATTTAATTGTAATTAGTGTTTTTATTAATAAAATTGTTAGACAAAATAATTAAACAAAACAAAAATGATTACAATAAAAGAAATAATACAAAATAAAAAGATAAAATTACAAAATAATAAAAAAAAATGTCTTCAACACGTGGTGTTCCCAAGCGGTCACCCATCTAAGTACTAACCACGCCCGACGTTGCTTGACTTTGGTGATAACCGGTATTTTCAACGTGGTATGGCCGTAGACAACGAAGTGATAATAATAGTCTTTATATAATTACTAATCGGGTACACTTTTAAATGTAGTAGATATTATAAACAGTACATACTGTAGCGTAATTAATGAGAAGGGGGTCACCTGTTTTCAATACAAAAAATTATAAGCGGGTCCCACATAAACGTATTTTACGTCTTTCTAATGAATCTTATGGTGTAGCAACCAACGCATGGCTCGTCGTGCATTATTATATATATTGTGTGCGCTTTTTCAAACAGTCTATTTCACTGATTGGTTTATTCTTGACTTGACAACAAACAAAGGCATCCTCCCACTGCTTCACTTCTCCCCTTCCATGTCTTTTTCTCTGTCAAGTGTGATAGAATAGTAACTAGAAAATGTTTAGACCTCAATCTCAGGAGATAGGCGTCCACGCAATAAATTTGTACTAAATCGTCAAATTTAACAAAAGCACCCATTAATACATAAATTATATAGACAAATTATTAAGTGTGTGTAGGTTATAGGGGCTAGAAACTTGTTGGCTAAGTTATTTACTCAAGGCTAATTGTGGAGAAGATGGAGGCCCTAAAAAGGGCCGTTGTCTGGGGTACAGTTTGGGGGGAGGGCTTATTTACTAGTGGTGTACTTGGTGACGGCCTTGGTACCTTCACTGACAAAATTGTCTTGATTACAGTTGTTTTGTCTTGTGTAAAGACATGTTTATTTTTGTTTCATTTTTTGCAAGATGGCCGTACGTTCATTAGTATTGACACTAATGGTGTAAAATACGTTGAAATTAAAACTTATTTAATTTTAAAAAGTGTTTATTTAATTGTAATTAGTGTTTTTATTAATAAAATTGTTAGACAAAATAATTAAACAAAACAAAAATGATTACAATAAAAGAAAAAATACAAAATAAAAAGATAAAATTACAAAATAATTAAAAAAAATGTCTTCAACACGTGGTGTTCCCAAGCGGTCACCTATCTAAGTACTAACCACGCCCGACGTTGCTTGACTTCGGTTATCGGACGAGAACCGGTATTTTCAACGTGGTATGGCCGTAGACAACGAAGTGATAAAAATAGTCTTTATATAATTACTAATCGGGTACACTTTTAAATGTAGTAGATATTATAAACAGTACATACTGTAGCGTAATTAATGAGAAGGGGGTCACCTGTTTTCAATACAAAAAAATATAAGCGGGTCCCATCTAAACGTATTTTACGTCTTTCTAATGAATCTTATGGTGTAGCAACCAACGCATGGCTCGTCGTGCATTATTATATATATTGTGTGCGCTTTTTCAAACAGTCTATTTCACTGATTGGTTTATTCTTGACTTGACAACAAACAAAGGCATCCTTCCACTGCTTCACTTCTCCCCTTCCATGTCTTTTTCTTTGTTAAGTGTGATAGAATAGTAACTAGAAAATGTTTAGACCTCAATCTCAGGAGATAGGCGTCCACGCAGATAATTTGTACTAAATCGTCAAATTTAACAAAAGCACCAATTAATACATAAATTATATAGACAAATTATTAAGTGTGTGTAGGTTATAGGGGCTAGAAACTTGTTGGCTAAGTTATTTACTCAAGGCTAATTGTGGTGAAGATGGAGGCCCTAAAAAGGGCCGTTGTATGGGGTACAGTTTGGGGGGAGGGCTTATTTACTAGTGGTGTACTTGGTGACGGCCTTGGTACCTTCACTGACAAAATTGTCTTGATTACAGTTGTTTTGTCTTGTGTAAAGACATGTTTATTTTTGTTTCATTTTTTGCAAGATGGCCGTACGTTCATTAGTATTGACACTAATGGTGTAAAATACGTTGAAAGTAAAACTTATTTAATTTTAAAAAGTGTTTATTTAATTGTAATTAGTGTTTTTATTAATAAAATTGTTAGACAAAATAATTAAACAAAACAAAAATGATTACAATAAAAGAAATAATACAAAATAAAAAGATAAAATTACAAAATAATAAAAAAAAATGTCTACAACACGTGGTGTTCCCAAGCGGTCACCCATCTAAGTACTAACCACGCCCGACGTTGCTTGACTTCGGTGATCGGAAGAGAACCGGTATTTTCAACGTGGTATGGCCGTAGAAAACGAAGTGATAATAATAGTCTTTATATAATTACTAATCGGGTACACTTTTAAATGTAGTAGATATTATAAACAGTACATACTGTAGCGTAATTAATGAGAAGGGGGTCACCTGTTTTCAATACAAAAATTATAAGCGGGTCCCACATAAACGTATTTTACGTCTTTCTAATGAATCTTATGGTGTAGCAACCAACGCATGGCTCGTCGTGCATTATTATATATATTGTGTGCGCTTTTTCAAACAGTCTATTTCACTGATTGGTTTATTCTTGACTTGACAACAAACAAAGGCATCCTCCCACTGCTTCACTTCTCCCCTTCCATGTCTTTTTCTTTGTCAAGTGTGATAGAATAGTAACTAGAAAATGTTTAGACCTCAATCTCAGGAGATAGGCGTCCACGCAGATAATTTGTACTAAATCGTCAAATTTAACAAAAGCACCCATTAATACATAAATTATACAAGCCGGTATGTGCCCGGTCCTCGAACCGGCTAAAAGTTATGTTTACATACACTCTAACTACTCAGGCAGTTATAATGAGATTGCCCGCATGACCTACGACACGAATTTAAACGTGAGGTAATTTTTTATTTGCCCGCTACAACATGAATTACCCGTTAGAATCATTACTCATCACCCATTATAACAATTACAAAATTACCCGCTATAAATTACGACGCAAATTAAAACATGAATATATTTTGTTCTATTCATTGATTAAGAACATTCGACAGTACTTTTATTTTTTTTTAATGATTGTTTGATATATTTTTTTTACGACAAACATTAAGTCGCAGACCTATGTTGTGTTGTTTTTGTTTATTTGCTATTTATTTATTTATTGTTGCTTTGGAAGCAAAATTAGAATTAAATTTTCTATTCAACATGTAAAACGATAACAAATGAAACCCATATGAAATAATGTTTATAAAACGTATACGACACGAATTAAAACTTTAAAAAGTTAGTTCCAGCAATTTGAACATTGCCCGGCAAATTAAACATTGCCCGGTAATATAAACATTGTCCGGTAATTTAAACATTGCCCGGTAATTTAAACATTGCCCGGTAAATTAAACATTGCCCGGTATTATAAACATTGCCCGGTAATTTAAACATTGCCCGGTAATTAAAGATTGCCCGGTAATGTAAACATTGCCCGGTAATTTAAACATTGCCCGGTAATTTAAACATTGCCCGGTATTATAAACATTGCCTGGTAATTTAAACATTGCCCGGTAATTTAAACAATGGCCGTTACCAAGGCGAAAAGGCTAAAGGTGCCCAGTTCTCGGAACTGTATAAAATAACCCATGGAGTTATAAGCAATAGTTTTTTCCGGTAACTTAAACCATTTAAATATTGCATTCTACAAATTACGACGCAAATTAAAACAAAATTTGGTTCCCTTCTTAAACGCATAAATACGCAAAATTTGATGACGCCATATAATTATAAGCTTAAATATAGAGTGTAACCAGGACCACTGCGTTTAAATAAGCTTAGTAATGCGTCGGTATTACTTCCCGAAACAGAAAAAAAATACTATATCTATTTGCTTTGTCCTATGTTTGTAAAGTTTTAAATTATTAATTAGCTTTAAGTCATGTATTCACAGTGTGCAGCATTAAAGTAGTGATAGATTAAGAAAATCAACTACAGTATTGGCAGTGTAAAGAATGTATGTTGTTTACGGCACGTAGGCAATTTAAACATCAAGAACATTTGTTCCCGTCATTGAGTTGAGATAAAAATCCATGCACATAGTTTGATGACGTCAATTTAAACATGAATGAAAAATGTCCCTTCATTGCTAAAAAATCCATGCGCAAACTTTGATGACGTCATAAAAATAATCTCAGCGCATCCTTTTTTTTCTAACTTTGTGACGAAAAACTATAAAAAAAATGTACTGGCAAAGACAATGTGAATCAAAAGTTGTGTTTCTTTCGCGTTTTTTGACCAAACTGACCACTGCGGTCATTTTAATTTTTTTAAAACCTTGACAGTGTTCACCGCCGTAACGCAAAGAATATTTGTAGCAAATTTCACGTTTTTATGTCCAGTATTTAAAAAGATTATGCGGTATGTACATACCCAGCCAGCCAGCCAGCCAGCCAGCCACATATTCCTTTTGAGATTTATATATATACAAGCCGTTATGTGCCCGGTCCTCCGAACCGGCTAAAAGTTATGTTTACATACACTCTAACTACTCAGGCAGTTATAATGAGATTGCCCGCATGACCTACGACACGAATTTAAACGTGAGGTAATTTTTTATTTGCCCGCTACAACATGAATTACCCGTTAAAATCATTACTCATCACCCATTATAACAATTACAAAATTGCCCGCTATAAATTACGACGCAAATTAAAACATGAATATATTTTGTTCTATTCATTGATTAAGAACATTCGACAGTACTTTTATTTTTTTTTAATGATTGTTTGATATATTTTTTTTACGACAAACATTAAGTCGCAGACCTATGTTGTGTTGTTTTTGTTTATTTGCTATTTATTTATTTATTGTTGCTTTGGAAGCAAACTTAGAATTAAATTTTCTATTCAACATGTAAAACGATAACAAATGAAACCCATATGAAATAATGTTTATAAAACGTATACGACACGAATTAAAACTTTAAAAAAGTTCCAGCAATTTGAACATTGCCCGGCAAATTAAACATTGCCCGGTAATATAAACATTGTCCGGTAATTTAAACATTGCCCGGTAATTTAAACATTGCCCGGTAATTTAAACATTGCCCGGTATTATAAACATTGCCCGGTAATTTAAACATTGCCCGGTAATTTAAACAATGGCCGTTACCAAGGCGATAAGCCTAAAGGTGCCCAGTTCTCGGAACTGTATAAAATAACCCATGGAGTTATAAGCAATAGTCTTTTCCGGTAACTTAAACCATTTAAATATTGCATTCTACAAATTACGACGCAAATTAAAACAAAATTTGGTTCCCTTCTTAAACGCATAAATACGCAAAATTTGATGACGCCATATAATTATAAGCTTAAATATAGAGTGTAACCAGGACCACTGCGTTTAAATAAGCTTAGTAATGCGTCGGTATTACTTCCCGAAACAGAAAAAAAATGCTAAATCTATTTGCTTTGTCCTATGTTTGTAAAGTTTTAAATTATTAATTAGCTTTAAGTCATGTATTCACAGTGTAAAGTATTAAAGTAGTGATAGATTAAGAAAATCAACTACAGTATTGGTAGTGTAAAGAATTTATGTTGTTTACGGCACGTAGGCAATTTAAACATGAAGAAAATTTGTTCCCATCATTTGAGATAAAAATCCATGCACATAGTTTGATGACGTCAATTTAAACATGAATGAAAAATGTCCCTTCATTGCTAAAAAATCCATGCGCAAACTTTGATGACGTCATAAAAATAATCTCAGCGCATCCTTGTTTTTTCTAACTTTGTGACGAAAAACTATAAAAAGTTGTACTGGCAAAGACAATGTGAATCAAAAGTTGTGTTGTTTTTTTCGCGTTTTTTGACCAAACTGACCACTGCGGTCATTTTAATTTTGTTTAAACCTTGACAGTGTTCACCGCCGTAACGCAAAGAATATTTGTAGCAAATTTCACCTTTTTATGTCCAGTATTTAAAAAGATTATGCGGTATGTACATACATACATACATACATATTCCTTTTGAGATTTATATATATACAAGCAGATATGTGCCCGATTCTTCGAACGGGCTTTTTTTTAGAATATGCTTGACACATTATAGTTTTTTAGTTTTGTTTTTGCAACATACATAAAGTAGTATGTTTTTTTTTGTGGTCAGTATTTTTTAAATTTATTTTTGTTTTGCACACTTTATTATACACCAATTCAATATACAACTAAAAAGGAAAAACAAATAATAATAATTTTTTATTATTTCTTGCTCAAAGTATGACCACTATGATCGAATTTTGTGAGTTTATTGGGTAATTAAACTCTTTCTGTAAAACAGAACTCACATGTCTTTTAAAAAGTAGGCTACTGTTAATTCGAAAATGATTGTTTGATATATTTTTTTGCTACAACATTAGTCGTAGATCAATATTTTTTTGTTTGGTTTTTTTTTTGTTTTTTATTGGTGTTATTTGCTATTTATTTATTGTTGCTTTGGAAGCAAACTTATAATTAAATTTTAAATTCAACAGGAAAAACAATAACAACTGAAACCGATATGAATCATAGTTTATACAACGTATACGACATGAATTAAAACTTTAAAAAGTTGGTCCGGCAAATTTAAACATTGCCCGGCAACATAAAAATTTCCCGCTACATAGTTTATAAGACGTATACGATACAAATGAAAACTTTAAAACGTTGAGCTCGGCAATTTAAACATTGCCTGGCAATTGAAAAATTTACCGCTACAAAGTTTATAAGACGTATACACAGAATAGGTATAGAACAGAATGCACAATCCCTATATACGCAGTCACTAAAAGTTACCATTTTCCGCAATGCAGCGGTCGCTAGAGACGCTACTATAGTAAAATGAGAAAGGATATTAACGTCTGCCATAAATATATACAATATATACAGGGCCTACATTATCTTTCATTATAGGCTTACTTTTATATAAATTTGACTTAATTACCCATTTTGTTTTGAACATTATATGATTAGGTTAATATGATGTAAAAATATTTATTACCCGGTACTGATTTGAAAAAAAAAATGGCTTAGACGTAGCTCGGTATCGGTAACTAAATTGCTACGGCTACCGGTACATAAATATATATACTTTTTAAACCAAAATAAACTTTTAAAATTATGAAGGGAAATAGGCATATAATTCATAATGAGTTAATATGAGGTTGTTTATGCTGTTGTTTATCCTTTATGGAGTCAGGAAAGCCATGCAGTTTGACATGCTCTTTTTTACGATAATCAGTCGTTTTCGCATCATTGTTGTAGTTTATTACACAACCGTTTATGCACATTTTTCCTGAAATATTAGCTTTGGGTGTTCGAACTTGTAGATTTGAAGAAAAGGACGTTGTAGGCTAAATAAGCATATATATAGAGTGTAACCAGGACCGCTGCGTTTAAATAAGCTTAGTATGGCGTCGGTATTACTGCCCAAAACAGAAATAAAATGCGATTGCACATTCTGTTTTATACCTATTCTGTGGACATATACAACACGAATAAAAACGTGAAGGAATTTTTTATTTGCCAGATACAACGTAAGATACCCATTAAAACCATTAATCATTACCCATTATAACAATTTAAAAATATCCCGCTATAAATTACGACGCAAATTAAAACGTGAATATATTTTGTTCTATTCATTCATAAAGTACATTAGCAAAGGTTGAAGCGAAGTTAATTAAAATGAATACGCAAAATTCGATGACGCCATAAAAAAAAAAAGACAACCAGCTATCCCTGCGCAAACTTTGATGACGTCATCCTGAAAAAAATCTCAACGCCATCCTTTTTTTTATTTTCTTAGCGCGATCGATCGAAAAACTATAAAAAGTTGGAACGGCAAATTCAACATGAACCCAAAATATGTCGTTTTATTCGCGTTTTTTGACCAAACTGACCACTGCGGTCATTTTAATTTTTTTAAAACCATGACAGTGTTCACCGCCGTAACGCAAAGAATATTTGTAGCAAATTTCACGTTTTTATGTCCAGTATTTAAAAAGAGTATGCGGTATGTACATACCCAGCCAGCCAGCCAGCCAGCCACATACATATTCCTTTTGAGATTTATATATATACAAGCCGTTATGTGCCCGGTCCTCCGAACCGGCTAAAAGTTATGTTTACATACACTCTAACTACTCAGGTAGTTATAATGAGATTGCCCGCATGACCTACGACACGAATTTAAACGTGAGGTAATTTTTTATTTTTGCCCGCTACAACATGAATTACCCGTTAAAATCATTACTCATCACCCATTATAACAATTACAAAATTGCCCGCTATAAATTACGACGCAAATTAAAACATGAATATATTTTGTTCTATTCATTGATTAAGAACATTCGACAGTACTTTTTTTTTTTTAATGATTGTTTGATATATTTTTTTACGACAAACATTAAGTCGCAGACCTATGTTGTGTTGTTTTTGTTATTTACTATTTATTTATTTATTGTAGCTTTGGAAGCAAACTTATAATTAAATTTTCTATTTAACATGTAAAACAATAACAAATGAAACCCATAAGAAACAAAGAAGAAATATTTTTTTTGTTACATTGTGTTCAATGTAATCGCATAATGATCTTTTACATACACTTTACATATCCATCGAGTTATAATGAGATTGCCCGCTACACAGTTAATATATAAGGCAATTAAAGGTAATTTTTTATTTGCCCGCTACAACATGAATTACCCGTTAAAATCATTACTCATCACCCATTATAACAATTACAAAATTGCCCGCTATAAATTACGACGCAAATTAAAACATGAATATATTTTGTTCTATTCATTGATTAAGAACATTCGACAGTACTTTTTTTTTTTTAATGATTGTTTGATATATTTTTTTACGACAAACATTAAGTCGCAGACCTATGTTGTGTTGTTTTTGTTATTTACTATTTATTTATTTATTGTAGCTTTGGAAGCAAACTTATAATTAAATTTTCTATTTAACATGTAAAACAATAACAAATGAAACCCATAAGAAACAAAGAAGAAATTTTTTTTTTGTTACATTGTGTTCAATGTAATCGCATAATGATCTTTTACATACACTTTACATATCCATGGAGTTATAATGAGATTGCCCGCTACACAGTTAATATATAAGGCAATTAAAGGTAATTTTTTATTTGCCCGCTACAACATGAATTACCCGTTAAAATCATTACTCATCACCCATTATAACAATTACAAAATTGCCCGCTATAAATTACGACGCAAATTAAAACATGAATATATTTTGTTCTATTCATTGATAAAGAACATTCGACAGTACTTTTTTTTTAATGATTGTTTGATATATTTTTTTACGACAAACATTAAGTCGCAGACCTATGTTGTGTTGTTTTTGTTTATTTGCTGTTTATTTATTTATTGTTGCTTTGGAAGCAAACTTAGAATTAATTTTTCTATTCAACATGTAAAACAATAACAAATGAAACCAATAAGAAACAAAGAAGAAACTTTAAAAAAAAAAAAATTGTGTTCAATTTAATCGCATAATGATATTTTACATACACTTTATCTACCCATGGAGTTATAATGAGATTGCCTGCTACACAGTTAATATATACGGCAATTAATAAAACCCTGCCCGTTAAAAAGTTTATCGATGTATACGTCACAAATTTAAATGTGAATGACATTTTGTACGCCCGCTACAACCGAAACGAACTGAAACGTGAAATATTTCCCGCTAGAAACGAATTGAAACGTGAAATATTTCCCGCTAGAAAGATTTTAATGCGTATACGCTCGCTTCAAACGAATTGAAAAAGCTAAAAGTTATGTTTACATACACTCTTACTACTCAAGCAGTTATAATGAGATTGCACGCAACAACTACAAAGTTTATATTTCGTATACGACACGAATTAAAACGTGAATATATTTTGTTCTATTTATTCATAAAATACATTAGCAAAGATTGAAGCAAAGTTAATTTTAAATGAATACGCAAAATTTGATGACGTCATAACGAAAAGCCGGCTAGCTATCTCTGCGCAAACTTTGATGACGTCATCCTAAAAAAAATCTAAACGCCATCCTTTTTTTTATTTTTTTAGCGCGATCGATCGAAAAACTATAAAAAGTTGGATCGGCAATTTTAACATGAACCCAAAATATGTCGTTTTAATCGCTTTTTTTGACCAAACTGACCACTGCGGTCATTTAAATTTTTTTAAAACCTTGACAGTGTTCACCGCCGTAACGCAAAGAATATTTGTAGCAAATTTCACGTTTTTATGTCCAGTATTTAAAAAGATTATGCGGTATGTACATACCCAGCCAGCCAGCCAGCCACATACATATTCCTTTTGAGATTTATATATATACAAGCCGTTATGTGCCCGGTTCTTCGAACGGGCTTTTTTTTAGAATATTCTTGACACATTATAGTTTTTTAGTTTTGTTTTTGCAACATACATAAAGTAGTATGTTTTTTTTTGTGGTCAGTATTTTTTAAATTTATTTTTGTTTTGCACACTTTATTATACACCAATTCAATATACAACTAAAAAGGAAAAACAAATAATAATTATTTTTTTTATTTCTTGCTCAAAGTATGACCACCATGATCGAATTTTGTGAGTTTATTGGGTAATTAAACTCTTTCTGTAAAACAGAACTCACATGTCTTTTAAAAAGTACTGTTAATTCGAAAATGATTGTTTGATATATTTTTTTGCTACAACATTAGTCGTAGATCAATATTTTTTTATTTATTTTTTTGGTTTTTGTTGGTGTTATTTGATATTTATTTATTGTTGCTTTGGAAGCAAACTTAGAATTAAATTTTAAATTCAACAGGAAAAACAATAACAACTGAAACCGATATGAATCATAGTTTATACAACGTATACGACATGAATTAAAACTTTAAAAAGTTGGTCCGGCAAATTTAAACATTGCCCGGCAATATAAAAATTTCCCGCTACATAGTTACTTTTATATAAATTTGACTTAATTACCCATTTTGTTTTGAACATTATATGATTAGGCCAATATGATGTAAAAATATTTATTACCCGGTACTGATTTGAAAAAAAAATGGCTTAGACGTAGCTCGGTACCGGTAACTAAATTGCTGCGGCTACCGGTACATAAATATATATACTTTTTAAACCAAAATAAACTTTTAAAATTATGAAGGGAAATAGGCATATAATTCATAATGAGTTAATATGAGGTTGTTTATGCTGTTGTTTATCCTTTAAGGAGTCAGGAAAGCCATGCAGTTTGACATACTCTTTTTTACGATAATCAGTCGTTTTCGCATCATTGTTGTAGTTTATTACACAACCGTTTATGCACATTTTGCCTGAAATATTAACTTTGGGTGTTCGAACTTGTAGATTTGAAGAAAAGGACGTTGTAGGCTAAATAAGCAAAAATATAGAGTGTAACCAGGACCACTGCGTTTAAATAGGCTTAGTATGGCGTCGGTATTACTGCCCAAAACAGAAATAAAATGCGATTGCGCATTCTGTTTTATACCTATTCTGTGGACATATACAACACGAATAAAAACGTGATGGAATTTTGTATTTGCCTGATACAACGTAAGATACCCATTAAAACCATTAATCATTACCCATTATAACAATTTAAAAATATCCCGCTATAAATTACGACGCAAATTAAAACGTGAATATATTTTGTTCTATTCATTCATGAAGTACATTAGCAAAGGTTGAAGCAAAGTTAATTAAAATGAATACGCAAAATTCGATGACGCCATAAAAAAAAAAGACAACCAGCTATCCCTGCGCAAACTTTGATGACGTCATCCTGAAAAAAATCTCAACGCCATCCTTTTTTTTATTTTCTTAGCGCGATCGATCGAAAAACTATAAAAAGTTGGAACGGCAAATTCAACATGAACCCAAAATATGTCGTTTTATTCGCGTTTTTTGACCAAACTGACCACTGCGGTCATTTTAATTTTTTTAAAACCTTGACAGTGTTCACCGCCGTAACGCAAAGAATATTTGTAGCAAATTTCACGTTTTTATGTCCAGTATTTAAAAAGATTATGCGGTATGTACATAGCCAGCCAGCCAGCCACATACATACATATTCCTTTTGAGATTTATATATATACAAGCCGTTATGTGCCCGGTCCTCCGAACCGGCTAAAAGTTATGTTTACATACACTCTAACTACTCAGGCAGTTATAATGAGATTGCCTGCATGACCTACGACACGAATTTAAACGTGAGGTAATTTTTTATTTGCCCGCTACAACATGAATTACCCGTTAAAATCATTACTCATCACCCATTATAACAATTACAAAATTGCCCGCTATAAATTACGACGCAAATTAAAACATGAATATATTTTGTTCTATTCATTGATAAAGAACATTCGACAGTACTTTTATTTTTTTTTAATGATTGTTTGATATATTTTTTTACGACAAACATTAAGTCGTAGACCTATGTTGTGTTGTTTTTGTTTATTTGCTTATCAGCCAAACCTAATAAAGATCACAATACACTGGCTTACTGCCGAGATTAAAGAAAGTTTTGTTAGGAAAATTTTCGCTGACCTCGCAGAACCTAATACAAACTTCCAAGTGGAAAGGCCCAGACACTCCCCAGCAAACAAGTGGACGGCGGAGATCAAACCGCGGAAAGACCGCGAAGTCCCTCATTTAACTATTGAATATGAGGGAGACCCGTGCCACTACCGCCTTCTGCTGACGGTCCCTAGGAGGCGCCAGTGTTGTTATCGGTGTGGCAACGATACACACTGGCCCAACCAGTGTAGAGCTAGAAGGACCTACGCCATGGCGGCAGGCCGCCTCCAGGTTCCCCTCCGACCCCTGATGGGTATCAATTATCCCTCTTCCAGACAGGTATACCCCGACCTCAACCACAACACCCACCAACTCACAGGTGGACTCTCCCCCCGCAACATGCCCCCCTAACCAACAGACAGAATCCACAACAAGCCTCCCACCTACTACTCCCCTAGTAACCTACCTCCCCAGCCATCAAGAAGAACCCCCAGCTGCAACGCTCTATCTCCATGACGAGCAGACCCTACAGGTTCCAGCAACTCCTGGCCACCACATGGAAGGCCAACAGAATGACCCTCCCACTGATACACCCCAGCCACAGGAGATTTCTGAGACCCCCCGAGGCACTCGACAGCCTAAGAAGAAACGCCCGAAAAAAAAAGGATACACATGCGGAGAGTCAGACCGACAGGAAGAGTTATCACACGAGGAAACTATCCTAACGACCTACACGGTTCCCCTCCCTACTGTAACCCACTCGGTTTCATGGGCAGAGGCCTCTGCTGACACCCTACCTGACCGGCAGGACTTCTCCCTCTCTCCTGTAACCCAACCGCAGGACACACTCGAGAATCCACATATAATGCCACTCATCGACAAGAAAAATATCCCAGCAAAGCGTCCTTTCAGGAAAACCACCTCCCCTATGGGTCGCCATCAAATGCTGGCGTACGCGGATGGATATGAGGAAATCCTCTTCCCACACAAAAATGACAAGTATGGAATAGACTACTGGGTGCGCCGTGAGAACGACCAATGAGGCTTTGCGCTATACGAGGAGGCGACTGGTAGAAGAGTCCCCGGAAGATATCGATGACTCTGAACCCTCAAACGAGACAGATCCCGACGAGACCTCCCCACTCCTAGAGATAGACTTGGACAAGTAAACCTACACATTTTGAACTACAAATAAAATAACTTAATAGAGAACGAACAGACAACAAATACAGGACAAACGCTTTTTAACATCTATTTTTAGATATTTTCAATATTTTCTTAAAGCAACTGAGACGTGACTAAATAAACAAACACAGTGACCAGACACGACACAGACCCGCGCTACTCAGCATTACGTCGGTTGCCATGTCGTGCGTGGGGTGAACTCGGCGACACACTGAGCCTCGCAGCGACAACACTGTATGCACGTCACTTTATAATATATGATTCTTTATACTACATGCACTACTCCCATAGATTGAGAATAAAACCAAATGTTTGTTTGTTATAATTATAAATGTAAACATTTTAACTATCAACGATGCGATTCCCGGTAACACACTGAGGCCTTCTTTCAAAGATATACCAACTATGTTTTTTTAACCGTAAATGCTTTATACAATTTTAATACTTTGTTCATAATGTGGAATGGCAATCTCTATGTTCTAAACCATTCGGTTCTATGCAATACAATTAAATGGAAAAAGGTCACAACAGTCCACACACCCGTCCACCTCACATGCCTATAATCTCACATTTTAAATATTTTAATAATACCACCCCCACCCCTGCCTGTACCAGGGCGTCAGCAGGTGAAGATCTTCTGTTCTAAGGCCCCGCCGGTCGGCAAGGAAAGAAAACGTAAAGACCACAGAACATCTAGTAAATAATAACTCCTGCTGAAAGGGGAACTGCAGGTTTCACTGAACACTGATTTTTCTCCTCTTAACCCCCTTTAAACAAAGATATCTTCTATCTTTTTCCTTTAAGTTCTTAAATGTTAAAAGTTGTATTTTCTATGCTTAGACATTGTAAGTAAGTTCCAATATTCCTATTAAAAATACTTCAGAGATACCAATTAAACCACCCTCCGTACACATACAAATGATAAAACTATATAAAGACAATGTATATGAATGTCTAATGTTGTCTTCTATCTCTTTGGTTTTGTTTTAACAAATTAAAATAATGTCTTCTATCCTCTTTATTCTATAGAATATGATCAATGGGTAAAACAAAGTATCGGAGTATACATTTATATACATATATTTCTTTGATAATAAAAAGAAACATTTATACCCTAACAAGGGACATAATCCAGAAAATGTATCACATAAATCTCTTCAATGTCTTCTATCCCTTTGATTTGTAAAAAATGAATAATTCGTCTTCTATCCTTTCCTTCTAATTTACATTTATTGCGGTGAACCAAAACTTAACATTATTGTACTCTATAAATGAATAACGAATGTATTATACATGTATTTCAAAATGTTTAAATTATTTAAACGAAGTATGAAAGTTACGAATGAATGGAAATCTTATGTAAAATAATGAAAGAAGTGAAAATTTTAGATTTTTAGATAAGCCCTTCTTTAAATATATTATGTCTTCTATCCTTTTGAATTGTAAAAATGAAATAATTGCCTCCTATCCTTTTTCTATATGTGAAATGAACAGTGACTCTGTACATGTATTTCATAAATAAAGACTTTGGAAAAAAAAATGGCTAGAACAAAACAAACCGCTCGTAAATCCACTGGTGGTAAGGCCCCACGTAAACAACTGGCTACCAAGGCTGCAAGGAAATCAGCACCAGCTACTGGAGGTGTCAAGAAGCCCAATCGTTACAGGCCAGGTACAGTCGCCCTGAGAGAATTTCGTCGTTATCAGAAGAGCACCGAACTTCTCATTCTCAAGCTGCCATTCCAGCGTTTGGTCCGTGAGATCGCCCAAGATTTCAAGACTGACTTGCGTTTCCAGAGCTCTGCAGTCATGGCCCTGCAAGAAGCTAGCGAAGCCTACCTTGTCGGTCTCTTTAAGGACACCAACTTGTGTGCCAGCCATGCCAAGCGTGTCACCATCATGCCCAAAGACATCCAGCTTGCCAGACGTATTCGTGGCGAGCGTGCTTAAACTACTGACCATCTCTTATTACTTATTGTCAGTTTTCAACTGTCCTTTTTTAGGACCAAAACAAATATTTCCAAATTAGCTTTGAGTTGATGTTTACAATAATTTTGTGTCCCTCTTTCACAAACTCTTTCGTGAACATATTAGCTTACGAAACATAGATTTGCGTCCTTTATCCTCCCCCTCCCTGTCACAATACTCGGACCTCCTCCTAAAGTACGTCACACTTTCGAACAATTTTTTTAAAATTAACACCTATTTAAAATTTAATCTAAAACACACTTTACTTTTAAACAGTATAAAAATATAAAATTTCTCTTGTGCTATATTACTATATTGAATCTGTTTATTATGGGTCTGTGGTTTAAGTTTAATTCAAAAATATCACTGGACATCATCCATCCATGGTGAAGTGTTCCTCCATAGTTACGATTGACTGGCATCAATTTTTCACAATCATTGTTTCCTGGAAGGATAATTGTAGACAGATCAACTTCATCCTCATCTAGCCACTCAACATCCTCTGAATGTGCATTTTCTCACCTGGCAATAAATGCCATGAGTTATCTTTGCCTTCTAGCAGCGATAGATATTCTGGAACAGTTTGGGTTGGCACATTCTCCCGGGCCTGAGCTCTGTGCTGTCCTAGAGTAAAAGTTTCTTCAACATTGTTTGTGAGGCAAAGTATATTTAAGTGACATAGGCCTACTTTGCAAATTCGATCAAGTAATTAAAAAGGTTTCAAAAAAATTGTGAAAATTATTTTTAAAGCTATTAAATTCTACTAAAAAATAAATTAGAAATAAAATTAAAAATAAATAAATGTGTGACGTCACACATGGCCTGAAATCCCCCCCTCCCCTCCTGTCACAAACTGTCACACTTCCTTACACCCCTCCCTCCCCCTGGAGCGTGACATACTTTATGGATGGCCTGTAGGGGCCTATAGCTTTCTGTCCTCTAGTTCTAGTGACACTAAGTGTAATTCTAGTTTTAGTTATTTGACTATGGTGTTACTCTTGTTAGTTGGGAATATTCGCTAGTTATGAGCCTTGCCGCCCTCAGCCGCCCTGCAGGAGTTTTGGGCCTAGCTTCTATCTAGAAGGAACATCTGTAAAACGTATAATGTTAAAACAAAAATAGATCCTGTTGTTCTTTTTGTTTTTTGTTTTGTTTTGTTTTTTGTGTTACGCATTGATCTATTTTTAAGTTTTCTTGTTATACTGCTAGAAACTGGAACACATATATAGGTCTTGAGTTTTGATCTCGTTCAGTTCATGTCATTATTATATTCTAGTGATTCAAGGGGCAGGTATGTTCAGTAGATCGAAATTCTATATATTTGTAAAAATACATTGTATAAGTGTGAATTATATTGAATTTGTATGCGTGGGTATAGCATAGCATGACGATTCGTATTAATTGAATGTATATCATACGACTAGCCTAAATATAACGGCTATACTCAGGGACTCAGGACTCAGATACTGCTATACTATACAACATATTCATCATATTCATATTATACTATGTGACATAGTATGTCTATTATATAGTTATAGGCTATAGGCCCTATTTACTGTAACTATGACTATACTAGTATACTTAAGTTCAGTCTTAACTATACTATATACTATACTATAGCTATAGCGACACTGACAGTGACTGACACTACTGAAAGTGACTTGATAAATTCAAAATTGAGTGACACAATTTGAATTACAGTGAGAGTAAGATACTAAGGCAGCCTAGGACTAGACCTATATATAATTATTATAATATAGTGAAGGATTTAAATTAATTTGACATTTTTAATTGATAGGCCTATTAACTATAGGCCTAATTAGGCCTATATAGACTAGATCTAATTCATTACATTTAGGCCTACTAACCTACTATATAAAAATATATTAAAATTAAAGAGATAAATAGAATAGGTGGTGGCAGTAGTCAGTAGCACTGCTAGGTACTAGCAGGGCTGTGGAGTCGGTAGATAAATGTTCCAACTCCGACTCCTCAGTTTATTGTACTTCCGACTCCTGGAACCCAAAATTTACTCCGACTCTCCGCCTCCACAGCCCTGGGCAGAAGTCTGAGTAGGTTGAGGGAGTAGGCCTAGTTCTACATGACCCTACACCTCCTTAATTTTCTATAATTGACTGATAACTGATAATAATAAAAATTCAAATAATTTATATAATGAGTAATGTTAATTAGCATGATTAGGCCTAAACTAATCCTAATTACAGTGGTAGGCCTATCTCAAATTACGAAGGCCTCAGGTCATGAACTATTTGGGTTATGAACAACAAACGAAAGAGAGAGAGAGCAATGTTTATCGTTGGAGATAAACAGTTGTGTCCAGTACAAACAAGGGACACATGGATTTTCAGAATGAACAGCTAAAGACAAAAAGTAGCAGTCATCCGTTTATGAGGAACCAGTGACTGTTTCAACTGCCAGTATCAAAGAAATTTGCAGCAAGTGGGCAGGCATCAAAGACTTCACTGTGAACCATCGACCAAACAAACTTGTTGCTATCGGTCAGCCTGATGAATGATAATGCTATGGCCCAATTCAGAAAGATTCTTCAGCAAAGGGAGCGACAAATTTAACTTGAATAGTTTCTTAGTGCAGAAAGATTTATAGAAACAGACAAGAAACTCCTGAAACTAAAGATTCAGAATAGCAAAGAAAGTGATGAATTTCCCATCCTCATTTTTATTTATTTGGTTGTTTTCTTTCTCTTTATTCAATACATTAAGTACACACATATTATTTGTGCTTTGTCAGATAGAAGACCAGATGTAGACCTATTTATAAAAAGATAAAAGGCCAATATAAATATAAGTTATTTATGCAAATAAAACCTTGAAAATGATAAAATCAAATTATACAATATATTTACTATCTCTATTACTTAACAATAATAATTTTAATTACCCCAACCCATTAGATTATATTTAAAATGTCATAAAAACAGATTTTAAAAGAATTGTAGATGATTTTTGTGCAAACATCAAATAATGTAAATATTAACTCAATAGCTACCATGGCATTTCCCCCCGCATTGCCCGTATGGCCAGCCCGTTTTCATGACCTTATTTTTTTACATAGGCCCAACGCAATCAATGCTTTTTTTACAGCTTTTATTATGAATGAAGCCCAAAGTGTTACATATCAAAATAAGCAGAAATAAAAGCGTATCTACAATATGCTAACAGAACATTTTTAAATTCTAGAATAAGTGTGAAAGTAAAGGTGAAAGTAAGAATGTTGTCTTAGAAACATAGACAAACAAATAAGAAATATTCAACTTACAGTCTAATATCTTCAAAAATAATAATCCGAATAAACAAGAAACTTTGCGATCCTATTTAGAATTCTATTAAAAACACTCGCTTCAAATTTCATTAATTTTTGTTCACAAATAACAAAGATACACACAAAAAACTAAACACAAGTACAGTAAGAATACTAAGGGGAAAAAAAAGGAAAATTAAACAAGACATCGCAAAAAAATCACTTTTAAACACAAAAAACATGTGTTCCAGTTAATATTAACATTTGAAAAGAACGAATACGGAAGTAGACGATTAAAAACAAGGACGTTAGTTTATTATTTCTAAATCTTGGATTGGATTTGAACAAAAAAAATATATAAGGGTTTCTGAGCCGCAAAATGCGGCTCGTGGTCTTGTGACACGGCTGGCTTGAGCCGCAAAATGCGGCTCATGGTAGTTAAAGAGTTAATGTGTTTTTTATTGACTTGACTCACATTTGAAGTATGTTCACTGTTAAGTAAAATAAAGTAATATACATTTTGAGACACTGTTTAGATGCTGAAGCATAGTTCACTAGTTACTTTGAATGCAGGCTGATGCCAGATACCCATTTAAGTTGAACCTGTACAACAGACTCTAAAACACTGTTCCCTATGCTAATAACATATACCCACTTCTATACCTATGGACCTTAAAGCTATTTCAATCAATCGCCCATTTATATTTTAATTTGCAAAAGTTGTCATTACTGAGTTTTAGCTAACTTCTTTCTTTCTTTTTTTTTTTCAGGTAGTTGTCAAAAGTTTAAAACACTGAGTTGGGCTGAAATTATTTTCAACAAATCAGTTTAAGTTTAAACTTAAGACTGGACCATTAGGTCAATATTTGTGTAACATTTTTTTCTTACACAACATTACAAGATTTTGTTCAGAATCAATATTTGCAAACACTGAGACACAGCTTTTACAATGTCAGTTAAAATATCATACTTTTATTTACTAAATGTGTTTTTGACTAGAACATTAGACATTAGAACATGAACGTGAAGTATAATTAGGGAATATTTTACTTCTAAATCAAATATGTAAAAAGTTGCGGAATTGAGGTACCAATATAACAGCATTATTTATAATAAATGGCCCAGCCAGTTACTGCAAACACCAATGCTTCCATTGAAGAGATGGATGACCAAGTCAGCAGCCAGGTAGATCAGGGACTGCTGCTGAATGGGTCTGAGCATGATCTCAAGAAGAGGAACGACCAAGGAAAGAGTTATTTCAAAAGGCAGGATGTCTCATGCAGGAAATACCATTGTGGCTCAGACATTGATGGTGGCTATGGCTGGGTTATTGTGACTGCCAGCTTTTTCAATGCTTTCATTATTGATGGCATCGGCAGTAGTTTTGGTCTCTTGCTGCCCTACATGAAAACCAAATTTGATGCCTCTGACTTTGTGATGTCTTTTGCTAATTCTTTATTTATGGCATTTCTCATTATGGGTAAGTGTATTGTTTCGATTTACCATATTTATTCATCACATTACTTTGTGGTTTGTTTGTTTTTTCTTTAAGACATACAAAAAAGCTTTATAATGTGGAAAATGTCACTTTTATTGATTGATTGGCAGTGACTGAATTTAATATAGTCTCATTAGCATCTGTGTGTACATAGATTCACTTTTCTTTTTTATTTACAACGGGGTATGGTGGTCTAGCCCGCAGTTTGCTTGGATTGCCTTATAGAAGATCCTGGATTTGAATCCTTTATTTGTTTTCCCATGTCTGCAGGGTAACTGACATTAGTGGGAGACACATTAAGGCAGCTGGGTATGTGCTGGCCACATGATGCCCTAGTAGTCTGGGGTCATGGAAACGTGTGTATGTTGCTTCACATTTGAACAGATTTGAATAGTCCAAGTCTAATCTTATCTTATACGTTTTACAGACATTCCTTCTAGGTAGAAGATTAATACGTCCACTAGGCCCAAAACTCCTGCAGGGCAACAGGGATCCGTAGGTGGCAGGGATAGAACCCGCGACCTGTCAGTTGTTTTTGGTTGACAGTCCGGTGAACTAACCGCTGGACCAGCCGGCTTCACAAATGTTTAATTACTAAAAAAAAATATAGAAAAACTCCACAAATGTTTTATCCCTAACTTGGGTTCATTTGGGTTGGAAATTTTTTTGAATGTTTGAGAAAATTGACTTCAAAGTCTAAAAAAGTTTTTAAATCTCTCTGATTTGACAAAGTAGCATGAAAAAAAAAGTATTTTTGTTATCTAAAAAGTTAACAACTGTCTATATAAGTAAAGAAAAGTCACAGGTGTTTTTTTTAATAAAAACATTAAAAAAACATCCACAATTATTAAATGTTTAAATTTGGGCTATCAGACATTAAGATAATTGAATATTTCACATATACCAGTATAATTTGGTTTGTGAATTTTGTGTAAGGTTTGTTAAAAGTTTGTCAAACTAGTGTTCTTATAAGTGGGGATAGTTTGGGATAAATGAAGACTTATCATCAGTCTATATCATCTATTTATATTAGGGTATCCTTAACTTTTACAATGTCTTTGCTTGCTTTCAGGAACTGTTTCCGTCCATTTAACCAACAGATTTGGTGTGCGAATAATTACAATTGTTGGTGGTCTCCTTGCTTGTGGCTCCTTTATATGCAGTGCTTATGTCCCCAACGTAGTTGTGTTTATATTGTTCTATGGCCTAGCTGCAGGTTAGTTGTTAGTTTCAGTGCGCATAGAACATATAGGAGCAGTGGAGGGGCAGTAAATCATTTCAAGAATGTTACCATGTGAATGATGTGATTCTTGACGTAAAAAAAAAAATTGACTCCAATTTATTTTACATTTATTTTTTTATTTTTAAATTTGTGATCACTAGTCATAAAAGATTCCATATTGAACATTTTTGTTGTTGTTTTGAACAACAAAGGGTCTGTGCCTTTTAAAATTCTTCAAGTTACCTTTGTATTGTCCATTTGTTGAAAGAATGCAACCAGCAGAATGCAACATACTGAAAAGAAAAGTATGAACTATAATGTAATAATTTCTAAATTTAACAAAAAGGGCTTGTAATATAAAAGCTAAAAAAAAAGGTCTGGTGGGTTTAGGTATACTTTAGTACATGAAAGCTTACATGAATTTTAGTTTTAACAAAGAATATTGCATGTTTGAGCACTTAATGTCAATAATTTGACAAAGCAATGTTTTTGGTAGCCTTTGTTCAGAGATTTAAAATATAAACAAAAAAAATGGCATACAAGGTAAATCCATTAGCTCAATAAAACAAGCATTACTTGTTACTGTCTAGATTTGTCTAAACCTAAAAAAAAAAATAGACTCCTCTTACTGCCTGAGGCGGCTATAGCTGCCAGGCCTTTTTTGGCATTGCACAATCTGCACCAACCCATTGCTAGGCCACTGGTATATGCTTGTATAAAATATTTAAATACAGCTTAACACTCAATACTGTTTGTAGAAAACAAACTGAGTGGATTAAAAAAAAAAAGTTTTGAGCATATTATAATCATTCTAATATTTGTCACCAAAAACATTTTTTATACTTTAGTATATACAAGTAGAGAAAGTTACAATAAAAAAATCTTTCAACTGATCAACTTTTTTTTTTTGCAAACTTATGAAGGTTTATCTTTGTTGTAGGTTGTGCTTGTGGTCTTGTATTCCTGCCCTCTATTATTATTGTGAATGCCTATTTCCATAACCTGAGGGGCATCGCCAATGGCATTATTTGCGCTGGCTCCGGGGCTGGCCTTGTGGTCCTCAGCCCACTCATCCAGTACCTGTTGGAGAACTACACGCTGGAGGGCACCATCCTGATCCTGTCTGGCATCATGCTGAACATGTGTGTCTTTTCCAGCCTGTACCGGCCGCCACCCCAGATAGAGAATCAAAACAGCAACAGTTCGAATTCGTCTTCCAGTAATTTATACTTAGACAACATCATAGAACCTTTAGAAGTTGGCTTGAGTTCAATGAATGAAGAGCCGAATATTTGTGAAAAAGGAAATGATGTCTGTGATAAGGATAAAGGGGATGCAGTGAATAATACAGGGCAAACAAATTTTGCTCAGACAAATCTAAAGCTTGAGGCTCCACTTAGTGTAACTAGAAATGGCTGCCACAGGCTAATAACATTGAACAAGCCTGAGCAGAGATCTCCATGGAAAAGTGAGTACCATCTAAGGTCAGAGGTTGACCAGATTGATCATTCCTTCCATTCATCTGTGTATAATCTTCCCACTTGGTACAACACATCCCACAATGCCTTGGTCCTTAGAAAGAAAACTGACAGCAAGCGGCACAAGAAGCTGAACTCAGCCCAGCACCATCTGACGCCACACGACTTGGCAGTAGACAATGGCAGCCAGTTGTACCTTGCTGGAAGTATTGCCACTCTCAGAAGCCTGCAACAGAAGCATGTCCAGAGTCAGATTCAGGTGCCCTTGGCCAGCCAGCAGTTGAGCAGGTCACCTAAATTTAAATTCAGCTCCTCCGATCTTCCAATGGACCAACCTGGGCCCCAGCAGTTGGCTAAAACCAATGGCCTAACGACAGATCAACCTGAAGTCAGTTTGCTTCTCGATCATAAGGATATGGTTTCACAGTTGACCTCTGGGCATCTGTCCTCTGTCCAGTCTGTCCATCTGGGTCAAAACAGCATGGAGAAGAACAACAACAGTGAGGACAGTATAGCTTCTGGCTACTCGTTGGGTCAGCTCCTATGTATGCCTTCCTTCCATCTTTTTTATCTCGGAGCATCTCTCATCCAGATTGGTTACCCCATTGCCGGTACGTTCTTGGCAAACTATGCCAAGCAGCTTAATCACGACAATACAGCATTGTTAATGAGTTTATTAGGTGAGTAAATCATTAATTGCAACTATATTTAAAAAAATGCAATCTTTCATTGGCTAATCAGAATCATGATATCATAATATAACAAAATACTTCACTATATCCTAATTTTAGACCAAACTATACATAAAAAATTATTATTTACTCCTGATTATTTCACCAACATACGCCAAGCAGGAAAATCAAAATGCTCAATCTACAATTTACATCAGTATATGTAAATCAAACTATAGCAATAAATTAAAGTATTAAAAAAAATTGTATATTCTAGTATACCGGTACTTTATAGATGCGCCTTCTATATAAAATATCATTGCCTCCTACAATGTCCAGAGTTTAAAACTAGTCTAGCATTTTTATAAACGTTTTAAATGAGTGTTGGTTTTCCTGACTATAAAGTAAGGCTAACCCGTTCCATGCCAGAATCCCACTCTTGAAGTAAGGGAACTTGCATAGTGAATAAGAAAAAGTAATTTTAGCACTATGTCTTCCTGAGTTTTCCCTTTAGATTATTGTGTTTTAGTTTTAAGTTTAACAAATTTAATGAGTCTGTGTATTATTGCTACTTTGCACATTTTCTTCTTTCTTAATGTAATCCTACAATAAGTGATTTCACTAGTTGTATGACAATTGTAATTTGTGAATATTCACTATTAATTTTATCCTGTTTTTTATTTCTCTTTTTAGATTAATGTTGTTTTGCCCCATCAATCATAGAGTTTATAAAAATAAGTTTACTTTTGACATTTTTGTGTAAAAAAAAACAGTAACAAAGTGACCAGTTACATTAGCCACTGCATACAAGATGTACTTGGAAACATATTATTGTTGTATTTGCATCTGCAGACCTGAAACACAGTAATTATCCTTTTATTTGGACACTGGATGGATGTTCTGTGTGGTAGTAGCTCTGCTCCCATGCCCTTATGCATAGCATAACTTGTTGGAACGGCCTGACCTTTATTGGGTCCCAAAGGGCTACACACAACCATGTCAAGTGGTGAGAGATAACGCAACGGTCACAATTTGTGCCCCAATGACAGATCCACCGGTTATGGGATGGGTGAAGGCGAATTTCTTCTGCACTCCCATTGGCATAATTTTATTTTCTTGCCTTTGGTTTCACAGGAGCACTGAATATATGTGGCCGTTGCTTAGCAGGAGTTCTAGCCAGCTTCAGGGTGGACCCTTTTCATCTCAACAATATTTCATTGCTGCTTGTTGGTCTTAGCTGCCTGCTGTGTCCAGTCTATCAAGAGTTTTGGACTCTTTGCCTTTTTGCTGCATTTTATGGATTCTTTCTAGGTAATTCATTACATTAACTTTATACATTATTTTTTTTAACTCCTTAATTTTAGCTGCTTATTAACTACATAGATTTATTACATTCCTTAAAATAAAAATCAAATTAACCCTTTATAATCATTTGGTTAGTGAAGTAGTGTTTGCCACGATATACAAAGGGATTATGTGGATTACTTTCTCGAACTTATGTCAGGTATCTATCAGAGATGGTTAGGTACCCTCCAGTCCTGGTAAGGGAAGTGAGGAGGAAACCTGGCATTTATTATATCAGGTTCAACTTAGAGATAATTAAAATGGCATTCCAATACCCTGCCTTTAGACCACCATGCCCTACATTCGATTACTTTTGTATTGTTACTGAGTTATTGAAAATTAAGAAACATGTCTTTTTGTACGTGTTGTTTACCCTAATTTAATTTTTAACAGATGAAAATATAAGAAATATGATAGTTGAATTTCATATTTATAAAGCTAATAAAAAATACTGTGAAATTGTAATGTTTCAAAATGTAATATATCAATGTTAGACATTTTTTTTATATGTTGCTTTATAAGGAACTGGGATCAAGAGCACAGAGATATGACAAGTTTTTTTGCTAAAATTTAAGTATATAGCTGGCACAAGCCTGCATACAAAATAAAAAGTTACGAAATTTTTATGATTACAGACACTTAGAGATGTTTTTGTCTTTGCTTGTTTTCAACGCTTACATATGAAAAATATTTCAGGCTTCTTCCCACCGCTGCAGCCTTTAATCATAGTGAAAGAGTTTGGCTTAGGCTCCCTGGCCACTGCCTTTGGGTTCCTGACCACGGTCAAGGGGCTGGCGTCCTTCCCTGGGGCGCCACTTGCCGGCTGGATCAACGACGAGACTGGGGACTACTCCTGGTCTTTTGTCTTTGGCGGTGCCGTCTTCTTCTTGTCAGGCTTGGTGCATTACTTGATGATGTGTGTAAAGAAATGAAGGTCAAGTTGTTTTGAATCAAGTCTCATGAAGAAGACCTGATCAAATAAACTCATTACTGTCCGTCTTGTGCATTGTACAATTTACTCTCTGGTGGTTTAACCTCAACAGCATTGTCCCCACCTACTATAAGCTAAGCGTTTTGTATCTTACCATTTTATTCTAGCATCAAGCAGCTATTAACATTTGCTAAACTTATATTACTTGTAACGTTTTTATTTTACAATTAATTTTAATGAAAGATTCACCTATTTTATAATCAGAAAATCAGTTACCATAACAACATAAAATAATGCTAAAGAGCCCCAGGCTAAAATTATTATATCAAAGTTTGAATGCATAAATGTCTAATATTCACTTCAATATATAGCCACTTTTTCAACCTTTTACTTTAAAAATTAAATAATTTTTGTTTTCAATTTTATCAGACATTGCTTCTTGTATTTAATGTATGATAAGCAGACTGTAATAATTAGATAAGACTATATGTTATTATTTTGTCTTATCGACTAACAAATTCCTTGTGTTACAGTATCTATTACACAATCTCTAGTATTATTTTACTATTTATAGATTGTTTTATTTTGTAAAAGTTTTAATGTTGATAACACTGTGTTAAATTGTTCTTCAAAGTGAAGTTTTGTTCATGTTCTTTTCTGTTTTTTGTACAAAGGCAGGGAATATAATAAATGGTTCAATAAAGTGTTCATAATGACTAGTATAGTGAGGCCACAGTCTGTTCTTTCATAAGTATTTATTTATGCAATTTTATTTCATTATGTGCCATTGTCTTAGAAGGTGCCATCTGAAGTAAAAAAACAAAAAAATTGTTAATTGCCATTCAGTTAACACAAGGTTAATCTTTAAGTCTAAAGAAAACCATATTTTATTTGTATAATAAGTTTTTAAGTATATATTTTTTTTTAAGATTACATAATATAAAAAGTTATTATTTATAATTTGTGTGGTGTGTGTTGAAATGGTTTTATTATTAAGTTGTTGACATGTGAGTTTGTAAGTGAACATAATTTGCAGTTTTAACATTAGTTCGTTGACATATGAGTTTTTAAGTGAACATAATTTGCAGTTAGTTTGTTGACATGTGAGTTTTTTAATTTTAAGCAAACATAATTTTCAGGCAGCTATTACACTGAAATACCATTTTTCATGTTGTTTTGTGTAGCAGTGGCAGTGATTGTACATACAGATGTACAAGTTTTCTTAGACTTAGAGGCATTAAAATTCAACAAAACTACTTCACATAATACATACCAAAGTTTCTTTCTGTGATGCTTTTATTTCAGATCTGAATTTGACTCCTTGTTATTGCTTTCTTACCATAAAGTTTACTCCTTATTTATTCTTTAAAATCTCATATAATACATTCTTTTTTCAATCAAACCTTTTTTTATGTTGTGCTTTTTCTAAAGTTTTTTATAATAATAAATATAACAGCTTTTGTTTTAAATTATCTTATATGTTATAGATGCCCCTTCTATGTAGAAGATTATTGTTGTATAAGCTTTGTTATTTATTAAATTATTACTTTGTTCAGCTCCAAGTAATCTTTTAGTTAGTTCATGATTTTTCATCAAGTTTTTCCTCTCTAATTACTTGTACTTTGTTGATTCACTGTCTAGTCTCCACTCTATCTTCCAATATCTTTAAATTTTTTTCTTGACTTCCCTTCTCCTTAGTGTTTCCCATATTATATTCTGATGCTTCTTCTGTGCCATATTGCTGCATCCATGTGAATGTTGTGCCTTTTGGCCACATAGAGGCTAAACTTCTGGAATCAGCAAAGAATATATCATGTTATTTGTTTTATAAGTTACTACTTTTATTATTGAATTATATTTCACACTTGTTATTTTAATCAGATTATAAATTTGACTCTGTCTCCCTTTCTCTCTCTCTTACTCTCTCTCGATATATATATACAAGCTACATTGCCCGGCGTCGCCCGGGTGAAAAACAAAACAGGACTGTATACTGTATAAGGTGCAGATAAAAATTGTATAAACTACAATTAAAAGAAAGCTATAAATCTAATATTTAAATTATTATTTATTTTCTGAAGACTTTTTGGAAAGTAATTTAAAATAAAATTGTAATCGGGTAAAAAAATAGGCAAGTGCTTTTATTTAACAGAAATCTAAATTGCCCATAGATTTACAATGTCTTTTGTTTTTAAAAGTTGGAAAAAAAAATGTCGAGAAAAAAGGTATAGTCTAACTGGATAATCGAACCCGGGACGCCCGTATAGCAGTCCACTACGTTTACCACTGAGCTAGCGAAGACACATGTCCGATGTGAAAAATTATTAGACAGTATATAGGCCTAGGCCTAAATAGGTCAGTGACACAAACTCACGTGATTTCAAATTGACCAATGGGGACTCGTATGCGTACAAACACTCTCTTTTTATATATATAGATAAATATATATATTTCAAAAGCTTCAGTCTCAAATCTGGACTGCAAGTTCACTGACATATTTTTATCATCTGGATTTATCAGTAGCTGTCCATAAATGACATCATTATCCTGAAAAGGGGGAAAGGTTAAACTATGACTGGAGGTTAAGAGGGAATGTGATATCTTTTGAAATACTGTACATTTACATTTTTCTTTAAAAGAAATTTCTTGAAATTATTACAACAATAAACAACCTTTTTCAGTTAAATTTGGCAGACAGTATTGTTTTGTATTCACTAAAAAATTTTCACTTTATTAAAAAACAACAACATAAAATACTGTATATTTCATCAAATTAGATGAGATTCACCTTTTTTTTAAAGGTGTCAAAATTGACCTTCATAAGATTGGATGTAGGAGGAGATAAATGTGTCACTTGTGGTCAGCCCTTTAGTACTTAAAACAAATTAGCTCCATTATGCATGGTATGTAATTTATTTTAAGTCATTGTAAGGTTTTGTTTACAAGTTATAAGTTAAATAAACATTGTTGCTGAAATCAAATGATGTGTTGCAAACATAGGCCTATATGGCTGCTTTGCATTGTTTATGAGACCATTAAACATTTACAAATACATGTAGATAAACTCTTAAGAGAGCAGCAATGACCTATGATGGCAAGTCTTCTAAACAGCCTGATAATGTTTTAAAGGGAAGAACAGTTTTTTCCCGTTATAAAAACTGAAATAAATTAAAACGTAATTGTTCATAACTAGCCTGTTGAGCTTATTTATATTAAGGGAGGTAATAAAATGTTTGCATGTAAATGTGAATTCGTAATTGAATTATCTCATTCAAATGTGACTTTATTTATATTTACTAAAGAATACACTGACTGAAAGGCGGGAATCTGCTGATTAATGGCAAACAATTGTTGTGAAAATTAAACAAAATTCCCAATATTTTTGTTTCAATAAAATCAATAAAAGGTTTTAAAAATTAATCAATAAGACTTTTGTTATTCTTTAAATATTTTTTACTATATATATATATATATTATATATATATATAGGCCTATATATACATATAGAGAGAGAGTTTCTATGTGTTTTTACCAGAATTGTTTTTAAAGTCTACTTTAAAGCCGATTTTCTTACACAAATCATTTAGGCCAAAGGTGTGCGCCCTGGGGAGCCACAATGTCCTTACAGGGGCTGTAGTGCCCTAAGCTTACATGTTTACACTGTAGGCCTACTGTGTGTGTCAAGGTTCAGTGGTCAGTATTTTTCGTCGTGCTGTAAGATCGCGTGCTACTCTAGCCCGTGTAACTTGTCCCAATAAATTTTAGTTAATGTTCAACAACTGAACTACGATCTTGTGTTTTCTCTCAACACATTACACTACAGGTACGCAGTGGAATATTGCTATACTTATGCTTTCATAATTATTTTTTTGCTTTCAATTTAATGTAAAATGCAACATCCTAGGCCTCTGTCATAGATAGGGCGGCGCGAGTGTAGAAAGTTTTGGAACCAATGAACTGATTTAGACTAAACGTAGCATTTTATAATTGCTGGTCATTACGGTCACTGATCTATAAAAAGAATGAATTGGTCAGGGCAACAAAATGTGTGACTCAAAGCCACCACAGTACAACTATCTCAAAACACTGGCCTATGTAAAGTATATTACTTTTTTAAATATATAAATCAAATATCCCTATGATCTAAATTATAATTCCACGCGCTGCTATTTTCCTATTCACATTTACAACTCGCGCTGCTATTTTCCTATTCACATTTAGGCCTACAACTATAACGTTTACTAGTAGACCTTTATACTTATTCTACTTTGCATTGATAAACTGTGGCCCACAGCAAAACTTTTTTTATTTTAAAAATTAAATTTTTTTTTAAATTTTTATTATTACAATTATATTTTAATTTCATTTTTTGGTTTGCTTGTTTCTTTGTGGTTAACTAAGGGCAAAATCTTTGTAATGTTGATGCATTAGTAGCAAAAATGCTTATGAAGGATTTATACGAAAAATCTTTGTTTTAGGGGTCATTAAATAATAGGGCCTACAGCACTTATTGACATTTCTGATTCTTAGCGTCTAATGAATTTTAGTGTAGACGCTTAGATAAGAATTTGTGTAGTAAAAACTAATTTATTAAGGAAGTAATGTTTGTTCTTTTTATAGATCAGTGATTGCATTAGGCAATAAGAAAATATATTTACAAAAACTATTAGTGGCCTGGATAGATGTTTTTAAATAAATTGTGAGATGTTTATTTATTACTCTTCTCTTCCAACTAATCATCGCCACTAAATGCTGCATGTAAATGTAAGCACATACATGTTAACTGTGTGTCGTGTGTCGTCTTTGCTGATTGCAGTGAATCTGTAACAAACAAAACAAATAAATAACGTCTGGTCAATGGTAAGACCCGTGAATCTCATTGGTTGGTTTACAGACTGGTCTTGTCGCAGGCGATTCGCTGCCGGCTTCGCGGCTGTGTAGAGTGTGAGTGGGGAAATGCAGTAGGCCTACCCTCCACATACGTTTCTACAAAAATAAATCATACTTGTGATCTAATATTTACTGTAAAATATCAATAAAGCTATACGTATACTAACATTTAGTATTAGCATTAATTGATAAGATTAATTTGTTGCTGGATTTTATATTAGAAAACAAAGCTCTCGAATTTAATAGCAAGTCAATGGCCGGTAACTCTTTTTAACAAATTGTTCTATTTTAGCCAAATTGTTTACAAATTATCTCCCATCCGTTCGTGTGTTTAGAAAAAAAAACGTGCCAGGTAAAACGACCTTTGAACCTTAGAAGTCAAACCCATTGCGCAAGTAGACTATAATATATTGTTTTTAGTATAGAAACTAGTTCTATTGGATAAGACGGCTTGAAACTAGGTGAGTGCCTTTTTATCTGCTCTATCTAAATCCTATTCTTTATATCATCTGATATAGTACAATCTGTATGTCTGTTACATTACAATTTGTATGTCTGATAGTCTGCAACATTACAATCTCTAGGTCTGAAACACTATAATCTGTATGTCTGATACATTACAATATCTAGTTCTGATACACTACAATCTGCATGTCTGATACGCCTACATTACAATCTCTAGTTCTGATACACTACAATCTGCATGTCTGATAATTACAATCTCTAGGTCTGATACACTACAATCTGTATGTCTGATACAATACAATCTGTATGTCTGATACAGTACAATCGTTATGTCTGATACAGTGTACAATATGTATGTCTGGTACAGTAGAATCTGTATGTTTGATGCAGTACAATCTATATGTTTGATACACTACAATCTGTATGTCTGATACACTACAATCTGTATGTCTAATACACTACAATCTGTATGTTTGATACACTACAATCTGTATGTCTGATACACTACAATCTGTATGTCTAATACACTACAATCTGTATGTTTGATACACTACAATCTGTATGTCTGATACACTACAATCTGTATGTCTGATACACTACAATCTGTATGTCTGATACACTATAATCTGTATGTCTGATACACTACAATCTGTATGTTTGATACTCTACAATCTGTATGTCTGATACACTACAATCTGTATGTCTGATACACTATAATCTGTATGTCTGATACACTACAATCTGTATGTCTGATACACTACAATCTGTGTGTCTGATACACTACAATCTGTATGTCTGATACACTACAATCTGTTTGTCTGATACACTACAATCTGTATGTCTGATACACTACAATCTGTATGTTTGATACACTACAATCTGTATGTCTGATACACTACAATCTGTTTGTCTGATACACTACAATCTGTATGTCTGATACACTACAATCTGTATGTTTGATACAGTACAATCGTTATGTCTGATACAGTGTACAATATGTATGTCTGGTACAGTAGAATCTGTATGTTTGATGCAGTACAATCTATATGTTTGATACACTACAATCTGTATGTCTGATACACTACAATCTGTATGTCTAATACACTACAATCTGTATGTTTGATACACTACAATCTGTATGTCTGATACACTACAATCTGTATGTCTAATACACTACAATCTGTATGTTTGATACACTACAATCTGTATGTCTGATACACTACAATCTGTATGTCTGATACACTACAATCTGTATGTCTGATACACTATAATCTGTATGTCTGATACACTACAATCTGTATGTTTGATACTCTACAATCTGTATGTCTGATACACTACAATCTGTATGTCTGATACACTATAATCTGTATGTCTGATACACTACAATCTGTATGTCTGATACACTACAATCTGTGTGTCTGATACACTACAATCTGTATGTCTGATACACTACAATCTGTTTGTCTGATACACTACAATCTGTATGTCTGATACACTACAATCTGTATGTTTGATACACTACAATCTGTATGTCTGATACACTACAATCTGTATGTCTGATACACTACAATCTGTATGTCTGATACACTACAATCTGTATGTCTGATACACTACAATATGTACGTCTGATACACTACACTATGTGTTTTGCTAAAATACTATCGGTATATCATTGAATATCAAATGAATCGATACTTTGAATGTATCTATAAGCTAATGCTATTGTTCTGCTAAATCTTCTATCACACAAGCTAAAAAGTTAGGACTATCCCTGTGCGTGCGTCTAAAATATAATTATTAGATTTTGTATTTACTGAAAACATTTTTGGAAAATTTTAATGTCTAAAATCCTTACAATCTTTTTTTTTAAAGTAATATTAATGGAAATTTATAAATATTTTTGTTAAAGTAGACAAAAAAATAAAGCTATCAGTGGAGAATCAAACCCTGATCGCCCGTATGGCAGCCGAAAACGCTAACAACTACGCTAAGGAAACCATATGTCAATCAGGGATCACAAAAGTAAGATATGAGACAATAAGGTCACGTGTCATTAAATTAACCAATTGTATTGGTTAAACTCACACACATACCTTTTTGTATATAAAGATTATAGATTATAGAGTCACATATGCGTCCACGTGTTGGTCACGTTGAAAAAATAATAATTTCGTTGATCAAGGATGAGGATAAAAAAATGTTTGGTTTATTTACCAAGTTTATGGATTATTTTGAAGGTAATTCTTGACTGCATCGTTTTGAACACGATTGATTGACATCAGATTAATATTTCAATATTTTTTTCGGGGGGGGGGGGATCTTTAATTAAGCAGCACACTCGAATAGCCATGCCGAAAGTTCCGTGTTTGAATCCTGTTGAAGGTTAGTAAATACAAGACAATTTTTAAAAAACCTGTTGCGATGCTCAGATAAACAAAAGGACTAAATCAATGTTTATCCCTTATGCGAGAACAAATGCATATGTAGTCTTTTTTATCGAGTGGCATCCGGGAATGGAATGGGTTGCCTGAACAAACCAGGAAAACCAGTAAATTAACATAATTTAAAACACTAATAAAACAGCAAGACTAAACTCGGACCACGGATGAGCGTAGGACGCAATAATCTTCTTTACAGAAGGAGCGTCTGTAATGTATAAGATAAGCTTTCCCTTGGTCCTATATATATAAATGGTCTGACCGGGATACATTGACTACAACTTTACTTATAATATATAGGCCTATATATATATACATATATATTAATTATAAATTATCTTTCCAAATCTTCAGATCTCTGAGAAAATGAGCAGTAACGATGCAATGGCACAGATCCTCCGTGCCAACCAGGTGTATTACCGCCCCTGACTACCGTGATCTTGGGATCACGCAGGAGTTTCTTCTTCTACAAACTTGGGGCTCGTTTATTAATTACGGTACTAGATCTATCTTCAGTTGTTGGTTCTAAAACATCCCTGACCATATCTTGAAAAAGAACAGAAAATGACGTCACAAGAAATTAAAAAGTAAGTATTTCTCTAATCAAGCACACATTTTTTTAATATGTGTTTAGTTTGCTGTTGTTGGATTATTTTTTTTTTTTGCGTTGGTTTTTTGTTTTGGTATGGGGGACGGGCAGTAAAATTGTGCAAAGAGAAACTTTTTGTTCATTTAATATGCGAGTAAACAATTTTTTTTTTTTGCCCGTGCGGAAGTGTTATATCTTTAGTTTCCTAGCACCAGCAGATCAATCTATAAATATTAACCCTTACAGTCCCGTGAGAGTAGAGGCAATCTTTCTTGCATTTTCTGCACCTGTATAGCACCGACCTGTAGGAACCTTCTGTCTTATCGTCTTTTTATTTTATTTCGGATAGCTCTTTTCTCCTGCACTTACCTGTTCAACGTGCCCCTGTCCAGACAATGACATGCAGGTGGAGCGATTATACCTGATTGATACTTTCAGTCATATGTCTCTTTGTTACACATCTTTATATCGGTCGGCCAGCCTGGTTTTCCACTTTCCAGCGCGCTATAAATCAGGTTGTTATGAATTCGACCCGGGTCCATTCTTATAAGTTTACAGACGTTCCTTCTAGATAAAAGATTATTACGTCCACTAGGCCCAAAACTCCTGCAGGGCGACAGGGATCCGTCGGTGGCAGGGATAGAACCCGCGACGTGTCAGTTGTTTGTTTTTTTTGGTTGACAGTCCGGTGAACTAACCTTGAATAAGTTATCTTAGACGTCTTTCACTTAGGAGGTTAAACATGTTTTGAAAATTGGCACGTATCAAAGCATCACACACCTAAATTGTCCAAAACCAACAATATTAACCAAAACATGGATGTTGCGGTCAGCTTTACCTGCTTGGGTCTAAAGCACCAGCTTGCTCACTATTAACTGCGCGATAAATGGCAGGCTTGGTAAGGCTAATCAAAACGAAAGAGCTCAGATAAACTTCAAATGAAATTGGGCGTCCACCAAACCTGAATAACTTAAACAGTAATCTTTGGCAGCGAGACATAGACAACCTGTCGCCTCTTTACATTTTGAAAATTAAATGTGCAAATACGTGGGAATTCCCGTTTATAAAGTAGTCGCAGTACATGGATACGGAAGTCATCCACACAAATGAAAAGCTAATTTGTTTTGTTTAGATATTCTTTTGGTAATCGATAAATAAGGTAATGTTTTATTTCAAATAAAAGTAGCCTAAGCGTATTTATTGATTATACCGTACGTTTATTTGTATGTAGCCAAACTGGTATGCCGCCAAAAATATGGTTGGAAATCTATGCCGGCGCCCTCTTTGAAATTTAAATTTAAGCTAAGATTTTACGCTGCCCTTCCCCTCCACCTTTTTTTTTTTTTCACGAGTCCAAGCCTGACAAATTATAAGTTGTTTTGTAAAGTGGCTATGTCGACCCGTAGCCTTACGAGTTCGTCGTTGATGACTGATGTTTTCCGAGCATCGCTGATGTCTTGAAGGTTGTCTGACAGACCGGGAGTCAGTGTCCGTACATTCCAGCTCCCCAGTTTAAGGATTGGGGTTTTCCTTATTGTTTTTATTTTATTGCTTGGTGCATGAGTTACAGTCCACTTGTCGGGCATGTGCGTGCCCTAAGCCCTACGCACCCAGTAGGGCAGGCAAACTGTGACGGGACAACACCTAATTGATTGGGGGCTGCCCAGCTTGAGGCGGGCGGTATTAAGCTGTCCAATGAGACATTGTCATCTCTCCCACCGTCGGAAGCAGTCTCTGGCGCCAGCTTTACGCCAATTGAGCGGGTGGCTTATAACCGGTGACTACTACTTCCCGTGTTGTGTCGAAGCTGTGAAGCGAAGCTGGAGTGTCCTCTCCAGGGCACGAGCCTGGGCAGGTGATGTAGGGAATAAGCTGTTGCCCATGCAGCATACTCCCTCTCTTAACTCAGCTGATGGGTGCAAGGGAAAGGCGGAGCCAGTACGACTTGACATCAGCTGCGTCTCAGGAATTGCCAGAGGGAAGTTGCAGGCAACGCCAGTCTGCCTTAGGGATTCCGGCTCCTGATTTAGGATCGGGGTTTACTCCCCTAGCCTTTCTCAGGAATGAGTGTAGCCGCAAGGCAGCGGAGGTTTGTAGTCAGAGTTTTCCTTCTCCTAGATGAGCAGCCAACCACGGCTGACGAGCACCATCTGCCCGAAGCAACTGGTTTTTAGGCGCCAGTGGTCCGCCTTTCACCCCTTCTCCTGTTAGTTAGGAACGGGCTTCGCCGGACTTATTTGCAAGTCGCTCGTGAAGGCCAGGAGCTGGATTCGGATGTCAGAGGCAATTAGAGACGCAAGCCATTGGAGCATTTCATGAGATGAGGAAGCTTATCCCCGCATCCACAGAAAAAGATGCAATTGTAATGGGCGTTTAATGAATTAGTTAAAATGCTGCATTAACTAGCCTAATCGTTCATTTATTCTTTTTTTCATGAAACATTTAAATAAATGGGACAAATGATTTTACATCAGCTCTCCCAGATCTTACCAAGTTGAATTGAAAATCAAAAAATATTAAATATCTTGTAAGCTTTTGCAATATTGCGCAGCTCCCCTATTTATTCCACAGTGAAACAAGTCAAACATATCAGAAACCACTAGAGATCTAGTCTACAGGCCTAGCCCAATGATCATAAATATTATAATTAGTAATGATAAATTAAAAACAATTATTTCAGAGATCTGCTGACAGACTTCAGCCAGTTCCCGGAACCTGACCTCCACGTGGATGTAGGTCACTGGGTCAGAAAGCACCGCAGCCTCGACGTAATTCATCCCCCTGACGTCAGCAACGGGCGGTGCTTAATGGCATTTAATGAATATGTTGCTGGAGCTATAGGGGGTAAGGTTTGGCCGTTACTTACCTACTAAATTACTACTGGACATGACCTACTAAATTACTACAGGGCATGACCTACTAAATTTATCGAGAAATGAGCTACAAAATTACCTAAGCATGACCTACTTATTTACGTAGGCATGACCTACTAAATTACCTAGGCAGAACCTTGAACCATCGATACATCGCCTACAAAATTACCTACTATTTTACCTAGGCATGACCTAAGCGATGGGGTGGGGGGGGGGTCGATGATGTGATTCTGGGGGGAAGGAGGTACTGATGTTGGCTGGTCTTGTCCAGAGCGCCAGCAACCATATGATATGGCCAGTACTGACAACACAAAGTCTTGTGAGATATAGATCTAAATGTACAGCTATTATTCATGCAGAATTCAAAATGGCCAAGTATTTTACCCATTTAAAAAATGGTTATACCAATTTTTAATTTCTATTCCCTTTCTATGGCTTTTGCTTGCATGGTTTGTTTGTAGCCTAGTTGATAAAGTAAACCTGCAAACTTATATTGTGTCTTGGATCCCTAGGTGTCAGTTTTTGTAGCGGTCAGTCGGCCATTTCAGCAAACTCCCGGTATAAAATATAATTTAAAAAAAAAAAACAACTTGACATGTATAACAATCCACCCAATTTTCCCCTGGTCTGGATACTCAGGTGGAAAAAAATGAGAAAGCCTCCCCCCCTCCCCCCCCCCCCCCCCCCCCCGGCCGGTATGTTCTGAAGAAAAGAAAAAAACTCAATGTGTCCCGTTAACAATTAATCTAAATTCAAAATCGATCGTTTGATTGGCTGTTTATTTATTCGAACTTTAAAATTTTTTTTTCTTTCCTTTATTCAGGCATGTCTGGTGTGATTGTTGGTCACCCGTTTGATACTATGAAGGTCAGTGCATCTATTACAATAAAAAAATTCTAAACCAGATTTATATAATATATATTTCTATTTCTATAGTAGAATAGATAGCTCATGGAGATGACACATTTTTTGACAGTGTGTTCCACTAACGATGAATGGTTTGAGTGAATGAACTGAAGAGTAGGTTGAGTCCGTGATGAATAATAATGTAGACACAAAAAGTGGGATTCTGCAGTGAAATAAATTACAAAAGAGCACATTATTTCAAGTGGACATACATCTGTATTTTTCTTTTAACATAATGCAAATAGTATGCTAGTAAATAAACGTTGGGTGACCGACTAGCTTATTAGGTTGGCAATTCGGACTGTCAACATGCCAAAGCGGTTTTTAAATGCTTGTCTCCATCCATCTCCTGCTACCCATGCAAGAGCTCTGGACAATCGACGTTATTAATGGTCTTCAGTTAGAAGAAGGAAACGTCGTCTGTAAATTGTAAAGCAAAACTTCATGCCTTTAACCACCTGTTGTCGCCCTTAGATGAAATCTGTGAAGTTTCTCATGAAAAAATACCTGGGTTTTGAATTGTTAGTGTTCTAATCCCCAGCCCTCATATTCACACACACTCCCCTCTTTTATTTTTGTATGGTGGTGTGGGGGAGGAGGGTGGGAGACTCAACGTCATCGTGTGTGTCTTTTTTTATAAATATAATTTTCTTTTGGGCCAAGGTATAATGATCAAAGATTTGAGATAAGAGTTACATCAATATTTAAAAAAAAAGAAAAGCAAAAAGGCATGTGGATACAACTGATAGTAACAGATAGATCTGACATAAAACAAAAGTGTGTACATGCTAGTACATACAGCAAGAAGGACGCTAGTCTAGTGGCATCGCAGTCGGCTTGTGTAACAAAGGTCCTGGGCTCAAATCCCGGTGAAGGCTATGTCTGTTTTCCGGGTCTGTAACGTGTCCCTAACTCCGCCGACCTCTGATGGGTCTCTGACTGAAGTTGAGGGAAGGGGCGGGGGGGGGGGGGGTAAAGGCGGCTGGGCATTCTACTGGTCGCAAAGTCTCCGAGAATGCCGTGGCCGCAGAAACTGGTGAAACGCTGCTTCACCAGCCTCCATGGATCAATTTTTTTTTTCTGAAGGGAATACTTTCCCCTTTCTTTTTTACACACGGCAATAACAACAACAACGTCCCAACTTATACGTTTTCTCTTTTTGCATTTTCTATGAAAATATAAGTAACAGACACACAGAGAGAAAAAAACAAACTCTGCATCAAACGGTGTGTGTGTTTTTTGTATCCCGGATTTGTACTCAGAAGTGTAAACACTAAAGTGAAATATTTGTAACGCTACATGTGCCTAGAAAATGTATTCTAGATACAAGTATATGGGACATAAATAGAGAATCTGTCCCTGGGATTAGTACCAAATACAAGTATCTGGGACTTATAGAGAGAATCAGTCCCTTGGATTAGTACTGAATACAAGTATCTGGGACATATAGAGATAATCTGTCCCTGGGATTAGTACCTAATACAAGTATCTCGGTATAAACGTAGCTAAAGAGTTATTGGTATTAAAATTTGGTAAATGTGGTCAGGTACCGGTACGGAAAGATAAATAAAGCTCAAGCACCAACTCCTCACTCTTCCAGATTCAGATGCAGATTCGAACAGCGGGTGAACACAACGTGAGCAAAATTTCAGAGGCGTGGCACTGTATCCAAAGCCAAGGGCTGGTAGGTGTTAGGGTGTACATTTATATTTGTTTGGTTTTGTTAAGAAAATTTGAAGAAAAAAAAACTGCTATGTAGTGAAGCAACAGGGCGCCGATGGTGGGACCTTTCCATAAAACAAAAATGACTGCTCGCTGCCAGAGCCCCCTATTCCCGACGTGACTGCCGGTCAGTTGCAACATGTCGTCACAACATGCAGAATCAATTGCTACGCCACTTCTGCTATTTTATGTACTAAACAACTACAAAATAAAAGGTGTTATAAGCTTAATCAAATGAAATTATTATTATTTTTTTTAATGCATTTATTGTATGCCTACATTGTGCTGGCCACACAATCACCTAGTATGCCGTGGCCACAGAAACTGGCGAACGCTGCTTCACCGGCCCTTTGGATCAATTTGGTCCGACGGGATACATTACGTTTTTTTTTTTTCATTCAGGCTTACCAGAACCTTCCGTTATCAATACCGGTATACAAAAAAAACACACACATTTAGATCTAATATCAATCCTTTATTTATGTCAATACGAGTTCATATACACAAACATCTGTTGCAGAATCTATATACGGGGATTCAAATACTCTACTGCTTCTGCCAACCAGACTGCAGAGTATTTTGCTCTTTTGCAGTCTTTGTCCGACAAACATGATATTTTTTTTTGTCAAAATTTCTGTCAACCTTAAGCTTTGTGCCAATCAAAACACAACTAATTTTTCTTCTCGAAAATGCCTTGAATTTCTTTTTAAAGTCAATAACTCCATCTAAAAAGCTGTGTTCTATATCTATAATATATGCTTTTTTTTGTTCAACGCGAACCCAAATAACATTTTAACCTTAACAACCTCCTTTCAGAAAAAAGGTATATTTCGCGGCATGCTGTTCCCGTTCTGTTCGTACGGCGTTGTCAACTCGGTTCTCTTCGGAGTCTACGGAAGCGCTTTGGACTTTTTAGAGCCTGACATGACTGTAAAGCCTTCCTACTTCCAGGTAAGGGGTCGTCCATTAATGACGTAAGGCCACAAGGGTTGGTAACTCAGAGTCAAAACATTTGCGACGATGTGACGGAGGGGAGGGGGGATTGTTTAAACCATAGGTTCTCAACCTTTTTCGACTTACCGCCCCCTTTTACAATTTTTTCCGCTCACCGCCCCCCCCCCCCCAACTTTCTCTTAGCGCCCACTCCCCCCCCCCTTCCGCCCATCTATGCAAATTAATAAGCTTGTTTATAATTATAAATAAATAAAACTAATCATAAACTTGAAACAGATGTAAGATGGGTTAGTTAGGGGCTTTGGTTAAAGTTTAACGTTTAGTAAGCGTGTAGGCTACTTACCTTCAACATCGAAAATAAAAGTCTTCCACGTGAAATTTATACGCTCTGCTGTCAGATTCTTTTGCTATAAGCTTTACCAAAATGTTATTTATGATATTGCCTGAAATTTTCGGTAGATTTTCATCGTTTATACCACAGGCATAGTGTCAAATTGGATAAAACGTCTACGTTCGCCATATGCAAAAACATAAAATAGGGTCGAAGCCTCGTTTTGAAAAAAATCGAGAACAAGGCTAAACGTTTCCTCAAAAACGAATCGATTCAAATAGCTGAGGCGTTAAAATATATCAGGTACGCTTGTACCGCCCACTTGCCCTTCACCGCCCCCCCCAATCGCCCCCTGGAACGTCAGCGCCCCCCCCCCCCTAAAGCTTCTCGCCGACCCCCGGGAGGGCGATATCGCCCCCGTTGAGAACCTATGGTTTAAACAATGTCACATACAAAAAATGTGAATCTTTGGATGAAATTTTCATTTTAACAAGTTCCCCAAAATTAACTACTGTAGTTATGGTGTTTATTATAATATTTATAGGACAAAAAAAAGTTAATTGAAACATGCTTATTCTGAAATAGGAAATATGGGAAGTGTGTTGTTACTGGGGCAAGAATGCAGATATTTGTGATGTCCCATTGAAAGGGATTCAGACTTTTCGTGATGACTTAAGAACATGAGGGGGGAGGTGAAGGGGCTCGACATCGACCGAAATCGCGTGATTTCATTTACGGAAGACCCCTAGTGGCATTTTGGGGGAAAGTTGTCGTGGTAGAGAGTATTTGTCCCCATATTTTTTTTTTTTTTTTACGGGTATGAGTAGGGTGTGGGAGGAAAGAATAAAAATCAAATTGTATGTTTGGCCTATACGAACATGGGTAAAGAATTGATAATTGGAGCCAAATGTCGGGTCAAGAGAAACATAAGTAAAATTACAGGGTCACAACAAACAAAAAATAGGTTCCAGACCTTGGTTAAATTATCGTGACAAAGGTCTACTACAGTATATTATGCCACAGGCGGGCATTTCATGGTTTTAGCTAGAGGCTACAACCAACGAGTATTGTTCTGCCACTTAACTTGTCTTATCTAAATACATTTGTCGTCCTCCTCTTAGGTGTATCTAGCTGGTTGTATAGCCGGTGGATTCCAGCTGCTCTTCGCCTGCCCCATTGATGTGGTCAAGTGCACTTTGCAAGCCCAGATTCCTTTGACCAAACCATCGTGTGAGTCTTGTTTATTAACACTTGGGTCTGGGGTGGTCATTGGGTGCCGCTCTTCTACCCCCTTTCCATAGAAACGGATTTTGACATGCTGCGTCAGTTAAGGCAAGCCCTCGACTGAGAATAATAATATTTAAAAAATCTTTTGCTCGACTCCTTTTTTTATTCAGAATTGGAGGATTTAAAATGTACACATATTTATTTGATTGAACTTTTAATATTAAAACTAAACTATAAATTGGATATAATATTTAGCTTTTTAAAAATAGTTTAGGATTCAATTGCCCACGGTTTAAGAACTTGGCTGCTACAACCCACCCCTTTATTCTTGCTCTATTTTCCTTCTCCCCACCCTTCAGTCCCAACCTTTTTCAACCCTTGCACTATTGGCCCCCACATGAGGGCTTTTTTTTTTATTTCAGAAAACACTCGCACTTTCGAAATCATTTCAGAAAACGAGGTTGCTTATACAAATAGTTCTTCTATATTATTTCAAATATTGTTTATTAATGCTGAAAGACTGAACTTCTGTAATAAAGTCAAATTTCCATTTGGTTTGGATCAATAAAGGAATCTTTATCTTTAATCCTAATATTTTGCCGTGAAAGTTATTATTTATCTATATAAATACTATGCATGAATTGCACGAAAGAGGCTAATAAAAAAAAACAATTTGTCGTTGTTTTAATAAGTATAAATAGTCTGACATTATTAGCCTATTTTTATTTGCACGTGTAATTGCACATGTTTATGATTGTTGCGTAATCGGGTTTTATCTATCAGCATTGGTGGCAGAGCAGGTGTCTCTTAGCTGATTGCGTCATACTTGTAAGACCAGACAACTCTTTTTGTCTCATGAAATGGCCAGGCCAGCATTTCCCAAACTTTTTTTTGTGACCCAATTATTGTAAAGCCTACTTTTACTTTGTGACCCAATATCGTATACTTCTATATTGTCATCAGTTTACCTTCTTAAACTATGTGAGTGTGAGCGTGCATAAAACTTGCAGATTGCAAAAATGCTGCTATTATTGCAGGGACATTTTCATTGAGTAGTCCTGTTTACCCTTGTATGACATGATAAAAGTTAATTTACACAACCAATATCCTCTACTGCACACAGGCTTCGCAAACATAGAGGGAACATTGTTTGTGAACCACTAACATGTTTTAAGTCTAAAAGTCCAATCTTTTAGCGTCTGAGCCAGTAACATAAAAAAAAGATGTTCCTATTCCCACAATTTTCGAGAGTAGTGACATCTGTACTTAATTATCAACACAAAATGTTCGGTAAACATAATCATACTTTTATAGGTCAGAGGCTAGTAGGCCTACATCATTATTATTTTACTTATACTTTGAATACAATTTTTATTCTTTGTACGATTCGGTTCACGGGACACACTGAGCGCTATTGACTGGCACACCGAAGGTCCTGGGTGATCAAATCCTGGTGAAGGCTAGGCATTTTCCCCGGGTCTGGTGGGTGTCCCCGAGCCTACCCAGCTCTGGTAGGTACCTGACATTTGTCAGGGGGCAAACTAAATGCGGTTAGAAATTGTGCTGGCCACACAATCCCCTGGTATATTGTGGCCACAGAAACTGGTGAACGCTGTTTTACCGGCCCTATGGATCAAATTGGTTTGACGGGATCACTGTACTTTTATGACTCAGTTCCGACTCGCGACACTGTATAATTTGAGAAACTCCTGTCTAGACCATATATATATATACATGTATTATGATTTGACATCAAGTAAATCCAGACTTTTGACGCTCTAGCTTTATTTTTCCCTCTGCCGATATTTTTTCTAATGCCGAGTTTTGTATCGTACTTTAGGGACTTGGCCTCCATAGAAACTCTCGGTTACCATGACCTTTGATCTCGGCCTTGGATCTGCATGCTCAACCTTCTTGCTCCCTCCCACGCTATGTATTGGGAAATCTTAAAGTTTGAAGATAAAGCAAAATAAAAACGTTATGCTAAGAATTCCAAACCTTATCTATTAGGCTAGGAGGAAAAAAGCTAGTCAAATTACTTTATACAAATTTTTTGTTTGTTTGTGTTTATTTCATAATTTTTTAATGGATCACAATTAAAAACAACAATAATCTCGAATCTTCCGCAAATTTGAATCTTTGAAATCAGTGGCTGTATGAATAAGCAAAATACTCTGTTTAATCTAAATTGCATTAGATCTAGTTGTTTTTAGTTATTGTCGACCAAATATAGGCCTACACATGTAGAATATAGGTCTTAATTTCTGTGTAGGGGGGGGGGGGGGGATATAGTGCTTTAAATATGTTGTTTGTTCGCCTATGGTTTGTTTGTTTTTGTATATTTCACTATAAGGAGGTCCATACATTTGCGGAAATTCAAAACTTACTGTGTTCTTACTAACTTCGGTAATCTTGTCGAAGGTATACAGTTAATCAACAAAATTATAAGCCTAAAGACCCTATTTTTTTTTAAACATCTCCCATCAAAAAATATTGTTTTAATTTGGCATGGGAAGGTAGAAGAGGAGAGGGAAACCAAACAAAAAACAACATCAGACATAGGTGAAACATACCAGATCCCTCAATGGGATGTAGCGCGATATAGTGATGATCATGGAAGATATAACGGAACAACGGTTATACTTAAGTTGGCCTTGAGTACACCACGGTGGCAGCGCGTTCGACTGACGTACCAAAGGTCCTGGGTTCAAATCCTGGTGAAAGGCAAAGATTGTTTCCCAGGTCTGGAAGGTGTTCTTGAGTCTACCCAGTTCCGATGGGTACCTGAACTTAGTTGGGGTAAAGTAAAGGCGGCTGTGCATTGTGCTGGTCACACAATAACATTGTATGCCGTGGCGACAGAAACAAGTGTACGCTGCTTCACCAGGCCCTATGATCAATTGGGTCCGAAGGGTACTTTACTTACTTGAGTACAGTGTCGCTTGTTTTAATTTATTTGGTTTTCTTTACAATGCATACATTTATTTATTTTACTGAAAAGGATGGTATGTAAAGAGGGGTTGTGAACAGGCCTCTATTTACGTAATTATTTCAGGGAAGTCTGTCTACTGGGGCCAGTGTAAGGGGTGGCATAACGTGTTCTGTAATACTTAATGTCTGTCTACTGGGGCCTGGGTAAAGGGTGGCATAACGTGTTCTGTAATACTTAATGTCTGTCTACTGGGGCCAGTGTAAAGGGTGGCATAACGTGTTCTGTAATAATTAATGTCTGTCTACTGGGGCCAGTGTAAGGGGTGGCATAACATGTTCTGTAATACTTAATGTCTGTCTACTGGGGCCAGTGTAAAGGGTGGCATAACGTGTTCTGTAATACTTAATGTCTGTCTACTGGGGCAGTGTAAAGGGTGGCATCTCGTGTTCTTTAATACTTAATGTCTGTATACGGGGGCCAGTGTAAAGGGTGGCATATCGTGTTCTGTATTACCTAATGTCTGTCTACTGGGGCCAGTGTAAAGGGTGGTATATCGTGTTCTGTAATACCTAATGTCTGTCTACGGGGGCCAGTGTAAAGGGTGGCATATCGTGTTCTGTATTACCTAATGTCTGTCTACTGGGGCCAGTGTAAAGGGTGGTATATCGTGTTCTGTAATACTTAATGTCTGTCTACTGGGGCCAGTGTAAAGGGTGGCATATCGTATTCTGTATTACCTAATGTATGACTACTGGGTCCAGTGTAAAGGGTGGCATATCGTGTTCTGTAATACCTAATGTCTGCCTACTGGGGCCAGTGTAAAGGGTGGCATATCGTGTTCTGTATTACCTAATGTCTGTCTACTGGGGCCAGGGTAAAGGGTGGCATATCTTGTTCTGTAATACCTAATGTCTGTCTACTGGGGCCAGTGTAAAGGGTGGCATATCGTGTTCTGTATTACCTAATGTTTGTCTACTGGGGCCAGTGTAAAGGGTGGCATATCGTGTTCTGTATTACCTAATGTCTGTCTACTGGGGCCAGGGTAAAGGGTGGCATATCGTCTTCTGTAATACCTAATGTGTGTCTACTGGGGCCAGTGTAAGGGGTGGCATATCGTGTTCTGTAATAGTTAATGTCTGTCTACTGGGGCCAGGGTAAAGGGTGGCATATTGTGTTCTGTAATACCTAATGTCTGTCTACTGAGCCAGTGTAAAGGGTGGCATATCGTGTTCTGTAATACTTAATGTTGTGTTCCAACAATAAAGTTGACATTCTGTAATACCTAATGTTGTGTTCCAACAATAAAGTTGACATTCTGAAATACCTAATGTTGTGTTCCAACAATAAAGTTGACATTCGTCAGACGAACGGATTTACATAAGATCATTTCAATAAGTGGCCCGGGTGGGGGTGATCGGGGGGGGGGGGGGGGATAAATTGAATTTACAGACCTCCGGTGGGCATTCGACATCAGCTGTGGGAGATTCAAAGGATAGCCGGGCATAGTGCCGGTCACACAGTCCCCTTTTATGTCATGACAATGACATCTGAAGCTGGACTATTTCGCTTGACTAATATTGTTAGCAAGGGTCAGATAAAACCTAGAAGGAAAAATGTAGAACCCTATCAAATGTTCTTATTTGTTGAAGAAACGTAACGCGGGTTATTTAGCCTACTTTTGAAACAAGTATTATCCTAACTTTTTTTGTTCAATTTAGAGTCTAGTTGCTGCAAAGACTGTCTAAAATAGCAAACGTCCAATCTAAAACAAAACAAACAAAAAACGTTGTTAGTATGCTAGTCAGTAAAATGCTAAGCTACGAACAGATTTTGTAAGCCTTCACCAAATCTTACTTTATTAATGTATTTTTTCCTCTTTTATTTTCAGCCTTGCTGCATGAGAGACCGGCGGAAATACGTAATTATTACAAAGGACCAATAGATTGCACGAAAGACATACTCAGGAGAGAGGGAATCAAGGGGATGTATAAAGGACTTATAACCATGTTTTTCAGGTAGGATAAAGTCTCGTGTCATTGGTCAGACCATCCCCCCCTCCACCACCACCACCTCGCGTCCAAACGGGAACGGAAGTGGTAATTTCGAATTATCTTCGTCACTAGACTCAGATATTTAATGAATATGCTATACAAAATATTGTGTGCTTTTAAAAAAAATTAAAATCAGGAGCTTTCTTAAAATAGAATTGTACAAGGTGATGGAATGTAAGACGTGGTGTAATTGTGATGGAATGTAAGATGTGGTGTAATTGTGATGGAATGTAAGATGTGGTGTATTAGTGATGGAATGTAAGACATGGTGTAATTGTGATGGAATGTAAGATGTGGTGTATTAGTGATGGAATGTAGGACGTGGTGTAGTTAGTTGTGATGGAATGTAGGACGTGGTGTAGTTAGTTGTGATGGAATGTAGGACGTGGTATAGTTAGTTGTGATGAAATGTAGGACGTGGTGTAGTTAGTTGTGATGGAATGTAGGACGTGATGTAGTTAGTTGTGATGGAATGTAGGACGTGGTGTAGTTAGTTGTGATGGAATGTAGGACGTGGTGTAGTTAGTTGTGATGGAATGTAGGACGTGGTATAGTTAGTTGTGATGGAATGTAGGACGTGGTGTAGTTAGTTGTGATGGAATGTAGGACGTGGTATAGTTAGTTGTGATGGAATGTAGGACGTGGTGTAGTTAGTTGTGATGGAATGTAGGACGTGGTGTAGTTAGTTGTGATGGAATGTAGGACGTGGTGTAGTTAGTTGTGATGGAATGTAGGACGTGGTGTAGTTAGTTGTGATGGAATGTAGGACGTGGTATAGTTAGTTGTGATGGAATGTAGGACGTGGTGTAGTTAGTTGTGATGGAATGTAGGACGTGGTGTAGTTAGTTGTGATGGAATGTAGGACGTGGTGTAGTTAGTTGTGATGGAATGTAGGACGTGGTGTAGTTAGTTGTGATGGAATGTAGGACGTGGTGTAGTTAGTTGTGATGGAATGTAGGACGTGGTGTAGTTAGTTGTGATGGAATGTAGGACGTGGTGTAGTTAGTTGTGATGGAATGTAGGACGTGGTGTAGTTAGTTGTGATGGAATGTAGGACGTGGTGTAGTTAGTTGTGATGGAATGTAGGACGTGGTATAGTTAGTTGTGATGGAATGTAAGACATGATGTAGTTTTTATGAAATATAGTATTAGGGACATAAAGTTGTTCAAATAAAACAAATGTAGGCTACATAGTATATGTAGAAAAATATCTATTCCCCGAACGCCGTGTGGTTTTCCTTTTTAAAAAAAACATTCCTTTCCGAACAACCAGAAAAAAAAAACAAGTCCCTACGCAGTCTCCCTGTATATAAAACGGTCAATGTATGCTGTGGTCGAGTAGCCTTTTTTTTAACCTCTTGTTAATGAACTTAATCGACACCCCTCCCCCATCCCACCGTTCAGTAAATACGATGAAAGTTGAGCCACAGTAGACGCGAAGCTGCATACATTTTCGTTAAGTATAAATAGTTATGAATATTTCCTTTTACTGCAAAACTTCTTCCTCCTTTTTTTTATAATTATTTTGTTTTTGGGGGGTTTTCGGTGAAGGGTTCGCTGGAATACATGCTGATCACATGAAGCTCAGAGATCATATAAGATCACATTACATACTTGATACTCTATGGTTTAATTTTTAAACGAGGAAGAGTAGGAAACAAAAAAGAATACATGGTGCCAATACAGCTTAAAATAATTATTGGTCAACAGGTGATGATTTAAAAAAAAAAGACTCGTTTAGAAACACACGTACAGTACAATACCAGTAATGATATTGAGTCTTGCCTTTGTATTTGACAAATGAAATATTCCAAGACCCCATTGAAACGAGGTGGTCTACTGAAAGAGCCATGTACTCCCGTTTCTAGAGTATGTATTTATATATTCGGCCCCCACCTCCCAGTCCCGTTTCTCTTTGGTTTATTTTCTACTCTGATTGCTTGAGGACGTACCTGTGTTCACCGAGCTCTGGTGGTGGTGGGGGGGGGGGGGGGGGTGACGGTTTCAGTTGGTTGTATTGGCCACACAATCCGCCTCGTGTGTCGTGGTGAACAAAAGTGGTGAACTCTGCTTGGCTAACCCTAAGCACTTGATTAGAACTTCTACACTCGTAGTTACAGGTTTTTTTTAAATTCTTTAGAGCCCCGAAGAAATCAATGTATGGCAAATTCCCTGACTCGCCCCGACCAACAGTTGGGTAGCGGCCTTTCTTGCACATAGATCAAAACTTGACATTTACCTTCATGTTCCCTGAGTCAAAGACCTTTTATGTCTCCAGTTGAAAATGGACGGTTGACTTGTGTTCCATGATTCCAACTTTTTCTAAATTCGCAATGGAAAGTTGACTTTTGTTCCCTGATTCTAAACATATTTTCCAGCTTTGGATTGTACCTGCCATCTATGACTCCAGTCATGACGTTTGACTTATGTACTCTGATTCCCAGACATTGTAGGTCTTCAAACTTCAGACGAAATTTGGCTTTTGTTCTTGATTCCCAGACATTGTAGGTCTTCAAACTTCAGACGAAATTTGGCTTTTGTTCTTGATTCCCAGACATTGTAGGTCTTCAAACTTCAGACGAAATTTGGCTTTTGTTCTTGATTCCCAGACATTGTAGGTCTTCAAACTTCAGACGAAATTTGGCTTTTGTTCTTGATTCCCAGACATTGTAGGTCTTCAAACTTCAGACGAAATTTGGCTTTTGTTCTTGATTCCCAGACCATCTACGACCTAGGATTTCAACGGAAACTTGACCTTTTAACTATTTTTGTATTCTATGCAGTGGCGTATTTAGGCATGTTCCACATGTTCCATTGGAACAGAGGCCCCCACATAAAAGGGTCCCTTACACATCCCAAAATGAAATTTGTTTGTGACATCACTATTCTTTCGTTGAAAATGTAAAATAAAATTCAATTATTCCCCTACAATTTTGAGCACTCCAGTCCAACCAAGCTAAGCGCAACATAAAATTTATTTAAGATTTTACAAAAATGTTACACGAATTAAAGTCACTTTTCTGAGGTATGTGAAAGGCAGGGCGAGGTCACGAGGGCCCCCCCACATAAATTTGGGAACAGGGCCCCCACAATCCAAAGTACGGCCCTGATTCTATGTCTCTAAAAAAAAAAGACTTTTGATTACCAGCCCCCCCCCCCCTTTTTTTTTTTGCTACTTGATACCCAGACCATCTATGATTTCAATGGAAACTTGACCTTTCAACTATGTTTTATTTTTCTGATTTCCAGGGACGTTCCTAGCTTCGGTCTGTACCTGCTCGTGTATGAGTGGCTGCACCAACACATGATCCACAACGGCTATTCCGACGGTGACGGCATCATCGCGGCCATCGTGTCCGGGGGCACGGCGGGCTGCATCTCGTGGAGTTCCGTCATGCCGCTCGACGTCATCAAAAGTCGCCTTCAGGTAACTGATACCACCATCTCGTCGTCGTTGGTCTGTGTTCAAGTGTTGGTCTGTGTTCAAGTGTTGGTCTGTGTGCAAGTGTTGGTCTGTGTTCAAGTGTTGGTCTGTGTGCAAGTGTTGGTCTGTGTTCAAGTGTTGGTCTGTGTTCAAGTGTTGGTCTGTGTTCAAGTGTTGGTCTGTGTTCAAGTGTTGGTCTGTGTTCAAGTGTTGGTCTGTGTTCAAGTGTTGGTCTGTGTTCAAGTGTTGGTCTGTGTGCAAGTGTTGGTCTGTGTGCAAGTGCGTGAGTTGAATGTTTTGTAAATGCGTTCAGGCTCATCATTTTCTCCAAATCTTAACACTTCACCTGTGTATTTTCTTTGGTCGTTTAGCGTCGTTGACATTAGGGAAAGAGGGGATCAATGAATTGTGCAAGTCGTGCAGTGTGCAATAACCCGGTGGTTACGGGGGCCCGCCATCAGAGGACTCCCAAAACATTTGCTACACCATTTGGGAGGAGGGGGGCACGATGTTTTCTATAAATATGATTGTATATTAATTAAATAAAGTGACTGTGGCTTGAGTTAAACATTTGATTGCAATGGGAAATTCTGATAGTGAGGGTAAATAAAATACTTGGTAATTCGTTACAGTATCAATGTATTGAGTTGCTTAATGTTAGAGTTCAGGTTCATCATATAATTATGGATTACTTAATAAACTTTCTATCAACTTCTATAGGTCCTATTTCTAGGTGTTTTGTGCTTAATTAATTATGCATTGTCCTTGCATTTAAACACATATGTATTGAAGAATATTAACTTGACACTTGTTACAGTAAATAAAAATAAATATAAGTTAACTAGTATGCATTTATACAGAAAAACATTTAAAAAAACACTATTGACAAGAATAGTATAAAGTGACTGTAGACAGTGAAGGGTGATTTAGAACGTTTTAAGAAGACACGAGGTCCACCGTCCATATAGCTATTTGCGGTTCCAGTTGGTCAAATGACAATGGTCAGTTATTACATGGCATGAAATGCACAGACTTAAAAAGAGCTTTGAACAGGACGTGGTATAGACTTTAAAAAAAAAAGGAATGTAATCACGTGGGTGATACTAAAAAAGAGTACGTTACACTTAATCTTTATATTATTATCAGTCCTTTCCCCAACCACCCCCGCCTGAATAAGAACTCATTAACCCTTTGACTCCTCGTGCAGTGCAATGCTTCTGTTCCTTAGTTAACCTAAATTTGTAAAAATAATACTTTTTTCTTTAAACTTTACTTATTGATTCTTATGTGTGGCAAGGGAAATAACAATATTTTATTGACTGGTGAAATTACTGGTGCGATGACTGGTCTTTATTGGGCCTAATTTGAGGGGGGAAAAGAGAGAAGCTCAAAACGCTCCCAATGCTAATCAATATTGCATGAAGTACACTTAAAGAAGAATAAATGTACTAACTACGAATTTGTGTGAATAGAACTGTGTTGCAAGTATATGGGTAATAGTTTAAATTAAATGCATTAATAAAAAAAATAACCGAAACTCTGTCTCGTTGTGTGATTTAGACCTACAAAGAGTTTGACAACTAATCAGATTTCTTAATTCGTCATATACGACTGACATTGAAATATTCACTTCATCGTAATTTATCTCATTAGAGAAACTAAGCACTTAAAAGATTAAGGTGCCCCTTTCACTTTTAGACCATATATGTCATTTAAAAATCTGTAAAAAACCAAAATAAAAACTCTCATGTGTCAATAATTATGCACAATTAACCACAGTAACTCATATGTGTGGAACTATAAAATAATTCAATTTCCAGGTTTAATTTAATGCGTGGAGCTACTTTTTCTTTTTGTTAGTTCGCGAATCTTGGTTTAACTTTAACTCTACTATTTTAAGTATTGCACCGTACGAGCCATTCGTGCTATCTGGAACGTTTCTGTGGTGCCCCCATTCCATTGACGCCTAAGAGCGTATCCTTATTTTGCTTTAAATGGTTGATACAGCACTGAAGAGGACAGCTTTCCAATTTTTTTTACAATACTATAGTTTCTCAAAACAAAACCAAAACACAAAAAAAAAAGCTTACGAAAAGTGGGCAACATTCATTTTTTACTACCAGCTGAATAAATATCTTATCTTATATATTACAAGCCGTTATGTGCCCGGTCCTCCGAACCGGCTAAAAGTTATGTTTACATACACTCTAACTACTCAGGCAGTTATAATGAGATTGCCCGCATGACCTACGACACGAATTTAAACGTGAGGTAATTTTTTATTTGCCCGCTACAACATGAATTACCCGTTAAAATCATTACTCATCACCCATTATAACAATTACAAAATTGCCCGCTATAAATTACGACGCAAATTAAAACATGAATATATTTTGTTCTATTCATTGATTAAGAACATTCGACAGTACTTTTATTTTTTTTTAATGATTGTTTGATATATTTTTTTTACGACAAACATTAAGTCGCAGACCTATGTTGTGTTGTTTTTGTTTATTTGCTATTTATTTATTTATTGTTGCTTTGGAAGCAAACTTAGAATTAAATTTTCTATTCAACATGTAAAACAATAACAAATGAAACCCTTATGAAATAATGTTTATAAAACGTATACGACACGAATTAAAACTTTAAAAATTTAGTTCCGGCAATTTGAACATTGCCCGGCAAATTAAACATTGCCCGGTAATTTAAACATTGCCCGGTAATTTAAACATTGCCCGGTATTATAAACATTGCCCGGTATTATAAACATTGCCCGGTAATTTAAACATTGCCCGGTAATTTAAACATTGCCCGGTATTATAAACATTGCCCGGTATTATAAACATTTCCCGGTAATTTAAACATTGCCCGGTATTATAAACATTGCCCGGTATTATAAACATTGCCCGGTAATTTAAACATTGCCCGGTAATTTAAACAATGGCCGTTACCTAGGCGATAAGCCTAAAGGTGCCCAGTTCTCGGAACTGGATAAAATAACCCATGGAGTTATAAACAATAGTCTTAAGCGGGGATAAAGTATTTTCCGGTAACTTATACCATTTAAATATTGCATTCCACAAATAACGACGCAAATTAAAACAAAATTTTGTTCCCTTCTTAAACGCATAAATACGCAAAATTTGATGACGCCATATAATTATAAGCTTAAATATAGAGTGTAACCAGGACCACTGCGTTTAAATAAGCTTACTAAGGCGTCGGTATTACTTCCCGAAACAGAAAAAAAAAATACTATATCTATTTGCTTTTGTCCTATGTTTGTAAAGTTTTAAATTATTAATTAGCTTTAAGTCATGTATTCACAGTGTAAAGTATTAAAGTAGTGATAGATTAAGAAAATCAACTACAGTATTGGTAGTGTAAAGAATTTATGTTGTTTACGGCACGTAGACAATTTAAACATGAAGAAAATTTGTTCCCGTCATTGAGTTGAGATAAAAATCCATGCACATAGTTTGATGACGTCAATTTAAACATGAATGAAAAATGTCCCTTCATTGCTATAAAATCCATGCGCAAAGATTGATGACGTCATAAAAATAATCTCAGCGCATCCTTTTTTTTTCTAGCTTTGTGACGAAAAACTATAAAAAGTTGTACTGGCAAAGACAATGTGAATCAAAAGTTGTGTTTTTTTCGCGTTTTTTGACCAAACTGACCACTGCGGTCATTTTAATTTTTTTTAAACCTTGACAGTGTTCACCGCCGTAACGCAAAGAATATTTGTAGCAAATTTCACGTTTTTATGTCCAGTATTTAAAAAGATTATGCGGTATGTACATAGCCACATACATACATACATACATATTCCTTTTGAGATTTATATATTATACAAGCCGTTATGTGCCCGGTCCTCCGAACCGGCTAAAACTTATGTTTACATACACTCTAACTACTCAGGCAGTTATAATGAGATTGCCCGCATGACCTACGACACGAATTTAAACGTGAGGTAATTTTTTATTTGCCAGCTACAACATGAATTACCCGATAAAATCATTACTCATCACCCATTATAACAATTACAAAATTGCCCGCTATAAATTACGACGCAAATTAAAACATGAATATATTTTGTTCTATTCATTGATAAAGAACATTCGACAGTACTTTTTTTTTTTTTTTTTATGATTGTTTGATATATTTTTTTACGACAAACATTAAGTCGCAGACCTATGTTGTGTTGTTTTAGTTTATTTGCTATTTATTTATTTATTGTTGCTTTGGAAGCAAACTTAGAATTAAATTTTCTATTCAACATGTAAAACAATAACAAATGAAACCCATATGAAATAATGTTTATAAAACGTATACGACACGAATTAAAACTTTAAAAAGTTAGTTCCGGCAATTTGAACATTGCCCGGCAAATTAAACATTGCCCGGTTATATAAACATTGCCCGGTAATTTAAACATTGCCCGGTAATTTAAACATTGCCCGGTAATTTAAACATTGCCCGGTAATTTAAACATTGCCCGGTAATTTAAACATTGCCCGGTAATTTAAACATTGCCCGGTATTATAAACATTGCCCGGTAATTTAAACATTGCCCGGTAATTTAAACATTGCCCGGTAATTTAAACATTGCCCGGTAATTTAAACATTGCCCGGTATTATAAACATTGCCCGGTAATTTAAACATTGCCCGGTAATTTAAACAATGGCCGTTACCAAGGCGATAAGCCTAAAGGTGCCCAGTTCTCGGAACTGGATAAAATAACCCAGGGAGTTATAAGCAATAGTCTTAAGCGGGGATAAAGTATTTTCCGGTAACTTAAAACCATTTAAATATTGCATTCTAAAAATTACGACGCAAATTAAAACAAAATTGTGTTCCCTTCTTAAACGCATAAATACGCAAAATTTGTTGACGCCATATAATTATAAGCTTAAATATAGAGTGTAACCAGGACCACTGCGTTTAAATAAGCTTAATAATGCGTCGGTATTACTTCCCGAAACAGAAAAAAAATGCGAAATCTATTAAGTATTTGCTTTGTCCTATGTTTGTAAAGTTTTAAATTATTAATTAGCTTTAAGTCATGTATTCACAGTGTAAAGTATTAAAGTAGTGATAGATTAAGAAAATCAACTACAGTATTGGTAGTGTAAAGAATTTATGTTGTTTACGGCACGTAGACAATTTAAACATGAAGAAAATTTGTTCCCGTCATTGAGTTGAGATAAAAATCCATGCACATAGTTTGATGACGTCAATTTAAACATGAATGAAAAATGTCCCTTCATTGCTATAAAATCCATGCGCAAAGATTGATGACGTCATAAAAATAATCTCAGCGCATCCTTTTTTTTCTAACTTTGTGACGAAAAACTATAAAAAGTTGTACTGGCAAAGACAATGTGAATCAAAAGTTGTGTTTTTTTCGCGTTTTTTGACCAAACTGACCACTGCAGTCATTTTAATTTTTTTTAAACCTTGACAGTGTTCACCGCCGTAACGCAAAGAATATTTGTAGCAAATTACACGTTTTTATGTCCAGTATTTAAAAAGATTATGCGGTATGTACATACCCACATACATACATACATATTCCTTTTGAGATTTATATATATACAAGCCAATATGTGCCCGATACTTCGAACGGGCTTTTTTTTTAGAATATGCTTGACACATTATAGTTTTTTAGTTTTGTTTTTGCAACATACATAAAGTAGTATGTGTTTTTTTGTGGTCAGTATTTTTTAAATTTATTTTTGTTTTGCACACTTTATTATACACCAATTCAATATACAACTAAAAAGGAAAAACAAATAATAATATTTTTTTTTATTTCTTGCTCAAAGTATGACCACTATGATCGAATTTTGTGAGTTTATTGGGTAATTAAACTCTTTCTGTAAAACAGAACTCACATGTCTTTTAAAAAGTAACGTTAATTCGAAAATGATTGTTTGATATATTTTTTTGCTACAACATTAGTCGTAGATCAATATTTTTTTATTTATTTTTTTGTTTCTGTTGGTGTTATTTGCTATTTATTTATTGTTGCTTTGGAAGCAAACTTAGAATTAAATTTTAAATTCAACAGGAAAAACAATAACAACTGAAACCGATATGAATCATAGTTTATGCAACGTATACGACATGAATTAAAACTTTAAAAAGTTGGTCCGGCAAATTTAAACATTGCCCGGCAATATAAAAATTTCCCGCTACATAGTTTATAAGACGTATACGATACAAATTAAAACTTTAAAACGTTGAGCTCGGCAATTTAAACATTGCCTGGCAATTGAAAAATTTCCCGCTACAAAGTTTATAAGACGTATACACAGAATAGGTATAGAACAGAATGCACAATCCCTATATACGCAGTCACTAAAAGTTACCATTTTCCGCAATGCAGCGGTCGCTAAAGACGCTACTAAAGTAAAATGAGAAAGGATATCTACGTCTGCCATAAATATATACAATATATATAGGGCCTACATTATCTTTCATTATAGGCTTACTTTTATATAAATTTGACTTAATTACCCATTTTGTTTTGAACATTATATGATTAGGCCAATATGATGTAAAAATATTTATTACCCGGTACTGATTTGAAAAAAAATGGCTTAGACGTAGCTCGGTACCGGTAACTAAATTGCTACGGCTACCGGTACATAACTATATATACTTTTTAAACCAAAATAAACTTTTAAAATTATGAAGGGAAATAGGCATATAATTCATAATGAGTTAATATGAGGTTGTTTATGCTGTTGTTTATCCTTTATGGAGTCAGGAAAGCCATGCAGTTTGACATGTTCTTTTTTACGATAATCAGTCGTTTTCGTTTTCATTGTTGTAGTTTATTACACAACCGTTTATGCACATTTTGCCTGAAATATTAGCTTTGGGTGTTCGAACTTGTAGATTTGAAGAAAAAGACTTTGTAGGCTAAATAAGCATAAATATAGAGTGTAACCAGGACCGCTGCGTTTAAATAAGCTTAGTATGGCGTCGGTATTACTGCCCAAAACAGAAATAAAATGCGATTGCGCATTCTGTTTTATACCTATTCTGTGGACATATACAACACGAATAAAAACGTGAAAGAATTTTTTATTTGCCAGATACAACGTAAGATACCCATTAAAACCATTAATCATTACCCATTATAACAATTTTAAAATATCCCGCTATAAATTACGACGCAAATTAAAACGTGAATATATTTTGTTCTATTCATTCATAAAGTACATTAGCAAAGGTTGAAGCGAAGTTAATTAAAATGAATACGCAAAATTCGATGACGCCATAAAAAAAAAGACAACCAGCTATCCCTGCGCAAACTTTGATGACGTCATCCTGAAAAAAATCTCAACGCCATCCTTTTTTTAAATTTTTTTAGCGCGATCGATCGAAAAACTATAAAAAGTTGGAACGGCAATTTTAACATGAACCCAAAATATGTCGTTTTTTTCGCGTTTTTTGACCAAACTGACCACTGCGGTCATTTTAATTTTTTTAAAACCTTGACAGTGTTCACCGCCGTAACGCAAACAATATTTGTAGCAAATTTCACGTTTTTATGTCCAGTATTTAAAAAGATTATGCGGTATGTACATAGCCAGCCAGCCAGCCACATACATACATATTCCTTTTGAGATTTATATATATACAAGCCGTTATGTGCCCGGTCCTCCGAACCGGCTAAACGTTATGTTTACATACACTCTAACTACTCAGGCAGTTATAATGAGATTGCCCGCATGACCTACGACACGAATTTAAACGTGAGGTAATTTTTTATTAGCCCGCTACAACATGAATTACCCGTTAAAATCATTACTCATCACCCATTATAACAATTACAAAATTGCCCGCTATAAATTACGACGCAAATTAAAACATGAATATATTTTGTTCTATTCATTGATTAAGAACATTCGACAGTACTTTTATTTTTTTTTTATGATTGTTTGATATATTTTTTTTACGACAAACATTAAGTCGCAGACCTATGTTGTGTTGTTTTTGTTATTTACTATTTATTTATTTATTGTAGCTTTGGAAGCAAACTTATAATTAAATTTTCTATTTAACATGTAAAACAATAACAAATGAAACCCATAAGAAACAAAGAAGAAATATTTTTTTTGTTACATTGTGTTCAATGTAATCGCATAATGATCTTTTACATACACTTTACATATCCATGGAGTTATAATGAGATTGCCCGCTACACAGTTAATATATAAGGCAATTAAAGGTAATTTTTTATTTGCCCGCTACAACATGAATTACCCGTTAAAATCATTACTCATCACCCATTATAACAATTACAAAATTGCCCGCTATAAATTACGACGCAAATTAAAACATGAATATATTTTGTTCTATTCATTGATAAAGAACATTCGACAGTACTTTTTTTTTTAATCATTGTTTGATATATTTTTTTACGACAAACATTAAGTTGCAGACCTATGTTGTGTTGTTTTTGTTTATTTGCTGTTTATTTATTTATTGTTGCTTTGGAAGCAAACTTAGAATTATTTTTTCTATTCAACATGTAAAACAATAACAAATGAAACCAATAAGAAACAAAGAAGAAACTTTAAAAAAAAAAAATTGTGTTCAATTTAATCGCATAATGATATTTTACATACACTTTATCTACCCATGGAGTTATAATGAGATTGCCCGCTACACAGTTAATATATACGGCAATTAATAAAACCCTGCCCGTTAAAAAGTTTATCGATGTATACGTCACAAATTTAAATGTCAATGACATTTTGTACGCCCGCTACAACCGAAACGAACTGAAACGTGAAATATTTCCCGCTAGAAACGAATTGAGTGAAATATTTCCCGCTAGAAAGATTTTAATGCGTATACGCCCGCTTCAAACAAATTGAAAAAGCTAAAAGTTATGTTTACATACACTCTTACTACTCAAGCAGTTATAATGAGATTGCACGCAACAACTACAAAGTTTATAATTTCGTATACGACACGAATTAAAACGTGAATATATTTTGTTCTATTCATTCATAAAATACATTAGCAAACATTAAAGCAAAGTTAATTTTAAATGAATACGCAAAATTTGATGACGTCATTACGAAAAGCCGGCTATCTATCTCTGCGCAAACTTTGATGACGTCATCCTAAAAAAAATCTCAACGCCATCCTTTTTTTAATCTTTTTAGCGCGATCGATCGAAAAACTATAAAAAGTTGGAACGGCAAATTCAACATGAACCCAAAATATGTCGTTTTATTCGCGTTTTTTGACCAAACTGACCACTGCGGTCATTTTAATTTTTTTAAAACCTTGACAGTGTTCACCGCCGTAACGCAAAGAATATTTGTAGCAAATTTCACGTTTTTATGTCCAGTATTTAAAAAGATTATGCGGTATGTACATACCCAGCCAGCCAGCCAGCCAGCCAGCCACATATTCCTTTTGAGATTTATATATATACAAGCCGTTATGTGCCCGATTCTTCGAACGGGCTTTTTTTTTAGAATATGCTTGACACATTATAGTTTTTTAGTTTTGTTTTTGCAACATACATAAAGTATAAAGTGGTATGTTTTTTTTTTGTGGTCAGTATTTTTTAAATTTATTTTTGTTTTGCACACTTTATTATACACCAATTCAATATACAACTAAAAAGGAAAAACAAATAATAATATTTTTTTTTTATTTCTTTCTCAAAGTATGACCACTATGATCGAATTTTGTGAGTTTATTGGGTAATTAAACTCTTTCTGTAAAACAGAACTCACATGTCTTTTAAAAAGTACTGTTAATTCGAAAATGATTGTTTGATATATTTTTTTTCTACATTAGTCGTAGATCAATATTTTTTTTTCTTTTGTTTTTGTTTTTGTTGGTGTTATTTTCTATTTATTTATTGTTGCTTTGGAAGCAAACTTAGAATTAAATTTTAAATTCAACAGGAAAAACAATAACAACTGAAACCGATATGAATCATAGTTTATACAACGTATACGACATGAATTAAAACTTTAAAAAGTTGGTCCGGCAAATTTAAACATTGCCCGGCAATATAAAAATTTCCCGCTACATAGTTTATAAGAAGTATACGATACAAATTAAAACTTTAAAACGTTGAGCTCGGCAATTTAAACATTGCCTGGCAATTGAAAAATTTCCCGCTACAAAGTTTATAAGATGTATACACATAATAGGTATAGAACAGAATGCACAATCCCTATATACGCACTCACTAAAAGTTACCATTTTCCGCAATGCAGCGGTCGCTAGAGACGCTACTATAGTAAAATGAGAAATGATATCTACGTCTGCCATAAATATATACAATATATATAGGGCCTACATTATCTTTCATTATAGGCTTACTTTTATATAAATTTGACTTAATTACCCATTTTGTTTTGAACATTATATGATTAGGCCAATATGATGTAAAAATATTTATTACCCGGTACTGATTTGAAAAAAAAATGGCTTAGACGTAGCTCGGTACCGGTAACTAAATTGCTGCGGCTACCGGTACATAAATATATATACTTTTTAAACCAAAATAAACTTTTAAAATTATGAAGGGAAATAGGCATATAATTCATAATGAGCTAATATGAGGTTGTTTATGCTGTTGTTTATCCTTTATGGAGTCAGGAAAGCCATGCAGTTTGACATGCTCTTTTTTTCGATAATCAGTCGTTTTCGTTTTCATTGTTGTAGTTTATTACACAACCGTTTATGCACATTTTGCCTGAAATATTAGCTTTGGGTGTTCGAACTTGTAGATTTGAAGAAAAGGACGTTGTAGGCTAAATAAGCATAAATATAAAGTGTAACCAGGACCGCTGCGTTTAAATAAGCTTAGTATGGCGTCGGTATTACTGCCCAAAACAGAAATAAAATGCGATTGCGCATTCTGTTTTATACCTATTCTGTGGACATATACAACACGAATAAAAACGTGAAGGAATTTTTTATTTGCCAGATACAACGTAAGATACCCATTAAAACCATTAATCATTACCCATTATAACAATTTAAAAATATCCCGCTATAAATTACGACGCAAATTAAAACGTGAATATATTTTGTTCTATTCATTCATAAAGTACATTAGCAAAGGTTGAAGCGAAGTTAATTAAAATGAATACGCAAAATTCGATGACGCCATAAAAAAAAAGACAACCAGCTATCCCTGCGCAAACTTTGATGACGTCATCCTGAAAAAAATCTCAACGCCATCCTTTTTTTTTATTTTCTTAGCGCGATCGATCGAAAAACTATAAAAAGTTGGAACGGCAAATTCAACATGAACCCAAAATATGTCGTTTTATTCTCGTTTTTTGACCAAACTGACCACTGCGGTCATTTTAATTTTTTTAAAACCTTGACAGTGTTCACCGCCGTAACGCAAAGAATATTTGTAGCAAATTTCACGTTTTTATGTCCAGAATTTAAAAAGATTATGCGGTATGTACATACCCAGCCAGCCAGCCAGCCAGCCACATACATACATATTCCTTTTGAGATTTATATATATACAAGCCGTTATGTGCCCGGTCCTCCGAACCGGCTAAAAGTTATGTTTACATACACTCTAACTACTCAGGTAGTTATAATGAGATTGCCCACATGACCTACGACACGAATTTAAACGTGAGGTAATTTTTTATTTTTGCCCGCTACAACATGAATTACCCGTTAAAATCATTACTCATCACCCATTATAACAATTACAAAATTGCCCGCTATAAATTACGACGCAAATTAAAACATGAATATATTTTGTTCTATTCATTGATTAAGAACATTCGACAGTACTTTTTTTTTTTTTTAATGATTGTTTGATATATTTTTTTACGACAAACATTAAGTCGCAGACCTATGTTGTGTTGTTTTTGTTATTTACTATTTATTTATTTATTGTAGCTTTGGAAGCAAACTTATAATTAAATTTTCTATTTAACATGTAAAACAATAACAAATGAAACCCATAAGAAACAAAGAAGAAATATTTTTTTGTTACATTGTGTTCAATGTAATCGCATAATGATCTTTTACATACACTTTACATATCCATGGAGTTATAATGAGATTGCCCGCTACACAGTTAATATATAAGGCAATTAAAGGTAATTTTTTATTTGCCCGCTACAACATGAATTACCCGTTAAAATCATTACTCATCACCCATTATAACAATTACAAAATTGCCCGCTATAAATTACGACGCAAATTAAAACGTGAATATATTTTGTTCTATTCATTGATAAAGAACATTCGACAGTACTTTTTTTTTTTATGATTGTTTGATATATTTTTTTACGACAAACATTAAGTCGCAGACCTATGTTGTGTTGTTTTTGTTTATTTGCTGTTTATTTATTTATTGTTGCTTTGGAAGCAAACTTAGAATTAATTTTTCTATTCAACATGTAAAACAATAACAAATGAAACCAATAAGAAACAAAGAAGAAACTTTTAAAAAAAATAATTGTGTTCAATGTAATCGCATAATGATATTTTACATACACTTTATCTACCCATGGAGTTATAATGAGATAGCCCGCTACACAGTTAATATATACGGCAATTAATAAAACCCTGCCCGTTAAAAAGTTTATCGATGTATACGTCACAAATTTAAATGTGAATGACATTTTGTACGCCCGCTACAACCGAAACGAACTGAAACGTGAAATATTTCCCGCTAGAAACGAATTGAAACGTGAAATATTTCCCGCTAGAAAGATTTTAATGCGTATACGCCCGCTTCAAACGAATTGAAAAAGCTAAAAGTTATGTTTACATACACTCTTACTACTCAAGCAGTTATAATGAGATTGCACGCAACAACTACAAAGTTTATATTTCGTATACGACACGAATTAAAACGTGAATATATTTTGTTCTATTCATTCATAAAATACATTAGCAAACATTGAAGCAAAGTTAATTTTAAATGAATACGCAAAATTTGTTGACGTCATAACGAAAAGCCGGCTAGCTATCTCTGCGCAAACTTTGATGACGTCATCCAAAAAAAAATCTCAACGCCATCCTTTTTTTTATTTTTTTAGCGCGATCGATCGAAAAACTATAAAAAGTTGGAACGGCAATTTTAACATGAACCCAAAATATGTCGTTTTATTCGCGTTTTTTGACCAAACTGACCACTGCGGTCATTTAAATTTTTTTAAAACCTTGACAGTGTTCACCGCCGTAACGCAAAGAATATTTGTAGCAAATTTCACGTTTTTATGTCCAGTATTTAAAAAGATTATGCGGTATGTACATACCCAGCCAGCCAGCCAGCCAGCCAGCCAGCCACATATTCCTTTTGAGATTTATATATATACAAGCCGGTATGTGCCCGGTCCTCCGAACCGGCTAAAAGTTATGTTTACATACACTCTAACTACTCAAGTTATAATGAGATTGCCCGCACGACCTACGACACGAATTTAAACGTGAGGTAATTTTTTATTTTCCCGCTACAATATAAATTACCCTTAAAAATCATTACCCATTACCCATTATAACAGTTGAAAAATTGCCCGCTATATATTACGACGCAAATTAAAACGTGAATATATTTCTATTCATTGATAAAGAACATTCGACAGTACTTTTATTTTTTTAAAAATGATTGTTTGATATATTTTTTTACGGCACACATTAAGTGGTAGACCTATGTTGTGTTGTTTTTGTTATTTGCTATTTATTTTTTTATTGTTGCTTTGGAAAAAAACTTAGAATTAATTTTTCTATTCAACATGTAAAACAACAACAAATGAAACAATAAGAAACAAAGAAGAAACATTTTTTTTTAAATTGTGTTCAATGTAATCGCATAATGATATTTTACATACACTTTATCTAACCATGGAGTTATAATGAGATTGCCCGGTACACAGTTAATATATAAGGCAATTAATAAAACCTTGCCCGTTAAAAAGTTTATCGATGTATACGTCACAAATTTAAATGTGAATGACATTTTTTACGCCCGCTACAACCGAATTGAACTGAAACGTTAAATATTTCCCTCTTGAAACGAATTGAAACGTGAAATATTGCCCTCTAGAAAGATTTTAATGCGTATAGGCTCGCTACAAACGAATTGAAAAAGCTAAAAGTTATGTTTACATACACTCTAACTACTCAAGCAGTTATAATGAGATTGCCCGCATGACCTACGACACGAATTTAAACGTGAGGTAATTTTTTATTTGCCCGCTACAACATAAATTACCCGTTAAAATCATTACTCATTACCCATTATAACAGTTAAAAAATTGCCCGCTATAAATTACGACGCAAATTAAAACGTGAATATATTTTGTTCTATTCATTGATAAAGAACATTCGACAGTACTTTTATTTAAAAAAAAATGATTGTTTGATTTATTTTTTTACGACAAACATTAAGTCGCAGACCTATGTTGTGTTGTTTTTGTTATTTGCTATTTATTTTTTTATTGTTGCTTTGGAAGCAAACTTAGAATAAATTTTTCTATTCAACATGTAAAACAATAACAAATAAAACCAATAAGAAACAAAGAAGAAACAAAAAAAAAAATTGTGTTCAATGTAATCGCATAATGATATTTTACATACACTTTATCTACCCATGGAGTTATAATGAGATTGCCCGCTACACAGTTAATATATACGGCAATTAATAAAACCCTGCCCGTTAAAAAGTTTATCGATGTATACGTCACAAATTTAAATGTGAATGACATTTTGTACGCCCGCTACAACCGAAACGAACTGAAACGTGAAATATTTCCCGCTAGAAACGAATTGAAACGTGAAATATTTCCCGCTAGAAAGATTTTAATGCGTATACGCCCGCTTCAAACGAATTGAAAAAGCTAAAAGTTATGTTTACATACACTCTTACTACTCAAGCAGTTATAATGAGATTGCACGCAACAACTACAAAGTTTATATTTCGTATACGACACGAATTAAAACGTGAATATATTTTGTTCTATTCATTCATAAAATACATTAGCAAACATTGAAGCAAAGTTAATTTTAAATGAATACGCAAAATTTGTTGACGTCATAACGAAAAGCCGGCTAGCTATCTCTGCGCAAACTTTGATGACGTCATCCAAAAAAAAATCTCAACGCCATCCTTTTTTTTATTTTTTTAGCGCGATTGATCGAAAAACTATAAAAAGTTGGAACGGCAATTTTAATATGAACTCAAAATATGTCGTTTTATTCGCGTTTTTTGACCAAACTGACCACTGCGGTCATTTTAATTTTTTTAAAACCTTGACAGTGTTCACCGCCGTAACGCAAAGAATATTTGTAGCAAATTTCACGTTTTTATGTCCAGTATTTAAAAAGATTATGCGGTATGTACATACCCGGCCAGCCAGCCAGCCAGCCAGCCACATATTCCTTTTGAGATTTATATATATATATGATATGATATGATATGATATGATATGATATGATATATGATATGATATGATATGATAGACGCTCTTTCCATAAAGAAGATTATTGCGTCCTACGCTCACCAGTTGTATTCGGGTCAATGTTATACTAGTTATAACAGCGATTCCGAAAGTAAGCCTATTATTTCGTGACCCTGTTAATATTATATTTCGACTTCGTGACTCATTACCATTTGTATCGTCTATTCTAGCTTATAATTAACATATACCATATATAAATGTCCACGGTTTCATATAAGGGGGCCCCCAAAGGAGTGTCCGAATTGTTTTTTTCTCCTGTCATAATGTCGAATGTCAAAATAAAGAGGCCAAGCCCCCCGGGTCCCCAAATCACTAGCAACTGCACTGTCCTACATCATGATAATGTGACCTACACGTCTTTCTTTTCGTTTCTCTTTTTATTTGTTCGTAATTTGCTTTGCGATCGGATAATTCTGTGACAACACACTATATTGAACCCAATATCTGCCAGTATTTAAATCTTGGCCAAACGTTGGGCCAATATTGGACCAGTATCGGACCAATATCTTGTGTTTTTAGGTTGTTGTTTTTTTCGAGGTCCGTTACCAGGTCACGGCCTCTTCAATTCACACATAGCAATAAATAGGCAAATAGTCTCAGATTTTGTAGCATCTTACACAATATTACCCCCCCCCTTTTTTTTTTCTTCTTTTCCCTTTAAGTACAGGCTAAAATGGACTCGGTCTAATTTAAAGAGCTTGGGGTATTGTTTTCTGGATTGTTATTTTAAACCTAAAACAGACTAGATCTAGATCTAAGCTTATTAAATTTTTAAGAGAAAAACTAGAACCAATAAATAAGGCCATAAGCCCACATTTGAACTCAATACATGTCAGACTAAAGCCGAACAAGTGGCTGTTGCTTTTGTGCTGTCTTTAAGTGGCCTTCCGTTAATTACATATTTTTGTAAGCTACTAAAAATAAGATAGAATACATAAAGGGGAACTTTTGTTCCGTTTAATTATAGTCTAGTTGTATTTTTTAAATATATAAAAACAACAACACCGTACTAGTTCTACATTTCGCAAAGCTAAACCATTTCCGTGTACGGGATCGGATCGGGGGTTTCCGCGGCATTTCCGGCGAGATAACACGTGTGTGCTAGCCACAATTTATTCAGAGATCACGTAACGTGCTAGATCTAGCTATTTTTTTTTTATAGTAGCAACGTTCTGCGTGCACCGCCACTTTTGTTCTAATTTTATCCGACCGCGTATACTTTGGGGTGTCCCGTAGTGTGGGGGGATTCCCCTGGAGGAAAAAAAAGCTACTGTTGTTTTTTACTTTTGTATAGGCATACATTGACGAATAGAATCAATGTAGGGTTAAATATAATATATACAGATATTTCTATCCAACTTTATATATCTTTCTCTCTCTCTCTCTCTATATATATATATATAGCCCATATATATATATATATATATATATATATATATATATATATATATATACATAGGCCTATATATTATATATATAAAATAGAATATATAGAGTCTATTATATTAATTATAACATTGTAGAGTGTCGTAGCCGAATGGTAGGGGCTAGGGGAAGGTCGTTCCTTAACCTAGTCCAAAAGACCCACCTTTTTTTTCCTCCAAAACTCAGGTATTTGGTGTTTCCCGCCTACCTTTTACTTTTCTCTTCACCCACACACGATAAACCTGGTTATATATATATATATATATTATATATAGGCCTACTATATGGTACAGAGAGAGGGCGAGAAAAAGATATATATATATATAGATAGATAGATAGATAGATAGATAGATAGGTAGATAGATAGATAGATAGATAGATAGATAGATAGATAGATAGATAGATAGATAGATAGATAGATAGATAGATAGATAGATAGATATATTTTCTTATACTTATATATAGATCTATAGATGGATAGATAGATAGATAGATAGATAGATAGATAGATAGATAGATAGATAGATAGATAGATGGATAGATTAGATAGATAGATTTATAGATAGAGAGATAGTGAGAGAGAGAGAGATAGAGAGAGAGAGAGAGAGAGCGAAATGACATTCAATATAGATAGATAAAGAGAGAGAGAAAGAAAATTACATTCAATATATTACTTTAATCCTCATATCTAAATGCATGGAGTTAAAGTTCACCAAAGTTCAAATTTCACCATGTTACACCCCTGGCTAATTTCTAAATCGGAAAACAAAATACACAACTGCAGTGATGACAACAAATATTTTAAAAAACTCCCCAGAAAAACTAAAGGGTCTAACAATTCCCCCGTAGTGTCATCATCGGATTAGTCCAATTGAAACGTGTGTGTGAATTCTATTTCTACATCCATGTACTTGAACGTTAGAGCATCTGTTGTTTGACTGGGCAGAGGCCGGGGCGTTTGCGCCTGTGATTGTTGTTCTTTTCCTCTTCTAGTAAAGCTAAGTAACCATTTAGAACCATTTTGGGCTTCTTTTTTTTCGGGGGGGGGGGGGGGGGAAATTAAGGGTTTCTCTAACCACGACATGAAAGGGGATTGTGTGGCCACCTTGAACAAATGTTGGGCACCCTGCCCAGATATTAACGTCTGGACTTGAGAATACAAATCATATATTTGTTATTTGTTAGTAAAGTCTAGCCCCCCCCCCCCAGCTATGGCGTTTAGGGCACTAAGAGACCTAGTCTCTGCTCGATGATTATTTTCTTGCATGACCTTTTAATGCCATATAAAAAAAAATAAGTTTATTTATTTATAATTATATAGCGCCGTCAACAAACACAATGTAAGCTCAAGAGCAACAAAAACACGCATAGAGCCGTATTTTTATGCAAGAACTCGGATATAATTATGTAATCTAGGCTAAAGAATTATATATTTGGGGGAGGGGGGGTGGTGAATATATAAAAGGATATAGTCTAGAGCTAATTGATATTTTCAAAATTTTTACGCAATAACATTAAACATAAGACAGAGCAAATAAATGTTAGTATTTACCTACTTAATAAAAAAAAGTAAAACAGTAGGGCTCTAAAATGTTTAAACGAAGGTAAATCTTCGTTATAGTGTGTTTTTTATTTCTTATTAAAAGTAATGATAGAACTTGTCTGCCTGTGCTGGATGGTGTGCAGATTCCAGACTTTCGGGGCAGATGTAGAGAAGGCTCTACAAGAAAATAACATCCTCCTTCTCCCCCTCTTTTTTAAAAATAGTAATTTGAAAAGTAAAATAAAAACTCTTTGGCTGTTCAAAAACTTTTCCCAGCCATTTTTCGTGGTTTTTTTTTACATATATAGGTGACAAATAGCCCTATAAAAGAATGACAGGATATGGCTAATAAATCTGATTCTGCAGTTAGTAGTCTTGCCTGTGTACATTTATTTCATGTAAACGTTGATCCTTTAAAAGAAATATTGGCTCATTATATAAGTCTTAATCGTGACTTTTTTTTATGGTACTACCACTGGTCTATAAAAAGAATGGGTTGGGCTCGGAAACTATTTTCTTGATGCCAAAGTCAAATAGCTTTCACTTATCTATAAAATAAGATGTCATTATAAACACTGACTTGTAATAGAGGCCTACCGAAACCAAATTTTGGGTTTCGGCCGAAAACGAAACCATACCAAAAGTTATAAATTAACTTTCGGCCCAAAGCGAAAATTTCACTACACCTTCGGCTGAAACCGAAAGATAAACCGATATTGCCAGACAAGGGATTTTAAAAGACTGCACTTTTTTATGTAATATTAATAACTAGTTTATGGGTAGGCCTACTCTATTTAAGTAAACCATATAACATGTAATATACAGTTAAAATAGATATTCGGCTATGACCGAAAGTCATTATCAGTTTCGGTCGAAACCGAAAGCATACTTTTAGGCACCTAGACCGAATTTCGGTCGACATCTACTTATAAATGCGTTGTTCAAGACATATGTTCTAATTATATGTTGTTTTTTTTCCTATAACTCGCTATATATAGTTAAGATCTTATTAGTGTTGTCAATTCTAGCCTCAATGTACACATACAAAAGTAATCTAATATGGAGTCACTATCCATTCTTCAGTGGATACTGCACGCCTTTTGTTTTTGTTGTTGTTGTAACTTTCTTTAATTTAAAAAAAAAACAAACGAAAGTTCCTATTAGTTTCCGGGTCAACTAAAAAAAACGAGCCACCAGTAGAAAACATAAATACCGCTAGAGAAATCTATTTTTAACATTAAGAAAACACAGAGGTTTGTGAGACGATTCTAATAATATTTACACCACTTAGTTGAAATTTTGAAATACAACTTAATTTATGGTTAGGCCTAACAATGCAAGTAAAATAGGTTAGTAGCCTATAGGGCCTACTCAGAATCCCAAAAAATATTTAAAAAATTATTTTAAGAAGACAACATTTGGGGTGGGTTATTGTGGGGAGGGGCGGAGGCAGCACAGTTTTAAAAAGTTTTAAATTGGGTTCCAAAAAGCTTGCCTCTCAACGTCACGAATCTCAGATAGACTACGTATAAATCTAGTGTCTATACAAGTTTCCTTGTTAGATCCTTCGCAAACTTTCTGGCTAGCTGGCGACCGACCCGACTTTTGGGAGGCTAATTGAACCCACTTCTTGACATCCTAGCGATCTGAAACTTTGTACATAGACGTTAAGACTCTGGGAGACACAATACATTCTATCAAATTGTTAGCCCCATAACCCCCTCATTTAAAATCACCACGTCCGCTGAATTCGTTGTTTTCTTTATCTTATCCCCTCGTGACCAGCGATATCAGATCACTGCTGGCCAAGACTCGAGGAACAGAAATGAAAACCATATGCGTTTTTATAGAGAGCTCTAGACCTTTAGAATGGCAGTTTGAAAATATCAATGGATTATTCTCCATTCAGGAAGAACAATTAGTCTAAGTCAGCTATCACCAGAGTAGTATAATTATTTGTTTCGATGTTGTTGTTCTAATTGTTGAAGTCTTGTTTTTCATTTCCCAGGTTGATCACAGTAAGCGCTACAACGGTTTTTGGGACTGCGTGCACAACACAGTCAGGCATGGCGGACTGTCGGTCCTTTACAGGGGGATGGTGGTCAGCCTACTCAGGGCTTTCCCCGTCAACGCCATCACGTTCTTGGTCTACTCACAGGTCTTGAAAGAGCTCAACCTGTCCAAGCAGAAGACATAAAACTTTATTCGTAACATAACGTTCACTAGTACGGGATTGCCTCCTCCCCCCTCTCACATTCCCAACCATCACATTCACCAAGACCCCTAGTGTCGGGGTAGACCACCAGCTTTGCCGAGTAGCAACACCATGCGCCATTCTCTCAATAATTACATAATAGCTGCTTTCACGACCATAAAAAATGGCACAGCATTCACAATACCAACGCCTTGCGCCAAATTCTCGATATGAAACGATAGTAGCCACAGAGCAGTCATGTCTATCATGTGGTAGTAGTTACCAGGACCCTAACGACTGATACAGCATTCACAATACCCACGACCTGTGCCAACCTAACAAACCAACTTTCACAATACCGATGCTCTACACAGTATTCGTAAACTCGTAAACTACTCAAAACGTATTTTTTTGATCGGGAAATAACAAAAGCGCCTCTCCTGACAGTAGCAGCTTCTTCATATCAAGATGACATGTAACTGCAATAGTCTTCTCCTCAGTGGATTATTATCGCGGGGACTTTTTCTCGAGTGGACAGTTCATAGAGTGGCAGCATGGGAGTATGGAAAGTCATCCAGTGGCAATTTCAGACAGGATACAATTAATACACATGAATGCGGACAAAGTATCTACCTCTTCAAATGGGATCTTACACTGCGACAACTTCTCCATATTGGAGTATATAATGGCGTATCAATGGGTTGCAACGTCTCTGTAATGATGCGTCAATTGTGGCATAATGTTCTCTATATAGACATAGCAATAGTTGCGACGTCGCTGTATCGGCTTACAAAGGTATACATTTTAATATCATGTGTTATAGAGCTAACTTTATTCTTTAATGACGTATCACTAGCAAATATTTCCCCATGTAAATCGATGATATAGGCCTACACTACATGCTTTGGGTTTGTAATTTTGTTTATATAACAGTGTGTCTAGTCTCGATTATCTGGTTTGTCGATGTTCCGTACAAACAAATAAATTATTTGTTTACAAATAAATATATATTACGTCCATACATACGTATACATACATATGTTTTTTAAACAAAACAAAATTATCAATCTGCTGGTTTACCCGTGTCCGTTCTCCTGCATTTGACTAGATCAGGCCGCCGAAATGCTTGTAATATCTTAATATGCTGGAGCAAGGATGACATTAGACCCATTGAAAGCTAAAAGATGGGTCTATGGATTAGGGATATTTTTAATACCACTTCACGGGCCATTCTTATTTTAACTTCATGGACCCCGGAGCACAGTACCAGCTGTATCCCTACTCACTCTCCTAGGTCCTGGCCGGAATAATTGAGAGTACACCGTAGACCAGTTTCAAATTTACAAATTGTGTGAGTGAATGTGAGGTTGGTGAGTAAGATCTAGTTAGGACGTGTGGTCTTGACAATACAGAAAGGGGATGGTGCTTACAATCAACGAGCTTGACTTGTGTTTATACATGTTGATGTGTTTACAAATGGCATGTACGATATTACATGAATTTATTGTATACATTTTATAGAATGCATTGATATTAATTGTTGTCCTGGAGGGAAAATCTAGAGTGTGTGCATTTTCAATATTTTCATTATATTAATATAATTATTATTTGCTAAGTGAATTTATATGGTGTGTTGGTGAATGAATCTGATGTGTTGATCTGATGTGTTGATCTGATTTGTTGATCTGATGTGTTCATCTGATGTGTTCATCTAATGTGTTCATCTAATGTGTTCATCTAATGTGTTCATCTAATGTGTTCATCTAATGTGTTCATCGGATGTCTTTAAGACGGATTTGCTGATCTAAGAATGTGTTGATCTGGTTTGTTGATCTAATGTGTTCATCTGATGTCTTGAATTGTTGATCTAATGTGTTGGTTTAATGTGTTGATTTGATTTTTTTTTATCTAATGTGTTGGTCTGATTTGTTGATCTGATGTGTGCTGATCTAAATGTGTTCATATGATGTGCTGATATGATGTGTTCATCTAATGTCTTGATTTGATTTGTTGATCTCTTGCATTTATTTGATGTGTTGATCTAATCTGTTTATAACTCTTTTTATTAACTGAAAAGGCTTTTTTTTTTCGCAATGAATAAATTATATTTTATTCTTCAACGGATTTTTTTCCATTTCTTTCAGTTGTATTTGCTCATGTCTTATTTCATTATTTTAAATAAAAACAGCAGAGGCGTAGCCAGAAGGGAGAAGTGGAAAGTGATTTGGTGGAGAGGTGTTAAAATGACCACCACCCTAACATCACATGATATTCAAATTATGTTTACCTAACATTGGCCCAACATTCGACCAAGAGTGACGGTCTATTGGTCCAGTATTGGGCCAATACGGTGGGATGTTAGGGTATCTTCTTCTAAGAGACCATTTAGCCCATTTTTTTTCCAAAACCAATCACATTTATGATTTTTTTGGGGAGTTTATATATCTGGCAACAGTTATTTTTTTTAGTAATTTTGTTACGTATATGCATTAATATTATTATATCTATACAATTAATTTTCATCAATCTATTGATCAGATATCTATTATTATTATCAATCTTTTAAATTTAGGCTATCGATTTTTCTGCTTATCTATTTATTCACCCATCTGAGAGAATCTGAGACAAAAGAGTCTTTTAAAAATAACGTAAACACCTTACTCTTTGGCTAATACACCTGCCACTGCAATTCACACAAAGAGCGCACTGAGCATGCTAAATTTAAAAGCATGGATAGAAGCGCTTGAAGAAATTACCATTATTATTATTATCCATCCACCTATCTATATATTAGAATCTATTTATTCATAAATCTATTTATCTAACGAGAAACTGTATTTTTCCAATGTGCCACCTACTCGGGTATCCAGTCGGACCGAATCGATCATAGGGCCGTTGAAGCAGCGTTCACCTGTTTCTGTGGCCACGGCATACTAGGTGACTGTGTAGCCAGCACAATACCCAGCCGGCTTTACTTTACCCCAACTAAGATCAGGTACCCAGCAGAGCTGGGTAGACTCAGGGACACCTTTCTGACCTAGGAACAAACTCTATCCTTCACCAGGACCTTTTGGTACGCCATCTCAGCCACCATGCCCTCCCCCCTTATTATTCTAAAGACCTGTTAAATAAAATACAGCACGTTAGTGGATGGCTAGTCTAAACAATGACACAACATGTTCAAAAACAGTTACACGGGGAAGGTATTACAATTTAGAACAGTATAAACGGCAATAAATTAATATTAAAATAAATATTTAATAGGCCTATTTTTAAAAAAAATTGCATAGTAATTTTAATTTTTACAAGTCAAATTAAAGTTTCCCGTCGGACTAAATTAATCCATAGGGTACATTTAATATTTTGTTTTTATGGTAGGCTAGTGTGAATGCTTATAAACTTTAAAAACTTGTTAACTTTATACAAATGTATTTAGTCTCATAATAATTTAGAAAAAAATAATGATAAAAGAGAATAAAAGAAACATTAAAAAAAATATAGGACCCGTATTTTTTTTTTTTTAAAAAAAAGGTTAATGGGTATGGGCGAGCGACCCCCCCCCCCCCTTGCCTGTCCCTCACCCCATTCGTGACTACGCCTATGCTCATTATTTCTAAACTCATTAATGTATAACTCATCGGCGGGTGTTTTTAAAACTGTACAACAACCAATGTTGATAGATTCTCGTGAGTTATCTCTTTTCATTAACCGACTCTTCGTATTTTGCAGCTTTCCAGGGAAAGCTCAATGGATCGCGTACCGGTACTACTGCATGTTATGTATGTATTATGTAGGAGGGATGTAGTTATAATCCGGGTGTTAATTTTAGAAGTGAGAACGTCTATTGTCATACTTAATGCTCACGTGGTGTGCGTGAGATCCGGGATTTCATTTTCCCGATCGTTCTGGCGAGGGGTAAAATGAGGTCACAAACGAGGCGACTGTCGAGATCTTAAAAAGGGGGAGGGGGGCAGGAGGAGTGACCGAACGGTAGTGTCCTCGGCGTCCATCAAACGATTATTAGCGAGGTCGTTCAGATGTGTACACCAACGAAGTCGGACAAATAGAAATGTATAGATATATAGAGAGATAGATAGATGTAGATATAGATAGATGTAAATTTAGATTAAGATATATTATTTAGATAGATATATAGATGGATATATATAGAGAGACAGATAGATAGATTGATAGATGAATAAATGGATATATTATATAAATAGATAGATAGCCCAGACAGATAGATGCAATATAGGTCTAAGCTTGCGCAGAGGGAGACAGAGAAACAGGCAGTAGGTTTAAGAGAGGAGAGAGAATAAGGCGGCATTACTGAGAATTACTCACCTCACAAGCTTATTATAATTTTATCAAATCCAAAACATTGGAGGTGTGGGCCTATATTGTATTCCACTAACAATGTAAGGGCGCATCAAATCGAAATTCAATTTATAAATATCATTTAATTGGGGTACCTTTAGGCCTGTCATTCAGGCTACTGGGATTTTTATGGAGCAGTGGCGTAACTAGAGATATTGGAAACTTGGGGCGCAGGTCGATATTGGCGCCTATTTAAAATGTTAGTTTGCATTTATTAGTAATTAGTAGTTTAATTAGTAGCCTAATCTAACGTACGGTTCAGTTTTGGTTCTTTAGTCCCCGGGGCGCCCCTCCCTCTAGTTACGCTATGTAGCCTAATCATGTAGGCTATGGACTAGCCTATCTCTTCCTCCAGGGCCGTATTTAGGATTGTGGGGGCCCTGTTCCCAAATTTATGTGGGGGCCCTTCATGGCCACGTACTGCCTTCACATACCTCAGAAAAGTGACGTTAATTAATGTTGCATTCTGTAAAATCATAAATACATTTTTTGTTGCGCTTAGCTTGGTTGGACTGGAGCGCTCAAAATTGTAGGGGAATAAATGAATTTATTTTACATTTTCAACGAAAGAATAGTGATGTCACTAGAAAATGTCTTTTTGGGATGTGTGGGGGCCCTTTTTGTGTGGGGGCCTTTGTTCCAATGGAACATGTGGAACATGCCTAAATACGCCACTGATCTCTTCTATCCAACAATAGACCTAGAAATGTTGTAATAATGAAGTTAGGCCTACACACACAATTACTGTAAAAACTAAAATTGGCATAGATCGAATAGTAAGCTAAGCTAGACCTAGACCTATAATCTCTATACACAATATTCCACTAAGCACGTGGTGTGGTAAGCTTATTTGCTATGCATGTTAGTTTCTTTTTTCTAAAATTCTTTTCCGTCACTAAGCCGATGATAGTGGGCCTATAGCCTACCACTACAGAATTTATAACGTGCGGTAGAATCTAGGCTACATTTATTTTGATCCAGAACACTTATAGGCTATTTAAAGCCTTGAAATTATTTTTTTACGATGACGATTAGGTAGGTTTATGTTTATTAGTTATTATAAGGGTAGGCTACCCCAAGGGCCAAAGCATGGACCAGAGACACTCATTTAAGACCGCTGTGAAGTTGCCGGATGACGTAATGATGAAACTATGTGGCGGTCAATATAAATATTCATATTCTGATAGATCTAGTCTAGTGGTAGAGTTGTAGTTCATTAAATAACAGAAACTTCAAACTTGTGTAAAACACTGTACCGCTTTAGATTCACGCGACACGGTTTTTCCCATCACATTGAAATTAGGCTATTTTAAGCTAATATTGGAAAGTCCGCGGTGACGTATCTGGTCAAAAGCGACATCTTTCGGCTGAGTATTCCATTTTTAAACCAATGAGCTTGGATATAAAATTACTAATCTTATACTGCCACCTAGGATAGCTTGTTATTCTCTGTAACCTAAACTTAGAAACACAGCTTTCTGGGATTTCTCATAGTAAAATGGCGTTAATTTTGTCGTCTTCTTGAACATATTTTGTAATTGGAAAGTCCATTATTCACAACAGAAAATCACAATGGCTATGTCATTCTCCGACGGTAATGCTTATAATGTTTGTTTCTTTCCTATTTATGGAACAATCATGCTCATATAGGATTTCTTGGAAATGGAATTAAATATAATGTAAAGTGATATGAATGCAGACGGTACAGTTTTTCAGTGGCACAGATACTTTACTATACTACGATAACAAACCGCCATGTTTCTATTGTTGACACAGATAAATAGGATCATTTACTTCCTAACGCTACATTTAGATTTATTATTATTATTATAAAAGTTAATTTCTTACCAAGTTTAGTTTACCGCCAACTCACGTGACATGTATATTCAGTATATCGTCATCGTTGCCGCGTTAAAAGTCTTAAAAGTCTTATTTTTTTAATGAATAAATTAGGCCTAGCTTTTAATTTTAATGTTTGCAAAGGAAAATTATTAATTTATTTGCACAATTTATTTTAGTTAGCATGACCTACAGTTAGTAGCTCAGTTAAACTTTGCAAGTGTTGTCTAAGTCGATCTCTTGCTCTAATTATAGGCCTAACAACTATCCTTCTATTAGTAGCCTATGACTATACTATACTAGTATTTAGTATTATGATAGTATTACTATTAGTATTAGGCCTACTATTATTATTACTAATGTTTGACTTTGACAGACATGGCCTACATAGACTATATAACTATAGAAGACATAGTGATCATAGTGACATAGCCTAGACTAGTTAAGAAAGTTAGGCTAGTTTTTTTTACAAGACTAAAACAAAATAGCATTGTGAATCTTGACACTGCCTTATTTATCAGACCTATAATTATTCATATTCAGTAGAGGTTTTATAAGTTTATAGACAAAATTATATAAATATAGGCCATATTAAAACTCACATTAGCCTACATTCTTTGGATCTACTGCTTTTTGGTATTTTGGTAACAATTAAAATTTGGGAACTATGGTGTTTCATAACTTTAACCTTTTGCCCCTTAATTAGTCAACAGTTTTCTACCCTCCAAACCTTGAATCAAGTCGCTTAACTCCGTATATTGAAAAAAAATCGTAAAAAAAAAATATTATTAAAAAATTTACTGTAAAAAAAACTATCAAAGCAACTGCTTTAAATTCTTCATAGTAAATATATAAATAGGCCTATATAATGTTTAATTCAAACCAGTAGAGATGAAAATTAAGTAATAAATAAAAAGGAAAAAAAAAAAGCTCAGCCTACGCCGATCAGTTCCGATATTTTGTCATCGAACTAGGATATCATCGTATCGGACGCAAATCCTACTATTCAAAGCCTATTCAACTTCTATGATGCTTAAAATAACTCGATTATCTTGGCATTATCGAAATAATAAAGCCTTTCCTTCATCAGCCTAGCCAATGCTTCTCTAAATATTTCAGAAATACCATCAATTTTTGTAGAGTCGGCGCTAAAAATGCGTTATTTAAAAAAATTCACTGATATTCTGTCAATCATGCTAAATCATCTAAAAATTGCGTCAGTATCGCTCTCTTTGGTCAGAGTAAAAAAAGGCTTTTAATAAGCATTTTAAAACTCGCATCGGAATCAAATACGAAAGAACCCGTAATTGGCGACGTGCTGCGACTCCAAAGGTCTATCAGTAGAGGCGATGTGCGGCGACTCCAAGGGTCTATCAGTAGAGGCGATGTGCGGCGACTCCAGGGGTCTATCAGTGGAGGCGATGTGCGGCGACTCCAAGGGTCAAACGGTTAAATCTTCCTAATACAACAACTGTACGAAAGTGCCACCTGCCAAGTCATACAGAAAGGCAAACTGACAGATGACTTTGAAGTTAAAATGAGTATGTCATTTTCACCTATCATCATCTCCATCATTGGTGGTTTGGACCAGAACATCAAAGCCAGAATTGGAAAGGCTAAAGATGCATTCATTACCTGTCTGTAAAACAGCTTTCTTATCCACAACATACCAATTCAATAGCAACGTCTATTCAGTCTTACTAAATGACTCAAAAACTCAGTGAAACACTAACACTTTGCCTAAAATACTACAGACTTTTGTCAACAGCTGCCTGAGGAAGATACTTGATATAAACCACTATAACAAGATACAAAATGAAAATATGTGGCAGATGACAAAACAAGACCTCATCAGCCAACAGATAGCTAGATGGAGATGGGTTGGGCAGTCTCTAGTAAGCCAGCTGAAGGCATCGTGAGACAGGCACCCCAGTGGAATCCACAGGGAAAAAGAAATGCTGGCAGACAAAGTAAACTATCTCTTGTCAGACCAATTGGTTCTGTAGGACTCGTTAAATTAGAGCGGTCAAGTTTCTGTGGCTACGACATACGAGGGGTAGGGTCCTCATGCTGCATGCATGTACTGTAAAGTCAGGAATGTGAGGAAACATTGTCAGTCAGAACTGGATTAGTAAGGGAAAAGGGTCAAAATGTCAAGTAAAAAATACATCAAATACAATTAAAAAATACATAAAATACAATTAAAAACCCAAAAGAAAAAGGTCTTTGACAAACATATTTTATTATTATAATGTTTTGCAGGGCAATTTAGGTTATTTTTATGTTCTGTTTTTTCTATTTAAAAAAATGTAGAAAAAGTCCTATAAATTATACTAAATATTTTAATATACACTAAAAGAAATCCATTTTAAAATCAGCTGGATACAATTTAAAGCAAGGATTTAATCTATACAGACATAGTGTCACTGTTATAATTTACAAATAAAAGGGTATAAAAACTTCACCAGATTGTTATTTGGGTCAGAGGTTCTGCAGCTTTTTAATTTCTCTTAATTTAATTTTAATGTTCAGTAATCACATTTTATTTTTGAAAGGGGTTTGCAGGAAGTGAAGTTATTACTTAATTTTTCTTCTTCTTCTATTAGCCAGTCTGCAGAGCAGTTTGCTCTCTGGCATTCAATGTCAGACACACTGGCATTGTTATTCTGGGTTTTCCTTTGTGGCTTTTTTTCAAACCCTGCATCTCAAGAGTTTTTGGTTCTGCGCCCAGCACCTGTGAGTGGTACTCCGGGATCGGGCTGTATTGAGTCAGGGCTGAAATGTGCTGAGGTGGGGCTGGCCTATGGTCCAATCTCCGACATCCACAGAGCTCTCCAAATGGTTATGACACTCAGTTGTACCATTTAGTTTTTTAGATTCTGTGAATACTCTGTGTAATTGTCACATCCTGGATCCAGGTCCCTTCATGACTTTACACCCACCCATCTTCATGCTACCAACACCAGAGCCCCCCAGCAGGATTTGCACAAAACTTCTATTCAGGGTAGTGCAATCTGGACCTCTGTTGAACAGCACAAGTTTTACGTGCCCGGGTTATACTCAATGCATAATACACTATTAGTCGCCTTTATGACATGCAAGTGGGTAATGGTAATTTATATAGCGCTTCTATCCATGCTATATTAGCATGCTCAGTGCGCTCTAGAAGACTATTAATCTGTGAGAGGTTTCACTGCTGCCGGTTAAGCGCATGTGATAACAACTCAATATTAACGTCATCTAGTCCCAAAACTCCTGTAGGGCGACAGGGATCTGCCGGTGGCGGGGCTCGAACCCGTGACGTGTCAAGTGGGAGTTAGCAGTGGGGTTATTCTTTCACCTGTTCATTTCCAGGAACCTGATACCCACACGGGGGGTAATTTAATTTTTCTTAAAATTGGTCAATTTCTGTTGCAGAGCAAATTGTTTAACCTAAAAATTGTGTTGCTCTAAGGCTCATAAATTTTCATTTAGGAAGCTCAGCGGTCATTTCCAAAAATAGGAAATTGGTCACCAGTCCTCGACATATGCCGTTACTTTACTGACCTTACAGTACAACCTGATTTTAAGTCAAGGTTTAAACATTTGATACTATTGGATCTATATTTAAGAGAGACAACAAAAGCCCTTTTATTTGGAAATTTTGTCTTTAGAAGTTATTTTCTATTGATTCTATGTCAACTCTTTATATGTCTTCTTTCAAAGGTCATAGTTCTTTTAAATTTTGTTTGAAATTAATTTTCCCCACAGATATTGACCTTGGAGACTTACAGAATATGAACAGCAATGAATTGATGAGATTTGTCCAGAACATGAATGATGACACAGCTGGTCAACTCATGAACCAAATGCAACATATTAGTTCCTCTCCACAGCCTATACCAATCAGTAATGGCACCTTATTGCTTCATACAAGTCAATTTTAAAAACTACCTTATAGCTTTTAGTGAATACAGTTTCATTTTATATGATCTAATATCTAAATAAATATTTCTAACGGTTTGATATTTATTTCATTCTCAGCTCATCCTATTCAAGATTCTCATCTTCCTATGCAATATCCAATCAATCCCCCTGGTTATGCATCTCAGAATTATTTCCCAATGCAGCCTCCCCCTCAACCACAGCCACCCGTTCCATCCGTGGCCAATGGTGCTCCATGGGTGGAGATTCTGGAGCAGCCCAAATCTAGAGGCTTGAGGTTCCGATATGAATGTGAAGGACGCTCGGCGGGAAGCGTGCCGGGAGAAAACAGCACAAATGACCACAGGACATATCCTACAATCAAAGTGAGTGCTTATTATAATTCAGCGAAACTTTGTAATTGTTATAAAAAGAATAGCTGCCAAGTCTGTGCGCTTTTTCTCTCCAAGATTATTAACATTCAAGATATTTTAGCTCTTGAGAATGTCTACATAGTTATGTTTGCATTCTTTGTGCCTGTTTTCACGCTCTAGTATATACCCTTGCTGGTTTATGACCTTATAAATTGTGGACACATACATCCCTAAAATATTTATGGGACTGTATTAGTTAATCAACTTGTAAAGGAAATGAATTATAAACATGGTTTGTTTTTTGCCTGGAATAAGTCTATGAGCAATCTTTGTAGAAAAACTACAACATTGTTTGTTAAATATAATAAGACTGAAAGGCTGAGGTTCATTTAGCATCTAGCAGAAGAGTTTGTTTTCTTAACTGGTCATCTGTATTAATTAATTATCAGAAGAATGCCTTTTTGTTTATATTACAGTGTCTATTTTATTATTCATTTACGATTATTATACTTTGTTTTTAGATACACAACTATCAGGGGGCAGCAATCATTGTAGTATCATGTGTCACCAAGGAGAACCCACCCCACTGTAAGCCACACCCTCATGCCATTGTTGGCAGGGATTGTAAGAAAGGAGTCTGCACCCTGCGTGTTAAGGAAACAAGTGAAAAAATTGTGTAAGTGATTATAAAAGTATGTGTTCCGATAAATAGGCAAGTGAGTGTTTTATGAAATATCATTTATATAGCATATCTCTCCATACTGTCGCATAATTATGCTCAGTGCACTATTGTTTACTATGCAGTTGTAGATGTAGGGGTATTGTAAGGACATAAACACTTTATGATGATGAGTAATAGTTTTGTGTCTTTCCCATCAGATTTCCCCAAATAGGTATCCAGTGTGCCAAGAAAAAAGATGTCGAGTCATCACTGCGTCTGCGTAAAGAAATTAACGTTGATCCTTATCAAAGTCAGTTATTTGTTTAATTGTTAGCATAATTACTTTTAGAAACACTTGTGCATAATTGGGTATTCCTAGTTACAAAAGATCATAGATTGTGTACTAATTAGTTTTTTGTATATGATGGTAGTGAACCTTTTCTTTTTTCATTCTTATGTTGTTTATTTTTTTGTAGCTGGTTTTGAGCATGCTCAGTCAAACATTGACCTCAACGTTGTCCGACTTTGTTTCCAAGTTTTCTTACCTAATGAACAGGGCAAGGTGACCAGGGTTGTCCCACCAGTGTGTTCTCATCCCATTCATGACAAAAGTAAGTTACTTTAGGATGTACAAACACTTAACCCTTTACGGGGCATTGCGGACGAAAATGTCCGTTGCCGATATGGGCAAAACGTCTGAAATGTCTGTGACAATTTATATAGTTCAGGCTACTTTCTCATTTGGTTCGAGATCTCGTTTGTTTGTTTATTTCCTGTTCATATAATGTCTGAAGTATCTCTAGTAAATTTTTCATCCCTGTAAGTTTATTTTTTTCATATTTTAAACTTTTTTTTTCGCGAAGTGGTGTGATGGAGCCGTCTGGTCTTAGTTGGGCGTTCTTCAGGTTTAGTTTAAAGGGCATTTTTTAATCTGGTGAAGTTAAGTGACATCAATAGTGGCCTACTTTCAATTTTTCCGACAGTGGAAAAAAGATGTATCGAAAGTTGAGAGTCTGATCTTGAAGTAGACGGGAGGGACCATCGGGAGACCCCCCCTTCCCATGGGTGGAAAATGAAACAAATAAAATAAGAATAGAAGAATTTAGGAAACAAACTGGCCCCATTTGGCCTGTGGCTAATCAGTCTCTGTTAAGCTACTTTTAATCAATTGTTTGAAGAAGTAACAATGGATAAAATAGCTTCTCAAACAAATAAATACGCGCGTAGAAAAATCTTTTAAAAATCTTGCCCGCACAGAGCTAGAAAATGGAAAAACATTTGCCCAGTAAAAGGTTAAATATAAATGCTCTGATTTACTCAATAGTTAAAGTCTATTAGTGTTAAAATAAACAGACCAGGAGAGAAAGAAAAAAAACTTTTTTAGATAAAGACTATTGATAAGAAAAACATTTTATTGAAGAACTGGGTTATTATGGGTTGAGGTATTTTGTGAAAAATTATTGGGTTTATCAGGCCTTTGAAAAACTAAGGTTTGGGAAATTTGCTGTACGGGAAAGATCAGCATATTGCTTTCCTTTATTTAAAAAAAGTTTCATAACTCAAATAACTCATTAAGTTAATATGAAGTTTTTATTTCTGAAATTATTTAATGAGCTCTACAAGAACACCCACAAAAAGAAATGTCAATTCAAACTACCTATACACACAACTGATAAACATTAAAACATTTATTGGTTTGCTAATTGTTTGTAAAGTTTGGGAATTTTTTTTAATGATTTCTTAGAGTAAGAACCCTGGAGAAACTAAATTGTTAAAATGCATTTCTACATTTGTGAATAACTTGTTAGTGATGTCGATTGAATGGTTTTAAAATGTACTGATATATTATTGTAACTGATATCTAAAGTAGTGTGACAATGTTGTTTTTTGTTCATCAGAATCATCCAAAGATCTAGTCATCTGTAGAGTGGACAAAAGTTCTGGTAAAGCCAGAGGCAGTGATGAAATATTTCTGTTGTGTGACAAAGTAAATAAAGGTAAGAACTTGGGTACATCTTGCATCTTCTTTTCAACTTTGTTATAAAGTCAATAGTACATGTGCTAATTACTTGGGCTAAGAATGTAATTAAATATTTTATTTCATGTTTCTTCCTTTAAAAAATATATTGCTTTCTTGCTACTCAATAAACTGTGTAGCTGAAGGTTTATTTTTATATGAACAGTTTCCATTTGATCTGTTTATAACCTATAACCCGTATTACCTTTCAGAGGACATAAAAATTAGATTTTATGAAGAGAATGAGCAGGGCATAGTCACTTGGGAAGACTGGGGTGACTTTGGTCAAGGAGATGTGCACCGACAGGTTAGTAAATTGTTCAAAGCTAGACTAGATATTTAGTGATTTATAAATAGACACACATTGTATTATTTATTTTGGTTACTTCACCGATGCTTAACATGTTGGTGTACTATAACGTTATAACTTTTTTTTTTATTGCAGTATGCGATTGTCTTTAGAACACCCTCATACCACAATCCAGAGATAGCTCGTCCAGTGGAAGTCTTCATGCAGTTACAGAGACCGTCCGATGGGGAAACCAGTGAACCCATACCTTTTACATATATGCCTGAAGATCCAGGTATATTTGCTTTTCTAGGGAGATGGTCTAAAGCATTTTCTTTGTTACTAGCATTAACAATTGTTTTTACACTAAATGTAGGCGCAAAACTAATGTCAGTCTTGTAGACAGATTGTTTGACTAGCAGTGTAAAATATATTCATTGTTTTAAAACATTACTATTATTTTTTTTAAATAGATCCTGACAGGATTGCAGAAAAGAGAAAAAGAAAAGCTCAAAGATTTTTGGAATATTGGAATAGCACAGGTATTTGTACATTTATATAAAGACAATCTTGTTATTCCTTCACCAGTACTAAAAGTGAATGTTGCTTTATTAAACTTATACAGTCAATGTTAATGTTTCAACCTCGTGTCCCTCATTTTCTGACAAAATGTATTGACTACATCTTAAATGTCATTGTCAGGTGTCTCAGACTATAAGAGAGGAGCCAGCGGGGCCAGTGTTCGCGGCAGGTTACACACAATGCTCAAAGCAACCAGGAGGATCAAAAGAGATCCAGATGTCATGCCAGGTAAGAATTCTCTTTATGTGTGTTTATTTTTCAATAGTTGAAGCTAAAATAAATTGTATTCCTTTGTTTTTTTCTTCAATATTTATAGATATGCTTGTACATGTTGAGATTAAGTTAAGAAATATGCTGAGAACTGTTACATTTTTTTTCAAGGCATGCCTGGATTCCCAATGGATAACACTTGTGGTGAAGGTGTCAATGGAGGTGGTGCTGTTGGTGGTGCGGATGCTATCATGAGCCATGTGACTGCCGACAACTCATCCATGGGCAGCGTCACCGTCTCATCTTTCTCCGCTGGCAGCCTGGATTCCAATGTCATTGCGGAGTTGTCCGGGCTTTCCAGTAGTGACTTGTCCATTGTGTCCACGGAGAATGGCCAGTTGGTCATCTCTGTGTCTGGTGGAGAGGGAAGCGGTCTTAGTGTCGACAGTATTAACTTGCCGCCCAATATTCTCAGTGGAGAGCTCATGAACCAAATTGACATACAGCAGCTCAATGCTTATCTTCAGGTTAGCTAATATGTATGTGTTGGTGGAATGATACATACGAGCACTTAAATAAACAAGCTTTACAATTGTGTTTTTGTTAAAAGAGGTTTGACAACAGTGTCTAAATGTAGCAAGGTAATGGCAATGTTTATCTACCTGTATTTCTCTTGTTTGTTTTTACAGGACCAGGGCTCAGGGAGTGAGATCCTGCTGGGCAATGACCCTAACCAGCCCATTCATATCTTAGATAATGATCCTGAGACGGAGGCAGCACTCAGAGGGTTACATTCTCAAATGTGATTAGCTCAACAACAGTAGTTGGTTTACAGGATACAAAAAAAAGGATGTTTTGTTTTTTTTCCTGTTAACGGAAAATAAGACCAGGGTGGCCTTTGAAGTGGGAGACATTGATGTACTGTTGGTATACTGTACTGTCATCACTGCATAGTGAAATGAAACTGTGGAATCAGTTGTAGATGTGATCACTAGGAATGTAAATATTTTTACTTTCCCTGTCCAAAAATGAACTGCCAAGTTTGAATGGGATCCTGTTGTCTTGTCGCTGGTTTGCATCTATTGATCAACCGCAGATTGTTATTGTTTTAAAAAACCTTTGGCTGTGGCGTCCTTATTATAGCATCCATGAATTCTTTGTATTGCTTCAATTCAAAGGACTACTGGAGTTTTGAACTGTAAATATGTTAAAGTGTAGTTGTTACTGTAAAAAAAAAAATGTTATTGTGCTTTACAAATAATAAAAGCTAGGTCTTTTTTTTTCTTATTTAAAGAACATAATAATTAATAAATTAAACAAAATAGCAACAAGCATACATAGGTAGAGAAAATGTGATGGGTGTATGATGCTTTTCTGCTTGATTTACAGAGTTGTACTCTAGGGCTACTTGAAGCTCTTGACATACAGCAATACAATATTTGTTGTAATCAGTGCCCCAATGATAGATGTACTTTTTATAAGTTTTTGTCTTTAATTTCCCCCCCCCCTCTCATCTGCTTCTTTGATGTTGTTGCGTGTTGACAGCCTTTTGACAAGCACATTCTTTTTTCATTGTGGCCTTGTGTGGGGGAGTCGAAAATTTAAAATAAAATGACTCATGCTTTACATATCTTTTAGTAGAAGACCGGTGAAGTCCTTCTCTACTGCCTGTGGGGGAGCGGGTGGTGGTTAGGCGGATGGGGCAGCCTTGTCGTCTGTGTTCAGGATTTTTCTCCCATTTTCTCAGGCAGCTGTTGCTCTGTTCATGAATGTTGCAGAAGATGGCTTCTTGAGTTGTACATATGTTTATGTAAATACTTTCATTGCCGTCATTTGTTTTTATACATCAGCTACATTTTTCATTTTTATAATCTTTCAAATATATCATTATACAATAAATGACTGGTACTGGTACAATTCTAATTCCTTTCTTATGAGCTAGTGTCAATAATTACAAAGCAGCCTAAAACAACAAATTATTTGCTTTTTCTAAGATTTACTAAAAGGTATATTTTATTTACGCACTGGCCACCTTAGTAATATTTTTTTTTAAACACTATTTTACTAATGCAAACGAAAATTTCTTCCCTGAAAATATGTAGGTACTGGTACATTTCAGATGTTAAAATTTAAAGAGAATTCTCTTATCTTTTTAAAGTAATAGATAGGAATACATTAACAATTAATGTTGGTGTAGTATATCTGATTTTTTGTTGGAAGTATGTTTAAATTACTCCTTTGATAACTGTTACTATCTAAATATTTGTATCAACATAATCTTTCATTTAGTCTCAACAAATGTTTAAAAATTAACAAGTTATCTTTATATTTACTACAAAGTAGGAAGGAATAATAAAGGCTGGTCTAAATGCGTTATTTTCCTTCTCCCCTTTCATCTACTGGGTCATTCCATTCATGTTTGTACATAAAGTAACATGACTTGAGGCCATTCCCTTGTTTATCATTCATCATGTAAAGTCATGGCTGGCTGGCACCTAGTAAATCCTTGTGTTCAGGTTTAATGGGCCCAATTCCATGTCATGAAGAGAGAACCATTTCTTCAAACTGTCTCCACATACAGTAGTAAATACTTCTCTGTTACTGTTAGTCAAATGGTATTAGGCCAGATTATGTTGTTCTGTGCGGTGATAAGTTGACAAATTAAATATATATTTCATTTGTTTTGAAACAATGTGTCATGAATTTTTAGTGTGTAAAGTTTTATGTACAGCTTTTTCATATAAATATCACGGTATTGAAAATACAAACTTCATTTATAAACAAAAAAATGTGAAATAAAAATAAAACTTAATAAAAGTGCAAAATATGTTAAAGAAGTTTTTATTCTTTATTTCTTTTGTCTTTTTTTCTAGTAACAGTAATCTCAAATTTTCTGTATTTTTTTTTTTTTCATTTAGCAGTTATTTGCAAATACTGTACTTAAATGGTAACAAAATATGTTTTCTTGTATTTGTTATCTGTTTCTTGTATTTGTTTTAAGGCTTTTAAATGCTATTTGTTATCTGTTAGTATTAATAAAAAATTATGAGTGGCTGTGGGTTCAATTCATTCCCTATCAGTTGATATCTAAATAGTTTGAAAAAATAAAAGGTGGCTAGCAGGATTTCGCTGCCTCAGGCACCAACCTCTGGATGGGTGCTAAACAAGACTTAAAAAATACCCGATTTAAAAAAAGTTAATTTGTTATCAATTAAAATTTCTACTGGTACTTGAAATAAATAAAATAAGCAATGATTTTAACATACAACACCTGTTTGCCATCAACTTTGTTAGTTCACTAACAATATCAAATACCATGCTCATGATGCTTAATAGGTGTCATTTCAATTCCTCACCTCCCCAGGCACCATTTTTCTGTTATGATTATGACACAGGTTATAATAATTGTACAGCTTAATTATCTTGCATAACCCGGGTAATTATTGAGCATACATTGAAAAGACAAATGACACAAACTTTCTGCTTTACATCTGAAGATAAAGATAACTTTATTAATGTCATCCTAAATTTAAATTAAAAAACTTATAATTTAAATAAAATTTACAATTTAAAAAAGAGTAATAAACAAAAATATAGACAAATTGGTATTTATTAATTATTAATAATAGTTTATACCAGGGGTCGACAACCTAAGGCACACACGTGCCATACTTGGCTCGCAGAGCGATTATCAGTGGCCCGCGAAAGACCTCCAAGAGATGTATATTATTGATGAAAAAGCAACAAAATTAGGAAAGCTGACTGTTGAAGCCAATTTTTCTGAATGACATAGCGACACATTTCAGTGAGTTGCATTTACAAGCACCACTGGAATGGCTTTGCATTGAAACTGGACATATCTTGCTGTGAAATAAACTTCAAAACATTTAGCTGATGCAAATTCCTATAGTAAGGAATATATTAAGATAGATGGGCTTTTACAGATTTTAGAAGTACATCGAAGCACTAAACTCAAAGCGGAGTTTTCTAATCAAAGGCAAGACTTTCAAATTGATTGACTCATTTTTTTTCACACAACATCAAGCCTAACTAATTTGATATTATTACAACCTTCTTAGATGTAGATATTTTTTAAGTAAAGGAATATTGGCGATTTAAAAATGAAGCCGGTACTTATTTAAATTAACACAACACTAGTATAAGAGAGTATATATAAAGTCTATATAAAATAGTTAATTTTTATGAAAAAAATCTCAACGCCATCCTTTTTTTTATTTTTTTAGCGCGATCGATCGAAAAACTATAAAAAGTTGGAACGGCAATTTTAACATGAACCCAAAATATGTCGTTTTATTCGCGGTTTTTTACCAAACTGACCACTGCGGTCATTTTAATTTTTTTTAAACCTTGACAGTGTTCACCGCCGTAACGCAAAGAATATTTGTAGCAAATTTCACGTTTTTATGTGCAGTATTTAAAAAGATTATGCGGTATGTACATACCCAGCCAGCCACATACATACATACATATTCCTTTTGAGATTTATATGATATGATTTTCATAATAAATATTTATAGTTTAGCTTTTCGACATGAATACAATAAATCAATAATGAAATGTAAAGTATAATTTTTTTTTTTTTTTTTACGTATTTAAAAACCAAAAAGAAAAATCTTGAGAATCTTCACGATAAAAAGTTGTAATACTGTTTGGTATTTTTATTACAGACATTTGTTTTTAAAGTTGTCATCTGGAAAAGCAGGATAACTAACCAGTTGAGGACTCTAATCGTGCATGAAGTGAAAAAAGGTCACATGTCTTTAAATTAACCCATGGGATTTTGAAATGACACACACACATGGATCACTTTATCATATACATATATAAATCTCAAAAGGAGTATGTAAGTATGTATGTTTACATACTGCAGATTTTTATTTACTGTTTAATCTTTTTTTTAATACTGGACATAATGACATGTAATTGGTCATGAATAATCTTTGCGTTACTGCAGTGAACACTGTCAAGGTTTTACGTTTTAAAAAATGACCATTTTGGTAAAAAAAATGAGAACTTTATATTATTTGTGTTTCCAAAATGACAAAAAAAAGGATAGCATTGAAATTATTTTTATGATGACTTCAAACTTTGCACATTTACTTTGCTAATGAAGGGAAATTTATGTTTAAATTGCCGTAAAAAAGACAACAACTCTAGATCAATACGAGAAGCGAGCATGTAATGACAAATTGAAATGGAATTTGAAAATTAAGTTTAGCCCCTTTGGAGAATCAGGCTAGCATACATATTTAAACAATTGAGAGAACTGATAAATTTTGTTAACCAACATTCATTATAAGTCAGATATTTCTGAATATTTTACAGAATATTTTTGTGTCCTATGCTTATCCGTGGTTTGAGTCTAGTCTTGAAATTTGATAAATAATTTAAATTATGTAAAGTTTTCCTGAATAGTTCAGGTCCTCCATTCAGTGCCAAAATGGCTGCTTCACTGTAACAAATATAATAAAAAAGAAACAGGCTAGAAAAAACACTTTATTGTTACAAACTGAGCAGACACACTTAATGATATGAATGCATGGGTTATTCAAGTATGACAAACTGGCTACTCATTGTGAAAGACTGGCCAGGGAGAGAATCTTTTTCCAGCCTTGACATTGTGGCCTGCAGAAAGAAACAGTTCAATGTGCACAATTAAATAACAACAATAAAAAAAAATTATTTGGTCATGTTAGAAAAAAGCAATCTTATAAAAAACAAAAGTTTATATCTGAAATGTCAGGGTAAACAAAATCTGAGAAAAATACATCTACTAACTATTCAATATACCAGTGGGGATATTTTTCAAGGGTAAAAACTCTTTCACAATAGAATTGAATAGACTTTCAGACTAGACTAATTTTATTGAAAACTTTACTTTAAATACACAGCTTTTATTAACTAAATTCACAATGCTTGACATATATATGATTAACAAGCTGTTGTTAAAAAGTGTTAAATATGTTGTTTTGTTTTTGGCTGTTCTAGGAATAACACAATGATTGTATCAGATTTTTACTCAAATTTAATCCAGTTACACCCTGAAAATGTGAGATTCTGACTCAAGGCTCACAAATTTCTTTTCCTTGGTAACTAACAAAATTGGAAATTTTAATGCATAATACCCTAAGCCTCTAGCAAACAAAATAAAAATGGTGGTGGCACAGGACTGTGTTTTTAATTTTAAATGTGCACACAAAAGTGTAGCTCATAGAAAACCTATGTACAGTATGCATGGTAACTATCTTACTATAAATAATTTATATGTTTCCTTACAATTTTCAATGGATTATGCAAATTATTATGGGGGCATGGCCGAGCTGCAGCATTTGTGGCTGGCGTACCAAAGGTCCTGGGTTTGAATCCTGGTGAAGGTTAGGTTTTGTTGTCGGGTCTGGAGGGTGTCCCTGAGTCTACCCAGCTTTGATGGGTACCTAGCTATAGTTGGGGTCAAGTAAAGGTGTCTGGGCATTGTGCTGGCCACACAATCCCCTAGTACACAGTGGTCACAGAAACTGGTGAATGCTGCTTCACCGGCCCCATGGATCAATTTGGTCTGATGGGATACTTTACTTTATGCAGATTATAGCATAAGGCTAAGCCACACTATACTCAAGAATCACGTTTTGACCGTAATCATGTTTCAGCGAATCACTAGAATTTGTTTCAGAGCGAATCAGAAATACACTGTTTCACAATCAGCCATGCCACACGTAAAGCACGATTGACAGAAAAACAAAGATGCGCAATTTTATTTTCAAAAGAATCAAGAAAGTGTTGAGAGTGATTGTTCTTGACGCCCTATTTTATGTTCATGACTCATGAATTCTTTAATATATTCTAGCAGTGACGACGAAGCAAATTTGGTATGTCCCACTGCGTCTGTTCTACTTAAAGTAAAAAGAAATCAAAAACGAAAATGGTGGGTTAAACCTTGGATCGAAAGAAGAAAGATTAATGGAGCTTACAATGTTCTTTTAAGCGAACTGGACGATTTAATAGCAGCCATCTTTGTTTACTTTTTTTTAACTAGGCTAATTATCACATGATCTAATTCCGCTTCCCATTGGCTGACACAGCTTCAATCAAGAATCGTGACTCCAAATTTTAGAACATGTTCTAAATCTGGGAATCATCAGGAATCACTACTGAAACTGACTTGTTTCGCGCTATGCCACATTAGAAACGGGGAGAATCATCGTGATTTTTGAATTCAATCGCAGCGAATCACTGATTTTGCTTCTAGTGTGGCTTAGCCTATACATTTTTTCAATGAGATTTTAATATTAAAACATTATATGAAAAATAGATAGACTTATTATAAAGGTCTTTGTTAGTTGCTCATCCTAACACAAGAAGCGTAGGGGGGGGGGGGGGGCTAAACATATATTTCCGCAAAAGAAAAAGTTTTACTGAATTTCCATTTCTTAAAAAATGAAGCCAAAAACATATTGGCTGAAGATGTGCCTGAAACTCCTCTACATAAGACATGTACATTTTCAAAAACCTTATCTTTTTTATATATATGTCGGCTTTCCTTCCTTCCTATGACCAACAGCTCTTAGATATTTAAAACAGTGCAACATTCAGTGCAACATTCATTGCAACATTCATTGCAACATTCAGTGCAACATTCATTGCAACATTCAGTGCAACATTCATTGCAACATTCAGTGCAACATTCATTTCAGAAGCACACAGTCTATGGTTTCCATTTCAAAATGTTTAATTCACTATTGAACAAAGTATTGCTTCAACTCACAGTGGGTGACTTGCTTTGTCCTGACATGTAACCTAAACACATACTGGCAGTTGAATGGATCCAAGCAACCTCCACTGGAAACAAAAACAAAACATTAAATATGGGAGTTAATGGGAGTTTTTGTTTCATTTTTTAACTATAAAATACTTTTTTTTTTCCCAAAATAGTCAGCTTCACAAAAAAAACTTAAAATAGGGAAAAGATCAACCATTCACCGTGGGTCAATTGAATAAATTATTACATTCAAGATTAACACACCAAACCAGGGTGAGTTAAATAGATTATTTTGTATTAAATACCTTCTTTACTTGTATTTTGTATTAAATACCTTCTTTACTTGTATTTTGTATTAGATACCTTCTTTACTTGTATTTTGTATTAAATACCTTCTTTACTTGTATTTTATATTAAATACCTTCTTTACTTGTATTTTGTATTAAATACCTTCTTTACTTGTATTTTGTATTAAATACCTTCTTTACTTGTATTTTGTATTAAATACCTTCTTTACTTGTATTTTGTATTAAATACCTTCTTTACTTGTATTTTGTACAACCCTCAGTAACAATATGCCAGCAAACTTCTCACTAGAATTTTTCAAAAGCTCTGAATCTGTAAAATATGATCACAGAATAGTTTAAATGTCTGGAAAACATTCCATTAAAAGTTTTCACACTGACAAGGCAAAAAGAGTTGAGACCATACCTAAAAAGCTATCTTTGAAAGAAGTGGCTAAAGACTGGGACAGGTTGTCTGTTGACCTTACGGAATCACAACAGGTCCTAGCCAACAATGTCTTCATCAGCTGTTCACCACATCCTGGCAAAAAAAAAAAGGATTATGTTCAAAACATATTGTCCATGTAAGAATTTCCTTTTATCAAGTCAAATGACAATCAAGTGAAGCCGGCAGGTCCAGCGGTTAGTTCACCGGACTATCAACCAAATAACAACTGACAGGTCGTGGGTTTTATCCCTGTCACCGACGGATCCCTGTCGCCCTGCAGGAGTTTTGGGCCTAGTGTAAGTAATAATCTACTACCTAGAAGGAACGTCTGTAAACTTATAAGATAAATGTTTAAAATAATTAATCCATGCCTTTAGATGGCCTAGAAAGAGAGATGTGTTTTCCAGAGTGTTTAATTTGGCTTCTCTTCCTGTTTGAAGCAAAAATAAAATAGACAGCTTGTGATTTCCTACACCTGTACAGCTACATGAATGTTTAAATTCTTCATTTGACTCATGTTAGGCTCTTTATCAAACGTTTTAAACCTGGAGTCACAACTCTACATTATAGGACAAATATTGAATTATATTGTACAACCTCATTATGTTAAACAGAAAGCTTTAAAAAAAGGTTCATAGCAAAACAGATGTATGGTTGAACAAATTTAAGTTTGCTGTTTATAGTGCTTTAGGACTGGGTTACATTAAGAAAGTAAAGTGGTCAATTTACTGTTCAAAACATTTACCGTAGGCTATTGATCACCAATATACACACAAAAAAGACAGTATCCCGTTGGACCAAATTGGTCCATAGGGCCGGTGCAGCAGAGTTCACCAGTTTCTATGGCCACGGCATGGGATTGTGTGGCCACTACAATGCCTTTACACACACAGCATAGTATAAATGTCTGTATATACCTGATGTAACAGCTGCTACACCTTGTTTCCCATCAGATGTTTGATTCTTTGCCCAACAACCTGCTCCGTAAACAGCACTCTGTTCATACAATTTAAAAAAATATCAAACTACTGTGTCAAGCATAACAAATTTTAAACTAAGTTGTTTAACAAGACTTGTCAAAATGTCAATAGATATTTTGTGATCAGTGCACTCACAGCTCCAATTCTTCCTGTATGTTTCAGCCATATTCCCCCACTTGAGGCTGCAGCCGCCACATTCCCCAGGTGATCCACACACACAGCCCCCACAGTGTCATGCACAGAATCATCTCTGGAGGAAACTGAACTTGGACACTGGACAAAATTGAGAAACAAATTGTCTTATAAACTCACATTCTACACAACCCATAAACTTTTTATTACAATTCATTCGTAATTATAGAAATTTTAACAGCTTTATTAACAAAAAAATCCCATATGGATAAAACATCATAGAATAATGAATACTTCTAAACCATGAAACTTTTATATTGTAAGTGTAAAAAGTGTCAAATTCAATACCTGACTATCTGGTGAGAGACAAGGTTTAGTCTCTTCTAATACTTCTAATGTAAAATTCAATACCTGACTATCTGGTGAGAGACAAGGTTTAGTCTCTTCTAATACTTCTAATGTAAAATTCAATACCTGACTATCTGGTGAGAGACAAGGTTTAGTCTCTTCTAATACTTCTAATTTAGATTTCTTGGTTTGAAGTGAATTAGTTTCAGACTTCATGCATTTTCTGGAATAACGCCTGAATGTCTTAACTGCAGCAACTGTAAAACATTTATTTGTTATAAAACATTTTAAATACAGTCAAAAGGTAATGGTTCTAGCATTTTAATAATGTCATTGATAAGGCAAATACATTTTGTCACCTGAAATTAAATTATCATTGATTCCTATTCCTCTCTCAACACAAAAGCTTTGAGCACCTTTACCTACGAGAAAACTGAAAGAAAAAAAAATGTGTATCCTGTAAATGTTTACATCCTAGAACTTTTTAAAGTGCTTCTCCATATTAACCTTGCATCTTTTTTAATCAAATTTTATGGAATCTAATATGGATTAGAGTAATAAAGTGGACAAAATACCTGGGTCTGACACGCCCATAGGGCAAGGGTCCCAGCTTTTGTTCCTCTACCAGTCGTCTTGCTACAACCACAGGATTGGAAACCCCTTCAATGAAAGTGAAATGTGATGAACATGTACAGCACTTTATACAACTAAAATATCAGTAAACAAAAAACTAGTTTTGTCTTCTGCAAAGTTTGATTTTTAAAAATCTATATTTCAATATTTCTTAATACTCTACACTGGTATGACAAGTCTACCAGATTCAATTAACAGTAAGCAGCCTACCTGACAGTGCCCCAACTGCTCCAAAATGCAAGGAGTCTCCATCCATGACACTGGCATCACATTCTACAGTGCCTTGAATAGTCAAATTAGAACCTTTCCCACTGTTAGTCAGTTCATCATCCTTCAGACAGATACAAAAATATTTCTATACAAAGATCTAGTGGTATGGCAATTACTATTGATTCTTTCAAGCTCTACATACAACAGTGTTCATTCTAGTGTTGGAAAATTACCTGAAAGACGGTAAATATGGTATGTAGCTACCAAGTCACACCTTTGAGGCTAAGTTGATTTTAATAGTCCATAGCAATTCTCCCCCACTCCATACCAATTTTTCCCCCCACCTAAAAGCCCAGACAGTATGCCCTTTATTAAAACAGTTCAACTAGTAGTCACCAAGCATAGTACAAGCATCGAAACTATGTTACTCTTCCATTACAGGTAGAAAAAATCTCCCTCTGTTTATCTTTCAGTACTACTGCATACCTTTTTGGCATCTTCTCTAGCTTTTGGTACAATTATTTTTAATACGTATTAAATTCAGGGTTCGTACAGAAAATTTGCCTCAAAATTCCAGGAGTGTTCCAGGAGTATTCCAGACGTTTTTCAGGAGTAAATTTTTTGAAAAGCCAAGCTAAGCTCTTTAAAAAAAACAGACACCTCGCTATACAGCTTATTTTTGTGTTTTACGACATTATGGGGACTTATGTAGCCGACATCCCAAGTTTGGATAGCAAAAATAAACAAGATCTAGTGAAAAAAAAAGAACCATGGAGTGGCATCACTGGTGTCATCAACGTTTGCGGAAATAGAAAGCGGCAAAGAGGGTTAACACCAATAGGGCTTTCTGGAAAAGTGAAAGTACAATCTAAGAGCAGTGATTACGATTTTTTTATTAATAATTAATATCCCTAAAAAAATAAGGATTTTTTCGTATTTTCCCAGGACTAAATGCAGTTTTTCCAGGAGTTTTAAGGTCCTGGAACACAACTTTTTGTTTTCCAGGAGTTTCAAGGAGTTTCCAGGAGCTGTACGAACAATGAGTGCAGCTTTATCAATTTTGGAATCTCTCTAGCTGTCAGGTTCTTATGCTCCTAACAGAGACATATTAAGAAAGGTATTTTATATCTCTTCTTCTAACCCTGAAGTAAAACAAAAGAGATGGCGCTGATAGAATAAAACAAATAGAAGCAAGCAATAGCAAGTATATTAATTACATTTATTTTTACATCTCTCATTCCATAGTTGAATTCGATAAATATTTTGGTGTAACCATGAGATCAATAAACTCTCAGAATATGTTCTTTGTCAAGATCTATACATGACAATCCAACAAGATTTATTTAATCTTTAAACATTGAGTAATTTCAGCATGTTCTAATGAATGCTCAAGGCCACAGTTAAAAGCCAGGGAAAGTATTGTAATATTAAATGTGTGACGAAAACATTTTGACTTAATCGCAATTTTTTTTTGTGGTACCACTTGAGTTGTTAAGACTTGGAACATGTTGTAAGAAAACACACTTGTGTCCAAACTACTCATTGAAACCATAGAATGTGCCCTTGTGACACAGCTCCAGAAAATGACAAATGCAGAGCATAGGCTTCAGATCAGCCCCCTGTACCTTGCTGTCTTTTCAAACCTCTCGTAAAGACAAACTGTATGAAGAACTGGCACACCTTACAGCTACTGGACAGCTCATTACACACAAATATTGAACTCACTCAACTCACTGCCTAGCTCCTCCAACAATTTTATCTTACAATATCATTTGAGAATGAGGAAGAAAAAGGTGTGTGAGTGTGTGTTTTTGTGTGTGTCTGACTTACTCCTACAACTCACTTCTGTACACAAGGGCCTCAAAGCAGCAAAGTGTGGAAACCACCAGTATGCTTGCATCAAGAGCACACCTGTGGGCTTATGCGTATGTGGGGGACAGTCCGTCCCTGCTGCACATCCAAGACTCATTGCAAATCCAAGAGGCTCCAAGGCTTGGTGGGGGAGGAAGCAATTAGTGCAGTATTCCCGCCTCAGCCCTGTCCTGGTGCCTGAATGCCCAAACCTATAGTATGGGATTTGTGCTACTGGTATATGGGTGAGCCACCACGATAATGATCCGAGGGGAATTTTGCAGTGAGAAAAAAGTGCATGTGGCTGCGGATACTATACCCTAAGTTAAACATCATACCATGCCTTCTGCGTGCCATGGGGTGGCTGGCACCCCTGAACATCATTAGGCCATGGACATAAGAGCAAGACGGCTCATCTGTTTTTTAGGCAATTATAATACTTCTGCAACTATCCAGTGAGAACATAGAGGTAGTAACATGTACCAAATGTTTCACTTAGTAATCCTGTTAAGCCACGTGACCAACCCCATATGTTGGTAGGTAAAAAAAAATCAATTATTCTAAATGACATCATTTTGCCTAGTAAAATGTAATTTAATAAAAAGACAACACTTTCTCTGTTTACCTCTAATACTGTAACAGCTGCAGTGACAGCCTCTAAAGCTGAAGCTTTGGATTTCAATAGCAGCATTGCCTGCAGAGAAAGAAATTCACAACATTAAGTGATACAGGTTGACATTCACTTGATTACACTCATCTTATAATCTTTCAACTAAGACTTGATTTACACTCACTTTATAATCTTTCAACTAAGACTTGATTACACTCACTTTATAATCTTTCAACTAAGACTTGATTACACTCACTTTATAATCTTTCAACTAAGACTTGATTAGACTCACATTATAAGTAAGATTGTCTAGCTAGTACAATGCTACTCTTTACTTTTTCAAGGGCTGTCATTTTCCCTACTGAGTTTAATGAGATCTCAGAAAATCTTCAGGACAAATTTCTGAGCTTGGAACTTAAAAAGATCATAAAATCTCACTTACAACATTTGGTGTTCTTTTTCTTTAACATATAGCATCTATGTTAACCTTCTTTCATGTAAGATTAGCATTTATCAAATAATTTTTATGATTTTAAAAATCTCGTTGAGGTCTATTTTTAAGCTAATCAAAAACATTACGACATCAAACTTGATAAAGATTGCTAAAATTTGGTCAATATATTTATCAGAAGTTAAACGTGAAGTGGTCCTGAGCTAAACCTGATTTGGCACTGACATAGCAAAATATTTTATGTTATCAATGCGGGCTTATTTAACTATTGCCAGATGTTTGATGTAGCCCATGTAGGCTTATAACTCTGTAAGCTTTTACAAAAATTATTATTTATAAAAAAAATGTTGTTATATTTACCTGCTTACATGCTTTCTTGCAGATATTTTTATAACTTGATTCATTAAACTCTGCATGATTTCCAGCACCTAAACAATGAGTTATTAATGAAACATGATCAATTTTCTCTGTCAACAATTAATGATGGTGGTGAGAAAGATATTTTAAATATTTCGTAGTCATGAGTGTATGCAGTTGAATGGCTCAAAAACACATTTTTAGGTTACTGACAAGTATTTTCCTGATAAACATTCAGCTCCACACACAAAAAAGAAAGCTAATAATCTTTTTTTTTAAAATTAGGTTGCATCAGGTGTTTTAACTGTAACATGATACCTTAACAACGTAACATGATACCTTAACAACGTAACATGATACCTTAACAACGTAACATGATACCTTAACAACGTAACATGATACCTTAACAACGTAACATGATACCTTAACAACGTAACATGATACCTTAACAACGTAACATGATACCTTAACAACGTAACATGATACCTTAACAACGTAACATGATACCTTAACAACGTAACATGATACCTTAACAACGTAACATGATACCTTAACAACGTAACATGATACCTTAACAACGTAACATGATACCTTTAAACATTTATAAGACAATATATTGTTGCAATATTATTATTATTATATTCATATAGACTTATATCAGATCCTTATAGTTTGTTGTCCATTTGGATATTAACTCATAAAAAAGGATTATTTTATTAATTGCTATAATTTATAATTAGTAACTATTGTTACTATGCATGAAATAATTGTAACTAATAAATAAGAATTTACATCTAATATGTAGTAACATGTTATTACTGACACATCCCTCTATTACTAGAAACTCTACAAAATATTATGGCTTTCTATACGTTTATAGTGATTTGAATCTAGTCTTGTATTTTGATTTAGAGTTTTTAATGAAGTTATAATTCAGTTGTTTTTCCTAAGCCTAGTATTTTCAGGTAATCCATTCGATGCCCCCAGATGCCACTATATCTGGAAGAAAGACAATATATATATATGAATATATACAAATGTGTTTATCCTCGCCCACCTTGTAAGGGTCTGTCTTTGTGGGTCAACATAGCTCTGAAAAGTACTCATTTATAAGTTTTACAGACATTCCTTCTAGAAACAAAATTGGTATGTCCACTAGACCCAAAACTCCTGCAGGGCGGCAGGGATCGGTCAGTGGCAGGGATAGAACCTATAGGTTCCCTGATTAGGGTTCAACTGTGATGATTTTTTAAATTCTTCATTAAATTTTGACATTTTTGTCATTTTGAAAGTTTTTGTTAATCATTTCCTTATATAAAAGGACTTTGTGTGTTTTTTTTTAAATTGTTATGTCCCTTTTTGTGAGACTATTTGTTACAGTTATATTGAGCCGAAAAGCTCTTCCCCTCAACAATTAGCGCTGACCCAGTTAATGTCTATTTTTAGACACAGCGGTTTGTGTCAGGAATGTTCTTTGCATGAAGGGAGGGAAATTCAAATTTCAAATACGAGTGCTGTTCCATATATTATATAGAAAGATAGTTGTTAATTAAATTTTAATTGGCACTTTTATTATCAGACCTGTAATCAGTTCAATAAACTATTTGTTGGTCCAGTTCCTTTCTCTCATTAGACGAGATGTCGGGGTTTTAGTAACTGTTTATTCTGATTAAGAAATATGGGAATGTAGGTCTATACAATGACGCTGTTCAGTTGTAATCTGAAAGTGTGCTTTGATTGTACTGTGTTTTATTTTATGTTTAATATAAATATTGAACTGTTTTGTAAAACAAATAGGCATAATTTAAGGGCATCAATAGTAGATTATTATGCATTGCGAACTATTTTTGTAAGACCTTTTATTATGTTGTAAATTACGAAATTCCATTGATTACCGATGTATTATGTCAGTGTTTAACATGGTTTATGGTAATTATTTCATTTATCTCAAGTATTTTTATATTTGTTATTATTGAAAACTATTAATTCAGTACGTGTGCTCCTGTGAATGTCAATTATATATTTTTCAGAGCATGATAAGTAATTTTAATAATAGTATAAAGATAGGGCACACGTACAATAATTATCTTTTTCCTGGTGTTTAACCAGAGTGGATTGAGACTATGATTGCATGTGATGTCATGCTCTCCTTTATGTACGGAGAGAGCTGATATACACTGCGTGAAAGTTGTGTGTGGGAGAGTGTGCTCGGGTAAGAGCCAGAGAAAAGAGGAACGAGTGTGTGTCTGTCTTTTCTTGATAAGAATAAAGAGACTTGTTATTATTATAACCACCTCGTTGCCTTGTTTTATGTGGAGTTGGAGTAAAATAGAAATATTGTCGACAGTAAAGGCTTCCCTCTAGACAACAAGCTAGTACAGTCAAACCGATCCAGTGCTACCACCGGTCACCAGTTGAAAGGCAGAGTAGTACTACCAACCAGACTGTAACACTATTGTTGTCCACAATTACCATTCCTGGCCTATGCCGGTTATAGGCACCACTTATCTTATCTAATATGTACAAATGCTTCTTCTATAAAGAAGATTATTGCATCCTACACTGATTTGTAGTCTGAGTCTTGTCTTCCATTTCGATTAGGTCTAGTGTTTTAAATGATGTTAAGAGATACTGAGATTCCTGGTTTTTTCAAGTTCAGGCAACATATTCCTCCCCTGGTCCCCTCTCAAGAAGAAAAAGTACTTTTATGCATTTGTTGATGTGTTCTTGTATATGCCATTTATGAAATGGGATAAGAAATGTTTTTGTCCTAATGTTAATGTTGTATTTCTAAGTTAGAATTTAATGTCCGAAGTGGCTAGGCTATTCGGACCTGATAGACTTAGTAATCACTAACTAAATGAATGAAATGTGTTATAATCAGGGCTGTATAGTCGAAGTCGTTAGTCGAGATTTTAAAGAAAGTCGATTTCAAAGTCGAAGTCGGCATTTAAAAAACAAATTACGACTTTACAATAAGTCAAAGAAAAGTAACAAAATATAGCGTATATATTTATCAAACCACTTCCTTTTTCTTATATTAAAGCATTTTAAATAGTGTTGTTTAATTTCATTTCTTTGTTGTTTTCTTGCTTCGCATTACTGCTACGTATTTGGTATTGTTTTTAACAGCATTTTTAGGAGACTCGATATAGTCCAGCAGTATAAACATTCTTTCTACGAGATTTACACAATAATTTTTTTGTCAATGAACCCAAAACTACCAAAGAACTGGGTTGTTCTAATTTTAGTAAATGACGCCTGTAACGACCAATCAGTTTTTACGCGACGATCCCACAGTACTTCAATTCAATTCAATAGTAACATGAGGTCAAAGTTTAACTTTTCCGAAATGTTTTTACACCTCTATTTTTTTTTGTGGCAAACATTTGATTTCAACTGATTTTACATTAATTAGCACACTGTGAGAATCAAATATAATGCTTTATATAAAATTGCAAGGCGTTTGAAGGAATAGCAGCTAAACGCTAGAGCAGGTCTTAGTCCTAGGCCTAGCGTAGCCTAAATGCCGTAAACAAACCTTCGAAGCTCAACTTGTAACGCTATGCAAGGTTTGCAAACACCATAACAGCAAATATCATGTGTATATTATTATAATACATCCCAAACAAATTAAAGAAAGGCTAGTACCCAAGCTAGAAATCCATGTATGAAAATGCAATTAAAAGCTGGCGATTGGCCATGGGGATCAAGATAACCAAAGATAAGTGAATAAGTGACAAATTTGGCCCTCTTTTGTGCTCGAGATATTAGGGTTTGGCGACATAAAAGAATCGACATAACCGATGAGAAAATGCTAAGACAAAGAGAGAATTTGGCGGTTTCACTTCAAAAATGTATTGAAATTGAAGTCGCTAATATAATAAATAAAGCAAGTTAATACGTTTACAATAAGTTTTTAGCATTAGAAATTAGAACCTAAGCATGATCATCTATAATATAATGTTCTAGTGGTTAATTATTACGTTGGTACTGCAGTCAAATATTGATAAACCGGCCACTTAACTAAAAGTCGAAAAAAGTTGAAAAGTCGACATTCAAAACCCTGTTTAAAGTCAAAGTCGTGAGTTTTACAGACCACTATACAGCCCTGGTTATAATGAAATAGACAGCACTAGTTAGTATCAGTTAGTTCATATAGCTTAAGATGGCTTTGTAGTATTTTTTTAATAGTTAGTATCGGTTAGGTTATATAGGATAGGGATAGATTTAGAGTTTTTTGTGCTATTTCTTATAAAATATGGTTATTTATTATAATTGTATGTTAAGTATTAATATAGGCCTATTTTGTGTTTTTTTCCTTTCATTTTTTTTAGGGGGGTTCTAAGAAATTTGGACTGAAACTGGGTCCGAAAAGTCATTTAATTCTGAAGGGACCCGGGTCCGAATAGCAGCAGCCCTTTTAATGTCTTATTACTACTACTACTATTACTAAGCCACTAAGGCCTACTTTACTCTTTCCCCTTCTGCTTCTGTCCACTCTAGTGTTTCTAGGTTTAGTAAATAAGGATAAGTTCAATTAAGGCCTAACTATTGACTACTCTGTATACTGTATTGGTTTTACTCTTGTCACTTGTCAGTTGTGAATATTATATTAACTATTCACTAGTACACTAGTAATGAACAGTAGGCTACAGTTTTTTTCTGGATTTTTTCTAACTTACTAACTTGTCTTCATGAGAATTGACAATGACAATACAATAATAAATAATTCGACAATTTAGAATTTAGTAAGATAGTGCTACTACTACTTAGTCTACTACTTCTAGTAAGTACTACTACTACTAGTAATTAGTAGTAAAATGGCTTTTAGTACTAGAGTTAAATTATATTTACCTACGTGAACAGCAATAAACACTTTATGTGCTTCATTACTTGCAGAAAAAGTGCTCATACTCATGTTGTCTATCTAATTACTTTACTAATTCAATTCAGTAATTCTAAAACTTGTTAGACTAGTTAGTCTTGTTGTTAACTTGTTCTTGGAATCTTGGACGTCTTCAACACTTCAACTTGGTTGTAAAATATTGTCAACACCACGTCCACGTCAATTAAATGATGGGTGGCAAGCAAAAAATTCACGAAATACACAATCCGCATAACATACACTCATACAGAGCCACGGCAATAAATATAATTTATATGATAATAAATTATAGCCTGTAAATGTAATAATTTTAAGATTTTTGTAAATACTTTGTTTTATAGATTTAATTTAGGCCTACTTAATTTTACTTTTTAAAAAGATCACTTAGCTATATATTATAGCTCCACTGATCTATACTATAATTTTGCTCGATACTTTGGCAAAGAAATTATAAAATATAAAACTATATCAATATAATATAAAACGCATATTTAATATGATTATTTTTATACTCAGGCTTACTAGTACGATTAAGTAATAATCTCATAAGATAAGAAAAGGAATAAAAAAAAAAAACTGCAAAAATAACATAGGTTACATAGGGCAGGGCGAATTGATAAAAACTTGCAGATAAATATTCGCATTTTGTTTTACACACGAAAACAACCTCGTCTTTTAACCTTCGCATTTCCAAACCAACCTGCCTCCTTTTTTTTTTTCAGGTATCATATTAAATATATTTTCTGTTTAGATCTTATGGTACCGATCTTATAATTCATACTACATAAAACACAATAAATAAGCTTATAGTTTATAAAATAACACCACATATTTCATAAAATGTATTTCGTTGATTAGGATTAGGCCTAATCCTAATAATTCAATAACAAATAGGCCTAACTTAAATTCATTAGACTATATACTATATTATTAATTATTAACATAAATTATTAATTATATATTAAAATTACAAATTTTGAATAAAATAACCTTGTTTAACTTACTTATTGTTTAAAAAAAAAGTATTATGTCCTTAACATAAATTAGGTTCTATACTGATTTAGATTTAAATTTAGTGACTGTATACAATAGTCAATAGTAGGCCTATAGTATAATATAATAGGCCTACTAGTTTAAAACTAAGTTTAGTCTAGTCTAGTCCTAGTCCTAGTGACTAGTGTATTACTTACTAGTCTAGTATTAGTAGGCCTAGTCTAGGCACATAGGATATTTGATATATTCATATAATTTTTAATATAAATTATAATATTTTAATTTAGGCCTACCACTAACAGCCAAAGTCCAAAGATTGTTGACTTGTATTTTTACTTATAAGCTAACTTATACTTTTACTATAGTGAGTATAGTGTCTAAAGTGAGTATAGTGTCTATAGTTCTATAGTATAGATTCTATAGTCGTAGTGACTAGGCCTATACTCCTATATACCTATACTATATACTATATTGAATGATATTGATTGTTGATATATAAACTATTATTAAATCAAACGAATCAATTGAATTTAGATAAGCGTAGTGTAGGCTAGGCCTACTCACTCAAATTTGGTCAATCTTATCTTATAGTTTTATTTTTATACGTTACAGACGCTCCTTCTATAAAGAAGATTATTCAAATTATTGCGTCCTACGCTCATCCGTGGTCCGAGTCTAGTCTTGCATTTTTATTGATGTTTTAAATGATGTTAAGTTACTGATTTTCCTAATTTGTTCAAGCAACCCATTCCATGCCCGAATGCCACTCGGGAAGAAAGAGTACTTATATATGCATTTGTTCTCACATAAAAAGGACAAGGAAAGTGTTTTTGTCTTTATGTTTATCTGAACTTTGCAACAGGTTGTTATTGGGTTGTATTTCTAAATTAGAGTTTAATGCCCTATTTATTATTACTACTTTACTCCTTGCCCTTTTATCCTCTAGGGGTGTTTCTAGTTCTAGGTTTAGTGATTTGACTAATGGTGTTACTCTTGTCAATTGGGAATATTCACTAGTTATGAACCTTGCAGTATTGCAGCTCTTTTTTTGAATTTGTTATAATTTATAATTTTGTAATGTTTTCTTTAGTTGATGGGTCCCATACAGATGCTGCATATTCTAGTATAGGCCTAACTAATGTGAGATAGCATTTAAGTTTTATATTCTTATTACATTTGTAAAAGTTTCTTTTTATCAATCCTAAAGTTTTGTTTGATTTTTTAATTACTTCATCAATATGAGGGTTCCAAGATAACTTATTACTCCTAGATACTTAGCATTGTTAGTTTGAGTTAGTTCTTTACCATGAATGTAGTAGTTGTTATTATTATGATTTCTTTCATTTTCTTGGCTACCCTTATTAGTTGGCATTTTTCTGGGTGAAAAGACATACTCCAGTTTGATTCCCATTTTTGTAGTTCATCTAGTTCTAGGTCTTTTTGTAAAAGTTCACTATCTTTTCCTGTCTTTATTATTCTATAAATTATGCTATCATCGGCAAATATTCTTACTTTTGCTCCTGTGTTTGATGCAATTTGGTAGATCATTAATATAAATTAGAAATAGTAGGTGTTCTAGAACAGTTCCTTGTGGAACTCCTGAGTTTACAGTTAGGCCTATTGGTGATGACTTAGAGCCATTTATTATCACTGTTTGTTCTCTGCCTGTTAGAAAGTCCTGAATCCAATGATGTAAGGGACCAGAGATGCCAAAATATTTAAGGAATTTTAACAGGAAAGCCAATATGCCTAGTTATAAATTATGCTATAATTATGTAATTATGATAAATTGTGATGTGGTTTTCAGAATTGTGTAGCATCCATGCAGTTTAGTTTTTAAGTTAAAGGTGGTCTTTTGTTTCAAGTTGAGCCATAAAACTCAGTCATATCTAATAACTGTCATAGCTTGATTTTTTCAAATGGATGATCATCACCATTTAAATTGCCTAGTCTTTTAGTGCACGTCTTGTCTCATACTGTATTATGATAAATTGTTGTTGCCAGTTTCAAGTCTGAAAATTATTTTTTGGGGTCACCCGGGAAAGGTTGTAATAAAACACCCGGGAAAGGTTGTAATAAAATCTATGCCCTGCATAGTTGTTTGAAGATTTTTTGGTTGATTTGTTGTTCGGTTCATTTTTTAAAATTCTTGTTTAATATTATTTTCGGTTTGACTTAGTTTGTGATGAGTTTGTTCTCTTAAAAGTAGCCAGATTTTGTTCTCTTAAAAGTAGCCAGGTTTTGTAAAAACTGTTTCTAGTTGTGTGCAGAGCAGAATTTGTTTTGAAAACAAGCAAACACCACATGCAACACTATAATAAAACACAACTTTTGGCTAAATTATTGTTTGTTGTTTTTTCCCTTCAGAAATTCCTTTTCTACTGCCTTTGAAGATGGTGATAGACAGCTACCAAAATTAAAAGACAGCTTAACATGGCAATGAAACATAGCAAAGTTCAGAAACAGGTTTTAAGTTTATATAAACAATTTCTGAGAATAACCAAAGACAAACCAAGCTTTCAAGATTACATACGACAAGAATTTAGGCAAAATGCTGAAGTGCCCAAAAGTGAAGGGATAAAAATTGAATATTTACTGAGACGAGGTTGGCGACAATTAGATATGTTAAAATCATCTTCTGTTTGCAGTGCTGGAATTTTTGTGAAAGACTTGCCTTCATCGAATCAGGCTGTAGAGAAGAAAAAGTAGCCAAATACTTTATAAATGTCACATGTTTTTTTAATATTTTGAATAAACAATTCTCATTTGAACAAACAAGATTAAGCTAAAATTGAAAATCTTCACCTTTTATAACAAAAAATATTCTTACTTATAATATGGGGATAATGAAATTATATAGAAACATCTTGGTGTCACCAGCTAAGTCAAGTGGAACATTTTCTGTGTTAAGATATATACATTCTCAGTGTGTTGTGAGCTTTTGTCCTGGTGGTGCATTTGTTATCAAGCCAACAAACAGGGCTCTAAAAATAAACAAACAGTACTTAAGAGGCCCACTTCTCTTGCTCAATACAAATAGACGTTTGCTGTGCAGTGTTCAGACACAGGATGTGCAGAAAGCTTCAGAAAATGCTGTGATGCCAAACCCGTCCGCCAACATCGGCAACCCCTTGAAAGAAGCTCCATTGCCGCTGCCACCGGATAAAGATTTGCAAAAGCTGCTCTATAATGAAATTGTGGACTCTTTCCCGCAGGGCATTCAAATGGCTTTTGCTTACGGGTCAGGCGTGATTAAGCAGCAGAATAGTTCGGATATTAGGAAAAATATGCTTGATTTCATCTTCGTTGTTGATAAGCCCACAAAGTGGCACCGCTTGAATTTAGAGAAGCACCCCAACCACTATTCTTTTCTACGTAGACTAGGACCTCAGACAATTACTAGACTTCAAGAAAGGTAAATATCCTCAATATTCACAATTTATTAACCTTTTTATAGACATTTGCTGTTTTAAAAGTCAGATTTTGAACACACAACAGTAATTGGTAGTAGTAACAGTTTGGTTTTCAATTTCTGTTTAACTGAGAGCCAGATATTGTTATTATAAAGCTATTTAAATTTTATGCCAGGGCCGCAGAGCATAATTTGTTTTAAGCAAAATACACATTTTTCTATTACATAATGAAATGTTTCTATAACTATAATTTACTATAATGTATATTTTCTTTTAAGGCTTTTAGAGAATCTTTTTTGGAAGATGATATTTTCTTGTCATTTTTTTTTGTAAAAGAAAAAAAAGTTATTTTTACGTATACAGTTGGCAAATCAAGTTTTTTCAATAACATTATAAAATAGGGTAATTAATTAAATATTATACATATAATTTAACTTTTATCATCCCTTTTTATTTTTATCAAACAATTATTTGCTGATAATTTTGCATGCATATATATCAAAATACACAAATATTTTTTTTCTTTAAGTTTTAAGATTAATGTATGTTTTTTGTTCAGGTATGGTGCTGGTGTTTACTTTAACACTCTGGTACCTATGCATGGTCGACTGATCAAATATGGAGTCATAAGCACAGCGCGGCTAATAACAGACTTGCTAGACTGGGAGTCGCTCTACGTTAGTGGAAGGCTTCACAAACCTGTTAGCTTGATAGTTGTGCCTACAAATGAACAGCTGCTCACAGCCATGAAAGTAGACATTTTGTTCACTTTAAAAAAAAAAAATTTTTTTATTTTATATGTGAAATGTTTTTTAGGGCTGTGATAACAGTGCACAGATATTCTTCAAGTCAACTTTTAAGTTTAAAAATATTTCATATAGTTTTGTGACTGATTAATTGTAACAAGAATAGCTCAATATTTCAAGCCAGTGACTTACATTCTTTACTCTTGTAAAGCCAGAAGTGTACATATGAATAATTAATACTAATGTGTTGTGGGTATAGATTGAGTATACTAATTTAAAAATTTCTCAAAGCTTTTAAAATATGCGCACTGCAATAATAATGGTTAATAATAATAATAATATCATTCCTATTCCTACTTTTTCAAAAATTAATCAGGGTAAACAAAGTCATCAAAATCTTTAATGTTTGAAATGTTATATTTAACTCTTGACCTAGACCTAAAGAAAAGAAAACTGTTGAAAAAAGAAACTTTATAATAAGATTTTAATATTTGTATTTTGATAGTTGATTCTGCGTTGCTAAGTCATATTTTACTTGTGTATTTTAGGTTAATTTAAGAAGTGCTGTTCATGCAGCATTACTACTCCTGCCAGATATGTTTACAGAGGAGCAGCTGTATACTACAATAGCCAGCTTGTCATATGCTGGTGATTTTAGAATGGGAATAGCAGAAGACAAAAATAAGGTATGGTACATTTAACAGACTGGTTTGGAATGTAAAAAACAGAAAAGCAAGAAAGTTGTATTTTATATGGTTTGGTACATATGTTACAAGTAAATGATACAGTTTATATTTTCCATTGATCAATTAATCAGGTTTTGGGTCATGGTTAGGTGGAATTCCTTTAGGCCTCAGGAAAACTCTTAGCCAATTAGACTTTGCACCCAAAAGATTGTTTAACAAAGCCAGGCACTTTAGAGCAAGATGATTATAGTATTTATTCATTTATTGAACATATTGATAGTGAAAATGATTATTTCTGAATATAATTTGAGAACTTGTGAAGAAGACAAAAATAATTTTTGCTTTTTATTTAGGGTTACCTGCATTGAATTTTTAACAGTAAACATTAAGCAATATGTTTCTCTGCTTGAATAAATATTATATCTTTGTCTAACTTAAACAAGGAAACTACCAGTACCAGTTACGGTCAAGTTTTTAATGGAAAAATTGTCAATGTTGTCAATGAAAAGTTTAAGCAACAATTAATTCAATTATAAATATGTTAATGTAACAAAAAATAGTAATGGTGTCGGGCGTCTTTCAGATCAGCAATATTGTCAAACCAAGCATTGCGCTGTTTCGTAAAATGTATGGCCCCATCCTGATGGAAGAGGAACATGTCACTTGGTGGCAGACGGAAGGTCAGCTGGAACAGGCTTTGACTTTTCACTCTCGACACCATCACCTAAAATGTTTGCCTGGCCAAGTTTTGTATGGCCTTTTGGTACACAAGTTTCAGGTTAGTTGAGTTTCTTACAAAGTTTCACAAGCTCAGAATAGAATGTTTCTCCCTAGTGAATCTAAAACTATTCTGCAAGAATGTCATGATAAGACGGGTGTGGTAACACTAAGAGAGGCCATCTAAGTTAATTTAATTTATTTTAATTAGGTCTTTAATTACTTTTGAGATGTAGGTAGTTATATGATTTAATATTGCAAAAACATTAGATCAGTAAGTACCATAACATGCCCATTTAAACAGGCTTAAGTAAATATTTTCAACAAGCAACTTAAGTATTTACGCAAGGTACCGGTACTAATGATTCATAGTTTATTAACACAATGTTTTCATATATAGACACCTTTACAAAATTATCTTATTATATTACACATTCAGAAAGCAAAAATAAAAGTAATTAAAAAAAAGAACACTTTACAATATGTATATTTTATACAAGAGTGTATATATTTTTTGAAGTCATATAAACATACAACTTGTCCCTTTATTTTAAAGCTAATAGTCCATTGTTTATTCCTTTCACAGATTGGAGTATTTCCTGATTTGGAAGACATCATTAAAAGACACGCCTATGACTCAGAGTGTGGGAAACATGTAGCTAACAGCATTAAACAGATTGTTAAAAAGTCCAGCATAATGCAAACACTGAAAGGCATTTTGACTGCTGGGTTTACAAAATCTATTAGGTATGGAGCTAACAAGATTCTGAAGAAAATAAAAAGCCTTTGATTTTGAAGTGTTCATCTGATTTCCTTTTTTTGGGGGGAGGGCAAAGTGTGTACAATTTATTGTATTGTTCTGTTGACTTAACCCACGAATTGTGGTCGGCCGATTTAATCGGCCGATCAGCACGTTCTGTAGTGTGGCGGCCTATTAAATCGGCTGACGAAAAAAATGCATTGAAAAACACTTTCCAGTCCAACTTTTAAATGTATTTATGTGTACTTCCTTTTATTAATAAATAAACTTCCGTTTTTTTCGCTCTTCTGCACGTTTTTTATAACTTTGAAGTTCTTTTTACGATGATGGTTGTCGAACTAATTTGCGCTAGCCATTTTAGTCAAATGGACGTACCATATGGCTTACGTAATTAATCAATTTTGAATATTTAAGTGATGATATAATTAATTCAGATCATTTTTCACATATGGAAATAATATTAAAATTAGTTTAGGTCTATCTTCTATTGAGTCAAAAAGCTGAAATCCGATGCTTTAGGCTTAGGCGTGCCTAGGCCTAGAACTAATTTAGGCTTCGCCCAAAAATCGATTCCCAATAGTACCTATTATTATTAATTGTAGACGATTGTAGCAATGAATTAAACTAAAAATGGATGTTATTTAGTCTTCTAATACTATTTTTCATCAAATTAAATCGTTTTAGACAAGCTTTTGTCATTTTTTGTGTTGATTTCTGCCTTGTTATGTCCGTGACGTTATACTTTGTTGATTTGAAATAATATTAGAGATATCGGCACAAATAATTTTTTTTCCAAGTTTATTATTTACATAAACATATACAAATTATACCTTTTATGAAAGATAAATGAAAAAGCTATAACATTCTCATTTACAAATTTATAATATAATTTCAAACTAATGAGTTAAAGGTTCTTGAAAACACCCAAAAAAAAATAATTTATTCTTGACCACTCTAAGGTCAAGGTCATGGTCAAATAATATTTTTAAAAAAAAATGGTCTTTATGATTCTCCATTTACTCTACTTGAAATAAATGTATACTTTATGGGGTCTAGCAATAGTCTTTCAATGCTAAAAATCACATTTTTCAAAGCCGCCCAAAAAGCTAAAAAAGTCCTCCACACCACACAATCATATATACAACACAGCTTGTGGGTTAAAATGAGCCAATGCAATTAACATTTAACAACTAGTTTTCTTTTCATTATTTGATTGAGTTCATGTATTTTGTTGTTTTTCTAAATTGTATTGATAGACTGTCTCAAACTATAGTGTGATATTTATTTACATGTATCAATATTCTCAGTACAATGTTGAGTATAAAACTAAAACAACTTGAAATTATCTAAAATACTTAAGCACCTATTGATAAAAAATAATCCTAGACCCTACGACTATTATACAATAAGACTAGCTGAATTAGTACCTACTATTACTACTAACAATTACAATCAATTTCATAGAAATAGAAGCAATGTCAGAGGCAAGACAATGTACTAGACAAGCTGAAACTTTTTTTCATTGGCCATTTACAGTTTCTGATGTGACACAAAACAGTGATAAAATAAAAGTACTGGTATGCTAAGTACACAAACCTACGTTACAACAAACCTTGGATCAGGACTTAATTGGAACAACATCAAGCCTAGGAATTAATTGAAGGAACATACTGATTCACAGTAACTTGACAGAGCAAACACTGTACAATAGATATACAAAACAATATTTAAAATGTCACTGCCAATTAGTTAGTATTCACTGTTGACACAATTAAATGTATACACCTTACATAATGACTAGTAATAAAACACCAGACATAATGAATGGTAGTGAAGCTAGTAAACGCTATTTCCAACTAAATAGTTAAGTGAATGCATGTAATGGCTACAGCATAATTGTTATGACACCACGAGACAATAAAAATTTGCCCAGCCCACTGCAACGTAAAATGTCCACATTTGTATGTTGATCACAATGACATGATGAAAAACTTTTTATGAAATGTTTAAAATATGGCGGGAGTAACAATTCAAAATTCACACAAACTTCCTCTTCATTCAACGTAATTCTCTTTTTAAAAATTAAGGAAAAGAGCTACCATGGGCAGACAACTAATACACACAATTCATTTTTTGTAATGAAATAAAAGAGTGCCGGTACTGAGACCTTAAGTTTATTGCCCTTGTTTTCTTTAATTTGCACTGATCTGCATTGTCAACATTGTGAAAATGGAAACTCTCTCATGCATGCATGCCCTTAGCAATGACCAACAAAATTTAATAAAGGCGTCAGACGCAGCAGTGAGACGGAACATCAGTCATCATCGTCCCAGTAGTAGAGATGTTTCTCATCGTGGTCATCTTCATTTCCCTCTATTGAAATGTGTGGCCTGGCCACTGGTGTGAAGAGAGACTTAACAGGCAGGGAACTCAGCTCCAGATCTTTACTGGCTTCCTTCTGAAAATTTGAAGCAAGTTATTAAGAATTTATTTTGCTTTGCTTATTTCCTTCTAATTACAGTACAGGGTTGTATTTGTTTTACAATTTTGGATTATTGGTTTTGATTAGGACTATTTTAATTAATTGCTTTAAAGGTAAAACGAGTTTTGAAAACAATTATCCATTTTGTTGGAAGGTAATCTTTTGTTGGAATGGTATCAAAGACAAAAAAAAATAATTGGTTTCAAATAGAACTTCTACAATTCAAGAATAAAACAATATTACTTCTAATAAAATTCTAATATAAACAAATTAAGTATTAGATAAACCAAAAAAAAAAAAAAACAATATGAAATAAAAATACCTGTTCAGGAAAATTTAAACCTTTTTTCTTTCTATCATTGAAATGCTTAATAATCATGTCACCCTTCTGTCTCCTATAAAAACAACAAAACAACAGATTACTTGAGTTTGAATGTATCAAAGTCAGGACTTTCACCTTTTCTTGTGAATAAATGCCCCTACTATATAGGCAACAAAAATGTTTATCAACTATTGTTTGACAAATGATTATTGTAATAAGATACAAAAATTAATAAAATAGATATTTTTAATAAATGTTCTGAGAGGTTGGGGTAGAAAGAGACTGTCAAGAGAGGCATCAGGCAGAAATAAATAACTTTGATGCAGAAAATGTAACTTGATGTGTAAAATCTAAAAAACTACAAGGAAGTTAGCTTGGGGTAGTGTGTGGACAGTAGGCAGTTCTGGTTAAAGTATAGAACTTCTGTACCCATGGGCCTCAAAGCGATATGCTCCTATCTATTAAAAGTACACCTGTGAGCTAATGTATGGGGAATAGCCACCGTTGTAATGATAAGAAATATTCTGCAGGAATTATAATAATTCTTTTTACATTATATTGACTCAACTCATACAAATTTATTGAAAATCTAGAAAAATTTATTTCCTTGATACAGAAAAAGGAGTAAACAAGATCCTCTTCTCAACATGTTGGTCCATAGGCTAGTGAAGCAATATGATTCCCTGGACACTGCATAGTATGAGATACCAAGCTGCTCTCTCTCTCCTTCCCCCCCCTCCCCAACTATTGTCAGGCATTTTAAAAGCTAGGTAGACTTATGGACCATGCTCAACACCTAGACCAAAAAAATCCTGATTTTCTTTTTCCCATATATTTTGTTAATGTAAATAATATTCAGTTAGGACAGTGAAGTTTATTTATATTTCTTTTTAAAATGTGTCCAAATAAAGCAACACTTCATCATTGTAATGTTTTTAGTTCATATTAAACATTCTACTTCTACAGCAGTGAAAATGTTGAGGGATTACAAAGAATTCCAAGAATAATAATTAAATTGTGCATTTACTTTGATGAGATAGGTGTTTCTTCTGTAACGACGCCCTGGTCGAGCCACCCTTTCCTGACAGATGCAATGGCTGCTCTTATGTTGGTGCTCGGAGTGTCAATGGCCCTACCCCCGGCAATGGGGGTGAAGAAATTGTGGTTCTGGCCAAAAATGTCAGAGTCATTTTTGTGGAAATCAAAATTCAGCTGTTGATGAAAAATAAGGCATTAGTACTCAATATTAAAACGACATAGAATTACATTTACCAATTCAAACTACTAGAATTAATATTTTCCATTTCTGGTAGACAATAGTGACTCTTTAAAGACTCAAGAAATTCATAAGCTACTTACTAAAGACTTTGGCATTTTCTTCAACATGGGGGAACTACTTACTAAAGACTTCGGCATTTTCTTCAACATGGGGGAACTACTTACTAAAGACTTCGGCATTTTCTTCAACATGGGGGAACTACTTACTAAAGACTTCGGCATTTTCTTCAACATGGGGGAACTACTTACTAAAGACTTCGGCATTTTCTTCAACATGGGGGAACTACTTACTAAAGACTTTGGCATTTTCTTCAACATGAGGGAACTACTTACTAAAGACTTTGGCATTTTCTTCAACATGGGGGAACTACTTACTAAAGACTTCGGCATTTTCTTCAACATGGGGAAACTACTTACTAAAGACTTCGGCATTTTCTTCAACATGGGGGAAATACTTACTAAAGAATTTGGCATTTTCATCAACATTGGGGAACTACTTACTAAAGACTTCGGCATTTTCTTCAACATGGGGGAACTACTTACTAAAGACTTCGGCATTTTCTTCAACATGGGGGAACTACTTACTAAAGACTTCGGCATTTTCTTCAACATGGGGGAACTACTTACTAAAGACTTCGGCATTTTCTTCAACATGGGGGAACTACTTACTAAAGACTTCGGCATTTTCTTCAACATGGGGGAACTACTTACTAAAGACTTCGGCATTTTCTTCAACATGGGGGAACTACTTACTAAAGACTTCGGCATTTTCTTCAACATGGGGGAACTACTTACTAAAGACTTCGGCATTTTCTTCAACATGGGGGAACTACTTACTAAAGACTTCTGCATTTTCTTCAACATGGGGAAACTACTTACTAAAGACTTCGGCATTTTCTTCAACATGGGGGAACTACTTACTAAAGACTTCGGCATTTTCTTCAACATGGGGGAACTACTTACTAAAGACTTCGGCATTTTCTTCAACATGGGGGAACTACTTACTAAAGACTTTGGCATTTTCTTCAATATGAAGGAACTACTTACTAAAGACTTCGGCATTTTCTTCAACATGGGGGAACTACTTACTAAAGACTTCTGCATTTTCTTCAACATGGGGGAACTACTTACTAAAGACTTCAGCATTTTCTTCAACATGGTGGAACTACTTACTAAAGACTTTGGCATTTTCTTCAACATGGGGGAACTACTTACTAAAGACTTCGGCATTTTCTTCAACATGGGGGAACTACTTACTAAAGACTTCTGCATTTTCTTCATCATGGGGGAACTACTTACTAAAGACTTCTGCATTTACTTCAACATGGGGGAACTACTTACTAAAGACTTCTGCATTTTCTTTAACATGGGGGACTACTTACTAAAGACTTCTGCATTTACTTCAACATGGGGGAACTACTTACTAAAGACTTCGGCATTTTCTTCAACATGGGGGAACTACTTACTAAAGACTTCGGCATTTTCTTCAACATGGGGTAATTACTTACTAAAGACTTCGGCATTTTCTTCAATATGGGGGAACTACTTACTAAAGACTTCGGCATTTTCTTCAACATGGGGGAACTACTTACTAAAGACTTCTGCATTTTCTTCAACATGGGGGAACTACTTACTAAAGACTTCGGCATTTTCTTCAACATGGGGGAACTACTTACTAAAGACTTCGGCATTTTCTTCAACATGGGGGAACTACTTACTAAAGACTTCGGCATTTTCTTCAACATGGGGGAACTACTTACTAAAGACTTCGGCATTTTCTTCAACATGGGGGAACTACTTACTAAAGACTTTGGCATTTTCTTCAACATGGGGGAACTACTTACTAAAGACTTCGGCATTTTCTTCAACATTGGGAACTACTTACTAAAGACTTCGGCATTTTCTTCAGCATGGGGGAACTACTTACTAAAGACTTCGGCATTTTCTTCAACATGGGGGAACTACTTACTAAAGACTTCGGCATTTTCTTCAACATGGGGGAACTTTCAAACAAATCATCCTCATAGCCTTCATTCTGTTCATCTAAGAAAGCCCTCAAGTCTTTTTTCCTTTTAAGTGTTCCTTTCCCACCTTTGATGGGTTCTCCCTTTGGTCTACCTGAAATACCAGCAAGCTATGTAAGAATCTTCACTTCACCTTCTCTGGGTGTTTAAAAAAAGAAAAAAAAGGATCTTTTTGCAAAAGGTGCAAAGTCAACCGAAACTGATTTTTACAGAGATGGACTTTTGTACTTCCCAATTTAGTATCCCTTGATAAGCCTGTCATGTTTTTTATTAAACATATAAGAGTAAAAAAAATTTTTTGAAGGTTAAGCTAACTAAAAACATTTTTTTCCAAAAAGGGACGTAGCACCTTTTGAAAGAAGACAACTGATTCTTTTGGTTTTCTAATTATTGAAAGATTGGTTTCTTTCTTTCTCACAAAAATTAAACAATTGAAATATTTAAGTAGCTGATGTAGCATTCTCAACCTAATTAGAAATTGACTTCTTTTACAAAAGTTATAGCTTTAATTATTAGTAATTAATTTTTTCTTTGTTTTCCCAACATTTTTAAATTTTCCCAAACCTAAAAAACTAAATTCAAATTTCTGAAATTTAGTTGAAATTGTAACTTTATAAAACTATACAAATTGTTCTTGGCAACTTTACTGACAACTGGGATCATAAAAATTAAAGCATAAGCAGGAATAAAATTATAATTTAACAGTAATTTGTGTTAAGCTAAAATGAACAAAATCATGCTCCCACCTTTGTTTTTGTTTTCTTTCTTGGGCTTGTTGGTGGCTAGTTTTGGTTTGTCAACAGTTTCCAGATAGTTTGTGTGAAACTCTTGACATTGTACATCTGACCTTGACCCAACAAACTGGGACACTTTTATCCAAAAGTTCGGTTCAGCGCTGCTTATTATTTGAAGTGCTCTGAAAAGTGTTTAAAAAATGGAAAGAACGTTAACACAACTTTTTTCTTAAATAAAAACTGAACAGTCTGCAAGAAACAGAATTAGTCTAAAATGAATGAAATTCCTGTAACAAAATGTCTTTCCTTTTCTGAGAACCAGGAAAACATATAGACAAGTGACAAAACAAATTATTTGTATCAATCTGTCAAAAACAAATTATTTGTATCAATCTGTCATACCAGTAAAACTAAAAAAGCCCATAATAAGATTCAGTTGCATGCACTGTAGTGATACTCAATGAGCCCATAATTACTGTAGATTAAATTGCATGCGTAGCTTTGGGTTAGTAAGTGTTAATCTCATGATCTCATCTTTCCCCATGTGTTTAGAGAAAATGTTTAAGTTCAATGTACAGGAAAAATAGGACCAAAAAAAATATCTGGACTAGAGAATTTTTCCAGGCTCCCCTTTTACATGTAAATTATTTTTAACAACTACACTATGAAACAAAGCATCCAGTTTGAAGTGATAAAGGACACCATATTTGGCTTCATAGCTTCACAAAGTCATTTGACAATCATGACTTATACATGTTGGGCACTTCTCTAAATTCTTTGTTCTTCCTGGCAAATAATCCTCAATTAATAATCAAAATAGAAATTTAAAAAAAAAAGAAATTTAAAAAATGAGATCAATAGGCCTAAGTCATAACTATGAATTATTTTCTCTTACCTGTGAAACAAGTTCTGTTCTCTTTCAGACCAGGCATCTGGAGTCTTTTCTTCATCAACTTTGGATTTCTTCTTTCTGTTGGACTCCTCATTTTCACTTGATGAATGTTTAAGTTTTCTTGACCTGGAAGCAGTTGGTTTTCTGTTGACCAGTTCAGGTGAAACACAATTTGCATCTCCAGGTGATGAATCATTATGTTGACTAGATAAGCTAGAATCAGGAGTCTTCCTTCTCTTTTGCGCTCTATCAGATTCTCTAGAAACTTTTTTTTTCTTTTGGTTGAATGATTTATCAGATTCACCAGAAACTCTAGTTCTTCCTTTTTTCTGCTTCACAGAATCTTCTAATTTGCTACAAATTCTACTACTTCTTCTTTTCTTCATTGAGATTGCCTCGTCTTTTGATTTTAGTTTACTGTTGGCATTACGATCATCTGGCTTTGAACTTTTCTTTGTGCACCCTATTTTTAAATTTTCTTCTAAGTTGTTTTTGTTGAGGCGGTTTCTGTCAGGTTTTCTCCCCCTAGGGTTGGAAAAGGTTTTATTTATGTTTTCTTTACTGTGAGAACTAAGACAGCTGGGACTGTTCAAAAATTGTTAATTTGGATGAAAAAAGGCAAAATTTCATACACGCTAGTAAATAACCCTCAAATCTACCACAAAATTCAAACAACCCCTAAAATTATTTTTTTTATAAATCCTTTACAGCATCTTTATTATTAAGCACCTGCATTGGCTTTACAGGGTTCGTACAGAAAATTTGCCTCAAAATTCCAGGAGTTTTCCAGGAGTGTTCTAGGAGTATTCCAGACGTTTTTCAGAAGTACATTTTTTAAAAAGCCAAGCTAAGCTCTTTAAAAAAAAAAAAGATACCTCACTACACAGCTTTTCTTTGTGTTTTACAACATTATGGGGACTTATATAGCCTACATCCCAAGTTTGGATAGCAAAAATAAACAAGATCTAGTGAAAAAAAAGAACCATGGAGTGGCATCACTGGTGTCATCAACGTTTGCCTAAATAGAAAGCGGCAAAGAGGGTTAACACCAATAGGGCTTTCTGGAAAAGTGAAAGAACAATCTAAGAGCAGTGATTACGATTTTTTTCTTAATAATTAATATCCCTAAAAAAATAAGGAGTTTTTAGTATTTTCTCAGGACTAAATGCAGTTTTTCCAGGAGTTTTAAGGTCCTGGAACACAACTTTTTGTTTTCCAGGAGTTTCAAGGAGTTTCCAGGAGCTGTACGAACGCTGCTTTACTAAAAATTTCGGCATTTGCCACAAAAAAGAATGAAACAAAAGCTTAGTCAACATAAATATATTACAATGTTATTTTGATGAGTCTCCTCCCATCAACACAGGGAATATTGACAATCATGATTTATACATGTTGGGTACTTCTCTAAATTCTTGTTTCTTCTTGGCAAATAATCCTCAATTAATAATCAAAACAGAAGAGAAAAACTAAGCCATAATAACTATGAATTATTTTCTCTTACCTGTGAAACAAGTTCTGTTCTCTTTCAGACCAGGCATCTGGAGTCTTTTCTTCATCAACTTTGGATTTCTTCTTTCTGTTGGACTCCTCATTTTCACTTGATGAATGTTTAAGTTTTCTTGACCTGGAAGCAGTTGGTTTTCTGTTGACCAGTTCAGGTGAAACACAATTTGCATCTCCAGGTGATGAATCATTATGTTGACTAGATAAGCTAGAATCAGGAGTCTTCCTTCTCTTTTGCGCTCTATCAGATTCTCTAGAAACTTTTTTTTTCTTTTGGTCGAATGATTTATCAGATTCACCAGAAACTCTAGTTCTTCCTTTTTTCTGCTTCACAGAATCTTCTAATTTGCTACAAATTCTACTACTTCTTCTTTTCTTCATTGAGATTGCCTCGTCTTTTGATTTTAGTTTACTGTTGGCATTACGATCATCTGGCTTTGAACTTTTCTTTGTGCACCCTATTTTTAAATTTTCTTCTAAGTTGTTTTTGTTGAGGCGGTTTCTGTCAGGTTTTCTCCCCCTAGGGTTGGAAAAGGTTTTATTTATGTTTTCTTTACTGTGAGAACTAAGACAGCTGGGACTGTTCAAAAATTGTTAATTTGGATGAAAAAAGGCAAAATTTCATACACGCTAGTAAATAACCCTCAAATCTACCACAAAATTCAAACAACCCCTAAAATTATTTTTTTTATAAATCCTTTACAGCATCTTTATTATTAAGCACCTGCATTGGCTTTACAGGGTTCGTACAGAAAATTTGCCTCAAAATTCCAGGAGTTTTCCAGGAGTGTTCCAGGAGTATTCCAGACGTTTTTCAGAAGTACATTTTTTGAAAAGCCAAGCTAAGCTCTTTAAAAAAAAAAAAGATACCTCACTACACAGCTTTTCTTTGTGTTTTACAACATTATGGGGACTTATATAGCCTACATCCCAAGTTTGGATAGCAAAAATAAACAAGATCTAGTGAAAAAAAAGAACCATGGAGTGGCATCACTGGTGTCATCAACGTTTGCCTAAATAGAAAGCGGCAAAGAGGGTTAACACCAATAGGGCTTTCTGGAAAAGTGAAAGAACAATCTAAGAGCAGTGATTACGATTTTTTTCTTAATAATTAATATCCCTAAAAAAATAAGGAGTTTTTAGTATTTTCTCAGGACTAAATGCAGTTTTTCCAGGAGTTTTAAGGTCCTGGAACACAACTTTTTGTTTTCCAGGAGTTTCAAGGAGTTTCCAGGAGCTGTACGAACGCTGCTTTACTAAAAATTTCGGCATTTGCCACAAAAAAGAATGAAACAAAAGCTTAGTCAACATAAATATATTACAATGTTATTTTGATGAGTCTCCTCCCATCAACACAGGGAATATTGACAATCATGATTTATACATGTTGGGTACTTCTCTAAATTCTTGTTTCTTCTTGGCAAATAATCCTCAATTAATAATCAAAACAGAAGAGAAAAACTAAGCCATAATAACTATGAATTATTTTCTCTTACCTGTGAAACAAGTTCTGTTCTCTTTCAGACCAGGCATCTGGAGTCTTTTCTTCATCAACTTTGGATTTCTTCTTTCTGTTGGACTCCTCAGTTTGACTTGATGAACATTTACGTTCTCTTGACCTGGAAGCAGTTGGTTTTCTGTTGACCAGTTCAGGTGAAACACAATTTGCATCTCCAGGTGATAAATCATTATGTTGACTAGATAGGCTAGAATTGGGAGTCTTCCTTCTCTTTTGCGCTCTATCAGATTCTCTAGAAACTTTTTTTTTCTTTTGGTCGAATGATTTATCAGATTCACCAGAAACTCTAGTTCTTCCTTTTTTCTGCTTCACAGAATCTTCTAATTTGCTACAAATTCTACTATTTCTTCTTTTCTTCATTGAGATTGCCTCGTCTTTTGATTTTAGTTTACTGTCATCTGGCTTAGAACTTTTCTTTGTGCACCCTATCCTTAAATTTTCTTCTAAGTTGTTTTTGTTGAGGCGGTTTCTGTCAGGTTTTCTCCCCCTAGGGTTCCGAAAGGTTTTATTTATGTTTTCTTTACTGTGAGAACTAAGACAGCTGGGACTGTTCAAGCTGTTGGACAAACTTTTGTGGTAAATGTCTTTCTGCATGATCTGAAAATCATGATGACAAAAAATTGTTAATTTGGATGTAAAAAGGCAAAATTTCATACAGGCTAGTAAATAACCCTCAAATCTACCACAAAATTCAAACAACCCCTAAAATTATTTTTTTAATAAATCCTTTACATGCATCTTTATTATTAAGCACCTGCATTGGCTTTACTAAAATTTCGGCATTTGCCACAAAAAAAAATGAAACAACAGCTTAGTCAATATAAATATATTACAATGTTATTTTGATGAGTCTCCCATCAACACTCCGTAGCACATTTGAAATAAACACACTTTACTTGTTTCAGATACTATTTCTATTAAGAAGATTATTGTGTCCTAAGCTTAATCGTCATTTGGGTCTTATCTTACATAACAAGTTACATCTTCCCCTTTTAAAACTGAAAAAACTGAAATTTGTGGATTATGGTGGGAAGGGGTAATGTGGCTGAAAATTTCATTACACGTTTTGTCATTTGAAAAATGGTTTACATGCCAAGCTATAGCTTTATAGCATGAAATGAAGTGGGTCAATTAGCCTTCTGGTCATCCACCAGAAACAAAAACGAGGGTAATATACATAATATACATAACTACGCTGAACTGAATCAAATCATGCAAGTGTCTGCAAATGGAACAAACATGAAGTAGTTAAATCACAATTGATGAGTTAAAGGTTGAAAGTGACAAAATTCAATTACCATTGATGTCTGTAATATTTGCTGGGTCTCTTGGTTGAGAAACTTCTCTCCAATCTTCGTCTTGAAGGCAACCGTAATAGTATTTGAAATGGAGTCCATCACGTAGTGCTGTCCAACCCACCTTTTCAGTGGGGGAAGTGAAATGCGTCCGCTTCTGGTGACGACCATGTCTGACACATTAAACTGTTGCTGTATGAGGCCGTGACGCGTCATTATGGCTAGTGAAGATATCAAAGAACTGAGACATCACATAAGGTTGTGAAAGTAGTAATTAGAATTAAGTCTTAAAGTACTTTCAACAAGGATTACTGAAAGTAGTTTAAGTCAGGAAGTTTGTGATTAAATACTTGAAATAGCAAGATTAACTCATAGCACACACAAATAAAAAAAAAAAAGATTTATGACTGTAAGGGTTTGGTTTGGTGTGCGAAGTATGTGGAAATGCTTAATATTTAATTAGTTCAATATCTGCATGTGTACACTGTAACCAGGAAGTTAGTTTCTGCCGTCATGTTGTTTACTAATACAAATAAAAGAAAGATGCTTAGCGATAAGTTCAGTGTGGAAGTGATAGTTGACAAGACTGGAATGGGATAGAGAGTATAGAGTCTTGAGATATTGGTGTATGTACAATGGGAGACGTGACTGTTATGATTTATCTACTACATGTTATCTGAAGAATGCCTTAAGCACAGTGTCAGTTGCCATTGAACGTTCCGGTTCAAGTTCTTCTTATTGTAAACGAACCTGTTAAAATGACTTACTTTTTTCTAACATTTCTTCAGTGTTTGCTTTCTTGTCTAAAAGCTGTGACCTTATGCTTCGCTTCTTCATTTTGACAGGGGTTTCTTCCTTGTAAAATGAAATACTGCAATGAGTCGTTAAAAACAATTATAAAAATAACAACACCATAAATGCCACTGGCCAGATAAGTAACTTTTACACCAATGAACATTCAAAAAATCTTTAGAGCTTATCAGGACAAAGTTAGCTTAGTTAATTTAGGGAAATTTTGTATTAAATCTTTAAGATATACAGCCTTTAACAATGTCTCAAACAGCATATGGCATTGACAGGCACAAAAAGTAAACCTAGTACTGTAAAACTGTGATAGTTAAGTGATATCTTTAAGATATACAGCCTTTAACAATGCCTAAAACAGCATATAGCATCGACAGGCACAAAAAGTAAACCTAGTACTGTAAAACTGTGATAGTTAAGTGATATCTTTAAGACATACAGCCTTTAACAATGTCTCAAACAGCATATGGCATCGACAGGCACAAAAAGTAAACCTAGTACTGTAAAACTGTGATAGTTAAGTGATATCTTTAAGACATACAGCCTTTAACAATGTCTCAAACAGCATATGGCATCGACAGGCACAAAAAGTAAACCTAGTACTGTAAAACTGTGATAGTTAAGTGATAAAACTTTAAATTGACGATTTTATCCATGTTTTTATTTCCTTTTTCCTTGTCTTTTTTCCCAATGTCAAAGGTAAAAATGTTGGCTTGCCGAACAATTTGAACAGTTTGCATAACAAGTGTATTTTGGCAGATAAAAAAAACAGACTTGGGATGGAAAAAAAGTCACAGCCATGAGAGATAGTGTAGGTGTTGCTTCTTCACATACCAGAAATGTTTTATAAGCTGTGGACAGTGTTTACCTTAAAAACTCTTATTTACCTTTTCTCTATGCTTGTGAAGTAGTCTTGGATGAGTTCTCGCCAGTTTTTGGGAAACCCGTTTGCGAAAGCAGTGGCTATTTCTTTAGGGAAACCTAATGGCAAGACAAATATCATTGTTTAGTGCTACAAAATATTGCAAATAAAAAACCAACAACAAAAGAAACAATGCTAAAAAAAACAATGTCCAAATAAGAGAAACTAAAACTTTGCCTAGTTTAACATCGTTAAGGTTATATTCTCACCTACCGTTATCAATGGTGCACAGTTTGTTTATTCTGCCCTTCAGTCTGTATACAGAACCAGATATAGTTACAACGACTTTAGGTTTTCTCACCTCTGCTATTGCCGTACTGTGCCAGAAGTCCTCCATGTCTCTGCCATGGATAAATTAAACAGTTTTAGTTGAACATTGAAGTTAATAGTTGTACACAGAAAATTTGACAATTAACAAGTTACCTAAGTAGGAACCTAACAAGTTATTTAAAAAAATTACACAAGCCCTTCTAAATAACAAACCTATATGACAAACTTAAGATTTAACAACCAACTTTCAAGTGCTAATGCTAATGTCTAATGTATTAATAATCATCATGTTTGCATTTTGAAAGATGACCCATGTACTGATTACAATTCTCTAAACAATTTTTTTTCTTGACATTAAGTTCTTGTTTTATAACAGACTTTTCATTGAAACATAAAACAAAAGAAAGAAAGAGTCATAAACAATTTTCTCAACACTTAAACAGATTTTCCCCAGTGGTTATTTCTTTAGCATAAAGTCTAGACATTTTCTGCGTGTGTGTTTACACTAAGTTTTGCAGTACCATTGTTAAAACTGACATTTACTTTTTATGCTTGGTGTATTAAACTTTTGAAAACTTGTGCATTTAAAGTAAACAACTTCAAAAAACACAATTTTTCATATAAATCATTTAGGTACATTTTTGTTTTTCTGTCAAAACTTTTCACTATAACCCAAAACCATTTTATTCATGTTTTTTTTCTGTCAAAAACTGTTTTTTAAGGCAATGTAAGTTTGAGATCCCAAATGATTAATATATGGTTAACAGACTTTTTATGATTTCTGATTAATTAAGATTTCTAATGATTAATGAATTACAAACACGTTTAAAATGAAAGATCAACATGTTTCATATAATATATGTATAAATAACATAGTTTTCAGAATTAAAATATTTCTATTGATAAAATCATAATAAAACCAGAAATATTTGCTAAACCCTAATATTCCTTATATCTGATCATTCTCTCACAAATAAAAATACCAAAGAGCTTACTTTCTTTTCCCTTCAACACAGACACCATTGCACCCTTTAACAGGTTTGATGATCCAATCTGTAAGAATGTTTATTTCAGTATCTTTCATAGTCACTTTATTCTCATCTGGACTCTGTATTTGTAAAGTACATGGAGTTAGGTATCTAGTATCAGTATCTTTTATAGTCACTTTATTCTCATCTGGACTCTGTATTTGTTAAATATCTAGTAAGAAAACGAGCTTCATACCCTTTCATTTGCTTTTACCATTACATCTATTAGAATCTAAACATCTAAACTGAGGGCATGAATTCAATGACATGGATGCCATTTTACACTTTATGGAATAACAATAAATTTTAGTTATGACTATTTGAAATGATTTTATGAATAAAAAGAATAACAACACTAAGGCATGTGACCAAGCATTAGTACCTGTCAAAAACAAAAAGGTAAAGTCAAAATAGTGATAAATGTCTAAGCTTGTCCGAGGAAATCAAAAGTTTGTTTCATGTAGTTAAAGTTTCTATGGTTTGTGCAATACAGAGTTGTTGTTTTTCTTAAGTTTGTTCAGTTCATTATTGTGATAAATATCTAAATATTTTCCAGTTCAGTAATATATATTATATATGTCTTAAGTTTTAATTTGAAAAAAAAAAGTGATTTGTAAAGTTGATGAAAAAAAATTTGTTTTTCAAATTCTTTAATCATGGCATCTAGAGTAGGGATGTTAAAACTTTTTTTTTTCTAAAACCAGTTTTTGGCTCTATAAAACTGGTTTTTGGCTCTATAAAACTGGTTTCAGGTATCCTAATTTTAATATGGGTATCTGGTAAAGTAAAGTTAGACCTACTGGGCCTGTGAAGTAGCCTTCACAGGCTTCAATGCCCAGCCATCTTGACTTTTCCCCCAACTACAGTCGGGTAGGTTCAGGGACACCTTCCAGACCTGCAAACATGTCCTAGCCTTCACCAGGACTCAAATCTGGGATCTTCAGTGCAATAGTCCAGCTCGCTGCCTCCTTGGTTAAGTAAGTAAATAAATTAAAAACACTAGATTATAGAGAAAAAATAAAGTGTAGGTTATGGGTCATGGGTATTACCTTATTGTCAGAAATCCTGGGTTGTTGTTTTTTAGTAAACTTTATTAAACCGTCACACTTTTTCAAGACAACCTGGGCGTCCTTTACGTCCATTAAATGTCCATTAGCTTTACCAATCGACACATCATTCTCATTGCATTTTTCATTGAACGCTGCACAATTAAATAATTACATCAATAATAGACTTTTGCTTTTTAATAAAATATTAATTATGAACCCAGCAGACTTTTGCTTTTTAATAAAATATTAATTATGAACCCAGCAATGGTATCCCTTTTAAATCTAGGTGTAATTTTAAAATAGTACAGACTATTATTTTTATAAAAACCCAGTCAGATTACTGATCTACTTACTGCCTGTTGTCGATTCCTTCAATTCACAACTTTCCAGTGAAGGGTTTACATTTCTCTTGTCTTTAGTGACACTATACAAAAAAAATTAATTAATTTACTGGTAAAATGCTTGAGACACATATTTTTTTTCTAATAATGCAAAAATAATTTAATTAAAAGCAGGGGGGGATGGGGATCTTGGTGGCCTTAATGCTGGCACTAAAAAATCTGGCTAAATCTGAAGAACTCAACAGAAATAGAGAGCATTGAAAAGACTGATTATTAATAATGTAATAGAAGTCAATATTAAAATACCATATTGAAAAGACTGATTATTAATAATGTAATAGAAGTCAATATTAAAATACCATATTGAAAAGACTGATTATTAATAATGTAATAGAAGTCAATATTAAAATACCATATTGAAAAGACTGATTATTAATAATGTAATAGAAGTCAATATTAAAATACCATATTGAAAAGACTGATTATTAATAATGTAATAGAAGTCAATATTAAAATACCATATTGAAAAGACTGATTATTAATAATGTAATAGAAGTCAATATTAAAATACCATATTGAAAAGACTGATTATTAATAATGTAATAGAAGTCAATATTAAAATACCATATTGAAAAGTCTGATTATTAATAATGTAATAGAAGTCAATATTAAAATACCATATTGAAAAGACTGATTATTAATAATGTAATAGAAGTCAATATTAAAATACCATATTGAAAAGACTGATTATTAATAATGTAATAGAAGTCAATATTAAAATACCATATTGAAAAGACTGATTATTAATAATGTAATAGAAGTCAATATTAAAATACCATATTGAAAAGACTGATTATTAATAATGTAATAGAAGTCAATATTATAATACCACAATTATGAAATGGGAATGACCTGAAAGTATTTAACACTGTTTCATTGAAGTCAATATTAAAACACCATAATTATGAAATGGGAATGACCTGAAAGTATTTAACACTGTTTCATTGAAGTCAATATTAAAACACCATAATTATGAAATGGGAATGACCTGAAAGTATTTAACACTGTTTCATTGAAGTCAATATTAAAACACCATAATTATGAAATGGGAATGACCTGAAAGTATTTAACACTGTTTCATTGCCGGTTAAATTAATCAGCTGTCCACGTCTTTCTTTAATAGCCTGGATAATCCTACTTGTGCTTAAATTGTGTGAGCTAGGCATGGATCCATAACTTTCAACAGATGTGTTCAGTGCATCTAGGCTTGAATGCTGTTAAAGTATATACAGGATATACAGGAAATTACAGGATGTCATTTGCCTTTAATGCATTTTGTAATGACTAAATACAAAAAAGTGCTAATGTACTATTCTAAGGAAACTTTTGTATGAGCAGAGTTGTACACTGAAGTGTTTTTTTGTGTAATGGTGATTGTGTGCACAAGACTGACATAATAATTATTAATCCTAAAGATCATTTATATTATACACAATACCGGCAGGTAGGCCTATAGGATAAAAATCGTTTTACACCTAATTGACTATGAAATAGGCCTATAGATATAAAAGTGAAACTGGTTCTATGGGTAAGTGTTTTCTCCTTTCCTTAAAAGGAGTCAGTTGCCTGGTTTCATTCTTTATGTACACACATTATCTGAATACATTTGCATAACATAACATTGAGCCCTGTGTGCAAATGACTAGACATATTATAATAATTGTGGTGTCTAGCTGTCGTTTCATTTGCTTTCTCCCGTTGTCTCGTGATTAACTAACTGGTCATTGGGTTAGCAAGGTCGAAACATATAAAATCACGCCTATAGTCTATAGCTTGGCTTCACATTTTAATGTGAAACAAATTATAGTGATAGCCTTTAAATCATAATAGTTAATGTAGTCTATGAAGGCAATGATAGAGTGATAGAGTATTGATTATAATTGACTTGATAGTAGTATTTTTCTGGTAGGATATTATTTTCATAATAAAAAAATCATTTGATTTAAATTTATTGAATATTAAATATAGTTAAAATTTTAAAACAATTGAAGAATGTATTATAAATAAATTAGCCTTTACTTATAATTATATTATACTTATACTATAATAGGCCTACCTATATTTATATTCAAATATATTCCTATAGCCTATAGTCTATAGCCTATATGAAATTTTATTATATGATAGTATATATATATGTCCTACCTATGGGCCTATAGCCTATAAATTATAAATATAAACTAATGTACAATTGGAATTGGTATGTCGATTTAGGGCTAGGCCTAACTAAGACTAAGACTTTAGCAACTACCTTAGGATTAGCGATCAATAAACAATAGGCTCATTACTGTCTAAGGCCTATTGACTTTACTTTTATTTATAATTTATATTTAAAGTTTTTTTTAATGTTCTAACTTTTACTTACCAAATTGCAGGGTGATGCGTGAAACTGGCTCTGATTGCAGTGTTTATTTAGAAAGTCGGCATTACTAGCTTGTAAATTCTTACTAACTACATTTTCTAACGAGGTATATCCTGGAAAGGGTTTGGGGACAGGGCTTACGTGTAAATATAAAAGATCAAATGCTTTCGATAATTCTGCATTGTTTTTTAAATTCAAATTTGAAATATTTAAACTAGTAGACCCTCCACTTATTATTTGGGTAGACCTTTTCATCTTGAATAGTTAGCTACCAACAGTTAATAAAAGGCAGTACAAAATAAATAAATATATAATAATTTTATTGTTATAGAAAAATTTCGTTTGTTTTTATATAAATGTTTACTTTTATTATTATTGCATTTTGAATGTTGACGGGAAGTACCGCCTAATGATCACATCCTGTTTTGCCAGGTAAGCAGTATATCAATTAATGATACTTTTATTTAATACTTTAATCTTTAATGCTGTTATATTCTTTTAAAGTACATTATGATTTTATAAAAAATAATGCATTACTGACCAGTTTAACATTATATAAGCTTTCTCTTTTAATTAGTTTGAATATAGTCATATTTATCCTTTTCCAAACATGTATTTATCTGGCCAAAGTTCTCTGTCGTTGTTCTGCTAACAAAATCAACGTGATGAGCTACATTATCTGACTGTAAGTGCCATTGATAGCACTACATGGAATTTGACTTATATTTTCGAGGTCAATGGCTTTTTTAAAGAAAATAATAATATCATTTTATGTATGCTGGTGTGCTCTTAATGTGAACGTATCGACGGTCTACACAATTCGCCAGTCTTTGGGGCCTATGGAGTGCATTAGGCCTATAATGTCACCAGCAACGGATATCTCTTATAACAGAGCTGCGCGCGGTGGCTGGAATTGTGCGAATGTGTGAGGTGGCAACGACTGGGGGTGTTGGGGGGAACATTGCACATTGTTTGTGAAATGGGCGATAAAACTGGAAGATGTTGAAACAAAACCAAAATTGCGAGGTGGAGGAGGGAGAAGATACAAAATTTGTAAAGCAGGTGGATTGGGAGGAGGGGCAAGAGGTGAGAATAAAAGAGTATAAATAAATGTATGGGGCAAAGAATTGCGAGGTAGTAATGTGCACGGTTTGGGAACGGGACAATAGCAGGCTTACTATATCTTTTTTTCTGCATTGGTGCACGATTTTACCATAAAACTTTTATTTTCTTTACTTATCAATATTTTAGAAAAAAAAAGGCGGATAAATACAAATGTGTTTTAGAATCATCGGTTTTTGAAAACAATTTAAAAAAATGGATGTATGAGGGGGGGGGGGGGGCAGGGCACAAAATAGTTCATAAATCGACCAGGGGCGAAGCCAGGATTTTTGTGGAAAGGGTGGGGAATAATTGCGCATAGGCCTACATATTTTTTTACCCACATATAGAGTTGGTTGTTTTTTTTAAGGAATCGGTAAAGAGCTTTATTAGATTTAAATAACTTTTATTATCATGAGTGTCAATCATTTAAATTTCATTTTTTTAAAAGAATATTTGGGACGCAATAGGCCTAATCTTCTTTATAGAAGGGGCGTCTGTAATGTAGGCCTATAAGATAAGATAAGAAAGTTTGATTCGTTAGCCAATGCTTTTTCAATGTAAATCAATATTAGATCTATGTATCCCCAATAGATGTGCGCAATCGTTTCTTTTAAAGACTTATAATGCTGAGACTGCTTGTTCAGTTATCTATTATAGTTCCTGTGAGGATTGGCAACGCTAAAACTAATCTAATCGGCTTATAGGCATACTTCAACTGATGGTTAAGTAGGCTACAGTCACAAATTTGTGGTTGCTGAGGAGAATGGAATGTGCAGTTTTGGATTCTACAGCTTCGAAAGCATTTTTATTCTCACTGTCTTCCATAAACAATAGATAAATTAAACTTATTAATTTTTTTTTAAGGCAGCACTATTTCAATTAACTTAAAATCTTCCTTGTATAAGCTTAGGACAGCTAATCATATACATGATTCCTGATTGATTTAGCGTGTAAGATTCAAAATTACATCCTAAATCAAGGGAGGCCTATGTAATCTTGTTAAGCAAATCGCAGGCATAATTTGAAAAGCGGTAATTACGCTCATTCAACTGCAATGTAATCACTGTTTTGAATAAATTCATATGATAGTGATCATCAACAGTTTGGTTGACAACTTCATCAAGGTGTAAACGAGGTCGTCACCTTGCAATCTCCTTTGGTCCATTAAGGGGGACAATGATAACATATAAGCTTATAAGTGATTCACAAAACTTGTTTGATAAATTCTTGAGGGACTTCCTTCCCGGAACGTGCAATAGTCGTAGAGCGTTTTTGATTGATCTAATCATTTTATTGCGGATATCTTGGTGATTCCTCTGCAAACATAGGGAAATACTGTTTGTTTTATAATAATTTAATCATAAGGAACATGACGAAGACAAATGTAATGCATTTGCTCTTTCTCCTTCTTCTTCATTGTACTTCGTTAGACCCGCAAGGCCTACCGCCAGAGGCGTATTTAGGTATGTTCCACGTGTTCCATATGAAACAGGGGCCCCTCATAAAAGGGGTCCCCACACATCCCCAAAAATATTTTAGTATTTTCTTTTGACAATTATAATAGTGCTTATGTAGAAGCGCACAACGAATGTCGGTCTTCTAGGTTGTAGGCTACACTTTTGTGACTCGTGCCTCATTAGAAGAAGATGGAAAATAAATCAGTAAATCTATTCAGAAACAGACGAGCAGTAGGCCTACTGTTCCCATTCGCAAATGCACTAAGCTTATGTTTATCAGGCGAACAAAAAATGGGTAAGGTGCACATCGTTCATGGCTATGTTTTACTCCACCAGAATGTGTGTAAGTGTATAAGCTTGTCTCAAAGTTTAACACGCAGCTATCACATGGTGGTTTAGATGACTGGTATAGTGCTATTGCAAGGTTGTCTGATCATGAAAGATCAACGTGTCATGTGGAAAGTGGAAGCTGTGTTAGCATCTGTCCGTTAGCTTAGACTCGCTTAGAGCTTCAGAAGCCGGCCGGTCCAGCGGTTAGCTCACCTACTGTCAACCAAAAACCAACTGACAGGTCGCGGGTTCTATCCCTGCCACCGACGGATCCCTGTCGCCCTGCAAAAGTTTTGGGCCTGGTAGACGTAATAATCTTCTATCTAGAAGGAACGTCTGTAGCCTAAACTTATAAGTGGGTAGCATTGAGACTGGCCTCAACAATCAGTTGTCCACTGCAGTTACATAAGAGAAATGTACCCTACTCATAAGCGACTTGTCAATGTAACAAAGTTTATAAGTGAAAGGGGATTTTCATTCAGAGGAAGCAAACTTTTGGTTCGGCTGAAAATTATATTTTTTTTTTTGGTAATCTAAAGTTGATAGCACAATATGATTTTATAGATGAAAACATGCAAAACATGGTAGGCCTAATTAATCGTAGAATGGGCCACACGAACTACCTACCTCTCTTCTACTGTTTGTGATCAATTGAAATCAATTATAGGTAAACAAGTAGGACTATTGAATGAGATAACTGCACGACTAAGACATCGGCTGATCATGCAGTTAACTGTCAACCGACGAGTCGCGGGTTCTATCCCTGTCGCCCTGCAGGAGTTTTGGGCCTAGTGGACGTAATACTCTTCTATCAAGGAGGAACGTCTGTAAAACTTATAAGACTACTCCATTTCGCTTGACTCAACACCAGATAAGATTCATATAGACCAATTAACATGAAGTAGTCACAAGTTGAACGGTTTGTAGGCTAACATTTATGGCCAACAGAGTTTTAAACAGAGGTCAAAAGGCTGCAGAAAAGAGTTAAATGCACTTCAATAGTTCCTGCAAGAGCACATTTAATGATTTTCTTTTTTACAGTCATATGATAACGTTTCTTCTATAAGTGGTAAATACAATTGACTTCGTACCTTGGTTTTGAAAAGCCCGTTAGAAGTCTGAAAATTGTTCACCAGCTGTGTCATTTTTTGACTGACTGCAACAAATTTAAACTGTCAGAAACACTCTGCGGTCTTGCCGGTATGATGCGACGAGAGCATTTGCAGTAGCCTAGGCTATCACATGATACAAGAAGTTTTAGAGCTTATTGCCGATGACGAGGAGGCCATCATCCATTCACAGGCTGGCGGCCTTTTAAACCAAATGTCATCTTTGGAGGTGGGTATATAAATATATGCTGTATTTAGGCGTGATGTTTTAGAACGCTCCGGAGTACCACAAATAAGGCCCACATATGGGCATCAGCATGGCCGATGCCTGTCCAAGTCTCTGAAAACATTTGTTGAATCCAAGCTAAACTGCTTTGATGAGTATGCATATGAAGCTCAAGGAAAAGTAAAGTCTGGGACAGCCGAATATGTTAAAATGAATAACAGACAACGTCGTCGCAGTGTTCGTGTGACATCACCGGACTATGGACAGGCTCAAGAAGCAGAGTTATCACTAAGAGAGAAGTTCCGTGCGGACATTTTTCTTAATTAAGTCTCAGATCAGGATAATTTATAATAAATCATAAATACTTCTCTATAGAAGGAGCGTCTGTAATGTATAAGATAAGATAGGCTAAGACTGTAGCTGCCATGTAGGCCTAACTGTCAGCAACAATCAGATAGAGATTGAACTGAACTAGCAAATAATGCAACAAAAAGGCTTAATCTGAATGAGAAATGGCATTTGATTGTTAACTGGCACTAGATCGAATACACTGTAAACTTATGTCTAGACTCTACATGGTAGTTTATGCATGTAGGCTATGATTCAAAATAGCAACTGACGTTCGAAATGCCAATTCGCTCGCCAAATCGGCAGTTAGAGTCAGACAGAATAGGTTAGGCTACTGGTTATCATTCAGCATCAGCAACACTGTAGGCCCTACTAAGGCTAACACAGCAATGTCGGAAGGCAGGCGCGAGGCCACGAGGCCTCCCCCCCCCCCCAACCAACATAAATTTGGCCCTTGGGAACAGGGACTGTATTACGATCCTGCCTACCGCATTATTTGGTGAAACCTTACCATTTACAAATTATTTAATTTGTATTCCTTTTATGTGTGCATGTGTTGTTCGTATTTAGTAAACTAGGCTAATTGTTTGCATACCTCCAACTGATGCACCTCCTCCCTACAACCGCACGGTTACCCATAGACACGGCCGTATTTAGGATTGTAGGGGCCCTGTTCCCAAATTTATGTGGGGGCCCCTCGTGGCCTCGCCCCTGCCTTCAACATACCGTTAATTCATGTTATATTCTGTAAAATCATAAATATATGTTATGTTATGCTTATTAGCTTGGTTGGAATGGAGCGCTTAAAATTGTAGGGGATTAAAGGAATTTGACTTTACATTTTCAACGAAAGAATGGGGATGTCATTTAAACATGTATTTTTGTCATGTGTGGGGGCCCCTTTTCTGTGGGGGCCCCTGTTCCAATTGAACATGTGGAACATGCCTAAATAATAAATAAAATATTTCTATTTTGTGTGCGTAGTCGCTACCACAGGTGGGAAATCGCGACTCTAGTGCTGAACAATTATTAATAACCTTTAGCTATTTTCGAGTCTAATCTGGCTTTAAAATAGGAGTTGCAGTTGACAGGCCAGTGCTTCCTCCTTATCGTAATTGAAAAACATGGCGGTGATACAATCATTTATCGACCCGTCCGAAAATGTAGAAATCGCTGACAGTGAAATCAGAATCACTTGCAGCATCACGTAAGTGCTATTTTCAGATCCTAATGACAATGAGCTATTAATCACAAACAATTAAGTACGATTTTTAGTGATAATTAGAAAAACCGAATCAGTTAAATTTTTGTCGGCAACACAAAATAAATCGGCAATCCGAATATTTGATATTGTAACCGGTATTTTATTGGTTTTTGCAGGGCAAGATGTCGGGTTCATTATTGATTAATTTGTGCAAAGAATAGAATAATGTGTTAACAAGTCAGTAAGTACAAATTGAATACTTATTTTATTTAAGTATTGAGAATATTTTTGTTTTTGATGAAGTAAAAACTGCCGTGTTAGGGTCAGCCTGAATGTTGAAATACTACCCTACTGCAGTAGGCCTACTACTGATACTACTGAACTGAAAAGTTTGGTAGACCGTTACTAGACCTAGATCTATACAATTATACAATATATACTTTATAAGTAGATACTATACTATATAGTTATAAGTTATAGCCTATATTTATATATATCCTATATTATATCATATCCTATATAACTATATATATTTTTATGAATATAGGTAATATAGGCCTATATAGTATAAAAAAATATAGCCTAAGCCTAACCCTACTTTTATTATTAGGCCCTAGGCCTACTTACTAAACTGTGATATTAAAACTTAGTGCATTGATTAGATATATTTAATTTATATACTTTCAACATGCTATGACTCTGTAAGTAGTTTTTTTTTAACGCTATGGCTATGATGTAAAAGTAAAACCACAATCACAGGCCCATTGCCCATTCATTAATATTGTTAATGGTCAATGTCAAATGTTAAAATCTACACGACAATTCACTAAATACTAAATTGAATGAGCTAAGCTTACACTTACGACAGATAAATTTGTAAATTACGTAGGCCCTATTGACTACACATAAGACTTGACTCTATGAAAAATTGATGTTAACAAAAAAGTCTTTAAAATGCCTCCTAATTTCTTTTCCCCCCAAAAATGTATTAAAATCGGTCATTGTGATACAAAAATAGTCAAAACTGGCAAGTTAGGTGAGAACATGAAGGTGTACTGTAGCAGCATTTTGAACCAAAGCAAGGTCTTAACCTGGCAAAGTATGCACAGACTGGGCAATAGTCAGTCCTAAATTTGTTTAGTCAAGCGGTTAGCATACCGGACTGTCAACATGATGACCCTTGGTTCAAGCCCTACTGCCATTCAATCCCTGCTGGATATTTGTACGGCCCCTCTAAAATGGAGTGCTTGGGGTTAGGCATCTGTGGGGTGTGACCATGTTTTGCAAGGAAGTCTACTCTCCTGTTTTCATTTAGGCCTGTAATACCTGGGACCCATTGCAGAAAGCACACACTCTACAAATTCATGGCTCATTTCATTTGTGAAAAGAGTTTGTTTATGTAGATGGGTGAGACATGTTGCTGTAGCTTATAGTTTCCACATTAAGGACTGCCAAAGTCCTGGTGGTTAGAAGCTAAGCAAAATTTCAATGTGAATTTTATGGGACTAGTTATTGAGGCGTTCATAAGGATTGGGCAATGCCTTTACACCTTATCAGGGATATTCTAATGATATTGTGATTTGACTCAAAACTAAGCAATTACTTTGAATAATTGAACAGTGGCTCTAAAAGGAAACTTGAGAAGGTTGTGAAGTGCAGGTATTATGTGAAATAAAATAGATTAAATTTATCTTCATGTTATTAACAATGTCAAGACTGTTTGGCTCATCTAGTTGTATCAAATTCCTGTCCTGAGAGTAGGCTTTGCATTTGTTAATGAAACTCCAGAGTTGATGCTACTGTTCAGATCTTAACTGGATCAGGCAAATAGTACACCCTAATATTCACATTCAGTTCTCTGTGGAAATAAATAGCATTAAAGTATCCCCATCAGAATATGTTCTGTCCACAGGGATTGTAAGGGTTCACCAGTTTTTATGATCTTGTTATACAAATTTTTTTTTTTTTTACATATTTTATAAGTTTCCATTATTTTATTGACATATTTTTGACAGGAATTAATAGTTAATAGCTTTATTTATTATTCCTTTCAGGTGAATGGAAACCACTTAAAAGTAAAAACAATAAGCATCCTTAGTCACGTTGAGCTGATACAATGAAGAATAAACAAATTAGCCAGGTGAATCCTGGGAAAGCTAAAACCTCACTCAAGGATTGTGGTAAAGTGAACCCAGCCAAGAGGTCATCACTGAAACTGAGAACTAATGCCTACAAGCCTATAGCTAACAGAACTAGAGATAAATCTCCCAAAGAACAGAAAGCTCCACGTGCTAAGTCTCCAGACAAACACAGATTGGTCAAAGGGAGATCAGAAGCAAGCAGATCTAAAAGCCAGACCCAGAAACAATCAAATGATATTAAGATGAAAGCTCGGGTGCATAAATCCAAGTGTGTAAAAGCCAAGTCCACAAAGCAAAAGGAGAAAGAGAAATTGAAGCGCCTAACTAGCTCCAACAGTTTCCTTGATTTCTGGGGTGCCAAAGTCATGGGGAAGAGGGAGGCCAGCCTGAATGCCAGCATCAGGGTGAATATCATGTATGAGAAGCTTGCACCTCTAAAGCCACAAGCTAAACTGCCGGCTAAGAAACCAGAGAGCGGTTCTCCCACAGTTAAAGGAGATGCTGGACAATATGATGTTGAGGGAAGCCCAGGAAGTAGCTCTGATGAGAAAAAGAACAAAGCTGTGAAAAAAGATGTTTACAAGAAAAAGCCAGAGAATGTCAAATCTCCAAAAGCTAATCCTAAAGGTTCTTCCGCCAAGTCAGATTCCAAAGGTGAAGCAAATCAAACTCCCGAAAAATCAAAGAAAAGAAAAACAGCAGACAAATGTGATAAAGATGAACCTGCAGCCAAGGTCAGAAAAACTTCCCTGGCAAAAAGTAAATCCAAAATTGTGTTAAAAAAGAAGAAGCGAAAGAAGCAATTTCCCAGTGGTCATCAGCTGAGCAATATCATTGAGAAGTCTCCCAGGCAGGCAAGCCTCATAGCCAAAGCAATGATAGCCCTGGAGCAAGAGGAGGAGTGCGTGGTGGTGGAGTCAGCTGCCAGGACCAGGGTGTTCGACTGGACAGAGCTGAGAACGTACACCCAGAATCAGCGACGGCAGATTCACTGGAAGGTGGGGCTGGGAAATGAAGACGGCAAGGCGGATACCAAGGAAGCAGACAACACGGCCTTACAAAAAGATGAGACATTGGATGTGGATGTTAGCGGACAGGTTGATGCCATTGAAGATAATTCTATTTTGAGAACTTTGCACCAAGTGGGAGATAGCAGAATTTTAAAAGAATATCTCAGAGCACAAAAGGAAGATTTCCTAGGGCCTGTTGATGTAGAAAACACGTCCACACCAGAAAAACACAAAACTGCCACACCTTGTCCTAAAAAGACAGTAATGCCTGTTGTTGAAGAAAAAGCTGAAAAAATAGCTTCACCCATAAAGCCACAGTCATGCCGCGTCGCCACGCCTATTCCTCAGCTTCCTATTGGCCACAGAACTAGTCACATGACCAGCTACATTCACCATCCCATTCCTCAGCCTGTTTACTCCCAGCAGCACCCCCATCCCCAGCCCATAAAAGTGCCACCGACTTACACCTCACCTGCCTACATATACCAGTATGCCATGGATAGACAGCAAGGTTTGTATGTTCCATCCAGCCCTTCCCCAGTTCCTTATGGGGTCGGCAATAATGACCTGACCAATGACTTCCCCTCAACATATACATTGAGTCCCATGGGAACACTTAGCTTGAGAAGAGGTTCTATTAATCCATACAACACATCTCTTCATTTACCTGTACAGCATATAGGTAAGTACCTTGAATATTACATAGCTACATTATAAATAAATGCCCATCTTTTGTCAGGAAATTCTAAATATAAAAATTAACATATTCCAGAAACTAGTTAAAGACAGAGTTGGTAAAACTGCATACCAAGTAGTTTTGTTCATTCATATATTCAGCTAATTTTTTTCATTTTGTATTTTATTTATCTTTTGGTTTTCTTGGGGGAATCTGTCGTTAATCCAAAATTTAAATGATGATATACATTTTTGGGTAAATAACAAATCACAATTGTATAAATAAAAGATTTTAAAAATGACATGGGCGGTATTAGAAATAATGTCTCTGATGAAATTCCTGATAGAACATTTTAACATAAAAAAGTGTCCCTTTGATGCCATGGTGGTCAACATGGCTAGGGAAGCAGCATTCACTAGTTTCTGTGGGCATTCCACAACTAATGTCAGGTATTCATCAGAGCTGCGTAGACTAATGGTCCACTTCCAGATTGTGTAAAAATTCTAGTGTCTTTACTTGGTTTCAAATTTTAGACCTTTTGGGATGACATTCTGAACTTGTTACCCCTAGACCACTGTGTTCTATAATGAAAGATCGATTTCAGCAACATTAAAATTATTCATTAAAAAAAATCTTTTTTTTTCTATTCTAATACCCCCCACCCCCCACCCCCAAGAGAAAAAAATAAACAATTATTGTCTGAAATTTCACAATCAGTTTTCAGATTTTCAGTAAGAATTATTTTAGTATCTTTTTAGAAGTACCGGTATTAGAATGTTTTGTATTTATTTTTGTTGTTTTCATGCATTTCTTGGTTTATGTTTTTATATTTCTTCTCTTTTCATTAGCTGGATTTAACTATCCATCCTACTATTCAGCCCCCTTACAAAGCCTGTCACAGCCAAGTGCCTCTGCATTACAGGCCTTACACCAGAGATTTCCTCTAGTGCAACCTCAGTCTGTCATTCATGCATTGCCTCAGGACATGGGGGGCATTGGCTCATACCCAGCGGGTTATCAGCCATTTCCTCATGTATCCAGCCTAAACCAGGACGCTAGCTGTATGCCTCCTCCGCCACCCCCTCCCCCGGCTCACACCCACAGACCGACATCCATTGGACCACCCATGTCCCATCAGCCCTCAGTGTCGCCAATTGAGTCTCTGCGGTCAATGAATCCTGTAGGGATTCAGCCCATTGTCAGTTCCCCAGTGCTAGACTTTTCTAACTCACCAGATCACCAAAGCCTAAACCCTCACAGACAGATGACCCATCCATCCTACAGCAAGAGTGTGTACTATTCCCCAAACAGGAGCGCAAACCCCGGATCACCTGCCAAGTACATGGTCAGCATTGCTGGACCTAACGCGGTGGCTCCTTGCAAGAAAGAAAGGGAAGATTACCCTACCTCAATCTGTGATGCACTTCATAAAAACAGCCAGAATGATTGCTCCCCGAAAGTATCCAACTCTAGGAGAAAGTCTGCTGAAAGCTCTGATGTGTCTGACCTTCTCCACAGTGCACATTCTGCCATGTATCAAATAGACAGTATGAATTCAGAAATTCAGCAGCCCATGTCCTCCACCTCGGGCTGCAGCAGTAGTTTGGGAAACAACAGTCCTTCCAAAGTCAGCATTGCTACCAGTCATAATTCGTTTAATGCTTCCTATTCTGTCTCTTCCATTCTTGACATGCCCAGTTACAAGATCAAGCCAGAACCAGACCATAAAATGTATTCATTAGCCATAAACAACAACAACAATAGCAATAACAACAACAATAATTTGTATTGTTTAAACAGGAAACCGAATGATTTGCCAGCAAAGGAAAATGGCCCTGGACATAGCTTTGCAATTTCCTGTGCAGAAAAAGGCACTGATTGTTTAGATTTAAAGAAAGAGACATTAGTAACCTTGAAGACTCAAAAGTCAGCTGATCAAATGCCAGTTGTTAAGTCTCAGAAACCAGTTGTTAATTTTCTGACATTTAAATCGCAGAAGCAATCTGTAGATTGTCCAGTCATAATACCCCCCAAATCTTCCCTCGATTTCGTGGCCATAAAAACTCAGAGGCCCTTAAGTTATTCTCTTTTAAAAAGCCAGAAGCCTTCCGTTGAGTATGTTGTTATCAGACCTCCAAAACCAATCATTGACCCAACTGCAATGATAGCCCATAAGCCTTCATTTGATCATTCTGCTCTAAAGTCTCAGAGACCCTCCACTGAGTCTGTATTAAGTGCCGCTAAGTGTCCAGAAAGTGTCACCAAAGCTAAAAGTGTCCATGATGTTATAGTTATAGAAGATACAGACGAGTCATCAGATGATGAGCCACTTGCTAAACTGGTCAGGCCTAAAGCAACAGACTCCTCTGAGGTCCAAATGGCTGACAAAGATAAATCCCAGCAAAAAACAACTTCCTGTAACTCTCAGCAGAAGCCAAAAGTGAAGTCCTGCAAATCAGTGGAGAACAGGCCCCAAGAAGAAATCAAACCAAAAACAGGGAAAAAATCTGATAAACTGATGAACATGGGAAAACAGAATGTGCCAACTAAAGAAAAACTTGTGGGCAACTGCAAATCTGCATCAGACTCAAGCAAAAAGGTTGTGGTAAAATTTAAGGATGACATCATTGCGAGCAGCAAAACCATCCTCAGTGTCACTGTTGATGATATTGGACTGGATGCCAAGAGTAAATCTGCTAAAAAGACTTCAGCTGTTGCGCTGTCCAAGTCTAAAAAACTTGTTAAAAGTGCCAAGGAAGACCCCATGTCCCCTCTTCCTCTTCCCAGGACCAATGCCAACCATGGCTGGACATGGGTTGGTGAAGGGGAGATGAGAAATATCCCTAAGCTCACTTTGGTAAGTCAGTACAGTTTCATTGGAGGATAAAAAATATTTAGTTAACATTCACTGAATATCTATAGCTAATGTTCAGGGTTAAAAAAAAAATATATATATTACCATTTTATTAATGAGATAATATCTAAGATGAAAATACTAAATCAATTGATGATAACAATTATTAGTTCATTATATCAGCGATTATGTTTATATAATTTTAATTTTGAAAAAGCTTCTTGCAAGAAAGTATTTCCAAAATCTTTTTTATAATCATGTTTAAAAATCAATTTCTCATTGTAAAATTGATGATAATCATAACCACACACATGACATATTCATACAAAGAAATATATTTCTAAAATGATGTGTTTCATTCAAAGTAATTTTTACAAATGTTTTCTTGAAAAATACAAAAAGATTCAACCAACACTGGTTTGGGTTATCAAAAACATGTTGAGCTGCTTGACTTAAAACAACAACTTTACTCTACCTCTAGGGACGTGAGGAGCAGGTGAGGGTTCATAAATGCTACAAGGCAATGCGCCATAGCTCTGGTGAGGTTGTGTCTGTTAGAGACTGCGTTATCCTTCAGTCTGATGGGGATGGCAATGTTCCTTATGTGGCAAGAGTCACTTGCTTATGGGAAAACCTCAATGGTAAGTATTTCTTTGAATGACAAGTTTCCATTCTGCTTTGTTATGATGTCAAAGTCTAGGGTATTAAAAACTACACAGGTCTATTATTCTCTTCACAGCTATATGGTTCACAGCTATATGGTTCAATTATTTTATTCCCAGGTGAAATGATGTTTAGCATGCTGTGGTACTACCAGCCTGAACACACTATGCAAGGTCGTGAACCTGAGGATGGAGAACAGGAACTGTTTGCATCTAAACACAGGGAAGAGAACAGTGTAGCTTGTATAGATGACAAATGTTTTGTTCTCATGTTTAATGAATACTGCAGGTAAAACTATGTTTAACTGATATTATTTTTTGTTACTCGAGAATCATAGCTGAAAAACAATTACCAATGGAAACATTTATTTTAAAAAATGACTTTATCTTAATTTTTTTTTTTTTTTATGAAATTTTCTTTGACTGAATAAAGTACTCTATAGCTAATCACTGAGTTTATAATATTATGATACAAGCTGAGTTAAAATAAAGTACTCTATAGCTAATCACTGGTTTATAATATTATGATACAAGCTGAGTTAAAATAAAGTACTCTATAGCTAATCACTGGTTTATAATATTATGATACAAGCTGAGTTAAAATAAAGTACTCTATAGCTAATCACTGGTTTATAATATTATGATACAAGCTGAGTTAAAATAAAGTACTCTATAGCTAATCACTGGTTTATAATATTATGATACAAGCTGAGTTAAAATAAAGTACTCTATAGCTAATCACTGGTTTATAATATTATGATACAAGCTGAGTTAAAATAAAGTACTCTATAGCTAATCACTGGTTTATAATATTATGATACAAGCTGAGTTAAAATAAAGTACTCTATAGCTAATCACTGGTTTATAATATTATGATACAAGCTGAGTTAAAATAAAGTACTCTATAGCTAATCACTGGTTTATAATATTATGATACAAGCTGAGTTAAAATAAAGTACTCTATAGCTAATCACTGGTTTATAATATTATGATACAAGCTGAGTTAAAATAAAGTACTCTATAGCTAATCACTGGTTTATAATATTATGATACAAGCTGAGTTAAAATAAAGTACTCTATAGCTAATCACTGGTTTATAATATTATGATACAAGCTGAGTTAAAATAAAGTACTCTATAGCTAATCACTGGTTTATAATATTATGATACAAGCTGAGTTAAAATAAAGTACTCTATAGCTAATCACTGGTTTATAATATTATGATACAAGCTGAGTTAAAATAAAGTACTCTATAGCTAATCACTGGTTTATAATATTATGATACAAGCTGAGTTAAAATAAAGTACTCTATAGCTAATCACTGGTTTATAATATTATGATACAAGCTGAGTTAAAAAAAAGTACTCTATAGCTAATCACTGGTTTATAATATTATGATACAAGCTGAGTTAAAAAAAAGTACTCTATAGCTAATCACTGGTTTATAATATTATGATACAAGGCTGAGTTAAAATAAAGTACTCTATAGCTAATCACTGGTTTATAATATTATGTTACAAGCTGAGTTAAAATAAAGTACTCTATAGCTAATCACTGGTTTATAATATTATGATACAAGCTGAGTTAAAATAAAGTACTCTATAGCTAATCACTGGTTTATAATATTATGATACAAGCTGAGTTAAAATAAAGTACTCTATAGCTAATCACTGGTTTATAATATTATGATACAAGCTGAGTTAAAATAAAGTACTCTATAGCTAATCACCGGTTTATAATATTATGATACAAGCTGAGTTAAAATAAAGTACTCTATAGCTAATCACTGGTTTATAATATTATGATACAAGCTGAGTTAAAATAAAGTACTCTATAGCTAATCACCGGTTTATAATATTATGATACAAGCTGAGTTAAAATAAAGTACTCTATAGCTAATCACTGGTTTATAATATTATGATACAAGCTGAGTTAAAATAAAGTACTCTATAGCTAATCACTGGTTTATAATATTATGATACAAGCTGAGTTAAAATAAAGTACTCTATAGCTAATCACTGGTTTATAATATTATGATACAAGCTGAGTTAAAATAAAGTACTCTATAGCTAATCACTGGTTTATAATATTATGATACAAGCTGAGTTAAAATAAAGTACTCTATAGCTAATCACTGGTTTATAATATTATGATACAAGCTGAGTTAAAATAAAGTACTCTATAGCTAATCACTGGTTTATAATATTATGATACAAGCTGAGGTAAAATTATCATGAATGTTTACAAGTTTTATTATTATTCTAAAAGATTTTCCTTTTTAATTTGTTTAAATTAAAGTGGTTTAACTGAAGTAATTGTATTTGCTCTAAACCTATTTAGAAGTTTTTCTTTTATATCACCTATGCTGCTAAATGTTTTTTATTTTAAACTGTAATGAATATAGAAACTATATGTGCTGCTTAGCTTACAGGCGTGTTCAGCTTGCTCCTTTGTGGTAGAAATAATATTCATACAGCAAAAGAGTCAATAAAAATATTTACAGAAATGAAATCAAAACAAATTGCCTGTCTTTTCTCCATCATTTAGTCTGGCAATGCAATTAGTCTTGATATATTTATAATAGTATCTGAGAAATGTAAACAATACCTATTTTTCAGACTAGAAGCAGAAACAGCACGTGCCGAACAGGGGGTCCTTCTACCAAGATGGCGTGCACAGCTGAACACTATTTCCGAGGAGGACCAGAAGTTCCGCAGGCCTAGACCCCCTTCCAATGCCTGTGTGGACAACATTTGGTTCTGCAGGTATGATTACGACGTCCGCAAGAAAGTCGTCAAGAAACCCAAACACAAGAAGTCAAACCTGCGATACAGGCCTCCAGTAAAAATTTTAAAGTAGTTTAAAGGGAAGATAGTTCTCTATGATTTCTTTAAAGACTTCTAAGACCCTTTTCTATACAAGAAGATTTGTAATACTTATTGGATTTTAGTTTTTTTTCACCCACTGTGCAACTCTTTACATAAAGGCCACACCTATTGATGAGTACCAAAATCTGATGAAGCATAGCACGTGAAATGTTTGCTTAAAAACTTGTGCATTTTTTTTTCAACTTGATGTTGAGGTTAAGGGGATGGAACTCATGTTTCTGTACACAATAATTTAAATTATTCAACATTAATTTAAGTACCATTTTTGCATTTGTCATAATACTGAGGAAGACATTTATTTTTTTTATATTTAGAACTGGTTCTATGAGACTTTGTCTTGTGTATGTGTAATATTGAGAACTATTAACTGGCTTTTCAGTTCTAGCACTTCATAATGCATTGTACATTTACCCATGCAATTGTTTTAATGTTGTGATTTCAACACATTTCATAAATTCTACAGAAATGGATGTTTTTTTTAAAGTTTATGTGTATGGGGTAACTGGGATTACACCTGGCCACACATTTTAAGTAAAGCTAAATTTATGTTTTTTATGGAACCAAATATTAGAGATAGTAGTATATTTAATTATATATTATACAATAATGTATTATTTTATTACAATAATTGATGTGTATTATATATACCACAGCTATTTTTTCAATTTATGATTTTGTAACTCAGAAAGTGTTACATAATGAATGATTATGTAACTGCTGACCCTTGAACCAGGACACACAAGATGTGCTGGTCACTTATTATATTTCTCTATAATAGTGGATAGTGTCAGTCTTTAGGTCTACAGCAGCTTTTACTGTAAGACTTACTAGGCTCAATTAATCCCAGTGAGTTGACTTGGTTGAAATTCTCTTGAGCATTATTTACACAAACAAAAAAAAATTGTATATTCCAAAAAAATAACTACAAAGTATATTATTTGTGATACAATAAGTGTTTTTAACATTAGAAATCCTAAATTAGCTAAACAATAGTATTGAATGGTTTTGAACATGATGTGCATTTATTATATTCTTTGACTGTGCTGTAGGGCAGAGTTGTGAGAATTTGTTAACTGTTCTTGAAGAGAAATGGAAATTCTAGCCTTAACAGTTTTATGTCTGCATGCAATATATATTGATGTTGATGGTTAGTCAGGGCTTTGTTGCAGTGGAGAGTTGGTGGTTTATTTCAGGCATATTTGTTGAAAGCCTTGGTGCCTCGGTACATCTATATTTAAGCAAAATGTGCTTTGGTTGTCTTCACTGTGTTCATGACTTGATGTTGGTTCAATGCTTTCCCGATTGTCTTTGTTTGTTCCCCTTGTCTTGTGGCGCTTTATGTGTGAATTCTTTCATTTAAATTAATTTTGAGCTGTGAAGCAAATCATTCCAATGTGTTGACTGCAGACAAAAATAAAACAAAACTCTATAGATATGATTAGTGATAAGTAATCTCAATAATTTGCTACATTTTTACCCGTTTATTTTTACATAAACTTTTATTTTACATTTTTATCTAGTTTAAAATATTATAAGTGATGAAGAGAGTTCCTTGTCTAATGATACAGTTGTCATTTATTAATTCACATCTGGTCTTAGAACATTTTATAAACATAATTAACATTAATTCAGATGCATATCTGCCAACTGTTCCCACTTGAAGCCAATATCTTCCATTTTCCATTCTTTTTTAACATAAACTAAAGAGCTCGTTTAAAAGAAATAACACTAAAAATGTGTACGCTTGACAAAAATATTATTGTGGGCTCATTTGGCCATTAGCATCAACTGTACATTGTGTCTTACTGGTCATGCCACATGTTTAATATTGAGTTTCTTTCCAAATGTTATTTTTTTTTGCTAGACAAAAGTCCTGCTTGATTTGGAATTGTTGGCAGCTATGCATGTGTTTGATGCAATACAAAGAAAAAAAAGGGACTTAGAGGGTAGGGCAATGCAGCAGTTTTGAAGAAATGCAGTTACCACAGTGTGACACCCTTCTTGTCTTTCTTTCATCTACATGTGAGCTATTGTACAGTATTTATGAATTGATTTCAGTTTGGTCTTTTTAAAAAATTCATCAATTTGTCAACAGATCAACTTGTTTTTTAATATGCAGTATTTAAACAAAAAAATGAAATAATTATTTAATCTAGCTGGCAATTTGATGAGAAGTGAGTGATTCCTCCACAATGGTGTTTTTTTTTAATTGATTGCTCACTGACCTATATGAATGCTGGTCTTCATGAATTTCATATTTTTATTTTATTTTCATATGTTTGCTGCTCATGGCATTTATTTATATTTGTAAAAATATATTTTTTTTTATTGTATTTTTTTTTATATTTTGTCATGATTTGAATACTTTTTATGATTGATCTTTTATTGGTTGCTGTTTATCATTTACTTACCTATTAAAAAAATAAAATATTTTTTTTTCAACTTTAAGTTCTCTACTATCCAATATTCATTGTATATATATATATATATGCTATCAATTGTTGGCAATATTTTAATATCAAATCTATGTTCTTTTGTTTAGTTGTAGACAACCAATAACTATTGAAAACAAAACTTAAGCTTACTAAATGTCTCAATTACTAAATCTATGTTCTTTTGTTTAGTTGTAGACAACCAATAACTATTGAAGACAAAACTTAAGCTTACTAAATGTCTCAATGACTAAATCTATGTTCTTTTGTTTAGTTGTAGACAACCAATAACTATTGAAGACAAAACTTAAGCTTACTAAATGTCTCAATGACTAAATCTATGTAAAGTTGTTTTTTTTGCCTTATCACCAAAACATTGACTTAAAACTATGAACATTTTGTACAAACTTGAAACGCTAAAAAAATGTTTTTTTATCAATTGTATTTTTATAGGATGACTTGGGGCTTATTACTTTCTGTTGTCATAATTTTTTTTATTTTTTACTTTTTTTTTGCAGTAAGGCGCCTGACCTATATCTTTAATGGGGCAAAAATGTGCTACAATAATTTCAGGTTTAGAAAAATTCTTAAATCTTTTTCATGGAACAAATATTAATTTCTGTCATCAGTTACATTAAAAATAAAATTTTCACAATGAACAAAAAATACATAGTTCTTACTTTTGACATGAACAAATTTTTCATTCAACTTTTTGTTTGTGTATGACTTAAAATTCAGACTTAATTAAATAATATTGTATCAAAGTGACATCTACAGAAGATATATGTGGCAAATTATTTATGTATACAAATAGTTTTTTTTTAAACATTGATATTATTTTTATGTTATGTTTAACATTGTATGTACAATTATGATATTTTCAATTGTGTACCAATTTTTGTTTTATATTTGACAACTAGCATCTAATATTGTATCAAATTGTAATGCTGTCACTGTGTATGATAAAAAAAATGTGTATTGAATTATTGCTGTCCCTCATATATAACAAATACATTTTGACATTGTTCTTAAAATATTTTTTTTCTTGTTCCTTTAACTGCAAAATTTGAATGTTTAGCAATATTTTCAATATAACAAAATTATCTGTTAATGATATTGATATGCCTGTGCAGTAATTGAAATGTTACTTGTATGTTATTTGTATGTTCAGTTGATTATTTTTTTTTTGAAGTTGTGAATCTGTGACTGTGTCATTTGCTGTTTCTGTATTTTTTTCAGTTTCTGAGTTCATTCTTAGTTGAGTTGGCAAGTACAGAATAAATGCATGTACAGTGTGGAGAGATTGTAAATGGCTCAACCAATGTCTAGAGCAGAGGTCGGCAACCTTTTGATAACAGTGTGCCAAAGTACGATTTTTAATTCCTTCAGCATGCCAACAGCCTAAAAGTCATCATGTTGCAGCTCTAAATTTCTTGTAGAAGAGTCCTGAAATTCTCTCTGGCATGCGTGCCGTAGGTTGCCGACCCCTGGTCTAGAGTTTTGCACAAATGAAATTAGTACAATGTTAATGAAGTTAATGGTGTAATGATGGTAGAGATTTTTTTTTTCGATTCATTGAGACTTGTGTTCAGGTTTTATACAAATAAAATTTAAAATCATAAGCAGAGTGTACACAACCAGGGTAGTACACAGAGCACCAGTGAACATTGAAAAAAGAGGCAGTAGTGGTAGTAGCACTCCATCAGATAAATGCATTCATTTAATTAGCAAATGTTATTTGCTTTGTGTGCATCAGCTGTTTTTTGTGTGTTAATAACTTTTAGTTTAACAAGCTTATTTGGCTTCAGAAAAAGTTGTGTCCTGTTTGTTGAATGGGTCTGACCATGTCTGATAACTGAAATACCAAAAAAAAAAAAAGGACATTATGTGATTAAATGCCCATATTTTTTTTTAACAAACAAATCCGCAATTTATACATTTTATTTATTTTATATACGTGTATGATTATGTATCATATTCTGAAAGTCATTTTGATTGAATTCACATTTTAAATTATTGAGTAAAATGTAGATAACAGAATTGTATTGACTTGATTACTTCACTGGCCAGACTTCTAAAAATCTGGCCATGCTATTTTACTATATTGAGCCTGACTTCCATCCACAATAAAAAAAAAAAAAAATTTCAACAGCATTTTAATGTTAGAGCTTGTAAATAACTATAACTCTTCCCATTTTGTATTCTAGTCAAATAAAAGAAAAAAAATCAAACTCACAGCTATTGGCTTGCCAGATGAATAGTGATGCACAAATGTACACTAATGTGTGTCACTGTTCACTATTGACTGTTGAAGTAGGACACACAACTGGATCATCGTCCCAATTATACATTCTCTGTCAAAATTATACATTGTCGTTCTACAATTGTGAATTTAAGGCACATATATATTTATCATAATTTATGTATGATTTCAAAAGGGGAAAAGCACTGGCAGTAATTGAAAATAATTACGGATAGAACTTTCATGATCAGTTCAACTTAAAACTTTTAATACCTTTTATCTTCTCTGAATAGAGAAAAAATTATCTGGCAAATAAAATCACCTGTTTATAATTGTAGGATTGTTCAATTCAAGATTTAGTGGATATAAAAGAAAGAATTTGGTTACTTCAATCCCCCAAAAATGTAGAATCCTTTAATTAAAAGATTATTGCATTTTATGTATTTTTTAAAATTGATATGATACTGATCATGAGTAAAATATGACCTTTTGTTCAATGCATGTGTACAGAATTAAATGCAAAGTCTTTAAAAAAGCTCATGAGGGAAATGTACTATGCTATACCTTTTATTGCAAAATTTTTTTTATTTGATGCCATGATATGAACTCTATGGCCACTGACTCTATGATCTATGAAAATGTGCTTGTGTGTTGGTTTATTTCAATGTCAACTATTTATTGATTCATTGTTTACATTTAGTGACCTGCACCTTTTGTTGGATGTGAACATATTTACTTAGTTAGAGAGAAATTACCCGATCTTAAGGTTTACTCAATAAATACATTCTATATCCTGATTTGTGTCTTTATAGATTTTGTTTTTAATTAAGTGCCATATTTGTTTCTGTTATAATTAGGTTATGATTTTAGTATCTAAAAAATCTACCAATGGCAGCTGGAGCTTTTAAGAAGCTGAGCATTTTTGGCCTGGAACTGGAGAAAATTTAATTAAATACTTTAAAATTCTTACTATAAAATACAATGTTAAAAACGAACTAGTAATGAAAGAAATATGTTAATTCAACACTTGGAGATATAATATTAAACAATGGCCACATGTACTCACGAACAGGTCACACTTCTTAGAGCAAAAATTTTGATAACAGTATGGGTGCAGCCTAACAACTTGACACAGTTTTTAAAAAATTTAAAAAACAACACTACCCGGTACATAACGTTGCAACTATCACAAGTAAGCAACATTTTATATTAAAACTTCTGCAGGCCCAATGACCTTTTTGTTTGCTTACAGTGAGATAAATAGGTCACTTTCAATAAGCATTTTAAGCATGTAAATATAAATTAAAACCTTTTTATGAACCACACCATAAAAAAAATTCAATCAGCATAGTGGCCTACGCCTAAGACAGCATTTTTAATACTGATAACAAATTACGATCTGGGAAGAATCAGAAATGTAGGCCTATATAGCAGATCTATACTAATATACTCCTTAGCTTCTATAGTATTTTAAGATGCGTTTACAAAAAAACTGAATATAAGCTATAGACCTACCAAGGCAATATTCCGAATAATCCGCCTTATGACGTGAAAAACAAATTTGAAAATGTTTTCACACCATGGATCTGTTGATTGATACATTTGGGACAATTTAGGAGAACCATGTATTATAATTCAAACTTGATACAAATTTAAATGTTTCAAATTTCATAATTTTTTTATTACTATTTAGGCTGTTAGGCAATAGAGTCTATGTAATAGTATGTTATGATACAAATTTAAATATAGTATTACTTTATAGATTTTAAAAAGTATTTGTTGTTAATAAAAACATTAGGCTTATTAGGCCTGCATGTAAAAAAATATATATTTGTTATGTAAGGTAACTAAAGGAGGAGTCAAACTATAGCACAAAGGTATATATTATACAAACTATAGCACAAAGGTATATATTATACAAACTATAGCACAAAGGTATTTATTATACAAACTATAGCACAAAGGTATATATTATACAAACTATAGCACAAAGGTATATATTATACAAATTATAGCACAAAGGTATATAATATATTATACAAACTATAGCACAAAGATATATATTATACAAACTATAGCACAAAGGTATATATTTTACAAAATATAGCACAAAGGTATATATTATACAAAATATAGCACAGAGGTATATATTATACAAACTATAGCACAGAGGTATATATTATACAAACTATAGCACAGAGGTATATATTATACAAACTATAGCACAAAGGTATATATTTTACAAAATATAGCACAAAGGTATATATTATACAAAATATAGCACAGAGGTATATATTATACAAACTATAGCACAGAGGTATATATTATACAAACTATAGCACAAAGGTATATATTTTACAAAATATAGCACAAAGGTATATATTATACAAAATATAGCACAGAGGTATATATTATACAAACTATAGCACAGAGGTATATATTATACAAACTATAGCACAGAGGTATATATTATACAAACTATAGCACAGAGGTATATATTATACAAACTATAGCATCATCATCTTTGGCTCCATAGTATCGAAAGACGATTAGATTTGCGCTCCTGTGATTTGGCCAGCCCTGCAAAATTGACTGTGTCTGTGGAGACCTATCCTTGAGAGACAGGCTCTGTCGCATCCTGGCACTTGAAAGATGGACCGTTGGAGATTGTTAGGGGCAGCCTACTTTTCTTCGCTGCTCGTTTAGCCTCCGCCATAAGGCGAAGTTTGCCCTCTGCCGCATTTATACCGGTGTGTAAGGTGCCTCTCCAACTATTTCTGTGCTGAGCAAGGTTCTCCCAGTTTCCGACCTCTACATCTATAGCCTTTAGGTCACGTTTGCAGACGTCCTTGAACCTGAGTTGGGGGCGGCCAGTAGCTCTCTTGCCCTCAGGGAGCTCAGCATGCATATAGCAGGTCTTTTTGTATAGCACAGAGGTATATATTATACAAACTTTAGCACAGAGGTATATATTATACAAACTATAGCTTAGAGGTATATATTATAAAAACTATAGCACAGAGGTATAGCCTATATTATACAAACTATAGCACAAAGGTATATATTATACAAATTATAGCACAGAGGTATATATTATTGAAACTATAGCACAAAGGTATATATTATACAAACTATAGCACAAAGGTATATATTATACAAACTATAGCACAAAGGTATATATTATACAAACTATAGCACAAAGGTATATATTATAGGCCTACAAACTATAGCACAGAGGTATATATTATACAGACTATAGCACAAAGGTATATATTATACAAACTATAGCACTAAGGTACGCCTATATATTATACAAACTATAGCACTGAGGTATATATTATACAAACTATAGCACAGAGGTATATATTATAAAAACTATAGCACAAAGGTTTATATTAAAATGACCAAATGCTGTTTGCTATCCAGCAGACCTACAGTAACAAGCATAATTACCTGGTCACAAAAAAAATGATGTGAGGTACGAAATCTTCAGATAAGTGTTCTAGAGATAGACAATAAGTTTAGTTATCTTTGGAATCTTTGTGTTCAATTTTAAATATAATTCTAACTATCAAGTTCATATTAAAATTAAGCCTACATTGGCTTAAACATTTTTTTAAGGAAATTCATACAGGCCTAAGTTATATAATATGTTATATGTTGCAAATTAAAAAAAGGTATTTAATGTGTTAATGGGTCACGAAGTAGAAGTATAAAAATAACCCGGTCACAAAAAACAAAGTTTGGGAAATGTTGACCTAGCTCATATGTTCTCAACCTTTTTCGGCTCACCGCCCCCTTTTACATTTTTTTTTCGCTCACCGCCCCCCAACTTAATTTTAGCGGAAACATTTGTTAATTAAAGGGAGATAATTAACCCTTTTCATTTGAGGTAATATTTCAATTTGTTTTTCTTTTATAAAAAATTAAATGGCTTGCATTTATAACTTTGAAATGATATGATAGAACTGTAAAATTTATTTGAAAATTGTATAAATATTATATGACTAAAGAATTTATATGAATATTTTCAAGCATTTTAATTGCTACCCAGTTTGTATAATTACTACGTATCTATACCGCTTAGCTATTGTGGTTACCTCATTACGAAAAATTCAAGCGCATTAAAGGACATCTCGGTAAAACATCAAAGAGTTATAAAAGAGTAATATTAGCAGATGTTAAGGCGACAGTCCGGTGAACCAACCATAAGACAAGACGGCCGCATACCATATTTGCCAAATACTGACCCCTCCTACTTCATCGAAAAGTCATTGCGATTCTTAGGTATATGTATGCCTATTGTTGGGGGATATCAGATATTTAGTAGCACTTGCGTTTACATCATATTTCATCCAAAACCTAATCGATTCAAAAAGCTGAGGTGTTGAAATTATAGCAGGTACGTATGTACCGCCCACTTGCCCTTCATCGCCCCCCAATCGCCCCCGGGAATGTTATCGCCCCCCTAAAGCTTCTAATCGCCCCCGTTGAGAACCTATGAGACCTAGCTAGACTTTTTTTTTTGTCACTTATCTATACTATTATAATATTTTCACTGGTAAAAAAGCGAATGTAAATAATAATATTTTAAACTGCTTAAACTGTTAATACCGGTAAGTTCTTTTTTTATCGTTTACAGTAGAATGTAAACACTGGTAAACAATTTATAAGAAAAAAGAAGTATGACGAACCATACTAAATAAATACCGGTCGCTGAAACAAAATTAGACCTTTCAAATTATGTAATTTATGACCATAAATATGACCGCTTTAGATGTCTGTTAAACTTATAACGCGTATAAGGATTAACGTTACTACTATTTCTTTTTTAACTTTTACTTAGGCCTAAATTAAATCTTAAAACTAAACTGAAAGTAAAAGTTTAATCATTTTAATCATAAATGTTAATGTTAACATAAAATAAGTTAATGTCTTAGCCGTCTTTGGTTTTAAACATGATTAATTTGCCAATCATAGTTTATAGTAGTGGAGTAGTTATAGACCGATTTATCATAAATCAGAATATTTTAAAAGGCCTATATTATAGTTATAGGTTATAGGTATAGGATAGGATCATTTAGATGATTTATAGTTTATTATAATTATAGTAAAGTAAAGACAGCTAGGCATTGTGATGGCCACATAATTCCCTATGGCCACAGGTACTGGAGAACACTCCATCACCGGCGCAATCTTTTTGGTCCGATGGGAATATTTTACTTTTTTACTCTTACTAAACTCCTAGTTTAGAGAATAATCATTAGATGAACAAAAAGTGACATGTTTGTATAGGTTCTACCATCATACAGTTTAACCATACAATTCATATTTCTGTAGGCTAGGTCTATATACCATCTCTAGTCATCATTGTAGATCCATACTTTAATAAATTTGTAAATAACAAGGCCTATATATATATATTTAAATTCAGGATATGAACAGCAGCATAAGTTGAAGGATTGTAACTTAATGATGGACAATAAAAAGAGGGGCAGGCCTAACCGAGGTGGGGGAAGGAACGCTCGCAGAGGAGGCAGAGTTGGTTGGTTCCTATTTTATACTGAAATTTGAAAAAAATATAAAAATGTATGAGCTAATTATCTTTGCTTTTGTGTTTTATTAATTATTATTATTGATATTATCTTATTTTTATGTACAGTTTGTTGTGAGCTATTTTATCTGAAACATTGTTCTTTTATTTATTATTTTATTTTTAATGCCTAATAATAATCTCTAAGGGATGTGTCTGAGGTATGATGTGGTTGTTAGTTAAGGAAGTGACGTGAAAGTCTTGTGTTCTCTGTCTGGGGATGAATGGCATATTGTTTTTTTTAAATAATCTCATAGAATTGGTCTCTTGATTGTTTAATAATAAAACAATAATAAAGATTGGAGTGTTTTCTGTTGCCTTGAATTATTGGAACAATTATACTCCTTCACCTATCCCTTAACCCATGGGTGGGTCGTTGGGGCATTATCGTGGACTGTTAACAATCTCTTGCCATTTGTTCCGGTCCTGTGATGCCCTTTGGGAGTCGATGAACGACAGGCCGGCCCACTCCTTGATGTTGTCTTCCCATCTCTTCTTTTGCCTGCCTCTTGTTCTTCCTCCCTGGACTGTGCCCTGCATTATAGTCTTTGAAAGACCTCCAGGTCTTGCTACCTGTCCATACCTTCTCAGTTTTTTTTTTCTTAATTGAGGTGAGAAGGTCCTCGTATGGGCCGATGACAGCAGCTATTTCATTGCGGACCACTTCGTTTGTGATATGCTCTGTATAGGAGATGTTCAATATTTTGCGGTAACATCTCATCTCTAGCGCACTGATTCTTCTTTGGAGGTCTGCAGTGAGTGTCCAAACCTTGCATCCATACAAGAAGACCGATGTCGCCAGAGAGCGCATTAGTCGAATCTTTGATCTGAGAGAGAGTTTCTTGCTTTGACTGATGTGTTTAAGTTTGCTCAGCGCTGCGGTTGTCTGGGCCATTCTGGCAAGAATTTCTGGCTTTCAGCCTTTGTCGGATATTATGGCCCCTAGATATTTGAAGGCGGAGACCTCTTCAAGTTTTTGCCCATTTATCCGAATTTCACTTGTGAATGTTCTATTTGTTGTATTTATACTCCAACAATAATCAAACTCCATTAAAAGGGCTACTGCTATGCCCATAAATAATGACAAAAGTAATATATGTTTATAAATATATTCCTAATGATTATCACCATAAACAGGTGCTGCTATTAACCTGTTGTAAGACCTTAAAAGTTTAATTTCTATAAAGTTATTTAATTTAGACTATTTAATTTAGATTAGTCTTTTAAACAGTCGGTCTTTTAAAGTAATGAATATAACAACTGATTCTTGTTTGTAAAAATGTTATAAAACAGGAAGAGGGAAAGAGAGTCGAAAGCCAACAAGAGGAGGTGGAGGATGGTCTTCATCAAGAAAGGGAGGTTTTGATCTCGATGACTCCATGGATGGCCCTAGTGTCAATGACCCATCTTTTAGTATCAATCAAAAGAGCTCCTCTTCTTCTGGGTAGGTTCACATAACATTTTTAATTAAAACAAAACAATTTATTGTTGCTACTCTGTCTTAAGTCATTTGTGTTCTCAAAGAGTAATATTTAAACAAGGACTTTTTTGCCATGATTAATTGCTAATTGATAGTGCTCTGATAGCATACAACAAATAGACTTCAGACTAGAGAGGACCACTTATCTGAAGCAGCAAAACTTATCCCCAGTATCAGCCTGGGTAAAACAGTCCAAATAAAAAACTCTGCCCCCCAACTTAGAAAGTATGGACTAACCAGAGGTCGCCTCAGATATTTACCTTTGACTGGGTGTTCTGTTTTTCAGAATTATTTGCCTCTGCAAAAAATATACTCTTAGACAGTGACCTAATAAAAATTGCATATTTAAATAAATGTCAAACTTTTTAATTACATAATTGATTATATTTATGTAAGTAGGTGCATATAGAGACTTGTGTGTTTGTCAAGTGGGGAAGGGGAGATTATAAGGTGAATATGTATTGCAGCCACTACTTGGCTCGTACCCAGATTTGGCAAAAATTAGGTCTAATACTCGGATTTGGTGGAAATTGTCTACTCAGTTAGGGCCTAATGGAAAGAACTAAAACTAGAATTTCAAAAGCCTGTGGCTGAATAATCTCTAATGATGGCTGTCTGAACAAAGATTAAGTTGGCTAATATACAAAGCTATCCGGCCTGTGGACCATAATTTCTCCACCCCTGCTTTAAACCAAATTGGGTGTTTATTATGTCATGTAAAGAAAACACTTACTAGAAAATAAATGTGTTTCTTTTAAAATTAGAGCTTGATAGAGGTACATAACTCTTACTTACATTTTTTTAACTTGCAAAGATTGATGTCTTGAAAGTGTTTACTACGACAAAGTAGGCTAACTCTATTTCATATATATATATATAATATATATATATATTATATATATATAATATATATATATAATATATATATAATATATATATAATATATATATAATATATATATATATATATATATATATATATATATATATATATATCTATGGTATCTGTCCATCCTCAAGAGACGATGGCCCAGTCTCCTTTTCCTCTGTCCCTCGCCTTTCTCCTGGTTTGCTTTTCTTCACTCCTCTCTGTGAGGGTGGCTTCTGCGGCTTGAGTGCAAACACCATTAGAAGTATTGTAAACATACACTGCTTGAAAGTTGCAATTTATATTCATCAAGCAAGAAGTGATGGTTTTGTTCACCTCCTTTACCTCCCTTGATATTCACAGCTACAACTTTACTGGCACACGTACCACCAGAGGCAGAGGAGCAGCCCCCAGAGTTCGGATGGAAATGCAGCATCTGTTTATGAGTTTCGAGAACCAGGAGCTAGTTAGGAAAACCCTCCAGTCTCTCCATGCTGAGGATGCTGATGAAACATATGGGTATGTTGTAAGACAACTGTTATTGTCTTATACAAAAACCTAGAGCAAGTTAAAACAATTGTGTGTATAAACTTGTTGAATATTGAAGCAACTTTTGTTGAATAAAACCTTTTACAGCCTCTAGCTTTTTTTCTTAAGATCATAGTTAATAATAATTTTAAAAAGAAAGATAATTTATATTATTTTTTTTCATACACATTTTTTATTTGCGAAAAGAATATAAAAGCTGTTTCATTTAAAAGGAAATAGATTTTACTTAAAAAAAACTTTAACCCCAAATGATTGTTTGAGACATTTTATACCTAAATTATTGTAACTTTACAAATTGCCTTACCTCAAAGTTAGTGAAAACAAGTTCTTAGCATTTAAAGAGTTTTTTTTAATAATAGTTAGAATAAACTCATGGCTTCAGAATCCTTTGACTGTCAATTGTTATTTCACTGTATAACATCAATTTTTTGAATGTTTGCATGGTTTCAGAGATGACATAGAAGAAGAAGAATATGAAGAAAGTGAGTATGATGAACTAGACGTGAGGGATAATGACCAGTACTGGACAACTTCAGCAACACAAGAGCGAGGAAAATATAATGGAGCTTCTCAACAAAATAAAAAATTTATTCAAGCCATGCAGCCTGAATCTGTGTTCAAAATAAAAAAACTTCAGAGGTAATCTTTCTTTGTTCTAAGGAATGACATATGCTGTTTTCTTTGTTTTTATGTTTGCAAGATTAGCATATGAATAATTATCTTGCAATTTATAGATGTTCTCTCTTCAGAGAAGTTTATTGTCTCCTATTCTTAACTTTGGTTAAACTTTTAGTCTTGCATTTTGATAAAGGCTTCATAAAAAAATCTGGCAACCCATTTAAACCAGAACGCCATAGTTTATTAAATCTGAATTTATAGAAAATATAGATAATGAAGGCTTTCAAAATTTTATTCTAAGTTATTTTATGGACCTTTACTTAATCCTTTATGTATTTTTTGCTACCACTTTGTAACACTATAAGTACAAAGAAACATTTTTATTATATTTTAAAATTGTGTTATTCAATAAGGTGTGGCTTTAGTCACGAGCTTTGTGAGGAAGCACTGCAGATATGTGATGATGATGTGGGTGCAGCCATGGAGTATCTCCTGAATGATTTCTTCGACATCAAGCTCTCTGTCAACGATGACGCTGCTGCCACAGACCCAGGGTCCGAGCCAAGCCAGGAGGACATTCTGGAAGCCAGAGAGGAGGAGAAACTAGCCTTAATGTCCATCTACGACGATGCTTTTGAGGAAAGGATTCCCGGTCAAATCTGGGTGTTGAATTTAGAGTTGGCAGAACTGACCAGTTTGTTGAGGCAGAGGAATTCTTGTGAGGCTGCTGTGACCAAGTCTGATGCAAGAGACAGGGGGAGAAAAATCTGTCCATTTTACCTGAAAGGTAACTGCAGGTTTAAAGAGAAGTGTAATTTTTCACATGACGTGCCTGTAAATGACAAGCCGCAAAATTTAGCGCATCCGATTTATGCAAATCTGAGAGCGTTAGAAGAACCTAAGTCTCCTTACAGTATTGAAATCAGATTTCCAAAGGGCAACATTTACCCTTATGAACCTCCACTCATAGTGTTCTCATCAAAGCTAGAGGAGTTACCTCCCTACACAAGATTAAACATTACTAGGTTTCTAATGCAGCAGGCAAGAGAAGTCGCTGAGACTAAGCTCCCCTGTGTGTTCTCTCTCATTAGTGCCTTAGAGCAAACTGACCAGCTTCAGCAGCTCTTAATGCTGCCTCCCATTAGAGTGACCAGACCTGTGACCACCGTTGAGCCAGTCCGACCGAATAGTGCCGCCCCACACAAAAACAGCACTGCAGCAGAGGTGAGCAACAAATGTTTACAGAACGTTGAAAGCAAACAGCCTCCTGAGCAAAAGCTGAAAGATGAAGCCTCAAAAGCCGGGACAGCGCCCCAGAGAAGGCGTGACGCAGTTCCTCGCAGAGTTAGTTCTGTTGATTTAAGACGTCAGAACAAAATGTTACATGATGAGTTTCTACAGAACAAGGTAAGCAGAAATAAAACCTCATAAATACAGTCTTGTTCCATAAATACAGTCTTGTTCCATAAATACCGTCTTGTTCCATAAATACAGTCTTGTTCCATAAATACAGTCTTGTTCCATAAATACAGTCTTGTTCCATTAATACAGTCTTGTTCCATAAATACAGTCTTGTCCCATAAATACAGTCTTGTTCCATAAATACAGTCTTGTTCCATAAATACAGTCTTGTTCCATAAATACAGTCTTGTTCCATAAATACAGTCTTGTTCCATAAATACAGTCTTGTTCCATAAATACAGTCTTGTTCCATTAATACAGTCTTGTTCCATAAATACAGTCTTGTTCCATAAATACAGTCTTGTTCCATAAATACAGTCTTGTTACATAAATACAGTCTTGTTACATAAATACAATCTTGTTACATAAATACAGTCTTGTTCCATAAATACGGTCTTGTTCCATAAATACGGTCTTGTTCCATAAATACGGTCTTTTTCCATAAATACGGTCTTGTTCCATAAATACGGTCTTGTTCCATAAATACAGTCTTGTTCCATAAATACAGTCTTGTTCCATCTGTATACCATAGAACATTTGATTAAGTAAATTGTTTTGTTTATATAGATTATGGCCTTAGAACCTTATATTTTGTTGTTTGCCTTAAGTGTAATAGAAAACCTAAACAACATACAGAAACAAAAAAACAGAAATAAAAACATACTACTTTTTATTAATCTTTTTTTCCAGTCATCCAGACAGTATAAAAATATGCAAGTTGACCGCCATCGTCTTCCAGCCTGGGATAGGAAGGATTTAGTTCTGGAGGTCATTGCACATAATTCTGTTGTTGTTATAAGTGGAATAACCGGGTAAGTTGACGCAAACGTTGTCATCCTAACTTTCTTTTTTTAAAACTAGTTGTCACTGATGACTACTATCAGAGATTTAATGTCTAGTGTACTTGTGGTCACTGTGATGTCCACTGATGAAACTTAATGTCCTGAGAACTTGTGGTCTTTGTAACATCCACTGCCAAAATTTAATGTACTGTGTATTACATGTGATATTTTTTTTATCTATTTACTTGTGTATACTGCAATTTTACTTCCATTAACTCTTGATAAGTAAATTTAATTCTAATATGATATTGTGTATAATATGCCACCAACAGTGATTCACCCTTCAATCTGTATCCACCGTTGCCGTATTTAACAAACTTGCTATTGCCAGGTGTGGTAAGACCACCCAGGTTCCGCAGTTTCTCCTGGACGAAGCCCTGGTCAGCGCAGACTTTAGGGCCAACATTGTATGCACCCAGCCCAGGAGACTCTCAGCCATGGCGGTGGCCCAGAGAGTGGCAGACGAGCGAGCCGAGAAACTCGGCAGATGTGTTGGCTACCAGATCAGATTGGAGAGTGTAATGGTAAGACTTTTAGACAAGTTCATTTTGTAAATTTTTTGTTGTTGTTTTTAAACTATCTAGATATTAGATACTTGGAACACTGTGGTCTAGTGGCAGCAAGCTAAGATGGCCATTTCCAAAGTCTTGGGTTCGAATCCACATTACATGCCAGATTTAGTTTCCTGGGACGGGGGGGGGGGGGGGTTTGTTCCTGAGTCTACCCAACTCTGATAGGTATCTGACATTAGAAAATGAAAGTACATTTGTCTGAGCATTGTGCTGGCCACACAGTCTCCTTTTATACTGTGGCCTCAATCCCTTGTCTTAAGTGACAGAAAAAAACTGGTTTACTTTGCTGCTTTAGCCTTAAATAACAAAATTGGTCTGAAGTACAATTACTTTTTTTTACTGTAATATGAAATTTTAAAAATATATATATCAAGCAATTAAAAAAAGAATTAAAGTCTGATAAATATAAGGAAAAATTTTAGATTCTTTTGAATAATTTAATTATTTGTTGTAAACCTTATGATCTTTTGATTTTAACATATACAGTTTATTAAATATGGGAAATCTTCTAGACATTATTAGTAATTCTTAATTAAATTCAGTTCATATGGTATAAACATCTTTTTTCACTTGTACTCTAGATTGACTTACATTCTTGATATTTTTAGTCCCAGTTCACTCGACTCCTGTTTTGTACCACCGGGATCATACTGCGCCGATTGGAAAAAGACACACTTTTAGAAGGTGTGACACATATCATCATAGATGAGGTGCATGAGAGATCAGAGGAAAGGTGCGTAGCTTTAAACCTTTTTACACATAGGCATAATGTCCTAGTAATTATTTCTTTCCCGGTTCAGTTTCCCAGAGTGACACTTTGAGAGACTTGTGCCTGGCCATTTCCTTTTAAAGGATTTGATCAGGATCAGAGACTTTCAGAATGGTTGATCGAAGGCCTTGTACAAAAAAAAAACACACTGTCATATTATTATGTACATTTTTATAAAAGATGATATTGTTTAATTGATCAAGACAAACAAATATTTGCTGTGATTACAAAGCAGTGTTGAATCTCATCCCACGGTTCTGGGGTTTCATTATTTCATACAACTGGGTTTTTATTTCACTGGGCTGGAAGATGTCAGCTGTGGTTTTATTTCACTTGGCTGGAAGATTTTTCATCCCTTTTTGATATGTAACTGGCCTAAGTTGGAGACAGTAAAGATAATGGGTTCATTGTGCTGGCCACATATTCCCATATGTATTTTGTTGCCACTATGAACTTTGTTTCACCTGATTTGTGGATCTAGAGAATTCTACATAATAATCTTAATAACAAGAAATGTCTTTCTCTAAATTAGTGACTTTTTATTGATGATTCTGAGAGATGTTCTGAATCAAAGGCCAGACTTAAAGATTATCCTGATGAGCGCTACAATGAATGCTCAGCTTTTCTCAGATTACTTTGGTGGATGTCCAGTGCTGGAGATTCCAGGTTCGTTTACATAATTCACCATGAGACTAAATATTTGAAATGATTTTGGTCGAAATTTAAGGTGTTAGAGAGCTTGGCAACCAAACCAGTGGGTTCAAGATCTAAATCCTTATCAAGTTATAGAGCATATACTTGAATAGTTATAGAGAATATACTTGGGTAGTTATAGAGCATATACTTGGGTAGTTATAGAGCATATACTTGGATAGTTATAGAGCATATACTTGGGTAGTTATAGAGCATATACTTGGGTAGTTATAGAGCATATACTTGGGTAGTTATAGAGCATATACTTGGGTAGTTATAGAGCATATACTTGGGTAGTTATAGAGCGTATACTTGGGTAGTTATAGAGCATATACTTGGGTAGTTATAGAGCGTATACTTGGGTAGTTATAGAGCATATACTTGGGTAGTTATAGAGCGTATACTTGGGTAGTTATAGAGCATATACTTGGGTAGTTATAGAGCGTATACTTGGGTAGTTATAGAGCGTATACTTGGGTAGTTATAGAGAATATACTTGGGTAGTTATAGAGCGTATACTTGGGTAGTTATAGAGCATATACTTGGGTAGTTATAGAGCGTATACTTGGGTAGTTATAGAGCGTATACTTGGGTAGTTATAGAGCGTATACTTGGGTAGTTATAGAGCATATACTTGGGTAGTTATAGAGCGTATACTTGGGTAGTTATAGAGCATATACTTGGGTAGTTATAGAGCATATACTTGGGTAGTTATAGAGCATATACTTGGGTAGTTATAGAGCATATACTTGGGTAGTTATAGAGCATATACTTGGGTAGTTATAGAGCATATACTTGGGTAGTTATAGAGCGTATACTTGAGTAGTTATAGAGCGTATACTTGGGTAGTTATAGAGCATATACTTGGGTAGTTATAGAGCATATACTTGGGTAGTTATAGAGCATATACTTGGGTAGTTATAGAGCATATACTTGGGTAGTTATAGAGCATATACTTGGGTAGTTATAGAGCATATACTTGGGTAGTTATAGAGCATATACTTGGGTAGTTATAGAGCATATACTTGGGTAGCTATAGAGCATATACTTGGGTAGTTATAGAGCATATACTTGGGTAGTTATAGAGCATATACTTGGGTAGTTATAGAGCATATACTTGGGTAGTTATAGAGCATATACTTGGGTAGTTATAGAGCATATACTTGGGTAGTTATAGAGCATATACTTGGGTAGTTATAGAGCATATACTTGGGTAGTTATAGAGCATATACTTGGGTAGTTATAGAGCATATACGTGGGTAGTTATAGAGCATATACTTGGGTAGTTATAGAGCATATACTTGGGTAGTTATAGAGCATATACTTGGGTAGTTATAGAGCATATACTTGGGTAGTTATAGAGCATATACTTGGGTAGTTATAGAGCATATACTTGGGTAGTTATAGAGCATATACTTGGGTAGTTATAGAGCATATACTTGGGTAGTTATAGAGCATATACTTGGGTAGTTATAGAGCATATACTTGGGTAGTTATAGAGCATATACTTGGGTAGTTATAGAGCATATACTTGGGTCTACACCAATTTAAATTTGTATTTAATAGAAAGGGGGATGGCCAAGCTTCCTGGGTTCAAAATCCTGGTGGTGGATAAGATTTGTTCCCGGGTCTGGAGGGTGTCAACCAAGCTCTTATACGTACCTGACTTTAAATGGGGTAAAAAAAAAAGGCTGCTGGTCATTGTACACAATCCCCAATATTGTGCCCTGGCCACAGAAACTGGTGAACGCTGCTTCACTGCCCCTATGGATCAAATTGGGTCCATCAGAATACTTACTGTATCTTACTTTACTTAATAGAAGCCTGATGAAGCAAATCCTGAAAGGCTTTTTAACCTTTAACAAGGAGTAGATGATAGAATCATGTCAGAGGCCTGGCACTTATATCAAACTGTAAGCCCTTATTCTGTCATTATAATATCCTCTGAACAAGACTCATATTTTTGAACTTATAGCAAAAAAAAACCAGAAAGAAAAGTTCACAACAGCCCAAACCTAGGAAATGGACAAACCCTTTCATGTATTTAATGCATCTGTCCAATGGTTCTAGAGAGGGGCCTGTTACATGTAATGATTCTAGGGTTTCTTTGTGTGTATGTGTGGGACTTGTTGTGTAGTTTATACAAGAAAGTAAATGTGTGGCATGCATACAAGTCTTGCATTTTTTTCAGGATGTACTTTCCCAGTGCAACAGTGTTTTCTAGAGGATGTCATTGAATTTACTCAGTAAGTGCTTAGTAACTTTAACGAATATTGAATAAATCCTTTAAATACTTACTGCCTGTTACCTCCTCTGTCAGGCTAACTACATGTCTCTTGAGTCCTCTGTCCTGAGCCAATTGTTTTCTAATTCATTCCAAGGTTATCCCATCATTGAGTTGTCAGCAATGAGGTCAAATTTCATGGCTGGCCTCTTTTTCACTTGGCTTAGGAGGGTTCCACTTTAGTGCTTACCTATTGACATTGGATTGTGTTTTAATTAGGGTGTGCCCCATCCGGTCCCATCTCCTCTTCCTGGTTTCCATCTTCTGCACAATTTGGAGGGTAACTGATGGGGGTCTTAAATAAAATTATGATATAAATTCTGAATAAATTATCTTATAAGTTTACAGATGTTCCTTCTAAAAAAAAAAGTAAAATACCAGTCGGATCGAATGGATCCATATGTCTTATGAAGCAGCGTTCACCAGTTTCTGTGGCCACGGCATACTAGGTGATTGTGTGGCCAGCACTATGCACAGCTGCCTTTACTTTACCCCAACTAAGGTCAGGTACCCATCAGAGCTGGGTAGACTCAGGGACACCTTCCAGACCAGGGAAAAAATCCTAGCCTGCACCAAGATTCAAACCCGGGACCTTCGGCTCGCCAGTTGAACGCGCTGTCGCTCGGCTACCGTGCCCAATCAATGTTCCTTCTAGGTAGAAGATTATTATGTCCACTAGGCCCAAAACTCCTGCAGGGCAACAGGGATCCGTCGGTGGCAGGGATAGAACCCGCGACCTGTCAGTTGTTTTTGGTTGACAGTCCGGTGAACTAACCGTTGGTCCCATCACTACCGTGGTATTCATTATTATACAAAAGCAAAACCACTTTTAAAAATCAGCCAACCATGACTTTGGTATTCATGTGACAACACAATCAATACCACATATATCCAGGCCAAAAAAAAAGAGATTAGTAAAAGGAAAACACAATCAATGTCAGTGGCAGGTACATGGATACTATCTTTGTACAGGTACCAGGTTGAAGAGAAGTCTCCCTATGCACGGCCATCTAAACATGGGAAAAGTAACGCAAGACAGGGAAGAGACCTCATGCCTGATTATTTTGATGAAGAGCTTGAGATGGAGAGGGGGCGCTGTAAGCCAGCTCAGGACAAGATGGCTGACATGTCTCTGAGTGTCAGCCAGCTGGAGGCTAGATATGAAGGCAAGTGATTTTAACAATAAATGTGTATGAATTGTTTAAAAGTTTATTGAATTAAGGAAAGGTTTTAAAATACAATGTTGCCTGTTTCAGATTATAGTATTTCCACCATCAAGGCTCTGGCCCAGCTAGACTTGGAGAAGATAAACTATGATCTGATAGTAGGACTCATGGAATACATTGTGTCTGGAAATCATGATGAGGTAACTCTCATTATTGCTTGCAGTTGCAACTGAGCTATATATATATATATTTATTATATTAACTGGGGTGTAAAGAATTGTGTTCTTCACAAAAAAAGTTTTAAAAAGTTAAAAACTGCACCAATTCAGAAGTATTTTGGAATTCCCCTGATGTTGAGCAGTACATTTCTTTTACATTTCTTTTCAGTTGCCAGCAGCAGGTGCTATTTTGGTTTTCATGCCAGGGTTTGCAGAGATTCAGACTCTCTATGACATGTTAATCTCTAATCCAAACTTTCGGAACAGCGACAGAGCCAGGTCAGAGAATATTTCAAACATCCATTAAAAAAAGAAACCAAAGCTAAAAATGTCTACAGTCTTTTTGACACATTTTCAATGCCATAGATTAAATTTCTAGTTGTTGTTTATTTTAGTATTATTTATTTACAGTTTGTAAGTATTTAGTAAAATATGTAAAATATTTGTTTTGTTAATGAAATTCACAATGTCTTAACTCTTAAGAATCCATAAAACGATTCAATCGTCCCTTGGATTGAGCAAAAAACAAACAAACAGTGATTGACTTCGTTTGTGTGTGTATGCTTAGAACCTCTCAAAATTTATACTGAATTTTTTCATTAATACAAATTCCGGGATAAAAAAAACAAATAACTCTAATTTTTTATAGTTAAAGCCATTCTTTTAGTTTTAATAAGTTGTTGTTTTTTTCTCTTTTATAGATATAAAATTATACCACTTCATTCTACTTTGTCATCTGAGGATCAAAATGCAGTTTTTCTGTGAGTGAGATTATTAATACATGTGTAACCCAGCCTCTAGTCCTACATCACTTTTGGTCTTATAACTAATAGTATGTTAATGAACTTGACTTAGAAAAAAAAATAAAAATAAGGCAAACCCCAATTATTCTAGGGTTTTGTTTTAAGAACACCCTGTGTTTTGTCATGTACTACCTAATTTAGATAGAATTTGACCTAGTGACAAACTCTGGTGTTGGTCCATAAGCATACCCACCTTGGGTAAGCATCTAAAATTAGGTGGAATAAGTGAAGAGCCTGGGCCACAGAGTCCCCTAATTTGCCATGGCAAATGAATTAGTGAACATTGCCTTAACAGCCTTTATTTAAATAAAAAAATATTTGTTTGAAATCTGCTAAAGTTTCCAAAATTCACAGGATTTTATTGTAGAATGCAAGCCAAAGTTCTTATTATTATAATTTTTTTTTCTTTCTGTTTCCAAAACCTGATCTCAGAAAACCCAAAGAAGGAATCAGGAAGATTGTCATAGCAACCAACATTGCTGAAACATCCATCACCATCGATGACATTGTTTTTGTGGTGGATGCTGGGAAGATGAAAGAAAAAAGGTTTCTTTTTAACCATTTAAATCACTGGTTCATTCTTTTAATAGGTTGATCACTTTTTATTCATTCCCATTTGAATTAACAATGAAAGAAAGACAATTCTGACTTCCCTGTGTTTCTCACAGGTACGATCAGACAAAGAGCATGGAGAGCCTCGACTCGGTCTGGGTTTCCAGAGCCAATGCCTTGCAGAGAAGAGGTCGTGCTGGTCGAGTTCAAGAAGGAATTTGCTTTCACCTTTTCACATCTCACCATTATAAGTACCATCTTCGGGAGCAGCCCATCCCAGGTCAGCTTAACCTTCTATCGCCCTGCACTTCTTTTATCAATACATTTTTTACGATTTTGCTTAGTCTAGTGAGACTATCTACTAAATGATCTGATCATAACACAGTTGTTATGTTTTAATTTATTTGTTGCATTTTGTTACTGAAGTATGAGGAAAGTTTGTATAGGAATAAAGGTTAATAATTGTTCTATATTGAATTTTCTATCAAGTCAGACTTTTCTTCCATGCACCATTTAAATTTTTTAAAATTTTAACAGAGGTACAAAGAGCTTGTTTAGAACAACTGGTACTGAAAATAAAAATGTTGCCTTTGTTTAATGGCCGTTCTGTTCAGGTAAGATATTCTCTTAAACCCACTTTCTTCCTTTTAATTGTCCATACTTTTATAAGTATTGGCAGATATCCAATGATGTTTTCTGTTCAGTTTTAACACTAAACTAGAAATTCATTAGATATTTATGGCCACATAGATTTGATCTATATTCATAATGTTCTACCATCTGGGTTTATATTTGTTGTACTTGTCACCTATTCATCAATTCCTGGATTCTGTTAAAAAGTTTAAACTTAGCACTACATCACAGCTAAATGTACAATAAGGCTTCTGTTTTAATTTTGCAATACTTTAATACTTGTAAGATGAAAAACATTTTAACTACTCATATAGCTCTAAACATATAATAGGAAAGACACATTTTCTGTAGGTTTAAATGAATACAAATAGCATTAAACATAAGTGTTATATATGTAATTCTACCCATGTGTCATTTTTGCTAAGTTAAAAAGTTCAAATGTCATTTTAGAAACCAATAACATTAACTGTGACCATGGCCTAAAAAAAATAATGGATAAGTATTGTGGCCAGCACACAGCCCAGTTAATTACTATAATTTGCAAATATTTATCACTGTAGTAAACCCTAGAAGCTAGAAAATTAACCAGGCTTCTGCCACCAAATCACCAGTCTCTTATTATGCAGTTTCTATAAAGTCTGATATATGTGCACTCTAGAAACCCCTGTTGTACTGAAAGCTGAGACAAAAGAAAATCCCTTAGCTATGTTAATTCTGAGGCTGTGTATAGAGTGACAGGGAAGAGCGGGTTCCCATGTATCCCATCACAAAACTGGTTAGTTGAGTGAAAACATGTAGACTTTTAAATAAGCTCCGCTGTCCCTTGTTCATCCGCAGGTTGTCCTTGAGAAGTTGATTGAGGCTCCATCTCTAGAAGCCATTCAAGGAGCAGTCAAGCGACTCACAGATCTAGGAGCTCTGGATGAGAATGCAGTGAGTGCAATTAATTTTTTTAAAATCTTCTTATTGTCAATTGATTACAAAATATTTTTCCTTTAGTAGAATTGTGTTATCAAAGATGTATAACAAATGTACTTGTGATGTATGAATGAGAACATTATAAGAGTTTCTTTTTTGAGCACTTATTATTATTAATGTTGGAGCTGGTGGCTTAGAACACACAAAATTAAGATAAAGGATTTTAAAATTTTGATAAAGGAATGTTGATATTTTCCTATATTTTAGGACTTGACTCCACTTGGCTACCATGTTGGTTCTTTACCTGTAGATGTCAGGTAACTGTTATTTGTTGTTATGTCATCACTTGTACTGTGAACTACCAGCTGTTAGATTATTGACTTACTGCCCTTGGCCACCAACAGAGTCTTCTATCCTATTTACAAATTATGTAATACTAGTTTTTATGCCCGTCAAAATGATTACAGTGTGTTTGGTTAAAAAAGAAAGAAAAAATAATATTGAGCAAATAACAACTTTTTGTATATAGCAATAAGATATACAAATATATAGACTCTTTTGAAAATGATTTATTATAATATAGAGTAAAACATTTATTTAGTGAAATAATACTGGCTCTGGGGTTATGATACAAGTCCTTACTGTATACAGTATAGTTATTACATTTTTACTGAACAAGCCTAGTAAATTTCAGAATTTTGACAGTCAACTGAACAATCCCTTTTTTTTTACAATACCAAACTGGCCATTACTCCATCGGGGGTCCACTTTTGCCTGGTTCAGGCTAAATTCTAATTTCCAGATGTGGGAAGGAATAGATGTAAAGAAGCATGAACTTCATGTTTGCACCCTGGTTTATTTTCTTTCCCAATAAAATTACTTTTGAATTTGGTTTATCTAAGGATTGTCTGGAGATATTTCACTTTCATTATTGTGAGGTATAATTGCGCAGGCTCGTCAGCCTCACTTTCTCATCTGGACTGTCTTGTTGTATGACATAGTCTAGTTGGCTGGAGATAGATCAGAATTTAGTGGATGGCTTAAAGTTGTCTTTTATGTCTCTCTGTGCAATTTGTCACACTCCATGGTATGTTGCTGTCCCTGCTTCTAGTCCTGTTGGTCCTAGTACTAGGACCTCTTCTGTGAATTCTCACAGGTTCAGACTGTACCTGCAAGGGAGGCAGTTCCTGGATCTTTCTACACGGCATGTTATTGTGCACTGCCGCTGTTGAGTTTGATCGGCCCCGGGTATTTTATTTCCCCCATTACCCTCAATATCTGGGGGGCTGTTCCCACCTGGGGCGGCACATGAAGCGAAGAACAACAGCAATTCACCCCACTTTTATAATCACAACTTTATTACAAATACTTGAATCAATTGCACCAATAATATTTCATTATATCTTTAACAAATCAAAAAGTTTCCACAAGTATTAAAACCATTAAATCTGAAACTAAATAAAGGTCAGTTACTTTAAAAAAAAATAAAAAAATAAAAAGATTTATGTATAACTTATAGATAATTCTTGTTGCTGTGAATTTGTTTTCCAGAATTGGTAAACTGATGTTGTTTGGAGCAATATTCCGGTGCCTGGATTCCACACTGACCATTGCAGCAACTTTAAGCTTCAAGTCTCCATTTGTAGGTTCTGGAAAAAAAAAAGAGTTTATAAACACCCAGTTTTAATATAATGAAAGGATATTAATTTTATGGATTAGAAACTAAGTCACTTTAATTTTTACATTATAATTTTTTTGAGTGCTTATTTGTGCAAACTGAGAGGTAATGGTTCTATATAAAGAATTCCTTACCCTCTAATGGTTCTATATAAAGAATTCCTTACCCTCTAATGGTTCCATATAAAGAATTCCTTACCCTCTAATGGTTCTATATAAAGAATTCCTTACCCTCTAATGCTTCTATATAAAGAATTCCTTACCCTCTAATGGTTCTATATAAAGAATTCCTTACCCTCTAATGGTTCTATATAAAGAATTCCCTACCCTCTAATGCTTCTATATAAAGAATTCCTTACCCTCTAATGGTTCTATATAAAGAATTCCCCACCCTCTAATGGTTCTATATAAAGAATTCCTTATCCTCTAATGGTTCTATATAAAGAATTCCTTACCCACTAATGGTTCTATATAAAGAATTCCTTATCCTCTAATGGTTCTATATAAAGAATTCCCCACCCTCTAATGGTTCTATATAAAGAATTCCTTATCCTCTAATGGTTCTATATAAAGAATTCCCCACCCTCTAATGGTTCTATATAAAGAATTCCTTACCCTCTAATGCTTCTATATAAAGAATTCCTTACCCTCTAATGGTTCTATATAAAGAATTCCTTACCCTCTAATGGTTCTATATAAAGAATTCCTTACCCTCTAATGGTTCTATATAAAGAATTCCTTACCCTCTAATGCTTCTATATAAAGAATTCCTTACCCTCTAATGGTTCTATATAAAGAATTCCTTACCCTCTAATGGTTCTATATAAAGAATTCCTTACCCTCTAATGGTTCTATATAAAGAATTCCTTACCCTCTAATGCTTCTATATAAAGAATTCCTTACCCTCTAATGCTTCTATATAAAGAATTCCTTATCCTCTAATGCTTCTATATAAAGAATTCCCCACCCTCTAATGGTTCTATATAAAGAATTCCCCACCCTCTAATGGTTCTATATAAAGAATTCCTTACCCTCTAATGGTTCTATATAAAGAATTCCCCACCCTCTAATGGTTCTATATAAAGAATTCCTTACCCACTAATGGTTCTATATAAAGAATTCCTTACCCTCTAATGGTTCTATATAAAGAATTCCTTACCCTCTAATGGTTCTATATAAAGAATTCCTTACCCTCTAATGGTTCTATATAAAGAATTCCTTACCCACTAATGGTTCTATATAAAGAATTCCTTACCCTCTAATGGTTCTATATAAAGAATTCCCCACCCTCTAATGGTTCTATATAAAGAATTCCTTACCCACTAATGGTTCTATATAAAGAATTCCTTACCCTCTAATGGTTCTATATAAAGAATTCCTTACCCACTAATGCTTCTATATAAAGAATTCCTTACCCTCTAATGGTTCTATATAAAGAATTCCTTACCCTCTAATGGTTCTATATAAAGAATTCCTTACCCACTAATGGTTCTATATAAAGAATTCCTTACCCACTAATGGTTCTATATAAAGAATTCCTTACCCTCTAATGGTTCTATATAAAGAATTCCCCACCCTCTAATGGTTCTATATAAAGAATTCCTTACCCACTAATGGTTCTATATAAAGAATTCCCCACCCTCTAATGGTTCTATATAAAGAATTCCTTACCCTCTAATGCTTCTATATAAAGAATTCCTTACCCTCTAATGGTTCTATATAAAGAATTCCTTACCCTCTAATGCTTCTATATAAAGAATTCCTTACCCTCTAATGGTTCTATATAAAGAATTCCTTACCCTCTAATGGTTCTATATAAAGAATTCCTTACCCACTAATGGTTCTATATAAAGAATTCCTTACCCTCTAATGGTTCTATATAAAGAATTCCTTATCCTCTAATGGTTCTATATAAAGAATTCCCCACCCTCTAATGGTTCTATATAAAGAATTCCTTATCCTCTAATGGTTCTATATAAAGAATTCCTTACCCTCTAATGGTTCTATATAAAGAATTCCTTACCCTCTAATGCTTCTATATAAAGAATTCCTTACCCTCTAATGGTTCTATATAAAGAATTCCTTACCCTCTAATGGTTCTATATAAAGAATTCCCTACCCTCTAATGCTTCTATATAAAGAATTCCTTACCCTCTAATGGTTCTATATAAAGAATTCCCCACCCTCTAATGGTTCTATATAAAGAATTCCTTATCCTCTAATGGTTCTATATAAAGAATTCCTTACCCACTAATGGTTCTATATAAAGAATTCCTTATCCTCTAATGGTTCTATATAAAGAATTCCCCACCCTCTAATGGTTCTATATAAAGAATTCCTTATCCTCTAATGGTTCTATATAAAGAATTCCCCACCCTCTAATGGTTCTATATAAAGAATTCCTTACCCTCTAATGCTTCTATATAAAGAATTCCTTACCCTCTAATGGTTCTATATAAAGAATTCCTTACCCTCTAATGGTTCTATATAAAGAATTCCTTACCCTCTAATGGTTCTATATAAAGAATTCCTTACCCTCTAATGCTTCTATATAAAGAATTCCTTACCCTCTAATGGTTCTATATAAAGAATTCCTTACCCTCTAATGGTTCTATATAAAGAATTCCTTACCCTCTAATGGTTCTATATAAAGAATTCCTTACCCTCTAATGCTTCTATATAAAGAATTCCTTACCCTCTAATGCTTCTATATAAAGAATTCCTTATCCTCTAATGCTTCTATATAAAGAATTCCCCACCCTCTAATGGTTCTATATAAAGAATTCCCCACCCTCTAATGGTTCTATATAAAGAATTCCTTACCCTCTAATGGTTCTATATAAAGAATTCCCCACCCTCTAATGGTTCTATATAAAGAATTCCTTACCCACTAATGGTTCTATATAAAGAATTCCTTACCCTCTAATGGTTCTATATAAAGAATTCCTTACCCTCTAATGGTTCTATATAAAGAATTCCTTACCCTCTAATGGTTCTATATAAAGAATTCCTTACCCACTAATGGTTCTATATAAAGAATTCCTTACCCTCTAATGGTTCTATATAAAGAATTCCCCACCCTCTAATGGTTCTATATAAAGAATTCCTTACCCACTAATGGTTCTATATAAAGAATTCCTTACCCTCTAATGGTTCTATATAAAGAATTCCTTACCCACTAATGCTTCTATATAAAGAATTCCTTACCCTCTAATGGTTCTATATAAAGAATTCCTTACCCTCTAATGGTTCTATATAAAGAATTCCTTACCCACTAATGGTTCTATATAAAGAATTCCTTACCCACTAATGGTTCTATATAAAGAATTCCTTACCCTCTAATGGTTCTATATAAAGAATTCCCCACCCTCTAATGGTTCTATATAAAGAATTCCTTACCCACTAATGGTTCTATATAAAGAATTCCTTATCCTCTAATGGTTCTATATAAAAAATTCCCCACCCTCTAATGGTTCTATATAAAGAATTCCTTACCCTCTAATGGTTCTATATAAAGAATTCCTTACCCACTAATGGTTCTATATAAAGAATTCCCCACCCTCTAATGGTTCTATATAAAGAATTCCTTACCCTCTAATGCTTCTATATAAAGAATTCCTTACCCTCTAATGGTTCTATATAAAGAATTCCTTACCCTCTAATGCTTCTATATAAAGAATTCCCCACCCTCTAATGGTTCTATATAAAGAATTCCTTACCCTCTAATGGTTCTATATAAAGAATTCCTTACCCACTAATGGTTCTATATAAAGAATTCCTTACCCTCTAATGGTTCTATATAAAGAATTCCTTATCCTCTAATGGTTCTATATAAAGAATTCCCCACCCTCTAATGGTTCTATATAAAGAATTCCTTATCCTCTAATGGTTCTATATAAAGAATTCCTTACCCTCTAATGGTTCTATATAAAGAATTCCTTACCCTCTAATGCTTCTATATAAAGAATTCCTTACCCTCTAATGCTTCTATATAAAGAATTCCTTACCCTCTAATGGTTCTATATAAAGAATTCCTTACCCTCTAATGGTTCTATATAAAGAATTCCTTACCCTCTAATGGTTCTATATAAAGAATTCCTTACCCTCTAATGGTTCTATATAAAGAATTCCTTACCCTCTAATGCTTCTATATAAAGAATTCCTTACCCTCTAATGGTTCTATATAAAGAATTCCTTACCCTCTAATGGTTCTATATAAAGAATTCCTTACCCTCTAATGGTTCTATATAAAGAATTCCTTACCCTCTAATGGTTCTATATAAAGAATTCCTTACCCTCTAATGCTTCTATATAAAGAATTCCTTACCCTCTAATGGTTCTATATAAAGAATTCCTTACCCTCTAATGGTTCTATATAAAGAATTCCTTACCCTCTAATGGTTCTATATAAAGAATTCCTTACCCTCTAATGGTTCTATATAAAGAATTCCTTACCCTCTAATGCTTCTATATAAAGAATTCCTTACCCTCTAATGGTTCTATATAAAGAACTCCTTACCCTCTAATGGTTCTATATAAAGAATTCCCCACCCTCTAATGGTTCTATATAAAGAATTCCTTACCCTCTAATGGTTCTATATAAAGAATTCCTTACCCTCTAATGGTTCTATATAAAGAATTCCTTACCCTCTAATGGTTCTATATAAAGAATTCCTTACCCTCTAATGGTTCTATATAAAGAATTCCTTACCCTCTAATGCTTCTATATAAAGAATTCCTTACCCTCTAATGGTTCTATATAAAGAATTCCTTACCCTCTAATGGTTCTATATAAAGAATTCCTTACCCTCTAATGGTTCTATATAAAGAATTCCCCATCCTCTACCTTTTAGCCTTTATTTGATTTGATAGTTTTTTTCTTTTAAATATTTAACCCTTTTTCTACCACAGGTTTTTAATATATAAATATTTGCTGACTTTGCATATTTTTACCATTTCTTAAGTTACTTATGACATTGATGTGACGTCCTCGGTATTTAAGTGAATGGGTATTTAAGGGGTTAAACAAACTTTATTTCCCTTTCTTAGAACAACTATATAAAATTTTGTATTAACATCAATGTCAGGTTTCTCCATTTGGTCTAAAGCAAGAAGCTGATGAAAAGAGGAAAGAGTTTGCTGTGTACAATTCTGACTACCTGACTATGCTGAATGCTTATAAGGTAAGTTTATATTTGAACTCTGACTACCTGACTATGTTAAATGCTTACAAGGTAAGTTTATATTTGAACTCTGACTACATGACTATGTTGAATGCTTACAAGGCAAGTTTATATTTGAACTCTGACTACCTGACTATGTTGAATGATTACAAGGTAAGTTTATATTTTAACTCTGACTACCTGACTATGTTGAATGCTTACAAGGCAAGTTTATATTTGAACTCTGACTACCTGACTATGTTGAATGCTTACAAGGTAAGTTTATATTTGAACTCTGACTACCTGACTATGTTGAATGCTTACAAGGTAAGTTTATATTTGAACTCTGACTACCTGACTATGTTGAATGCTTACAAGGTAAGTTTATATTTGCAGTTTTCATGGACGCAAAGTTTGACAGTCTGCTTCCATTTAAAAGTTTTTCTGGGTTAATTGTTTTTATTTGCATTAAAAAAAAAATTTAATGTGAGACTATTCAAAAGTTGATGGCTAAATATAATGTTATTCTGGTTGTACATTATATATATTAAAAATGTTTCTTGCAAATTTGTCTTTTGCTTTCTTTTCACTCAACATAAGAGGGGGGGGGGGTGGTGGTTACAGTTACAGAAGGGTGAGTATAGGGAAATGGGTCATTCTCATCCCTTAGAAAATTAGAAAATGAGTCATAAGAAGCAAGAGATGTAAGTCTTGATGTAATTGAACTATAAGGAGCAAGAGATGTAAGTCTTGATGTAATTGAACTATAAGGAGCAAGAGATGTAAGTCTTGATGTAATTGAACTATAAGGAGCAAGAGATGTAAGTCTTGATGTAATTGAACTATAAGGAGCAAGAGATGTAAGTCTTGATGTAATTGAACTATAAGGAGCAAGAGATGTAAGTCTTGATGTAATTGAACTATAAGGAGCAAGAGATGTAAGTCTTGATGTAATTGAACTATAAGGAGCAAGAGATGTAAGTCTTGATGTAATTGAACTATAAGGAGCAAGAGATGTAAGTCTTGATGTAATTGAACTATAAGGAGCAAGAGATGTAAGTCTTGATGTAATTGAACTATAAGGAGCAAGAGATGTAAGTCTTGATGTAATTGAACTATAAGGAGCAAGAGATGTAAGTCTTGATGTAATTGAACTATAAGGAGCAAGAGATGTAAGTCTTGATGTAATTGAACTATAAGGAGCAAGAGATGTAAGTCTTGATGTAATTGAACTATAAGGAGCAAGAGATGTAAGTCTTGATGTAATTGAACTATAAGGAGCAAGAGATGTAAGTCTTGATGTAATTGAACTATAAGGAGCAAGAGATGTAAGTCTTGATGTAATTGAACTATAAGGAGCAAGAGATGTAAGTCTTGATGTAATTGAACTATAAGGAGCAAGAGATGTAAGTCTTGATGTAATTGAACTATAAGGAGCAAGAGATGTAAGTCTTGATGTAATTGAACTATAGGCTTGAAATGTAAGTCTTGATGTAATTGAACTAGAGGCTTGAAATTTCTAAAACCGTACAATATTGAATTATTTAAAGCTTTATTAAGATAAGATTACTTTATAGATCCAAACCAATGGAATTTTGACTTGACTACTTAATTCCATCTTTTTCAGAAAATTTTAAACAATATAAAATAATTATTTATAAGGAGCACAGAAATCTGCACTTATAAAAATAGACATTCACGCACTCTATCATACTATTTAAAAATACAAGTAAATATAGATTGAAATAGATTATTTGCTTAACTTTTACTTAAGCAATCTAATCAAATACAGTAAAGAAAACTCTAACATTTGTTCAACCACTCGTGTTTTAATACACCCTGACAATCATTGGTACTATTGTAATGTGATCCTATAGCAGTGTTTGCCTTTTACTATTGTAATGTGATCCTTATAGCAGTGTTTGCATTTTACTATTGTAATGTGGTCCTTATAGCAGTGTTTTCCTTTTACTATTGTAATGTGATCCTTATAGCAGTGTTTTCCTTTTTTTCAGGGTTGGTGTGAGGCCAAGTTGAGAGGTCACCACCAAGCTTATCTTTTCTGTCAAGAAAATTTCCTCTCCATCAAAACTTTACAGGTAATTTGTCAAGCAATTACTAAGTGTAAATTATATGGAAAGTTCTGTGCAGAGTGAGTAGGCAATTCAAGATTGAATAGATAAATATTTTTGTTGAACATTTTTTTTACTTGGTAAGAACCCTAGAGGTTTGTATTACTCTCTGTAAAGGCATTTTCATGATTTGAGACATTTTGTGGTCTATAAAACTATTATATCTATGAAACTATGTATCAGTATTGCTAAACTCCTAATTCAGTTGAAGGGGGGTGGAGAGTGAAACAGAGGTGGCCGGCTATTGAATTGGCCTCACATTCCTCTAGGTTGATATTGGTAGCCACACTGAAACTGGAGAACTAACTGAAATATCATCCATTGGATCTAATTCTACTGAAGGTGAAGACTTATTAAAAGAAATGTGTCGAAATTTCCCTTGCAGATGTTGGCCAGCTTAAAACAACAATACATGGAGCTCCTCTCTGACATCGGCTTCATACGTCCTGACATTAAACTCAGGGATGTGGAGAGAGCAGCCAGAGGCTCGACTGATGGCGTGGCTGTCATTACAGGTGTTGAGGTTGGTGCACAGCATAGAGAACTCTGATTTTGTGTTTAACTGGAGCATGACCTTACTGTATTGTGAGAGATGAAAATAGGCTGTTTTTTCAAATAAAATCTTTGACAAGGAAGTAGTTGGTTGGGGGGGGGGGGGACTTTGGCAAGGTTAGAATGTACATTCCTGTGAGATTCAGTTTATAAATTAATGCTGCTTCTCCTATATGCAGAATAATAACATTTATTTATACAATAATTCACATTTTATTTTTTAAGCTTCAATTCAAAAAATTTGCACAACATTGTCTAAAACTATCTCTCTAAAAAACTCAGGTGTCCCTGAGCCTACCCAGCGCTGATCAGTACCTGACATTAGTTGGGGTAAAGTAAAAATGGCTGGGCATTGCGCTGTCCACACATCCCCTAGTATGCCGTGGCCACAGAAACTGTTAAATTCTGCTTCACTGGCCCTATGATCAGTTTGGTCCGAAGGGTACTTTACTATCTCTCTAAAGTGACAAATCACAATTTATTCTCAATACTTCATACATACAAATCACCATTTATTCTCAATACTTCATACATACAAATCACCATTTATTCTCAATACTTCATACATACAAATCTCCCTTTTTTTCATTTCCACTCCTTCCATTTTTTCTATTTAGTTACTTCCATGTTTACACATTTAAATTTGATATCACTTACAGACAATAACAGTATTATGGTCATTTGTGCATTGACATTTTCATTGTATCAAATCATCAAATTAAAATACTAGAAGTAACAGACCATGTAGTTTCTGTTTAAACTCATAATACACTGCTTGGTTATGATTGGTCAGGGACTGCATCAATTCCAATTTTCAATATTGTTAGGTTACAGTGCATACATAGTTTAAAACACCCTTTTACTAATCCCTCGACAGAGTTTATATTTTAAAATACTTTAATTGTCGGGACACGACTGTTTATTTTTCTTCGTTGACTAAAATCTAATTAGGCTATAAATGCATCACTCTTGAAACCAGCGTAAACCAGTTTAGGAACAGACGCTAAAGCGGAGGAATATGCAATTAACCTCCGGCACTACTTTGCGCCCTTTTGGGGTACTATATAAGTTGGTCACGCAGAATAGTCTCCCTCTTTACCGCTTAGGCACCTCTGACAGAAGGACACTACGCCTTGTACACCTATTATCGCCATGTGCATTCTTTTCACTAACATCGTTTGATTTGCAAGTTATAATAAAGTTTCTTCATTTATTAAACAGTCAAGGAGTTGGTTCTTGAATTAATATTATTATTGAGAACTTTTGAATGGTATCAGGACAGGTTAACCAAACTTGGAAAACTGCTGCAGACTGTTTATCACTCTCAGAACGAAGTGAGTTCCCGCTGGCCTTAAAAATCAAACCCTAGTCAACCGCCAAAAGAATTGGAGTGAAAGCTACAATTTAACAATATGATATTTTTGTTTCATGTTTGACTGCTGCCTTAAAAAGGATTAATTTTATCTGATGCTCACTAATCTGGTAGTTACATCAATCTATTTATTAGCCTGCAAACTCTAAATTAATCTTTTTGTAATCCCAAAACTCTTTATCAATCTGTATGTCAGTTCCAAACTCAGTATCAATCTATATGTCAGTTCCAATTTCAGTATCAATCTATATGTCAGTTCCAAACTCAGTATCAATCTATATGTCGGTTCCAAACTCAGTATCAATCTATATGTCGGTTCCAAACTCAGTATCAATCTATATGTCGGTTCCAAACTCAGTATCAATCTATATGTCAGTTCCAAACACAGTATCAATCTATATGTCAGTTCCAATTTCAGTATCAATCTATATGTCAGTTCCAAACTCAGTATCAATCTATATGTCGGTTCCAAACTCAGTATCAATCTATATGTCGGTTCCAAACTCAGTATCAATCTATATGTCGGTTCCAAACTCAGTATCAATCTATATGTCAGTTCCAAACTCAGTATCAATCTATATGTCAGTTCCAAACTCAGTATCAATCTATATGTCAGTTCCAAACTCAGTATCAATCTATATGTCAGTTCCAAACTCAGTATCAATCTATATGTCAGTTCCAAACTCAGTATCAATCTATATGTCAGTTCCAAACTCAGTATCAATCTATATGTCGGTTCCAAACTCAGTATCAATCTATATGTCGGTTCCAAACTCAGTATCAATCTATATGTCAGTTCCAAACTCAGTATCAATCTATATGTCAGTTCCAAACTCAGTATCAATCTATATGTCGGTTCCAAACTCAGTATCAATCTATATGTCGGTTCCAAACTCAGTATCAATCTATATGTCAGTTCCAAACTCAGTATCAATCTATATGTCAGTTCCAAACTCAGTATCAATCTATATGTCAGTTCCAAACTCAGTATCAATCTATATGTCAGTTCCAAACTCAGTATCAATCTATATGTCAGTTCCAAACTCAGTATCAATCTATATGTCGGTTCCAAACTCAGTATCAATCTATATGTCGGTTCCAAACTCAGTATCAATCTATATGTCAGTTCCAAACTCAGTATCAATCTATATGTCAGTTCCAAACTCAGTATCAATCTATATGTCAGTTCCAAACTCAGTATCAATCTATATGTCAGTTCCAAACTCAGTATCAATCTATATGTCGGTTCCAAACTCAGTATCAATCTATATGTCGGTTCCAAACTCAGTATCAATCTATATGTCAGTTCCAAACTCAGTATCAATCTATATGTCAGTTCCAAACTCAGTATCAATCTATATGTCAGTTCCAAACTCAGTATCAATCTATATGTCGGTTCCAAACTCAGTATCAATCTATATGTCGGTTCCAAACTCAGTATCAATCTATATGTCGGTTCCAAACTCAGTATCAATCTATATGTCAGTTCCAATTTCAGTATCAATCTATATGTCGGTTCCAAACTCAGTATCAATCTATATGTCGGTTCCAAACTCAGTATCAATCTATATGTCAGTTCCAATTTCAGTATCAATCTATATGTCAGTTCCAATTTCAGTATCAATCTATATGTCAGTTCCAAACTCAGTATCAATCTATATGTCAGTTCCAAACTCAGTATCAATCTATATGTCTGTTCCAAACTCAGTATCAATCTATATGTCATTTCCAATTTCAGTATCAATCTATATGTCGGTTCCAAACTCAGTATCAATCTATATGTCAGTTCCAATTTCAGTATCAATCTATATGTCAGTTCCAATTTCAGTATCAATCTATATGTCAGTTCCAAACTCAGTATCAATCTATATGTCAGTTCCAATTTCAGTATCAATCTATATGTCAGTTCCAAACTCAGTATCAATCTATATGTCAGTTCCAAACTCAGTATCAATCTATATGTCTGTTCCAAACTCAGTATCAATCTATATGTCAGTTCCAAACTCAGTATCAATCTATATGTCTGTTCCAAACTCAGTATCAATCTATATGTCTGTTCCAAACTCAGTATCAATCTATATGTCTGTTCCAAACTCAGTATCAATCTATATGTCTGTTCCAAACTCAGTATCAATCTATATGTCAGTTCCAAACTCAGTATCAATCTATTTATAAGCTCCTGAAATCTTATATAAATATTTATAGTCCCATAATGCTATATCAATTCAACAGGCCAATGTCAACTCCAATAACTGGAAGCTGCTTTCAGCTCTGCTAGTTGCTGCCCTTTACCCCAACATCCTGCAGGTCCTCACACCAGAGACCCGCTACCACCCTTCTAGTTCAGGTAAGTGTGAGACTTATGAAATATTCCTGCAGAACTGAAACTTAATATGAAAAAAAGAATGTTCCCAACTTTCTAAAATCTAATTTAAAACTAATGGAAAGTTTTCAAATTGCAATTGTTTCAGGTGCTGTTTTGAGACCGCCCAACCCAGAGGAATTGAAATTTAAAACTAAACAAGATGGCTATGTAGGTCACATGAATCGCAATCCATATTCATTAAATGAACTTTTCCAACTTCAACTATAAAAATTTTTTTAATTTAAAGTTTCCTAGGAAGAAAAACACAAGAACAATAGATAATTTTTTTTTTTTTAATAAAAAGGAATATTTTTTTGTAGGTCCACATTCATCCATCATCAGTAAACTTTCAAGTTCGACATTTTGCTAGTCCATATTTGGTGTATCATGAAAAAGTGAAAACTACAAAGGTAAATGATTGTCATCACACTAACCAAACTTTTTGTTTTCACAGTCTGTATTTTGAAACAAATAGAATATATAATGGTAAGAAATTTAAGAAATGAATAGGAAGCCATTGATCTGAAAATGTACTTTCTTTTTTTTATATTGACAATATTTGTGTTGATATGAATCTATTTATAAATTGCATTCCACTTTGTTTATGTTAAACTACTGTTTATTTTACTTCTTTATAAATTGATTGCTAAACACGTATTACTTCCTCGACAGGTTTACATCCGTGACTGCTCCATGGTGTCAGTGTATCCACTTCTTCTGTTTGGTGGGGGCGGCATATCCATGGAGCTCTGTCAGGGCAGCTTCGTATTGTCCGTGGATGATGGCTGGATCCAGTTCATGGCTTCTTCCACACAGGTTTGACATTAGAGTTGAAACCATTGATCTGAAAAATTTCTTTTTTTTCTTTTTAACATAAAGACAATGTTTTTTGTTGGTATGAATCTATGATTAATTGTATATACATTTGTTGACATTTGTGTTAAAATACTGTTCGTTTTACTGATTTATAATTTATTCCTAAATGCACATGACTTCATTGTGGACTTCATTTCTAAATACAATTAGCTTTCACATGCAAGGAATTAACCCCCTTGCACAACATTATAAAATAAGTTATAAATTATTATGTATAAGTTAAGAAACACAAATTCATGATTTTTGTGTGTTTAAGGTCACTTCCTTTTCTTGAGAAGTTCTAGGCTTTATGGTGTGGAATTAAAGTTGTATTACTTTTTTATTCGGGCAATAATACAAACAAAGTTTAACATTTTGTGTAGTATGGTTGAGCTATGAAGTAGTTGGGGGTTTGTACCTGTTATTGAATTAATGCATCTACAGTTTGTATCATGTACAGTGGGCTTTTATTATTAAGCTTCTATCATTTTGTTATAAAATTTAGTTATGGAGTTTTCAGACTAGATGCCAATACAGCCATGTTCTCATAATGAAAGATTCTGACATTGTTCCATTTGTGTTCCCAGGTGGCCGAGCTGGTTAGAGATCTGAGGTATGAACTGGACCAGCTGTTGTCTGACAAGATCTCTCAACCCGACATTGACCTCTTGACCTGCCCCAGGGGAAGCAAAATAATTGACTGCATAGTGGAGCTCATCACCCACCAGTAGTCCAGACGTGCTTTATTGACCGTCTCTGCATAGGCAGGTCCACAATTTCCTGGTCAGTGACTTCTCTAGCAGGGGTGTACCAGACTCCCAGGCAATATGAACAACCCTTTAAGCTTCAGAGTTCAAAGTGAATCCGTCTCTAATCTCATTGTCTGCCTTGATGCACTCCTAAAGGGTGACTGTAATTTATTGAGACAAATGTTGTTGCTTGCTGCCAAGTACTATTTTCAAAATGTTTTGTTGGCTTGTTGTGTCTCTACTGTAAAGCTGGTTGTGTATAAGAAGTCCGTCTTCATAAATGTACTTAAAAAAAACTCCAGCTTTAGTTTTAAACTGCTGATCACTGTTACTGTAGTATGTAATTATAATGCATAAAAACTAAATGTGCAGTCTTTGTTTTAGTTGTTGATATTCTCTTTATAATGACTGACCCTAGATAAACTCAGACCCTAGATAAACTCAGACCCTAGATAAACTCAGACCCTAGATAAACTCAGACGTTAGAGTTTCTTAGCTCTACAAAAATCATTAACTGAATTGTATAATATGTTCATGTAGTAATATTATTGAAGTAAGTTAAAATCAAAACAAATAATAACTAAAAACATGCATTTTCAATTTTAAATTATAGAAGCTATTTATATTAAAATAAATATGTACGAAAATTCAGGATTTATAAAAGTCAACATTTGTTTCAAAAGATGAAATGTATCACAACTTTTATGTTTAAACTATTCTTGTATTCAAATTATTTACTTTTGTTTCTAGCACACAGCAGATACAATTAAATTGTTCAATGTTCACTTTTAATATATACTAAACATGTACATGTAAAAAGACTAAAAAAATACACTACAATGATTTGTCACCTGCTTTATGCATCAATTTGGTCCAACAGGATTATTTAGCCCCTCCCCCCACCACACACACACACACAAACACACACAGATAAAATTTCATCGGGAACTTAATAGTTCGTTTTGGCATCAATAATTTGTTCAGCTATAAATATAATCCAGATTCAACTGCTACATTGCTGAACACAATGTGTGTTATGGTGAAGAGAGAGTGAGTTTTAAATTCTCTCATTACTTTAAACCTCTTTATGTTATGTTTCCTCCTTTTTTATCTTTCACTGGAATTTGTTTTCTTTTTTCTTTGAGGGTTTAAGGATCAATGCACTAAGCATCAAACACACACAAATAATTTTAGACATTGAAATGTAGTTTAGGATGTTTGTTTTGTTGTTGCATAATCTCTCTGGATGTTTGAAACGTGGAATCTTTTGAAAGAACGTGGAATCTGTTGAAAGAACGAGGGGAGGTAATTCATCTCATCTTTCCCCTTCAACTTCAACTTCAAGTATCTGTGAGACATGGGCAACACTTATGAATGTGACTGGCCTTAATGGATAACTCTTGTAGTGGACTGGATGGAAGATATGAATAAAATAACTGAGTCCAGGTCTTTAGTTTGTTTGTTCAGGGTGCTAAGTTTTAAATTGTAGACATTTATTCATGTAAATAAATTATTTATGAAATGAAGATGTGTATTTTTTTCTTCTTCTTATTTGATTTATTTTATAACTAGGTCAGATTTTGATATTGTTCAACATCAATTTCTTGTCATCTTGTCATGAATCTAATTTCTAGTTTATGGATAAAGGGTAGGATTGTTAGATGTGGGAAGGGTTAGGGGAGTGGGGGGGGGGGGGGAGAAAGAAATTTCCGAGGTGAGTATCGGTATGCAAACTGACGAAGTTGGGGGTGGGGGGCAGACAGCACAACAGTAGCAATTTCTAAGCACTGAAATAGTTGACGGCAAGCGAAACAGCTTGCTAGTCTTGCTGTTTGATAAGGGTTTTGGGGATATTTTATCTACTTTAAACATAGCTGCCAACTCTCCCGTTTATTCCTAGATTCTCCAGTTTTTTTTTATATCCTGACTAGGGATGTTAAAACTTTGTTTTCAAAACCGGTTTTCGGTTCTATAAAACTGGTTTAAAACCGGATTTCGATTACTTCTACCCCCCCCCCCCCCCCCGCAACGTGACAAGTCACAGGCCGGAAAAGACAAATGAGCGTAGTTTTGTAGGTGTATTTGACAAATATTTCAAACTTAATAAGTTTTTGCAGAGCATTCATGAGGTTGATTTCTGTGAATACATTATGATTTTGTACACTTTACTATAACATTCTTTAGAAATAAAAAAATAAATATGGGCTAATTGATTAAAACCGATAATAGCTTTCAATAGTGATAATTTGTGCACCGTGGACTTAGACTTGTAAAATAATGTATTGAATAGGATCACGTAGCGCCAATCAAAAGTCAAAAGAATGTTTATTTAATGCTGCCTTTAATAATAAAGCACAGACGCGGTATCTAGCCGAATTGTTCAGGGTCACAGGACAAAACTAGTTTTCTCTTCCATTGCGTACACCAAAGAGTCGTCGTCGGCATCCGTCCGTCTCGAGAGACGATGGTGTAGCTTCATGGGTGAGGTTTCCAACTGCACCGCCAACCCGGGAGGGGCAATCCCTGCCGCACTTGAGGCACATCAAACAGTAGCGCACATCTAAACGATGAGCCGACATTTGGTTTGATGTTGTTTTTATCGCAAGCCATAGTTGGTATTTGGAGAAAAAAAAAGAAACACAGTATCTAAGACTAAATAGTATTAGCAAGGCATTTCAAGAATTGTTTTGCGTGAATCCAACATTATTTTTTTTTTAAATATTTCCATCAGAACCAATAAAAAAATAAAAAAGGGCGTGCTTCCTGAAGTTATGATTACCTTCTAACCAACAAACCGAAATCCGGTTTTACAAATCAAAACCGGTTTTCAGATTCAAAACTGGAATCCGGTATTCCGGTTTTCGTTTAACATCCCTAATCTTGACCAGGAAATAACTTTATTACATAGCTGCCAACCCTCCCGTTTATTACTAGATTCTCCAGTTTTTTATATCCTCACCAGGAAATAACTTTATTACATAGCTGCCAACTCTCCCATTTATTCCCAAATTCTCCAGTTTTTTATATTCTCACCAGGAAATCCCGGAACTTATACAAAAATCCTTGAAAATCGAGTTTCTAAACAATCACATTTCTAAATAGGCCCATGGGTGCCACTTTTGCGGAAATCCGGATTCGCGAGGCTAAATATTCTTCGGCTACGGATTCGCGAGATTTAATTTACATTGGTTCCGGATTCGTGGATTAACCAAAAAAAAAATATAGCTTACGGTTCCGAAATTGCGGTACGAAACCCGGTTCGTTAAGAATCGGATCCGCTATAAATAGACTAGATAAGTTTACTTAGACCTAGTAGGTCTACTGTAAACCATACATAGACAGGCCTACAGTATTAGACTATAAGCTTAGTTTAGTGAAATGTGTCACGCTGTTTGGTCTAAAATTTTAAATTTCTTTTTTTTTTAATTCACAAAAATGGACGGAAAATAATGTAGGTTACCTAAATTTTCCAGCCGCCTAGATTTGTATCGTCCTATCGGTAGACCTAATTGGTAATTCCTGACTCGGCGACCGTCTCACAACTCCATGTACGGTAAGCTATTAGGCTAGGCCTAACAATATAATATAACAGGTCATTGTCTTTTGAATGGAAAAATTAAAACTGTTTTTTTTCCTCCATTAAACATGCGTTTTTTATCAGCCCGCTAAAATGAAGGCGACAAAATATCATCCCTTTGAGTAACTTTTTAAAATTTTTCTTTATCGTACACTACATTGACAATAGCCATTCTTTGAATTTTATTTTTTGATAACATTGTAGTGTTGGGATCGCTAATGTTGATGAGCTAGTCAGTTGTCAGTCTTACAACAAGGATAAAAAGTTATTTAGGTCAAACCGTTCTCTACCCTATGTGGGGCAAGTTGTCATTTACACAAATCACTCTTAAACAACTCTTTTAAATATGTATCTTACTAAACTTATTAAATTAATGTTAGTAGCGCATGCAATGCTAATTATTACCAACATATGAATCAATGATGTATTAATAAAAAAAAGTATTTTGATTTACCAGTATAGACCTAAATTTCTAATTAATTTAATATAATTAATAGACCTTAAAGCACTATTGACTTATTGAATTTTTTTTATATCTAAAATTAAGAAAATAACCATAAAAAAGATTATCAAATATTTACATTATCAGATCTAGCATTTTGGATAGTAAATATTAAAAAAATTCATTAAAAATAAAAGTGCTAAAAACACAATTTTCGAAACATGTGCCTGCAGACTTTTATTGTTTGAATAAGTATGATTATTTAAGTTTTTTAAAAAGAATTATGAATAAAATTCTTGTTTTCTTCATTCAGTGTATATTTTGTAAAGTTTTCCCATTTCATTTTGATGTATAAGCCAACATTTCAAACAAAACCTTATCATGACAACTTGCCCCTCAATGGATGACAACTTGCCCCACCCATGGTGCAAGTTGTCATACCTTGGAGCCTTCTGAAAAAGTTAATCAAATTTCTGGAATAGTTTAAAGATGTATAAAGGTACTATTTAAACAACTATGAAAGTAAACTTCTTAATAAAATAGATTTTACAAAAATTGACCCATTAGTTTTTTTTATTATATAATAAGATATAAAAAGTATGACAACTAGCCCCGGTCTCTCCTATCATATGCCTAAGAGTTAAAGTCACTAGGATTAGGATACAATATTTAAATTACATTTATTGGTAACTGACCTAGAAAAAACAGAACAAAGTAAATGGGTAATAAAAACAAAACATAATTATATTTTTAAAGTAGCCTAGGCTAGCCTAACTGATTTTCCAATTCCCCAAACTATAAGTTCTTTACGAACTGAAATTAATAATAAAAATATCATGTAGGCTATTATCATACTAATATTGTTAGAATATATGATACATTTCTTTAACATCAAAGATCATTGAATCCCCTAGCGGTATAGGCGCCTCGCGCCGTCGATTTGGCGCTTCGCGAAAAAAAATTCAGTTTTTCCCATCAGGAAAGTTGGCAGCTATATGTACTAAGATAGTGTCGGCAACCTAAGGCACGCATGCCAAACTTGGCACGCAGAGCGATTTTCAATGCACGCGAGAGACCTTTTATTGATAAAAAAAACTGAATGAGGACAAATTATTGTTGAAGCCGATGTTTCTGAATGATAGAGTGACACATTTCAGTGAGATTTTTTTTTTTAAGTTGAGGAATATTGGCGATTTTAAAACGCAGCCAGTTGAATATTAAACATTAAAGAAATAGGCATCATTTAATAAATATAAGACACTTTTTAATATTATGCAATTTTTGTAATTATTAATGTTTAAAAGATAAACTCCTTAAGGTTAAATGGACAAACAATTAATGCCGTTTATTTACATACAACTGTTTAACGTACATTAGTTTTATACTTCTAATAATTAAATCTTGTAATGCTGCATTTATATAAAGAGTTAATAATTAGTCAGTAATATTTGTTATATTACAAAACAACTTATTTGGCATCACTATTGAATATAAATTTAGAACTTTATTTTATTTTTAAAGGGAGATAATTAGCCCGTTTTATTTGCGCTAATATTTCTAATATAAGGCTAGGTTGTTTTTTGTTTTTTTGTATTTTATAAAAGACTAATTGGCCAACAACTTATAAGTTAATAATGACCAAACTGTAAAAATTAGTTGAAAATTATATGAATATTATATGACAAAATAATTATTTGCACATTTACTGAACATTACTTTAACTACCCAGTTTGTATGATCACAATGTATCAATTCCTCTCAATGACAATGCATAACTGGTTTATATTATACATACAAATTAAAGAAAATCTCAGTTAAATTGAGCAAAAAATAAAATAATAATAATAAATATTAGCAGTTGATTGAGCCTTATAATAATATCTTGACAACCATAAAAGTAATGTTTACATAGTAGTTACCATAAATGAGAAAGTTTGGTAATAAAATTATTTTGTATTTGGTATAGACTAAATGCAAATAAAAAGGATGATAGTCAAAAACAAGATTTTTTAATTAAATATAAAACGCTTCAACAGTTTTCTCTATATAGATTTTCTTTGCTTTTGGCCTTGGTCTTGCTACGGAGTTGAATTAATTATCTTATAAAAAAAAGTAATAAAACAAGGTATAATAGAGCAAGTTGACTTTTTTTCAGGCTGTTGGCACGCTGAATGATTTAGACATTCTAGTTTGGCACGCTATTAACAAAAGGTTGCCGACCCCTGGTACTAAGACAACACATTTCATCTAGGGTTGACCGAATTTTTTTTCGTTTTGGAAATTTGATATAGATCTAATGATGACGCTTAAATAAATAAAGGTTGATTTAAAAAAACAAATAAAAAAAACAACAAAAAAGCGGAAATTGTTTCCGGCCTTAAAGATTTTCATCACGAAAACATAAATCAAATTAAGAATTTAACACTCACCCACACACATACACACATAAAATAAATATCACACACATACACACACATAATTTACATCACACACATACACACACAAAATTTACATCACACACATACACACACAAAATTTACATCACACACATACACACACAAAATTTACATCACACACATACACACACACAATTTACATCACACACATACACACACAAAATTTACATCACACACATACACACACAAAATTTACATCACACACATACACACACAAAATTTACATCACACACATACACACACAAAATTTACATCACACACATACACACACAAAATTTACATCACACACATACACACACAAAATTTACATCACACACATACACACACAAAATTACGCACATATAAAAAAAAATTAACGAAGTTTAAAAAAAAATGTTTCAACGATTTCTTTTTTTATTCATGACATTAAAATTGACATAAAATGACAACCCGGTGGTATATAAATAAGAAAATATTGTTATGAGTTGAACAAAACTAGATCTATTAATTTATACAAGATTCACACGTAATACAAAGCTAAAATGTACAAAGCTAATAGGTATACAAAGCTAAAATGTAGGGGTGGGAACGCAATAGGCCTAAAGTACTATGTAGAGCTGCAAGGCTACAAGTACAAGGGGGAAATGTAATAGCAGAAGTTCATTCATATTTGTATATCTTGAGACGGGAAATGAAAAATATGGATTTCTTACAAAGATCAGCACACGCAGTTTTCTTGTACAAATTTAGATGACTGTACATCACTGATATATATTCTTTTTATAGATCAGTACTAAGCTTATACATAGACTACTTGTATAACTTAGATTTATTTGTAGACTATCGTTCATTTCCCAGATGTCGCTATTTACCAGAAAAGAAAAAAAAATAGACTATAAAAAGCAAAGCGTTGTTTTCAATTGCATTTTAAATAAAGTCTTGAACCTTCACCTTAGGTAGTCTTCACATTCAGATAGAATGATAGAGGTGGGTTATAATTAATAGACCTTTATATAAAAACAACAACAACTGAATTCCAAACATGCCTGTTGTGACAAGGAACTAATTGTGTTTAAAAAAAAAATCCTTTCTATTAACTTTGCAAAAACTTTTGTTTAGCTGGTCGACAGACTGGCCCTGTTCTAACAAAGGTTAATTGACCCATTTCACGCTATTTTATCGAGCTAGGACCTCATATGGCACATTCATATTTTCAGCCTTACCCCCTAAAAAATAATTTCTATTTTGTTTGTTTTTTTCCATTAAACTTTATGGTGCGCTTTCTAAAATCCTTTAGACCAAGGGTGTGCAACAGGCGGACCGCGGGCCACAAAACCGCCCGCCAAGCCTTTTAGTGTGGTCCCCGAAGACCTTCTAACGGCATTTCTTTAAATTCGTTGCATTGATAATGCAAATAAATTTTCAGACTGTGTGGCCCGTTTTGTTGTATACAATTTCATATGCGGCCCAAATGCAGAAAAATGTGACACACTCTTGCTTTAGATTAACCTCCCTTCTTTACTCCTTATAATAGTTTTTTTTTTTCGTTTTTTTAGGGGGGGGGGGGGGGGGTATTTAAAAGTGTTGACCCAAAAGACTATAATGCAGACCGAAAAAAATGCATATGAAGTAGGCTAATTTATTGTGTTTAAGCTATTGCTAATTAGATAAAATGTTAGTTTTATGACGAATTTCTGCTGCTTATTAGAACTAGTTTGATTATGCACTTCAGCAGATGTAAAATTCTTCCCTCATTATGTCCCCCCCGCCCGCCCCACAAACTTCACACTATTTGCTCCCCCTCGCAACCCTGCTACGTCACTGCTCGGGACTGTCCTTCAACATCCATGGGAGTCCTACACCGGTAATGATTGAGAAAAAATTACAAAATAATTTTATTTAAAAAAAAAAAACAAGATGTCGAACAAAATGAATTGAAAAGCGTCTTAATAAGAAGAAGTAAAATTAAATGTGTACATCATAAAGTATAACATCAGTTTATATATTTTAATGTTAAAAATGTGAATGAGTGATGTGGGAGGGGGGTTAATAACTACAAATAATAATAAATAACGTCCTAGAATTATTTTCTAAATCGTAAATTATCACAAAGCAATAAATATAATTGACATAAAATTGATTTATAAAAGAAAATCAAATAATGAAGTTAAGGAAAAAAAAGTTTCATTTTTTAAATAAAAAGTCACATGTTGCTGTATTAAAAACACAGAAAAACAACACAATCTAAAATAATTGAAACGGAAAGATAAAGTCAGTACTCATTAGACTATTTCATTGGCTGTTCGAATGTCCTTTTTTATGTTAATGAGTTATAAATAGAACCAATGTTTACAGTAGAGGCCTAGTTAAGTAAAGTAAGTGAAGTACCCGTCGGACCACATTTTGTCAAAGGGCCGGTGAAGCAGCGTTCACCAGTTTATGTGGCCACGGCATACTAGGTGATTGTAATATCCGTGTTCTTAGTTGTATGTTAAACGCGCTCTGAGCTTACATTATGTTTGTTGGCAGCGCTGTACAAATATTATTTTTATTATTGTGTGGCCAGCCGCATTTACTTTACCCCAACTAAGGTCAGGTACCCATCCGAGCTGGTTAGACTCAGAGACACCCTCCAGACCCGGGAGAAAAATCCTAGCCTTAACCAGGATTCGAACCCAGGACCTTCGGCACGCCAGTCGAACGCGCTGCCGCTGGACCCCCGTGCCTTACATAGGCCTAGTTACTGATCTTTTATAATACAAAACACATCAACAACAACATAATCTTATATGTCACCACGACTTATAAAAACACAAAAAAAAAAGAAAAAAGAAATAATGTTGAAGATGGTTTCAAAAGAAATCAATAAACAATAATCAATAACTTAGGCTATCTTATCTTACAACAGGCACTCCTGCTATATAGAAACTATTTTTGTTTTTTTGACGTCCTACGCTTATCTCGTGGTTTAAACATTATCATTTTTTGTATGTATAGCTTTGAGCATGATATAATTGAACAGCCCGTAAAGGAATTTTCTGGACAGGCGAGGAAACGGGCAGTCTCCCTTGGAATTTCTGGTTAAAGTTTCTATAAGCCTTAGAGGTCTAATACAAACAATTAATTTTCCCCACCCCCTCCTTCTTCCTCCCCTTGGTACTTGTTTAATACATCCTAGAATGACATACCCCCCCCCCCACCACCTACATACAACTGGGTCATTTAAAAAAAGAAATATCTCCGATTATTGATTCGCCCCAAACCCACCTCACCCCTAACCATACAAGATAACATGTTCTCAGGGCTTGTATCATTTCACGGTCTATCCTTTCCCTTAAATAATGGTAATTTACGACTGGGGTAAAAACAAAAATATTTAGGCCATATAAGTCTTTTCTATTCAATGTCACACATTACTAAATGTCACACATTACTAAATGTCACACATTACTAAATGTCACACATTACTAAATGTCACACATTACTAAATGTCACACATTACTAAATGTCACACATTACTAAATGTCACACATTACTAAATGTCACACATTACTAAATGTCACACATTACTAAATGTCACACATTACTAAATGTCACACATTACTAAATGTCACACATTACTAAATGTCACACATTACTAAATGTCACACATTACTAAATGTCACACATTACTAAATGTCACACATTACTAAATGTCACACATTACTAAATGTCACACATTACTAAATGTCATATATGACGTCACTTCGGCCATTATAAGCTGTGGGCTGGGGCATTTTCTTGACACACTCTTAACTTGAAAAAAATCTACATTTACAGATTTACTTTCCAAGTATTGATGGGGAAGGGGGATCAAGAACTTCGGCCGATTCGACAGCAAGTAAATAGGCTTACAATAGGCATATGCCTACAAACAGATCTACTATATTATTGTTTGATGGTTTTGTTATTACGTGACTGGATATGGGATCTACAGGATCCGGAAAACAAAATTTGGAATTTATTTCCGTTAGGCACTTAGATGACGTATTTTAATGATGTATTTCAAAATAAAAAGGAAAGAAAAAAAGAAATGAAGGTCAAAAGTTCATGGCGTCTTTCATAATGTAGCTGATAAATTTGAAGAGGTCAGACCAGGCTTGTTCTACTTCCGGTGTCCAACGGTCACCAAGAACTGGTTCTATGGTCCAGATAAACTGTGGCCCGATAAGCTGTGAACAGAAAAGAAAATACGCAATTAATATACTTAAAGGTGAACATAATATATTATTATCTAGACTTATTCGGGTAACCCATTACAATGCCCGATGCAATTTGATATGAAAAGATTATACATAATATAGAAAAAAAAATAAATGGGATTTTAATTTTTAGTCCACATACTTTTTCTTCTCAGTATTTTATTAGCTTATTGTATTGTGTTTTAAAATGAAAATGGAATTCTTAATTAATTTGATTTCTTATTGTCTTTTCTTAATTGTTACCAAAGGTTGTAATTTAAATATTGATGTTACACAGAGTTACACTTGCTAATTGTGAACATTAAAGATCTTCATGCACTTGTTTTTTTTTGTTGTTTTTTTGTAAATGTTTTCTTTATTTTATATGTCTCAGGCAGAAATTACATATTCTAGTAAAGGTCTAACTCAGGGGTCGGCAAATTACGAAACGCTTGCCAGACTTGGCACGCAGAGCGAATGTCAATGGCACGCGGAAGACCCCAAAATGGCACTTTAAGTTACTTCAACAAGAAATTGAGTTGAATTGGAAAGCCTACTTTGACAGACTATTATTGAAAATTTGCCGTACCTTCGACTCACTAATGGTAGGTAGAATTTTAAGTTTTATAAAGTTATGTTACATTATTAAAGATTTCATTTTTATAAATATCTTTTTACCAATTTTAATTTACTCTTATATTATTTTTTCAAACATTATTATTTTTATTCGTGCAAATTTAGAAAATGATCACAACTTACATATATAAAATATGTTTACTCGTCCTAATCATTCGAAATAAGAACAAGAAAAACAGAAATACAATTTAACTAGCTATTAGCATATCAACATACGCCCATTATTCAATGCCAACGATAAAAAAAAAGGAATAAACAAAAGAAACTACACTGCAGACGAAAAGCTCAGTTGGATTTTGTCCCTTGTTTTATTTTTTTCCGATAGCTTCCCTTGTTTAAATCAACTGCCACAACCAAATCTGACTGGACGTCTTGACTTCTCAATTTCCTGTTTTTTTCTTCTATATGACTGTATATGTGTATGTTGGTGTTAGTGTGTTGATTCAATGTAGATCTATATGTGCGTGTGTCTGCTAGTATGTGCAGTCTTATACAGCACGCGATCTGCTAATTGTGGATATCAAGATTTATATATGTGTGTATAATATAATCTAACAAATCTGTGTACTGAATTTGGAGCTTGACAGACAAGATTAATGTACAGAGTGAATAAAAAAAAAGTGCCTCATGAAATTCGCACCCGGTAACACCCGGTGAATGAATCTATTAAAACACTTGTGGTGGGTGAAACAAGAAGGCTGTGGCAATGAAGGAGTGATCAATATATTGAATTTTGTGTAACATAGATAGTCTAACAAAGATAAGCTGATAATGCAATAAAAAAAAGTGTTTTTTTTTTAATGTAAAAAATAAAGAAAGATTTTGACTTTTTTACATGGTTTTACAGTAAAAATGGGTAGCCTACATGAAATTAGCAAGAGAACTAGATTATTAATTCATTTACTTTGTTACTGCATGTTGTTGGTTGAATAATCTCTTCTCAGTTTCTGTGATATATAGGTCTATATTTCTGAATCTTATATTTGAAAGACGCTAGGGCTATATTTCTGAATCTTATATTTGAAAGACGCTAGGTCTATATTTCTAAATCTTATATTTGAAAGACGCTAGGTCTATATTTCTAAATCTTATATTTGAAAGACGCTAGGTCTACTACTATACAAAAAAGGGGAGCTCGGTGGCCGTGCGGCAGCGCGTTCGACTGGCGATCCGAAGGTTCTGGGTTCGAATTCTGGTGCAGGCTAGGATTCTTCCCCGGGACTTGAGGGTGCCCTTGAGTCTACAGAGCACCGATGAGTACCTGACACTAATTGGGGTAAGATAAAGGCGGCTGGGAAATATGCTTGCCACAAAATCCCCTCGTATGCCGGGGACACAAAAATTGTGGCACACTGCTTCACCACCAGCCCTACAATCAGTTTGGTCCTAAGGGTACTTTTCTTTGAGTCTAGTCTTGATTTTGATTGTTAGAGTTTTGAGTAATGTCAATTTGTGGTCCACGTCATAGAAGACCATGATGACAAAGTGCTTTTAATGAATGGAATGGGAGTGACAAAATAATTTTGTTTCATACATTTCTTTATATTACATTTCCCGGTCAGCAAGGAACTACATTGAACTATTTCTTCTGGCATAGACAACCATGCTTATAGTGAACAAATATTATGCATAGGTTAGTAGGTCACTATGAAAACTAAAACAGACGTAAAGGCTGTTATTATGATAAAAGCAACGTGTGATGCTAAACAATGTTGACCAAAACCACACCTCAAAATTCAATCTAAATTACCCGAAAACCAAGAGAACGTAACTCTAACTTGACGTCTTTTAAAGTAAGCCTAAACAGATACAACAAGTGCAGTGAGGTTGTGCGAAAATAAACTTGAAACCATCACAAGTCAAGACAAAACAAGGCGACGCAGAAAAACAACCGGGAATTGTTACGAGAAATCCTTTACCTATCGGTTTACAGTGAGTTTACACCGATGTTTAGCTTAGCATGAGACGAAGAAATCATGATTGATATCTAGACAAAACCTAGACAGAGATCCAAACACGCTTATATAAGACTCACCATCTACACAGGGTCTGACCAAAACCAATTTTAGGAAAAATTTATTGTTTGAAAGCAAATAAAAATTTACAAACACGAATGTACAAGATGTACATCAGTTGTAAAACATGAAATAAAAAGTAGTGTTCCCGTTGGACCAAACTGATCATAGGGCCAATGAAGCAGCGTTGACCAGTTTCTGTGGTCGCGGCATATTAAGGGATGTGTGGCCAGCATAATGCCCAACCCCCTTTACTTTACCCCAACTAATGTCAGAGCTGGGTAGACTCAGAGACACAAATTCTAGCCTTCACCAGGATTCGAAACCAGGACCTTCGGTACGCCAGCCGAACGCGCTGGCCACCTTGCCTAATGTATAACATGAAGTCATGATGAAATTCAGAGCATTAGCCAATGCATGATACTGTGAGTTATCTACAACTCTAGATTATTGATATTACAATTGCTTGTAAACATTTCTACCCAACTTATTAAAATGCAAACAAGCAGCATCATTTGTATCTTGACACGTTCATATTGAGATGATAACAAAACTAGTAAAGAAAAGACAATAGCCTGTTCTTTTTCGATACATTGACAAATAAATCTTTCATGAATTCTCTCAATCACATTATTTAAAAACACATACTATAATGCACACACACAAACATAGATACATATATAGACCCAGCACTACTCTTTCTTTCTAGAACTACCCACAACCCACCTGACAAGTGACGTCAAATACAGGGAAACAACTCTTTCCCAATACTTATCCCCCCTTTTCTAAAGCATAAAAAAATCGTTACAAGATTTAACAAAATAGAAACAAAGAAAAGAAACATTCTGTAGGCTAATAGATTCTTTAAATAACAACAAAGTTTAACTTTGTCAGAACATTTTCCAGAAGACTTTCTATTGGTTGTGTAAGACATATTAAACCTCTTAAAAAAACATTTAACTATTCAAGAAACACAAAACCTGATTACCCCCTTATCTTGTAAGACAAGAATGTCTTCATATTACTTTGTTGTTTCCCTTGAATCTGTTAAAAATCCATATCACCTACCTATATAATCTTACTTTCTCTCTCCCTCGCACTCCCATCTCTTTCTCTCTCCCTATCTCTCTCTTGTCAAATGACAAATAGAGATATCTAAAATATAGGTGTTCAGTCAACGAACTCTTAAAAAAACCCACATTAAAAATTGTATGCAGTACTAGAATGTGATCATATATTTAATTTATATAAACTAGATCAGCGGTCGGCAACCTAAGACACGTGTGCCAAACTTGGCACGCAGATATATTTTCAATGCCACGCGAGAAACCTCAATAGGTGTTTTTTATTGATGAAAAAAACAAACAACATTTTCCGGTTCTGAATAAGGAAACAGACTGTTGAAGCCGATGTTTCTGAATGATAGAGCGACACTTTTCAGTGAGTTGAACTTGTATATACAAGGACCACTGGAATAAATTTGCATTGAAACTGGAGATATCAATTTCAAAACATTTACCTACCTGTACATCCCTATATTAGGGCAATTATTAAGATAGATAGTTGGGCTTTTTCAGAAGTACATCGGAGTTTTCTAACCATTTTTTCATACCACATCAAGCCTAATTGGCTTGATCTTACTACAACCTTCTTAGATGTAGATATTATTTTAAAGTGTTGGGATATTGGCGATTTTAAAATGCAGCAAATTGAATTTTCAACATTTAAATGATAAACCCCTTAAATGGACAAACAATTAATGCAGGAATTGTTTATTTAAAACTGTATAACGTAAATTAATTTTAATTCTCTAATAATTAAATCTTGTAATGAAGACCATTATGTTGGATTTATAATATAAAGAAATAATAATTAGTCAGTAATATTTGTTATATTAGGAAATATAACTGGTTTGGCCTCACTATTGAATCAAATATGAAAACGGGTTTTTAATTAAAGGGAGATAATTAGCCCGTTTTATTTGCGTTACTATTTCTAATATGTTTCTTTCATAAAAAATAAATGACTTACAATTGATAAACTACAAATGGTCAAACTGTAAAAAGTATTTTGAAAATTATATAACTATTATATGACTAAAGAATTTATATGTATTAAATTATATGTATATGTTTAAAAGTTACATTACTACCTATTTTGTTTGATTACTACGTATCTCTTCCGCTGAACTATAGTCAGTAGTATCTATCCAATGACTGTAACCATATTAAAGGGCATCTCAGTTAAACTGAGATCAAAATATAATTAATATTATCAGGTGTTAGATCCTCATCTTAACAACCAACTGATAATGTTTAGACAACAATTATCACAAATGTGAAAGTTTATTAATATAATAAATTGTGTTTGATATAAATGCAAATAAAATGAATGGCAATCACAAACAAGTTAATTTAGTATTAAATATAAAACGCTTTAACGATTTTTTTTTAGATTTCCTTTGCTTTTGGCCTTTGTCTTACTACGAGTTAAATTCGTTGAATTATGAAAATATTTTTTTTTAAAGTATATTTGAGCAGTTGACTTTTAGGCGGTTGGCACGCTGAATGAAAACCTAGTTTGGCACTCTGTTAGCAAAAGGTTGCCGACCCCTGATAGATCTGTAATTTATTTTTCTGGTTTCTTAAATATAGAGAGCTTCCACCTAACACCCACTCACTTCTGTAATAATTGTAAAAAAAACAAAAACAAATACACTTTTCTTATCTCCCTTTGGAAAAAAATCCATAGCTACACTACGACTGTAGATTATGAAAGATAAACAGCATATAGGAGATTTGATTTTTTTCTTTACTCTCAAATTGTTCTTAATATTTTCTTTAAAAAAAAAAAAGAACAATTTGCCTCGTTAATACTGTAACTAAAACCCACAACGAGGCACCAAATAAATAATAAAAAAAACAAAGTTCAATTTAATTTTTTTGAACAAAAACAATTTAGAACAAAAACTAAACAATTACACAACAAACAAATGTACCAAACACAAGTTTATATAGGCATACCATAAAAAGAATAATTAGTACAAGTTTCACAAAAATATTTTAATGAAATAAAATTAAAAAGAGATGGAATCCGAACTGTCAAATGTTTTTAGATTGAAATTCAAACCAACCAATCAAATTTCTTGCATGAGTTTTGTTGTTGTTTTTCTAGTGTAAAAACGTTGATTCTTCATCTAGGCTCAGGCTGAACCAAGATTTCTAGCTGTAAAGTAGCGGGAAGCTATACAAATAATTATATTTGACACTTTGAAGCCTTTATAATATCAGGTAGCAATAAAAACTGGAACTCGTCAGAGTGCACAAGAACTCAAGGGATTTGGCGCCAGTAATCTCTTGGTTAAAAAAATAATAAAACAAAAAAAATATCAATCTTGCAAGACCTACTTTAATGCTGTCATATTAAATCAGATATTATAATGTCTAGCACATAGTAGAAAAACACGATGGAAAAGCATGTACATGTATTTTAACCAGAAATCACAATATATATATATATATATATATATATATATATATATATTTATTTAGGGGTCGTACTCATCTGACGTCGAGCAATGCAGGTTGAATATAATATCATAATTCTTATTTTTTCGGATGCGGTGTGTACGTTTGTTAGATCTATTTGAGATCATTTTTAGATGATGATTAAATCATTTTATGTTAATTTAAGATTCTTTTGAGACCATGATTATATCAATTTTCATTATTGAATCGTTTTTAGTTTATGATTAGAGAATTTTAATAACATGTTTCATTCATTTTCGTTCATGTTTTGTAACATAAAAAAAAGGGGAGATGGGATAGCACAGACTAAGTAGCTTATGAATAAGCTCGCAGGATGTTAGTTCTGTTAAAACATGTCCTAATTGTACTTTTCGAATCATTGTACCACGTTACTGAGGATTGAAAGACTTAAATAACAATGGACTTTACAAAACCCCACGACAACGTCTCGCAGTGGGAATATGACTCCAATCATTTTTTTTAAATCCGAAATTCTTACCCATGATGACAAAAGTTAATGATTCCAATACATTTATTTTAAACCACTTAGTTAAAAACTTAACATCTAATTTTTTATAATTTTATTTGCTTTAATACAATATGAAATTGTAGCTTGACGTTTTCAATGTCTTAGAACGGCCATCATGGAGAAATGGTCATACAAAAATGGATTCGGTGTCATTGGTGTATGTGGCTCAGTGACGTATACAAGGAAAGATAATCCTGGTGATCGTCTTACACAATAAGACTATGCACTACACTCGATCTTAATGTTATCCGAATAAGCGTAATGTTTTTTGTTCAACTCTTTAATGACCCATAGGAAAGTAATTACTTATCGAAATAGTATTTTTAAAATAGCCCAAACCCAAACCTACACAGTGACACACATATATATGGAAGCTTGCGCAAACACAGACGCTCGCAACTTTGATTTCATAGCCCATTAAATGCGATTTTTGAGACCCCCCCCCCCATTTTAATATATACCGATGAAACGAGAAACAACGTAGAATGGTGTTGTTATTTTATAAAATACAACCTAAATAAAAACATTATGCCATACAGTTGTCCACTAAAGATGCTAAGCTGAACAGTAGTCCAATTGTTTATTGTTAGATTAAATGTTGAAATCCTGGTATTTTGTATAAGTTTCTACCATTTAAAAAAAATAATTGTTTTTTAAATAATTCATAACGAACGCCTCTTTTTTAAACTTAAAAAAATAAAATTACCTGACAACTTTAAGAATACGGCAACGCAGACGAGTCAATAAGCACTAATGAATTTTTTCATCTTTTCAATATGCAATTCGTATATAATATAGATTATACAAAATGCACAATTCAACGTTAGCAATCAGTAAATTCTTATGATTTCATGTAAAACAACAATAATTCTTATACACAAAAATTTTGCAAGATAAAGTTCCCTTTTGTAACTAAACATTGAATGTTCATCTCATTGGATTGTATAATATGTACACAATCAAAACTTTTACAATTCAATATAAATGTATTATAACCTATTCAGACATTTGTCGTAAAAGAGAAACATTATTTAGGAAACATTAATTTCAATACGAGAGTGAATATTCTCTCGAATTTATATTCTTCGTGCATTTCCTGCTATAAGCCATAATAAGCATAGGCCCAGAATACATCAAATAAGATAATTTTTTAGAAACAGTTTTAGCTTTCACTCATACACTCTTCTTGAATATTTGTCTCCTTTATTAAAAAAACAAAAGGACATTAATCCAAACAATGTTTTAATTTTGGTCGCCAGTTCGTCGCCAGAAAGTAGCCCCCCCCCCCCCTATTAATTTGCAGACAGCCCGAGGTCTTGAAGCCTCAAAACTTTTCTTATCTCTTCTGTTCCCATTCCTCTAGTCTAGAGAATATTAACTTTTCCCGTACCGACCTACTTCTATCTATGCTGCCTTCAGTTCCGCTATCTACGCGCCCGGGACTGTAAGGGTTAAATTCTGATGTCATTACAAGTTATATTTACCTCCCTATTCGTGTAGTAAAAATATAATATGAATTTTAACACACATCAAAATAATATCTTTTCTCCAGCTTCTTGTTTGTATGTGTATGTTATTGTGTTTTTAACGAGTGCGTATTTGTAAATTTTTTATGCGGGTCTGTTTGATGTTTGATGAGAAAACGTGCAGAGCTTTATAAACATACTTGATGTGTTTGTGTTTGCTCGTGTGACGCGTATGAGTTTCTTGAAGTATTCCAAATCTATTTCCCCAATCTCTGAATAGGCCTAGCTCTCGCCATTTCTAGCATTCCCCACTGCGCACATTTTCTTACGTTACAATCCGGGTATCATATGTGTTTGTGATTGTGTAGTGTTTGTAGACGGGGCCGTGACTTTAAGTTATTGATTCATCGACGCCCAGGAGTGTTTGCCCCTTTACTTTTCAGCTGAGATGAAAGTTACCATTCATCAAACAGTTCGTTTATTTTTCTTTCTTCTGATAACATTTTGTTTACTCGAGTCGTATCCTATATCAGCCAGCAATGGCGCAACACTAGGTGGCGTGAATAGACGTTTTTTGTATTTGAGTGTGGATTCCAGACCTTGTTACTTCCTCCCACTCCCCCTTACCACTTGCCCCCAAAACAAAGAAGGCAGCGAAAGAAGAAATCTTTCTTATTATAATGTCCAAGCAAGGATGAAAAATGCCAATGCTTTATTTCAAAAGTATTTCATTATTTATTGCCCGAATCCCTAATGGGTAGCAGTTACATACAGCCTCTATTTACTCTGAACTTGCCACATCAACGTGCTTCCCTACTACAGTGAAGCAATCATCCCTCCTGAAATTCTGCGACCACTTTTTTATACATAGAAAGTTTATACATAAACATCACGTGACATGTTCAGACGATGTTAGGGCGCCAAGAAACGTCAGATTGTAGACCCACGTGAATTTGATTAAAAAAAAACACTTTCGCTGGCAATATTAAAAACAAATTCTGTCAAGATAAGTAGACTATCTGTGACATAGATCGAGAGCTGATTGCTTGGTAACTTTGGCCTCGATATGGGCAGAAGATTATCAGATTCTAATAACTCTATAGATAATATAATTCACCTAATTGTATGGGGCTCCTGATTTTTGTTTTGAAAAGTAAATTAACGACTTAGAAGTGTCCTGGCCACCCAAGCCCAATGGACCATTTGGTCTGGGGAAAACGACAGGATCAATCAAATTATTCACACAGAAACTAACCTAATCTCCCGTCCTTGACCCGTACTTACATCCATGTAATCAACCTTGGCGTTGTAGCAGACGTGGCGAGCCCCAAGCTCGTGCAGCATCTCCTTGACCTTGTCCGGATCCTGAAAGCGGCTGATGCACTTGTCCACGGTGCCCATCACCCTGAGGGCGTGTGACTTAAGCTCGGCGCTCTCCCTCAGCGTCTCCTGGCTTTGACCTCTGAATGGCATGAAGACGTTTTGCACTTCCGGGTGAGTTTCGAACAATCTGAAAGCGAAAGAGTGCAGAAATGTGAAGGATTGTCCAGAAATGACGTCTTGCATCTAGGGGAAGGAGGGGTGTCAATCATTTATGGCGAGATGCCACAAGGGGGGGGGGGGGGAGGGAGTCTTTAAAAACAAGGTGACGGCAAAAAAAAAATTTGAACCTCTAAATGAGATTCCCACTTGAAAAAGTTTCACTTAATTAAGTTCAGTAATTTGGCCTATGTTGTTTATTGTTATACATATACTTAGATGGCAATGACAATTAATGACAAACATGTTAGCTTTGAAAGTTGAAATGTTATGTATTTTTTTAAGTGGAGATGTGCAAAAATTTGTGACGTCGTATTGGGGGTAGCAGAGTAAAAAATTTGTCAAAATCACGTGACGTCATCTATTGAAGGCCAGTAGTTTCGGTTGAGAAAAAAAGGGAAGTAATTGGCGTGTTCCTAATGAATTGCCAAACAAATAAATAGTTCACTTTTCTTTGTTTTAGAAAAAAAAAAACATTCCTTGGTTCATTTTTGAATGTACTCTTTTTTTTCTTTATGATGTGACTACTTTTATAGTTAGAGGGTTTCTTATTCTTATGTTTTCGGGGGCTTGGGTCCGATATACATGTTTTAAGTTTAAACCGCGTAATGCCGAATTCCGCTAATAGGCTGGAAACGACCTGTAAACGGACTACGAAAGCAAAATTAGCGGGTCGCAAGGGAAATAAAAAGACAGTTTACAATTAGATAAACTGTATATTATTATACTAGCGATAGAACTAGAACAATATAGTCAGTATGTTAATATTAGCGGACCGTTTTGTAATATCTGAACCCAACTTTTGCTAGAGGCCATTGAGTATTGGCTTCACAAACTTACAAAACTGTGTGAAAGTTAGAGTTAGAGGCCGACCGAAATTTGGTTTCGGTTTCGGCACCGAAAGTAGGCTAATGGTCTCAGTGTAGTCTCGGTCAAAGCCAAAAAGTTATCTTTCGGTTAGCCCGTAACTGATCTTGACTTTCGATCATCTGCTGAATATTTATTTTAACTTTCAAAATTCAGACTGCAACGCTAGTGCTGCATCTATTACTCTGGTTGTTGATAATTTCATTTAGTTGGACTGTTGCGAATTGATTTGCGTGCAGTAGAAAATTGAAGTTAATAACAAATGGATCAGAGTTATATAACTGTACATTACATGTTCTATGGTTTACTTAAAAAGAGTACCCATAGACTAGTTAATATTAACGAAAAATGTGCAGTCATTTTAAATCTTTTGTTGGGCAATTAATTTCTGTTTATCTTTTGGTCGAAGGTGTAGTGAAACGTTCGGTTTCGGCTTCGGCTTTGGCCTAAGGTCAATTTATAACTTTCGGTATGGTTTCGTTTTACGGTCGGCCTCTAGTAAAACTTTCATTTCCGTTTCATGTTACTTATAAGATAGTATTGGCGGTACACGTATATTTTTGTGGGTCATGAAATGTTGTTTTTTATTTAAGTATTAAACAACGAAGCGAATCACCTACGTCATCGGCCCTCATGAGGATCTACTCAGTGCCATTAAATCCAGAAAACTCCGATGGTATGGGCATGTGGCAAGATCCGAAGGCCTGGCGAAAACCATCCTGCAGGGCACAGTGCGAGGTGGAAGAAAGAGAGGCAGGCAGAAGAGACGATGGGATGATGACATCAAGGAGTGGACCGGCTTGTGTTTTGCAGACTCTCAGAGGGCGGCGCAGGACCGAGACAAATGGCGCAAAATTATGCAACTGTCAAAAAATGGTGCCCCAACGACCCTCTTGGGGTTATGGGATAGAAGAAGAAGAAGAAGAAGAAACAACGAACCACAAAAAAAAATTAAAATTTTGGGAACGCTAGAATATAATGCAGTTTCAATTTTCAATGTTATCTCCCCTTTGAAAAATTATCATTTCATAATCCCTAGTCGCTTATGGCATAGAGCTTAAAACTCGAGCTGAAGTTCAAACAGATTTATTTCTAGATGATAAATCCATTTAGTTGTAGATGAAAGCATCCATGCCCAATTCCAGCCAGACAGCAAACAAGAACCGAACATGGTGGAGGGCTAGTTTTATCATGTTCTATCCGATACAAATGCAGTAAATATTAAAACCAATTTCGAATCTGAAAGTTTCAATGAACAATAAACAAAATTATTATTTGCCTCATAATACATTACTATAATAAAAGCACTCAAAAATGATATCTAAAATAGTAAGCGAATCGTACAGTACACTGGTAACTTAGGTTACGAACTTAATTCTTTACTGAACTCGGTTCGTAACCTGTTACGTTCGTAGCCTGAAATTTTGAAATCAATGCAATAAACTCAATCCGTTTCAATATTTAAAAAAATCTTTCTTTTTTTTTAATTAACTTTCAGTCATTTACCTCAAATTTGAGGTCGGTTGCTTCTGAAGGTTAGATAAGCATTTAACCACATCAACTGATTTGAGTAACTATTTGTTCTTTATGATGGTGTATACATGCTGTACTGATTTGCGATGTCACACACACGAACGCCATTTACATATTACGTAATTATTTATTTATTTACCTCCACTATTATACATCTGTGCTTCCTAGAAGCACCACTACCGCTCTTCTAACTCATAATTGAAGGGGTTAACAAGGACATAATTGAAAGAGAAACTGCCACTGCTAAGAAATCTGTTATTGCCGTGTAGCAAGGCCAATGAAATCGAGGTTGCGGATGAGTGAAAAAAAAGGATAGGCCTACTAGGCAAGCGCTAAGTTCTGCGAGGTCTTCGTAAATACTGTAAGCGATCGTTTGTTTCCAACGTTATACCTTCCTATTTGTCTCTCTTCGTTCGTAACCTGAGGCACAGTTCGTATCCTGAGACAAAACTATGCCTATCTTTGTTCGTAACCCGAATCGTTCGTAACCTGCGGCGTTCGTAACTCGGGGTACCACTGTATTGAAGAGTTAAACAAGCACGCACGCATACACTATCTAACATAGTTTACACAATGGCGTAACAAGAATATTGCAGTGACATCAGGCTAAATGTTTGGGTAAAGGGCATTAAATTCATCATTTTTTTCTTTTAAGTTTACTACAGCAGAGTCGGCAACCTAAGGCTCGCATGTCAGACTTGGCACGCAGAGCGATATTCATTGGCACGCGAGATATCTCCAAAGAAAGAGATTTTTAATGCCAGTCATCAACGTACCGGTACGTCAGCATAAGAAATTGCTGCTGTGTGATAAACTTCATGAAAATAAAAATGTATGATGACTGTTAAAGTTCAGGAAAGTTTGTGTGCAAAAATTTCATCATCGGACTTGTGAACTGTGATTGAATCTTTTGTAAAGAAAGCTGATTGTATGGTGTGACGTGCTGGTCTAAGATACTGCATCACAGAGCCCTTAATTAGCATAGACTATCAGTGCAGACTTAGTGGATAACTCAGCAGGTACACATGGTGATAGGGAGGGGTGATTTTGGCAGGTTATCTAGTGGTATGCTGGTCCCGAAGCGCTGATGATTGCTAGGTGATTTTTAAGACAAAATTTATAAACAGGTTTCTGGCTCGTTTAATACGTATTTAGGCTGCGATGAAGCTGTTAAATAACTTGACACTGTCACTGGATATAACACACACGTATAATACCAATCAATAAGCAAGACTTTTTTATAACACTGAAGATTTTATTCACATGAAAGTCCGTATTCAATTATTAATGTCATGGGCAAAAAATTATTAGCTGAACAGATATAATCCAATACAATTTATAGCAGTAGGCTGACGCTGTAAGTAGACCTAATTAGGGCCGGGGGCGGCCGTTCAAGGCTGCGATCCTCCTCGTAGGCCGTCTACTGCCGAACTGCCTGTAAAACTAACTTACATTACATGTTAAAAGACAATTTTTTTGAAGGTTACAACTCTTCACGTGATTTAAAGGGGGGGGGGGCAGTGGTAAGATTGACATCTTGATAGCGTATCTGATTGGTCAACATGTCTCTTCACTTCAACATTTGATTGGCATGTGAAGTACCAAATAGCGGGGTATAGTGGGGAGGGGGTGGGGGTACCTGGCGGCCGATTCAAAGATTCCTTTCTTGCTGGCCAGTGGCAGTTTGGGATTACGAGTCAAAAGCGACTTTTGACCACGGAAACTCTCTTCTAATCCCAGATTCTTATTTTCATGTACATGTTAAATCCTTTGTGTGTGAGCGAGGGGTGGTCAAGTATGGGGTGGGGGGGGGGAGACGGGGAGGGCCGAAGGTAGGATCACAGATCTAGCCGGATTGCATCACGATCGACCTTGGCTTCGAGGCAAGGGGGAGCAAGATGATAATTGATATACACCAGTGTAATGTAAGCATAAAATGATAACAATAAATGATAGCATTAGTAACGATAATAGCAATATCATATGAGAACATTGATATAAGCATAAAATGAATACTGACAACGAATACGCAATGTCGAAATACTTAAAATATGTTACATGTGCAAGAGCTAAATGATTAAGTGATTAAGTAGAGATAATGATAGGTTGATATGTGCATTTAATCATTCACTCAGTAGTGGATATAATTGTAAGCAAATTTGTACAGGCGATGACTAAGCAAAGACTAATCTTTATCAGGGTAGATTATATATGAAATCTTCCTTAATTTCCTGTGGCGTTAATCTTGTTAGAGACCCCAAAACGCCACATATGGTATCTCACCTGTTCTTGATTTACAGGCAATTCAACTCTCTTCTTCAAGAAAGTGATACGGATTATAGAGATCTGCTGTTGCACACAGAGTTCATTGCATTAGACGAGGATAAGTCTTGGATAGATTCGTTTTTTTGTCTGGAAGCAATTAAGGTGTTTCTTTATAAAAAAAACAACATTTTCCGATATTGAATTAGGAGAGCTAATTGTTAAAGCCGATGTTTCTGAATGACAAGGCGACACATTTCAGTGAGTTGAGCTTGCATTTTACTTGTACGGAGATAGACCACTGGAATTGCATTGAACCTGGATATATATTTCTTGCCATGAAAATAATTTGAAAACATTTGAACTATTTCCATTATTTAAGGCATATTAAGATAGATAGATAGGCTTTTTCAGAAGTACTTTGAAGTACTCAAAGCAAAGTTTTCTAAACAAAGGCAAGACTTTAAATTCATGGACTCGTGGGTTTTTATACCTCATTAAGTATGACTCGCTTGATTTTACTACAACCTACTTAGATCTGGATCTTTTTTTAATGGATGGATATATGTAATTTTTAAAATGCAGCAAATTGCATTTTAAACATTAAAAAGTGTATAAAATATTCCATTTTGCGGGAAAGTCTGGAAGGAAATTGCATAGGAAAGTCATCTGCTATTCTCAAATGCTAAATATTCGCTCTACTTTCAGCTTTTGGTTCAACTTACACTTGTGAAAAAATATTTTATCGCACAAATAGGTCACGTCCACTTGACCACTCAGAAGTAACTAAATATGTACCTGACATTGAACAATTAGCGAAGAGTATTCAAGACAAGGCGCTCATTAATTCATAAAGCGTTCTTATGCTTCTTTAATTAGGCATACTTATATAGTTTTTTTTTTTTAAATTTATTAAATGAAAGCGGCTTTTAAAGTAGCATTATGAAACATTGTGGCCGAGCGGCAGTGCGTTAGGCTGGCTTACCGAAGGTCCTGGGTTGGAATCCTGGTGGAGGCTAGGATTTTTTCCCGGGTCTGGAGGTTCCCATAAGTCTACCCAGCTCTGATGTGTACCTTTAAATGGGGTAGCTTAGCTGGGCTTTGTGCTGGCCCCACAATCACCTAGTATGCCGTGGCAACAGAAACTGGTGAACGCTGCTTTACCGGCCCTATGGATCAATTGGGTCCGACGGGATACTTTACTTTACTACACTTGTAATTGTTGGAATTATTACTGTTTAAATTTTTTTTTTTCAAAATAAATAGACAAGCAATTTAGGCAGGAGATGTTTATTTATCTCTGTTTAACGTAAGTTACTGTTTTACCATTGATTACATCGTAAAATGAATACCATAATAATAATAATAATTATAATAAGACTTGTATAGCGCATATCCCGTTGTGAACAGTTCTATGCACTGTCAACAGTTACAGACATAATACAGACAACGAATAAAAGGCAAAAATGCAGTGCTTTTTTTGTGCCGGTACGCACCGGACCGGCACCTTCTTCAATGTGGGGAAAAAATATTACTTTTCTTGTATTTTTACGTTTATTATTAATTTATTATATTATTGTATTTGTTAAAATTGAATTATTCTAAATTTGCGCGCAATAAGAATTAAAATATAAAATGCGAAACTGCTTTCCGCACACACTCGTAATTAGAGATGGGCAAAACCGTTCACCATGCTGATCGCCGCTCAATTGAGCGCTCACTAAAAAGATACGGATCCGTTGAACGGTTCCACGGATCACTTAGTAATTTACCCTCCCCCGCCTCCCTCCATAATTTTATATGTTGGATGTCAAGGGGAGAGAAAAACAACTTGGATCCCTTGTTGAAACGCCGTTTTTTTTGTTACTTAAAACATAAAAAAATATAAATAAGAAATAATTGTTCTCAATTGTCTAGTTGTAGGCTACTAAACTAATTATAATTAAACTTTTGTTTTTAAGCTATACTTCCTTTTTTTTCACCTAATAAGTAAAATTAAAAGGGTAAATGTAAAATACTGTAATCATATTGGCTAATTATAATGCAAAAATGGTATCATCAACATTATTTACAATTGACAGCAATTGTACGATCACTCGCATTCGAAACCAGCATATCGAAATGCAGAACGGGAACCGATCAGTACAGACCCATTCAGTACTGAGCGGGTCTGAGCCGATCAGTACTGAGCGGGTCTGATCCGATCAGTACAGACCCATATCAAAACTGAGCGGGTCTGAGCCGATCAGTACTGAGCGGGTCTGAGCCGATCAGTACTGAGCGGGTCTGAGCCGATCAGTACTGAGCGGGTCTGAGCCGATCAATACTGAGCGGGTCTTATCCGATCAGTACTGAGCGGGTCTGAATCGGTCTGATCCGGGTCAGATCCGGATTCTAAGTGAACTATGGAAACCAACATATCGAAATGCAGAACGGGAACGGATCAGTACTGATCCGGGTCTTTTGACAGTGATCGGCTTTCGGATCCGTTCCTTTAAAAGACCCGGATCAGTTGATCAGTTCTTTAGTGAGCGACCCATCTCTACTCGTAATGTTACGTCAATTGTTATCAACCCATTTCCGATCATGCTTGTTTTTAAGACGTAATGCCTTTAAAATTTCAAAATTTGAATGTAATAATTAAGAATTGAAGAAATTAAAACGAGCGTAGTTAGAAATTGATAGTTTTATTAATAATTATTTCTTAGCCCACTTTGGAAATGTAGAAAATTTCTGATTTCTTTTTGTGATTGAATGATGTTCCGACTGGGACTTTGCCGGTAAGTAAGAAAACAAGACCGACTGAAGAAATAACGGCAGAAGCCAATGTCACAGAAGAAACTCTAATGGAACTATTGGAACCAGAGCCGTCAGATATCGTTCTTGGTTCCTCTGTTACTTTTGAACAACTGCAGCCTGCAAACGTTGACTGGCCTAACTGCTGGATTTTAGATCAAAGAAATTATTTCTTGGTTGTATCCCTTGTCGAAATGTTGGCAATCTCGGAGTCGAGGCAAAGATGGGAATGAAGGTATTGAACGAATGGGCCGACAATAAAATAACTTACTACGGTACTAATCGACAACAACAGCTTATGTCTTTAAGAAAGAAATTATTCGATCATAAAGAAACTGCGACACACAAAGCTGCGCTTAAGATCCTAACAGAAGCCGAGGCTTCTATTGAGAATGTGTTGTTAAAGGCATTAACTCGTGAGAAAATCATAATTGCAAAGATTTTTCGTACAGTATATAAAGTAGCCAAAGAAAACCAATCGTTTCATAATTTCGAATCTGAAATAGATTTGCAAGAACTAAACGTAGTTGCGATGGGCCGTAGTCTTCATTCAACCAATGCTTGCATAAATATAGGGAATCACATTAGTTGTGAAATGAGAACAAAATTGTTCCAAGAAATTGTACGGTCGAACAATAAAATTTCATTGATCATCGACGAATCAACTACGTTAAGCCAAAAATCGACTTTAATTGTGTATATTTGTGTTTGTCTTGCAGACAGTGGAATGATCTCACCAGTAAATTTATTCTTGGATTTGGTAGAGCTCGAAAGTGTAACCACAAATGGAGTTTTTGCTTCTTTACTGCACTGCTTTCATTTCTATCAGTTAACAGAAGACTTTCTAAGAAGGAACTTAGTTTCTCTTGCATGTGATGGAGCAGCTGTGATGTTGGGAAGCAAAATTGGCGTCAAGACATTGCTAAAAAGAAAAGTTTCCATCGATTTTGGTTTGGCATTGTGCAAATCACCGACTGGAGCTCTCCGTTGGTGATGTCGTAAAACAAGTTTCAGGGATCAACAGATTTAAGGCATTCATAGATAAACTGTATGTAGTTTATGATTATTCACCCAAAAAAATTCCATGAATTGCAAATATGTGCTCGTCTGTTAGAGGCTGAGTTATTAAAAATTGGAATTTGTACTAGACCTCGGATTGATGTGCGATGCGCTCCAAGAATTGTCAGAGTTAAGTTTGGATTTTCAAGAGCGCAACATAGACATCTCCAGAGCAGATAAAAAATCAAGGCTGTTATACAGATTTTTGAAGAAAGGCAAATTATGCCAGGCCCTTACTTATAAAATTACGGCCACTGCTGTAGATAGTAACCTTTTTAAAGGAGTTTCACTTCACACCAAAAACTGTGATCCACCAATTGACGTGAAAATTAAAAAAAACAAACTACAAGAATCAATTGAACAAAGGTTGCTTTCTAGTGAAGATGCTAAGTTGGCATATTGGGCTCGAGTGCTCGATACAAAGCAATGGCCGGACAACATTGGTACTCACTTAATATTTGGCGAAACAGAAATGAGAAACTTGTCAACAAGATTGCAGTTAAACGAAAGAATAATGATTCGCTTATTTCGTGAATATCTAATCGAAAAAAACATTCCGGATAAACTACTCCTTTGCAAATTACTCTCAGTACAATCCCAATTTCTTCAAGTGAAGCCGAAAGAGGATTTTCGCAAATGAATCTTATCATCACTCCGACAAGAAGTTCATTGATGACAACAACTGTATCTTCACTGTTATTTATCAGATTAGTTGGACCACCACTCGTACGTTTTGACCCCACAAGATACGTTGATTCATGGTTGCTTAGAGGCAGACATTCAGCCACAAATACCAACAGCAAAGAACGCAGTCGGGAGTAGGCCCTATACGTCAGATAAGAACTTGATCAAACTTTGGAATTTATTATGAATAATTTATTTAACATTTATATTTCATTTTCATTTTTAACAGGGTTCTTTCCTATAAAACAGAAGAGAACTTAACACAATTAAAAAAAAAAAAATCAAGAATAACTTGATTAAGTTGTTAGTTAAATTTTACAAATCATAACAAATGTATACGGTATACTAATAAAGTAATAATAAAACAATTTAAGTTGGTTAATTATAAAATAAAATTGTTTTAGACATTTAGTATCTTTGCAGTTGTGATTTAGCTTGCATCGAGGTGCGAACTGGTATTTAAAAGTTAGGCAATCCATTACTGAGTACCGGCACCTATTTTTTTTATACAAAAAAGCACTGCAAAAATGTATAAATGAAAAATAATAAAATAATTAACTGCTACTTGAATAGGTAGGTCTTCAGCCGGCTTCTGAAGGTGTCAAAGCTAGGGCTCTATCGAAGTTGTGGGAGGGCATTCCATGTGGACGGGCCCACGTATGAGAATGCCCGTTCACCAGCGGACACCAGTTTCACACAAGGGATCTGAAGAGTAAGTGTGTCAGAAGCCGAGCGGAGTGGACGGGATTGAGTATAGAGCTCGAGACAGGAGCGAAGATAGACGGGGGCAGAGTCATTCAGGCACTTGTAACATAGAGACGCCAGCTTGTAGGAGATCCGGTGGTTAATGGGTAGCCAGTGCAGAGATCGGAGCAGAGGAGTAGTAAGCGTCGAATTCTTCTTCTTAATGACCTGTCGGGCACAGATCAGACAAGACCATCGTAAATACTTACGGTGGTCTTGGATCAGAACACGTTGGAGGCCCACTAAAGGGAGGAGGTCGAGAGGCCAGCCAAAAGCGAATTGCAGTAATCCAGTAATAAGTAATAATGCCGGCTTTGTATAAAAAAAAACTATTTGTCATCACTAAAATCTAAATTAATTTGGGAAATTTAATTTAAAGGGAGATAATTAATCCGTTTTCTTTGCGTTAAAATGTTTTAATATGTTTCTAATTTTTTCTTTATAAAAAAATAATGGCTTACAATATATAACTTTAAAATGATCAAACTACACAAAGTATTAAAAATTATATAAATATTATATGACTAAACAACTTATATTTTCATTCTTAAACACTACAGTAACTACCAAGTTTGTATGATTACTTCATTACAATTCCTCTTAACTGTAGCTTAAGTCTTGAATGATGCTATAATAAATACTAAATAAAATCTCAGTTATTCTGAGATCGAAACATAATGAGCAAATATTAACAGGTGTTGAAATAATCTTTTGTCATCTATATTAAAATTATTTGAAACTAACTTTTTACTCCCTTTATTTTAAGTTGTAATTTCTGTATGGATGGTTGTAATCATCGTGCAAGAATTGGCTTCGATTTTTCGACCACTTCCCGTGGTCCAATCGAGCTGAAATTTGGAAAGCAGTCTTGTGGCGACTAACAATACATTCTATCAAATTTTCAGTTAAAACAACGTAATAATACTACACTTATGACAATATTCATTTCTTAAAAGGAGAGTATAAGAAAAATTTTGGTTTCACTTTAAAAATGCCTGTGCAACTTTTTATAGTTTTTTCGACGCAAAGCTAGAAAAAAAAATATGCGCTAAGATTATTTTTATAACAATTCATACGGAGTAAGGAGATATTTTTGAGATTTGCGACACAGATATTTTTCTGTACGTTTCATTTGCAGTAGTCAATAAATTATTTAATTACATGATGGTAAACTTAGTTTGCAAATAAATTGAATATAATAAAAACTTGGTTTTTATGGTTTTCTTGTTATGTGAAAATTATTTTTACTATAGACCTAAATGCATAAAAAACAACAACAGAGGAATATCACAAACACGTTTAATTTAATTAAACATAAAACGCTTTAACGATTTGCTCTATCAAGCTCCATTGCCTTTTGGCATTGGTCTTGCTACGGCGCTCACAAAACTGTATTATAAAAAAAAGTAGAGCAAGTTAGCTTTCAGGCTGTTGGCACGCTGAATGATTAAGAAATCTTAGTATGGCACACTATTAGCAAACGGTTGGCGACCCCTGTACTATAGTACCGTAGTCAGAAAGACGAATACGTCTGGGAAAAAACAACAACGCCCGGAGAGAAAAGTGCTGATGCTGGTCTCCCATTCAACAACCATTTCTGTAACCCTGGGCCTCAAAGCTGGTGAAGTATGTAAACCATCAATACAGCCCCATTAAAAGGACCGTACATCGGTGGATTAACGCATTAGAGGGGGGCGTCCCCCGTTGTGCATACGAGGATCATAGCGCGGGCGTGGGTGCACCGAAACTCGGTGGGGAGGAAGGAATAGGCGCAATCCTGGTGTCTGACTGTACAGGCACATAGTCTGGAATTTGTACTACAGGGAAAAAGTGTAGGTATGCGAGTAATGCCGACTCATTAATGATCGGGAGAGGGGGCGTCAAATGCATTTGTCTACGGGATACCTTGCATGCGGTACGCCCCATCGGCATATGCCTCGAAGATAGTCTTGAAGCTGAAATGACTTGCCTTTTTTTTTACGTTATGCCCATAACTAAAGAGCAAGCAGACTCGCCCAGTGAAAGATAACTTTAAATTCGTTTAAAAACAATCTTTGGAAGAGAAATTTCTTCTTCGACGGACTGAGACTTTCAGGGAAATAACGAGCAGATTTTAAAAAACTTTACCGAGGTTGCATAGAAATATCAATCAAAATTAAAACCATGGACACATATCATTCCAATGATATCATTATAAGAAGCTTTTAACATAAACCTGGATTACTGTGCATGCTTCGAATACACATCTGACTTGTAGGGCACCACGGGGGCGTGTATCGGCCAGCGCTAGGCTGGCGTAAGAGTCCAAGTTCAAATCTCGCCTTTGCTTCCGCTTCTCAAACCTGGCCTTCATTCTCACTCAGGGGCGGAAAAGAATATTGTTCGGTGACTCACGGGGAGGGGGGGGGGAATTAAAGTTCTAAAGACTTTACAGTTTTACAGAGGTTCCTTCTAGATTGAAGATTATTACTTTCACTAGGCCCAAAACTCCTGCAGGGCGGCAGGGATCAGTCGGAGCCAGGGATAGAACCCGCGACGTGTCGGTTGACAGGTGAACTAACCGCTGGACCAGCCGGCCTCAAGGTATTGTGCTTGCCACACGATCCCCTATTATTGGGCGCAATAAGCCTCTGTATAGAATATATAAGAGCTATGAAACCATTTATATTTACTACTAATTTTTACTATCAGTGCAAAGATTCTTTAAAAAGAAATATATGTTAAGTTTCGCATTTTATAAAGTAAGAAAAGTAATAGGACTATCTGCAAAAACATAGATCTAGCTCATTTCTTGGAATACAAAATACAAACATTAACAACATAGTTAATACTCAGTTTGTATTCTATTTATAGAGATGAAATCTCATTATTTAAATGTTGTTTACGTCTATAAACCAGCTGGGGCTGTAAACTGTTTATTCCATAAATATTATACATAAAAAAATTAACGGATTGTTATCTTTGCATTTCTCTGGAATGATAATTTCCATACATTTGAATATTTTATCCAGCGGTTTCTTTTTTCTTTTTGTCGGCAATATCTAAACTGACTTGGAAATGTTGAAGTAACCCAGGCATGTATTTAAAGACAATCTCGTTTGAAAATGTGCCGATAAAAAAAGCCGTCGACTTCATCAACTAATCTATATTATATTAAAATAGTTTGAACCAGGGGTTGGCAACCATTTGATAATAGTGTGCAAACAGTCAGCGTGCGAACAGTCAGCGTGCGAACAGTCAGCGTGCGAACAGTCAGTGTGCAAACAGTCAGTGTGCAAACAGTCAGTGTGCGAACAGTCAGTGTGCGAACAGTCAGTGTGCGAACAGTCAGTGTGCAAACAGTCAGTGTGCAAACAGTCAGTGTGCGAACAGTCAGTGTGCGAACAGTCAGTGTGCAAACAGTCAGTGTGCAAACAGTCAGTGTGCGAACAGTCAGTGTGCGAACAGCTTAATAGTCATTATGCTCTAGCACTCAATTACTCGTAGAAGAGACTTTATAGATGGTCTTCCGCGTGCCATTGAAAATCGGTCTGCGTGCCACGTTGCATAGGTTGCCAACACCTATTTTGAACTACTGCGATAACTTGCATTAAAAGAAGAGCAAGTTAATTCCCTCCACTCCCACACCCCTCCCCCGTCTCACCTTTCCAATGAAAAAATAGATGTCAAAAAATGAGTAATAAATGTAAAAAAACAACAACAAAGATTCAAATCAAATCAAATTTTCTGGCGCGATGCTATGCACTCAAAATAATAACATGAATTATTAATAACTATTGAGGGAGGTGGGAGGGGATGAACGAGAATTGCCGAGATTTGAAAAAAAAATTTCAAGAAACTTATTGCCGCGTAATTTGTTGAAAATTTGACGTCACTAATTTATGCCACGTGACATTACGCTACTTCCTCAATCTGTAAACGACATTAAGGAATGTGCTCAGCGCTGCATGATATTGCATTGTATATTTTAGCCGATAACATGGGTGGGATTACACAAGTATATTTTGCGGTCATGGGCGTCTGCTGACAATTTTTGAAGGGCAAGGGACACGTCTTTATAAAATTATTTTTTTAAAGGTAGAAACTAACCCATTTCGTCACAGCCCCACCCTCTTTAACGAGGTACGTGTATGTTCTTGACCAATTGCCTTGGGGCGGATTAAAAAGTAATAGCCACGTGTTATAGCCGAAAGTGTGAAACCGTTTTATGGTGGGTGTTTATTGTATGGTACTTACAAAGGCAGACTTGGGCCGTGGATCTAAAAACAACAGTAAAAAAAAATAGCAACTAGTCTACACAATATCTACTTGCTTTAATTAAAAGTGTTTGTAGGATTATTTAGGCCTGCAGTCTTGTCTACGGCATGAAACAGAGTAGTCTCAGTAGTTAATCAAGCTTACAATGGACCCCTGAGTAAATTAATTACTTGTAGAAACAGACTTAATCTCAGTAAATAATAATAGGCAAATCATCTATGTAAATTTAAACTAGTTAATGACCCTAAGATAATTCCTTGTGAAACTTTTCGCTTTAAAGTCAATGGAATTGATTTACAGTTATTATAAACTATTATTGATAACAAAATGTTTTCTTCATCTTCTTCTTCATTATACTGTGGAAACGCCATTTTACCCAAGAAAAATGTTAAGAAATATTGTGTCAAAATTTTTGTAAAAAAATCTAATACAAATGTATTAATAGAAAGAATAACTTTTAACTAGCAACAATAATGTTCTGACATAAAAAACGTATACAATTTTCAATGGGAGCCGCCTTTACCCCACAATGCCCCCCTCCACCCCTCCTGCTATCGCCTGAGGTGACTGATGGGGAGGGGGTACATTTGGCGCCTATTTAAAATTTTCACGATGTCACGAAAATTGTCAATTACATCATAGCCCGTGCTCTTTACTGTCGACAGTTTCACGCAATTCCCGATGAGGTCAAGGCGCAGTAGAATACTTTACCCATGTACAATACGGGCAGGTGGCTGAGCACAGGACGAGTATTGGAGAGATGTGTAGCATGCTTGGATGAAATTAGGCTGTTTATGATTCAAAAGGGGTAGGATTATCCACAGCTCACTGATATGGTCTGGCTTACCAACCTCCTGTTTTTTTTTTACAGATTTTACAGCACATTTCAATGAACTAAATAAACATCTGCAAGATTCAGGAACAACAGTAGATGATATTTTGTGATATCAGAACATATGAATGAAAACTGCAGGTGCCTGAAAGAGGCCTACACAGTGGGCAGCTAAAATATTTTACAAAAGTAAAAATGCATTTACAAAATTCTATAACATTTACCGACAATCCTACAGGCCATCAGGAAATTTGAAAAGGAATTTTCTAGCATTGTAGCAGCTGCAAAGGAGAATTTCGGTAATAAATTTGTACAGATCCGAAAGATGGCGACACTCCTCTGTTTTCTTACTTCCCCGGATAAAGCCAAATTTGAAGAACATGATCTTTCCTGCTTTTTGTGGTTAGAAATATCAAAATGGAGCTATTGGAATTTCAAGAACGCGCTATCTGGAAAAATAAATTATATTATCTGCGTGAAACACGTGAGAAGATAGAGTGTGAAAGGATGACAAAGGATAGCACAGTTGGTAGATCTGATGATAAAGTGTTGAATTCTCTGTCAAATAATTTTAAGTCGATGAAAGCAGTTGGGATTGCACTAAAACTTTGTTTGGGTCCTCTTATGCTTGTGAGCAGCTGTTTTCAACTTTAAATTATATCAAATATGATACCAGAAACAGTACTGCATGCGTCGCTCTTAAAATTACGAAGTATAAGTCAAGGCTTGAAAAATTATCAGCATGCACACAATAGCAATTGTGATATTATTTTTTTCATTCACTACAGCTCATGTTTTTTTTTATAGACTGTTTGTATTATTCAAAGATCGGTTAATTTATTCTTTTTGGACAAAAGTTGTTAATTAGTTCGGTCAACTGTATGAGCTTTTTTTTTTTTTTTTTTAAAGTAAAATCTCAGTATTTTGTTTTAATTTTTGTGTTGGCACGTTGAAAGAAATAAGTTGGTCTTGTATTGCACTTTGGGCACGCGGCCTCAAAAAGGTTCGCCATCACTGGACTAGAGTGTAGCCCTACCAATACGTTAGTAGTAGTGTTATGTCAGATTTAGGTATCATCCCACCTCTCACCTCCACCTCTCACCTCTCACCTCCACCTCCAACCTCCACCTCTCACCTCCACCTCTCACCTCCACCTCCAACCTCCACCTCTCACCTCCCACCTCCTACCTCCCCCTCTCACCTCCCCCGCCCATTCCCCTCTAATGACCTCCCGTTCACGACACGTTGTATTGTTCTCCCCCTACCCCCTGAAATGTATAATTGAAAAAGACCCTGCCTCCCCACCCCCCTGTATAGTTGAGATGACTCACGTTATATATCTTTACTTCCCTCCCACCCCCGTTAGCTATAGGTGTTCATGTATTAATGTGTTCATTACATTTTTAAATAGTTTTTTTTTTCCACTTTGTAATTGAGTTATCTTTATTACTTATGTGTGTATATATATATATATATATAATATATTTATAAAAAACAATATTAATCGAGACACAAACATATCAATTCAGTATACGCAAAGTCCACATCTTCAATCGCTAATTTACTTCGTCCCATCTTTAATCAATATGTTATTTCAATCGCATTGGTTATTCAAGAATAGGTTATTCACCTATGTCCACAGCTGTTACGGTCATTGACCCTTGAGATCAATAGTAGAATATTCGCATTTTGTCACTCTTCACCCACATTCATATACAGACACACACACACACACAGTATTTTTATCTCTCACACACACACATACGTACACACATCTAAAATACAATGCCCACTTATTGAACTTTTCGTCCTGGCTTGCTGACATTTTCTCTGATTATAATCCCTCCATCTTTTCCTATACGGGCGAGGTTGTCTGATCCGCACAAGGTCCCCTTGGTTAACTACATTTTTGGGTGCCATGTAATTGGATAATTGTTGACCAGTGAACTTTTTGTCGTGGCTAGCTGACCTTTTGTCTGCTTATAATCCCCCATCTCTACACAGCTAAAAAGTCCACTTATCATTTTCCTCACCGTCTTGAATAATTTGGACACAATAAAATGTCAATTTTTGTTAACCTTTTTTGTACTATCATTTTCTTTTCTTACATTCAGACATCTGTTTAATTCAATCCTCCCACCCAATCGATAATGCCAACATTTCACTTACTATTTTCACGTTTTCCCGCCAGCTTTTACTTAATCGATAAAGAGTGCGTATAAACCACGGTTTTTTTTGTTTGTTTTTTTGCTTTTGGTTTTTTTATGTCTAAAATATATATTTTTTATCTTTTATACTTTAAAATTGTACCAAGGGTAGCAAGTGTGTAATTAGTTGTTTTAATTTTTGTAAAATTTATATTAAGCTTGTCTTAAGTTAATAATAGTATTGTTTTAACGTTATAAATAAAGGGTACCTTTAAAACATTTTGGAACCATTGTGTTCACATCTAAAATACAAAGCCCACACACTATTTTTATCTCGCACATACACACGAAAACGTGTTGTTGTTTTTTTTTTTTTTTTTTTTTTTAAGTTGAACCACAAGTTTGTTTGGAGATCGATAAAATATTCGTGTCTTTTTCTAAATAAATAAGCCACACTCGCTTACGACTGTAGATCAATAGAATATTAACATTTTTGTTTTGTAAAACACATACACACACACACACATACATACAGACAATCACATTTACAAACGCACTCACACACACACATACATACAGACAATCACATTTACAAACGCACTCACACACACAGATACATACAGACAATCACATTTACAAACGCACACACGCACATACATACAGACAATCACATTTACAAACACACACACACGCACATACATACAGACAATCACATTTACAAACACACACATGCACATACATACAGACAATCACATTTACAAACGCACACACGCACATACATACAGACAATCACATCTACAAACACACACACATACACACACACAGTATTTTTATCTCTCACACACACACATACATACAGACAATCACATTACTCATACTGGCATACACATACGCACACAGTCCCGTCAGACCATATTTACATTGTCACATCTGTCTCTCTGCAGACGCTCCTTCTATAAAGAAGCTTATTGTGTCCTACGTTCATCCGTGGTCCAAGGCCAGTCTAGTTGCATTTTTTTTATTAATGTTTTAAATTATGTTACTGGTTTGTTCAGGCAACCCATTCCATATGAACCTTGCAGCTCGTTTAATTTTTTTTTTGTAATTTTTTTTTCTTTTTTTTTTATGTTTTGGTAAAAGTATCCAGGCAATTAAAATTTTTTTTATAGTTAACACATGCATCAGTTCTAAACTAAAATATTCAATGTGTCTCTGATGGCGTCCTTTTTAACTTTCTGTTATACAGAAGTCATAGTCATAGTCCCATGGTTCTTTTAGGAACATGGGTGTATCCAAGGGGAATAATCGTCACGTGGTATCCAATATGGCGGAAGGGATGTATCCAAGGGGAGTAATCGTGTAATTATTTTTTTTGCATTTTGTCATTATTACCTTTTGTATTTTTGTACTTTTTGTTGTAAACTTAAAATGTTTCAGCTATTAGTATAAATATTACGAGCTCTAAATTATAAAATCTGATATTTTATAGAATAATTATATTTTAATGCAGTTTTGTTTTCTCTTTTTTTTATATTATAAGACATGTAAATCTTGAACATTTTTTAATTTTAACTTTAAGAGTTCGCATGTCATTTTCTTACGATTGCACTAGATGTATAAACTTGAATATGCTGTATTTAATCAAGTAATTATTTTCTTTAGCATAATTAACCCTTCCCGTACCGACCTACTTCTATCTATGCTGCCTCCAGTTCCGCTATATACGAGCCCGGGACTGTAAGGGTTAAGTGAGCCAGAAATATTGAATAGATTAAAATCAAGGGTAGCAATCGTGTAATTAGTTGTTTTAATTTTTGTAAAATTTATATTAATCTTGTCTTAAGTTAATGGATTTTCAGGGCGATTTGCAGCTCGTTGTTTTCAACTAAAGAAATACCACATTGTAGATACGCTTCTACTATGGTTAACAACATATATTAATACACATCTGTCGAGCTTTATGAATAGTCATAATAACTGGGTGAGTAACAGGTTCACAATAGTAACAAGACAGTCTTTGTTAAACAAAAAATCACCATATACACAGTAAAATATAAAAGAGTATATTAAACTAGCTTCCATCTTTCTTTTCGTCACAGAGGTGTCCCTGAGTCTGCCCAGCTCTGATGGGTACCTGACATTAGTTGGGGTAAAGTAAAGTCGGCTGGGCATTGTGCTGACCACACATCCCGTTTTATGACGTGGCCACAGAAACTGGTGAATGCTGCTTTACCAGCCCTATGATCAGTTTGGTCCGAGGGGTACTTTACTAAGTCATGTTTTGTTTGTTATTATTATTGTAAACGTGTAACGCTAGTATGGAAACATGGGTGTCATTTATTTATGCCATTCAATTCATTAAAGAATAAAAGTGGGGAAAAAGAAATGTTTGTTTCCTTTGTCTTTATTTCATCTAGTACATCTAAGTCCAATGTTTTCATTGCCCTAGTATGTATAAAATAATTGTAATTTTAAAGTTATTTTGAAATATTAAGTTAACCCAATGGATTCGTAGTAAAAACAAATAAGCTCCAGAAGATCTTTTACGTCTGCTTGCTCATCAATTAGGCGCTGACAAGATTCTTGCAGAGATATGATGACTTTCGTAGACCTACCAAGTATCTGAGCTAGCCCTTCAGTATCCGCATCCACAAGTTGCTAGATAAGACATTGAAAATAAAAATTATATTTATTATTTATTTATTTTGTTTATAACTGCAAGATGTAATAATTTGGTAGTATCTTACATGCATTTCATCTTCATTCAATAATACAACACAAGCGAGGTCTACTTTGATTTTCTCAATGACTGAAGATAAATCACAGTCTTTACGGCCACATTCTAATACAGCGCCATCTGGGTGATCGTAACTCGTAATGGCTACACAGGGAAAAAATAATGGAAAATTGAATTTTTTACTGTATCATGACTACACTGTTGGTTTCTGTGATCTAGCTACATGACTTTAGGTGACCTAGACTATCATGGCTTTAGGTTGACCTCACCCAAGACTATTAAAACTGTTAGGGAAATATTTTTTTTTAAATTTTGTTTCTCCCAAGAGTCCAGAGGGAAGAGTTTACAATGCTATCACTCGCATTTAATCAGGGGAAGTAATTGGGAAAGTAAAGGTGTTGAGGCGCTTTGCTGGCCACACTATCCCCACATTAATGTAAAGGATTTAAAATATAAAAATAATCTACATATTGTAAAAGTAGATTGCATGGATACTTTAAACAAAACAATTTTGACTTTAAAATATAAAAAATCGATAGAAAATATATTAAACTACACCTACAAGAGTGTGGAGGCATCCATTCGCTTCGACCGGGCAGCAACATGAACACTGTGTTGTCTGGCAAGAAGGAGAAATATTCCTCATCAATTTCTGTACCATCCTCTGCAAGAACGACTCTGACAGGAGGATCAATTTGGAGTTTTTCACAACCTTCAAACGTAAAAAACAACAACTACCAAACAACAACAAACAAACAAAACAACAAAAATATAATAATTGATCGCTTTTAATTTACTTTATTTATTTATTTATTTTTTTACCTTTGTTTTTAAGCTCTTGAAATGATGAGAAAGTAAATCCTTTTGTGACAATTCTTTCTTTATCCCAGATTTTAAACGGTCTATACTTAAGTTCACACATTTTTTAAAAATGTGATAATCCTTTAAAAAAAAAATATAAAAATAGGCCAACATGGTTACCTACCCTTGCCAATAATATTGGCAATATAATATTTGTCGACTACGCCTAGTTTTCTTTTTATCTTTCCCCCTTTCTAACTCCCACTCTATCAAATCTAATAGAACAACAAACTCTTATCTTCAACTCCCTTGTTAGCTTTTACATTCGCATTATTTGTGTCTCCTTTCTTTATTATAGCTCCAGATCGTTTTCACTACTATCTCTCTCACACAAAACTGTTAGTTACTCTAACCCTAACTCTTTCAATAATGTTCCCTCTCTACAACGTGCGTCAGACATACATTGTTTTTCTGCCTAGAAAGTCTTTTAGTACACTTGTCTATGGACACCTTTTTTTTCTCCAATTCTCTTGTTATTTTTTTCTCCCTCTCGAAAAAAGATATTTCCTTCCACGAAGGAAAAAGAAACCCGCTTGTAATTTTTTTCTCCCTCTTCGAAAAAAAGTCTCCCTCTCGAAACAAAATATTTCCTTCCACGAAGGAAAAAGAAACTCGCTTGTAATTTTGTTCTCCCTCTTCGAAAAAAAAGTCTCCCTCTCGAAAAAAAATTATTTCCTTCCACGAAGGAAAAAGAAACTCGCTTGTAATTTTGTTCTCCCTCTTCGAAAAAATTTCTTCCCTGGCATCCTTCTTTCTTTAATCATCTTGTAATTTTTTTCTCTCTTTTCGAAAAAATGGTCTTCCCTGCCATGTCTTTATAACAGGCAAATCGTTTAGCATATCTACACTCCTAACTCTAAAACGGTGTGTACATTACACGTCACCAAGGTTTTTGCAAGTAACGTTCTTGAGAGATATCAAAGGCCAAGTTGTAAACCTAAAGTTATCCCGACTGACCCTCATGTGAATTGGGGAAAAGCCCCTGCTCTCTTTCCCTATCTATCACTATGTAAAGCTTACCAAATATTACTAAACTAGCTATGGAAAACTTTAATTACCAAACCAACATTTAATAGTAGTGGTCAGAACCTTGGAACACATATGACCACTCACCACCCTATAAAAGCCTTAGCACTCTTACTACCGTCTCAGGACTTCTCAAATCAAAATACATATCAAGTAGGTCTAGTTGTTTTAAGATAGCTCTACATTTCATTTTCCTAAGTTCACTAAGACTTTCAACTCTAGTAATAGGTGAAACAACCCCGTATGACTACAGTCATACCACGAAAGATTTTTTTTATATGAACAAACATATCCAAAACACAACCAAAAACACTTATCTACAACGCCCAAGTATATCTTCCCACTTAGGCAATCTTGCTTGTCTCGTGTCACGAAAGATTTCTGATATAGCCCTGTTCAAAACACTAACTTTACAAAACACATATTGACAACACCCAAGTATACCTTCCCACTTAGGCAATGTTGCTTGACTCAAACCTTTAGAATACCTTTATAGATAGCCCTGTCCAAAAACACTAAATTTACAAAAACACATAGCCTATCTTCATCAAATAAGTATAACTTAACATTTTTATGCCCCTAGTCATTTCATGAAATATATCTGACACTCCACCTTTATGTATAACCCTAACTCTTCCTAAGTTCATAGGGGCTTTCAACTCTAGTAATAGGAGAAACAACCCTGCACAACTTCAAGCTCGAACTCCTATCACTTGTTGGGCCTTAAACTATTTCTGCCATTTACAAAACACCATCTTTACAAAATACATATCATCAACACTTTTTAACCTCACACTTATTTTATTCGTACCATGAACGATGTCTAACTTTTACAATAAAAAATCTCTTAACAAAAAAAAATATTACCACCACCAGATAAACCACATCATACATAGGCAATTTGCATGACTCGAAACACTTAGAATACTTTTAGGGATAAGACTATACAAAACAAATTTAAAACACTACACCTTTCAGTCTAAAACTAATGCTTTTTTTTTTGCCTTATCCAATTTATAGTAGTAATTTATTATAACCATAAAACACATCCTAAAACTTATCACAATTCCTTCAAAAAATTCTAGCGATTTACAGAGCTCTTTACAATACTATCAACCCCAAACTAGATAAAACAAATTACTTTTTTTTTTATGCCCCACTTTTCCCCAATTCACATGAGGGTCAGTCGGGATAACTTTAGGTTTACAACTTGGCCTTTGATATCTCTCAAGAACGTTACTTGCAAAAACCTTGGTGACGTGTAATGTACACACCGTTTTAGAGTTAGGAGTGTAGATATGCTAAACGATTTGCCTGTTATAAAGACATGGCAGGGAAGACCATTTTTTCGAAGAGAGAAAAAAAATTACAAGATGATTGGAGAAAGAAGGATGCCAGGGAAGAAATTTTTTCGAAGAGGGAGAACAAAATTACAAGCGAGTTTCTTTTTCCTTCGTGGAAGGAAATATTTTTTTTTCGAGAGGGAGACTTTTTTTTCGAAGAGGGAGAACAAAATTACAAGCGAGTTTCTTTTTCTTTCGTGGAAGGAAATATTTTGTTTCGAGAGGGAGACTTTTTTTCGAAGAGGGAGAAAAAAATTACAAGCGAGTTTCTTTTTCCTTCGTGGAAGGAAATATTTTGTTTCGAGAGGGAGACTTTTTTTCGAAGAGGGAGAAAAAAATTACAAGCGGGTTTCTTTCTCCTTCGTGGAAGGAAATATCTTTTTTCGAGAGGGAGAAAAAAATAACAAGAGAGTTGGAGAAAAAAAAGGTGTCCATAGACAAGTGTACTAAAAGACTTTCTAGGCAGAAAAACAATGTATGTCTGACGCACGTTGTAGAGAGGGAACATTATTGAAAGAGTTAGGGTTAGAGTAACTAACAGTTTTGTGTGAGAGAGAAAGTAGTGAGAACGATCTGAAGCTATAATAAAGAAAAGAGGCACAAATAATGCGAATGTAAAAGCTGACAAGGGAGTTGAAGATAAGAGTTTGTTGTTCTATTAGATTTGATAGAGTGGGAGTTAGAAAGGGGGAAAGATAAAAAGAAAACTAGGCGTAGTCGACAAATATTATATTGCCAATATTATTGGCAAGGGTAGGTAACCATGTTGGCCTATTTTTATATTTTTTTTTTAAAGGATTATCACATTTTTAAAAAATGTGTGAACCTAAGTATAGACCGTTTAAAATCTGGGATAAAGAAAGAATTGTCACAAAAGGATTTACTTTCTCATCATTTCAAGAGCTTAAAAACAAAGGTAAAAAAATAAATAAATAAATAAAGTAAATTAAAAGCGATCAAATATTATATTTTTGTTGTTTTGTTTGTTTGTTGTTGTTTGGTAGTTGTTGTTTTTTACGTTTGAAGGTTGTGAAAAACTCCAAATTGATCCTCCTGTCAGAGTCGTTCTTGCAGAGGATGGTACAGAAATTGATGAGGAATATTTCTCCTTCTTGCCAGACAACACAGTGTTCATGTTGCTGCCCGGTCGAAGCGAATGGATGCCTCCACACTCTTGTAGGTGTAGTTTAATATATTTTCTATCGATTTTTTATATTTTAAAGTCAAAATTGTTTTGTTTAAAGTATCCATGCAATCTACTTTTACAATATGTAGATTATTTTTATATTTTAAATCCTTTACATTAATGTGGGGATAGTGTGGCCAGCAAAGCGCCTCAACACCTTTACTTTCCCAATTACTTCCCCTGATTAAATGCGAGTGATAGCATTGTAAACTCTTCCCTCTGGACTCTTGGGAGAAACAAAATTTAAAAAAAAATATTTCCCTAACAGTTTTAATAGTCTTGGGTGAGGTCAACCTAAAGCCATGATAGTCTAGGTCACCTAAAGTCATGTAGCTAGATCACAGAAACCAACAGTGTAGTCATGATACAGTAAAAAATTCAATTTTCCATTATTTTTTCCCTGTGTAGCCATTACGAGTTACGATCACCCAGATGGCGCTGTATTAGAATGTGGCCGTAAAGACTGTGATTTATCTTCAGTCATTGAGAAAATCAAAGTAGACCTCGCTTGTGTTGTATTATTGAATGAAGATGAAATGCATGTAAGATACTACCAAATTATTACATCTTGCAGTTATAAACAAAATAAATAAATAATAAATATAATTTTTATTTTCAATGTCTTATCTAGCAACTTGTGGATGCGGATACTGAAGGGCTAGCTCAGATACTTGGTAGGTCTACGAAAGTCATCATATCTCTGCAAGAATCTTGTCAGCGCCTAATTGATGAGCAAGCAGACGTAAAAGATCTTCTGGAGCTTATTTGTTTTTACTACGAATCCATTGGGTTAACTTAATATTTCAAAATAACTTTAAAATTACAACTATTTTATACATACTAGGGCAATGAAAACATTGGACTTAGATGTACTAGATGAAATAAAGACAAAGGAAACAAACATTTCTTTTTCCCCACTTTTATTCTTTAATGAATTGAATGGCATAAATAAATGACACCCATGTTTCCATACTAGCGTTACACGTTTACAATAATAATAACAAACAAAACATGACTTAGTAATGTACCCCTCGGACCTAACTGATCATAGGGCTGGTAAAGCAGCATTCACCAGTTTCTGTGGCCACGTCATAAAACGGGATGTGTGGTCAGCACAATGCCCAGCCGACTTTACTTTACCCCAACTAATGTCAGGTACCCATCAGAGCTGGGCAGACTCAGGGACACCTCTGTGACGAAAATAAAGATGGAAGCTAGTTTAATATACTCTTTTATATTTAACTGTGTATATGGTGATTTTTTGTTTAACAAAGACTGTCTTGTTACTATTGTGAACCTGTTACTCACCCAGTTATTATGACTATCCATAAAGCTCGACAGATGTGTATTAATATATGTTGTTAACCATAGTAGAAGCGTATCTACAATGTGGTATTTCTTTAGTTGAAAACAACGAGCTGCAAATCGCCCTGAAAATCCATTAACTTAAGACAAGATTAATATAAATTTTACAAAAATTAAAACAACTAATTACACGATTGCTACCCTTGATTTTAATCTATTCAATATTTCTGGCTCACTTAACCCTTACAGTCCCGGGCTCGTATATAGCGGAACTGGAGGCAGCATAGATAGAAGTAGGTCGGTACGGGAAGGGTTAATTATGCTAAAGAAAATAATTACTTGATTAAATACAGTATATTCAAGTTTATACATCTAGTGCAATCGTAAAGAAAATGACATGCGAACTCTTAAAGTTAAAATTAAAAAATGTTCAAGATTTACATGTCTTATAATATAAAAAAAAGAGAAAACAAAACTGCATTAAAATATAATTATTCTATAAAATATCAGATTTTATAATTTAGAGCTCGTAATATTTATACTAATAGCTGAAACATTTTAAGTTTACAACAAAAAGTACAAAAATACAAAAGGTAATAATGACAAAATGCAAAAAAAAATAATTACACGATTACTCCCCTTGGATACATCCCTTCCGCCATATTGGATACCACGTGACGATTATTCCCCTTGGATACACCCATGATCCTAAAAGAACCATGGGACTATGACTATGACTTCTGTATAACAGAAAGTTAAAAAGGACGCCATCAGAGACACATTGAATATTTTAGTTTAGAACTGATGCATGTGTTAACTATTAAAAATTTTTTAATTGCCTGGATACTTTTACCAAAACATAAAAAAAAAGAAAAAAAAATTACAAAAAAAAAAGAAAACGAGCTGCAAGGTTCATATGGAATGGGTTGCCTGAACAAACCAGTAACATAATTTAAAACATTAATAAAAAAAATGCAACTAGACTGGCCTTGGACCACGGATGAACGTAGGACACAATAAGCTTCTTTATAGAAGGAGCGTCTGCAGAGAGACAGATGTGACAATGTAAATATGGTCTGACGGGACTGTGTGCGTATGTGTATGCCAGTATGAGTAATGTGATTGTCTGTATGTATGTGTGTGTGTGAGAGATAAAAATACTGTGTGTGTGTGTATGTGTGTGTGTTTGTAGATGTGATTGTCTGTATGTATGTGCGTGTGTGCGTTTGTAAATGTGATTGTCTGTATGTATGTGCATGTGTGTGTTTGTAAATGTGATTGTCTGTATGTATGTGCGTGTGTGTGTGTTTGTAAATGTGATTGTCTGTATGTATGTGTGTGTGTGAGTGCGTTTGTAAATGTGATTGTCTGTATGTATGTGTGTGTGTGTGTATGTGTTTTACAAAACAAAAATGTTAATATTCTATTGATCTACAGTCGTAAGCGAGTGTGGCTTATTTATTTAGAAAAAGACACGAATATTTTATCGATCTCCAAACAAACTTGTGGTTCAACTTAAAAAAAAACAAAAAAAAAAACAACAACACGTTTTCGTGTGTATGTGCGAGATAAAAATAGTGTGTGGGCTTTGTATTTTAGATGTGAACACAATGGTTCCAAAATGTTTTAAAGGTACCCTTTATTTATAACGTTAAAACAATACTATTATTAACTTAAGACAAGCTTAATATAAATTTTACAAAAATTAAAACAACTAATTACACACTTGCTACCCTTGGTACAATTTTAAAGTATAAAAGATAAAAAATATATATTTTAGACATAAAAAAACCAAAAGCAAAAAAACAAACAAAAAAAAACCGTGGTTTATACGCACTCTTTATCGATTAAGTAAAAGCTGGCGGGAAAACGTGAAAATAGTAAGTGAAATGTTGGCATTATCGATTGGGTGGGAGGATTGAATTAAACAGATGTCTGAATGTAAGAAAAGAAAATGATAGTACAAAAAAGGTTAACAAAAATTGACATTTTATTGTGTCCAAATTATTCAAGACGGTGAGGAAAATGATAAGTGGACTTTTTAGCTGTGTAGAGATGGGGGATTATAAGCAGACAAAAGGTCAGCTAGCCACGACAAAAAGTTCACTGGTCAACAATTATCCAATTACATGGCACCCAAAAATGTAGTTAACCAAGGGGACCTTGTGCGGATCAGACAACCTCGCCCGTATAGGAAAAGATGGAGGGATTATAATCAGAGAAAATGTCAGCAAGCCAGGACGAAAAGTTCAATAAGTGGGCATTGTATTTTAGATGTGTGTACGTATGTGTGTGTGTGAGAGATAAAAATACTGTGTGTGTGTGTGTGTCTGTATATGAATGTGTGTGAAGAGTGACAAAATGCGAATATTCTACTTTTGATCTCAAGGGTCAATGACCGTAACAGCTGTGGACATAGGTGAATAACCTATGCGTGAATAACCTATGCGATTGAAATAACATATTGATTAAAGATGGGACGAAGTAAATTAGCGATTGAAGATGTGGACTTTGCGTATACTGAATTGATATGTTTGTGTCTCGATTAATATTGTTTTTTATAAATATATTATATATATATATATATATACACACATAAGTAATAAAGATAACTCAATTACAAAGTGGAAAAAAAAACTATTTAAAAATGTAATGAACACATTAATACATGAACACCTATTGCTAACGGGGGTGGGAGGGAAGTAAAGATATATAACGTGAGTCATCTCAACTATACAGGGGGGTGGGGAGGCAGGGTCTTTTTCAATTATACATTTCAGGGGGTAGGGGGAGAACAATACAACGTGTCGTGAACGGGAGGTCATTAGAGGGGAATGGGCGGGGGAGGTGAGAGGGGGAGGTGGGAGGTGAGAGGTGGAGGTTGGAGGTGGAGGTGAGAGGTGGAGGTGAGAGGTGGAGGTTGGAGGTGGAGGTGAGAGGTGAGAGGTGGAGGTGAGAGGTGGGATGATACCTAAATCTGACATAACACTACTACTTACGTTTATTTAAAAAGAGTGGATATTATATGCTGGCCAATTTTACCGTTGCCAATTTTACCACTTTGCGAGTTTGGCCGACTTTACCTTTTGCCGTATTTACCTTTGCCAAAATTACCTTGCCGAAAATACCCCTGCCAAATTTACAGTGATTAATTTAACTCTAATGTTAATCCAACGTTGAAGACAACCGAGTTATAAGGTGTCTTTAAAAAAGAGCTCGGCCCGGGCTGAAGCCACCCCACGACACGCCAAAGGCGTGGCGTGTAACAGTAAGAATTCCGCAACTAGGACTATCCACTGCGGTTCCCACAAGGATCATTATTGTGGTGGCTCACCCGTATAGCTGCACTGTCAACCGGTAGCACAAATCCTATACTATTGGTATAGACATCCAGGCATCGGGGGGTTCTCGAGACGGGGTGGCTGCGTCCATTGCTTCCTCCCCACCGAGACCCCGTGGCCTCTCGGCAGTGCAATGGATCTCGGACCCGCAGCTGGAGCTGTCCCCCATGCGTTCGCCCGGCCGGTGTATACGTATCGGCGGTTTACGCACTTCCCCAGTCTTTGAGGCCCATGGGTACAGAAGTGCGTTGAATACAACAGACAGATTGACCAATCGCACACGTGCTGTACACGTCAATCTCATTGACGCCCCTCCCCCTACCTCTGTTTCACCAAGTGACCATGAATGCTTTGTTGTAATGTAACTTAAGTTTTACAGACAGTTCGGCGGTAAAGAGCTCACGAGAAGGACACGCCTAGGATCTACTAAGGTCTACTTACAGTCTAAGCCTACTGCTAGATTTACACCTCATTGTATTGGATTTTATCTGTTCAGCAAATGATTTATCTGCCCATGACATTAATCAGTGAATACAGACTTTCATGTGAATAAAAATCATCAGTGTGCTACATTGAGCCTTGCTTATTGATTGCTATTATACACATGTGTGATGTCCAGTTACATTGTCAGTTAGTAGCTTCACTCATCCTAATTCTATTAAACAAGCCAGAGGATCCTAGAAATAAATGTTTTAAGTATCACCTATAAATCATCAGCACTTAGGGACCTACTTACCACTAGACCTAGATAACCTGCCAAAATCACCCCTCCCCATTACCCTGTGTACCTGCTGAGTTATCCACTAAGTTTGGCGGATAACCTGTGTAAATTAAGGGCTCGGACGCATCAACTTAGATCAGCACGCCACAACATTTATGGTAATTATTGTCTAAACATTATCGTTTGTTAGTCAAATTTTTAATCTAACAACTACAAATGTTAATTATATCTTATCTCAGTTTAACTGAGACGTCCTTAATGTGTTTTACTATCTTAGTGAACCTGACATTATCGTAAAGAGGAATGGATACGTAGTAATCATACAAACTAGGTAGTTAATGTACTGTTTGAAAATATACATGTACATACTTTTTTCATAAAATATTCATATAATTTTCAAATACTTTTTACAGTTTGATCATTCCAAAGTTATAAACTGTAAGCCATTTATTCTTTTATAAAAGAAAAAAAAAGGAACATAGAAATATTAGCTCAAATAAAACAGATTTGATTCAATAGTGTGCTAAACCAGTTATGTTTTGTAATAGAACAAATATTACTGACTAATTATTATTTCTTGATATAAATCCAACATTACGGTATTCATTACAAGATTTAATTATTAGAGGATTAAAATAATTTACGTTAAACAGTTGTAAATAAACATTTTCTGCATTAATTTAAGCCCTTTTTATTTTAAACATTAATAATTACATAAATAACATAATATAGTGCTATATTTATTAAATTTTATATATTAATATTTATTATATTTTAATTAAATTAATAATACAAATATTTTTTTCAGAGTTACTTATATTTATTTTTAATTAAAGAAGATGGGCATAAAAACTCTTCAAATGTAATTAGTCTATATCAATTAATGAGCGGACAAGTGTAGGTGACCTCTTTGTATGCTTAAAATAGCTTACATTTGCGATTACATATGTTACATATGTAAGTTGAACCAAAAGCTGAAAGTAAAAGAGCGAATGCCTGTCTAGTATTTGAGAATAGCAGATAACTTTCGAAAGCAGCTTCATTCCAGATTTTTTTCTGCAGTTTGGTGACATTTGATCCCGCGACAGATAGGCCCATTGACACTTAATCCCTCCCCTCCCGACATATAGTCCCATTAATTAATACTTAATCCCTCCCCTCCCGACAGATAGTCCCATTAATTTTTAATCCCTCCCGCGGACATGTAAACTAAGAAGAAATAAAACAAATGTATTAGGAGAACTAGCTGTCCCAAAGTGCTCACTAATCGGTAAGAATAATAATTAGTAACAAAATTATTTTCCTTAATTTAGCCACTTAAGGGAAACCCTTATGCGTAATTTGTTATTTATTTATTTTTTTTATTTTTTTTATCATCATTTAGTTTTCTATCACTTGGCCTATGGATTGTATCCGTGTTCTTAGTTGTTAAAGGCGCTCTGAGATTGCATTATGTTTGTTGGTAGCGCAAATGTCATTATTATTAATGTTCAAGTGACTAGCCCCTGCAACTCGGTCCGATCCCTTTGTTACCTGCGGACAATCCTCACCCAGATGGTTGTCAAAGTAGGACCCGCGCGTGTTGGTCTGAGGTCGAGCGAGACTTGCTTTGATTGGGATACAAAGAGATATTTCAGTGCCATCATCCTGCTTTATGGATTTTCTTTAAGGGAGTTGAGAGAGACATTCAGATGCAAAGAACGTCTTTTCTGCAAGGAATCGCTGGTTCGCAGCCGTCTGTCCTTAAGAGATACCAGACGCAGAAGACGCGTGTCAAAAATGCTGTGGAACGTTACTCTTCGAACGAAATTCTTGTCTATGTGCGTGCCATTGTTTATTTGTCATACATTTAACTTTTTAAATTTATAGTTCTCTATTTCACTTTACATTTAACTTTACATTTAACTTGAATACCTCTGATTACGTTTTATTAAATTGCGTTAAATGTACTGTGTAATAAATATAAATGTACTGTTTAATAAATATAAATGTACTGTGTAATAAATCTAAATGTACTGTTTAATAAATATAAATGTACTGTGTAATAAATCTAAATGTACTGTTTAAAAAATACAAATTATGTACTGATTAATAAATCTAAATGTACTGTTTAATAAATATAAAGGTACTGATTAATACATCTAAATGTACTGTTTAAATACATTTTGTTTTATTTCTTCTTAGTTTACATGTCCGCGGGAGGTATTAAGTGTCAATGGGACTATCTGTCATGGGATTAAGTGTCAGGGGTCAAATGTCGCGAGGTCAAATATCCGTACACCTTTTCCGCAAATGAGCATTTGTTATTTAAATGTTTAAAATTCAACTTGCTGCATTTAAAATCCCCAAAATCTCTCCGCTTAAAAAAAGATCTTCATCTAAGAAGGTCGTAGTAATATCAAACCAGTTAGGCTCGATGTGGTATGAACAAATGAGTCCATCAATTTAAAAGTCTTGCCTTTGATTAGAAAACTCCGCTTTGAGTGTACTTCTAAAAAAAGCCCAACTATCTATCTAGATATATGCCTTAATTAAGGGATGTACATGTAGGCCTACTTGTCCAGTTTCAAAGCAAAACGATTCCAGTGGTCCTTGTAAATGCAATTTCAATTCACTTAAAAGTGTCGCTATGTCATTCAGAAACATCGGCTTCAAAAGTCAGTTTTTCTCATTCAGAACCGGAAAATGTTGTTAGTTTTTTTTTAAAAATAATAAAAACATCATGGAGGTCTCTCGCGTGCCATTGAAAATCGCTCTGTGTGCCAAGTTTGGCACGCGTGTCTAGATTGCCGACCCGTGGACTACATTTATGATGGCGTGGTCAGCACAATGCCCAGCTGCCTTTAGCCCTTCTAATGTCAGTTATGAAAGCATGTCATATGTTTAATAGCTTTTTTTAATAGTTATGGCAGATGTAGAATGAATTTACACAACCCTAGCCTATGTAGAATAAATGTATGTAACCCTAGCCTATGTAGAATAAATGTATGCACCCCTAGCCTATGTAAAATAAATGTATGCAACCCTAGCCTATGTAGAATAAATGTAAACAACCCTAGCCTATGTAGAATAAATGTATACAACCCTAGCCTATGTAGAATAAATGTATGCAGCCCTAGCCAATATAAAATACATTTTTGCAGCCCTAGCCTATGTAGTTATGTAGAATAAATGTATGCAACCCTAGCCAATATAGAATAAATTTTTGCAGCCCTAGCTTATGCAGAACAAATGCATACATCCCTAGCCTATGTAGAAATAAATTTATGCAACCTATCCCACTGAACTATAATAAATGCAGTGGTCACGGAAGTAAATTGTCGGAGAAAATGCGGACTTTTAAATATAGATAAGTGCACTGTATGGCACTGAGCCATATATATATATATGTCTAAAAAAATAAATATTCATTAAAATTAGTTACTCAGTTAACCTATATATATGTGGTATTCAAAGCATTATCCAGAAAAAATCATCAACCATTTCATCTTTTGACTGAGCCATTAAATGAATGAATCCGGTACTCACATTATATATATAAGCTTATACACTCTTATACGAGTAAATTGTGTTAATTTTAATATGTTCAGTATAAAAGAGTTAATTTTTATCAAATTTCAATGACGCAATTATGAAAAGTTTTAAAACTTTTGGTACTTCAATGTATAAATAGCTCAGTGCCATACAGTGCACTTATCTATGTTTAAAAGTCCGCATTTCCTCCCATTTTTTCTTCTTCATTTTAAAGGCTTGAGCAATCCATGTATATATAGCTCAGTGACCTAACCTATGTAGAATGAATTATACAACCCTAGTCTATCACAGCATATTCCCCACGTTTCAATCAAGCCTGAGAAATCATACCCAGAGACTCTTTAAGTTTCCATGAGCCTTTCTGTAGTGATGAATGAGCAGAAGACAATTAAATATCCATCACTTTACATAGCCATTAGCAGAAACGTGCAAGATAATGATGAATATTTATTTATTAAAAAAATTAAATAAAAAACCAACAAAGACAGTCCTATAAATCTTTCAATTTCGTACTTTTTTTTTCTAAAATGACGTCATCACATCATGGGTACTAAGAATCAATCATGCCTTAACATACATTTGGCGCCTCCCACCCGTCACCGCAAAAAAACAACATTCAATGACTTGTAACAATGCCATATACAAATTTAAAAAAAAAAAAAAAAAAAAACAGAAAAAAAAATGAAGAATGTTTTGCTGATGTTCAATCTTTATTAACATTGGATATTGTATCCGTTTAAATATCTTGCCCATGGAGCTTTTACCATCAATCAATAGGGAAAAAATTTTTAATAAATTTTTTCACCGCAAATTCATTTTATTGTTAATAGAAGCCAGAAGGTCTTTCTGCACCGTGTGCACGCAGTGTTTTTTGTGTCATCTGTAACTTTAAATATGTTCTCTTCTTCCAATAATCCTTCTAAAGTGAATTTATTCAAGAAAAGGTAGTTAATTTTTACTCCCTTTTTATTAACTCTGCATGTCTGATTGTCTGCTTGCAAAACTTTGCATCGATTTTTCGACCACTTCCCGTCGTCCAATCGAGCTGAAACTTGGGCAGAAGATTTGTCCCGACTTACAATACATTCTATCAAATTTTCGGCATCATAGCCTTTGGAATAGTCACGAATACCTTCGACCAATTTGCAAATCGAAGAAAATATTTCACGTAAAACATGGCTGCCTCCACCGGAAGAGACGGAAGTAAATAAACTTTTCGGATATTTTCGTTTTTACGAAATAAATAGAATGAAACCGACACAATGTAGCCGAAAGAGACGGAAGTAAATAAACTTTTCGGATATTGTCGTATTTACGAAATAAATAGAATGAAAACGACACAATGTAGCCGAAACAAATCTTTTTATGGATTTTGCGGGCCAAAGCTAGGAAAAAAAAAGGATGCGCAAAATTTTAGTGCGGAAATTCATAAGGTATGATATTACTTATATTTATTTTAATCTGTCAAAATATAAATTAAATATAAACTTAGTTTACAAAGAAAGGGAGTAAGCTTATTATAAAAACTTTTGTTTTTATGGGTTAGTTTATTACTTTCTTTCTATTAACTCGTACTGTCTGCTTACTTGCCTGCTTGCTTTTCTGCTTGTTAGCAAAACTTTGTATCGAATTTTCGACCACTTCCCGTCGTCCAATCGAGCTGAAAGTTGAGCAGCAGACTTGTGGCGAATAACAATACATTTTATCAAATTTTCAGTTAAAAACTTAATTATACTATAATTTTGATTTTTGTTTAAATTTAACAAACACTTTAAAGATAAATGGTCTATGATTTGCTTTTTACGTTGAAAATGCCGGTCCAACTTTTTATGGTTTTTGCGTGCCAAAGCTAGAAAAAAAAAGGATGCGCAAAATTTGTGTGTGGAAATTCATACGGTATGATATCACTTATATTTATTTTAATCTATCAAAATATAAATTAAATATAAACTTAGTTTACAAAGAATAATAAAATGTTTGTTTTTATGGGTTAGTTTATTGTAAAATTACTTTAATTATCTGACAGAGTTAAATTACATGACTATAATTATAGAATTGTATGATGGTAAAGAGTGAGAAAAAGTTACACATTTTATTTTTGTTGTCATGGCAACCGTAAAATGGCGGATATATGACTTTGAAAAAAAAAGTATTCACCATGCCGTGCTCGGCATTAATTAATGACACAGTCAGCTCGTCCTCAACATCAGAGGCATCGATTGGTCTCCCCTATGAGAACCCTGAACAAACGTTAAAATACGACAAATCTCTCCATCTTATCCTGTTTCTTACACCCCCCCTCCATTCTCTCTTTCTTCTTTCTCTCTCTATTTGTCATCTTCATCTTTTTCTCTCCTTAGATGTTATAGATTATAAACGCTCCTTCTATACATATGATTATTGCGTCCTACGTTAATCCACGGTTTGAATCTAGTCCTACATTTTCATGAAACAATATTAAGCTATTAGTTTTGCTGGTTTGTTCAGGCGCAACCCATTCCATGCTCGAATGTCTCTCGGGAAGAAATAGAAATTATATGTATTTGCTAATGCAAATTGAATAAGAAACGTGCCTTTATCTATTTTATGTCTTTCTGAGAACAGATCACGACAAAGATATAATAAAGAAATTATTACTAATGTGTAAATGTTCATGTTATATGTAATAGCAATGTATGGCAATGTAATAGGAGAGAAAGCGCTACTAATAAATTACAGACGCTCCTTCTTTAAAGAATAATATGGCGTCCTACGCACATCCGTGGTTTGAATCTAGTTTTGCATTTCTATTAGTGTTTTAAATGATGTTAAGTTACTGGTTTTTCTGGTTTGTTCAGGAAACCCATTCCATGCCCGGATGCCACTCAGGAAGAAATTACTTACTCTGTGAGACTGCACCAAAGCTGCTCCTTGACTGTAAGGCATAATCAATAGCCAGCTGTTTGTGTTTTGCAGATTTGAAGATGACCGGTGTGTGTGTGTGTGTGTGTGTGTGTGTGTGTGTTGTATCTGTTCTGTTTGTTGTGTTTGTGTTTGGAATGTTTTTCTTGTTTTAATTGATATGAATGTAATCAAGCCACATTTCCATTCTGGATCAATAAAGAAATCTGATCTTAAATGTATTTGTTCTTGCATAAGGGATACAGATTAGTAACACCACTACTGTCTTACTTATATGTTAGATCGGTTAATGATTCATTTAGTTGATTTGTCCAATGTTTGTAAAGTTTTTAAATCATCCATTAGCTTTATTCTTAGCATAGAGATTATATCCGTGTTTTTAGTTGTAGGCTATGTTCAATGCGCTCTGAGCTGAAATTATGTTTGTTGGCAGCACTATATAAATATTATTATTATTATTATTATCAACCCGGGCAGATAGACGAGTCAGTCTTCACAAAACTTAATCTGAAACAGTTTGTGCTTGTCATAATAAGGACTAGGGTTGATATACAACTTGTAAGATAAGACTTGCGTATTAGTCTAGTCTAGGATACAGTTTGATATATTTATCACGCCCTCCCGATTTCCCGCTTCCCTAACTCTCTCCACTCGTTCATTTCCCCGCGGAGTTCCTTTTCTGTCATGCGCAAAGTGGGTGCTGCTCAAACATTCAGAGTTATGTCCCTGTTTAGTATAATTCACTGAACTATATAATGTAATAGATAGCTCACTGGTGCAATCAAATTGACTTGAGACTTGTTCCAACCCCCCCCCCCCCCTAGTGTACAGATAGCAGAATCAAATTTTCTAAATTACTGCCCAATAGACACGAATTCTATATTACCACCAAAACCCGACCAAGACAAAGACTAGTCAAGGTGCATTCGTGCATACATGCTTCCTGAACAATTTTAAGTAAACACATTTTAGACACATGTGGTATCTAAACACGTACAATTTATCAATGCTCTCTAAGACGTGTGCCTTAAAACAAAAGAAAAGAATAACAAAATTATTTCAATGATCTGTGCGTGCATGTCTATTGTTATAAGCACTGAGCTATATATACATGGAGTGCTCAATCAATTAAAATAGAGAAGACAAAATGGGAGAAAATGCGGACTTTTTAATATAATAGGTGCACTGTAGACTGACCTATATATACATAAAATTACTTAAAATTTAAAAACTTTTTGTAATTGCGTCATTGTAATTTGATAAAAATGAACTATTTTATATACCGGCCGCCCCCAACTCAGGTTCAAGGACGTCTGCAAACGTGATCTAAAGGCTATAGATGTAGAGGTCGGAAACTGGGAGAACCTTGCTCAGCACAGAAATAGTTGGAGAGGCACCTTACACACCGGTATAAATGCGGCAGAGGACAAACTTCGCCTTATGGCGGAGGCTAAACGAGCAGCGAAGAAAAGTAGGCTGCCCCTAACAATCTCCAACGGTCCAGCTTTCAAGTGCCAGAGATGCGATAGAGCCTGTCTCTCAGTGATAGGTCTCCACAGACACAGTCAATTTTGCAGGGCTGTCCAAATCACAGGAGCGCAAATCTAATCGTCTTTCGAGACTATGGAGCCAATGATGATGATGATGATGATATACTCTCTTATACTAGAGAGTTGTGTTAACTTTAATAAGTACCGGATTCATTTCTTTGTCAAGTCAAAAGATGAAATGGTTGATCATTTGTCTGAATAATTCTTTGAATACCACATACGCTTATATATGTTAACTGAGTAAGTAATTTTAATATACATAATAGTATATATGTATTATATAGACGCTAATTTATATATAGTTCAGTCTACGGTGCACCTATCTATATTAAAAAGTCTGCATTTTCTCCTACAATTTACTTCCTTTGAGCACTCCATATATTAGAGCTGAGTGGTTACAACTAAGTTCTAAGTATATTTCTGTGCTTTAGTGCAACCAGTTCTTTTAAATTGTTTAAACTATGCTGAAAGACAAAACATCTGTAATCAAGACACAGTTCCATTTATTTGGATCAATAAAGAAATCTTATCTTAAAACCAAAAAGCTCTCATTTCTAATAAAATTGTTGTTGTTTATTGTGAAATTTAATTTTTTTTTTTACATTCAACAATTTAACTTTTGCGAAGACAACTGAATAACAGTTGTTTTTTTCTTTTTCGAAATCAATTTAAATCTCTATATTCTTATCATATCATATGTGACACAGGCGCCACTTGAATACAGAAGATTATTTCGTTGTCATCTCATTCCAGGTTTATGTCTACGTTTGGTCTTGCATTTGGATTTTGATAGTTTTTATTAGCGGCAGTGCGTTCAGCTGTGTTCCGATAGTTCTGGGTTCGTATCCTAGTGAAGGGCTAGGATTTGTTCCCGGGACTGGAGGGTGTCCCTGAGTCTACCCTGCTCTGATGGATACCTGTCACTAGTTATGGTAAAGTAAAAGGCGGCTCGACATTGTGCTGGTCACACATCCCCTAGTATGCCGTGGCCACAGAAACTGGTAAACGCTGCTTCACCAGCCCTATGATAAATTTTGTCCGAAGGTTTCTTTATTATTTATTAAGCTTATTCATGTAAGCCATGTACCATGTCCTGATGCACATCGCAAACAAAATTTATAATATGGAACCAAAAAACAACACGTTTTGTTTTTCTGAATAGTTCACTGAACTATTGTTCTGTTTTTCTAGGCTAGAATTCTAGTTTTTTACTTTGCTTGTTAACCAACATAACGAACAACAGAATTGCTTTACTGTTTAAAAAAAAAGAATCTTGATGCAATTATGGAGCAGAAAATAAACGAAACAACAATTTTTTTTATGAGCGAATTAATACAATTTAACTACATAATGACCGATGGCTAAACATCCACATGTGCCCCCATCCACCCTTCCCCTCCCCCTCTCTCACTCCTCACTCATCCCTTCCACCGTTCACACTTAGAGAAAATGAAAGCCTTTACTGCATACACATTTAGAACGAGGTGCCTCCCCACCCCTTCCTCCTCTAATGATGTCATTTGCTGGTCAGAAATAACTAGGTTCATTTGAATTTTTAACATGTGTTTGTCTTTATGTCTTCGAGATGTTATTCTTGTTGATTGTTGTTACTTCCCTTATAGCAAAAAAAAAAAAACAAAAAAAAAAACAACATCAATCTAATCTTTCTACCTCGCCCCCTCTCTCCCTCAGAAAAAAAACAAACAAATACATAAAAGAAAAACAAATGTATTAAAAATTACAAATTCTAATCATTGCCTTTATGTTGTTTGGTTTTAAATGAACAGCATCGAATCATTATTTCGATTAGTACGTTGAGGGAAAAGCCTGTCCAACATATTTCTTATCCCCCAGTGTTTTGATATTTACTAGTAGCTAAAGGAAAACACCATTTTAGCTTTTATTTTAAGGGTTGTTGAATAGATAAAACAAAATATGCATTATGTCTATGTATAATTGTCTTCTATTAAATAAAACTGTATTACTTGATATTTAGGCTATTATTGCTAAATGTTAATGTATATATTTACAAAATATATATATATTTTTATAAATATATATAAAAAAATAAAACTTAAAATATAGGACAACACAATGATGAACAATATTTGTGATTCTCAACATGACTTTTGGTTATAGTTTGTAATTTTCTCGTATTTAGGTCTTTTAGTTTGACATTTTCTCATATTTAGGTCTTTTACTTCAAATTAGTCATTTTCTCATATTTAGGTCTTATAGGTCTACTTAGTTATATTCTCGTATTTGGGTCTTTTAGTTCAAATTAGTCATTTTCTCATATTTAGGTCTTATAGGTCTACTTAGTCATTTTCTCATATTTAGATCTTTTAGTTCAAATTAGTCATTTCTCATATTTAGGTCTTTTAGTTCAAATTAGTCATTTTCTCATATTTAGATCTTTTACTTCAAATTAGTCATTTTCTCATATTTAGAACATTTAGTTAAAATTAGTCATTTTCTCATATTTAGTTCTTATATGTCTACTTAGTCATTTTCTCATATTTAGGTCTTATATGTCTACTTAGTCATTTTCTCATATTTAGATCTTTTACTTCAAATTAGTCATTTTCTCATATTTAGAACTTTTAGTTCAAATTAGTCATTTTCTCATATTTAGGTCTTATATGTCTACTTAGTTATTTTCTTGTATTTGATTCTCTTGGTTATACTGATTCATTTCTTCTATGTATGTCCACGTGAGTTGTTCCGGTTCAAGGCTCTTCACTTCTCAACACCCTGACAGAATAGAGAAGACACTTAATACGGTATAAAAGTGGTCAGGGCTCTCACTAGAATCCATTCTGTGAAGCACTTTTTCTCTGGCTCTCCAGTCTATATTTAGATATCAGCTGACCTATACCTCAAACACTCTCATCGTCCTGTGTGTAAAAGTTCAAGCTTTGGAAAATCTCTCTCTCTCTCTCTCTCTCTCTCTCTCTCTCTCTCTCTCTCTCTCTCTCTCTCTCTCTCTCTCTCTCTCTCTCTTCTCTTGGTAGGGATTTGTCTATCTCCTTATACCTAGAGCCCATTCACAGTTTGAGCTCTTCCTTAAAAAGGTACATCCATTTATTTGGACGCCAGTTTCAACACGATGAGACGTGTCAGAAAAGGTCAACTGACCAATGGACGAAGGATTACCATCTAACAAGTAAACTTTCCGTCCATTAGTTCTTCAGTTCAAGGTCTTCAAAATGAACTGTTTTGTGTTTTATTATGTCCACCGGTCTCTGATAAACATACGTTAAAGAACATTGTAAAGTATAGACCGGTATTTGCTAAACATACGTTAAAGAACATTATAAAGTATAGACCAGATAGGACGCGGATCTCTCTGTTAAATACACCTGTAACAGATTTGACAGAGCAGTTGATTATATTATGTCTGTTATATATTTTTTATGTTATTTAAACACAAACAAAGCCCGTATAATAAATAGATTTCATGATCTTTGAAAACTATTTTTTGTAAATATGTATAATCCAGTATATCCACTTTTGATATGCATTAACCCTTTGTGGCCGGAACGACACGAGCCGTGTCGATCGGTCTACTCAATTTTGACGGAACGACACGAGTGGTGTCGTTTTCGGTTATAATTGTTTTTATTGTTTTACGTCTAATCCATGTTTTTAAAAATAAAAATAACTTCCGTTTCCTTTTAGCAGAAACCAAAATAACATTTCGCATTTGATTTTCATTGTGAAAAGTGCTGTTTTAGATACTTTTATTAATGTTTTTTTGTGGTGACTTTTTTTTTCTCCTTTTTTTCTTGTTGTTGAATATGTAATGGTGACGGATAAAGAAATGGCAACTACTAGCAGACTAAGTACTAGATTATTATGTCTTATAGTTATATTGTTAGAAATATGGACAGTGTTTGATAATTTAATAGTTTTGTTTCATTTTGTTCTTTTTTTTTTAATAAAAAAGAATTTTTAGCTAATTTTTTTGTGCAAAATTACGTGTTTTCTTATATAAATAATTGTGGATTATTTTTTTAAAGATTGTTATTTAAAGTATTTCAAAATAAAAGTTATACACTTTCATTAAGCATCCAATTACCTTTAATTTGATATATGACACTTAAATATATTTACAAAATTTGATGCAGAAAAAAATAAAATTCTGGGATATACAAAATAAGTTGAAAAAAAACTCCGTCAAAACAGCTAAAAAAACTCCGGCCACAAAGTGTTAACCTTCCGAACATTTTGCTCTGCAAGTAAAAAACAAAAAGTAAAAAAAAAGATAAGTTAATAAATCTATAAAATAAATTATTTTAAAAATAAGGGGAGGTCACTTGACTATATATATATAGTCCTTTGGTGGAAATATCTACGTATATCAGTCATCAGCGTTAAATAAAGGAAATTAAATTATACATTCAATAACCATTTTAAAATGTGAATCAAAGACTATCATGCAAAAAAAAACAACAGTTAAAGGGTTAGAGGGTTGGAGTGGATGTGATTGAACCTTTGATAGAATCTGTTGTCTATTTGTTAATTAAGAGTTTCAGCTCTATAGCATGGAGGGACAAAAGGGTCAATTAGCCTTCCCAAATATCAGGTTGAATAAAAGTTATTAAAAAATTTGCGAAGTTAATATTAAGTAGTTAAGAAGCATTTATTTTTAGCATACATAATATAATTACACATTTAGAGATTTATATACAGTATATTTGGATCAATAAAGCAATCTTATCTTATCTTATCTTATAATATATAGTTCACAATATATTTTGGTCTGATAAGTAAACAAAATATGCATTTCAGAACGTGGCTGTACGTCCAGGACTATCTAGATAATGTGTTGAACAGGCCACGCAATACTTTCTCGCTATTGAGTGCAGATACTCGGAAAAATGAAACATACATATTTATTTCGCAAGATCATCAAATTATTAGCTTTCCCATTTACCTGTATAACTGTGTGTGTTTAAAATGTTAGTTTTCAGCATATAATAAAAACGTGGGCACAGTGGCTGCGTGGCAACGCGCTTGGGTTCCTGAGATTAGTAAGGGTAAAAAGAGGCTGGGCATCGTGCTGGCCGCACAGTTACCTTTTATGCCCTGGCCACAGAACATTTTGAAAGCTTCTCCGTTTTCCGCTTAGGCTGAAATGTCTAAACTGGGTCTTTACTTCACTTAATAGAATATACATTTTCTACATGTAGCACATGAACTAAGTAAAGTATCCGGTCTGACCAAATTGATCCACAGGGCCGTGAAGCAGCGTTCACCAGTTTCTGTAACCACGGCATAATGGGTAATTGTGTGGCCAGCGCAACGCACACCGCCTTTACTTTACCCCAACTAAAATCAGGTACCCATCAGAGCTGGGTAGACTCATGGACACCTTCCAGACCCGGAAACAAATCCTAGCCTTCACCAGGATTTGAACCCAGGACCTTCGGTACGCCAGCCGAACGCGCTGCCCCTCGGCCACCTGCCATATAAACTAACGAAAACATTGAAATTGTTCAAGACATTTAGACGAAAGATGCAATGTTTATTACTTGTAAATATTTATGTCCAACAGTTTAAGGATTAATATATATATATATATATATTTAAATAAATTTGTTAATTTATTATTTAAATAAATTTAAATATATTTATTTAAATAAAGAGCAATTATAAATCTACATAAACCATTAATTAACAACATTGTAAATATTTATGTCCAACAGTTTAAGGATTAATATATATATATATATATATATTTAAATAAATTTGTTAATTTATTATTTAAATAAATTTAAATATATTTATTTAAATAAAGAGCAATTATAAATCTACATAAACCATTAATTAACAACATTTAAACATAGCACAATGATGTGTTCAAAATGCTAAGAAAATAAATTCCGTAATCCAATTTCAAAGTAAACATTTAATCAGTTCGCTTACTTCTCGAGTGACGTTCGGGCGTAGGATGGGTTGCCATAGCTAGTCGGGAGTCGGAACACCAACAACATATCATTTTAACCCCCGTATTAAATTACGAGCCCAGTCTTAAACCACGGATAAGCGTAGAACGCAAAGAAGTCATCTGTATAAAAGCAGCGAGTGTTTAATTTTTATTTAAAAAAAAAGAAATGTTAAAAAAGGTTACAGTTATTTTTCAAAAAATGTTTGTATATTTTAATGCAGGTTTGCTTTTGTACATATTGAACCTTAATGTAAATGAATGTATTCTAGTCTTAGAATCTTCAGATCAAATAACTTAATACTGATGACAAATGTCACCAAAAATTATCTCCATTAGGCCAGGACACTTTATAAATATCGCCCTCCGGCCAATAAATAATTCATATCCATTCTGATATGCACCTGATCTTACTTAGACAGCGAAACTCACTGAGCTATATTTATATATCGCTCAGTGGCGAAACTCGAGTCAAGGGGACATCATCCACTCAAAACGAAGATTTCTTCTTTTAGAAAAAAGGAAGGAAAAAATCAGTTTGCTATAAAACTGTATAAGTCTAGACTCTAGCGTCATGAAAAAAAGAAAAGAAAATTCATTATTATCCGTATAGCAAACACATTCATTACTATCTTCTTTCTTTCTTTCTTGTTCTCATTCCAAACGCCTCCATTAAATAAAGCGGTGAGGTGAGACGATTTGAAATGACGTCTTACATTTGATTACCTCATGTCATTAGTTTTTTTCTTTATGTAATAGACGGAAGTGTAAGTGTGTGTGTGGCGAGCGAGCGAACTCGGGGTCGCTGGCTTGCGGGAAATTGATACAATGCGTGCAGTTGGATTTGTTCGTTTAGTTTGATGTGTTGGTGTTGAATGTGGTCTGTGTCGGCCTGTATATACTACAGGCAATAATAGTCTGTGTGAGACAAATATCGTCTTATTACGAAATAATCTTCATATGACGCAATAATCTTTTGTAGGGGGTAGTAATTTACTATCGGATACAACAATCTTCAGTAGAAGGCAGTAATTTACTGTATGACACAAACATCTTCCGTAGGAAGCAGTAATTTACTGTAGGACACAATAATCTTCTGTATGATGCATTTATTTTCTCTTGGATGCAATAACCTTCCACAGCAAGCAATAATCTGCCCTCAAAGGTGTCAGCTATTCATCAATGCCGAGAAAACTCTGGGACTAACCCTAGGGAAAACACTGATTCGTTACGGAGACCTTTAAGGATGGCCGTTTAACGTTTTTCCACAAGACCAAAATCCCATTAAGCTGACAACAAGGAAGTGGACTTTATAGATGTTTATTAAGGGATTTAATGGGGATAAAGGAATCGATGTATGTTATATGCGATCTTTCTCCCTTGAATCAAGTTTAGTTGATTCAAAGTTTTATATTCTCAGATTTTTAGAGGGTTTGCATAGTATTATACAATATATAATGAATCCATATTCTGATTTGCAGGGTGTGACGCTTAGATTCTGTAGATATTTAATCTGCTAATAATAATATAGATTATTTATATAGCGCATCTGTTAATGAGGCGTTTGCTTTATCCCCATTGAACAACAATGTTCAGTTCATTAAAATAGTAATTTTACCTTCCTGCAAGAACTCAATATAATCTATGTAGTCACAAATGATCTGACAACGCTCTTCTGCAGCACAAATATATTTAATCACATTAAATCACAGTCACATATAATATCCAATGAATAATATAATATAATATGAGTCCAAGAAATGAAATAGTATTCTGATAAAATATAGTATAATTCCGAGTCTAACATGTACGTCTACACGCTTCTAGATATTTGAGTCGACTGACTATTCTCCGGTCCTTTACCCCCCCCGTGATCAGACTGAGACATGTAAAACCCCGTGATCAGACTGAGACATGTAAAACGTGCAAAGCATGCCTTACAAAGCCACGACGCAGTAGAACAAACTAGATTGTGATATTCACATTCTTCCCAGGGCCCATAACTCTTGTACTATACTATTGACTATTGACTATTTACTGAGTCATTTCCCTTTGACCATGTTAGTGCATACTAGCATTACTCACCCCTCCCGGAAAAAAATAATAATTCATTATTATTTTTGCATAATTACATATATAGGGAACATAAATTATTGTTAAAAAATCAATGAAATATTTAGTTGCATATCAATAGTTAACATATCTAATTAAGTCATGTAATATTCATGTAATCATAGTACAAAAAACATAAATAATCATCATAAAAACATAAATAATCATCATAAAAACATAAATAATCATCATAAAAACAATTTACATCGGTGTCTTACAGAAGTTATACACCATCTTATTAACTATGAGACCAAAAATCTGAAGTCTCAAGTTTTACATTAGTCCTAGACAATTATCTTTCAGTATTGTCTATTCAATATCTGGGATATAAATGGATAATCTTGATAACACATCTGGCAAATGATTATCTTTTCCAACTATGCTTTTGATCTGAACTCTTTTTTGTCAGTTAATTCTATTCTATGTTCAATGATATTAGTCAAACCAGGTGTTTCTGTGATTGTATCTTTAAATTTGTTTAATATTTTCACAATTTTATTTTTAGTTTCTACACTTTGAATATGATCTAAATTAATTTGCTTTAATTCATTAGTTGTATTTGCGGTCATGCCACACAAGTAGTTAACATTACTTGGAATGTCTTTAATATTTTCATCTTCAACGATGATAACATTGTTGTTTTCTATTTTGTCATTAGTTTTTGATGTAGTATCAACTATATTGCTTTCTTCATAATGTCTTAAATTGTTGATGTGAACAATTTTTTCACTACCATTTATGTCAATTTTATATGTAACATCTGACAATTTATGTATAGTCATAAGGACCTTTCCATTGCATGGTATTACCAGAACCAATGGGTAAATATACAAGTACTTTGTTTCCTATTTTTAACTTTCTTAAGTTTTTATTCATGTTTTCTCTAAGTATGGTTTTTTCTTTAATTTCTTGGTTTTTTTCCACAGCAAATTGATATGCTGTTTGCATATGTTTTTCTGTCTTATTTATTAGATTAAAAGGTGACATTTTTGTTTTTTTGGTTTTTAGTAATTCTGCTTTAAAATTCTCTAATGGACCATTGGCATTTCTACCAAAGATTAACTCAAAAGGTGAGTAACCAGTGCTTTCATGCTTTGCCTGTCTATAAGCAAAGAGAATGGCTGGTAGGAATTCATCCCATTCATAAGGGTGTTCTTCGCAAACCTTAGCTAACATTTGTTTTATAGTTTGATTTGCCCTTTCAACCATACCATTTGACTCTGGGTGGTAGATTGAACTAAAAATTTGTGTTATGTTGAGCATTTTAGTAAAAGCTTGAGTCAATTTGGATTTGAATTGGGTACCATTATCACTTAATATAGTTTTAGGAAATCCAAATCTGCAGAATATTGGCAATAGTGAGTTACATACTCTATCTGCGGTTATTTCTCTTAGAGGGATTACTTCCACCCATCTACTACCCATATCTATGAGTGTTAATGCAAATTTAGCTTTTGAATTCCTAGCTTCTTTCATAGGTCCAATAATATCAATGGCTATCTTTACAAAAGGTTTGTCTACAGTATCTGTTTTTTGTAAAGGTGCTTTATGTTTTGAATTTTTCTGATTATGTATCAGACATGTTGAACAACTTTTTATGAATGTTTTCAAATCCTTTTCTAAATTGGGCCACCAGAAGTTGTTTTTGATTTTGTTACAAGTTTTTTTTGTACTTAAGTGACCTGCTAATGCATTATCATGCGAAATTTTCATTATTTGCACTGTCAAAGATTTTGGCACAACTATTTGAGTTATATCAGTTTTTGTTTCTATCCTACAAAGAATTCCATTAATTAATTTCATTTGTCCTTGTTTAAAATTTTCTTTACCAAGTTGTGGCACAATTTTGTTTATATACTCATCTTGTTTTTGTTCATTTTTCAAAGTTTGTTCATCAAAAGGCATACTATTTAAGCTAATCTGTTCACGTTTTTTCATTTGTGTTTCAGTTTTCTTTTGAGTAGTATCAATGTATGCTAATATGTTTGATTTCAATGTTTGAAAGTCATTGATTTCTTTCTCTGCAATATTGTATATTGCTTTGTGATTTTCTAAATGTTTGCACAGTGATATGGCATGCAATTGTTTAGGTATATTATTTATTTCACATTGTTCTTCAAACCTTTCAATATATTGATTCAATTTCTCTGTACCATTCCATTTAGGCATTAGATTTTCTTTCACTTTGTTTATAGGTATATCTATATTAGGTGTGTCATTAATAATGCTACTGTCTGACTTGCCTAGTGTTTGTAAAAAACTGACAGTTTGCAAGGCAGGGCCGAATTCATCTTGTGATAAATCTCCCAGTTGATTATTTTCTAACAAAATTACAGGTTTTAAGTTTAAATCTGTGGATTTAAGATCCATCCATTGTTGAAATATTTCAAAACTATTGTCCTGTTTGACTCCATATGTATTACCTATTATTAGGGGAGCAACACAATTTTTTAAAATGGCTGCTTCAGTATATCCTGTAAGCCAAGGAGTATCAATTTGTATGGTAGTGATTGGACAACTAACCATAGATCCATTACCTAGTTTAATTGTTTCTATCCTTAAGATATTTTTGGCTTTATGAGGAGGAATAATCCTCTCATCTACACAAGTGAGAGATGAACCAGTATCCCTTAGACAATAGGTACGTATTCCCTCAACATATGCAGGGAATAAGATCAGTTGACCTTTATTCTCAAATATTACATTGTTTCTGTGAGTAGTAGGATTATTTGTATTGCCTTTATTTCTATTCTGAAAATTTTGATTTTCAGAATTTGGATTGGTAACATGCTGATTTGTAGAATTTCCTTGTGGAAAATTCCGTCTTGTAAAGTTTTGATTTTGATTTCCTTGTGAAAAATTCTGTCTTGTAAAGTTTTTATTTTGAAAATTTTGATTATTATGGCTATTCTCATTTTGTCTATACCTGTTATTTACATATTTTATTCTGAAACCACAAAATCTGTCTATATGTCCATAACGATTACAAAATTGACATCTAAGATTTTGTCTGTTTGTATTTGTTTCATTACCATAGTTTTGTCTTCTACCATATTGACTATTTGTTCTAGGAGGTGAATAGCTCCTATGTCTTCTATTTTGTATGGTATTTACTGTTTGAGTCTGTTTAGTAAGTTCTACATTGGGATTACTATCTTTAAAATTGGAGATAGCATCTATTAAATTTTCAATATTTCTTACTTTCCTCTCCATAATATGTGTAAACAAAGGTTTGGAAGCCATTTGTAACACTTTATCTACTACTACCATCTCAATAATTTCATTGGGATTTTTTGTGTCTATTTTAATTAGTTCTAACCAAGTTAATAAGAATGATTTCATTTCAGAGACAAAAGCTCTTGGTTCTATTTTATCAGTTAATAAAAAAGAATGAAATTTTTGTCTATAATAGTCCTCTGAATGGATAAAAATTTTTATCAACTGTTCTCTAATTATTGTGTAATCAGTAATCTCTTTATCAATATGAGCTAAAGCTTCCCTTCCTTTGTCTTTCAATTGAGGAATTAAATGAATATACCATTCCGATTGCGGAATGTTATACCCTTTACATGTTGTTTCAAAGAGAGTTAAAAAATCTAAAATTTTTTCTTTTCCATCAAATGGTGGCATTTTAAATCTAACGCCATGTTTATTAGATGAATTAGTTGAATGCTCAACTTTATTTTGTTGCAATTTAGCTAGTTCTAATTCATGGTCTAGTTTTAGTTGTATTTCTTTTTGTTTAAGTTCTAATTCTAATTCTAATTCTTTTTGTTTAAGTTCATTGTCTAATTCTTTTTGTTTAAGTTCATGTGACCTACTTTCTGCACGCTCATCTCTTTCTTTATCAGATAATTCCTTTTTTAACTCTTTTACTTTCTTTTCTATAAATTCTTGCAATTCTTTTTTTTCTGTTATTTCAAATTCCTTAGCTAAAGCTTTAGCTTCTTCATACATTAATTTAACTTTTACATCCATATTTAATTCTTGATCATTAACAATAAATTATTATTTTGTACAGGACAATGCTATTATTTATTATTATTTATAGAGTGTACATTCACAATGTAATTCTTATAATTATTATGTAGACCATTATTATTAAGTTGAAGCTAAACACTTGTAATACTATTATTTCTATTCACTATGCTATTATAATTGAAAGCATTTTGGAATTGGAACAATGCAAAGCATAATATTTTGATTGATAAATTATTTTCTCTTCTTATTTTTCAATTTACTTTACTTGTATGTAAATGTTGACTACTGTCAATTATTATATTTGAAAAAAATGCCTTATTTACTATTTTCTATAGTGTGTACATAAATATTTACCTTTGCATAAATTATATTTATAAACAATTGATAGTTATTGTTACTATCAAGAATCTATCAGAAATAATAGTGGTTATCTTGAACCAATAATATTAATTATATTTAAAAAACAAAACAAAACAACAATTATGTATAACTAAAATAAATGAAACACAACACAACAATTATGTATAACTAAAATAAATGAAACACAACACAATCTTAATTAAGGACACAAATGCTGCATGGACAACAGTAATAGAGGAAATGTTCACACTAGAATCACAATATTTATCAACATTGACAAAGACAATAATTTTACTTCAATATTTGAACAAAAACAAACAAGTCAATACAGCTAACAGAAATTACCCTATCAAAGAATCATTTAACATCTATCTCTCTGTAAGAAACAGAAGTAGAGTAAAGACAGAGTAAGATTTAGAAATTGAGAGATATATGCCAAACTACCACCACCAAGACCATTAATACATATAGCAATACGAAATGTAAACATGTATATTAATAAACATTAGGATTATTAAGTTTGAGAAAATATGAAGTAATTAAAGTGTTTGTAAATCCTTGTTCGAAATACACAATTACTTAACTAATAATCCAGTATGAAATCACAATAATTTTAAGGTTCCTTGAGAATAATCCAGATTTAGGTTAAATAAAACCCAGAATTAAAAAATGTATACCATTATAAATGTCAAAAGTCTTTTGGTACACATATTAATATTTAACTTTAAAGTCAATAGTTTTTCTTAAATTCAGATTCGGTATAGTTTCGGTAAGCACATCAGATAGTTTCGGTACACTTCAGATTCGGTAAGCACATCAGATAGTTTCGGTACACCTCAGATTCGGTCAGCACATCAGATAGTTCAGGATTGAAACGAGTATTGGTAGTCTTAGGCTTCAACATGTAGAGAACATGTCAACATCACGAATTTAGTTACGACAGGAAGAGTTTCGTTATTAATGTTCACCAACCTGCATCAGTTCATTACTTGACAAGGTTTATAATATAGAATGTTTATATTGTCAAGTAAAATGTTCTTTCGATGACGATAATAAACCACATTGAATATTTATTAGTTGTCAACATGATCTTTTTTTACTTTACATCCGGTTCCGAAAATTATGTCCGGTGTATTCCTTTAGATATATTAGTACATTTTTTTTATCCATTTGTACTACATTAAGAAAAATTCAATCCATGAATTTTCTCTTGAAATCATAGAGCTAATATGTTGCTCAGATGAAAAATTAGTATATTTATTTATGTCGGACTCAGACTTCAGTTAAAAACTGGTATGCTGCTCAGACCATATGGTATGGTTTATAAAAATGTCAAATTTACGACTCGATAATGATTTTTTCAATCGCCAGCACTCGCTGCACCATAATCTCTTCTTTTTACCAGGCTGCCACCAGCTGTTAATGAGGCGTTTGCTTTATCCCCATTGAACAACAATGTTCAGTTCATTAAAATAGTAATTTTACCTTCCTGCAATAACTCAATATAATCTATGTAGTCACAAATGATCTGACAACGCTCTTCTGCAGCACAAATATATTTAATCACATTAAATCACAGTCACATATAATATCCAATGAATAATATAATATAATATGAGTCCAAGAAATGAAATAGTATTCTGATAAAATATAGTATAATTCCGAGTCTAACATGTACGTCTACACGCTTCTAGATATTTGAGTCGACTGACTATTCTCCGGTCCTTTACCCCCCCGTGATCAGACTGAGACATGTAAAACCCCGTGATCAGACTGAGACATGTAAAACGTGCAAAGCATGCCTTACAAAGCCACGACGCAGTAGAACAAACTAGATTGTGATATTCACATTCTTCCCAGGGCCCATAACTCTTGTACTATACTATTGACTATTGACTATTTACTGAGTCATTTCCCTTTGACCATGTTAGTGCATACTAGCAGCATCTTTCTATGCTATTTCATTCAATATGCCCAAAGTGCTTTCTTTCCACAATTCACTTGCCGAAGTTGTGATTGGGAAGGCACAAAGCGCTCTCTTTCCACAGTTCAGTTGCCGAAGTTGTGATTGGGAAGGCACAAAGTGCTCTCTTTCCACAGTTCAGTTGCCGAAGTTGTGTTTGGGAAGGCACAAAGCGCTCTCTTTCCACAATTCAGTTGCCGAAGTTGTGATTGAGAAGGTACAAAGCGCTCTCTTTCCACAGTTCAGTTGCCGAAGTTGTGATTGGGAAGGCACAAAAGCAACTAAGGAGAAAGGCCTTGAATATCTTTTTTAAGATTCTTTTGTCTCAGAAAGTCTCAGTGTCTGAGTCTGATGTAAACTGTTCCACGATGTAGGCGATGGAGATTCAAAGGAGCGCTCTTCAAACGCCTTCTTTTTGCGCCCAAACAACACTCGTATTTACTGTGAAGAGCGCAGATTCTTTACTGGCACATGCTTTTTATGAGCCCCCGAAGCTAGTAATGTGCAGTGCCATTAATGCAGCTCTACATGAACAAAAGGCGCAACCCCACGAACCGGTACGGAAGTCGGTAAAACAGATTTTACAATAAATGCAAAAAATGTGAAGAAAAGGGTCCTAGGTCGTTTTTTAGATTATTATTGATTTGTAATGTTGAATACCTTAACTTATAGCTGTGAAATTTTCAAGCGAAAAGGATTTTTAGAAATTACTCAAAAATGTGTTTTTATGCAACTTTAGTCTAAAATCACGCAAAATGTCCTCTAAACATGAAATTGTTTAAAAATATAATAAATATTACTTAAAACATTTAAAACTTTAACAGCTTGTGTATTAATTCATTATCATTATGTTTGTTAAATTTCATGACGATTGGTCAATATTTGTATGTCCTGGAAATAGTTAATTATCTGTTGCATTGCTAAATTTTAAAAAATCGGTACCGTTTTCTTTTTCATTTTTCTCCAAAAGGACTTCCCTTACCTTTACGTTTGTAATTTTGAATAACTTTTGAACTAATTAATAGATTTGAAAGATTTTTTCAACAATATGTATATAAATGAATTAGCTTTAATTCAATACCTACAACAAAATATCCTATTTTGCCGACTTCAGTACCATTCCGTGGGGTTGCATCACATTATCAGCTTAGTCGCAGTGAGCCAGTGCAGATCTTTAAGAACTAGAAGGATGTGATTGTCCATTTTAAATAACCACACCCGTTCATTGAAGCAATAATGATCTTATGCTTCTATGTTTGTAGTTTTGGCAATATCCAGCCACCCTCATATTGAAAACTATGATTAAAATTTACCGGAGATTTTTTTTACACCTTTTTTCCACATTACCCACCGAACACGAACATCTCTTCGCATCCAATCTTCTCTGTGGATATGCCGAAACTTGAACAACCTTTATTTAAGTTACACATAGTAAACATAATCGTGAGACAGCATCGGACAGACTTCCTATAGAAACTGGTAACAATCAAAGACGATGTTTGGAAGACTTGAAGGCATGATGTAGGTCAACTGAACTGAAAAGATTAAATTTGTTCTCTTCAGATAGGAGAGACAGCTTTTGTGAGGACATAATATCAATTACACCCATTTTGTGGAATAAAGAAAACTGAGTGAAAATCGAGATAGATACTATTCAATTTCAGTAAAACCATTTAAAAACTATTCAATTAATTCAAACTAATTTAGAGGATACAATGTGTTGAAGAGTTTTATCTATAATGCGAGATTTTAAAGGATAAAAGAACTGATAACAATGTAAATCTGTACACACAAAAGACACGATACAGATCTTATCTAACATACGCTGACAATAGGGTGGACATTAAACAGATTCAATTCAATACCAGTTGTGAAAGTTGCTTTAGCTAGAAATCTATGCCGTGTTTAATATCTGGTATTTTGTACTACCAAATAAAAGTTACAAACTAGAGATCTCAGATAACCAGCTGGACAGAAGCACATTCTGAACTCGTGTTCACAGACAGCAGAGACGTCTACGTTGCTGATAGCTGAACACGATAAATTCATTTCTAAATGTCTGCACGAATTGTTACGTAACATTTTTCACGAAGTTTAAACCAAAAACTTATTTATAGAACATTACAAAAAAAAAAAACGAAACCAAATCTAGCGCTCATTCTTTTGATGTTGTTATATTTTATTTATTGCTGTCATTTTTCTTTTTCAATTTGTCTGCAAAATCTTGTTATAGACTTTTCTTTTCTGGCTGATTTGAACATAAGCTCATTTAAATCCCTTAACTTTCCTTATTAATAACCATAAACTAATTGATGTCCGTAAAGCTAATGGCCCAATTTTAACAGCCAATTTACATTTAAAAATTCTTTAAACAAATGAAAATAAATAGCAAAACAACACCATCTGAGGCAACAGATCCTAAGTGAAAAAATAATGTTGTTAACGCATGACGTCCACAAAAAATATTTTTTACGCAAAAACAATTCTTAAATAAAAAAGAACACAAAAAAAAAAAAAAAAAAAAAACCCAGAAAACTATGGAAAATTTTCCACTAAAAGAAGAAACAACAACATGCACATCTTTTTTTTTTCTTCGGCTTTTTATTATCTTTTGGTTTGGTTGGTTTGATTTTATCATTTCAAATTGACAGAAGCCCAAAAGGAAAAAAAATAATTAACTTGGTGTGAATCCGGAATGGAAATTGAAGAGGAAAGAGAACAGAAAAATTGAGAAGAATTAGAGTTCGGTAGAGAAAAAACAACATAAAATGACTGTTTTGAGACTGGTGGTAGGTTGAATTATTCAGAGTGTCTTGTTGCGACCTTCTATGCAATCATTGGAGATGTCTTGTTAGTAAAATGTCTATAGGGCGTTTGCAATCACGTGACAAAAAGCACGTGATTTGTGTTTACTTTGTGTAATGGTGTACAAGTAACAATGGCCGCTGTATTAATAAAGTTTCACATAGGCTCGAGCTTTTTTAAAAAGATGTCTTATTAAGATTTAAGCTGTATTATGTATGTTAAATAAAATAGGATATTTTATTATTATCATTGACATAGATCATAGACGATGTGAGCCTATTAGTGACTTGACTAGATAGCCTATTCACCAACACTATCACTTGACATCGTAGCTGCCCTACTTAGACATTAGCCTATCCTACGAAACATTAAAAGTGTAGGCCTATAAAGTGAAATTGAAAGTGTAAATAGGTCTAGCCGGCCCTAGCCTAATCACATTAATCAATTAATCTATAGTACTATTTACCTTCTTTTTTTGAGTAGGATAGCCAATATTCATATGTGAATTCGGCATGATAATAAACTTCACCATGTGCCATATTTGTTCCTCAATTTACAAATGACGTCACTAAAAAACTTAAGCTCCGCCCATTGCAAACGCTCTATTGTTGTATATCGCTTTATGTTTGTTAGTGAAGCCATATTTACATGAAGGTGTTCTAGGTTTTTGATGTATATGTTTGCTAGAGGAACAATATTTACATGAAAGTTTTCTAGGTTTTTAAAGTATTATGTTTAGTTTAGGAACAAAATTTACATACTAGTTTTGTAGGTTTTTTATGTATAGGGCGTTTGCAATCACTTGACAAAATCACGTGTTTTTGTTTACTTTGAGTAATGGTGTACAATGGCCGCTGTATTAATATAGTTTCATATAGGCTCGAGCTTTTTTTAATTGATATTTTGTGTTTAAAATGATGATTAATGTATTAATATGGATTTTATTAATTTTATATTAGATCAATAGACACAAGAAGATTCTTACATTAAAAATGTTACATTACTATTGAACGATTAGGCCTACAATGAAAACTTTTCTAAGTTTTTAATGCATATTTGTTAGAGAAGCAGTAATATAAAAGTTTGCTAGTATAGAAACATTAACTACAATGTTTCGATACTTAGTAGAGCTTTGTCGTACATGAAAGCTAGAAACACAATATTTACAGGAGGGTGTCTGGTAGTCAGCTATTTATAATTTCATTACTTATTTGAACTACCGAAACTCTTAACCAATTAGAAACATTGATAACCGTAATACATGTACATCATTTGGCAATGTGCTGGACACCTATTTTGTTTCGTTAGCAGTGGTCTAACAAACACCCAAGCCCCATTAAAGGCCAACTGATGAGGTTTTTCTCAAAGTGACGAGATTTTGGAATAGACCCATACCGAAGTGACGTTTTTCGCGGGGGGGGGGGGGGCAAAGTAAACTAAGCATAAGACACCAAACATATATTTAACCATTTTGGTAAAAATAAGAACTGGGTAAAGATTTAAGACAAGTGGCAATAGATTCAAATCACGTGCCAAAAATAGAATGTTTCCTGCACGAGTTGCCAATTAATGACGTCACGTCCTCTTATTGCCGGTGCGGTAATTATAAAACTCAAATGGCTAAGAGATTGGTTCTTCCCCCCCCCCGCCCCAAAAAAACCCATACATTTAAGTGCTAATATTGAACTAATTCTTTGAAAGCTATAGACTAGATCTATTTAATATTTTGTATAAATTATTTTATTTGTGAAAATCTTGATAAAAAGCTCCTCACTAGGTCTCTGAAACCCAAAGTGTATGAAAGATGTTATTGTTATTTGAAACGACGCTGTTTATACTTTTGAAATAATGTATAATCTAGTTTTTACAATCTCATTTTGCGAAGAGAGAAAAAAATAGATACAATAAGGATCTAATTTTAGATTTAGACAAGACTTTTCACAACAGGATTAGACATGTGTGAAATTCGTTTACAAAAAATATAGAGCTTTTTTTCTCTCCTCGCCTGACAAAGGATGCCTTTTATTATTCGAGAAGATTAAACGGGTCAGGGGAAAATCCGTTTTTCTAATTTTAGCCAGACTTCCAGACATGTTAAGAATAGGTTAAGTATCAACACAAATCATGTTTAGGTTATTAAAATATAACACGAGATATTGACAGCGGCACTGATTTCGGGTCAGACTAACAAGATGAGGTTATGGTTCGGACGTTATTTTTCAGACAACAAGTATTAACCTCACCGCATTCACTGCCCATCAGAACAATATCCCCCCAAAAAAAAAGAAAAAAAAAAGAAAAAAGAAGTGGGAGGGGTGGTAAGGGTCAAACATTGCTATTAAAATTCAAGACACGGAGAGGATGTCTTCTTATTCTTTTCCATTCCAAGATCACCGTTAAAGATTATACATTAATGATTACTATTCCTACAAGACTAAAAGAATTTTTGTATCGCGCAAGCCTTTTGTCTTATGACTATAATAGTGATGTTCGTTTTATAATAAAATTGTAAAATTGTATCTTCATCTTCATGGCAAATGCATGGCAAAACAGAGAATTTCACTTAAATCATTATTAAAAATAATAACATTTCATAATAATGATATTCCTTCTCACAATCTTTATTGCCTGCATGTGCCAGTTAAGTATCTTGGATCAGAATACAACTTCAAGTAGAGCCAAATATATTAATTAATTCTTCTTTATAGAAGGAGCGTCTTTAATATATGAGATACGATACATATAGTTGTTGTCATGTAGGCATATTTATTCATTTATTAATAACACCATTATCCCATCGAAAAATATGTTACATTTTGTAAGTCCTCTGCTCTGGCTAGGGGGGTTATCTAGGTTTTTACCTGCGCTAGTCCACGAGTTGTGTGTTGTTGATTTTTTTCAAATCATATCCAATTCGCAGAAATCAAGTCATAGTGTACCCAAGTAATTAAATACCTCGCCCTGCCCTCGCAGACGATAATTAGTTTCGGGATTTTGCCCTGCCAAGCTCGACACTGTTAGGATGAAGAGGAAACGGCGAAGCATATCTCTCATTATATCAACACCTAACTCTCCAGTTGTTGTTTAAACCGCACGAGTCGGGTAACCAATTTTCCATTGACCGCTACGGGGGATTTAATAGCACTACACGTTACCTCAGAGTTTATATCCAGTGCTGGTCCACGGTGCACATAACTGGCAAACTTGTGTTGACCGTCGGTGAGTCAATAGATCGGGTTAACGCATGCGCGCTCATCTGCGATTCATGTATTATCTACCGATGGCAATTTTTTTTAAAGACGGTCAAGTACTCATGTACTACTTCAAATACAACAGCCGTACATTTCAAGCAGCACCGCAGTAAGAGAGAAGGGATCGAAGATGGCACCCGCCCCTGACGCTATCCACTTTCAAAAAGCAAAGGGGCGCCTAGTAGGCTACAATTGAGGGCGGCGCAGAATTAGCGTTTCCGTCTCAGGACGCTCGGGGCGCGATATTTACTTAGGCCGTAGGCCTACTGCGAAATTACTACATTTTTTTTTTCAAATTGTATGGCAATTCTTCAACGTTTTCGTAAAAAAAAATATATTTTATATTTAAATATAATATTATTGTTTTATTTCTTTTAATTAAATGTTTGCATTGCAAAAAGTTAGTTGAAAAAATGGGAATATCATAATTGGAACGGAACCTAGCTTTGGGACATCTGACATAAATTCATAATGTATACATTCAGGTCACTGTTGTGTGTCGAGGTCATACTATAGGCTATAGGAAAGTACAAAATCTAGGCCACCTTTCCTTCATTGTTCCTGCTAACCAGGACTAGTCAAAGCCTATACATAAACATTCGTCTCCATGCAGATGTTACCGTAAATCTCAATGACCGCTGTTGTAAAAATAAATTGCCGGATGGTCCTTGAATTCCCACAGATGCTATTCCCCTATCTTTTATAATGCTATAATTTGGCCAAACGGATGGACATTTAGCACAGCCCTTGTAAAGGAAGAGATTCATGGGCGGATCTTATCTGATCTCAAAGACGATGTGATTCGTCGGTCTGTCCTGGTAGTATTTGGTGTTGTGCTACACAAATCATCTAGTATGGAGTGAGAAACCCACAACAAACGTGGAATACCCTTTTGCACATGCCAAAAGGACTAAATCGATCTGAAATCAGGACTTGTAGGCCTATTTAAGACCAAGTGAAGAGCTTTTTTTTTAATCAAAATTGAATAAATTCAGTATCGGAAGGTTTATAAAATCATTTATAAAAAATATAAAACATAAATGTCAAGTAGTTAGTAATATTAAGCTTATTAGTTATAATTATATTATCACTTGTGTGTGGTTTTAGTGGGAAAATATCCAAATCTCATAGACTTTTGAGATGTTTAATTTCCGGCAACAAAGGGAAGTTGCGTCTTTAAATGCCACGTGTTTTAAATCTTTCCCCGGTTCTTATTTTTAACAAAATTGAGGTTAGTGTGTCATGCTTTGTTTACCTTGTTCCCCCCCCCCCCCTCCAAAACGTCACTTCGGTGTGAGGCTATTCTAAATCTCGTCACTTTGAAAAAAACCTCTTCAGTTGATGTGACCAAGTCATTTATAAAGACAACCGGCTCTAGCTGTAAAAAAAAACACTAGTTCTAATTGACAATATCAACAGAAGACCAATGCCCAACTTTCACTAATACGGTATATCGCAGATGCAATACAGAGGTGCTAATAGAAATCATTAGAAATATAATTTATCTTAGAAGATGTTGTGAATGAACTAAGAGGAGTATGAATATTTAACTGCTTTCTTAAAAAATAAAAATAAAATAAGTGAGTAGAGAATATAAATGCTCCATTTACACAGGGCCGGATTTAGAATGGTTTATATTTCGTGAGGCCCTAATAAGCTATTGGTTTAACTCAGGGGAAGCCCCCCCCCCCCCAACCTCTTAATTTACAACAGCAAATTTATAATTTTAGGTGGGCTTGTTTTTTTTTTAAATATTCTTTTTAAATATTATTTGTGCAAATGTATTAAGTTACTGTTATTCTTTTATTTAGTTAAATTTGTTCACCTAGGACCTATATAAGTTATATTAAAGTGTAAAAGGCATTGTATTGGTCATTATTTTTCCTTCATTATATAATGCTTTAAAGTTTTTACATGAAATGTTAGATTCTTTTTCTATTTGTCTTCTTTAACGGACACAAAAATAGCGTCTGTTTGTAAAGTTTTAAATTATAAATTAGCTTTATATTAGTTTAGCCTTTATCCTTGTTTAGACGTCTTTTTCTCTGAGCTTACATTATGTTTGTTAGCAGCGCTATACAAATAGAATTATTAGGCTATATAAGATAAGATTCTAGGCTAAAGGTTAAACGTCATAAACTATCAGCCAACGGAACGTAAGTAGTATAGGAGGTAGGAATGGGTTAGGATTTGTGGCGTACGCATTGATGCAAAGCGTACGCCACAAATCCTAACCCATTCCTACCTCCAATACTACTAACGTAAGTACTCGAAAACTGAGAACTTTTAAGAATGCAAATTTTGTTTTCTAGACCCTATTTACTCTTTTTGTTTTTAAAGTTATACACATTGGCTGGAAGCACTGGAAGCTCACCACGATTTGGAGCCGATAAGGCTTCAGCATAATTAGCTTATGGGAAAATCCGGCTTTGATCATTATATATAAGTATATGTATAACTAGATTTGAAAATAACGATTTTTTATTTTTTTTATTAATGCTTATGCAGAGCAATGTTTCTATGAATTTGGCTTGCTTCGTGAGTTACATTCGGTGACAAAAAAAACAACACGAGGACATCATTTAAGAGCCCTTACCAAGACTAGACTAAAAAACTACGGATAATTAACATCATTTAAAACTTAAATAAAAATGCAAGACTAGAGTCGGACCACAGATGAGGGTAGGACGCAATAATCTTCTTTATAGAAGGAGCGTCTGTAATGTATAAGATAAAGCGTAGGAAGCAACATTGATCTGTTTAGTAGGAGCGTCTGTGACATATTATAAGAAAAGATAATATGATTGACTTTAAAACATTCTTAAAAGAATAGTAGATTGTTCCTTATCTTATCTAGCACATTTTCTATATTATTCGTCACGACAGCCGTTACAAAAAGACATTATTGCCCCCCCCCCCCCCTTAAGCCTTACCGGATAAAAATGACAGACACTCGCATTATGTATCATTAATATCACATCATTATAGCCACCAGCGGAGTATCATTTAATTGCTCTTCCTCCTCACCTCCACATACATGGCGCCATCGTTCCGTGAAACCTGATGTTGACCTCCCCCCCCTACCCTGTCACGTGCTACTTTAACGTTTCTGTTCCGGTCACAGCTTCACGAGTGCTTAGAGGTGTGGGCAGGGGGGGGGGGGCTATGTGAGAAGAAGTGATCTGTCAAACGTGTTTGGCCTAAGGAGAGGTTTTGGCCATTGATTGATGCAAGTTGCCACATCGCACGGGTCAGTTTTGTTTGTTTATTTGTTTATTAGTTTGGTTTGCTTTTGTTTGACAGTTGTGTAGAGAAACGTTAAAGATAGACAAATAGGTTGAATGAAAAGTTGCTTCAGTGGCAAGTGAAAACATATTGACACAATGTACTTGTGCTACAACATAATATTGATACAATGTACTTGTGCTACAACATAATATTGATACAATGTACTTGTGCTATAACATATTGATACAATGTACTTGTGCTACCACATAATATTGATACAATGTACTTGTGCTACAACATATTGATACAATGTACTTGCGCCATAACATATTGATTCAATGTACTTGTGCTATAACATATTGATACAATGTACTTACGCTATAACATAATATTGATACAATGTACTTGTGCTATCACATATTGATACAATGTACTTACGCTATAACATAATATTGATACAATGTACTTGTGCTATAACATATTGATACAATGTACTTGCGCTACAACATATTGATACAATGTACTTGCGCTATAACATATTGATACAATGTACTTGTGCTATAACATATTGATACAATGTACTTACGCTATAACATAATATTGATACAATGTACTTGTGCTATCACATATTGATACAATGTACTTACGCTATAACATAATATTGATACAATGTACTTGTGCTATAACATATTGATACAATGTACTTGCGCTACAACGTATTGATACAATGTACTTGCGCTATAACATATTGATACAATGTACTTACGCTATAACATATTGATACAATGTACTTGTGCTATAACATAATATTGATACAATGTACTTGTGCTATAACATAATATTGATACAATGTACTTGTGCTTTAACATATTGATACAATGTACTTGCGCTATAACATATTTATACAATGTACTTACGCTATAACATATTGATACAATGTACTTACGCTATAACATATTGATACAATGTACTTGTGCTATAACATAATATTGATACAATGTACTTACGCTATAACATATTGATACAATGTACTTGCGCTATAACATATTGATACAATGTACTTGTGCTATAACATATTGATACAATGTACTTGCGCTATAACATATTGATACAATGTACTTGTGCTATAACATATTGATACAATGTACTTGCGCTATAACATATTGATACAATGTACTTACGCTATAGTGTATTGATACAATGTACTTGTGCTATAACCTAATATTGATACAATGTACTTGCGCTGTAACATATTGATACAATGTACTTGCGCTATAACATAATGATACAATGTACTTACGCTATAACATATTGATACAATGTACTTTACTTACGCTATAACATATTGATACAATGTACTTGCGCTATAACATATTGATACAATGTACTTACGCTACAACATATTGATACAATGTACTTGCGCTATAACATAATGATACAATGTACTTGTGCTATAACATATTGATACAATGTACTTGCGCTATAACATAATGATACAATGTACTTACGCTATAACATATTGATACAATGTATTTACGCTATAACATATTGATACAATGTACTTGCGCTATAACACATTGATACAATGTACTTGCGCTATAACATATTGATACAATGTACTTGCGCTATAACATATTGATACAATGTACTTGCGCTATAACATATTGATACAATGTACTTACGCTATAACATATTGATACAATGTACTTACGCTATAACATATTGATACAATGTACTTGCGCTATAACATATTGATACAATGTACTTACGCTATAACATATTGATACAATGTACTTACGCTATAACATATTGATACAATGTACTTGCGCTTTAACATATTGATACAATGTACTTGCGCTATAACATATTGATACAATGTACTTGCGCCATAACATATTGATGCAATGTACTTGTGCTACAACATATTGATACAATGTACTTACTCTATAACATATTGATACAATGTACTTGCGCTATAACATATTGATGCAATGTACTTACGCTATAACATATTGATACAATGTACTTACGCTATAACATATTGATACAATGTACTTACGCTATAACATATTGATACAATGTACTTGCGCTATAACATATTGATACAATGTACTTGCGCTATAACATATTGATACAATGTACTTGCGCTATAACATATTGATGCAATGTACTTGTGCTACAACATATTGATACAATGTACTTACGCTATAACATATTGATACAATGTACTTGTGCTACAACATATTGATACAATGTACTTGCGCTATAACATACAAACATACAACAAAAGTACAAACAAAAATGTAAATCCAACAGAAGTAAAACCATAGACTATAGACTATAATAAGGTGGACCGCTTGCTCTATTTTTAGAGCTTATATGTTCTTTTTCCGTGCGCATAAAAAAACGCAGTCTTGAATGACTTCTACGCTCCTACGTTTGCCTAAATGTTTCCGCTGTATACAACGTTCGATTTTAATTTTAATTTTTCATTGAATAAATCATAGCGATTAAATAAAACGGAAGTGCACAGTACAAAAGGGAATCGGGAATTCCGAAAAGAAGACTTTCGAGTCATCAAATAGCAGAAATTTTAAAGCTAGCGGTCCATCTTATTATAGTCTTTGGTAAAAGTTTTTTTTCTTCAAAGAAGTGAGAAATGAGAACAAAAAAACTTTTAACACATTTTGAACTTACTTTGTTAAAAGAGTATGTATTTATTTATAACTAATTTTAACTTTACTAATATCTAATTATTTTTACATCTATTGGGGCGATACTACACGCAACGCATTTCCGTATTTTAAAGGTCAATTGAAGAGGTTTTTCTCAAACTGACGAGATTGGGTAAATTCTCACACCAAGGTGATGTTTTGCAAGGAAACATAATAATCAAAGCATGATTCACAAAACCTTTATTGAACCATTGTGTTTAAAACCCTTTCTTGACGGAAATTAAACATCTCAAATGGCTACGAGTTTTGAAATTCCCCCCACTACCCCAAACACACACACATTATTTTACATTCCAATATTGAAGTAATTACTTAGATGTTATGTTTAATATTTTTGTATGCATGATTTTATCAACATTCGGGTGTCAATTCATACATGTACTTCCGGTTTACTTCCGGCAACACTTTTTTAAAAGGAATTGAATAAATCTTGCATTTGAAATAAGTGATTATTCACGTTCACGATTCATTGTTTTCTTTCGGTAACATCTTTTGGAAATGACATACAATTTAATTCCCTACATCTTTTCTTACTCGTAGTACAACCAGTAAGTATCACCCGCCCATGTTTTGATAGTAAATGAACGAATGAGACCGGAAATGTTGGTACACGTTCAACCTATAGATTCATCATGCATGCATAATATTTAAGACTTGTCCATGAGAAACTAGACTTTTAAAAAAATTAAAAAGAATAAATACGTCATTAGAGAGACGCTTGCTTTAAAAGATAAGAAAGGAGTGTGTGAAGCCATATTATGAAATGAAAGATGAACGTAGATAATTCTGCAGTGCAGACTTACTGAATGAATAATTTGTATATGTTTTTTGAGGTTGAACGGATAAACATTATGGAACTGTAGAGGAAGCGAATGGCGATCCGAAAGTTCTGGGTTCGAATCTTGGTGGAGGCTAAGATTTATTTCCGGGACTTGAGGGTGTCCCTGAGTCTACCCAGCTCTGATGGGTACCTGAAATTAGTTGGGGTAAAATAAAGGTGGCTGTGCATAGTGCTGGCCACACAATCTCCTAGTATGCCGGGCCACAGAAACTGGTGAACGCTGATTCATCGAACGTAAGATCAATTCGGTCCGACATGGGTTTATTTGAATATAAATGTATTTGTAAAGCTATAAAAAAAAAGAACTTTTACGAATGTAATAAGAAGATAAAACTTAAATGCTATCTCACATTAGTTAGACATAAACTAGAATATGCATCATCTGTATAGGACCCATCAACTTAAGAAAACATAAAAAATAGAGCTAATTCATAAAAGAGATGCAAGGTTCATTACTAGCGAATATTCATAACTGACAATAGTAACACGAATAGTTAAATGACTAAACCTAGAAACACTAGGATTTCTAATTCATTCAGCGTGCTATGAGCCTATAATTTAACCTGCTCTAGCACTCAATTTCTTGTAGAAAGATACTTGTAGAAGTCGTCCGTGTGCCATTAAAAACGCTCCGCGTGCCAAGTCTGACACGCGTGCCGTAGGTTTCCGATCACTGCACTAGAAAACATTAGGGCAAAGAGTAAAGTAATAATAATACGCCTACATAAGGCATTAAACTATAATTTAGAAATACAACCCAATAACAACTTGTTGCAATGATCCGATAAACATAAGGAAAAAAAACACTTTCCTTATTCCTTATGCGATAACAAATGCAAATAAGTACTATTTCCACTCGAGTGGCATCCGGGCATTAAATGGGTTGCCTGAAAAAAACAACTAGAAAACCAGTAACTTAACATTTAAAACACTAATAAAAAGGCAAGACTAGACTCGGACCACGAATGAGCGTAGGGCGCAATAACCTTCTTTATAGAAGGAGTGTCTGTAAATGTTTAAGATAAGATAAGATTAAAGCGAACAGCTGTTGAAGAATTATCTTTTAAAAAACTGAAAAGGAAACATATTGTAAGAATTAATAGATCAAAAAATTGCCTTAACAAAAGGTTTAAATAAATCAATGCGAATCGCTTGCCTGTTGTGTTGCTAGCAATTTGTCTATTTTTGGATCAATTTTGGTTGCAAAAGCCTTAGGTCTAATAATCAGTAATATTTGTTATATTACAAAACAGAACTTGTTCGGCATCATTATTGAATCAAATGTGGAAACATTTTTTTTTGTTAAAGGGAGATAATTATCCCGTTTTATTTGAGCTAATATTTATGTTGTTTTATCTTTTATAAACAATAAATGGCTTACAATGTATAAGTTTGAAATGATCAAACTGTAAAAAGTATTTGAAAATTATATAAATATTAGATGACTTAAGAATGAATATGTATATTTTCAAGCATTACAATAACTACCCAGTTTGTATGATTACTACTTATCTATACCGCTTCACAATAGCATTAATGTTTCTACGCAATGAAAGTAAAATACGTCAAGGACGTCTCGGTTAAACTGAGATCAAAATATCATTAACATTAGCAGATGTTAGGGCGACAGTGATCTGTAGCAGGGTTGACAGTCCGGTGAATCAACCACAGGACCAGCAGGCCGCACAGTATATTTGCCTAATACAGACCCCTACTTCACCGAAATATCACAGCGATTCCTATTCCTATTTCTTATTAATAAAATAATATGTAGGCATACTGTTGGGGGATATCAGATATTTAGCGGCACCTGTATTTACATCACATTTCATCCTACCAAAACTATTCGAGTCAAATAGCTGAGGTGTTAAAATATATCAGGTACGTTTGTACCGCCCTCTTGCCCTTCACCGCCCCCCCCCCCCAAATCGCCCCCGGGAATGTCAGCGCCCCCCCCTAAAGCCTCTCACCGCCGCCGGGGGGCGATGTCGCCCCCGTTGAGAACCTATGATGTAGACTGACAAGACTATGGAATAATTTCAATAAAGCTTCACATTTTCTAATTTTACAAGCGTCTTTTTCCAAAATAACCAATAATGATTGGCTTCCATGAGTAATCTTAATAGTCTATATCAGCGTTACTCAAATGATGGGACCATGTATCTGGCCTCGAAAACAAAATTTCCGGGACGTAATAATGAAGAAGAAAAAGGAAAGTTACAAAATCTATTAAGTAAAATTATCATGATGGACCTTAAGGCTTAAACTGTCAACTTCATGACAGATGGACATTTTGTGAAATATGAACTAGATGTTAGCTACAGCCATCGAGTCTCGATGCCACTTGACTCGAAATTTGTGTGGAAACTCGAATTTGTTATGTTATGAATAGTCTTGTCTTGGCTATATAGTTGCTAAAAATAAGTTTAAAAAATAACGTGAACGCGAAAGTTTGAGAAGTTTGTGAAAGTTGTTCATTGTATCACTGGCAGCCAATTTTGGAATTTAATTATTTCATTTACGGTAGCTTCAAAAATATGAACCCACATGAATGTTTTCTCAACCCCTTTCACGAAACAATGAGAAAACACCTATTCATATCAATAAGTTTTTCAACCTCCCTCCCTTTTCAAGATTAATGGTTTTAATAACTTCCTCCTCACTCCCTCCATTCTCCCACCCACTCCCCTGTCCCCAAGCAATTACCCTCGTTTCCTCCAATACGTCTATCTCCAGTCATTGAACATGAAAGACCAGAAGTTTTCTCTTCCGAAAATAACTCTTCTCTGGCTCAATCTTAGACAGAGTATCGGCCCCTGAGTTGTAAAAGACCAGAGAGAGAGTCGGTATATGCTAAACTTTTTCACGTGGAATAGATGTCTAGAAACGGTGGTTCTCAAAAATGGTGCCATAGCCACAGAAAGTGGAGGAGGGAATCTGTGGTGCATGCTTCCATAGTTTTAGCAGGGAGACTCCTGATTTTTTCCAAAACTGAGAATTTTTTAAAGGGGTAGCAGGGGTCATAGGTTAATAACTCTTGATTCAGTTATAGAGCTATCAGAGTTTCTCATTGCAATTACATTCACACTATTTTAATAGGTAAAATTATTTTTCTATTTAAATTAAATTGTCTACGTATTTTCATAATATGAATTGAATACTATTTCATTGCTATTCTAAATTAGGATAACTTTAGCTTTCCATAGTCCATAGAAATATTTGTAAGCACTTTGCGTCATTGTTTTAAAACTTGATGTCTACCTTGTCAGTGCTGTTGTTTGGTAAGCTTTATTCGCGAGATTGAGTCTTGAAATCAACTAATTTTGCCGAAAAACTTTTGTTTTTTCTTAACTCCAGAAAAAAAGGGACTTTAACACATTAAGATATAGATCTAGTTTTCAAATATAATTAAATACTTAAATCATTGATAGTTAATTTCAACGATTTATTTTAATATAGATGAGGATAAATTTGGACCATATACTCAACAACAACTAGCCTCAATGTAAAATTCATATAGTTTGATGAATTATGTTATTTTCTATTATTTCCTCTACAGTTTATATTTATAAATATATAAATAAATAAATAAATATATATATATATTATATATATATATATATATATATATATATATATATATATATATATATATATATATATATATATATATATATATATATATATATCACATAAAACTAGCCTAATGTTACATGGTGCCATTTAGTGGGTCAGATGTAAAATCATATTTAAAATATTGATCAATGCCATAATAAAATATATAAAAATGTTAGGTAACCGCTGATGATAAAAAGAAGGCTATTTTTAGATCACAGAGGAAAGAGGATCGGGTCTCAGGGCAGTTTGTCGGTCTCACAGGAAATGGCCCGTAAAGAGAGAAAAAGACTTTCTTTTTTTTTTTTCTGTGAGTCAATGAAGATGAGACGGTGTTTTATCTGTTATCAAACCAGAGTAGACAATACCTATAGATGCTTATAGAAATACCGGTAAGCCGCAATACCGCTGAAGGGTGTAGACAAAAATATAATACAAGCCTTTATACAGTTTTCAATTTGTCACTGTGTTTAATGCGAATTTGTAGTAAAAGTGATGTAACGTTAAGATTTGATAAGAAAAATGCGAGTTAGATCATAAAAAGTATTATCAAAATTTTATTTCTTATTTTAAAAATTGTATATTTAAAAGAATTATCCCCATTGTATTTTTCCATGCATTAAAATGATTTTATTATTATTATTTCGATAACATTTTATATTATTTCCTAATGTTAGAATATTCTAGTTATGTCTTTGACTATGTCGTTATTGTACTTATGTACTAAGTGGTAAATAAATATTGATTATTGTTTATTGCTATGGTAATGTAACCTTTGTAATGTAAGCTTAGCGGTTAAATACTTTTATTGGCTCTACTGCTTACGGTATCTTGTCCGTGTTTATGTGCATTTCTCTTTCTCCAGATATTTCTAACTATCTTCTTACTTATCTTATCTGCCTAATTAATTGTCTATCTATGAACACAGCTATTATGCATACATGATACTATCTACCTACCTACCTATCTATCTATTTGTCTATCTGCCGGTCTGTCAATTTGTCAGTATGTTTGTCCGTTCATTTGTCCGTTGTTCGTCCGTCAGTCTCTTTGTCCGTCTATTTGTATAATATGTATATCTGTCTGTGTGTCTGTCAACCGTTAGCTGATTATATCTTAGTAAATACTTTTATTTCGTTATGTAACTTACATTATATTCTATCTGTTCACATAACACTACATAACTTTCTAATAAAATCACAATATCGATTTAAGGGCTCAAATTATTAATGGTAAAAAAAGACTCACATACACATCTCTCCTTCATCTTATCGTATAGATTATAGACGCTCCTTCTATAAATAATATTCTATAAAGAAGATTATTGCTTCCTAAGCACATCCGTGGTTGGAGTCTAGTCCTGCATTTCTGTTAGTGCTTAAAATGATGTTATGTTACTGGTTTTCCTTGTTTTGTTCCGCCAACCCATTCCATGCTCGAATGCCACTCGGGAAGAAAGAGTACTTAGATGCATTTGGATAATGACGCATGAGGGATAATGAAAGTGTTTTTGTTCTTTTTTTTATCTGAGCATTCTAATCTAATAAAAAAAATTGTTGGTGTTACATTTCTAAATTAGAACTAGTTTTACTACTTTACTCTTTGCCCTTCTGTCCTTTAATGTCCCTAGGTTTAGTGATTTAACAATTGGTGTTAATCTTGTCATTTGTAAATTTTGGCAATTGTTCCCAAATCAAAACAAAGATTTCACTAAACTAACTAAATGAAATGTACAAAATAAAATAACAAAATTAGACAAATCCGGTTTCTCTTTGAGATTTAGGGTTTTATTCATTTCATCTAGTATTACAAATTGACCAATGAGTTGGGTAAGAAACATATAGTTCCTCCTTGAAGGAGCATAGGGTTCTTCCATTAAGCATATCCAGGAACACTAACTATTGTTTGCAAACAGAATAAAAATATTGTAATGTTCTGTGTGGTGTAACGGGGTGGGAGTTCAGAGTTATTTCCCCTTTTGAAAAGAGGTGTAGGAGACCGCAGCTTCCCTATGTTTAAAAAAAAAATAAAGTAAATAAACTTGAAAAACAACCTACGTTCATGTTCAGTATATAAAAAAATAAACAACTACACAATTTAAAAAACAAAATTCTTTTAGAACTAATTGTGTTTGTTAACTCCCACTTTTAACGCTAGTAGTTAATCTGAGTTGGGAGGAAAACTAAGGGGAGGTAAACGAACATCTAGGAGTAATAACAAGGGACAGTACATTGGTCACGACACTAATGGCACAAAGGGTTAATGGCCTTTGTATGTGTGTGTGTGTGCGTGTAAGTGTGAGTGTGTGTGTGCATGCGTATGTGGTCAAGGCATACAACGGACCTGAGTGGTCAGAGCAACACAAACAAGAAAATGTTCGAGGGAAAAATAGTTTCCCAAGAGTTAAGTGAAGCTTTTAATGAACCAACACAAGGGGGGGAAAAAAGGAACAAAAAAAAAAAAGAATTCAAAATTCAAACAGTTTGTTTGTCCAAACAAACTTAGTCCATAGTTGGTTTAGTTCTTAGTTGGTTTAGTCCATAGTTGGTTTAGTCCATAGTTGGTTTAGTCCATAGTTGGTTTAGTCCATAGTTGGCTTATTCCATAGTTGGTTTAGTCCATAGTTGGCTTATTCCATAGTTAGTTTAGCAGCGTGTGTGATATGTGGCGGCAATATATTATTTCTTTTTAGACAGAATTTTCTTATCCTACAATAATCCCGAATCGACCCGTAGAGGCCGGCGAAGCAGCATTCTATGACGATGGCATACTAGGGAATTGTGTGGCCATCACCAAGATTCGATCGATCTCAGGACCTTCCGTTAGCCAACCGTATGCGTTGCCGCTTGACCATCGCATAGTAAAAATTACTGCAAACACCTTAATCAAAGAGGTAATGATACCTAAAATGAACTCCGACATAGAAATTGAATACAATAAGCTCATTAGATACCGACCAAGAAGTGATAATGTATAAATCCTAAATCTAAATACTTTTGTTTTTCGCATTTACTATTTTAGATAAGTTTTAAGTTTATCTCTTCCAAAGTGGCAATCTGGTATAAAATAGGTTGCCCCAACTGGACAGAAAAAAAAAAAAAACAACTAAGAACGCAACATCATTTCAAATTCTTATGAAATAGCAAGCCAAATCTTAAAGCATGAAGATGCAAGGCTGTAAAAAAAAATAATTTTAAGTTAACAAAAACATGTACAGGAAAAGAAACGTAACTTTGCAGAAAAAGAAATTCGACATAAGGGACACAATTTCTAATAAACTTTTCTAAGTATTAACCTTAATCTTTGTTATTATTTTTTATGCCCAGTATACTTGATATTATCAATGTGCTTTGGATCAACTATCCGTCAATGCGAAAAGGAATTTCATTGATCAGCAAATACAACCTCTAGCTAATCAATAACACTGTTCAATATTGCTGTCCACATGTTTAACTAGAGAATAAAGAACAAAAAGACAAAGTTTTTTTAATGGAAGGAATTAGACATTTAGTTATAGTTGTTTTAAGAATTATTACCTCCCCGTGTCTTTTTTAATAATCTTTACACAATGTCTTTGTCCATTTTATCAGATTTAAAAAAAAAATGTAATTCATTTGCTCTGTCTGTCTGTCTCTGTGTGTTTTTTTTCTCAGTTACAGTTTTAACACAACCAGATGCAGTGAATGTGTTGCTTTTGTGTGTGTGTGTATGTGTTTATCTGCGCGTGTGTTTGTGTACATGCATGTAAGAGAATAAAGCACAGGAAGTGATAATCTAATGTTGGGAAGAAGCATTTTTAACAAATATGATGATAATGATGAAAACGAATAAACTAATGATTGACGATTCTCTTTCTCTCTCTCTCTCTCTCTCTCTCTCTCTCTCTCTCTCTCTCTCTCTCTCTCTCTCTCTCTCTCTCTCTCTCTCTCTCTCTCTCTCTCTCTCTCTCTCTCTCTCTCTCTCTCTCTCTACCGCCCTCTCTTCTATCTAGATATGTTATATGTGATAATTTCACTAACCTACATATTTTCTCAAATGTAGTTTTGACGCTCCCTCCTTCTTATCGATTACATTATTTGGAAGAAATCAAGAATCGATAATATACTAGTTTTCTCACCTGTGCGTGTTGAAGTTAATCGGATGCGTGTTCACTTTGTTATAACTTCAATGTTTCTATGTTTCAATAACCGTTTTTAATATTTTTAAATGTATAAATTCTCTAATATTTTTTTTTTGGTTTTGTTATAGTTAACACGGTTCCAACCCGTTCAACATTATATTTTAAAAAAAGAACAATTTGATGTCCTGGGGATAATTGGACACATTCAGAACAAAGCCAAAATAGCGTTACATAAAGCTCTAGACATCTAAATATATCTTATAAATAACTGCCACATTGGCTTTAATTAAAAGCAACAAAAAATTTTTTTTTTCTGCCAAGTTTCTGTACGTCAACATTATAAAAGTTATAAAAAAAAAAGTTAAATCTAAATTTAACCCTGACTCTATTACCTGTATTTCCTTTTGACTGCGATTCGACTTAAGACCGGATGTGGACAATTTAACCCAGGGGTCATAAGAGAAAGCATTGGACGTTTGGATTTTAAAAAATATTTTAGAAGGCAAAAGAAATTTATATATAAATATTAATAAATGTTTGAAATTAAATTTTAAAAAGTCAATAGTGTTTTTTTTTTTAATTAAGAAAGGTTCTCTCCGCTCCTTTAGTTTTTTTAGTCAAAGAATTTGTCAAGGTTTTATGAACAAATGTGTGTACAAGCACATCATAGTAAAGTAAAGTACCCGTCCGATCAAACTGATCATTGGGCCGGTTAAGCTGCGTTCATTAATTTCAGATCCACGGCGTACTAGGGAATGTGTGGCTACCACAAAGCCCAGCCGTCTTTACTTTACCCCCAATTAATGCCAGGTACCTATCACTCGAGCCCAGGGAAAAAATCCTAACCTTCACCAGGATTCGAATCGAGGACCTTCGGTACGCCAGAAGAACGCGCTCCCGCTCAACCAACGTGCGCCTTATAAGCTCATCATACATATACTTTAAAAAAAACATATTGCTATCTTGCGTATACAGAGTTTTATAGATAAGTTAGTGAAAATTTGATAATTAAATTATTAATCTTACAGACGCTCACAGTTATAGCTTTCTGCGCTTGTCCCGGGTTTGGAATGTAAGTCTTGCATTTCATTTAGGGTTTTAAATGATGTCAAGTTCATGGTTTTCTTGGTTTGTTCAGGTAACCTATTTCAAACCTGGATGCCAATCGATAAGAAAGCGAATTTCAATACATTTGTTCTTGAATATTAAACAAGAATATGATTTTTATACCTATTCCTTTTTGACTACTGTATTGACAAGTCTTAATTAGGTGTGACCTTTGAACTGGGATGAGCGTGAACTTCCGGTGAAATTTACCGCCATTTTCGTTAATAAAATCCATGCTTTTGGTGCTGTTTGACAATTGATTTCAACATCGACAGCCAGTTCTGGTCTTTTAGAAATATACAACGGCTACAAGATTAGTTATGAGGAATCCGTTTTTAACATCAAAAGTGAGTAGGCGATAATTAATACTCAAGTGTTAGTCGCGTTTGGTTAAATTTAGCTTTTGTTTATAAAATAAGTTAGTCAATAGTTGCGTCCTTGGTAATTAAAAAAACACAATGCGGAAATTCGTAAAAAAACTACAACACGAATGTTATTTTGCATCAAGCAATTAGATTGGGATTATAAATAGATGATTCTTCAAATCTGACATTCACAATCCATCGTTTTCTTTTGGCGCCATCTTTTTGGAAATGAAATAAAATTTAATGGTCTACATATTTTCGTAGCCTACAACCAGTAACATAGCACACATGGCAGACATGCTATTTTTTTATAATGTGATCGAATTCGACCGGAAATGTTCTTTCTCGTGAACTTTTATGCACGCATACACGTTAAGACTTGTCAATTTCTAAGTTAAAATTTTACCTAAAGATATTTTGAATCTTAAAAGTAAATGATTTAATCTTTCCTTTAAAAGTCGTACACCCTTGTGTTTGCAGTGATTGGTTAAAACAACAAGGGGAGATAGCCCATGGCAGGGATTGGTTAAACAACAAGTGGAGATAGTCCATGGCAGGGATTGGTTAAAACAACAAGTGGAGATAGCCAATGGCAGGGATTGGTTAAAACAACAAGTGGAGATAGCCAATGGCAGGGATTGGTTAAACAACAAGTGGAGATAGCCCATTTCAGGGATTGGTTAAACAGCAAGTGGAGATAGTCCATGGCAGGCATTGATTAAACAACAAGTGGAGATAGCCAATGGCAGGGATTGGTTAAACAACAAGTGGAGATAGCCAATGGCAGGGAATGGTTAAACAACAAGTGGAGATAGTCCATGGCAGGCATTGATTAAACCACAAGTGGAGATAGCCCATGGCAGGGATTGGTTAAACAGCAAGTGGAGATAGTCCATGGCAGGCATTGATTAAACCACAAGTGGAGATAGCCCATGGCAGGGATTGGTTAAAACAGCAAGTGGAGATAGCCCATGGCAGGGATTGGTTAAAACAACAAGTGGAGATAGCCAATGGCAGGGAATGGTTAAACAACAAGTGGAGATAGTCCATGGCAGGCATTGATTAAACCACAAGTGGAGATAGCCCATGGCAGGGATTGGTTAAACAGCAAGTGGACATAGCCCCAAAACTAATCCAAACGAGCGAACATTCCACAATTCGGATGAAATCGACAAGGAACCATGGTTTAAATATAAAACATTAGAGACTTACAAACACTGAACTTTCGGAGTTGAACTTTCTACTGTTCATTGTTATCTACTACTGATTTGCTCCAATAAAACCTGAACAGGTATTCCCCTTGGTATAATATACCAGGCTTCCATATAAGGTTATCGAATAAAACTCTTTCGTTTTGCTATTGATGCAATAAAAAAATTATACCCGTTTGTTACATTTAAAAACAAACAACTCTTTCTATAATCAAATAGGGAATGTTTTAACACATTTTCAAAGTTCTCAGTATTGACTGTGCTTATAATATAGTAAATATTACTACATAAAAGACTTTCATTACAGCTTCTCTCTTCTCCACCATGTTATATTTTGTAGAATACTTTGGTGTTGAAAAAATAGAACAAACATCTCTCTCTCTCTCTCTCTCCCTCTCTCTCCCTCTCTCTCCCTCTCTCTCTCTCTTTCCCTCTCTCCCCTCTCTCTCTCTCTCTCTCCCTCTCTATCCCACTCCTTGCAAGTTTGGCTTTTCATATAAAGTGAAGTCTTCTATTTTGGCTCCGATCTAAATTTAAAAACGTTTCAGCAATATTTTTATAGAGATTTAAAATAAATTAATATTTTAAAATGCCCTGTTCAAAGAGTTATAGATCCCTTTTATTATAAAAGTTATACAACACAAAGAGATTAAAATGACAAGACCAATGGCTAATATTTCATTGAAGATATGAGATACAAAAAATCAAACAAAATCTACCTCTTTGGACGTCTTTCGTGGTTATAGCCAAATAAATATAATTTAGTCTTTAATGTATAAAAATGTATGTGTTTATAACGATTATGTTCCAGTAGTAATGCATGGGGTCAAAGCTTTTATTAAACCCTTAAGGTGGATTCAATTCTCACTCATTGAAATTCCATACTTTCTGCGAGGTTTGCAGAACCGGTTGAATTTGCCGGAACCAAGCATTCGGTGCTTGATCTTCTTATAAACGGGCAGGCGGACTGCGTTCTAAGGGCAGCTATATGAAAGTTTCAAAAACAATAAACTTTGTCTATGTCATGTTAAAAACTCACATTTTAATGAATGTAGAAAAAATATAAATTAAAAAAAAACTAAAATACTGACATTTTTAAAAATTGAATTATTTTTTTTCTTCTTAAAGTTCACTGAGCCTAACAGTGTTAAAATACGGTGGAGAAAAAATACAAGCTGTCTAAAACTTTTATTATTAAGCATATTATGGAAAATTACATTAACACAAATTAAATGAGCTTGAAATGCATTTCCAAATATTTTCTGCATTTCCAAATAGCTAATATATATATATATATATATATATATATATATATATATATGAAGATGGCAGTGTTGATGTTATATTTGGAAGTATTTTTATAGTTTACAAGCTCAATTCCCCGGCGTTGCCCGGGGAAAATTAAATAGGCCTAGACTATATAGGCTAAGCTAGATAAACATTAAATCATTCAATAAACTACAATGAACAGAAAGGTATAATCTAGCCTAGATCTAATAAATTTAGAAATATAATAATTATTTATTGAAAACATTTAGGAAAGTAATAACAAATATTACAATCGGGTTAAATATAGGCAAGTCTTTTTATTAAACCAAAAGCTTCATTTGCGGCATCCCTCGGGGAAAAAATACATTTAGGTTACATAGGCTTAGGTAAATATTGAAATCGGGTAAAAAGGAGCATCTCTTTTTAATGAACAAAAAGTTAGACTATCCCTGTTCAACTGTTGATGAGAATCAAACACTCCGAGACACGTGTGTCAAAAATATAGGCCTAGGCCTAATTAATCTATTAGATTTTATTTATTGAAAACATTTTAGGAAAGTTTTAAGTCATGAAGTCATTACAATCTTTAAAAAAAGTAATATTAATGGTAATTTAAAAGAGAAGTAGAAAAAAAATAGCCATAGCGGGGAATCGAACCGACGCCATCCATTTGGAGTCGAAGACACTAACCACTACGCTTACAAAAGTAAGATATGGGATAATAAGGTCACGTTAAATAAACCCGGAGAAAAGTTTAAGATAGGCCTATAGGCCTATACGCTACAGATAAATAGTTCATAAACTACAATGTAGTAACTTTTTAAAGTCGTATTGGCTTCTTTTTTAGGAAATATGAGCTTATATAAATATATTTAATTACAAAATAATCTTTAGGTCATTCATTGGGCTTGTAGATCAAGTGTTTTCGAATTCACCAATGGGGATCCGCGGGGGCCAAACGGTCTCTTTTTATGTATAGTTTATATTCTTTATTGTAAAAATAATTAACTTCCGGAGAAGAAAGACTATCATTGCAAACCTCCACTGCCTGGTGGCTAAACCCATGCACGGGGAAGGGTTAGTAAACCCCAAAAATAAATCAGGAGCCGGAGTCCCTAAGGCAGTACGCTTTCTACTCGTCAAGTAGCATACTGTCAACTTCTGCGACGCAACTAATTCCAATTTTAAGCTGTATTGGCTACGCCTTTCCCTTGTAGGCAATACATCTGATGCGCGTAAGCAACATCAGCCTCTCCTTAACACGCTGCCCAGGCTTGCGCCCTAGAGAAGACACTCCAGCTTTGCTATTTGGCGTCGACAAAACACGGAAAGCGGCAGTTACCAGCTATAAGCCATCACTCGATTGGCGATGGGCTGGCGCCAAGGGCTGCTTTCGACGGTGGGAGAAACTACCATGCAGAGGGCAGACTTCTCATTTTTTGCGGAGGCTAAAAGAGCAGCGAAGAAAAGTAAAGAACATAGGATGGCCCTGAATAACTCCAATGGTGCGCTTTTGTGCCAGAGATGCGACAGAGCCTGTCTCTCAAGTATGGGTTTCCGCAGAGCTGGCGGAATCACAAGAGACTATGGAGCCAATGATAATATATATATATATATATATGTATATATATATATATATATAATTTGTTTTCTTGGCATACTAAGACCACCTCTGTAAAATATCTAAGAAAATCGTTAAAACCTATTTAAAAATACTTTGCTTCTGTAGATCTATCTCTATTTTTAGTTTCTTTTATTTTCTTTTTTTTCCTTTTTTTTTTTTTTTGCATTTGAAAGCAAACCCAACATTAAAAAAAAACACCTATACTTTATCATTTTATGGTAATTGTCAAACGATTTTTTTTTAACAAACTGAAATTTATAGATGAAATATATTTTTGTTGATGTTTTTTTAATGTGTGCTTCTTTAAAAAAAATAACGGGCTTTGGGTTCTTGAATGAATCCGCGTTACCGGGTGATTTGGTGCACGGTTCGCATTGCCTTATTTGTGTCTGGTATAGTTAGGCCTTAATATAATCCATTAATTCTGACATTGTTGAATTTGTATATTACCAGCTTACTAACTTGAATACTTATTAGCTTACTAAGCTTTCTAACCAGCCAATTAGCAAACCAGCAAACTACCTAGCCAACTCACTTACTAACTCGCCACTTTAAGATACTAATTCGCTAACTCACTTACGTAACAAGTTGGCCTAATTTAGTACCTAACGAACTATGAAGGTCAAAGTGACAATATAACTTGTCTATTATCATGGAACTATATGTATATAAAATAATGAAACAACATACCAATACATCATATATCTATTAGAATTGTATGAATTATCAAAATGAAACTGTATTAATGAAACAAGTAAAATTACGCACAAAGTCTGTAAGTACTATTTTTAAAAAAAGGTGATACATAGTTTTTCAGATTTTAATTTATTTTTAGTTCTTTTCAGTTTTTCGATAAAACAATCCAAAATGTTTTAAAACCCATGAGCTTAAGACGCTTATCCAAAATTACACCGTTAAAAGCAATTAAAAAAACAACTTGCGCAGGTCGGCACAAAACGCATTTTATGAGAATTTAACGTCTTTAAAATAAAATTTAAATGCTTGATGTTTTTTTAGTGAAAACTAAATAGCGAGCGTGTTTTTCTTAATAACTAAGAAACAAATGACTAGGCTAATTGAATAACCAACAAACTAACCAGCTAACTAACTAGCTAACTAACTAACTAAAGTGGCCTAGAATTATCTGTGAGGCCAAAAAAACAACAACTGCTTATTAACGATATAAATATATTTTTAACATATTGCCATATATGAATACAATCTATTGAATAAACTTAACGTGCAGTGGCGTACCGAGGGGGGTGCGGGGGTGCGGACCGCACCGGGTGACACCCTCTCAGGGGGTGACACCCAAATGAAAAAAAACAATATTTAAATTTTTTTTAATTTTACAGAGCACGCACTGCTGGTCTAGTCTTATTACATAACAGAATGCAGTTAATAATCAAATAAATAATAATAATTTTATATATTGCATATCCCGTTGATGACAGTTCTATGCCCTGACAACAGTTACAGAGTAGGCCTACAAACAACGAAGAACAGACGAAAATGTATATATCTACACGGAAAAATGAAAATGACTAGCAGCACGGTGTGTCATCAATCATGACCATACAGCATTCAGTCCGGTGCTTATTTGGATAAGACTGCTAGACTATATCGATTCTCTTAATTTTCCGTAGGTACGATTCCAAAGTATGGGTCCTAGGCAAAGCGTTATGAATGTGTTGGTGTGTTGTTATCAGGGTCCTTTAAACTGCTATGGTTTTATAATTTGCCATATCGACTGAAAAAAATATGCACACAAATATTAAACGCAAACAATGACCTTACATTGACGCATTCCTTACATTTGTTCCCATTTTAAAATTTAGATAAAACAATTCGTTATTAGGCTACAGTGGTTCGCTTGTCGATTCTGTCAAAACCACAAGTATTTCGTTTTGTAAATTTCGATACGACCCAAATAGAAGGCATCGTTATTTCGCTTGGTTTCGCGTGTTGACGTTGACTCCATAAGCTAATTAGTGGCTTTTGTTTTACCTTTTATAATACCTTTTGTGACATTTTAAATTTTAATCACTAACTTATTTTAAAGTAAAATAGAACAAGACATAACTTTAACAACTGAAAAACAGTGAAGAAAGGTGTACACTGAATAAGTGAGTGTTACTATTAATGTATATTGTTATAATTATAAGGACACGCACAGTAAGCTTACACTTGCACACGTTTATTGGTTTGATGTGAAACCCTTCAATCGGTAGGCTACATGGCTAGTAGCTAATGTCTACATTATAGGATCATAATTTATTACAAGTACTTCTAATTAATGACCATTACTTTTTGTTACTATATTATATGGAAAAAATTACATTAACTTTAACTCCACTAATTTACTAGTGTGGCATTGGAAAAAACATCATTCAATAAATTGTGCTTTAGAATTTGAATAGTTATATTTCAGCAACTTTTAAAAATAAAATATTATGTTTATTATTCAAGAATACCCTAACATGCTACGCGGAGTGCACACATCTAAACGGACTAGTGACAGCCAGCAACAAAAAGCAAAAAAAGAAAAGATGTAATTCACTAAAATCACTACCAGGATCCATGCTTCAATGTATCAAGAAACCGGGAAATGATGGCCAAGGATCACCAACAGACGCTTCTCACTCTGTGATAGATACTGATTATTCCCATGCTAGCAGCATGCATTCTTTAGAAGAACAAATAGTGCAGAAAATGGAAGAGGACGTGGAAACACAAGTAGTATGCCTGGATGATTTGGAAAAAGAAGTTGATGCTGATAATGTTGATTCGAAACAAGATATGGCGAATGTCATTATGAGTGACGTTAAAGAGTAAAATTGGAATACTCTATTAGATGCTTCTTACTGGAATATACCAGTTCCAGATCATTTTCGGGTTGAAATAATTAAAAGAGGAAGTTCTTTGTTTCAGAACAAAGACGGTCCTTTCAGTGTTGTGACAAGACAAGATGCAAAAGCTAAAGGAGATGTGCGCCAGCTAACAAAACAATGGTTCTACAAGGTAATGCCCAATGGCGAGAAAATAATGCGTTCATGGATGGTTTACTCACTTGTCAGTGATAAATTATACTGTTTTTGTTGCAGATTGTTTGCTGTTGATGTTACCGAAACAACATCTAAATTTGTTACTGGGTTTGATAAGTGGTGGAAACTGAGTCCAAAACTACATAATCATGAGACATCTGAAGAGCACCTAATATTGCCTTGAAAAATGGAAAACTTTGGCAGCAGGACTTAAGCTACATAAAACAATTGATGCCAAAAATATTGCTTTAATGGATAGGGAGAAGAAAAAGTGGAGGGATATCCTACACAAGTTGCTGGATATTACATTGTTTCTTGCGAAGCAAAATCTGGCATTTCGTGGCCACAACGAAGATGAATCCTCTTTGAATAAAGGAAACTTTCTTGAGATGGTTGAGATGCTTTCCAAATATGACCCAGTGCTGAAAGAACACCTAATGAGACTAAAGATAAGTACATGTACAGGAAAAGCAACTGTATCTTATCTTTCACCAAAAATTCAAAAGGAATTTATAAATGTACTGGCCAACCATACAAAGAAAAATCTTGTTATGGATATAAAGGCCGCAAGGTATTTTGGAATTATGTTTGACAGCACACCTGATATATCACACACTGACCAAATGTCTGAAGTGATTAGATATGTGAAAATCCACAGTGGGAATGTTGAAGTGAGAGAAGTGTTTCTTGGATTTTTTCCTCTAAGGGGGAAAAAAGCTGACGACCTCAGCTCGGACATTCTTAAAAATCTAAAAAATGACGGACTTGATATAATGATGTGCAGAGCTCAAGGTTACGACAATGCTGCCACAATGTCTGGAATCCATGGAGGTGTTCAAGCCATTTTGAAAAGAAAGAACAAGAAAGCTATTTTTAATGGATGTGTGGGCCATTTCCTTAACTTGTGTGGTCAACACTCTTTTGCCGAAAATGCTCCATGTATAACATTTTTTGGTACCCTTAAGAGAATGTTTTCCTTCTTTTCTGCTTCTACTCATCGATGGGATGTTTTAATTGAACACATTGGGGTGTCGTTGAAAAGGCTATCTACAACACGTTGGAGCGCCCATCATGCTGCTGTTAAACCAGTGAAAGATAAGTTTGATGAATGTATTACGGCGATTGAAGCTTTATGTGATCCTCGTGAAAATTTGGACACAAGAGGTACAGCACAAGGACTTTTACATGCTGTCTGTGATTTCACGTTTATCTGCTACCTTAACCTTTGGGCTGATATACTTGAAGAAGTTAATCTTACACAGCAGTACCTGCAGACTAACGACTTAACTCTAGATAAAGTGGTGACCAAGTTAGACGCCTTAAGATTGTTTTTGCAGGAAAAGCGTAGTCAATTAGTGGAGCATGCTATTGAACAAGCACACTAAAATCAGACCAACATGGGATTTCGATGGAGAGAAGATTAAGATTCAAAAAGAGAATGGCAGGGGAAAAATTAAGAGATGCTGGAATTTCTATGCGAGAAGAAAGCAGTAGGGAGATGCTAGAGTGTATTTATCGCTTTCATTCTGAACTCCAGATTAGATCAACAGCGTTTAAGGAAGTTGCAGATATGTTTGAGGCTGTTCAGCCCAAGATTCTACTGTCAGCAAGTGAAGAAGAGTTATTGGTGTCCGTTCCCAAATTAACATCTTTCTACGATGAGCTATATGAAGATGAGCTCTTAAAAGAAATACCACGGCTTAGACGACACCTAAAAGCAGCTGATATTGACCTAAAAAAAGCCATGGACTGGTCAGTATTAGATATTTTGAAATTCATAGCTAAATGGGACTTCATAGAAACTCTTCCAACACTCTCACTCGGCCTTCAATTATTTCTAACGCTATGTGTGTCTGTGGCTTCATGTGAACGGAGCTTTTCAAAACTAAAGCTTATAAAAAAGCTATTTACGCTCCACCATGGGACAATCAAGACTTTCTGATCCGGCTATGTTATCGATTGAAAGGAATACCGTGAATGATATAGATTTTGATGAGGTGATTGACAAGTTTGCAGTTTTGAAGAGCAGGAAAGGACATATTTAAATAAAGTACTTTTAATGTAAAAAAAACTAACCATACTGCTGTTACAGTTGTTTATTGCTTTTACTTTCTAATATTAATTAAATTAATATTGTTATTGTTTTTGTCATATCTGAACTGTTATCTTGTTTTAAGGAAAGAAAACCTATGGTGAAAGTCGTGTGGGGGGGGGATGACACCCAAAGTTTACCGCACCGGGTGACACCAGCCCTCGGTACGCCCCTGTTAACGTGTTAAAGATATTTGCTTATATATAAGATATTGCACAGCTGAACGTGTTAGATATATTTTTGTACATTTAAGACATTATCTAAATATTATGTTAAGGCTTTTTATTCGTTGTTAAGTATGGCGTAGGAATGATTTATATGTATAGACTACAGCTCGTTCGCGAAGTATTTAGATCAATCAATGTTTCGTGAATTCATTTTACATCCTTGTTTCTAAAGTGTTAAGGAATAACCATTCGCGTACGCTCAGCACCATATATTATATAAGAATGTACAAATTATGTGTATTTGCTGTTGTTTCATCATCATCATCATCATCATCATCTGTCCTTCGGGTTCTTTGTGGAACATAGGGCCTCTGTCAAAGCACGCCATTCTCCACGGTCTCTTGCCAGCCGCTTCAATTCTTCCCAGCTCTTTCCAGTTCTTCTGGTTGTTCGAATCCTGGTGAAGGATAGACTTTTTCTCGAGACTGGATGGTCTCATACCCAGCTCTGATGGGTACCTGGCATTAGTTCGGGTAAAGTAAAGGTCGCTGGGCGTTGTTCTGGCCATACGATCCCCTAATATGCAGTGGTCATCGAAACTGGTGACTGCTGCTTCACCGGCCCGATTGATCAATTTGGTCCGACGGATACTTTAGTACTTACTACTTGAAACGGAAATGATGTATAAAAGTTCAACTATTAAATGGTTAAATAATTCATCTAAGGATTGGCAGATTCTTTTTTAAGTGAACCAGACTAGAGACCAACCGAAATTCGGCTACGGTTTCGGTTTCGGCGCTGAAAATAGGCAAATGGTCTTTTTCGGTGTATTTTTGGTTTCGGCCGACGAAAAAGTGTTAGCTTTCGATTTGCTCACGGTTTCGGCCGAGAGTGACATTGACTTTCAGTCAACTGCCGAATATCTATTTTAACTTTCAATTTTTAGACTGCAACGATAGTGCTGCTTCTATTACTCTTTTTATTGATTTTTGAATAACGTTATACATAATACATGTATATACAACTGTCTATTAGGCTTACATATTCTATGTAGATCTAGTGATTCGGTTTCGGACGAATGTGTAGTAAAATTCTCGGTAACAGCTTCGGTTTCGGCCGAAAGTCAATGTATGATTTTCGGTATGGTTTCGTTTTCGTCCGTAACCAAAAAAATTGGTTTCGGTCGGTCTCTAAACCAGACCCTATCCAGTGAGAGCAATGTCAAGAGTGTAGACACGTATTTATTTCTGGAGCTATTTATAACTCTATTTCAAGACAATAAGTCTTTAAGTACAAACCATTCCTTCTAAATGACAAAGTTCTGTACATTGAAACAATGGTCGATTTACTGTTAGGCTAACAACAATGTGTTTTTTTCTGTCTTTCAATGACCTTGCTAGAAAGATTTATTTCCGCAGCGTAGATATACCTCCTCCCCCCCCCCCCCCCCCCCCAACAAATCTTTCAGACTTTTTCAACCTAGCCCCCAAATATTCCCCCCCCCCCCCCAATGTCTACCAGTTCAATACGATATATCATGTTGTCTACGCTGAAAATTCTACACTATTTCCTCCCGAACGCGCGCATGCGCATACTCACCACGACTCCGAAAGTGTCGTCTGCTTAGATAGAGTATGCCAAATAATAAATCATCCAACATTTTTGTTTTATTTTTAATACGTTAAATTCTCATAAAAAGAGGTATAGGCTAACTGGAGATTCGAACCCGGGTCCCCGCATGACAGTCCGATACGTTAACCACATAGCTAGCGAAGACACATGTCCGATGTGAAATCGCAAAAGTGAAATATGAGACAATAAGGTCATGTGTCATTAAATTAACTATTATGATTGGTTGAACACACACAGTCTATTTATATATATATTTATATATATAGGTATTGGTCTATTCTTGGAGTCCTGTCTCCCTCATTTACCCCCACCCCCTCCTTTTCTTTTCCTCCTATGTACGGGACATGGCTACTGTACGGGACATGGCTACTGTACGGGACATGGCTACTGTACGGGACATGGCTACTGTACGGGACATGGCTTCTGTACGGGACATGGCTACTGTACGGGACATGGCTACTGTACGGGACATGGCTTCTGTACGGGACATGGCTACTGTACGGGACATGGCTACTGTACGGGACATGGCTACTGTACGGGACATGGCTACTGTACGGGACATGGCTACTGTACGGGACATGGCTACTGTACGGGACATGGCTACTGTACGGGACATGGCTACTGTACGGGACATGGCTACTGTACGGGACATGGCTACTGTACGGGACATGGCTACTGTACGGGACATGGCTTCTGTACGGGACATGGCTACTGTACGGGACATGGCTACTGTACGGGACATGGCTACTGTACGGGACATGGCTACTGTACGGGACATGGCTACTGTACGGGACATGGCTACTGTACGGGACATGGCTACTGTACGGGACATGGCTACTGTACGGGACATGGCTACTGTACGGGACATGGCTACTGCACAAATGCTCGTTTTGTGTCTCTGTGACAACGCCACCTGGTACACTTTGGTCAGGGTGAAGGAGGGGGTAAGACCCAAAAGAAATTGGCGCGAAAGCCACGACGTTACTCCTTCCCGTTTGAAAATGGGCAATGCCTATATAAATCTTCAGCCTGCATTGACACCTTCGGTTGAGTCTAGTACTGATGTATATATCATGTTTGCTAACTTTTGGTATTCTTTACTTTCGAACCTTGTATCATCTAAGTATACTCTCATATTTTGTGTGTGTATGTGCAAGTACAGTGGTATCTCGACTTACGAGTTCAATTCGTTCCATGACTGAGCTTGTCACCCAATAAGCTCATAGATCTATAAAAAAAAATAAGTAAAATAACTACACAAACAAGTAGCCTATCCCGTCAGACAAAACTGATATATGGAAATAACTGCAAAAAACAGCATAAAATGTGACGGATTTTGCTGTTAACTTGCTGCGACGTACTTGAATCTCGCCTCAAATTTTGGCTCGCAACTAAAAAAAGAACAAATCGTCCGTGGGACGACTCGTATCTCTAAAAGTTCTTAAATTAAACTACAACTGTAGTTTTCTTAACCCTTACAGTCCCGGGCGCGTATATAGCGGAACTGAAGGCAGCATAGATAGAAGTAGGTCGGTACGGGAAGGGTTAATATTTCAAAAAGAATATTATTGCGTCCGAAGACGCAATTTTTTTTTCAAATTGATGAAAGTTTTAAAACAAAAAAAAGTAAGACGGTAGTTAGTAGTATAGTAGGTTCCCTTTGGGTAGGATTACCCGTCACCCGCCAGCGGGTGGCGGGTGACCTTTGACCCCGTGACCCCGGAAGTGACCTTTGACCCCGGAAGTGACATTTGACCCCGGAAGTGACCTTTGACCCCGGACGTGACCTTTGACCCCGAAAGTGACTTTTAGATCGGAAGTGACGTCATCCAAGATGGCGGATCCACGTGTTGTTACACGAGGAGCCAATATGGCGTCCAAGATGGCGCCCAAGATGGCGTCCAAGATGGCGTCCAAGACCCGGAAGTGTTCCATCACCCGCCAGCGGGTGGCGGGTGACCCCGGAAGTGACCTTTTGACTATGACGTCATCCAAGATGGCGGATCCACGTGTTGTTACACGAGGAGCCAAGATGGCGTCCAAGATGGCGGGTCCAATATGGCGGATCCAAGATGGCCGACTCACGTGTTGTTACGTGGCGGAAGGGGAATAATCGTGTCATTATTTTTTGTTGTAAGACAAGGGGAATAATTGTGTCATTATTTTTTGTTGTAACCAAGGGCTATAATCGTGTCATTATTTTTACTGTAACCAAGGGAGGTAAGCGAGTAATTCTTTTTATATTTTGTCATTATTTTTTGTTGTCACCAAGGGATGTAATCGTGTAATTATTATTATTTTTAGTCATTATTTCCCTTTTGTAATTTTACTGTAACCATGGGGTGTAAGCGAGAAATAAATAAAAATACACAACTAAAACAAAACATTAATCGCAATGGATCCTAGGTGGAAACATCCCTTTACAGCACTTATTGCTGGCCCGACAGGTAGCGGTAAAACCGTTTTCGTAAACAAATTTTTGGCACATCTACCAGACATGGTCGACCCCACCCCAGAGGAAATTATATGGTGTTACGGGGAATGGCAGCCACTATACGAAACTATGAAGGGCGTTCAATTTGTAGAAGGTCTTCCTGACATGGAACAATGGCCGACAGGTGAGAGAAGGTGTCGACGTCTAGTTGTAATAGACGATTTAATGGCTGAAACCGATGACCGGATAACTAAATTATTTACTAAGGGAAGTCACCACCGTGACATCAGCGTTATGTATATCGTCCAAAACTTGTTCGGAAAAAACAAAGAACAAAGAACGATTAGTCTCAACTCGCATTACCTTGTGCTGTTCAAAAACCCCAGAGACCGATCGCAGATTTCTCATTTAGCAAAACAAATGTACCCCGGTCGCGCATCCTATGTCCAGGAAAGTTTTAAAGACGCAACCTCGGCCCCTCATGGTTATTTGTTGCTGGACCTTCGACAGGAAACACCGGATCATATGAGATTACGCAGTTCTGTATTTCCTTACGAAAACCAAGTGGTTTACGTCCCCAAATAAAATGTCTGAAAATGTGAAACGACAAGGTGAAATGTTACGCTTCTTATGTCGGGCTAACCCGCCCACCGTGAAGGCGGTTGTGAAAAATGCGTCACCACAACTCGTGCAAACTTTATGTGAATGTTGTCACAATGTTTTAAAAGGAAATGTTCCACTCACACCAGCTCAGAAGAGACGTTTGCGTCGGCACAAAGCAAGTCTAAGGGAACTTGCCTAAAAGAAATTGACGGTCAAAAGACGAAAGCAGATTTTGCAACAAGGCGGTTTTATCGGTGCATTATTGGGACCCGTCATTAACGTGCTTAAAGGCGTCTTGGGTTTTTAACAATGGCCAAGAAAATGATTTTGATCGACCCTCGTTTATTAGAGTCTATGAACCAAAAACCTTATGTACCACCTGATACACTTAATGATAGCCTACGAGATTTGGATATGCAAATGCAACATATTCTAGACAGAGAAGACTTGTCACCACGCAACAAAGTGAAACAATATCAACAAACACTGCAGCTCTATACGAATCGCCTCGCCGAGTACAGACACAAACCATTAGGATTAATCGATATGAAACCACCCCTAGCCCCAACAATACAATCAAATACAACAACGGTTACAGACGAAACACAAGAACAAAAAATAACAGTCGAACCTAAAACAGAAGCCGCGATCGAAATATCCGACTCGCCAAATAAAAACACCAACGAAATACCCACCTCGTCTAACACAAAAAGTCAATCTAAGAAGAAGAAGCGACACCAAGACAAATCACCTCCAGCTAAACATACTAGAAGTAAGAAGAGTAAGATACCAACCCCTGTCAAATGGGACGGATGGCAACAGACCAAACACTAAGAAAGCATTACTTCGACCCCAGTCGAGCGGGGGCCTATGGAGGCGTATTTAAACACCACAAAATCGGAACCAAACAAATTAAAGAATGGCTAAGTCAGCAGGATACCTATACTTTGCATAAACCAATTCGGCGACGCTTTCAAAGGCGCGCCACCATAACAGGTGGTATAAACCAACAGTTTCAAGCTGATCTAATTGATATGCGAACCTTACGAAATGACAATGATGGTGTATCTTACCTTGTGACCTGTATCGACGTGTTTAGTAAACTTGCCTGGGCTATTCCTATAAAGACAAAAACTGGTAAAGCTTTAGTGGAGGCAGTACGTACAATTTTTGCGTCTAGCAAGCCGACTAATTTTCAAACTGACAAGGGGTCTGAGTTCGTCAACAAAACATTCTTAAAATTTCTAAAAGATGAGGGTGTGCATTTCTTTACCACGGAAAATGAAGATATCAAGGCCTCAATCGTGGAAAGATTCAACCGAACCTTAAAGGAAAAAATGTGGCGATACTTTACAAAAACAAACCGTCTTAGTTACATCGATGTAATAGAACGATTGGTTCAAAATTATAATCATTCCTATCACAGGAGTATTCGCATGGCCCCCATATAGGTTAATTTGGGTAATCAGGAGCGTGTGTGGAATACTTTATATGCACCCCTTGACATCCCTGACCGAAAAGTGTTTAAAGAAGGGGACCGAGTCAGGATCGCTCAAAGCAGACAAAATTTTATAAAGGGTTATACACCTTCTTGGACGGAAGAGTTGTTTACAGTTAGCCGCGTGAATTCAAGGACAAAACCAATAATGTATTTATTGAAAGATGATTCAGGTGAGGAGTTGAAAGGTTCGTTTTACAAAGAGGAGCTTCAGAAAGTGGGAGACAAACAAGTGTACCGCATTGAGCGTATTATACGAGAAAGACAAGGGGCCGGGGGTAAAGAATATTTAGTCAAGTGGTTTGGGTATAATCCGTCATTCAACAGTTGGATTTCAGACAGGCTCCTTTCTAAATATAAAGACTAGCACTGACGATGACTGATACAGTGTTTGAGGAAACCATCAGCGCAATAGGTTGTGGTGAAGCGAGACCAGTCTCCTCACGGTCAAAAACATCCATAGCATCCACAATCTCGATTTGGTTTGGTAAACTAAAGACACGACCCGAAATTGTTTTCATTTCTCAAATGCTAGTTATATATGTCGTCATCGGCTTTTCATTGTTTAATCTGACTCGAGGAACCGCCGACGCGAACGAAGGAAAACTCTGGCCCGTGCTACTGTCAAGCTGTCTAGGTTATATTTTACCTAACCCCAAGATCTCAAGGACCAAGGTTTCACAATGAGTTTTTATGTGACACTTCCTAGTAATGCTTCACCAACTATATTTCCCAACAACACAGCGGGACATTTCTTTGTCAAACTACCACAAACACTCAATGTGAATTCACAGTACGAGGTTGGTTTGGTAGAGATTCAATTTCCTAACCGTTATTGTCTTATTGAAGTAAATGAATTGTGGGTCCAGTACGATTCACCCACAGAAGGAGTAGAAGCGAGATCAAGTTTAATACTTACAATACCACCTGGTAAACCTCAATATGTAGACCAAACTATCAAAACCTTGAAAAGACTAATATTAAAAACAGAGTTCATTGAAGGAAAGGTCAGAATAATAACTACTGAATGTAACAAACCCTTAAAGAAAGTTGTCATAAAAGTGAACGAACCAGGGGACGTGATTACCATTAGCGAAAAGTTGAGAAAATTTCTAAGTCTTTTTAACGGAACAGAAGAGCTAACCAGTAATATTGCAGAGCAAGAGATCGATAGTGATATAAAAACTGTATTTGTCTATTGTGACCTAGTAGCCTCGAGAGTGGTCGGAGATGTATTTGTCCCTTTGTTACGCGCTGTACCTATAATTGACAAAAGGCCAGTTTCTGTTTTTCGTATCTACGACAAACCTCACTACATACCCTTGAGTCGCTTTTCATTCGACACAGTGGAAATACTTTTAACCGACGATTTGGGACAACCGATTCCATTCACGAGTGGGACATCGGTGTTGACACTACATTTTAGAACACGAAAACATTTTGATCTGGAATAGGAGAAAATGGTGAGACATATACCCTTACGCCGCGATCCCAAATTATACGAAGATTTTTATTGTAATCAAGGCGGACACGGACTTCCTGTTTTTAGTGGAGGTAGAAATCAGAGAGGCCATGGAATAGGATCTTTTTTTAGTGGACTAGGACGAATGGTGCTTCCATGGTTAAAGACAGGCGGTAAAGCGCTACTTAAAGAAGGGGTCAGCACTGGTTTGCATGTTGCGAACGACGCATTGTCTGGAAGAAATGTGGGAGAGTCATTTAGAGAACGATCGAAAGAAGCGGGTAAGCGCTTACTTCAAAGCGCGGTTGAGCATGTTGGTGGCAGCCAATCAGGAAGTGGAATAAGAAGAAAGCGTGTGCTAGCGGCTCCGCCAGGCGAACCTTTGCTATCGGCTTAGAGTTTGACCTGGAGTCAGTTTGAGAAAATCCCTTTCCCCCTATAGAGAGCCCTAACAACTGATTTAGGTTTAACGAAGTCTAACTGGCTATGGAACCTTTTAGGTTATACACCAACATTTATTAATAGTTTTCTGAACCATTGTATTAAATAATACCATTCACCACACGATACAACACTTATATTTTCTTACGACCTCCCTAGGACAACACACCATAGCGTTATTAGAGACTTTTCCTTATACAACTATCTTTAGAGTTACGCTGTATTTCAAAGAATGTCTTAACAGGATAGACAAAATAGAGCCATCCATGAATCCACCATCCAATTCCTAACAGTTGTTTGACTCCCACCCCGACCTTTGTGTACCTAAACATCCTCTTTACAAAATACATATCCTCAACACTCAAGTATAACTTCACACTTGATTGACTCCTACCATGAACGAAGTCTAACTTTTACAAAACAATCTTTGACAAAATACACATTACCTCCACCTGATTAAACCCCATCATAAACAGGTAACCTTGCATAATTCATTCCACGAAAGCTTTTCTGACTTTTAGGGATAAGACTACCCAACACACTAACCTTTTAAACCACATCACAATACATATCTTTATCAAACAAGTATAACTTAACGGTTACTTGCCCCTAGTCATGACAGGCAATATATCTGACACTCCACCTTTATGTATAACCCTATCCCAACAAATACGATCACGACACTAGTTTAACATTAGACAACCTTGCTTGATGCATACCACAATAAAACTTTATGTGTTTTTACAAAACTCTCTTTACAATAACACCTTTAGTGATTTTACCCATTTCAAATATCTCCTACGTTTAAGCAGTAGGCCTATTCCTTCTAATAAACTCATTACCTACCTAGGCCTACAAAATCAGCATAATAAGCTCCATACTAGATTAAACTAATTACTATCAGCTTCCCCCTTTTCTCAAACTGACTCCAGGTCAAACTCTAAGCCGATAGCGTTTGACATGTGATATCTTTTTCATTTGGGAAATCCTTGTTCGAGTGTAAACACACGCACACACACACACACACACACACACACACACACACACACACAAACACCCATACACACTTTTGATGTCAGGAAGACATAGCGGGCCCACTTTTTTTTTTTTGCTATAGAGATAGAACGGGCGAGCGTGATTGTAAGAAACATACTGGTTAAGTCAGACAAGAAAGACCGAAGAAATGTGCATGAGAAATAGACAACTTAAGTTTAGACAAAACGAGCGTAGCATTATGAAAGGTGTAAAGACAGATGTTGTGAGAAAGCGGGCAAATATGTAAGAGTTAATATTTGTGTTGTTTTAACGAAAAGGTTTTGAAAGACAGATAGAGAGAGAAGGAGAGAGAAAGAGAGAGAGAACGATAAAAGGAAAGAGAGTGAGAGAGAGAGAGAGAAAGAGAGTGAAAGAGAGAGAGGATGTTAGGAAGAAAGCAAAGGTAACGGAATACGTAGAGTTGAAAACGAATTAAAAATGTTAAGTGTCTGAGATATCAAGAAACAACACTTTGAAACTTTGTCTTGTCTGTTTATTACAGAAACAATGGGCTGGAAGGTTGTTCAGGGTCATTGTCACTAATATACAAAAGTACGAATGAGTTAGGGCTTAGAGTTAAATGCTTTGCAAAGATAGGGAAGATCACAAGAAGGAGAGTTGTATGTTTAGCTAAATGTTTGGTTAGACAGAGCAAGAGCGAGATAAATAAATGACAAGAGTCACATTTGAAAAGGACAAGCGTTTATGTTTTATCTATAGAGAGGGGCGTGAGGAAAGTTCGGAGGGAGAGAGAGAGAGAGTGAGTTAGCAAAAGAGAGAAAAAAAATGGCGTCCAAGATGGCGGATCCACGTGTTGTTACGTGGCATCCAAGATGGCGTCCAAGACCCGGAAGTGACCCGTCACCCGCCAGCGGGTGACCCCGGAAGTGACCTTTTGACCGTGACGTCATCCAAGATGGCGGATCCACGTGTTGTTACACGAGGAGCCAAGATGGCGCCCAAGATGGCGTCCAAGATGGCGGATCCACGTGTTGTTACGTGGCATCCAAGATGGCGTCCAAGACCCGGAAGTGATGCCCGGAAGTGATCCACGTGTTGTTACACGAGGAGCCAAGATGGCATCCAAGATGGCGGATCCAATATGGCGGATCCAATATGGCCGATCCACGTGTTGTTACGTGGCGGAAGGGGAATAATCGTGTCATTATTTTTACTGTAACCAAGGGCTGTAGACGTGTAATTATTAAGGTATTTTTGTGTTGTAACCAAGGGCTATAATACTGTAATTATTTTTAGTCATTATTTCCCTTTTTATGGTAAGACAGGGGGTGTAAGCGAGAAATAAATAAAAATACACAACAAAAACAAAACATTAATCGCAATGGATCCTAGGTGGAAACATCCCTTTACAGCACTTATTGCTGGCCCGACGGGTAGCGGTAAAACCGTTTTCGTAAACAAATTTTTGGCACATCTACCAGACATGGTCGACCCCACCCCAGAGGAAATTATATGGTGTTACGGGAAATGGCAGCCACTATACGAAACTATGAAGGGCGTTCAATTTGTAGAAGGTCTTCCTGACATGGAACAATGGCCGACAGGTGAGAGGAGGTGTCGACGTCTAGTTGTAATAGACGATTTAATGGCTGAAACAGATGACCGGATCACTAGTGGAACACTGGGCTTTAAGGGTAAAAAATAAAAACACGTATTTAATTAATATTTGTATGTTTTTAAACAATGGGGTTTCCATTAAACGTGGTAAGTCACCGGTGATCTGGTGGGCCTCTGAGGGTTAAGTCATATCAAATGAATAGTGTATAGCCATGTTGAATTCTACAGACTATTTGACGCGTTAGGGAGAAAAATTTAGAAGAAACAAAATGCGTATAACCCTTTCATTTTATAAAAACCCTATAAAACATATAAGTATCTTTGTAATTTAATGGAGGTGATGTCTATTTTAATTATTTCCAGAAATAAAATCTCATAATGGAAGAATTTCGTAAGGAGATCCGATCGCTACTACTGAGTGCAAAACATGGCGTATTGCTAGACGATGTTCACAGTAAGTTATATAATCTTCATCTGTTTTAGCAAAAGTGAATCTTTATTAATCTATTGTTAAATAATAGAACATCAAGATAATCGTTATGCTTGTTATTTTGTATTTAACAGGGGAATATGAAGACATTATAGGGAAACCTCTTGATTTTGAGAAACTAAACTTTAAAAATATAAGTGAACTTATGCAATCGATGCCAGATGTCGCAAGGCCAGACAAGTAAGTAAAGTTTTTAGTCACATAGTTCTTTTATTTATTTATTTTCTTTACCCCATCACCCAGTACAGTAGATACTATTTTCGCGTATCAGCGGGAAATGCGACCGGTGCTACTATCGATGACTTGCTACTAGTGTTCAGCAGTAATACCAAGACATACCTTTGTCTGGTTATGTGTTCTTCTTGTGATGTCAATGAGAGTGTGTGGTAGGAGAAACGTCTGTAATTGATGTGAGAAAAGTGTATGAATCCTCTGTGGGGGTTGAAGTGATCTTGGTAACCACGCTTTGTCTTCAATTGTGTTAATTTTTATTAAACACAATACAAAGACTTCGAAGTATTTTTATTATTTTGTTGTTTGTCTTTCTAGAAACGAAGCAGGCGAAGTCGTGTTTCACGGGGTATACGATGAAACAACCATCCACCTGAAAAGTCTCATAGAAAACCAGCTCTCGCCTAGAAAAAGGCGCTTTGTAGGTGGTGCTGAAGCAAGCACACCACCGCCTAGTAAAAGACAAAAAAGGTGACAATTTTATATCGTGTATGTAATTTTTTATGTGTTATTTTATTATGTAGTATAAAAAAAAAATAAAAAAAAAATAAATAAAAAGATTTGGTTTAAATCACAACTAAAGCTTTGTTGCTTACTTACTACTGTAATGTTGTATTGTTGTGTTCTATGTTGTCCTGGTTTAATATAATAAAAAAAATAAAAAATTAAAAAAAAAAATTAAAAAATAAAAATAAAAAAATTAATAAAAATAACACTCTGCATAAAATTTAAAATAGTAAATCATAGTAAGTAAAAATTACTAAAAATTAAAACAAGTAATTTAAAATATTAGACCTTCAATTATAAAAAACGGCATCCTATCAATTGAAAATATAATGAACTATTGTAGTATAAAAAAAAACACTCTCTAATTTGGGCACACATAACCACACTCATATATACATACAATCACGCAGTGTGTGTCTTCGCTCTATGAAGAAATAAACTCAGCTGTGTAAAATCAACGACATGCGGGCATTTGTGTGATGGTTTAATCCGTAAAGCACGGTCCAGTCTGATAAGCGGGGCGAACTAACACTGTGGGCATTTTGTGTGACGGTTCTAAAATGTTTTAAAAGTATCCTTTATTTAGTATTTTTAAACAATACTATAACACTTAAAATAATTATAGTAAACAAAGTTATTAGACAGTTTAAAAATAATATTTATACTATTATATATTTAGTTTTAAGTATAAAGACACAACATTTCAGTGATTGCAAAACACTTTACAAGATAATAAGACTTAGAAATGTTAAAAGTATGTAAAAGAAGATCCATTATTAGACAATTATTGCTTAAAATTTAAAAATATTTAAGTATAAAAACGGCATTTTAGTAATGAAAAAAAATTGCCTTCTATAAGACAAAATTAAATTAATATAAGATAATTTAAGAAAATTCCTACTATGACCCTATTATGAAAGAGCCTTAAAAAGAAAAAAATTACACGATTACAGCCCTTGGCTACAGTAAAACAAAATACAAAAGGGAAATAATGACAAAATATAAAAATAATTACACGCTTACAGGATTACAGCCTTTGGTTACAACAACAACAAAAAATAATGACACGATTATTCCCCTTAGTTACAACAAAAAAATACCCTAATAATTATACGATTACAGACCTTGGCTACAACATAATCTACACTAATAATACCACGATTACAGCCCTTGGCTACAACGAAACTTGCACAATAATCTAATAATTACACGATTATTCACAAAAAAGGGAAATAATGACTAAAAATAATTATAATTACACGATTACATCCCTTGGTGACTACAAAAAATAATTACACGATTACACCCCTTGGCTACAACGAAACTTGCACAATAATCTAATAATTACACGATTATTCACAAAAAAGGGAAATAATGACTAAAAATAATTATAATTACACGATTACATCCCTTGGTGACAACAAAAAATAATTACACGATTACACCCCTTGGCTACAGCAAAAAATACCCGAATAATGCCACGATTACAGCCCTTGGCTACAACGAAACTTGCACAATAATCTAATTATTACACGATTATTCACAAAAAAAGGGAAATAATGACTAAAAATAATTATAATTACACGATTATGGCCCATGTCTTACCATAAAAAGGGAAATAATTACACGATTATAGCCCTTGGTTACAGTAAAAAATACAAAAAAAAGGGAAATAATGACAAAATATAAAAAATAATGACACGCTTATTCCCCTTGTCTTACAACAAAAAATAATGACACGATTATTCCCCTTCCGCCACGTAACAACACGTGGATCGGCCATCTTGAATCCGCCATATTGGATCCGCCATCTTGGACGCCATCTTGGCTTCTCGTGTAACAACACGTGGATCCGCCATCTTGGATGACGTCACTGTCAAAAGGTCACTTCCGGGGTCACCCGCTGGCGGGTGATGGGTCACTTCCGGGTCTTGGGCGCCATCTTGGGCGCCATCTTGGACGCCATCTTGGCTCCTCGTGTAACAACACGTGGATCCGCCATCTTGGATGACGTCACTTCCGGTCTAAAGGTCACTTCCGGTGTCACCGGCTGGCGGGTGACGGGTCACTTCCGGGGTCAAAGGTCACTTCCGGGATCAAAGGTCACTTCCGGGTCACGGGGTCAAAGGTCACTTCCGGGTCACGGGGTCAAAGATCACCCGCCACCCGCTGGCGGGTGACGGGTAATAATAATCCATTCCTACCTACTATACTACTGTAGTTTCTTCGGTGAACCCATTTCCTACCCAAATATCACCAGGGTTTCGTGCAATTACATTATTGCTTTAATTAGGATGAGCTTTTACATAGCGAGGAGACCTAATTTAAATAAAAGGCATGAAGAACACGTCATATCCGTGAGCTAAACATTCGTTCTTCATTGACCTTTATAGTTAGAATGAAAAGTCTCTTATTTTGTTTATTAAGGATGTATAATAGTAATAGGATTAAGTAATATCTTGACTTTTATTTTAGTACATTGCTTACAATGTATAATAGTAATAGGATTAAGTAATATATTGACTTATATGTAAGTAGATTTCTTACATTGTATTTAACATAAAGTGCGACGAAAATCAAAATAGTAGATTTGACGAAAGTAACAGCACAGGTTTTATAAATCATCGACAAAGTAGCGTTCTATCCGCTAATGCAGGGGTAGGCAACCTACGTCACGCGCGTCAGACTGGGCACGCAGAGTGATTTTCAATGACAAGTGGAACTCCTTTAAAAAAAGGCTAATCGAGTCCGTATATACATGAAATTAAGTGCTAGAGCAGGATAAATATTAGGCTCTTGGCACGAGGAATGAATAAGAAATCCTACTTTGGCAGACTAGTATCAAAAGGTTGCCGACCCTTGCTCTAATGATCAAAGCCTAAACCCATATATCCTATATCACACATTGACTTACTTGATAAACATGACAACTCCTACTTTGGCCATGTCCTCCTGCAGCACGCGCCAGGTGTCGGTCACCAGCTCTTTCTGTCGCTCCGTGAAGGTGGGCAGCTCTACCTGGTGCTCCTCGATGGACGGACAGGACAGATCCGTAGACAAACCGTTGACCGCCGGGCTGCTTCCATTGGCCTGGGGCAGGTACTTCTTCCGGTGGCTGGTGGCCTTCTCTCCGTATGCCGTTTTGAGTTTATCCCCCTTTGACGTCTGGCCTCCCATGACTGCTCAGATGCGTTTATAAACCTTAAGAAATGGTCTGTGCTGTAAGCTTTCGTAAGCTTGATAAATCCTTTGGCCAGATTGAATCAAATCAAATTTTAATTTTCTTTTGTTCGCATATATCAAGTTTAAGAAAAAACAATACTACTAAAAAAAGCAAATAGCGTTGCATTTAAAGTTTATCCAGCTGACGTCTTTGGAGAAAGTAGATCTTCTTAAAGAAATCAATTTTTAAAAACCTCAATTCTACATTATTCCATTCATAAAAAGAATTTCAGACATTCTTGTTGCAAGCATCCCGTCACGTGATACTGAAGTGAATGACGTCAGCCAGCCATCAGCTTCCGGTGTATTGAATAAGTATTTTGTATGTGTGGGTGTGTGTGGGTGTGTCCATGTCCTAACTTCGCCAAGATAAAAAAATAAAATGGCTCAAAGCTTGAACATGGCTGTTTCTTTAATTTCTCTGTGGAAGATAAAAAATAAACAAAATAGTTGACTTATTGAAAACACAAAATGAAAAATAACAAAAGCTGTTTTATATTTATTGTGTGATTATGTGATGCAATAGTTGATTATTTTCCATGGCTGTATTTAATGCTAATCTATTCACTATCTTGAACAATCAGCAGTATTTAATATAGTAATATATAGTTTTAAAATAAAATACAAAGGTAAGATTTTTTTTTTCGTAATGGGGCAGCTAGTCTATATGTATGATGTTTATTGTTTCTAAACACAGAGTAAAACTTTGTGTGTGGGGGGGGAGGGGGGGCAGATATAATAGTTTTCAGGTCAAAAGGATGTTCGTTTATTTAAGTTTAAGCTCTGAAATAAGATCAATGTGTGTGTATGCGTTTGTTGACATTGGAAACCAATTGTAGCCAAATATCAACAAGGCAACAATAAATGTTTTCTAAATGAATTCTATAAGCCTAGCTAAAATATTTATCCGATGTTGTCATTATGGACGCCAGAAAAAAATATGTTCACATTGAAGCTAGAGGCTGGTAACAGAATGACCAAGTAACATTTTATAGCAAAAAAAAAAAAAAAGAAGAGGGGGCTTCAAGCAATGTAAGGGAAATAATATTTGATATAAATAAAATGGTTTGTTCATATTTTATTGCAGGTTATATTTTGCTCGATAATATCAGCATAAAACTTAACGGCCACATTTTGAAGGAGGTTGAAACATTCAAATACCTAGGGTCAACCGTAACTAGAGATGGAAGGTCGATGAACGAAATAAAAACTCTACTTAGCCTGACCTCCCCCATGATGGTCAAACTATGGAAAATATGGAAGAGCAATATCAGCTTCCCAGTGAAAATTTAAATTATAATCATCATTTATAACTTTCCGTATTTTTATTTGGCTGTGAAAGTTGGACGCTGAATGCAGAGGCTGGGAGAAAAATTCAGGCCTTCGAGAACAAATGCTATAAAAAGTTATTAGGAATAAGCTTTCAAGAAAGAAAAACAAATGAAAATGTCTCGCTCCAGGTCCATAATCTGGAGGGGAAACAAGAAACACTGTAAAACAACGAAAGCTGAGATGGTTTGGTCATACTGTAAGACATGACTCCTTGGCTAAAACCATCCTACAAGGTACAGGGAAAGGAGCACGCAGAAAAGGTCGCCAGAAAAAGAAGTGCTTAGACAACTTGAAAGAGTGGACCGAACTACCTCTTCATGCGCTTCTGCAAACGGCTTCTGGACGGGACTAATAAAGAAATCTGGTTACGCGCACCTTCGTAGCACCCCCATGACGAAAGTCTGATGATGATGACGATGATGATATTATCCAATTGTATTCCCATTTATTTTTTTATTCCTCTAGGTCTTTTGCTAATAGTTCAGTATATTGTATTGATTTGATTATCCTATCATGTAATCACTTTTGCTAATAGTTCAGTATATTGTATTGATTTGATTATCCTATCATGTAATCACTTTTGCTAATAGTTCAGTATATTGTATTGATTTGATTATCCTATCATGTAATCACTTTTGCTAATAGTTCAGTATATTGTATTGATTTGATTATCCTATCATGTAATCACTTTTGCTAATAGTTCAGTATATTGTATTGATTTGATTATCCTATCATGTAATCACTTTTGCTAATAGTTCAGTATATTGTATTGATTTGATTATCCTATCATGTAATCACTTTTGCTAATAGTTCAGTATATTGTATTGATTTGATTATCCTATCATGTAATCACTTTTGCTAATAGTTCAGTATATTGTATTGATTTGATTATCCTATCATGTAATCACTATTGCTAATAGTTCAGTATATTGTATTGATTTGATTATCCTATCATGTAATCACTTTTGCTAATAGTTCAGTATATTGTATTGATTTGATTATCCTATCATGTAATCACTTTTGCTAATAGTTCAGTATATTGTATTGATTTGATTATCCTATCATGTAATCACTTTTGCTAATAGTTCAGTATATTGTATTGATTTGATTATCCTATCATGTAATCACTTTTGCTAATAGTTCAGTATATTGTATTGATTTGATTATCCTATCATGTAATCACTATTGCTAATAGTTCAGTATATTGTATTGATTTGATTATCCTATCATGTAATCACTTTTGCTAATAGTTCAGTATATTGTATTGATTTGATTATCCTATCATGTAATCACTTTTGCTAATAGTTCAGTATATTGTATTGATTTGATTATCCTATCATGTAATCACTTTTGCTAATAGTTCAGTATATTGTATTGATTTGATTATCCTATCATGTAATCACTTTTGCTAATAGTTCAGTATATTGTATTGATTTGATTATCCTATCATGTAATCACTTTTGCTAATAGTTCAGTATATTGTATTGATTTAATTATCCTATCATGTAATCACTTTTGCTAATAGTTCAGTATATTGTATTGATTTGATTATCCTATCATGTAATCACTTTTGCTAATAGTTCAGTATATTGTATTGATTTGATTATCCTATCATGTAATCACTTTTGCTAATAGTTCAGTATATTGTATTGATTTGATTATCCTATCATGTAATCACTTTTGCTAATAGTTCAGTATATTGTATTGATTTGATTATCCTATCATGTAATCACTTTTGCTAATAGTTCAGTATATTGTATTGATTTGATTATCCTATCATGTAATCACTATTGCTAATAGTTCAGTATATTGTATTGATTTGATTATCCTATCATGTAATCACTTTTGCTAATAGTTCAGTATATTGTATTGATTTGATTATCCTATCATGTAATCACTTTTGCTAATAGTTCAGTATATTGTATTGATTTGATTATCCTATCATGTAATCACTTTTGCTAATAGTTCAGTATATTGTATTGATTTGATTATCCTATCATGTAATCACTTTTGCTAATAGTTCAGTATATTGTATTGATTTGATTATCCTATCATGTAATCACTTTTGCTAATAGTTCAGTATATTGTATTGATTTAATTATCCTATCATGTAATCACTTTTGCTAATAGTTCAGTATATTGTATTGATTTGATTATCCTATCATGTAATCACTTTTGCTAATAGTTCAGTATATTGTATTGATTTGATTATCCTATCATGTAATCACTTTTGCTAATAGTTCAGTATATTGTATTGATTTGATTATCCTATCATGTAATCACTTTTGCTAATAGTTCAGTATATTGTATTGATTTGATTATCCTATCATGTAATCACTTGCAAATATCCATACTTGTGTTTATGGATTCATAGTATTATTACGTATTTCATTTATATTAATTAGATATAGTAAAGGGGTGGGGGATTATCAGAGTACCGCGTGACAGTCTCGAGCCTCGAGTTTACAGTTATCGATGCAGACTTAGAGCTCTAAATAGTAACAGTTTGTTACCGAAAATGTCGAATCCTTTTGAGTAAAGAAACAGAAATATCAAACATAATACAAGTATTTTTTTTAATGTAGACTTTTGTGACAATTAGTAATATTGAGTGCACTGAGATAGAGAGAGAGAGAGAGAGAGAGAGAGAGAGAGAGAGAGAGAGAGAGAGAGAGAGAGAGGGCTGGGAACAGAGATGCAGTCACAATTTAACATGGTCAGCGAAGGAATGAAGTGCTAGATAAATAATGAGAGAGAAGTAATGAAGTAAGCCTATGATGTGAATTTTTACATTTACCGGACTGCGCATGTCAGATATTTGTCCTTTATGTTGTTGTTTTTTGTATACGCGTTGTCATAGACGCCGAGATCAAAGAGAACAAAAAGTCTATAGTATGTTAAAATTTTAATTAGCTTCACACTGGGGTAGTAAAACAGGCACATGAGCAGACAAAACTAAACTAAGAGAGAGAGAGAGAGAGAGAGAGAGAGATAGTGGGAGGAAAGAGAAAGAAGGAATGAGAGAGTGATAGTGAATAGAGAGAAAGGCAGAGAGGCAAAGTTAGAGAACGAGAGAAATGTGTGCTTGCAATAATGACAGAGAAGCAATGATGTCATATAACCAACAAACAAGCCAGCAGTGCATTATGGGAATGGGGAAAAAAGTTTTATTTTTTTCCTGATGTTTGAATGTTTTAACACGCATGCAATTTCCTCTTTGAAGTATTGTAATCGAAGGTTTGAATTGTGAGACATAATCGATTCCGTATCGCTTTTTGTTTTGTTTAAAATAAAATGCTTGCAGGGTCATGCACATACAGATACTAGACTATCAATCAATATGTATCTGTAACAGATAGGCTCGCGGACAGAGAGATATTGTGAGGAAGGAAATAATGAATAGGAAAAGTTAACCTTCGGCTGCAACAAAAAAATGGCAAAATGTATTCGGCTGCCATAGTTTCCGGAGTCGATATATCTGTAACTCAAGATATTCAAACTCTAGAGACAGGCAGAAATTAATTTAATAATTTAATTTACTAATACATTTAATTAATTAATTTACCAATTAATTTAATTAATTAATCTACTAATACATTTAATTAATTAATTTACCAATTAATGTAATTAATTAATCTACTAATACATTTAATCAATTAATTTACTAATAAATTTAATTAATTAATTTACCAATTAATTTAATAAATTAATTTGCTAATTAATTTAATAAATTAATTTACTAATAAAATGTATTTTATTTAATATTGATACGATTTCACATGCGTTCTTAGAACGGTGGCCGATCGGTAGGTTTGATTCCTGGCGCAGGCTAAGATTTTTTTCCTGGTCTCGAGGGTGTCCCTGAGTCTACCCAGCTCTGATGGGTACCTGACCTTAGTTGGGGTAAAGTAAAGGCAGCTGTGCATAGTGCTGGCCAGATAATCATCTAGTATGCCGTGGCCACATAAACTGGTTAACGCTGCCTCACCGGCCCTATGGATCAATTTGGTCAGACGGGATACTTTATACGTTTTTTTTTTTACTTAAACGATGTTAAGTGGTTGGTTTTACTGAGTAGTTTAGCAACCCATTCCAAGCCCGAATGCCACTCTGAGAAAATACTTGCACTTGATACATGTCCCTTGTTCTAAGCTTAATTTTTTTCTTAAGACCTTCAAACGATGCTATGGCGCACGGTGGCCTAGCGGAAGTGGGTTTAGCTGGCGAACCAAAGGTCATGGGATCGAATTCTGGTGAAGGTTAGGATTTGTTCCCGGGTCTGGAGTGTATCACTGACTTTACCTAGATCTGATGAGTACCTTACTTTAGTTAGAGTAAAGTAAAGACGGCTGTGCATTGTACTGGCCACACAAGCCTCTAGTATGCCGTGACCTCAGTAACTAGTGGACGATGCTTCATCGGCCTTATTAAGTGGTTGGTTTTACTGAGTAGCTTAGCAACCCATTCCTAGCTCGAATGCCACTCTGAGGAAATACATGCACATGGGAACAACTGTTGACAGTTGACACAAACAACGGTTCCCACTATCAAATGTTCACACATGTAACTGTTTATACATATTACTGCTACTACAATAAAGTGTACTAAAAACTCTAGTCTCTCTAGTTAAATATTGACAACTTAATCTTCAATGTCAGGGGCTCGTAACCGAGGAAACGCGTACCTTTGGGGCAACGCGGCCGATCGCTGGGGCATACGCAATACCGGTACGCGGGCAATAATTCAATAATTAGAGGAAAGCAAACAAATAGCCGACTTGTTTCAATAATGGTTGTTAATGCAAGTAATATGACCTGTTTTGTGTTTGTGTAAATGGGGAACCTACAATAAAAAGCATATGGATAAGTTTACAGACGTTCCTTCTAGATTCTAGATAGAAGATTATTACGTCCACTAGGCCCAAAACTCTTGAAGGGCGGCAGGGATTGGTCGGCGGCAGTGACCGAAAAACTATCCGTGAGTTGAAGACTAAACGGTGGTACGAATCTGACAAGGGCCTAGGTGTGTGGCTGCATCTACAGTTGGTTTATTACATTCATTGAAACTTCTTTGCTGGAATATTTTAAAGTAACTTTTAGGGACTAGTGATTTCGTTTGGGGAAAGTAAAAGGTAGGCTACTCGTAAATGAGCAGTGTCCAAGCGTGCACAGCTCATCGTTTCCACATATTTTTTTGATAGAAATTTGTTCATATCGCCACCTAGTTACAAAATCACGAGAATAACGCTCGTTTTTCACGTATTTTGGGTAATGGAAAAATTCGGGCACTAGCGTGTGTAAAAACTACGGAAAACTTTTCCCCTATACAAATAATAAGACATTTAAAAAACATAATTATTTCATTGATAAATTCCTCAATAAAGAAACATTATTTACACACTAAGTAAAAAAAAACCATTTTTTCAAAATCAAAGGAAACGCGAGAAAAAATTATTGAGAACAAATGTTCTTTAAAAGTAAAGACTTCAGCTGTTGTTGTTTTTTCTCTACAGATAAATCTTTAGTTTAAGAAAAGTGTCTCGGTTGGACCTATAATATAACATCAAGACTAAGAGTTGTTGACGTTTTGTATAATCGTCTGACAAATCTTTCATAAATATATCATCATACTTGACGTTTTCGTGACTCCAGACGTCAACGCCATAAGAAGAAAAACAAATTTAGGAAAAAAACACCAAAACAATCAAGTTCATCAAATTAACCACATGAGATTTGCTCGGTTTATTTGTTGTTGTTTTTTACTTCTGCTTTCCAAAATCTTCGCCAACGATGTGAGATCATGTAAATTGTAGAAATCCAATATCCTTAACCCGCAAGACTTCTTTAAACGACGTGATTTCTGGCCAGATTTTTCATTTCCATCCGCCAATCTTCATTATTGTTTTTAGCATGCGTGTCTCCATTTTGAATGCATTCGATTTTATGATACATGCCTGATAATATTATTATATAATTAAAGTTGATGTAGACTTTTTTCCTTCTGTATTTGTTTTAAAGCAAGTTCTTGGTAAGCAATTTCCATATGTGGGCTATAAATAATAACTAGGAACGCTCGTTTCCAAAAAATGCAAGGAACAAAAAATACTTTCATTGTGTTACCGCCGAATCTGGAACAGGACATTAACTATAGTAAGCCAATGATCCATCTCTTATACCGCCGAATCTGGAACAGGACATCAACTATAGTAAGCTAATGATCCATCTCTTATACGCCGAATCTGGAACAGGACATCAACTATAGTAAGCCAATGATCCATCTCTTATACCGCCGATTCTGGAACAGGACATTAACTATAGTAAGCCAATGATCCATCTCTTATACCGCCGATTCTGGAACAGGACATCAACTATAGTAAGCCAACGATCCATCTCTTATACCGCCGAATCTGAAACAGGACATTAACTATAGTAAGCCAAGGATCCATCTCTTATACCGCCGAATCTGGAACAGGACATTAACTATAGTAAGCCAATGATCCATCTCTTATACCGCCGATTCCGGAACAGGACATTAACTATAGTAAGCCAATGATCCATCTCTTATACCGCCGATTCTGGAACAGGACATTAACTATAGTAAGCCAATAATCCATCTCTTATACCGCCGTTTCTGGAACAGGACATCAACTATAGTAAGCCAATGATCCATCTCTTATACCGCCGAATCTGGAACAGGACATCAACTATAGTAAGCCAATGATCCATCTCTTATACGCCGAATCTGGAACAGGACATCAACTATAGTAAGCCAATGATCCATCTCTTATACTCCGAATCTGAAACAGGACATTAACTATAGTAAGCTAAGGATCCATCTCTTATACCGCCGAATCTGGAACAGGACATCAACTATAGTAAGCCAATGATCCATCTCTTATACCGTATTTGCGCCAGCAGGCAGCACTATGTTTACAGCAGCGCATAGAACTGTTCCCAACAGGAACGGGATATGCGCTATATAAATCTCATATTTATTTTATTTATTATTTATACCTATCTCCATTATAAACCTAGATCTTCATTTGCTTCTCAAAATTTTTAATCGAATTCAAACTCCATATTATCTCTATTTACACGAATCTGAGCCCAAAACGTCCTGAGATCTGGGGTGAATTATTTATTACAACCCCGGTTATTTAGTTTTGAGTTACATCGTAGTGCGGTTAAGTCCCCGTAAATATCAATGGAAAGTTGGTTGCTCGACTCGTCGCGACCCTAAAATCTCAAAAAATTCAACCATTACAAGTAAATTAGTGCAAAATTGGGCATGGTGGGTTCCAATTATGGTGAAGGCTAGAGTTTGGGGCATGGTGGGTTCCAATTATGGTGAAGGCTAGAGTTTGGGGCATGGTGGGTTCCAATTATGGTGAAGGCCAGAGTTTGGGGCATGGTGGGTTCCAATTATGGTGAAGGCTAGAGTTTGGGGCATGGTGCGTTCCAATTATGGTGAAGGCTAGAGTTTGATTCCAGATCTAGAAGATGTCCCTCGGTTAGTAAAAGTGGCCGAGCGGCAGCGCGTTCGACTGACGTACCGAAGGTCCCGCCCGAGTTAGAATCCTGGTGAAGACTAGGATTTTTTTCCACGGGTCTGGCGGGTGTCCCTAGCTCTGATGGGTACCTGACCTTAGTTGTGTTAAAGTAAAGGCGGCTGTGCATTGTGCTGGACCAGGGCCGTATTTAGGATTGTGTGGGCCCTGTTCCCAAATTTATGTGGGGGCCCCTCGCGGACTCGCCCCTGCCTTTCACATACCTCAGAAAAGTGCTGTTAATTCATGTTACATTCTGTAAAATCATACATTTTATTTTGCGCTTAGCATGGTTGGACTGGGGCGGTTAAAATTGTAGGGGAATACATTAATTTTATTTTACGTTATCAACGAAAGAATGGGGATGTCACACACAAATCTTTCTGGGAAGTGTGTGGGGCCCTTTTGTGTGGGCGCCCCTGTTCCAATGGAACATGTGGAACATGCCTCAATACGCCACTGTGCTGGCCCCACAATCACCTAGTATACCATGGCCACAGAAACTGGTGAACGCTGCTTCACCGGCCCTAAGAATCAAATTAGTAAAAGTATATTTAATATGACATCATATCCAGTCTTTTATGTCCCCTCAAATTCAACTAAAGCCATGAATGTGTTACTTCAGTCAAAGTCAATACGTATTTATTTAGTCAAAAACCCATGACAGAATCTAACAGAGAGTCTTGAATACTTCCATCACTCCTGTTAGTTGCTCCGGATACGAGAACAAACAAGAGTGGCCATAGCTGGACAGTTCTATAATTAAACGGCTTATTTCTCATTCCGGCCACTAGATGGCATGTGGTGGTGGTTTGTTTGGAGGGAGGGGATGAGAGGAGAGCTAAACAGCTTACCCTCGAGACAGGAATTAAAGATTTTTTGTAGGACTTTCTACTTTCGCTCTATTGTTAAGGGCAGTTTCAAAATTCGACCTTTAACCATGCAGCTAAATAATTGATACATTCAGTCAAACAGGTCTTTGATGAATCTTTGAATTGGTACATAGAACCAATGGTATAATGCAGAGTTATATCATCAAACAAAGGTCAAGGGCGATCTCCCCCCCCCCCCAGACACTTAATGACCCATGAAGCAATTTCGCAATAGATAAAACATTTACCCACATCATCCCCTTCCATCCTCATGCCCCATGGCGCCATGCCCCAAACAGTAATATAAACCTTTCTGTGCATGCCGGCGCCTTGTAAGCTTATTCCATATTATTATTGGATTTATTCCATGTCCATGTATTTTTCATCTTCTTCATTTGTACTTTGGAGACCCCGTAAGACCCGAGGAAAAAGTCCATAATTTAAGGGTGATTTTTGATTCTCAAAAGTGTGCATTAACTCTTTATAATATTTTATAACATACAAACAAGAGTTATAAAGACGGAGTTTCATTGGAGGTATTTAGTTGTCTAGTGATTATTTGAAAACCTGCACAGAGGGGGCAGTGATGGAGGCTTGGTCCAGTGTGTTCCACAGTTTATGGCTGACGGAAAAAAAAGAATATTTGTGTCGTTGTTTTGTAAAAACGTGATTATAATCTCATGAATTATGAATTTAATAACAACGAAATCAATTTCTTTGACTTTTATTTTACCCAATATTTTGTTTAAATCGCGGAAGAATGTATATTTTGTTTCACAATAATTTTTTTAAAGGAAGTGTTGATTTGATTTTTTTTTTCAAAATAGAAAGATCGGGAATTCCAAACAACAAATATGGCAACATAATTATATGTCTAAAGCATAAACTATAATATACATGGACCGCTTGCTTTAGTATTTCTGCTATCTGATGACTTGAAACAATGATTTTCGGAATTCCCGATTCTAAAAAAAGTAATTGCTATACAGGAAATAAAGTTATTGATATACAAGTTCCGTTTTATTTAATCGCTATGATTTTGTTAATGTTGGACAACCTAGCAGTACCATGTGTTGAGTGTTAACTGAAGCCTGTGCAAATTCATATATGTATCTTGCCATTGAGTGAAGAATTGAAATGATAATAAACACCTGAACTTAACCAACGATTTATTTGCCTACTTAGAACTATCTGTTGTGTCCGTCATAATATCTAACGAGCCAAGAGGGACATAATAATTATTCCAGGGCGATTCCAGTCACGGTAATTCATACCCCACGACGACCTGCCACAACTACCCCACTCACCTACGACTCCGCACCCCTCTCATCGTCCAACTTCTGCCAGGTTGATGTCCTAATCCTAAACACATCCTGACAGTACTCTCTAAGTGCAATGAAACCAACTTAAAAGTGTTGCGGGTGTTGGGGAGGATGGGAGGGGCGGCGATTAATACAAACATTTTTATCCCGGCTATTTGCGGCTTCGATATTGCTCTAGCTTGGACATCGTGCATTCTCAACCGCCCCAACACCACCCACACACCCACCCCCATACACCATCAAAGCCTCTTTTTTTTTAAAATTGCTTCGTCCAGATTGCAGTGCCACTGTTGACACTGGCCAGTCCAAGCTGAGCGATTATGGCGCCCTCGGGATAGAATGTCTTCATGTCACATCTTTTTAAAAGGGGGTGCCCCCGAGGGCTAGCGCAGAAATGATCTTTTTAAATCCTTTTCTTTTTTTTTTTTTGTTGAGTACGAGAGCATCTTTCAGATCACTAAACTCATCAAAGAAATCAAATATTCATTTGATCAAATAAAACAAAACTTGAAAACTCTTCTTATGAAACATTAACGAAATTATACAAGTATCGGAACTAGTTTTATGCGCATGCGCAACGTTCGTATTTTGGTTGTTTACTTGTATCGCTGTAAAATTAAAAACCTCTTTTTCATTCCATAAATAAATGATATCAATGACAAACAAACAGTTTAAGCTGGTCGATCTCACGCATTTTTTAGCTTAGAAATACAACAGTAAAATCTAACAAGGAAAATATATACCCAAGACAATATAACATTTAAACACTTTCTTGTTTCATTTGCGAGAACACATTTCTCTCTCTCTTTCTCTCTCTGTCTCTCTCTCTCTCTCTGTTTTTAACTGCTAGATTTAATAACTACTAGCCTACAAATTACACATTACATATTTTATATTGCGCTATTCATTACAATTAGTGTTCGAATCATTGTACATTTACCCTATGTTATAAAGATAAATCGAATAAGTTTATGTTTTTAATTTTGTTTTAAAAATGAAAATATTATCCGCTTGTTTAATTGTGTTTGTAAGTTCGTTCCACCACAGAGGTGCTACAACGTTCTGGGAGCGAGTTGCACACTTTTTTCTTTTTACTTTTGGTACCTTGAGTTGTTGATGAATTTGTTTGAATGCAGTCCTGTTTTCTTTGATGTGTGTAGCTCAACCATGGATCTCATGTACTGTGGAGATTGCCCATGGCGGCTTTTAATACTTTTATAAATCATAGTAAAAATTGTGAATTTTTATCTTCAGTGTTACAGGTAGCCAATACAATTCTTTAGACAAGCAAGTTGTTTGTTTTTTCAAATAATACTATGATAAAACTCCATAGTTAAACATATTCCACATAATAATATGTATAACTACTAAGATGGACACCCAGTGTTTGTTTGACACTTTGACAATTCTGGGTAATGCACATGGTGCTGAGAAAATTAGAGCTAATCAAGTCTGCTTCCTTTGCCCTGATGACCGAAATGGTGCTCACAGACACACACACACACAAAGCAACTACTCCTCTGCTCATTTTGTATTGGTCAATCGAAAGTATGTTTTGATTGGAGCTAGCCACAAGCAGATCTAGAAAGTTACAAGAACTTTGAAAATCTATAACCGAATCTAAACTCCATTGCGGCAATGACCAGCAGTGCGTGGATTTGAAATCATTCTTTCTGACAAGCCTGTCAATCTCAAGCGCAGCTGTTTAGACAATAATACCAACCAATGGGCAGCCAGATGACGTCAAGCAAGTTTCCTTTTTCGTTTCGTTTCTTTTCTTCTGTTTCTTTCATTGTTTTGCAGTTGTTGTTTTTTGTTTGTTTTTTTCTTCAAATGTCTGCAAAAGAATGATTTTTTTTAAACCTGAAATAAAATAAGTCCTAGATATCGATTATAGATTTCACCGGTTGGCTTCTAAAGGAATAAAAAAATATACTTCTTAGATCTCATTGTTCTTGTTTTGTGTGTGTGTGTGTTTCCTTGTGTTTGTGTGCGCGGGCTTGTTAGCGAGTGTTCGTCTGCGGCCTGCTCTGACAAATTATTAGTTTTGTATTAGGAAAAATCAATAATAATATTATTAATTTTGTTGCTGCCTTTTTAAGGGGGGGGGGGGCGGAGGGGGTGACACGTTTATTCAGCTAAATCAGGCTAGTGAGGCAGAATTAACCAGATAACAGGAGGATTGTGAGGTTTGCACAATTCCTAGTCGTCATTTTTTTTCTCTCCAATAGTTCCAGAAGGGAGAAAGAAAGTTGCTCATCAAGTAATTATGTCAACGATATTTAGACGATAATATTTCTTACAATTTTGCCCAACTCCTCCTACCATTTCTCAAAAGCTTTAGCGTTTCAATAGAAATACTTTTTTACATAATTTTGTAGAAATAAATAAATTAAATTTTTTTACCTGTAGCATATTTTTATTTTTTACATTTTCTTAGCGTAGGGCGCAATAATCTTCTTTATAGAAGTAGCGTCTGTAACAGATACGTAAGATGTTGTCTTATATTATAGATTGTCAAACGGAAGGTCGCAGGTTCAATTCCGGGTTAACGCCACATTGGATACCTTGGATACCTTGAGGAAAAGCAAAGGTGATTAGTCATTGTGCTTGCCACTTTATTTTCTTGTATGTCGTGACCATGGAGACCGGAAAACGCTTCCTCCCTTACCCCATTGGACCAACATGGTCAAAAAAAAGGATTCTATACTTACTTTTACTGGTTCATAATTTTTTTAAATAATTTTACATTCATACTTTCACAATATTTTTATTGTATCTCGAATCAAACCCCCCTCCATTTTTTGTACCGGTTCCATTTCATGGACTGTACAACATTTTCTAAAAAATACCTTCACACCGACACCCTACTTTGTTCCCACGACTATCATATCATATCATATATATATATAAATCTCAAAAGGAATATGTATGTATGTATGTGGCTGGCTGGCTGGCTGGCTGGCTGGCTGGGTATGTACATACCGCATAATCTTTTTAAATACTGGACATAAAAACGTGAAATTTGCTACAAATATTCTTTGCGTTACGGCGGTGAACACTGTCAAGGTTTTAAAAAAATTAAAATGACCGCAGTGGTCAGTTTGGTCAAAAAACGCGAATAAAACACAACTTTTGATTCACATTGTCTTTGCCAGTACAACTTTTTATAGTTTTTCGTCACAAGGTTAGAAAAAAAAGGATGCGCTGAGATTATTTTTATGACGTCATCAATCTTTGCGCATGGATTTTATAGCAATGAAGGGACATTTTTCATTCATGTTTAAATTGACGTCATCAAACTATGTGCATGGATTTTTATCTCAACTCAATGACGGGAACAAATTTTCTTCATGTTTAAATTGTCTACGTGCCGTAAACAACATAAATTCTTTACACTACCAATACTGTAGTTGATTTTCTTAATCTATCACTACTTTAATACTTTACACTGTGAATACATGACTTAAAGCTAATTAATAATTTAAAACTTTACAAACATAGAACAAAGCAAATAGATATAGTATTTTTTTTTCTGTTTCGGGAAGTAATACCGACGCCTTATTAAGCATATTTAAACGCAGTGGTCCTGGTTACACTCTATATTTAAGCTTATAATTATATGGCGTCATCAAATTTTGCGTATTTATGCGTTTAAGAAGTTGTTTTAATTTGCGTCGTAATTTGTAGAATGCAATATTTAAATGGAAGACTAATGTTTATAACTCCATGGGTTATTTTATCCAGTTCCGAGAACTGGGCACCTTTAGGCTTATCGCCTTGGTAACGGCCATTGTTTAAATTACCGGGCAATGTTTAAATTACCGGGCAATGTTTAAATTACCGGGCAATGTTTAAATTACCGGGCAATGTTTAAATTACCGGGCAATGTTTAAATTACCGGGCAATGTTTATAATACCGGGCAATGTTTAAATTACCGGGTAATGTTTAAATTACCGGGCAATGTTTAAATTACCGGGCAATGTTTAAATTACCGGGCAATGTTTAAATTACCGGGCAATGTTTAAATTACCGGGCAATGTTTATATTAGCGGGCAATGTTTAATTTGCCGGGCAATGTTCGAATTGCCGGAACTATTTTTTTAAAGTTTTAATTCGTGTCGTATACGTTTTATAAACATTATTTCATATGGGTTTCGTTTGTTATTGTTTTACATGTTGAATAGAAAATTTAATTCTAAGTTTGCTTCCAAAGCAACAATAAATAAATAAATAGCAAATAAACAAAAACAACACAACATAGGTCTGCGACTTAATGTTTGTCGTAAAAAAATATATCAAACAATCATAAAAAAAAAAAAAAAAGTACTGTCGAATGTTCTTTATCAATGAATAGAACAAAATATATTCATGTTTTAATTTGCGTCGTAATTTATAGCGGGCAATTTTGTAATTGTTATAATGGGTGATGAGTAATGATTTTAACGGGTAATTCATGTTGTAGCGGGCAAATAAAAAATTACCTCACGTTTAAATTCGTGTCGTAGGTCATGCGGGCAATCTCATTATAACTGCCTGAGTAGTTAGAGTGTATGTAAACATAACTTTTAGCCGGTTCGGAGGACCGGGCACATAACGGCTTGTATATATATAAATCTCAAAAGGAATATGTATGTATGTATGTGGCTGGCTGGCTGGCTGGCTGGCTGGCTGGGTATGTACATACCGCATAATCTTTTTAAATACTGGACATAAAAACGTGAAATTTGCTACAAAAATTCTTTGCGTTACGGCGGTGAACACTGTCAAGGTTTTAAAAAAAATAAAATGACCGCAGTGGTCAGTTTGGTCAAAAAACGCGAATAAAACGACATATTTTGGGTTCATGTTAAAATTGCCGTTCCAACTTTTTATAGTTTTTCGATCGATCGCGCTAAAAAAATTAAAAAAAGGATGGCGTTGAGATTTTTTCAGGATGACGTCATCAAAGTTTGCGCAGAGATAGCTAGCCGGCTTTTCGTTATGACGTCATCAAATTTTGCGTATTCATTTAAAATTAACTTTGCTTCAATGTTTGCTAATGTATTTTATGAATGAATAGAACAAAATATATTCACGTTTTAATTCGTGTCGTATACGAAATATAAACTTTTGTAGTTGTTGCGTGCATTCTCATTATAACTGCTTGAGTAGTAAGAGTGTATGTAAACATAACTTTTAGCTTTTTCAATTCGTTTGAAGCGGGCGTATACGCATTAAAATCTTTCTAGCGGGAAATATTTCACGTTTCAATTCTTTTCTAGAGGGCAATATTTCACGTTTCAATTCGTTTCTAGCGGGCAATATTTCACGTTGCAGTTCGTTTCGGTTGTAGCGGGCGTACAAAATGTCATTCACATTTAAATTTGTGACGTATACATCGATAAACTTTTTAACGGGTGGGGTTTTATTAATTGCCGTATATATTAACTGTGAAGCGGGAAATCTCATTATAACTTTAGGCTTATCGCCTTGGTAACAACCATTGTTTAAATTACCGGGCAAGGTTTAAATTACCGGGTAATGTTTATAATACCGGGCAATGTTTAAATTACCGGGCAATGTTTAAATTACCGGACAATGTCTAAATTACCGGGCAATGTTTATATTACCGGGCAATGTTTAATTTGCCGGGCAATGTTCAAATTGCCGGAACTAACTTTTTAAAGTTTTAATTCGTGTCGTATACGTTTTATAAACATTATTTCATATGGGTTTCATTTGTTATTGTTTTACATGTTGAATAGAAAATTTAATTCTAAGTTTGCTTCCAAAGCAACAATAATAAATAAATAGCAAATAACAAAAACAAAACAACATAGGTCTGCGACTTAATGTTTGTCGTGTCGTAAAAAAACATATCAAACAATCATTTTCTTTTTTAATAAAAATACTGTCGAATGTTCTTTATCAATGAATAGAACAAAATATATTTACGTTTTAATTTGCGTCGTAATTTATAACGGGCAATTTTTTAATTGTTATAATGGGTAATGGGTAATGATTTTAACGGGTAATTTTATGTTGTAGCGGGCAAATTAGACATTACCTCACGTTTAAATTCATGTCGTAGGTCATGCGGGCAGTCTCATTATAACTGCTTGAGTAGTTAGAGTGTATGTAAACATAGCTTTTAGCCGGTTCGGAGGACCGGGCACATAACGGCTTGTTAGATCTAAATGTAGTCAACTAAAACCCTAATATCTGTGTAAAATAATCAGCCTTAGGGTTTAATGTGACATCAATGTAGTGTTTCTTTTTTTTTTTTTTTTTTTTTTACAAAAGTTTTGGTTTAAGCTAGAGTTATTTCTTCTATGGGTTTAAGCTAGAGTTATCTCCTCTATGTTGAGCTCACGAAAATAAAGGCTGGAAATAAATGTTTAAATAGCCACAAGGGGGCACAACTGTAATTTCCTTTTCTTTTCAAGACGACAAGAAGCGCCCCTTCCCCCCCCCCCCCCCAGTGGCGTAGCCAGGTTTTTTGACGCTAGGGGGAGCGAACTTTTAAGAGAAAGGCCCCACTTTTATCAATTTTTCCAGATTAATAGAAGAACTAAGAATTCGTGCGTATCAAGTCTTACAAGAATACTCCGTGCCCCGTGCCACAGGATATACACACAGTGTAATAGTAATAGTGCAGTTTTTATCTCACCATCCACGATTCTTTTCCTAGCAACTATTAGTGCTGAAAAATTCAGCAAAACTGATTTCGGGATGAACATCTAGTATCGGAAAGTATTTATAGAATTAACGCAAATGCTTCCGTAGGATTGCATTCTTCTTCTTTGAATATTGTTAAATCACCAGTATAGAGATTTTTTTAAAGAGATACAAAAAATACAGTTTCAACACTTTCATTTACTGTGTCTATGTTGTCCCAATTACAAAACACTGATTCTATAATACGTTTTAAGAAAGCTCTATTCTTTTCTTATTATTTCCTTTCAGCTGTTAATACACCAGTCCTGATGGTTATATCTTAATAAACGTAATTTCGTAAGAAAAAGTTATTTCTCTTCTTATCTTCTTTGTCTTCATTTGTATGGGTATCATTCATTAGTAGCGAAGTTCAAGTAACCAAGTTTTGGATCACTACACGTATAAGACCGAGAAGCGGAAAGCCAGCGCGCTTTAAGTCATATTATTACTTTTCGGTGAGTAGACCAGACTTGAACCCCATTTCTTTTTTAGAATGCGAGATTACTATTTTGGGGCTCAAGAGAACGAACTCTGCTGTATCACGCAACACTGATACATCACAGTAAAAGTTCGTCACAAACGGTTGGCCGTTCCTGTCCACTCTCAGAACATGCTATGCAGGGCAGTCAATTAGCACATGTCTTTTCTGTATTCCTACAGTCCGACGCCGAGAAACAAGGTGGGGGCCTAGACCTACTAAAAGAGGCCCCTATCGCACAATGCCCAGTTCGAAATTCAGCGATCGTGGACTGTTCCATTCTGCACAGGCTGAAAAACAGCTAGATTTGGCCGTTTTTAATGCTGTCCTGGTCAGATTTGTTACAACATCCAGTCATCACTCACGGATCGTTTTTCGGTCACTCTCAAATGAGAACAGCTCGTGGAAAACGTGCCAGGGACCCTTTCCAGGCTTTAATGAGTCCGCTAATCCGTTTCCAGAGACACCTGTATAAACCGGTATCCACTGGAACGAGTCCTTCACTTCGTACCTAGAGATCAAATCTGAAATAGCCGATAGCTTACGAGAGAGTCACTTTGGCCAGGTCCTGAAATTGTCGATGGCCTTTTGAATTGAAGCGCATTATAGACAACAGCTATATCGCTTATTGCTATCACTGATGACCTCCACCTCTGTCTAGTAGCTGCAGATTGCACTACAAGGCCCGAACAACTATTCTCTTCGGGTACCCGCCCTTGGATACAGCACATCATATCACTCTTCTCAACCTCACTTCTGACACTGCCATTAGTAAACTCCTTGATGCACGCGTGATAGGAGTGTACAGTTTCAAGGGCGGTAGCAAGCTTATCCGCACAGCTACTGTGTTTTCAAAATGCAGGATCAATAAAGCGCATTCGTACCGCCTGTATATATGGAGTATTATGTGAATGAGTCTCCAGTCCCGCCCTTAGGGTCATGCGGTCCGTTTGAGATTTCGATCGCGTGAGTAGATCATAAGAGATCAGAACATAAGTAATTGCATATAGAGATCTGCCCTCATATAGAGATCTGCCCTCATATAGAGATATGCCCTCATATAGAGATCTGCCCTCATATAGAGATCTGCCCTCATATAGAGATCTGCCCTTTTACCTCCCAGAAATCTACCTTCCTCTTCAGAGGCAAGCTCTCCTTCAATCGCTTATATCTCTCGAATGCAGTGGTAATGGCAGTGAGTAAACCATACAGTGACTATCAATTTCACTGGAATTGTTTTACTATTTTTAAAATAGATCTACCTAATAGAATTTAAATGACTCCCAGTTTCATCTTTTGAGCAGGGCTAGCTCATGGGAATATATTGCATGAGTTGCTTTGCATAGTTGTGTCAATGATTGCATGATGTCTTACTAAGTAATATGTGCCCCTTTCATCCACCATATGCGAATTGATCAGATTTTCTGTAAAAGCAGTCTCCTATTCATGAACAGTCTCTGCAGCCGTAGCTGGGGGTGTTGTTATTAGCTCACATGTTTATAGAGCGCACTTTGTCGAGACGTCACGTTAAAGAAAATCGTGCATCCTTTTTTCGCTCATTTTGCACAATTCTCAACATCTTTTTTCTTCAGTCTCTGACGCTTCTGATCACTTTTACTTGTAGTTTTTTTTTTCCTTCATCATAGTTAATGGTTTGTGTGTAGCTTATGTAACCATTGGGTTTTAAGACTGCAGAATCGTGATTATGTGTTAAGAGTCGGCCTAGGGATGTTAAACGAAAACCGGAATACCGGGTTCCGGTTTTGAAACCGTAAAACGGTTTTGATTAAATTCTATAAAAATAATTTTATTATTTGAAAAAAAACAACAACTATGTCTGTAACAAAATGTTATTTTCTTTAACCCAGTAAATAGTTACCAATACTACCAATACTAATATGACTTCCATCAAGACCAAAAAAATAAATAAATTATAATACAATATAAGACAAATTATCAATGTTTGTGTGTTTGTTTCAAATGTGTTAACTCTCCTTATGATAGTAAAAGTGGGGTGAGTTGGGCCACTTAATTGTTGATTGAACAAAAATGGTCGCTGCTTAAGAATTACTTGACCAAACCAAATAAAATTCGTACTATTTAAAAGGTAATTCGCTGCATTGAAATTAGTGTTAAGAGTTAGAGTTGATAAATAGTTTGGATGAAATGTAATAAATTGTATATTACTCATGCATAACAAAAAGATGGAGAGTGTGACGTAAATTGGAACAGAGAGTAGGAAGACATGGTGTAAACTAAAAATAGAAGCACACAGCGACTAATTCATGTATTTCTCAAGAAGAAATATGTCCTTATTGTTTTAGCCTTTATTATCATATTCGTCCATTTGCTACTGTCCATTTAAATGTGGCATACTTAATCCACATTTAATGTAATCAAATGTATCCATTATATCCTCTGTTTGTTTTTAATGTCCTGGGCATTGTTTACAGCTCATATTAATAATAAAAGCTTTAAATCTGTTCCATTATAATATGGAAAAGGGAGTACAAAGGCTAGTAATGTATATACAATTTCGGAGTGCCTAGGCTTCCGGCGACCGGACCAATGGGCTGAGAGATATTGTTCCGGCGGGCATATCACGAGAAATATTTTTTCCGGCAGACCTAAATCTATCGTGTGTTCTAGGCTTAGTGGTTAGCGTATCCGACTGCCAGGCGGGCGCACTGGGTTCGATTCCTCACTGATAGCTTTTTTTTTTTTTTGCGATCTCTACTTTTTTTATTTTTCTATGAATTTATTTGTAAAGATTGTAAAGAATTTCAGGACTAAAATTTACCAAAAATGTTTTCAGTTAGTAAAATCTAATAGATTTTGACGGGTGTTCGATACCCAGCCAAGGATATTCTTAACTTTTTGTTAAATAAAGGATGTGGCTATTCACACACGTGTGCAAATAGACTACAGCAGTCTATTCGCAAACTGCATGCACACAACTCAGTGAACATCATTTTGTGTTGTTTTTATGAAAACAACATTTGTTTTGATTTGTCAAAAATGTGTTGCTATTCGTCCTAATGACTTACCCCATTGCATCAACACATGAAAAAAGGTAAGGTTATTTGCAGCTGATTGTATAATTTATACAACAATAAGGATAGAAAAATACAAAGAACTCTTTCACCCAGACAAAAAGCCCACTGCTTAGTTGATCCAAGATTAAGAAACAAATTATTACAAACTACTTCATTCGTGGCAAATACCTAACCCAAACTAAAAATGCAAAGTACTTAGGAGTAATAATAAATGAAAATTCTCCTGAAATCCTCATATTGATGAATAATAACAAAATCTAATAAAACATTACTCTTCAAAAAAAGGAACTTTTACAAAGGTAATAATACTATAAAATTAAAATGCTATCTCACATTAGTTAGACCTATACTAGAATATGCAGCATCTGTATGCCACCCATCAACCAAATAAAACATTAAAAAATTATCACAAATTCAGAGAAGGGCTGCAAGTTTCACTACTAGCGAATACTTACAACTGACAAAAGTAACACCAATAGTTAAATCACTAAACCTAGAAACACTAGAGTCTTAAGGGCAAAAAGTAATATAAAATAGTGAATAAGAAATTAAACTAATTTCAAATATCTAGGAGCAATCATATCTACAGACGAACGCTGTGAGTCAGAAATTCGAGCAACGATTGGGACTGCAATGGCGTCAATGGCTCGCCTAAACAGAATCTGGATCAGCAAAAGCATTGGTCTCCCAACAAAGCTCAGACTTTACAGAGCCCTTGTCAGAACTATTGTTCTGTATGGATGTGAGACCTGGACGCTGCTGTCAGCAACTGAAAACAAGTCGCAGGCTTTCCAAAATAAATGCATGCAGGGCCGGATTTACCTATAAGCTAGACAAGCTATAGCTTAGGGCCCCCACTTATTTGGGGGCCCCCCCAAAAAATTGTCCGAGTGAGCAATTGTCATAATATACTTAAATATACTGCAGCATTATTTGTCCCAATGCCGCACGTCCGGAACATCCCATACTCTTCACCCAATTGTTTTCAAAAGATTTAAAATAAGATCAAATTGTGTAGTTTTAAAAATAATGTGTTTTAGTTTTTTCTATTTAGCGTTTGTTTTCGATAGTGGATACCGATATATCTATTATCGATAGCACTTGACATCTCTAAGTTTCTACCAGTGGCGTATTTAGGCATGTTCCACATGTTTCATTGGAACAGGGGCCCCCACACATCACAAAAAGAAATTTTTTAGTAACATCCCCATTCTTTCGTTGAAAATTTAATATAAAATTCATTTATTCCCTTACAATTTTAAGCGCTCCAGTCCAACAAAGGCCCCCACAATCCTGGTTTCTACTATTTAGCTTGTTTAACCTGAATGGCCTCCTTTTTAAAAAGAAGAACAAAGATGTTAAGGCCTACAAAACTAAAAAAATATATTTAAATGCTGCCATTGACCTAAATAATTGACTATGTTTCGTTTTAGGCCTATGACTTTGATTAGTTAAAAAAGCAGCATTTTTCGTAAATATTTTCAACAAGACTAAACTTTTTCATTGCCAAAATGACAACGATTATAATTGGTATTGATTTCTTCATAGTATTTTCGCGAATGCAACTGAATTAACGTTGTGACTGTATATTCGATTACATTAAGGCAAAATCACATTTAACGGCTTAAGTATAAAGATTATTTAAGAACTACAGGGTACTTCAGTCTCTTTGTAGATTCCACTCCAGACCGGCCCATATTGATCAGCCCACTGTTATTCAAATTATTGTGAGGTATGTTTCACCAGATGATGGGGTCCCTATTGAACGTTTTCTAACTTTCCCTGAGATAGGTTGCCACACAGGGGAAAGTATGTCTAAGATGGTGCACAACTACCTTACAAGTGAATGCAAAAAAGATTTTAGTAAGTGTCGAGGCCAGTCATATGATAATGATGCCAATATGTCTGGCAAATACAAGGAAATGCAAGAAATAATATTGAAGATTAACAAGTTATGCTATGTATATTCAATGTTTTGGTCAATCCCTGAATCTTGTTGGTAGAACAGCAATAAACTTTTGGGGAATTTTTCAAGAAATATATTTATTTTTTCATCATCTACACATAGATGGGCAGTACTGTTGTCATTCTTCAAAGATGATTCAAAATTTCCAAAGTCTTTGTCAAAGACTAGATGGGAAGCACATTCAATGGCCACAAGCACAATGAGCTTACTTGATAGTTATGATGAAATAATTGCTGCATTACAGAGAAAGGCGAAACAAGAAATCAAGCCATAAACATTTTGAATAAAATGGAGGAGTTTGAATGTATGGTAATGTTGTATTTGTGGAGTTACTTGCTGGATGAATTTCACAAGACTAGTCAATCAGTGCAAGACCCCCAAATTAGTCTAGAAATATGTAGGAAATTATACGCTTCACTTGCGGATTTTGTTAAAGGTTCCAGTGATATGTTTGATCATTTTGAAAAGAAAAGCAAAGGAAAAATTGTCTGATGTTGATTACAAGAAAAGCAGATATAGAAGAAGGCGTATCAACGATGATGAAGATGTTGCTTTAGAGAACCTTGAGCCAAGAGACAAGTTCAGAATCAAAATATTTATACCAGTGATGGATGCATTAGATCAGGGGTCGGGAACATTTTTTTCTGAGAGAGCCATGTACACCACATATTATGAAAAGTAATTCTGTAAGAGCCATACATTATGTTTAAAACTAAAAATTCTAGTAAATGTGTGCATTTTGTGTGATTTTAACACTAAAAGTACAATAAATATGTCTCTGAATTCTTCTGATGCTGAGCTGCAGTATATTTTAACTCATTTGTAGAATGAAATATTGATTAAAAAAAACTATGTAGATCACAAAGTGTATAAAGCAACATTTTTTAAATACTCGAACATTTGTCCGCGAGCCAGATGCAACCATCAAAAGAGCCACATATGGCTCGCGAGCCATGGGTTCCCGACCCCTGCATTAGAGTCAAGTCGGGTACAGAGGGCCTCAGTATACAATGATGCTGCGAAAAATGTTTCATTCTTAAACAAATTAGAAGCTACGGAAGAAGAGATTCGTGAAGGAATTAGTGCTTTATGCCAAACATACCCTGAAGATGTGGAAATGAATCTTGTTGGAGAAGTCAAGAATTTTCATCAATATATTAGACATAGTCAAGCCTATGGTTCAGGGTAATATTTATTGATCGTGTCCAATCAGCATTCCTAATGTAGAAGCGATTTTAAGTGTTTCTTAGTATGATGGTTGCAAATTGCTCTGGAGAAAGATCTTTTTCTCACTTGAAGAGGATAAAAAATGAATTTAGAACAACAATGACTCAAGATAAATTATGTTCCCTCAGTCTCATGTGCATAGAAAGTGACAAACTACGCAGTTTATCATTTGATGATGTCATCAGTGACATTGGCAAAAGCAAGAAAGAAAATATTTTAGATAATAAGTCTTTGTAAATTATTCCTTTTAAAAGAATTTTTGTTTCTTTTTACCAGAGTTTGCATTTTAAGTTTGTTATGAATGAATAAAAATGTAAAAAAAATGTATTATTTCACTAACTATAGGCAATACTTCTTAATTGTATTTCATTTTAACCCTCTATGTATCCGAAAATCATATTTTGCACTAACATATAATTCTGGACTTATAAAGGGCCCCATATCTCAAATAGCTTAGGGCCCCATCAAGTCTAAATCCGGCTCTGAATGCATGATAAAAATACTTCAAATCTCCTACGTAGAACACAGGATTAATGCGTATGTGTGGGACAGAATATCCTCAATTGCAGGCACTCAAGAAAAGGTTATGGCAACAATCAAACGGCGTAAACTGACATGGTTCGGTCATGTGTTGTGGCACAATAGCCTGTCGAAAACAATCCACCAGGGCACGGTGGAAGGTGGGCGTAGGAGAGGCTGTCAGGGGAGATGCTGGTTCGACAATGTAAATTATTGGACAGGGCTGCAGTTGGCACAACTATTGAAACCGCTCAAGGAAGGCAAAAGTGGAGAAAGTTGACTGCTGAGGTGTCCCTCCACTCCCCCCCCCCACCCCAACGACCACAACGGTCATAGGATTGATGATGATGATGATGATGATGAAGACATCAAACTAAAATTTAGAAATACAACACAAGAACAACCTGTTGCAATGCTCGGATAAACATAATGACATAAACACTTTCCTTGTCTATATTCCCGAGTAGCTTTCGGGTATGGAATGGCAAAAAAGGCCCGGCTCTACTCCACAAAGCCAAGCCACCGGAATGGTCTAAAAGTAAGAATTTGTTTTATTGTGACTCATATATTATATCACTCTATGTATGCTAGCAAAAAGAGATATAACTTTAAAAAAAAAAGCGAATGTTGAGAAATATGTAATATGTAGAAATTGCCCATAGATAAACCTACCACTAACAGGTAGTTGTACCAAATAGTTAACTATGCACCTAATTTTGTTTTCATTGGAAAAAAAATGACACTTTTCAAGTCTGACAGTCATCATTGTGTAGCGCTGATGTATGAGTTCTGATATAGTTATTTCTTACTTGTTGTAGCAGTAAATTATTTTATTTTTTTATGTTGCAAAACTATCAACATGGGGGTGTCTTACAACCAATGAGAGAAAATGTCATTATTGTATGCCTTTGTATTGTACTTTAACCTTTCATATTGATTATATTGATTTAAAAATATGTGCGGGTACCTGAACTAGTAGTACGGGTTAACATTTACTTGTTACTATTTGCTTTCCTGGCTGGACAAAACATTTGATTGGTTTAAATATTCATACTGTGTTGCTTGACCATCTCTGGCCTTACTGACAGTGACCACACCCTATCAACATGTTAAACCTAGTGGCTAACAATAGCGATTCTTTTGAAATATTCTTATATGCAAATAAAATAGCGGGAAAGCGATCTTACAATGAGAGTTTCAAAATTTGGCATTTTAAAACGTATGGAAATATTTCAATGCCTCGAAAATTGGCACAAAACATGTTCTAGAATTATAGGCTTTGAATAATTGTAGAAAACTTACTACAGGCAATGATTTTAAGAAAAATAATGTAATATTCTTAAATGTGACATAGGCCTACATTGTACATCATTTTATAATATTAAATATGAATAAGCCTTGAGATATATGTATAGAGTTCGAAATTTGAGAACGTTTTGTTTTTTCCATAGAAACCATTTTTTGGTATTAAAAAGGTCTTGAGTTAAAACAGTTATTCTTGTATCATGTCGTAGCGATAAATTAATAGTTCATATTGGTAAACTTTAACATGACCATGTCATTAAAGCAATAAGCTATAACGAATTACTTTACCATTTAACCTTTTAACTGTCCGATAAAAATGATTTATTCATATGGGCGTGGTTTAGATGAGCTATAACTACGTTCAAACTTGTTTTTTTAGGCTGGCCGGAACATTTCGATTGCTTTAAAGCAGTCATAATGTGATTATTGACCTTTGGTGCTGATATCGACCATACCCCGAGCACGTGACTGACCAACTAGCCCATATTGAGCTAAGCAAATTGTACGTAATACGGTGTTCTTTTAATGTGTATTTACACTATCCCCACTACCACCCCCGGCGATAACAACCTTTAAAACCCAAAAACAAGAAAGAAGCATCCAGCTCTTCGTTTTGCTAGCTGGAAAGTCAGGACCATGTGTCCCGGCCTCACCCCAAACCCCCAACAAATAGACGATGCAAGAAAGACTGCCGTTATTGATAGGGAACTTTCGCGACTCAACGTTGACATTGCCGCTCTGCAGGAGACCCGGCTGGCTGACAACGGTACCATCAGGGAAGCCAACTACACCTTTTATTGGCAAGGGAAGCCTACGGACCAACCAAGACAGCACGGAGTCGGCTTTGCTGTGAGAAACACGCTTGTCAGCTCCACAGAGCCTCCCACAACAGGCACAGATAGACTACTCTCCCTCCGATTGTCAACCTCTTCTGGCCCAGTCAATATCTTCAGTGTGTACGCCCCAACCCTCCACTCTACCGATGAGGATAAAGATCAGTTCTACCAAGCCCTGGATGAAGCGATATCCAGGATATCCAGCACTGAGAGCCTTTACCTTCTTGGAGACTTCAACGCAAGAGTAGGAGCTGACCAGAAAGCCTGGCCCACATGCCTCGGAAACTTTGGAAGGGGAAATATAAATGAAAATGGTCAGAGACTGCTTGAGCTCTCGTGCCATCACGGTCTGTGCGTGACCAACACCTACTTCAAGTGCAAAGAAATACACCAGGTGTCGTGGAGACACCCTCGCTCTCGCCACTGGCATCAACTTGATCTTGTCCTAACTAGAAGAGCGGACATTGGCAGCGTCCTCCTCACACGTAGTTACCATAGTGCAGACTGCGACACGGACCACGCCCTCGTGGCGAGCAAGGTGCGCCTAACGCCGAAGAAGTTGCACCACTCAAAGAAGAAGGGCCGCCCACGCATCAACACCAGCTGTGTCAGAAACCCCGAGAAAACCCAACAGCTCATTAGCATACTCGACGGCGCCCTCAAAGTGGAAACAGCTGATGACACCATCAACTCCAAGTGGCCACGCCTCCGCGACGCCATGTACAACGCAGCCATCACTGTTTACGGGAAGAAAGAGCGGAAGAATGCTGACTGGTACGAGGCCCATTGGGAGGAAATGGAACCCGTGACAGAGGCTAAGAGGAAAGCCCTTCTGGCCTACAAGGCTAAGCCTAGCCCCAGTACACTACAAGCTCTACGGACTGCCAGGAGCAAAGCCAGCAGACTGCCCGTCATTGTGCCAACACCTACTGGCTGAATATCTGTGACAGCATTCAGACAGCTGCCGATACAGGCAACGCAAGAGGGATGTACGAGGGCATCAACCCCCTCTAAGACAGCCCCCCTCAAGTCCAAAACAGGCGAGGTTATCACCGATCCGGAAAGGCAGATGCAGAGGTGGGTAGAGCATTACCTCGAACTGTACGCAACGCAGAACACTGTAACAGACTCCGCTCTCAGAGCGATATCAGACCTGCCGGTCATGGAGGAGCTTGACACTCCACCCACTTTGGATGAGCTCAGCAAGGCCATCGACCGTCTCGCCTGCGGTAAAGCACCTGGGAGCGACGGAATCCCACCAGAAGTACTAAAGTGCGGGAAACCAGCCCTGCTACAGCAACTTCACGACCTCCTATGCCTTTGCTGGGAACAGGGTTACATTCCACAAGATATGAGAGACGCTAACATCATCACTTTGTACAAAAACAAAGGTGACAGGAGTGACTGTAACAACTATCGGGGCATCTCCCTCCTCAGTATCGTTGGTAAAGCGTACGCCTGCGTCATCCTTAACCGCCTGCAGACCCTCGCTTCACGCATCTACCCAGAGTCACAGTGTGGCTTCAGGGCTGGTCGATCAACGGCTGACATGATCTTCTCACTACGCCAGCTCCAGGAGAAGTGTCAGGAACAGCAGATGCCACTCTATATAGCCTTCATCGACCTCACAAAGGCATTTGATCTGGTCAGCCGAGGCGGACTATTCAGCTTGCTGCAGAAGATCGGATGTTCCCCACACCTGCTTGCGGTGGTCAGGTCCTTCCACGACAACATGCACAGCACTGTCTGCTACAATGGCGCAACCTCCAAGGAATTCCCAGTCAGCAGCGGAGTAAAGCAGGGCTGCGTCCTCGCGCCTACACTCTTCGGCATCTTTTTCTCCATGCTCCTCCAACACGCCTTCAAGGACTGCAGCGAGGGTGTTTTCATTCACACCAGGTCTGATGGCAAGCTCTACAACATAGCGCGTCTTCGTGCCAAGACCAAAGTCGAAAAGGTCCTCATTCGAGAGATGCTCTTCGCTGATGATGCAGCGTTGACATCACACACCGAAGACGGACTCCAGCAGCTCGTCACTTGCTTCTCTCAGGCATGCAAGGAGTTCGGCCTGACTGTAAGCCTGAAAAAGACTAACGTCATGGCTCAGGGCACGGAGACCCCTCCAAACATCGTCATCGATGGACACACCTTGGAGGTTGTCGAGAGCTTCACATACCTCGGGTCCATTATCTCGAGTTCACAGTCCATCGACTTGGAGATCAACAGCAGGATCGCCAGGGCAGCCACAGTCATGGCCCAATTAAAACAGCGAGTGTGGGACAACTCCAGCCTCACCGAGAGAACCAGACTGCGCGTCTACCACGCCTGCGTACTCAGCACTCTCCTGTATGGCTGTGAGTCATGGACCACCTACGCGAGGCACGAGAAGAAACTCAACAGCTTCCATATGAGGTGCCTACGGAGAATACTGCAGATCAAGTGGCAGGACAGGGTCTCCAACACAGAGGTGCTGGGGAGAGCCAACATGAGCAGCCTTCACGCTGTGCTCAGTGAGAAACGCCTCAGGTGGCTCGGCCATGTGAAAAGGATGAATGCAGGTCGCATTCCTAAAGACCTCCTCTATGGAGAACTGGTCGAAGGCCACCGGAAGATAGGGCGCCCAAAACTGCGATTCAAGGACCTTTGCAAAAGAGACCTGAACGAGAGCTCAATTGACCTTGACACATGGGAATGCCAAGCTTCTGACCGACCAACTTGGAGGCTCGCAGTCAGGCTTGGCACATCCCGCGCAGAAACTGGGCGCATGGAAGCTGCCATCCAGAAAAGAGCGAGGCGGAAGGTTCCTTTACAACAGCCATCCACCTTCAAATGCCTGAAGTGCGGCAGGGATTGCCACTCCCGAGTTGGCCTCCACAGCCATTCTCGGCGGTGCAGCTGGTCACCTCTGCCGTGAAGCTACACCATCGTCTCTTGGAGACGGACGGATGCCGACGACGACGACGACGACACTATTAAGATGCCACTTAGAATTGTGTAAGTTATTTGTTTAGTAAGTTTTTATGTATTTAACCTTTTTGTTTTTTGTTTAAAGTAAAAGTAGGAACATTACAGATTTACGTTATTTGAATTTTGTCAATTACGAGTATATCGGCTGTACGTTTTTAGGTAGGCTAATCTAATTACGAGTGTTCCATATATATTTTAAATTTTTTTTTATGTAATCCGATTATAAATATATCATTTTATGTTCTACGGATATTCTGGTTATGATTAATTCACCAGTTCATTATGTGATTAAAAGGATTACGGTATTTCACTTATATGTTATTTGAATAATAAGATTATGGATTATTAGTATTATGAACAATCGATGGCTTGGTCAGAACAGTTTCGTGTTGAAGAACTGAAGTTTTTATATTTAGAGACTAACAATATATTACAATATTTCTGTTTCGTGTTGAAGGACTGAAGTTTTATATTAACCCTTACAGTCCCGGGCGCGTATATAGCGGAACTGAAGGCAGTATAGATAGAAGTAGGTCGGTACGGGAAGGGTTAAGAGACTAACAATATATTACAATATTTCTGTTTCGTGTTGAAGGGCTGAAGTTTTATATTAACAATATTTCCAGTTTAGTGTTGAAGAACTGAAGTTTTTATATTAAGAGACTAACAATATATTACAATATTTCTGTTTCGTGTTGAAGGACTGAAGTTTTATATTAACAATATATCACAATATTTCCAGTTTAGTGTTGAAGAACTGAAATTTTTATATTAACAGACTAACAATATATTACAATATTTCTGTTTCGTGTTGAAGAACTGAAATTTTTATATTAACAGACTAACAATATATTACAATATTTCAACAGTGCCGGGGTTTGTTAGTGTGTTACACAAAATTCCTAGTTACCAGTTATATTGTTTTCCGATTCACTTTTCAGAATGTTTTTACATTTTTTTATTTATTTTCTGCTGTTTTTGTGAGTACAATAATTATATAGTTTCGTAAATATATTATCTTTCACTGTTTTAGTTTATACTTGCGGTTAAAAAATACATTTAATTAATGAAACATTTACGCAATAAGGCTATCGCAACTATTCAATAATCTCCTTTCATTTTTATTTTTGTAAGAAGTTCTAGAGTTAATTTTTTTTAAATGGCATACATTATGGATACTTCTAATTATAATCAATATAAAAAAATAATTTATTGTCAGATGTTGCCTATACTTAACGCAAGTCAAACAACGTATGTCAGCATAATTAATGGGTGCTGCGTGGCAAACTACATGAAAATCAAACTGGACGTCGACTGGTTTAGATCAGGAATGTTTGTGAACAAAGATCACATTATTGGACTTGCTATCTGTGATTGAATCTATTGTAAAGATAGTCAATTATATAATTTATCAAGTCTCTTCTAGAAGAAAGTGATACGGAATATAGGTAAAGTCTTGGGTAGATTCGTTTCTTGACGAAGCAATTAGGGTGTATAGTGTATATTAATGAAAAAAAAAATCTGGTATTGAATGAGGAGAACTGACTGTTGAAGCCGATGTTTCTGAATGACTTGTCGACACGTTTCAGTGAGTTGAACTTGCATTTACAAGGACAGTGTCAAAAAGCACTTGAAGTGTTGGACCACTGGAATTGATTTGCATTGAAAGTGGAAATATCTTGCCGTGAAATCAATTTCAAAACATTTATTAAGGCAAATTAATATAGATGAGCGTTTTCATAAGTACACTAGTTATATTAAAATAATTAACTCGTTTGCAATATTTAGCATAAAATTTGGAAAAATAAATTGAATGCAGATAATTAGCCAGTTTTCTTTGCATTAATATTTCTAATATATATATTTTTTTTTTCCTTTGAAAACATGGCTTACAATTTATACAATTTGGTAAAAAAAAAAATACCATATTTCAGAAGTAGGCCTTTCCAGGAGTACTATAAAAGAGGCAGCACTTGGCACATCCGAGCTGTCACTACCTCTAAGAAGGAGAAGGTTTATTTTGCGCATCACTGCTACTCACCCCCCCCCCTTTCCTGTAGTAGGCCTATTTCGTCTTGAATAGTATCTTGAATAGTATCTTAAATAGTATCTTGTGTAGTGTCTTGAGTAGTATTTTCTTTCTTGAAAGGAACCCACTTTTCAGTCATTTAAAATGTTTCACCTTTTTTAAAGTTCTTAAATAGTGCAGACTTTTACTAATTAAAAAGCCCTATTTTTTGTGCTTGAAAAGGTCCTTATTTTTTCATGAAAAGAGGCCACTTTTTTAAGTTTAAAAATGTAATTAATGTGCCTGTGATAACTAAACCGGCTTGAATTAGGAAAATGCTCAAGTGAACCACATTGTCTACACCCCCAAAATGACATAATTGTAGCGTAAGCTTAAATGTTGAAAGCAATATTCATTTTTTGGCCACGGAATTTAATATTTCGGCCGTTGGTTCTGTTGATTAAATTTAATATGTAAAAAGGAAAGCGGTGTAGAAAATATTCAGTTTAGATTTAAAGACAGTCAATTTATGTTTCTAGATAGATCTATCTGCGCTTGATATTTTTATTTTTGTTTAACGATTGAATATTGTTTAAAGAGCCGACTGAGCCGACGCGCCAAAAACGTCCCGTGATGTTGCTAAGTTTAAAAATGTTCCAAATAAGGCAATGTTCAATTAATGAAATAAAACTACAATTAACTAGATCTAACATGGTTTATAAACTGCTGAAAAGCAATTTAAATAATAAAATTAGAAAATGCATAGATTGTGCTTCGTGGGTTGTTAAAATTATTAATTAAAAACATATTCCCGAAAAGGCCCTTTTTTTTTCGAAAATGGTCGTAGGGGGAGCACTTCCCTCCCCGGCTACGCTACTGCCCCCCCCCCCTTTCTCATATCTTTCCTTTTCTTTAATTTTCACTTTGACAGTAACAATCGATCCGTTTTTCTATCTTTCATTGTTGTTGTTTTCTTCATATGTTCAATGATTGTATACTATTTCACCCGCCTGATTGATCATATACAGTGAAGACGGTGCTGATTGATTTTTTGTTCCCTAAGAAATTACTTTTACTATCAACTATTCCTTCAAAAAAAAATGTTTCGTGTGTGCGAACAGAAAACAAACAAAAAAAAAAACATTACGAATTCCATTAACTAGTAATAATACATTTACATTCAGCATTAAATTTCTAAATTAGAATGATCGTCTGCTGGGCTGAAGTGACAATGAATCAAACTAAGCACGTGCTTAGTGCATCTTGGGAAGACGAGCCCAACGAGAAAATGGCCCTAATGCAAAATAGAATGTAAAAGTTGGGCCTATACAACAACAAACCATCTTACAGTAACTTTCTTTAAAATTGCAATAAATAAATTGTATTTTATGGTGTATTCTTGTTTACATTTTCAATTATTTGTTTTAAAAAAAAGAGAGCACCTAAATCTTTAAGTGCTTAGGGCTTCTCGGGAACTATATCCGGCCTCGAGCATCTGTAAAATACGATTATATAAAAACTATACTAACTGACTGTCCAAAAGATTATAGCGCCAAACGCTAATCCGTAGCTTAGTCTATCCTTGCGTTTTGAATAACTAAGTATTTATTACGACTGTAGGACTACTCACTGATCATACTCAAATAGCTCTATGATTGTTAAAAAAAACTCAAATAACTATACGGATATCACTGACTAGTCTTCAATTAAATAAACTTATACGGCTATCACTGACAATACTTCAATAAACTATACGACTATCACTGACAATACTTCAATAAACTATACGACTATCACTGACAATACTTCAATAAACTATACGACTATCACTGACAATACTTCAATAAACTATACGACTATCACTGACAATACTTCAATAAATTATACGACTATCACTGACAATACTTCAATAAACTATACGACTATCACTGACAATACTTCAATAAACTATACGACTATCACTGACAATACTTCAATAAACTATACGACTATCACTGACAATACTTCAATAAACTAAACGACTATCACTGACAATACTTCAATAAACTATACGACTATCACTGACAATACTTCAATAAACTATACGACTATAACTGACAATACTTCAATAAACTATACGACTATCACTAACAATACTTCAATAAACTATACGACTATCACTGACAGGACTCAAATAACTATACGTCTATCAATGAAAAGATTCAAATGAATATATTACTATCACTGACTAAACTCAAATTACTATATGTTTAGAACTGACAAAACTAAAAAAAAACTATATCACTATCAATGGCAAGACTTGAGTAACAATATGGCTTTAACTGACAACCCAATTAAATAGTGAAGAAAATCAAATGTAATTGATCTGGTTGCCATGCTATGGAGAGCATTGCGTGCCTAAAGAAAAAAATTCAATTCGACAAGCCGGTAACTTTAATTAACAGTAATAACATAACAGGAATCGCGGCCGTGATGTAAAGTGGCGGTCACAGTACACGCAGAATACCTAAAATTGTGGTACACGCAGGATCACCTAATTTTGTGGTACACGCAGGACCACCTAATGTTGTGGTACACGTCGGACCACATAATGTTGTGGTACACGCAGGACCACCTAATTATGTGGTACACGCAGGACCACCTAATGTTGTGGTACACGCAAGACAACCTAATGTTGTGGTACACGCAGGACCACCCAATGTTGTGGTACACACAGGACCACCTAATGTTGTGATACATGCAGAGCAACATAATGTTGTGGTATATGCAGGACCACCTAATGTTGTGGTACACGCAGGACCACCCAATGTTGTGGTACACGCAGGACCACCCAATGTTGTGGTACACGCAGGACCACTTAATATTGTGGTACACGCAGGATCACCTAATGTTGTGGTACACGCAGGACAACCTAATGTTGTGGTACATGCAGAACAACCTAATGTTGTGGTACACGCAGGACAACCTAATGTTGTGGTACATGCAGAACAACCTAATGTTGTGGTACACGCAGGCCAACCTAATGTTGTGTTTTTTTTTTTGTTTTGTTTTTTTGTTGAAAGGATTTCAGACACAGTTAGAAGCAGCAGCGGAAACTGGTTGTCGAAATTCCGGAAGTGGACTTGGCATGCCGGTAGTGTTGAATGGAACATGGCAGTGGCCTGTCCCTTTCTTGGCTCACAAGTGGACGACAGTAGACCGTGACGGGTGTCGTGATGAGATGCAGTGATCAGACAATGGTGGTGGCGTGATGAGATGCAGTGATCAGACAATGGTGGTGGCGTGAGATGCAGTGATCAGACAATGGTGGTGGCGTGATGAGATGCAGTGATCAGACAATGGTGGTGGCGTGAGATGCAGTGATCAGACAATGGTGGTGGCGTGAGATGCAGTGATCAGACAATGGTGGTGGCGTGATGAGATGCAGTGATCAGACAATGGTGGTGGCGTGATGAGATGCAGTGATCAGACAATGGTGGTGGCGTGATGAGATGCAGTGATCAGACAATGGTGGTGGCGTGATGAGATGCAGTGATCAGACAATGGTGGTGGCGTGATGAGATGCAGTGATCAGACAATGGTGGTGGCGTGATGAGATGCAGTGATCAGACAATGGTGGTGGCGTGATGAGATGCAGTGATCAGACAATGGTGGTGGCGTGATGAGATGCAGTAATCAGACAATGGTGGTGGCGTGATGAGATGCAGTGATCAGACAATGGTGGTGGCGTGATGAGATGCAGTGATCAGACAATGGTGGTGGCGTGATGAGATGCAGTGATCAGACAATGGTGGTGGCGTGATGAGATGCAGTGATCAGACAATGGTGGTGGCGTGATGAGATGCAGTGATCAGACAATGGTGGTGGCGTGATGAGATGCAGTGATCAGACAATGGTGGTGGCGTGATGAGATGCAGTGATCAGACAATGGTGGTGGCGTGATGAGATGCAGTGATCAGACAATGGTGGTGGCGTGATGAGATGCAGTGATCAGACAATGGTGGTGGCGTGATGAGATGAAGTGATCAGACAATGGTGGTGGCGTGATTAGATGCAGTGATCAGACAATGGTGGTGGCGTGATGAGATGCAGTGATCAGACAATGGTGGTGGCGTGATGAGATGCAGTGATCAGACAATGGTGGTGGCGTGATGAGATGCAGTGATCAGACAATGGTGGTGGCGTGATGAGATGCAGTGATCAGACAATGGTGGTGGCGTGATGAGATGCAGTGATCAGACAATGGTGGTGGCGTGAGATGCAGTGATCAGACAATGGTGGTGGCGTGAGATGCAGTGATCAGACAATGGTGGTGGCGTGAGATGCAGTGATCAGACAATGGTGGTGGCGTGATGAGATGCAGTGATCAGACAATGGTGGTGGCGTGATGAGATGCAGTGATCAGACAATGGTGGTGGCGTGATGAGATGCAGTGATCAGACAATGGTGGTGGCGTGATGAGATGCAGTGATCAGACAATGGTGGTGGCGTGATGAGATGCAGTGATCAGACAATGGTGGTGGCGTGATGAGATGCAGTGATCAGACAATGGTGGTGTCGTGATGAGATGCAGTGATCAGACAATGGTGGTGGCGTGATGAGATGCAGTGATCAGACAATGGTGGTGTCGTGATGAGATGCAGTGATCAGACAATGGTGGTGTCGTGATGAGATGCAGTGATCAGACAATGGTGGTGGCGTGATGAGATGCAGTGATCAGACAATGGTGTTGGCGTGAGATGCAGTGATCAGACAATGGTGGTGGCGTGAGATGCAGTGATCAGACAATGGTACAGTTTTTGTAGATGTTGTGAGGCGCTAAGCTCATTTGCCAACCCCCCCCCCCCATATCACCATATAAAGAAAACATTAGCAGAATGGACACATTTCAAAACACATACCGTTATAAAGTAATTTCAGTAGTTGAACTAATAATAATCAGTGGCGTAGTCTTCGTAGAGGCAGGTGGGTACACAATGCACATTAAGGGGAGGTTGGGTGGACAATTTTGGGGGGGGGGGAGGGCAAATAGAGCAAAGTGGTCGGGGGGGATAGCGAAAGGTGTGAAATAGTAAAAGGTAAAAAAGTGGGAGGGCGAAAGCAGACTAATTCTGAACCGAGGAACGATTTCACTCTAAGATTAGGACTAGGGCTCTATTTTTTTTTAAATATATATATCCACCCAAAATGTGTAACTGAGTTTTCAGAAAAAAATACAGCACTGACAGGGTAGACATCTCTAGTCAAAACAATGATACAGCATGTCTGAACAAAAACATTTCTATGAAATATGAATACGAAAAGTCATAAATCGTAAGCAACTATTTTTTTAATGCCCGTCAACATGGCTGTCGTAATAAGAATGACCAATTCTTTTGATTCCGATTCTCTATCTTTATATAAATATTACTAATTGGCCTCTATAAATATGTTTGCATTTTTTTCTGGTCACCCTTCGTCGTACTGCTTGATGTTAATTTAACAAAAATAGCTTATTATTCATTATCAACTATTAATTAAAAAAGAAGAAAACATCTAGATCTGGTAGTAAATGTAAAACAACAGCAATCGATAACTTGTTATTGCAGGATCTATTCGAATCTAAACCAAATAGACTTGCGCCTATGATTTCATTGACCATGGTCAGGAGAAAATATTCTAGCGCTTCATAACAGGATTTGAACTGGTGACCAACAGAAAATGCGATTTGACGCGCTGGTGCTATACCAACGTGGCCCGAAATAAATGTATGTACATTTGATATAAACTAGAAACAATTTAAAAGGGACCCTTCATGTTTAGATAAGAATTGATAAACAAATATGTTAGTGCTCTGTAATAGGATAAAAATAGATTGAAGAGACTAGGATAAATGTTGGACATAGACAGGTGTTGTTAAGAAGGATGAATAGACAGACAGAGAAAAAGATAGATAGATAGATAGATAGATAGATAGATAGATAGATAGATAGATAGATAAATAGATAGATAGATAGATAGATAGATAGATAGATAGATAGATAGATAGATAGATAGATAGATAGATAGATAGATAGATAGATAGATAGATAGATAGATAGATAGATGGATGGATGGATGGATGGATGGATGGATGGATGGATGGATGGATGGATGGATGGATGGATGGATGGATGGATGGATGGATCGATAGATAGATAGATAGATAGATAGATAGATAGATAGATAGATAGATAGATAGATAGATAAGCAGGCCGGTAGTTAGATATGCAGGAAGGTGGGTATGTAAGTAGGTAGGAAGGTTGGTTGGTCGGTAGGTAGGTAAGCAGACAGTTAGGCCGGCAGGCATGTAGGCAGCTAGGTAGACAGATATACAGTTAAATATGTTAAAAAACAAACGGACAGACAGATCGACAGACAAACGAAGTGATAGGTGAATGAATGAATGCATGGAAGGACAGACTTAATATAAAAGGCAGACAGTCGAACAGAGAGAGAGAGAGGTAAGTAAATAGTTTATATATATAAATATTTACACACATAGATATTTGGATAGATTGAAAGATTTATGAAGGCCTATATATTATTAGATTTATAGATATTGTAGATATGACATTTAGATATTTAAATAGACATGTAGATAGCGACATGTATAGAGATTTGATATAGATAGATCGACTTACCCAACTATAGAAGCATCTAGATCTACAGTAAGAACAACATCCGCGATGCATTCACTCGCCACGCTTTGATATATTTATACAACATCAACACTTTACTCCGCTCGTGCTGGGCATTCAACCCGGCACGCGCTGGTGTCACTTAAAAACTGTTGCCACCGAGTGGATGGAGGAGGAGGGGGGCCGAGGAGGGGCTCAAGGCCTGGGCATAGACGCCCCTGACATCACGGCAGAAGTCTTGGAGAGCAGACCCTCGATAATAGGCGATCGTGACTGCTGCTTGAAAGAGAGAGAGAGGGAGAGAGAAAAATGACGTGTGCGTAGAGTCTTGTGTTGGGAGTATATTATAACCCAGAAGAGCTGACACTTGGCCTGGTAACATGGAGGTTTTTTTAAATTCACACTCACAAAAATTGTGGGTTATAAGGCGGGGAATCTGGTCATCGGAGCGGTTGTGTTCGTGGGGAAATAAGACGTAGATGTGGGTAGGGCGGGGGGGGTTCAAAGAAGAACTCAACTCAGAATAAGAGGATGCGGTCATGCTCAATGGTATGGGGTTAGTTTTGAAATTTCTTTTAATTACACTTCGTTTTTTTTTTGTCAGATGCTTGGTATGTGTGATTATAAAAGCGTGAATGTAAACGATTATTTGCGCTTATTCTGTGGTTTGAATCAGGTCTTATAGCTAGTTGGATTTAGTTTTTCTTTTTAAGATGTCAAAGTTGTTGGATTTTATATATTATATGTTACAGATTATAGAGCATTTGCAATCACGTGACAAAATGCACGTGCTGTTTGTTTACTTTGTCTAGTGGTGACAAATTACAGCCGTATTACTTTAGGATTGAGAAGGTTTTATTTTTAAAATATCATAATTTCAACAATATGACGTAATATATATATATAAAACACTGTCATGCGATGAAAATTAACATTCAAAGCTAAAATTTAAACCATTCAAAATCAACGGAATAAGGCAGGTTGTGCAATGTTTCACAAGAGCTATTGAAAAACAATAAAAGCCACAAATCTTGTTTACTTTGTGGACGGACTACTAAGGACTAATATCACATTTAAATATCAAGATTTGTGCAAACAAATTTTGCGTGTAAAATAGACATGTTAAATAACTATGTTATTCAACATCATCACCATCATGGCTGCTATTTACTTAGTTACGCCATATAGAAACCTAAGCCACGCCTATTGCAAATGCTTTACTCTATAGGGCGTTTGCAATCCCGTGACAAAAAGCACGTGATTTGTGTTTACTTTGAGTAATGGTGTACAATTAAATATGGCCGCTGTATTAATAAAGTTTCATTTAGGCTCAAGCTTTTTTTAAATGATGTGTTGTGTTTTAAGTCTTATTAAGATTTAAGCTGTATTATGTATGTTAAATAAAAAAGGGTATTTTATTATTATCATAGACATAGATCATAGACGATGTGAGCCTAATAGTGACTTGACTAGATAGCCTATTCACCAACAATATCACTTGACATCGTAGCCTAGCCTACGAAACATTAAAAGTGTAGGCCTATAAAGTGAAATTGAAAGTGTAAATAGGTCTAGCCGGCCCTAGCCTAATCACATTAATCAATTAATCTACAGTACTACTATTTACCTCCTTATTTTTGAGTAGGATAGCCAATATTCAGATGTGAATTTTGCATGATAAAGAAGTACTTCACTTTCACCACGTTACGTTTGTACCTCAAGTGGGTTCTATATTTACACAAATACGTCACTAAATTTACAAAAAAACTTAAGCTCCGCCTACTGAGAACGCTCTATACGTAAATGGGTGTGTTCAAAGAAATGTTAGTTGTCACAAGGTGGCGTTGGTTCCTAAAAAGTTCTGACTCCAATCTCACACACATACGCAAAACATACAAGAAAACAAGATTTAAAAAAACGGAAATTTTTTGTTTGTACCGGTATAACAAAAACTACATTTTTTATATCACAGAAGATAAACTCTAAACGTAATGCAACATTCAACTTGTATGAATTATTTACATAAATATTCTCTCTTGGTTGGCGATGAACACAATTTAGCTACCTAAATCAACCCGAGGTCGCCATCAGGTCAATCATTGAAGTGGTTTGAGCATCTGCAAAGCACCGCTATCACGTTGGCAGTCTTAACCCTTTCTTATATGAACAACTGGCCCCCTCAGATAGAGAAAATTCTACTGGCTTCAGACGAGCTAATCCAACACTTTGGAGACCGCGTACTACTGCAGTGGGTCCCAGGGCATACGGGCCTACCTGGCAATGAGAGAGCAGACCACCTTGCCAAAAAAGGTGGGCTGAGTACACCCACCTCCGAGGAGCCCGGCAGTACACAATGCTCCTTTGAGAAGGCCCGTACATTGATCCGGAGGTGGGAGACAGAAAAGTGGAACGAGAGCTGGGACAGCTCTGACAAGGGCCGAGAAGTCTGGCGGCATTTGCCCCGCCCTAACCGCGCCGACCCATGGTGGTGCCTAAATAGGTCGGAACAAAGTATCATATCTCAATTCCGCACTGGCCGCTGCCCCATTGGGGCATACTTCGCCAGGTTCCGGCCTAACTACGACTCGCGGTGTCGCCACTGTGGGGAGGAGGAGGATACAGTGGAGCATATCCTGCGGGAGTGCCCCCGTCTCGTCGATTGAGGAGATGGGACGGGTGACCCACTACCCACTGATCTCTACGGAGATAGAGCCGTGCTCAAACGCACGGCTTAGTTCTTGCTCAGAGCTACAAGGGAATAATACTCCCAGCTCTCGTTTCCAATAGGAGTTCAAGTTAGTTAGTTATCTTCCCTCTCTTGGCTGCTTGCGTCACCAAATGGGATTTAAATGGTTCTGCCCAAGCGCCAGCAGCTACATGCACTATTTTCTCCCAATGCGAAATTCCCCTCTGTTCTTTATCGAGGTGGCTCGCCCGTATACCTGCAATGACGCCCTGTAGCTCAAATCACATACTATAGGTATGTGCATCCAGTACCGGGGCTGGGTTGAGGCGGGAACGCTGCGCATTTTGCTTCCTCCCCACCGAGGCATCGGGGCCTCTTTGCAGTGAAATGAGACCTCAGACGCGCAGCAGGGGCTGCTCCTCATGCGTTAGCCCACCGGTGTGCTCTTGATGCAAGCGTACTAGTGGTTTCCATTATTTTCCATACTTCGCCAGCGATGAGGCTCATGGGTACAGAAGTGTTGTCTTGAACTAGATCATCGTGTCAAGTTCTTCAAATGCTTGAAAGTATTATTGTTATTGTAAATAATTGTAAAATTATTGTTTTAACATATCAGATCCTCAGAACTAATATATAAAATTAACATAAACAGATGCTCGGAAATGTCATATAAACATCATCGGATGCTCGGAACTGTCAAGAGCCTTGGTGTCTATCTGGACTCCACTCTGTCCATGCTGCCCCACATATCCTTCCTCATGAAAACCTGCTTTTTCCACCTGCGTCGTATTGCCGCCATCCGTCGCTATCACACCCAGGAATCTTGCGTGAAACTTTTCATCTCTCTTCACTTCTCCCGCTTGGATTATTGCAACTCGCTCTTGGCTGTCCTCTCGGCCTCCTCTCTTCAGGGCCTCCAACGTGTCCAAATCTGTGCTGCCTAACTAGTCCTCAATAAGAAGAAGTCAAATCATATCACTCTTCTGCTCCGATCTCTGCTCTGGCTACCCATCAACAACCGGATCTCTTACAAGCTGTCTTCTCTCTGCTATAAGTGCCTGAATGACTCTGCCCTAGTTTACCTTCGCTCCTGTCTTGAGCTCTACACCCAATCCCCGCCACTTCACTCGGCTTCAGAGGCACTGACTCTTCGGATCCCTCGCGCGAAGCTGGTGACCGCTGGCCAACGTGCATTCTCCTACGCGGGCCCGTCGGCCTGGAATCCCCTCCCACTCCAACTGCACCAGAGCCCTAGCTTCGACACCTTCAGGAGCCGGCTGAAGACTCACCTGTTCCAGTAGCGTACATAATATATACATTTTCGTCTGTTCTTCGTGTTTGTACTCTGTCTGTAACTGTTGTTAGCGCATAGAACTGTCATCAACGGGATATGCGCTACATAAGCATTATTATAATTATATAAACATCAACAGATGCGCGGAACAAGTTGACGATGTAAATAAGTTAATATCATCAGATGCTCGGAACTAATTTATTATGTAAACAACAATAGATACTCGGAACTAAATTATAATGTAAACATCATCATTTTTTTTTTAGTTTTTTTTTAGCGTGTTAAAAGCAAGTTTGTCGACTTTAAATATTTTTATAAGAACTAGTTCATCAAGTTTAAACTCATTCACATGTCACATGTCATGAAATAGAAAGCTCTTTTGTATATTTCTTCATCTAGCTGAACGTCAATATGTTTGACCTTCTGTAATCATTCATTCATTGAAACAGAACGTAATGAAACAGTCTTTGAAAGTATGCTCAAAGTGGAGACAATCATCATTGGTAATGGACACACTATTAATGATGAAATGAAATATTGAGTTGTCCTTGTTGTTTTATGAAACTTATTATCCTGTTATGTTACAAAAATGCATATCGTAAATCCTTTTAAAGGATGATTGACATAGTACAATTGAATTATTTGATTCTAAAATCGATATAGAAATGAGCATGCTAAATGTAGAAGCGTTTTAAAAATAACCATCATCATCATCATATACCTACTTTTTTTTTTCTTTTAAGCCTTTATTTAAGATGGAATGGATAATAATGCAATACAAAATAGCTATCGTTTAGTAGCCATCGGCATAACCAACATAATGCAAGCTTTTAAAACCTCTCTATTTCTCTCTCTTTCTCTACAACACCCACATTTACACCCACAAACAAACACATGCACATACAGACACTTACAGACACAAACAGACCCCTGAAACCCAAACGTATTCTGTTGCAAACATATAATATATATATATATATATATATATTAACATATATATATATATATATATTATAATGTCATTATCAGACCCATGATTTCGTCGTGGGGGTGCAACGACGGTGCGCGTCACCAGATTTCTACATTTGTCCCGGTTAGAGGCTGTTAGCAGAAGCGTATCAAGAGGTAGTTCACTCCACTCTTTCAGGTTGTCCAGCCACTTCTTTTTCTGGCGACCTTTTCGCGTGCTCCTTCCACCGTACCCTATAGGATGGTTTTGGCCAAGGAGTCATGCCTTACAGTATGACCAAACTGGCACTTATGCAGAAACTACACAAGATATTGCAAATGAAATTGGAAAGACCTTTTCAAAAAATTCATCGTCTGAAAATTATACAGACTCCTTTAAAAAAATAAAAAGAGAATTAGAAAAAGAAGCTATACATTTTGAAACAAATATATTTGAATACTACAACTCCCCAATATCAATAAACGAGCTTACGCAATGTATTAAAGAAACCAAAAATACTGCACCAGGCCCAGATACAATTCATAATGAGATTATAAGACAGCTACCAACGTTAACACTGAAAACTCTATTAAAAATTTTTAATGATCTTTGGCAACAAAATATATTTCCTACGGAATGGAGCAAAGCAATTACCATTCCAATACCTAAAGAGAAAAAAGATCACACAGATCCAATAAATTACAGACCAATAGCCCTCACAAATTGTTTCTGTAAAATTATGGAAAAAATTGTAAATACACGCTTAATATATTTTCTGGAAAGTAATAACTTAATATCAAAGACTCAATGTGGATTTAGAATAAATCATTCAACAACAGATCATCTCATTAGATTAGAAACATTTATTAGAGATGCTTTTGTTAGGAAAGAACATGTGATAGCTGTTTTTTTCGATTTAGAAAAGGCGTTTGACATTACATGGAAATATGGAATTTTAAAAGATCTATATTCCTTAGGTTTAAGAGGAAATTTACCCAAATTTATATCAAACTTTCTAAGCAACCGAACATTCCAAGTAAATATTGGAGATTATTTATCAGATACATTTATTCAAGAAGAAGGTGTCCCTCAAGGAAGCGTATTGTCGCCTACACTATTTAATATAAAAATAAACAATATCACTGAATGCTTATTACAGAATACAAAATGTTCTCTATACGTCGATGACTTTGTAATCTATTATAGAGCTAATTGTATGATAGAAATACAGAATCATCTACAACTTCAAATCAATAAAATTCAAGAATGGACCGAAAAGAATGGATTTAAATTTTCTGCTCAAAAAACAAAAGTAGTGCATTTCTGTCAGATGCACAAAAAACACCCCGACCCTGAACTATACCTTTATAAAAAACAGATTCCTGTAACTACTAACGTCAAATTTCTCGGAGTAACATTTGATAGTAAATTAAATTTCCTGCTACATATAAAGGAACTAAAATCCAAGTGTCAAAAATCCACAAATGTACTGAAAACTTTAGCAAATACAGATTGGGGAGGAGAGAAAAAAAGTCTACTGAAAATATATAGATCACACATTCGGTCAAAATTATATTATGGATGTTTAGTATACGGATCAGCAAGAACATCATATCTAAAAATGCTTGATCCTGTACAAAATCAATGTCTACGTCTATGTCTAGGAGCATTTAGAACTACTCTATGTACCTGTTTGCAAATAGAAGCAAATGAATCACCACTACAAAATAGAAGACTCAAGCTATCATTACAATATGCACTAAAACTAAAATCCTTACCGAATAATCCAGCGTATTTATGTGTTTTTCACCCACAAGAAAAAAACAGCTTTACTGAAAACTCAAAATATATACCAACTTTTGGACTTAGAATTGAAAAAGAAATGATCGAAACTAAAATTGAATTTAGATTTATAAAAAGATATTATATACCAAAAACTCCACCATGGCTTTTTGAAATCCCGCCTATAAACTTAGAATTAAACCATAGAAAGAAAAAGGATCCTTGCTTGGATATGTTCCAAGAAGTGCTACAAAAATACCCAAATTATGTACAAATATACACAGACGGATCGAAAAATGATACAGCGACATCTTCGGTTGCTCTTACCTCAAATAAAAGTAAAAAAAGAAAATATAATTCCAGTATCTCAATAAATACTGCAGAGGCTTTAGCAATATGCCTGGCATTAGACATTGCAGAGGAATCAGAAAACCAAAATTTCGTTATTTTATCCGATTCGTTATCTTGTCTTACTGCTATGGGAAACTGTAATACCAGGAATATATCTGCTTTGGACATTTTGACAAAATACCAATCAATATATGAAAGAGGCAAACGTGTCGTTTTCTGTTGGGTTCCTGGTCATGCAGGGATAGATGGAAATGAAAAAGCTGACAGAGAGGCTAAAGCCGCCCTGTTGTTATCAGAGAGTATTATCCCAATACCATATCGAGACTTGAAACCTTTAATAATTAAACATGAAAGACAAACATGGACTAACTTCTTGAAAACCGAATGCAATAAACTGCAGTATTTGGAAAATTCAAAAACCTGGCATGATACAGGCCAACTTATTCGAAAGGACGCAGTTATTCTCTGCAGACTACATACAGGACATACGAAACTAACACATTCGTTTATCTTAAAACGAGAAATGGCCCCAATGTGTGCTTTCTGCAATGCCAACTTAACAGTGTCTCACATTTTGTTGGAATGTAATACATTTGATGACATTCGACGTAAATTCTATTACTGTAGAACTCTTCATGAACTTTTCAGCAAAATTAAACCAAAACATATAATAAACTATATTAAAGACATACAACTGTACAACATAATCTAAAGATATAAGAACAATAAAATGGATACAAGAGAAAAATGACAACAACGTTGTCAGGATGCGTTTAGGATTAGGACATCAACCTGGCAGAAGTTGGGCGATGAGAGGGGTGCGGAGTCGTAGGTGAGTGGGGTAGTAGTGGCAGGTCGTCGTGGGGTATGAATTACCGTGACTGGAATCGCCCTGGAATAATTATTATTTCTCTCTTGGCTCGTTAGATATTATGACGGACACACAGATAGGTCTAAGTAGGCAAATAAATCGTTGGTTAAGTTCAGGTGTTTATTATCATTTCAATTCTTCACTCAATGGCAAGATACATATATGAATTTGCACAGGCTTCAGTTAACACTCAACACATGGTACTGCTAGGTTATCCAAAACATTAGGCAAACGAAGCTGTGTTCATGAAAATACTTAGACTGACAAAATATATATCTATACACATGCAGGCGGTATATCCTATGGAACGAACTGAATAAGTCGAGGCTAGAATCGAACAACCTTCTCCACCTCACGCTTGAGCCGAAGTGTCCTAAACCTAGTTAAGCGCGCTTTCCTGAATTTTAGTCACGTGATCAGTGGTCAATTTGATTGGATAGCTACATTAGTTTAGAATTACATATGTTCTGGTTGGTTGGTTTGAAATATACTTGCATAGAAGATTGACTATTGGGGGGAAAATTAGGGGTGGTTGTAGGCGAACAATTGATACCGCCGACTTTGCGGGGTGGGGCCCAGGGGAAAAGGGGGGGTAGACGTATACGGAGATACAAAGGATAAGATAATGACTTATTTCCCTTGATGTACCTGTGTCACTTGGTTCTGGTCGAGCTCAGCCCAAGGTGCTTACGTATGTGCGAGACGCTTCGCTCCAGATGTCACTACTTCGAGTGGATAAAGGGTTATGCCCACGGGCGCTGAGTAGGGGGCGAAGAGGGGAGATAATGAAAAAGGTGTAGCACTGGGTGAAGGTGTCTACGTGTATGCTGAGTTTAGCAAAATAAATGAGTAGTACTATCCAAATACAACATGAATCATAATTGACAGCATAATAGAATATATATATATATATATATATATATATATACATACATTAAAGAATACACACACATACAATCACACATACAAATAGTGTAATACCAAGTTGGCTGAATCAAGTAGCAACTCTGAATTCGGGAATGAAAAAAGGTGTAGAGAGGGTTAAAGAGAGGTGAGGAGAAGGGATGGTTGGGGTGTTCCTATTGCGCCAGAAGAGGGAAAGAGGTAATGGCGTCAGGCTACTTTTCTACTCCCTAATCTAACTCTACGCTAACCTATGTTTCTAGTTCTACACTACTTCTGCGCTATGATCTATCCATGAGTGCTAATAAGGTTACGATTTAATTCCAGAATCGTGACAAACGTTATCAAAAAGGCCCTATATAACCTTCGATGTTGATGAGCCGGAAATTCAACAATTCAATTCTAAGATTAGGACTAGGCCTCTATTTTTTTTTTAATATATACATCCACCCAAAATGTGTAACTGAGTTTTCAGAAAAAAATACAGCACTGACAGGGTAGACATCTAGTCAAAACAATGATACAGCATGTCTAAAAAAAAAAAAAATTCTATGAAATATGAATACGAAAAGTCATAAATCGTGGTAAGCAACTATTTTTTTAATGCCCGTCAACATGGCTGTCGTAATAAGAATGACCAATTCTTTTGATTCCGATTCTCTATCTTTATATAAATATTACTAATTGGCCTCTATAAATATGTTTGCATTTTTTTCTGGTCACCCTTCGTCGTACTGCTTGATGTTAATTTAACAAAAATAGCTTATTATTCATTATCAACTATTAATTAAAAAAGAAGAAAACATCTAGATCTGGTAGTAAATGTAAAACAACAGCAATCGATAACTTGTTATTGCAGGATCTATTCGAATCTAAACCAAATAGACTTGCGCCTATGATTTCATTGACCATGGTCAGGAGAAAATATTCTAGCGCTTCATAACAGGATTTGAACTGGTGACCAACAGAAAATGCGATTTGACGCGCTGGTGCTATACCAACGTGGCCCGAAAAAAATGTATGTACATTTGATATAATCTAGAAACAGTTTAAAAGGGACCCTTCAGGTTTAGATAAGAATTGATAAACAAATTTGTTAGTGCTCTTTAATAGGATAAAAATAGATTGAAGAGACTAGGATAAATGTTGGACATAGACATAGACATAATGTTGTTAAGAAGGATGAATAGACAGACAGAGAAATAGATTGATAGATAGATAGATAGATAGATCGATAGATAGATAGATGAGTAGATAGATAGATGGATAGATAGATAGATAGATAGTTGATTAGATAGATAGATGATTATATAGATAGATAGAGGATTCGATAAATAGATAGATAGATAGATGATTAGATAGATGGATAGATGATTAGATAGATAGATAGATAGATAGATAGATAGATAGATAGATAGATAGATAGATAGATAGATAGATAGATAGATAGATAGATAGATAGATAGATAGATAGATAGATACAGACAGACAAAGAGACAGACACCGAGAAGTGCCGAAATATAGAAAGATAGGTAGATAGATAGATAGATAGATAGATAGATAGATAGATAGATAGATAGATAGATAGATAGATAAGCAGGCCGGTAGTTAGATATGCAGGAAGGTGGTATGTAAGTGGGAACGTTGGTAGGTAGGTAGGTAGGTAGGTAGGTAGGTATGTAGGTAGGTAGGTAGGTAGGTATGTATGTAGGTAGGTAGGAAGGTATGTATGTATGTAGGTAGGTAGGTAGGTAGGTAGGTAGGTATGTAGGTATGTAGGTATGTAGGTATGTAGGTAGGTATGTAGGTATGTAGGTAGGTATGTAGGTATGTAGGTATGTAGGTAGGTATGTAGGTATGTAGGTAGGTATGTAGGTATGTAGGTATGTAGGTAGGTATGTAGGTAGGTATGTAGGTATGTAGGTATGTAGGTAGGTATGTAGGTAGGTATGTAGGTATGTAGGTATGTAGGTATGTAGGTAGGTAGGTAGGTAGGTATGTAGGTAGGTAGGTAGGTAGGTAGGTAGGTAGGTAGGTAGGTAGGTAGGTAGGTAGGTTGGTCGGTAGGTAGGTAAGCAGACAGGACGACCAGCAAGCATGTAGGCAGCTAGGTAGACAGATATACAGTTACATATGTTAAAAGACAAACGGACAGACAGAGAGACAGACAAACGAAGTGATAGTTGAATGAATGAATGCATGGAAGAACAGACTTAATATAAAAGGCAGACAGTCGAACAGAGAGAGAGAGAGGTAAGTAAATAGTTTATATATATAAATATTTACACACATAGATATTTGGATAGATTGAAAGATTTATGAAGGCCTATATATTATTAGATTTATAGATATTGTAGATATGACATTTAGATATTTAAATAGACATGTAGATAGCGACATGTATAGAGATTTGATATAGATAGATCGACTTACCCAACTATAGAAGCATCTAGATCTACAGTAAGAACAACATCCGCGATGCATTCACTCGCCACGCTTTGATATATTTATACAACATCAACACTTTACTCCGCTCGTGCTGGGCATTCAACCCGGCACGCGCTGGTGTCACTTAAAAACTGTTGCCACCGAGTGGATGGAGGAGGAGGGGGGCCGAGGAGGGGCTCAAGGCCTGGGAATAGACGCCCCTGACATCACGGCAGAAGTCTTGGAGAGCAGACCCTCGATAATAGGCGATCGTGACTGCTGCTTGAAAGAGAGAGAGGGAGAGAGAGAAATGACGTGTGCGTAGAGTCTTGTGTTGGAAGTATATTATAACCTAGAAGAGCTGACACTTGGCCTGGTAACATGGAGGTTTTTTTTAAAACACACTCACAAAAATTGTGGGTTTTAAGGCGGGTCATCGGAGTGATCGTGTTCGTGGGGAAATAAGACGTAGATGTGGGTAGGGCGGGGGGGTTCAAAGAAGAACTCAACTCAGAATAAGAGGATGCGGTCATGCTCAATGGTATGGGGTTAGTTTTGAAATTTCTTTTAATTACACTTCGTTTTTTTTTTGTCAGATGCTTGGTATGTGTGATTATAAAAGCGTGATTGTAAACGATTATTTGCGCTTATTCTGTGGTTTGAATCAGGTCTTATAGCTAGTTGGATTTAGTTTTTCTTTTTAAGATGTCAAAGTTGTTGGATTTTATATATTATATGTTACAGATTATAGAGCATTTGCAATCACGTGACAAAATGCACGTGCTGTTTGTTTACTTTGTCTAGTGGTGACAAATTACAGCCGTATTACTTTAGGATTGAGAAGGTTTTATTTTTAAAATATCATAATTTCAACAATATGACGTAATATATATATATAAAACACTGTCATGCGATGAAAATTAACATTCAAAGCTAAAATTTAAACCATTCAAAATCAACGGAATAAGGCAGGTTGTGCAATGTTTCACAAGAGCTATTGAAAAACAATAAAAGCCACAAATCTTGTTTACTTTGTGGACGGACTACTAAGGACTAATATCACATTTAAATATCAAGATTTGTGCAAACAAATTTTGCGTGTAAAATAGACATGTTAAATAACTATGTTATTCAACATCATCACCATCATGGCTGCTATTTACTTAGTTACGCCATATAGAAACCTAAGCCACGCCAATTCAAATGCTTTACTCTATACGTAAATGGGTGTGTTCAAAGAAATGTTAGTTGTCACAAGGTGGCGTTGGTTCCTAAAAAGTTCTGACTCCAATCTCACACACATACGCAAAACATACAAGAAAACAAGATTTTAAAACAAAAACAATTTTTTTTTTATCACAGAAGATTAACTCTAAACGTAATGCAACATTCAACTTGTATGAATTATTTACATAAATATTCTCTCTTGGTAAGCGATGACCACAATTTATCTTCCTAAATCAACCCGAGGTCGCCATCAGATCAATCATTGAAGTGGTTTGAGCATCTGCAAAGCACCGCTATCACGTTGTCAGTCTTAACCCTTTCTTATCTTCCCTCTCTTGGCTGCTTGCGTCACCAAATGGGATTTAAATGGTTCTGCCCAAGCGCCAGCAGCTACATGCACTATTTTCTCCCAATGCGGAATTCCCCTCTGTTCTTTATCGTGGTGGCTCGCCCGTATACCTGCTATGACGCCCTGTAGCTCAAATCACATACCATAGGTATGTGCATCCAGTACCGGGGCGGGGTTGAGGCGGGAACGCTTCGAATTTTGCTTCCTCCCCAACGAGGCATCGGGGCCTCTTTGCAGTGAAATGAGACCTCAGACGCGCAGCAGGGGCTGCCCCTCATGCGTTAGCCCACCGGTGTGCTCTTGATGCAAGCGTACTGGTGGTTTCCATACTTCGCCAGCGATGAGGCTCATGGGTACAGAAGTATTGTCTTGAACTAGATCATCGTGTCAAGTTCTTCAAATGCTTGGAAGTATTATTGTTATTGTAAATAATTGTAAACTTATTGTTTTAACATATCAGATCCTCAGAACTAATATATAAAATTAACATAAACAGATGCTCGGAAATATCATATAAACATCATTGGATGCTCGGAACTGTCAAGAGCCTTGGCGTCTATCTGGACTCCACTCTGTCCATGCGACCCCACATATCCTTCCTGATCAAAACCTGCTTTTTCCACCTGCGTCGTATTGTCGCCATCCGTCGCTATCTCACCCAGGAATCTTGCGTGAAACTTGTCATCTCTCTCCACTTCTCCCGCTTGGATTATTGCAATTCGATCTAGGCTGGCCTCTCGGCCTCCTCTCTTCAGGGCCTCCAACGTGTCCAAAACTATGCTACCTAACTAGTCCTCAATAAGAAGAAGAAGTCAAATCATATCACTCTTCTGCTCCGATCTCTGCTCTGGCTACCCATCAACAACCGGATCTCTTACAAGCTGTCTTCTCTCTGCTATAAGTGCCTGAATGACTCTGCCCCAGTTTACCTTCGCTCCTGTCTTGAGCTCTACACCCAATCCCCGCCACTTCACTCGGCTTCAGAGGCACTGACTCTTCGGATCCCTCGCGCGAAGCTGGTGACCGCTGGCCAACGTGCATTCTCCTACGCGGGCCCGTCGGCCTGGAATCCCCTCCCACTCCAACTGCACCAGAGCCCTAGCTTCGACACCTTCAGGAGCCGGCTGAAGACTCACCTGTTCCAGTAGCGTACATAATATATACATTTTCGTCTGTTCTTCGTGTTTGTACTCTGTCTGTAACTGTTGTTAGCGCATAGAACTGTCATCAACGGGATATGCGCTACATAAGCATTATTATAATTATATAAACATCAACAGATGCGCGGAACAAGTTGACGATGTAAATAAGTTAATATCATCAGATGCTCGGAACTAATTTATTATGTAAACAACAATAGATACTCGGAACTAAATTATAATGTAAACATCATCATTTTTTTTTAGTTTTTTTTTAGCGTGTTAAAAGCAAGTTTGTCGACTTTAAATATTTTTATAAGAACTAGTTCATCAAGTTTAAACTCATTCACATGTCACATGTCACATGTCATGAAATAGAAAGCTCTTTTGTATATTTCTTCATCTAGCTGAACGTCAATATGTTTGACCTTCTGTAATCATTCATTCATTGAAACAGAACGTAATGAAACAGTCTTTGAAAGTATGCTCAAAGTGGAGACAATCATCATTGGTAATGGACACACTATTAATGATGAAATGAAATATTGAGTTGTCCTTGTTGTTTTATGAAACTTATTATCCTGTTATGTTACAAAAATGCATATCGTAAATCCTTTTAAAGGATGATTGACATAGTACAATTGAATTATTTGATTCTAAAATCGATATAGAAATGAGCATGCTAAATGTAGAAGCGTTTTAAAAATAACCATCATCATCATCATATACCTACTTTTTTTTTTCTTTTAAGCCTTTATTTAAGATGGAATGGATAATAATGCAATACAAAATAGCTATCGTGTAGTAGCCATCGGCATAACCAACATAATGCAAGCTTTTAAAACCTCTCTATTTCTCTCTCTTTCTCTACAACACCCACATTTACACCCACAAACAAACACATGCACATACAGACACTTACAGACACAAACAGACCCCTGAAACCCAAACGTATTCTGTTGCAAACATATAATATATATATATATATATATATATTAACATATATATATATATATATATTATAATGTCATTATCAGACCCATGATTTCGTCGTGGGGGTGCAACGACGGTGCGCGTCACCAGATTTCTACATTTGTCCCGGTTAGAGGCTGTTAGCAGAAGCGTATCAAGAGGTAGTTCACTCCACTCTTTCAGGTTGTCCAGCCACTTCTTTTTCTGGCGACCTTTTCGCGTGCTCCTTCCACCGTACCCTATAGGATGGTTTTGGCCAAGGAGTCATGCCTTACAGTATGACCAAACTGGCACTTATGCAGAAACTACACAAGATATTGCAAATGAAATTGGAAAGACCTTTTCAAAAAATTCATCGTCTGAAAATTATACAGACTCCTTTAAAAAAATAAAAAGAGAATTAGAAAAAGAAGCTATACATTTTGAAACAAATATATTTGAATACTACAACTCCCCAATATCAATAAACGAGCTTACGCAATGTATTAAAGAAACCAAAAATACTGCACCAGGCCCAGATACAATTCATAATGAGATTATAAGACAGCTACCAACGTTAACACTGAAAACTCTATTAAAAATTTTTAATGATCTTTGGCAACAAAATATATTTCCTACGGAATGGAGCAAAGCAATTACCATTCCAATACCTAAAGAGAAAAAAGATCACACAGATCCAATAAATTACAGACCAATAGCCCTCACAAATTGTTTCTGTAAAATTATGGAAAAAATTGTAAATACACGCTTAATATATTTTCTGGAAAGTAATAACTTAATATCAAAGACTCAATGTGGATTTAGAATAAATCATTCAACAACAGATCATCTCATTAGATTAGAAACATTTATTAGAGATGCTTTTGTTAGGAAAGAACATGTGATAGCTGTTTTTTTCGATTTAGAAAAGGCGTTTGACATTACATGGAAATATGGAATTTTAAAAGATCTATATTCCTTAGGTTTAAGAGGAAATTTACCCAAATTTATATCAAACTTTCTAAGCAACCGAACATTCCAAGTAAATATTGGAGATTATTTATCAGATACATTTATTCAAGAAGAAGGTGTCCCTCAAGGAAGCGTATTGTCGCCTACACTATTTAATATAAAAATAAACAATATCACTGAATGCTTATTACAGAATACAAAATGTTCTCTATACGTCGATGACTTTGTAATCTATTATAGAGCTAATTGTATGATAGAAATACAGAATCATCTACAACTTCAAATCAATAAAATTCAAGAATGGACCGAAAAGAATGGATTTAAATTTTCTGCTCAAAAAACAAAAGTAGTGCATTTCTGTCAGATGCACAAAAAACACCCCGACCCTGAACTATACCTTTATAAAAAACAGATTCCTGTAACTACTAACGTCAAATTTCTCGGAGTAACATTTGATAGTAAATTAAATTTCCTGCTACATATAAAGGAACTAAAATCCAAGTGTCAAAAATCCACAAATGTACTGAAAACTTTAGCAAATACAGATTGGGGAGGAGAGAAAAAAAGTCTACTGAAAATATATAGATCACACATTCGGTCAAAATTATATTATGGATGTTTAGTATACGGATCAGCAAGAACATCATATCTAAAAATGCTTGATCCTGTACAAAATCAATGTCTACGTCTATGTCTAGGAGCATTTAGAACTACTCTATGTACCTGTTTGCAAATAGAAGCAAATGAATCACCACTACAAAATAGAAGACTCAAGCTATCATTACAATATGCACTAAAACTAAAATCCTTACCGAATAATCCAGCGTATTTATGTGTTTTTCACCCACAAGAAAAAAACAGCTTTACTGAAAACTCAAAATATATACCAACTTTTGGACTTAGAATTGAAAAAGAAATGATCGAAACTAAAATTGAATTTAGATTTATAAAAAGATATTATATACCAAAAACTCCACCATGGCTTTTTGAAATCCCGCCTATAAACTTAGAATTAAACCATAGAAAGAAAAAGGATCCTTGCTTGGATATGTTCCAAGAAGTGCTACAAAAATACCCAAATTATGTACAAATATACACAGACGGATCGAAAAATGATACAGCGACATCTTCGGTTGCTCTTACCTCAAATAAAAGTAAAAAAAGAAAATATAATTCCAGTATCTCAATAAATACTGCAGAGGCTTTAGCAATATGCCTGGCATTAGACATTGCAGAGGAATCAGAAAACCAAAATTTCGTTATTTTATCCGATTCGTTATCTTGTCTTACTGCTATGGGAAACTGTAATACCAGGAATATATCTGCTTTGGACATTTTGACAAAATACCAATCAATATATGAAAGAGGCAAACGTGTCGTTTTCTGTTGGGTTCCTGGTCATGCAGGGATAGATGGAAATGAAAAAGCTGACAGAGAGGCTAAAGCCGCCCTGTTGTTATCAGAGAGTATTATCCCAATACCATATCGAGACTTGAAACCTTTAATAATTAAACATGAAAGACAAACATGGACTAACTTCTTGAAAACCGAATGCAATAAACTGCAGTATTTGGAAAATTCAAAAACCTGGCATGATACAGGCCAACTTATTCGAAAGGACGCAGTTATTCTCTGCAGACTACATACAGGACATACGAAACTAACACATTCGTTTATCTTAAAACGAGAAATGGCCCCAATGTGTGCTTTCTGCAATGCCAACTTAACAGTGTCTCACATTTTGTTGGAATGTAATACATTTGATGACATTCGACGTAAATTCTATTACTGTAGAACTCTTCATGAACTTTTCAGCAAAATTAAACCAAAACATATAATAAACTATATTAAAGACATACAACTGTACAACATAATCTAAAGATATAAGAACAATAAAATGGATACAAGAGAAAAATGACAACAACGTTGTCAGGATGCGTTTAGGATTAGGACATCAACCTGGCAGAAGTTGGGCGATGAGAGGGGTGCGGAGTCGTAGGTGAGTGGGGTAGTAGTGGCAGGTCGTCGTGGGGTATGAATTACCGTGACTGGAATCGCCCTGGAATAATTATTATTTCTCTCTTGGCTCGTTAGATATTATGACGGACACACAGATAGGTCTAAGTAGGCAAATAAATCGTTGGTTAAGTTCAGGTGTTTATTATCATTTCAATTCTTCACTCAATGGCAAGATACATATATGAATTTGCACAGGCTTCAGTTAACACTCAACACATGGTACTGCTAGGTTATCCAAAACATTAGGCAAACGAAGCTGTGTTCATGAAAATACTTAGACTGACAAAATATATATCTATACACATGCAGGCGGTATATCCTATGGAACGAACTGAATAAGTCGAGGCTAGAATCGAACAACCTTCTCCACCTCACGCTTGAGCCGAAGTGTCCTAAACCTAGTTAAGCGCGCTTTCCTGAATTTTAGTCACGTGATCAGTGGTCAATTTGATTGGATAGCTACATTAGTTTAGAATTACATATGTTCTGGTTGGCTGGTTTGAAATATACTTGCATAGAAGATTGACTATTGGGGGGAAAATTAGGGGTGGTTGTAGGCGAACAATTGATACCGCCGACTTTGCGGGGTGGGGCCCAGGGGAAAAGGGGGGGTAGACGTATACGGAGATACAAAGGATAAGATAATGACTTATTTCCCTTGATGTACCTGTGTCACTTGGTTCTGGTCGAGCTCAGCCCAAGGTGCTTACGTATGTGCGAGACGCTTTGCTCCAGATGTCACTACTTCGAGTGGATAAAGGGTTATGCCCACGGGCGCTGAGTAGGGGGCGAAGAGGGGAGATAATGAAAAAGGTGTAGCACTGGGTGAAGGTGTCTACGTGTATGCTGAGTTTAGCAAAATAAATGAGTAGTACTATCCAAATACAACATGAATCATAATTGACAGCATAATAGAATATATATATATATATATATATATATATATACATACATTAAAGAATACACACACATACAATCACACATACAAATAGTGTAATACCAAGTTGGCTGAATCAAGTAGCAACTCTGAATTCGGGAATGAAAAAAGGTGTAGAGAGGGTTAAAGAGAGGTGAGGAGAAGGGATGGTTGGGGTGTTCCTATTGCGCCAGAAGAGGGAAAGAGGTAATGGCGTCAGGCTACTTTTCTACTCCCTAATCTAACTCTACGCTAACCTATGTTTCTAGTTCTACACTACTTCTGCGCTATGATCTATCCATGAGTGCTAATAAGGTTACGATTTAATTCCAGAATCGTGACAAACGTTATCAAAAAGGCCCTATATAACCTTCGATGTTGATGAGCCGGAAATTCAACAATTCAATTCTAAGATTAGGACTAGGCCTCTATTTTTTTTTTAATATATACATCCACCCAAAATGTGTAACTGAGTTTTCAGAAAAAAATACAGCACTGACAGGGTAGACATCTAGTCAAAACAATGATACAGCATGTCTAAAAAAAAAAAAAATTCTATGAAATATGAATACGAAAAGTCATAAATCGTGGTAAGCAACTATTTTTTTAATGCCCGTCAACATGGCTGTCGTAATAAGAATGACCAATTCTTTTGATTCCGATTCTCTATCTTTATATAAATATTACTAATTGGCCTCTATAAATATGTTTGCATTTTTTTCTGGTCACCCTTCGTCGTACTGCTTGATGTTAATTTAACAAAAATAGCTTATTATTCATTATCAACTATTAATTAAAAAAGAAGAAAACATCTAGATCTGGTAGTAAATGTAAAACAACAGCAATCGATAACTTGTTATTGCAGGATCTATTCGAATCTAAACCAAATAGACTTGCGCCTATGATTTCATTGACCATGGTCAGGAGAAAATATTCTAGCGCTTCATAACAGGATTTGAACTGGTGACCAACAGAAAATGCGATTTGACGCGCTGGTGCTATACCAACGTGGCCCGAAAAAAATGTATGTACATTTGATATAATCTAGAAACAGTTTAAAAGGGACCCTTCAGGTTTAGATAAGAATTGATAAACAAATTTGTTAGTGCTCTTTAATAGGATAAAAATAGATTGAAGAGACTAGGATAAATGTTGGACATAGACATAGACATAATGTTGTTAAGAAGGATGAATAGACAGACAGAGAAATAGATTGATAGATAGATAGATAGATAGATCGATAGATAGATAGATGAGTAGATAGATAGATGGATAGATAGATAGATAGATAGTTGATTAGATAGATAGATGATTATATAGATAGATAGAGGATTCGATAAATAGATAGATAGATAGATGATTAGATAGATGGATAGATGATTAGATAGATAGATAGATAGATAGATAGATAGATAGATAGATAGATAGATAGATAGATAGATAGATAGATAGATAGATACAGACAGACAAAGAGACAGACACCGAGAAGTGCCGAAATATAGAAAGATAGGTAGATAGATAGATAGATAGATAGATAGATAGATAGATAGATAGATAGATAGATAGATAGATAGATAGATAGATAGATAAGCAGGCCGGTAGTTAGATATGCAGGAAGGTGGTATGTAAGTGGGAACGTTGGTAGGTAGGTAGGTAGGTAGGTAGGTAGGTATGTAGGTAGGTAGGTAGGTAGGTATGTATGTAGGTAGGTAGGAAGGTATGTATGTATGTAGGTAGGTAAGTAGGTAGGTAGGTAGGTATGTAGGTATGTAGGTATGTAGGTATGTAGGTAGGTATGTAGGTATGTAGGTAGGTATGTAGGTATGTAGGTATGTAGGTAGGTATGTAGGTATGTAGGTAGGTATGTAGGTATGTAGGTATGTAGGTAGGTATGTAGGTAGGTATGTAGGTATGTAGGTATGTAGGTAGGTATGTAGGTAGGTATGTAGGTATGTAGGTATGTAGGTAGGTAGGTAGGTAGGTATGTAGGTAGGTAGGTAGGTAGGTAGGTAGGTAGGTAGGTAGGTAGGTAGGTAGGTAGGTTGGTCGGTAGGTAGGTAAGCAGACAGGACGACCAGCAAGCATGTAGGCAGCTAGGTAGACAGATATACAGTTACATATGTTAAAAGACAAACGGACAGACAGAGAGACAGACAAACGAAGTGATAGTTGAATGAATGAATGCATGGAAGAACAGACTTAATATAAAAGGCAGACAGTCGAACAGAGAGAGAGAGAGGTAAGTAAATAGTTTATATATATAAATATTTACACACATAGATATTTGGATAGATTGAAAGATTTATATATATATATATATTATTAGATTTATAGATATTGTAGATATGACATTTAGATATTTAAATAGACATGTAGATAGCGACATGTATAGAGATTTGATATAGATAGATCGACTTACCCAACTATAGAAGCATCTAGATCTACAGTAAGAACAACATCCGCGATGCATTCACTCGCCACGCTTTGATATATTTATACAACATCAACACTTTACTCCGCTCGTGCTGGGCATTCAACCCGGCACGCGCTGGTGTCACTTAAAAACTGTTGCCACCGAGTGGATGGAGGAGGAGGGGGGCCGAGGAGGGGCTCAAGGCCTGGGAATAGACGCCCCTGACATCACGGCAGAAGTCTTGGAGAGCAGACCCTCGATAATAGGCGATCGTGACTGCTGCTTGAAAGAGAGAGAGGGAGAGAGAGAAATGACGTGTGCGTAGAGTCTTGTGTTGGAAGTATATTATAACCTAGAAGAGCTGACACTTGGCCTGGTAACATGGAGGTTTTTTTTAAAACACACTCACAAAAATTGTGGGTTTTAAGGCGGGTCATCGGAGTGATCGTGTTCGTGGGGAAATAAGACGTAGATGTGGGTAGGGCGGGGGGGTTCAAAGAAGAACTCAACTCAGAATAAGAGGATGCGGTCATGCTCAATGGTATGGGGTTAGTTTTGAAATTTCTTTTAATTACACTTCGTTTTTTTTTTGTCAGATGCTTGGTATGTGTGATTATAAAAGCGTGATTGTAAACGATTATTTGCGCTTATTCTGTGGTTTGAATCAGGTCTTATAGCTAGTTGGATTTAGTTTTTCTTTTTAAGATGTCAAAGTTGTTGGATTTTATATATTATATGTTACAGATTATAGAGCATTTGCAATCACGTGACAAAATGCACGTGCTGTTTGTTTACTTTGTCTAGTGGTGACAAATTACAGCCGTATTACTTTAGGATTGAGAAGGTTTTATTTTTAAAATATCATAATTTCAACAATATGACGTAATATATATATATAAAACACTGTCATGCGATGAAAATTAACATTCAAAGCTAAAATTTAAACCATTCAAAATCAACGGAATAAGGCAGGTTGTGCAATGTTTCACAAGAGCTATTGAAAAACAATAAAAGCCACAAAGCTTGTTTACTTTGTGGACGGACTACTAAGGACTAATATCACATTTAAATATCAAGATTTGTGCAAACAAATTTTGCGTGTAAAATAGACATGTTAAATAACTATGTTATTCAACATCATCACCATCATGGCTGCTATTTACTTAGTTACGCCATATAGAAACCTAAGCCACGCCAATTCAAATGCTTTACTCTATACGTAAATGGGTGTGTTCAAAGAAATGTTAGTTGTCACAAGGTGGCGTTGGTTCCTAAAAAGTTCTGACTCCAATCTCACACACATACGCAAAACATACAAGAAAACAAGATTTTAAAACAAAAACAATTTTTTTTTTATCACAGAAGATTAACTCTAAACGTAATGCAACATTCAACTTGTATGAATTATTTACATAAATATTCTCTCTTGGTAAGCGATGACCACAATTTATCTTCCTAAATCAACCCGAGGTCGCCATCAGATCAATCATTGAAGTGGTTTGAGCATCTGCAAAGCACCGCTATCACGTTGTCAGTCTTAACCCTTTCTTATCTTCCCTCTCTTGGCTGCTTGCGTCACCAAATGGGATTTAAATGGTTCTGCCCAAGCGCCAGCAGCTACATGCACTATTTTCTCCCAATGCGGAATTCCCCTCTGTTCTTTATCGTGGTGGCTCGCCCGTATACCTGCTATGACGCCCTGTAGCTCAAATCACATACCATAGGTATGTGCATCCAGTACCGGGGCGGGGTTGAGGCGGGAACGCTTCGAATTTTGCTTCCTCCCCAACGAGGCATCGGGGCCTCTTTGCAGTGAAATGAGACCTCAGACGCGCAGCAGGGGCTGCCCCTCATGCGTTAGCCCACTGGTGTGCTCTTGATGCAAGCGTACTGGTGGTTTCCATACTTCGCCAGCGATGAGGCTCATGGGTACAGAAGTATTGTCTTGAACTAGATCATCGTGTCAAGTTCTTCAAATGCTTGGAAGTATTATTGTTATTGTAAATAATTGTAAACTTATTGTTTTAACATATCAGATCCTCAGAACTAATATATAAAATTAACATAAACAGATGCTCGGAAATATCATATAAACATCATTGGATGCTCGGAACTGTCAAGAGCCTTGGCGTCTATCTGGACTCCACTCTGTCCATGCGACCCCACATATCCTTCCTGATCAAAACCTGCTTTTTCCACCTGCGTCGTATTGTCGCCATCCGTCGCTATCTCACCCAGGAATCTTGCGTGAAACTTGTCATCTCTCTCCACTTCTCCCGCTTGGATTATTGCAATTCGATCTAGGCTGGCCTCTCGGCCTCCTCTCTTCAGGGCCTCCAACGTGTCCAAAACTATGCTACCTAACTAGTCCTCAATAAGAAGAAGAAGTCAAATCATATCACTCTTCTGCTCCGATCTCTGCTCTGGCTACCCATCAACAACCGGATCTCTTACAAGCTGTCTTCTCTCTGCTATAAGTGCCTGAATGACTCTGCCCCAGTTTACCTTCGCTCCTGTCTTGAGCTCTACACCCAATCCCCGCCACTTCACTCGGCTTCAGAGGCACTGACTCTTCGGATCCCTCGCGCGAAGCTGGTGACCGCTGGCCAACGTGCATTCTCCTACGCGGGCCCGTCGGCCTGGAATCCCCTCCCACTCCAACTGCACCAGAGCCCTAGCTTCGACACCTTCAGGAGCCGGCTGAAGACTCACCTGTTCCAGTAGCGTACATAATATATACATTTTCGTCTGTTCTTCGTGTTTGTACTCTGTCTGTAACTGTTGTTAGCGCATAGAACTGTCATCAACGGGATATGCGCTACATAAGCATTATTATAATTATATAAACATCAACAGATGCGCGGAACAAGTTGACGATGTAAATAAGTTAATATCATCAGATGCTCGGAACTAATTTATTATGTAAACAACAATAGATACTCGGAACTAAATTATAATGTAAACATCATCATTTTTTTTTAGTTTTTTTTTAGCGTGTTAAAAGCAAGTTTGTCGACTTTAAATATTTTTATAAGAACTAGTTCATCAAGTTTAAACTCATTCACATGTCACATGTCACATGTCATGAAATAGAAAGCTCTTTTGTATATTTCTTCATCTAGCTGAACGTCAATATGTTTGACCTTCTGTAATCATTCATTCATTGAAACAGAACGTAATGAAACAGTCTTTGAAAGTATGCTCAAAGTGGAGACAATCATCATTGGTAATGGACACACTATTAATGATGAAATGAAATATTGAGTTGTCCTTGTTGTTTTATGAAACTTATTATCCTGTTATGTTACCTTACATTACAAAAATGCATAGCGTAAAACCTTTTAAAGGATGATTGACATAGTACAATTGAATTATTTGATTCTAAAATCGATATAGCACTGAGCATGCTAAATGTAGAAGCGTTTTAAAAATAACCATCATCATCATCATATACCTACTTTTTTTTTTCATTTAAGCCTTTATTTAAGATGGAATGGATAATAATGCAATACAAAATAGCTATCGTGTAGTAGCCATCGACATAACCAACATAATGCAAGCTTTTAAAACCTCTCTCTTTCTCTCTCTTTCTCTACAACACCCACACCCACAAACAAACACATGCACATACAGACAATTACAGACACAATCAGACCCCTGAAACTCAAACGTATTCTGTTGCAAACATATAATATATATATATATATAATAACATATATATATATATATATATATATTATAATGTCATTATCAGACCCATGATTTCGTCGTGGTGGTGCAACGACGGTGCGCGTCACCAGATTTCTACATTTGTCCCGGTCAGAGGCTGTTTGCAGAAGCGTATCAAGAGGTAGTTCGGTCCACTCTTTCAGGTTGTCCAGCCACTTCTTTTTTCTGGCGACCTTTTCTGCGTGCTCCTTCCACCGTACCCTGTAGGATGGTTTTGGCCAAGGCGTCATGCCTTACAGTATGACCAAACTGTCTCAACTTACGTCGTTTTACAGCTGAAAGGAGTCCCTCCTGTTTCCCCGCTAGATTATGGACTTGGAGCAAGACATATTTATTTGTTTTTCTTGATAGCATATTTCTAATAACTTTCTATTGCATTTGTTCTCAAAGGTCTGAATTCTTCTCCCAGCCTCTACATTCAGCGTCCAACTTTCGCAGGCATATATAAAAATATGGAAAGTACCAGTGATGAGTATAATTTCATTTTTCACCTAGACGCTGATATTACTCTTCCATATTTTCCATAGTTTTACCATGATGGAGGAGGCCCGGCTAAGTAGAGTTTTTAGTTCCTTTATCAACCTTCTATCTCTAGTAAGGGTTGACCCTAGGTATTTGAATGTTTCAACCTCCTCCAAAATGTGGCCGTTAAATTTATGCAGCATCCTGTGTTGTCTCCGCCGTTAATGAGTAGTGTACCTTTATTTCTGTTCTGATTTCCATACCAACAGATTTAGCGGCTGCATCCAGTCTGGAAGTGACATCTTGTACCTGGTCAGCATTTTCTCCAATAAATTCTATATCGTCAGCAAATCTGAGATTAGAAATGGGTCATCCATTTATGGCTAGGCTTGGTGGAAAACCTCGTAATGTTATGTACCTCTATGATGATGACTATTATTAAGACTCGTTAAATCGGATTCAATGAATATAGTTGTATCTTTATTAGAAGTCTCTAGATTCTGCTAATCTGTAGCCCAAGCTAGGGGTTCCTTGACTGACAGGTCTATGCAGCAATGTAGTTATATTCGTGATAATTATCTTCAACACCTTTCTCAACAATGATAGATCAAACAACTCCAGTTGTTGAATAAACAATTTTATTTAAATTGTAGACTCAATATAAACGATCAATAAACTTCATCAACTGATGGCAACATAAGTTTCAATACAATGGCATATAATATACAAATGAATATAGCGACTTCACTCGACAAACTTCCGAACTGAACTAACTTTAAGGAGGTCGGGACTTTACAAAGAAAACTATCATCGAAGATTCTACAGGGTCTTAATACGCATTTTAACCTCTTTCTCTATAATTACTACGATCCAGAATTATCTTCCAATTTCCACGGGATTTGAACGAATTATTTTATTTAAACTGCCCTCAGGGCACAAAGGTCAAACCTTGGTCGCCTTGGACTCTGATACGCACTTGTTAAGAGGTCAATGCCTTACTACGTCATTCATTTATGACCGATATTCGTAACACGACCACCCTTAAAAAGTTTTATAATTATTTCTTTTACATTTTAACAATACAAAAAAAATGTTAATTTTAAGGAATAATTATAAAAGAAAATATTCCGGGGAAAACAATACAGTTCAATTGGCTATTCCACTAATTCAATCAAACTGATAACAATAACATATAATATATGCAATATAAGTTCATCTTATCAAATGGCTTAACTACCGTCATTCAATCATTCAATTTTTAATTCAAAACAATGGACAATTAAATTATGTCTATCCAAATCTCGTTCACAAGAAAAATACTTAATCATTCTTAATAGAGATAATATAATACAATTTAATAATTTCTATTACATGAACATTCCACTGTAATAAAAACTCTCTCGTCCATTTAATTATAACTAATATCTTTTACAATTTGTAATCAAACAACAAAAGAAAAAATCACTTAATGTCTATTCAGACACGACTTATTTTTTTTCATAAGGAGAAAAAACCAAACGCTCTGATAGAACACATACTACTAGGCTTGACCTAATTACACAACAACACGATCATTGTCTCGACAGTATTTTTTTTTTTTAAGCCTGTAGGCTGACTAACAGTAGACAACTGTCTGTGACGGGACACAGAAATTGAGGTCAATTCCGCACTCTCTCTCTCTTTCTCTTTTTTTTTTTTTTTCTCTCTCATTCCCAATTGATTCTAAACAATGTTGACATCGCTATGCAAATTTTTACCTCATCACAGCCGAGGTCAAAGAAAATAAATCTCTACGCGACCAAAACGTTATCGTATTAAATGAGCATTCTTTAACAACTTATTATCTCAATATTAAATTCATTTATGTTATTTTAAGAACATTAAACATAGTCTGTTCCAGAATTAAAATAGTTTATAGACAATTTCATTAAAAATATTTCAATTTCTCATTTTACCATGACCTTTCGACGTCATTATTTTCTTTTTTAAAAGAGTTCACATCGTAGCAGTTTTAAATTGAAACATTCTATCTTTCATGCAGACATGGATTTACTTAAAACAAATTGGTTAATTTACTTAATTAACTATCAATCAAAGCAGATTATATTATCTTCATACAATCTTAGTACTAAACAGTAAGTTCTTATTTTCTTTAGATTACATTAAAGACATTTCAAATACAATATTATTGAAGTACAAAAGATAAAAGATTAGAAGTTAAAGAGCATAGACTATATTTTTTTTTCAGACAGAAATCAATTTAACAATTTTTTTACAAAACAATTTCTGGTCTGAATGGTTCCATCTCCCAGCTTTTCAGTTATGGTAAGGTTGGAATCCATTGCTCTTTTCCATGTTCCACAAAGGTTTTATTCCTCGGTTCTAGGTTCTCCTGTTCCTCACAGTGTTCAGGTCTACCCAGTCTTTTTATTGTCAGTACAATTCATTCAATCTATTTTAACTAATACAGAAAAAATATAGATTAGTTTTACATTCTTGACATGAAATCCTTAATTAATAATACATTTGTTGAACATTGGTATGTCAACATTATAAATTCTCAACCATGAAATTCTCAACCATTCTGGTTTACAGTGTCAAGTCAGTGGCACATCCTAAATTTATACAAACAAGGATAACAAAGTTTACATTAGTTTCTACTTCTGGTCTGCTTTTCATGTAACAGTATCCTAAAAGTGAAAAATCATATATAATACAATTCTTGGAATTCTTGTTAGTCATAGTTCTGTCTTGCTGCAACTATTTTTACCCTACATTATCATACATTCAATGATAATAGAACAAATGAATAAATTCACATAGAAGAAATTTGCATACTGACTCAGTGCAATTATTTCAACAACAGTACATGATAAAATAAATTTCCATAGTACAATAATAAAACATTTCTCAATACTTTAGTGATAGAAAATTCTCTTTTCTCAAAACCATTTACATCTTTTTCAATCAAATTATCCTCTCTGCCAAATGTTTCAATTATCATTTCCAGAGATTCTCAAACATATCTTATAATCAGTCCACATTTATAATGTCCTCTGATTTAGAAACCAATTCTGCGGATAAAACTGATCTTTTTCTCTTATAGCAATTATTTTAAATGCTCAACCTAACAAGTTTGTTTAGAAATATCACACTATAATGATATTTACTCTAACAATACTTTTACTCATTCCTTTTTCTTCACAAGTAAGGGATTTAGTTTTAAAATAGTAAGTTTGGTAACTAACTATCAGTGAATTTGTCATTCCATTCATCCTGTACTCCAGGCATAAATTTTACAATTAAGAGTAACAATGTTAACAACATCAAGCTTTTTCCAATTGTTTTCAGAAGGTAAGGCTTTATCATTTTCAAATGATATAATATTTTTGCCTTTCTTTCATCACACAACAATGGCATCTGCATGTGAGCAGTGTACAATTTTTTTCTAACAAATACAGTTATGTCAGACAAAAAATTTATGTACTTATCTAGGTACTTGATCAGCCCAAGGAGATCCAATTCGGTCTGCCATGCTTCTTGAAGTAGTTTGAGTGGTCTTCGGACAGTGGGTCCAAAGATTGGTCCATAGGCTCCTTGACTTTCCGGATAGGATTCAGTTGACATCTCCTGCTCCAGGCATAAGTTCTTTAGGACTGGATTGAAGAGTTCCGAGGCGAAGTTGGGTCCTCGATCTGTCGGTATGGATTGTGGTAACCCATAGCTTTTGATAGTTTCGGTCCAGCTCTCCGCACTCGTTTCTTCAGTGATGCTCCTCAAATCTTCATCTGTACCGGCAACTGCAGGTTTGCATTGTTGTTTGAACATGCTGTGGTCTATATGTTCATAGACATCAGTAGTAGGATTTTCTTTCTCGTCGACAGCTTTCTCATGCAACTGTAGCAACTCTGGGTCTACTGTCTGTTCAGCAGTCAATTCATTTTGTGATGACTTCTTTGATTGTTCATTTCCTTTCGGACAATCATCAATCTTGGAGAAAATAGTAGTATCAAGTTCCACTTCTTCTTCCTCTTTCTTCTCTCGTGGGAGAATTTCTTCTTTCTTTTCCTTTTCTTGTGAGAGAATTTCTTCTTTCTTTTTCTGTGGTGTCATACCTTTTATGACATCACCTACAGGATAAAGTTCTTTTTCTTTTCCTGTCTCCACAATAGGACTAGGGTCTGGATTTTCCTTCACAATCAGTTCAGGTCTCACCCTCCCTTTCGCCAAATCATTTGCTAGGATAACAGATATGCCCTCAAAAGGAAGTTTTGATATTACTCCAACTGTCACATATCCTGTCACCAAGTCAGATGCGAGGTATATCCTATGTAGAGGTATTTCTTCTTTCCATTCAAAACCTCTCAATAGGACAGTCTGTCCTGTCAATGTATTCACATTCAATGGTAATACATCTTTAAGCAGCAGGGTTAATGATGCCCCTGTGTCTCGTAATATGTTTACGGACTTCAGTGGTCCTTCCTTTTGTAAGGCCACACAACCTTCACTAATGAACGGTTGAAAACTGCACAGGGTCTCTGTGTCAATTTTATTCTTCCCTTGACCATGACTTTCGGGTGTTGTGTCATCTTTCGATGACTTCAGACTCTTGTTCGAGTCAAAAATACTTTGGTCTACTTTCTCGTCTCTGTGGACTTGGACAATTAATCTAATAGTAGCCATTCTGTATTTATAATCAGGATATTTATCCTCATTATCTTCAGTTGTAGATTTCTCTACCTTCTGACTTTTGCTCTCAGGCGAATCCACCCTCAGTGTTTCTGGTTTAGAAGAATCTTTCTTCGAATTCAGTTCGTTTGTATTTTCGCTTTCTTGTACATTTTGTATTGGTGCATGTCTGACGCACATTACCACTTTATTAGGTCCTTTTTCTTTCCTTATACTCCAACAGTCTTCTATGCTATGTCCTGTTCTTTTACAAAAAGTACATTGGACGTTTTTGTTGACAGGTTTCTTATTCACATCATTTTGTTTCACAAAATGCTCTTTTTCACGATGTTTTTGTGGTGTGTTTTCTGCTTGCCGTTGTGCCCTATTAAAATTCTTTTCACCAGCTGTCCTATGACACAGTGTATACTGTTCCGCTAAATCAGCAGCCTTATGTGGGTCAGTGATGTCACGCTCGGATAAATACATTCTTATATCCGGCCTCACTTTGTTAATAAAATCCTCTAACAGAATGATATCTTTCATTTCTTTTAATGTGGAGATATTTCTGGATTTTATCCACTGATCCATTAACTTTTCTTCTGCTCGAAGGAAGTCTAAGTGTGTTTGGTAAGGGGACATTGTGTACTGACGGAACCTATTCCGATAACTTTCAGGTATTTGGTTGTACGCTTTCAGTACAGAATCTTTGATGATTTCATAATCATTTAAATGCTCCTCTTTTAACAATAGAACACAATCTCTTGCCCTTCCCTGAGTAAAAGCTGTTCTTACTAATATTCCCCATTTATCTTCTGGGAACTTAAAATCTCTGCAAGAAATTTCAAAGGTCTGGAAGAAATTAGCTATTTCACTTTTTTTATCAATGTAGGTAGGGACTAGCTTTTTCCATCTGGCCATCTCTACATCATTATGAGATTCTTTTTTAGTAGCGCCTATCTTCGCCAGTTCTATTCTTTCCTGACTTTCTCTTTGACTTTTCTTATCTTCCATCTCAAGACGTTTTTCTTCCATTTCAAGCCGTTTCATTTCTAGTTGAAATCGTAACTGTTCAGACATCTGACCTTCAACTTGATATCCCTCCGCGCTTGATTCTACTTTCATTTTTCCACTCGCAATCAACACATCTTTTATCTGCTGTGTCAACACAGTCCTCGATGGTGTAGTTTCAGTAACTTCTATCTTCAAGATCTCAGCGATCTCTTTTAACTTCTTTATTGATAAAGTTTTCAAAACTTCTTCTTCTGGATTTTCAATAAATTCCATTCTTTAGTTAAGAGATTTATAAAGTGGTAAATTTTTCCAACTTACGTTTTTCCAATCGGAAGAATGAATTCAGCGTTATTAGGCTTGCTCAGTAGGTCACGGCTTTACACACAACACAACACAACTTGAATATATGCTTTACTATACAACTATATCGGACGCAGCCCTCAAATTGTTATGTACCTCTATGATGATGACTATTATTACGACTCGTTAAATCGGATTCAATGAATATAGTTGTATCTTTATTAGAAGTCTCTAGATTCTGCTAATCTGTAGCCCAAGCTAGGGGTTCCTTGACTGACAGGTCTATGCAGCAATGTAGTTATATTCGTGATAATTATCTTCAACACCTTTCTCAACAATGATAGATCAAACAACTCCAGTTGTTGAATAAACAATTTTATTTAAATTGTAGACTCAATATAAACGATCAATAAACTTCATCAACTGATGGCAACATAAGTTTCAATACAATGGCATATAATATACAAATGAATATAGCGACTTCACTCGACAAACTTCCGAACTGAACTAACTTTAAGGAGGTCGGGACTTTACAAAGAAAACTATCATCGAAGATTCTACAGGGTCTTAATACGCATTTTAACCTCTTTCTCTATAATTACTACGATCCAGAATTATCCTCCAATTTCCACGGGATTTGAACGAATTATTTTATTTAAACTGCCCTCAGGGCACAAAGGTCAAACCTTGGTCGCCTTGGACTCTGATACGCACTTGTTAAGAGGTCAATGCCTTACTACGTCATTCATTTATGACCGATATTCGTAACAATATGTTCTAGGAATATATTGAATAGATCTGGAGAGAGAATGCACCCTTGGCGTACTCCTATAGATATTCTGAAGTATTCACCAATTCGGTTGTTCAGGAGAACCATTCTATAAAGAAACGTTAATAGAGGTCTACTGTTAATAGGCCTACTTACTTCTCCATAAAGTTTGAACTACGTAACTAGAAAACATCTCAAGACGTAAGAGATATATTCTAAAGTATCTGACCAAATTGATCATAGGGCCAGTGAAGCAGCGTTCACCTGTTTCTGTGGCCACGGCATACTAGATGATTGTGTGGCCAGCACAATGCACAGCCGCCTTTACTTTACCCCAACTAAGGTTAGGGTACCCATCAGAGCCGGGTAGACTCAGGGACACCTTCGAGAAACCGGGAAAAAATCCTATCTTTCACCAGGACTCGAACCCAGGACCTTCGGTACCCCAGTCGAACCACCGCTAGGCCACTGTGCCTTATTATTATAGTGCCCTATTATAATTATAGAGTCTATATAGTTTTCGTTGTGTGTTTATTAAAATGGCATGCCTAGTAGGACCTATCTAGTTGCTTCCAACTTGTTTCAATACATTGATTATTTTAAACATAAAGAAACCGTGACGCTAAGTAATTAGAGTTATTTCTTCAGTGAACAAAAACACATAATGATTTTATCAAATATTTAATATTGAAACTTCGATATGTCGTGTCGTTCAAAAGGTAATGGGGTGGAGCGTATAGGGTGGGCGGATCCATTTTAAATTTGTATTGTTGCCAAAGACACATATTGATTAAAATGTCATGTGGTTGTAGAGTAGCAAATGACATTATCATCAGAAACGTAAAAGTAACCGTAACCACGACGCCATACTCTTTAAGCATTCAGATGCAATTGTTTGTGTGGATCGTCACAGAAAATTATCGTTCGCATATTAGTCTATATCGACTCAGTCGAGAGCAACGTATCGACTCAGTCCATGTTTTTGATGTAAAATTAAAATAGTGTGTACTGTGAACATTGCGGTGAAAGGAAGACTACTGTGGAATTGGTTGTAAACGATACTGTAATGGTAGATTTGCTTCCCTTGGATGACAACATTAAATTTTTAACTTTGCAATGACTCGGCGCCGTAAAGGGTCAACAATAAAGGGATGGCCTAACAGTATTTTCCCAAACATTTTTGTCGTGAATCGGTTATTTATTTATTTCTTTTTCATGCCCCACAAACGTTTACATGGCTTACATCAGTCTATAAGCTAACAGATATGATTTTCCAAGCAATTTTTTGCGACTAGTGTTGCCATTTTAAAAGAATACTTAAAGGCTGTGGCTAAAATCGGGCTTATAGTTGAATTATCACAAAATGTCCGTTTAAGGCGATATAATAAATATAATACTGCTGTAGGTTTCTTCTTTTTTTCTAGTAGGCCCTACAGCACACTAATCTGACATAGAATCTGTTTTTTTTTCTTCTTTTAGCGACATCGTAAGTTTGCTTTCATGACCGGTACCGGGTCTCCACCGGGCAATTGGGAAACACTTCTGTAAAGTGATTTGGAATAGCCGAAATAACCGTGCAATGATTTACAAATGTTGTTTAACGTGATGCAAACAAAAATAGTTTGGGTTATGTCTTAATCATCGACATGTTTAGAAATATTGGAACATGTTAGCCGGGTTCAAATAGCTAATCACAATTAGGCTACTTGCATCTCTCTTCTTGTGTTATCTTTTATATTATAGACGCTCCTTCTATATAGAAAATTATTACGTCCTATGCTCATCCGAAAAAAAACATAATATTAGAAATATTAACCAAAAAAAAACTGGTCAATTAACTCCCTTTAATTAAATGAAAGTTTCGTATGGCAATGACGAGTTACTTTTGTAATATAACAAATATTACTTCCCCTAAGTCTACCTCTGATAGTCACCGGCGAACCATGTTGCATTCTGCAATAAAGTTAAAGCCTAAGGATGGCCTTACAAGACGATTGTCATAAGAAAACGAACTCAGGACTAAGATCTGCATCGTTAGAAATTTTCCGAGACTATACAGTATTACTAAATTTCACGGCAAAGCTAATGTTGAATTTGTTTTATTTGTTTTATTATTTTAATAATTATAAGAGGCTTATATACTAGCATTATTGTAATTACTAATTGTTGTAATAATAACTATTTAAACAATAAACTACTTAGCTCGACTGCAGAAATGTTTAATGACAACTCTGTTTAACGTAGATTAATTGTAAACCTCTTATTAGTCCTACATCTTGAAATAAAAAACTTAATGCTGGATTTCTATAAAGAAATATTATTTAATAGATTAAGCACTATTAAATATATTAGTTATATTACGAAAGTAGCTTGTTTACCATTAAAAACGTTAATTTGGTTAAAGGGGGGTAATGAACCCTTTATGTTATATTTCTTATAGGCCTATATATATATATGTTACGGCCAAAGCCCGAAGTGCGGCCACTTCGCGAACTTGCCGGCCACTTCGCACTTTGGCCGAGGCGCGTGGCCAAAGTCCGATGTGCTGGAAATTGCCAGTGCTTACGCTACTTTGGCCGGCCACTTCCCGAAGTGGCTGGAAGTCACCGGCCAATGTTCGACGTGCTGATGCAAGAATGTTCGGTAGCTGTTTATTCCGGTGTGATGGGGGCGGCATATGGTAGCAAGGATAGTGAGACGTACACTGTGACGATACTTTTCTGTTCGTCTGCTGCTTTTCAGAGAAAGTCCTGCCGAAGTGGTCACTTTTTATCAAGAAGAAATTAATTATCACACGATTTAGTAAACTATCTATCTGGATAAAAACACCATTTTTTTTCGAGGATTGACTTTTGATAAGCCACAATTTAGTAAAATTAAAAATCAATATAGGTCTAATGTGATAATTATGGTATACAATTACTCAAAATCTGCTCACGACCTTCTTAATCCGACTTTGGCCGATCGCAAGGTTTGAAATTAGGGGACGTCTATTAATTACGTCAACAAAATAGGGGGGAGGGGGGTCTGAAAAAGTTTGGCAATTGTTGACAAGGGGGAGGGGGGGAGGTCAAGAAAAGTTGACGTCAACAATGTTACTTTTAATGAAGTAAATAATGATACAAATTTATTACAAAATTCTACATTTGTCCTGTTCAACTTACAACTTGGTTTTACATTAATTCAAATATATCGATTATGGAAACTACAGTTGGCATGTTCTTTTTGTATCCATCTTGTTAATTTGTAGATATATGTATGGGTGAAAATTAATGCAATTGTTAGCAAGGCGAAGTGACCGACCAAAATTGTAGAAACCTCACCTTCGCCGTCTAGCGTAGGGTTGCCAGACACATGGGTATCAAAAGGAGGACATTGTGTTTCAATTGAATAGATTCGCATTAAACCCGCAATCAGTATAATTTTATTACAAGAACTGCTACTAAGTTTTTAAGTGTGTATTGGTAAACTGAGCCAGAAACAGTTTTGTTAAAAATAACATATAGATTAAAATCAATGTAGGCTGAAAGGCAGCTTTCATTTGGTTGGGCAACTTTAAAGCTCATGCAAGAGTCTTTTTAAAAAAAGATAATGATTTTTTTATACAAATTATCACCTGCTTATTAATTATATTCTTAACTTGTTAGTTCTTTTTTTAAAGAAATGTATTTGTCTTTATGTATACAAAACATAAATTATTACAAAAGCCGAACATTTTAAAGGTTTTGTGCTTTGTCTGCCGGACGGAGAACAACAGTCTAAAAAGAAGGACATGTCCTTCTTTTGCCGGACGTCTGGCACCCCTAGTCTAGCGAGACATGATGGCTAGAATAACAAAGGAACATAAACACACCAATGAACTGTCTGCCAGAACCTTCACAAGCCTATGTGGCGCCCCAGGGCTAAAAAATCAGTGCGCCCTCTTGCATACTGTAACTGCTTTGTTTAGTGCTATATTTAAACTATATTTGCCGCCCCATAAAAGTGTCGTCCCCGGGCACATGCCCCCCCCCCTTTGTGGGGGCACTGTTGTCTGCAGAGTAAGCTTACGTTCAGAAACCCAGTATTTTGCCGCTCAGTACATCTAAATGAGGCATCAGAGACTGCAATGGCGTTCATTATGTAAGCCATGTAAGCGATGGCTGGGATTGGCAATAGAACGAAAAACAATACTAGGCCCTCTCTGAGACTATAAATAATGTTAGCAAAGCATTGAATGAAGTGTATTGTGTGAATCTCCAATATTCTCCAACATGGTTATTTTAAAGTATTTCCTTCAGAAAAATAAGTCGTGGCCCACTAATTGAAGTACGAAATACTTAGCCAACCTTATTTCTTTTTAACATCCCTAATTCTGACACATAGACTAAAATATATTTTTGCTGACTACGATATAATAGGAGAAACGTCGCTTATGATACATAGATCTATTCGGTAATTTTTATGTTTTCATTTCTAATTTTCTGGAAAAATTGTATGAGATAAAAGTATATTATAATAAAATATATTAGTATCAGTGGCGTTGCCAGTATTGCAAGGTGTGGGTGGCAACTAGTGCAAGGTAGGAGATGTAGGGAACAAGGAAGCATAGGCAACTACCGTGTGTATAATGTGTGTGTGTGGACAATAATGCAAGAAGGAATAGTGAACATATGGTTAAAATAGAAGGCTAATTAACAACTGGTGCACAATGCACAATTTCCCCATAAAGTGGGCTATTTAACAATTAATTAACATTGTACCAAGAGCTCAATAGTGAAACATAAAATAAGAAACAGATTAGTCTAAATATTTCTATGTAAAGAACAATAGTAAACATAAAGGAAAAAAAATATTGTTAAGATCCTCAGATTGGAAAAAAAATGTAGGAGTGGTGAGTGAGGGGGATAGGAACTATGTTACACCCCCTTTGTGGCTACGCCTATGAGAGTTATAGTCAATTTGAAATCTTTTAAACAAGTTTTAAAATGTGTTACAATTAATTATAGTAGGTCTATAGTCTATAGACCTTTCCGTTTCAAATCTATTTTAAGCATAAAAGCAAGAGTCTAAAATTGTGTTACTTGTTTTGAGGGGGGGGGGGGTAACCGATTGTTGACGTAATTATATAGGGGGGGGGTCTCTGAAAGTTTGACAGTTGTTGACAAGGGGGAGGGGGGGAGGTAAAAAACGCCAAAAAAATGTTGACGTAATTAATGGACGTCCCCTTAAGAAAAGATTGGGCATTGGCCGGTCAAATGTGAAGTAATATTAGCCATTTCGCGTTTTGGCCGGCCAGATCGCGAAATAGCCGACTTTGGGCTTTGGGCGTAACAATATAGGCCCTATATATAAATGGCTTATATTTGAAAACTTTAAAATTGATCAAATTATTAAAGGTATTTGTGAATTATAAATTTATATGGCAAAAGAATTTATATGTAGATTTTTAAACAATACATTAACTACCCAGTTTGTTTGGTTACTTTGTATCTAGTCCGTTCATACTATATTGTAGTTAAAAATCATTAGTCTTGCATCTTTCCAAACATTAGAAGAAATCTTAGTTTGCCTGAGATGAAAATGTAATGAATTAATAGCATGTTCTAGAATTATTTCTAATTCTAACATGTAAATTTACATTTTCATTGTAAGACCTTAACCATTATACTGAAAGTTGAGTGACAAAATTGTGTAATTGCTATACCGGTAGGTCTAATTGCAGAAAACACTACTGTACCCATGGGCCTCAAAGCGGCGTAGTGTGTAAACCGCCAGTACTTTTCTTAGAAAACACCGGCGGGCTAACGCATGGGGGACAGCCCCCGCAGCATGTCCGAGATCCATTGCACTGCCGAGAGGCCACGGGGTCTCGGTGGGGAGGAAGCAATGGATGCTGCAACCCAGTCTCACGACCCGCCCGGTGACTGGATGCCTGTGCCTATAGTAAAGGATTTGTGCTACCGGGTGACAATGCAGATATACGGGAGAGCCACCACGATAATGATCCTTAGGGGAACCGCAGCGAACGGTCGCTGGCCTGCGGAATCCTTCCCTTTTACATGGCACGCCACGCCTTCGGCGTGCCGTGGGGTGGCTGGATCCCGGACAGAGTTTTAAACTCAATTCTAATGCGTTACGCCCCGGTTCAAGAGCTTCGGCTCGTCCGGGTTTTTGAGACTTATAGTAAGTAATTGCAGAAAACAAAAGGATGATAAACATGAATACGTTTTTTTAAAATATAGCCTATATAATGCTTTACGATTTTTTCTATAAAGCTCCTTTGCTTTTGGCTTCGGCTACATTAGCGCTAATTAAATTGTCTTATAAAACTAAGTAACAAAAATGTACATCTAGTTGAGCAGGATGATATTCAGTCTGTTGACACGCTGAACGCATTTAGACATTTTTGGCTAACACACTATTAGCGAAAGGTTGTCGACCCTTGCACTAGACCAGGGGTCGACAACCTAAGGCACACTTGGCACGCGGAGAGATTTTCAGTGGCACGCACGAGACCTCCAAGAAGGAGATGTTATAAATGCAAGTCAAAACAACGTACGTCAGCATAATTAATGGCTACTGCGTGGCAAATTACATGAAAATCACACTGGTGATACGTTATATAATTATCTACTGTTGCACACAGCGTTCGTTGCCATAGACGAGGTAAGTCTTAGATTCGTTTCTTGTCTTGAAGCAATTAAGGTGTAGGCCTATCTGAAGAAAAAAAATATTCTGGTATTGAATTAAGAGAACTGACTGTTGAGGCCGAAGTTTCTGAATGACATAGCGACACATTTCAGTGTCAAACAACACTTGAAGTGCTAGATCACTGGATTAGATTTGTATTGAAACTGGACATATCTTGCCGTGAAATCAATTACAAGACATTTAAATACTTCTCTAGTTTAAGGCAAATTAAGATAGAACTATCTGCTTTCTAGAAGTAGATTGAAGCCCTCAAAGTGGAGTTTTCTAAACAAAGGCTAAACTTTCAAATTAACGGACTCTTGTTTGCCTGACTGTCTTGATCTAAATACAACAAGCTTCGTTCTGGATATTTTTAGTGGGGTATTTAGGGAGATATTGGCTTTTTTTTTGTGTGTAAAATTAAAACATTCGAAAAATGGGCATCAAAATGTGCAGCTTTGCGGAAAGAAGCTGCTTAGGAATATCATTAGCTATCATTCGCTCTACTTTCAGCTTTTGGTTTACCTTACAATAATAATTATTGTGAACAGATTTTAACGCACATGAAAACTGTTTTAAGCATAGCCTACTAAGAGGTCACTTACACTTGACCACTCAGAAAGGACCAAATATTTTACTGACATTTACAATTAGTGAAGAGCATTCAATGTCAATGCGTTCATTAGTTAATAATAATAATAATAATATTTGTATAGCGCTGCCAACAAACATAATGTAAGCTCAGAGCGCGTTTAACATACAACTAAGAATACGGATATTACACTAGGCCAGGTGACATAGCTAAATTAATGATTTAAAAAAAGACAAAACAAATAAATGTAGCATTAACCGACCCAACCCATAAATAAGACAGTAAGTTTCTAAAGCATGTTAAATGTTATCTAAGGTAAACATTGTAATAATGAGTTTTTAAGTTCTGTTTGAAAGTAACAGTAGAGCTTGTTCACCTCAGTTGAATGGGAAGTTGATTCCACACCTTCGGACCGGATACTGAGAAGGCTCTAAGGCCAACGGTCGTCAGAGAGAAACGGGGCTCTTCCAGTCGCGATGAGTTTACATTCAAAAGAGTTCTTATACTCATTTCACTTAGTTTAGCATGACTATAAGTAATTCTATTAATAAAAGAGTCTTATTTGCTAGCACTATATTTTGTAACTGTTGTAATTATAAATGTTTAAAACAAATCCTTAAATCGACTTAATAATTAATGTAGGAAATGTTTATTTACGACCTTTTAACGTCAATTAGTTTTATACATCTAACTACATCTTGAAATGATGTATCTGTAAAAATAAAAAATAATTAATAAAAAAAATATTAGTTATATTACCTAACTTATTTGACATCACTAGCATTAAATTTGGAGACTTTAATTTATTTAAAGGGAGATAATTAACCGGTTTTCATTTCGTTAATATTTCTGTTTCTTTTTTTCTTTAAAAAAAAAAAAGACTTACAATTTATAACTTTAAAAATGATCAAACTATAAAAGATAGTTGAAAGTTATATAAATATTATATGTATAAAGAATTTATATGTACATTTTTGAACATTACATTAACTACACATTTTGTATTATTACTAAGTTTCAAATCCTGTCAATTGTAGTGAAGTTTACGTGAAATCTCTTAGTTAATAAATACAGAATATTACGACAAATCTCATTTAACCTGAGATGAAACTAAAAAGAAATATTAGTATGTGCTACAAACGAGAATTAAAATGTTTAAACATTAAACATTAAGGTGTAAGTTCACTAAAGAATTATTGTTGTATTTACTATAATAATTTAGTGAAGCCGGCTGATCCAGCGGTTAGTTCACCGGACTGTCAACCAAAAACCAACTGACAGGTCGCGGGTTCTAGCCCTGACACCGACGGATCCCTGTCGCCCTGCTGGAGTTTTGGGTCTAGTGGACGTAATAATCTTCTATCTAGAAGGAACGTCTGTAAACTTAAAGATAATTTGCTAGATTCTAAAACACATTTTAAAGGACATCTCAGTTAAACTGCAGTAGTTATACTTGAAACCACAAGATTCCTACCGAAAAGACTAATTTATACTAGGTCCAACAATATACACACATTGACCCCGGCCCCCTCTCGACCGACTGGGAAGGGAAGTGAGAAAAGTCGTCTTGGCAAGGAGCGATACAAAAATATCAGCCCCCACGCTTTCAAAAGGAGGGAAGCTAGAAAACTCGCTCTAATAAACCAGTTTCACTAGTTTCAGCACACAGCCTTAACAAAACACACCAACCCACACAACCTTTTTGTTGTTGTTGTTTTTTTCAATTTTTACTTCAATTTGTAGTTTGCTGGAAGGGGAACAGCAGGAGTTACAAAAACAAAACAAAAAAACAACTGTCAAAATGTTCTCAGTAAGCTTATTCTCAATATAACGCCTTCATCATACTTCATGCTACAGTCAATCAAAATGTTCTCAATATAAAGCCTTCATCATACTTCATGCTACAGTCAATTAAAACTTTTCTCCTACGTGCAAAACAAAAAAAAAACAAATAATTTATGTAATAATTATAGACTCTAGTCATCCCTGAAAAAAATAAAGCCATGACACGCCCATTAAAAGATTGTCATGAAATCGCTTTTAAAATAACTTATGTCTTCAATCATTCTGGTTTTGTAAAATCGAAATAATTTTCTTCTATCCTTTTTTTAGTAATGCTTATTAATTTAAATTGTATTCTTGCTGTAATATTTTAACTTCCTCAATTATATTGATTATTCTACCCCGGGAAGGGAGACAAACGTGAAATTACCATGCATATTAAAATTTTCTTGATGTCTTCTATCCCTTTAGTTTTGTAAAGTCAACAAATTGTCTTCTATCCTTTCTTAGTAGCCTTATGGTTACTGTTTTTTTATTTGGCATTACAATGTTATAGAATTGCCACTGTCCATGCATATTGCAATAAACTTCTCTAAAAAAAAAATATAAAACAATAAAAACTGAGATCATAATATGCACATTTGAAATTTATTTTTTCTTCTATCCCTCTCTTTAATGTTAGCATATTTATTATACAAATTGATACAATTTATATTATAATTTATATTAGCCTACCGGTACTGTTATTGTACATGCATTTGTGGAGAATAAACTTTGTTTTAAAAAAAAGATAGCAAAATATAATTAATATTAGCAGGTGTTAGATACTACCAAATGATAATGTTGAGACAATAATTACCATAAATGAAATTTTGAAAGTTTAGTAATACAATATTGTGTTTGATATAAATGCAAATAAAAAGGATGATAATGGGTTAAACAAGAAAACCATAAAAACGAAGTTTTTATTACACTCCCTTTATTTGCCAACTAAGTTTACCATCATGTAATTAAATAATTGATTGACTACTGGAAATGAAACGTACAGAAAAATATCTATGTCGCAATTAGTCGCAAATCTCAAAAATATCTCCTTACTCCGTGTGAATTGTTATAAAAATAATCTTACCGCATAATTTTTTTTTTCTAGCTTTGCGCCAAAAAACTATTAAAAAGTTGCACAGGCATTTTAAAAGTTTTTCTTATACTTTCCTTTTAAGAAATGAATATGGTCATAAGTGTAGTATTATTAAGTTGTTTTAACTGATAGAATGTATTGTACTGATAGAATGTATTGTTAGGCGCCCTAAATCTGCTGTCCGAATTTCAGCTCGATCGGACCACGGGAAGTGGTCGAAATATCGAAGCAAAGTTTTGCTCCCACGACGCTTGATTGCAGACAGACAGAAATTGCAACTTAAAATAAAGGAAGTAACAAGAAAACCGTAAAAACGAAGTTTTTATTATACTCCCTTTATTTGCAAACTAAGTTAACCATCATGTAATTAAATAATTGATTGACTACTGCAAATGAAACGTACAGAAAAAATATATGTGTCGCAAATCTCAAAAATATCTCCTTACTCCGTATGAATTGTTCTAAAAATAATCGTAGCGCATAAATTTTTTTTTTCTAGCTTTGCGCCGAAAAACTATAAAAAGTTGCACAGGCATCTTTAACGCGAAATTAAAATATTTCTTTTACTTTCCTTTTAAGAAATGAATATTGTCATAAGTGTAGTATTATTAAGTCGTTTTAACTGAAAATTTGATAGGATGTATTGTCAGGCGCCACAAATCTGCTGTCCAAATTTCAGCTCGATCGGACCACGGGAAGTGGTCGAAAAATCGAAGCAAAGTTTTGCACCACGCATGATTGCAGACAGACAGACAGACAGACAGAAAATGCAACTTAAAATAAAGGAAGTAAAAAAATAAAGCTATCACTATTAGTGGGGAATCTAACCCAGGTCGCCCGCATGGCAGTCAAAGACACTAATCACTACGCGAGGGAAACCACATGTCAATAAGGGATCACAAAAGTATGAGATACGAGACAATAAGGTCACGTGTCTAAATAAACCAATTTGATTGGTTAAAATCGCACACAAAGTCTACTTTATATAAATAGATTATAGTAATTGAACCACAAGATTATTAAGATGCTCGGATTAATGAACAGTAATCTCACATGTTTTAATATTAATTTTTAAACTAAAAATAACTTAAATTTTGGCTTTGAGTAAAAGCCCCCTTCGACTATTTCTAGTTTGGTTCTGTCAATACATTGTTCACGTTCTAATCCTAAGTTCTAGGATCAAAAAAAAAAAAGAAGACCAGAAAATGAGGTTTGGAAAAAATGATTAAATTATCTTTCTTCATAATGATAATGTTATTCCTTCCTTTAATCATAAGTTTAAAATCAATGCTTTTTGATTTTGCAGTTGAATTTGAATTGATAGGACTTTAAATGTTAAAGCAAAACAAACTCACACAAACCAAGTTGTTTTTAACGTTACGTTTGATCAAATAATGATTTCTTAAACATTTGAATTCCCCATAATATATTTAGTAGTTTGCCCTATATACTTTGTCATTGTATGATTTTATGTTTTTTTTTCTTCTTGTTTCTTTCTTTGAAATCAGGGGGAGTCTATGTTGTTTCTTATCAATATCAAGTCTCTAATATCTTATCTTATCTTATACATTACAGACGCTCCTTCTATAAAGAAGATTATTGCGTCCTACGCTCATCCGTGGTCCGAGTCTAGTCTTGCATTTTTATTAATGTTTTAAATGATGTTAGGTTATTGGTTTTCCTGGTTTGTTCAGGCAACCCATTCCATGGCCGAATGCCGCTCGGGAAGAAAGAGTACTTATATGCATTTGTTCTCGTAAAAGGGACAATGAAGGTGTTTTTGTCTTTATGTTTATCTGAGCTTTGCAACAGATTGGTATTGGGTTGTATTTCTAAATTAGAGTTTAATGCCTTATGTATTATTACTACTTTACTCTTTGCCCTTCTGTCCTCTAGTGTTTCTAGGTTTAGTGATTTGACTAATGGTGTTACTCTTGTCAATAGACTTACATATACATATCATTACCCTGCAGCTCCCCTACAATTCTCTCCCTACCTGTGGAAATTCCCCTCCTTTCATTAACATGGTGGCTCGCTCATATACCTACACTGTTGCTCAGTAGCACAGATCCTTAACTATTGGTCTGGACATGTACGCACCTGGGCAGGATTTAAACAGGCTGTTGAACATTGCTTTCTCCCACTGAGTCTCAGAGCCTCTCATCAGTGCAATGATCCTCGGGCATGCAACAGGGGCTAGCCCCCATGCGTGAGCCCACTGGTGTGATCTTAATATATCAAGTGTATCAAGGGTTATCACACTTGGCCAGGGTTGTGGCCCATGGGTACAGAAGTGCAAGAACAACACCAGAAAGTAAACAACTAAAAATTAAAACAAAGTACTACACCGATACACAGTAAAATGTTTTATTTACATAAACATTATTTAACAATAAATATTTCAATAACATACTAATTCAACCAGAAACATACAAGAAACTCTCTTTGCCCACAACATATACAAAAAAAAATAATAAAAAAATTCTTTGCCTATATAAAACTAACTGCTTAGGCCTATAATCCTATATTACTATATTATTATCTTAAATCTTAAGCATACCTGTTGGTGTCTGTCTGTTTTAAAGGACGTTTTGCAATGTTCAGATGATTGTCCCGTACCTCAAGGTTAGATCTACAGTAGGCTAGATCGAATTGCTGATCATATTTACGATATCAAATAATTCATCAAATTGAAGGCGGCAGTTATAAAATAAATTATGTCTAAAGTTGTTTACTTTTTATATCTTTATTATAATTTGTGTAGGGAAATAGTCATTAGTTTATTTAGGCTATTTATTTATTTGTATGACCTCACCGATCAACAAATGAGTTAAATATGCCAGATCGCATTTTTTTTATTGACACTAAGACACTAATCATGCGCGGCTTGGGAGGAATGTAACCATGCCGCCAGACTGTAACGTGACTTCTACTTTTCTAAGTGGAAAATTGTAAGAAGCTAATTGACCATAACATAATATAGCAACTGATGAAAGAGAAATCCAGCAAAATACTAAGCCAGATATGCAAAGATAATTCGTTGCTTACTAAGAGAGGCTGCCTGGTTCTGTGGCTGTGGTTAGTCCACCGCACTGTCAACCAACGCGGGCTCTATCCCTGGCGCCGACCGATCCCTGCCGCTCTGCATGAGTTTTGGGCCTAGTGGACGCAATACAATCTTCTAAAAGATTTTGAAAAGAACTTAGATCTACATATAGGACATCACCTATCACCAGAAAAAAGGGTAGATCAGGATCTAATTTTCAAATGGATGAAAGCAACGCCAGTATGAACAAAAAATATTTTTACTAAGCGTCGTCACAGAGAGTTTCTTTCATGTCTCCAGCGTTGTTGTATGATTGATATATTATGATATATGAATATGACATCTGAACATTGCAAAACGTCCTTTGACAGGCTTTGAAACAGACAGACATTCAATATAAGTCTTATACGTTTACAGACGTTCCTTCTAGATTCTAGATAGAAAATTATTACGTCCACTAGGCCCAAAACTCCTGCAGGGCGACAGGGATCCGTCGGTGGCAAGGATAGAACCCGCGACCTGTCCGTTGTTTTTTTTTTTGGTTGACAGTCCGGTGAACTAACCGCTGGACCAGCCGGCTAAGTGTACAAGACGAACAAGCTCTACTGTTACTTTCAAACAGAACTTAAATACTCATTATTTCAATATTTACCTTAGATAACATTTAACATGCTTTAGAAACTTACTGTCTTATTTATGGGTTGGGTCGGTTAATGCTACATGTATTTGTTTTGTCTTTTTTTAATCATCAATTTCGCTCTGTCACCTGGCCTAGGGTAATATCCGTATTCTTAGTTGTATGTTAAACGCGCTCTGAGCTTACATTATGTTTGTTGGCAGCTCTATACAAATAGTAGGCCTATTATTATTATTATTATTATTATGTCACACGACTAGTTTCCATTTTTTATTTGTTAAATTTATAATAAAAAGTAACATTTCTTGACCCCCTCCCCCTATTTTTTTAACCCTTGGCGTATACGAGGCCTACTATCCACCCTTTAACAAAAAAAAAACATCAAGCCGTGAAACAAGTTTGTGGATCATAACTATATGGACCAAACTTCCAGATATTCCCGCTGAACTTTTTAATTTTTCAAGATGGCTGACATAATATAGTTAACCAAAATAATAATAGTATAGGTGCAGTATTTCCAATTCATGATTGATCAGGATTAATATTATATTATATAATAATATGGAGTCTCCAAGGAGAAAATTTAATACTACCCCACTTTGTTTAAGTAGGCGTGAAAGAGAAGGGAATGCATTATCTTCAACATACGTTAAAGAAATGATGTATGGACATAGAATGTCACAATCTCAAAGTCTGTACAAACTTGACTTACGTGGTCACTACGGGTGTGTTAACGCCATTGAATTTTCTTCAGACGGTGAATTAATTGCGTCAGGTTTGTACACAAACTTAATGTAATTTTTTGTGTCTTTTTTTTTTCTTACAGTAGCAGGAGGCTAGTTTAGCTAAGTTTTATGTCGAAGACACTGAATCTGATTGAAGATTCTTATAATATAAATACTCATAGCTCATAGCCTACTTAGTAACTTTAAAAACTTAGTCCAACTTAGCCTAGGCTATATTATATATACTGTATTATACTATATGTTATGTAGGCCTATGGCCTATAGTATATGTAGGCCTACTTATTAGGATAATTAGGCGATAGGGGCCTAACTTATATTTAGTATTTAGGGCCACTCTACTATCTCTAGGCCTAAATAAATCTAATTAGGCCTACCTAAATTCTAATTCGACTAAAATCTCCCCTTTCGTCTCCCCTAAATTCCTAAAAAATACTTCAGCTCTCACAAAAGTGAAGAGCAGAGAGCAGCAGTATACTTAAATTTACTATTAAATAAAAATAAAATTAGTCCCAATGAACTTGTCTAATGTCTATTAACTCTTCTTCTTCTATCCCATAACCCTGGCGAGGGTCAATGGGGCACCATGTTTTGACAGTTGGATAATTATGCGCCATTTGTCTCGGTCCTGCGCGCCCTCTGGGAGTCTGCAAGAGACAAGCCGGTCCGCTCCTTGATGTCATCATTCCATCGTCTCTTCTGCCTGCCTCTCTTTCTTCCACCTCGCACTGTGCCTTGCAGGATGGTTTTCGACAGGCCTTCGGATCTTGCCACATGCCCATACCATCAGAGTTTTCTGGATTTAATGGCACTGAGTAGATCCTCATGAGGGCCGATGACGTAGGTGATTCGCTCGCGGACAGCCTCATTTGTAACTCGATCTTTGTAGGAGATGTTTAAAATTTCCATGGCTCTGATTCTTTTCTGGAGATCTGCTGTAAGTGTACATGTTTCACAGCCGTACATAAAAACTGCCATCGCCAGGGAGCGCATCAGTCGAATCTTTGAGTAAAGTGAGATTGTCTTGCTTCGCCAGATGTTTTTTAGCTTGCAAAGTACAGCAGTTGTTTGGGCTATTCTTGCAAGAATTTCCGGCTTGGATCCTACATCAGATATTATGGATCCCAGATATTTGAAGGAGGAGACTTTCTCGAGTCTCTGACCGCCCACTTGTATTTCGGATTCAAACTCCATGTTTGCCATAACTTTGGTCTTTTCAGCGTTTATTTCCATGCCATACGCTAATGATGTTATCTCCAGTTTGGCTGTTAACTCCCTCAGTTCATCTTCACTGCCAGCTAAGCCATCTATGTCATCTGCAAAGCGAAGATTGGTGACTTGTCTCCCACCGATGCTGACTGTCCCGACATGGTCTTCCAGTGCATCGATCATGATCCTTTCCAGGTAAATGTTGAAGAGTGTCGGAGAGAGTAGGTACCCTTGACGCACGCCAATGGTTGTTTTGAACCATTTGCCAGTGACATCGTTGTGGAGGGACTGCACTGATAGCATTGTCATACAGACTTTTAATGACTGCAATAGTGTTGGGGGTGATGTTATATGCTCTCATGGTTGCCCACAGCGCTTCATGCCAGAATCTGTCAAACGCTTTCTTATAGTCTACGAACACATGGTATAAGTGTTGTTGGTGCTGTAGGTATTTCTCACATATTAGTCTCAGGTTAAAGATTTGTTCGGTGGTACTTCGCCCTGCCCTGAAAGCTGCTTGTTCTTCGGCTATGATTTGTTCGGCTTGAGGTTTTAACCTGTTAAGTATTATTTTCAAGAGGACTTTGCTGGGATGGCTGACGAGGCTGATAGTACGGTAGTTTTGACACTCTTGAAGGTTACCTTTCTTGGGAAGAGTGATTATAAGTGACTGGGTCCAAGGTGTAGGCCACTCTCCACTCTGCCAGATCTTGTTGCAGATAATTGTAAGGGCATCAATCGTCGCTTCTCCTCCTGCTTGGATCAGTTCTGCGGGTATGTTGTCTACTCCTGCTGCTTTCCCTTTCTTCAGTGATTTCACTGCTGCCTCAACTTCATCTCGAAGAATGGGGAGAATTTCTTCACCTTCTCTATTCTGTGGACATGCTAGAACTGAGGGGTCTCCATTAGATGTGTGGTTGTAAAAGTCAGAGCAGTATTCTGTCCATCTATCCGGGACGCCACGCGCTTCTGTTAAACATAGGCCTGATTTGCTTCGGATCGCAGAAATTTTGGTCTGTTTAACTCTTGTCAGCTGTTTCACTGTTTGGTAGGCTTTCTTGCTGTTGTTCTTATTCAGACTGTTCCCTATTTCCTGGCATTGATCCTCTATCCAGTTCTGCTTTGCTGAGCGCATGCCTTTTCTAATGTTGCTGTTGATTTCTCGGTAGGCATCAGCTCCTTGAGGGTTGTTCTTTTTCTTTTTCATCTCTCTTCGTCGATCACACAGATCTAAAAGTCCAGGCGTCATCCAGGGTTTTTTCCTTGGGCGGTGTTTGCCAAATAGTTCAGTAGCAACATCTGTCATTGCCGAGCTGAAGGTGTTGGTCAATGTGTTGACATCTACCTCATCAGCTCCCAAAATGATCAGTGGTGCGAATTTTCCTCCCACTGTGGTTTGAAATATTTTTGCTTCCTCTGGGTCTTGCAGTTTGTCCAGGTCAAACTTTGGCCTGGTACACTTTGTTTTGGTTATTCTCTTCAAGTGAAGCTGGAAGGACATCATGACTAGCTCATGGTCGCTTCCAATGTCTGCCCCTGGATATGTGCGTGTTTTACCAATGTTGATGCCGGATTTGAAGCGTTTCTTTACCATGATGTAGTCTATCTGGTTGTGATGTTCCCCGTTGGGACTGTGCCTGGTCCATCGCCTGGATTTTTTGTGGTGGCCAAGCGTGTTTGCCAATATCAAATTGTTGTATCGGGCAAACTCTAAAAGCCTCAGACCTCTATCGTTTGTCTCGTTGTTGCAATGGGGTCCATGTGTGTCTCCCCAGTTGTGGTATGTATCTTGTCCAACTTTGGCATTCCAGTCACCTTGCACTATGACTATGTCTCTCCTCGGCACTTGATCAAGGACAGCCTGGAGTTGCTCATAGAAATCATCGACTTCATTGTCGTCATAGTTTGTTGTTGGGGCGTAAGTCTGGATGATGGTGATGTTGAAAGGGGCCGCTCTCAGACGAATGGTGATAAGTCTGCTTGAGAGTGGGTGGCAGCACATGACAGTGGCTAGAGTGTCTTTGTGGACCAGAAATCCAACACCATGTTCATGCCTCTCATCTCTTCCGCTGAAGTACAGCTTGTTGCCTTTGTCGGTAGTTGTTTCACATAGACCTTTCCAGCGCAGTTCACTGATACCTAGGATATTCCATCGATAATGCTCCATCTCGTGGGAAAGCTCTTCTAATTTTCCATCCGCAGCTAGGGTCCTGACATTCCAGGTTCATACAATGAAGGTGTCTCTTGAGCGAATCTTGCGAAGGGGTGCAAGATGTCCACCAGTATTCCACTTTTCACCTCCGTCCTGGTAGTCAACGGAAGGCGCGGTCCTTGTTGACCCGGGCGACGGCCGAGCCGGTATGGAGTGAGTGTTAGTTGTCATTTCATGGTGTGTCTTGGGCAAGTAAACCTGGCGGGGCCCAATCCTCTCCAGGCTGTTAGGCAGCTCCCATTTTGGGCGGGTTGTCCTAGCCATTGTGCCTCTATCGGCATCCTCTGCCTAGCACAGATGAAGCAGTGACCAGTTCCTAAGATACTTCTCAGCTGCTCGCCACTTCTATCCATCATCTGCCTTCCATGATGTCACGTGACCCTGATCGGGGGGCTAAGCGGGTACTCCACCCCTGCCCATGAGGTGTCCCGCAGGCTAGCGGGGGGAAGGAGGCGCCTTACATCTCCTATTGATAGGGTTTACCCTATCCCGCCACCCATATTAACTCTATTACTTTTTAAAAACTAAACTACTAAACTACTTTACTTATAATCTTATGATATGATTAACTAATAACCCAAAGTCAAAGTAATTTGTGCTGCCCGCTACTTGTTTTATCCAAATTTTAGGCTTAGGCTCACCCTTACTTAGATTAGAAGGGCTACTTTGCAACTCTTGACCTCTTGTTGTCATGGACAGAGACTTAGACGTATGCGATTTATTATTATTATTTCTCATACTCATGATGACTCATGACTCAGTGACTTATAATTAGGGTGGCCAGACGCATGGGTACCAAAAGGAGGACACAGAGAGTCAAAAAGGAGGACAAAGGAGGACGCATGGGTCCAAAAGGAAGACACATTGAGTGTTTCATTTAAATCATTATTTTTCCAATTGAATGTACAATTTTACTTCAATGGTGTCCAATAATTATCTCGATCTAGACTATTAGTAAATTAACCGAGAAAAGTCTTGTAACAAAAATATATAAATTCAATTGACTTTTTTTTTCAAAATGCAACAATACCATATTATTTTAAAACACTCAATTCTACAGTTAATACATTATCATCTTTATAAATTATCTAACATAATATTTCTACGACGAGCCAACTTTTTTCAGAAGATCTTGGTTAGCAAGCACGAATGTATAAAACTGTTCACATGAGATTTTTCAAGTTGTACTTTGTAAGAATGATGCTCTTTTACAGATCTAACTGACAGTCTGTTTCTTTCCTTTGTCCATTGAGCGTTTATACGTGAGAACACTCTTTCCACATTACCATTATTTCCAGGGATACAGAAAAAAAAGTTCATTTTTTTATTATGTAGCTATGAAAAGCAACTTGCATTTGGGAAACTTTGAAAAAGCTCCATTGCAATTATTAACCTAACAAAGCATTAGATAACACAATCGAATTCATTATATTTCTGGCTAAATACTCCAGTGCTTTGCCCGACCCAGCCATTTATTAACAGTAAATAACATAAAAAGTGCACTAAGGATTTTAATAACTTCAGACATACAAAAGCCGGACATTTTAAGGGTTTTTAGCTTTGCCTGCCGGACGGAGGACACAGGGCTAAAAATGAGGACATGTCCTCCTTTTGCCCGACGTCTGGCAACCCTACTTATAATTATATTATAGGCCTACTTATAAAACAAAACTCATAAATAATGCAATAATATTTAAAACAAGTACAATAAAAACAACTAAACAATTTTATAGGCTATTATAAATATATATTATAATAATAAAAAACTTTGACAAAGCTATTACCTAATTAGAATTTTCCTTCCGTCTTCTAAAAAATCAATCCACTGAATCAAATTATTCAAGCATCTTCATGCCCCATGAATTGAGACTGTTTACATTACAAAGGACAAAGCCGCAAAGGGTAAGGCCTAGCAGACATGCCTACCGTTCCGTATTTTCCGGAACCGTTCCGTAAAATGGTCAAAAATTACCCCTTGTACCGCTATTCTGCATTAGACCAGTTTGTTCCGCAAAATCGGCATCTCGGAAAATGCCGACATTTTAATTAAGAAAGTATTAACGCAAAATAAACAAAAGGCTTTTGCCAACTTTTGTTTTCTTCTTGTCACTTCCTTTTAAGTTTTTAATGTATTACCTTTTTTTTTTGGTATAGAGTTCATATGCGTAGGGCTTCGCGACACTGTCGACTACTTTGCCGTTTTTGTTATGTCGAATAATTTTAAGGAAACTAAAACTAAACTAATCATTGCTAGCCAAAACAAAATATCACCTTCTAACTTGTAGACTAGTTACTTAATAAAAAATAAAAGTAGTCGCTAAATTATTATTAAAATTCAAAATAAAGTAAATTACATTTTCCCTACTGACCTACTGACTACTGACCTACTGCTTTAAATCGTCTAGTAAAACTGATGTTGATGTATTAGAACAGACACAGTGTTAGTGCCTAGTGCATTTATCTAGGCCTATTCAAGCATATTGAAAAAAATTTGCTTAGGCGTTAAATGGCTTGAGACCTTTAGACTTAGTCCTAGGCTTATGAATTTTGTTAGTTTTACCAATATTCCCAATATCAAGCATTTAAATTTAATTACCTTGTCCTTAGTTTAGAATATAGATATCTGCCCTAGCTAAGTAGACATACTGATTAATTTGACTTTAACCACTTTCTGAGTTTCTGTCCTAGGCCTTAGACTTAGTAGATTGAAAGGTTTATAAAAAAAAAAACACAGCATTGCAATTATTGCGTAATAGCTTAAAATCAACTAGCTACATAAAAAGCCACTGTTTTTTCATTTAATAATAATAGATTTATAAGCTTATTTAAACTTAGATAAATGTATTCCCCCCCCCCCCCCCAACAATTTCTTTTCATTAAAGTCCATATTGACTTAGATTGTATTCTATATATTCTATATATAATATATGCAGGGTTATTAATGTAAGTGGAACCATTTTTCACATTTCTCTTTTAATAATATTACGTAGCGTATATATTGGCTCAAAAATGCTTCCTCCGCGCTTATGTTCCTCATTTTGGTCCCATGTTCTTCATTTTTACCTTGGGTGTTCCTCATTTTGATTTGTGGAGGTAGGCAGCTCTGGCCTAGAGTCAGAGTAGACTCAACTGAGCAGAAAGTAGAGAGACAAGCCCGGGGATAAAATTACATAGGCCTTTACCTATAGTTACAGATAAAATGTTTACAAACTACAATGAATAGTAGAAAGCCATAATAATTTTAAAAATATTATTATTATTTATTTACTGAAAACTTTTAAGAGAGTAATCGAAAAACAATATTGTAATCAGGTTTAAAAGATCATGTCTTTTTATTTAACAAAAAGTTAGCACTGTCCCTGCATAAGAATCAAACACCTGTCCCCCGCATGTATCTAAAATATAATTATAATAAATTAGATTTTACTTACTGAAAACTTTTATTCTTTTTTTTTTAAAGTAATATTAATGGAATTTTTTTTTTTTTAATTTATCAGTGGGGAATCGAACCCAGGTTGCCCGCATGGCAGTTGGGTATGCTAACCACTTCGCTAGGAAGGACATATGCCAGAAGCAAGATCGCAAAAGTAAAATCTGAGACACATGATGTGTCTTAAAATTAAAATTAATCAATGGGGATCGCAATCCACACACACAGTCTACTTTATATAAATATATAGATAACTTGTAGCCATTTTGGGTTGTGTTCCATCTGGCTTTTCTTATGTTTGACTATTTTTCCTCACACTTTTCCATGTACTTATAATTTAAGTTTCAGTATTAGTAAAGTTGTTTAGTTATCTGTGAAAATTAATCTGAAGTTGTTTACTTTTTTTTTATTTACTTAATGTGGTGGTGAATGAGAGTGTAGTTTATCAATGTCTAGGCAGCAACTATTAACCTTTTTAACTTAGACTTAAAGACAAATTTTAAGATTAGACCATTTTACAGCCTGTGACAGATTTTACATAGTAGCCTATATATTATATGTCTACAAAAGTAATAATAGTCTACTAATGACTATTGTGCATTATTCTAAGAGTGTTCCCATTTATTATTACTATTATAAAAATGAATTTGTACATGGGTAGTGAATGCAAACAAAAAGCATAAAGAAACAGAAAGAGGGAAAAGCTCAGAATAAAAAATGAGGAGGATGCAATGCATTGGGAGTAAGGGAGAGATAATTTAAGGCATAGAATAAAAAGATGGATTGGGAAATAAATATTTAAGTCCTTAAAGACATACATTGGATGTCAAGTAATATAATTAAAACAACTTGTAGGTTTTATTCATGTATTAATATTGCATCCATTGAAATTTATACTTACTGTATTTGCATTTCTAATTTTCAATAAATAAGACATTTTATTTAGGATTGTTAGTGGAACTTTAATTTAAATTAAGGATGTTAAAACCGTTTTTTTTTCCAAAACCGGTTTTCGGTTCTATAAAATCGGTTTAAAATCGGATTTTGGTCCCCCCGCCCCCTTACGCAATGTCACTAGTCACAGGCTGGAAAAGCCAAATATACATAGTTTTGTAGGTATATTTGAAAAAAATACTTCAAAGTTTATTAGTGTTTGCAGGGCAAACCCAAATCAATGGGTTGATTTGTGTGAATACAATATGATTTTGTACTTTTTACCATAAAATTCCTTAGAACTAAAATAAATCTGGGCTAATTGATTAAAACCGATAATAGCAATCAATTTTTCAATAGTGATAATCAAATTACCGATTATCGTTGACCATAATATTAAGAAGCATTTGAAGAGGCTTAGACTATATGGTAACTTGTAAAATAAAGTATTGGAAGATTTCGCGTAGCACAAATCAAAAGAATGTGTATTTAATATGCCGTTAATAATAAAGCACAGACGTGGCGTCTAGTCGAATTGTTCAGGGTCACAGGGAAGGGCTAGTTTGCGTCTCTCCATTGTGTAATCAAAAAGCAGCGTACATCTAAAACGTGAGCCGACAAATAAAAAGATTCATGTTTATTGTAACTGTAACTTAACAATTGGTTTGATGTTCTTTTTTATCGGAAGCCATAGTTGGTATTTGGAAACACAAGAAAAACTATATCTAAGACTAAAAAGTGTTAGCATGGCATTTCAGGAATTGTTTTGTCCGACTCCAACACTTATTATAATATAGACTAAAGACTTATATTTATTTATAAATGTCCATTAGAACCAAAAAAAAAGGGTCTTCTACTTGAAGTAATGATTACTTTCCAACTTCCAACCAACAAACCGAAATCCAGTTTTGAAAATCAAAACCGGTTTTAGGTTTAAAAGCCGGAATCTGGTGTTCCGGTTTTTGTTTAAAATATAGGTGTTCAAATGATACTTTTAAGCCTAGAATTGTGGACTTCTTTTTCTTTTACTCGCTTAATTAAAGAGTTTGGTAGAAACAGGATGGTCTATAAAAAAATCACATAGAAACAGGATGATCTATACAAAAATCACATAGAAACAGGATGATCTATACAAAAATCACATTAATTAACCAAAACAGTTACACATATTTCATGTTAATTATATTTTGTATGCTTTTAATTTTAAATTAGCATCTTCTTTTTTCATTTTCTACTGATTCTAGGAGGTGACGATCGACGTCTTCTGTTGTGGAATGTTGGACAAACTATCTTTAATGCAAAGTCTCCCACAGTTATTGAAACATTACACATTAGTAATATCAATACTTGTTGTTTCAATGCAGAAAATAAAAAAATTGCGACTGGGGGTAATTAAGCTTAAATGTACTTTGACATTTTATTTAGTTTTCTTAAAATAATATGCTATGTTTTGTTATTTAGAAATTTTTTTTACCAAAAAAAACCCGGTAATTTTGTACTTGTTAGTTGTTGGGCCTAGGTGCTAAATACAAACAGACAAAATGGCAACTTTGTCAGACTTAACCAGGTATGAATAAGAAACGTTTGGGAAACACTGATTAACAGTATGTTGATATAAAGTGTCTGAAATAACCGTTATTTTGTTGAATTTAATTATTAAAATAAAACACATTGATTAAAATAGATTTATTGTATCATTCAATAACATCTCTAGATTTTTTCCATTATTTACGAGTCTAGTCTTACAGTACTGCTTACGGTAGCCCACACGTTAATTACTGTTGATTTTGAACCTAGGACTAGGACCTACATATGTATTAGCCCTTTATCAGGCCAAAATATTGTGTTAAAAAAGGCGGCTTATACGCCAGATTTTACGGTATATACATTTCTCTCTTTCAGGCAATGATGGACAAGTTATCATTCATGATTTCAATGTGTGAGTTGTATTTATTTTTATTTGTGATGTTAAAAATAGTATTAGATAATATAACGGTAGCCATTACATCACATATAATGTTGATGATCTCTTGCCAACGGTGTGTTACTTTCTTTCTCTAAAAGGCAACAGTCAACAGCAGTGTATGGTCTTAGTGAAGCCATATATGCACTATCTCCTGACCCAGTCAACTCCACTATCATTGCGACAGCTAGTGATGATGGAAAGGCACGGATATTGGACACGAGGATGTCCACAGACAGTGGTCAGTTTTGTTAACTTACCGTATGTTTACTCTTAAATAAATGTCATCATCGGGGGTTCGGTGTCCGAGCAGCAGCGTAATGGCTGGTGTACTGAAGGTTCTGGGTTTGAATCCTGGTAAGGCTGGGATTTGTTCCCGTGACAAGAGGGTGTCCCTGAGTCTACCTAGCTCTGATGGGTACCTGACAGTAATTGGTGTAAAGTAAAGATGACAGGCATTGTGCTGGTCACACAATCCCTTAGTATGCCATGGCCACAGCAACTGGTGAATGCTGCTTCACTGCACCTATGATCTTTTTGGTCCGACAGGTACTTTGCTTAGAAGTCATCATAGCACGTATTGACATTAATTATGTATGTGTATAAGTATAACTGTTGTTTTTTATGTCCATTGAAGATTTGTTAATTTATAAAAATTATTCATTGTACCTTTTTTTGCTTCCCTGCATAATTATAGAAGACTCAATGGACTTTTAGTATTTTTAATTTATTATCCAATTCCATCACCTATACATGTAAAAATGCTGTCCAATATGAAATGCTAGTGAAGGAGTTCTATATATAAACGAACACATTATTGAACTCTATTTTCCTCCATCTCCTTCGCAGCTCCATTTGTCTTGGCAGACCTGAAGGCAGCAATGCATTCCATCACATACAATCCCATGGATCCCAGATTGTTGGCAACTGCCAACTCTAAACATGGCCTTGGATTATGGGATATCCGAATGCCTTTTATGTGAGTATTTTGCCCCTCCCCCCCCCCCACTATCTATTCATGCAGCACTGGTAAAGTATGTATGTACATATGTATATATACATGTTTATAGAAGAAAAAAAATATTATCGGGGCCCGTAACTGTATAAATCTAACAATCTAGTGCCAGTGTTGGCCTTTAATTATGTTTTATGGAAAATCCTTAGTAAATTTATGGGCACGGTGGCCATTCTGCTGGCATACTGAATCCAGGTAAAGCCTAGGATTTCTTCCCAGGTCTGGTGGGTGTCCATGGTCTACCCTGTTCTTATGGGTACCTGACTTTAGTTGGGGTAAGGTAAAGGCGGTTGAACATTGTGTTGGCCACACAATCCCATGGTATGATGTGGCCACAGAAACTGTTAACACTGCTTTACTGCCCCTATGGATCAATTTGGTCAGACTGGATACTTTAGTACTTGACCTTGGTAAATCGTTTAGTTTGACACACACTCTCACAAAATAATTATTTCATCCTGTAGGTCTCTCTCATACAAAAGTGGTGTGTATAACTGCATGAGCGTCAGATTCAACACCCAAGGGGACCGACTGCTGGCGTTGAGGCGCCGCTCAACCCCAGTTTTGTTTGACATTGCCAAGATGCAGCCAATGTTTGAGTTTGACTATAAGACTTACTACAATGCCTGCACTCTGAAGAGCTGTAGCTTCGCTGGATTACACGAGGAGGTATGGATCCAAAGCGTTTTCTTATCTGTTGTTTGTTTTTAACCCTTTGAGACCTACGTCCCTTTGAAAATAAAAAGAATGTCTGCCTGTGCCCTCCAGAAGTAAATTGTGAAAAAAGGGGATGTTTTGGAAAAAAGGACTTTGACATGAAATATCTCACAAAAAATGATTAATGACAATCTAATCGCACATATAACTCATATATCATTAATATGTGTGAAATAAATGCTTACTTGACTTCTAGACCCAATACTTGACTCATTTTTCAATTGCTTTTTCAAGAATAATTCATTGACGAATCTATTTTTGTTTGCTCTGCTTTTTGGTAATCATAACAGTAATGTTCTTCCAAAAGGAAGAGGTTTAGATAATCAATAGCGACTCAATAGTCATTGTCAACATTATTTATGTTTATTAGTAAGTTCCTTCATCATTATTGGCCTCTATTTAGGAAAAATATTCTAATTTATCAAGCATTTCTTGAATTGTAAACATGCTTTTGATTTTGACGTTCCTGGATCAGTAATTTGCTTTGAAATAATCACATTTATACACAATAAACGATCACAAATCAAGCTGTAAGGGCGCAGCTATCTTAGTTTACTATTTTTTTCAATTAAAAATTTGGATTGGATTAGGAAATGGCTAAAATTACTGCCTTTGTACTGCACGTGTCCTTAGACCTGTAAAAGGGTTTCTCTGCCTGAATGTTTGATGCGCACTGGACCGGTTAAAGGGTTTCTTGGTCTCATCGGGTTAATGACTTTTCATTGTCATAAAGCGGTATCTTTAAAAACTTGTAGATATGTAAAAGTATTCTATTGCAAAGTAAAAAAAAATTAAGCAGCATAAAATTAAATAGGTAGCAGAGTATACACCTTTTTAAGTAACTATCAGTGGTATCATGCATGTCAAATAAAAAAAGTATAATCAGCTATGAACAACATACAGAATAAACAAGGAAACAAGCTTTATAATGTATAATTTTCTTTAATCTGCCAGTATGTCATGTCAGGCTCCGATGACTGCTGTGTATACCTTTGGAAAATACCGAGTGATACAGATTACAACTGTAGGTTTATTTTTTCATTTTCTGTTCTGTCTTTCTTACAGAAGATGTAATTAACCCTTACAGCCCCAGGCACGTATATATCCATCAACCTACTTTTTTCCCCTCCGTTCCAAGCGTATATATTTTCATCAGCTGATGCAATGCCCAGGTGTGTATACTTCCCTCAAAGAAAGGTGTCTGTTAAAAGAGCAAAAATAAGGATCTGACCTTTCTCCATAGACTTGGTCAGAATGTTTATTTGAAAGCTGAAAAGTAGAATTTTATTTTGCTTTTAAATTTTGAAAGTTGACTATTTACTACTGAGTTGTTTTTTTTAAATTGAAAGTGCGGTAGTAATGGGCGATACCAAATTACCTTCTGCTGTTATGGACTTGGGTGTTGAAAAACTTTTTTCTTGTAAATGAATATTACAGATAAATCCAATTATTTTGTGAATTAGATGATCCTAATAAGATAAGTTATTAGGTTTAAAACAATTTACTCTCTACATCTTAATATCACTTTTTACAAACAAAGAAAAAATAATAATTTCAGATCCCTATTGATGTTTCAGCCATTCTAAAATAAAGTCTGGGGAGGGGAGTAATGAGTGATATAATAGCCGGTAATGGAGGTATGCTAGCAAGAAAGTAGCTTGGGGCGAGAAGGGTTAATTCTTATCAGTGGTGCCCATAACATTATTTCTTCAGTGTTGCACATAACATATCCTACTTTAGTGGTGCTCATAACATCTCAATCAGTGGGTATTTTAAACAGCTCACCAATCAATGGTCTTAACATCTCAATCAGTGGGTGTTTTTAACATCTCATCAATCAATGGTCTTAACATCTCAATCAGTGGTGTTTTTAACATCTCACCAATCAATGGTCTTAACATCTCAATCATTGGTGTTTTTAACATCTCATCAATCAATGGTCTTAACATCTCAATCAGTGGTGTTTTTAACATCTCATCAATCAATGGTCTTAACATCTCAATCAGTGGGTGTTTTTAACATGTCACCAATCAATGGTCTTAACATCTCAATCAGTGGTGTTTTTAACATCTCACCAATCAATGGTCTTAACATCTCAATCATTGGTGCCCATAACATCTCTATCACTGGTGCCATAACATTTCCTTAATTAGTGGTGTCCATATCATTAAACATCTCCTCAATCAGTGGTGTTCATAACATCTTTTTTATCAGTGGTGCCCATAACATCTTAATCAGTAGTGCCCATAACATCCAAATGACTGGTGCCCCTATCATCTCTTTTGGGCGCAGTGGCTGAGTGGTGGAACGTTTGGCTGGTATACCAAAAGTTCTGGGTTCGAATCCTAGTGAAGGTTTGGATTTTTTCCCGGGATTGGAGGGTGTCCTTGTGTCTACCCATGGGGCACAGTCGCCGAGTGGCAGTCTACCCATGGGACACAATGGCCGAGTGGCAGTCTACCCATGGGACACAGTGTCAGTGGTGAACCAAAGGTCCTGGGTTTGAATCCTGGTGGAGGCTAGTTTTTTTTCCTGGGTCTGGAGGGTCCAGTGGAAGGTGTTCCTGATTCTTCTCAGCTCCAATGTGTACCTGACAATAGTTGGGGTAAGGGTTAGGCTGGCCACACAATCCCCTAGTATGCCTAAACCAGGCAAAGTATGCTTTGATGTTTGATGGGATGATGGCCAGTTCAGGACAGGAGGGATTGTTCAGGTCTACCATGTTCTGGTGTGGCCATGGAGTGCCAGAAAGTATGGAAACAGAACTTAATACTTTACATAAATCTAGTAATGACTAATAACAACACCCTAAAGTTTTCACATGTAGAATTTTTTTTTTTTCAGTTACACACACTGAGCCTCATATGATACTGAGAGGTCATAGGTCAATAGTAAACCAAGTTCGTTATTGCCCACAGAATCAGTTCATAATTTCTTCAGGTGTTGAGAAGTTGATCAAAGTAAGTTGGTTGTTTTTTGTTATAGTTGTTTTTTTTTTGCACTTCAGAAATTATGTTAGTCTTGATGATCAAATTTCTGTTTATTTAAGAGATTTTAACAAAATTTTCATTTAATATTAACTTGTAAAAAAACAACATGTACATTTGAAATGGGTTACCAAAGTTTCTGCTAAAAAAATGTGAAACTGAAATGCACTAGCCTACTTGCAAATGTTTAGTTTAATAAATTTGATTTTTTAGTTATATATTCAAAGTCTTTTATTATATCCTTTTTACCAGCTGTGGAGTCCTTATGCTCTGCCAAATAGTACTGGCCATCTTGTGCACAGTCGTCGCTATGGTGATGATGAGGAGATAGAGAGAGATGCCTACAGCCACGAAGAATACATTCACATGGTGCTGCATGCTGGGAGCTTCCTGTCACATGACTACACCAATGGGAGCACGGAGGAAGAGCCCTGCATGATTGCCTTCTTCGACAGCCTCATCCAGAGGGAGGTGGAGCACAGCATTGAACTGGACGAGTCAGCTTCCTCCTCTTCGTCTTCCTCCTCTTGTCTTGGTGATGACGACGACGATAGCAGTGACAGGGGTGGTGCCAGGGCCCCTGGAAACAAGAAAAAAATGTTCCGCTATGATTCTGACGCTTCCTCTGGTGATCCTTCGACTTCCAGCACAGTTCTGGGTGGTGAAGCGACAGCGTCTGCGCATTCCCCTGTAAGGCAGCAAGCAGATTCTCCTGCTAGGCCAAGGAGCCCACCTACCCCTCAAGCTTTTATGGATCTTGGCTCCTCCTCAGACAGTGATAGCGAGGTGGAGGAGATCCTAAGTGCAATGTACAGTCGCTACATGAACTCAAGGGAGAGAATTATGAGTGGAGAATCGAAGCCGTCGGGTAAGAAAATTTCTGCCATCATTGCAAGGGGAAAGCAGAAATGTATGTCGTCGAAAAGAAGCAAGTTTCAGAGGCGGCTGATGCGCATCCGAGAAGACGTCCAGCACAGCGGAGATCAGTATCTGAGGGACAGTGCAAACAGCATCGGCATTTTGGTCGATGTTATTGACAACTTTGTAGATAATTTGGTGGCTGGCGAGTCCAACAGTAGTCGGAGTTTGACTGACATAAGAGATGGCCTGACCGATTCGGCCAGTGGCTACTCTGGAGAGACCAGTGCTAGGCCCCATGATCTTGCCTTTCAGACTCTTTTTCTGGAAACTGGCAGAAGTCCACAGATTACCCCAACAGAGTCTAGCCAACAGCCCCAGTCTGCCGCAGCATCCTCGGCACCACTTCCTGTGCCTGAAAACTTTCGCTCACTGAACACTGGTATGAACTTCATGCCGGAGCTTCAAGCTTTCGCTCCGGAGTCTTTCAGTGCCGTCGGCGATCTTGAGCCCTTGTTGTCGCCTTGTTCAATGGTAGAGGCTGAAAACACAGCGGTTGGGGCAGTGGGACCTAGCCAACCCTTAGGTAAACCGAGAAGTGAAGAGAGCTCATTGACCGAAACATTCCCATTTAAAAATACATCCTTAAGTAAATGTGCTGGAGATGGGGCCAATACCAGTTCAATACAGATTCAGAAGAAGTGTTTGAAACCTGTGAATGCTTGTGCAGGTGAGCAGACAGGTGCATTGAACAGTGTACTAGATAGCTCTGTCTGCTCATACAAGACTTCCCCCATGTCCCGTCTAAGCCACCTCAGGTCAACGGTGTCATCAACTTCGTCATTTTCTTCCCCGCCCCTGGGCCACGGCGACCCTTCGGCCCTCCAATCCCACAGATCACTTGAAATTCCAGCCGTGTCTATCGAGACGCATTTCAAGAAGGGTAAAGTTAATAGGAAGAACGTCCGCATCCGTAGACCAGACTCACAGTCATCCAGTGAAGATGAAGAACGATGACAGTAATATTGTGTACTTGTGTAACCTGTCTTATTAAATGAACGGTGGTTCCTTTACTTTTGTGAGTTTTTACACCTAAATACCCTGGATTTTAATGGCAGCTTCCAAATTAAAACTTGCATCTCAAGCACATTTTTTTCTCTCAGCATTATATAACCCCCTCCCCCCCACCCTTCTTCCCCATGAGATTCCCCACTGTTGGAAACCACTTTTTAACAAAAAATGCAGTAGGAGTTGTGTTTAATTTATGTAATGAAAAACAAAATTATCTGTGATTGTAGGAATTCATTCAATAAGCATTGCTAAAGTGTATTATACAGAACGTATGATTCCTTCATATTTTATACTTGCTTTCAAATATGAATATAAGTTATACAGAACGTATGATTCCTTCATATTTTATACTTGCTTTCAAATATGAATATAAGTTATACAGAACGTATGATTCCTTCATATTTTATACTTGCTTTCAAATATGAATATAAGTTATATAATTGACCGTGATATGTTTACAAGGTGCAGCCATTTTGTGAAATGGCAATTATATTATGAACAATTTTTGCAATCAGTGTTTACATCATGTCTCAAAAAATATACAAAGTTTGGTAAAAGAAATGATTAGATGCAATCTTTGAACTTACTTCAGTGATTGTACCAAATTTTCTGGAAAGTACAAAATATTTAACAAGGCAATCAAAAGCATCTTAAGCTTAGACTAATAATGGACAGAAGATGTGCCGGTGCCAATAGTCTATTCATTAAAGACGTAGCCATGTTCGTTTGTGGGACAGGTAAATTTCAAGGTGTTTGGATTGCCAGACTGAACACCTTGGGTGCCAATAGTCTATTCATTATAGATGTAACCATGTTCGAATGTGGCACAAGTGAATATAAAGGTGCTTGGATTGCCATACTGGCAGAACACCTCGGGTTCGAATCGAGGTTAAGGTCAGTTGTTTTTTTCCTGGGTCTCGAGTGTGTCCCCAAGTCTACCTAGCCATGATGGGCAGATGACAATAGCTGGCTAACAGTAATGGCAGCTGGGTGTTGTCCTGACTACACCTCTCCTTGTATAACATGATAACATGGTCATGAAAACGAATGATCGCTTCTTCACTACCCCTAGACACCAATATGTTCTGAAGGAGCTGCTTTACATTTACTTTCAGTCTAAAAACTTTGCTTTAGCACCCACAATGAGTTGAATATAGAAGAAATATTTCATTATTGAAGAAATGTGTTGGCAAACTATGCAGAGATTCTCTCTTGTATAAAAATCAAACACCATATTGCTAGAACCATTTCAAAAGGAGATTGCTCATTCTGCTTAATGTTTCTCAGTGTAGAAGAAGCTCTATAGAAAGCTTGGCAGCTTACCTGCAGGTTGTGACACTGCACCCCAGAAATGATGTTAAGGCTCAAAGTATGTACTTTCACTAATGGCCGTTTGACAAAAGTATTAAGATAACAGAGCTACATAATTGTGACAATAATATGGGTAGGTATATATATATATATATATACCTACCCATATAGTTGTATATATACCGGTATATATAGGTAAATGTAAGGCCATCTATGTCTATCTATTAGTAACTGATAGAGTGGGCTTGTGTGCTGTCTTTGTAGAGTTGGCGTTTCAGACCCGGTATATATATTTGACACAAATCATTTATTTAAATCTTTATTAGCTGTTTGTATTTACCATAATTTTATGTATTGTGTATGTATTTTGAATGTTTTTATTGTATATGTATTTTGAATGATTGTATTGTGTATATGTATTTTGAATGATTGTATTGTGTAAGTGTATGTATTTTTTTATCTTTGTTCTGAGTAGATCTATGTATTTTTTTTTTATTCTGTGTATGTATTTTTAATGATTGTATTGTGTAGGCCTATGTATTTTGAATGATTGTACTTTGCATATATTTTTATCTTTGCACTGTGTGTATTTTGAATGATTGTGAATTGTGTATGTATTTTGAATGATTTTATTGTGTGTGTATTTTGAATGATTGTACTGTGTGTGTATTTTGAATGAGTGTATTGTGTATGTATTTTGAATGATTGTATTGTGCATGCATTTTGAATGATTGTACTGTGTGTTTATTTTGAATGATTGTACTGTGTGTGTATTTTGAATGATTGTATCATGTATGTATTTTGAATGATTGTATTGTGTATGTGTTTTTTTTAAATAATTGTATTGTGAATAAATTTTTGAACAATATTTTGAATTATTCTAGTGTTTATTTTGAATGATTGCATTGTATATGTTTTTTGTATTATTGCATTGAATGTATTTTGAATGACTATATTTTGTATGTATTCTGAATCATTGTAATGTGAATGTATTTCAAATGATTATACTGTGTATGTTTCAAATTGATAAGTACATTTTATGAAAACCAAGAATCCAGGAATATTTATGTCCACCTTTTTTTGCCATCAAATTTCTGTCTGTAATTTCTGTAAAATGTTATGATCTTAAACTTGCCTATCACAGACTTGTGACAGATTCAAGACACCTCCTTGGTTGTGCTTGTTAGATGGTGTTTCTGCAAGGAAATCTTAATTCACAAAAAAAAATTACACTCTTAATTACTTCCAAACAAAACTTTTGTCACACAATTAAGGAACCATCCATATACTGTATATTACCTTCATTAAATAATTATGGTAGATTTTTCATAGACACCCTCCCCCCCTTTTGCACCACCATATATTTTATTGTACTCTCTCCCCTATAAGTACAGAAATTACAATCTTAATTACCGGTACTTTCAAAAAACAACTTTTGTCACACAATTAAGGAGCCGTCCATATATTACCTACTCTAAATAAAAAGATTTTTCATAGACCCCAATAAAAAATTTTTTTACTCCTTCCCCTAAGTGTGTGTGTGTTAACTTGTTCCCACCTCTCCTCCAGAAATAGATAAGATGTAACAGTAACATTCAAATTGTATTTTATCTTAAACATTGCATCCAAATAATTGATGAAAAATAGAGCAATATTAGCAAAATAGAGAAACTTATTTACTAATTGGAAGATAGGGAAATCTTAATCAATAAGACATGGATATCTTTGAAGTACTGATTTTAGTTTTAGTAATGTATGAACGTTTAGTCAGAATCAAATGTTCATTACTTCCAGTTAATATTTCCAATACAAATAAAGAATTTAATATATGTATGGTTCTAAGTAGAACACATTTGTCTCTCACTAAAGTACAAACTGACTTAGTTTATGCCAAGGCACATTCTATCTTTGTTGTTTTATTTATATTTTATTCAATTGTATACAGAATGTCATTAGATTTAAAGCTTTTCTTAAGAATTAATCAATTTCTTAAACATAATCTGTATGGAAATGGCAAAAACGTAATTGTTCTTCAGTCATTACTAGATCTATAATTAAACTACAATAAAATTATTTTCACCTTTGAAGAAAAAAACAAACTACTTAATCCTGTCACATTTGTATTTATTTCTTTTTTGTAAAAAATTATTAACAAATAAACCCATAAGCTGGAGAATTCTTAGTTTTACATTTTAATCAGTGAGGCATTTTTCATGATACAAATTCTAAATTTAAAAAATATACTATAGGATAAAATATTAAAAGGATCTGTTTATATTTGTAATAATTGTTCATAATATCAAAAATAAAATTGTAAAAAAAAACACTTTAATATTGCATAACCAAATTGAAAAAATAATATTTTACCTACATTTGTGCTCTAATTATAACTTCAGAATCTTACAAAGATAAGTAAAAACATTAATTGCTTAGATAAAACATATATATGTAACACTAAATACCTGCCGACTTACCTGCTTTTCTGATCTTCAAAAATAAAAATGTGTATTTTATAATTATGTTTTTAAAAAAAACAAGTTTCATGTTGTTTGCATTAGCTTGCCATGACTTTTTTTGTTGTTATCCAAATTATTGAATTCAATTATTTTTTTTATGTAGGCTTACTAAACTTACTTCTGTTAAAGACTTAATGCTCCTCAATTCTATTTATGAATCTCTGAGCAGGTGAAAATTACCCATCCTAAAATGTGGGAGGCTAGAGGCCTAATTCATTAAAGTAACTTTGAAGATATTCTATGACAGTGATGGCGAACCTTTTTGAGGCCGCGTGCCCAAAGTGCTATACAAGACCAACTTATTTCTTTCAACGTGCCAACACAACAATTAAAACAAATTAGAGGTTTTACTTGATAAAAAAACAAACAGCTCATACAGTTGTCCGAACTAATTAACAACGTTTGTCCAAAAAGAAGAAATTAACAGATCTTTGAATGAAACTAACAGTCTTTTATATAAAAAAAACATGAGCTGTAGTGAATGAAACAATATATCACAATCGCTGTTGTGTGCATGCTGATAATTTGTCAAGCCTTGGCTCATACTCAGTAACTTTAAGAGCATCATCTGTCAGTCTGTTTCTGGTATCATATTTGATATAATTTAAAGTTGAAAACAGCTGCTCACAAGCATAAGAAGACCTGAACAAAGTAAGAAGTGCTTTCATCGACTTTGACATAGAATTCCACACTTTAAGGATTTCATCATCAGATCTACCAACTGTGCTGTCCTTTGCCATCCTTTCACACTATATCGTCTCAAATGTTTCACGCTGATAATATAATTTATTGTTCCAGATAGAGCGTTCTTGAAATTCCAATAGCTCCTTTTTCAGATTTCCAAAATCTAACCACAATAAGCAGGAAAGATCACGTTCTTAAAATTTGGCTTTATCCGGTTAAGTATGAAAACAGAGGGGTGTCTGTCTATCTTACGGAACTGTACAAATTTATTACCGAAATTCTCCTTTGCAGCTGCTACAATGCTAGAAAATTCCTTGCAAATTTCCTGATAGCTTGGAGGATTGACGGTAAATGTTATAGTATTTTGTAAATGCATTTTTTACTTTGGGAAAATATTTCAGCTGCCCACTTTCAAAAACCTGCAGTTTTCTTTCAAATGTTCTGATATCACAAAACATCATTTCTACTGGTGTTCCTAAATCTTGCAGTTGTTTATTCAGTTCATTGAAATGTGCTGTAAAATCTGTAAAAAAAACATGAGGCTGGTAAGCCAGACCATAATATCAGTGAGCTGTGGATAATCCTGCCCCTTTTGAATCATAAACAGCCTAATTTCATCCAAGCATGCTACACACCTCTCCAATACTCTTCCTCTGCTCAGCCACCTGCCATTATTGTACATGAGTAAAGTATTATACTGCGCCTTGACCTCATCAAGAAGTGCGTGAAACTGTCAACAGTAAAGAACAAGGGCCATGATGTAATTGACCCTTTTCGTGACATCTAGGCGGTTAGCATCTTCTTGCTGCTATCCCTGGCACAAAGAGCTTCTTGCGGTATAATAAATTAAAACTTAACGTAATGGTAATGGTAATTTATATAACGCTTCTATCCATGCTATTTTAGCATGCTCAGTGCGCTCTAGAAGACTATTAATCTGTGAGAGGTTTCACTGCTGCCGGTTAAGCGCATGTGATAACAACTCAATATTAACGTCATCTAGTCCCAAAACTCCTGTAGGGCGACAGGGATCTGCCGGTGGCGGGGCTCGAACCCGCGACGTGTCAAGTGTGTTTTTTCTTCTTTGGCAAAGAACTGCATAAAACCTGATGCGTCCCCCACCATGTAAGGTGCTCTGTCACTAGTAACTAAACACTTTTTTCTGGTTTTACATCGTGTGCCAAAAAAGATTCAATAACAGCATTGTGGATATCTATTCCTTGTGTACTTTCAGGCAAAGATAACAATTTCACCAGCTCTTCTCTCATAATGTCACCAACTGCATACCGCAAAATTACTACAAGCCTTGCATGATTATTTACATCTGTGCTTTCACCCAAGCACATGGAGTAGCAGGCAGACATTTGTAAGTCAGTAGTGATCTGTTTGAGAAATATATTTATAAAAACTAGTAACTGAGTGAGATATTTCCTCAATTTCTCTTCAATAAACTCTTTCCATTCATCGTCAATAGGACAAAATAGTCATTTTAAAAATAGACGATCCCATCCCTAGCGGTGTGGCCATAACTAAACTGTTTCATTTTTGGTAAATGCTCGCGCGCCCACAGAAATGGCTCCGCGTGCCACCATAGGTTCGCCATCGCTGTTCTATGAAATGATGCATGGCCATTACCAAACCAGAGAAAGACATTAAAAGGACTTTAAGCTAATTACTGAGTAGGAAAGCTATACATGTACTCCACTAAGACTGGTGTAAAATGGGACAATTTCTAGTGTTAACTTTTCAATGTTTTTTTCTTCTTTGGCAGTTTTAACAAACAATGATACATAACGTCGTTGCCAGGAGAAAACTTTTTTTAAGAAATAAAATTGGAGAAAATCTATTGGACAATATGACAAGATATTTACTCCCTTTCTATTAACTTGTATTTTCTGTCTGTCTGCTTGATTGGTTGTTAGCAAAACTTTGCATCGATTTTTCAACCACTTCCCGTCGTCCAATCTAGCTGAAACTTGGGTAGCAGACTTGTCCAGACTAACAATATACATTCTATCAAATTTTCAGCATCATAGCCTTTCGGATAGTCACTAATACCTTCGAACAATTTGCGAGTCGAAGAAAAAAAACATGGCTGCCTCTACCGGAAGAGATGGGAGTAAATAAACTTTTCGGATATGTTCGTTTTTATGAAATAAAAAGAATGAAAATAACACAATATAGCCGAAAATAAGCGAGTTATCTTTTTATGGTTTTTGCGGGCCAAAGCTAGAAAAAAAAAGGATGCTCAAAATTTTAGTGTGGAAATTCATAAGGTATGATATCACTTAGATCTATATTTATTTTAATCTATCAAAATATAAATTAAATATAAACTTAGTTTACAAAGAAAGGGAGTATAATAAAAACTGTGTTTTTATGGGTTAGTTTGTTTTAGACATCCTGTGGGATGTCCAAAGAAACGGTGTTTGACTGGCAACAACGATAAACAATAAACTTGGAATGTTTTGTTTCATGGATGCTTGAAAGTCTACTTGTCATTAAATGTAAGGCCAAACAAGTTTGTACATAACATGAATCTCCAATTTGTAGATGTTTTTGTGTCCAATCAATCAATGACTTGATACATAAGTGCAGACATAATACAAAGGTTTGAACAAATAAATAATTAGAATAAAAGAAAACTTGTTGACAATAAAGAAGACTTTATAGCTTGGACACACTACAAAATGTTTGTTGTGCAGACATTTTTCTAATTGAATTGATGAGACAAGCCTGAACTCAAGCTATATCTCAAATAAGTTGATGTGGCTGACTAGCATGGGGAACATGTAAAGTAAATTTTGTATCACATTTAGTATAATTTACTCATTTCCACTGCACTCAGTTTCAGATTATGCTGTTTGTCTTAACCCTGTTGTTACTATCATTTGGTGTCAAACTCACAGCTTTCAACTTTTGACACTGCTACATACCATACAAGCCGGGTAGTAGTCATTGGGTCATTAACATCTGAAGAGATATCAACCAGCCCAGCATTTCCCTAATGTTGGGTCGGGGTCCAGTATCAGGCAGTATCGGATCGCAAAAGGGAGTAGAAAAATCTCAAATCTATGTTACTTAATAGTTTGTTATAATACACAATATAGTACACACAGTGTACTAGTGAAATACCTATAAGAGTAGATTTTACATTTAGTGGACATTTTGTGATTTGTTACACCCATATTTAGCTACAGCCATTGAGCATAGACCTCACTAGAAATAGCTATCCAGTCAATGTTATTATTAGGCTAGTATAGATGATATGTAAGTTAGTGATTCACAACAGTATTTTTAAAAAGCTTGGGAAATACTGGTCTAGCCTTCATAACTTGGTCATAGAACTGTTTCAAAATTCTCTGAGAGTCCCTATGTACATGAGCAGTGGAATCAGTATATGGACTCACAGGCTTATACACATCACATCCTCTGATAAATTTCTTTTTGACTTGCAACTCAATCAGCTGACAGTTTCAGTCCTTTGGTACATCTGTTCTGACTGTGTAAGAAGCAGCTTTGGTGGAAACGCCGAAAAAACAGTTTGGAGGCAGGCTCAGAGGATCTGGGGACTGACCTTCCACTCTAGCCATGTTGACGACCAGACCAGATGCAGAGAACTGGGTCATGTAGAAGGCTATGGAGATTGGTCCAATGTTGCTCAAGTGTATCGGCTTGTCTTGTAAATTGATCAGCTGAAATTTGGTTTAAAAACATCCAATTTAAAACAATAAGAAGGTGAATAATGACTGAAAAAAAGAATAAGGCCAGTGGTTATTTAATAAGAAATAGGAAGTGGTGTTTATAAAAACTTTAAGAAAATATGTTTTAAACTTATCATGATGAAAGTATTGAATTCTCTCATTACTATGTTAACTTTTTTTTATAAAATCAAGAAAAAGAATGTTTACTTTCACAGCTAAACCAGCCTGATTTTTTAAAGAGATTTCTAAAGCTTCTCTCTTAGTCTCACAGAGAAGCAAAATAAGGCAGCTGCTAATCTCACTATCCTGTTGTGCCAACTAATAAATAAGTAAAAAGCTAAGCTTACCCTGAATGTAATGAAGGCTTCTGTACCACCAACAGATTTCTTTACTTCCCATTCAGCAGTTTTCTCGGCACTGTCATAGTGACTGGATTGATTGTCTCCAGTTCTTGTAGTAGACACACTGACATTTAGGGGGAAAAACAAAACAAAATGTTTAGCTTTTACTTTTTTTTACTTGTAATTTAGTAAAGTTATATAAGTATCCTGTCAGATTGATTAAAATTAGAAGCAATGTTCACAAGTTTATGTGGCTACAGCATACTAGGAGATTGCATGGCCAGCACAATGTCTAGCCGCCTTTACTTTTCCCTAACTAATGTCATGTACTCATCAGAGCTGGGTAGACTCATGGATACTTTTAAGTAAACAAGAGATAATTGCAAATTATTTTAACTATATGCAGAAGTCCAACTTCTTTGAAAAAGTACTTTATAATATGTGCTGCTGGGATAGACAAATAGAAATAAAACAAAGTCATCCTGGGGGATGCTGTCAATATTGTAACAAAATTGTTTTTCCAACTCAACTGATTCTATAACAATATGGACACTTACACCAATTGATGGAAGAGCAACACCATCATGACTGAGCTGAATTCAAGATTAAAATTCAGATGTTGCTAAATGCCATAATTAGGTAGTCCAAACCGGGAAAAATCTGCCTTTTTGCCTATTTTTATTGTTTTTGTATCGAAGTTTTGACTCACTTGTACTATTGTTACATAAATAAAATTTATATGCAATTAAAGTTCAAGCCTTTATCTACCGAAATATGAAACTTTTAGACTAATTAGTGGTATTAGAAAAGGGGTTTTATGTGTTTGATTAGTGGGGGGTCGGCCGTTTCGGCAGCGGCTTTCAAAACTGGTCGGTAAAATTTCGTTTTCACCCGTGTTACGCGATCGCGCGGCGCTCCGTGGGTAATCAACTCAGAAGCATAATTTTACCACCATTTTAAAGTAGGGATCCTGGGCTTTCATATTATATATAGAAACTATATATACCTAATGTCTAACATTTTAAAACAATCGATTGAAAACTTTAGTCAAAGAAAAAAAAAAGAAAATATTAAAAATGTTGTAGTTTCTTTATATCAAATGAAAGCTTGGCTTTTAACCTAATTTGTGTTGTAAAATCAAATCGGTGTGTAAATTTCACTCGGAGCGCCGCCGTTGAGAACAACACTACCCACAATTGAATTTGGCCCGACTAACATGGCAACGTTAAGCTTGCTTGCCCGGCGAAAGTAGGTCAGTGAAACTTTAACTTTAATCGGAGATGTCAAATGTTCAAGTAAGTAGTAAAATAAACATCTTCTTTTAAATATACGAATCTAAACTAGATTAAATATGAGTTTAATTTAAATTTGTGGTTTATACTCGTTGTTTGTTATTGTTTACCCATGCCATGAATAAATGGTCTAAAATGGGGGGGGGGGGGGTCAAGCCGCACGGTGTTGACCTGGACGGCACGGGGAGTTAGTTTTGTGTTTAGTGATAGTGTATCACACAAAGTTATAACAATGAATCAAGGATTAAATATATCGTAATAACTAAATATAGCTAAGCTTATTGAAGAATTAATTATAATATTTGCTATGGTAGTCTATAGGCCTAGACCTAGACTTTAAAATTACTTTAACCATAAGCCTTATGATAAGGCCTATCATCTACTGATCTAGTCGGCCCTAGTCCTATTTTATAAACATACAAAAACTTAGTAGGCTATGATACTAATACTATGTCCCTTTCCTCTCTGTGGGAAATAATGTGATATACTTGTCCTATTAGTTTATAATAAATGATTAATGAGTTAGTATTGTCTAGGCATTTATGGTAAATTAAACAGAAGTGAATAGGCCTAATGAGGCCCTAATGCCTAATGGAAACACAGAGAGCCTATGTAAACAATGCCTGTGCTGTTGCTTTAGAAAGCTGTTCTGAGACTACAATTTGGAATTAGATTTTCAAAACAATTTGTATAAAAATATTTTCTTTGTTTAATATAGAGATTATAATAGTTTGATGATTTTATTGGTTATTTTCACAGCCAGCAAAGTGACGGATTGTGTGCAACATTTCTTGCAAGTAACAATGGGAGGAGATGTGACTTCCCCTATGCCTACAGTCTTTAAAACTTTATTGATGCTTCATGCATTAACTTAAGACTACAGGAAACAAGACAAATAATGATGTTATAAAGTGGTTCCAAAAGCTGTTGCCCCAAAGTGCTAATCATTATCATTATCCAATAGTTCATCTTTTGAGAAAAATGGACTGTGTGATATCTATTGCTGCAAACTAGTTGGTACATATTCTCTAAATAATTATGCATTAACTTCTTTTTAGTTTCCATAGCTTTAAAAAAAATTGGTGTCAATATGATTACGGTAACTCTATTTGATTATGATTGCACTAACGTTTGTTAAAAATGATAGTTTAGTCATAAATTATATTACAATATACCCGTTACATAGTATCGTTACCCAATTTATGATAGCATTTTAATATTTATTTTTATTTTGATTCTGTTTATTGTATTATCATAATGTGCTGCTTTAAATACTCTTTAATTTGATATATAAAATGTTTCTGTAAGTTAATTAGAAGATATTTGATGAATAATTCAAAGTTGAATTTACTTTCAATATTGTGAAAAATTAAAAAAATTCGGAAAAACTTAATTTTTGTCTTTTTTTAAGCTTTGTAACTTTTGAATGAATGGCTTTATCTGACTGAAAAAAATTGGGCTTTAAGTATGTAAACTTCTGAACCAGTACACCAAGTTTGGGACTTCTAAGATTGTTAGTTTAGTAGTTACAGGTCCCCAAAAATGGACAATTTCACGGGGTGAAAAATAGCCAATTTTGTATCGATTTTTAACAAATTTTGAAAATTCATAACTTTTTTATTTATTTAGCTATTGTTATAAACAAGGTATCCAACTTCTTGTATTAAAAAGTTCTATCAAGTGATTGTCATTAAAATAGTCTAAATGTTAAATAAAAATTTTGGTTTGGACTACCTACTATAATAGTTTGATAATTTGTGGAATCCAAGGGAGTTGATTGTTTGAAATAAAATATGCTTCCTATATGTACCTGGACACCCAGGAGGGTAATTTGACCTTCACTCTCACATAAGATGCTTTGGCTTTACTCTCAGCTTGGTTGATGAGTCTCAGAGATAGTGTGTAATCTCTGCTCGAAATCAAAAGAAAGTCAAGAATAATTGACATGTAACATTGATCAAAGAAACAACAAAAAGTTATTAACTGATAATTTCCAACTTGCATGATTGTGTAACAAATTGTTTTTATAACTACATGTAATTCTTCTACTGGAGATGTATTATTATTATGTACAACTAATTTTTCCTCTATTGGAGTCATCTTGTTACTATAGTTATACACATATATTATCTTTCCTTCTTTTGAAAATATTTATATATCACTTAATAATAGTGGACTTTTTCATCAGATCACCTGATTAGAGACTGGACGAGACAAGAATCCCTTAGCCATTGATCTCTACAAGAGACTATCCCAGCTATCAACACTAGCAGTTCTATTGTATGATGTACTTTTGCTGACCCATTTCCATCCTCAATTCTCTAACCAATGGGCCAATGTGATGGGTGCATCATGTTCCTATTATTAATTATGGTTCCCCTGCTCACAGCAAAGATTGGGCTTTATTAACCAAGCAATAAATTGTATATATTGTTTGTGGGAATTCTATTTGTGGTGGGCTTGGACATGGCAAAAGGTGTTTTGTTTAACTTTATTTTAATACAGAGATCAGAGAGTCTCTAAAAAAAAAAGTGTTTTTATATTATATTCATCTAAAAATTACAATTCTTCCGTGGCATCTGTTTCTACCCTACCTGCTGCCCTCTACTGGTGTCAAACTTGGTATCAAGACAACAGGAATGTGAATGCAGGCAGAATCTGATAAAGTATACACCATCAGCCGAGTCTGAAATAGAAGTAACGGATTCACCAAAACTTTAGGTCAATGAAGAAAGAAGTTGTACGGCAATGAAGTTACATTGTACCGATAGTACTACTGGTTCTATCAAAGACTATAATAAGATAGACCTCTCGCTTTAATATTTCAGCTATTTGATGACTCGACTGTCATCTTTTTGGCATTTCCGATCGCACCAAGTCCTCTAGACTTCCTGCCTGATAAATCTATACGATTTTCTTAATGGAAAAGTAAGATTAAAATCAAAAGTTGTATACACTGGCAGTCTTCAAGTTTAGGAATCATTAAAGATAGTGTGCGCACGGAATTTTTAAAAAGTGTTACGCTCTAGAAATAGAGCAAGCTGTTCATCTTATTTTTATTATAGTCTTTTGTTCTATCATGTCTACTAACCTGGTCAGGGGGAGGTAAAACTCTTAGAACTTTTCTTTTTACTAGTTGTGATGTATCCACACTTGAGTGGAAACTGGGATTTTCAATATGGACGGCTCCAGCCACTGAAACCATTTTTGTTTACATTTTTAAAGCTAAATAAAATGCAAATTATACTTTAACTTGTAAAAAAAGAAAGCAAATTTTAAACCAAATTAATGCTTACAAATGTAAGTTTGTATTCCTAATATTTATAAATATATATATATGTAAACAGTTATTTAATATTTACAATAATTTCTCTGTAGCTATGGTTTGTATATCATATATATTCTATTCATGTATACATTAATATATTTATATATCTATAAAGCAAACCTTGACTTTCACTGGATTTTGTAGTAAGTATAACGAGATCATGGTTTAGTTGGATCGAGATGGGACAAGGCTGCTCCAGTGTACTTATCAAAGTCAGCTTACCATACAATTCCGAGCTACGGAGTTCTCCCTGAATAATATTGTAAAATCAGTTGGGAATCAAGAGGTATTTAGCAAGTATAGATATAGGTGAGAGAAAGTAGAGAGGAAGAAAAGTATAAGCTTTTCATTCTGGTTACCATAACCCCTATTTTGATGATTCTGAAGGAAAGCCAGAAGTTTTTAAGATAGAGAGAGAGAGAGGAAGAAAACATCAAGGCATCCACCCGCCTGCTTGGTCATCTATGTCTTACATTTCATTTTCATCTTTTTTTAGACTCTTGGCTCCATCTAGTTAATCTTGATTTGGTTGGCCATTTTCAGATAAAGCCTAAAGCCAGTGCCCTCGCAAGTGATGTCTTGCCCTGACCCTTAAATGTGCCTATGTCCATAAACATAAGGCATACTTGCCAGTCGGTAAGCTGAAGAACAGACACTACACTTTGATCTTAGCTTAAAGATTAAGAAGTTATTTTTTATTATACTCTACAGCTGACATACAAATATCAAGAAAAATGTTAAGAGTTTTAAAAAACATGTTACGCAATATTTATAAAGCATTTCCCCCTCTTGTTTCTTCTGAAAGTCGACATTATCTCTACAGTGAGAAAGCTAATATTTAGAGGAGTTATTAGCTAGTTATTAGAGATACAAATATTAAGAAATAAAAATGGACTTACATTAGGACCAAATACAGCAGAAAGTGCTTCAACTATGTTTATATAGGCTGAGTTAGGAGCTTTAGATTTTAGCTGTGAAGGGGTAAAAGAACGAAAAAAAAAGTATTCAAGCGTTTTATTATGTAAATTATGATTTACACAAGAAGCTATCTAATGTATACATTGTAAAGAAAATATTTTTATAATATGAAATATAATATCTTTATTATTTTACCCTTTCTCAATTTTGTATTGCAAAATCCATTTTATCTCTAAAAATATGAACTTAAATACTTTTCAGCAAACTAAAAAGTATGTAATCATTAGATATCATTTAGATTGCATACTAAATAGGCTAACTAATATTTTACTTAATGACAATTTTTGCACCCCAATTACCTCAGATGATCCTGCCTGTGGCCTAGATCCATCGCCCAGAGTTATCCCAAACTAAAATACAGAATTAAAGAATGTTAATTTTATTAATCTTCTTTAGATTGCCTATGAACTGACATTACACAGTCTATGAACAGACATTACACAGTCTATGAACAGACATTACACAGTCTATGAACAGACATTACACAGTCTATGAACAGACATTACACAGTCTATGAACAGACATTACACAGTCTATGAACAGACATTACACAGTCTATGAACAGACATTACACAGTCTATGAACAGACATTACACAGTCTATGAACAGACATTACACAGTCTATGAACAGACATTACACAGTCTATGAACAGACATTACACAGTCTATGAACAGACATTACACAGTCTATGAACAGACATTACACAGTCTATGAACAGACATTACACAGTCTATGAACAGACATTACACAGTCTATCAACAGACATTACACGCCTATGAACAGACATTACACAGTCTATGAACAGACATTACAGTCTATGAACAGACATCACAGTCTATGAACAGACATCACAGTCAATGAACAGACATTACAGTCAATGAACAGACATTACAGTCTATGAACAGACATTACACAGTCTATGAACAGACATTACACAGCCTATGAACAGACATTACACAGCCTATGAACAGACATTACACAGCCTATGAACAGACATTACACAGCCTATGAACAGACATTACACAGCCTATGAACAGACATTACACAGCCTATGAACAGACATTACAAAGCCTATGAACAGACATTACACAGCCCATGAACAGACATTACACAGCCTATGAACAGACATTACACATATTTCAATGTTTATATACAATAATAAACAAAACTACATTTTTTAATTATCTTTGAACATTTCATTCCTTAAGGTGATGTTTATAAGACTTTTTAACAGAAGAATCTAAAACATAATAATAATAATAATCATAATCTCTACGCTCTAAAATATAATAAAACTCATAAAAAAAGTATAGACTTTATATACCGAAAATTTTGACAAAATGTAGGGGTGCAACTTATCCACCGGTGCGACTTATACGTGAGTATATAGGGTATTTCAAATGTGATTATACTGAGCTGATTTTTTCGACTTACAACTCTTGAAGCCAAGTCATCAGGTTGAGGAGTTCTAGGTCGGATGGGTTCAAAGGTCAGATAAGGTTTTACTTCGCTATAGGATGAAACAAAGCTATAACCAAAATTCTGGAAAAAAATAATTTAATTCAATGCTAAAGGGAATATAGACATATCCATAAATAAAAATATATAAATGCATGTACCGTATGTATAAATAATAGTACCAGGTGACCGATCATTCGATCGGTAATAAAGAGCAGGCGCTTGTACCTTAACATCATGTGTATGTTAAACAACAGTGCATACATTTTTAAAATACGTCTTTACCAGACCAATAAATTGTATTTGTCTTGTTATTTTTCTACTATGAATAACATAAGCTTTAAATTCTAACAGTCGAAGCAGATTCTTATTTGTGCAGTCTAATATCTAGTTTTTTCCCGATTCCCCCCCCCAAAAAAAAAAAACGAAAAAAAAAATAAAAAAAAAAAAAAAATAAAACAGCTTAATCTCATATCAAACCCTAAAAAAAAAACATGTAGGCTAGAGTTGTCAGTTTTAAATCCAACAGAAATATATCTCATTTATGTCATTATGTTATGTATTTAAAAGACTGAAAATGAAAAGTTTAAATTTAAAATATCGTTAATTACGTTACAATTTTTAGTTCTTCTACCCCTTCCCCTACTTTAACAACTGTCAAACTTTCTAGTGACCACTCTTATAAAATTTTGTCAATTTTGTTAACTCCCTTCCTCACCCCATTCAAGCTAACAATGAGTTACTGCCGGCAAGTATGTTTGATATAAATTAAAAAGGTCTATGATTAAATGTAACACATTTTTAATAGTTTACCAGATTTCATTTTGACCTCTTAACATAGTCTAATATTTCTTACTTGGGCACATATATTAATCATAAGTATAGTTTGTAAATCACTTGTAAAAAATATCTTATACAACAAAGTATTTATTTATTATTTTCAATGTTTTCAATGTATTATTCCAAACATTATTTGACAAATAAAAGTAAAAATATATAGTTTGGTGTAAACCTTATCTAATATCCTCCCCTTGTGTTACTATTTAAAATAAACTATCGCGGCATAATATCATATCGATTAATTAAAACAATGGTATAATAAACATTTTACTTTTTAAAAAAAATTTTGAGCATTACGCCAGTAAAATACTGAATAATTAAAGGTGAACTTAGGTTATTCATTGAAAGACTGCAAATGAAAAGATTAAAATATACGTTAGATGATTTGTTTCATTCCCCCCCCCCTTCAATAAAAAGAACAGTATATTACACTTCTGACTATTGTTATAAGGAAAATACGAATAAATTGATACATCTTTTCTAGTTTACCACATTAATTTCGATTGCACAATGTTAACATATTCTAATATATCTTACTTTGGTAGGCCTATGTTAGCAAATCATAAATACATTTAATAAAACTTTCGTAAACATGTGTAGGCCTATTTTATAACCAGTGGCTTAGTGTTTTTTTTATATTAGTTCACAAAAACTTTATATCAAGCTACCAGGGAGTTTTCTTTTTAATTACTCCACATATGTAACGAAAAACATTTATTATATAAACATAGCGAATATCATTTTCAATCTTTATAAAATTTAAACGTTTAGGCTAAATTTGACAATTTTACTTTCAACAAAAATATACCAATGTACCAATGATGTAATGATCTTATTCATTTAAAAGACTGCAAATGAAAAGATTAGAATATATTTTAGATGAATTGTTAAATTCCCCCCCCCTTTTTTTTTCAATAAAACTAACAGTAGGCCTATGCTAAACGTCTAACTATTGTTATGAATGGAATACATCTTTTCTAGTTTACTATTTTTACTTGGGTAGGTCTATATAAGCAAATCATGAATATATTTAAGAACACATTTGTAAACACATGTCGTGTTTAAAAAAAAAGTAGATCCTATTATTATTTTCGACGTGTTTTTTTCCAAACAATATTTGATAAAAAAAAAAGTAAAATATATAGTTTGGTGAAACCTAAATCTAATTCTGTTATTACTTAAACCATAGACTTTCGATTTTAATTTTTCATTGAGAAAATCATAGCGATTAAATAAAACGGAACTTGTATATCAATAACTTTATTTCCTGTATAGCAATTACGTTATTTAGAATCGGGAATTCCGAAAATCAGTGTTTCAAGTCATTATAGAGCAGAAATACTAAAGCAAGCGGTCCATGTATTTTATAGTCTATGCTTAAACGTAAAACTATTATTGCACTATTAATTAATACGTAATGGAAAACATTTCCAACATGGTTATAAAGATTCCATCTATCTTTTCTTCATATAATTGTTAAGCTGCTATTTTCTTTTATTTAATCTAAAATACATTGAAGATTTTATCATCTAAATAGGCATAGTAAGCCTCGAGGGCCGCATACTAATATTTATCAACCCACTGGCTGTAGTTTGCACACCACTGCATTACATAAATTACACTTAGTCTTGCTTTAAATTATATCTACCATCGGTGCGCAACAGTAGTCTAAACAAGAAATTAAACTTCTTTCTGCTGCTGTACGGGTATTTCCGAAACGTCACAACTGCGACGCAAAAAAAACACGGCTCTTGAAAGCGCGCTACATGTGGGTCGATCAATGGCATGTTTTCCCGGCCAAAATGAATTATCTACGATAAATCTAAGGGTATTTTAGTCTAACGTTCATTTCCGATTTTTATTTGTGGGGCCGAAAAGCTGTAGATTTTTTTTGAGGTGAAACAAGTCGTGCATTAAAACATGAAGATAATCGTTAGAGCGCTTTTGAAGAAAATTTCCAGACATATATATCCTATACTATAATACGAGTTAAAATTGTATGTATATATATATATATATATATATATATATGGAAATTTTCTTCAAAAGCGCTCTAACGATTATCTTCATGTTTTAATGCACGACTTGTTTCACCTAAAAAAAAATCTACACCTTTTCGGCCACACAAATAAAAATCGAAAATGAACGTTAGACAAAAATACGCTTTAGATTTATCGTAGATAATTGAATTTGGCCGTGAAAACATGCCATTGCTCGACCCACATGTAGTGCTGCTTTCAAGAGCGGTGTTTTGTTGCGTCGCAGTTATGACGTTTCGGGAATACCCGTAGGCTTACTACAGCAGAAAGAAGTTTAATTTCTTGTTTAAACTACTGTTGCGCACCGATGATAGAAATAATTTAAAGCAAGACCAAGTGTAATTTATGTAATGCAGGGGTGTCCAACCTACAGCCAGTGGGTAACGTGCGGGCGGACAAATGATAGTATGCGGCCCTCGCGGCTTATTTAGATTAGAACGTCTTCAATATATTTTAGATTAAACTTCAATATATTTTAAATTAAATTTAAAAAAAAAGAAAAACAAATACATATTTACGAATTATCTAATAGTCAGATAATAGTTTGCCGTTTAAAAAATAACAGAATTAGATTAAGTTTCATCAAACTAAAGGTATATTTTTAACTTTCTTTTATCTGACATTTTTTGAAAAAAAAACACCTCTAAAACTTGTTTGTGTTTAAACAATGAATAGCTGTATATAGTGTACACTGTAGCAGATTACACTACACTGTATATAGTGTTCACTGTAGCAGTATACACTACGCTGTATATAGCATACAATGTAGCAGTATACTCTACACTGTAAATAATAAACACTGTATTAGTATCCACTTTTTTAAAAATTCAATGAATGTTTCATTAAAAATTTGTATGATTTGCTTATAAAGGCCTACCAAAGTAAGATATATTAGAATATGTTAACATTGTCAATTCGAAATCTGGTAAACTAGAAAAGATGTAAATTCAGTATATTCGTATTTTCCTTATAACAATAGTCAGAAGTGTAATATACTGTTAGTTTTATTGAGGGGCGGGGGGAGGGGGAAAGGAATTAAACACATCATCTAACGTAGCCTATATATATTATAATCTTTTCATTTGCAGTCTTTTAAATGAATAACCTAATTTCACCGTTAATTATTTAGTATTTAAGTTAAATGCTAAAAAAAAAAAAATGTTTATCATACCATTGTTTTAATTAATCAATATTATATTTTGCCGCGATAGTTTATTTTAAATAGTAACACAAATGGAGGATATTAGATAATGTTAACACCAAACTATATTTTTTTACTTTTTTGTCAAACAATGTTTGGAATAATACATTGAAAACATCTCTAAAAAATAATAATAAAAATCTCTATATATAAAAAGATCGTGTTTGTGTCCCCACGGATCCCTATTGTGTCACTGACTTATTTAGGCCTAGTCCTATATACTGTCTAATAGCTTTTCACATCTGACATGTGCCTTCTCTGCTAAGTTGTTAACGTAGAGGACTGCTGTGCGTGCGACCCGGGTTCGATTCTCCAGTTAGACTATGCCTATTTTTTTTACCCGATTTACATTTATTTGTAGACCTTTTTAATTCCTATCAAACATATTTGCCGGCCGTAACTCATTGTTAGCTTGAATGGGTTGAGGGAGGGAGTTAAAAAAATTGACATAATGTTATAGGAAAGTCTGACAGTTGTTAAAGTTAATTAATTAATTAATTAATTGGTCATTTATATAGCGCCTCACTCCATGCTAATAAAAGCATGCTCAGCGCGCTCACAAAATCGAAACGACAATAACACTCTAAAATAGTTTTAAACAAGGTTTCGGCCGATGGAGGCACGAAACGACAATAACATTTTTAAATAGTTTCAAACAAGTTTTTTGCTGATGGATGTGTATTTGATCAATTTAGTTGAAAGAAAAGTCTTCAAATTATTCTTGAATGCCTTTTTTGACACAGAGTTTTTCAGTGTCTCAGGTAAGCCGTTCGACAGTGAAGGCGCCACAGATTCAAACGAGCGTACACCAATAGGGGAAGGGGTAGAAGAACTAAAAATTGTAACGTAATTCACGATATTTTAAATTTAAACTTTTCATTTTCAGTCTTTTAAATAATAATAATAATAATAATAATATTTGTATAGCGCTGCCAACAAACATAATGTAAGCTCAGAGCGCGTTTAACATACAACTAAGAATACGGATATTACACTAGGCCAGGTGACAGAGCTAAATTGATGATTAAAAAAAAGACAAAACAAATAAATGTAGCATTAACCGACCCAACCCATAAATAAGACAGTAAGTTTCTAAAGCATGTTAAATGTTATCGAAGGTAAATATTGAAATAATGAGTTTTTAAGTTCTTTTTGAAAGTAACAGTAGAGCTTGTTCGCCTCAGTTAAATGGGAAGTTGATTCCACACCTTCGGAACGGATACTGAGAAGGCTCTAAGGCCAACGGTCGTCAGATAGAAACGGGGCACTTCCAGAAGCGGTGAGTTTGCAGAACGAAGTGTTCTCTGCGGGACATAAGGTCTGATTAGTGCCTTGAGATAGGACGGAAACTCGTTATTAAAAATGCACTGATGGCAAAGTAGCGCCACTTTATACTCAATTCTGGCTTTCACGGGGAGCCAGTGGAGCGAGAGTAGAAGGGCAGTTCCCGAGTCTCTTTTAGACTTGCACATAAATAAACGCGCAGTACTTTTATATATTCGTTGTAGCCTGGCGATTTAATGACATAAATGACATCTATTTCTGTTGGATTTAAAACTGACACTTCTAGCCTGCATGTTTTTTTTTGGTTTAAAATGAGATTAAGCGGTTGTTGTTTTTTTTTTTTTTTTTTTTTTTTTTTTTTTTTTTTTTTTTTTTTTTTTTTTTGGAGGGGGGGGGTGGGGTATCGGGCAAAATCTAGATATTAGACTGCACAAATAAAAATCTACTTCGACTTTTAGAATTTAAAGCTTATGTTATTCATAGTAGAAAAAAAGAAAAATACAATTTATTGGTCTGGTAAAGACGTATTTTAAAAATGTATGCACTGTTGTTTTACATACACATGATGTTAAGGTACAAGCGCCTGCTCTTTAATACCAATCGAATGATCGGTCACCTGGTACTATATATATATATATAGTACCAGGTGACCGATCATTCGATCGGTAATAAAGATCAGGCGTTTGTACCTTAACATATTGTGCTGTAAAAAAACGGTGCATAAATTTTAATAAGTACGTTTTTACCAGACCAATAAATTGCATTTGTCTTTTTTTCCCGTCTACAAAAATTAAAGTTATGTAAGTAAAAAATTGTTTGCGTATTCATTTCTATTTTTGCACTCATTGTATGCAGCCCTCCACCCAACTCCAATATTACTTTCCTCATATCGGATGTAAAATTTCCTCCTAAGCAATATTTTAGGTGTGATTTATATAATCTGCCTGAAAAGAGATAAACGTTTCAACTGCATTGATCTTTCACTCTAAACATATGATACCGACAAACTGTAAAGCTTAACGTTGGGACCTTTATGACAAATGCATGTACCAAAGGGTGACGCTGTATTGTGTTTTAAAATTCTTGTAAATCATCTCTTTCATAAAAAGTGTCAAAAAGTAAGCTTTTTCTGAATTCTTATTGTATGCCTACATGTTGATCTGAGTTATTAAGCATTGGATATTCATCAATTAGTAAAATATCCTCTTTAGCATAGGCCTGCTAAAAAAAAAAAAGTAACCCGTCGGACAGAATTTGATCCATAGGTCCGAGGAAGCAGAGTTCATCAGCTTCTGTGGCCGCGGCATACTAGGTGATTGTGTGGCCAGCACTATGCACAGCCGCCTTTACTTTACCTCAACTAATGTCAGGTAACCATCAGAGCTGGGTAGACTCAGGGACACCCTCCAGATCCGGGAAAAATATCCTAGCCTGCACCAGGATTCGAACCCGGGACCTTCCGATCTCCAGTCGAACGCGCTGCCGTTCGGCTACCGTGCCTACTGCTAAGCCTAATTTTTTAAAGCCTTGTTTAATGTTGACTATAGTGTTAATTTTTTAAAAATAAAGTAGGCATATTATAATCTCGGTAGGCGTCTATATACGATATAGCTAACATAGAACAATACTGATCATTATAGGCGAGTCATCTGTCCAGGTAAGCTTGCTTATAGCTGTCATAGCTGCTACAGACATGACTAACGTAACATAATTATCATGAAATGTTTAAAAACTGACATTTATTGCAAATATTGCAATACCTTTAATAGTGATTAGTTCTACAAATATGAAATTATTTAATTATTTATAGCGCCGCGCGTTTATAGTTAAATTATCTTGCTATTTAATATGCAGCCAATGAATAAAAAGAAAGTTTGTTTTTTTAAACCAGCTGCTGCAAAACGGCTAGAAAAAAAACAAAAAACAAACAGCTTAATCTAATTTCAAACCCTAAAAAAAAAAGAACATGTAGGCTAGCATTGTCAGTTTTAAATCCAACAAAAATATATGTAATTTTTGTCATTATGTTATGTATTTAAAAGACTGAAAATGAAAAATTTAAATTTAAAATATCGTGAATTACGTTACAATTTTTAGTTCATCTTTACCCCTTCCCCTACTTTAACAGCTGTCAAACTTTCTAGTGACCCCTCTTATAAAATTATGTCAATTTTTTCAACTCCCTCCTTCACCCAATTCAAGCTAACAAGCGGCCGGCTAGTGTGTTTGATATTGAATAGAAAATAAAAAGGTCTACGAATAAATGTAATACATTTTTACTAGTTTACCAGATTTCAAATTGACTTAACATAGTCTAATATTTTTTACTTGGGCACATATATATATAAATCATAAGTATAGTTTGTAAATCACTTGTAAAAATATATCTTATTCAAAAAAGTATTTATTTATTATTTTCAATGTACTATTCCAAACAATGTTTGACAAAAAAAAAGTAAAAATATATAGTTTGGTGTAAACCTTATCCAATATCCTACATAATGGTTATTATTTAAAATAAACAATCTCGGCAAAATATAATATCAATTACAACAATGGTATAATATACATTTTTTAAAATTGTTTAAATTGTTAGCATTACACCAGTTAAATACTAAATAATTAAAGGTGAAATTATGTTATTCATTTAAAAGACTGCAAATGAAATGATTAAAATATACGTTGGATGAATTGTTTAATATTCCCTCCCCCTCAATAAAACTAAAAGTATATTACACGTCTATTATATAAGGAAAATACGAATGAATGGAATACATCTTTTCTAGTCTGCCAGATTTCAAATTGACAATGTTAACATATTCTAATATATCTTACTTGGGTAGGCCTGTATAATAATAATAATAATAACGGTGCTTATATAGCGCATATCCCGTTGGTGACAGTTCTATGCGTAGACGACAGTTACAGAATACAGACAGACAACGAAATATAAGCAAATCATAAATATATTTAATAAAACATTCGTAAACAGATGTCTTGTACAAAAAAGTAGTTCCTATTATTATTTTCGACGTGTTTTTTTTTTCCAAAATAAAGTTTAATAAACAAAATTTACAAATAGGCATATAGTTTGGAGAAATCTCATCTAATTCAGTTATTATTTAAACGGCAAACTATTATCTCACTAGTAATTAATACGTAAATATTTTATTGTTTATTTTATTTTTAATTTAATCTAAAATATATTGAGGACGTTTTAATCTAAATAAGCCTCAAGGGCCGCATACTATTATTTGTCAGCCCGCGAGTCAACCACTGGCTGTAGTTTGCACACCCTGCATTACATAAATTATTACACTTGGTCTTGCTTTAAATTATATCTATCATCGGTGCGCAAAACAGCCAGCATAAACAAGAAATTAAACTTTTTGTTAATGTTGAACGGGTATTTCCGCAACGTCATAATTGCGACGCAACAAAACACCGCTCTTGAATGCCGCGCTACATGTGGATCGTGCAATGGCATGTTTTCACGGCCAAAATCAATTATCTACGATAAATCTTTTGTGTATTTTTGTCTAACGATCATTTCCGATTTTTATTTATGTGGCCGAAAAGCTGTAGATTTTTTTTTAGGTGAAACAAGTCGTGCATTAAAATATGAAGATAATCGTTAGAGCGCTTTTGAAGAAAATTTCCAGATATATACATACAATTTTAACTCGTATTATAGTATAGGAATATGTATATATACAAACAAGTAAGTCTGTATAGATATTGTATATATATTTGTGTTAATTCAAAATAAAATAGTACATACCTATTTTAAAACTTACAAATATGACTTTTTTTTTAAAGATAAATATGAAAACACTATAAAATAACATGAGCTGCAAAAAAAAATATATGACAGGAGAAAAAGTTTTTAAAAGGTTACCATAATTTCATCTAGAAGTTCAAAGATTAACATCCTGTTCACTGTAACATAAGATTCATTAACATTCCCAATGCAGTCTTTTAAAATATCATAGAACCTGTTGAGTGATTATCAGAAATAAAAAAGTAGCCCCTAAAAAACATTCATTTGCATATATAGTTGTTTTTTTATTTTTTTTTTATTATTATTAAAATATTTAAAAAAAACAACATTAAAAACAAATAGCCCTTTTTTATTTAGCATCATTATGTATTTTTACAAATGTAATAGGTTTTTATTTTTAATATTTGAAAAAAAAAATTAAATGATGTATAAACTATACTATGGACAATAACAACAAAAAGACATGGTCTAATATTTCATATTAAATTTATATAACATCGTATAGTTATTGTCAATTTCAGGTGTTAAAAAAAGACAACCTCTGACCTTTGAAGAAAGTCAAGATAAAGTACAATTGAAATGGGGACTTCTGAATCTGGTGAAACAAGGGCAGCAACTAGGATGATGTCATTCTTGCTGAGGTAGAAAAAATCTATTCCCTCACTTCGCTGAGATTGGCGGGAAGAATTGACCAAAGGAAATAAAAATGTGAAAAAATCAATACACAGTTAAACCTCATAAAAACAAAAAAATTAAAGAACTAGTTTCCACTAAACTATTATCATTATCTCAGTCTCTATAACCGAGTGTATTTTACTGGCAACATAGTAATGCCGATTCACATTTTCTACTACACTAGGAGCACACTCTGGTAAGAATGAATAAATGTTTATCCTAATCAAGGTTTGTCATATACATCTACTAAATACAATACTGCTAGCATTCAAGTAACTGAAAGGTTTCCCCAATTAAATTTTTGTTTCAAACGTGAGTAATGTTGTCCACAGAATTTTGTCCAGGAAGAGGTGGCACAAATATAAAATATTTCTGAGCGCATCCAAATTGTTATTATTTTTTAACAAAGTGCAGTCAAAAATCATTGTAGCGCACGCACACTGAATCTCCCCATTTCAACTCACAAACATTGTGTTAAATAAATACACAAAATCAAAATAAAATAAGTCATCCACTAAGCTTTTTTTTATAAATTATACTAAAAAAATCTAAAATAATTTCTGTCCAAGCATTTATTATTTACATGTATGCTAAAAAGAGTTTATATGTAAAACAAACAAATAATTATTACATCAAGACACTTACAAAATAGGGATTTAAAGTTTTCTGTCCCAAAAGTTTCATGTGCTTAGAAAATACTTCAAGAGCTTTACGATGTGGTATATTCTGCAGAGCTGGTTGGTTAATTAAGGTTTAAAAGTTTTAACTGTAGCATGAAAATGTATAGAGTACAAAATGACATCTTCGTAATTTTTTTTATGCCTCTAACAACATTTTTCTTTTACTTTTTTAATGAATCGTTTTTCAACATTCACAAATTTCATCATTTGGTGTTTATCGGTTTTAGTAGCCTTTGAAAGGGGATGCCAATGAAGAAAGGCTCACCAGACACAAGTTAAAAGACAAAGTGGACAAGAGAAAATGGAGCTGGTTGGGAAACCATTTCGGAAAGGACAAAGACTTTCATAAGAAGACTTACAATGGACTTCACCTAGAAAATAATTCCTGGGTTTCCCATCATTGGAGTGTTAAAAGAAGAACTAAAAGCTAAATGAATGACACTTAGTGAAGTAAAGATAAAGAATAGAACATGGAGCTGGTTGGGCCACCTAATTGGCATGGACAAAGACTTAACTTATACGTTTACAGACATTTCTTCTAGATAGAAGATTATTACGTTCCCTAAGCCTTAAACTCCTGCAGGGCGGCAAGGATTGGTCGGCGGCAGGGCTAGAATCCAGGCCCTCCTTTTACAGTTTGGTGAACTGCCAGGACCACCTGGCCTCATGGCCTCTACGAGTAGACAATTATGAAGACAGTTATTTAACATAGAGGAAATGTTATTTTTATGATTTATATTTACATTTAATAAGCTGGCAAAATAATGGGTAGTCTTATTTTAATTTAACTACGTTTAACTAGTTTGAACTGTTTATTTTGCTATAATAGATGATTAAATAATTGTTCATAGGATACATCTTTTCATAACAAGAAGACCACACTGGCTGTCCAAGAGCATCACTTCAGATACTCGTGTAAGAGCATGTGGTTTTAAAATGCTAATGGCCTCAGGCCTTTTCCACTCTTTGTCCTGGATGTCTGTACTTGATTCTTGCATGTTGATATCTGAAGGATATGAAAATGTCTCAATGTTGTCCCATATACCATATATACAGTAAACCGTAACTGTGTAACTGTAAAAAAAAAGCAAAGTCATAAGCTTTAAGTTAAACAAAGAACTTTTTTTCTAGAAATACTTAACTTTCTATAAACTGACATAGAATACAACATTCTATATGTCTTATATGTAAAATATATCATAGTATGTTCTACATCTGATCTTGTATGATGCATTATGCCAAAACTATAGTAATTCTCTCCCTCATTATAGTTTGCTTTGGACCATTATTATTCATTATAACAACTATAACTATAATAATATTTATGAACACAAGTCAGAAGTTATTTAATATAAATAAAACCATAAACCTTCTTAACTCTTTCCCTAACTCAAACTGTTTCTTTTTCTTTACCTTTACAGTTTACACTAGCTGTATTTTACCATTACTAAAAAATATTATTCTAATGTCTATTTATATTAAATAGGCTTAATAGGGCCTAAAATAAAAAATGTAAATTATATAGTGTAGGCTATATAGTATTATATAGTATAGCATATATCATATATGATTCATATATCCTATATTCCTATATGATACTATAACTATATCCTATAACTATATAGGTAATAGGATAGGATAATATAGGCCTACTATAATTTACTATATTTATATTGTAACTATATTATATCAATATCATCTAGTCCAGTGATGGCGAACCTTTTTGAGGCCGCGTGCCCAAAATACAATACAAGACCAACTTATTTCTTTCAACGTGCCAACACAGCAATTAAAACCAAATACCATAACTTAGCTGTTCCGTTTTTGGTAAATGCTCGCGCGCCCACAGAAATGGCTCTGCCGCCTGCGTGCCAGCTGTGGCACGCGTGCCATAGGTTCGCCATCACTGATCTAGTCTATATCCTATATATCAAACGCAAACCATAAAATTATACCTTAGTCTTAGTTTAGATTTAGAGTTTATAATTATCGAATTGTCCAGTAGTGGCAGTAATCAGTAAAATGAGTAATCAGTAGCTTGACTCTTGAGAAACACCCAAACTAGTCACTACTCAGCCTCTCTAAGTCTCTTCTCGGACCACGGATGAGCGTAGGACGCAATAATCTTCTTTATAGAAGGAGCGTCTGTAATGTATAAGATGTATAAGATGTAACCCTCTTACTCTTACTCTTATTGAACTTATTCTCAGTGCACAATTTATTTCGAATCTGAATTATTCTTAATAATTAATTTAAGAATGAATCGCTGAATGCTAGAGTCGTAGATAACAACTGATTATTCAATTTGCCCTTTCAAAACGGTAGCATGCTTGAAATTGTTGCATGAATCATAAATGTTAGAATGTTATATTTATATTTTATATCAATGTTGTTATTAAATCTGTGTCCACTCAGATTCCACTCTGCGTCGACGGCTTGACTTTTAATAATATACGTCAGTGACTTTAAGTTTCTACACATATTTCAAGGAAAAGAAAAACATAAATCGAACCCTGCAACTTCACTTATAATTTTTTGCGCATTGTTACTATAATAGAAAAATACTCATATGAATACTCTTCTTCCAGGAATTATAATTGTTACTAGAATGTATGGTTTTGTCTACCATGGAGTTTGGTATCCGCTTGCCCTAGAATTATAAATTACGAATATTTTAATTTTATGATATATAGAATTATTTTTTTTCAGTGATCTCCCCTCGTTGTCTGGATCACTGAACTATATATAGAGCTCAGTAGTCTGGATGGTATAATATATACCTATCTTTCATACAATGTACGGTATTGACTTTAGGAATAAAAATCATTTAAAATACAAACGTTTTAAAGTACAAGAAACAATAGTATTATAAGTTCTGAGTGTGAGGAACAAAAACTTGTACCCCCTACCCCTATCAAACAAAGATGATTATTTCACGAATGACATTATTTAGCCTGCAATTGTGACACAACATTAACCTTAATTATTTATGTCCAGTGGCGTATTTAGACATGTTCCATACAAAAGGGGCCCCCACACATCCCAAAAAGAAATGTTTTAGTGACATACCCACTATGTCGTTGAGAATTTAAAATAAAATTCATTTATTTCCCTACAATTTTGAGCGCTCCAGTCCAACCAAGTTAAGTGCAACATAAAATGTATGATTTTACAGAATGTAACAAGAATTAATGGACTTTTTATGAGGTGCGTGGAAGGCAGGGATGAGACCACGAGGCGCCCCCACATAAAATTGGGAACAGGGCCCCCACATTCCTAAATACGGCCCTGTTTATGTCAACAAAATAGGGGGAAGGGGTGAAAAAGTTTGACAATCGTTGACGTGGTGTAGGGAAGGGGGGGGTCAAGAAAAGTTGACGTCAACAGTGCTACTTTTTATAATCAATTTAATAAATAAAAAAATGGAAATGAGTCGAAGTTTGTTTGTATTACACACACCCAATCGCCCATCAACAGCTTATCCCATTTAATAATAAATTATGCTTATTATATGCCCTATACTAAATCACGTAAAGGCCTTATACCCTTTTATTTCGATCTGGACAAAGAAAAAAGGTCCGATTGGGAGGGGGTGCGAAGAGGGTGGGAACATAGTGCAAGTGGGGGAGGGTGGATTGTGCAAATTATGTGTGTGTTTACACTGTTTAGGCATATGTGTGGAGGGGATAGTGCAGGAGGGTAATAGAAGATTTCTATTATGATGTAGCCTATATAAAACTATAAACTAATATATTTTTGCTAACTACTTTATAAGAGGTGATGAAGCGTTAAAATTTGATCGATTACATAGTTCTATATATTTTAAAATAATTTCAAAGTTTTCATTAATTTCTAATTTTTCTGGAAAATATTGTATTGGTGGCGTAGCCAGGATTGCAATGTGGGGGTTGGGGGGTAAATACTGCAAGGTAGGACGACAAGGGAGACAACTATGTATCAAGTGCAATATTATAATGCACGAAGGAATATTCGTGATAAACGTACGGTGGAAATAGAAGGCTAATTCACAACTGGTGCACAATTTTCCCCCCAACTATTGAACAACTAGCATTTCATAATATTACAACAGTGAAACGTAAAATTAGACTCACTAAATATTTCTAAAAAAAAAAAAAGAAAAAAATAATAAGAAAAATTGTTAAGATACTCGGATTGAAGGCACCTTGTCTTATCTCCCCTTCGCTGGTGGCTACGTCTATGAGACTTCTATAGTCAATTTGAAATCTGTTAAACAAGTTTTAAAATTAATTATAGTCTTTATAATCTAAATTATATTTTAAACATAAAAAGTCAGCATTTACATTTTGTTTAGGGGGTGGGGGTAAAAAAAAGTGTTGACATAATTTTATATGTGGGGGGGGGGGGATCTCTGAAAGTTTTACAATTGTTGACAATGGTCGAGGGGGAGGTAAAAATTTCCTATAATTGTTGACGTAATCAATGGATGTCCCCTACTATGAAGTATACACATAATGCTACCGGCATAACGGCAAAACTTTACATACTGTCGCATTCTTACTTAAAAGTAGCCTACATCACAATTTTCATAATAGGCTATAGAATATAATCACAAGATCGAGAGTTATCAGATGCATCTTTTAATTTTTTTTATTTTGTTTCTGAGCCTTTGGAACTCACTGATGCTCAGAAATAGGCTGTCTTCAAACAAAAGTAAAATTTTAGCTTGAACAAAATTATATCAAGCTTTCAGAATTTTCCCTCCAATAGGCCTAGCCTATAGATCTATATATTTTTTCCTTGTTGGCCCTTGTGTGGCTGAAGAGACAAATCCTGGCAGTACAGGCTGCACAGGCACGGTCACAATAAGTGCACGTGAAAACATGGGAGGGGACTACATTTTCTTCAACCTTCTTGTTCCTTGCGCAATTCTCTCCTGCAAGCCAGAAACCTTCCTTGATCCCTTCCCTCCAGATGAGCAAATCCTGCGCCATGTCATTCCTGCAACTGTTGGAATCAATATGGAGGTTTTCATGTCTCTTTTACAGACATCCACATATCTCAGTTTTGGCAGGGCTCTGTCCTGAAACTCATCATCATCATCAGACTCTTAACCGCTGTGGCCTATCTTGAGCGGCTGTCAATTGTTCAGTCATTTGCAGCTTTGTCCAATCTTTTATATTGTAGAACCGACATTTCCGCTGACGGCCTCTTCGACGTCCACCTTCTACAGTGCCTTTGATTATGGTTTTCGGCAGGTTATCATGTATTATACAGAACAATGGTTTTTACAAGGGCTCTGTAAAGTCTTATAGCTTTGTTGGGAGACTATATTATGCTTTTGTTGGACCAGATTCTGTTTAGTCTAGCCATTGCTGACATTGCTGCCACAATCCTTGTTCGACCCTATGAGAATGGTCCCTCTTTGGGATTATGAAACAAGCTTTCCGTAAAGGAATTCATGAGAGTCGACCATGTGGCGCTGTGTACATCACCTAGCCAACTGATTCTTCTGTTGCTGAGAGTTATGCGGGTGTCTTGACACCCTGCTCTTTGCAGGATCACTGCATTTTAGGACTTTGTTCTGTCATCTTATGTCTAGGATACGTCTGAGACACTTGAGATTAAAGGTGTTAAGTTTTCCTTCCTGCCAGGAATATGTGCACCACGTCTGCACTGCCATACAATGTAAACGCAATTTCTGTAGACTAGTGATTTAGTGGAGCGAGTAAGCAGCGGGTCCATCCAGACTAGTTTTTTTTCAACTTTGCCATAGTGTGGCCTTAGCTATCATACTGTTGATTAACTTGATTACGACAATATTGTAGGCATTAAGAAACCATGGAGCCTTATTTTGACTAAAAAAAAATTGACGTTTTTATTTTGTAAACGAACTATATACTAGACTGGCATATACGCCATACAAAAGTAGTTGGCTTTATAGGCCCAACTATGAAGAAGACCTATTATATGACATTTGCTATCTTAGGCCTCTTTAATTAAAAAAAAAATTGTATGCTTTTATGTTCAAGACGTTCCTTTTATTGATAATTATATAGACATAAAAAGGTAACATTTTAGATACATTTTATCTCCATTAAGCCTCAGGAATATATTTCATGGACATAATAATATGTTCATGAAATAATAACAATATAGTCCCTATATGATAACGGTATACTATAAAAGCTTCTCGTTATGCCTTAATAATAAAAAAAGAATAGTAATGAGGATAAATTAATTTTCTCCAATGAATGGAGCGAAACTTTCACGCTCTTACATCCGGGAACTTAGGTCAATGGCCTTCTGTAGAGTCTCAATTCTGGAGAGAATTCGCGTTGTTAGGCTAAGAAAGTCAACAGTTTAATATTTCCTGTTTCCTTATTTTTGTTTAAATCATTCTTTTCATGTCAATGAAAATTATATTTCATTCTAAACACACTAAAACGGGTTTTCTTCGGTAAGTAAAAAGAAACTGAATACATTTGGATTTACAACATTGACTTCATTGACGCAGTAACTAACTTTTAACGGTGACGATTGGTGTGTGATGTGTTAGGCCAATACACTATACGGATACGTCCATGAGTATGAGTGTGTATAATAATAGTAATTTCATTTTATGATAACTAATGAATAGTTTGTCTACTATTAAACTGAGTTACAAAAGAAGTCGTGTGAAGTTATTAACACGTATTGGCCATCACAACAAGCCACGGAATATCTGAATGAAGTACTTGAAGTAGTAGTGAACTGTTCTGTAGGAGTGTAGGTTACCTTTAGAAGGCCTAGTGACCTAGTGTGTAGGAGTGTAGGGCTGTAGGCTACACTGATTGAGATTGGTGGGTATGCCTACGCATATACCTGTCACTGAAACTGTACAGCACAGCCAACTACTACACACGTATCTGTTTACTAAAGATTAACAAACAGCTGAGTCATGTACATTTAAATTACAATAAAACTTAGTAACTACCCCTACTTCCTAGCAGACCACAAGTCACAATGACAATGTTGTTTAAATTTAAAGTAATTAGGCTAATATTATATTTAGCCTAGCCCTATACTCTAGTATTTTATTTAGTTTAGCTGTCTACCTCAATCACCAAATCATGCAACCAGTCCAGGTCAGTCCCAGAAATGAGTCAAAATAGGATTGGTTCCTATTTCTATCATAAAAAGAAAAGCTTAATCACTTAACATCTTTCAGACTAGAGCATCGTGCCACATTATTTCACATTATTATAGTTAGGCCTATAGTCTAATATATTTATAAAGTTATAGGTGAATAATAAGTTTTTATAAGCCTTACCTTCTTACCAAGGTAATGTTCATAACTTCATTGTCATTAGCCTACTCATTACTGTCATTTCTAAATAAACATATTTGCTTTCAGTTTCTTTAACTTTATTTAGTGACTAAAGTTTAGTCCAGTTTAGGCTAAGCTAAGGTGTCATTAATCATTAAGAATATAAACTTGTGTAAAAATTTAATTCCATATATATTGGGGTAGGCTATATGAAATTACATGATTTGTGTTGCTAAAATTATGTGTAAAAATGTGTCAGACATTTTAGATTTATACTTTTTGGTTGTGTACATCAAAATATAGGACTATAACTATATTTTTGGGCCCGCCTAGTATGCTACTAGAAATTTTTTATATAATTTCTCTTCAAAAACCAAATCTGATATTTTAAGATGCAATATGCTATATTTCACCTAGTTTCTGTACAGCTTACTATACTATATAGCCTACTATTTTATTTTTTTTACTTGCTTATTGGATATATCTTACGGCAATTTTAAATGAGTTGAGAGTTTTATATTATAAAATCTTTCATTCAAATTCATCGAAATTATGAGAGTTTTATATTAAATCTTTCATTCAATTCATTGAAATTATGAGAGTTTTATATTAAATCTTTCATTCAAATTCATTGAAATTATAGCAACAATTGTATTTTTTTCGTTTTCGCTTTATAATTATAATACTTAATCCTAATATTAAGAGCTTCTATTTACATTTGAAATATAAGTAAGCCAAATCACATTGTTTTACCATTTAATTTATTCATGTACATTTATGCCACATTAAAGACAATAGATTAAGCAGATTTTATTTTTTTTGTGAACATGTAACATGCACACTTTGCACACAGTAAAACTATTATAGTTTTAGATCAAAATATAAAAGGCCTTCTTTTATTACTTTTTAGAAGAAAAAAATTGATTTAATTGATAGGTATATACGTAATATATACTCCTATGTGCTTCATTGCACACACAAAACTAGGCCTTCAGATTCAACAAATGTTTTTATATTCACATTTTATTTTTCAGGTAATAATAATGTGTCATAAATATATAAGAATGTGCCTATATCTGAACTACCTGTACCAAAATGACCCAATTCTTAGAACAGGATTTAAAAAACAAACAAACAGGAAGTCAATACATTCCCACCCACCCATCCTCTTGTCTCTTTTTTGTGTCTTTTATCTCCTTCCCCTTTTCATTTGCCTTTTCTCAAGATGCTTTTTTGTTTCCTTGTTTACCTGAACTTAGAGTTTTGTATGCACATCTTTAAATTTTTTTGTTTTCAACTAAATTTAATGATATAGTACTGTAATTTGTAAACTGGTATTTATTATTATTCAGATTCGAAACAACAATCCACAAATTGAAATAAAGTTGAATTAACTGATAAACAGTAAATAGCCTTCTACAAAAATAGCATAATGGGTCATGATGCCAAAAGAAATGAAGATAAAAAATATGCCACAGTAGGCTGCTTGCGATATAGAAGTTTTCTCCTAAATTTGTTTGTTTGTTATTCTTTTATATATAATTCTTGTATACTTCTACTTTATAGACTTTCACCTATAAACAGGTTGTGTAAAATGCTTTTTTATTAGTAATACTTATTTTTTGTACGTAGTGTAGTCATAATTTTTTCATTTTCCATAGGTGACCATAGGTGTTCACCATGAATGCAGAGGTGGACCACATTGATGTCGTTAAGGAGGGCTATCTCTGGAAGAGGGGTAAGCTGCAAATTTTTGGCTTATTAATTAATGAGACCTCTTCTCAATTCAAACCCTGGTTTTTCAACCAAATTGCTTGTTAACTGCCACATTAAGTGATATTAACAGATCTTCATGAAAAAAATATGCTCAGTAATTTTTCATATTGGTAAATCTAAGTCTATTAATTTTTTCTAATCGTGGGGCATCTTTTGATCTTTTGATACATATCTTAATATTGTGTTGAGGAAGAGAAAATTATATACACCTTCCCCCAAACCCATTTTTTTAATATGTAAAAAACAAGTTTCCATTATTTTTTTTTTATATACATAAAATCTTGTCCCAGTTTATCATAAAAATTAAACAACTTAATAAAATAAATTAAGTTATTATGGTGAAAAGTAATTTTAAACTTCCATCATTTTTTTAAAATTATAATGCTTCTTTGGCTGGTGAAGCTAATTAACACCTAACCCTGTCACAAAAAAACAGCCGCCTAGAATTTTTCCATTGAATTTATTTCTGGTGGGTAGGTAGAGATGTCTTGAAACAGCTTATGACAGTAATATCCTACCCACCACTCTGCCTCTGGACAAGCTGCGTTTATTCTAGTTTACTTTACCTTCTCTTTTACAGGGGAGCACATCAAAAATTGGAGAAAGCGCTATTTTATTTTAAGGAAAAATGGCTCTTTTGAAGGTTTTCGTTCCAAGCCTGAAGCCAATGATTTGCAGGATCCACTGAATAAATTCTCTGTTAAAGGTAAGTACCCATCAGACCTCATTGATCATAGCTCCGGTGAAGCAGCGTTCACCAGTTTCTGTGGCCATGGCATACTAGGGGATGTGTGGCCAGCACAATGCCCAGCCGACTTTACTTTACCACAACTAATGTCAGGTACCCATCAGAGCTGGGTAGGATCAGGCAAACCGGCCAGTCCTGGGAACAAATCCTAGCCTTCGCCAGGATTCAAACCCAGGACCTTTGGTACGCCAGATGAACACGATGCACCATTGTGTCCCGTTCTGTTAAAAAAATATGTAATAAACGTTCAGTTGTGAGATTTTTTGTAGTTCTCTTGATATCTACTATATAGGCCCAGTCTGAGCGACTAAACTTATGAAAATTGTATGAAGTTTATGCAGCTTCACATGGAAGCAACAATTCTGTCATACATGAATTTTTTAAATGTTTATAATAATTTTCAACATGGACAATAATCCGTTAAGTTTTCCAAACCAACTTTAATTAGTGTTAGTCATTGGACTAAGCCACCCAAGTGCCCATGTGGAACTGGACTTCAGAATCCAAAGCATATCCTGCAATAGTATAATGAGTGGCCTGAAACCTGGTTCTGCCTCAAGTTGCCACCAAGCAAGAAAAGCTCTGGGGTCCCATGTCTCACAAAAATTCATATTTTATGAAGACTGGCTGTCTAAACTGTAAAGGGAAAGTTTAAAATGGAATGTAGTAGAAGATGGATTTAAAACCACACAAACCCTTATTATGGATAACACTTATATTATATATGAAAGTAGATGGCATACCTTTTATTTTTTAAATAATTGGTAAATGTAAAGTCAGACAAGTCAAAACAGTGTTAGTTATTTTATTATAATAATTAAATTAGTTTTCTAATTCAAGAAGAAAAAAATAGTGGCATGTAAATTGTATGAATTTAAATGTTTCAGATTGTCAGTTGATGAAAGTAAACAGACCAAGACCACATACATTTATCATCAAATGCTGGCAATGGGCGACGGAGGTGGAGAGAATGTTTTGTGTTGAAAGTGTTAGTGAAAGGCAAGTCATGTCTTTATTTTAAGCTCGTGTTAATTATTAATGAAGATTTTCTGTGTCATGCAGTTGTATTGTTATTTTGTGTGTTTGAATTGGGACTGTGTGTGTGTTTAGCTCAGTCTCACAACTTGTATTTAGATCTTAACTTGTTCTAGGAATGAATGTATACAAGCTATTGTGACTGTGTGTTTATCTCAGTGTCACAGCTCGTATCTAAAACTTAGATCTTAACTTGTTCTAGCAAGCAATTGTGACTGTGTGTGTGTTAGCTCAGTGTCAGAACTCGTATCTAAAACTTAGATGTCTAAAACTAATATCTTAACTTGTTCTAGGGATGAATGGATACAAGCTATTGGATCTGTATCAGACACGCTGAAGGTGACAGAAGAGGCCCCAACATCAAATATTGTGGAACATAAAAAGAAAGTGGTAATGAAAATTGTTTTTTGTGAAAATTTTCTTTTGTTTCATCTTCTTGGCAGTTATTTGTTTTTAGGCATCAGCAGCTTTTGTGTGTAGTTTATATACTCCTTATTTTAAAAAAGTTCAGTTTTGAAGTAAAACTATAGACAATAATATACATGGACCGCTTGCTTTAGTTTTTTATAATATAAAATAAGGTAATTGCTATACAGGAAATAAAGTAATTGTCATACAAGTTCCGTTTTATTAAATCACATTTTTTTCTACTTTAAATGAATACTTGTAGGCCTATTAATCCTATTATCATTGACTATAATAAGATGGACCGCCTGCTCTATTTTTAGAGCCTATGTTCTTTTTCCGTGCGCACACAACACTGATCTATAATTGTTTCTGCTCTGTACAACTTTCGATTTTAATTTTTCATTGAGAAAATCATAGCGATAAAATAAAACGGAACATGTATATCAATAACTTTATTTCCTGTATAGCAATTACCTTATTTAGAATCGGGAATTCCAAAAAACAGTGTTTCAAGTCATCATATAGCAGAAATACTAAAGCAAGCGGTCCATGTATATTATAGTCTATGGAGTCATCATATAGCAGAAATACTAAAGCAAGCGGTCCATGTATATTATAGTCTATGGTAAAACCAGTAAAATGTTTCAGCATAAGACTGAAAAACAAAGTACAAAGTGTAAAGAAAAAAATACTTACCAGCAAGTTGTAATAATAACAGTGTCCTCATTCATTTCAGAATATAAATCTTCAAAATGATGGCCAGTTAACTGCCAAACATATATAACATTAAAGAAATGTGCTTTGAAATGTTAAACTGTTTACCTTTGTGTGGGCTGACTTGAAGTAGATGTTATATTAATGTGTTACTTTGTGTGGGCTGACTTGAAGTAGATGTTATATTAATGTGTTACTTTGTGTGGGCTGACTTGAAGTAGATGTTATATTAATGTGTTACTTTGTGTGGGCTGACTTGAAGTAGATGTTATATTAATGTGTTACAATCTATATAAAGCACACATTTTGTTCAGAAAGAAAAAGAAGAAATAGTTCATTCTTTAATGCTTTTATAGATTTATATTTATAAAACGAAGTCTGTTGAGTTTTACATTAAAAAGAAATGATTAGCCAACAGATTTTATTCTTAAATACTCTACACTATGTAAAACATTTTTTATTTATTAAATAAACTTATAATTTTATTTCTGCTCAGTCATTGGATGATTTTGACTTCCTGAAAGTGTTGGGCAAAGGAACTTTTGGTAAAGTGATCATGTGTAAGGAGAAAGCAACCAATCAATTGTACGCCATCAAAATTTTGAAGAAGGCGGTTATTATAGCTAAAGTAAGAACTATAAGAGAAAGATAAAAATTGTGTAGTCATTAGAGCTAAAGTAAGAACTATAAGAGAAAAGTAAGAATTGTGTAGTCATTATAGCTAAAGTAAGAACTATAAGAGAAAAGTAAGAATTGTGTAGTCATTATAGCTAAAGTAAGAACTATAAGAGAAAGATAAAAATTGTGTAGTCATTATAGCTAAAGTAAGAACTATAAGAGAAAAGTAAGAATTGTGTAGTCATTATAGCTAAAGTAAGAACTATAAGAGAAAAGTAAGAATTGTGTAGTCTTTATAGCTAAAGTAAGAACTATAAGAGAAAAGTAAGAATTGTGTAGTCATTATAGCTAAAGTAAGAACTATAAGAGAAAGATAAAAATTGTGTAGTCATTATAGCTAAAGTAAGAACTATAAGAGAAAAGTAAGAATTGTGTAGTCATTATAGCTAAAGTAAGAACTATAAGAGAAAAGTAAGAATTGTGTAGTCATTAGAGCTAAAGTAAGAACTATGCATGAGAAAATAAGAATTAATGGCTAAATTATATAAAGTAAGAAATATCATCTAATATGCACAAACTAAAGAATAAAGGAGTCATAGCTAGTAGTAAGAACTATTTGAGGAAAGTAAGAATTTGTCTTCATTTTGTCTATAGTATGGGATAAAAGTAAGAATTATACTGTCATTGTTGCTAAACTGTAAAGTGAGCAAGACTATGTGAATGCCACTGCCAATTAAAACTATCCCTCATGTTGTTTTCAGGATGAAGTGGCTCACACACTAACAGAAAACAGGGTTTTACAGACAACTAATCATCCATTTCTCACTGTGAGTACATTCTATTTCTTTCAAATGATCCTGGTCAGTATTTTCCCCACAGTACACCATTGAAATTACCTTAACAAAGCCTTAACAGTTGGTAATAATCTTGACTCCTTATGTCGTCCCCAGCAACTGAAATATTCATTCCAGACAGCAGACAGGCTTTGCTTTGTCATGGAGTATGTCAATGGTGGGGAACTCTTCTTCCACTTGTCTAGGGAAAGAGTTTTTTCAGAGGAGCGCACAAAGTTTTATGGCGCGGAAATTGTGTCAGCTCTGGGCTACCTCCATGAAAACAACATAGTGTACAGGGATTTAAAGGTTTGTTTGTTGTGTTGCTGTAAAATATGTGTATACATTTTCAGCTTCAATATGATCAGCTCCTGCAACTCTTTTAACCCTTCCAGTACCAATATGATCAGCTCCTGCAACTCTTTTAACCCTTCCAGTACCAATATGATCAGCTCCTGCTGATTTTTCAATAAATCCAAAAAATGTGAAGAAAAGGGTCCTAGGTCGTTTTTTAGATTATTATTGATTTGTAATGTTGAATGCCTTAACTTATAACTGTGAAATTTTCAAGCTAAAATGATTTTTAGAAATTAGTAGAAAAATGGTTTTTATGCAGCTTTTGTATAAAATCACGCAAAATGTCCTCTAAACATTAAATTGTTTAAATATAATATAAATATTACTTAAAACATTTAAATCTTTAACAGCTTTTGTATTAATTTATTATGATTATGTTTGTTTAATTTCATGACGATTGATTAATATTTGTTCGTCCTGGAAAATATTAATTATCTGTTACAATGCAAAATTTTAAAAAATCGCTACTATTTCCTTTTTTCATATTCCCCCAAAAGGACTTCCCTTACCTTTATTTATGTAATTTTTAATAACTTTTGAACTAATTTATGGATTTTTAAGTTTTTTTCACCAATATATAGACAAATGAATTAGCTTTAATTCAATACAAAAAACTAAATATCCTATTTTGCCGACTTCAGTACCAGTCCGTGGGGTTGCATCACATATAGTATGTTTTTTGTCTGTAATATTTTTTTAAGGAGTTAAGTCAAAGTTGTCTACATTATATGAAATTGTTTTGACATCATTTTGTAACTTTGTGTTTTGTGGTTGACAGCTGGAGAATCTGCTGCTGGATAAAGATGGCCACATCAAGATTGCAGACTTTGGTCTGTGCAAGGAAGAGATGTTCTTTGGTGCCAGCACAAACACATTTTGTGGAACTCCTGAATATCTGGCACCTGAGGTAAACATTATTCAGTTGTTGTTTTAAAATATATATATATATATGCTCATTAGGTGAGACTTAAAGTATGTGTCAGGTCGTAAGAGTTCATAGTCTATCAGGTGAAATATATTCACTACTTGTTACATGTAATGTAAGATAATAAGAGTTCATAGTCTATCAGGTGAAATATATTCACTACTTGTTACATGTAGTGTAAGATAATTATTTTACAACACCAACTTGGAGTAAGATTCCCTTTTGTTCAGTGTCCATGCAATGAAGAAATGTTGCTGAAAATTCAGCAGCGTTACTGCTTTTTTTTTTGCTGAAAATTCAGCAGTGTTACTACTTTTTTTTTTGCTGAAAATTCAGCAGTGTTACTGCTATTTTTTTTTGCTGAAAATTCAGCAATGTTACTGCTATTTTTTTTGCTGCTGCTTTTTTTTTGCTGAAAATTCAGCAGTCTTACTGCTTTTTTTTGTTGAAAATTCAGCAATGTTACTGCTTTTTCTTTTTGCTGAAAATTCAGCAATGTTACTGCTATTTTTTTTGCTGCTGCTTTTTTTTTGCTGAAAATTCAGCAGTCTTACTGCTTTTTTTTGCTGAAAATTCAGCAATGTTACTGCTTTTTCTTTTTGCTGAAAATTCAGCAATGTTACTTACTATCTTATTTACACCTACTGCCCCTCTCGGGGCATAGGCCACCAACAAGGGCTCTCCAGCCATCCCGGTCCCGAGCGAGTCTTTCCAACTGTCCCCATGAATGGCTTGTTCTCTTGACGTCTGCATCCAGGTCTCGGCGCCAGCTGTTACAGGGTTCAGCCACTCTTCCTCTTTCCTTGGGGGTTCCACGATAGGGACTGTCTGGTGATGTTGGACAGCAATGTTACTGCTTTTTCAAATTCCTTATCTCGCTCCCTCTCTCTCTCCCTTTCTATCTCTCTGCCCGCCTCCATTTATTCTCATGTTTTTTTTCTTGTTTTCTTCTGTGTAACTTAACCTCTCAACCTGTTAAAAACATGATAAAGAAAACAGCAGTATAATTTAATTTAGGGAGATTTTTCTTCTGAAAATATGTTCACCTGATATTTTTTGCTTTGCATTCTCTGCATTACCTTAGGCTCCAAAGAGTGGGGCCAAACTTAAAAGCTAAATCAATGTTTTCATTTATGATTTAACCCTGAAACTTGTTCTTGCCTTACATAGTGTGACCATTTTATTACATGAAAGCAAGAGATTTACTTTAAAATGATAAGCACTCTAAACAAAATAGCACCACAGAAAACAATCATTTGACTAAATTGTGAAATTCTTTCAAAAGAATTTTTTTTTTGTTTGCTTTGGTTTTCATTTATTATGCATTTTGTTTTTGTACTTTCTTAGGTTCTGGAAGATAATGATTATGGCAGAGCGGTGGACTGGTGGGGGACTGGGGTGGTTATGTACGAGATGATGTGTGGGAGACTGCCTTTTTACAACAAGGACCATGATGTCTTATTTGAACTCATCCTGCTCCAGCATGTCAAATTCCCAAGAAATCTCTCAGAGGAAGCTAAGAGTTTGCTCAGTGGTTTGCTGGCAAAAAAACCTAAACAGAGGTTGGTAAAAAAAAAACACTTTTGAGTCTGTCTCATTTTCTAAAAACTATTTATATTATTTTGTTACTAAAGTTTCTCAAAACCATTTTATTAAAAATCATTATATTAGAATATTTTATTTGTTTTATATGTACCAACTGTGTTATCTTGTTAGAAATATTTTATAAGTAATTTCTCAATTTAGACACTACTAAGTAAAATTGCAGTATTGTAACTAATTGTAACATCAGAGATTCCCAGAAAAAAGGAATTATGTAAAAACTTAACCGTTCTAGCACCTGTTGCATATAGCCAGCCCATTTAGTTCTAGAAAGCCCAGGCATGTATATTTCCTGCATAGAAGGATATCAAATATAAACAAAATAAGGATGTAACCTTTCACCCACAGTCTTGGGCAGAATGCTTGTTTGCTAGAGGAATATTAGAATTTTTGTTTTGCTTTTTAAATCGGAACAATGGATCAATTACTGATTTTAGTGTGCTGAACTGTAATTGTCCAATATGGCTCTTGCCAAGTGATGTTGTTGTAGATAGATAGAGATGGACTTGGGTGTAGATGAAACATTTTCTGTGGAATTTACAATTAATTCTCTACATGTTATTGTCACTTGTTATAATCATCAAAGCTAGAAATATATTTTGGAACCCTTTTTGAGGTTACGCTCATTACAAAATAATGCCTTGGGCACAAGAATAATTAGTAAAACATATTAGTATATAGCAAAAAAATAGCCTGGTGCTAAAAGGGTTAAGAAAAACAACTACAGTTCAAAGTTTACTAAATATTTTCCTTCCTTCAGCTGAAATTGTAGTGCTTTAGAAATATAATTATTTTAAAATTAAATGCTACATTTTTTGCTTTCTTTCTTTCCTTCCAGGTTGGGTGGCGGTGAGGCAGATGTAGCAGATATCAAAAGTCATCCTTTCTTTGCCTCCATCAACTGGGAAGACTTGGTGGCCAAAAAGGTATCTCAGCTATTCTCTTTTGCTGTAGACATTTTACTGCTTTTTATTTTTATTTCATCCCCTACTACTAAATATTATCTCTTATTTCAATATTCCTCCCTTTGTTTTCTCCAACCGGTCTCTGGCTTGATCATTTGTTTATGTTGCTGAACTTGTAGCTTGCTAGGAATCTTTAGTCATCTTTTGTACAAGTTCTTGAAATACATGTTTTGTAAATTATTTGTTTGTAGATGGATGCGGTAGTCTGAAGGTCTAACATCTATTTCAGAAATAAAGGGGACTGGTCATTGTGTTGGGCACACAATCTCTCAGTATGCTGTGGTAGATTTAAACTGTTTAGCTAAGTTCCTTCTGCATCCATGGACCATAAACATGTGAACCAGCCACCTTAATGGCCCCTGGACTCATTTTGCGGGCTCTTTGACAACTGAGGTATTGCGGAGGGCGTGAGGAGAAAGTCCACCAAAAATTTACCGCATCAGGCGAACAAGTGATCAAGTAACTTTCCTTGCGTGGCTGATGATATAACCCTTGTTAATGATCCAGAATCATGTGAGAGGGAATTCTTTTAGGGCTAGAGCTCCTAGGGTGTCCTAACATGTGCTGTCCCCTATGGAATGGTGGCATGTCTTGGATAGGGGGTTTAGTCTTCTACTCCAAGGTTAGTCTTGGATTCCTTCTGGGTCGGGTAATAGATATTATAGCTCTTCTTCCCCAGCCTGATAGGGCTTCAAGGTCTTTATAGGAAACTTTACTTATTACAAGCAAACATCTGATGAAAATGAAATAATGTTATTTTCCTCCTATTTTTGTAAATCTAAGCTTATTTACAAATTATATTTTTTTAATCCTTTGTTGGCTTAGTACCTGTAAATCTATGGGTTTTTTTTTCATGGGTAATCAGTGAAGTGGAATTCACCAATGTCTTTTGACATACAAAGGGGTTGTGTGCCCAGCTATATACCCTTGATTGACCAATCAGCTACTAAAATTCAGATTGGTTATGCGTAACAAATTTTGTAACTATTTCATTAGTGCCCTCCTTTTAGAGTGTGAAAAAATGTGTATTTTTACAAGTTGCTTCTATTTTCATGGGACCATATCTTCACTCAGCTTCTTCTTTATTCAAAAGTTGTTTTTTTATTCCACCTTCCTTAATTGGGTGTCAAAGTGGATCTTGTCATTATAATAAAACCACTATTGAATTTATAGCTTTCTCAATCTGATGATCTCTATAAAAGTTAATCTGTTTTAAATTGTTGTCCTATAGAACGATTCATTTGACCATTTCTGTAAATAGTACATGGAGTTGCCAAACAAGTTATCAGTAAGGTCACTGCTGTTGTTAGTTAGTATAATACTGATTCAGTTATTTTCTGTGTGTGTATAGACAAAAAAAAAAGCTCTCATTTATTCTCTATCTCAGCCTGCATGTGCTACTTATGAAATAAACATTACTCAACTTTTTCAAAGTATTACTAATTGAGAAACATGCTGTTATAGTGTCATCATTATATTATGTGACACACACAAATTATTTCTTATATTCTGGAAAAAAATAGTTGGTACTTTATGTGTCTATTTGTAATGAATATAAGAGCTATGCTAGTTTGGGAATATTGTATTTATCTTTAGATTTGTCTGGGTTATTGTCAGATGTCATGTTTTCTAGTTAGTGTAACAACTATTAGTACTTTAACCTATTGACTAATTATTGTTATTATTTAAAAAAAGGCCCTGGGTACATTTTAAAAATGTTGTCGTTAATATATAACTTGGAGTTTAGTATTTTGTTAAAACAACAAAACCTGACCAAAGAAAATTGACATGCTTGCAAAAGGGGGAGGAAAACTTGGAAAGTGCACTGGCCTAGATCATACTAGATGAAAAAAGAAATGAGTTTTCGATTGATTATATACTAACCGTCATTTACATCAAGTTCCATCAGTTTCGGTCACTACTGATATCAGAAAGAATGTTTAAAATTCACAATGCCTAAATCATCTTTTCTTGTATAAATAGTCTGTTAATCTCCCAGATTCTTCACAATTCCATCATAGCTTAAATGGCACTTTTTTTATTTTGGCCCCAAAAGAGATGATTTGATGTTTATGCCTTCATAATTGAAACCAATGTATTGTCCAGGGAGGCATGCATACAACATTTGTTATCATTTCCTGTGTAATCATGTTTGCAGTGTATTTCTGTTTTACCTCACCAACACCTCCCTGTGTGTCTCCTAGTCATGTGCAACATTGCTTTTTAAACAATAAATTAGGTAGTTTTACTGTGACACAAGATGAAAAAGAAAATATCTTTCTTCACTCCCTTCCAATGTTTAGCAATGAACTTTTGTCACTCCAATGAACCCTGAACACATTTTTATTTTCAAGTATCTAATGGTTGTTGCAAGAAATTTCTTGAACTATAAATTGTCCCCCAAAATATATATGTATCATTTGCCTACAAAATATTCACAGGCTCATATAATTTCTAATTAGCTTTCTTAACATTTCTAGTAATTAACAGTTCTATTGTCATTTGTTTAGTTTTAGGCTTTGCATGTTCTTTAAAAAGTATTCCATATGAGCACAAAATGAAAGTAAAGAACAATGTTTTAAATTATGGCCATTTAGAGAATAATTACTGTTGTTGCACAATTGTATCATTTACAAAGATTATTAGTTGAAAACTGCTAGTAGTATTCGTAGTTGGGTTAAGTGCAGTTTGACCTACATTAGTTTAAACTGAAAAGGAGAAAATGTTGACCTCCACATTGCACCCATCTGCTATTTGTTTGTGAACCTGTCCATCAATTTGTTCTTCCTGTGCCTTATTTGTATACAGCAGCAGACTTAATTTGAATGCACATCTGACAGTGGTTGGTTTGAAAAAAAAAAAACAGTTTAAAAACGTTGGGTTCTATAGTAGTGGCTGTCATAGTATTATAACCATCATTCAGTTGTACGTGATTCGTTTTTTAATTTGATATATATATATATATATATAAATATGACCAGTTCTTACAAAATAATAGCCGCTGGTGCCAATCCAATATTTATTTTAAAATCATTTTTATCTATATTTGTTTAAAGAAAGAAAAAAAGTATTTTAAACAAATTATTCAAGGTTTTTTTTCACACTGTTGCAATAGTATAAAATCTTTGAAGTTAACAAAAAAGGAAATTTGAATGCCACTTGCAATGATATTGTTGTTATGGCTGAACGGGAGTTTTCAATACAATGCAATTCAAACACTTTAAAACTTGTTTTTTTTTAAATGACACAAGTATATTGTTTGGTACCATTTTAATGCCTGTTCAAAGCCCTTTCTAAACTTGTATAAAACTCCAAACGTTAGGAAATATCACTTATGCCTCATTTAGTGCCAACATGTCAGATAAATCACAGACATTTATAATGCAGTGCTGCTTGTTTCTTGACTCCCTAATGTTATCTTTCTAGTAAAACAATAATAAATATACAAAGTGACCATTAACTTTCCTTATTTATATTAAAAGAAAACATGTTTCATTAGATAATAATTAGATAATAATTAGATAATATTAATAATAATAGAAGATGAAGAATAGAAAAAAAGGCAAGGATAATAATTTGTAAGCTTTGTATAATGATTTTTTGAAAGCAGTTGTGATTGTATATAGTTTTTCTGATAGCTAAAATGTATAAATCCACTGAACTTTATACACTACTGATATAAGCTGTTTCAGCTTTGAGGGCTTATTTTATCTAACTGAACTCATCCTTTTGTCTTCTCATTACCTGACTTGTTTTTGTTTTTTTGACTCCCATACCTTTATGTTGTTTCTAAAAAAAAAACTGATAACTGATCTCAAATTCAACCACCACCCTATATCAGATAACCCCGCCATTCAAGCCTCAGGTGACCTCGGAAACAGACACCCGCTACTTTGACGAAGTGTTCACCGGGGAGGCAGTGAACGTGACCCCGCCCGTGGGTGTGACTCACCACCAAGCGTTAGTCCCCATCGCCGAGGACATGGAGCCCCTGCCCTACTTTGAGCAGTTTTCTTACCATGGCAGCAGAGGCAGTCTGGCCAGCAATAGAATGAGCTTTGAGACCACTTGGAATCTGTAGCATGACAACTCGGCAAACTGCTTTTTTTTTTTTTCATCTCTGGAACACATGACAACACCGTGGCGTTTGGTTTAATTGACCTCTTTCTCTATCGCCTTTATTTTCTTTATCTTACTGACTTCACATTTCTTCGTCTCCTAGATTTCTCCAGTACAGAAATACAATCTACCTCTCTCTAAGTCTTACAGCGGTTTACAATTTTATCAGTGAACATGGCTGGGCTCAAGTTTTGAGTTGTTGTTTTTTTTTGCTTGTTTGTTTTGTTTTGATTTTTTGTCTCATCACTTGTGTTCATAGATGTAGACACTTGACTTCTTGACAATTGTATTATATGTACAAATATGAATTTAATAAATGTATTTTAAGATATTAATTATTTTTTAGGGGGTGGGAGTTTTTTTTTTCCGAGTTGTAGATGTGTTGTGTTGAACTAGAGGTGATCTTGAATTGTGTTTTTTGTTTTTTTTTTACAACAGATCAGGGGGCTTGTGTATAATGTCCATTTAGGACCACTGCCATGGCTTCCATGGAGCTATTTCAGTCAGATTGTTGTTGTTTTAATTGTATGCCTTTAATTCATTGTGTCACTCAACAAGACTGCTTAGTGGATGTATGTACCAGAGCAGGACAATATGTGGGGACTGTTGACAAAACAATTGTGTTCAAACATTTTGAGGTGCAATGAATATTTTAGTCTCACATAACTTTGTATAGAAAACATTTTTGTTTCTCGTGGTAATGAGCTTAGTGAAAGAAGATTATTTACATTTCTCTTGTTTGTTTTTTTATCACATCAAATAGCTTTTTGTTTTTCTGCATTTAAAATCAAACCTTCACACCATGGTATAAAAAGATAGGCATTGAATCCCCAAAAATGTCTCCCACTGTCATTATTCTTGTTCTGTTTCAATCATGTTTGAAAGATAAAGGATTCATTGTGTTGTTGTATTATGCTTGGCTTCTTTCCTCACCTTTCCCTGTGCATGAATTGATCAAAGAGCATGATGATGTTTACTCTAAATTTTGGCCCCTCTGTACTTAATCTAGTTTTTTCTATTTTAAAGAGGTTATTTTTTTTAAAATATAAAACTGATTCTTGTTTGAACAGTGTTATATCACTACTATCAGAATGAAAATTTGAGAAAATGGATTAAGCCAATGTTAGATTATCTGTGATTCAAAAGTGAAAGCTAGACCAATCAGATATTAACGTGCATGACCTTTTGTCATTTTAAACTATGAAGAAGTATATATCAGATTATTATATATATATAAACCTGCCAACCATTCCAATTTTATGGCATTTTAAAGATTTTTTTAAAAGTCATTTTGATAAGCCATCTCTAAAAATTGAAAACCAGAAAATAGTAAAGCAGCAAAGTGGAATGTTTGGAATATACATCTTTTATTGTTTTTTAAGGCTATACTTTTGTTAGGGAGTCAAATGGAATACATACACTTAATACAGGGGCTTCATACTTCTAAGGTTTCATTTGCAATGTTATCATTTTGATATATGATGGTTTTACAGGAGTGTTAAAATTTGAACTCCTATATGACTTTACCTAATATGATAAATCTATTTTCACTGTCACGATTAGATGTCAACAATAAATTTGAGCGACCCTTTTAACTGTAATGTACAGTATCTTCCCCAACCCCTAGTTCTATGCCGAGATTTTTGTTCTTTGGGAGGTTAGCAGGTCTGTATGTATCTTTCTTGTACAATGAACTCCCCTGTAGATGTTTAGTTCTAGATAGAATGATTAGTGATTCCTACCTTTAATGGTCTTCAAGATTCATTTAAAAAAAAAAAAAAAAAAAAATATTTTGTTGTTCTGGTATTTAGGTTGCTTTGTATCTCTCCATGGGGCGCGGTAGCCGAGCGGCAGCGTGTTCGACTGGCGATCCAAGGGTCCTGGGTTCGAATCCTGGTGCAGGCTAGGATTTTTCCCCAGGATTTGAGGGTGTCCCTGAGTCTACCCAGCTCTAATGGGTACCTGACCTTAGTTGGGGTAAAGTAAAGGCGGCTGTGCATAGTGCTGGCCACACAATCACCTAGTATGCCGTGGCCACGGAAACTGGTGAACGCTGCTTCACCGGCCCTATGGACCAATTTGGTCTGACGGGATACTTATCTCTCCCCTTTAAATAACTTTTGGCTGTGTCTACACATCTCACCATTTGCCTTAACTTTTGTTGTTGTCATATTTATTCCCCTCAAGGCTTCTTTATGTGTTGTCTTTTTTGTGTGTGTGTTCTGTTTTGACCACGAATCAGGTATTTCTGGTGCCACCTATTTATCAGGATAAACCTTTACTCTGGCTGTGGAAGATTTTGTTTGAGACTAACACATCTGTAATGTATGCATGGATTGGCTGTCTTGTGACTTAACAGGGTTCGTACAGCTCCTGGAAACTCCTTGAAACTCCTGGAAAACAAAAAGTTGTGTTCCAGGACCTTAAAACTCCTGGAAAAACTGCATTTAGTCCTGTGAAAATACTAAAAACTCCTTATTTTCGAGGGAGATTAATTATTAATAAAAAAACTGTTATCACTGCTCTTAGATTGTACATTCACTTTTCCAGAAAGGCATATTGGAGTTAACCCTCTTTGCCACTTTTTATTTCCGCGCGCAAACGTTGATGACACCAGTGATGCCACTCCATGGTTCTTTTTTTTATACTAGGTCTTGTTTTTTTTTATCTATAGTTGGGAGGATGTAGGCTATATAAGTCTCCGTAATGTCGTAAAACAAATAAAAAGCTGTGTAACAAGGTGTCTGTTTATTTTAAAGAGCTCAGCTTGGCTTTTCAAAAAATTTACTCCTGAAAAGCTTCTGGAACACTCCTGGAACACTTCTGGAAAACTCCTGGAATTTTGAGGCAATTTGTCTGTACGAACCCTGGACTTAGCAAACATCTGTAATGTATGCATGGATTGGCTGTCTTGTGACTTAGCAAACATCTGTAATGTATGCATGGATTGGCTTTCTTGTGACTTAGCAAACATCTGCCATTCTGGTACTCAAAAACAAACCTATAAAAGCTTATTGACTAATATATTTGATATCAATGACCTATATAATTGTGACTAAGACCATTCCAATAGTAAAAACAAATAAGAATAACATTGATAAAATATTCTTCTTTGGCATCCTTGCATCTCAAGAGACGATGGTACATCACCATGGGTTGGGGTTGCATTTTCTCGTACGGCTAATCAGACCTATCCTCAAATGGCAGTCTCTCTTGTAGCTTTTGCACACATTACTTTATTGCAAAAAAAAAAGTTTTTTTTCCTTATCTGTGTCTATGTTTTTAATTTTAAAAAATTCTATAATTTTTGTACAGGTCTGATTAAAGTTTTAGTAAGGCTTTAAAGTGAAGATCATACAAAATAAAAAGTTGCCCTGTAACATTGTTATGCGACTGTATAAATGCTATCACATTCTTAATATTATGGTCATGACATATGAGTGCATTTATATAGTACACTTCAAAAGGGCAAAAAAGACACAATAGTTTTTAACAAGGATTGCCAATCCATGTATTTATATATACATACATATTAATACATTGGTCAGTGAGTACATATGAATTTGTATCATGACTCTTTTTTTTTTTCTTTCTGGGCTGTGGAAGTTGTTTCTTTACAAAAATGTTTATATTCACTTTATTCACTTCATGCATGTTTCTCTTTAATAATCTCTTCTCTTTCAAAGGAAGCTTTTCTGAGTAAAGTCTTACATTTTTTTTTTTATCTATAACATGAATTGCTTCTTTTTATATCCATATTTACCTGTATATAATCAAAAGCTGCATATTTCATCTGAAAATAATGTCTCCCTTCATTTGCTTACATTTTGTATTTAAAAAAACAACAAACAAACATCATATTATCTAGTTGGCTGTTGTTGTATGGTTATAGTAACTATTTTTTTTTTGGTTTGGTATATACTAGCTACATTTAGCTACATTTATTGGTGTAAAAAGCTTAGAAAGTTCTTTAAGGTAGAAACCTTGGAAGTTGGCAGCATGGTTATCTCTTGTGTTCTGTTGTTGCAGCTGTTTCTACTTAGTACGGTAGTTGTTTTTTTGTTTTTTGTATATTAATAATATTATCATTTCACTGGAACCCTTACCTGTTGATAGTGGTCTTAATGAGCTTACCATTGACATGTCTCACTGATTTATGCCAAAGATACATTGCATATGTAGTAGCATCTATTTGTTTTAATTGTAGAGTGCATTGAATATTAGGGGCTTGTCCTGGACACTTAGAAATTGGTATTTGAATGTATTTTTTTACATTTTTATTCAATGGAGACTTTGACCAAAATTTTTGTTTTTCTTCATAAAGTATCTTTGAACTGTTCTAATTATTATTTTTTCAAGAGTAGTTTTTATATTGAGTGTTTTAGTATGCTACATTAATAAAATTTTGTATTTACCCGGTTCTTAAGTGGTCCATTTCTGAGAATTTCTGACTTTTCTTTTTGGAATTTCCATTGGATTCATCAAATTTTCTCATTTTCAATGTTTGTAGTTTCCTTATTTCACTAATTGTTTACCTATTGCCCTTAATGAATAGTTTGTTTTTATTTAGTATGTACTCACCCTGCATGTTTTGTTGATCTTCTAGTTTCCTTATCCCTTGCCATCTAGCGTGACTCTCTACTTTAGGAATAATTGAAAAAACAAAACTGAGCCATATGTAATGAGTTAAAAACTAGTGTGTATTTTGTTGATGTAGTTTTTGAAGCTCTTCATATTAAAGTTCACATTTAATAAAACTACTCTTTGTGGCTCTTTTGTATGGTGTACATGTGCCATTCATTATGTATGCTTTAATGATTTTGTGGGTGGTTGTTCGAAATTCGTTTTGTTAATTTTTATCAGTAGCAAATTTAGTCAAGACTAATTTACACATTTAAAATACAGATTGATAGCTGGCCATTCTCAGCCCACATAGACTTGGGGGTTGATCAATTTAACAAAGAAAACCTTTGGCTGAATAATTGTGTTCACTATATTGATTATATAACAAACTGGTACTATTCAGTATGTTTAATTGTTAATGAGAAGAAGAAAGGTCATGAAAATAATTTCATAAACATATAGCAGGTTGTAGAATAAATATCTTATCACTTATAAATTAATATTATCATACCATATATTTATGGTATATAGTATATAATTTAGGCCAGTAAATGTATATCTTGCCACATATAAGCTTGAACAGAGGAAGAAAATTATCCTCATCTAATTTACATACTGCTGCTTTTACTATTCAAGTCTTAAAATTGTCTGTTCTTAGTAAATAATTGAATCAGAAATTAAACAAAATTATTTGACAAGAACTTTCAACCATTTGTTTTACTGTTTGAATGAGATGAAAATAAGTATCTTAATCTTATATTTTGTTACTACTTTACAGCTAATTCATTATATTTCCTTAAACTTAAATATCTATTTCACTTTAGAAAGCAAAACATAAAAATATAATAGAAAAAAAATGTTACCGATTACCATTAGTCAAGCGGCAGTCATCTTGATTTCCCAAACTATAATTCTTATGTCCATTAAAGGAAATAAAAAGCTTGCATTGTTTGGATAAACAGCTTCTAAGCTTTTCAGAACTCTATAAGCTCCATAGAATAAAACTGGGCAGGTGCTGATCCTAGATGTTGTATCAAAGTCCATTTAGAAAATCTATTACCTTCATTGACCAAAAATATAGTGGTAAACTTTGAGATGATTTCATTTGAGTAATTAGTGGGATTGTTCTTTAAATGAAATATTTTTTGTGTGTGTGTTTGAGTTCCTTGTGCTTTTGGTGCTTTTGTTGATCTAGATAACGCCACCCTGGAAGCCTGAGGTTGACAATGAATGGGATACCAAGTACATCCCCGAGGAGTTTGCCCAAGAATCAGTCCACTTCACCCCTGGCTCGCACATGATGACCAGCAGGTTGGACCCTATAGCTGAGGATGGACAGTTTCCCTACTTTGATCAGTTTTCTTACCAAGGCAGCCGGAACAGTTATGGCCACCCGAGCTACCTGAGCACATCAGCGGCCGCTCACAGTGCACAGGAAATGTTCTAGACACTAAAAATGCATTCAACAAGCACGCATACACAGCCGGTGACATTTTTCTCTCACAATTTGACAACTGTTTGCTTCTGACTATGTTGACAAAACAAGCTTTCATTGACTTTCAAAATAACTTTTTTCTCTTACACCTTCACCTATACTGAAGTTATGATTATGAATGGAACAATAACATTTTTGTTTCCAACTTCATTCTACTAAGTATTGTTCATGAATTTCTGTTGTTGAATAGTGGTGGGTTGCTATTGCTTTTCCTTAGTTCCCTGACTTTAGTATAAAATGACTGCAATGTCTGATACTGATACTACTGATAGCAAAGTGAATATACTGTACATACTTTATATAAGAAATCTCTTCTCTTTTTATTATCTCCTCATGAAACCCTACAGCCTTGTAGACTGAACTGGTCAAGTGATATTTTTATGCCTCAAGTCAAACATTTAGTCATCAATTTCCCATTTTGAAAAAAAAGTTATGTTATAAAGAATGTATTTAAGTGAACCATAGATTATAACAAAGAATCCTCTCTGATAATTGTTTTTTAAGCCTTTAAATTTGTTTAGGGTGGGGGGTAGAGGTGAGGTATGTAGGAACTATTTGACTAATTCCTGTATTGATCCATCAGTAAAGACAATATGTCACTGAATTAAAATAATTCTTGACTACCTGTACATTAAAAGGTATATGGTACATTGCTTCCACAGATTTGTTTAAATTATTTAAAATGTATCATGCATATGGAATTTATTTGGTTTCAAACACAACTATTATTAGGTAAAATGTCCCATTTAAAGTAGCTTCATTTTGGACTATTTAAAATAGCAATACAGGATTTATGTTGTGTATGAATAAGAAATTCAATTTTTTTAAAGTTAACATTAAAATAACATCAAATAAAAATAGCCCCCCAAAAAATAGTTTGAGAATCTTTATATTTATTATATTAAAAAAATATTTATATGTACAAAACTAACGGACACTTTTTTTATATTTTGAGATAAAGTTTCCTTAGACAGCCTAAGAAGATGAAAGAGATGTGTTTAAAAATACTGTACTATTAAAATAACATTACACTTTCATTAGATTTTTGTTTCATGTATTAAGTCCATGTAGAAATCAAATTCCAAAAATATGAATACTTCAGATAAGCTTAAGAGTTTTTTTTTTTAGTTCTTTACAGTGTAGTAAAAAATAAAAATATACACAAATATACACAGTATGTATGGCAAGTTTTTATTTTATTTGTAAGAAATTCTCCAAAATGTTGCAGCTATCTAGATAGTGTGTGTAAAAATGCTGTAGTAAATTTTTGTTGTTGTGATTTTCACGTTACCTTATTATATTGTTCACTGTTATCAATTATGACTATTACTGTATATTGTTCTGTATATTGTTATGGTGAGCCACATATTGTAAATATATATATATATACCAATATACCTATCTTTACATGTTCACTGGGAAAAGGGAGAGGGGGGAAAATAACCTGATTGTAGATTGTTTCTCATGCTTTAGTTTGTAAAAGTACTGTCATTATTCTGTGTTAATTGTGACAGTAGCCTGTAAAGTAAATACAGGCATTTCAAAGTTTGTTTTGCAGATACCGGTAGACAGACTGTAAAGAAAACAGCTGGGACATTGGAATGACTGAATGTTATCCCTCATGGTAAACAATATATATGGGATGAAAAATGCAGCTGATTGGTTCTGAAGTAAATACAATACAGTTACAGGCTTCAAAGTTGTTGCCAGTTGGCACTGTAGTTGTTTTTTTTATTACTTTCTGAAGTCTTTTAAAAATAAGTTTGACATAAAGACTTAATAACATGTTTTTTGTTTACTTTTGGGGATTTATTTGGTGTTCTGTTCATTTTTTGTTGTTGTTTCTGTGACATATCTAGGTCATTCAGCGATGCAGAGTAAGTTGATTTTCAATAAAGCAATGCATTTTTTTTTAATTAATGTAAAAAAATACCCAGTACTCTCATACTATTTCTGCCTCTAACATTAGTCAATATATTGTTTAAAATATACTTTTACTTATAACTTATGTTAATAAAAGATCTTTATTTTTTTGTGTGTTTGCTTAAACAGATCAGAGCAAGCATAAAGACTATATTGCAGAATGCTTGATCCTAGCACATTGCTACATTATACCCTAATTTATAATATCTAGTGAGGACAAAAGGCACTTGTATTACTACACCATATTCAATAACCACTGAACATCAATCTGTATCAATTGCAAATCATGCACTTTTTAAAATTCCTCTTTTCCATCAATTCTTAAAAGTAAAAGCTACAGAAAAATATGATAGACATAAAACAAGTAAACAAGCAATCACTGATTACAGTGCCAGTGATATACTTTTCAATAAAAAACTGTCTCTATATATTTAAATATGCATATAGTCATTGAAGTTGACCTTAAGGTTGTATCAAAATCAAAATGTTACTGGTATTCCAGTCTAGATATTATCGCTATGATGAAACGTACTTAATCTGAACTCTTTCCTACATTTATCTTCAATACCCGGTACAACATTGTCTGATTATCATAATCATAGCATAGAAACTCAAAATGCAAAAAAAAATATATATTCAAATGAGATAATTTTTGTATTAGTACTGTAGTATAAATACTCCTTGAGAGTCCTTACAAATTTAGGCACGCAAGTGAAGGCTTGAGTAACGCAGGAGAGCTGATAGAACTCTAAATGAAAGTTTCTGTGCTGGAGAAACAAAAAGCAATGGACTAAATGTTTTTAACTTATAAATGTCAACAAAAAAAACAACATGACATTGTGTTTCGTCTTTAAGAATAAGCAATAGATTAATTACTTCAGAGATGATAGCATTATTAAATTATAATTTGTGTTGTTGCGATAATGATAAAACATACAAGCATTGTAACATTAACATAGGAGTTGATTGCTGATCATAATCAATATTTTATAGAATGAGCACAATCTTGTGTCCAGAACATAAAAACATCATAAATGAAAATTTTTGTTAAGATTATTATTTCCAACATTCTACCTGTATTTGAAAAATAAATGAGCGCCATAAAAAAATAATTTTGCTTTTATTTCTGAATTTCAGTGCTATAACTATAAACATTTGTTTTTTTATCAATTTCTGCTGGTTAAAAAAACTACATTGTATGTGAATAGTTTATATAATGTATTATCTTATTACTGCACATTTGTTCATATATTATATTTGTACTATTAAAATTGTAAATATTTAACATTGTCTGTATTTTATATATATTTTTTTTCTTAATGTTTTTTTTTTTGTGTCATTATTTACTTTGTTTTAGTTAAAGTCTAATAATTTTTGTTTATTTAATGCAGAAGCAGAAATTTTGCTGTTTCATTAAATAAAATTAAACAAATGGCATGAATAAAGCTATAGAGCTATTACCAGTTGTGGTTATGGTTTTAATTTTACAAGAAAATTGTCTTTAAATTAATTAAACAACATTGTGAAAAGGTTTTCTTGAAGGCTATTCTTAGTGTTGTATTGTGCTGAACATGTGTATTTTTTCATATCTCTTGGATAACTTAGATTTAAATGATCTAAACCAAACTTGACAGAAATTAAAGGAAGTTGTATTTTCTTAATGTGAAACAAATTCAACTGTCATTGTCACAAATTTGTGAAACTCTATTAGCAGAAAAGAGCAATAATCATAGAATTTAGAACCAGTTTTGAAACCTTTGCACTTGATAACTTAGTTTTTCTACTGAACATTATGTATTAAAGCAGTTTTTGGCAGGGACTTAACAAGCAATTCTTTTGAAATTTGTGAAAGCAAAAAATTGTTTGGGTTCAGTATGTGCTTGGAAAATTACTAAAAAACTAATTAGCTCATTTTAATTACATTAATTGCTACTGGTCAAATCCAAAAAATGTCTGCTTGGTATCATGGTATAAAATGTCTGCTTGGTATCTCCTCTTTTTATTTAACTGCAGACTATTCCCTATAGACTAGATTAATAATGAGTATGTTTCAACCCATAGAACGGTGATAGTAAGTAATGCATTTTTTATACACTATTTTCTGATATATTTTTTAAAAAGCAACAGAGCACATTGTACCGGTACAATTAATCTAGGACTTAAACACACAAAGTTAGTTGCACTAGAAATTTGTTGAGAAAAACAAATGATTTAATGGTATGAAAGTATAATACAACTAACAAAGTTTTTTTTTGTAAGTCTCATTCAAAAGCCAATTTCACTTCTTCAGATACATGAGAACAAAATACAGTCCAAACACAAGACTTGTCAACAAATTGATGCACTTAAAAGAAAGCAAAAAAAAAATCAGTAGTGTTGATGTGATTTATGAACATCTTTCATGCTTCAGGAATGACTATAAAAGAAAATGTATATATATAAAGATTTCATGGGATGTGGCATGGGGTGCCACAAGCATTCTGCACAACATTATTTTGTGTTTGTTTTAAGACCATCAGGCAGTGAGTTGCAAGTCTTCTTTTGTTCATCATTTCTCCACCACATGGCTTAGTCCACCACCTCATCAATAACCATGCCGGTCGACTCAGATAGACCCTGCCCAGCAGCGCCTCCTGCACCGGCCATTGCCAATCTCTGCAATTGATTAGAAAGTTGTTAGTTGTTTATTATTAGCCAGTGTAAACTAATCTAAATAAAACAAATTAAGTAAACCTACAAAAACACACTAGGACACCAATATTAATGTACCGGGTATCTTTAAATATTATTATAAAACCAGTTTCCTTCATTTAATCAACACTATTGCCCTTGATACCAGTCCCATCTTTTAATGTCACGGCTTTAAAAAAAAGGGAATTAATAATATAATTATTTGTGCCAAGTTCAGATTTCAAAAGATAATTAAACAAAGAACATTGTAAATATATAAAGGACTTATTTTGTATATATTTATATATCATGGGTTATCATAATCCTAAATCAGAATAATATCTGGAAACGTTTAACCCGCCATTAAAAGTTTTTCTAGGTCTATTGTGCACATCATAAAATCCCTTGCGACATCTTTTATCAAACATTTCATAAAACTAAATCACTGAGATTCCCCATTTTAACAACAGGAAGAGCTAGGCCTGCACCACTTTCAATATTATTAATATTATCCTCTAATCCATAATATCACATTGTAATCTAGGCCTAAACATGCGTCAATTTTTCCCAATTCATTGAAAAATTGGTTTTTATTGACAAATGATTATTATTTTTTACAAAAAATTAACCACTTTTTTTATTGTTAAGAATTAAAGACAATCAGAAAGTTTGCTTTCTGCTTTACTGAAATCCTCAATTTTATACTGCTTAAATAAATTAAAAGCAAGAACTGTGAGAGTAGCAGACCATTGCAAAAAAGAAAATGACAATCTGCATCATTGAGTATTCCAGAGATCAACAACTACAAGGGCCAATGGGTTGTTTTTCATAAGACTCTTTATATAAGCATTTCACAAAAATGTAAATGACTGTTTTTCCATTGTCAACTCTATATTATATACTGGTAATTCTATGAACCAAAGCAACTCTTGTGTATCTCCCCCTCACACACAACATCAAATCAACTTTTAAAACAAAGAACAAATGAATAAAAAGTCAAATTACAGCTCCAACAGAAGGCAGTTTCTGAACTAGCAAAGTAAAAACTTGTGGTGGTAAAGTTTGCTGCAGGACTTGAAGTAGATGTTGAGGCTGACCACACACAGCTACGGCATTGCTCAGATGCTCAACACCTTCCTCAATGTCCCCTGTCAATCACAAGGAAATAAAACAAACATTTATTGAAATATTGCCTTCATCATTGTTTTTAATCTAAATAAAAGCAAATTTTATAATTGATACTTCTATTATTAAATTTATTAACTGTAACAACATTTATGGATAGTTACCACTTGCTAGTTTCTCCTCTCCAATCTGAACTTCTTGCAAGAAAAATCTTTGCATTGCTTCAGGATTTGTCAAGTCGGGTAACTTAAAGAAAAAAAGACACAAAATTGTTTAAAGAACTTATGCTTTCAGAAAATTGAAAAATTGTAATAGTTCACAATATATAAATATACGGTATATAGAAATCTAAATAGTAAAATAGATTAAGATGTAATAATTCTACTAACCCTTGTTACTCCGCTTTTAGCTTTCTCTTCCTTATCTGCTTTTCGTTCTACAAGAAATAAAACATGAATTAAATATTAAAAGTAAATTCCCTTTCAATATAAAATAGGGCATTCAATATAGACCTATAGTCCAGCCCTAAGATCCTAGAGCACTTTGAATTGTATGGGTAAATGGTTCAGTCAAGTAGTGCTTAAATATCAAGCATATACCGGGTAGGATACTACATAAGATAAGAATGGGCATTTCTTATAGAGCTTCAATCCATGCTATTAAATTAGCATGCTCAGTGCGCTCTTGATGCGAATTGCAGTGGCAGATGTATTAGCCAAAGAGAAAGGTCTTTAAGTTATTTGTAAAAGAATCTCTTGTCCCAGATTCACTCAGTGCCTGAGATAAACTGTTCCATAGAAAAGGCGCCACTAATTCAAATGAGCGCACTCCCAGGTATCCACAAAACATATTTTAATTTTAATGGAGGATAAACTTAAATACAACTGCCCTATGGCATACTGTGTGATAAAGTAAACAATTAAACAATGGGCACTTAAGAAAAAATTTGACAGAAAAAGGATGGCAGTAGACAATCAATTATAAAGCACAGTGCGCATGGACACGGGCAGTAAGTTCCCCAAGGAATCAAAAGGTAAAAATGATAATGAATTACAGTTACAGTACAGATTATACCAAAATTTAATTTTAAAAAATATGGTAAAGTGGTATAGTTTAAATCCTAGGTCTTACAGTTATTCACCAATAATGAATGATCTTATTGATTTCGATAAGAAGTCTAAGAAAAATATCTGCACTACCAGTACTTCCACTTCCATAGCAATGTCAATTTGATTTTCTGGTAAGGTTTTCAAATGAAAATCAGAGAATTTTGATTGGTTTGCTTCATTCAATTGATATGGGTTAGTGAGGTCACACAGTGAGGGCTAAGTTTAGCAATTTTCTTTGTTTTGTTGCAATATATACAAGTAGCTTAAAATAATTCTTTTAACCTGGTTATCCTTTATTTAAAAATACACCGTTTTGGCTTTCCTGGCCTGTTACATCAGGGGGAGGGGCTCTTTGAGCGGTATGGGTATGGAGGACAAACCAAAATGTCTGAAACTGGATTTCTATATACAGTGAATTTGTACACTGTCTACAGTCTAAACTCTGTTAATCAGTTCAATAAAGAGAGGAAGGATTCACAGGCTTGGTAAAATATTTAGTATTATATACAGATTTCATAGTTGTTGCTGAATTAAAAGTAATAAAAGGCTTTGGAAATTGGATCGTTTGAGCCATTGTTGTACAGTAATATATAAATAAACTTTTCAATTGCACTAAACGCTTGTAGCCTATATATAGGCATATAGGCCTATTAGATATATTGCTACAAAAACCCTTACATCCCCAGGCGCGTATAGGCCTACTTTTTCCCCGAAATTCCCTGTGGCCAAGGCACTTATTATATAAATATTTTCCTCAATGAAGGGGTCTATTTAAAGAACAAAAATAAGGATCTGTCCTTTCAACATAGTCTCTGGAAGAATGATTATTAGTATAACTGAATTGGAGAATTTTAATTTGCTTTTTAAATTATGAAAATTGATCAATTTTTTAGTTTTTGGTGTGAAATTGAAAGTGAGGGTCAAATGGCAGATTCTATAACTATTTACCTTCCGCTATTATGGCATTAGGTGTTGATTAAGATTTTTCTTATAAATTAATATTACGAATGAATACAATTATTTTCAGAATTAGATTTTATTCTAATGAGACAAGTTATTAAATTTAAAACAATTTACTCTCTACATGTTTATGACATGTTATTAGGGCCTATCACTTTTTACAAACAAAAAAGTTAAAATTTTATTTCGGGACCCTAGTCCTAGTGATGTTTTAGCCATTCTAAAATAGAGTCTGGGCCGTGGGGAGTAATAAGTAAAATAATTGCAGGTAATGAAGGTATGGTATGCATAGCAAGAAAGTATGTCAGTGCAGTGACTTGGTGCGAGAAGGGTTAAGTCTATGTGGTTAAGATGCCTCCAGTTTTTTTTAAATATATTTTGTCTGACTCTGAAACATTATTTTAAAATTAAAATAACAGTAAAACTAACACATCCCATTCCAGTGTTATTCGCTGTGACACTGGGCCTATCACATGTCGTCATCATGTAAATATGTTTGTCTGGCATTGACTGCACGAGAGCAAACAGCTCTGCAGACTGGCTAAAAGAAGAAGAAGAAGAGCACATGTCATGAGAGTCATGAGAGTATAGTAGGCCTATGTACTATCATACTATGGCCCATTGCATAGCATAGCTGATGATAGCCCATAGCCATAGCATGATATGAGCTTGAGCAGGCTTGGGTATTTCAACATATTTATTACATTGTTTTAAAAAAACAATAAACTAAAAAAGTCTACACTTTACAAGAGCGAATATAATATGAGATAATGATAAGTATGATCAGAAATAAGTCTAGATCTATTAACATTTACTATTATTACTATTAACAGTTAGTCTAGTTAGGCTAGTTACAGTTACAGTTCTGTCTAAATTATCAAATTATTTCGTCATACTTTCTCTCAGTTTTTGTTTAAAATCCGGATCGTTTCGTCTTTTTCGATCAAAGTAAAAACAATATCCAATAAAGCAAATCCCTGCACTTGCCGCAGCAATCCCTATTGTAGTTTTTGACAGCATGATAAATATTGTATACTACTTTCTACTCATTGAGTCTATGAAATTAGTTACTGTCTTGCTGACCGCTACATGAAAGGAAGTTACTCTTTTCAATCGTGAGGTGAGGTTAGCAACGTAATAATTGGACTGGAATATTTTGACTAGAACAGTTACATTTTAAACATTATTTTTGTCATAATAATATAATATTCCAAAACCTTGACAAACTAGATTTGTTAATTAGTACAAAACCCATAAAAGTATACTTTTGAAAGTATGTGTCCCAGTGTGAATTTACACTTCTACGTTTAAATTACGACTCCAGCTTATATACTTATGTAGGCAAAGTAGGCCTATCCTATCCATACATTTGGTAGGCCTGTCATTATAAAATATGTGGATCTATAATTATATAACTCAATAAAACTAATTGTTTTACTGCCTATGAATGTTAGTAACACAAACATTTTAATAAAAATGGATTATCTCTATTTTGTTTCTATTATTAAACAATATCTCTCTCTGTGGAGCTAGATCTATCCAAAGCTACTCTTTACCATAAAAGTTACAAAAATTTAAAATTCAACGTAGGCTTTTTAACTTATTTTTTATCTAACATTATATTATATGTTACAGACGCTCCTAAACAGTATACTAGTATAGAGAATATTATAATTTGGAGCAAAAGATTCACCAGATTAATGATTTGACCGGTTGAAAATGACATCATTTGTAGGGAAAATATTAGAAAATGCAGGTATGACTATGACACTATCATTTAAATTTATATGACATTTATTTCATTTTTAAGCCTAATTTATGAAATTTTAATCCAGAGTGAGAATCTTTCAATCTTGAGTTCAATCAATCAAAATCAATGACAATGCAATGATTTCAATGAATGAATAGGCTATGCGGGCTATATGAATAATGAATAAATGAATGGCACCTCTAAAACTAAAATTATTTTAAATTGAAATCCTTTTTAAAAGTATATAAAACTTTTGAGTTTTGGAGTTTTGACTAATTTAAAAATGCAATACTAGTCTAGACTCAGACCAAGGATGAGCGTAGGGGCAGGGGCGTAGGATGCAATAATCTGTTTTATAGAAGGAGCGTCTGTCTGTAATTTAATAGGCCTATGTAAAATAAAATATATAAGATAAGATTAAAAGATACTGGGCCTATTTTACTATTGTAATATGCCGTAGAGTAGATGTAAAGTCGTAGTCAGCGTAGATACACTAACAATTTATAAGCAATAAGCCTTATAATGTAAGGAAACATGACAGTCTTAGGCGACTTAGGACTCCTGGAAAAATATATCTCGCGCTTGTCATCCGGTGGTCGCGACTTGCCCGCTGGAACAATATCTCTCAGCCTATTCGTCCGGACGACCAGATCGTCCGTTAAGTTTTTTGTAATGTTGAATTCAGTTTTTGACCATGTTACTATTGATTTTCATATATTTGCTAATAAAATGTAGGCTATTAGATTGTCTGCTCAATATTTAAAATCAATTAAGTTTTTATGAAAAGAAATATATTTCTGGCTTGAATGAAGAGAGTTAAAACGAATTTACATATAGATAAATCAAAATCTACTTTTATATCTAGTTTTATTTAGATTTAGCATCAGCAGAGGAAAAGTATCAAGTGACATATAAAAATAAAAGCTTTTTAAAACATTTTGTTTTTCAAAAGTTAAATTTTTTTTTTGCTTTTCTTTTAACTTTTAAAATTTTTTGTGTGCTTGGCCTTCTAATTGTGAAAAATATCATGTATGAATGCAAAACATTCCAACAAAAAAAATTGGTCTTTTTTCTTATTCCTGGTAAATAATTTTCAAATGCACACAAAAAATTGGGAGATCGGGTCAGTCTGGTATGTAACATTTAGGAGTATTTAAATAAAGATAGACACATTTATTAAAACACACAAAACTGATGCAGTTAATACCTTAGGGACATATAAAATAAACACAAAATAGTTTAAAAAAAAAACATTTTGTATATAAACAATTTTTTTTTGTACAATAAGCCCTAAGCATTTGGTGGGTCATATGAGATGAACTAACGCATCCCAAATTTTATTAATTTTTTAATTAACAACTTGAAATTCTAGTGACTTTTTTTTCTATCTTAAATCTTTTTATCTTAAAGTATATTGATTAGTATATAAAATGTAAAAATTTTATTGAATTATCCATTGCCATTTTAAAGTTATGACCATTATACATTATAGCCAAATAAATATATACTAAATGTATAGTTGCAATTAGAATTATTTTATGAATGTTCTAATATACATTTTTTAGTAAAATAGTATAGGTCTACTATACTTTATTGTTTACCGTATATACTCGCGTATAAGTCGCACTTTTTTTACCGAAAATTTCGACAAAAAGTAGGGGTGCGACTTATACACCCGACACTGTTTTTAAAAAGTTTGAAAAACATCACTACTCTGTCATAAAGTTTCTTACATAACCCGTATAGTTGATTGTAATGATGTAGAATTACTAGGATATGCCTATGCCGACATTTTACATTTAGAAAACTTTCGTCTGTGTAAATATTACTATCTATATGTAACCGAAATTGAAATGGACAAATATTTTAGTTTTTCTCACACCCACCCTCTTTTCTTTTGAACTTTTGGGCCGATTGTATATTGCCGAAACGTAGCGTAAGTTTAAAGGCGGCATTTTTTTGGTAGGCTTATTGAACGCAAATTACAGTATGGAAAGAATCGTAAATGTATGAAAGCCTGTCTATGTAGGTAGGCCAATAAGCGTAAGATGCGTTATATTTAGTATTTAAGTTCTAGGCTTATAGGATATAGCATCATATAGCCTACTAATAAGGCAGTGTTGAGCATTCCGATAAGACCGCCCCAGGTCTAGGCGATGTTTCCAAAAGTATGATCGGCAGATGGACGCGCGAAATGTCAATAGTGTGTTTTATTTTTCATTAGTTGCATGTAAGAGTTGAAAAAAAACAAAGCTTATTATTTGTCGATCGCGCAGACGCACTTGAAATCATTACAAACAATGTTAATGGTAATTAGGACACATGTATAGCGCGTCATAAATGCCGGCGCCTCCCAGTCTCCAGTCTAGGCGACATTGAGTCTAATGACGTACTTCAAAGACTTTTTTATGTGTAGGATAGGAACTTGTGTAGGGAAAGACTTAGATGAAGAAACACATACCTTACTTTCCCATCTCACTAATGTCTGTAGGCCTATTGATCGGTTGTTTAAAATAAATGAAGCCCTGCCTTTATTCGATTATGTTTGCCTTATGCACGATTAAAACGATTTTTTAAGGAAAGTTTCCAAACTAAGGTGAATATTTAGTAATTTTTATGTTTAAAAGTTATGCATTTTTTGAGATATTAAAAGGCAGTATAACCCGGAAAGTCGGGGTGCGACTTATGCGCGGGTCAATGACAACATATAAGAAAAAAAAACGTAAACTAGGGGTGCGACTTATACACCGGTGCGACTTATACGCGAGTATATACGGTATATTTATATTACCATATTCATAGTATTATTAGTTAGTGATGGGATTATACCAACATTTTTAACGTTACCGATTCTACCCAATTATCCCGATTCCCAATATGATTCCGATTCCTGGCCATTATTATATATATGTATTAAACTTTTGCCGCCACTCGCAATGATTAATTTGGGCTCTGAAATAAAATGAATAGAAATTAATAAATGAAACTGGTGATGACCAGATTGAATTACATAAACTAAACAAATACAATCATATTGCATTTTAATAGCAATAGATCTAATAGCACCCAAATAGAGATACCAAAATGACTTACAGAATAATTGCTAATAGAGACGCACTTCATCAGGTCTTTGGAACTCACCTTTTTATATGCCATAGCTTCTTTCTATATGCGATTTCGGTTACTCTGTTCGGGTGCTATTAGATCTAATGTGGTTCTTAACACTTGTGCGTGAAATATGTCAGTAAGCTTAATCATAGCAACCAGTTTTAGAGTTTAATTCTAAATTTTAAAACTGCAAATAATCGTTCTTCTGACTTTTAAAATGTTTTTTCACAGTTGCTACCACTATCCAAAAGTTAGGGTAGATTCATTTGGAAGATAATCTATACTGTTACTGCATAGAGTTGGAATTAGCTTGAATTGAATGGATTGGAAAATGGTCAGGAAAGAGTAAAGAAATATTAGTGAGTTAGGGACATTACGTAAACCCCCACACAGCACACTCCTGTGTTACAGCTATTTATCTTACGCCCTATATATTTAAGAATCGTTTAGGTATCGGAATTGGGTCTGTATTATTCAGGTCCGATACGATTCCCGATACTTTGGAAAAATCTTGATATTCCGATGATTCTGATCGATTCCGATTAATCGTCCCATCACTATTATTAGTGCCTGTTTAATAATGGTAGTGGCTAATATAATAATAATAATGTTTCCATATGAATTCCTGGGGAGGCCCAGGGGAAGAAGTTTTTTCTATTAATAATAAATAAATGTAACTTATTATATCCTTTCTTAATTTTTGTATTCAATTATTTATACATTTTTTTAACAACGGGTTAATCTGGCTAAATTTTCACACAATTTTAAGAATTATATTTATATCTGATTTATATTTGATCTGGTCTTTCACCACCAACACCATAATATTTTATGGCTATTTGACTTCTAACATATTGCTTCCATATTTACACATATTTTATAACACAATAAGTTTTTAATTGCTGATACTGGCAATAAAAGAAAATTAACCATCAATATGATCTGTCATCAATATTATCTTTGTCCTCTATCTTATCTGTGTGACAGGTGTGATGGAGAAGAAACTGATCAATGAAAAGGTGGAGCTGCTGACAAAGAAGCTAACGGAGTTTGACGCAGAGATTTACCAGCTGGTGAAGAAAAAGTATGTCAATTATTACCCCTGTCTAGAGGCCTCTGAAGATCTTTGCCAACAAGTTCAAGGGATCAATGATGAAATTCAACAGATTGAGGATAAAATTCAACAGCAGGTAGAGCCTGACTTGCACTACTATTTACAAAAAAAATGTATGTGTGGAGTTTTTATCTGTGTTCAAATATTCGTTTCATTTCTTGTGCTGTTAGCAGTGATGATTGTAAGTGTTCAAATGGATTGGTGCAGTTTGGGAAGAAACTGACCTGGATGGGTGAAAGTTTGCAAATTTCAGTAAAAGGAATAAAGTCGAGTGAAAAATATTTATTCAATTTATTTTTTTCTGAAAAAAACATACCCAAACATTTTATTTTTTTTGGACTACCAATATACAGTAACAATTAGGACATTTCGCACATACCAAAATAAATATAAGTTTGTAAATTTTGGGAAAAGTTTGGGAATTTTAAAATGGTTTTAGAGTAAGAACCTTGTTAAAGTAAACTCATTGCTTGATATTTTAAATCTGTTTCCTGCTTGTGTAATTTGACATGTGTGTAGTTGAATGGATATTTTCATATATTTCCAGAGTAATCTCTTCAATGTTAATACAGAATTCTGTAGTTTAAATCAACAACTGATGGATGCTAAGCATATTTTCTCAGGCTTACAGTATTTAGTGGAGATACAGGATTTATTGCAGGTATGTATCTGAATCAGGAACCAGAAAATATGCTGGCAGCAGTTTTGTTGTTATGTGACTTCAGCATGGCACCAAGAACTATCAAAATGAAAAAAATGGGGCTTGATATTTTTCTTAAATTCAACATCAATGGTGCCATGCCATTGGTGCAATGTTTGTGTTTGAATGTTTTGTTGTTTTGTGTTCTTGAGCTGACATAAATACACTTAAAAAACATGATTCTTTTAAACATAATACTTTTGTTCAGAACCTGGACGGACGACAATAATACTGATGCATTCTGGGTTTTACAAGAGGCATAACTACAATAATTAATCTCTAACCATTACAACTGGTACACACTAATTTAAAATTAGGTTAATAATTTAAATAAACACATTGATTTTTACATTAATGTGTAAAGAAAGGAAACTATTGCCAGCATTAATTTCCCTGGTCAATGTAGATAAAGATCAGAATCAGAGTTTAGATTTTAATTGGTGAAAATTGAATGCCGGGTAGTAAATATTGAGAAAAAAATGTCTTTAAATATTAAGGCCTTATTTTGACTGTTGTAGCAATGGCCTAGTATTTTCAATGAGGGTAATTACATTCATGTAACAGATACATAACAGTGTATAAATAGATTGGTTTTGTATAATATATGCTGGATCAAGTGAATGGCAGTTGGATCTGAATTGTATCAGATCATAATGAAACTAAATGTTAAGATGCTACCATGCTACAAATAATATAAAAGAATGTAAGCACTAACAGTTGAGGAAAGTAAAAAAGTTTGGCATTGCATTGTCCACTCAATCTCCTTGTATTCTCTGGCAAATGCTGCTCCACTAATCCTATGGGCTACGATTTTCTAAAAGGGACACTGACATATTTTTTTGTGTGTGTTCACAACATATTAAAATGACCAAATGAAAATTCAAAATTACTTCACTTTCAGCTTGCTTCAGAAAGTAAAAGCAATAAAAGATATACAGAAGCTGCAGTGGCGTTGAATAAACTGGATGCTTACTTTGAACAAGGATTGGGTGAACTGAAGGATAAAATAACCATCCTGAATAGTTTATATATTGACTTTAAGGTCAGTTAGTATTTGAGGCCTGCTTAATTCAGGGTTCGTACGCAAGTCTGGAAGTCTGGAAAAAGTCTGAAAAATCCGATTTTGGTTTTCCAGACCCTCAAAAGTCTTAAATTTTCTTTTTTGTCTTTAAAAAGTCTGAAATTTTTAGGGTAAAGTCTGGAATCGAAAAAAAACCGGTTCTTGAGTCTTTTTATATCCAAGAAGTCCTTTTGTATCCAACCTTCTTCCTTCCTCTCCCTCAAATAAAAACGTAAGCAGCATGACGTTTGTGAATGTGAGTGTCAACTACGGTACCACGCGATAGCAGACTCCGCCCCCTCTCCGCTTTTGCGAGTTGTCGCGTTGGGTTTAGTAAGCGTTTTAACTCATTTGCTACTAACCTACTTTCCAAAGACACCCGGGAAAGTACTAGCCAAAGGGAAGGAACTCCGAATTAAATTTAGTAAATTATTTTTTAATATTTTTTTTATTGACTAAATATTCCCCAAAGTGAATAAAAATTACATCATAAAATAGATAAATATCTTAGCTTTCTGGAAATGTATACTTTTATGCATAAAAAATGCCGAATTATCGGTAGAATCATTCGCTGAATGTTGAGACCCTATGATTTGGCTACTAAATATTTTCGCTAGCCCTACCGCCAAAGTCCGATAAAGTATAATAAAGCCCAAAAATCGAGTTGTAATGGAAATTCATCTAAGTCTATATCTGCAGCATCCTTATTATCAGAACTGTTGTTAAATGTTATATTTGGAGGTATAGAGCTATTAATAAATAAAGTAAAAAATTAAAAGCGAAGGCTATAAAAAAAAGTATTACAAGACGAAAGGCCACTGAAAACTACCCGTATTTTGAACGCGCAGTGCAAAAAAACGAAACTAGATAAAAACATCCGGTTTTTATTAACGAAACAGACTATATTCCTACTTTTTAAAAGCCGTGCTTGCAGCATTAAAAAAAACCCAGAACGCATGGCGAAAAATCAAGAAACAACAATAGGTTAGTCACACACGTGGCGGCCGCTTTAGGGCCCATTAGTACGGAGGGGGGTATGTCGCAATGAGTCGCAGTAGTAGCAAATGAGTTAAAGAAGTTCCTATGGCCTTCTGAAAGGTCAAAAAGTTATTTTTAAAAATACCTTTACCTCCCCGCGAAATGCGAAAAACCGCGAATAGTGTATTTGGTTTTAAAACGCCTATGTATGAGATCATATAGGCTACTGTACTAAATGCTTCCCAAACACTTTCTAAACACACTCTTACTCATTAATACAGTAGGCCTAAATAATGTAGTCGCCTAATATTGCATGCAGTTATGTATTTTACTAATGTAGTAATGATAATGTGTAAACATTTTAATTTTGTACTGCAACAATAGGCCTACTTTATTTTAATAAAAAAGAAACGTTATTACAGGAGGACAGTAGGCCTAGTCCTACAGGTCCTACACGTAGCCTAACACCGCATAGCATAATTACCCATAGCCTATATTGTGTTACTGTACCGTAAAGTCATTTTCTATGCGGACAACATATTATTATGTAGGCCTATATGTATTAGAATTGACAAAAATTTAAAACCCGTTTTACCGGCCATTCGTTTTTATGACGTTAGGGTGCTAGCCCGGTATAGGCCTACGGGGCATACGATGCAATTCCGTTAATTTAAGAGCCAAACCCGCGAATATGCGGCCGCGAATAGGTGAGGGTATAGGCTACTGTATATGTATTCCTCCTAAAATGTCATAAAATTTGACGATCAACCGATCGGATGTGTAAAAATATTTCAGTTAATCACCGAACCTGGTCTGCTAAACACGGTCTATGTAAAAAAAAATTTGCGTTCGTTATCTTAAATTACTACAAGCTTAGGCCTATATTTAAGATAGGCTTTAGGCCTTAACTATACATTTTCAATTCTTCCATGATCGTATTCTCTTTTTTTGCGACCATTATGTAAAATGCCTGCTTAGGCTACTCTATGGCGCCAATAGTCTAGGCTACGTGGAGTCCCGACACATTTTGCTGATTTAATTTATTTTGGAATATATTTATTCCCTTGATCAAAAAAAAAAAAGGCCATTTTTTAGTTAAAAAAGAAAATGGTGACATTTAAGAAACTATTTTATATAATGTAGGAAGGTCTAGTAATAATTCCAGCATTTAGCCTGGTTCATGCCTAGCACTACAAGACGAGCCGTTTGCGATGTCCGCCGTAGGCCTACGTCGTTTTATCAATTATGCGTACAATTTTAAAACAGTAGGCCTAATTAGAAAATGCGGTAGACAATGAGCTGAACATAATATTGTAATGGAATTATTTTTTTTGAGTGGCACATGCATGTTTTTCGCGGACAATTTTGGTTCAAATTTAAGCCACTATGTAGCCGACGTCGGCGGGTGTGGGTCTAATCAGACTTATGACAAAACCAAGTCATTTTATTATCCCGATAAATTGATGAAGATGAAATGCGCACAATGCTGAAAATATCTGATTAGATATTATGTTTTAGACATAAATTGGCTAAATATAAAATCGTTACGAATTTACCAGAAGCATTTTAATAATTTTAAGTTCATATTAGGCCTAAATAAGGAAAAAAATTCCAGATAGGATTACACTAGAAGTTCTAGTCATTTAGTGACAATTAGGCTTTAGTCTTTGCCTGTAAGTAAGCTACACCGCTATCCATTTGAAAGAAAATGCGGAGGGGGAGGGGGATTTAAAATGTCTGAAGATCACCTATTGTTAGTTACAGGCCCACCTAATCTTGTTCAGACCTCCTCCACCACTTTACTTTAGGCCTACTAGCTAGGCCTATAGGGAGAAATTATATGCACCAGTGTGACAGTTCAGAATTATCCTACTCTACTGATTGCACCTTCTTTGATTTTCGTCTCCCCGATTGAGCCTACATCTAGATCTTACGGTGACCTTACAGTAGGCTTATTAACGTACGCTATAGTGCTTTCTTGACCGTTAATCTATTGAAGTTTATTTTATAAGATAGCCTATAAATGGAAGCTATAAATATAGAAACTTTAGTAGCCTATAGCTGGCTTAAATAATTGTGTTAAATAATTACTATTAGGCCTATATTTTTTTCTTTTGTTTTAATTGGTAGGACATAATTTCACATGCTTTTATTATTTTTATAGAGTTTATTACTTCATGTTCAGTAACAGTAGCCTATTCATGGCATTGTTTTAAAATTTCTGTAATTCAAAACCATCATAGAAAGAAAGAGATAAGCTTAATGGTGCTTTTATACAGTAACGTTATTCTGCTTTTTAATTTAATAGTTAGCAATTATTTTTTGTGTATTAAAGACCTAGTTCTTTTTTTTAAAGTCTGAAATTTTTGGTGAAAGTCTGAAAAAGGTCTGAAAAAAGTCTGGAATTTTATTTACTGAAAAGAGTAAGAACCCTGTAAATAATTACTAAGATATTCTCCTTAGAAGACTTGTTTAGCTAATTCAATGTAACAAGTAGGGTCTAACTGAAATTTGCCTTGGACATTGACCTCTGCTAAATATCCTGTTTTTGTTGTCAAATAATGCGCTCACAAATATTTACAAAAAAGAACATAAGTTTTATATTTCAATAAATATCAATGTTTCTTCTTCTTTATACTTTATACTGGTAATCAGGACTTCATCATTTTAGCCAAACCTTATTATCAATATTATTTTACTTAAGTGTAAATAGGGAAATGAGGAGAGGGAGATAACTAAGTACTTATAAGCGTTGCATATTTTAACATTTCTAGAGTTGTTCTTAATTTTTTGTTCAAACCTGGATTTGGCAAATTAGGTATGTCCAAACCCTTGAATTCTGTACTCAGTGAAAATCATTTACTTGGTTAAGCCTTAGTAACAATTTTTATATTTTCTAATAAAAGTTTTTATTGGTTTGATTTCATTGTTCAGGTTCAGAAAGCCTCTCTAGAAATGCTGCTGTCCAACCAATGGAGTGATTCCATCAAGTGGACGAGCTCCTCTGACTCAGAGTTCAGTCTGCTGACCCTGTCTGTTGCAACTGACGTGAATTTGAAAGACATAGTCAGCGGCCTGAGCACAAGCCACAACCTGGAAAGGCAACTGAAGATCTTTGTTGAAAACTTTCAGAACCTTGTCGTGCCTTTAGTGCTGGAGGGCACACAGCTCCTGATTGAGCTGCAGTCTACCTCCACGTGCAGCCTGCTGACTCTGAAGATACCAACCAACAAGAAGGGCAACAAGTCAGAGAATGAAGGGGATAAAACCTACCAGACTGTTTTCGCCAACCTGCTGATCATTTTGGAACATTTAAACACAATGCTTCTAAGCACTGAATGGGAGTTTGAGGCCAAACAGGCTTCCAAGAAAACGCTGATGAGCTACCTGGGTCAGGAGGTCTCCACGTGGCTGTTGGATCTGCTGAAGCAGACTGTCCTGGCCAAGGCCATACCAACCAACGTCAAAGACCTGGAAGGCTTCACTTCTGTTATAAATGCCACACGCATCCTTCAAGGTAAGTGCAAAAAGTATTTGGTGAATAACTAAACTACTGATGATGATGTGATGTGTGATTAAATGAAGGCTGACAAGTGACAGTCTTGTGACATTATTTAGTTTAAACTACAGTACATATTGGGCAGAAAATACCAGTTGTCTATGTTAGTTCTAGAATTTTTTTGTTGCTAGACTCTACTTTGTATAATTTCTTCTCACCTATGACTTGATATGAAACCTACCTCAGTCTACCATATACATGTAGTGACTGCTCATCAATACACTAAACATTGTAAGGAAGATTCTCTCACATGTGCATAAAGTTGATTATAGTAATGACATGGTGTGTCAGTGTGTATGTTGTTATATGTATATACTTTGAGTGGATGTTTAACTGACCTAAATATTTGCCCACATTGGTATTATTCTATTGTAAATAAAGTTATAACATATTCTAGTACCACCACTATTCAAAATCTTAACCACTTTTCTAATGACTCATTAAAAAATTGTATTTCAAGACAAACTACTCCAGTTGGGATTTCTCCAGCCAGATGACCAAAGTCTTATGGCCTATGTCCAGAACATCAACATGCTGTTTGCCAACAAGAAAAGCCAAAACATCATCGTGAGAGCTCGTGAGCTGATGAAGTCTGACCTGTTCAGCGGTCTGGCCGTCAATGACAATAGACCGCTGGGAGAGCTTCCGCCCCTGAGCCACGGTGCCGTCAAAAACCTGCCAATAGATAATGTCCTCAGTGACAATACCTTCAGGATGCCCAAGTGTACTATCAGGTTGGTAGAATTTTCTAGAATAAATATCTTGAGTCTTTAAAGCAGCCCTATGACAAACAGTGTGGTGGACTGGAACAACTGACAGCCACTGCGCAGTTCAATGACAAACTGTATGGTGGACTGGAGCAATTGACAGCCACTGCACAGTTCAATGACAAACTGTATGGTGGACTGGAGCAATTGACAGCCACTGCACAGTTCAATGACAAACTGTATGGTGGACTGGAGCAATAGACAGCCACTGCACAGTTCAATGACAAACTGTATGGTGGACTGGAGCAATTGACAGCCACTGCACAGTTCAATGACAAACTGTATGGTGGACTGGAGCAATTGACAGCCACTGCACAGTTCAATGACAAACTGTATGGTGGACTGGAGCAATTGACAGCCACTGCACAGTTCAATGACAAACTGTATGGTGGACTGGAGCAATTGACAGCCACTGCACACTTCAATGACAAACTGTATGGTGGACTGGAGCAATTGACAGCCACTGCACAGTTCAATGACAAACTGTATGGTGGACTGGAGCAATTGACAGCCACTGCACAGTTCAATGACAAACTGTATGGTGGACTGGAACAATTGACAGCCACTGCACACTTCAATGACAAACTGTATGGTGGACTGGAGCAATTGACAGCCACTGCACAGTTCAATGACAAAATGTATGGTGGACTGGAACAACTGACAGCCACTGCGCAGTTCAATGACAAAATGTATGGTGGACTGGAACAACTGACAGCCACTGCGCAGTTCAATGACAAAATGTATGGTGGACTGGAACAACTGACAGCCATGGTGCAGTTCATTACAACTATTGGACTTGTTTGAATCCTCCAAATCATAACTTTTGAGAAAGAAGAAGAAGAAGAATGTGGGTTTTTTCAGGGCCAACACAAACAGTGGTAGTGCACCACAAATAGAAATAATTATCATTGTCTAAAACTGAAATAAAATAATTGTTTTAAATATATTTGCTCTCAACTGAAAATTATAAAAACATTAATTGAAAAAAAAATCTGTAAAATCTACTAACTAAACTATTTAATATATGTCATATAGTCTATATTCTATATATCATAGTTTACTTTCATTTCTTGATATTTTGTGTTAAAAAGTGGTTTGAATTAATTGGCTTGTGTAGTTGACAGTTTAATCAATTAACTATATAAGGGATTTGTAAATTCTTTGTGCATCTTCATATAAAGGTAATCAACCATTTCTAATTTATTACATCCATTTTTGAAGTCTAATTTTAAATTTAATGAGCCATTGTGAATTATTTGTCTTGTTTTCAAAGATTTGTAATAGTTAATGCTGATTGAATGGGCCATTGTGAATTATTTGTCTTGTTTTCAAAGATTTGTAATAGTTAATGCTGATTGAATGGGCCATTGTGAATTATTTGTCTTGTTTTCAAAGATTTGTAATAGTTAATGCTGATTGAATGGGCCATTGTGAATTATTTGTCTTGTTTTCAAAGATTTGTAATAGTTAATGCTGATTGAATGAGCCATTGTTAATTATTTGTCTTGTTTTCAAAGACTTGTAATAGTTAATGCTAATCTTGAACTAATACCTTTTTTTTTTAACTTTGGTAGTCAAAATGTTGAGACCTTGGTGCAACTGGCCTATGAAACAATGTGTGAGGCCACAGGAAGTGCTGAGTGCGGCATTCAGATGTTCTACTCAGTGAGGAGCATGTTTGAAATGTTTTGCCACGTTGTTCCCAAACATCACGCCCATAGCCTTGAGACAGTTCCGCAGTTGGCAGGTAGCTTTGTTAATCTTGGTTCTTCTTACGGATGTTAGGGGCGGGACAGTGCTATTGGTTGTTTTCTTGTCCACTGTACAGATATTCTGTCATTGCTCTCCACTAAAGTATTATGCAAAACCAACAAGCTGTAGCACCATTAGTAAAATCATTAAATTTAGAAACATTTTAGGACAGAAGATTAAAAAGCAAGCTAGTAATTATAGTTTCAGTTTCTGTGGCCATGGCATACAGGTGAATGCTGCTTCACCAGCCCTATGGATCAATTTAGCCAGACGGATATTTTTTCTTTTATAATAATCATAGATAAAACAAGTTTGCTAATTTAGTCTAATACAATATTCAAATAAAATTCTCAGAAAGACATAAACATTAAAACACTTTTTTTTATTACCTATGCAAGGACTTATTCATATCAATTCTATTTCTTCCCGAAGTGGCATTAAGCCATGGAATAGGTTGCTTGAATTAGGAAAACTAACAGGACTTGACATTTTTAACCAAATGTAAGACAAAATTTTAATGCCGTATGTGCAATTTTTATCAGGAAATCCTTTAACCATTGGTCAATTTGACTTAAGTAGCGCCTTTACTGCCCACTGTCTTTAGTCACACTAAAGTGGTGGATGCTGAGGTTTACTTTTAGTGCATTTTTATAATAAATCACTTCTATCCTACCCGCCAACATCAATCCCACCAACACCCTAACATTGTTGGAATCAACTTGTTGAATTGATTGCGTTCATCCTCTCACTTCCAGCACTGCATCACAACAACTGCATGTACATAGCTCACCACCTCATGACCATGGGTCATCAGTTTGCCCCCAGGCTGCCCACGGACTACTCCGTCACATTTGTCGACCTCATTCAGCAGATCAGGAGGAGCGGGCTGGACGTCCTGATAGCCCAAGTGAAAAGACAGAAGGACCTCCTGATGGAGTATTTGGATGGTGCTGAAGGTAAATCAGATTTGTGCCAGATATAGGGTAGGTGATTTCAATAACTTGTTCAAGCCATTATGGTTTGGGTGAAGTGAAAAAACCTGATGCAGTCATTAGGGTAATGTTAAAAAAACGTTACGGCCATTAAGGCTAGTGTTAAGTTAAATGACCTTTTTAGACCATAAGGGCTAGAGCAAGGCCTGTGTGCCTATCTGCAGGTGATAGTTAGTCATTATGATGTCTACAGTAGGTAGATAAATGCCATAACACTCACGTCTTAAATCCATTATTCATTTGCATTGTATAGACAGCCACACAGTCAGATCATTCTTCTTGAAACCAGGGTGCTGGTTGCTCTCTCGCATACAGTCATTTAAACCCCCCCCCCCTCCCAAAAAAAATATCTCTTTAATGCTTTACAATGTTTAGCTTGTCTTTACTTCCTTATTTTTACTAGAACATTTTTTTTTTAATTTTACTAGTGCCATCAATATTTCAAATGCAACAACATACTGTACTGACTGTATACAGCAACATACTCTACTGACTGTATACAGCAACATACTGTACTGACTGTATACAGCAACATACTGTACTGACTGTATTCAGCAACATACTGTACTGACTGTATACAGCAACATACTCTACTGACTGTATACAGCAACATACTTTGCTGACTGTATACAGCAACATACTGTACTGACTGTGGGCTACAGTTCAATGGCCCAATTTTGATAACCGTAATATTTTTGTAAAGAACTATAAGTGATAATAATAATTTACTGCATAGTTTCACAATTTATATAAGTAACCAAAACCAGTGATAAATGCAGTGATAACTGTTGATAGACATAAATAGAAGATTAATACAAAAATATTTGCATGGAAATGCTTTTTGTTTTTGCACTTTGTTGAATTAAATTTTTGTGCATACACTGTACAGACACTGTACAGACACTGTGCAGACACTGTGCAGACACTGTGCAGACACTGTGCAGACACTGTGCAGACACTGTACAGACACTGACGAAAAAGGAATGTATTTTTCTACAACAGAAAATTAAATTGAATATAAAAGAATAATATTTTAATTTTCATAAAGAGTTATTTCCCTTACATCAACTCTTTGGCCAAAGTTCTGGGAAGTTGGTCAATTCATATTGCGATCTAACCAAATAATGAATGACTTGACAAAGAAAGATAACCCTGTCTATAAAATTTTTTTGTTTTGTTTACACAACAGGATTTTCTGGCCTGGAGATTGAGTCCAACTGTGAAAAAGCTAAGAAAGCTGTGGATCAGGTTGTGTTTCAGCTGGAACATTTAAAGAAAATATGGAAACCAGTTTTGCCAATAAATAATTACAAAAAGGCCATGGGTAGGTTGACCATCATATTTTGATTTGCTTCAATTTGTAATCTATTTGTACATAACATTTTAAGTACCCTGGTTTTAGAATGAAAAGTTGAGTGTTACAAAACCTTTCTTTATTTAGCCCTTCAGCATTTAAAGTAGACTTAAGGAACATATTTATGGGACATGAATATATATATACAAATGGATACATACCATTGGATACAATAGCAATAAGAATTTGTTTTCTGATTACAACTTTGTTTTAGATTGTAAAGATATTCAAAATTTTTAGTTTTCTGAATTGATTTCAATGAGTAACATTATATTATACATTTCATTAGTGCTTGTTTAGCACAAGGCTGAATACCGCTTGAGCTTCATATAATAAGTTTTAGGCTCAACATAATATAGTATCGACACATTCATTATATATCTGATTGGCTACAAATGCTACACAAAGCACCCGCCTCGCCCTGTGACACACCTCACATTGTTTTATTGATTTATCGTCATGCGTTATGTGGGCTTTTTTTTAGTACCAGCACAGTTTTAAAAAGTCGGTAAAGGGTTGTGTTTGTTATGATTTTAAACATTTAAAAAAAAAGCAAGGATAATTTTGCACCTGTAAGTCACTAAGAATACAGACAAAATGTCGACTTTGTCAGACTTAACCTGGTCATGCATAAGAAATGTTTAGGAAACGCTGATCTAGAGAATGTTGATATAAAGTGTCTGAAAAAACAGTTATTTTGATTAAAATATTATTTTTTGAAATAAAACACATCAATAAAAATAGATTTATTGTAACATTCAATTACATTTCAAGATTAGTACTACAGGAAGCCTACACGTCATTTTCAGTTGATATCCAAACCTAAAAATATATGATGCCTGTTTTGTTAAAATTGAATACCATTTAGTTTATAAAAAATTGTTTACAAATCTATATATATAAAAAGACAGTGTTAAGCCCCGCGAGGATCCCCATTGGTCAATTTGAAAACACGTGTGTCACTGACCTATCTAGGCCTAGCCCAATATACCGTCTAATAATTTTTCACATCGGACATGTCACATGTGTCTTCGATAGCTCAGTGGTAAACGTAGTGGACTGCTATACGGGCGACCAGGGTTCGATTCTCCAGTTAGACTATACTTTTTTTTTTCGACAATTAATTTGGCAAACTTTTAAAAACAAAAGACATTGTAAATCTATAGGCAATATAGATTTTGTTAAATAAAAATATTTGACTATTTTTTTTACCCTATTACAATATTTATTTACTTTCCTAAAAGTATTCAGTAAGTGTAGTTTATAAATTTGTTATCTGCACCCCAGACAGTCCTTTTTTTTTTCACCCGGGCAACGCCGGGCAATGTAGCTTGTATAATAATAAAATTATCAAGAGCTATCTCCCTTTGGTTAGTATTTTATAGGGTATTATGGGAATCCAGGTTAGTAGAAAATGAGGTAAATACCGATTTGCCTAAATTTAAATGTTATCTAAATTTGTAATTAGTTCATCAGAATCAGTTATTTTAACTTAAAATGAGGATGCCAACATTTTAAATTCATCTAGTATATTATAGATATTATAAGCTACATACAAAAAATATCTGAAAGCTGGTAAATAAATTTTAAAAATATCATAATCTGGGAAGAAAAAGAGATTTTTTGTTGAGATATTGCTCCTATCTCTACAATACATCAACTTGTTTACTCTACAGGTATATATCTACAATACATCAACTTGTTTACTCTACAGGTCAGCTGATCAAAGCTGTTGTGACCAGAGTCGTTGACAGTTTCTTGGCTCTAGAAGACATTTCACAAGATGCCAGTCAGAGGATTCTGGACCTGCTGGTCTGCCTTGAGACAGTCTGTGGCGGCTGCTTGACCTCGCCCGGTGAGGTGGCCAGCGTGGAGCTCGTCCGGCACTGCCAGGAGTGGCCTCGGTTCGCGGAGCTCAAGCTGGTTCTGGACTCGTCACTCTCCGTCATAGCTGACCGCTGGGCCGAGGGGAAAGGGCCCCTGGCCTCTGCTTTCACCCCCACTGAACTGAAGGGGCTCATCAGGGCCTTGTTCCAGAACACAGAGCGTCGGGGCAACCTGTTAGCCATGATCAAATAATCCATTGATCAATGCTATAGCAGACAAGGCTAAAACCTTTACAACAATAAGATTTAGCATTGAGTATTCTGAGAAAATAAAAGGCCCAACATTGGTATGTGTAAACCTTTATTGTGACAACATTGGTATGTGTAAACCTTTATTGTGACAACAGTGATATGGACAGACAAAAGTAACAAAATTGATTGTAACATGCAACACCATTTATTGCCTTGTGTATACACTCACTTTTTAAAAATTGTATCACACTGTTCAGTGAATCTGTGTTTTCAAATTGATATGAAATTTATGATCTAACGGTAGTCTGCTTTGATTGATCTAGGATTGTTTTGTAATATTTACAAACTGTACATCTTGGGAGGGACATGTGGATTCACGTGTGATATTGAGCCTTCTTTTAATGTGTAAAGAAATGTATAAAGATTAAAAAGAAAATGAAATTGGGTTTCAACTGTTGTACTTGTTGTTTAGATTCAAATCACAGAATCTGTACAGGCTTCTAATGATTAATAATTTTAAAGTAAGTGTAATTTAACGTGTTCAGTCATGTAAATGTAATTCAACAAGGCAAGTGAGAAAGTGAATAAATTAATAAACCAGCCAAATTTAACTCACTGAAACACACATTAGTGAGAATGTACCAGCCAAATTTAACTCACTGAAACACACATTAGTGAGAATGTACCAGCCAAATTTAACTCACTGAAACACAAATTAGTGAGAATGTACCAGCCAAATTTAACTCACTGAAACATACATTAGTGAGAATGTACCAGCCAAATTTAACTCACTGAAACACACATTAGTGAGAATGTACCAGCCAAATTTAACTCTCTGAAACGCACATTAGTGAGAATGTACCAGCCAAATTTAACTCTGAAACACACATTAGTGAGAATGTACCAGCCAAATTTAATTCACTGAAACACACATTAGTGATGTATCAGCCAAATTTAACTCCGAAACACACATTAGTGATGTATCAGCCAAATCTACCTCTGAAACACACATTAGTGAGAATGTACCAGCCAAATTTAACTTTCTGAAACACACATTAGTGAGAATGTACCAGCCAAATTTAACTCACTGAAACACACATTAGTGAGAATGTACCAGCCAAATTTAACTCACTGAAGCACACATTAGTGAGATTGTACCAGCCAAATTTAACTCTCTGAAACACACATTAGTGAGAATGTACCAGCCAAGTTTAACTCTCTGAAACACACATTAGTGAGAATGTACCAGCGAAATTTAACTCTGAAACACACATTAGTGAGATTGTACCAGCCAAATTTAACTCACTGAAACACATTAGTGATGTATCAGCCAAATTTAACTCTGAAACACACATTAGTGAGATTGTACCAGCCAAATTTAACTCACTGAAACACATTAATGGTGTATCAGCCAAATTTAACTCTCTGAAACACACATTAGTGAGAATGTACCAGCCAACAGTAACTCTGAAACACACATTAGTGAGAATATACCGGCCAAATTTAACTCACTGAAACACAGATTAATGAGAATGTACCAGCCAAGTTTAATTTACATTACTAGAAGACGTACTTTACAAATATTATTATGACATACTTATAACAAAACAAGAAACATCACATGATACACTCATTACAAATACAACTGAACTAAATGTCAAGGTATCATGGCCCTTATCCAAAATTACTATACACAGAAAGAAGAAAAAAAAAAAAAACAATAACACAGACATTGAGTTGAAATACAAGATATAATTATAGGGGCTCGGTAGCAGAGCGGCAGCGTGTTCGACTGGCGAGCCGAAGGTCCCGGGTTCGAATCTTGGTGCAGGCTAGGATTCTTTCCAGGGACTGGAGGGTGCCCCTGAGTCTACCCAGCTCTGATGGGTACCTGACCTTAGTTGGGGTAAAGTAAAGGCGGCTGTGCATAGTGCTGGCCACACAATCACCTAGTATGCCGTGGCCACACGCTGCTTCATCGGACCTATAGATCAGTTCGATCCGACGGGTACTTTACTGTTGTTGTTTTTTTACAAGATATAATTCTTTGGAGCAGTGGAATGAAGTACACACTAAGACACATGTAATACCCCCCCCCCCCCCCCCCTCAACTGCACAAAAAATTGACATAGGCTCCCGTACCACTCAAGAACAATTACTGCAGAAGACTTAAAACTTAAATGTTCATACACCATCTCTAGGTTACTCAGTAAAGAGTTCGAGGACATTGTCAACTCAACAAACTTTCAACTAGTACAAGACAAGAATACCCCACCAACTTTTCTAAACACAACTCACAATACAACAAACAGACCAGATGTGACACTAATATCAACAGATATTTTTAATCAACACAGATACTCAGTACTAGAAGATGTGGACAGCAACCATAGACCAATCTTAATTAATCAACATAAGAAGATCAGGTGGACACGAGACACACAAAAAAACATTCTGGAACCACAAGAAAGCTAACTGGACCACATTTGACCAAGAAAAAGACTCAGAACTGTTAAATATTCCAGAACAGGAGAGTATACTGCCAAGTCTTTAAGCATTTTCTGGCTTATTGTAGAAGGCAGTCGTTTTTTTAATGAAAAGCACTCACCTAAATGCAAGCCTAGACACAAACCACGGATAATCATGGGACGCAATAATCTTCTGAATAGTAAGAGCTTCTGTAACATAAAATTATGAGTTTGAGTTTTGAGAAATAGCGTCCAACAGTTAGCCACGCTATTAGCACGGTTAAGGAAGATGCGCAATAATATCACAATATTAGCGATGGAGTTCTCAAATTAATATCTTTGTGTGAAGTTAAAAAGTACAAAAGGATCCATGGATTTAGTCGCTTCATAAAGTTTCCATAAAATCTCAGCAATTTCTTCCTTTTCATAAATAATTCCTCTTTTTTTCTGTATCGTCATTAATTTCGTTAAATTGTGATTATAATTATCATCAAGCAGATTTGACAGTGTAAGAAAAGCGAATTCGTTTACAAGATAATAACTGACTGAAATCTGAAATATATTCCCTACAGTCAGTCTCAACTAAGCATCAAAATCCCAGCACCTCATCAGTCAATTCATCACCATCCGTTTGTTTCTATTGGTTCTCACTACTCCTCACTATTCATTTTTTCTACTTGTGGATTCGACGCTACCCAAGGTATTATTATTTAAACTTATATTATTATTTTTGGATTCATCCATTGCACGTCCACCGTCATTTTCCTGTTCTGAATAATGACATTTCTCAACGCTTTTAAGCCTGACAGAACTCTGCTTCAGAACCAACTTTATGTGATTTCCAAACATCTTTTACCTGGCTATTTAAATTGTTTTTGGCGCAAAAAAAAAGTAATTTGGAATTTTATAGATGCCCGGTGTAAGTCTGTCATGTTAAGTCTACATTTATTCCGGAGATTAATTATTTCTTCAGGTTATTTAAATATTTGGGTTTCTGTACTTATAAGTTTACAGACGTTCCTTCTACAATATTCTAGATAGAAGATTATTACGTCCACTAGGCACAAAACTCCTGCAGGGCGGCAGAGATCAGTCGGCGACAGGGATAGAACCGCGAGGTGTCTGGTGTCGGTTGACATTCCAGTGAACTAACCACAGGACCAGCCGCCCTCTCACTCTTACAATATTATGATCTGAAAGCCCAGAAATGATTTCAGAATGTATTACTAATCCTAGTGTCTTAGTTTAAAAAAAACCAAGTATATTAGTTTGTCTAGCATGGCCATTATGATAAAAAGAAGACTGGACTTAAAACCACGTTGCGTTGCGTAGTTCATAATACAGTTCTCTTTCTAGATCTGATTCCATGTCATGAACCTTTCTATAGCTGATTCCATGTCAAGAACCTTTCTATAGCTGATTCAATGTCATGAACCTTTCTATAGCTGATTCAATGTCATGAACCTTTCTATAGCTGATTCAATGTCATGAACCTTTCTTTAGCTGATTCAATGTCATGAACCTTTCTATAGCTGATTCAATGTCATGAACCTTTCTATAGCTGATTCAATGCCATGAACCTTTCTATAGCTGCTACAATGTCATGAACCTTTCTATAGCTGATTCAATGTCATGAACCTTTCTATAGCTGATACATTGTCATGAACCTTTCTATAGCTGCTTCCATGTCATGAACCTTTCTAAAGCTGATTCCATGTCATGAAGTGTTCTATAGTTGATTCCATATCATAAACCTTTATATAGCTGATTCAATGTCAAGAACCTTTCTATAGCTGATTCAATGTCATAAACCTTTCTATAGCTGATTCAATGTCATGAACCTCTCAGATATTTCATGTCTCTCAACTAGAGCAGGTTTGCCTCTAAGATTTTATAACGATAACGTTAATGACCTGAACTTCACGGACCCATATCTTCGCCAGGAACCTATTCTTTCCCTTTTAAAAGACATTTACTGATGCATTACTGATGTTTGGAATGTTCGCATGTCAGCGTTTAATTCTTCCGAGTGTTCCAGTTACATATTTCAAACTGCACCGCTATTCTGTCAGTAAGCCTTCATCCATGAAATGTTTTAGTTTGATACACCTCAAAATTTTTTTGACGATTTTTTTTTTACGAAACAAAAAAAATATTGTTAAATATGTGCTCAGGCAGTTGGGGATGGGGAGGGGGGGGGCAATAGGCTAACATTTAGGTCTATCTACATTCTCATAACCCCAAACTTATCCACAATCTCATTACCTGAAATGTATCCATATAATCTAAGTAACATGATAGGTGGCGCAACTAAAGAAGGCTTCTGTTGAAGAGCTAAATGTTGAGATCAAATGACATTATGAATATATTATGGTCCATAATATTTTTGTAAAACATTTTAACATACGGGCTTTTAAGATATAGGCTCGATATAGACCCATGCACAACCTATATAAACATCTGGGTCTATGCCTGGATTTAGATCTTTAATGTAAAAAAATGAGCGTGTGTTATCTATCTTGTAAATAAAGTATATTTTAAACATCCAATTTTCTTTTGTGCTGGTCCTTTCATAAAGTTTGATAGTTTGTGTGTATGTGTGTGTGTGTGTATGAGTGTGTGTGTGCGTAACTGTGCCTGGTCGAGTAATCTGTGGGTGAAGTAGAAAGATACGGCTCCTGTTTCTAGACATGTACTCTTCGTTTTATTTTTAGTTTTGTATTGTTTAAATGGTTCCATTTAAATTATAGAAATTATAGAGATGACTCTTTATTTCTTGCACTTGTCAGCGACAGGGACAGGGATAATTTCCTGCCTTTATTAACAGAGAATAGTTACACAAGATCTAATAATGTTTCAGAAACTTTTGTTTTTATTCTCTGTAACTGCATGCAGTGGCAGTTGTAAGTAAAAAGAATTTCAAGAGATTTAAATTTAACAAACAATAACCTTTCCATCAATGGCAAGTGGCATTCTCTACTTCTTTAACCTACACAATGATAAAAAAAAAAAATTAAAACGTGGATCCATCCATTTTGAAAAGATTTCCACTGTAGGTAAACAAACAAAAAGCCACGCTAATAACTCTTGTACCTAAATAAATAAAATAAAACCTTTATCATTAATACCAACAACCATAAGAAGTAGGATATATAATATAACACGTTCCCAAGCAAACATGATAAATAGAGAATCGTATTTCAAAAAGCTTAGATTTCTTTCTTTACAATATATAGGTTTATATATCTATACATATGTATTTTCTTTTGCTTAGAAATGTTTGATTTAGTGTACTATTCAATGTGTGTATTAAGGTTTAAGCTGTGATTTCTTTAACTTGTGGCTGTCAGTGCCACATTGCTAAACTTTTAAAGTACTTCGAAGCACCTCGCCTCACGTTCGCGTACACTGGGCAATTGAAAAAGTTTGTTTTGGTTTTCTTGTTTTCTTAATGCGTATCAGACAAGAACTGATACACTGTGATACAGCGGTTATGTCAGACATGTACTGATACACTGCGATACAACGGTTATGTCAGACATGTACTGATACACTGCGATACAACGGTTATGTCAGACATGTACTGATACACTATGATACAACGGTTATGTCAGACATGTACTGATACACTATGATACAACGGTTATGTCAGACATGTACTGATACACTATGATACAACGGTTATGTCATACATGTACTGATACACTATGATACAACGGTTATGTCAGACATGTACTGATTCACTATGATACAACGGTTATGTCAGACATGTACTGATACACTATGATACAACGGTTATGTCAGACATGTACTGATACACTATGATACAACGGTTATGTCAGACATGTACTGATACACTCCGATACAACGGTTATGTCATACATGTACTGATACACTATGATACAACGGTTATGTCAGACATGTACTGATACACTATGATACAACGGTTATGTCAGACATGTACTGATACACTATGATACAACGGTTATGTCAGACATGTACTGATACACTATGATACAACGGTTATGTCAGACATGTACTGATACACTATGATACAACGGTTATGTCAGACATGTACTGATACACTATGATACAACGGTTATGTCAGACATGTACTGATACACTATGATACAACGGTTATGTCAGACATGTACTGATACACTGCGATACAACGGTTATGTCAGACATGTACTGATACACTATGATACAACGGTTATGTCAGACATGTACTGATACACTATGATACAACGGTTATGTCAGACAAGAACTGATACACTGCGATACATCGGTTATGTCATACATGTACTGATACACTGCGATACATCGGTTATGTCATACATGTACTGATACACTGCGATACAACGGTTATGTCAGACATGTACTGATACACTATGATACATCGGTTATGTCATACATGTACTGATACACTATGATACAACGGTTATGTCAGACATGTACTGATACACTATGATACAACGGTTATGTCAGACATGTACTGATACACTATGATACAACGGTTATGTCAGACATGTACTGATACACTATGATACAACGGTTATGTCAGACATGTACTGATACACTCCGATACAACGGTTATGTCATACATGTACTGATACACTATGATACAACGGTTATGTCAGACATGTACTGATACACTATGATACAACGGTTATGTCAGACATGTACTGATACACTATGATACAACGGTTATGTCAGACATGTACTGATACACTATGATACAACGGTTATGTCAGACATGTACTGATACACTATGATACAACGGTTATGTCAGACACGTACTGATACACTATGATACAACGGTTATGTCAGACATGTACTGATACACTATGATACAACGGTTATGTCAGACATGTACTGATACACTGCGATACAACGGTTATGTCAGACATGTACTGATACACTATGATACAACGGTTATGTCAGACATGTACTGATACACTATGATACAACGGTTATGTCAGACAAGAACTGATACACTGCGATACATCGGTTATGTCATACATGTACTGATACACTGCGATACATCGGTTATGTCATACATGTACTGATACACTGCGATACAACGGTTATGTCAGACATGTACTGATACACTATGATACATCGGTTATGTCATACATGTACTGATACACTATGATACAACGGTTATGTCAGACATGTACTGATACACTATGATACAACGGTTATGTCAGACATGTACTGATACACTATGATACAACGGTTATGTCAGACATGTACTGATACACTATGATACAACGGTTATGTCAGACATGTACTGATACACTCCGATACAACGGTTATGTCATACATGTACTGATACACTATGATACAACGGTTATGTCAGACAAGTACTGATACACTATGATACAACGGTTATGTCAGACATGTACTGATACACTATGATACAACGGTTATGTCAGACATGTACTGATACACTATGATACAACGGTTATGTCAGACATTTACTGATTCACTATGATACAACGGTTATGTCAGACATGTACTGATACACTGTGATACAACGGTTATGTCAGACATGTACTGATACACTGTGATACAACGGTTATGTCAGACATGTACTGATACACTATGATACAACGGTTATGTCAGACATGTACTGATACACTATGATACAACGGGTATGTCAGACATGTACTGATACACTGCGATACAACGGTTCTGTGGTGTTGATTGTTTTATTTGTTGTCGTTGTTGTTTTTGTTATATTTTTGTCACTCTTCAAATTTGAAAATATAAACAATCATACAAGGGACAAAGTAGGAATGTCGGTACATAGTGCACTATTTTATCTGCCACATAGTACACTGAATAAATGCAGTAAAATTAGCACATTACGTTAAACTAACTCTAAAACTCTTATAATCGTTAAAAACTTTTAAAGTTACTCCAAAACTCTTTTCTTTTTTTTAAAATTTAAATTGAAAGACGTAATATAATTATTCTCTACTGTTCTAGTAGGTGACGTCAATGAGGGGCTGATGTAAATAGCGCCCTGGCATCGTAGTGGCCACACACTCTTCTTGCTTATGAACGTTTTCTTTTTTTGCTTTATGCTTTGGAAAAAAATAGTCGCTCTATCCTTCTACTCTCTCAATTTCAGCAAAGTGTGTTTCTTATTCTACAATTAGCTACTTTTGTTTTAACGATTCCAATAAAATTGATGTACCTGAAACGCTATGTTAAGTTGTAGTTTTAGATGAAACTGTCCCCCTCTAATTCTAATTTTTAAACTCTTACACCCTCTCCCATATTCCCTCTCCTGTTAATACACGCAAAACACAATTTTGACATTGACGGCCCCGTGAGCTAGGCAAAACATACCAACTGGCCTACGTAGGTAAGCATAAACCAGCATACACATCCATTAGCCTTCATATTTCATACCGCCCCCATCGCCACCGGGAGCCTAGAATTCTATATTCGCCAACGCCCCGCCGAGCACCCAAGATAAAGTGCACTCCGGCACCAGTGCTAACGCCTCATTATTTTTGTTAGGGGGCTGTCGTATCACGTGTCAAATTTAAATATGAAATAAATTCGTGACATTTGCTTTGCAGATTGCGACATTATTTTTTTTTATTTGCTTGTTCACTTCGTCGCGTTACATGACTATATTTGACCTAATTCTAGAAACAGATAACTTCCTGGAACGAATAACAAAAAAGAAAACGCTATAAAAAAGGACAAATCTTGCGGCTCCGTTACTGCCTGCTCCTCCCACCTCCCTCCTATTCACCCGTTTAAAAAAGTGTTCTCATACCCTCTTGTCCCATCTATTGAACTCGCTTTGCTTTTTTTAAACTTTTCAATGCCAGATTTTTTAAATGTACAAAGTCTCGACCAAAACACACAACTGTTTTAATGTTAAAAGAAAATAAAACACGTAGGCTACATACAAACATGGTCGTACTTTGTTCATGTTATTTATCGTCTGTTTGTTTAGTAGATGTTCGTTCTTTATTTCGCTCGAATTCTATTTCTTTTCTCTCTCTTTTTTTTTTAAAATTTCTTTTCCCACTTGCAAACAATAAGTGCTTCGAGGGATGTCTCCATCACTGATGACGCTTGCAGCAGAACTGGACCAAAGCTCGCTTCACGGTTGAATGCGTTTGAGAGTAGACATTTAACGAAAAAAAAATCCCGTACATATCTGGTCCACTTCTACGTTTGGCATTGAAGGAACTGCCTTGAACCAGTTAGCAAGATAGTAGTTGATGCTATGTCAAAAACTGAATTTAATTTATGCTCTTTTTTTTTAGGGGGGGGGAAGGGGGATTGAGACGGGGTGAGGGGTAGACTCTATTTTTTTTTTGCATCTGTTCTTTTCATTAAAAATAAAAGTTAATCCACCGTCCAAAAACTCCCAAATGTATAAACACAGTTTCCCCCTCTCAGTGGTTTTGGTTCACTGCTCACATTTTAGGGCCTCCCACGTGACCTTAGTGAACAATTGGTGAAATGTCAGTAGTGACAATTTATTCGCTTCCACGGTCTACTCTACCCAGCCCTTCCCTCCCTTTACACAGGGAATAAACAATAGATTTGTACTTTTACACTGGCCTAGATATAATTACGCTCACACCGACAAGCCATGTTTATACATATAGGTCTAGATCTAGATATTAGATCTATGGTTTCTAGTTTTGACTCTTTCTTGCCTGTCGCCTCTCTATGTTATTCATCCAAGTTGTTTATTACTAGATCTATATCTAAGCTTATTCTCTCATTCCAATCCCCCGCCCCCTTCTTTCACAACATACTGAGTTTTAACTCCATTTCTAAAAAAAAAACAAGGTAGGGCCTAAACTAAATATATAAATAGGAATTTTTTTTATATTTTTTAAAAATTGTGTTTTAAAAATAGTTGGCCTAAATGTAATACGTAGATTAAGTGAAGACTATCATAATATTTGTGATCGTGTATATTCCATGTCTATTTATTAAAATTTATTTTATATAGTGTATTGTGTTTAAAGAGCAGAATGTCAAAGGTCAAAGACTAACACGGATTCAATTAAACAAACAAAAAAAAAAAGATAAAGACTTGAGCTTTGTGTAAAACAATTGAAGGGACGTTTGTTCACATACGAGTTATTAAGTTGCACAGCAGAGATGCTTGGTGTGGGCCCAGTGCCAAGGAGAGGAGGGAGTGCAGCCGGTACATTGCTCTCGGGCCCACGAAGAAAAAGTTCAAAGTGGGCCCATATATAAAACAGTGCATTAAAAATATCCTTAGGCTCCATCTTTTATTATTATTATAATCCTATCGGCGGGCCATATGTGGCCCACGGGCCACAAGGCTCGACACTCCGGTTTTAACACAATTCGACACATTGTTTTTTCATGCTTCATAAAATTAAATACAAGAATCTATTCATCTTTTTAATTTAAAAATTATTTAATTCCTAGTAAGATTCGCCTTTTATAACTCAGCCCATTTCTGAACTATTGGATTGGGTAAATATTTTGAGTTCAATTTTGTTACGCAAGGGGAAATAACTTACGCTCCCGAAATATCTACACTATGATACTGCACTTATGCTGTGTATTTAGATAGTTCTTTTTTTTTAAAGTGGGGTTGTCCAATATTTTTTAACCGTGGGGAAACGCCAGAAGAGATATGTTCAAACACGGACCACTCATGCATAAAAAAAAAGATGAACAAGGTATTTGAACTCAATATCAAAACGGATTCATTATCTTCCTTTTTCAGATTTATATGTTGTGTGGTATCGAATCATATAGTATAGATCATACTGTGTTCACTGATCACGTTTTAGGCCTCCCACGTGACCTTAGTGAAGAAAGCCCGTCAGTCCAAATTTATCCGCAGGGTCGGCGAAGCAATGTTCTCTATGAGATTATGTGGCCAGCTCAAAGCTCAGTCGCCTTTACTTTGCCCTACTACTATCAGGTACCCATCAGAGCTGTGTAGACTCAGGGATACCATCCAGACACGGGTACAAATCCTGACCTTCACCAGGATTCGAATCCAGGACATTCGGTATGCCAGACGAACGCGCTGCTGCTCGACCACCGTGCCCCCATCCATTGAATGTAGCTTGCTCACCAGTCTTTGACTGACCAGTACATTTGCTCACCAGTCTTTGACTGACCAGTACATTTGCTCACCAGTCTTTGACTGACCAGTACATTTGCTCACCAGTCTTTGACTGACCAGTACATTTGCTCACCAGTCTTTGACTGACCAGTACATTTGCTCACCAGTCTTTGACTGACCAGTACATTTGCTCACCAGTCTTTGACTGACCAGTACATTTGCTCACCAGTCTTTGACTGACCAGTACATTTGCTCACCAGTATTTGACTGACCAGTACACTTGCTCACCAGTCTTTGACTGACCAGTACATTTGCTCACCAGTCTTTGACTGGCCAGTACATTTGCTCACCAGTCTTTGACTGACCAGTACATTTGCTCACCAGTCTTTGACTGACCAGTACATTTGCTCACCAGTCTTTGACTGACCAGTACATTTGCTCACCAGTCTTTGACTGACCAGTAAATTTGTCAAACGCCATGTACTAACTACAATGCCTTATATTATATAGAGACACACACTCGTCTTTTTTTTGGGCACATCTCACTGTGAGCAACAATAGTGGCACTTTGGTTTCGGGTAAGGTTGTTGTGATCCTTCTAACTCCAACTGCTCTCCACCCCCCCTCCCCCACACACACTCACATACACACATAGCCTATACACCTTACGAAGCTCGATTTAACCAGAATAATACAATTTACATAATATTCGTTAAATGAGCTCAGCCTGTGAAATGAACCATGGGTGCTATAGTAAACTCTTTAGTACAGTTAGTGACACGCATTTTTCTACAGTGCGCCCAGTAAATATAATTATGAAGGTCTATATTATGAGATAGAGGCGATTTGGAAATCAATCCGGAACGCAAACCCGGATATACAGGTAGTGTTTGACCGGATGGAACGACCACATGGAACGAACACACAAATAAATGCTTACAGGTAGTGTTTGACCGGATGGAATGACCACATGGAACGAACACACAAATAAATGCTTACAGGTAGTGTTTGACCGGATGGAACGACCACATGGAACGAACACACAAATAAATGCTTACAGGTAGTGTTTGACCGGATGGAATGACCACATGGAACGAACACACAAATAAATGCTTACAGGTAGTGTTTGACCGGATGGAACGACCACATGGAACGAACACACAAATAAATGCTTACAGGTAGTGTTTGACCGGATGGAATGACCACATGGAACGAACACACAAATAAATGCTTACAGGTAGTGTTTGACCGGATGGAATGACCACATGGAACGAACACACAAATAAATGCTTACAGGTAGTGTTTGACCGGATGGAATGACCACATGGAACGAACACACAAATAAATGCTTACAGGTAGTGTTTGACCGGATGGAATGACCACATGGAACGAACACACAAATAAATGCTTACAGGTAGTGTTTGACCGGATGGAATGACCACATGGAACGAACACACAAATAAATGCTTACAGGTAGTGTTTGACCGGATGGAATGACCACATGGAACGAACACACAAATAAAGGCTTACAGGTAGTGTTTGACCGGATGGAATGACCACATGGAACGAACACACAAATAAATGCTTACAGGTAGTGTTTGACCGGATGGAATGACCACATGGAACGAACACACAAATAAATGCTTACAGGTAGTGTTTGACCGGATGGAATGACCACATGGAACGAACACACAAATAAATGCTTACAGGTAGTGTTTGACCGGATGGAATGACCACATGGAACGAACACACAAATAAATGCTTACAGGTAGTGTTTGACCGGATGGAACGACCACATGGAACGAACACACAAATAAATGCTTACAGGTAGTGTTTGACCGGATGGAATGACCACATGGAACGAACACACAAATAAATGCTTACAGGTAGTGTTTGACCGGATGGAATGACCACATGGAACGAACACACAAATAAATGCTTACAGGTAGTGTTTGACCGGATGGAACGACCACATGGAACGAACACACAAATAAATGCTTACAGGTAGTGTTTGACCGGATGGAATGACCACATGGAACGAACACACAAATAAATGCTTACAGGTAGTGTTTGACCGGATGGAATGACCACATGGAACGAACACACAAATAAATGCTTACAGGTAGTGTTTGACCGGATGGAATGACCACATGGAACGAACACACAAATAAATGCTTACAGGTAGTGTTTGACCGGATGGAATGACCACATGGAACGAACACACAAATAAATGCTTACAGGTAGTGTTTGACCGGATGGAACGACCACATGGAACGAACACACAAATAAATGCTTACAGGTAGTGTTTGACCGGATGGAATGACCACATGGAACGAACACACAAATAAATGCTTACAGGTAGTGTTTGACCGGATGGAACGACCACATGGAACGAACACACAAATAAATGCTTACAGGTAGTGTTTGACCGGATGGAATGACCAC